>CM065324.1:5059387-10059387 GCA_033032175.1 Saturnia japonica | reverse complement strand
ATATCCTATAGACATATATCAGGAATGGTTTTTTTATAATACCACTGCAAATTGACGGTAAGCACAGTATAATCCTAACACAACGGTGACTACCAAGAGATCGTAAGCACTCATTTAACTGGATATGCACAGGCTGATCCCGAAACATAAGCAAAAGCGAGTCACTATGATGGACTTTTCACCACATGCACCATGGTCATGACCCAATCGGGCAAAATAGCCCTACTACCCCACAGTGAGGTGTGTGAGGGTTTACCACACTGGCACCACCATCACATCAATTTCTTTTATATTTTCCTGCCTGAAGAGTGTGGTTGGTAGTATGCACTATAATACAAACCATTCTAATCTAAATTTAAGTCATCCCAGGTAATAACCTCTGTTTTATACTTAGTAAGATCAATAAAAGTATTGTTAGGATCTTTACAATCCCAAAGTGCATTAACAATTTGCCAGGCAATGTGTTCAAAGACCATATCAATGTAGTTTTAATGTCAAAAGATTATTATAGGATTAATCACTATGTGAATAATAGTGATGTGTGGAAATGAGCCCCTTCTGTACATACACTAAAATTATATACAAATAATTATTACTTGAATATATTATTTACACAGTTTGTTCTTGATGATATTTTCCATAATAGTGTTTTAATATTTATAGGTGCCTTTATAAGGTCTAAATTGAACAAAGTATTTAGCTCAAATTTATAATTGATACCGTTGACTTCAAACTCCAAATTTTAAATATAAAACTTCATACTGCGGAAATAAATAAGTTTTTGAGAAATATGATTTTTAACATAGCATTTATTGTAAATCTGATATTACAAATATCAATTCAAGGTAAGTTATCAAAAAGTTTATTTTTGAAAGATATCTCTAATACGGCATCAGATTCAGTGGTAGGTAGCGATTCTAAAGTTCAACAATGTACTTTTGATCTGATTGATTTTGAACCTCTCAATGGCGTAATTAATAGAAATATTTCAATTTTAGAATAGTTATTACTTAAAAAATTATTAAAATACGTACGCCGTTCTTATTTTTCTTTGTCTTAATAACTCAGCTTCTTTGTTAGCTCTCTCATAATATCCTTCAGTGGTCCACTGTTCGTGGTGTTTAGACTTGTTTGTATTGGCTTCAAAATACTGGGCTACCTTCTGCAATTCTTCAGCACGTCTAAGTTCATTGTCGCGTCGTTGTGCTGATAAAGCTTGAAGTTGCCATTGCGGTTTAAGACGAGACATTTTCTATAAAAATCTTGAAAAAGAAATCGAATAATGCACTTTTAATGAATATAATTCGTCACTATTTTTCGTGAAATCAATACAAACTTTCGGTTGCTGTAAACAGTTCGATCGCATCGGATGCAATGACTCAGTTTTGTGTTGCTTGTTTGCAAGTTGCGTAGGTGACCACCCACTCATAATCGGAACATATGAGGTCAAAAGTATTATTCAATTTACTTCCTCGTAATAAAAATTAATTCTCATTGCCTGTGATCATGCGATTTTCAAACGAACGGTCAAAACAATTTTGTGACTTGTCAAGTTGTCAATGTAGTTTGACGTTTCGTTCTGTGCTGCCAACTCGACCAGAGAACAAAACTTTATTCTTGTAATCAAACAAATTAATTAAAAAAATATTCCTGTATGGTTATAATTAATTAAAAATAATAGCTATACATTCAGTTGCAAGAAAGTCAGCATTAGCTCTCCATTTGTTAATGTTTTATTAAATTTAAAGTCTCCATTAGTTTAATGTTTATTGCGTAATGTTTATATGAGAAAACATTACCAATGAAAACATTACGCAGAAAGAGTGATTGTTTTTTTTAAATGAAGGAACGGATTGCGTTTTGTTCTGTAACTATTGCAAGTGTTTGTCGTTGAATTATTGAAATAAAACGCATTTCATTTTGAATTGTCAGCGCGTCGAGTTGAAAACTTTGTCTAATGAAATATTAGGTATCGATTACATAAAAAAAGGAAATTATTATACTGTTACGATGTTAAAAGCTGTATTCTTTCATTATATGTTTTGAACGAAGTGTCGCAGCGCAATCTCCTAAAGACGTTCAATGTTATTCAGAACTAGCTGTGCTCCGCGGTTGCGCTCGCATGGACTACAGAATGCTGTTGATCGGGCACACGCGATTTTAAAGATAATGTTTATTGTGGGTGACCCTTACAAAATAGACATAATATTTAAGCTCTTGCTGACTTTTTTGGGGGTCTTTTTAACGTCTACATAAATTAATACATACATTAATTTGATATATCTCTTATGTTTTCTCAGCGCTCAAGGGCCCGGATTGATTCACCATAACCAGTTTTTTTTATTCGCGAAAAATTCGAATTATTTTTCTAAAATAAACGTAGCCTACGTTACTCCTTATAATATCAGCTATCGGGCAGTGAAAGTCCCGTCAAAATCTGTTCAACCGTTTCAGAGATTACCTGGAATAAACAGACAGACAGACACATGACAAAAATTTCAAACATTGCTTTTTGGTTATAGGTACCGTATATAAAAGGAAGAAAGAAACAAAAATTTATTTATCTATCACACAACACATGAAAAACAAAAATTATAAAAACATAAAATCAACACAACAAAATGACCTTAATAATAATTAAAACAGGTCCCATTCTCAGCATAATTGCTACACTTAATCAGTGCAGCGCTGGTATTCTGACTTGGCCACATTAATATACATCACGGACATCAATGAAACAAAAAAATAAAAACAAATAGTAAATAAAAATTATAATAAATATATAATACAAACTAACAATGTACAAAAAATAAAATCGACAAAGAGCAACTAAAAGTGTGTGTGAGAGAGAGTGAGGAGTTCACACCTTTCATATACTTCATGAACATATAGTAAAAAGCTGTTATTTTGACATTACAAACAGACACTTTATTGTGTTAATTGTAGAATACTTAGAAGATATTAAAGATGATGCAAAACAATCATTTTGACGAAATGAGGATTTTATTGTTCACATTTAATTTGTGTGAGAAATTAGCTTCGAACTGAAGATGTGTTTTTAGCGGAGGTGAGGAACAGAGAGTAAAGTTCCTCATCCGCCATAGAAAAGGGAGGATCCCCCGGCCAGACGGGTACAATGTCTGGCGGGCAGCTGCCCCGACTGTTGTTTTTTTTTTTTTTTTTTTTTTTTTTTTTTTTTTTTTTTTAACTGACTACACTGTTAGCCTTAGGGGCCCTATCGTCAAACAGAGCCGCTGCGGCTTTTACAGCTTCACCGGACTTGGGGGCGAGCGCTTAGGGCACTCAGCCGCGAAAGTTTGTGACGACCCGCACGAGGGTGCCAGAGTGGCCGAACCTCGGCTCGGGCGGTCGTCGCGAATGCGAAAAAGTCGCGATCTAACTAATTCCCTAATCTTATGAGAATTCGAGCTAACTAATATATACTCATATGCACGTTCCCCTCCTCCTGGGAGGAAGGAGTGGACCATGCGTATGTGTATTTAATAATCGGAATGGTTTTTCTACACTAACTAGCGCAATAGTCTAACTAGCGCAAAAAAAGAAAAAAAAAAAGGTCCCTTACAGAACCTATGTACCTGTGTGGTGTGCACGTGTGTGTGTTCATACATGTGTAATGTTGTGTGTGGGTAACTAAGTGTTGCACGTATAGTGTCACTTTGTATCGCGCGGGCGGCTGCCTGACCCAAGGGCTTCACACCGAGGAACGGACCTAGGCTTGGGTTGCCGCTAGAGAGGGTGGACGTGACGGGTGTGCGGGAGCGAAGTTGACCGCCCGTCCTCTGCGGAGAGAACGGTGGTTACGCGGGCGTGGGCGGTGGCACGCTCTGTTTGGAGAGACGGTGTCGGCGTAGAACGCGTTAGCTTTTTCGGTTTGGTCGGGCGGGTCAGTGAATATATTACGCGGCCGGCGTTTTCTCCGGCAGGCGTTGGGGTCGGGAACATAAGAAGCTGCCGCTTTTATTAAGGGGTTCGCGTGGTTCGACGCGGTGTCGAAATACGAGCGAGAAAGGTGTTTGGCGTATGCATGTATCGAGGGAAGGTCCATATCTCTATGGAGATCCTCCATACGAACAAACCAGGGGGCACCGGTAAGGCGGTGAAGAAACTTGTTCTGGATGGCTTGTAAGCGTTCCCAGTTATAACTTGGCATATGTGCGAACGCAACGCAGCTATATGTCATGATCGGACGGATACACATCTTGTAGAGCGTAAGCTTGTGTCTCGTGGACATTTTGCTTGCAGCACATAACAGAGGATGTAGTCGGGCGAGGGTCCAGGAGGCCCTTTTCCTAACCAGATTGATGTGGCGTATAAAGGAGAGTCTACTGTCTAGGGTTACACCTAGATATTTGGTCGCCTTTTCCCAGGGGATCGGATTACCGAAGAGTTCAAGGGGATTGTCCTTGAGTTTTTGCGGTATCTTTGTGGCGGTTTGGTCGAAGAGCACCGCTGCGCTCTTCGTGGGATTTATGGCTATTCGCCAGTCGTTAAACCACTTCCCGAGAGTGGTCACGGCTCTTTGGATCCTACATTTGAGGTTTCTCGTTTGCCTTTGAGAGGAGTATATGACTGTATCGTCAGCGTATAGACCTACTTCAACTTTCTCTTGAAGTTTTGGTAGGTCACTGACGTACAGATTGAAGAGGCTAGGTGCCAGGATGGAACCTTGGGGGACGCCTGAGCGTATGGGATGGGGTGTGGATAGTTCACCTTCCACTCTGTAGCGAAAGGTGCGGTCTTTGAGGTAATCGCGGATGATTTTAACTAATCTATCGGGGACTTCGTGGGAGTACAGCTTATAGACTAATCCTTCGTGCCAGACCTTATCAAAGGCCTTGGCTACGTCGAAAAAGACTGCCAGCGTGCGACGGGGTTTGGATAACTCGGAAAAGTTAAACAGAATGTGCTCCGTGAGGCGGTGCACTTGATGAGTGCAAGAATGTCTAGCACGAAAACCGAATTGCTCAGGCGGGTAGAGGTTTTTCTCCTCTATTACGGATTTGAGACGGTTCAGGAGGATCCGCTCATAGATTTTACCTAGGGTATTGAGGAGACTGATAGGGCGGTAGCTGTCGGGAAGCGACGTGCTCTTGCCGGGCTTGTGAATACCTATGACAATGGCCGTTTTCCAGACGGCTGGAAAATGGCAGTTGGCTATGGCTACATTGAATATGCAGACCAATAGAGCTATGAGGTGATCGGGAAGAAGTTTGAGTATTTCGTTCCTGATACCGTCGGGACCTGGTGACTTTCTGAGCTTAAGGCTTTTGAGAATGGCAGAGATTTCCTCAGAAGTGACTGGGGACAGGGATTCTGATGCCGGGGGCTTATTCAGCTCCTCCACGCGGGCTTCGATGTCTCTGACTCGGTCGGTGTTCTTGACGCTGTTCGGGGAGCACTGGCTCTCCAAACAAGCGGCAAGGCACTCCGCCTTGTCGATGGTATCGAAAGCGGGTGTAGTGCCGGGACCCCTTTCGAGGGGGGGCATGCGTGGTTGGGTGTCTATTTTAAGGGCGTGGGCTACTTTCCAATAAGTCAGATGTGACGGCCTTAGCCCTTCGACTAAGGTGTCCCATCTGTGACTTTTGAGCTCGGTTATACGGGCTTTAACCGCTCTCTGAAGTGCGCGTAATCGTGCGCGGTTTGCATCGGTCGGATAAGAGTCATGCGCACGAGTCGCAGCGTTCTTCTCCGTCAACAACGCTCGCACGTCGGCAGGGAGTACAAAGCGGCGATCGTTCGCCGCTTCGACCTCTCTCGAGGCCTCTCCGATGCCGACTTGGAGGTGGTCAACTAGGGAGTCGATTGCGAGATCTACGTGCGCAACTGACTCCAACACGTCCGGGACCCTAACGAGACTGGGCGAGGACTGCCTATCCGCGAGGTAGTGTTTTAATTTTGCATAGTCAACCATTGTGACTGTAGGAGGGCTGGAGTCATCTAGTTGTCCTAGCTGTAGGATGACCGGGCGATGGTCGGAGTCGAGTTCGTGTACAACCCGAATGAGTCGTACCTGAAGCGCGATATTTTTCAGGAGGGCTATGTCAAGCACTGTCGGTGTACAGTGATCTTGAAAGTGGGTGGGAGTGGGAGGCGCTATGACGTCAAAGTTTAACTCGTCCGACAACCCTTCGAGAATAACCCCATTGCTGGTGTCTCTCCAATTGTTGAAGGACGTGTGTCCACTGTTGAGGTCACCTGCGATAATGACCGATGTGCCGAGCGAGAGTAGCTTCTCTAGGTCAGACCTGAGAGGTACTTTCGTCGGTGAGAGGTACACAGATACGATCGTTATGGACGGATGATCGGTCATTCCTAGTCTACACACGGATACTTCCATATTGGTAAGTATCGGAGGATCTATCGGCATGCAATACAACGAGCGCTTGTAGTAAATGAGAGTGCCGCCCCCTCGGCCGTCGCGGTCATTTCTAACGATGTTATAGTTTGCGATACTCGGATTGCGTTTACCACGCTTTAAGAGCGTTTCCTGTACTAAGAGAATGTCTATTTGGTGATCTTTAAGATAAGTCGCGACGAGATCACGCTGCGGATATAAGTTCCGCGCATTAAAGAAAGAGATGTTTAAACCTCTCGGCTTGAGTTTAGCCATTGAGAGGCCTGAGGTTGGCGGCTTCGCGATCGAGACGCTGTAACGTCTCTACGAGCCGGGGAAAGGCAGCTATGATTTCGACGAAACCGTACTGCTCCATATGAGCCTTGTATGCGAGGATTTCGCGTATCTCATGCTCACGAGTGAGCGATAACATAAGGTCATCCATTGTGGTGGCGCGGGACGCTGGAGCGCGTGGTGCTGGGGCGCGGGGCGCTGGAGCGCGGGGCGCGGGGATGTCCATAGCCATAAGGGGCTGTGGTTTGGGGGCCCATGCGTTCTGAGTCGAACGCACGGGTTTGGGCTGCACCTGGGGTGCGGGGGGGCCTACGGTCGCCTGAGTGCGGCGGGGGGCAGGGAGGGACGGAAAGACCTCTGGATTGAGCAGAGGTTGCTGCGCCCGGGACCCTGAGGCAGGGGGTGCCCGCTGAGGGGCAGCCTGCCCAGGGCGGCGGGGGTGCATGGTGTGCGGGGCCTTGGGGCATCCGCGATAGTTCGCAGGATGTCCCTCCTCCCTGCATAGTACGCAGCTCGGGGGGGTGTTAGAGTCACGCTGACGCGTGCACTCCCTGGTTGGGTGGTCTTCGAGGCACTTAACGCACCTCGGACGAAGGAAGCAGTTGCGGGCAGAGTGTCCGTACAACTGGCAGTTGTGGCATTGGGAGGGCTTCGAATTTTTGTATGGAGGCTCTACGGTTATTCCGGAGAGCTCGCATACAATTTCCAAATTGAATATTTTTTTGCCCTCAGGCGTTTTATCTAAAATTAACACGAGCATTGGAAGGGCTCGTTTCTCTTTATTGTACATCCGATGTACCTCTCGGATGGGGAATTTTTGGGCTTCTATGGAGGCAAAGACTTCCTCTGGTGATATCTCGACGGGGATACGCCGAAGCACAACCCGTAAGACACGCTCCTCTTCGAGGGCGTAAGTGTAGTAGGGAATGTTCCTACTACGGAGGAGGGTGGTCAATCTGCGATGGCAGTTTGACGTGCTCATCGTCAGGGAGATACCTGTCGCGGTATTACGGGCTTTGGTGTAGCCTATTTTTAGTGTTTTGAGCTCATTGGTGAGCTTTGTCCAGACAGTTTTGTCGTGGATAATTATCGGAGGGGGTTTTTGCTTTTTCCCGACGATCGGTTCGTCGGTATTGGAGGAGGGTGCGGGGGCGGCGGAGCCGTTCGTCGTTTTGGTTGTTTTAGCCGCGTTTTCCTCAACGGGGCTATCACGGGGCGCGCGTTTGCGGGATTTGACGACCGTGAATTCGTCATTTTCCGCGGTAGGTTCGGTCGAGATTAGGACCGGTTCTTGGAAGTGGAGCGAGAGTTCCATTTCCGAGGAGGGGGTTGGACTTAATGGGGCATCCATATCTGTTTCGGCTGGAAGGGCCGAAAAAGAGTTGGACACCGGTGTTGATTTTGTTGCCGCGGGGGCAACGAGTTTAGCGGGGCGGCCATAGGGACCGGGGGTAAAAGATCGCTGTTGCGATTTTGCTCGGGACTTAGGGGCGTGGCTCGCGCTTGCGAGGTTAGTGGGGTGGGGGTACTCGGTCGCAGGGACCGAGGCGGGTCGCGTGAAGCCGGGTGGCGCGGCGGCGGGTGAGATCGCGGCGGAGGTGGAGGGGATGGCGTGCGCGGTAACGGCGCTCTGGTTGGCTGACGGCGGACGTAGCGAGTCCGCCATCTGTGACCTACTTCTATACTCATTGCTGAGCTCGGGCATGTGGAGGGACATAAAATTAACTAGGCGCTGGTTTTCGGCTTCCAGCTGCCTAAAACGCGCTTCTAACTCGGCGTATTTTAATTCGGCCATCGCGGTGGCGGTTTGGAGGTCGGGGGAGTGAATTTTATTCACCTCCCTGCCTGGAGGGCAGGGGGGTACGCCGAATGAATTTAACGGGCTATCCGAGCCCGGAGCAATGAGACCTGTGTGTCACGGTGTAATGAAACACAGGAAAGGACCTATCGTTTCCCTAGGGGAGTCCCTAGCAGTCTTGTGGCAGAGGACGCAGGCCGGTATATACCGTGGCTCCGCCCAAACAACCACAAGGATGGATGGTAAGGATAGGAAGGGTTGGGTAGGAGACACCTGGGGCTTAACTATGCAAAAATGCAAAGGCTAAGATTCCCAGGCCCGTCCGAGTTATCGTTTACCTCAGAAGGAAGTAACCGGAGAGCGCTCGGGTCACGCCCCGTTCGTCTTCGTTAGCACCGTTAGGTATCCGACGAACGACCACTAAACCGTGGATTTGCGTGTCTTTTGAAACAGGATTTCGCGCTGAAAAGCGCGTTTATTATCGTACTGAAAAGTACGGTTTTTTCGTGTGCACCGAAGTGCTACACGAAATGTGCGAGCGAGACGGCGCTATGCGCGCAACGAGTACCTAGATACTCGCTACACAACAATACACCGACCTCGCTATAAGACGCGGTATGAAAAGCTTAAAAAACTAGCTTAGAACTGTGTACTCTGAACCGGCAGGCCTAGGACCGGGTCCGTGGATCAGGGTAAACAAGTTTGTACACTAGTTTAAGCAGAGCGCGAAATTCAGAGAGCGATCGAGAGCGCGAGCGGACACGTCCGTTCACGTCAGCGGTCGAAATCGGAATCCGCCCCCGACTGTTGTAGTCGGGTTCTTGTATATATACTCAACGATAGAGTTAATTTCTATAGCGCAATGTAGGATAGTAGGAAGCTACTTATGTGGCTCGATAGATGTCGCTATGTGTTGATACGTAGTTGTGTCGATGCGTTGATGCGTCAGTTGTGGCGAGAGATGTCGCTATATGTGTACTTACATTTTTTTTGTTTCTTTATTTATTTTAAAGAATAGTAATGAAAACCAAAAATAACCATTTGTCAAACGTAAGTGTGTGTAGTAAAGGATTTATTAATTTGAAGAAAGTATTTATATAAAAGAAGATAACTGAAATACACATTTTAAAGGTAATAACAATTTGAGCCACGATTAATAATCACCGTGCTCTTGAGTATACGTGAAAAGTAAGTATCAGTAAAATAACTGTAGGTCTTTACAGTAATAATTTGCTATACTGCTCAAACCGGTATATTGTTTATATGGCTTAAACCTCTCGCTACAGTTGAAACATAAAACCTTGCATGCTTAATATGGTAACACAAGGAACATAGACAAAATGTTACTTATTTGACAGTTGCCTAGCAACCACTAGGTACCAGCGGTACCAGCTTTGTATAAAATAATTAATTTTAGCGATCATTGATAAAGATATGAACTGGATAAACGATTCAGCACCGGTTTTTTTTTTTTCAATTATGTTATTTAGATGAAAACGCATACAAACATCCTGCAATTGAGAACATATTATATAACATGCTCTGAGCCACAAAAGTAGCGATTTTATTTAAGTGCATGAGGTACTTTGTGATCCGTTAAATATTGACCTAGTTGTAAAACGAACTACCCCTTTCGACCTTTGAGGTATTACCTATGTACTACGTAGGTAGTAAGTAGATAGAGACAGCGCGACGCCTCAACCAGATTGTTTGAATCATGTGTTCGAGTCAGTGGCGTAGCTAGCATAGGTAACACCCGGGGCGGATTTTATAGGTGTCACCCCAAAACTCAATCGAAACTGTTAAAATAAAAAAAGTTACAATCATTTACGTTTTATTAAAATATGAGTATCTATTACAAATATTTGAATATTATGTGAAACAAATTACTTTGTTAAAAATTAAAATTTCTTCCTTCTAGCTTTGACAGTAGCGAACTCCGAAATCACGTCTTCAAAATTTATATTTTGTGTTGCTTCATGTTCTATCGTTAAAATACCAAGATTGTTTAATCTGGTTTCAGTCATTGTAGACCGCAAGTAATTTTTTATTAATTTTAATTTGCTGAAACTTCTCTCACATGAAGCAACTGATGCACATATTGTTATAAATAACTTTAGTGCGACCGTTAGATTCGGAAGAGATTCTGTAAAATCCTATTCCACAATAAATTTCAAAAAGTCCAGTGTCACCCAATTAGAGACAGTAATATTAGCCACTTTTAAATGTCTTCTCAATCTTGGTATTTCTAAAAGGAGTTCTGTTTCTGATACTTCATCATAAAGGTCAGTAAATTTTGATATAGCAAATTTTAACTGTTCAGTGTTTGCCGAAAGCATGATCTTTGACTGCACAACCTCAAACAATGAAGCTACGTCTTTAATGGACTTTATTCTTGTTTCGAGTTCAATATTGAATCTGTCAAGACATTCTAACATGTCCTTTCGAAGTTCCACTCTAAGTGTAAGTCCAGCATCGGTGGACGATGCTAACTCACCGGGCATGTGTTTCTTGCGACGAATTCGTCGTTCCATCGAAATGTTGTATTTTTCCGATTTTTGTACAGCAAAATCTATTGCCTCTTCTGCTAGATGCAACCGTTTCTCTCCAATGAATAGACGAAGTGCTTCTAGTTTTATGATTATTTCATCAACACATAAACCTTTACTTTGTAATGCAATCTGAGCATTGTTTACTTCCAAAAGATCACATCATTCCAAAAGAAAAGAAAACAATGAAATGAGAAATTGCACACAGCAGTCATAAGATTTTGTGCAGCACCTCTAGTTTCTAAATTTACGTCTTGGTCACATAGTTCCTCAATTGCAGATATTATCCCATTAAAATTTTCAACCAATACTTTTACTGCACCATAATGAGCACTCCAGCGCGTTGTCGAAAGTCTTTTAACAGATGCTTTGCTGTGATTGAGGAGCACTTCCCAACGGCTTGTGGAAGTTGAAAAAAAGTTAAATATTGTTTCCACTGTTCCGAAAAATGTAACACAAGTCACATTTTGTGCGAACGAATGTTGGCCGCATAAATTAATTGAATGATCTATACAACCAATAAAAATTGCTTTATTGTTTTTTTCTTTTATAATAGCTTTCACTCCTCCGTGTAAACCACTCATAACTGCAGCATTATCATAACCTTGAGAACGACACATCATAATATCTAAGCAATCGTTTTCAAGCTTCTTTAGTATTTCAGCGCTTAAATCAGCTGCTTTTTTCCATGTAAAGGAAAGAATCCTAAGAATACTTCTTTGACTTCTACTTTTCTATTATTAATTTTTACATAACGAATCACTTCAGACATTTGATCGACATGTGAAACGTCAGGTGTGCTATCAAACATGATTCCGAAATATTTGGCCGATTTAATTTCGTTGACAAGCTGACATTTTACATAATTAGCTAAAACATTTATGACGGAACTAATTTTGTATTTCTGGCGATAAATATGTTACTTTAGGCAATTTTTCCTGCTCCAAACATAGTATATGTTCTTTGAGTACTGCATCATACTTTGACAGCAGTTTAACTAGTTCTAAGAAATTACCTTTATTAGACGACCCTTGGGTTTCATCATGTCCACGAAATGCTAGGTTTTGTTTAGCCAAAAACAATGTTATATCTAATAATCTAGATAAAAGATTTTTCCACTTCTGTTTTTCCGTATTCATTAATTGCAAGGTTGCATCATCTATTGTGGTGTGAGATTTTAATCTCATTTCCAAAGTTTTCCACTTTTCGAAATTTTCTAAATGTTCACATGAAGTTTCATGGTCCAATACTTTAGGATTTAGTTTCCACCACTTCTGAAATCCAGTTGTAAATATTGTTTGTATGTTACTGACAGCAAATAAACGACATCAAAAACAGTACAGGTTATTTGATATAGGAGAAAATACCATCCATGATCGTAGAATTTTTTCACCACTAGGCATCTGTTTATAAAACCATTCCTGTGAAAGATGACGAGAATCACCTTTAATCTTTGAACCATGACAAGATACAGTAGGAAACGGTCCTTCTTTGTTCTGGAAATGTTCACTGCCCTTTTTTATTATGTCAATGCGAACATTATCAGGTACCGGTAAACTCCAATGTGCAACATCTCTCAAGTGTTGAACTGATTCTTCGAAGCTAATGCTATCTCCGAAAGTAGCATTAACGGCGTTATTTTCATTATTTATTTTGATTCCGTCAAGGTCCTGGGTCGCCTTCATTGATTCTGTATTGTCGATGTTGCTATCTGAATGTGAGTCTCCAAGATGTGAATCATAACTTTCGTCAGCAGGAGACTTGGGTACTTTACTTGAACTTTGGCCGCTATCTGCTTTTGTGACAAGTTTGAAAAGAGAACCGACCATGCTCTGAATTTTATCCATTTTAGCCTTTTTGGCTTTTCTCTGTTGAAACCTGCTTTCTCTTTTCGAAGTATGAATTCCCCGAGGCATATTTCGTTCTGGGTATTCAAAAAAATATTTTTAGTTAGTAAGTGATACGTTGATTTTATAAACTAATTATAACAGTAAATAAACACCTACACGTTACGTAACTAGCTTTGTGAAATATATTTTTATATAAATTAGCAATCCTTCGTCTGGGTGTAAATATGTATTTAAGTATTATTAAAAAAAATACTAGTTATCATACTTTCAATCAAAAATCTAAACTTTAGGTATTCCGTTTTTGTAAACAAATCCTATTGCTATTAGATCGGAAAATAATAAGTAAGTAAATAATAAATAAGTATATTATTTACAATTAAACATTATTACCTAAAGTAATATCGTAAAACGTGTGGAAATATAAATAAAATCTTTTTACGCCAGCAAAGCCTTTAAAACCTATTTTAATAAATAAATACCTTTAGTAGATAGTAATACTTGCCCAGGCTAAACAAAAAATATGACTGCAATCCGTCTAAAATACTTTCTCTAGGTACCTATTTATTATTTAGGATGGCTCAATAATATAGTTTTAAAATACACAGTAATTTAAAGAGAATAAAATAATTGAAGGGTTTTTTAAAATATTCTAATAATCTAATATTGTGTTGTGTATTTCTGATGGTTCTTGGTTGAAATCTTGTATTACTTTTATGTGAATTATTATTGTAAAGAGATTGGTTTAAAACAGCAACCTTAGAGTTTCTTCCCGATTCTTCTCTAAGGGCAGTGCCTTCCGAATCGGCTGTAGAGTAATTTGAAATTATTGATTATGAAACCTGAAGAGTCAATTGGAAATATTGAATATAAAACATTATTAATCTTTAAAGTTATACCCACCAAAAGGAAAACCCTTCTAATTTCTAAAATGCGCGAGCTCCGCGCGGCATCTGGTGGGGCAAAATAAATTTTTGTACGTTATAGCTACTCATATTATTGTTCCAGGCAATCTCCATATATTCGGGGTAAATTAGATATTAGCTTCTTAGCTACCAAGTACAAGTACGGTCATGTATGGAATACTGCTGTCACCTTTGGAATGGATCAAGCAAATGTCAGTTGGCTGCTCTAGATTCCATTGAGCACCAAGCTCGCCGATTAATGAAGGCAGGAATGCTTAATTTAGATCATCGACGTAAAGTGGCTTGCCTCTCAGTGTCTTACATGTTTCACTTTGCACACTTTGGAGTGTGCACAGGAATTGCGCGACTTAATTCCGCCCAAACCGCTCCACCGCAGGACAACTAGATACCATGAGGGCTTCCACCTTTATGTGGTGGACATTCCCCCAATTCGCACGAAGCGGTTCGCTTCGTCGTTTATTATGCGAATGACTAAGGAGTGTAACTCACTCCCGGCCTACCTATAACTTGGTAGTCTTCAAGCGAAGAGTGAACAGGCATTTGATACATATGCGCAATCCATCGGAGGCCTCATCTTTACTTACCATCAGATGAGATCTAGGCAAAGGGCACACCTGTACTCCTTAAAAAAACTTGATATGTGAGAAAATAAATATTTGCTCGAAGTATATAGTGTTTAAATATATAAACTATTTATATCTCAACGAAATATAAATACTGCTTTATTTCGTGGAATGTATATCTCATGTTACGAGTATATCTTCGTTGTATACCTATAAATTTTTTGCTCAGGTTTCCTTATTTATTATAATGTTACCCTTTGAGTGATTGAATTGTTAAAACTGTAAGTTTAGTGTAAAATAAAGTAAAAAAATTGCAATTTTCTTTGTAATTATTATGATCATTTATTAATCATCAATCAAAAAAAATCAAAAATAATGAATCTATAAAACTATGAAAGTTGCCATCACACTGTGTGTTAAATGTGTACTCAGTATAGTATCGAATCGTGCTTAATTACACAAAAGATAGTGTTTTTTAGAAAAGAATATACACTATAATAATTTAAATACCCATTCATAAGCAATGTCGCCTGAGATCTTTCCGAGCCGTTATGACCTAGTGACCTTCAAGAAGAGAGCTTATTCTTTCCTAAAAGGCTGGCAACGCATTTGTGAGCCCTCGGGTGTTGCGGATGTTTGTGGGCGGCGGTGATCACTTTCCACCAGGTGCGCCACCTGCCCGTTTACCCCCTTTTTACCATTAAAAAAAATCGTAGCTGTCCACATCAGCTTATTAATATGTATATACAACTATAATAACAAAGTATTGGATCTTACATTTACTAACACTCCTGACTCATACACACTAACTCAAACTACTGCCCTTAGTCGGTCAGACTTTTACCATCCACTGTTTGAACTTAACTTTTCTGGTATGATGCCCAGTTTAATAGATAATCCCTCAATTGAAAAACTGTCATTATAAAACGGATTATGAAAAATGTATTCTAGATTTACAGAAAGTTGACTGGTACATATATGGTTCTAAACTGAGTTGTAATGATTTTGTCCAATTCTTTTACAACACTCTGTATTATATTTTACAAAAGTATACTCCTTATACAAAACATAATCGTAAACGCTACCCAGAATGGTTTTTCACGCCACATAGAAATCTTTTTAGAAGTAAAGATAGATTTCACTCGTTATTTAAGCACTATGGTGACCCACGAGACTATGACACTTTTTGAATGCTTCGATCAAGGTGTAAAAAATCGTTATTTAATTGCTTTAAGACATATCACGGATTGAAGATGATTTATTTCTCAATTTGAAGGCTTTCTAGACACAAATTTTTTAATAGTACCATCAAGTAAGTAAGGACAAAACCATAGGGCACAATGCCTTTACTGAGTTAATATAAAAAGAAATTGAGAGCAAAGATTCCATTACATTCATACATAGTTAGTTGGTGAAATTAATAAAAGATTGTTAAAAATAAGGAGTTCTAGAACAAGGGGAAAGCACTTAATTAATAATGAGAAGAAAATTGGAGTGTTAAAGAACATAAAATCTTACTCGAAAGGTGTATAACAAAAATAATGTGTTAAAGCCGTTTTTTAGAGTTCGGTATCTCAAAAGGAAAAAAGAACCCTTATTTACAGGATCACTTCGTTGTCCGTTTTTTGTCTGTCTGTCTGTCAAGACCCTTTTTCTTAGCAATGCGTGGAGGTATTAAGTTGAAATACATATCCGAAACTCAGGTCAGTAATCCCTTGGAGTTTTGAAAAAATCAAACTTTTAAATCGTTCATGATGTATTATGACTTATGACACTTGCAAAAGGGATGCGAACCTATAGATTTGTACCCTATAGGTTAAACTGGAAGTCCAGTTGACCAGGAATCATGAAATTTGGCAAGAAGCAATGTCTTATAGAACAAGTAAAGGAAAAAATCCGAAAACCATAAATTTGTAATTACGTCAGAAAATAAAATATTTTGCAATTACAAACTTATTTGCAGTTGGTAAACCAATCGCAGCATATATCGATGTATGAGGACAACAGTTTTCCATCGCCAATATTAAGTTTGTCTCTCAATATCTTAACGTAATAAGTAAGTGTAATCTTAACGTTACAATTGTTTGGTGCTTTCTTCAGTAGTGTTACCAAATTATTTTGGTGAATGTAACTGTACGATCACGGAACCCTCGGTGCGCGAGTCGGACTCGCACTTGGCCAGTTTTTTTATAATAGAGTTTTCCTTGCCTTGTTGATAGAATAACCCAATAGGCCCCCAAGGACGACTTGAGTATATGCTGCAGCGGGTCGGAAACCCAGAGGTGGATTTAACTCCTAAATATTTGCTTTACAAAACATGAAGCAATGATGGTTCAGTGGTAGCGTATATACCCATCAGATCAATCGACGTGAGTTAAAATCCCTG
This sequence comes from Saturnia japonica, assembly GCA_033032175.1. NCBI lineage: Eukaryota > Metazoa > Arthropoda > Insecta > Lepidoptera > Saturniidae > Saturnia > Saturnia japonica. The sequence continues at coordinate 10,042,666 of CM065324.1, read as the reverse complement.
CAATGACCCTAAGTTTTGGGTAAAGGATTTTTTTTTATAAACCCATAACATGGTGGTAAGGGTTTTTTCTACTAACCATACAGCTAGCTACCACCTTCAAGAGAAAATTTGTTGCCAGCCACATAAAGGTATGTTCCGGCAACTGCACTTGAGACCCAGTTATCCCACTAGGCTTAGCGTGTCACCATTTTAAGCCACATCGTCACTTAACACCAGGTGAGATTATATCCAAATGCTAAACCTATAATAAATAAACATACCTACGTCATTTCTAAAATGGTGTTTAGATTTGTTAGCATCTAAACACTAGAGAGCTATATACGCCTATGCCTACACCGCGGCACCGCGCCGTGCGTGGTGCGTCGTGCCGTCTGCCCGCGGACTTTGCACCTCTAGGTTACGACCTGTAATTAAGATGGCCTGGGTTGCTACTTACTACTGGTAACCGCATCTAAATGCAAAATGTATATAATATTACCCGTGGATATTTTACATAGTTGTAGCTTATATCACTATTTCTTTTTTGACGAGTGTCAGTTCATTATTTGTATTTCAATATATAATTTACAAACGACGATTCTACCAGATGTAACTGATTATTATGTACCTAACTCCAGTTAAGCTAGTCGCTTTAAGCTCTTATTTTCATTGCAGCTTCCGACTCCGTAGGCTTCGGCCTTCAAGGTGATAACGGGTCACATTCCGGCCTGCAGAATGAGATAGAGATATCCCCTGTCTTTTTTAAGTCTGACGATGCTTTCAGTGTTGCTGTGTTTGAGAAAATCTACAATTTTAATTGTACAATTATTTTGAAAATAATATATCGAACGGTCAATTTAGTGTATTTCTCACGGTCGTTGTACCTTTTCGCATTTTTTTTTTATAGGAGCACGGCAAACTGACGGTACTTTATCTGATGGTAAGTACATTACAATCGTAGCACAACGGTGACCACCGAGAGATCGAAATCTATAGACGGTCGCCGCTATCATGCAGGCCTGCGTTAATTTGATTTGCATTTGCACCAAAAGAAGTAATCTTGATTTACCTAAAATTAAACTTCGAACGAATATCTCACAGCGATACGGCTTTGAATAGTCACTGAGAAAGAGTTTCCGCACAAAAGCCGACCGTACAAAACTCATTCCCCCCCCCCCTCCCTATTTCTCTCCTCTACTACCCGATGAAGGATTGTGATAAGCAGGCGAACGACAGGTGTGGACACGCGCAGTAGTCGTCGTCGTGCGTTTGAGTACCGCGCTACGTCACAAGTAATTATCGGTATTGCCTTAGTTGGATTTTGCCTTGTATTGTATAACGTTGATTCGGTGTCCCAGGAGTTTTGTTGAACTGATTGCTTGCGGTGCTAGTGTCCTGCGATTTGAGGCGGTTACACCCACGTACATACAATTTACTCCACACACACATACATACTTTACAATTCACCGTCCAGGTGGCCGGGGTAAGGTCAGAGATACCGCCCGCTCCTGACGAGGTGAGTCTTCTTTTGTTTATAATCAATTACTGCGTATCGCAGCAATAGGTTCGAGAGCGATCGTGATTCGCGAAGACCGATTCTAGGACCCAGCGTACGTCACACGTATGGTAAGTCGCGAACCTTCTCAAACAAATATAATTATGTTAGTATTAGAAATGACAACATATACATAATTATTTATTTAATTGGAATTTCTTATACTGTATCCATTATTACAATGCTGGTTAAGTGATGTATCATTAAAGGCAGTTTTTTGAAAAAAAAAAAAACAATGGCACTTATCAGCTCTAGCACTTGCGTGAGTTTCCTCTTTAAGACCTATTGGCTTAGAATATAATGAATAGGAAAAGATATACTATTAATATATTATATATGTATATAATCAACTTACTTTTATTCATAAGTAATAATATATGACACGCATTCTATATAAGCTTTTTGTTAGTACTTGATTTTGCTCCCTAGCTAATTTTGCATACCACGGGCTATATATGAAAAGCGTTTTTGAGTAGTAAGCTCCAGTAAGCTACACAAGATTCTAACATTTTTCATAGTCTTTTAAAAAATCAAAAACGGACACTTTTAATACAACACACAATAAACACCAAATTACAATAAAGTATAAATAATTTTATTTATAACATTACACTGTTGCCACACAAATGCCGCATTCAAGATCAAAAAGGACCTTAGTTCAGCATATCATATAGTAAAAAACTATAGCGCTGGTTTTCAGCCGGGCCTACACTACATACCAAAGGCCACAGATTAGATCAGATTATAATTATTATTTCATTATAATATTGCTTAAATAAAAGAAAGGGGTAGGTCGCGAACAGAAAGGAAGTACATGACAAAAGTTTTTTATACCAAATAATACATTAGCTAACAACCAATGTTGGTATATAAAAGATAAGAAAAATAAAAAAGGTGCTGTGTGATGAAGCTAAATTGTAAATTTAAAATATACTCCCTCATTTTATACTTAAATTTACGTACCGATCTTGCAAAGTATAAAGGTGGAGGAATATTGTCTCAGATTTTAGCAGCAGCATATTTAAAACTACCTCTAGCTGCTGTAGCTGTAGCTACTTATGGTATTTAACTATGTAACAACCTGGCAACATCGAATAATGCCCGTAATGTCAGTCGATGCAAGCTTGCGCGCTGTGCTAGCGCATGTTTATGAACGCGAGTTTTATTCTATATTCAAGCTAAATCCCGAATTCATCACCGACTATCATCAATTTTCCTCAATTTTAAATCTTAGTGATAGTTAAAAGTGCTCTTAAAAGTGTTACATTCAAATAAAGTGAGATACGTTATCTGTTCTAGAAAAGTTGTTATACGAATTATATTTTTTTGTTTGTCCGTTTGTGTGTAGATAATAACTGTGTTTCGACCAAGAAATGCGTTTATAATTGGTGTAAATCAATGCATACGATGGTGAGTTATATCTTTCTGCCACTTTAGACATATACGTTTGATTATGAAAATCTTATGTTGTTGTACTGCAAAATATAAGTTTATGGTAAGGCTAAAAATGTCTTACTTATGTGAGATTAACTATGAATTTCCCGTTTATACGTGATCTCTATTACATAGAAATGGCTTAGGATGACAATTACGTTACGATTAACTACTAGAGTCACTGGTGTAGAAAGTTGTTTTAGCTGAGTCTCTACATTGTAGCACGGTACATTATTTTTTCAACTATTTTATTCTTGTTGAATAGAGAAGATACACTTTTTTATTATTGAAATCGTTTCTTGTGTAAAAATGTACTGTATTTGATCTGAATTACGTATAACTGGCGCGTGCATAATTTCTGAACATAATGGATAGAGGAAAAGATATCAACGCGCGCGTATGATAAGGCTTCTTGCAACATCTTTAAAATATGTTTTAGTAATGATTATGTAATACCTAGTCGGAAGTCGTAACAGGTAACATTAATATGTAACTTGAGTGTCTATTTTTTGATCATGGGTAAATAAACTATGGATTTACCTAAACTTATATATTTCACTATGAGCCTATTTATCAATCACCAGATAACTTTATTTAAGGAACAGTTTGACAGATAATACATTCAATACATTTATTGAAAACCTGTCAATATTTTAAAAATCCTTAAATAAAGTTATCTGTGGATTTAAAAATCGATCCTTAATAACTTATTTATATATATGACTATCCTATATTTTAACTGATTTAAAAAATCTAACAATAATATTCGTGGCTTACCTATTACACAATACAATTTAAAAGTGTAAGATATTACAGGATTGAGACATACCAACTGTGCTCCACGGTTTCACTCGTGTTAATTTTATACGACAAACTCCGCCAACGCACGCGTGTAGGCAATTTTTTATACTTTGTGCAAAACTATCGACATTTTTATGAAGAATAAATTAATTTTTGACATTATAATATAGCCTATATTACTCTCTGATACGGTAGCTTGATATTAGTGTAAGAATTTTAAAAATGGGCCCCGAAATTTTTGAGTTTATCCATTACAAACAAAATAATAAACAAAAAATCTAATCATTTCTCTGTATAATATTGGTATAGATGTAGCTTTTAATTTTACACTATATGATTAAATCATAAACGTAATGCCTCACATTTCTATTTTAATGTAAATAATAGATATTTTGCTTATACCTTTTTCTATTAAATTTCTTCAGTTATTATGTAGTACTGGTTGCGGACGTTCGGAGTGTTCGGACACCACCTCAACCGACTTGAGTTCGAATCCTAAAATTTTAATAAGCTTTCATTGAAGGAAAATATTGAAACAGCATGATGGTAGGGTATTTTTCAATGCTCTCCTGGTTAACTATCACCGTCAAGATCCACTCCCAAGTACCCATATGTGTAATCTGGAATCTGCACTTGACAGCCGGTCCCTCAAGTTTTTGTTTTCATCTTCGGCTACACAGTCACTTAACATCAACTGAGATTATAGTCAAATGCTATATAGAATAAAAAAGTTTAGCTCATTGTTTTGTTCCAGAACTCTTTGTTGGTAACTTAAAATTTACATAAAAATATATACCTACGCGCATATATATTATTACTCATTTGCTGACCTATGCAAATATTTCGCACAATAAACAATCTAAAATAATATTTTATTCTACAAAGACATTAATTTTAAACTATGTATTTGTCTAATGTTCGTCAATAACGAAGAACATAAGCTTTAAAATTATGTTTGAATTATTAATTTTCATATCGAATTAACATGGGGGGGCCATAAAAGTATTAAAATACACCTTCGTGAAATAATTTATACAAATTATAGGCCACGGACAAGCTACAATATATATCTACAAAATACTATCACTATAGGCAATGTCACCTGAAATATTTCGAAAGGATTTGAATCCCTAAACACACCCACACCTATCTACGACTCTGAATTAAACCTGTTCAACTTTCCCTCTTTTATGAGACTCGATTGAAAAGTAAAATAACACAATTCCATCATGGAATAACTCTTCTCAAGATAATAAACTTACAAGATATAAAATCAAGTTTCCGGACAAGATCATTACATCTACTTGCGTTACGGGCCTTTTCGTCTTACGGCCGGGTAATAGTAGTGATTAAAATTTGTTTTTTTTTCTCATGTTATTTTTTAAGGCCCTTCGCTAACCCAAAAGCAATTATAGCAAAGATCAAACGGAGAACACGGAGCCCCACGGCATCCGTGACTGTCCCAAGGTCACGCAAATTGATTATAATTATCACAATTACGTGTTTGATTAAAAATATACTTGTTTGCGAGAAGCAATATAAAAAAAAAAACACTATGACAGCTCCTTGGGCTTACTTTGAAAATTGGAGGGCGCGACTTTAGCCTGTCTGTATCGCTGATTTTTTTACTTTTAACATAACCACACGTTTGTCACTTATTCAACTGAAAAAAAAAGAAAATGTGGTTTGTTGAAAGCTTCTACACACAAAACAATTAACTGCAAAACTACAAAGAAGATTATTGCAATTATTTATCATGTAAGGTGTAAAATAGAGACGTGAATTGGATATAATAGGCTACTTGTTATACGCAGTTTATGTCTAGCTCAGTATTTTACAAACATGTTGATAGAAATGAGTTGTACTCTGGTATTTTAATTATGGAGAACGTATTATTTTAGCTCGCTTAAGACTAAAGTTGCGTTATTTTTTTTTATAGTAGCGCAGCAAAGTGACTGCAATGTACCTGATGGTAAACACAGTATAATCCAAAATAACGGTGACCACCGACAGATCGGCAATACATCGCGCTGGTCGTCGTTGTCATGCTGACCTGCAAGCCTTTTGGAACCTGGATATACACTAGCTAATCCTGAAAGGAGACAATCTAAAGAGAGTTACTGTAACGTGTTAATCACGACGTGCGACCCCATCTACAAACCTGCTTAATTACTGGATATACACAGGCTGATCTAAGCCTGAGCCTAAGAGTGCTACAATGGTGGTAATTGTATGGTGGTCGTGGTTGTACGGCTACAACCTAGCTAATACAATTCTATCTACAATTAATAAGAATCAACCCTTAACTAACAAGCGATACACAATAATTAATCTATACAAAAATTATTAAGAGGAAAGATTTGATATTTTGTTTGTAATGAATAAAATCAAAAGCTAATCGGCCGATTTTAAAAATTCTTTCGCCAATATAAAGCCGGTAGCTTTGATCAGTTAGTAACATAGGCTATATTATAATTTCAAAAATTAATTTTATTCCTCATAAAAATGTCGATAGTTTTACATAAAGTATAAAACATTGCCTACACGGGTGCGTTGGCGAGTTTTGTCGTATAAAATTAACACGAGTGAAACCGTGGGGTACTGACAACAATGTAACCATAATCTATAAATGAACACATAAAGCTCGAAAGATCCGTGAGCTTCATGATCGGAACTTTGACCACCAGTAGGTAAGTGAGACAGTTTCTTTAGGTATTGGTGCGAGAGGATCCAGTGATGTACGGCTAGGATCTATCGGTAGCTTACTGCCTAACATGCATATCATTTGTATCGACGTTATACAGCGATATTATCATTTAAATTTCGTGATCGCTGTTACAGTTTTTAATGGTTAATGAACTTTCAAAAGTAACGTGAAGAGGTACTTTTGCAGCCAGCATGCTAATGGTGACCGCAGATAGATTGTCTATCTCTCGGTGATCGTTGTTGTGTCGCAGTACCGTTAATTTGCAAAGCTATTATAAAAAACATGTTACATGTGCAATAATATCTCGAAAGTAAAAGTTAGACTGTGAATCCAGACAGTTACTATCAAAATTGAAACAAGCAATTTGATAATAACTATGATGTGATGACGTATCAATCATACATCATTTTACACCATTTTCTTCTTATTTCTAACACTTATTGCTTATACTATACGGGTTCAGCACTTCTTATACAAAAAAAATGATCCCATTGCTTTACAAAAAGTACATGCATGATGAGGTACCTGAGTAGATCCTCCACGAGCAACGACACCCGAGTACGTCCGGCGCACCCTGAGCAGTTATTTCTAATTCCAACTTCACTGACTAGCCAATCATTTTACCACGGCCCGAGCTATTTTTGTTTAAAATATGACTTTACGAAGAAGAAGAACAAAATGTATATAAAATACGTCCGTAATTCGCAAAACCAGGATATCCCATATTTTGGCAGTTGGTTACTTCCCTGAAGTAAATAAATTTACAATATGGTCATATACTCTGTGGCAAATTATGATTAAAATACAAGTAAAAAGTGTACAAAACGTATTTCTTCATCCGGATCCACTATATATTAGTGTACAGATATAAAAGGTATGTAACCATTATATATGTTGTAATAGTCTTAAACAATATATGTATAGTTAAATAAATACCTTTCGCCTTTTAAGTCTATTTTCACTAAACTACAGAGGAGGTCCTATATAAAATAAAAAAAGTTTCAAACAATACTTTGACTTAACTGTTTATACTATGTCTAATCATAATTTATTGTAACGAAGTTACTTATCGCGAGATGGCAGCTAAACTGAAAAAGTGACTAAACCCAACAAACACTAATAAACATACAAACACATACCTACATACATATATATATACAGTATTTTCAAAACTATGACAGCCGTGGAATTGTTTCAGCTTTATTGTTAATATAAACCAACTAAGTATATAACTAATAATAAAATGTAATATTAAAATGAATGTATGTTGAATTTTATATTTTAAAAAATGCCTAATCAGCGGGGTTTGAACCATCGACTACTCGTACTGTACCGTACATACAACAGTGCGTAAAAATGTGGCCATAACATAATATATAGCGAAACGAATTTCGATACTACCTATTTATTACCTATTTATTTATTATTATTTTTTTTTTTACCTATTTATTTATTAGTTATTTTAAATTTAAATTCAGTTACATAATAGCACTCAATTACGTAACAACATTTCGTGTAACATATTCATAATAAACAAGTTTACCTAAATTAAAACTTTTGTCTTCCCACAAACGAGCTACGACAAATTTGTAGGACACGACTCGCTCCCCATCCCTACAATCTTGTATCTCTTATAAAGATTTTTGTCTATAGTTTTATATCTATTATCACTAAAAGAATAAACATATACTTAGAACGCGAAATATCTTTACCATTAAAGTACATTCGACAAAATTGCAATTAACGAGCGTTGAGCTCCCAGCAAATTTACTATTACACGCTCACTTGGCATTATAATAACACTAAAGAATTTGACAGAAAAAGACGTTATGAACGACTATTATCTATTTAAATCCTATTATTTTCAAGAAACATGACTTCAAAGCATCATTACTAATACATTTGTAAAACGGGATATAAGTAAAAATATATCTTATCACGAACGCAGAAAGATTAAGGAGATTCAAGCAAACATCTTGTACATATAAATTATATTTGATTGGCCTACTCACGCCACTTCACGTGTGCGTAATGATACCGCCGATGCGCGGTTAGAATTTGAATTTTTTAGCCATCTGGCTACTGTTTAAAGATGGCTCAAAGGCATGTTTTTTTATTGGACCAAATAAATACAGACACCGATTTGATAATACTTTTTATGACAAAAAATAAGTGGATCGGAACGAGTATCACCTGTTTATTATGATTAATCTTTAAAATCGTAGAACTACAATCTAATTATTGTACAATTAAAAATTCCCCATAGGTTTTTATGTGGTTACAGAAAATCAATTACAATTAATCTTTAAAAAATCTCCGTGTGAGTAGAGCAATCCTTCATTAAGGCTCTACTGGTCCTATCATAATATTAATTCCGTTTATATGAAAGGATACATATATTGATTATCAGTTATTTATTACTCACCTAAATGACAGTGCTATCAAAAGGTAACAATCGATCAGTGTGACTACTGGCGAGTACCGTGTCTGCTAAAACTATGTAATGTATGTAATACGTATGTGTGTGTAATAATTATTGCCGATAAAGTCAACGGTTTGGCTAAAAACAGCGACGTTTGATGTCTTTCGTCACTAACTACAATATGCTGACTCCAAGTCTTAAGGCGACTTGCACCAAAAAAGTTAAATTCAGTTTAGTTGCAATATGTAGTATGCAACTGTCAATCTTAAATCTGGTATATCTATTTACATCATTTAAGATAGTTTTGGTTCAAGTCGTCCACCTATTGTCATATCGTTTTTTATCCGAATGCGAAAAAGGAATGTTTTGTTTTTCGAGCGTATGTATGTGTGTATATCTATTTCTTTGGCACGGTTTATAGTTTAAACGGTTTGATGGATTTTAGCATACCAGGTGTCGTTAGATTCGCCTTAACTTTGAGAGTGACATAGGCTATATAATATTTAAGTACGACGTCTGGGAATCAAATGAAAAGCAAAAATAGATTTTTTTCTTTCAAGTGTATTTTCGTTTTGTTGCACACGGGTTCTTTATTTCCTTTTTAATATTTTAGCTTGTTTTCATTGTTTTTTTTTTCTCTAGGTACTATTAATTATGGCCCTTATTTATTTTCTTTTCATCAAAATACACAAAAAAAACATAAGTAATAGAAAGTTGCGCTGTAATAGAAAGGTCAGATAAAAAGAAAATGAAAAATTTGTTTCTTACTGCATATCTAATTCTACTTTAAACAAACATAGTATTACACTTATCTGCATTTCATAAAGCAGATAACTAAAACTGAAACATTGAAAGCATTTTTTACGACCCGATTTTATAGACGCAGTAATGACAGCAATAACACTCTAGGACATCACAAAGGACGTGATACAATGTAACTTGTAACGTATGGACTGGGAGTGTTTTATGATTTTAAATATTGACCTACACACTAACGTTTCAGTGTTAATGTTCTGACTGTAAAATAAACATTAAATATCATAATAATATTTGAGGATTGTCACGTGGCTATTAAGTGATAAACATAATTGCTCTTAGCACACAGAGACAAATACATTCATCACAAAATTATGTATTGCGAGGACTATACTAACGACCTCTCTGTTTAGGTTATAAGACGTATTATTGCGTCATGAAAACTTAACGTTGCCACATGTAAAAATACACGTGTGCATGGCAGTTTAAACGCAGTAGAAGAGAAACTTTCAGTAAACATAAAAATATTCACATAAACGATACATGTGAACAATACATTACATTACGTACACACATGTACAAAGAGGAAACCGAAGTAATAGGAAACACTGTATAATATATTCTATCTTATTCTCTCGCAGGCTAAATCCTATAGATGTGTGTGTTTGTCTCTTTTTATTGTCGCTTTATTGTTTCAGCTTTTAGTGTAGCTTTTTAAATCACAAAGGTAGTAAGAAATTTTTCACTTAAAAAAACTATCTGTTTATTATGGTTTACTATTACCGTTTATCCAGTAATCAAGCGTAAGTAAGTAAAGTAATCCATCATTATTCTTATAAACCTATCACAGTGATATTCATTTGGTTTGTAACGATTCGGGATCAGACAGTATCTAACTGTCGAGAGACTTGCAGGCTGGCGCGACACGACAGCAGCGGCGAGTAACGTTCGATTGCACTTTTCTCATTAGTCGCCATTTTAATTACTTATACTTTGCTTACCTTCACTTTGGCGACATAATTTTTTTTTGTGACGTTGCGATAGTCTTTTAAGAATCGGATGATTGAAAGAGAAAAAAAAGTAAAATACTTTTGTTTAGAAAATGGAATCCTTTGAAATTACAGAAATTGATATTTCTGTTTTTAAAAAGAATGAATAGGTTTATGCATCGTTTTTCGTTAAAAAATTAAACATGATATAACATCCCATCACGCCTGTATCCCCTAAGGGTTAGGCAGAGGTGTACTAATTTACAACCATAGTTCGCCGGGTATGTTTTAGGTACCATGTAATAGGAGCGAGCCTATTGCCATTAATCGGACACAAAGCCAAACTCCGAGCTGCTACTGAGAATTTCATAGAAAAACCCATTAACACTTTGCTCGACCTAGGAATCGAACCCAGAAACTCGATAGCGGACGCGCTTAAGACGGCTAGCCTATTCAGACAGTTGAAAGAGGTTAAAATTAACCTTAAATAAATAAAATACATTAATAATATTTGTAATAGGTACCTAGCTGTATACTCACTCACCCTTGTTACCTGTCTATAAAATTTTATTAACTGCAGCGTAAGTATGGCAACACCGGATAACAGCATAGAATTAGAACTCTGTAGTCATAATACGGCTTAAATTGCTACCGCCAAAATTTATTCGTTTTTAACGTAAATTGTATTAAGCGACATCTATTATTAATATGAATAAACTTATCTGTGACATTTCTTGATTTAAGTTCAATTAACGGTTTATTTTCAGTTTGAAGGCTGTTTAAATTAATTAAATATATTGAATATTATAATTATGCCAATAGGATAATACTATAAAAATGTATTGCCAAATAGAATAAAAAAGGTTATATTTTAGGAAATTCACGTTTTTTTTACAATCAATTTTTTTTATATTGTCTGATAAATTAACACAAACGGTGCCATTTTTCCCGGAAGATTTTTCGTTTGTTTTATTTTAAACAAATGAACAGCGTAATTTACTTGTCTTTCTTGTAATACTACAGATAATATAAATACAACATAATGGTTAATGTGAATTATAATTCAATGAGATAAACTAACCAATACTTTTATGGACCTCGCGAGTCGACTGGTCTACTGGTTGACTCGTCTCGTAACCAGAGGACTGGCCAGTACCTCAGCCCCGGTCAGCGTATATATATAAGTATTGCCATGCAACATGGCGATGTAGCCACTGTAGCCATTCTTCTGGGTATGTTTCCTGCTGCATGGCGGCGTGGCCGCATCCACTACTTTAATGATTTTTATTTTATTTTAATATTCCGTTGAATATACTATTTTCGTAATAAGATACAAACTAACAAAAAATACTACATAACATTTCATGAAATATAAACAAATATTTTCCGTTTAAAATAATTAATTTGATTTAAGAACTATTATGACTGAAATCGAGGAACGTAATGTTGCATTTTTCATTTGCTCCATGCAAAGTGGTAGAGTAAAAAAGCATATTTTGTGTTTTAGGCATAGATGTAGTAACTGCATCTATGGTTTTAGGTAACCTTAAAAATATAAGAAAATAATATCTTTCCGGAGAAATAAATATGTTTTTCTTTTACAGAAACGGCTAAGAAGAATATAAAACAACACGATGTCGCAGAGGGATTTCTCTGAGGTTCGTTTAATACACGTAATTATTTAAAAATTAATATAACTTCACAATTGTTTCCTAACTTATTTTATTATATACTATATGATACTTACAATTGTTACATACTCAATGAAATTATACAAGACTTCATGCAGTAGTTCACCGAACACAGTTCTTGTCTAATAGAGTAGTTACTATGTGGAATACTCATCCAGAGACCGTCATTAGTGCACCAACAGTGAACTGTTTTAAAAATAGACTGTACAAACATTTAAACACTTTAAAAACACAAGTGTAGTGATAGTTACACACACGAACTAGCTGTGACCGTGGCTTCGCTCACGTAGACTACAGAATGCCTGCGCGAATTTTTCTCCCCCTCTTCCGGCTATTTTAAAGACAAAAATGCTTATTGTGGGTGTTCCTTAGAAGATAGATGTATACTGCCCGGATTATTTTATAGGTTTTTAAATGCCTATAATTATATAGTACATTAATTTGCTATATATCTTATGGTTTACTCAGCATAAGCCATTTGCGCGCCTGAATTGATTCACCATGACCAGTTCTTTTTTTTATTTGTACAGAACCCTGATTCTTTTTCTAAAATAAAAGTAGCCTAAGTTACTCCCTACATCATCAGCTATCTATAAGTGAAAGTTCCGTCAAAATCAATCCAACCTTTTCGGAGATTACACGGAACAAACAGGCAGACAGAGAATTTTTTTTTAAAATGGACTTTTTTTTTGTGTTTCGTATATACTTTCGTATGCATTTAGTAAAAAACTGTTATTTTGACATTACAAACAGACATTTCAATTTTATTAATTGTATAGATTAGCTCGAAGACCTGCTAATGTATTATATGATAATAACAATAATAATAACGCATACCGCATTTATTTACTTTAATATTTTAATGTAAATTAATTACAGTCACGATAGTTCTGTAAGGATAACACAGAATACATAAGATATTTTCTCTTTAAGTAGTTACTCGTAGACTTATATTAACGTATCTTCTATATATATTATAAAATATAATTCTCTCGGTCTGTCTATCCGATTTCCATGGGATTAAATTCATAGCTACGTTATCTTGCCAGGTTATAGGATATATTTTGTTGCATAAAGTTACGTATGAATTAAACAGTGACGATATTAATGAATTATTTTTGGAAAAGACGCTTTTAGTTCTTACGCTGAGTAAACCATAAGCGATATACGTCAAATTGATGCACTACATAAAAAGACCTACAAAAAAGTCAACGCTAGCATATATTTATCTTCTAAGGATCTGCCATAATAAGCATTTTTGTGTTTAAAATAAAGGGTGGTCGACCGCCGTGGGTGGGAGCGAGGTCAGCACGATTCAACCGACCGCATTGTGTAGTTCACGCGAGCGGAGCCGAGGGTACAGCTAGTATATATAATAAGACCTTGAAATTTATTTAATTCTTTACTAAAATTAAATTACTAAAATATGTAATGCAGACCTTCAATTGATTTAAAAATCTATTATCCTCCTAATTCTAATTAAAACTTTGACGCACACAGCGAATAAAAGAACTTAACAAATTAAAGAATCTTTAATTAAAAATAATTTTATGAGAACCAATTGTTTTCTATGTTATTATATCACGTACATAATTGTAAATTTATTCCACCAATGTCGAAGATCCAACTTGATGTTAAAAGAATTAATACTAGGTCACAGAAATGTCTGTAACACGCGAAAAGGTTTAATAAATTGATTTCAATTGTTAGTGTTACGATGTGAACGTACAGATTATACTGTGCTCTCTCTAAACCAGAGCTAGCACCCTTTAATCCCATTTGATCGGTGAACGTCCGATTGTATATTACCAATTGCTGTTGTACAGGCGTATTGCATTCGACGTGTGAACGTGTATACTTGTGCGTGACTTGCTTGTTCGTAGTCCGTGGTACAAACCAAAGAAGTCAGCAGAATATCAGTTTTAAAATATTTAATTAATTTAATTAAAAAAAACTTTATTTAAATAAATAATTTTAACAAATAAATCTATTATATCTCAAACTATAATTTTTATTGTTAGTGTATTTTAATAATACAAAATGATTAGTTATTAGTAAAAATAAGTTACAAAATCTTTAAAAACTGTAACCCGACTACGGAAAAAAATAACGTAAGGGAAAAAGATTCTGATCACCATGGGTACACTTAGGCGTGTCAACATTCGGGACCTTCCACCAAGGATACAAAAAAATGTTACTTAGCTCGAATTTCTATGGATAAGGAAATTAGCCAGTTCGCGACTCAACTGCAATTAAGGCAACAGCCCAAGCCGAGGTTCGGCCAATTTGGCACCCTTGAGCATGTTGCCATGCTTTCGCGGTTGAATTCCTTAAGCACTCGCCCCACGGTGAAGCTATAAAAACTCCTATGGCTAACAGTATAGTCAGATAAAAAAAAGTTGCCGAGAGCCATGCAAGCATGACATGATATGAAGCGGCGACCGGCGATGAATTGCCGATGTTGGTGGTTATCATTGTTTTTGATCATACTGTGCTTACTATCAGGCATAGTGCAGTCACTTTGCCGTGCTACTATAAAAAAGGTATAAAAAATATTGAGTGCTATTTTTAGATTGCACTGTGCTTACTATGTCATTATCTCAAAAAGTCGTGGTGGTCGAGTTGTTTACACCGGTGGAATTTCGATTCGATGTCTGCAGGTTCGAACCCCGACATTTACTAACGAATATTTCAAAACTCGCGTACATTACTCATTCAAATTGGTAACATCATCAGCTGAGGGTGGATGAAAACATCGTAAGGAAACCGGAACGCTTTAGAAATTTTCTTATAGTACCAACGTTTGTGGGAAAAATATAGAATTGTTAATTTCTCGGTGTTTGAAATCGCCAGTACGTCGGGCTGGCGTAGTGATTAATCTCGTACCTTCTCTTGTGAAGAGACCTTTGCCTCGGAATGGGACACTTACAGGCTAATATTATTACTATTACTATCAAACGCAGTTACTACTACTACTAACTTACTTCTTACAAAGAAATTCCAGTATTATTCTGCAATATATGTCATAAACCTCATGACTTAACCCACGGCAATGACGATGTAAGTTACACATAAGGTCCGATATAAATTAATGTAATTCAAACGCTGTTAAGGTGTAGATGTGACGGATAGCGTAGGCGTGACTTTACCAGTATGTACCACATTATAAAAGCGTTACCACTAATATAAGGTATATACCTACCACATGTATTAATGTTTCTACGTTTTTTTAATCACATTTATAATAAAGCTTAGTGTAACGTCTGACAAAGAACCCAGTCAGAGATTTGAATAGCGTGATTAACTTCACGCAAACCCACACCGTTGAAACGTAACTTTATTTATTAATTCAGCATAAAAACGAACATTCTTTTTGCCTGCACTTGTACAATGGATGTCGTGTCGCTTACCATCATCAAATAAAAAGTTTAATCTGCTTATGAAACGATATTTACAACTCTTTTTTTTTACTTGTACATATATGCATGTGGAAAGAAATGAAACCATACAACGTAGATTCCTGAGATCATTGTGTGGCAAACTTGGGCTCTGACGTAAACTACCAGACTATGAAGATAGGCTTAAAGAGTTAAATCTTAAAAATCTTGAAAATAGAAAATTATTGCAGAACTATGTACGCTTCACAAAGTATCAAACGGTACTTCTGGTAGTGAATTGCTGGGTAAATTCAATATAAATGTGCCCACCAGCCCCTTAAGACATAAGCAATTGTTTAGCGTTCTCTCCTGTAGGAACATTATATGTACTTACCTTAATATATGTATTTGTTTTCTTTTTAATTGTTAGTTTTCACCGTCCATTTACATATAATCAGTACTTGTTAACAATTAAATTTGTGCACATATGTCTTAGGGTATTGGATTTATAGAGGTATTTAGAGTTAAGTTATTGTTGTTTTTTTTATCTCTTAACTGTATTTGTGCCTTATGAAATAAAATAAAATAAAATTAATATTTCATATATAATTCATTACTAAAAACATAAGAAATATATTATCTATGTATCAGCCATTATCTTGAAGTAGGTATACTAAATATAAAATAACTTAAAAAATATAGATCAATTAAATATTATTTTTAGCAATGCTATTTTATGTAAAAAAAAATATATATGTATTTATATATTTAGGCAAAATATAGGTAATACATTAATACATTCAATAATAATTAAAAAGGAAAAGACCTTCAATATCATATATGTATCTTATATTTATGTTATTTTTGAAAATCTTTGTAAAAAGGAAAATCCTAAATAACAATTAATTTCTGGAATTATTTGTTTTATGGTTTGTCGAATAATTTTCCACACAAATATTAATTTATCTTAAGGAAAAATACATGCATACGTCAGTGAAGTTTATTTTATCTGACTTTATGTAGCGAAATTTAGAAGATGATAAATGAATAAAAAAATATATATCAATGTTGTTAAGGTATACTATTTATTATATACCGAACATAAACTTACGGATAAATCCTATGTACACTTTATCGGAGAATGCACTACAGTATGGACGAAGGCTAATAGGAACCAAACACGTGGAGGCAATTAACTATACAGTTCCACGGTGTTCCGAGGCTTCACACGATTTTATTGCATAATAAACTTACTCGATCATAGTTGAAAATTGTTGCGAAGGAATTTAAAAATAACTTGTATATAAATTTTACAACGTAATTGTGCCTACAAAAGGTGTTATGTAAAAATTTTGTGGAAATAAGAAATAACGTATTTTTATTTCACTGTACCTAAGATTTACACGTAGCGGATTTGGCAAGGTCAAGGACGATTAGATTATTTTTAGCGGACTCAGTTCACAAAACGAAATGTTTTTGTTTCGAAATCGTCATTAGACCTAGTATTTTTTTTTTTTTACGTAGCTCGGCTTAGTGACTGCACTGTATGTACCAGGTGGTAAGCACAGTGAAATCCAACGACATCGACAACCACCAAAGAATTTATAATGCATCACCAGTTGTCGCTGTCATACCGGCCTGCTCAAATGTCTCTTCACGTTATGTTTGAAGGACTTCATGTTTTAGGAAGGAGGGAACACACAGGCTAGGAAACAATCCCACAGCTTCACAGTACGGCAAAGATATGACGTATGATGTGAATATATTAATAACACTTTACAAGCTACAAATATATGATTAACTAGAGGTTCCCTGCGGCTCCACATGCGTTTATTACTCAGTACTTATTATCATCCTGTAATTTATTTTTACTCACATTAGGTATATTGACAATTGAAATAGTCTATCAATTGATAAATGGCGTCATTATACTTTCCGTGTAAAAATTTCATAAAAATCGGTTGAGAACCTAACAATTCTAGAATGACGTTTGCTTCCTGTCTACATAATTTGATCAGAATGGCTTGAGAATTGATGAAAATTAAAATTTTTTTTGGTTATTTTTTTTACGATTTCTCAAAGTAATATTGACATTTATTATAGCTTATCTATTATGGAATGACTTATACTTCCCGTGTACAAAACTTCACAAGAATCGGTGCAGCCGTTTTTGAGTTAAATCCCGAAATACAATCAGAGAAAAGAAATTATGACATTAATGATCAGTGTCCATATAATATACGTATACCAGAAAATTGGTGGAAAAAATTATTACATGTACAGACAGACTACAGTTTTATTTATGTACATATATATCATGGCTGATATAGCTTACGGAAAAATGCGTGTTTAGTTAAAGAAAATATAGTAGCACGTGTGACATTTGACTGAATCCGCCTGGTTTTGTGTACAGTTTTATTACACACAAATAACGGGTTGGCAATACGTGCTGATAATAATCTTCGTAACTGATAAGGTATTAAGTAACTGATTCGTAAGGATTTGCGAGCAGCGCTTGCGCAGGTTATAGTTTTACTGGCTATGTAACACTAGTTGTGGCCTACGGTTTCAACCGTGTTAAATTTATTCGACCAACTGTAAACCGCGCCGCCGCCTACGCACCCGTGTAGTGTATGTAATGTAACCTATCGTTATTGCCATATTGCTTGACGTTCATAATTAAAGGTCCGCTCCATAGAGTTATAGCGTGAAGTCACATGGCCTATAATCCTCCTCAATAAATAGGCTATAGAATGCAAAAAGAATTTTTCAAAACTAACCGACAGTTCCAAAGTTTAGCGCGTTCAAACAAACAAACTCTTGAGCTTTATAATATTAATATATAGGTACTATAGTATAGATATCAAAGTAGAACATTTTGAAAGTACTTTATAGTACTTTTAGTATTTGACAATAATCTCAATCATTACACTCGTTAAGTGATTTTGTGTGGTGGAGTTTTTAATGAATTAATAACAACCACATTAATTAATGTGGCAGTAACACGTCTAAAAGGGAATCGGCTCTAAAGTTAGTTGGATATAGGTTCTCAAAGTCAGATTTTCAACTTGAAGGTGGTGAGCCAGGAAGGAATTAGGAAATGGCCTACCACCATGCTATAGTCTTATTACGAAGTTTTCCTTCACCGACAGCCCAGGCTCATTGTAGGGATTCGAACTCACGTGGATCGATGCAGTGTCCGTACACGCTACCACTTAGCCATCATTGCTTCAACAGTTCATCAATATGAATATTAGAATTTTAATATACTATTGGTCATCCATTGGTCGAAATTCAACAAGCGACTTTTTGATTATAGACTATTATTTATCTGTTTTACATTTGCAGTACGAACGTAAACATAGATGTAGTATAATACTACATCTATGAACGTAAACAATGGCTATTATATCACTTGCTGTCAATTTTCACTGAGTGACATTTTTGAAGTTACCCTCCATAGTATCATTGTCAATGTTTTAGGGGGTCTAAGTTCAATGGCACTGGTCGATGTAGTGTTCGCAGTATTATTTAATTTAATTTAATGTGTATTGAAACACATATTAGATATTCATTTTAGATTACTTCACTCCTTCTGCATATATGTTAAAGTTTAACTTTAACTGTGCCAAGTTATACATTTATATCACGTTTAATAAATAGACGAAATTAATAAATTGCAAAACCGTTTGACCGATCAACGTATAAGTTGGTAGATCCAAGTGTTTTTTTTTCATTGAGATGGTTTTAATTGTATCCTTCAACCAGTATTATAAAGAACAGAACAACTGCGTGGCCAGCTATTACCTTCCATATAAAAAGAAGTGTTTCTCCGAATATTGTGATTGATGTTTCTCCCAAAACTCTCTCTCATTATATGTATTTAATAACGATTCGAACGGAAGCACAATCAAATTAATTTATGCGAGGTCGCATCTCAAACGCCGAAGCCAGCTCATATTATAACCAAATAACTGTACATTAAAACACAACAATTAATTATCAATTAATAATATCATCACTAAACATAACTGAGCGGATAGAAAGTAGGTTTCAAATACTATCTACATATAAACCATGGAAAGATTTTACGTTCGAATGATGTTGCTGTCGATATTATCTTACAGTAATAGTTTGTTTTATTAATATATCTTGAATTTTAGCACCTTTACTAGAATTGTCATCATCTCTGCATGAGTAATTATCCGTTAAATAGTGGTCAGATACTTTATTTAGCGTATAAAAATCTTTATAGAAACGCGATTCTACGTTTATATATCTGGGCGTCTTGATAATATATTCATATTCCTATTTTTGAAGTTTGTTACCCATTGTGATTTTTCTTTTAGTTATTTTAAAGAATTATATTAATATATATAGGGGTTTACAAATAATAATTTCATTCCATAAATAAATTGTGATTGAATTGCGACAATACATTACATTTTTGTAATTTCTGTTAATCTACTGATAACACTATATGAAATATAATATGATATTTAATTATGAATGTGAAAAATGAATATGTTTGGGAAGAAATAACTGTCTTTTAAAGGAAAGATTTGTTAGAGAGCATAGATGGCTAATTATACTGTACTCGCTTACTTCACAATGTTGAAATATTACTTTTATTTTATCGTTGAACGCAGGGCTCACCCGTTCAACTCACAATGCACCGTACATCAAAACTTGACGAGGTGTCCCCATGCATTTCTGTTTCCTTACTATTGTTCTTTTACTATTGTTAATATTAAGTTCGCTTGCACACTTTGTTTTAACAGAAGATTATGTTTTTAAATATGCATAAAAGTTGATATAGTACAGCTTTTCTTACTAGTTTTAACAGTCCACTTCAAATTCTCCAAATTTTTATATTATTATCAGTAATAGAAGTACATAGGTATTATCTATAGTTTGAAGTACAAGAGATTTTTTTTTGTCTAAAAGCGCTATTCCCTGGACTTACCCATCAAAATTGGAAATTTATTTTAGCATTTTATAGCATATTCATTCAGAAAAGTAATAGGCTACATAAATTGATACTTCAACCTTAAAGAACGGAGCAGTATCCATGAACGTTGAGCAATCTAGCAAACTGTAGTCGAGTACAGAAGGTGAGAACAAAGATAGACTACACAGGTGGAGAGTTGTTCGATTATATTAAACACGGCTGAAAACGTAAGGCACAGCTGGTTAATACCTAATTAAATTATTTATTTAAAAACGCTTTTATTAAATATTTCAGTATGTATATTCTTTTCAGCAAACCCTTTCATATCATTATGGGAGTGTATAAAAAATAACTGGCCCGCCATCATTGGGATTCCGTCATATTGAATTTAAAATGGCGTCACTTATCTAACCATTCATTGTCACTCAAACGAAGCCTGTATGCAATTTTTCAGCTCAATCTGAAAGCTCATCAAGGTATAACTGTTTTAAAATTCAGTTGCAAGGTTTGACTCACACTAACAAAGCAAGTTAAAAGTTGCAAAAAGTTGTCGGTAACGTTCAGATTTGTAATTCTATTCTATTTATTCAAAGAACGTAAAACATAAAATGAATATTTAATGCCTTGATACATAGAAAATCATTACGCATTGTCACGATCCACAATATAATAATAGTTTGTAAAGTGCAAATAAAATAATACCGACTAAATTATTGAAAGAAACCCACAACGGAGATCCTGTAATAACAGAAAGACATTTGCGGTCTTCAATATTACTGCGGTAAATGCGGTCGCCACATTAACGTGCACGGACCGACAAAGGGTCGGGTTCGATTCTCGGATCGTTTCAACAATAATCATGTCGTCAGGTAAAAACGAAATCTGTAAAATGTTGAACTTTTTGTTGTATATTTTGTCCTTGTCTTATGCAGGTTAAATCTTTATAAAAACTAAAAAATGTATTCAGGTACATGAATAAAATTTTATATATAACGTATAATTTATATTATTATGTAAGACTTCGTTAATCTATCTATATTCTATAATAATATACGATATAAAAGGATACCTGACTGGCATATCAATGCACAGTCCAAACTGCTGGGGTTAGGACCGTGAAAATTTCATTGTAGGTTTCTTTTACACTATAGGTGAGCACTATGGAAGGACTTTTGGAAATTCAACCACTAAGGGGGTGAAAAAAAGGATAAAAGTTTGTATGAAAATCCATCACTTTTGATGATAGTCTATGAAAATTGATATATTGATGTGAAACATCTAATGCCCGCCGCCGCCTTATACCAAAATAGTTAGAACGATTGTTGGACCCAATGTTCGGTGGGCGACGCTTAGGCCAGCGTTGGCGGTGTGGATCCGAGTTCCTTTGTCTTTTAATAGACAAACTGGATCATTTCAAAGTTTCATGTTAAAACAAGAATAGATTAAAAGAGGTTGGTTGGGATCACGACCACCATACACATGTTAATAAAATAAACATCTTAACAGTGACTTTCTCTTGGGTGCTGGTGCTGATACTGGTACCTACTGGTCACACACAGAAACTTTTTTTTTTAATATTTACTAAGATGTTTTCCGTCTGCCGTTTTTTTATGCCACCGAACTAAACTTTTGACATTCATTGGATTTCGAGAAAAACGTAAGATGTTAACGTCGTGATGTGACGTCAAAAAAAATGGAACATAAAACATAATTATTGTGTATGCTAGAAAGCGCTAGTTACAATATAAAACTCATAACAATAAAACATATCCTATATTATTTAGGGATAATATAGCTTCCTATTAGTGAAATCATTTTCAGAATCGGATATTTAGTTCCGAAGATTACCTCCTCCAAACATACTTACAAACAATACCTCTCTACAATATTAGTATAAAATATTTGGACGACCGAGATAAGCTTGGTGTCTCACAAATAAAAACCACTTAAATCTTGGTAAACTTGCAAAGTAAAATATTATCTCAATAGTACAAAACTTCATCAAAATATATTATTGCTCACTTAATATAGGTACATAGGTACATGTGCCTGTATTTTGGAGAATGTTCTGAGGAGCTCTTCAACCTTATTCCCTCGTCTCCCTTTCATAACAGAACCACATGCGCTGGGCTCCGGAGCCACAGTTTTCAAGTAACCTCCATCTCGGGAAGAACAAAGAAATTTGCTTCGTCTTCTTTTTGCCGTAGGAGGGTCATCCATAAATTACGTCACATGTTTAGGGGTTTGGAGGGGGTCGACGAAGTGTGATATTGTGTGACAAGGGGCGGGGAGGGGTCACAAATTTTGTGACATCACATTTTTTCAAAATATAATATTTTATATCTAAGTACATTAGAACTTCTTTAAGTCGAAAACCTCCCAAACTCGAAAGAATGTGTTCCCTTCTTTTCAAGCCCCAAAACCTCCGTTGCCCTAAATCTAAAACCCTCTAGTCAAAATAATCAGAGAAAAAATTAAATTGGACTTCTGTATCTCGAACATAGCAATGTTTTATTTAACAACTTTTACAACTCGATTATTTGAAACTTTTTACTTTTATAGTTCGAAGAAAAATAAGTTACGGACTTTAAGAATATTATCGACAATGTAAGTACATTGTTTCTTAGAAATAAATTTAGGAGTATACAATAAATAGGATTACCACGAATTTATGACTCACGTTAACATGTGTTTGCTTTTTGATGTTGTGTTTAATTTTATTATTTTTGATTTGATGAAATTTGGACTCAAAGAATTGCTGCTAGACGTGCCAGGAAAATTCTTTGTTTGAATGATGACAATGAAGCTTTATAGTTAGATGAAGACGATGTTGACACAATGAATGTTTCTGATGTTAACTGTCCAAATGAGAACGATGTGATTACTATGCCAGTTACAAATAATATAAAGGAATGGGTTCGAAGTCTATGGGCTGAAGAGGATTAAGTTTTTATCTTTCATTAAAGTGATTTGATTTGATGTCGATTTTATTGAAAAATAATTTAAATGGAAATTAAAATAATTTCCGAACACTGCTGTTTTAATTTCATAAAATTCTAATTATAAAATTGCAAAATATGTGACATCACACTAGGTAGGGGGGGAGTCTCACAAATGTGACCAGCTGTGACAAGGACGGGGGAGGGGTCAAAAAATCATGAAATTCGTGTGACGTAATTTATGGATGGCCCGTAGAACTGTATCACGGCGAATGTGTTCCCCCTTCCTACAACATGGAGTCACTCAAATATTCCGTATTTGAACAGGCCAGCGTGACAGCGACGTTTAACGTTGGATTGTAGAATTTGTAGATGCCACGGCGGTCGTCGATGTTATTGGATTGCAGTGTGATCATAATCGAGTATAATGCCGCAGTTACAATAAAATAAATATAAATTGTCATCTACATTTCCTTTGATATTTTTAGTCTTAATTCTCGTCACTTCCAAATTATCGTATAAACTTGCCTAAAAATTTTTTTTTTATTAACTCTTGATACAAAAATTCTTAGATTGTATAGCTCACCATAAAACTTTTTGCAGAAAAATTATTGTAGAATATTGATCCTGAAACTAATTTTATCTTAAGAACAGATACTTATTGTACTATTATTACGCGTATATCGCAGGAGTGTCGGGTAATCTGACGGTAGAGCTAATTTGTGGATAAAATCACGGTTGCGTCACAAAGTAGATAAGTGCAGAAAGACGGCTCCGGCCGACTTGTATTTAATTACAGCGCTCGACTGTAGCGCTAGGCCAGCCCTATCTATCTATCTAGCTGCCAGCATCTACAATTTTCTATAAAAATTTACGTTTTGAAATTTAAATAAAAACGTCATAGGTTGCATTAGTTCAATTAAAATTAAATTAATTGAATTGGTTACTGAAAAACGCTTGCTAAAAAACGTGAATTCATTTCGGTTAAATTTAGTATTTATTTAAGCAATTACACAAAAATTAATAGTGCGTAGGCTAGGCTAGACTTAGTATAGGTACCACAGTACATTTTTCATAACATAACTTTGCATTCATGCATACAGTATACAATACACACACACGCAGAGAGAGAGAGAGAAATACGCATGTGATCCACAGTTACAAGAATTTTTAAGTTACCTTAATGTTACTGTATTATTGAAAAACTCTTAAATATATTATTCTTTTTGTTTGGCACGCCTTGTGGCGCTGTGGTAGATTCTATTACTGAACCGAGAGGCCGCGAGTTCGTTCCCCGCTCATTACTGACTTTTGTGTGAATAACATAAATCAGTTGTGTTTTTATGTGTTAAATATCTATGTTTGCATGGTATATATGCTGCTGAGTTACCATAGTACAAACCATTTGGTATTAAATGGCCGTGCGGCAAAATGGCACATCATTTAAAAAAAAAACAAATGTACATTTCACACACGGAATATTGTAACTTTTATAAAACATAAAAGTATTTACATAAACGATAGATATGAACAATACACCACGCGGGCTACGATGCCTTTTAACAAAGCTACGGTAATACGCATGCGCGCACACACATGTACTGAACACACGTTCAAAGAGGAGATCGAGATAATTCGAAACACTGTATGATGTATTCTATGTCATTCTCTCGCAGGCGAAATCTCATAGATGTATGTGTTTATCTCTTTTTAGTGTCGTTTTTCATTTCATAGCATTTCAAATCATAACGGATCTAAAGACATTTTCACTTTAAAAAACATTAAGAGAAAACGCAAAAAAAACAATAATACGTATATCAGCAATGTGCAGACACTCGCGATTGGCGTTAGCAGTTCGTCCTACTTAATCCGAGATCCTCGTACGTAGACAGGCGTTTATGTGTGCGTGCACCATTCGTTCGCTTTATGAAGCTGGCTTTCTGTACTCATCAATTTTGTGGTTGCGTGTTCCTCCGCCCTTGCTCGGCGCGGAGCTACATTCTTGCGCGTCTAATAACTAATTAAGCCTACTCTGCCCAAACGCACACCCTGCGACTCGGTCATAGCGAGCTCACAGAGACGAACTCAGTAGCATTTATCTATGAAAAAATCGGATAATTTTCCTAAAAGGATTTTGATGGTAAATTTTAAATATGGAATTATTTGTTAGGATCGGCAGTGGCCAGTGCACTAGATGTATTTACAAAAAAATATCATTTTCAAAATAGAATACACTAAGCCTTTTAAAGTATTCACAACATGTACCTTGTAGACAAACATATATTCTGAAAAAAATACAAAAAAAAACCTGTTATAACAGATTATTAGGAATCATGTGAATTAACTATTTATAAAAATCAATCATTTTCATTTACTTTCGTGTTTACCAAAATTATATACACACAGGTTCACCATGTTCATCTAAACTAAATATATTTGATCATAAAATATAGATAGTCTTAGTCCTTTCTAGAGAATTAAGATATGATCAAATTACAGTAAGTTCACATTCAAAAACTTGAGAAAAGCGGATAAAGAACTTTAATACTATTAACGTTTTAAATTGAAATACAAAAAATCTGAGTCCTGCTATTTGTAACTATTTGTATTTATTTATTTATTTTTCTCGCATAACCGCCGCCTGGCCAATGAAAGACGAACTCTCTATATAATATTCTTTTTTCAGTTTGAATTATACCAAAGAGGTTGCATTATACTGACCGGCTATAAATACAAGTTGCATGCCACACCCACATTGGCTGGTTTGCAAAGGTTTTTAAAAATAAAAGAGCATTTAATCTGTGATAATGTTTATCGTAATAGTCACTTGCGTATAATTAAACGAACATAAGAACAAAGATGCGAAAAATATCATTAAAATTGATATCATGTTTATTTTTTATTTAAGTTTAAGGTCGAATAATTACGTTGCATTGCCGTGTAACCATTTATGAACCATTTCATTTCTTTTGGTGTTTAATAGAGGGTAAAATTGACAGCTGCGTGTGCATCATGATGGAAGTGCGACTTATATTCTAATCAAATTAAAATAATGTTTATTTATACACCGTTAATTATGTTTTCACATACCATCACACCTGTGAAGGGTTAGGCAGAGGTGTACTAATGTATACCCACAGTTCGCCGTGTTTGTTTTTTTAGGTCCTGTGTAATAGGGGTCGAACTTATTGTAATTGATCGGGCACAAAGCCAAACTCCGAGCTACTACTGAGAATTTCATAGAAAAACCCAATAACTCGACCTGGAAATCGAACGCTGGACTTTGAGCATAGCAGTCGCGCTTAGGACCACTTGGTAGTAAAAAAGGTCGTTAAATTAATTTATACTATAATTATCATTGATAGCTTAGCCGGCATGAGAAAGTTAGCTTTATCATATGAATAGCACGAGGAATATAAATTTTGTATTTATTTATTTTTCGCCAAAGAAGTATAACTTCATATGTGCGTAAATATTAAATACACACAACTTTTTTTTAATCAATAAACCTGTTGAAATACTGATCCATTACGTAAAACATAATATAACAAGTAGTAAAGACAGTGTAGTAGCGTGTAACGAAACGCACCTTAAGGCCATTATTTTGACAGCAAAAACAACAAGTCCGGCGATGATTGCGCGCGAAATCGATCATCACGAGCGCATTCCAAGCGCACTTTACGCGTGCCGGAACAAAAACTTCAACATGGAAGTCGTTTCCCTCAGATGTCAATTTTCCACTAACCGCAGACCATACAGACCGATAGAGTTTTTGGCGAAATCTTCGTGTTCTTCTTTTTCGTAACTTGGCATCTACTCCTCTTTATTAATAACAATTATCGCCATTTTCGAAAGATTTTTTTTTCAATAAAATAAAATCTTACATTTTCTATGCTAGAAAACGCATCACTTGAAAACTAAACCAATTTGAATGTAATTTCCATATTAATATATGCAGAGGAAGGATGTAGGCTACACATCAATACGCTTATTGACTTATTTATAGAGACTAAGCAATAATAATAAAAATGAAACTAATAAACGATTGAACGAATTTACTGGCAGATACAGGTTTATAATAAAAGCCTGTGTAATAAATTAAAATAAAACTACAAGTATGTTTAATATACGTAAATAGAACTCAAAAATCAATAAACATAAATGGTTACTATGCTCTGACAATATTAAACTTGTTGAGTCAATATGGTAATATTTAAATGGATCCTAAAACAGAATACAATGGGAAATACCTGTGTGCTTACTTATTACCATTAAAGCTGACAGTCTCGCTCGTTATTGTATTCATTACTCAGTGTTTCTCTGAAATAATCCACGGTTAACCAAAATTGAGATTTACCTATAATTACTGCGAAATTATTAACGGCGTCTTTACTTGTCAGTGTTATATTACAAGATGGAGATCAATCAACATGCATCGTGTTTGTTGTTAAATATATAGCATTTAAATGTAACAAACTATGATTTTAGATCTTCAAAATTCTATTTCTAATTTGTGTATTAATACGTGAAGAGAAAACTTTGTATCCCTTTTAAATATATTGCCCGTGCAGATAAGTTGGACTTTGGCATATTAAAGTGTACATGGACAAGGGCGCAGAAAGCTAAAATTTATTTAATTATAATATGTGTTACAAACACATAAAATAAAATAAAATGAAAATTTATGTATAAATTTCAAACTACCAATGGCAAACACATAATAGTTTGTTTAAAACAATCGCAAAGAGTAGAGATTGTCCCTAAAGAGTTTTAAAATCCTTCCAACAAATATTTTATACATTAGGTACTCACATATTGACTGAATGAGGAGCTATAAATTCTGCATAATTTAAATGTTGGTATAAACTTTGACAAATGAACCTCAATAACGTTCACACTTAAAAATTTAATGGATTACGGTCAAATTTTGAGCACTGGGCGACCACTAAATTCCGTAAATTATTATAGCTAAATGCAAAAATTGTTCTTTGTGATTTAAGGCAGCATTGTTCCAATCGAAAATCTCAATGTTTTCCGGAGGAATATAAACCGAAGCCAAAGGTTACATCTTCCTTGGTGGGACCACTCTAAGGGACACTTGAAAAGAGTGAGAGGTCTCTCACGAAATGGTAATTGTTAAAGAATGCCGGGTATGTTCCGCGTTTGTGTGCGAATACTTAATAATAGTCCAGTGAAATTGAAAATCCTACTGAATTCGACACAACCATTTTAAACGACTGGCCTCTTTTTCTTGGTTGGGTAATACGAATAAGTATAGAGGTCGTGATGGAACCCACGCCTTCGAGCCAATAGCGAACAGATGCGCGGAAGTCGTATGCAATGCGGTTTTTAAGCACTCGCTTGGAGGCTCAAAGATATTTATTTACAAATTTTCATAGTTATAAATTGTATAGTATACTGTCATTTTGGACACAAAATAGATAATCGTTTGATTTCTAGTGGAGAACTAACTTATTTCTTATTTGTAAGTTACTATTGTTTTTTAAATAAATTCTTTTATATTTATTTTTTTAGGTACTAATATTGCTAGAGAGGTTTTTTTATAAAATACACGTACCTAATATAAATTATATAATTGTGTAATGTACAGACGGTTTTTCTAAGGTGCATTTTTATATATTTTTTCGGTTGGACTTTAAATCGCTACCGCTGAATTTGAAGCTGTGAAGGGACGGGGCGGGAGGGAAGGGTTAAGGTAATCACCCTGTGAAGAAAAAAGTGCGGAAATAAATAGTTTTTCTTCAATTTTGAGGTTATGTCTATTTTTGAATTGTATATGAATTTTAAATACAAAAAAAAGCGGCACAAAATATTTACGACCTGTATTTAACGTAAATAACACAATAATCATTAAAAACACTGACAAAAAAGTGTATTAAAAAAAAATTACGATCTTAATTTTTTTTTACCTGTCATTCAAAAGTGAACTTTATGACAACTAATTTGAAGGGGACATTTGTATTGTTAGATTTACAAAAATGCTATTTTAAAAATTAAATTTTCCAAATACTATTTATTTCCGTAGTGTGAAAATTTATATTTAGCCTAATTTTTTTATTATGCAGAATAATGTGGGAGGCGGCCGGTTACTAAAATACAGTACCTACGACTCACTTTCTCTCTATAAATGACACAGACGAAGTTGCGCGGGTCAGCTAGTATATTATAAAAATAGGTACAAAGACTAAAAAAATAGTAACTCAACGTAATTAATCAATATAACACATAATACTAAATTAATGCTTAGTCCGTTACATTTAGTAGGTACTCCTTCTTCGCAGAACACATAACAAAGTAGTATTAAATCCAGCTAAACGCCTTTTTTTAAAATAAATATATAGTTCAATCTGTATATGTAATTTTTTCCAAATTTCCCAATAGATACCCTTTATAAAGGACACTGATCACGAACTTGACATTAAGTTTTTTGTCTGTACCTGTCTCTTTGTATGTCCGTAATTAAATCAAAAATTGCTTGACCGATTCTCATGAAATTTTCTGTACACTGCTTATTTATATCATTGGTTTATTGATAAGGTATAAGAAATTTCAATATTACTTTTAGAAATGGTAAAAAAATACATGTACAGACAGAACTACAGATTTATTCATATAGATCGATTATAGTTATAAATTTTGTTGTTTACAAATATCCAATATGTCAGCTGAAATATAACTCAGTTTTTTTTTGTTTGTTAAATAAACAGTCTCATTTTCGCTCGTGATTATTTAATTATTAATATCTAACATCCACAACGAATAGCTTATAACCGGAACGCACGCATAGAATGTTTCCCATAAAATGTACGAAGGTTAGAAAAGAAAAATTCACTAAATAATCAAAAAAATACCCGAATCCGGTCTCAAATTATTGTGTGATTTGTCTCGGCGCCATCATACGTTAATTGTTTTATTTCGAACAGGTAAAAACCTTCCGTAATTATCCCGGGAAAATAAGCCAGGGAAAAAATAGACAAAGGCTGACCGACGACGCCATTTTTTCTTTTTGTTCTTAACCCTTACTCAATACCTGAACAGGTTTTAGGGTCCGTTGTATTGAAACATTTTACAGATCATTACTAAATTATTATTTATATATAACACAAACCGTAGTAGAAATATTTTTAACAAATAGTTAATACTTATTATTATTATTATTTAAACGGGGGCTAACACTAATAGTTTATATTTAGTAAATAGTTAGTTTTCAGATCTCTGACTGGGGTGATGCCAACCTGGTCAAGTTTAATGCCGACTCAAGTCTCCTCTACACGGCAACAGATGCATATTCTGCTGACGTTATCTTCGGATGCGTCCGTCGACGCGGTATAGAGAGGGTTATTTGTCTGTTGTAGGTATTTCATGTCCGCAGATGCGTCCGCCTCGAATCTGATTGTTGTCGGTTTTTGTGCTACGGATTAAAGGGTTTCGGCTCGAACGTCCGGCGTCTGTCCACACGTCTGACGGCGCATCAGTTTGATCGGAGTTGCGATTGTGAGTACAAGCGTGCTTCTTGCGGTTTAATTCTTCTACTGCGATGCACACTCAAGTATTACTTAAAAGTACTAAATAAATAAATAGCTTCGGCAGCTACGGTCTCGATATCAATTTTTTAACGTTACGTGCGATTGACGTGTGTCGAGAATGAACATAGACTGATCGACCTACAGACATGTGGAGGCTCATGGTTATCCATCTACTGATGCATTTGTCAGTGTCCGCGGACGCATCTGTAGACGTATAGATGAGACATTAAGCGTGTCTATTTTCCGTTAAACGGACTCCTTTCCAACTAACTCCCACTTTCAGAGATGTGATACTCATATCATGAGGGTACATGAAAAATAACTTGTTCACCATCTTTGGTCGTTTGCCATATTGGATTTAAAATGACGTCACTTAGCTAACCATGCATTATCGTCCAAACTAAACGTGTATTCAAAATGTCTACTCAATTTGTTGGGGATAACTGTTTAAAAATTCAATTGTAAGATTTGACCCATACTAACAAGAAAACTTAAATATTTTTTTTCATAAAAATAGCTCATGCCATGGTGAAAAGATGGGCCAGCCTATGAAGTTGAAATGGGGACTAACTGCTCAGGGTGCTCCGAACGTACCTACTCAGGTACCGGCACTCGCAAATACTCTTTCATGCACTCCAATAACTTTATTAAAATCATGTGAAACAAAAAACACTTTTAAGTTTATTAAAATATGAGCAATTAAATGAAATCAAAAATACTTAAAAAATATCCCAATCATCGAGAAGAACCGACAAGAAACTTAGTCGGGCTTTCCAGATATCACTATAATTCACGTAATCCCCCACCCTATGATAACCTTTTAAGTTTGACAGTAAAACAGTAAAACCGCTTCGATGAAAACAGCTCCATACAAACCTATGTATGTTACAAATCGCGTATGCTGTCGCGCCACTGCCCTCTGTCGTCCAGTTCGTGGCCTTAAACACAGGATTAAAAATTTGTGTTTATTTTTAGTTTTAAAATAGTGCCGCGCGATCATTTAAAACGAAAAAAAATAAATAGAAAAGAGATATACAAAAATATTATCGCGTGTTGACAAAGTAATAGAAAATATTTGAATTAAAATAAAAGACATGCTTATCGCTCTTTTCTAACACGTAATGACTATAAAAGTATGTCAGAAAACACTATGCGGGCCTTTCCTGAGAATGTGATCATTAAAAGCTAACTTATATGCTGCAGCAGGACAAATCCTCCCTCGTTAACATGAAAGTGTAAAGCATGGCAACAAAACTTCGTATATAACATGATTCTTGAATATAAGCATTATTTTGAATATATTACACTATATAAGATATTCCTTTATTATATAAAATAAACCTTCCTGCTGCGTTATAAATTAATTAATTTGATTTATCTTTAATGAAATGATTGCTTATTTTTTTAATACAAATAATAATTATTTAAAAAAATAGTCTAATGTATTTTTAATACTTAATGAAAATAAGTATGTCTTCAGATTATATTATGAATAATTAGTACTTTCTCTAAATTCTAGCACAAATTATTTATTTTTTAAATATATGTATATATATTATATATATACAGTGTAAACTCTTTATAACGAAACTCAAGGGAATGAGCATTTTTTGTCGTTATAGAGAGTTTCCGTTATATGGAGTGAACAAAAAAACAACCAAATTAACAAGAATTTTTAAAAAGTATGTCTTAGATAATAAATGCTTATAAATTATTGTTTACACATATAGTCTGATAACTTTAGAAGAGAATTTTTTAGAAGAGTTTCCTTCCAGCGCCGCCTGTAGAATTGTTTTTTGGTTTTTCCAAATGGTAGCAACAGTGGATTGACTTAGTTAAAAACGCCTTCCAATGTCACTTTTATGTTCTCCCTTTTCAATCGCACGTATCACACAAACTTTTTCGTCAACACTAATCGCTTTCCGTTTACTGGCTATGTTAACAGTTTTAAAGTAGGTTTACGACTGATAATACGATAGGTACCCAGTATGCTTGGTCGAAGACCATCACTTCCGAGAAAACAATGCGTCATACTGCACGTGTTCAAGGCAATTAAGGATAACAAATGCTAGACCGACCTCGGATGATTCGGAGCTTCAAAGTCTTTTGTTACCTGATAACATAACATAAACAATAATACCGATAATAAATATTTACTGTCTAAAAATATGAACACATTTCTTCGTAATAGAGAATGGCGTATCGCTATAAAGAGTGTTTCAATATGTGGGTTTTAACGCAAATCAACCAAGTTGAGCTCACTTCAACGTTATAGGGAGTTTATCGTTATAAAGGATAACGTTATAAAGAGTTTACACTGTATATATATTTGTCTCATATGTCAAGCACGAGGCATTAAATGCAACCTTTTATAGTATTCTCTGAGAAAAAAAGAAAAACTTAGTATAAGTAAATAAATATAGTAGGTAATATTAGTTTAAGAAAAATACCTTAAAAAACTTTAAAATGTGAGAATGAACAAAATTATGCATTTGACGTAGCATTTTATAATAACTGTGACGACGCACGATCATAAACTAGGAAGTTATAAACGTGCAGTGAATATGAAATGATTTCAAAGAAGAGATTTTGAATCTACCATAAAACTCGGCTATTTGTTGCTCAGCATATAATTTACCAGTTAAGTACTTGATACTTTATAAGTTGTCGTATACATAAATTTTATAAACACCGGAATAAACCGAAATAAGGATACTGTAGCTGTTTAAAAAAAAATTATTACTTTATATTTAAAAACGAACAGGATACATAATACGTACTTCATTGTTTAAAAGTAGTGTTGTACAGAAATCCACTCTAGAGTTAGCGTGTTGTCAACTTTCTATATTTTTATTATGTAAGAGAACAAATACTACAAACGACAAACTGTTCCTTCACCGTGTAGATCGGCATAGGTTATATCCACTAAGTTAACTATACTATTTCCATTTCTTTATTTTCTCGATGACAGCTCCTGTAAAAACTTGAACGAGCATCTTTTTTACATTATTGTTATGTATGAAAATAGCTATGCAAGGAAAGCGTCATTCATTAAACGTCAGTGCGTTTATGACCGTCTTTGTTTTCACACGTCTCGATATAACAATTATGTATGCGTTATTTTATAAAAATATGACGTTTACACACGTACAAGGTTATACCAGAGTCGGAGAAACTGATAGGGATGGAGCTATATCGATAAACGTAACACGATAACAGACCCGATATTTTTTTACAAAATGTAAGAAACTTAACTACTGCCGGATACTTTTATACAAATTTATTAACTAATATTGTATTTCATTACAAGATGTTACACGTATTAATTCTTGATTGATAATGCCAACTTCTTCAAAATTTTCGAAGCTGTTGTAAAATAAGTAGGTATAGGTAGGTACTCGGTAATGAAACGAAATAATTATAATGACAGGTAATCTTTATTTATTTATTGTAATCAAAATTTGATGAATCGTCATTGTCACTCGATGATTTATCGATATCATTACTTATTTGGTCACAACACTACTACCATCAAATTAGAACTGTCATCGAGAAAATAAAGAAATGGAAATACTATATATTTTTTTACATTTATGGCCGCGACTCAATCAACCACAATTTATTATGTTTTTTTTTTGTACAATATTGCCTGTTATCTATAAATGAGTGTGTATGCCTTGTTACTCGTTACAGAACGGAGTTTTAAGAGTTTTTTTATAATATTACTTCCTTGCATATGAAATTGGCGTTTTGTTGAACTGGTCACTTTGATCTTAAATATCTGGCGTCTGGTTAGAAATTCCAAATTCAAATTTATTCCATATTTAGGCTTGTGTATTTTTATTTAAAATTTAGTGATTCATTTGTTTTCGCACCGTTTTATTTTTCTTTGACATCGTTTTTTTCATAAAATATAAATTTAAAATATCGACTTATTTACGAATATAAGTTCCATTGTGGCATCAGCGCTGCAGAATCAGCTCGAAGGATTAATGATGTGTATGGAAAAGCTACTGTAAAAGAAAACACGGTACGTTTTTGGTTCCAACGTTTTCGTTCTGGAAATTTTGACCTACGAAACGAACCCCGTGGACGGCCGGAGACCCTAGTTTAAAATGAAGAATCAAAGGTAATCGTTGAAGCTGATCATTTGTAAACCACATTAGAGTTAGCGGCAGGCTTCGATGTGAGTGATAAAAAAAAATTATTCACTTAAAACGAACAGGAAAAGTGAAAAAGCTCGAGAAATGGGTACCGCATGAATTGACTGAAGCACACCAACAAACACCTATTGAAAGTTCTGCATTACATTACTCAACCGTCACAATAACGAGGGAATTTTGAATCGAATTGTTACTTGTGACGAAAAATGGATCCTTTACAACAATCGGAAACGCTCATCACAGTGGTTGAATCCAGGAGAACCGGCCAAATCTTTTCCCAAGCGAAAGTCGTCTCAGAAAATGGTACTGGTGAGTGTTTGGTGGACCAGTGCTGGTGTCATACACTACAGCTTCGTAAGATCTCTCCATAACGGCAGATCTGTATTGTCAACAATTGCAAACCATAATGGAAAAGCTAGCCGTTAAACAACCGAGACTGGTCAATTACTCAAGCCCACTGCTTCTTCAGAACAACGCTAGACCTCATACTTTACGACCGACGGTCGCTAAATTAGAGGAACTGTGGTTGGAATGTCTCCGAAACCCACCATATTCCCCGGACATTGCTCCAACAGATTACCAATTTATTCGGAATTTGGACAATTTCTTGCAAGGAAAATAAATTCAATTCCGATGAGGTTGTTCAAACTGCCTTCAAAGATTTTATTGATTCTTGCTCCCACAATTTTTTCAGCACTGGAATCAATTACCTACCTTTAAAATGGCGAAAGTGCATAGATAATAATGGTACATACTTCGATTGATTAAATATATAATTTCATAATATTTTTTTCATTTTACTTTTACCATATAAAACGCTAATTTCATATGTAAGGACCTAATATTTACATAACCTTGACCTAAACGTGTCTTAAAATTATATTTCGCCGAAATGACTAAAGTGTAAATCTTTATTTTGAGTAAAAGTAAAAAAGTAAAGAACATCGACCTTCCAAACATACATGAGCATGGAATATTAAATAACGAAAACGAATGTAAAACGTTTTTTTGTTTGTGAACATATAATGAATAAATTTAAATGGATGAATGAATTTTCTTAATTATTTTACTTTCAAATTATTTTGAATGACCTGGAAATAATGAACCAAAAACAATTATGTATAAGAATTAAGTTAAAAAATCAATTTTTATCCATTGTACAAATGTTGTATTAAATTTACGTATATTATGTCACCGGATAATTGTAGGCACGAACCGTAGATTCATAAACAAACTAGTGACATTTTTTAAACTGTTGGTAGATGGTGAACTGACACTAATAATTTTGAATTTTTGCATGTCTAATAATTAATAAAAAAATTATGATACTAGGGCTTGAAAAAATATGCATTTTCAATGGTTAATCCGTCTATGAAACACACCGCTCGCTTCGCTCGCTCGACACGTGCGTTATGAAATGACTCAACTACACTGTTAGCCTTAAGGGCCCTAAAGCCGCTGCGGCTTTTACAGCTTCACCGGACTTGGGGGCGAGCGCGGAGAGCACTCAGCCACGAAAGTTATAAGGACGACTCGCACGAGGGCGCCAGAGTGGCCAGACCTCGGCTCGGGCGGTCGTCGCGTACGCAAATAAGTCGCGAACTAACTGAATCCCTACACCTACGATTCGAGCTAACTCAATTATACATATAGGCACGTTCCCTTCCTCCTGGGAGGAAGGAAGTAACCATGCGTATGTGTATTCAGTAATCAGAAATGTTTCCTACACTAACTAGCGCTAACTAACTAGCGTAAAAAAGAAAAAAAAGGTCCCTCACAGAACCTATGTACCTGTGTGGTGTGCACGTGTGTTTGTTCATACGTGTGTAATGTTGTATGTGGGTAACTAAGTGCTGCACGTATAGTGTCACTTGTATCGCGCGGGCGGATGCCTGACCCAAGGGTTTCATACCGAGGAACGGACCTAGGCTTGGGTCACCCGCTAAAGAGGGTGAACGTATGGAGTGTGTGCGGGAGCGAATTTGACCGCCCGTCCTCTGCGGAGAGAGCGGTGGATACGCGGGCGTGGGCGCTGTCACGCTCTATTTGGAGAGACGAATCGGTATATTTTATTGTACATACGAGAATAAAATTTTGCGCGGCCGCTGTTTATGCCGGGTGGTCGCGTGTTTCAGAGTCGAGACGATGTAACATCTCGACGAGGCGGGGGAAGGCGCATATGGTCTTGACGAGACCGTAATGCTCTAGGTGGTCATTGTAGTCCATGACCTCCTGAATGCCGTGTTCACGAAGGAGCAAGATCATGATGTCGTTGCTCGCAACGTTGGAGGGAGCGCGGGGCGCGGAATTATTCATCGCCATACGAGGCTGTGGATTAGGGCGACGGGGCCCCCATGCGTTCGGAGTCGAACGCACGGGTTGTGATTGACCGCGAGGCGCGGGAGGGCCGGCGGCGGCCGGGATCTGGCGAGGCACTGGAAGCGCAGGAAATTCCCCTGGCGCCAGCAGGGGTTGCGCTCGGAGGGCTGAGGCGGGAGGCGCCGCCCGAGGGGCCGCCTGCCTCTGGTACCGAGGCCGCGTAGTGCGCGGAGCTTTGGGGCAGCCGCGATAATTCGCAGGGTGCCCCTCCCCTTCGCACAGTACGCAGCTCGGGGGGTGGTGGAGTCACGCTCGCGCGTGCACTCCCTAGTCGGGTGGTCCTCTCGGCACTTGACGCACCGCGGACGAAGATGGCAGTTACGGGCGGCGTGCCCGTAGAGCTGGCAGTTGTGAAATGATTCACAGTTTCAACCAACTTAAATAATCCAGTTACTTTAGAAACCTACAAAAATGTATCCGTTAGATTGCAAATTTTAGTATACGTTCACAATTTACCGACAGTTTACAATATGGCTAGATTCTTTACAAACTAACAGTTCTAACAGTTCTTTACAAACTAAAAGCTTCAAAAATTTTAATCTGGAAACAATTAATCCTTCATTTATTTAACTCTCCCTCGAAAAAATTGAGATTTTTGTCTAGAAGTCACGTCATTGAAATCACCAATCAGAAAACGTTAAGTCATCCTACAATAGTTATTTTATTATACACAGTTGAGTTTAATCTTATTTGGTTAATTTGTGACTAGTGACTTTAAAATGATTACTAAGTGTACAAATAATGACTTTAAAATTATACAGGTACCTACTGAAGAAATTTCGTAAGTTTCAACTGAAATTGTAGTAAAATCAACTTTTCAGTTTATTCTTAGTTTTATTATTGAAAGATGGCATTACGCGTGGTCACATAGATATAATGCCACGTTCTTGTGGGATATTTGTTTTATAAGGAATTTTGTTAAATCTTTATTGCATTTTCTTTTTCAACATAATAAGTGTTTAAAACATGTTTTCAAAAGTTGTCTACGCCCGGACTTTCCGCTGACCTATACTACTTATATAAGTCTGATATAAGAATAGTATTTCTGAGTAACAGAGAGTTATATCACAATATAGGATCATTTGGCTGACCTTATATTAAATAAAAATGCAGCTCGACACTCGAATTATTGCTGTATTAATTTTACAAAAAGTACTCTGTGAAACTCTTGCTTTATTTTATCGATTTGAATTGTGTAGTCAGTGTTGTCAGTCAGTTATCAGCCAGTCTGTTATATGCAAAATAGAATGTGACTAAAGTAAAAACTATTTATTGCGTTAAGTCGCCACAACATATTTTATTATACTATTTCTATAAATCTCATAATAAATAAAAATCTCAAATTTTATAATTATTATAGT
Organism: Saturnia japonica; assembly: GCA_033032175.1. Lineage (NCBI taxonomy): Eukaryota > Metazoa > Arthropoda > Insecta > Lepidoptera > Saturniidae > Saturnia > Saturnia japonica. The sequence goes on along the minus strand of CM065324.1, from coordinate 10,003,615 downwards.
TATTATGATTGAAAACCTTATGTTATAATATTCGGGAGTCGAAAACAATACGTTTTGATAATATCCATAATATGTTTAATTATGTGAATATTTTTCATCAACTTTTTACATTAACTTGCCATTACACACTAAAGATTGCTCAAACACGATACTCGATCACATTTTCGTAATGAAAACGGCGATATTAAAACTCTTCCATTCAACATCCAGTAAGGGGAACGGGCGGTACTCATCGTTTCTTTAAAAAAAGTAACGTTACAAGATAAATGAAAGATCGTTTCGTAAAAAATAATTACCCAATTCGTCCGTCGTCAGTGCGATTATCAGGCGCCTCTTTATACGAAATTTTAATAAAATACATTACGTTTCTCATAATTCAACATGACCGAACAATCGACAGTCATTATTTAGTTAATCTGTACTTGCGTAATTTCCCGTAAAATGGATTATTACATCTCTTCATTTTTGCATTTTACTGCTAAGAAGGCCTAAGTGAACACCTCTCTATACATGTTTCATGACTTTTTAGGCATTTGCCAAGTTAGAAATCCCATATCAAAAGAAGTAAAAAATTCTTTTGTCGATGAATGGAAGGACGTGTAGTACATTCCTACACCCATAATTAAAGGTACTGATATGGAACTTGACACCCGTTAGATTTCAGCTCTTGTATCGGTGACAACGACTACTCCGAACGTCGTTTCTACCCAACTTGGCTCATTCATATTTATCGTTTTGTTGTGATATAACTTTAAGCTACGGCCTTAATAAGCGAGGCAGTAACCATAAACATCAACCAATCTGAATAATTGGAAGCAAGTACGAATCATGTGTATAAAACATACATGTATAATCAATAAATAGGTGCTTAGTAATGTACTGTAATATTCCCAATGTGAATTATATAATGCAATTCAATGAACGTAAATAATAAAGTTAATCTGTTGACAGAACATAGTAGAGGAGAATGCAGCTCGTGAGAATAAAAAAAAACACTCTCGTTTCTGATGCGGTCGGCTAGATAACACAAGTGGTAAATGAAACTCACACGGCCGTGCCGCGAAGCCTGTCTGGTTTTCTTACTACGTTTGAAAACTCCGTATTCAAATTTATATACTTTTGTATATTTTTGTAGTCACATTGTGCAACTTCGCACTCGAAGAAACGACGTTAACCTATTTTCATATGGCTTCTACCTTTGTAGGCAATTTCGCTAATCTCAAATATGACAATTACACTTTTTAAAGTTTAGTTGACAATTGCTCGATGTACCGTAGAAAATAACCTATAATGACACAACACTAAACAGTCACAAAAATAAATAACATTGTGTTATAGGATCTGCAGGGTTATTATAAAATGATTAACATGTTAAACATATAAATAGAAAGCATAGCCACGCGTATAGTCGATCAAGGGATACAATACAATTTTATATTTAACTATAAACAAAAATCAGTTCATGTTTTAATAAAAGTGGAATACACAATAATATATAAGTACTGGATTGACATTAGTAGGACCATGAATATTACTAGGCAGAAAATCATAATAGGGAATAAGATAGCTTGGGGCAGTTGAAAATTTATAATCCACGGATAACATATCAAGGCCACACTTACAACCAAAACTGTTCTCAACCGAAAATATTTGAAAGTAAATCGATCAACCAAAATCACTCCTTTGAATTTTACCCTATCCATGTAAAATTACTGAAATATCTTTGCCTAAAAATAATCACTACATATATTAATACTCATAATAATTAATATTTTATTTATATAATAAAGCGGAAGACATTTGTTTTTTATTTGTTTAAGCACGTTAATCTCTAGAACTATCAGTCGGATATCAAAAAATATTTTTGTATATGATAGCCAGATTCACGAGGAATAGTATAAGCTATCTAACATTAGGCTACAACTCAGCTAGCCTTAAATATTGATTTTGTTATATAAGTCGGAATTGGAAATGTTCCCGAACTGCTTTATCCACGTGCGCTTTCGTATTGGTTAATGATACGTAAATACAAGGTGTCCAGAAAGGGTATCGGGTATTTGTAAGTTCAATGAAACAAAAATTATTTGTATGCAATAAAAAAGGTTATTGTTTATTATTAGCATATGAATTGGAGAATTATTTGGAAAAGATGATGTTATCCAAATGATGACCGTTACGTTGCTGGCACTCTTCTAAACGGAAACGAAGATTGGCGATAACACGTTGACACATAGCTATCGATATTGCTGCCATTTCTGACCTGATGTTTTGCTTTAACTGGGTTAGATTTGTCGGATTGTTTTGATAAACCTTACTTTTAAGGTATCCCCATGCAAAGTAGTCAAGCGGGCTAAGGTCGGGGCTTCTGGGAGGCCAGTTGATAACCCCTTCGCGAAATGACTTTATTAGGGAATAATTCGTTAACAACTTCCATTGAGTCATTTGAGGTATGGCAAGTGGCCCCATCTTCCTGGAACCACGTTCTTGAGTTGAAACCTGCAAACTCCTGCAACTCTGGGACCAAAAAATTTCGCAACATATCGCAATAACGGTCACTATTCACATTAATTGCTCGGCCTCGTTGATCTTCATGAAAATAAGGACCAATTATGTCTTTAGCAGACATAGCGGCCCAAACAACGACCTTTGGGCTATGCAGGGGTCGTTCATGCTTTCGTCTCGGATTCTCCACTGCCCAGTACCGACAATTCTGCTTATTAACATGAACATTCAGGTGAAAATTTGCTTCGTCACTGAACAGTATGTTGTTAAAGTTGTTAAATCGCTGCAGCATTTCGTTCGCAAAATTCAGTCGATTAGCATAGTCCGTATCCTTCAATTCTTGAACCAATTGAATTTTATAGGCTTTTAGATGTAAGTCTTTCTTTAAAATCGAATGTAAAGACGATTTTTTGATGTTCAACGCTTGGCTTCGCTTTCGGATGGATAAAGACGGATTTTGACGAACCGACGCCTCAATTTCTTCAATTGTTTCTTCATCGCGAACTGAACGAGGACGACCAGAGTTTTGAATTTTAACTGTCGCACCTGTATTCTCGAACATCCTGATCCATTTCCTAATGCTATCGTCACTTGGCGCGTGGCGTGTACGATATTCCGCACGATAGAGACGTTGAGCAGTCACTATTGAATCACCATTACGATAATACGCTCGTACGCAAAATGCGCGATGCGTCCCCGAATACTGTTCCATCGTGACTAAAACTCCACAAAATGGCGGACGCCACGAATCCCTCCCCGCACCCTTTAGACGCCCCGTTTCGAATATGGCGCGAAAACAAATACCCGATACCCTTTCTGGACACCTTGTACAATGCTGTACAAAAATATTTGTCCTTAGTATATCTGAAAAAAATCCGCTATATCATATATCTATCTGTAATACATAAGTCACAATAAAGTATTTTGTGACAAAATTTTGTTACATATATTAAAAAGTGATTTATGAGCATTATTTTTAGGCATGGCATATTAATCCTTACGAACAATAGTTACATCATCATATAGAAAATTTTATTAAGTTAAACTTTGCCCTTTATATCACGATATTTGGACCCAGCTTAAGTGATAATGGAAAACTAAAATAATTTGTAGTTGCTGAAAATGAGAACAATAAATTATTATGATAAGCAACGAGGGTGTGTTGGCGGCGCGGCATGGTGTTTTTCGGATAAAATCAACACGGGTGATACCGTGAGGCGCAGCTAGTTGACTTATTTAACAAGTAACTAAAAACAAAACCAATTAAAGTTCCAACCACAAACACTTTATTACTCACTTCAATCAGAATCAATGTTACGTTCAGATATTGGACAGACCATAATACAGAATTTATTATCGTTGTATTAATTCAATTTCAGCCGACTTGTATTGTTGTGTTTGTGAAAATGAAATTTATTAGTAATTTATATGAATTCATAAATGACTAGAATATTTTAGTGTAATATATCTCATATATACAAATAAATAAAATTAAAGTGTCTGTTTGTAATGTCAAATAAGCTTTTTACTAAATGCATAGGAATCGGTAATTAAAACAAAATTAAAAAAATTATAATTAAAATTTGTTCTGTTTGTTCCGGTGATTTCCGAAACGGCTGGGCCGTTATGACTTTCATTGGTAGATATTGATGTTTAATGGAGTAACTTAGGCTTAACTTTTATTTTAGAAAGAGAATTAGGGTTCCACGTAAATAAAAAAGCTTCTCATGGTGAATTAGTTCGGGTTCTTTCATGCCTTACACTGAGTAAACCACAGGAGATATATCAAATTAATGTACTATCTGATTATAGATATTAAAAAGACCTACAAAAAAGTCAGCGAGAACATATGATTCTAAAGATCACCCACAAAAAGCATTTTTATCTTCAAAATAACCGGGGTTAGTACGATTCGCGCGTGTGCCCGATCGACGGCATTCTGTAGTTCACGCGAGCGCAGCCGCGGGCACTGCTAGTGTTATAATATAAAGTAACGCTCCGTTTGATTTTTTTACTTATAATGACTCATTTCTAGGGCTGCCATCACCTAAAGTATTGACGCCTGACAATAACTTGAAAATCTCGTGACATTTGTGTGAAACAGGGATTTTTCCCCCCGACTTCTTAAGAAATTGGTTTTTATGAACAAAAAAAAATCATCTTTATTTCCTTTTTTTATTCTTTAAACATCTTATTTATGATTAACTAATTGAAAATCAAGGAGAAGTTGTTATGTTGCATTAATTAGCCCTATCTAAGCATGATAACATATCACTAAAATTGTTGAAATTAAATTAAACCAAACCGGTAACTCCGCTCCGAGATGTCGGATTAGAGATTACATATGATAATGTATCTAACTCTGTTTCAGATACAAGCGATACAGCCAGTTTATACTTGCATATAGTAGACTAGCTAGCGCTCGCGACTACGCTTGTTTTTTTTTTCGAATTGACTATACTGTTTGAATTAAGAGCTTTAGAGCCATTATAGGCTTTGACAGCTTCATCAGTATGTATTCATTCAGTTCCATATAGCTGTCTTTCTCCGTCTCTCTATACCTATTATATCTCCCCCCTTATGTAAGACAAAGTGCCTAAACGAGAGGAGTCCTTAAAACTTCACACTCAATTACCGAAATAATGTACAGGAAGTTTCACTTTAAAAAATTATAAGAATCAAACCTTCGACAAACATATTTAAAAAAATCAATAAAATTACACACACATAGTCATCATCATCAAAAAAATATAATTATTGGGGACACAATTTCACACAGGGCCATATACTTCCAAACTAGATAAAGCTTGATATATGGTAACTAATAAACAGCTGATATACATGTATATGTAGATATTTAACATCTAGATAAAATACTGACAGCTATGCTCATAGCTCAAAAGCGCGCGGATCAAACAAGCGACCTCTCAGATCAATAATACAGCTTTCGAGCTTCTACCACTGTCATCATCATCATCATCATTTCAGCCGCAGGACGTCCACTGCTGAACATAGGCCTCCCCCATAGATCTCCAGAGCTACCGATCTTGTGCGGCCTGCACCCAACGGCTCCCAGCGACCTTTATTATGTTGCCAGTGATGACATACGGCACAGAGACGTGGTCGCTCACTGTGGGCCTCATAAGAAAGCTCAAGGTCGCTCAGCGAGCTATGGAGAGGGCTATGCTTGGTTTTTCTCTATGAGATCGAATCAGAAATGAGGAGATCCGTAGACAAACTAAGGTAACCGACATAGCCAAAAGGATTAGCAAGTTGAAGTGGCAGTGGGCGGGGCACATAGTTCGAAGAACTGACGGCCGTTGGGGCAGAAAGGTTCTCGAGTGGAGACCATGCACCGGAAAGCGCAGCGTAGGACGGCCCCCCACTACCACTGTGCCATAAGGCAATTATTATTAACTATGTCTCATTTTATTATATTTGTATTATTTGGGAAAATTGTGAATTCCTAAACTTATTTCTCACAACCCTTAGTTGGTTAAAATTTTTCCTAACTAACTACGAAAATAATGTGAGCATTCATCTTCTCCATCTATAACAGATACCTGTGGAGTAGCATCTGATAATATACGTAAATTTTATACAATTGTTATCCGCACACGAATCCTGTAAAGGTATTTTTCACATAATACGAACAATATAATTACATTTATCGCATCGGCACATGCAACAATGTAAACGGGTTGAGCTTGTATACTCAAAATGTTAAATTGCTATTGTAGGGCTGCCAAATCTAAGAAGGTTCCTTTTATAAGAATTCGCAAAATTTATAAATAATTTGTAATGGGACTCCGAGAAGTCGTGTCACCAATTAAAGGTATTTTTTTTTACTTTTGTCCCTTAGATGTCGCGAAAAAAACGTGCTATCTAAAAAACTGCAATTCTACAAGAAGCGACTTTTGTTTTTAAATCATTATAAAATGCAAATGAATCCTATTTTTAACCTGAATTTGCAATTAATTGTGTAAATTAACTAATAATCTTTCTTTTGCAGAAGTTAACGGAGGCGGTTCTGAATATCTAATAAAAAATGTAATGACTTTATTCGATTTGTCACGTCGTTTTCACACAAAGGCGACGTAACCTCTATGATATATTTAAACAAAAGTTTAATCAATATCAGAGAAAACCAATAAGCTATCAAAATAATGAGTACTTATGTTGTTCACAAAAAAAAAACGAATACTTAAAATGATTTCCTCATTTTTGGGTGAAAAAATATTAGCTGGCAGTCATAAGAGATAGCCGATCACAGCCGAAGAAATTCGAATGCCAGTGAGCGGGAAATTGGAAAAGGGCACCATTACGTTGCGGTTGTAAAAATTAATGTCGAAACAAATCGTGGGTTACGTCTTAAGGTTTTAAATTACAATATCGGTGCCCATACACGTGTTGATGGTTTTTCTTTGTTTTTTATTGCTCCCCACCATTTCATGCTGAACTGGTCGCAGTTCAAGGTTAAGTTATACCGATAATAATTTATTTTAATTCAGAAAAATATTTTTTAAACAAGAAGAAGTTATGTAATTTTTAATGCAGTTTAAATATAAGCAAATAATTTCATTTAATAAAAAATAGTAACCCTTTAATTTTTTACTTAGATAAAGAAGACCAATAGCTTTAATTTGAAGAGGAATTTAGTTTGTCTTGGTCTTTTTTATATAAGTGAAAAATATTTCAACTAACAACTTAGAACTCTGATTTAAAATAATCCCAAATATAAGAAACGTGCTTAATTCAAGTATTTAGAGTATTTCAATTTTTATTATTATTACTTCAAAGGTTAGGTACACTTCTTTTGGCACATTAAATAGAAAATTGAGAGGTGCGATCGCATCATATATCGGAAGTCCGACATGATGAAGTTAGCCATCAAATTTATACTATTAAGTAATCAATTCTTGTCTATATGTATATATGTATTGGTGTATATATATCCAATTGGTTTCTCAGAAACGGTTCCAACGATTTGGATGAGTTTTTGGAGCTATATATGTTTTGTCACCCCAAAGAAGTCTAAGTTCTTACGAGCGTTAATAAGTAAACACAGATTATTTTTAATATAATTATATTTGTTTATAGGTAGAACCTACGGGGTCGGCCTCTCTGGGAGCCGCGTCCCGAGCCCTGTTCGTGGAAAAAGTTAGAGCTTCGAATGCGGCATGTCAGGCTGGAGACTTCACTACCGCTGTAGCGCTGTACACAGATGCTCTCACATTAGACCCGGCTAATCACATACTTTATAGCAATCGGTAAGCTTAGTATAATAAAATATAATTTATTTTTTTTTTAAATATGAACTAGTGATCACTAGTCAAATTATTAGACTTAGTAAGACAAATAAAAGTTTTATTGCCATTACCGATTTGCCGAATAATTAGTTAAAGAATCATGTTAATAAAGTTTTATTATCGAAAGGGTAGATCATTACTAATGTCTAGAAGAGGGACTTCCACTCTATACACTCACTAAAAATAATAATAATTTTAAACGATACATACTGATGGGATGATTTCCGAACAGGTGCTAGTGTGTTAAATACATAAGTGCCTTCTTAGTGACTAAATTGAATAAAATAATTTTCATTTCTTTTTTTTACAATTAGGCACAATAGTTACAACTAGGTACAAAATATAATCAAACGTAATAAGACTTCATATTATTAAAAGTTTTGATTATATGGAGAAAGCAAATAGTGACCATTTCGATTGATTTCAATTCTGAAATTGTGTAAGTCTCACGTAGGTGTTCGTGATAATAATTTCTGATTTGAAATTCAATTGGTAAGTGTAAAAACAAATACCTATCTATTATAAACACTAAATTAGTGAAATACGCTGCGAGATGGGTAGGGTAGGGACGGTACTCAGAAATAGTGGTTTTTTTTCTGACTGACTATACTGTTAGCCTTAGGGGTCCTGAAGCCTCTGACAGCTTTTACAGCTTCACCGTGACTTGGGAAATAGTGTTTATTATAGTCGACTTTATTAACTAAGGTCTTCATTATCCGATTGCTCGAACGCGAATGTCTTGAAGGTTGCCTGTTGCCCTCAAGCCACGGTATAGCTGTAAAAGCCATCAGCGGCTCTAATTTTAGGGCTCTTCAGGCTAACAGTGTAGTCAGTTCTAAGAAAAATATTGCCGCTTTGTAAGGTACGTTCGTTCACAAAGCACGCCTGTTGCTATCGCGCCTTGTCAATAGTGTGGGTCAATAATAAGGTCAACAGTAAGGTCAATAGTACGTACGGTTACTAAGTTATTAGTAAGTTTTTCATGATCAAGTCGATACAATTCTCTGACATTATAATATGACTTATTGTTAGAGAACGCCAGTCCTTGTAACATTAGTTTTACAATTTTACTTAAATGGATTGACTAGACCTTATATCGTTTTTCTCAGCGGTAGCGTGTTCGGACGGATTTGATTTTACATATTTGACAATTGGTTGGCTTAACTATGAATCAAACACGGTTCACATTTAGTACAAAATCTAACCATTTTTCGAGTTAACTACGAATCAAAAAAATTAAATATATAAAACATATTATAATTTTTGACGATCTTAACTTTAATAAATTTTAAATATAATATTTATAATACTAATTATAATTTGTATTGTGCAGATCAGCAGCAAGATTAAAACAGGGTCACTTTGCTGCAGCTTTGCAAGATGCAACGAGAGCGAGAGAGATTTGCCCAAACTGGCCAAAAGCTTATTATAGACAAGGTAAGTTGAGACAATCTTGAACAATAACATAATTATATTTAAACAGACACTTTCTATAGGAGTTTCAAAACCCTCCCTGGTCTATCAGTAAAACTTGTTTTAAAAACAACAATAACAATCTGGTTATTTTTTTCATATCGTATACTAAGTTACTATTATACTAAGTAGGTTTTCATATTCACATTGTGTAAGTATAAATTAGATCTCTGTGAGTATAGCAGACAGATAGTCTATAACCTGGAATAACACATAGGGGACTTTTTATCTCGGTAAAAGTCAAAGTTTTAACAGTGTTATCCTACAAATATAATAAATGTGAAAGTTTATGTGTTTGTTACACAAGTATGTAAAAACTACTGAACGGTTTTGGATGAAATTTAGCACACAGATAGTCTATAATCTGTAATAATATATAGGGTACTTTTTATCTTTGTAAAATCATAACTTAACCACTGTTATCCTACAAATATAATACCCATCTAAGATTTTTTTTTGCTTTGTCGTGTTTGAAATCAGGCGGTGCACATGCAGTAATATAGCGTGGTGGTAGGGATCGCGTCTTCCATATACATAGTGACAACCCCATCTATGGTTTTCTTTTGGTTTGTCGTGTTCCGAGATCAATTTGCGTATATCCAATAATATGCAGACGCAATCGCGGGTACCAGCTAGTTCTCCAATATTTTAATAAACAGTTGAGATTTGGGGTGGCTTGAACCAAATCCTTCAGTCATATTTAAAGGCGGCTTTCAAAACTTTAAATCATATTTAAATCGTAAAACTAGATTTAAGATTGTTATATAACATACATTTTGATACAACTGAACTGAATTTAAAAACAAAGTTTAATCTTTTATTGGCGCAAGTCGCCCTAAGTGTAGAAATAGTGACTTAAAATTTGTATAGGTGCTGAAGAAATTTCATAAATTTTAACTGAAACTCTAGTAAACTCAACTTTACACATAGTACTTCTAACCATAGATTAATGAAATCTAATGATTGGTTTGAAGCGCAGAGAAGACTAATCATTAATCATAAATCTAACCTTAATTTTATATAATGAAAGATGACACACGCGCGATCACACATAATGCCGCGATTATTATTTTTATTCAAGTTTAAAAATTTTTTTAAAAAGAATAAATATTAATTTGACATTATTATGTATTATTTTCAACTTAAAAAATGCTTTAAAACAACTTTTCAAAAGTTGTCTACCCTCGAATTACGAAATACTACCTGATCTTCTAATTACATATTTAATTGATGTAGCGATTTTTCCTATTATTCTTTCCTAGTAGATCATGTTGGCATTGTTCTTATATACATTTCTGTTATCAGGTGTGGCATTACAGTGCCTCGGTCGACATGGCGAGGCACTTGCGGCATTCAGCTCAGGTTTGGGTGTCGAACCATCGTCTCGGCAACTGCTGGCTGCGTTGGTGGAAGCTTCATTAAAGTCACCGCTGCGAGCTACACTAGAGCCTACCTTCAGACAGCTCGAGGCAATGAAATTGGATCAGTCACCATTTGTGCTTATATCGGTAAGTTACGAAACGTTAATTTATGATTTAACTATCGATGCCCTGCGGCTAGATACGCGTTTATTACTCAGTAATTTATTTTCACCTCGTTATCTTGTTTTCTCATATTATTGTCAACACTTATTTTTCTTCTTATCACTTAATTAGGAATGACATACATCCCGTGCACAAATTTTATCAAAATCGTTTGACATCTATGATATTTTGATATGAAATATCTAATGCGGCGGGTTAGACCAGTTGTTGGCCCCGAACGTTGGTGGCTGTTGACGAGTCGACGCTTTGGCTCCAACGTTGGCGATGTGGCGTTGACTTCGTTTTTTTAATTGACCTGACAGACAGAATCATTTCTAAGTTTGATGTTAAAACATGGATAGATTAAATTTGGTTAGTAGGGACCGCGATCACCATACATATAGTAATAAAATAAACATTTTCACAGTGACTTTCTTTTGATTTGTCGTGTTCCGGGATCACGCAATGTATATCCAGCAATCAAATGGAGTGGTAGGGATCACGACCAACATACATCTATCTATAAAATTAATAAAATTAAAGGGTCTGTTTGTAATCTCAGAATAACAGCTTTTTACTAAGTGCATATGAAAGTATAAACGATACCTATAACAAAAAACAATTTTTAAAATTTTTGTCTGTCTATTTGTCTGTTTGTTCTGGGTAATCTCCGAAATGGTTTGACCGATTTTGACGTGACTTTCACTGATGGATAGCTGATATTATACGGAGTAACTTAGGCTACTTTTGTTTTAGAAAAAGAATTATAGTTCCGCAAAAATAAAAAAATGGTCATGGTGAATCAATTCGGGCGCTTAAATGTCTTACGCTGAGTAAACCATAAGAGATATAGCAAATTAATATACTACATAATTGTAGGTATTAAAAAGGCCTACAAAAAAGTCAGTGAGAATATATGTCTATCTTCTAAGGGACACCCACAATAAGTATTTAAACTAACAAACAAATAAATAAATAAATAATAGTATCTTTAAAATAACTGGCAGCGGGGGTAGTATATTTCGCGAGTGCCCGATCAACGGCATTCTGCAGTTCACACGAGTGCAGCCAGTTTTGTAATGAAATACAGGAAATGAAGAAAACCACAGAAATTCTTAAACAATTCATAACCACAATTCTCCAAAAAAGTTTTGTTTGTTTTTTTGTTTGGACGAAAAACACAACAGATTACGGGTTGCAGGAGGGCTGTCGTATTTAACCTGTTGACAGCATCCTTTATAAATGTCATCCGATACGCAGACGAGGGGCTACAATTCCGAAATAATGTCGACCATTAATGTATCGCCGGAAATATATGCGTTATCTTTCGATTTGTATGTAATACCGTTGAAGACAAAAAACAGTGAGCCTACCGCGATCTTAAATGCGAAATTTCGTCATCATTTATTATCGTTACTTTTTAATACTGTTTCTGATCGTAGATTTTCTAGGCTTCTACTTAGTAGAAACTCACACCGACTGCACGCCTTTAAAAAAATGCTAATAAATACATATAATTTCTATAGATGTATTTAATAAGTTTTTTGTAGTAACTACTGTTATCAGATCTTACATGTCATATACTGAAAGACAGCATACAGCATGGACGTACCCACATTTTATATTTCACAGCATTACGTTATTAGTGTCAAAAAGAACACATATATAACGCAAAATCCAATCCTTATCCCGCATTATGTCGAGCAGCCCAAACTAAGAAGCTATTTGCATACATTCCTCCGCTGGCTGCCGGTCGACATCTGAGCATTTTCGGTGCATTTCACGAGACAATGGACCTGAGTGATCAAAGCCCCATAAATACGCGACCGACCCCTGCCTATTTACATACAATCTGCGCGACAGTTGACAGGCAGCGAGACGTAAACGGTTGAAACAGTGGCGCGTATGTACTCATGTATTATATAACGTTTGATTTAGTCTGTTAAAAAATACAATTTTCGGAATCCGAGTTAATTAGATGGCAGGGAGGGACATAGGCATCCGCGTAATCGGATATTTTTAAATGAGACCCTGAAGATGATGATTAAGGATATTATAACTTCTGAATTTTGAAGTACTGGTGGCCAGTGGTAGAGCGAACGACGTGAGCTCGAATCCCTGCAATGAGTTTGTCAAATCATCACTTATATAGTGGCCAAATACCGAACCCATTAAAAATATTGTTTTTTTTTTTTTGTCGTGGCATGGCACTGTGCCTGATGGAAATTACAGCGTAATCCAGCAAATATTACGTAAAATAATACGTATACAAAAAATATTACGTAGAGAACTTTTTTGTCCGAGTGGAGACGAAGGTTATCGTAAAGCTGTGACTCCAGAGCCCAGGACGTGTGGTTCTGGTATGAAAGGGAGAGAAGACGAATAAGTTGAAAAGAATAAATACATGAATATATTATGAAGTAACACTCGCCATTTATGTATTTTTTATTTTAAAAATAATTCTCGTATGGAACGGTAATTCTACGCAAACTCATTCATACAAGTTTGTAAATGATAAGCATAATTTTCTTTACCTATATTATTACCATAATATATTGCTTATATTCTTCCACGAAGTACTTAGATGCCAATAAAATACAATTAAACATCGAAAATGGTTCGTGTCACATGTTGCCCTTTAACAGACCTCCCTAATGAGAACCACACAACGTGTCTATGTAGATATTTATCTGACCCGAGAGATATATCCTGTTAAAGTTATTCTAGGCACAATTAAGGGCTTCTTTAGCTACCATCCAATATAATTGTTCTGTATCAAAACAATTACTTGAGAACAATTTCAAGAAATAATAAAAACGGTAGGTACAGTTATTGCTTCGTGGGTGTTCTTTATATAATTACATTTTTATAGCTTTATATCCAGATTTGTTCAATCCCTTTTGGTAAATGTTTCAATAAATACCAAAGTAATGGCAAATTTAATGGGTTTGTAAAATTCCGTGACTTTCTGTACCCGACCGATGATATTCGCGTTTCACATTTTGTGTATTAATTTATGATTATATTTCCTATTATAAATAATTATATTAAATTACAACAAATAAAATGAGGAATATGAAATATATCAATTTTTTAAAATTTAAAAGAACATCTAGTCTTTTTGTCGGAAGACTCTGAATAATTTACAAAGATAAACACATTTCTGAAGTTGCCATTTCAAATTTGTGTACCATTCGATACTGGTGTATCAATACCATACCAAAACGATCGTGATGTCACCAGACAACCAAGTGACCCCCTCTCTGTACATCCACTAGAATAATATTTAAATTACGATTATTATTTAAACAGTAAATAATAATAATAATAAACCCGATGGAGTCTTACCAGTTCTTCTCGATGACTGGGATGCTTTCCGAACCGACGGTAGTGTTTTGATATACATACACATTTATTACAATGTAAAAGTCAAGAGATTGCTGTTTTTTAATAGTAGCACGGCAAATTGCCGGTACACTTCATGATGGTAAGCACAATACAATCCAAACACAACGGTGACCACCGAGAGATCGTAATCCATCGGCAGTCCCCGCTGTCATGCCAGCCTGCAATAATTTAACTGGATATGCACAGGCTGAACCTGCGAGTCACTATAACGGACTCTTCACCACGAGCATAGTGGTCGGTAACCAGTCGGAAAAAATAGCCTACCACCCCACTATCGCCATTCCCTCGTTCGTTGCTCAGCTGGGTGTACCACATACAGGTGAGGTTGGCTTGGGCATATCAGTGCAGAAGATGTAATTGGAAACCCCTTACACCTGTTTAATAATAAAAATAATTTGTAGCAATTATTTATCATTTATTATACACACAATTTAAATCAAAATACAGTTTATTATGGGTAGACAATACTTAAGCATGGCATGCACTGGCATGCAATATTATTTAAAAATACATCAAAAGAGAAATTCATAGTGTTCCGTTACAAAAGTATTTAGATTTTAAATTCAATAACCCTGTATAATAATGCATACTACCAGTTCGTGCAATAGTCCTAAAGCGAACATTTTTTGCGAAACTGAAACATTTGAGCTTATTCTTTTTCTACACACTAAGGCGCTAATCTCTATTCAGATTTGTTAAATTATTTAATACATAACTTCACGCTACGACTCTACTACGACTACGACAAGCCATGAGCATAAACGGGAAATGCGAAGAATGATAGGTTAAACGGGTGCGTCGGTGGCGACATCGTGGAGAATTGGTCTAATAATAGCGCGGGCAAAACTGTAGGTCTCAGCTGGTTACATTATAATTCTATAATATGTGGTGTATTTGTAGAGAAAGTTAAGGTGATAAGAAATAAAATAAGTATGTCTACAGGTCGTCGGTCAAGAACTGTTAGCAGCAGGACAATACCAAGCAGCGGTGACTGTTCTAGAAGCAGCCTTGAGGATTGGATCATGCTCTCTCAAGTTACGGTAAGTTATCATCATAGTTAATGTACTAATACTTACTTGATGTCAAATACATTTTAGAGATTATCTGTAACGAATATCGGTAATAAATCGATATAATACTAGTTGATACCAGCGACTTCGTCTGCGGTGTTTAATATATCAACATCATGGCAAGAAAACACATCGCTGAAAGATTAGTGGTTATAAAAAGCGTAGTTTCTTAAAACTTTAATAACTTTTTATTGATTATAGATATTATGATATTTTTTTAGATAAGGATCAAGTATGTAAGGAGTAAATTAAAATAAAATTGATCATAAGCTATCAAGTACTTTTTGCGAGATGCGTGCACAACAGCAAACTTTGTTAATTTTATTTATTTATGAGAAAGAGCTTATGAAATAAATATTTCTTTGTTAGTTTGTACAATTTATGTTTGTCTTATTCGATCCGATCCGATCCGATTGCAATACAATTTTGGCGAATTATTGTACGCACCATTTACAACAGATGGCGTGTAAGTCGTATTATTTTGAAGACCACTGATACGAAGTCGTGATCAAAAACTAGCTATTAGATTATATTATAAATGTAAAAATACGTTTGTTTGAAAGTGTGTCTATTAATCGCTCTCAAACGGCAGTTTATATGCCAAAGTATTTAGGATACGCGCTTCTTCGATAGTAATGAAGTATGTAATGCTGATATTTAATTATATTTTTGCGATTGAGGTTCCTTGAATATTGAAGTGAAAACTTCTTTTAGCGCGGTACACATATTTTTAGATGATATAAAATCTCTGGACTCGCGACACCGTTACGAGACGTAGCTATAGTGAGTCCATATATGTGTGTACATATAGCAGACCGCGAATGCGCCTTTCATAAAAGAATATTAAATGTATTTTAAAGTTTCTAATAATTAATATAATACAATTCATAAATAAAATGCAATTCATAACCCAATAACCCTAGTACCCATTTAAAAAAATGTTTAACGCACCAAAATAAGTTCTCACTTCTGTCGGTACTCCCGTAGTGCTTTTTTTTTTAAATATATCTTGGGGAATATAGAATTACTTATGTAAAAATGGTGCATCCCAGGTCCAATGTTTTACTCTTAAAAAAAAATTGTTTTGTTATTTATACAATATTGCAAAGTTAAATTATTAGTATATTATTACTTCATATATAGAAGTATTACAAGTATATTCATGTATACAAGTTCAGTATTTGCATATACACGCGTTCAGTATAAGATGCGCAAAAATACCAATGTTGCGCGGATGAGCAACATAACGACTTCACTTTATGATAACACTCGATTTTGCTCCCTGTCTAATTTACGTACCGCGGATTAGATATGAAAATTTATTTTTAAGGAGTAAACTCCAAAAACAGATCGTAAAAATCATCCTCAATATATATATAATACTTTTGAAAAAGACCAGCGTGATTGTTAAGTATCGAAATTAATGAAAAGAAATAAATAACGCACACACGGCTTTATCAGGGTCGATCACGGGCCCTTAGCAACGATTTCACACCATTAACACCAGTCGATCCCTGAAAAGGTTAATAAGAATAAGACAAATAACCCAAGCTGAGATCTCGTTCATTAACTACTAACATTATTTTAATCGCAGCTGTAACGCCGGTATGTATCACTGATGTTCGAATAATTTATAGGTTCTTCTTTAAGGGTTATCATCTGCGAATTTTGATTTATGATATCTGGTTCTGATATAAATCAAGGTATCGTATGTTTTTGAATTAATTTCGTAGTGATCAGCGCTTGTGACTTCGTTCATGAGAATGTGGTATTAAAAGGTATGCCACAAGTGTGCGAAATTTTAAGACTTGGCTTTTTGAATTCTTTATAGCATTCGACCAGTCTCACTTGCGTCTTCACAAGTATGAAATTTTTTATTGAGCTTGACGAAATATTTTTAAGATTAAAAATATACAATTACGGGATGTAAATAACTACTGTGTAGTAACAAACGCGTATGGAGCCGCGGGCACCCCGCTTGTTATATTAATATTATTATAAGAATTGCCGGATCTTGATCAGCATATACTAGGTGTAGTATAACATAGTGGCATGCTTAGGCATGTCGCGTTTCCGAATCAGTCGGTGTACATCTAGTAATCAAGTGGAGTTGTAGATATCTGTAACGGAATGGATCGCGACCACTATACCATGATGATAATACCTATTAATACACTCTCCTTTTATCCACAGATTTTGTGGCCCAGTACTCTGATCGATACAAAACGACAGGTTTTATAATTGTCTTATAGATTTTCCCCTTAAGTTTATGCGACATGCACGGGTCACAAGCTGTAGAGCCGGCACTTTGCCATGCTTCTATATAAACTATATTAAATTAAATGAGTTATAATGATATCTCATTTCTCTGGTTTGTTTCAAAAATACATGAACGCAAAATGGGAACGGTCTTTTTGTGAGACCGCGCGTGCTTGTACCGCAGTCCAGACGATCTGTGATGACTCTGTGTACAATAATACATAAAGTTAAAGCTGTAGGCAGCGTTGATTACCTAATTAAACACTTCCAAAGAAAAAATTACAGACATTTTCGTTACTGTGAGAAAAGTACTGACACCGTGTGCGACTGTCAACGTGTTTCTATGTTGTGATCTGCGATAACATACCATGAGAGCAAAGAATTATAAAATATTTCAATTTAAATCATGAAGTTTAAACATTTGTCTGTAATGAATAAAAAATCTAAGTCGTCATAATAATAGATAATTAACACTATAATACTACATTTTTCAATACCTATATCCATAACAGAAATGGTTTCTTCGAAGTAAACCCATTTAGAATTATCTATTGAGGAAATCGCGCTTCCGATGCTAATGCATTATCGATAATACGTTACGATGTTTTCGTAGTATATTAAAAAATAAAAATATAATTAAAACATTAAATGTTAAATCTTACATCTCTTGTGTGCGTTTGTTAGTTTTTTTATAACTTCTGAACAGCTTGGCCGGTTGAGCTCATATTTAAATAATATATTTATTTTATAAAGAACATGGTTAACATGTTAGGATCCGATAGGAGCCGTTGTGGTCGAGCCTTTAATTACCGCAAAGGGCAGAACAACGTCTACCGGTCCGTATTATTAGTATTTTAAACAAATAATTTCTTTTCACTTGGTTACGAATCTAGAAACCTAGCTTTGACGCTCAGATGTTCGTCCGCCAGTCCAAGTTAGTCTTTTGTATAGAATTCTTTTCCATATCAGTTTTAATGTCATTGTTTTCTTGTGATGAATTTGATAAATTATAGTTACAATCTCAACTGTACTTAAGTAGTGATGCAACGGAAAAAAAACCCTAAATTTAGAAAAGGTAACTAGTTCCTCGGTGTAATGCCGGAATACAGTAATAGGTTGGGCGACAGATATTAAGTTTTAAATAATAAGGAACCACGCAAGCATTAAACAATATTCAACTTCCATACGATTTTATCTTTGATTATACATGTATAATCAAAGGGATTCATCATCTTTTTCGTTACCGAGAACTAAGCTCATCTAAGTTCTTTGTAAGATTCCGCCATATTATTCAAGCATTGCTGGGTGGTGCAACATGACAATAGTGTCAGACTAGATCGCGACCACCATACAACAGGTGTAATACCCGCCATAGAAACACACTTAAGTTTAACTCAGTTTACCCCTGGTAATAGTGTTCTGTGGGCTAGGCATAGCGGAATGCTAGGGTAGGGATCTGTACCAGACTGGGACACGACCACTATGCACCATAGTAATGAAGCTGTGAGTGATGTCGTTAGTTTGTCGTGTGTTGGAATTAGCCAGCTGCTGAGAGACTAGCAGGCACAATGACAACGGTAACGAGCAATGGATTTCCAATCTCTCGATGGACGCTGTTGTTAATTGGATTACTCTGTGCTTAGCGGTACTTTGTCGTATGTCGGAATTAGCCAGCTGCTGAGAGGCTGGCAGGTACAGTGGAAACGGCAACCGCCAATGGATTCCCAATCTCTCGATGGACGCTGTTGTTAATTGGATTATACTGTGCTTACCATCAGATATAGTGATTGCACTAAGCCATACTACAATTAAAGAGAATTGTCCTACAGAGTATCCGAATTTCATGTCAACCAAGAACTAAATATAATAAATATTGTGCGTAAAAATAAAGCACAAGTAAAATGCACACATCTTCGAAACGATACATCAGGACAACGTACTTTATGACGCCATTAAAAACATCTTTAATTATCTGCATTCGATTTTCGTTATTTCATCTTATGAGAGTTTTATGATTTCAATACTTAATTATTGACCTTTTTGCTATTTATTAAAATTAATACCACCATCATCTTATAGTTAATAACTTTAAGTGTTCCTTCAAAACCATAAGAGCTTAAATTGTAACAGTTTTATTCTGCTAATACGTCCTCATACTTCTGAAAAGAAGAATTTAACATCGGTAAACATTTTAATTTTTATTGGAATATTTAATTGGAAAATCCTTGGCAGGATCTTAAACTGCAGCTTAAAGCTTGAAGCTCTAGTTTTTAGTTTAATTCATTAATATAGGTTCTTTGATCCTATATTATGTAATATTGGTGTCATTTTGTTTGATATAGTTTGGATATTGTTAACACGTGAAGTGGATTATAAATATAAGCTGGGAACTTGCATTTTGAGATGTCATAAAACTCCCTAGATGGTTCTAAAAAGGTAGCCATCGTCTTGTCAAACCTCACTTTGAATATTAGATAATTACTACGATTGCTTAAAAATATTGACATTGGCAAGTACTTTTTGCGGCGCCAAAAAAAGAAGAAGAAGAACCATGGATAGTTTAACAAAAAATAATTGAATATATTGTATTGACTTGAATAGATTTTTGTGTCCAATAATAAAACAAAGTATTTGAAATTGGTTTTAAAACAATGTTCGAGTTTATATGTTGCATATATTGATGCAAAAAAAGCTTTCGATGGGCAAGTTATGTCCTCGGATATTTCACTTCCTGTTATCCTCGACAAATTTAATCAATCATCAGATGCAGTTATGCATATGGGATGTATGCATCACTCTTTATAAGTATCAGTAAGTAAGACGTAAAGATTAGAATGACATGGCGTTTGTATACGTAATTAGCTCAAAACTTTAGTATTATGTAAAACTAGTTGATAACCGCAACTTTGGTCACGTAAAAATATACTTTTGATGCTCAACGGAAACTATTCGTCTTATCTGATTTTTTAATCTTTACTGCTTAACGCTTATATAAAACAGTAATGATACGTATCCCAGATCCGTTATCGAGTTATTTCTATATTCATCTGAAGACTAACATTCAAATTGGTTCGGTGAAAATGCAAATGATACGGATAATTCATCCATACTAATATTATAAATGCGAAAGTAAATCTGTCTATCGGTTTGCTACGTTTTCACGCCGCAATCGCTGAAACAATTTTAATAAATTTTGGTATAGAGATAGATTGGACCTTGGGAAAGGACCTAGGCTACTTTTTGTAGCAAAAATAAAACTTTAAGGGATGAGAATAGGGGATGAAAGTTTGTAAGAAGAAAATATGGGAACACCAATGCGCATGTGTAGTAATGGTGAAATGACATTGGTTTCTACGTCGACTGGTTTATTGGCTTATTATACGAATGAGCGAAAATGGTGAAATTAAATCGGTTTCTACACAAACTGATTTGTTGATTTATTGACATTGATATACCTTAGATTAAAACAATAATATAAATACTGCGCATATTAGAAACTTAAAGTTTTTAAACTCTTTAAATACGCAGTACTGCATAATTATCGTTTTATTTTATGATTGAAAAGTGACGTACGATGTCGACCGCGGCGCGCTGGAGTTTATATATTCTAAGCGATATACCTAATGTAAATGATCTGGAATGAACAGTTTTGGTACAAATAAATTCTTTCATTGTGATATCCTATATGTGATAAAAAAAATTGAAAGGATGAAAGTTTGTATGAAGAACCAATCATGTCTCAAATTAGGGATATCAAAATTCATATTTATGCATTTGGTAAGAAATAAAAGGGGTATAACGTTTTTTAAAAAACCTATTCGCAAACTTGTACAATAAGGGATGGTTTTAATTCTTTTTGAAGTTTTATTGGGATGGTTAATGTGTTGGATTCACAGTGATAAACTAATCTATGATATTTTTGGTTTGTCGTATTCCGAAATCAGCCGGTATATATGCAGTAATATAGCGGGGTGTTAGGGATCGCCATCACCATAAACATAGTGAAACCCCATCTATGATTTTCTTTTGGTTTGTCGAGTTCCGAGATCAGTCTGTGTATATCCTTTAATACACAGACAAAGTCGCGGTTCCAGCTAGTGTATCATATATGTATTTTTTTAATTCATACTAGTTCAGCATTAAATAAGTACTGTAAAACTAACATGAATAAAAACCAGAGAAGTCAAGATTTCGTGAAATCAACTAAGAAGCACAAATAATATATTTATTTTATAAAGAACATGGTTAACATGTTAGGATCCGATAGGAGCCGTTGTGGTCGAGCCTTTAATTACCGCAAAGGGCAGAACAACGTCTACCGGTCCGTATTATTAGTATTTTAAACAAATAATTTCTTTTCACTTGGTTACGAATCTAGAAACCTAGCTTTGACGCTCAGATGTTCGTCCGCCAGTCCAAGTTAGTCTTTTGTATAGAATTCTTTTCCATATCAGTTTTAATGTCATTGTTTTCTTGTGATGAATTTGATAAATTATAGTTACAATCTCAACTGTACTTAAGTAGTGATGCAACGGAAAAAAAACCCTAAATTTAGAAAAGGTAACTAGTTCCTCGGTGTAATGCCGGAATACAGTAATAGGTTGGGCGACAGATATTAAGTTTTAAATAATAAGGAACCACGCAAGCATTAAACAATATTCAACTTCCATACGATTTTATCTTTGATTATACATGTATAATCAAAGGGATTCATCATCTTTTTCGTTACCGAGAACTAAGCTCATCTAAGTTCTTTGTAAGATTCCGCCATATTATTCAAGCATTGCTGGGTGGTGCAACATGACAATAGTGTCAGACTAGATCGCGACCACCATACAACAGGTGTAATACCCGCCATAGAAACACACTTAAGTTTAACTCAGTTTACCCCTGGTAATAGTGTTCTGTGGGCTAGGCATAGCGGAATGCTAGGGTAGGGATCTGTACCAGACTGGGACACGACCACTATGCACCATAGTAATGAAGCTGTGAGTGATGTCGTTAGTTTGTCGTGTGTTGGAATTAGCCAGCTGCTGAGAGACTAGCAGGCACAATGACAACGGTAACGAGCAATGGATTTCCAATCTCTCGATGGACGCTGTTGTTAATTGGATTACTCTGTGCTTAGCGGTACTTTGTCGTATGTCGGAATTAGCCAGCTGCTGAGAGGCTGGCAGGTACAGTGGAAACGGCAACCGCCAATGGATTCCCAATCTCTCGATGGACGCTGTTGTTAATTGGATTATACTGTGCTTACCATCAGATATAGTGATTGCACTAAGCCATACTACAATTAAAGAGAATTGTCCTACAGAGTATCCGAATTTCATGTCAACCAAGAACTAAATATAATAAATATTGTGCGTAAAAATAAAGCACAAGTAAAATGCACACATCTTCGAAACGATACATCAGGACAACGTACTTTATGACGCCATTAAAAACATCTTTAATTATCTGCATTCGATTTTCGTTATTTCATCTTATGAGAGTTTTATGATTTCAATACTTAATTATTGACCTTTTTGCTATTTATTAAAATTAATACCACCATCATCTTATAGTTAATAACTTTAAGTGTTCCTTCAAAACCATAAGAGCTTAAATTGTAACAGTTTTATTCTGCTAATACGTCCTCATACTTCTGAAAAGAAGAATTTAACATCGGTAAACATTTTAATTTTTATTGGAATATTTAATTGGAAAATCCTTGGCAGGATCTTAAACTGCAGCTTAAAGCTTGAAGCTCTAGTTTTTAGTTTAATTCATTAATATAGGTTCTTTGATCCTATATTATGTAATATTGGTGTCATTTTGTTTGATATAGTTTGGATATTGTTAACACGTGAAGTGGATTATAAATATAAGCTGGGAACTTGCATTTTGAGATGTCATAAAACTCCCTAGATGGTTCTAAAAAGGTAGCCATCGTCTTGTCAAACCTCACTTTGAATATTAGATAATTACTACGATTGCTTAAAAATATTGACATTGGCAAGTACTTTTTGCGGCGCCAAAAAAAGAAGAAGAAGAACCATGGATAGTTTAACAAAAAATAATTGAATATATTGTATTGACTTGAATAGATTTTTGTGTCCAATAATAAAACAAAGTATTTGAAATTGGTTTTAAAACAATGTTCGAGTTTATATGTTGCATATATTGATGCAAAAAAAGCTTTCGATGGGCAAGTTATGTCCTCGGATATTTCACTTCCTGTTATCCTCGACAAATTTAATCAATCATCAGATGCAGTTATGCATATGGGATGTATGCATCACTCTTTATAAGTATCAGTAAGTAAGACGTAAAGATTAGAATGACATGGCGTTTGTATACGTAATTAGCTCAAAACTTTAGTATTATGTAAAACTAGTTGATAACCGCAACTTTGGTCACGTAAAAATATACTTTTGATGCTCAACGGAAACTATTCGTCTTATCTGATTTTTTAATCTTTACTGCTTAACGCTTATATAAAACAGTAATGATACGTATCCCAGATCCGTTATCGAGTTATTTCTATATTCATCTGAAGACTAACATTCAAATTGGTTCGGTGAAAATGCAAATGATACGGATAATTCATCCATACTAATATTATAAATGCGAAAGTAAATCTGTCTATCGGTTTGCTACGTTTCCACGCCGCAATCGCTGAAACAATTTTAATAAATTGTGGTATAGAGATAGATTGGACCTTGGGAAAGGACCTAGGCTACTTTTTGTAGCAAAAATAAAACTTTAAGGGATGAGAATAGGGGATGAAAGTTTGTAAGAAGAAAATATGGGAACACCAATGCGCATGTGTAGTAATGGTGAAATGACATTGGTTTCTACGTCGACTGGTTTATTGGCTTATTATACGAATGAGCGAAAATGGTGAAATTAAATCGGTTTCTACACAAACTGATTTGTTGATTTATTGACATTGATATACCTTAGATTAAAACAATAATATAAATACTGCGCATATTAGAAACTTAAAGTTTTTAAACTCTTTAAATACGCAGTACTGCATAATTATCGTTTTATTTTATGATTGAAAAGTGACGTACGATGTCGACCGCGGCGCGCTGGAGTTTATATATTCTAAGCGATATACCTAATGTAAATGATCTGGAATGAACAGTTTTGGTACAAATAAATTCTTTCATTGTGATATCCTATATGTGATAAAAAAAATTGAAAGGATGAAAGTTTGTATGAAGAACCAATCATGTCTCAAATTAGGGATATCAAAATTCATATTTATGCATTTGGTAAGAAATAAAAGGGGTATAACGTTTTTTAAAAAACCTATTCGCAAACTTGTACAATAAGGGATGGTTTTAATTCTTTTTGAAGTTTTATTGGGATGGTTAATGTGTTGGATTCACAGTGATAAACTAATCTATGATATTTTTGGTTTGTCGTATTCCGAAATCAGCCGGTATATATGCAGTAATATAGCGGGGTGTTAGGGATCGCCATCACCATAAACATAGTGAAACCCCATCTATGATTTTCTTTTGGTTTGTCGAGTTCCGAGATCAGTCTGTGTATATCCTTTAATACACAGACAAAGTCGCGGTTCCAGCTAGTGTATCATATATGTATTTTTTTAATTCATACTAGTTCAGCATTAAATAAGTACTGTAAAACTAACATGAATAAAAACCAGAGAAGTCAAGATTTCGTGAAATCAACTAAGAAGCACAAATAATTCATATTAATTATTATTATTATTATATTTGGTAAGACACACTAGCAGCTAATTAGCTGATGCGTGCGTATCAAATAGCTTGGAGATATCTTCCTTGTCCAATCTGCTCTTAAAGGAGGTTATGGTAGGAGCCATCACAACTTTTTCTGGAAGTTTGTTCCATGCTGTGACCACTCTGTTAGGCAAGAACTGCTTCATTGGGTTTCTTTTTGCTGGGAATTCCCAAAGTTTCAAGGGATGACCTCGTAGGTGTTTATTTTCATTTGACTTAAACATATCTTTAAGGCTGGGCACATCGTAATAATTAGTGAGGATTTTATAAGTTTCGATTAACCTGCCCCTTTGTCTACGGTGTTCTAGTGTGGTAAGGCCAAGGTTTATGAGGCGCTGTTCATAGGGTAAGTTACGCATTGCATACACCATCTTAGTAGCCCTTCTCTGTACATTTTCAATGAGCTTAATGTCTTTTTTGAAGTAGGGATCCCAGATAATATAAGCATGTTCAAGAAGTGGTCTAATATAGGTCTTATATAACTTTATAAAAGTTTTAGCTGTTAGGAATTTAAATGCCTTGCGAATGATATAAAGGATCGAATTAGTTTTCTTCACAACCCCAAGCACATGAGTTCCCCATTTAAGATCTTTGGATACTGTAACTCCCAAGTCCCTTTGTGTTTCAACTGCGGTTAATTGTTCACCACCAAGATAGTATATCTGACAAGGATTATTACTACCAATGTGTAGCACGGAGCACTTATTCACATTTAAAGTTAGAAGCCAGTCATGAGTCCACTTAAAAATCGCATTAAGGTCATTCTGTATAGCTCGCCAGTTGCTTCGAGGGTTAGCAAAAAATTTGGTATCATCAGCAAAAAGCGAAAAAGGTAGTTGCAGAGTACTTTTCAAGTCTGAGAGGAACAAGATAAAGAGCAATGGACCAAGCACCGAACCTTGAGGAACGCCACTGAGGACACTTCGCGGATCGGACATGACTTCGCCAATGCGCACCCGAAACGTTCTACCAGAAAGGAAGTCGCATATCCAGGCTAAAATGCTTCCACGTATGCCAAGGTGTTCCAATTTGTGTATGAGGCGTTTCAGAGGAACACGGTCAAATGCCTTCTCATAATCCAAGTAAATGATATCTGTTGGCTGTCCATTACTATGGTTCCGTGTCCACTCGTTTAAGCAATTTAGTAAATTGGTTGTAACAGATCGTTTTGGGATGAAACCATGCTGCTCATCCAGGGTAATCTTTTCATGTATTAGAAATTCTCTTATGTGGCAAGCTATCATCATCTCCATGGTTTTGCACAATACACTAGTCAAACTTATGGGCCTATAGTTGACGGGCAGTAATTTATTTCCTTTTTTATAAATCGGTACTACATTTGCCGTTTTCCAGTCAGCTGGCACTATTCCATCCTTCAGAGATTTGTTCATCATTTTCGCTATTTCGTCGCTTAGAGCTCCTGAGCATTTTTTCAATACCACTGAGGGTATGTCGTCTGGCCCTGATGCTGTAGTATCCCTGAAGCTAGATAACTTCTTTCTTACTAAGTCTCCAGTAATACTTAAGTCTTGAATAGCGTTTATGACTCTAGGAACGTTGATATTTGGCATCGGTCCATCAGGCTCGTTGACAAAGTTCAATTTAAACTGATCAGCGAAGGCTTCGGCAATTAATTCAGGCTTCATAACAAGTTCATTTGAGACATTTTTTATTACGTTAGGGATGCAGATTTTAGAGTTCAGTTGTTTTCTTATGTAACTGTAAAAAGCCTTAGGACCTGAGTCTATAATAGTTGATTCGAAAGTGGTTCTTCTGTTTCTAGATAGACTAATAATTTTGTTATTGACCTTTCTATATTCTTTATATGAGTGTTCATTTTGATCAATTCTATAATTATTCCACAGTACTTTTTTCACTTTAGTTAACTTGACTATATCTTTGTTAATCCAGGGTTTGTTGGTGCAATGTTTATTATATATTTTCTTTTTTGGTATAAAATTATCTACTGCGTAAAGGAATTGGTTTTTAAAAGTGAACCATACATCGTCTACAGATTCTTCTACTATATTCAAATTATTTGCTAAATACAGAGATAATTTATCGTAGTCTGCTTTGAAATAGTCATATTGAATGGTATTTCGATTTTCATTAGTTTTAGTGCTGGTACTGATTACTTGCATTGTAGCAGTGATAACAAAATGATCACTTTTACCTATTGGAGGGTGATATTCAATATCACATATTAATGAGTCATCATTGCATAATATAAGGTCCAAAAGTGACTCTTCTTGGTTTCGTTTCCTGGTAATTTGCGTTATAAGTTGGTTTAAGTTGCTGTTCGAATACATACTAACAAAAGTTTCGCAGAGACTGCCATAACCATGTACATACCATTAATGTACGACTAAAAAATATATCAAAATACAGTATAATTCTTAACTAAGAAGTCATGTATAGAACGTGTCTAATATTGTAGGGAAACTAAGCCAAAATAAAACAAAACAAAATATGATTACTCTAAAATGTTAATGGAGCAAGAGACATCTGGGTGTCAAATTAATTGTTCTAATTATTAAAAAAGTGAGTATGTTTTGGTATGAAAAGATGCTTTCGTCTATTGAATAACCACTAAATCCAAGTGAAACTCGATATACAGTGTAAACTCTTTATATTCAAAAGACCGAGTAATTATTTTCGTTATAGAGAGTTTTCGTTATATGCACGTTATTTGCATGTAACCCTAATTATTTTTCTAAAATATCCGTAATCTAAGCTATTCCTTATAACATCAGCTATCTACTAGTGACAATCCCACCAAAATTGGTCCAACCGTTTCGGAGATGACCCGAAACAAACAGACAAAAATATATCAAAATAGGATTTTTGTTATAGGTATCGTATATACTTTCATATGCATTTAGTAAAAAGCTGTTATTTTGACATTACAAACAGACACTTCAATTTTATTAATTGTATAGATTATACAAAACCTTCTACATACTACATTACTACAATATTAAGTATTGAATAAATATTTAGGAACAGTAAAACCTTTTTTTGAGAAAATTTTATACAAATGTTTGGAACTAAGTTCAACAAAAAAAGTTGATTGAACTCAAAAGAAAAAAAACATAGAAATCATTAACGCTATTACTGTTTGAATGCAGGCGCCGCTGGTGGAATGGTATATCAGAGCTATTAAAATGAAACTTATAGTGGTCAAAAGGTCTTTTTAATAAATATTTTCATTAGATAAAAGACTCTAAATAGAAAGTGGACTTCGATATTTTTAGAGTAGGTACTATTAAAATTTTTAAACTGGCGTATTTCTGAAGAAGCCAACTTCCACATTCCAAACAAATGACCACTTAATCAATCTGATTAAATATCATACTATATAAAACGAGAACTTAGCGAGTTCATATATTTCAACTTGTACGTTCCCAGTACAGCGGCGGAACATTGATTGAATAAGCTCTTTCTCTATACATTTGGGAGACGTTAAGTAAATCTTTTCAACCCAAAATTGTCGCGTTAATTTACCATGGGATACGGGGAGCGACCGAGCGACGCGTCGAAACCCACACTTCGGCGAGATCTTATCTCACACTTGATGGATCGAAGAGCTATCGATACGGGCCTATTCTGTAACACGGCTATATAAATAGGGATTGTTATATGTGATCTTTATCGATACGAACTCCGTTGACAGATGATGAGATTAAAATGGTACGATGGTGCGAGTATTGGAAAAGAATTACATCGAATAACCAGTCTATATTTTTAAAAATATATAATTGGCAGTGTTTAAAGTTAAAGTGAACGATAGTAGTGATTTAAAAAAATGGACCAAAGTATAAAAACTGTTATTTCACTCGATAATCATTAATAACAAATAATTATTATTATTTATAATCTAGGTTTTGTTCCTTTTTTACTTCCTACTTTGAACACTAATCTTAGTTATTACGCATTAATCAGTGGGCCATTGTTTTCTTTTACAAGATTAGTGTTTTAAAATGATTACATTACTTTAACAAAATTACGTTTAATAACGTGCCATTATCTACAAAAAACGAAGAGAAACAAAAATAAAACAATACTATATGTTATCCTGCAACTCCCTATCGTCGTATCATAACTTCAAACAGTATTAAATATGAGATGTCTTTTATAATTTACTAGCTGACCCGCGCATCTTCGTTTACGTCATATAAGAGAGAGAGAAAGGGTTAGAGAGAGTGGGTCGTAGGCACTGTATTATAGGTAACGCCCGCTTCCCAAATTATTCTGCATAATAAAAATGCGCTCGCGATACTTGATCATTATTTTGTTGCGGAGTTATTTTATAACTATGATATCTCCTAAGATATTCATTTAAATCAATTACTGTAAAGGGTAATATTGTACAAAATTAAAAACTTGTGATAAATAACGTATTCATTATTCTAGAACAAATTTTATTATCATAAAAAAGATGATATTGAGTAAACCTTAAAAGGTAGCCATATGTTGTCGCTGATTTTTTTTAGAACTTTTAAAAAAAAAATTTTTGTCACACACGATTGTTGCGTAACTTTAACCATTCACGCTGCGCACGCAGTGGAAGCTCTGGAAAGGAATTAATTTCCCTTGTTTTTGCAACATTTTTCATTGATGCTCCGCTCCTATTGGTCATAGCGTGATGACTATAGCCTATAGCATTCCTCGATAAACGGGCTATCCAACACTGAAAGATTTTTTCCATTCGAAGTCGTAGTTTCCGCAATCTAATTGAAAGAAATATCTTTGGAAATTTCTCTTTACTTAAGATACTTCGATTGGTAAAATATCTTAACCCTACAGAGGATTCCTACAGAAAATAACCTAATGTTGTATTCCTCTATTGAGTAGGGTTTTTAGAGCTCCTTGGGGAAGGGGGACCAAGGTCAGCAAAGCGCTATTGATTCATCTGGTGTTAAAAGCGTCCATAGCAATTGCTTACTACCTTAGTTGTATAAATACAAATTACAATTTTCTTTTGTGTTTTTTTTTTTTTGTGTATTTACATAATATTCTGATCACAAATTTACCAGAATATGACAAGGAAGGATGGTTGTCGGTGAAAGTGTAAATATGTGATATCGAAGCACGCACTTCATCCATTTACTTTATCTAATAGTAATAATTAGGAGACATTAAAATGTTTCTCTTAGATTAATTATTTTAATCCGTTTCACACGAACTATTCAAGGGCTCACATGTAAATAAAACCGGACGGACAATATAAATGTCGACAGGCCTCGTGGCGTATTGGTAATAAGCCCTACTATTGAGCCGAAAGGTTGCGGGTTCGATTATCCACATTTTTTATTCGATTATCCATATGTGTACAGCTTTCTAAATACAGTGTAAACTCTTTATAACGTTATCCTTAATAACGATAAACTCCCTATAACGTTGAAGTGAGCCCAACTTGGTTGGTTTGCGTTAAAACCCACATATTGAAACACTCTTTATAGCGATACGCCATTCTCTATTACGAAGAAATGTGTTCATATTTTTAGACAGTAAATATTTATTATCGGTATTATTGTTTATGTTATGTTATCAGGTAACAAAAGACTTTGAAGCTCCGAAACATCCGAGGTCGGTCTAGCTTTTGTTATCCTTAATTGCCTTGAACACGTGCAGTATGACGCATTGTTTTCTCGTAAGTGATGGTCTTCGAGCAAGCATACTGGTATTATCGTATTATCAGTCGTAAACCTACTTTGAAACTGTTAACATGGCCAGTAAACGGAAAGGAAGTATTTACTAAAAAGTTTGTGTGATACGTGCGATTGAAAAGGGAGAAAATAAAAGTGACGTTGGAAGGCGTTTTGAACTAAGTCAATCCACTGTTGCTACCATTTGGAAAAACCAAAAAACAATTCTACAGGCGGCGCTGGAAGGAAACTTTTCTAAAAAATTAAGAAAGCCAAAATTATGAATAGAATACATAAAATAATACAAAACAAGTACTGGCATAGCAAAAAACGTCAGACAAATTTATCAGACTATATGTGTAAACAATCATTTATAAGCATTTATTATCTAAGACATACATATTAAAAATTCTTGTTAATTTGGTTGTTTTTTTGTTCACTCCATATAACGATAACTCTCTATAACGACAAAAAATGCTCAGTCCCTTGAATTTCGTTATAAAGTGTTTACACTGTAATTGCATAACGTTCATGGTAGTTCCAGAGATTAGCGCGTTCAAACAAATATTTTTTTGAGCTTTATATAAATATATATTTATACAAACAATAACTTGACGAGTTACTAATAATAGTCCAATAATTAAATTCTAATTATAATCTTAATTATATTTATTTAACGTGTAACAAAAAACAATTTCTTTGCTACCTCTGCCTGAAACACATTATCTGTTTTAGTGTCTTTCTGCAACAAAAAACTTTGTTATATTGATTGTTAAGGTGAATCTTAAACTAATCGTGGAAAAGAAGAAAAATTAAAATGTTAGTAATTGATACGATAAAAGAGATGCTGTCGAGCCCGTAGACCCGAACGTTATTAAACTATATGGAATAATATATATTAACAAATAACAAACGTTGCAGAAAGACTATATACAACTGTTAATCAGTTTCAGAAATTTCGGATAAATTAATTAGGATGGATTTACATAAAATAACGCCTACGTCAATCAAAAACTAAGAACATGCAAATAATTCCAACCTAGATAATATTCCCCGTGCTATTACTAGATTCTTATCAAAAAACCAAAATATGTCTAGTGTAAAAAAATTATACTAAGCATCGAATCTGGATCCACCGACCGACTACTCATTGTTACCTCATATTTTATTATAAAACAAATCACGGTATAATAAAAAAATTAAAGACAAAATGCTTCCTTGTGATAGTGTTAAGAGAGATATAAAAACCCTTCTTTTTACAGAGGCTCAGTGTTCAGTGCGCTATCTTCAGCTCATTGGGCGTTGAGTCAACTCGACGCCGCTATCAACTACATGCAGCAAGATCTCGCCGTGGCCAAGTCACTCGGGGACACGGCCGGGGAGTGCCGCGCTCACGGCAACCTGGGTGCGGCATACTTTAGCCAAGGTTCTTACAAGGACGCGTTGACCGCGCACCGATACCAACTTGTACTCGCTATGAAATGCAAGGTAAGTTATATTTTATTAAACTGTTTTACCCGCATAAGGGAAAACCAAAAGGAAGGGAAATTACAAAACAAAAAAAAAGTATGTTTTTCGAGCGTAAGTATGTATGTATGTCTATTTCTGTGGCACGCTTTGTAGCCTAAACGGGTTGATGGATTTTTAGCACACGAGTTGTCTTTAAATTCGTCTCCATTGTGGGAGTGACATAGGCTATATTATAAACTTTTAAGTACGACATCCGGGTATCAAATAAAAAGCAAAGACAGAAAAAATATTTTTTTTTAGTCAAGGGTCTTCTTTTTTTTACAGTCGGGTGTTTATTTGTTTCCTTTTTTAACCCCCGACGCAAAAAGAGGTGTGTTATAAGTTTAACGTTAGTATCTGTGTGTCTGTCTGTAGCTTCGTAACTCATAAAAGGCTGAATCGATTTTAATCTCGTTTTTCCCTGGACCCTTACAGAACTTATGTACCTGTGTGGTTTGCACGAGTGTGGGGTGCAGTGTAATTGTGTCTGTTGGTTGCTGTTGAATGCAAGTGCAGTGTCACTTTATCGCGCGAGCGTCTGCTAGACTCAAGGGCTCCACACAGAAGAAACGGACCTAGCCTTGAGTTGCGCAGGAGAGGGTGGTTGTGACGGGTGTGCGGGAGCGAAGTTAACCGCTTGTCCCCTGCGGAAGGAACAATAGTTTCGCGGGCGTACGGATGGTTCTAAATATTCGCAAAGGTCAGCTAATATTTTTAAGAGCCTGAGCGGACAAGGGACAGTCCTCGGGGTATTTTTTTATCCGTCAGAATAGATTGTTTAGAACTGAATCACAAACCCCCACGACGGACAAAAGTACCGCGTACAAAATAGCGCAGATTTAAACCCCTGCGAAGCCACATATATTAACTTGAAATGGACTTTTATCAGCAGACCTGAAAATCGTCCTCAGTCACGATCAAAAATATGTGACAGTCGCGATGTAGATTTTCATTTAACTTTGACATATCACACTGAGATTATATACTTCGTCAAAGTACAATACGAAGATCAAATTACAAACTGTAATGGAATTGCATAATGGTTTAAATTAAACACGTGCGTAATAATTTTATTTATACATTGTGATGTTCTCTTAAAATTTACCGACGATAATACGTGTAAGTTACTACATTTGTTAAATCATAAATAACAAAAATATCACCATAACAAATCGCTGAAAATAAATAATAGGCTCGGTGACGGTTCTCAATCGAGAAACAAATATAAGGTAGCGAATCACAATAGAATATTTACATAACGTATGCTAGTAAACAGTCTGATTTCTCCTTTTACTCTTTCTCGTTTTACAAAAGATATGACTAATATAACTTAACAATCACAGTAATAGCTGAAGCATTTTATGGTCGCTCGACTTCAATTAAAAGTTGATTTACCTACTTTTTAACCGAATTCAACATAAGACGGGAGGTTACATACATACTCAGTTCGAATGTATATTTTTTTATGGATGTTCAGCCATAACTTTTTTGTATATGAACTGAGTTGGATGATTCTTTTTTTGTGGGATAGGAAATACCTAAAAGTGGTCCCATTTTCATTTCATTGGCAATGGACATTCAACTTCGAAGATACACAAGGGAACTCTTCAAAATCATTGATATTGGTTTTCTTTTTTGTTAAAAATTGTCTTGTTACAACCATTACTTCATTTTTATGTTATATTAAATTTCATATAGTAAGAAGTTTTATATAGACAAGAACACAAAATATGCATCATTGAAACAAATTGCATTTACAACTAAACTATATTGAATATAATAGTAATCCATAATAATATGACTAGTATGTTACTACAACAAATTATAATTTTAATTTAAACAGTCTAACAATCGAACTAATGGTTTATTTGTTGTACATATTTGAATATATTTTACGGCTGCTGTTATGCATTATGCAATACAATTTATGTTTGTTGGGATTTTTATAATAAATAAAGAAATAACAAAATTTCGTAACTTAAGAAAGACTATTTGGAAAGAGATATTTTGGAAGAACGATCATTCAGTAATTAATTAATTCGATATTTCTTTACTAATTTCATTTGAAACAGATTAACAATTATTTTGGTTTTCTGCAATAAAAAATGTTTGTAATTTATTATTTAAGATGAACCTGAAAATGCTAAATCTGAAACTAATCGAAGAAGAAAAATCAAAAAATTAAATATTAGTAACTGAAATGATAAAAAAGATGCGGACGAGCCAGTAGGCCCAATCGAATTTTTTTTTTTTTTTTAGCGTGGAGAAAGCCTTCATGGGTACACTCCCGCCCGGGGTAGGACGAGTGGTTATGTGAGACTCTTACTCACTAAAACTCCACGGTGTACCTCAGTCGCCTTAGAGGGGCGACGTGGGCTCGCGGTTGCATTCAACCACGTCGCCCCGGCGGCAGGCCCAGCTACTACTGCCGGGCCACCGCAAAAGGGAGACAATTCGGTACTGTCTCCCACAGCCGCCGAACCATACCGAACACTCTGAAAGAGTGTGCTGTGCGGTATCATTGGCAGCACCGCACTCTTGACACGCGGTGGTCGACTCCCTCCGTGCGATCCGGTGCAGGAACCATCCGAAACAACCATGTCCGGACAGCACCTGCACCAGTCGAAACGTGAGGGAGCCACGCTCCCTAACACACCAATCTCTTAGGACCGGACGGACGGCGTCTATGGTATATTCACCATACCGCGCGTCCGCCAGGTCCTCCCCCCATCTCCCAATCACCCCCTCCTTTAGGGCCCTCCTCATATTTGCCACCTCTGTGGGAGCTGGAGGCTCCCTTCTTTCCTTCCTCGCCGCCGTGCCCCTATACACGGCGGCGAACACCTCCGCCTCCAACTCCCACGGCGGGGAGCCGACGAGCACAAAGGTCGCCCCCGC
Organism: Saturnia japonica; assembly: GCA_033032175.1. Classification (NCBI taxonomy): domain Eukaryota; kingdom Metazoa; phylum Arthropoda; class Insecta; order Lepidoptera; family Saturniidae; genus Saturnia; species Saturnia japonica. Next base: position 9,968,259 of record CM065324.1, on the reverse strand, counting down.
GGACACCGATCTGTACCCGCGGATGGCTCTCAGCGCCACCACATATTACGCTGCACGCAGCACTCGTCTATTAGTGGCGCTGAGAGTATCCACCCAGTTTGGTTCCCCGTAGACGGCCATGCTCCGCACGACTCCCATGAATAAGCGACGGCATCTTGCAACCGGTCCCCCCGAATTCGGAAGGAGCCGACCAAGAGCCGCCGCCGCTCCCACCAACCGTGGTTCGAGTCCCTTTTAATTGGGACTCGAACCGGCAACGACCGTCCAGGATGAGGCCCAGATGTTTTATCTGGGCCCCAACCCGGTCCCTCTCCCCCTCAACTTGTATGTGGGCCCCAGGAGGCGGCCCACACCGAGGCCCGTGGAACAGTAGGGCCTCGGTTTTCTCTACCGCCACCCTGAGGCCCAACAATTCTATACGCCTGACCACGAGGGACACTCCCTCCGTGGCCAGGCGCGCGATCTCTCCCCAGTTGGCCCCATGGGCCACGACTAGGGTGTCATCCGCGTAACAGATTATGCGCACCCCCGGAGGGAGCGCTACGCGGAGCACCCAGTCGTAGCCCATGTTCCACATGAGCGGCCCCAACACCGACCCCTGTGGAACGCCAAGCCCCACACTTCGCCGGACGATCGTCCCTCGCCCGTCCACGTAGGCAACCACCCTGCCCTGAAGGTAGTCCTCCAACAGCCGCCGCAGGTACGAGGGTACTTCGTGATATCGGAGCGCCTCTCGTATAACCCCATGCGGCATGTCGAGCGACACCGCCAACAACCTACCTCCACCTCCGGTCACCCCCGCAGACAGGCTCTTCAGGTGGGAAAGGGCGTCCAGCGTTGAGCGCCCTCTCCGGAAGCCGAACTGCCCGTCAGAAAGTGTCGGCCCTACTTCCTCAATATGCCGGATGACACGGGAAGCCACTATTCGCTCAAACAGCTTTCCCGCATCATCCAGCAACACCAAGGGCCAGTTACGCTGACGGGCAATCCGGAGGGCGGCCCTCCTTCGCCAGAAGGTAGAGCCGCCCCTCCTTCCAGAGCTTCGGGAACTGTCCGACCGATAAACAGCTCCCGAAGCATCCCACCCATGTGGCCCAACGCCACAAATAGCACCTGGCCCGGTACCCCGTCCGGGCCAGGGGACCTCCGTTTGCTACGGAGGCGCTCTGTCACCAGCCCCATCTCCGTATCAGTTATGAGATGAGGCATAGCCGGCTCCTCCGCAGCAGTATCTCCCGGGGGAGGCATCGCCGGTGAGAGGAACTCCGGAGGGTCGGGGAACAAATATCCCACGACCCTTTCCACGAACTCCGGCTGGAGGGTATCCGTGATCGGGGGCGCCTGGCCTCGGAATTTCTTTCGGGCCACTATGTACGGGCGCCCCCACGGATCCCGATCCAGCGTCTCAAGGAGTTCCTCCCACGCAACGTCTTTGGCCCGGCTTATGGCCGCCTGCAGTGTCCTCCTTGCCTCCCTGTAAGCGACATACAGCCGGGCCTCCTCCCCCGGTTCTCGCCTTCGCCGCCGGCGGCTGTGGGTCAGCAGACGCCTCGCCGCGGAGCAGGCCACCCGGAATCGTCATTTAACCTATACTCTACCAATTCTCTTTAAATAAATACCTTTAAGTATTTATAATAAGGAATTTTTGCTACAACTATCCAAACAGAAATTAATTCCACTTATTTATGCAAAATTATGTACATTAAAAAGGTAAATGAAAGAAAGACATTTAAAATGTTTTGAATATTTTAACTCTGAAAAAGTAAACTAACGTATATAAACGACATTTTAATACTTCGATATTAAAGTTCACTATCAGAATAAACAAAAGCGGCTATCACTTTCATTTGAAGGACTAAGTATGCCGTGAACTGAAAACCGGTATCTCTTTTTTCAAGTAAAAAACCTTACAAATACATAGTAAACTTGCCTTTTTATTTAAAGCCTTTGATAGTTGCCGACCGGCAGGCGACGCATACGTACGTCTTTTAATTTGCAATGAACAAATTGACAGATATCAAAGTAATATATATAACCGATTAATATGTTACGATACTCCAAGGATGGTACTGTCAATTGATTATATTTATGTACTTACTCTGATTAAAAAAAACATGTATTAAGATCGATTAATCGCAAGCTTTAACCGGGTGGTAGGACATTACAATTGTATGTGACCGGAATACGACCACCATACACCATGTACAACACCCGCCTTAGTGTCACGCTTAGGCATGTCGCGAAACACTCACTGTTTAACGAAATCTATTCACTGTGTGTATTTATGTAGGTACGTAAGAAGTTACATTATACTTATTTGGCGTAACAAAACAAAAATAGATAATTTATCCGAAATTTCTTTGCTACTTTCGCCTAAAACAGATTAACACGTTTGCTACTGATTGTTAATGTTAAATCTGAAACTAATATTGGTAAATAAAAGAAAAAGTGAAATTTATTTATTTCAGGAAATTTACGGCTCTTAAATTCCAACATACATACATAATTAAGTTGACATATTAGCTTAGGCAAAATGATTGGAATCGTATTCCAAAAAAAAACAGCCTTATACCTCAACGAAATTATTAATTAATATTATTTACATCAAAAAGAACGATGTACTGATTCTGGTGTGTGTGTGTGTGTGTGTGTGTGTGTTTACGTACCTAGTATGTGTACTAGGTAGATAGTATATTTATAAAATTCAAAATATCAATAGCTTTTCCTTTAAACGCTTGATATTTAAATTGACGTGGTTTATCCCATAAACCCGATTGTTATTGGTCTTTAAAGAATAAACTATAAAAATGTCAAACAAATAATCATAGTAATTTTAAAAAATTAGTATACACACTATTTTATTTTCATGTTTCACCCTAAGAAAACTGACAATAATTTCTTTCCGATATTTCTAACCTTTATGTAGTATTTAAAATGAAAACTGGGCACCGACCACTTACAAAACAAAGCTAAAAACAAATAGTCGTAAAATTATTTACTTTACTCGTTCTGCTCGGATGGTGCTCAACAAAAACTCGGAGACCGTTATAAAAATAACCGCGAAATGTTGGTAACATCGGAATTTATTCGCGGGTAATCCGAGAGCGGAGGAATAATTACATGACACAGCGAACATTCGTCTCGTCTTGTGCTGAACGATTACAATCAAAGGAATTATTTATACTAACTCACGGTGGTTTACAAAATGGCATCTACAATTTAAAAATCGACGCAATATTTATCTTACAAACATCTAGCTACTAAAATTACTATTAAAAAAGTACCTAATATACCTAAATAATTATTTTTATGATTATCTATACTAATATTATAAAAATCAAGACATTGTTGTATTATTCTTAACTTTTTAACCCCCAACGAACACGGAGTGTATCTATCTGTGCATCTGTCTGTGGCGTTGTAGCTTCCAAATGGCAGAATCGATTTTCATTTACCTAGTTTCTTTTGTAAATTTTGAAAAATAACTTGACCTATAGTGTTCTTAGCTATGATTCAAGAAAATATTTTCAGCCGTTTGAGGATTATCAGCTCTTTTCTAGTTGATGAATGGATGTGAGCATCTTACACAGGTCTGATCGAGTTGAGATTTGGTATTTTATTACTTCAATGTTAGAAGAACGCGGTAACTTTAACCTTACGCTACAGCATCATCTGGAGTCTGCCCAACTCAGCACCAACTTACAGTAGAAATATCGTGTTTGGGCTCATTGAAATGGTCTAATGAAATAAGGTTACACATGTCGGGGGTTTTTAAAGTTTACCTTATAAACGTAATAGGTATATTTTATTCGCTTTGACTAGTAAATGTTCAAATTGCACTTACTCAGCATATTAACTAGAGCTATTATGAATGAAGACAATTATGTATGTAAATTTTTTTTATTCATTCATTTATGAATAATTTGTGACTTGAGAAATTAACTAGCTGTATTACTAACAAATATTAATAATAGAGGACACATTTTTTATAGCCATTATATTTTATACATTAATATTAATATCGTATATAACCAAGGGTTGCAATAAGTATAGACCGAGAATAATTTGACAGTAACATGTGAACTGAGCTAGCCGTGCTTCATTAGCGAATGCTTCGGATAACATGAATCGAACCGGCTTGGTCCTCTCGATCAAAAAGTACGTCGTATATTGAAAGTAAAACATGTTTGAGCCTAAATTATTCGTAGTAATCTTACAATATATACTCTTAGTCCATAAGTCAATATAAGTAGAAGAATGTTAAATATGAAGGTGAATGGATATAGGAGTAGGAAAAGACCGACGAAGGTAGCGATTAGGAACGGTAAGGAAGAGGATAAAGATAAAAAAAGAAGAGAAAGAATAATGGTAACACGTGTGGTACAATATTCATTAAGTATTTTATCCAAATAGTGATCATATTTTATGACTAGGTAGATAAAGTGATCAATAATATTTGCGAGAGTTGTTAAAAAGCCCTCAGATAAATCCGTATAATAATACCAATCTGTATGTTTCCCACTACTTGGCAAAGACCTCTCGCCGAGGGAAGGAATGGGGTTAATCACTACGCAAGCCTACAACATATCAGTGGACGTATCCACAATTTCAAATGAAGAAAAATCCACGGTTCTATATTTTTCTTAAATACAATGCTATTACAAAAAAAATTCTAAGCTTTCAGGTTTCCTCACGATGTTATACTTCGCTGTCAGTCAATAATGCTACCAAAGATCGATCGATCGAAATAAAAATCGATTTTCCAATAAAATAGTATATGAGGTATACTGTGATGTTTAATGGTTTATGTAAAAGATATCGATAAAAGGTGTACAAAAAACGCATTAAAGTTAAATGTCATCCATCTATTAAAGAAAAATAATTAACCTTATTTAAATATTTTACGACATGTGGAGGATGAACATTTAAATAATATAAAATAAAAATGTCGCGTATGAACACCGTACACATGATAAAAGTGAAACTTTTAAAATATACAACGTATAGCGTTCTTTCTCCTTCTCTCTTCATCATTTCTTTCGTCTCTCTCATACAACCAAATGAGTATTCAATATAAATACACACACACACTCACGACAGAAACACACAACTGCAAATAATATTAATTAATAATTTCGTTAAGGTATAAAAAATTGTAATTTTTTTTTTGTAATACGATTCTAATTATTTTGGCTAAGCCAATATGTCAATTTAATTATGTATATATGTTAGAATTTAAGAGCTGTAAATTTCCTGAACTAAATAAATAAATAATGTCTTTGAAATTTCTCTCTAAATTCTCGTCCAATTATCAAACCTATTATGGCATTAACCTACACCCGCCACAATTACTTTTCATATATGTCTAAATGAAAAAAAAAACCTAAATATATCGAGACTGTTATTATACTTGTTCTGCGTGCCGTGCGTACATATAATAGTACACCTACAAATTAAGTTCGTTGGAAAGGGTTCACCGTACTGTGGGCGCCTGTGGGACAATAAACTTAACGTTCGCAAATCAGAATCTCGCTAGCGGCTTGTGTCATTGTATTTCTAGTCTTTTCGGATTGATTTCTTGAATGCAAACAGTCGATCGGGAGAGCTTTTCAACGGGATCGCTGGAATTCCCGAAAAGTATAAAACACCTTAAAAGTTTCACGGTGGCACATATCCAAAATTATGTATTATTATAGATAAATTCTGATATAATATATCTCTAAACTATAGTATCTAATCCCAAATTGCATAAATATTGATTTTTTTTTTTTCAAAAACGAGAATGAAGAGGTACTTTTGCAATCGATCTGTCACTTGCTAGATAAATATTTTGTGATAGATCACCGACGCTCTAAGTTTGAGCACCTCTGGTCCAAAACAAGGCAATTGTGGATAATACATATTAAAAAATTATTTGTGTTAGCGACGCATAGGGCTAGGCGTGATGATTTAGGAAATAACATGGACAAGAGGATCGGAACAGTGTTATCAGTTTGTTGAAATCGTTACGAACTGAAGGTCTTCAAACCATTTACCCAAACGTGGATATTGCTCTTCGTATGTGTGTGTATGTATACTCCCGCCAGTAACTGTTCTGAAGAACGATCGTTTTCTTGTTTCCGACGAGTAAAAAATTATTTACGCACAACAATGACGGAGCAAAGGTTAAACAATCTTGCTTTGCTTAAGTTTATTTTTTAAGGATATTGGATTGCGAAGATTTAATTAATGATTTTGTTGCGCTTAAGTACCGATGAGTTTTGTAACACGTTTTAAAACACTTATTAAATCTTATCTTCTATGTGAATAAACCTGTAATTAAATAAATAAAACCATTTTAAATGTATTATTTCAATGTGCAATTATCCCTGAAACCACGGAAAATATTACAAACATAAATTTCTGAATCGATAACGATAATAGTTGGCAAAAAATAAATTCATTATGTGATATAGGTGCTCAGAAGGGAGTGGCTGGTATTTACTACGTGGTCTGGGGCCTGGGGCGGCCAAGACTGCAAGTCCGCCACTGCCAATAAGGCTAACAGTATAGTCAGTCAGAAAAAAAAAACCCGAGCCAAGTGTTGAATTATTTTAATTTTGCATTATCTCTCAAACAATAATTCCAAATATCATTCTGTAAAACACAAAGTTTATCTTCATTAAATTGTCTTTATGATGAAGTAACTTTTTTACTATAAAATACGAAACAAGTCTTTCATCAATTCTGTTAAAGAAGGCTTATGCAAAATTTGAAGTAGATTGGACCAAGGAATCACGTTGTCCCATGCAAACTTTGCCCCCCTTTTCACCCCTTAGGGGTAGAATTTCAAAAAATTCTTTCATATTGGATGCCTACGTCATACAAAGAATACTCTCTGCAAGTTTCAGGTATCTACGATCAGCGGTTTAGGCTGTGCCTTGATCCGTCAGTAATTCAGGACAAAGCATATTATATCTATAGATAATATATTTTGCAATATTCTGACGTCATTTCCCATTACGAGAATACGAATAAAAATATGCAGTGTTTTTTTTTATTTAAGTAATTAAATACATTATTAACATATTATCTTATTGAAATATCAAAGTGAGTTTATCGCGTCGAATCCGAATAACTACAAATTAAAGATTATTAGGAAAAGTTATTTATGTTTATTTACATATTATTGTAATAATTTGTTGGAATGTTGGTAATTTTATTTTAATGGAATTAAACCAGTAAATAAATACAACATAATGAGGAGTAGTTTTGACTGTGAAATTCCAATAAGATGAACATAGTTATTATGCCTGTGTTCGTATGACATCCAATAACTAATTGAAATTAAATAAAGAAAATTATGATAAAAAGAAATATAAATACCAGTTCAAATTACTGGGACGATATTGTAGTGGATATGTTTTTTTTTTAATAGTAATTATTAAGCAAGTAGTTAGTAGGTTCGGGATAGTACAGCATAGCAAAAATCATCTGAATCCTGGATACTAATATAATTTACCTATATTATAACAACAGTTATAATCGGGAAAAAGTTTCTTCGCATTTTTATATGAAAACTCAAGACTTTTTTTTTTTCAAAGTTTATTTACATTTATTTACAGTATATATGTGCCGTTTTGTTCGATGACTTTCTGACATTATGTAGGTAGAGACGTGATCCCGTTGCTGTAAAAACTTTGGGACTTCTGATCAAAAAAACGAGACAAATAGTTTTGGCAGTCCTCTCTTGATGTTAACCTTATAGAACCTAAAGAATTCTTAAGAGACCGAAACAGGTGAAAATCTGAAGATGCAAGGTCAAGGCTATATAATGGACACACTAACACCTCCCAGCCAAACTCTCTTAATTTTTGCTGAGTGGCTAAAGATGTATGTGGTCTAGGGTTATCGTGATGAAAGACCACACCCTTCCTGTTGATCAATTCCGGTCGCTTTCTCTCAACTGCTTCCTTTAATCTCATCAGTTGTTGGCAGTAGAGATCCGAATCGATGGTTTTCGGACGGTAAAAGCTCATAATGAACAATGCCCTTCCGGTCCCACCATACACACAGCATCACCTTATTTCGAGTTAGCAGCCCAGGCTTAGCCACAGTCTGTGAAGCCTGGCCGACCCTAGACCACGACCTTTTTCGCACGTTCTTGTAGTACGTGATCCACTTTTCATCGCCAGTTATCAATCTCTTTAAAAACGGCTCGGTTTCATTACGTCTCAATAATGAACCGTAAATGAGTACACGGTTCATTAAGTTTCTTTCAGTGAGCTCGTGTGGTACCCAAATATCGAGCTTTTTGGTATAGCCAACATTCTTGAAATGGGTTATAACTGTTTTGTGATCAATTTCCATGTCTTTAGCTATATCGTATCTACTGTTCCTGGATGCCCCTAGGGCTAACAGTAAGATCAAATCTAAAAAAATAAAATATGTAAACTACATAATGATAATAATAAAAAATGTGTAGGTAATTTAGTCAATAGTAAATAAAAGTATTTGCCCGGGTTTCATGGTTATACATACATATATGTATTATTATATGATATAATTATTAGGATATTGTGATTCCAAAGATAAATAATTATATAGTACTATTAACCGCTCATGACTTTGTTCGCGTTAATTACAATATAAAATTTAATAAAAATGAGAAATAGCTTACAGGGACTATATAATTTACTATCAGTGAAATAATTTATAAAATCAGACCAGTTGTTCAAGATATTACCTCTTAGAAACACACCAACTTTAGCTCTTTGAAATAGACTAGCTAACTAGATAAGTTTAAAATCTAAAACCCGACTACAGAAAACATCACGCTTTGAAAAGTACGATATAGCCCATTCATTTGATACCCAACACGGCATTTTACAAAAATATTTTATAATACAGGAATTTATGTCCTCTAGAGGACGTCAAATTTAATTTTGTGTGAGGTCACATAGCCTATATCTAGCGAACGATCAAGACGCTACTAATGATACCTCATTTGTCAAATTATGATAGGTAGTTTAGAAGATATGCCGGAACAGATGAACATGTTGACTTCGCCGTAGTAGAGTAAAAACACTTAAATCTGCAAACTTTGTATGGTGATCGGTCAAACGGTGTTGGTTTTATCTCTCTTAATTACATTTATACACACAATACAATATCCATTTTTCTCAACCGATCATTTTTAATGGATTGCTAAACTGGAATGGATCCTCAAACTGTCGAGTTAAGTACCTAGTGAACACGAGAATGTTTATTGTGCATACGAATAATAACAAAAATAACAACAAGAGAGAACATGATAAAGCTTGATAGACGTACTTCTCATTCAAATATTATTTATAAAGACTCCACATAACTCATTAGTTACACAATAGGCTCACATATGACACTATCTACGGCAAACTTCTACAATATGCCGTGGCATAAACGACAAGTGTATAGAAATATTTGTTGTGGAAATACGCCTTGAGAGGATCGACTGAGTATGTAAATCACTGCGTTATCGTATCATGTTTCATATACTTAATTAGCTAGATTGTTGGAGGGATTGTCTCACTTTATACACTAGTGCAGGATATTGTGAGATGTTTTATCGATATTTTTTAAATATTATATACCTAATGAATAAAAGTAGATGCGTATAATGAAAAGAAGAAGAAGTAGATGCGCGTCAGAAGTTATACTTCTTTGAATATTCACCCTCGATGTTATTTGATATGACACAGTACATCAAGATTCATTTTCATCACATTAAAACAAAAGAGGTTTAGCAAGCTACTACTTCATAGTGTTGTAAACTTTTCGTTGCTTACTATTTACGCGTGAAAGAAGATAACTTCAAATACATTTTTTTGCTATCGAAGTAGGTATACCGTATACGCTATATAAGTGATCGTGATAACAATAATCTAAAACCAGAAAGGGTACACAGTATTAAGGTTCAGTTGTCGTAATAGTTTTCAAGCGTTTTAAATGATTTTTTTAGTATTATTTTCAATTCACGCTAAAAAGTAATTGGATAAAAATGTATACGTAATAAAACATTTTACAATAATATGCATTTATATACCGCCATGAAGTAGTCATAATCCAACAACAATGGTCGAGTAAAACAACACAGAATCTAATCACAATGCAATGCAAAGCACTGTTTGTTTATTGAAATTACTATTTCGGTTAGCTTATGATCAAGTTGGCATTCAGCCTTTAAACCATAAACTTGTTTGTTACAGGTGTTATTATATCATGAAAACAATGTTTCTCGATTTCGATCAAAGTATATGCTTAATGAATAGATATTTATTCCTAATTGAACAGCTATTTAGAGCATCATTAGTAACTAGTTCGAAGCAATGATTTCACATTGGAAGCATGCGCCAACACAAATTCATAATGATCCTGGGATTTCTCGCATTAAAAAGAATGTCCTAAATCCAAATCAAAAGCGTTATCTTATGTTCACCAAACAAGTTCAAGCTCTCAATCGTTCAAGCTGATAATGCATCACCAAGCAAAATTATATCAAGCTACTGCGGTAGCTGTATGTATTTAAAGATTAATCTTTTCAATTTATACTCATTATTATAGCAAATATTCATGCTTTAAATGAATAATAGAAAAATTATAAAGGAGTACAAATAAGTTTCCGCCGTTTTATTGTAGATGGCGCGGCACGGAGTTTCGGTTAGCTTTCGCAGATGATAACCGGCTTAAAAAATAGTTTGGACATTCAAGAACAACATAACCTATTAATATCATTGATTTTATATTGGTAAAATATAATTTTTATAAGTTGAAATTGATTTTGTGGAAATAATTTGGTGGGATCAGCTAGGTGTAGTGTATTATGAGTTGCTTAATCCGACCGAAACAATTACTGGAGCCCTCTATCGAACGCAATTGATGAGATTGAGCTGAGCTCTGAAGGAAAACGCCCTCAATACTATTCTAGACATGAAAAAATTATTCTTCTGCATGACAATGCTCGTCCACATGTTGCGGCTCCCGTGAAAAAGTACTTGGAAACACTTGATTGGGAAGTGTTACCCCACCCGCCGTATTCACCAGACATTGCACCGTCCGATTATCACCTAATATATAAATTAAAATATGATCAATTTATCGATAAAATTGCAGTAGGTACTGTCCCACCACTTATACCAAGACAAAGATTCTATTGGCGGTCTGTTGTCGGAATTTTCGTTTCTTTTTTTTCATCACTTCCTCAGTGAGTAGTAAGCGGAGCACTCTAAGCATCTTTTATTTGCTTTCAATTCCTTTATTTGTTTTACGCATATGTAAACTGGATATTGTTTTAGGGTGCATAAAAAACGTAAAAGTTTGTCATCAAATGCCGACTTATGGTAAATAGATACCGGTATTAAATTATTTATACAGGTTTAAGAACTGTTTTTAACCAAAAACGATAAAATATATTTGTTCCAAATATGGAAAAAGATTTTCACTTAAAAACCACCACCAAACATATTATGATGGTTCTTGGCTTGTCCTCGCTTGCAATATCTTATCACATTGCTCAAATAACATAATGCTTGTTGTCCTTTTATTTTCTGTGAAGTGTCTTTGCAGTCAGTTTTTTTAAATAATTTCGTTTACTAGGTAATATTGTTGTCATCGAATGAAAATATTCTTACATTTACAAAAGCGTTTGATCTTTTAGCGAAAAAGTAGATTGTTATGAACATAAAACTTATGACTTTAGCATAAGAGTAGGTATATATATATGACGGGTAAGGCTCGAAGAACGAGTAAATCTAGCTTTATCGGATTTACTTCCCAAACTGAAAGCTTATTACTGAAAAAGAACTCATTTCAGGATACTCAAGCGGCCGCGGCAGCGCTTACGTCATTAGGTCACGTCTACACTGCCATCGGTGACTACCCCAACGCGTTAGCCAGTCACAAGCAATGTGTGCAACTAGTCAAGCAGATGGGCGACAGGCTGCAAGAAGCGAGGGAAATCGGCAACGTCGGTGCCGTCTACCTAGCTATGGGAGAGTTTGATTCAGCTGTTGACTGTCATACACAACATTTGAGATTAGCGAGAAGACTTGGCGATCAAGTAAGAGCTCTACTGTACTATTTAACTCTACTTTGAAATAGGTGAAACGAAAATTGATGGCCGGACATACACATCTGAGAATTATGTGGTTTTTTAATCATAATCAACTTATATATATATATATATATATATATATATATATATAGCATACATTATTATAATTGGTTACCTACCATCAAGCCTGTAGGCCCATAAGGGGTTTAAGAATTAAGCAGAGGCTAATGAGGCAGTTCAATAACATTCCATTTTTATTGAACTGAACTACAAAATAAAAATATGTATTTATACGATTAATTCCAGTCTTCTTATTTATTGTATAATTAAAATTAGATTAAGTATTATATTTTTTTCACAAAATCAGATAGATACAGATAAACGAGTGATAGATACAGGATCAGCCAAAGACAATTATTTATAGAAAGAAAAGAAGGTATTTAAAAGTATTTAAATAGCATTGTAGAAACTATAGACCGATTAAGAAAATAATATTATTCTTTACTCTCAGGTAGAAGAAGCAAGAGCATATTCCAACCTAGGATCATCTTATCACTACAGGCGCAATTTTGCTCAAGCAATTGCTTATCACGAGAACGTGTTAAGGATAGCTCAAAATTTAGGCGATAGAGCGATCGAGGCTCGTGCGTACGCCGGTCTTGGACACGCTGCGAGGTCAGCAATGAAAATTTTTAGATTTTTTAGTAAACGAATAGATTAATTATTTAATTTCCGCTGCGTTTGTAGCGCATTAAATTATGAGTAAACAATATATTCGTTAAAACCTAAGCTAATGAAAAATAAAATACCACGGTACTCAAATAAACCTCATTGTTCCCATTAGGAACGTTGGGTTCATAAATGCGGGATTAAATCATTTTGTTATTTTCAAACGCAGGTGGAACATCTAAATTTTATTTTCCAAATAATAACTCAAAGTGCAAATAATATGTGCACTTATAATTTCTAAACTTTGAAGTATGAAACATGAAGTTTTTTTTTTAATTTTCTCTTGAACTAACTTAATTTTTCTATTTCGCCGCTGCTTTTTAGTGTAATATTAATCAGACCTGGTATTTTTAGTGTACCTAATCTACACAATTAATAAATTTAGAGTGTCTGTTTGTAATGTCAAAATAACAGCTTTTTACTAAATTCATATGTAAGTATATTACCTGTAATAGAAACCAATTTTTAAATTTTTTGTCTTTCCGTGTGTCTGTTTGTTCCGGGTAATCTCCGAAACGGTTGAACTGATTTTGACGGGACTTTCACTGATAGATAGCTGATAAAAAAAACTTGTCATGGTAAATGATTACGGGCGCTTAAAAATCTTACGGTGAGTAAATTATAAGCACATAATTGTAGGCATTAAATAGAACCATTAAAAAATTAGGGAGAATCTAAGGAACACTCACAATAAGCATTTTTGTCTTTAAAATTGCCGGGAGCGAAGGAGCGAGATTCGTACGGGCATTCTATAGTTCACGTGAGCGAAGCCACGGGCACAACTAGTAATTACATAAACATAAAATGCCACATTTTATTTATCTAATTTCCTGTAATTAGCTGTTTAGTCAAATAGTAAACAGGAAAAACATGATCTTATCTATAAAAGTTGTTACGTATTTAAATAATTATTTGAAATTGACAGATGCGCAGGAGATTATGCTCAAGCTAAGAAGTGGCATGAAAGACAACTAGATGTCGCACTAGCAGCTAGAGATAAGGTATATATTTGTATTATGTAAAGTTGCGACTATTCTTGATCATATTATATTTGTATCATAAACATTTGATTGCAGGTCGGCGAAGGTCGTGCATGTTCAAACTTAGGTATTGTTTATCAATTACTTGGAGAACACGACGCAGCGCTTAAATTACACAGGCACACTTGTCTATAGCCAGGCAACTGCAGGTATAGTTTATTCTGCAAAACTTGATTTTTTTTTACATTCCTTACCACAACTTAACTTTCCTTAACCGAAAACGAAAGGAGAATACCTATCATATCTACCGCGGAGAGTCATTTGTAATAGGTATGTACGTTAAATTTTTTTGTAAATTGAACTTAGCCACTAGGCGTCATCGACCACAGTACCGTAACAATATCAAGAATACATCAATCTTTTCGAAATTAATCTTTGCTTTATCAAATATTCAAAATTTGCAATATTTCTAGGATAAAGCTGGAATGGGTCGAGCGTACGGGAACATTGGTAACGCTTATTCCGCGGCAGGATTTTATGAACAAGCAATTAAATACCATAAACAAGAATTAACAATATCCAAAGAAGTTCATGACAGAAGCTCTGAAGCGTCCACTCACGGGAATTTGGCAGTAGCATACCAAGCGTTGGGAGCTCATGATATGGCTCTATTTCATTACCGGGCTCATTTAGGTACGACGCTGTAATAGGTTTATTCTTTGTTTATTTATTCAGGGATAAAATATTGATTGACACTATAATATTCTTAACTTTGAGAAACCTGGTATGTGAAAGAGGTCAATGTTAAAATGTTTAAATAAATAATGCTGTTATTTTATACACCAGGATTTAATTTCATTTTCTTCTACTGTTATCTTGTATCCCACTAATTCAGTTTGTCTTGCGATCGTATATGGTGATCGATGAACAAAAACTGAAATATTAAAATAATGTAATATCTATATAATCGGCAAATAATTTTACTTTAATATTAGTATATTATTAATAAATAAAATAGTAAATAAATCAGTATGATTTATCTCCCTAAATTTTGCTGGTTAAAATCATAGAAAATTTACACATGTTTAATCATTTTAACAGGTATCGCTCGTGAACTGAAAGACGCTGCTGGTGAAGCGTGTGCTCTTCTAAATTTAGGCAACTGCCTGTCTTCTCGAGGCGAGTTTGCTCAAGCAGTTCCTTATTATGAACAGCACTTAATGCTCTCGCAAGAACTAGGAGATGTAACAGCTGAAGCAAAAGCCTGTCATTTCTTAGGATACGCACATTATTGTTTGGGAAACTACAGAGAGGCGGTCAGGTGAGTAATTGAAATGACTAAGAAAAATCGAAATACATATATACTTATTTTATATTTTATTATTATAATAATAAAACGGACGAGTTTTTTTTTTGTTTGTTTAAAAACAATAATATCTGGAACTACAAGTCGGATTCAAAAAATTCTTCTTGTATATGATAACCAGATTAATGAGAAATAGAATAGGTTATCTAGTATCAAGCTAGTCTTTTCAGCTAGCTTTAAATATTGATTTTTGTTATTAAGTAAATCGGAAAAGAAAGGCGTTCCGTACTGTTTATCCACGTGCGCTGGAGTAATCGTTGGTGATACTTAAATTTAATGTTGTACAAAAATATTTATTCTTATAACTTCTACAAAAAAGTCCGTGATATCATATGCCTATCTCTTATAACTAAGCCATAATCAGGCGTTTTGCGACAAATATTAATTGAAAATTTAAATTTAATTTATGAATATTATTGTTATGCGTAGCATATTAATCCTTACGAACGAAAGTTCCTTTATCATTAAGACAATTTCAAGAAGATAAACTTTGCCTTTTATAACATGTCCTTTGGACACATACTTTAGGAGATAATGGAAAATTAAAATAATTCAACACTCGGCTCGGTAGAACAGGGTGAAGAAGATGTAACTAAAATATTGTCTATAGTGAACTATTATGAATTAGCATTCAATTATTTATTATAAATTATACGCAAGCGAAACCGCGGGGTATAGCTAGTGAACTAATAAATGGGAAATCTGTTTTGTTTATCCTTTATAGGTTTAGTGTCATGGCCACAATCTCACCTGAAGTTAAGTGATTGCAGGTTAACTATATTGAATAAGTGAAAAGGATAATACTTATTTAAAACTTTGATTATATATACAGCAGCAAATTGCTAAAATAGTGCTTTTTTAAATATTTACAAGTTTAGCCTTAGTTTAAAAAGTTGTAGGAAATTTTGGTATGATCATAATATGCTAATAATTTTTCAGGTATTACGACCAAGATTTATCATTAGCCAAAGATCTTCAAGACAAAATGAACATGGGAAGGGCTTACTGTAATCTTGGCCTGCCCACTTAGCTCTTGGTAACTTGGAGACTGCTCTTGAATGCCAAAAGTACTTCCTTGCTATAGCCCATATGACCCAACATCTACAGGGTAAATTTAGAGCATTAGGAAATATTGGTGACGTGCTTATCAAAATGGGAGATGTAGAAGAAGCTGTGAAAATGTATCAGAGGCAACTTGGCTTTGCAAGACAGGTACATTATTCTTATTGCAAATTTACAATGGGAACCATGAAATAGAAAGACTATTTTTGTTTTATGATGGTAACAGACAATTATGGGCATAATTTTTACTATCACAAAAATACGGTTCACTCATTGAATAAATAATATAATATACATACATACATAAACTACGCCTATATCCCAACGGGGTAGGCAGAGACCACGTCCTTCCACCTGCTACGATCCTGGCATACCTCTTTCGCTTCTTCGACATTCATTAATCTTTTCATGCATGCTCGTCGGTTTAGAGTACTCTTGACCTTACCTTTCTTCAGAACGTCTCCGATTTGATCGATAAATGTTCGTCTAGGCTTTCCTCTTCCAACGATTCCTTTCATACTCGCATCATAAATTTGTTTAGTCATTCTTCTTTCATTCATCCTCTCAACATGCCCAAACCATCTAAGCATCCCTTTCTCAATTCGTGTGACTATATCTTCTTTCACAACACAAAGCTCTCTTATTACACTATTATAAATATATAATATTATATTATTATTATTATTGTTATATTATTTGTATATATATAATAAAAATAAAGTAACAAACAAAAAGTAAATTTGGCAATTGTGCTCCCGCAGTGGAGATGGAGAACCTTACACAAATTCTATCACTCATAATAATATTGATTAAAAATGACTATATTATAAGTATATTTTATACAATTTAGATACATATTTAGTAGGAGTATTTGCAAAAATAGAATGCTTTATAGATTTATTACCTACTTTATCCAACCTACAATTGCTTTTACTTGTTAAAACTTTTGAACAGGCTCGAGATCGATCTTTAGAAGCAGCAGCATGTGGAGCTTTGGGTCTGGCAAGAAGACTTCAGAGAAGACTCGACGCTGCCTTAGGACATCATACACAAGTAAAAAAGTCTTACATCGTTTATATTTATATTGCCGCTAAGCTCCTATGGCATTAACCATAGGATTAAAAATATTAATTTTTACGTCATTTTCTCAGGAATTAACACTGCGTCAAGAAGCAGGGGACGCTGCTGGTGAAGCAAGAGCCCATTCACATCTTGGAGCAGTGCATATGGCTTTAGGGCACTATTCACATGCGGCAAGATGTTATCGGGTAATCACCTATATTTAAATGTTACTCTACATTGAAGTAATTTAATATTAATGTTACATTTAAAGTAATTATCGTTTGATAATATTTATCGTTATATTAATGATTTGTTTGAACATTCTAATATATTTTTTTAGGAACAACTTGAAAGAGCTCAAGAACTTCAAGATTGTGCGTTAGAAGCCCAAGCTTATGGCAATTTAGGTATTGCTAAATTAAACATGGGTCACTATGAAGATGCTATAGGATATTTAGAACAGGTAAACATAATTTAATTCCTCTCGTAAATACCTTTATTCTTCGTGTCTCGTACTAAAATAAACGCTATATATTTTATATTATTTAAAAGCTGGTATATTTATTATACTGGTATACTGCTATATGTATAGTTCAATACGTAAAAAAAAAATCTGAGTAGATATCAGTCTTGTCTCCGATGGGATTTCCCATCGACACCATCTCAGTAATTTTACAAAAAACCTTTTATATTTCTCACCTACGCTATATAACAAACTCTCGTATAAAGTTGTCTAATAGTAAGTTTTAAGAATTGTATTTTAGTTGATTAACATCTGTTGAAATGACTTCATTAGCAACTGGCAATACTGGAACGAGTGAACACATCAACCTGCCAATTAGACAAAGCTCGAGCACTCGGCTCTCTTGGTGACTGTTATGACGCGCTGGGTGACCCTGATGAAGCATCAAAATACCACGAACAGCACTTAGCAGCTGCACTCAAACTCAATAATACTCGAGAACAAGAAAGGGCGTACCGTGGTCTTGGACTGAGTCACAAGTATGTTACATTCCAAGGGATTATTTTAGTTTAATAGTCTTAAATGGCCTTACAAATATAAATAAATACAATTAAACAATTTATCCAATGTATTTACTTCTTTGAATATATTAGTATTATGCAAAATATGTTATCTTATTGCTATAATTATAAGGTAATTAAAATTATAATATTGGTGTTCAAACCAGAAAAAACGTAGGTGTGTTTAATAATAATAATAATAAAATATTAGATGATATGTCCACTGATGAGGCAGCTAATCTGTTCAAATCAAATACTTCTTATTATTAAATGTATAATAAAGATAATTTATTTTACGATTTGATGATACTAGGATTATGTTACGATAAGGCTGGCATTTATGCGAATTGCATAAAAGCCTCTAAAATGTAAGAATTTACAAAATGAAAATAATATAAAATTTTCTTTTTCAAGAAATCTAGACAATAATTTAGAATTGTGTTTACAGATCAGTTGGAAATCTGCAACAAGCACTTGTTTGTCTTGAGAAAAGGCTTGTAGTATCGCATGAACTTGGAGTTCCAGAAGCGAAAGCTCAAGCTTACGGAGAACTAGGAGCTCTTCATATAGCACTTAACAATTTGGAACAAGCTGTGTCGTGTTTGGATCATCAGAAGAATATTGCAAAGTTAGTAAACTTAATAGTAAATTAGCAAAAGTTATATTTTATTGTACGTAAAAAAACACATCCCAATAATTTTTTTTTTTGTTGTAGAACTTTATGAACATAATTCCGTGTTTAACAGATTGCGATCTAGAGTTGAAACATGATTTAGCAATGAAATAGCTTAATATAAAAGATGCAAATTTTTATAGTTTTACCTTTTTGTCTACTCACGGTTGACAAATAATCTAAGAATAGTATGTGTACACGCTTCTATTGAAATAGAAGCATTTGTTTACTTCATTAAATCTGATTATTATTTTCGTTCAGGGATTTAAATAACCAAATAATGGAAGCTGAAGCGTGTCATTCTCTCGGCGTGGCACAGCACGCTCGCGGCGACCATGCAACAGCGATCAAACATCACAGATCAGAATTAGAATTAGCCCATCGTCTAGGACTTACTCATTTGCAGGTATATATTAATAATTCCAATTTTTTTCATCATCCGTCTTTTGTAAATAGTTTCATCAAATATCGTAATACGTTATTGTATTATTATATTTATTCCCTATAAACGTGTAAAAATGAGTTTACATGACTACTCATCTCGGACTTTCTATCCACGTTAATTATAAACATAATATAGGGAACTGGACTTATAACTTACGTATAACAAGAAAATTGTATGTCGTGTTTTTAAATCAGCTAATGCAATATGCAGACATCTAGTAGTTCTTTTCGCTGTAGGTATTTGAAAGAAAAAAAGGAAAGGCATTCATTTATTACACACATAGGAATAAACTTTAAACATATGTACTTACATAATTGTGGACATAAGATAAAATTCAAACCAAATAACTAGTTGCGTAAACATAACGATGTGTGTGTCAGAAATGGTTAACGTATCAGCACATAACTAGATATGAGTCATCTCTTTTTGTGCTGATTTTCATTCGACGTCCAGAGAGAGTTATGTACTTAATTTTAGAAGTGGAGTTAAGAGTAGGGATTTATTTGTGCCGGCTGGAATAACAAATAACACAACTATTGATGAATATTCTTTTCTCAATACGTTGTGTGGGACTTCAGTCTTTACTGTGCCTACCTTTAAATGTAAATTGTTTTTTTTATTTTATGGAGCCATTATGAAAAATGGATGTATACTAATATTGATTTGCGCAGGCTCGTGCTTGTGGTGGATTGGGAGCGGCTCATGCGTCAATGGGAGCACACGCAGAGGCAGCACGATGGCATGAGTCTAGATTAAGGCATGCTACTGCTGCAGGTAAATGATTTGATTTGATCATTTTATGTAGTTATACAGACAAATACAATAAATTCATAATAATAATAATATCAGCCTTTAAGTGATGCGCAAAGGCCTGTTCCCAAGGGAAAGCACAAACTTAATCACCACGTCAGCCCACGTCGTATTGGCGATTTCAAAGGCCGAGAAATCAACAATGCTAAATCTTTGTACTACAAGAACATTAAGACATTTCTCTAAGCGATCATTTCCTCACGATGTTTTCCTTCACCGTCAGCCGATAGTGTTACCAATATGAATTAGTAAATGTACGCGATTTTCGAAATATTCGTTGATACATGCCAAGATATGAACCTGCGGACATCTAATCGACATTTCGCCAGTTTAAACCAGTCGACCACCATGACTTCAGGTCGAAAGCTCGCCGAAAATTATAAGCCTCTACCTTTGTATATGCCTAAAGTTAAATTGTCACTACATGCTACGGTATTCTATGGTATGTGTGTGAGCTGCTGCAGAAGATATATATTTCCAAGTTTGAAGGCAGTGGTACTGTAACTTCTATAACTACGTCTCATAAAAATATTAGACTACAGTTAGTGCAGGCAAACGGGATTTGCAACAACGGCTGCTATCTAAAAGAATAGCCACCAGTGTGAAGCATGATTTTAGTCAATAAATCATGACAATCAATTGTGTTTATAGATAACTTCATTAGAAAAGTAATGTCACTTATTTTGTGTATTTTCTCGAATGATAAAAAGTGATATTTGTTACAGCATTTATCGATCTATATGTTACTGTTTTAGGTATTATTATTGCAAAAATAATAGTTTTATACTTACACTTAAAATATAAAAAAGATTTAAAAGGAAATTTAATAGTATATTAATTACCCAGGTGATACACGAGGCCGCGCGCAAGCATTAGCTGATTTAGGGCGAGCTCATTTAGCAATGGGTGCATGTGGTAGTGCAGTATCATACTTAAGACAAGCGTTAGCTGCTACCGAGGGTCTAGCAGATGTTGATGAAGAGGTAACAATTGAACTTACTTAATAATCACGTTCTTTCAAAATGTTTACACAGCTTCTGTACAGTTTACAGTTTATAGCAACGTTAATTAACAAAGAAACAAAATCAAATCATTAAACTGACCAAGGTATCGGTATATATGGTGCGGTGCAAGCGTTGACACTTATTCTTACTGACACAGGAACCATGGTTTCTGTACTAATATCGGCAACCAGACACAATTGCCGGTTGCTGCTTTTGGACACGTAACAGTTGGACACTGTTCAGTTCACCTATTGGGCACCACGACTTTCAAAGCGAGAGTAGAATGAGTTCGGCCTTGGCACGGTGTCCCTGTCCTCTGTGCAAAATCACTGGATTAGTTTATGTAAATGGTAAAATTGTAAAAAAAAAATATTAACATTTATTTTCTTGTTGCTTACACGGTACACCGAACATTTTTTGATGACAATCCATATGTGTTAAGTGGAAGCAACCGTGTGCAAACAGTGTCGGTCTATATCTTCGCAGGTAATCGTTTATTTCATATTCAGTGTATGAAAATAAAATAATCACTAACAGCTTCTATCCGACGCGAAACACAAAGGTGTCCACGTTTGCACGCTGCCTTACGTACAAACACATAATTTCATAATCAGACGGTGCATGGTTTCAGTCTACAACGACAACCGAAGTAATTACCTAAAACAAAGAAATCAAAGAATTCTTGTTATCTTACATTTTCACTTGTGTTACATACATAGTTACTAATATTTAATGTAAACAGATACCGATTTTAACGACTACGAACTAAGTTATATTTCCGGCAACCACTAATTAGAGGCTATGTGCCCTGGCACTCATTACCAGCACACTGATAATTATTAATGTTAGGGCCATCCATTTCTTTCTGGGCTTAATTTAAATTCTTGAGATAATTGCATTCATTATTTATTATTAGTGTATTATGTGATGTTTTTCTCACTATTTCAAATCGTTCAGCATTCTTTTAGACTTCTAATAGTGTAAGAAAATAATTTAACTGAAACAAACAGTTAAATTGCCATATTTATAATGACTAAGGCAATTAGACGATTGACAAATGCCATCAGTCAGTCGATGGATGGCGGACGCTATTCGGTATAATATAATATATGTTACAATCCGACGTTTCATTTCACGCTGTTTTACAAAACCACAAATCATTAAGCCGCTTCATTGATAAATGCAAAACGTTCATGCAATTCTACGTGTTAAAGTTCAATTTTTCGAATGACCGTTGTTCAGCTGTATTACATAATGGAACCGCTTTGTAAAACAGATAGGTAATTGAGCAATCCAACTACAACACATGTGAAGTATATCACCTGATTTACCATAGTACAAGCTTTGCTTAGTTTGGAATTAAATGGCCTTGTGTGAAATTGTGTCCCCATAGATATATTATTACTAGCGGTGTGCCTGCGGCTTCGCACAGTTTTGTTATTACGCAGTAATTATTTACATCCGGTTATATTATTTTTACTCATATTATTATAATACATATATCGTCTATCAATTGAAGAATGACATGTATTTCCAATGTACAATTTTCATCAAAATCAGTTGACAATTATTCTTATAGCTTATTCTTATAGCTCTTATCAATCATGGAATAAATGACTTATCGCGTGTACAAAATTTCGTGAAAATTTGTTAAGAATTAGTACTTACTTTATTTTTTATATTAATTTTTTTAATTTCTAAATTATTATTGCTCATCGTTCATGGAACGACGTATAGTTTCCGTCTACAAACTTTCAAAATCGGTCAGGAATTAACAAAAATTTCTTTTTTTTTGGAAATTCTTTTTTGTTACTTAAAGCAATATTGATAATTCTTTTACCCTATCAATTGATCAAAGACATAAGCATCCCGTGTACAAAATTTCGTAAACCGTTTTTGAGTTAAATCAGGTCCTATAAACAGACAGACAGATAGACAAAACATTGTTTAATTATATATTCGCACTCAGTGTCGTTCATATAGTATGCCTATATGGAAGTTGGGAAAAAAATTACATGTACAGACAGAACTACAAATTTATTAATATAGATAAACATCAGCCTGAGTACAAACCTGACTGGGATTCCTATAATTGTATTTTCAGTTATTGGTAAATATGTTTTATTTTTGAGAACCCTTTATTAAGATAACCAATCATTAGGCAAGAGTACGTCATCGGCTCGGCTTCGCCTTATGGGCGTCGGGAGAACTCGAAGAAGCAAAAGAACAACTTCAATCAGCTCTTTCAGTATTGGAGTTGAGCAGCGACAAACACAGAGATAGGAAGTTGGTTGCTCTTTACACATCCACACAACATGCTTTACAGAGAGTGCTTGTTGGTAAGTGAAATAAAATAAAAAACCTATTTATTCTTTTTTGTTTTAGTGTTATGGGTACAATATCATCTGATATTAAATAACGATGGGGCCCAAGATGGTAACACGCTAAGCCAAGTGCAGCTGCTAGAACACAGAAATAGCTAGGCAGGTATTAGAAAATACTGTATACTATGGTTTCATCACGATGTTTTCCGTCACCGTAAGCTCAGACATATTGTAGGGATTCAAACTCACGTCAATGGACACGGTGTCCTACATGCTACCGCTGAACCATCGTTCCTTCAAACCCAGAATATTTCTTAGATTGTTATTTTACAAAATTATAATTTTCAAAAATTCGATTTATAAGCAATTTTACTAATACAATTTCGCTTAGTAACTATATTATGATTATTGATTGAGATTCAATTTAAACGTAAATAGTACAATTACACAAATATAGATTATACTTTTGAAACAGTTAGAACATATTATGATGTTGTTTTTGTTTAGAACTTAAGGTAAACAAATTTAAAACAAAATAAGCCAGTAAAGCGAAGCAAGCTGTACACGATTTTTTAAACCGTAATAAATTTTATATACTTTATTTTATTTATATCAGAACTGGGCCGTCATCCTGAAGCCTTGGTAGTTGCTGAGAGAGGCAGATGTAGATCTCTTGACAACGTTAATGATAAACATTTCAGTACTTTGAACCACGCCAATCTGGAGCTTCATGCAGCACAGAGGTAATTAATTATGTTTACGGAACAGTATTTTTGTAACGGAAACTAAAGATTGTATGTGTGTAATGTATTTGATATTGTAAATTCAATTATTTTTGAAGTGATAACTTCTTATGGGAGTGTAAACTGCTTCGTAACGTAACGCGTTACGGCGCCACTCTGACTGACTTCTCTTTCTCTTACGCATACGGCAGCAGTAGGCAGGCTCTTCCTCTCTCACTATACATAAAGTTTAAGTAATAACCTAAGCTTTTCTCAAGTTTACCCCAATTCCCTTGGGTAAACCTCACCGGGGAACTCGTTCCACATTCGGAAGATTCGCGGGAGGAAACTTCTCTAAAACCGCACTGTTCGCGACCGTTTAGATTCCAAGGTGTGAAGATGAACTCACTGCCGATGGTGAGCGGTGCGATGGTAGAAAGAGAGAGAGGTAGGGCAAAGAGAAATTTCTTCGAAGATTTCCCTCTACTTGGCGCAGCCAGATTGGTGGAATAACTCCACCCTACTGAAGATCGCAGCGAAATAACCCTGTTGTGTTCCTGTGGTGAATAGGGATTCCAGAGTTCCTTGGGGCTGGACGGTCCAACGCGCTAGTGATACCTATGGTATTATTGTCCATAGGCTACGTTAGCCACTTACCATAAGGCCTGCTGTATGTTTGTTTGCCACCTTTGTAGTATTGTAAAAATTTAGAACAATTCCCCAGAATATAACCTACTAGCGGTGTGCCCGCGGCTCCGCACGTGTTTATAGTTACGCAGTAGTTATTTAATCCCGTAATTTTATTTTTACCCATATTGTTGACAATTCATATGCCGTATCAATTGAGGAATGACGTGTATTTCCCGTGTACAATTTTCATCAAATAATTCTTTTTATTTCTTTCTTACCAAAAGCATAAATATGAATATCCCTAATTTGAGACATGACGGGTTCTTCATACATACTTTCACCCAAGTATTATTTTCACCATATGTGGAATAACACAATGAAATAATTCACTTGTAGCAAAACTGTATAATCCAGATAATTTACAATAGGTATATCGCTTAGAATATATATTAACTCCCGCGAGCCGCGATTGACAGCGCACGTCATATTCCTATCATAAAATAAAACAGTAATTATGCCGTACTGCGTAGTTGAAGAATTGATAAACACTTCAGCCAATCTTAAAAAGAATATTGAACTATCATTTCATATATAAATGATAATAATAATAATCAAAAACCGGTTAGCGTGGCAGCCGACATTACCACGCATGCGCTTTGGTGTTCCCATATTTTGTTCTTACAAACTTTCATCCCCTATTTTCTACCTTTAAAGTTTTATTTTATCTACAAAAAAACCCTATGTCCAAAATACATCAAAATTGATTTAGCGATTTAGGCATGAAAACGTAACAGACAGACGATTTACTTTCGCATTTATAATATTATTATGGATTGTATCTACAAACTGTAGAACACATACAAGGAGGTGAGGTTTCTCCGTAGATTTAAAGGGTTCGATACCGATTGTGGGTTTTGTGATTAACACACATACGCAATAATAATAAAAAAGGAACTCATTGTTCTAGCGACTAATAGAATAGATACCAAGTTAAAAGCATGTTTACAACCTGCACTGTTGATACCAGAAATAATTAGTCGCGGTTATAGCACGAGTGGGTGATAGTTGATAGGTGAATAGGGTTGAAATTCCTTACATTTATGTTCAAAATTTATTTCTCTTTCAGAAGTAGTGAAGATACAAACAAAGAACGTATCGAACTTTGGAGTCCGGCGAATATAGATCAAGTTCTGGAAGTGGTAAATAAACAAAAAGCACCGGTTTTGTACTACAGTCTAGCCGCTGGACGACTCTATGCTTGGTTACTTCAACCGCATAAGGGTAAGTTATTAAATAAATTTACTGTAACACCCTTTCATTTTATACAATATTATTTCTAATGTGTTTATTCCTGGCAACGCCATGTCTTCGTCAATTCTTCATTAAAATTAATGCTCCAAGCATCATTTTAAGGCTTATGCTCCCCGTTGTTGACGAAACATAAATAGTTCAACAAAAAATATATTTAAAAACGTTTTCATTGGTAATGTTAATGAAAATACAATCATGGCGTCATCTATTAACAATTTGTTGAACTAACATGTCAGAATGTTCGTTTGTTTTAAATTCTTTAATGTGCGTAACATTCGCACGGATCAGCTAGTAAATTATAATTGACCATAATAATAATAGTTAACATGAGAAAAACTTTGATAGGATAAATTGTAATAGGTAGCCTTTTTCTGTTTAGCTAAAACTGAAACATAAATGATTTTTAACAATTCCCTAGTGTATCTTCGAAGTTGTAGAGCCAATGCCAATGAAATTAAAATGGGACCACTCTTGGGGTATCTCCTATCCAAGAAAAAAAGAACCATCCGAATCGGTTCATAAGCAAAGAGGTTATGGTTAAACATCATATATATATATATATATATATTATATACATTCGAATTGAGTAACCTCGTCTTTTTTTTCAAAGTCTGTTAAAAAGAGATTTATTTTGTTACTGACAATTTAATATTGATTTGTTTACTAGTAACAATAGCGGAGCTGGGGGGCTCATATAAGGTCTTAAGATTTGAGACATACAAGCTAACCTCACCTAGGCATGGTGCACCCGGCTGAGTAACTAACGAAGAATAGGCGACAATGGAATGGTAGATCCGTACAGTTTTTTTCAGAACTGACTTAATATACTGTTAGCCATAATAGTTCTGGAGCCTCAGACGGCTTTTACAGCTTCACCGTGGCTTGGAGGCGAACGCTGAATGCACTTAGCCCCAACTTAGGCACAATTCTTTCACTTTGCTGTGTTATTATAAAAAACAGTTACAAATTAATAGAAATGCATATTTTTTATTTTTCGTCAGATCATCATCGTAAGCTTACTTCAAGTAATCCAGATTATGAAAATAAACGTTCATGTAATTCTATGAAATTATAATAATGTATAAACAATGTTAATATGTATTATTAGGTATATTGAGATTCCACCAAGTTTCTCTCATCGACGAGGTAGAAGACGACGATAATAGTTTACCAGACATCAGCCCCGATGACCTACAACCGAGTAATGGTATGTTTAAATTAAATAAATTATTAATTTGGTTCAATTATTCTTTTATTGTATTTCTTCCAGTCAGTACGATAGGAATATCTCCTTTAGAGAAAAACAAGCCGGTTTTATTAGTATTTTCTATATGAAAATATTTAAAATTAGATGCATCTGTACTATATCTGACGAAGCTGTGAAGCTCGTAGGATGTATTGTCGATGGGGCCGTGGAGTTCTCGAGTGGCAGCCACATACCGAAAAGACGTATCGTGGGCAAATCCGCCACAAGGCGAACCGACGACCTGGTAAAATTTGTGGGCACCCGCTGCATGCAAACAGCGCAGGACCTCTCATTGTGGCGATTATTGGGGAACACGTCCAACAGTAGACGTTTTTCGGCTCAGATATCTGTATATATAACAATCTTGTGTACGTCTGTTATTGATCGTGTAACTTCTAAACGAGTCCAACAATTTCTTTATGCTTTAGATATATGACTGTGTTAGGATCCGATATGTGGCACTGTAGTCGAGCCATTAACTACCGGAAAGGGCAGAACAACGTTTCCCGGGCCAACTAAAACCTATTATTTTACCTATAAGTAATGTTATTATCAAGAGATATAAAATTTGGAATTAATGTCCAAATGTATATAAAAAGTTTTCATACTAAACTGACAGCTGGTAGAGTTGAATGGAAGAGAAAAACATGTTGTGCCGACTCTACTAATGTGGGATAAGGGAAAGTGGTAATCTGGAACGATTGATCCGATTCATTCTTTTTTTTCGGATAGGAAGCTACATTATTGCTGAGTGATATAATTTTTTGTTTTATTGTTGAAGCGATGATGGGTCAGGGGTAGCGTATACGGTCACCGCGCTGTATAATATATCGTGATGAAACCATAGCATGATGGTAAGGTCTTTTCTAATGCCCGCCTGGCTAACATCCTCAAGTTGGAAATCTGTCGCCAAGCACCTACAGATGTGTTCCGGCAGCTGCACTTGAGAGCCAGATTCCCCACTAAGCTTAGCGTGTCACAATCTTGGTACACAAAATGTGAACATAAAGTTAAACCTATATACGATTTGAAAAAATATTTTATTGTTTTTAACGTGTCCGAAGTCGCGGGCATTTGCTAGTGTATGATTATAAAAGAAATGTCTTCTGTAACATATAGTTATTTTTTATAAATCTTTCAGGGGATCTAGGC
Source organism: Saturnia japonica (assembly GCA_033032175.1). NCBI lineage: Eukaryota > Metazoa > Arthropoda > Insecta > Lepidoptera > Saturniidae > Saturnia > Saturnia japonica. The sequence continues at coordinate 9,939,650 of CM065324.1, read as the reverse complement.
AAACTAGAGCGCTATATTGGTGAGTGGTCAACCTGGTTAAAGACCGCTGCCGAACGCGGAAGTGAAGAGGATCTATGGGATCCTGAAGAAAGACCTAGCGCGGGGCTTGCTCGTATGGTAATTTTGTTCAATAAAATCTTTATTAATTTACCAACGAAGAGGGAATAGGCTTCTTTAGGTGAGTTCTAGAATTTTAGCGATTGTTGGAAAACGAATCGGTTTTTAAGCAAGCCAGGTTCTCAGTCACTATATATATATATAGTTCGTTTTATAAGACTCACTTTAACTGCATCCATATATTATAAAGGCCAGCAAACAGCAGAGCGCCTACCTGTTGGAAAAGGGTTACCGCTACCTATAGACAATTTACTGATATTGACCAGAAGTATTCATGTTAGGTTGCTGACCTTAAAAAATATTTCTCTATAGTATAGCACCTTTTAGTATATACGCAGATATATTTCAAATAATAAAAAAAAAATGATCAGTAAGTCTTCTATTTTAATATTATAATTGTGTACAAATATGGTATAATCCACAGAAAATTATAATGTTTTTGTTATGTTTCAGGTAACTCGCAACCACCTACTAAACTCGTCAAACTATTCACTAAGTTCGTTATTTAGTGTTGGTTCTGTTGGAGGTTCGGTTGCGGGTTCTGTAGCAAGTCTGCAAGGTTCTACAAGGTATTAATTCTTTTGTTCGTGTATGATTTTTCGGAACGCTTCTATATTTTATTATACCTCTTGCGGAGCGTTTCGTAAAGGGTAAAAATTGAGAGATGCGTGCGCACCATTTAACGCAGGACGACAAAGAGTCAGTCATTAAATTTACATTATTAAAAAGAATTTACAAGAAATATCAAAGGAAACTTTTATTCGTAAATATGTATTATAGACATAAGCTAAATAATATGTAGGTTATACATTATATTTAGTTATCGTAGTCATTCATATTCATACTTATGAATAGGTATTTATTATATATAAACTATGCATATTATCAAGATGTTAATCTACGATATATTCTTGTGACAGATCAAGTGTACATCTGCCTCGAAGAAGGCAGACCTCGTGGCAAGGGCCGCCCTGTCTTAACTCCCTGTACCAAATGCTTCTCGCTCCTTTCGAAGACCTATTACCAGCCTCGTGTAACAATAGCCACGGTAAGTATTCACATATTATTCTGAGTCGGAAAAGCGGCCCAGACGCCACGCTACCCGAATGCCACGTAGCGACGTCCATTTAGAACGCTTTTACTCCCGTCCGAACACACCATCATTTACAATAATGTCATTTTAAAATAATCCGTAGCGTCGCACGGTCGCCGTGGTTGCGGAGGTCGACGTGAAGTGGTAGTCGTTGTCGAGCGCGCACTATATGCATGTCCATGGGGCGCACTCCGCGGAGCAGCTGACGCGGAACCTCTATGTGAACGTTATGCATTACTCGCTGCGCCTGCACTACGCCCTCTGCGCCACCAACGACACCAGCGTACTAGGGCAAATCACGATCATGGTACGTTTACTTAAAAATCTCATTTAACATAGTTTTTATCTAAATTATACTTCTATAGATGCGTTATGAAAAAATAACCATTGTAACAAAGAGTCTATATTATGACGATGTTTGTTAAACCTTTTGTTTTATTGTGGTGAATCTAGTTAGTTATGCATCACAAAACATATTCAAAGAAGCATAACTTCAAATGCACGTACAACGTGCAAGTAGGTATACGCATCCACTTTTTCTTTCTCCTTATCTAATTAGACTTTTCCAATATACTTAAATCGTTGATACAACACCAAAGGTTGATAAATAATCTTGTCTCGACAATTATTGCTGTACCTACTAATCTAAATATTGCATTTATAAAGTTACATAGTTTCCTACCAAGTAGCCTACAAATCTATAAGGATTTCCTTGTCAAAGGCCTTCCTAAATCTGAAAAGATTATTGCAATATCTGTTGATAGAATGGTGCAGTTATGCGCTTAACAAGTAAAACCGTTGGGGGACGACAGTCATATCCACGCTGTGGATTGACGAACCGAATTCCTGAAGCCTTTCATGGGACCACAGCGCGTTGCTGACGTAGCTCATGCCTATGGGAGACTAGATCGAACCATGAGTTATCGAGCTTTATAGCAAAATTGTCATAATACAGGTGTATCAGCAAGTAACAGCAACGCAGACAGCGGTATGAGATGCCTGGTGGTGGGAGCGCCTCGAGTGGGAGGGTCCAGGTGGACCAGCGCGCACGTTCAGATGAAGGAGGCAGAGTTAGTAGCAGACATGCTTCGTGTCACTCCACTCACCGATTATCAAGTATGTAAATTTCATATTGTTACAATTAATACTGGACTGTATTTTTTATGAATCACATTATCCAAGGTTTTGAGATAAAATATGGCGGAATCCTTCGTGCATTTCGATGTCTCTCATAATAAGAAAAAATCCACTCACCTTGAACTCGCGAGTTCTTTTTATATTTGAGGATCTCCTGCGCAGTTTCAATCACACGACATGTTTCAATGAATATTAGGCTGCAGGCACCTACAGTTTATACTATCTTCATCTCAACAGTAGAAATGGTTGCGTTGCGATGGGGTGGCGGACATACACACAGTGACATGTATTAACACTGCACCACCGCACGGAGCAGGTTAGCGAGGTCCAAGGCAATTAGCGATGCTTAACGGACGCGGAAGAGATGCGCCCGATTATGAGATTAACGAACACACGTTTAGGTGCAAACAACAAAAAAAAAATTACAAAATAAAATATTGATAAACACGATCGAGTTTCTTGCCTGCCTAAATTAAATACCTAAAGAATCTTTTAACTTTGATTTTGATAGGCAATAGATAATGATCCACGTACACGGAGCCGCGGATAGACCTTGTATTAATATTTCTTTTAATTTTTCTGAAGTAACCGATCATATATGATTATCATAAAGATGCAACCTATTTGGTTTTAGAGCAGACTAGATATATTCATTAGTTCTTTTGCATTATACATTTTTTTGTTTTTCAGGCCTCAAAAGAAGCAATATTGGCTCAGCTCCCTCAAGCAGAATGCATACATTTCGCGACTCACATTTGCTGGAAAACACCAGCCATCGTCCTCAGCCCTGGAGAAGTGGTAAGAAATATAACAAATTACATTAATTATATACAAAGTATATTGAAAACCTAAAAACATAAAACTTAATATATAATTTTTGCTACGAGTTAATGTTAAACATGTTTTGTAATCTGTAGTAAACTTTATCTTTTGTTTTAGAACGGTAAATAAAACATATTTTCTTTGTAGGTTGACTCGCAAGCTAAACGGCTTCTGAACACGAGCGTTGGAAATAATATCGCCGACACTTCAACTGAAAACGAAGAAGAGGGTAAGTTTTTACAATTCATTTTTGTTCGCTTTTACTTGATATTTCCAAAATTATGAATGTATGAATTATTATTTTGTATTGTTACCTCTCATATTATATAACCATAAATGAATCGCATTACTTTTCATAAATGATTTTCTATGTCTATAATACAAATAAGAAAATGATGTTCACACGTAAGAAATTATACTTATTTGAAGATTAAAATAAAAGAAAAATAACACAAATTATTTATCCTGCGTACCGACATGATGAAGTTAGCCATCAATGATAATAAAGCGAATACTTTTTACTGACTTTTTTTTAATTGTGAAAATCATATTTATCTTTGTATAAAATTATCGTTATTTTAATTTGCTACTTTGTGTGTAACATTAAATGTCCAGTAAATTTATATGGCTAACTTTATCATGTCGCGCTTTCGTCACATGATGAACAAGCAGCTCTGTTTTACCGTTTACCAAACGCACCAGAAGGAATTTAAAAAATCGGTTCCATATATTTTTAAAATCTTCGCACAGTTAATTTATAATTATCTTCTCTAGGTTGTCTTCTATATATTTTTCTATATAGGGATTCCCGATACTTAATTTCTTTATTTAACTAAATTATTTAAATTTAAGTAAGCTCATAGTAAAATAATGTATTTTTCTAGGTGCAGAATTACCACAAAGTAATGAGGAACTGCCGCCTACTTCAGAATTTATGCTGACAGCTTCTGAAATAATGAATTTAAAAATATCAGCTAGATTAGTAAGTATGATAACATGAGAAAAAATTAACTTACCTAAGTATACGTCTTTCAATGTATTTTATAAAGATAGGTTTGATTTACTAAAAAGTAATTACTATAGTATGTGTGTACAAAGTGTACAAAAAAAGGCCACGTAGCGCAGTGGTTGTAAGACCTACTACCGGGTCATGGGTTCGATCTCCGCACATCGCTGACTATTATGTGATGAGCATTTCTTAATTGTATCTCTGGCTTAGGGTTTGCAATCCTACATTCCGCGTTACCGCATTCCAGCGTTTTCCCTCATGTCAATGAGATCTATGGAATTCTCGCATGTGGTGCGGTAAAACCAGCAAGGGAAATTTTTGAATTAATTTTAATGTTCTGCAGCCTGTTATATCTGTAGTTTCATAAAAAATAAGCTGACGGACATGATAATAGATACCATTTTATTTGTGGACTGTTGTTTGCAGAACAATAAATAATTTTTATTTTCATGATTTGTGATTTGTTGTTTCATTTTTTAACACAATGTTCTTTCTAATTTGTTACGTGTTTATTTATACGTACAACTGTAAAATAGTTACACGATAATAAGTTCATTAAGTATTTATATTTCGTTTGATTAAATATAACAAGTATTTCAAAATAATAGCATTAGAATTTACCGCAAATTGCCAGTTGAGGAAAAAAAGACTGCGGGATTGCAAACCCTAGCCTGGGGTTGAAATATATATACGCGTACATACTTAGTTTTAAATTAGAAGGCCATGTATGAAATTGTCTCCCCGTATTTAAAAAATATAACTATAAAATAAATTATCTAAAATATTAAAACAGAAAATCAGTTATCAAATCAAAGCTGCTTTAAAATAAGGTAAACAAAAGAGAGACCAAAAAGAAGATGTAAGTATAATTTTAGGTTTTTAATTTTTCTAGGTTTTTAATTAGTAAAAACCAAATAGTTATAATTTTGACATAATATCTCTTCCAAGTGTTGTTATTTTCCAATTTTTATTCTTTACATTATATTACACCGTAATGATAAAGATGTAATACAAGAAAATTTGTATTAACCAGGTGGTAATATCGTGCGCACCTTCAAGCGCAGCTCTTCAAGGGTCAACAACCGAAGAGTCCGAGGATGTATCTCTGGCAGGCGAAGGGGTGTCTCGCTTGTGCCGAGCTCTCCTGGCAGCCGGGGCACAAGCCATACTGCTAACATTATGGCCAGCGCCACAAGACACCGCTACTAAGATATTATATAGGGCTTTGTATTCCGCCTTACTTCAAGGAAGTCGGGTCGCTAAGTAAGTGCTCATATGTTCATTTATATTCGAAACTACTTTAAATTCTTTATAGGTTTACAGATGGCCACAATCTCACCTGATGTTAAGTGACAATGTGTTTTAACACACTAAGCCTGGTGGGGAATCTGACTCTTAAGTACACCTGCCGGAAAACACTTCTATAGGTGCCATACACTTATCAGCTTAGCGACAGTTTTTGACGTAGATAAATTGTCTTTATACATGTTTTTAAATTTGCTTCCATAGTGGGAGGTAATTCATAAAAGTGATGATAAGAAAAAAAGGAGATACCGTTTGGCATTGCAGCTATATAAGTATCATTTACATTCGTTACGTACAGTGAGGACAGTAACGCATCGCGCGCGGAGAAGGCTGTCATTATTAGGTCATTTCACCGCGTCACACAATTTGAATTTTGTATAAAATAACTTATGACATTGAGAAGTTGGATGTTTTAGTTTCAATCGACAGAAACGTTAATGTGCAATAGATATTCTGTTAAAGTTAAAAGTTAGGAAAACTTATTACAATGTCGGCCTATACTCGTCAAAATGCCAAGTAAAATTACAGTGTAAACTCTTTATAACGAAACTCAAGGGACTGAGCATTTTTTGTTGTTATAGAGAGTTAACGTTATATGGAGTGGAGTTTCAATATGTGGGTTTTAACGCAAACCAACCAAGTTGGGCTCACTTCAACGTTATAGGGAGTTTATCGTTATAAAGGATAACGTTATAAAGAGTTTACACTGTATATAAATCGTATACGGTTGGAGAGGGCACCATATTATGTGAAAAGATTTACCGAGAACGTAAAAAAAGAAAGCATCCGCTAGGACACGTGTTCATTTAAAATACACGGCTGAGTCACAGCCACATCCCGATTTTTTTACTTGAGGAAGGTAGACCCAGACAGGCATTACAAAATGCCCAATATGTTTTCCTGCACCGATAACAAAATAAAATTATAGTTATTTAGTAATTAATTTATAGTTGTAGCATAATTTCATTTGACTTGATATTATTAGCATCTGAACAAAAATCAACATACGATAAATTATTACCGCTGGTAGGAGTTTAGATATCATTAACAATTGCTATGTGATGCAGAGCGCTGGGAGACGCGATGCAAACAGTTCGACACACGAAACACTTCGCGCACCCTGCACATTGGTCAGGCGTCGTGCTTGTCGGCGCCAACGTTCGACTCAGCAATAAAGTCGCTCTAATGGGTCAAGCGCTCTGCGAGCTCCTCGCCGCGCCTGATAAATGCCGGTAACTATATAAAGTTATGTTTTTGTAAAGGATCTTAATCAAGTCACGGTGAAGCTGTAAAAGCCATCTGAGGCTCCGGTGGATATGAATAATAGTATAGTCAGTCAGAAAAAATAAATAAAGGCTCTTAGTAAAATACAATATTTTTATGTGAAAGAACATGTATTTTGATCTCTTTAAATACCTAAATGTATTTTAATATAATGCGTAATATTAAATATTTTATGCTAGTTATTGGCTGCCTTATTTTGTATAAAATTCCTATCTCTTAAATCTTAAATCCTATCTCTTACACCATGGCATCCATGACAAAAACGATTTATATTTCTATGGTTAGAATCTACCCAGCCGCTTAACCATGATTTAATGATAAATAAACATACTTTCGCATTTATGATGTATATGTGATATGTTGAAGCATTTGTTTGTAATGTCAAAATAACCAGTTTTAACTAAACTTTACCTATTATAAACAAAGTTTTGGGTAAAATTGAAGATCCCTTTACAATATAAGCGAGGGTTCGGGTCTTTACAACATACGTACTTGAATATTATTTTACACTTTGGGATGCATTCATGGGCGTAGTCAGATACAGGCAATGGGAGCAAGAGCTGTAGCAAGGTGATATTAAGCACTCAGTCGGATTTCTCCCGAAAGGAAGAGTAAAATTTTTTTTCCAGATAGTATAAATAAAAAATATCATTAGTTTTCCTTTATGGCAAAATCCTAACAACGCCCATGGCTGCACTTTCTCGTTCCTTAGCTACATCTAAGACTTTCTACATTTATTCTAATTTAAAATAATGTATGAACTCTCCATTCCAGTGATGCTTTAAGGGTTTGCCTGCATTTAGTAGAAAAATCCCTACAAAGGATTGTACGAGGACAGAAGAACGCTATGTATACAACACAGAAGAGCATAGAGAACAAAGCTGGTAACGCTAATGGTTGGAGAGAACTTCTAATGAGCGTCGGATTTAGGTAACTAGGGTTGGTCCAGTCATGTTCCAATATATATTATTTATATTCTTTATAGAGGTTTAGCTTTCGGTTACAATCTACTTGATGGTGTAGATGAACTATTGCAAAGGGAGGATCCTCCGACCAGACGGGTGTTATGTCTGGCGGGCAGCTGCCCAATGGTTGTAGTCAGGTTCTTGTATATAGACTCAATTGAAGAGTTAATTTCTATTTCGCGATGTAGGATGCGTCGTATGTGGCTCGATAGATATCGCTGTGTGTCGCTATGTAGATGTCGCTACAATGGTAAGTGACGATGTGGCACAAGATGGCAACACGCTAAACCTAGTAAGGGATTTGGCTCTTAAGTGGAACAGCCAAAACACACTGGGTGGTAGCTATAATTTCATCACGATGTTTTCTTTACCGGGAAGCTCAAGTTCATTGTAAGGATTCGAACCCGTGTCGATCGACGCAGTGTCCATACATGCTACCACAATTTAATTTAATTGAGAATTTATTAAATAAACACATATCAATTAATATACATCACGCCTGTATCTTCGAAAGTTTAGACAGAGGTGTAATAATTGTACACCTAAAGTTCGCCAGGTATTTTTTAAGTCCCATGTAATAAGGGGCGACCCTATTGCCATTAATCGGGTAGAAAGCCAAACTTCGAGCTACTACTGAGAATTTCATAGAAAAACCCGATAACACTTTGCTCGACCTGGGATTCGAACCCAGGACCTCGATCATAGCAGTCGCGCTTACGATCACTAGGCTAATGGGGCAGTCAAATAACATCTACATAATAATTAGTTTGTACAACGAATACCTTCGATTTTAATAATTCCAATGATTATTCACAGATTCGAACCAGCCGCAAATGGTATTCCGTCAAGCGTTTTCTTCCCGCAAAGTGACCCAGAAGAAAGGTTAACACAATGTTCAGCCAGTCTGCAAGCTTTGCTAGGTAAACTCTGCAATATTTATTAAGTGTATAATTATTATTTAAGTATATGTTTTCAACCACTTTTCCATTGGTCTATTATCAGTGGATATGCATTATAATAATATGAAGCAATGATGGCTCAGTTGGTAGTACGGACGTACGGATTCCGCGTCGATCGACTTGAGTTCGAATCCATGTAATGCACCCTAGTTTTCGGTGAAGGAAAACATCGTGATGAAACCATAGCATGATGGTCTGGCTTTTTCTAATGCCAACCTCATGTTGAAAACCTGTCTCCAAACACCAATAGGCGTGTTCCGGCAGCTGCACTTGAGAGCCAGCCTTCCACTAGGCTTAGCGTGCTACCATATTGGGCCACATCGTCACTTAAGATCAGTTGAGAGTGTGGCCACAACGCTAAACCAATAATGATTAAAAAATTGCATTTGAATTTTTGTTATGAACATGGTGTCATTTTAATTTGGATTTATTATTGCCAACTTTGTATTGAAAGTCTTGAAATTAATTTCGATTCATTGTTTTCACTAATTGATTCACTAATTGATGCTATAGTTTTAGTATTTATAGTTTTCGAGTTGAAAAGATTTTCGCATCAAAAGTAATTACAGACTAATATATTCATATTGAAGAAGTTAAAAGGAAACAATTAGAAACGAATTTATTTGAATTGATGAATATAGTTAGAAAACACGTTTGTTAATGACGAATTAAAACGAAATAGAAAGTATTAAAATAAATGAAAAAACATTAAATGGTGTACAAGACAGACGATGTAGATCGAAAAGGATCGTCTTTAAAAAACTAAAAAGCTACAAACATGAACCAATGCGGAATAACGGAATATCTATAACTTTCAATCTGTTTTTAGTTACTGAGAAATAGGTTAGTCAATCTATCAGTATATTGAGAAATTCATTTCTTTTACACATCGAACAATAAAAACATTATAAACTTGGCCTCAGGGGTTATGACCACAAGACTCAATATTATCAACACGTAAACATAAATAGACCTTTACACATCGTTCTTGTATTTTCACAAAAATATTCAGTAGAACATTGGGTATTTTGTGACGGTTCTAAAATAATAATTTTTATACCTTCTCTGTCAGGTCTCACGCCAACAACACTTCAGGCGCTGTCGAAATTGATCTCTAACGGAGACGTGGCTGATGATATCATTGGAGTAATTCGCTCAGTCATCTCGCAGTTCTCCATTAAAAACTCTGAGACTGACACAATTGAAGTTGCTGTAAACGTCAGGTCAGCATAATAAAATTTTAACATTTGTTCCCACACTGAATTAACCCATATTTTATTATTTTTCCAAAATTACAACACCATTTTCCGATATTGAACCTTAATAATGCCAAGGAAAATATACTAAGTAGGAAAAACATCGAATTTTCTTTAGTATGTTTATATATTGCACAACTGAATATTCACTTATATCTTAAATTTTATAATGGTGTATTACGTAATTCTAGATTATGGCGAGTGAACGGTTGCCACGAACTTCTGGCTTCACTTGGTTTCGACTTGGCGGAGGTGGGACAAGATGAAGTAACTCTACGCACTGGCAAGACAGCTAACAGACGACATATACAATTTGTCTTGCAATCTCTACTCGCACTGTTTGGTAAATATATTTTATTATATAATTAAAATTTATAATTTTTTTTATTAATTATTAATATTACTTGTAACAAAATTAGAATAAAGATATATTTTTCTTTTTAGATACACAAGAAGCCCCACGTAGCCTTAGCCTAGAATCGAGTTCTAGCGTTGAATCATTAGCTTCCATCGACGATGGAGATCTTGAACAGCATTCTGACGGTGAACCCCCGCCAAGACAACACCGACGTAAGTAGCTCTTACATTTTACTTTTGTGATATTTAATATAAAACTATCAATATATTCTCTTCCTATCTCTTTCTCTCTGTTCTAATTTTGTAGATTGTTTTTGTGGAGGAAAGATAAGCTTATTTATATATATATTCGGATAATTACTCAATGTCATACAGACCGATTCATAAGATTTTTCCATTCACAGAAGAAACCGTATCGTCGGTGCCACCACCGCCTCTGCCTTTGGGATCTTGCGGAGGAGCGTTCACTATGTACGTACGAGGTTCCAATTCCACGGCTGAAATGGGTAGGGGAGAACCGGACGGCAGAACTGCACCCCCTCCAGCACCACCACCTCCCAGATACCGGGGCGAAAGCGATGCCGCTTTCACACCCTCTCCACCGGCCGCTCCGCCAGCTCCCACAGCAGCACCACCTCGAGATGTATCACTGGCACTAGCTCATCAAACTAAAATCCGAACGTTGTACACCCGGAGACCTCCTTCTGACGATTCAGATTGGGAAAGCTCAGGTCATGACACAGTTTTAAGAAGACGCCCTGACCATGCTCATGCAAGATATCTAGATGCTTTCTACGAATTAGCGGCTGCGCAGCCAAGGAGATCAGAAGAGGATAAAAATGATCAGCCGTTAAATCAGCCTTCAACTTCTAAAAGAGTTCCTAGACCTAAAATGGGTACCAGCAGTCGCGATTCTATGGCCCAAGTACGTCATATGAGTGGAGAGCTTACTCCAACGATATCAGAAGTATACCACGAGAGAAATATTGGATTAGGTCTCGCTCCACCATTAGCTGAACTATTGTTGGCTGAAGAGTCTAAAACTGAAATGAGAGCGGCTAGTTCCAGTGAAAATCTCCTTTTACAAAATTTAGAAAAGTTAGGTCTTTTAGGTGATACTAGCGAGACTGAAGAACGGTGGTGTGGTAATAACTCTTCAAGACCTTGGTTATCAGGGCCTCCTTTAGAAACTGAAGTTCAAAGTTCAGACTTGACAACAGCGGACATAATTGAGCGCCAAACTAAATTAAAAAAAGATTCCGAGCCAAAGAGAAAAGATGAAAACGCTTATGAATTAAAAATGAAGGAAGAAACACCTGGACCAAGTGGAACAGAAAAGCGTTCTGTTTCACCATTTTCAGAGTTATCTCGTAGGGATGAAGGAGACGGAAGAAGTCTAGCTGATTCGCATTCATCATACAAAGCATTAGTATTGAGCCCTAGAGCTCCATATTTGCCTGAAGAAGCGGAAACAAGTCTAACCACGAGCGCAGAAGCGGGTAAAACACATCCTAGATCTAGAAGACCTCCCATACCAAGAACCAGACCCACGTATACGACTCTAGATTTTCCACCGAATAAATGATTAAAACCTGTATATGTTTATATTATTAACTTAGGATATTTTTGAACATTAAATATTTAATTTATTCGAATCGTATTTTAAGTATGGCTATGATCATATATCCGCTGCTTATGTTTGTAAATGTAGATTATTTAAAATTAACATAAACGCATTATAAACCTTTATTTCTTTTTATATAGTCTTAATTAAGTATATATTTATTTAAATTTAATTTTAAATTCGATGCTTGTATTATGTACTTGTAAATTATTTAAATTAATTTTTGTACACCGACCTATTCGCATATAGTAACTATTACAAAACTTGCCATTGTGTAATTAGATAAGACTTAATGTGCCTGTAAAAACTTTCATAAAATATGCGATATAATTATTAATGTTTTATTTTATTTGAATTATTTACCCTAAATTACGTACATTTACATACATATATGTAATTACATCACTGCCAAGTACGATTTCGCTTAATTTATACTTTGGCATTTGTCAATGGTAATAGTAGAGTAGAAAAAGATCGTAGTGCAGATAAAAACCGGTTCGAGTGTCGCTACCGTTACGAGACTTACGAGTCTAATGAACAACACTTAAAGGTATATCGGCACACGGTATGTAGAAACATAGATTTATGACAATTTTCAATTATTACACGAAGTGTTATTACTAATCCAAAATATTGTGAAATGTATATGAGGTTGGACATACCAACTGTCCACTGTCCAATTATACAAGAAAATCTCAATTGTTATTGTAAACCGTTAGTGGTCAATATGTTTAAAAATTAAAGTTTTAGTTGTTTAAAAATGTAATACCGCAACGCCAAGGCACCTGTATAGCCTATCTGCCTATCACAATAATTGTTCTTCCCGCAAGTACAAATTATTTTAATTTTTCATTGTCTTCTAAACTATATTTCCAAATAAAATACCATAAAGTACTATAAAATTGTCTTTATCACAATATACCTTATTGTGGCTTATGTATAAGAGATAGGCATATGTTATCGCTGACTTTTTTTAGATATACCAATAGCCAATATTTTTGCAGAACATTGTATCTCCGTATCATAAACGACTACGCCAGCACACGCGGATAAAGCAGTTCGGGAGTGCCTAGATTTCCGACTTACGTAACAAAAATCAATATTTAAGGCTAGCTAGAAGTTGTAACTTAATGTTAGATAGCCTATACTATTCCTCCTGACTCTGGCTATCATATACAAAAGGAATTTTTGTATCCGACTGGTAGTTTCAGAGATTAGCGTGTTTAAATAAACGAAGAAACAAAAAATTTTTCTACTTTATTAAATTAGTATAGATTGGTACAGATATTCTCCATACATTTTTTATAGAGTAGTTCCATAATATACATATATATTTTGACATATATTTCAAATTTGTTATAATAAATTAATATGAAATTTATGATCAAAGATTTTTATGTGATTACATTATTATGTATCGGCGTGATCGCTGTCTAAGAAAGGATATCCGCGCTTACACGAGGACATCGTTTTTTCCGATTTAAGAGTAATGCCACAGGATATAAGGTTATCATGTATGTAACTAGCAAATCAGCTAATCAAGGCAAATAAGTCAGCGGATAGTTAATGTCAGACGTCTCACGAGGGCATAATTAGATTTTATATTATGGATGGAACATATGTAGGTACTGATAATGTGAAGCTCAAAATATTGTTTGTTTGAACGCGCTAATCTCTGGAACTTCCTGTCACATTTGAAAAAGACTATTTGCATTTTTTTGCGTAGTTCCACGACTTCGTATGCGTATTATTGGATATACACATACTGATCTCGGAACACGACAAACCAAAAGTAAATCACTGATGGGTTTATCATTATGTGCATGGTGGTCGCAGTCCCTATCACCCTGCTATACTACTGCTTATACACCGGCTGACTTCCGAATATGACTAATCACAAATGTGTTTATCACTATATGTATGGTGGTCGTGATTCCTACAACCCCGCCATACACTGGCTGATTTTAATTTAGAAAAAATTTATTAGCCAAAATATATATTAATGTTATTTAGCTACCTCTAACCACTTCTTCATAATGCCGTGTTATAATATATTGAAATAACCTTAAGATACCGTAGTCGTTAATTCTAAAATTTTAAAGTAACAGAGTGAGTCAATAATGTTCAGGTCGATATCCACTAGGTGAAAAGAGTTTAGTATTAAAGTAATGACTAGATATTAGCGGATGTAAGGGTTTTTGTGTTCGTACAATCTCTTAATAATAAGTATGACAATGAAATACTTTATAATTAGATTTATCACAACATTACTAGAAAATAAATTACTGCATTCGAATTAGATTATAGAAAGATATTGTATTTTATTTATATATACATGTATAAACTTTCAAATGCATTTAGTAAAAATATGTTATTTTGACAATAAAACAGACACATTAATTTTATTAATTGTATAGATATCAGTCAGTCAAAAAACAGATAAGTGCAGAAAAACGTCTCCGGCCGACCTTGACCTTAGTTACCTACGCTCGACTGTAGTGCTAGGGCTGACATCTACAATATTCTATGTACATTTCCATTTAGGAATTTCAATATAAAACATTTAGGGCGACTTGTACCAAAAAAAGTCGAATTCAGTTTTAGCCTAAGGTCAGTTGTGTCAAAATGGAACTTATGATTTTATTGTTATAAATGGTTGGTTAAAAAGCTTGAATTAATTTCATTTTAATGTAAAATTTACAAGCAAATGCACAAAGTTTCGATAAGATTGTTTTCATTGTCAAATCTGAACCTAGTGTCATACCCACTAATTAACAATAATTAGCTATATTGTGTGAACTAACTCGCACTGCAATGCATTCGCTAGTCGCTAGGTCGCTACTGGCCTTCGACCGACTTGATCCGAGACCCTGTGTGTCGATTGTTGTATGGAGCTGGCTTTCTTTACTTATCTATTTTGTGGTTCAGTTTTAAACACGAATAATGGTAAAGAGAAAATGGTTATTAGCTTATTGCTTTATTATATTAATAGATGATCATGTTGGTCATGTAATAATACCGATTTGTTAAACTATAATCGAATGAGAGTAACACGAATCAAAATAATAACCCTTTATCTGGGACCCCTTATTAAATATTTGTCAGGTACCTACCGATTTAATTTTCAGTGCTTTTGTCATATAGAACCAGACAATGTTTCTTGGAATGCTAATTAACCACAACGGCCGGTGAGTATCGGGGGCGCAGGAACTTGTTATTATAGCGAGTAATAACCGGAACCAAACCAAAAGGCAAATAAGTCTATTAAATATTTCAATTACGTTTCCGATATTTGACTAATACCAAGATACTTTTAAGTTCGATTCCCGGACACGTAACACGCAAATAGAACAAAGGTCTCAAAAAAGTCTAGAGCCCGCCTGGTGGTAAACGGCAACTGTAGCCATGAACACTTGTAACATCAAAGATATCACTAGCACGTTGCCAAACTCGAACCCCCTTCCTCGAAGAGCTCTGGAAACTACTAACCGTAGGAACAAAACAAAAAATGTTATTTGTCTGCGATCTTCTGTAAGGTAGAGGTGTTTTACCAGTTGGACTGCCCAAGTACACGGAAATCTACAAAACTTCTCTGTACCCTACCCCTCATGAATGTCGCCATTGTGTGATAAATTGATCTGCTTAATCCTAAGAATTATAACAGCAAAGCACATGATGCTAAATACGTCCAAGATCAAAATTAAGTAAATCATCACAGTCATGTCGGCCTCTACAAATAAAGTAGGTCACTTGTGTTCACTTGTTTCAGTGGTCCATCCAGTTTTCTCATACAGCCTTAAATGGTGTATCAATACCAGCCTGCTCCGATTTTCGGTAGCTCAGTTCATTAATCTAAAACAGCGGTGATAAAGACCGGGACGTGAAGAATAGGATACATGCATAGTCGATGAAACGGTGACAGGTCTCGGGGATCACATACGATCCATGAATATTCCTGAAACTTAAGAAACAAGTCCATGAAACCATTATAAGATATGTCTTGATGAATGGATCTGAGTGCTGGGCAACGAAAGATACGGGTGAAAGAAGAAGTGTAATCTTGCACAATGTTAAGAATCAGTATATCAGAGGAAAAATAATAAAAGATCACCGGTCACAAAGAAGTTGAGAAGTAATAGGTTAGTGTGATACGGAGCATGTCATGAGAAGGGATGTCTAGAGGAATGTTAGGTATGAAGATGGTCGAATAGGAAATAGAGAAAGACCGAAAAGGTATGGACGGATTGTCTGAAAAAAGACATGCGTATAAAAGGTGTGAATTCTGAAATGACAGGTGATAGAGTAGATTGGACGAGAAAAACATGTTACGCCGACCTTAAACTTAGGTCGAATATAAAAAAAAAATGTGGACTTGTTAGGACTTAATTAGACTTGAATGCTTGTATTTATGCCAGCAAAATTCAACTACGCCATATATTTGCTAGGTGGTAGGACATGACAATTGTGTCCGTCTGGATCGCGACCACCATAAAACAGGTGTAACATCCACCGTACTTCCACGCTTAGACTTAGGTGTATCGCTTTCCGGATCCGCCGATCAAGCGGTGTGGTACGCATCTGTACCAAGCTGATACATGGTGATAAATGTCGTCTTAAAGACTATCTTTTAGTTTATCACATTTCTCGATCAGCCAGTGTATATCCAGCTGCCGAGAAGCTTGCAGGCCAGCATGACGAGCGGGAATCTCTCATTGGTTTGTTTCTAGATAGTACCGTGTTTACTATCAGGCACAATGTCGTCACTTTGTCGTACTACTGTAAAAAAATAATACATGCTGCACCATACGCTCAGGTAGGAAATAGGAACACGAATGATGAATAAAATTTAAGAGAAAACTACCGCATGCTTTGTTCGGCAATGACCTTGACATGGCGGCGTATTGCGAGACGCATTTTATTGTAATTACGTATGCATTCTTTTATTTTTAGGTTGCTATTGCGCACCGAAGGGTTTGCCAACAAGTAGTCGAGGTAAACCGTTTCCTAAAATTATTGATTATGATACCTACTGTAAAAAACGCAACGATATTGTTTTGACCTCATTTTATTTGTTAAAACCACTGTAATCATGCGTTTTTAAATGAGTTTTTTATATAGATACCTATAGGTAGGTAAAAAAGAACATTCAGTTAAGGAAACTCATATTATGTATAAATTTTATATAAAACGATATCAGAATATCACAATCACATAAATAACATTCAAAATTATTTCTATCGATATAATGTATATAAATGGTTGTCAGTAGATATAAAATATAATATATGATATTTATGAACTCCAACGCCATTTGACCGACTGCCATGAAAGTTGGTAGATTTAAGTTTTATACGCTATCATTTATTTATTTATCCTTTAGATAACTATACAATTAAAAAAATTGAAGTGCCTTTTTGTAATTTCAAAATAACAGGTTTTTTTACTAAATGCATATAAAAGTATATACTGTACCTATAATAAAAAACAATTTTTTGAATTTTTTGTCTGTTTTTCTGTCCGTCTGTTTGTCTGTTTGTTCCGGGTAATCTCTGAAACGGTTGGTCCAATTTTAACGAGACGCTCACTGGCAGATAGCTGATGTTATAAATAGTAACTTAGGCTACTTTTATTTTAGTGAGAAATCTGGTAATGGTGAATCAATTCGGGGGTTTAAATGGCTTACGCCGAGTAAACAATAAGAGATTATACCAAATTAATGTATACTACATAATTGTACATCTTAAAAAGATTTACAAAAAAGTCACAGAGAGATATATCTATATATAGAGATATCTATATATATTTTAAGCATCACCCACAATAAGTATTTTTGTATTTAAAATAACCGGAAGCGGAGTAGCAAGATACGCGCGTGTGCCCGATTGTCGGCGCGGCGCGGGATTCTGTAGTCCACGCGAGCGCAGCCGCAAGCGCAGCTAGTTCTTCAATATTTTTTAACTTACTTGATACCTCTAAGGATTATCAGACTTGTTGTTATTGCTGGTTGTTCATTAAAAAAAAACATAATATAGTAAACAAAAAAATGCAACTAAAAAATCGATTAAATCAGTAAATAAACACCGCAGATTTATAAGATAATTTAGTATACCGCAAATATACTCTTCCTGGACCTTCCTTAAATAACTTTTAATATTGTATCATATATGAATATATATGAATAAATGTACATGAGTACCTACTAGCGGGGCCTGTACGCCCTAGGGTCGCAGATCCGAAATATATTATGTAAATATGTGCACAGTCGATCAAGTTGTTCAGATGTTATAGAATCACTAACAGACGCGCACAATATTTATATTCATAAGATTATGTTTGGCTTGTAAATCATGATCGGAACATACGGCTTATACATTTCTAAGTCGGATTTAAAACACTAATGTTTACAATTACCATAATATTGTTCGTAACAACACGGCTTTATAAAGAAGGTTACACAATAGCGCTAAACCACGTAGGTACTTAGTACAGATAACTTTTTGACCCGTGACATTTATTACTTTTGTAACGTGCCTGTAATTTTTGTATAGTAACAACTGTGCACAAAACAAATAAAATTAACAAATGCTTTGTGAATTCTAATAATTAAATGTGGCGAAAATTCCTATTGTTTTGGTTCTTTTTTATTAAGTCAAATCGGCCTTGTTCAAGTTCTGATGCAAATAATTAATTCCACTCTGAGCAGATTGGTCAATCTCAAAATTAACTTTTAATTTAAACAATTAGAACATTATTTTATGTAAAATCTCAATGAAGTTATACTTCTTTTGGGGCTTTTATTGAGGGTAATATTCAGAGCTTCGCGTAAATAATGTGAGGGAAGTACGACAGGTGAACTTATGATAATAATGATAAATCAGTTTACTGACTTTTTTAATGTGTAGAAATAATTTAATGGTGTATAAATAATGATTATTTTAGTCAAATTATAACTTCCTCAACTTATTGGTAAAATAAATAAAAACTAGTCGGGGTTAGTTTTTTTAATACACCCATAGAAGTGTAACATGAACATGTATCGCTTGCGCTCAACACACAATTGCGCAATATGATGCGACGAAACAATGTAAATAAAATTATACATGCAAAAAAAAACGCGTAATTCCAATTATACAAGCGAGAAATAAATATACTTTTTAATTTCGATAATATATAATTATATTCTAAGATAAAGATCGCTTTAACCACGAGTGACCCCAAGCACCAAGTCCTGGAGTTACCTGGAGTTAGTGTTAGATTTAATTACGTTATGTTTTTATGTCTAGCTGATCTGCATTATCTATACTAATAATATAGTTTTTTATTCATTTTTATTCAATAAACGTAGCCACTCGTGTATACACATTCTTTATCCCTTGGAATATTTACAGGCAAATTCGTTGAGAAAAAATTGAATAATGCAGGTACAATTGCGAATATTTGTAATATTATTGTTTGGTCTCATGGGGTTTTCGAAATAATTGAGTAGAGGCTTAATTAGATCAGTATCAATTCATTGGAAGAGTATAACTGAAACTAGTCGTATAAAACAGAGCCCCGTAAATCTAAAACTATCCGTAATTTTGTGCTTATGTAAATAATCACCTAGTTGAATTTCATGTAGCATACTATTGCTTTATTTTACGTGTCTTTTATAAGTTCACGCTAGCAATCGACGCATAAAGTCAGGTAACTGTTGCAAGATAATATTGTTTTCAGCTAACGGTCATTTCAACTATTTATTGATTTAAAAAATGTATGTACGTACGTAAGAAGTTACACTTTTATGGCATAACAAAACAAAAATATGTCCAAAAATTAAAATAATAAAAGTTTCGGGTAATTAATTCAATTGATTGCTAACTTCATCATGTCGCACTTCCGTGACAAGATGCACGCGCAGCTCTTAATTTTACCCTCTAGTAAAAGCCGGAAAGAAGTATAACTTCAAAACGTTTTATCGAACGTACTATTAATTTAATTTTTTTTTTACCATTTCCGCTACTTCACAAACTCAGATCTGACTACTACTTCTTCAACAATACTACGCTACACCCTAGACTGGTGATCGGTTTACTGATTAGTTTTATGAAATCAACTACTGATAGCTTAATGTAACTTAATCTTTTTCAACACTAACTCCAAGACTTTAAGTGTGCGAATGAAGTAGAATGGGTACGTCCGGGGAAGTAGCAGCCAAATCGGAATTCGAGCTGAGGTATCATCAGCCCTTAATGCTTATTTATACAATCTACCATTGGTTATATTTTACAATCCTAATGAAATATATATTCATTAATGCATAGCTAATCCAAATATAAGTAACTACGTTTAAAAAAAGCCTCACTTAATCTAATTCTACAGCCTATTATACTTACTGATAATAACTTTAACCAATACAGAAATTAAATAATTATACCAAGGAATCTCTATACTTGAACTGGAACTTTAAACTCATTTTTTTTTTTTTTTTTATCTTTCAACTTGGTAAATTTCCATCAAGTAAAAAATTAACATTAATAATTAAAAAATGCGCGAAATAATTATCATATTAAATTAAGTAATCGTACAGTACGCTCTAGTTTATATCCAGTGTGCAATGCCCACTATAATGCTTCTAATATTTCTACATTAGGAGAGAACAGGGTAATAGGAGCTAACAGGTAATGGGAGCTACTACAATTTACGTATAAAGGAGCGTACAAATCGCATTGAAATGACACGAACGGTTTCGGGAACCTTCGGTTACTCACCATAATCGCTGTTGAGCAGCAGACTGGCACGCGTATGGCGATTAAAAAAAAATTGCATTCAAATTAAGTACCAGACCTTTTATAATTCAGTTGCGTTTTGTGTTTATTAAATGCCTTATTTCATTAATTTCACAATGAAAGTGGAATACAGAAGAATTAGCAATGTTTGTTTATGTTTGTTTTATACATTCTAGATGTTTAACATTCGGGTAAAGGGAGAAATTCTAGCTCCCAATTACCCCTTTCAAAAAACGTAATTCTAATCTAATGGCATATATTTTATATTTGCTAATTTTCTAAATGTTTTAAGTGTTCATCCACAAATATTTAAATAGTCTGCAAAGAAAAATAATATCGAGGAACATTCAGAAGCTTTTACATGTACCCCCATGAAGAAAGGATTAAGAAGAAGAGAAAAAAAGGATAAGAATTAAAATAGACTAAAGAGAAAACTTAATAATACAAAATTAAGAATTGAGACTAAATAAGTAAACAAAACTTAAAGACAACTAGAAACTTGTTCTATGACAATACAACTGATAAATCTGTCGATGAAAATAAAAACATGTATGATGATGATTCTGGATACTCAGAAGTTCCTTTGGAATACATACTTGCTTTATAACTGTGATTCGTTTAAGTTCATATTACTTGCTCCAATGTAAGTTTAATTTTGTTTAATATTAAGTGATAGCTCTCATTAGACACATGTAGATTTTTTTTGCTCTCACTGCCCGATGTGTGGGGTAATGCGAGCGAAACTAATGTTTATGAAAAAAGTAATTTTCACTAATTAAGAGTTAAGTTTTTTTTGTGTTACCAATTACTGAAATAGAGATATCTATAAAACTGTTTATTGGTTTATAAAATAAATAATTACAAAATTTTACTTTTTCTTACACAGCTCCAATTTCCCCCACTTGGCCCTGCTAGTTACTTGGTGACACACAATTTTTGTCTTTGTATTGAAATGTCTCGTAGTTTTCTTGTTTTAAATTTGTGATAAGAGTTACGGTTATATTATTAATATTGTAATTTTAATAAGTACGAGGTGTTTAGACAGATCTTGGGTGAAATACCTCAACCCCACAGAAGATCGAAGATCGAATTGTATTATTGCGGTGAGAAGGTTTTCCAGAGCGTCTTAGGGAAAAGGGTTTCAAGGTCGGTAACGCGTTTGTGATTCCTCTGGTGTTACAATCTTCCATAGGCGCTAGTAACCGCTTATCATCAAGCGAGCCGTAGGCTTGTTTATCATCTTAGTTCTTAGAACTTCATGGAATATTATATTATAATTATGGCCATTGTGTTATTTATTTACTTTCTTACACTTATATTAGTGAAATTAATTCATTTCGATTCGATTACATAAAACAGTGACTTTCATTAAATTAGCAAATAAATGTAAACTTTTTATTGCCTGTTTTACCAACAGCCTCTTAAATCCCTATAGATTTACATTAATAATATAATGCAGATTTTAAATAACAAAAAAAGACAATAATTCAAAGACGTTTAAGATATTTCACTCAAGCACATTTATTAATAAAGATATTTAAGACCATATTATTTGGCTATAATTGCATTGACTAAAAATTCATATTACGGCTTCATAAAAACCATTGCCAAGCAAATTACTTACCAGATTAACTATATTTTGCGTCGCGTCGGTCGAATGAGTTTTTATCTGTACTATGAATCTGACAAGTTTATACTTACACACTTTAAAGTGATACTACTAAGCATATGAACACACTTTTTAATTATATTATAATTTTTATATTTGTATTTTCATATATTTGTTCGATTTGTAAACTGTTTAATTTTAACAGCCCTTGGTTGTGTGGAGAAAGTGAAATGAATTGAAAGTTTAAAAAACTGGCTTAACTTAAATAGCTGCTGATTGATAGGGCACGATTATTGTGTCCGACTGGATCTCGTATCGCGTTCCGGGATCAACCAGTAATCTAGCGGGATAACGGCCGTTTTCAATAACCTATCTAACCACTGTTTTTGCTTCTGAAGAAGCAAATATAGAAATATATATCTGTTGGTAAACTTTTGTATAAAATAGCTATCCGTTCTATCGTCAGTAACAAAAACAGTGGTTAGATAGAAAATTAAAAACGGCCTTAATTAGGAATATGTACCTACCTAATTGGGTTGCAACCTCCATGAACATGGTGATAAACCCGTCACAGCGACTCGATGCATTACCAATCAGTTTGAGGTCGACGTTGTTTTTTTATTGTAGGCAATTTGATAACCATCAGGCATAAAGCCATCACTTTGTCGTGCTACTATAAAAATCATTTAATATTAAGTTTGTTTTGTATATAGAAATGACAAAATACTAAAATCAAACCCCTTTAGGTTTAAACCTCAGGTTATAATCTAGAAATCATTTAGTAGGTCCTTTTTATATACTAATTATAATAGAAACCGTAGTTTTATAGTAAATTCAATTACTGTTTATATTTATATTCACATTTTTTGTTAAAAATTTAGTGAATCCTTACATTAAAAAACTGCAACAAAATTTCTCTAAAAATTAAATTTATAATGTTATGATAATTGCATAGTTATCCAAATCACGTTTATTAGATAGCGAGTAATTAGTATAAAAGAATATAAATTATTATAATTATGTTAATTTCTTGTAATTATATTTCATAAAACTTTCAATATACTCAGTCTATAATAATAAAATAAAAATACAAAAGAGCGATTGCCATATTTGTCCAATTCTCTCTCAGTTGCAATTTCTCCTATTATTATTATTATCAGTTTATCTCATTATTTAGCTTTTGTTATTTTAAACGCAGATTTAAAGTTTTCTTTCTTTAGTTTGATGTCCGAGCATACCTCGGATTTTTTTTATCCCTGCAGAATCTTGATCTTTCACACTTTTTACAAAAAAAGTATGTTTTCTACATTTAAAATGTAAAACGCAACTTAACTCATGCTAAGTGAGTTCTCGACAAGTGTTTTGAATGTGTCAGTCCCACAGAGATGTAGAGACGTGTGTTTAGTCCATAACTTCTGCCACGGAGCGCTGCGGTGTTTTCTTTTGATTAAGTTTAGGAAAATATCCACAACGACTTTATATCTCGGTTGTTAAGAGTCATCCTCATGTTGTAATTTAGAATAGCTAACTCAGTCGCTTCCGTCCCCGTACACCAGTATTTTAGTCAAAAAGATTATTTATTGAACTCGCTAATCTCTGGAACTATCAGTGTGTTATAAAGAACACCTTCTTTCATTTTATAGCCTATTTATTGAGGAAACCCTACTATGACTTGCGAACCGGTTTACTTTTTGAGCTTTGAGGCTGAAATCTATAGAACGTACTCAGCCTTTGCTCAGACTTATCGCAGCCATAAATTCCCGTTTCATGTGTCCTTTGTTAGTAAAGTTTAGGAAGCGCTGGTGTAAAGAAATGACAGGTTTCTATCGTCTGGTTAATTTAACTATAAATTCAGTTTTCATAAGGCCAAGAAGGTATAAAAGCCTATAAGATATAAAGTTATAAGATATAGCTACACGCTACAACTTTAAAGAGTAGAGCAGTAACCATGAAAGGAATCTCGCAAGCTTTAGGCAAGTACGAGAAGTGAGAACAATAATTAATAGGCTACGTTTGTGGCGTGCGGCAGAGCGTGGGTCGAATAAATTTAACACGGGTGAACCCGTGGGGCAGAGCTAGTTTAATTATAAAACCATTTTTGTTAAAAAATATGTTATATTTTGATGACCCATAGTAAATAAATAAGTGCCAGTTCCTCGTTTTTCGTGGTCATCCTTTACAAGAGAATATCCGTTCATGTCCTTTCGTTATGGGTACGTCCAAAACGGGAGATAATAATAAAATTTATCGATACATGAATCACTCGAAACGTGTAGTTCCTTTTTAATTTATAACTTTTTAAAATATCATTAATTGTCTCCGTTTGTTTATAACCATTAATATATTATTGTGGAATATTTTATTTATTTTAGAGAGGAGTAAAAATTTATTTTAAGGTGCTATCCTTTTTAATATAATACTATGTATTTATATAAAATAATTTCAATTAATATTCATAGTTAAATTTTAATTACAATAATAATCATAATTTAAATGGAACCTAGAAATATGTGCAAAACAAAAAGTAACTTAGTTACATGTCAAGCATTAATCATAATAATAAGTATACATGTGCACATATTCGGAACTCCTTTAATAAATGTAACTACTCAGGGCGTATAAAAAATTATCACGCATAATGGGTCAATTAGACTTACGGCCTCGCCAAAACTAAAATCTTGATTATAAAATTGCTACCTGTTTACATTTACCGGCAATATATCATCCGTTCCACTAGATTGGTAAGCAGCAATAAAACCTTATAATAAACAACCTTCGCAACTGTTTTCGGCTATTTCTATAGGAACAGTGTTGACGCTATTATTATGACTATTATTTATGGAAGTTTTAAAATATTTTTCTTTTAAAAAGAGACATTATGTTTACTTTAGTGATGTTTACGTTCCTTCTACTATTGTATCGAGAATGTAAGATTGTCAATAATAACTTTAGAAATCGTAAAAAATTATAAATAGTTTTTATTAATTCTCCACCGATTTCAATGAAATATTGTAGAATTGTAGATTCGATTTAGTTAGGCTTTAAGAATTCTTAATAATAAGGTTCGAAATCCTAAAAAAAATGTTATGTTTTCACATGCATAATGTCAAAAGGAAAATCTTTAAAGCTAAATATAGCCTAACTCATAAAACAAGAGAAAACTTATAAAAGTATATCCTGAAATAAGTTTCATAAACTGTGGTCATAATACATAGTCAGTATCCCAATCATTATTATTGATGTGATTAATTAGAAAATGGTCAATATTATTTTATTTATTAATCATTATCGTTATGTCATTATGTCCATTTAGTTTGTTTATTCGAATCTTGATTATGACATTATTTATTATTTATATTAGCACCTCAGGCTATGTATTAATAAATCGCCTTTTTGTAGTTTCTATAGCTATCCTTTTAAATATCTTTTTATGTGGTTCCAATTTACTCACTTTATTTAATAAGATTTATTATTAACTAGCTGACCCGCGCAACTTCTTCTGTGTCACATTAGACAGAGAGAGAGAGAGAGTCAATTGATGTCAAGGGCAATTTTATTCAAAATTTAACACTTGTTGTGTATATTGTATTTATTTCGATAAGGATACCTAATACCTTGTTTATAAAAAGACCTTCGCAAATAACGCATTAATTTAGAACAAATTTTATTACTTTAAAAACGGTTATATTGAGTCAACCTTAAAAGGTAGACGTATGCTCTCGCGGCTTTTTTTTAGAACTTTATATGAGAAGTAATTTCGTTACACATGATTGTTGCATAACTTTAACCATTTACGCAGTACACGCAATGAAAGCTCACAAAAGGAATAATTTTTTGGCGTTATTGCAAGATTTTTTATTGATGCTCCGCTCCTATTGGTCGTAGCGGGATATTATGTAGCCTATAGCCTTTCTAGGTAAATGGGCTATCTAACACAAAAATATTTTTTCCATTAGAACCAGTAGAATCAAAGATACTGACATAGCCCTATGAATAGCTAAACTTAAGTGGCAGTGGGCGGGGCACGTACCTCGTAGAACGGATAGCATAATATGATAGGATAGGATAGATAGTGTTTCTCAGGTGATAAATGAAAACCTATTATATTTTATGATTATTGTGCACAGCCAGGCTGGATTGATTTCTGACCGCGACAAAAATCAAGTACTACCACCAATTACTTTTTTTAGCTCAACAAACACAAATATTACATAGGTGAGCAACTTTTTCTTAGGTCCTCGGTCTAATATGTATAACAGACACGTAAATTATACGAATTACAATTAACAAGCATTTTAGATTTATAATACGAGTATCAAATAGAGTATAGCTGTAATAGTGATTTATATTTTCATATCTTATTATAATAAGTGAGCAAATTTGTTTCTCCGAAACGGCTCCAAATATTTGAATGGAACTTTGTATTTAGATAATGTTTTACATTCCAAGTATACCTAGATAAGTGATTTTTGTGTAAGATACCGAGTAAAGCTCGTTCGTCCTGATATTAATATAATAATAAGATTAACCTGTAAGATTCTCACTGCTGTGTTCCTGGGGGAAGGCAAGTGCTTAATCAGCACGCCAGCCCACGACACGACGTCTATTGACGATTTCAAACGCCAAGAAATCCGCAATTTATATCTTTCCCACAAACGGTGGTGGTGTATTACAAGAACATTTCTCAATCGTTCAGGTTTCCTTCACCGTCAGCCGATAGTGTTACCAATTTGAATGAGTAAATGTACGCGAATTCCGAAAAATTGTTGCTTCGAACCTGCGGATATCGTATTGATATACCGACGACCTGAAAGGAGAGTGAAAAAAAGAAAATTAAAGGATTCGTAATGCCTTCTGGCTAGCTACCACCCTCAAGATGGGAACCTGTTGCCGAACACCTATAGCACTTGATAGCCATTCCCCCCACTAAACTTTGGACCACGTTGTTGAGATTTAAAATAATAATAATATGTATTTATATATTAACATAAAAATATATATTTAAAGAAAATTATCCTTAAAATGTATTGGTTCTATTAAGTACAGCTACCGAAATTTTATAATAGGTCATCAACATGTCAGCCAAAAGACGTTCAATGTTGGATATAAGCTTCTCCCAATAATGGCCACAATGAGCGGTCCTGCGCTGTTTAAATGCAGCGGGATTCCGCAACTTTTACCGAGTCATCGGTCCACCGTGTGGTGAGTCTGGTCGAGTCAGCACGCTGCGTCTTCCAATTCGTGGTCGCCACTCGAGAATTCTTCGGTCCCATCAGATCCGTCCTACGAGCAATGTGCCCCGCCCACTGCCACTTAAATCTAGTAACTCTTAGAGATATATCAGTTACTTTAGTTCTTATGCGAACCTACTCATTTCTGATTTGATCACGCAAAGAAACTCCTAGCATAGCCCCATAGACATAGCATAATAGGTGCATATACTATATCAATACAATTTAGCACTTAAAAGTACGCCACTATGATGATACTGATGACATCACGATTTATTACGCAGAAAGCTCAGTTTGATTGTAGGATTAAAACATATGCCTATCGATACAGTAGTTTCGCGTACAGAATATTATCTCTGAGTCATCATCAAACCACAATAATTAACTTATGATAACATGGCCGAGCCTTGCCGGGGTTGCAAGTGGTACACTGCACCTCGGCAACAAACTAAGCGAGGAGGCGACAAAATAAAAAAAATAGAAAACTGTACCATATGAATAAAAAGGTTCAAAGAGAGGTAGGGCACTTTCTTCAAATCGCAGTCAAATAACCTTGTGTTGTGTTTCTAGAGTTCTTAGGGTGGGGGCGTTCAAGATCGGCAAAACACTTGTCATACCTGCGTCCTTAGGCTACGGTGACCGCTTACCATCAGGCAGGCCGTACACTTCTTTGCCACCTGATGTTGTAAAGAATAAATAAGGTATTACTAAAGTTATGTCTTTGTCTTTTCTCTATTTTTCCACATCGTCATTAAGATCAGTTGAGATTGTGGTCACAACGCTAAGCGTATAACGATTAAAAGAAATATTTTTTTTTAAGTTACAAGTACTCGTATTAACTACATTTTATTCATATCACATGTGTTTGACTTTTTCCGATAATACATTAAGTTTTGCATTATTTTAAAGTGGGGAAGCATGTAATATAACGAAGAAATGTAGAATTTTACAATTAACATATATATATATATAGTTATAAGGGTGGTAATATAACATATTGCACCCGGGCAGCATGCAGATACCCTCGCGTCGGCTCGGCCTTGTAGGAGGACAACAATCACAATTATAGCATAAATATAATGTAAAATTATGACCAGATAGAAGGACCTATATATTTAAATTCATTATACAGTAATTTGCAATTTTTATAATATCATAATAAAATATTGTTATGGTTATGTCGTTTTTTTTTGTCACAAACATATATGACGTCACAAACATACAAACATACCAAAAATTATAGTAAAAAAAAATTAAAACGGCCGGGGAAGAGTTTAAAGTATGTCCGATGATACTACTAGTCAGCCAATCCCAATTTTGATGCCACTTACAGAATTTAATAAAAAAAATTTTTTAACTCATACCTGATAATGACTTTATTATAATGTGTCTGTATGATACTTATATATTACAGGTTGGAATAAGCATGTGAAAGAATATCAAGTTGCGGCAAGGTTTGGTTTTAAATCGTGGACTATGTATTGGAAACCTACATCGGAACCTCTATATGAGAACATGAAACTCACTAGGTAAAAGTTTAAAAATAAGCTTAAATGGTTTCAGGGCAATGAGAACCAAATTAAAATGGACACCGCATGGACATGGCTTCGCATCATAATGAAAACAATTTAGTGCTTTCTGGAAACAGACGAATTCTTCGAACCCTAAGCCGAGTCTGCCTGTGAGCGCTGATGGGTTATCACAAAATAGTGACATTGCCAACATATTCAAAGACACATCTGGAGTTGAACTGCCGGTTATAGGTACATTTTTAAAAAGTACTTTGAGTTCGTGTGAAGTTGTTTTTCTTGTAACGTTTTCATCGAAATATGTAAAAAATGTTATAAACACAATGAAGCGTGGTATGTTTCCGAGGCATGATAGTCTGAATATTGAGCATTTAAGATTAGCCGGTGTTCATATGCCTAGAGTGCTCACGGTGATTTTAACTTTTGCATAGGTCATTTGTATTGGACAGTAGTCGTTCCGATAGTAAAAAATAAAACGGGGTATATCTCCGATCAGAATAATTATAGAGCAATCTTGCGCGTGACGGTGGTCGGTAAGGTACTGGAAAGCCTTCTTAGAAGGCAGTTAGAGAAGTATATTAATCTACATAATTCATAATTTGGGTTTCGATCAGCTTTGTCTACTGAGAGCGCAATCTTGTGCCTCAAGCAGACTGTCCAATATTACACGGATAAGCAAACACCTGTGTATGCTTGTTTTCTGGACTTGTCAAAAGCATTTGATCTGGTCTCTTATGATGTATTGTGGCAAAAACTGGCAAGTGATATTGAATTACTTAAACAAGTTATAAATATAATTAAATATTGGTACTCAAACCAAGAAAATCATGTTAGGTAGACAGGTGCCTATTCAGTATCGTACCGGTTGAACTGTGGTGTTAGGCAGGGAGGCCTTACTTCACCTAGTCTGTGTAACTTTTATGTTAACCAGCTGATTGGTGAGCTGAGCAGCACTCGGGTCAGTTGTTTTGTTGATGGAAAAATGGTTAATAACTTAAAATACGCTGACGACATGGTGCTGCTCAGTTCGTCAATTAGTGGTGTTAGAAAATTATTGAGAATCTGTAAGCGGTATGCTGAGTTCCATGGCCTGAGTTACAATGCTACGAAGAGCGAACTCATGATGTTCAAGATGAGGAATAAAACACCTCTAACTATTCCACCAGTAACTTTAAAAAGTATTGCGCTACGCATTGTGGCTCGGACTAGGTACCTGGGACATATTAACACGGATTGGCTTACGGATGACCAGGACATAGACAGGGAACGCAGAACGTTGGCGTCCCGATGTAACATGCTTGCCCGCATGTTTGCCCGCTGCTTGACGTCTGACAAACATTTTACTCGTGCAGTCTGTGGTTTAGTAGGTATAGGCAGAAGGTCTACAACGCTCTGTGCATGCAGTATAACAATGCGGTCAGATTGTTTATGGTCTTGCTTCGATTCTGCAGCGCGTCAGGTATGTTCGCTGAAGCTAGAGTTGATGACTTTTACGCCATCGTGCGTCGGCGATCTGCCTCGATGCTAAGGCAGTTAGGGGTAGTCCTAATAGCATCCTGAACACACTAGCTTGTAAGATAGATGGTCCCTATATGATTCACTGGGCTGCGTTACATGTACGTCTTGTTGTATACTTAGTTAATTGAAATATTAATTTGAGTTATCTAAAAGAAATACGTATAAAAGTAGGTTATGATAACATTTAAAAAGAATTTTTCTCGTGTTTGTTGATTGCAACCTTAGAAAAATATTTGTAACAAAAAGCTTTACAGAAATGGGTCAAACGAACATGAACTTGACCGAATTAGTAGTAGGTAATTCATTCATTACACACGTTCTCCTTTACGACGACTTTTTCTGATCGATGCATTTACGATATATTATAATGTAACATACATAAATCCACGGCAGGTACTAATTAAATATTGGTCTATAATTTAATAATATTTATTTATCTTATCAAATATAATTATGACCTTAAGGTTATATATAATTATATTTTACATATTCATAATAGGTATGTCCGTCCAAAGGTGAACTTTTGTATTTGATTGAAATTTAAGTTCATGAAATTACACAGGAATTCCTTGCTTAAATAACGTAGGTGAGCAATAAGAAAGGATTTTTGAAAATGTTGACTCTCCATTGTTTTCCCATTATCAATGAGAAATCACTAATCAGAAATATTGCCACTTATGCATGTCAACACGTACCAGCGGTTCGGAAAACATCCCAGTCATCGAGAAGAACCGGCAAGAAACTCGATTGGGTATTTTTTTAAGCTATGACTCAATATAATAATTATTTAAAGTTTATTATACACCTTTCATAACAGATCCAATTGAACATTAAAATCATATGATTAGTACAAAGGCCGGCCTTATTGCTTAAGCAATTTCTTCCAGACAACCTTTGGGTGGATATGTTTCAGACTGAAAATCAGGGGTAACTAGTTGGGTGTAATGAGAACAACATAATAAATTACAATCCGTAAACCACTATTATTTATCTCTAATGCAATTTAGTCAAAAAACAAATAAAATATTTAATCCATATTAATAAATCGGTAGTTCTGTCTGTACATGTTTTTTTTTTTTTCTAAACTTCCATACTGATATACAATTATGTAGGACACCGATCACGAATATGCCAATAAAACATTTTTTATCTGTCTGTTTATTCAAAAACGGCTTGGTCGATTCTCATGAAATTTTGTGTACGGAAAGCTTATATCATTGGTTACTGGTAAATTTATTGGCTATAAGATATTTCACTATTACTTTTAGAAATCGTAAAAATATATATAAAAACAACTATTTTCGTTAAATGTAACGATTTTGATGAAAATTCTATACCTACTGGAAATATATGTCATACCTCAGTTGATAATATATGAATTTTAAATACTATGAGTAAAATTAAAATAACAAGATGTAAATAACTACTGAGTAATACCAAACGCGTGCGGAACCGCGGGCACACCGCTAATTTATTTATATACTTAATTATAAATATTTGTCTCAACGAGCTCAAACACCGAGGTCAACTACTATTCTGATAGTGCACTAACTTTTTTAAACCATGTTCTAATAAAGTATTCAATTGGAATTAATTCTAGTTACGTATTAATTCACTACAATCCGGACTACCTATTTATTTAGCACAATCGAAAAAGAGTCAAGGTGAAAAATAAGAGCATATACTTTATTTCTCATAATTATTATATCACTTGAAATAATTTTCAGTCTTTGCTCAGGCTATGCACTGTCATAGCGTGTATTTCCGAAACAATTTATCGATTTAAGCAGACATAATCCTGCATTGATATCATTCGCTGTAATAAATGTTATCTGTACATATGTACCCAGTGATTTTATATCGAAAAAACTTCTTTTTTTATTGTATTTATTAAACTTGATTTCTTATAAAAAAAATTATAAAGAAAATTCGTGACTACAATTTGATTTGCAATATAGGAATAATATTTCGTTGAGATTTTTTTTTTAATTTTACATACCTAGAAAAATGGTTATACTGTTCCTGATGGTAAGTACAATAGAGTCTACAAACATCAGCGACCATTGATGACAGATTTGAATACCAATCGCCTATGTAATGCCGAACATGGCCTGCTGAAATGCTTCTTCATGCCTTGTTTGATGTACCCAATACAATAGAAAGACGTTGGCTGAGAGACCGTTGCACGTCCATAAGGTACGGCACAAGTAAAGATTTGCGATCTTCTTCGTTCGCGTGATGTACGCTACCGTGTAGCTGTGACTCCGTAAATCAATCCGTGGGCGGTTCTATACTGAAAGAGAGTTGATTAGATAAAATCAAACAACTGTTCGAAACATTCACCACGGAACAAATTTCAAACATATAAAAAAAAGTAACAAGTATTAAAAATTAATTGTAATGCTTAACAGGAGCCTCACAGGGTGGTGCCAAGGCTCAGCTTTCTGATAGATTATGGATAGCCGATATATAATTCATTCGATTCATAACCCTTGTTCGCTTCTTGATAACTGTTATGTATTAAATGAGAATAATGAAACATCCTTCAGTGAGTCTATAAGACAAGTACTAGTTTATTTTTAGATGTACCACCACCAACAATATTATACTTAAGTACCTACATAACATCTTCCTCTTTTTTTCTTTTACAATAATAATTATAGATAGATTTATAAAACAAAACATTAATTACTCATTACCTCTATCTATAAAACTATAGGTGATTTTTTTTTTATGCACTATTATATAACAAAGAAACCGACCAAAAAATATTAAGAAAAGGCAAAAGGTATAAATATTAAATCTTAACATAATATAACATAACATAAGCTTAAACATTAGACAAGAAATCGCTCTGGCGTACGTACTATTCTACCTGACCGAGTGCAAAGAACTGGAGGATCTATGGGAGGACTAGATGGCATTTCTGTGGTCTTTGGTTCCTCACTCAAATAATTGTAATTTTTTCTTACTGATGGTTTGAGAATATGATGTCTATTACGTCTATATAAGCTGTTCCGAGTTCGAACCCAGTAAGAACGGGGCTCTTTTGCTTCTCTCTCCACCTTTGCGCGTACCCACCGATTTGCATCGCGCATATAGACCTGTTCAGCTTTTTCTAGCGGTTTTAACTGTTTTGTACCCCGATCGTAATATTTTTTAACATTTATATTTTTTACTTGTCACGATTTTATTATATCTGCTTTACGAATAGCTTTTGGCTCAAGTAACTTTTCACTAACAGGCAATCTAGTGTTTAATCTTCGCGACATCAGAAGCTGAGCAGGTGAATATTCTTCTCCAGAAATCGGAGAGTTACGATAGTTCAATAATGCCAGGTAAGGATCGGTTTTATCATTCTGAGCATTAATTGAAATATTCTTTACAGTTTGGACATTACGCTCCGCCAACCCATTAGAGCGAGGATAATATGGTGAACTAGTTATATGTTCAAATTCTTTAAAATCTTCAGAAACAAACTGTTTAGCATTATCAGTCATAATATTTTGTGGGATTTCATGCCGAGAAAAAATTGATTTTAATTTAGTTATGACAGTTACACTCCTCAGGTCGGTCAGAGATAAAACCTCTATATATTTGGAAAAATAATCAACTACCAATAGAAAATACTTATCTTTTATCTGAAATATATCGGCAGCTAAGGATTCCCAGGGTATTCCCGGTTGTGCGTGAGGTACTAGCGGTTCCCTCGGCTGCGCGACGCGTCTTTCGATACAAGTCTCACAGGCGCCCACAGTACGCTCGATATCACCCGCCATACCTGGCCAGCACATCAAATCTCGAGCTCGCCTCTTACATTTATCAAAACCTAGATGACCTTCATGAATCCTGTTAAGCATATCTTTTCTAAAACTTTTTGGTATAATTACCTTATTGTTGCGAAAGGGAATGCCACTGACAGAATGTAGCTCATGTCTAATTTCCCAATATCGTTTCGCATTTCTATCGATTCCATGGATGATTCCATGATTCCATCGATCTACATAACAATAACAGTCGTCTTTTTGTTAAAGAAGAAGCTACATACAAGATGATTTAGGTTCCTGTTCGCAAGAATTAATAAGGATACCTGTAAATAACTATTACATCGACTATTTTACGTTTTTACTCGTGTTAAATTTATTCAACAAATTATCCACCATTCCGCGCCGCCAATGCATCCGTCTAACCTTTTGTTGTTCTTACATTCCGAACTTGCCTACAGCTTGTCTGATTGCTTGAGAATCATGTTTACTCCTCAGCTTCTTACGGTTGTAGCGTGAAGTTATATAAACAATAAATTTCTTTGATAAATAGGCTATAAAATTCAAAAATAATTTATCAAATCAGACTGCAAAGTTCCAAAGATTAGCGCGTTAGTATAGATTATAGATTTCGTAATATAAATATTAAAAGAATGATTATAATTTTTTTTAATGATCGCTTCGCATTATGTGTTTTTCCTCTTTTATGAATATAATTAAACTTTTATCAATATAAGTGTTATTTTTATAAACATTGCCTTTAATATATGTATTAAATATATATTTAATATATATAACTACATCGCAAGCAGCACAAGCTTATGATATCCATATAACGATCATGTTTAATATCGATAAATTTTAAATAAATGTAAGTAGTCCTTTTTTCTACAAGAATAAGAGCCATTGGAATGCAATTTATTCTTAGCCCATGTCTGAAGGTTTACTTGATTTACAAGTTCAAATCATATAGCGATGTATATAATGTACCTACAATATAATTTGAGGTATGAATAATTAATGAATGCAAATAGTATTGATTAAATAATCTAATCTAAGATTAATCTTAACATGGTCACCTCAAATTTTACATAGGACTCAATTTTCTTTGTCTGTTCTTGGATGCAATGTACCTAAGATTTCTCTTTGTTTTGTATCTCATATTACGAGTTATTCATATAAATTTATTACAACTATAACATTTCGAACATAAATATTTTACTGTAGGATTTCAAAAACAATTTAATACTTTGATTGTTTGTTTTCGATTGTTTTTAATATGTAGGTACATGAAGATTATTAGTAGTTATATGATACGTATCATCGAGTATGGCTATCAACTTTTAGTTTAGTTACAATATAGTGCTTATATTCATCATTTTCATAACGCGCCTAAATATTTATAAATTCTATAATGAAAATATTTTTATGGACTTGATGATTGAAAACAGCCACTTTTTGTCGAAACTATGGCAAGAAATACTAAAATTATCTACTACAATACAATGTTTAAAGACACATTTATCATGTCAAGCAACTCGGTGCTTTGTTTAATAGAAATATTTGTAGCAATACGAAATCGAATAACATATTCATATATGTATATGTAACTGTCACATGATAAATCCGATTCCGTATTTTTTGCAGGCTTGCACTGAATGAAAACGCGTCTGTCCGCACCCCGCGCCGCGCCGCAGCAGCGACAGTTGACCCGCGCGCGGCGCAGTGACCTTGCACGGTGGCGGTGGTGTTATGCGATACTAAGAAAAAATGAGAATCGTACGTTCTAAAAGACTTCACTGTATAGACACTAACAGAGGAACTGTTTTAATAAGCTTTTATTTAACTTTCAGTGTTTGTATATCTGTTTGTTAAGGTCAAATCTTGTAAGCTGAATTAGAACCACTTCGTCATATCCTTAGGAGTTGAATTTTTACATGTTGGTTCAATTTCGATTTGTATGGTATGAATCGACATCCAGGATTAACTCCAGATAATGGAACATTTTCGTCTTTTTAGACCATTTAATTAATAAAGTTTGTTTTAAAAAAATATTACTGTTAATAAAATGAGCGCGTGCGTGCGCCCACTATACAATGTGCTACGTCGATCTATACAGAGCGGGACCGCGCACCGAGGGCGCGAACGCGACGGAAACGATTCCCTCGTACTCTGTAACCGACGGCGGATAACACGCTACGGTAACCAGCTGTCTGGAAACCAGTGCGTGCGAGCCCCTCTCACTACGTGCGACCAACCCTGTTCACACCCGAAACTACTAGGCGTGAAGAGGGCGAAACATTAAGGTACACACACGCAGTGAGGTGCCTGCTGGTAGGCGCGGCGACGACGTAGCACGGAGCGGAATGGACTGGGTCGCTGGCGGGTTGAACTTAGTGAAGATGCGAAGAAATGACACACAGGCACCACAATAAAATTTGCTGTATTCTTCAAGACAATACACTTTGTTAATACTATGTCTTCTGGGTACGGTTTCTTCCAGTTTCTTGAGTCTTGAGTCTTGAGTCTTGATTCTTCAGCTTGTGGTACCCGTGTGCGCTCGTTGGCCCCGGTAGAACGCCTTTTATATGGTTTGCCGGAGAGCGAGACGGACGATGGCGTCTCTATCCGTACTGCTCATTACCAAACTTGGGTGTGGTCCGTTAACCGCGGTAATGCGCAGTGGTTGCAATATTGCTGTCTCTGTCTATTATTATTATTACTTGTATACAGAATACAATAAATTGTTAATATCTCTAATTACAGTTATTCAATTACAATAAAAACTATTTCACATCAATGTAGACACAAATACCTATTCAGAAACACTAACTTTAACATTATAGGTTAATAAACACGGGAGATATAAAGCATTAAACATTGCAACCTTAAAACGTCTTGTGACTCGTTATATACGCACTATTTGAGCTTACAAACATTATAAAACACATACAGAAGGCTATTTTACTTATATAACACAAAACATTACGTATAACTTTTACAAAATATGAATTATTGACAATATATGATTTTAGTACTTTAAGTGATTATTTTTATTAGATTACACACATTTTCATGACTTATATACTGTTCTTACATACCTACACGCTATAGTAACATATTCAAAACATTAGAAACATTTAATTATTGATCGTTCGTGCAAATTATTCATCCTTACAACTTATATTTACAATCGTTATTATCGTATCATTACGCTTAGGCCTATGCGTCGCTAACAGTTAATTTATTATTTTAACAATATCTTCGAGCAGAGTACACAGGTAAGCATTTAAATTTACAATGTGAAGAAGTAGCTGAAGATGGTGAAATTCTAAGCCGAGAAAGAAGACCCATAAGTACCTACAGCTGCCGAAACACACTGATATCTGCAAGGTGACAGATATTCAAGGGCTGTCGCAGTCACGATGCAGTTGGGCACCACAATTGTATCCCACTGGATAGCGTCCACCATTCACTAGGTGTAGAACTAACATCCGACATGGTGGTACGCTAAGTTATGACGCGTTCCAAGGTACCAGCCAGTACATATCCAGTAATCAAGCGGGATGGTAGGGATCTTTACCCAACTTATTTTGTCAAAGTTTTTGTCAAAGATCAGCACAATTTGAATACTAGAAACACAGATAAATTAGTCGTACCGGGTTTTACACTTAGTAGGTCCAATAAAAGTTTTTTTTTATACTTAATATTGTCAGATATAAGGTCCCGAAGCACAGTACTGTTTTGCCGGATAACAAGTTTAAGGACCATGTCAAGCAGGTTTTACTATCAAAAGGTTATTATAGGGTTGTAGAAGAACTATTGCAAAGGGGGGATCCTCCGACCAGACGGGTGTTATGTCTGGCGGGCAGCTGCCCAACGGTTGTAGTTGGGTTCTTGTATATATACTCAATTGAAGAGTTAATTTCTATAGCGCGATGAAGGAAACGTCGTATGTGGCTCGATAGATGTCACTATGTAGATGTCGCTACATCACTCTCCTCCGAGACCGGAGGTCGATAGCCGGTTGAGTCGTCCATACATCTAGTAATGCTTGCCGGGCCAGTGGAATGTTCCAGTGAGTCGGAACCAGATGCCGCATAGTTCATGGTGAATCGGAACTGTCTGCGGTGATTCCCCAGTGAGTCGGGGTGATGCCCCCAGTGAGTCGGGGTGATGCTGCAAGAATGCTCCAGTGAGTCGGAATATTGCAGTGCTGCGTAGTGGCTGGCTGTTGCGTCGACCAGGAGAGAAGTGCGTCTCTGCTTGCTGACCGGCCGAAGTGCAGTGTGCTGTGCCAAGGTCGCTGAGAAGGCTGTGAGTGATGGCCAGTAATGCGCGTCCGCTGCATGCGAATAAGGTTACGCCTACGTTCATGCTCGGGGTCACCAGTGTAGAAGAACTATTGCAAAGGGAGGATCCTCCGACCAGACGGGTGTTATGTCTGGCGGGCCGCTGCCCAACGGTTTTTTTTTTTTAGATCTGACTACACTGTTAGCCTTAGGGGCCCTAAAGCCGCTGCGACTTTGACAGCTTCACCGGACTCGGGGGCGAGCGCAGAGGGCACTCAGCCGCGAAAGTTATTAGGACGACTCGCACGAGGGTGCCAATGTAGCCGGACCTCGATTCTGGCGGTTGTCGCGTTTGCAAATAAGTCGCGATCTAATCGAACCCCTACACCTACGATTCGAGCTAACTAAAATATACATATAGGCACGTTCCCTACCTCCTGGGAGGAAGGAAAGAAACATGCGTATGTGCATTTAGTAAACGGAAATGTTTTCAACACTAACTAGCGCTAACTAGAGCAAAAAAAAAAAGGTCCCTCACAGAACCTATGTACCTATGTGGTGTGCACGTGTGTGTGTTCATACGTGTGTAATGTTGTATGTGGGTAGCTGTACGTATAGTGTCACTTGTATCGCGCGGGCGGTTGCCTGACCCAAGGGCTTCACGCCGAGGAAACGGACCTAAGCTTGGATTACCGTTGGAGAGGGTTGGACGTGGGGGGTGTGCGGGAGCGAAATTTACCGCCCGTCATCTGCGGAGATAACGGTGGTTACGCGGGCGTGGGCGCTGGCACGCTCTATTTGGAGAGACGGATAAGTAGTATTTTTTCGCATTTTCGATGCGATCGTCTGGGTCGGTAAAAATATTGCACGGCCGGCGTTTATGCCGGATGATGGTGGGTACCGCGACATAAGTAGCTGCTGCTTTAATTAGCGCGTCGAAATACGATCGTGAGAGCTGTTTAACATAGGCATGAATCGAAGGAAGTTCCATATCTCTATGGAGATCTTCGCTTCGAATATACCTAGGGGCCCCGGTGAGACGTTAAAAAACCTGTTCTGTATAACTTGTAACCGTCTAAAATCGACTCGGACATATGTGCGAACGCAGTGCAACTATATGTCAAAATCGGTCGGATGCACATCTTGTAGAGCGTGAGCTTATGTCGCGTAGACATTTTGCTCACCGAACACAACAGAGGATGTAAACGGCCCAGGACCCACGCGGCCCTGTTTCTAACTCTACGGGTGTGAGGTCTAAAAGAGAGCCTACTATCTAGGGTTACACCTAGATATTTGGTCTCTCTCACAAAGGGAATCGGATTACCGTAAGTTCAAGAGGTTTGAGCCTCCACGGCAACCGTGATGAGTCCGCATCGAAGAGCATCGCGGTGCTCTTCGAGGGATTCACTGCTATTCGCCACTCGTTAAACCACTTCCCGAGAGTGGGTCACGGCGCGTTGGACTTTGTGTCTGAGGTGGAATCTATTCCTTCTTGAGGCATATATGACTGTATCGTCAGCGTATAGCCCTATCTTGACCTGCGAGAGTCTAGGTAGGTCACTGACGTACAGGTTGAAAAGGCCAGGATCGAACCTTGGGGAACGCCTGAGCGTATGGACGGGGCGTAGATAATTCCCAACGGTTGTAGTTGGGTTCTTGTACAAGGTGTCCAGAAAGGGTATCGGGTATTTGTTTTCGCGCCATATTCGAAACGGGGCGTCTAAAGGGTGCGGGGAGGGGTTCGTGGCGTCCGCCATTTTGTGGAGTTTTAGTCACGATGGAACAGTACTCGGGGACGCATCGCGCATTTTGCGTACGAGCGTATTATCGTAATGGTGATTCAATAGTGACTGCTCAACGTCTCTATCGTGCGGAATATCGTACACGCCACGCGCCAAGTGACGATAGCATTAGGAAATGGATCAGGATGTTCGAGAATACAGGTGCGACAGTTAAAATTCAAAACTCTGGTCGTCCTCGTTCAGTTCGCGATGAAGAAACAATTGAAGAAGTTGAGGCGTCGGTTCGTCAAAATCCGTCTTTATCCATCCGAAAGCGAAGCCAAACGTTGAACATCAAAAAATCGTCTTTACATTCGATTTTAAAGAAAGACTTACATCTAAAAGCCTATAAAATTCAATTGGTTCAAGAATTGAAGGGTACGGACTATGCTAATCGACTGAATTTTGCGAACGAAATGCTGCAGCGATTTAACAACTTTAACAACATACGGTTCAGTGACGAAGCAAATTTTCACCTGAATGGTCAATGGTCATGTTCATAAGCAGAATTGTCGGTACTGGGCAGTGGAGAATCCGAGACGAAAGCATGAACGACCCCTGCATAGCCCAAAGGTCGTTGTTTGGGCCGCTATGTCTGCTAAAGGCATAATTGGTCCTTATTTTCATGAAGATCAACGAGGCCGAGCAATTAATGTGAATAGTGATCGTTATTGCGATATGTTGCGAAATTTTTTGGTCCCAGAGTTGCAGGAGTTTGCAGGTTTCAACTCAAGAACGTGGTTCCAGCAAGATGGGGCCACTTGCCATACCTCAAATGACTCAATGGAAGTTGTTAACAAATTATTCCCTAATAAAGTCATTTCGCGAAGGGGTAACATCAACTGGTCTCCCAGAAGCCTCGACCATAGCCAGCTTGACTATTTTGCATGGGGATACCTTAAAAGTAAGGTTTATCAAAACAATCCGACGAATCTAACCCAGTTAAAGCAAAACATCAGGTCAGAAATGGCAGCAAT
The DNA here is from genome assembly GCA_033032175.1 of Saturnia japonica. Taxonomy (NCBI): domain Eukaryota; kingdom Metazoa; phylum Arthropoda; class Insecta; order Lepidoptera; family Saturniidae; genus Saturnia; species Saturnia japonica. The sequence goes on along the minus strand of CM065324.1, from coordinate 9,898,253 downwards.
ATCGATAGCTATGTGTCAACGTGTTATCGCCAATCTTCGTTTCCGTTTAGAAGAGTGCCAGCAACGTAACGGTCATCATTTGGATAACATCATCTTTCCCAAATAATTCTCCAATTCATATGCTAATAATAAACAATAAACTTTTTTATTGCATACAAATAATTTTTGTTTCATTGAACTTACAAATACTGGACACCTTGTATATATACTCAATTGAAGAGTTAAATTCTATAGCGCGATGTAGGATGCGTCGTATGTGGCTCAATAGATGTCGCTATGTAGATGTCGCTACAGGGTCAATCATTATTTGAATGATAGTAATGTCTGGAAGTGACTCCCTCTCAGTGCATCCACAAAATTATTATTAATGCACTTATTATATTAGTTAACACTTGTACAGTTGGAAAAAAAGGATAAACCTAATTGAGTTCTTACTGATTTTTCTCGATGAATGGGATGTTTTCCGAACCGGCAGTAGTATTTTAACGTTCATAAGTGCCTTATCAGGGCCTAAATTGAATAAAGTTTTTTTTTTAATTTTGATTTTGTACTGAGTTACGACCACCATACGCATGGTTTTAATCCCGTCGCGTTGCAGTGACTATGTTTTGGTTTGTCTCGTTTCTGGATCAACCAGCATATGATATTGTTTTTGGATTTTACTGCAAGCAATGTCAGACACTACGCCGTGCCACCTTAAAAATCATTCGTGTATGCTAAGCACGCATCAGTACTATCACTGAATATTTTATCATGATGTTTACCTTCATAGACAGTCTGTTCAGGCCTATTGTAGGTTACTTATTGGCCTTACTTTACTTACTTTTTTATGAATATAATTAAACTTTTATCAATATAAGTGTTATTTTTAGAAACATTGTCTTTAATATATTAAATATATATTTTATATAGATAACTACATCGCAAGCAGCACAAGTTTATTATATCCATATAACGATCATGTTTAATATCGATAAATTTTAAATAAATGTAAGTAGTCCTTTTTACTACAAGAATAAGAGCCATTGGAATGCAATTTATTCTTAGCCCATGTCTGAAGGTTTACTTGATATACAAGTTCAAATCATATAGCGATGTATATAATGTACCTACAATATAATTTGAGGTATGAATAATTAAGGAATGCAAATAGTATTGATTAAATAATCTAATCTAAGATTAATCTTAACATGGTCACCTCAAATTTTACTTATAGGACTCAATTTTCTTTGTCTGTTCTTGGATGCAATGTACCTAAGATTTCTCTATGTTTTGTATCTCATATTACGAGTTATTCATATAAATTTATTACAACTATAACATTTCGAACATAAATATTTTACTGTAGGATTTCAAAAACAATTGAATACTTTGATTGTTTGTTTTCGATTGTTTTTAATATGTAGGTACATGAAGATTATTAGTAGTTATATGATACGTATCATCGAGTATGGCTATCAACTTTTAGTTTAGTTACAATATAGTGCTTATATTCATCATTTTAGTAACGCGCCTGAATATTTATAAATTCTATAATGAAAATATTTTTATGGACATGATGATTGAAAACAGCCACTTTCTGTCGAAACTATGGCAAGAAATACAAAAATTATCTACAATACAATGTTTAAAGACACATTTATCATGTCAAGCAACTCGGTGCTTTGTTTAATAGAAATATTTATAGCAATACGAAATCGAATAAAATATTCATATATGTATATGTAACTGTCACATGATAAATCCGATTCCGTATTTTTTGCAGGCTTGCACTGAATGAAAACGCGTCTGTCCGCACCACGCGCCGCGCCGCAGCAGCGACAGTTGACCCGCGCGCGGCGCAGTGACCTTGCACGGTGGCGGTGGTGCTATGTGATACTAAGAAAAAATGAGAATCGTACGTTCTAAAAGACTTCACTGTATAGACACTAACAGAGGAACTGTTTTAATAAGCTTTTATTTAACTTTCAGTGTTTGTATGTCTGTTTGTTAAGGTCAAATCTTGTAAGCTGAATTAGAACCACTTCGCCATATCCTTAGGAGTTGAATTTTTACATGTTGGTTCAATTTCGATTTGTATGGTATGAATCGACATCCAGGATTAACTCCAGATAATGGAACATTTTCGTCTTTTTAGACCATTTAATTAATAAAGTTTGTTTAAAAAAATATTACTGTTAATTTATTATTTTAACAATATCTTCGAGCAGAGTACACAGGTAAGCATTTAAATGTACAATGTGAAGATGTAGCTGAAGATGGTGAAATTCTAAGCCGAGAAAGAAGACTCATAAGTACCTACAGCTGCCGGAACACACTGATATCTGCAAGGGGACAGATATTCAAGGGCTATCGCTGTCGCGATGCAGTTGGGCACCACAATTCTATCCCACTGGATAGCGTCCACCATTCACTAGGTGTAGACCTAACATCCGACATGGTGGCACGCTTAGTTATGCCGCGTTCCAAGGTACCACCCAGTACATATCCAGTAATCAAGCGGGATGGTAAGGATCTTTACCCAACTGGTTTTGTCAAAGATTTTGACAGATTTTGTCAAAGATCGGCACAATTTGAATACTAGAAACACAGATAAATTAGTCGTACCGGGTTTTACACTTAGTAGGTCCAATAAAAGTTTTTTTTTATACTTAATAGTGTCAGATATAAGGTCCCGAAGCACAGTACTGTTTTGCCGGATAACAAGTTTAAGGACCATGTCAAGCAGGTTTTACTATCAAAAGGCTAGGTATAGGGTTGTAGAAGAACTATTGCAAAGGGAGGATCCTCCTACCAGACGGGTGTTATGTCTGGCGGGCAGCTGCCCAACGGTTGTAGTTGGGTTCTTGTATATATACTGAATTGAAGAGTTAATTTCTATAGCGCGATGTAGGATGCGTCGTATGTGGCTCAATAGATGTCGCTATGTAGATGTCGCTACAGGGTCAATCATTATTTCAATGATAGTAATGTCTGGAAGTGACTCCCTCTCAGTGCATCCACAAAATTATTATTAATGCACTTATTATATTAGTTACACTTGTACAGTTGGAAAAAAAGGATAAACCTAATTGAATTTCTTACTGATTTTTCTCGATGAATGGGATGTTTTCCGAACCGGCAGTAGTGTTTTGACGTTCATAAGTGCCTTCTCAGGGCCTAAATTGAATATAGTTTTTTTTTTTTATTTTGATAATGACTGAGTTACGACCACCATACGCATGGTGTTAAGCCCGTCGCGTCGCAGTGACTATGTTTTGGTTTATCGCGTTTCTGGATCAACCAGCATATTATATCTATTGTTTTTGGATTTTACTGCAAGTAATGTCAGACACTATGCCGTGCCACCTTAAAAATCATTCGTGTAAGCTAAGCAAGCATCAGTACCATCACTGAATGTTTTATCATGATGTTTACCTTCATAGACAGTCTCTTCAGGCCTTTTGTAGGTTACTTATTGGCCTTACATTACTTACTTTTTTACTGTCAGTAATATATTACTTTACAACTAGTTTAAAATTAATTAAAGCTCACGACTTCTAATACTCATTAGGCGACGTTGATAAGGAAAGCAAATTAATACTAATATTACGTTTAATTACTGTATCCTGTAAGTAAGTAACATAAAAAAACTGTAATGACTGGTCGATGAAATCAGAAATCGTAATAAAAAAATAATAAAACTTGAATGTTACGAAGTAATTTAGGTGCACACTCAAAGGATGTGTACGTTTATTTGACGGTTAATTATGTCACAATACATTGTGTGCAGCTCGTTAACATAGGTAACATTCCATGTATCATGGGTCACGCGTCGCGTCAAGACGTTTTTAAGGATGTCACTAATGAAATACAAACAAAATCAAATAAAGTATGTCTCAACCAGTTTTCCAAAAATATCATGTAATCATAGGCTTAGTCAAGTGCGAGCAGGGGGAGAGCAAAAAGTTAGTAGTAAGTGCCTGATCGGAGTGTTCCCGAAAGAAATAGAGAATTATTTTATTAAACTAGTAAAAAAAATTGCATTAGTTTTCCCTTGTCTACGTGTCCCCTAACAAAATCCTGGCTACCCTCATGCACGCAGTTAGTATTACTAAAAAACATAATTATGTTCAAATGGTTATCTGGACGTTTTTCTAATAAAAAAAATACTTTAGTAATTGCTAGCTCGCGTAATAGTTCAATTCTTAAATTAAATTAATTAAGGCTGTGGTCAAAGGTCAAATTCCAGACTATTTAAATTGATTACAATAAATTACATTTTAACATAACACATTCTAATATTGCAGTAAGCCTTTGCCCTTATTTGGCTTAATATAAAAATTGAAAAACAAATACCTATGTAAGATGAGACGAAAAGGAATTACTCATTAGATATTTTAAATTGTAAAATAAACATTTCTTTTTTAGAACAAAAAAAATGTTATTCTAAGAAGAAAATAACATTAATAACAAATATTTAACTCAGCGGGAGACCAAAAATTTTCATTGTAATGAATGTGGCAGCCCTTGACAGTCCTAGAGACAGTTGACCTGACGCCCTTGGCGCCGGTCACGTACTGACCACACGGGCGCGGGCGCTGCGAAAGATTAGATTGGCTTTTACTGAATAAGGAGATATATATATATATATGTTATTTATATTATCTATTCCTTTTATTATTTACCTACTTCATTATGAAATAAGAATATCTGCGTCTTCTCCCAGATTTAAAGTTACTTCACAGCATGCTTCAAAGACATAAATATCAGGGATGTCACGGTTATGAGATTTCCTGTTTGGATATGGATATATGAAGAATATTTAATCGGTTTGCTATGAAATTATTTCAGAGATCCGATACTTTCAGATAAGGTTATTATGACGTTTTCAACTTTCAGTTTTGAAACATTACATCTTTACATGAAAAATAGGTATTATTTGAATATTTTGAAGTAAACAATATGAAATTTATTTTAGATCTGGGATTTTAGATAATGATTAGATTAAAATTTAAATCATTTTTGGTTTTCTACTGTCTTGTTTGCGTATGTCCCTATCCGAAATTTTTCAAGACATTTATATGGGATACGGTTATAGTTTCGGATAATTTTTATTTCGTATACTTACATTATATGCATATCTGATAGTTACCGTAATTACGGAGATCGATAACATCCCTGATTAATAATACGCTTGATGATGATTAATAATTAATAATACAATGAGAAAACCTTTAGACTATAGTTGATTATACGTAGATTACAATGAAAGCTAGTTTCGTTATTATAACTAGTCTGGCCATAAATACTGTTACATAAAAACTTTTCTTTTTATCAACTTTCTAATTATTTTTGAATTTGGAACAAATATATTATTTTATAAACTTCTTTCAATTTTGCGCCGTTTCACAAATTTTTTCGTGTTCATTATCATATTACAATATGGAATGGGGTGTTAAAGAAAATAGGATTGCAATGATCGCCTTGCACAAAGTGGGTATGGAGCCGTCGGTCATATTCCAGACACTTCAAAAGCTTAGTATCAGCCGTATGTTCGTATATCGTACTATCAACAGATACAACAACACTTCCTTTGTCGAAGACCAGAAAAGATTGGGGAGGCAGCGTGCTTTAGAACTATAAAGGCTGTTAAAGCCAGAATTCGTCGAAACATCATTAGGAAGCAAAAAATCTTATCGCGAGAAATGAAGATTCCCGCTAGGACTCTGTCGCGTATCATAAAACAAGACCTGAAGCTCGGTGCTTATCGTTGATATAGAGGACATGCCCTAAATCAATTTTAACAATTAAAGACAGTGTATCGATCAAAACGCCTTCTGTTGCGATAAACAGGTGAAAGGCACAGAAATATCCTCTTTACCGATAAAAACATTTTCACGATTGAAGAACACTACAATAAGCAAAATGATAAAGTGTACGCTCACAGTTCTAAAGAAGCTGCTCAAGCGGTCGGAAAGGTACAACGTGGTCATCATCCTGCGTCAATGATGGTTTGGTGGGGCGTGTATTTTATAAGTCAAGGAGTCAGAAAACGACATTTTTGTGAAAAAGAAGTGAAAACTTCAGCCAAAGTGTATCAAGATACAGTCTTGGATCATGTTTTGAAACCTCTCAGCAATACACTTTTTAAAAATATACCGTGGACTTTCCAGCAGGACTCTGCACCTGGTCACAAGGCACGATCTACCCAAGCCTGGCTTGAAACCAACGCTCCGGACTTTATAAGAGCTGAAGACTGGCCCTCATCTAGCCCAAACCTCAACCCTTTTGACTTCAAATTATGGTCAGTTTTAGAGGACATGGCCTGCTCTAAATGACACAGCGACATTAAGTCTCTTAAAAAATCTTTGGAGCAAGCAGTGGCGAAATTTCTCTTGGTAACAGTGCGTAATCCATAGATTCTTGGCCAAACAGATTAAAGGCCTGTATAAAAGCTAAAGATGGGCATTTCGAATAGAATATTTTTTTACTTTTTTTGATGAGACTAATAAATATGTAGGTATAAATTTTAATAATATTACATTACGTCATTTAAAAAAAAATGCATTTTCATTTGTAACAGAACTTATGGCCGGACTAGGTATATAATGAGTCATTTGATGCTCATTTGTCTCAACTGTTTACATAGAATAGATCTGTAAAACTCAAGTTTCAAGTATTTTTATTGAAATTAATTTTAGTAATGTATGTAATGTATAATTATGTAACCTTTTACCTTTATTTCTGGGTTACAGTTCCATGAGAAACGTGATAAAATTTACCTCGTTTCGCTCAGTGATCAGATTATCCGTATTTGGGGTGCGAAGGTCGTTTTATTATCAAAATTACGTTTCGTTTTTTATTTATATTTTTTTGCTTTAACATCAAAGATTTTTGACATGGATATATTGGTTAATAATATACTGTTTAGGCTATAAAAATTAACTTTAATTTTGTACTTTAAAAATCATAAACTGCTTATATTTTCAGATTAGAAATGATTACAAGGTTTTCTTTAAGCTTTTAATATTTTGAGCTCAGTTAAATTTATACGAATGGACAAATACAGGAAGAAGAAATATTATTTCTGTGTTATTATACCTACTTTATTGCTTACTGAAGTTATTTTGAACAAATAATACTTTCTTAAATCTAAATATATTTCCATTTTTTGGTGTTATCTTGCACAGTTGCCTTTTAGATAAACAAGAAATTGGGTAGAGAGAGGTGGTCGCGATCTGATGTGAGCTACTTCTCTTCCCGTTAATGAGTCGAATAGTTATGTTATAATATCGCATGAAGATGAATCGTATGATTATTTTCAATATGTATAGACATTCATTTCAAAGATTATTGAAGGACTTAAGATTGACCACAATATGCTCTGCAAGTCATCAAAAGACTTATTAGCTGACTTCATGTTCATAAGTCTAAAAGATCAAAAGGAGAAACCCAAAGGATTTGGCAAATCATCCAGTGAACTAATATCCCTACGAATCAAATCGAATTTAAATATGTCCCAAATTCACAGTAACGATAAAGTATATTAATTTATGCTGAGACAGAGACGCTGGTTAAAGTACCCTACCTTTTAACTTTTTTTAACTTTTAACTTTGAATTTCATTGTATAGCGTTTTGTTTGGTTTTCATTAGTATTTTTTTATTTTCTCTTTTATTAAGTATATATAACTAATTCTTTTTAGTTTAACCTACGTAACTTTTTAATTATTTTATGTAATTGTTAACTGGTTCCTCGCGATACAGGCTTAGCCTAGTGTGGGGACCCTGGAAATATTGTTTTAAATTGTGATACCTAATAAACGTTATCTTTATCTTTATTAATATCATAAATATTATTGATAATCTATTTTAAGAAAAACAAGCGCGAATAGCCTAAAACAAAATCACCATTTAAATAACACTGATTCTTTAATTGGGCATACACTAACTACCTCCGCCATAGTGGAGTGACCTGTGGAGGTCATGCATCCAATTTCCTTCAGAAACAGATATATATTTTGTAATTAAACTAAACTGATTAGAGATTATATAATGTTTTATAGTATGACCAAATAACGCTTCAAGAATAAAAACAATAACCGTTATATTATATAAGATTCTACGAAAATCTCCGAGAACACCGTGTTATATTATTAATCAGATTTAAAAAAAAATCCTCTCTTTGACAAGTTATGATATATAAGAATCTGTCATTTCCATTTATTTCACGATTATAACACATACATTTGTAATTATTCTAATCATTATTAATGACAGTGTAGAGGAGACATGACAAATTAATATCTCGCCAAAACCTACTTAAAATTAAACATATTTCAAATATAGACAATAGTCAAAATACACGAATGAGAATGGGAAATACAACTGATATCAAATAACACAAGTTTGAATTTAATGTTTTGAATACCTACATTCGAAATCGTAATTCTAAGTGTTAGCCTTTGACAAGAATAATGTTCGACGTTTGACCAAAATATGATAAACATAAATTTATCGGTCCATTGCATTCCGGCATCGCGCGTCAATACGAACCTTTCCGTAATAATGTGACCTGTCACAAGGAATGATGTTGACGCATGAGTTATAGCTTGAACTTTGTAAAGTTGCAAACATAAGAATATTGTAAACAATTTAACTTTTTTTTTCTCCATAAGTTGAACAACAAGAGTACGTCCCTGATGGTAAGCGATTGCTGTAGCCTATGGACGCTTATACTAACACTATCACTCACCAGCGCTTTGCTAACCTTAAACCCCCTTTCCCCAAGGAGCTCTGGAAACCTTACCTTAAGAACATAACACCTGCGTTACACCAACGTTAAGGTTAAATTACGTGATCCGATATTTCAATTCCATACATTTATTTCATTTTCGTTAGCGTTAACGATTGTAGAAAGGCAAATTGGCTAGGCACAAAGATTTCAAGTCCGGTGAAGCTGTAAAAGCCGTCAGAGGATCCAGGGCCCCTAAGGCTAACAGTATAGTCAGTTCTAAAAAAAAACAAAGATTATTTAGGTTCGATCTTGTGTAGGATAAAGATATTTCAAAAGTCAGGCTACCCCAAGTAGTAAGAAATCGCCAAAGAAATTCATCTGTGCCCAACCTCTAATGACAGAGTGGTGATGTTGTGATGCATTCCGACTAATAGATGATCCAATTGTTGAGTATACATCCTCTTCAAGACTTAAAAAACCTATGAAATACAACAATCCACGTATATCTACGTGTTGCTTATGATCCAAAACTTACTTGCTTATCAAAGTAAATGAACACGAAAAATTGGCCAAGGCCTCTTCCGGAGTAATGACCGGCCACGGCGTATTGGTGATTTCAAACGCCGAGAAATTCATACGTCTATATTTCACCAACATAGTGTGATAGATACAAGAATATTTCTCAAGCGTTCAGGTTGATTTCCTCACGATATTTTTTTCACCGCCAGCCAGATAGTGTTACTAATTTAAATTACCATTAAGAAAACCGGCCGGGATTCAAACCTACGGACATTTAACTGACATTCCACATATTTCCACGTATTTATATTTATTTATTTACTTAAATATTAAATTTTTCAAATGTTTTTAGATAAAAAGATACTTTTATTGCATTTTAATAAATTCACTTATTACGCTTATATAATAAACTTAACTTTCAATTGTATTGTAACATTGCAAAATAGAACTGCCTACCTCTTAAGATTCTTCAGATAAAGGTTTAATCAAAATCACACTCATAATAATTATACCGGAGTAAATAAAGCTAAAGCTGATTTCGAAAAAGATACTTACTTAATATTTTCCAACAGAAATTAGTTGTACTTATTAGCAAAACAGCCGGTCGGTCGAGTGGCACTGTAATTTACAAATTAAAGAAATATTCACACGTGTGTCCAAGCCTTAAGATTAACAGCAATTCGGTACGGATCACGATCTCCATGTGGTACACACAAGAGGCGTTAGTAGTTTTATGTACTTGACTTATCCCTGACATTTAGATATCATATTCTGAGAATAACGACGGTGACAGCTAATGTGAATTTTCTTCCTTGTTGATAAAAATGACTTTAATATTTCGAGATTCTTTAAAATACAAATTGGATAGTTAATTTATATGTTCCCTTAAGGCTAAACTTTAAATCCGTATTAGACATAAACCCACAGCCCTATGTAGTTTTAAGGCCTACTTGGTAGTAAAACTATACTACTTTTAAAAATATTTCTCAGCCAAGTCAGCTCCACAGGATATTCTTTCTGCAAAATTAACATATATTTGCTACGTGGTGGCTGCACTGTGACTGATGGTAAGCACATTACAATCCAAAAACAACGACGACCACCGAGAAATCTGAAATCCATTTCCGGTCGCCACTGTCATGCCGTCCTGCAAGACACTCGGCAGCTGAATATACACTAGCTGATCCCGAAACAAGACAAACCAAAAAATTCACTTTGACAGGTTTATCACCATCTGCATGGAGGTCGCGACCCAGTTGAGTCTGTACCCTAACTACCAAGTTTGGTTACTGAATGTACACCGGTTATTCCTGGAACGCGACGCGCTTTTACGTGCCACAATAGCGTGGGTTACACCTTGTGTATGGTTCTTGCAATGCAATCAATCAGAAATATCGTATTCTACAACTCAGCACTTAGAATAAATATTTCTTGATATACTAAAGTTAGCTAAACCAATTCACTTTTAAAGTAGCACGTTAAAATGACAGTACTGTCTATGGCTGATGCTAAGCACAGTACAATCTAACAACAGTGGTGACCATCGCGAGATCAACAATCCATCACCAATCACCATTTTCATCTCGACCTGCGCAAACAGAAACTGGATATGTACCGGCTGTTATCGAAACGCGACATGTATAGGCAAACTAATGTTGGCGGACTTTTCATCATATGTATGGTGATAGTGAGCCTATCAAACTGTACTGCCCAGCCACCCCGCTATCACCGTTTCTTCATTTACCTACTCACTGGTTGCACCACGTTCATGTAAAGTTGGCTTGAGCGTCTCAGGTTGTAAGATGTTATTTTACACACTCTTATTACTACTATGCAATCTTGTAAATTGACATTGATCAGGTATCTCATCCAGTTATATTACCAAGTTATTGACTTGTATATAATCAAACGTTATTGATCGTTTTGACTATTAAACCAAAATCAAATTTCTACTAAAGTCTTTCTAAACAAGTTAAATAAAACCCGTAACACATTGATATCGAGAAACGAAACCAGAATCGTGTTGGCGACCTTATCGTAATTAATTTTATAAATTCACAAAATAATTTTCTTTTGTAATTTAAATCACTATAAGATCATTTGGAACCGCTACAAACTAACCATTTATTTATGTTTATATTATTATACCATTTCTGTAGATAAGTATGTATAGCAATCTTGCTTACTCATATTTATACAAAAGTTTTGTGAGAATTTTATTATTATTTATTTTATTATATTAATCATCATTCCATTATTTGTTATACAATAAGACAAGTATAGCCTGCTCCTAATGTTGATGTCCTTTCATTCACTCACGTTGCCACATTCCACACCTTTAAAAATAAGTAGAAATAAAAATAAATATATATATTATATAACATTGAAACGGAAGCGTGAACTCACCGTGCATGTAAAAAATTCATGCAAGTTCGAGATTGACAGTTGACTTTCAACTAATAGAATGGAAATATTTGTGTCATTAAATCATAAATATTTAAACTATAAGATTTAAAATCGTTTAACATTTAAAAATGTCTAACGCTTACTTTCTGTGAATTCTAATAATATAGGTTTGCAATATATCTAACTTTCAGTGTGTTCGAATTTTAATCTAAATAGTTTAGCAAAATATGTAATAATCTAATATTAGGCACATAAAGCCCAAGAGATTGTTTGATTGGACGGACTAATCCGTGGAACTACCAGTAAGGGTTGAAGAATTATATCTGGCTCCTAACTTTTTATTGAGGCTATATAACTTCACGCTAGGACTCTATGTAGCAGATCAGTAACCATGAATTGACATTCATTGGAGCCTTCTGGAGACTTTTTTTATCGTTATAGGTTTAGCGTTGTGGCTACAATCTCACCAGATCTTAAGTGACGATGTGGCCCAAGATTGTAGCACGCTAAGCCAAGTGGTAGACTGGCTCCCAAGTGCAGCAGCTGGAAAACAACTGTCGGTGTTTGGCGACAGATTTTCAACTTGAGGCTGGTAGCTATCTAGGCAGGCGGCCCTACCACCATGCTATGGTTTCATCACGATGTTTTCCTTCGCCGAAAGCTCAGGCTTCAAAAAGCTGTAGGCAAGTACGGGAATCGAGATCAATGATAGGTTATACGCGGATGCTTTAAACTTATAACTTTAAAATGTCACTTATTTTACTATCTCGAGTGTACAATGAATCAATCAAGAGAAGCTCGATCGATGTACACGACATGTCATCAGAATAAAAGTTAAAGACTTCATACTTCCAAATAAGCGACATAAATATCGTCTGACAAATTGAATTATAATTACAAGCTGCAAAAAATTGACTGAAGATGTTGTGGCTATAAAATCGCAATGAACAGTCTCGGGCGCAGCGTGTGGTGAGTAATAACGAGCCACATTACTCTTTATAGTAATACGTTTATTCGCTTTTATTTTACAATACTGATTGTTTCATTGAACCTTGAGACATGTATCAGGGTTGTACGCAATCGAAAATTTACGACCGAACGTACACATAAATCGATAACCTATGTCTGCCTACGAGGTAGGGCAGTTTTAAATTATATGTAATGAAGGTAGCTTTCTAAAAAATTAACCAAAGATTTAACTAGCTTTTTTTAATACTAGCTGGGCAAAATGACTGTACCGCACCTTATGGTAAGTACGATACAGTCCACAAACATCGGCAACTATCGGTAACACAATATCTTTCATCGGCAGTCTCGTTTGAAAAACCCAATATCATGGGAAGAAGGGAACACGTTTGGCTGGGAGATCATTCCACATCTGCACGGTACAGCAAAAGAAAGAAGTTGCGAACATCTTTGTTCATGCCGTGATGGGCGTTACCTTCCCTAGTCCCCTAAATAATAAGTAATCTAAACAACAAGTTAGGATGAAACCAGCTGTTCTTGATCACAGTTTTGCCTTAGTTAGCTTAGAATTTTTTAATGTCTAGAGTGTCTTGATATTGGTGGAACAAGACACTTAACAGGAAAACTTTAACAAGATAGATTTTTAGCACAGTTTTAACACTAGAAATATACATTAATTAATAGTTCAAAATCAAAATTTTTATATTTATAACAAGGAACACCCACAATAAGAATTTTTGTGTTTAAAGTAACCGGAAGCGGCGGTGGCAAGATTCGCACGTGTGCCCTATCGACGGCATTCTGTAGTCCACGTGAGCGAAAACGCGGGCACAGCTAGTGAAACTACAAAATTACTCCTCTTGACGAATGTTCGGCTTTCAGAAACAGTCATTTTTATATCATTGTACTCCAATATGCTCTAGTTCTCCGAACCAGTAAAAATTTATTCATTTAATTGCTCTACACAAAATAATTTAATTAAGTATCTAAAAATCCAAGCCGATTTTTTTAATCTAAAACATTACACTGACGATGATTTTTTGTTTTTCTCATACAATTTTTTTAATGATTATTATTATCATGAATTTCAAAATTATGAGTGAAGGTTCCATATTGACGAAATTGTTCAAGTAATAAATAGCCGAGAAACCAGTGCAATTTTTTTTTATAAAAAATTATACTAATATATACTTAAGTCGAAATCTGTACATTAAAGCTATTTGAGAAAAAATACTACGGGGAGGTTTAGAACAATTCCTCATCAAACATTTCGATATTTTGAAATATTTGTCTGTCTGTCTGTTGTTACTTTATACGCCAATCAAACAGAAACTATTGGACGGTTATAATCAACTTATCGAGCAGTAATGCATGAGATACTTTATAAGTCTATGTAATAAATCTTAAGTCTGTGTCTATATCATACACTTGTTTGGTAGAGTCTGGGGATTTAATAATGGCCTAAGTGAACAAAACTAAATTCGGGCATTATATCTGTTTTTGAACAAGTAATTTCCTTCTTCAGTCAATATAGCATTAATCACTGTTATTAATCATCATTAATTTCACAATAGGTATTTTAACGTACTTAAATTATGTATTCAATTATAAATCTCATTTTTATTATCCACTAACTATTCTATGTTTATTCAATATGCGTTTTAGGTAGTATTAAACCATTAATTATGATGCTATAAAGTTTATAAATGCCCAAATTCAAAAGTGCAGAACTTGTGCAGGGTTTCACTGTGGAAGTACAACTTCCATACCTGTATATTATGTCTGACAATTCCGCAAGATCGCAGTTGCAATTCCGAAGGTCCGAAGGATTTAGTTAGCAACACTCACTGGCACTCGGAGCGTTCCAGCTCACTCGCTAGAAGTCTTTTAACAACTGGACTCAGTTAGGACTCTGGTCTTTCTGAAGTTGTCCACTCCCTCTTACTACATCGGGTCCTTCAAACGTAGGGTTACCATTCGTCACGACATATCGGGACTGTCACCGTTATAACGCCCTCTATCCCGTCGTTCCGACAAAGTTCTATTACGTGCCGATTTTCGCGCAGTTACGGCATTTCAAAAACTTGCGCTAAATTACTTAGCCGTATTGTGAAAGGAGGAAAATGATGTGTTTATTTTGAGAAACGGTTGCTTTTAACAATAAAACTTGTGGACAAAGTGGGCTCTGAAGAGTGGAAGGCAAAAAATTTAGTAATAGAGATGCGCTTAAAATTTTTAAGTGAAACAAAAAAATCCGGAAGCAAAACACTATATGTTTGAATTTTGCGGATATTTGTTTAGTATACCTGACCATAACGCCACTGCGGAAATATTTATATCGAACCAGTGGACTGATGAAAGAAATCGCCTGCTGCCGAAGACTCTGAAGAGTGTTGAGTGCTATTTACTTGCTAAAATATGGAGTGAATATGATTTACACAGAGTTTTATAAACATGTAAAGAGCGAATTACTTAAAAAAGTAAAGTCTTCAGCAAAATCTAAAGCTTTATCCAGACGACGCGCGTTGAGATTATCGCCTGAATCAAGCTTAACTGAAAAGTGAAGAGATATTTATGTACACAGCATGATAATAATGTTTTTGGATTGTGCTGGGCTAGCTATCAGTGACAGAGCCGTCACTTTTCCGCTAAATCGCTATAGGCTGCAGTTCAGCACTGTACATTAGTTGGACTGCAAGCTTGTTTGCCACATCATATAAAACAATGCTACAATCAAATTAAAAGTAATGATTATATTATTTATGAAACGTTAAATTAGCTTTACAAACTTAAATAAAATAAAAGCCAGCAAAATGAATTCACATTATTATCATTGATGGCTAAATGCATCATGTCACACTACCGTATAAAGAATCGCACGCAACTCTCAATTTTACCCTTTACTAAACGCTCCAAAAGAAACAACTTAATTCTTTAGATAGGATGCAAAAATGATATCCTACTTTTATTTAAAAATCTCAGACAACAATGCAAGAGATATAAACTTAATTAAAACTAGATAATGAATTCGTTAATTAATAATGTTTTTATAAGTTGATACAACATTGTATTACAACAAGTTAAAACGAAATCCTATTATTAACTATCATTAGATTTCTTATATTGCCATTTCATCTTATCATTTAATTACATTGATACATTTCTACTGTACTTCTAAATAATCACTATATTAAGTATGACCTTTTAATCAGGTATATTTTATTAAAACTTGTACGAACTAAACAATATAGTCTATATTAATAGAAATATATTAATTTGTATATAAAATAAATAACAAACCTATTTTCGTCTCCAATGTAATCGTAAAATGGAATTTAATGGAACAGCATAACAGTAAGTAGGTTAACATGCCAGCGACGATGGGTTGCCGATCTCCATGGTCGCCATTGTGTTTGGATTGTACTGTGCTTACGATCAGGGATACTGCCATCATTTTCCCGAGATACTATAAAAAAATACAGTGTCTGCTATACGTATGCCATGCCATATACATATTTACCTACATTATTATCTACATGCTAGAGCTATTTTGTGGTCTAACTAGTTTGGTTGTACTGTATCCGCAGTTGAACTCTAATCGAATCGGAAGGTTGCACTATCTATCTATAAGTCAAAATGTCACCTGAATTGTTGGTAAATTGAAAACGGGGCTTCTGTAATTTTAACATGCATACTAATCAGGCTACTTGACCAATAAAATACAAAAACGTACTTGTATCACTTCAAGTAAAATAATCTGTATGAATAGGTACCTATATACCTATAGGCATTACGTAAACAAAGCGATTTCGACAATGATTTAAAAATTGATTTCGAAGTAAAATTGCCCTGCTTTTGCGGCTGAGTGCCTTCAGCGCTCACCCCCAAGCCCGAAGAAGCTGTAAAAGCCTTTGAAGCTTTAGGGCCTATAAGACTTACAAGTGTAGTCAGATTAAATATACTAAGTAAAATTATTAGAGGATTTTGCTTAAAATTTATTTATCTGAAATATCATTTATCAAACACGAATACTTCAAGACTAAAAGAAAAAGAAAAATATCAGACCATAGTTTGAAATCGAATATGTTATAATTTATAATAGCATTCTTAAAATACGACGTAAACGTTATGAACTATTTCATGAATGAATATAGTACACTGAAAAATTATATTATGCCGAATAGTGAAAATGTTGTAGATATAATCGATTCGTTTTCGCTACCAAAAAAGAAATTCCATGAGTTGAGTACTGTGTACATATGTGTAAACATCCGATAGTTGACAACTTACTGTTAAATGGTAAGTAAAGAGTAAAAATTAATAACTTGTATCTGTTGTAAAAGTATTTAAAAAATTAAAGTAAATAAATTTGCAAATTCTTATCTTTACTGTGAAGATGTAGAATCGCTTCACGACCCGGCCAGTGTATTTCCCCCCATCTACGATATTGGTTGTTGTCTCATTAGCCTCATATTAGCCTAGAGGTCGTGAGCGCGACCGCTATGATCGAGGTCCTGGGTTTTCGATTACCAGGTGGAGCAAAGTGTTATTGAGTTTTTCTATGAAATTCTCAGTAGCAGCTCGGAGTTTGGCTTTCTGCCCGAGTAATGGCAATGGGCTCGCCCGCTATTACATGGGAGCTAAAAAACATACACGGCGAACACCGTGGGTGTACATTGGTTCACCTCTGCCGATGTATGTATGTATATAAACGAGGTAAGAAGATACACTTCTGCAGGTCGGTATGACAGGAACGAATTCCGATGGAATTTGTAAACGGCGCGGCGGCGCGAGGCGGTGCTGCGGTCGCTGTGGTTTCTGGACTGTACCTATCTTATATTCGATGACTACTGAACAGTCAATGCTGAGATATAAAAATCAAACGTCTCAAAATACTATAGTAAAGCTATTTCTAACTTAATAAACCTTCACTTCATATTAGGAATGTAGGTAGGTACACATAAATATTAAACAATGACTTATAAAGTCACAAAAAAATTACTTTGGTGAAATTTGAAGTATTTTTTTAAGTTTTACATAGTCATTTGGTCCAAATGTAAATAATCTTGATTATCTCATTTTACCCTCCTGATTACGCCTTTCGGGTGTCGTACATGTTTTAATACTTACTAAATACTATTCGTATATCTTTCTTATGAAGGTAAAATATTTAACAATACAATAGACGCTCGATAATCCAGCCCCTTGTTGGTAAGTAAATACGGCAAATCTTCTTCAATGTATGGTTGAACAAATTTCTACTTGCTGCGAGTTACTGTAAAGTTATTTCTACAATAATATTTGTATTATCTATTAAATTATTTAATTCATGAAGCTGCACATCCTGTAGTATCGGTTTTATCTCACCATTTTCAAAACTAATCGGATTAAATGCAACTTGTTTTCAAAAAATTCCCAATTACAAAAGGCCGGTTGCAGACGTTGCAGCACTCGATAATCCAACAAATATCCAACACCGCCTTGCAAAACGTTCTCTGAATTACCGTGGGTCGACTCAACTGCATTTATAAAATATTTTTTACGTTTTTAATCACGGAATAGCACCTCGCATCGACATGGATAACGAACTGAAATGAATTCATTACACGGCCGAACACACCACCGAATGCCATTGAAATGTGTAGTACGATATTCGCGCATTATCAATGGCATGTTTGAATACTTTCACGCGGAGCACAAGTCGGTAGCGTGCGCAACCCCCTCTGCCTCGACACCGAACTATATAAATCAGCTCCCGCCCTCATTTCTTACAGACGCAAGTTGCACCTCAAAGTAGCGATTCCTGGAAGATATTAGTCTTCCAGCAGCGCTATTAATTCGAAAATTATACCTATTTCTTAACTATCTTTCACTCTTTCTTTTCTGTGATTAACCTCATTACAAAATGAAATCCATGGTAAGTAACCTCTGAATATGTTTTTTTTTTTAATTACTTCGATCTTGATATTTTTTGTATAATTATGGCTTCTGCCTATGTAGGCAATTTCGCCAATGTCAAGTGTGATAAATATATGTATGATCATGGTATTAATTAATGATTTTGGAAATTGCAATAACTTTTGGGAAGATATATTAATACAATTTAAAATCTCCATTCAATCAATAAGCAATATTATACAGTTATCCCGCATATGATTTACATACAGTAAAATCACACCATACCAACTAAATTTATGATTCGGGCACGTTTCACCAAAAATTTATAAAATTTCTCTAGGCACAAAACTAGCCAGACCTTTTGATATTAACCAAGGAATGTTTCTTTGTTTGTTCTCTGTACCGTTCTCCGATTACGATTAAACTTTTAGAATTAGTGTAACTACTTTACTATAGATGGCGGGCGAGTTGTTTCATTTTCAAAACAACGGGAACGAAGTCACG
The DNA here is from genome assembly GCA_033032175.1 of Saturnia japonica. Taxonomy (NCBI): domain Eukaryota; kingdom Metazoa; phylum Arthropoda; class Insecta; order Lepidoptera; family Saturniidae; genus Saturnia; species Saturnia japonica. The sequence continues at coordinate 9,879,243 of CM065324.1, read as the reverse complement.
GGTTAAATCTAGTATAACATATTTCTTGAAATTTGACGTCACAAATAAGCCGTGGATATTAAAAAAAACCCTATAAAATTTACACAAGTGCAATATTAAGCGCATACGTGATTATTAATGTCAGCCTAAAACTAGGATAAGCTGGAAAAGTACATCATCATAAAACGTAAAAAATCTGTTAAACGTAAACAAGCATCATTGAAATTCTACTCAAAGACCACTTAAGTTTATAATTATTTGCAAATCTAACGAACCGTGAGTTTTTAATATCTTTATACTCACCCACAAAATGTGTTGGAAATTAATTGTGATTAAATCGCGAGCATAGGTGACCAACTAACCAACTAGAGTAATAGTGTCGAAAATTGAAAAGTTAACGACGCGTGCGCACGGTTCATATACTAGCGGGTCATTGTCAGCGTATTCAGTTATGATTCACTTTATAAATCGCAGTTTTTTTTTTTTTTTTTTTTTCGAACTGACTACACTGTTAGCCTGAGGGGCCCTAAAGCCGCTGCGGCTTTTACAGCTTCACCGGACTTGGTACTAGTTTCACAAACATTTAACAATGGAGAAATGATGTCTCAGTTGTAACGTGTACGGACTCCGCATCGATCAGCATGAGTTCGCATCCCTGCAATGAGCCTGAGCTTTCGCTGGAGGAAATCATCTGATGAAACCATAGTATGGTAGTCGGGTGTTTTCTAACACCCGACTGGCTAGTTGTAAATCCTTAAATTTGAAAACTGTCGCCAAGCACCTACAGGAGGTTGAGTCAGTTTCCCCACTAGGCTTAGCGTGTCACTATCTTCCGCTGCCACATCGTCACATAACGTCAAGTGAGATTTTGGCCATAACGCTAAACCTATAAACGATACAAAACAAAAAAGATTTTTTTTTTTATATATGCCCCACATAATTATTTTGCATAGTTTTAATTAGGTACAATCGAAATAATTAATATGATTCAATTAAAATTTTATAACGACTATAATAAATTACTGCATATACATATATACATGAAGGTTAGTCTAAGTCAATATTACCTGCAAACGCTGCGGACAACAATCTAAGAAATATGAAGCTATGCATAAATCGTTAAAAGTTCCATTTTTGTTAATTATTACGTGCATCGGGTTTGTGTTCAACCAATATGTTTTTTAAAAGCTTTTCCAATGATTACGAGATAACAGTACGATGAATATAATGAATCTTGAGTGGTTGCTCTTGTTCTTGAAATGTAATTTAATTTCTGCCAACTCTATAACAATTTTCTGGGTCGCGACCACCATTCACCAGGTGGAACACCCGTCATAGCCACGATTCTCTTTTGATTTGTCACGTTTCGGAATCAGCCGATGTATATCCAACTACCAAAAGGCTTGCAATTGCAGTTGTATGTCAGCGTGCAAGAGGGTGGTCGTCACCATCGTTTTTGATCTTTTTGATCCAAAATTGTGTCTGCTCATTCGTTCATAAAATCGACTTCTAATTCTTCTTCTTTCTTTAATTCCTGTAATATTTGACTTTCAAAACTCATTTCACTATTAATATGTTATATTATAATTGACCAACACGACCTCCATAAGACATTTCATGCTCTTATAAACACACTGTAAAAAATTGACTAGTGCATGTATCCACAGGTCTCGTTTTTGCGCAAAATCAAAGTCACGTGTATCCGTTTGAACTTGCGTATAGAACGAAATAAGTGTTTTTGCAACATCCAACACAATAATGCGATTCGTAGAGTCGCGATATCTACTTTTGCTACACGAAAGGCGCCTGCATGACATGTAGACCAGTCACATATCCTGGTACATATCATTAATAATTCCTATAAATTTTTTATCTAAACTTTCTTTGTCTAATCGTCTCTCATTATTTAAGTCGACTATTACAAAAGCATTTAATGCATTCACAAAACACACAATATCTTATTAGCTAATATAATTAACATTCAGTGTTATGAAATAATGTAGCATATTTACTTATTATAACTATTTGCGTTTACGTAGATCATAAAGTGAATCAGAGCACGAACAAAACACGATCGTGTATTTATTTAAATCCATTTACAGAAAGTGTCAATGTCACCGAAAGTGGATTATGCTGGACGAAATACATTATAAGAAGTATATCTTATAGAAGTATATGTATATCTTTAACCCTTCAACGGTTTCATTGTGATACAAGTTTACCTTGGCTATGAATAACTTCTTTAAAAATAGATATAAAAATAAATATGATATAATCACCATAATAGTATATTTTAAGTATCATTTCAATTATTTTAACAAGTATCACAAGAAAAAATGGTCTTTTTCAAAGTTTATTAATCTCAAAGTAAATTGTGATATAACTCATAAAGTTATTACTTTGATACTTACTATTATAAAGGCATTAGGACATTATTCTGCTCTTTCTAGTAGTCAATAACTATACTACAGCTCCAGAAAAAAACCCTTAGATCTACAAACTTTCTTGGTGATCGTTCAAAGAGTGTTAAAGCTTATAAATCTCACATAGGTATCCCAACGTCCATTTATATAACTATCTATAAATATAGAAATTGATCTCTCTCAAATATTGAAATGTATTTTATTTAAACTTGCTTAACTCAATTTCTTCTTTGTTTCTGTTTCCAAAACTTAAGCGATTCTAACAAGTATATAGAATATTAAAATTTTGTTTTTCCTTACAAATAGAATATTTACGCATTATATTATTATGCGTGTCGTCAATAGTCCGTAACGATTGAATTCATGCTCCATTTATAATCCCAATGTCAACCGGGCAGCGTTCCACCTCTTCACTTACCTTGTCAAACGAATTGCTTAGCATTTAAATGTTGTCGTTGTAACTTCATACTATGTTACCTGCGAAAACCTTTATAATTATGTAGTGTTTAGAACTCACAGATATAATGCCTATTAGCCTATAACCATCCTCGATAAATAGACACAAAATAAGTACAAAAATAATTTTTCTAATCTAGTTCCAGAGATTGGCGCGATTTAACACATAAACAAAAAAAACAATCCTGTGAGCCTTTATTATTAGTATATTATACAGTAATAAACAACTAATATGTCATCCTCATGGAAGGCAGGCCACACCTACCGTGTAGTGACCACTAGTGTCGTTTGCCTCGCCGCTCACTAGAGCTTTTTGTCTGCATTCCATCGCGCACCAATTTAGAAGGGCAAACCCACGCGCCCGCACTCTTATCAATAATATCCTAATTACAATAATAAAAATACAAACAAATGACCTTCCAAGCAAGGGTACAAACGCTACTTTCAACAATGGCATACCTGACTAAAGCTTTTCCTTGATAATCCAATCGAAATTACTCGACTGATCAAAATTAATTACTTATTTTTCAGTAACATATTGTTTTTTTTTTTTAACACTATATTCAGGTAATAGATTAATAAAATTGCAATAGTACCTTAGTTCTAGACATTCTATATATGTGCACAGCGTACATTTTTTAGCAACCATTGTTTAAGTAAATAGACGGTGAAGAACGAAACATAAAGTTTAAATTAATTACAAAAAAGTACAACATTTATAAATTATATTAAACAATTAAAAAGAAATCCTACTTAATAATATTAATAATCTGAAAGTTCGTATGTTTGTTACTCAATCATGCAAAAACGGCTGAACGTATTTGGTTGACATGTGCCTTACAGATATACCTAGTTTATAACCCGAATTAACACGGGATACTTTTTATTCCGGTAAAATACATATTTTTCGTTTTTGTCTGGACCCAATCCAAAAGTGCACGTAGAAGAAACCGCGGACAGAAGTGGTTATAATATTAAAGTCAACTTTTAAATAATATAAAACAATGACTTCGCATCATTTTAAACACACATTCATTATACTTAGAAGAATTAACGAAAATTTCATGTGACATTTACTTGGACTTGTATTAAATAATGAAATTACTCAGCGCGTGGGAGAATTGCATCAGCCAAACTCCTATAGATAACAACATAGAAGGTTATATTTAGGGTTGTCAACAGTCCCACAACAGCCGGGACCAGAAGTCTCGTTTTGAGGCAGGGACTAAACTTTTGGGCAAAAGTAGAAAAGTGAACGCACGTTTTGTTTTATTCTTATTATAATACTTATTAGTTATTACTAATGCTTTTCTAATTATATAGTTAAACTACTTCATTATATACTTTTTTTTTTGCCAAAGCAAAACATATTCTTTAACACTATTTCAAATGTGAAAGTTAACTCTAATTTCTTATTGTATTTCTCGCCTTCATACTTTGATAGTTTAGTCCCGCTTTTTTGAACCACATCCCACATTATGATTGCAAATTTCTCGCAAATTCATTCACTAAATTTGGCAACCCTAGTTACGTTCGATTTAAAAACATCTAATATTTTGTTTAATTTATTTGAAACTTTTATCACATTCATCACTTATATTGATTAATGATATGTCATAATTTGTTAATAAAATTATTTAAGAAGCAATTAATATGTCGCATTAGCTTTTAACAATTATAGCTGATTGAAATATATTAATATAGGTACATACCAATAGTTCGATGTATATTTTTTTACTGGCTCGGAAAAATTACCACATGAAGTTCCGGTCAATTTTTCCCGGCACAGTATCTAAAGTTACCAGATGGTTACAGTTCTTACATTTTTCTTAACTTTTGACCCTCTTGTGTATCACGTATGTATTCTTTTTAAATCAAATAAAAAAGAATGTCCCTCTTTTTGTGTAATCGGTAAAAATGGCGAATATGTCTTAATTCAAAGAAGGGATTTTAGTTTAAAGAAAATTATACTTATGCATGAAACATTTAACTTTAAAGGAATGAAACGTATCTTTCGAGTTATGAGTTCTGGGAACACTGATTCCAAAATCAAGGATAATATAAAGTATTCAAGTCACATCGACTGATATACCGGGCTCTAGTCTTTAGTATCCTTTCCACGTTCTAGTTCACATTCTTTATAAGGGCAAAAAATGAATATGTACAGAGCTAGGTCTGACAAACGAGGGTAACCAGTCCCCAAGTATGCCGGCGGGCAGGTCCGGAAGGCTTACTTCCTGCTCCTCGACCTTCGACTGGCCTTCAGACCTTTGTGCCATTCACTCAATGTTCTGAATTACTTTTAAGCATAGCAAATTAAGCGCGAAATGCTAAGCTTATAAGGTGACTAATCTCTTTGTCGTCTCTTAGTAAACACGTCATTTTAATATAAGTATTAAAAAAAACATAAATTTATTTCAAATTGAATTCAAATTCTTGCTGTGTGCCCTAATATCCCAAGCCCTTCTCCGACCCCCAAAATTATAGTTTAAGATACAAAATTATAATTAAGATAAACAACATTATGCCTTTAACTATTCTAACCTATTATTATCGATACGAAAACTTACACCGTTATGATTTCACGGTGTTTGCTGACTTTTCATAACAATTAACGGATATGAATCAGTATTTATTATTTTAAACAAGACATAAATATATAGATGAAAATATTTATAGACTCGTGTAAAAACTTAAATAGTCACTGACACGGAACAATAAATGAAACATACTATTCTGCTGAATCACAGCACTTTCAATCACAATTTAATAAAGCTAAGATAAGATATAAGCTATAATAGGATAGATTAATTTCAAGGACTATCAATACAATTGACTTAACAAATCATTTTCATTCAATATCAACCTCATGTTGAAAATCTGTCGCCAAGTACCTATATGTGTATTCTCCGGCAAATGCACTTAAGATCCGATCCCTTCTATGATTAGTGTATACCATCTTTGATCACATCATCAGATGAGATAGTGGTGTAACGATAAACCATTATAGTAAAAAAACTAACAACCAATTTAGTATCAATTATATTAAAAAGTAACCAAAACTCCAGGAGTGCAAAAAAATTATGCGAAATTTCAAAGCTTCCAATAGATATAACATTGAAACTTATCTAGCTTCGATTTTGAAAATGAACAACTTACACGCAATCTGTTGTAAACTGGTTGTACTAAAACATGGGCGTGCGCACAAAAACTTACAAAAATTTCATCGCGATCGACATCAATTGTTTCCTGAACGCATTATAGAAGATAAACAATGAAACATTTATTTTTATATAGAAAAATAAAGATGAAATCAAACCGCTGCCAACGATACAATTACCATAAAATACGATCGATAATTTTCTTTAGTAAGCTCTCCGTAATTGGTGGCAATGAAATTAAATGCCAACACAGTTGTACTGACATTCTATGGCAGTACATACTGTCATCGATAATTTATAATCTTGCTCTTGTATGTTGCCGTATTAAACATTTTATGACTCCCTTATACCTTTAATGTTAACAACATTTATATAGATATCATTAAGACACTACTTTAATAAAAACGGCTCTACAAAAGTTCCGACTCAGTTTATGGTAACTCAGTTGCGAAAAATTTACTTATTTACCCAATACTACGATTGTATTTGTTGTATTGTAATAGAAAATATTACGAGACTGATAAGATAGAACATCTACCAAAAATTAGTTTGAAACAAAAACGGAATGAATTTTTATAACAGAACCACTTCAATTTTAAATTTAAAGATTTTTTATTTATTTATTCTAGAATCGCCAACAGCTCGCATATAATACTTGAGTTATTTTTACAATTCATTCTAAGTCTAATACAGATTTAAATTAGTTTCTCGGTTACAGTTAAAGAAGCAAGAATTTAAGTATTTTGAATAAATAATTGCAAAAAAATCAGTTGTGTTATGTCTCATGATAGTATTAGCAATAAAATTTTGCGCTCACAAAGTAGCGGCTAGAAGCAACATCATAACAACATCGCTAACATCGAATAACAAAATGACGTGATGAATTATAATATTAAGCAAACTCTGTTGGCTACAATTACGGTCAATGTTTTGCATGCCGATAGTACGATAATACTAAATTGTAAATTAAAGCGAATATATAGGTAGCACAATGAATACCTGACAAGTCCGTGGGTTACTTGTCACGTACAATTATATTATTATTATAAACAGCCACTTCTAATCTACCAACTGGTTCCAAGCCGGCAATTTAGATTTTCCGGATAACACTGACTGGGTGACAACTCGCAAGGACATTTAATAATGTCTTTATTACTAAAAATGTTTTAAAGATAAATAAATAAACTGTCCAGACTTAAATAAATAAATATCCTATTTTTTGTCAACAGATTGTTGTTGCTTGTTTGGCGTTGGCGTGCGGTGCTCATGCGTCAGGATGGGCCGGCCCTCCAGCTAACATCGCCCTGTCTCAAGATGGACGCAAACATTCTCGATACCCCTGAAGTAGCGCAAGCGCGTGCCAGTCACATCGCTGCCCTGCAACAGGCAGCCAAAAACAACCCAACCCCCAGGACGACGGATCTTATACCCCAATGTACAAGATATGCAAAATCTGAAGCAAATGGAAGGCCCCGAAAATCTAAAATCATGAGTTCCAACAATGTAACTTGTACGCACACACCCGCCCCTATGAGAAGCCACGCCTAAAAAAGAATGAATTAAAGGACGTACAGATTTTTTCTGAAATCTAAACACCATACAGCAAGAACTGAATAGTTATTCATGCAGACTGAAGGAAAATGTGCAATTTTATTAAAGTTAGAGATAAATAATTCGTTACTAAGAATAGAATAATTGATTTTGTGATTGAAAGAAAGACAAGTTACATTGAAGTACCAAAATCAACTTTATAACACCAAAATAAATACTAAAAAGTTTTAAAACATTTAAATTTCAACAAGACTCTCAACACCAAATCTTGTCTACGTACATGTTTCACCCTGCTAAGTAAAAAAACGACGAAATTAAAATGTTGTTGGGCACTAATGTTGGGCGAAATCACAGCCAATTAGAAGCTTTTATCATAGTTTTTCAAGCTCATATGAGGACGACTCTCGAAAACTCGAGGGTTCTCGGATTTTAAATGTACATAATACCAGGTGCAGCGAAGACTCTATCGTCAATACAAAGAACATGTTTTAGACATGAGTCTCTCTTCATTCGTTATATTGAAACTGGTGAAGGATATGTTTAGAAGTTGTCATAAAATGTGTTTAAAACTAATACATATATGTAAGAGTCTACAATTGATTAGTGATCATGTTACGATCCATTTTAAAATTACTTCATAAAATACAATAAAGGTAAAGAGCTATTTACAATCAAGTACATAAAACTCATAATTACGTGGCTACGTCATGGTGACAAATAACTACAAACTATATAATTTTACCATCGAAAGCTGTCATTGGAGGCGGCGCAAGGCCGATTTATCAAACGATAGACGCAATCAAACGATTAGACTGTACAACCACAAATATTAACCCTGTGAAGTTAGGTTACGAGTACCTACATATTTACAAAGTTGGTGTTGCAATTACGAACCAACATTATTGCGTTTTCACGTGCGAAGTAAACCATTTCTATCAGTTAACTGATCTAAGCTTCACCAATAATAAGTATTAAATACTTATTACCTAACCTGATGCAAACTCAAAAAGAATTTGAAATGCGCGCTCGAAAAAACCTTGACACGTTTAAAAAGGTACATTTTTAAAATTAAAAAAGTTTTTTCATTAGAAGTCTTTAGAAGGCACCTACGAAAGTTTAATATACATATTTTTATACCCTAATATTATTTTAATTAAGAAATAAATTAATTTAATTTATTAGCCTAACTACTGGAAACGGCAAGCTAACTATAACCAACCGTGGTACGTTTGGGATAAAAAAATATCAATAACTAGAAGCAGAAGTGAGGTTAGTTGAACAAAATTAATTTAAAGATTTTTTATTTATTTATTCTAGAATCGCCAACAGCTCGCATATAATACTTGAGTTATTTTTACAATTCATTCTAAGTCTAATACAGATTTAAATTAGTTTCTCGGTTACAGTTAAAGAAGCAAGAATTTAAGTATTTTGAATAAATAATTGCAAAAAAATCAGTTGTGTTATGTCTCAAGATAGTATTAGCAATAAAATTTTGCGCTCACAAAGTAGCGGCTAGAAGCAACATCATAACAACATCGCTAACATCGAATAACAAAATGACGTGATGAATTATAATATTAAGCAAACTCTGTTGGCTACAATTACGGTCAATGTTTTGCATGCCGATAGTACGATAATACTAAATTGTAAATTAAAGCGAATATATAGGTAGCACAATGAATACCTGACAAGTCCGTGGGTTACTTGTCACGTACAATTATATTATTATTATAAACAGCCACTTCTAATCTACCAACTGGTTCCAAGCCGGCAATTTAGATTTTCCGGATAACACTGACTGGGTGACAACTCGCAAGGACATTTAATAATGTCTTTATTACTAAAATGTTTTAAAGATAAATAAATAAACTGTCCAGACTTAAATAAATAAATATCCTATTTTTTGTCAACAGATTGTTGTTGCTTGTTTGGCGTTGGCGTGCGGTGCTCATGCGTCAGGATGGGCCGGCCCTCCAGCTAACATCGCCCTGTCTCAAGATGGACGCAACATTCTCGATACCCCTGAAGTAGCGCAAGCGCGTGCCAGTCACATCGCTGCCCTGCAACAGGCAGCCAAAAACAACCCCAACCCCCAGGACGACGGATCTTACGACCCCCGATGGGACAACGAAGAGTACTGGCAACAATCTGAAGGCAAATGGAACGGTGCCCCCGCTCAGTCCTGGAATGGTGCTCCTGCTGCTTCCTCCTGGAACGCTGCCCACGCCCCCTCATGGAACGCCCCCGCTCCCGCATGGAACGCCGGTCACGCTGCCGCTCCCGTCGCTGAAACCCCCGAAGTAGCCCAAGCGCGTGCCGCTCACTTAGCTGCTCTCTCCGCCGCTAAGGCATCAGCTCCAGCTCAACAACAGTGGAGCGAACCTTCCCACCAACAATGGAACGCTCCCGCTCCCCAGTGGAATGGTGCTCCCTCATGGCAGGGTGGTAATCCCGCTCACCAGCCCGCTAACATCAGATTGGCCAATGACGGATCTGGTATCCTGGACACACCTGAGGTAGCCGCCGCCCGCGCCGCCCACTTAGCCGCTCACTCGCAAGCCGCCCACGCCGCGCCAGCCCACCCTCCTCAGCAACACTGGTGAACATTTTCAACCCTTCCAGTTTCCTGGACTCTATACAGTGAGCCGGCTTGTAACTAGTTTTAGTTACGCCACGCACATTTACATTCTTGGCTCACGTCGAGGCGTCCTCTCTTCCTTCTTTTTCTCCCACTCTCAATCTCTTCAAAGTGCTAGTGCGTCAGTCTTTCCTTTCCTTGTAGCTTTTTGTTACTTTTATAAGAAAATTTATATTGAAAGAACTTTTGTACATAATAAATAATTTGTATGTATGCGTAATTAACGAATTATACGGAACGAAAAATACTAAATTGTTTTAATCACAATCACCGTTTTGTAATAAATTGCTGGACACTAATTTTAGCGTTGACATGTAACGGGCAAGGTTAACGAGTTAAAAACCAATATTTAATTAAATTATGTTTACTTTCAATTATGTAAAACATAACACAATATGGAACGCTATGACATTAAAGTCAAGAAATGATTTACTAAGCAACAATTTTTTTTTAATTCTGTAATTACTATAAACATCGCCACTTATAAAATTCATGATATTCCACACAAACTTTTATCAATTGATTTCCAGTATGCGTGATCAAATGTTATAAGAGAAAGAAAATATTAACTAAAATACAATGAGTTCCAAACAATAGTAACTTGTATCGCAACAACACCGCGACACGCTATGATGCAAATGCATCGATCTCTAAAAAAGATAGTGCAACTTTATAAGTGACTGTACATGTATTTATATTTCGTTGAAAATTAATCGTTAAACTACCTATACAGCAAGAACTGAATAGTTATTCATGCAGACTGAAGGAAAATGTGCAATTTTATTAAAGTTAGAGATAAATAATTCGTTACTAAGAATAGAATAATTGATTTTGTGATTGAAAGAAAGACAAGTTACATTGAAGTACCAAAATCCACTTTATAACACCAAAATAAATACTAAAAAGTTTTAAAACATTTAAATTTCAACAAGACTCTCAACACCAAATCTTGTCTACGTACATGTTTCACCCTGCTAAGTAAAAAAACGACGAAATTAAAGTGTTGTTGGGCACTAATGTTGGGCGAAATCACAGCCAATTAGAAGCTTTTATCATAGTTTTTCAAGCTCATATGAGGACGACTCTCGAAAACTCGAGGGTTCTCGGATTTCAAATGTACATAATACCAGGTGCAGCGAAGACTCTATCGTCAATACAAAGAACATGTTTTAGACATGAGTCTCTCTTCATTCGTTATATTGAAACTGGTGAAGGATATGTTTAGAAGTTGTCATAAAATGTGTTTAAAACTAATACATATATGTAAGAGTCTACAATTGATTAGTGATCATGTTACGATCCATTTTAAAATTACTTCATAAAATACAATAAAGGTAAAGAGCTATTTACAATCAAGTACATAAAACTCATAATTACGTGGCTACGTCATGGTGACAAATAACTACAAACTATATAATTTTACCATCGAAAGCTGTCATTGGAGGCGGCGCAAGGCCGATTTATCAAACGATAGACGCAATCAAACGATTAGACTGTACAACCACAAATATTAACCCTGTGAAGTTAGGTTACGAGTACCTACATATTTACAAAGTTGGTGTTGCAATTACGAACCAACATTATTGCGTTTTCACGTGCGAAGTAAACCATTTCTATCAGTTAACTGATCTAAGCTTCACCAATAATAAGTATTAAATACTTATTACCTAACCTGATGCAAACTCAAAAAGAATTTGAAATGCGCGCTCGAAAAAACCTTGACACGTTTAAAAAGGTACATTTTTAAAATTAAAAAAGTTTTTTCATTAGAAGTCTTTAGAAGGCACCTACGAAAGTTTAATATACATATTTTTATACCCTAATATGTATGTTTATATTAAGAAATAAATTAATTTAATTTATTAGCCTAACTACTGGAAACGGCAAGCTAACTATAACCAACCGTGGTACGTTTGGGATAAAAAAATATCAATAACTAGAAGCAGAAGTGAGGTTAGTTGAACAAAATTTACCATTTAATAATACAAGACTTTATATTAAAGATAATAATAATTCAATAATTGTAATAGGAGAGTCAAACCCAAACGAAATACCCAATTCCGCAATATGGAACTACTAATTTTACAAACGACTTTAGACATTATCTACTCACATCAACATTGCACGGACTTCGGTATATTGGAGACAAGAAACTATCATGGTTTGAAAGGTAAGTTTATTTAAATATAAAAAAAAAAACGATAAACGTAAATATAATAAGCTAGTGACCGACCGAAGGTTCGGTTTCGATTTCGGTCAAAAATCTGCCGAACCTTCGGTTGCGCCGATAATCGGTGTATGTAAATCGTTTCGCAACGTTTCTCTAATTTCAGGTATAGAAAAACTGATTCTCTTAGCATACAATATAATCACTTTTTAATTGAGAATATTAAAATTAATCCGTATACTAATAATAATATTTTGTTTGATATCCGACTACGACAAAGTCAAAAGGAAGGGTTATGTTTTTAGCCGTCTGTGTATGTTTGTATTTGCCTATGTTCCACCGCAGCGCCTACACTAATCATCCGATTTCGAGTTAGAATCAAAGAGGTAGAGAGAATCCTCTAAACCGTTTCCATTCCTAATACCAATCCAAGTAATACAAAAAATATTGCTCTACATTGTTCCAGGTTCTTTTGGCTCACTGCATTTGGTTGCTCACTAGTATGTGCATCATTCTTCATACTAAATATTTATAGTAAATGGCGTTTATCGCCGATGATCGTGACAATAAATCCAGAAAATATACCACTACAAAATCTACCATTTCCCGCTATTACAATTTGTAATGTAAATCAAGCTAAAAAGTCTGTAGCAGAACGTTATCGGAATTATGGGTAAACTAAGTTATAATGATTCTTAACATGTTTATAACTTTTCCTTCTCAAAATATTGTTTAATCTGTATACTTCAGAAGTTACTAATATTATAAAACTGATAAGATTTTTTGTTTAAAAACGCTAATCTCTGGAACTACCAGTCAGATTTGTAAAAGATATTTTTGCATTTTATAGCCGATTTATTAAGAAAGGTTAGGCTATATTGTTTCACACTACGACCCAAAGAAGCAGAGCAGTAACCCTGAACATTAAGCAATTTGCCAAGCTATACTGTAGGCAAGTACGGAAAGTGATAACAACAATAGTCTACAAGGGTGGAGAGTTGTTAGTAAAAATTTAAGACGGATGAAATAGTGGGGGATAGCTTAGAAAAAATACCTGTAATAGTATACATGTATGTATTACATATTCATTTGAAATTTTCAAGGGAATCAGTTGATATTAAACTGCTACAAAGTTTGTGTACAACTCAAGAGGATTCTGAAATTTTTGAAGACGAAATTGCTGGAAACGCTGATTGGGATCACACGCGTTCATTCCTTATTAATGTAAGTAATTAGTGTAAGTCTAATAAGGGTTCTAAGTATGATTTATAATAACATAATGATGTAGGGCACAGAGAAAATACTTTTAGAAATTTATCTCTACTGGGCACAGCTGGACTGGTGAAATACTTACACAATACAGAAGACCGCAGCCAAATAACATTGTGTTGTATTCTTGCGGCGATTAGGGTTACGAGAGCTCCATGGGGAAGGGAAATTCTAAGTCGTCAACACGCTAGTGATACCTTGATGCTTCAAGTTACCATAGGCTACGATAATCGGTACCATCAGGCGGGCCGAAGGCTTGTTTACCACTGTTGTTGTATAAAAAAGGAAATTTTTAGAACATTTCATAAAGCCCTGTGAAGATAAATAACGATAAACACGTCATGTATATCCTTATTTATCACAACATACAAACATTTCAATTTAGCTATAGATATGTCTATTGTTGTGTTTTAGGTTACCCAACCATGTCAGGAAATGTTAGCACTCTGCCAATGGGATTCAGTAAATATGAATTGCCAGGACTTGTTCAACGCACAACTAACTGACGAAGGTCTCTGTTGTACCTTCAATGTCGTCCACCGGAATATGTTATTTCGCAATCCGTAAGGACCCATATTAATACATTATTTAAACCAAGTAATCTACATAAAAAAGTTCCAATGTTCTTGTTAGCAGAGTGGTAGGACACGACAATTGTGCACTACTGGATCGCGACCACCATATATAAACCGTAAGCCACCATAATGGCACGCTTAGAGTTGTTGCACTCCGGGACCATCCGGTATCCACTAATCAAGCATATAACACCGACTGAGTCACAACCTCTTGTTTGTCACGTTTAGAGATCAGCTAGTGTATATCCAGATGCCGAAAAGCTTAAGACCTGCATGAAATGAAATCATTGCAGTCTCGTAGAAAGGTGGCGGATATAATAGTTATATATAAGAAAGAAAGAAAGAAAAATTATTTATTGTCACAAGATACACAAACAAAAAACAAAAACATCAAAAAAACCTAATAAAACAAAAGCAAGAAAAATAAACGATGCGACAAAAAGATTTGGCATCAGCTTTTTGTCGCCCGTGAGGATATCACCAGACGACGCTGTTTTTCAGCCAAACCTTCAGTTTTAATGGCGATAATTTAAAGTCTCATAGAGATTTCGTGCTCAATTTTAATTAAACATCTGCTTTCTTATTGTAGCAACAACAAAAAGAAAAAAAGTTGTATCTTATTATATTAAGTGAGCAACTTTTGTGTTTATATAAATATAAATGATTTCTCGGAAACGGCTCCAACGATTTGGAGGAAATTTCGTATTTAGATAATATTTTACATTCCAAGTTTAAGTTATGCGGTCGATAGATTGATAAATAATAATTTTGTATGTTAATTTTTGCCTTTCTAAGGCTATTATTTTCAAATGCCTCTTAAAAGCGAAATTACCTTTAAGTTGATACACAATTTATAGAATCACCTGAGTTCTTTAAAAAATTACCTTTCAGCGTCCCACGTGTAGGTAGTCGTTTAAATAATCACCAAACCTTCAATTTTCCACTAGTAAGAACCAATATAGGCCAACATTGTCCCACATACCGCATGCTTTCTTTTTGCAATAGTATACGTTTTAAAGTTGATTTTTTTTTTGTAATTCTCTGGCCTCAACTAGGCATAGATTGTATTTCAATGTTTCTCTGTGCTGAGTGTTGCATCCTAGTTAAAACTTTAGTGTTATTTTAATATACTTTCTTCCTTCCATTTGTGTATGCTGTGATTACTGATTACACATTGGAAGGATTTGATCATTATACATTAAATTTTAAATTAAACATATATATATATTATGAAAGTGCGTTCGAACCCAGTTGTGTGATTCTTATATAATAAATAAATAAATGATAGCGAAGACTCGCGAGGGTTTACTAATCTCTCGTTGGTCTTCGGATATTGTGTTAAAAAGAAATTAAGCATTTTATATACATGTACGTATGTTTTTTAGGAAAGCAGTAAATGATTTGAATCTTACATTTCCATCGCCAGCAGTTGACTGGACTCCTGAAGATGGCTATCCACCTGATGCACCTTCTGACGGATTTCCATGGAGACCCAAAGGTGTATTTTAATAAATGAGATAAAAGGTTTAAATTAGACAGTATTGGATCTTATTCTATTAAAGACTCTTCATATGTGAAATTGCACATGAATATATAAATGAAGTCGATTAACGGTTTGATTTTTTAAAGAAATTTCACACTAATAATGGTAAAAAAGGTGAATATTGTTGTAGTTTACAAAGCTTTTATAACGAATTGTCTGTTTACACAAAAGTAACACAATATTACACAGTTTCTTCCTAAAATTATTTTTATCCTAATGCCTTAAATATTTTTATATTCAACAATGCTAACTGTTGAATACCAATTTTACTCTCTGAAATGTCTACTATGTATTCTCAATTGCAATTGCATATTCATAACTCTTTAACGAATAAATGCATCTACGATTTATAAAACAGAAACTAGAATGAAAATATCCTTAAAAAGATTTGAGAAACTTTTACAGATCTGTGTTTACTGGTGTTAACTAAACATCGATTTCCCATGGCTCTGGGTCTTAGTCTGGGGCATCTAGTCTGGCTTATATTATCGATAAGATTTGTCCATTTTACGATATTTAGAACAATTCCAAAAGAGCACGCGAATTTTTTTGAACTCTCTCACACAATATGTCTATCATCTTCAACCCGTAATCGTCCACTGATATGCATAGGCCTCTCTTTATTTACGCCATTCATCCCGACCCTGAGCTCATCTCAACCATGTTTTACCCGTGATTTTTACAATATAGTCGACCGAACGAGCTGATGAGCGTCCACCTCCTCGTTTACCCATTCGTGGCCACTAATTCTTCAAAGCTTTAGTCAACCTACCATCACTCTGCTTAGCAACATATCCTGCCCAATTCCATTTTAGGTTTGTGATAATCCTCCAACACCGCGGACCTTAGTGTGACGTTGGATCTCGACATTTTTGACACGATCTTGTAATTTGATGCCGAATATGGCGCGCTCTATGGCTTTCTTTGCCACTATTATTTTTCATTTCAAATACTATACTAAGAAACAATTGATAATTAATCGATTAATCGATAGTTTTTTCAAAATACAAATGATAGTATCGGGTTTTCAAACAAGCTATGTTTAATGAACACTAGGATTTCACATAGCCATTTTCATTTTGCAGGTATTGGCACCCAGCATGGTCTAACTTTAGTATTAGATGCCAACATCGCTGAATACTACTGCGCCTCGACTAAAAGTGCTGGGTTCAAGGTGTCGTATACATCACTCTTAACGTCTTAACTCGTACACTTCGCACTGTATTTCAGTTTTAATACGAATTTATTGACATGGGGACCCCGTGAGTTACTAAAAGATCCATTATCTACTTATTGCCATATGTTTCAGATCCAACTACATAATCCAACAGAATCTCCAAAGATAAGAAATTTAGGAGATATTTACGCTCCCGGAATTGAGGCTCGTATCGCCATACAGACCAGGATATTAGATGCACATCCCGGTCTTCGATCTATAGACATTAACAAAAGACTCTGTCTTTTCTCAAGTGAGAAAGAATTGGTTTTCTTCAGGTAATTTTTAATATTATATCATTTGTAATAACCATATAAAAAAGTCACAAATCTACGCGCATAATGGATCTCACTCAAACTAACGTTTTCATGATAAGTTTACTAATGTAACTAAATCATCCGACTTATAAAAAAAAAATTACGGGTTGCACTCCGGGAGTGTCGACAGAAGTGAAAACTTGATCCCGACGGCGAACAGCCAAGCTAAACGTCTATACTCGGTATATGTTGCTGTGATATCGTAACATTAGATTTCTTAAAAAAAAAATTATTAATCGGGAATTAACAATTATTGTATTATCGGATGTGTAAACACTAGGCAAAACAGTTGTTATAAATTTTATAGCAATAAATGTTTTTTTTTATTTATCTAGACGCGTTCGCGGTCTGCTATATGTACATGCATATATGCACACACTATAGCTGCATCTCGTAAAGGTGTCGCGAGGCCAGAAATTTTATCTCATTTAAAAATATTGATACCGCGCTAAAAGAAGTTTTCACTTCAAAAATATTCGTCACGTTCCGTGGTATTGCGAATTATCGCGCATAGCCGATGGACCACGGACTACGGACTTGTTTGCGCTTCCACAAACGACACTCTTCCCATGATACGTCACGTCGGTGCGGCCTGGTCCGCATCCGTCCGCATTATCACAGACCGTGGAAGGCCACCATAATACAAGTAAAATATAGATTTAAGAAAAGTGAATTGATGTTAGAACTTATATTTCTTTGAATAAGCACACTCCATGTTAATGTGAGGCACAATATCGAGTGTAACTATCTTCACCACAATAACTTAAAGGTTTAATTCATTTTTAGATAAAGAAATTCTCAAATAAATTAGTAAATCATTTACTAAACTATCAAAATATGAAAATCATTCCAAATATGCTAAAAACATACTTATGTTAAAACATCATTTTTATATTGACCGATCAAAACAATGTCATTTACACAAATAAAATTATCTGGCAGCAACATCCTACCACAGCCTTCAAAACCCATAATTTTATTTATATAATACTTTTATGTAGAAAGTTTGTATATTATATTTATTTATAAAATTTATAAAATATTAATCTTAATACTATAATACACAGCCTCACAAAACCGTGTGAAAGTTTTTAATAAAAATGGCCAGCAAACCGTCCAGCAGCTAGCCTGATGTCAAATAATTTCCCTATAGACAGCTTCATCAAATAGAACGCCACTATTGCGTAGTAACGCAGTAAAGCAGTATTGGTCAGTATGACCTTCAGGTATACAAATGAAAGTCACATGAATCTGCCATTACGCCTGCACCCGTCCCTTTTTTTCTTTTTTTTTATCGTGGGGAAATCCTGCATTGGATCCGCCTCCCGAGTCGGGCCGCTCAAGAGAGGGGTATGTCGGACTCTTACCGATTAAAACCCCACGGTGTCCTTGTCGCACCTAGTGGCCAGGGAGCGAGAACTGCTTATGCACGGTATCCGCTCTCCCGACAGGTGTGGCCCTACCCCGGGGCAACGTCGCGATCGGAGGCAATCGGAACCTCCAACGAGCCTCGGAGGGCGCGTGAACACCAGTGCGCCTCCTCCATCTCGGGCCTGCAATACACGGTGAGGGACACGCCCAAGTCCGCCACCTGCAGACCCATTTAAGGCGGCCGGATATCATCACGCGGTCTCCGGCGCCTGACTCGTTGACCGCGGGAGGGGAGCAAGGTGTTACGCTCCCTCTCCCTCTCCGCCTCCTCTTTCGCAAGTATGACTTGCTCGCAAAACGAGGAGACGGAGTTCCACCCGCTCTCGCTCTCGACCATAGACAGAACCACGGCCGGGAGCGAGAGATCGGTACCGATTGTGGCGACAATGTTGCGGCGCGGCGAGCCCCATGCGGGACAGATAGCTAAGCTGTGCTGCGCAGTATCCACCGCGCAACCACAGTGATGGCACCCAGGAGTGATCTCCCGTCCTATGCGACACAGGTAACTCCCAAAACAGCCATGTCCCGAGAGCACCTTGTCAACCGGAAGGTGAGGGTGCCATGCTGTCTCCGGAGCCACCGAACCAGAACTGGTCTAATGGCTTCAACAGTCGCCACGCCTAAGCTAGTGTGCTCAAGTCGTGAGTCCCACGCTTCCACCATGGGATTCTGGCGGAGCTCTAACCTGTACGCCACGATCTCCCGCGGTGTTGATCTTTCGCCCTGCCTCAGCACCCCCTCGCGCCAATTAAACAACAGCGCGAGGACTCTCGCTTCGAGATCCCATGGTGGAGATCCGGCCAATAGGGAGGCCTAGGCTCCTCAAACGAGATCGTACGGTACCCTCGGACAGCACTGACGGCCATCGTTCCCTGCGGTCTCCGCAGGAATGTGAGATGCTGGGCCGTCAGGCTATCCGTCCACTGGTGCTCCATATAGGGCCATTGACTGTACGGTCCCGAGGTAGAGCTTCCTGCAAGCGGAACAGGGCCCCCGGAGATTTGGCATTAGTCGAGCAAGTGCGCCCGCTGTGCCCATGAGTCGGGAGGTCAGCTGCCGGAAGTGTTCCACGAAACTCTATCGGCTATCGAGGACGATTCCCAGGTATTTCATCGTCGACCGGATGCCGATGGAAACGCCTCCCACTATTATCTGGGACCCTTGAGCCTTATTTTGGGCCCGTGGAAACATAGGGCCTCGGATTTACTCAGGCCCATCTCGAGTCCCAGTCACCGCAGCCGTGGCTAGAATTGTCACGTTGCGGTACGTCTTCCCTCGCGCTGTGACAAGAGTGTCGTCGGCATAGCAGACGACACTGACACCGCTGAGGGGCGCACCGCGTATCGCCCAATCATAGCCGATGTTCCACAACCCGTGATTAATCCCTAGCTCAGCGTGGTTAACAAATATTTTTTATCCATTTTCTTAAAAACAGCCTTGTCAGTTTCGTGTCTAATTTCCGCCGGCAGACTCAATCATTGAAAAACGGGAGAACCGATTTGGAGGAAATTTAACACACAGATATTTTATAATCTGGATTAACACATATGATACTTTTTATCCCGGTATACCCAATTCTGAAGTATATACAGACGAAATCGCGAGCAGAAGCTAGTAACCTATCAAATTGTAGACTATTCAAGACTATTGTCTAAAATTTAGTTACCTGCTAATACATTAAAAACTTTTCATTAAGGTTTAGTTTTAATGTAAAATAAATTATTTTTCATAGAACTTACACCCTCAAAAACTGTGAAATGGAGTGCGAAGCTCGCGCCATGTTGGATGTATGCCAATGTGTCCTTTATTATATGCCAAGTAAGTACTAGTATTAATTATGGTAGCTAACTATAAGCCATGCTATGGTATCATCAGTATTTCCTTGTATGATTCATAAGTTTCATAACACATTCATCATTCAGTCGCATTGTATGATTCAAACCCACGTTGATCGAATCAGTGTCCGAACACGCTACCACTGAACCATCAACGCAAGTTTCGGACAACGCATGTCACGGAAGTGCGATATAATGAAATTAACCATTAATAATTTTAATGTAAATTATTTTTTTTTATTGTGTATAAATAATTTAACGGTGTATAAATAACTATTATTTTAATTTGATTATGTTGGCACGCGGCATAAAATATTTAAAGTAAATTTTATGTTTTCAAAGAAGCGTGCGTACGTAAACATTTTATTTATTTATATATGTACACTAGTACATACGTTTGTAATTTTTTCTGCAGAAAACAAAACAACACGGATCTGCGGTAAAGCCGATGCAAAATGTTATTCTAATACGACTCTTCTCATGCCTGAAGGTAAAATAGCATCTACTTATATTGTATTATATGATGAACTAAAATAGGTAACTTAACTGTATTTTACAAATATACTTCAGACAATCTGACTGAACAGAACACTCTTTACACTTATCAAAAAAAATGCAAGTTAATTAAATAATTCCAACCACACAAGAGAGCCCACCATGTTTCCACTATAACCATAGATTTAGGTAACACGTTGACGGACAGTACTATGTCACAGGCGTGGTACCATAAGTCACAACTTAAAAACATATAATGTTACGACTTAACGGATCTAGGCGTAAACGTCGTAAAGTGTTCTTCGGAACCAAAGAATTAGCGATATTGTAATGATTGATATTCTGTCTGATCCATATTCTCCATCATTAGCAAACGGGTTTTGTCTCTATCCAGGAGTAGAAATCCGATGCAGAAGTACGTTGCTTACGGCCGTAGTGTGCATGTAGACATACTTACTTACTTTCTTTGAACAAGTTAGTGTTGTGTCAGTACGAAGGCCTTATCTTTGGCGACAGTATCCTATGTCGATGCTTACAATAGTATTTTAGTGATAGGATTATTATCCCTTGAATGATATAGATTTTTATACTTATCAAATTTTATATTTTAATTAACGCAAACGAAGTCGCGAGCAGTAGCTAGTATTATCTATAGGTATATAATATTATGGTTATCTTCATATAACTTTAACCATAATACGCCTACTATTATCACTAACTACACTGGGCCGCAAAGAAAGCGGGTCGGTTATAAAAAATGCGATAATTTTTAAAATATTTGAGCAATGCATTTAAAATAAAAACTACATTAAAGTTTATTTCATTGCAAATATAGAAAGAAGTAAAACCTTTTTATTTCTTTTTGGTGATTGTATTAAAAACCATTAATTAAATAAAAAAATTAAAATTTGCATATAAAATTTGAAAACGTTTGTTTTAGATTTGTTTCTAGTCTATCATATAAATATGGCATTTTTTGTGCAGAAATTCATTATTCTGATGAGGTTCAATTAAAAACATGCCACTAAGCCCTGAAGAGTATACCAGAATCCTGACAATGTTTGAAGAGGGACGCAGTCAGCGTTATACAGCGAGAACTGTTGGTGTGTCGTTATTAACCGTTCAAAGAGTGCTCCAGCGTTTTTAAGAGACTGGATCTAATATTCGCAGACCAAGAACTGGCCGAACAAGATACACGACAGCGCGGGAGGATCGATATATGGTGTCAACAATGTTGAGAAATCGATTTCAAACGGCTGTTGTAGTCAAAACGCACCTTTTACGTGCTGGAGGAAGCAATCCGAGCAGTAAAGTGCGAGTACAGTGCGGCGGCGTCTTTCTGAAGCAAACTTGAAGCCATTTAGACACGAAAATGAACCAAAATTCGAAATTCAAGGCTAAGTTACGCTAGAGAACACATGAATTGGACTCTGGATGACTGTCCAACAGTAATATTTTCGGACGAGGCGAGGTTCATGCTATGCCCGCACGATGGGAGGCAGAGAGTCTACAGAAGAACAAGAGAGCGCTACAATCAAGTTTGCATTGAAGAGAAAGTGCCATAAGTACGGTGGAGGCTCCAAACACATGTGGGCTTGAATTTCTTCCGAATGCTGCATCGAGCTGGTGATGACAGATAATGGCACTTAAACTGCAGAATAATATGTGAATGAAATTTTAAATGAGTATGTTGGCCATATTTTTAATAAATATGGGCGATGCAAGATAACGCTCGTCCCTATACAGCTAGGACACTGTTTGACTACTTTGAAGATGTCGCTATTACACGCATGGAGTGGCCAGCACTCAGCCCACACGAACCCCATCGAGCATGCCTGGGACGAACTGTGATGACGTGTATGCCATCGAAATTCTCCTCCAATCACGCTTCGTGAATTGAAAGAAGCACTGACAGAGGAATGGGAGAATATAAATCTGGTGGAACGTATGCCAAACCGTATGGCTGCTGTATTAAGAAAGCGTGGTGGCAATACAATATATTAAAATGTGTAAAATTTTCATAATTGATACCGTACCACATTTTTCGAAATTTGCTGAAAAATGGTCATTTTTACATAACTTCAAGACCAGCTGTGCCCCACGGGTTCACCCGCATATAACTTAGAAGGAGACACTGATTGATGATTTTTAATACTTCAATTATAGACAATATTTTTATCGGGCGGCCAATGTTCACATCGCGGCATCGCACGGCTCGTTCGCGCCACTACTACTATAGACGTAGACCCGAGCGGAGTGTTGAATTATTTTAATTTTGCATTATCTCTCAAACTATGCGTCTAAATAACGTGCTGTAAAAGATAAAGCTTATTTTCATTAAATTACCTTTATGATGAAGTAACGTTTGTTCGTAAGGATTAATAATGCCCATAAAGTATTATTTTATCAACAAAATAAATTGAAAATAACCTTATTGTTGCTTATGTATAAGAGATAGATATATGCTATCGCTGACTTTTTTAGATATACTAATGAGCAATATTTATGTAGAACATTGTATTAACCATTAAGCCAGCGCACACGGACAAAGCAGTTCGCGAGGGTTTCAACTTGCGACTTACTTAACAAAAACCAATATTTAAGGCT
This sequence comes from Saturnia japonica, assembly GCA_033032175.1. Lineage (NCBI taxonomy): Eukaryota > Metazoa > Arthropoda > Insecta > Lepidoptera > Saturniidae > Saturnia > Saturnia japonica. The sequence continues at coordinate 9,855,577 of CM065324.1, read as the reverse complement.
ATCTGGGAATTATAGCCTAATGTTATATAGCCTATACTATTTCTCGTGAGTCTGACTATTATATAAAAAAAATATTTTTCGAATCCGACTGCTAGTTCCAGAGATTAGCGTGTTTAAACAAACAAACAAAACTTTCGCGCTTTATTAGATTACTATACGATAAACTTTATAATCTTAAACTGTTATGAGTTTCATTTAATCACTATAAGATTGTCTATAATACAGTCTTTATTTCATAAAGTTAGCTCCAATAATTTAAAAGTTATTGAGATTTTTGTTACCGACCCGTTTTCTTTGCGGTCCAGTTTATATGTTGCAATTATTACAAAAACAAATAAGTATTAGGTACCATAGATTTAATATAAGATAGATCGGTAACAGATTAAATAAACGAGTCCAAAAAAATTATACACTATTGTAATGTGCGTATTGTTTTGTTGATTTTCTTGATTAGGGGAAAAGTAGTCTAAAGCGGGTAAGCGCTCGTATAGTGACGAATAAAACGCGATTGTTAATGTTTGCACATGCCGAGATTACTCGAACACTCTCAAGTTTTGATCAGTTCCGATCGCGTGCTAGAGTTGGAATACGAGTTAACTGAGGACAAAATAAAAAAAAATCGGACAAGTGCAAGTCGGACTCACGCACCGATGGTTCCGTATTTGTACAGCTATATTCACAAAAACTATTAGGTAACATCGGCGTGCACAGAGTTTTTAGACATGGTAGGCAGAAAATTTTGAAAGCCACTAACCAAAAGTACATTTTGGTCTTGGTTCGTCGTATTTTCGATTAAATAATAATGTAGGTAACTCAATTACCGTAATTACCACCTCAAATATTCATAGACCATAAATTGACTGATTTTATAGACATAAAAATTTACAGATATTCAAAATGGCCTTTCGGCATTGATTTAAAATGTGGTAATTCAGGTAATATATAATTATTTGTATATTATATATATTAATTAATATATTATATTTATATTATATATTTATAATTATTATATATTATATTTTATTTATATATGAATGTATTATTTTAAGTAACTATACGTCTATCTTTATCTTTCGCTTGTATTAATTGCAAATCCGATGTAAAACGACTTTTCACGATCATTTGTTTGTTTTTCACATAAAGATAATATTGAAAACTCATCATTTTTAGTTTCCTTAACTAGACACAGCGCGACTGTGTGTCAACCAAGTTCAAAAAGAGTGACAACGACCGTTGTGTATATTTACACGAACCATTGCAAACCACTTTCGGCCCCTCCATAAGTCAAAAGCTATTAAACCTACAAATTTTGAATCTTTAATAAACCACCCTTGAACACCTTGAACCCCAAATTTCACTAATAAACCTTTTATTATTACTTACTAATATTGAGTTATTATGGTCTAAAAAGTAACATTTTTATTACTCACCGACTGACTCACTCATCAAAAACCTATACTACTACTAGGTGACTCGGAAACTTGAAATATGGCATCAAGGGTGGATATACCAAGCATCCAAATGAAAAAAAAAACTTAAAAAAAATACAATTTTATTTGTAATTATAATGTAATTTTAAAACATTTAATTATAAATTCAATCTAAATGTCGTAATAAAATTATTAATTGATTGTATTAAATTTGAAGTTTTTCGGTTTATTTTAAGTGAGAATGTTTGTATTATTTGATATAATTAATAACTGTTTTAAAATAGGGTTTTAATGAAAAGAATTTGGATGTATGCTCGTAGTTTTGTAACAAATAATGCAGCATAACAAAATATACTTTATCTCTATAGTAATCGAGTTTATCGAATAAAATCTAAATATTTTTGTAACAAAACATAATTTTACATGCTATGATGATTAACCCTTTGGCTCTCGAGGTCACACAAAATGTACGGAAAATTGGCATTAATGCATCCATAGTAGTTAAGGTATAAGAAAGATTGCTGCTGCTATGAAAATTTTGAAAGATCTTCCTTCTGTAATGAATGAGCGATTACTTTATGTTTTTTACTATTTTTGATTTTTTTAACAAAAATAATAATTTAAAGTTTATCGTTTCTGACGTTTACCCGCTTTGCCCAAACAGCTTACCCGCTTTATGCACCCTATTAGGGCAAAGCAGGTTTGTGAAAGTCATCAATTTTTATTATTAATAATTGTTCGATAAAAAATTACACAGTCTAATTATTTTATTGCGAAGTTCGATAACTTTCCTATAAAATAAAATAAAATTTGTTGTTATAATCATACAAAAAATACTAGTTTCGGGCCTTCAGCGTTAGCTGCTTACCCTCTTTAGCTATCCTCCCCTACGAGTTACACCCAGTTACAGTACAAGTATCCACAATTAAACACATATACTAAACATTAAATTAAAAATACCCTTAGATATTGCAAAAATAAGTACAATTTGTTTTGCTCACGATTTACGTAGACAGATACAGCCTGATAACACATACGAAAATAGTCTCGTATCCCTATCTCGTTCTAAAACAAGCCTATATAATGCTTTTTCTTTCGCGTTCCCGATCTGTATATATTAAATCTATGAGTATTATTACCATATATTAGGTACTTACAACTTACAGGTCGCGAAGTAGCTTGTGAAGAGTGCCTGCCAGCTTGCACCGAAATAGCTTACTTTGAGAGACAAAGCTGGGCGCCGCTCAAGAGACTGCTAGTCGAACAGTTAGCAAGAACGACCAGCAATAAAAGTGTTGAATATTTCACGTGAATATCAATTAAAATACTATTATATGTACTACTAAAATAATACTCTTGGCATATGCAACTGTTGGTTAATTATTTTGAAGAGGTACTTACTTTTTTGTGTTGAGTATACGGGGCACTATATACGGAGTGTAACATTTAAATCGGTCAGTGAGGGGCCTCTGTGCTATAACAGATAGAGAAATTTGTTCTAAAGGACCATGAGATCGATTTTAAAGATAAGAAGGCAGCTATTGTGAATATGTATTTCAAAACAAAATAATTAAATTCAGCATTTTCTTTAAATTCTAGATACAGGGTTTCTTAGCAACATTTGGTTCTTACAACCCACACTATCCATTATGTAATAAAATGACATACTTTTTTTTCTGTTCACTTACAAATTAATAGAACAAGCTACCACCTCCGCATTTAAATTATCATAGATGTCATATTTTTCAGGGAAAACGTGCTCGTGATACATTTTTATTTTGAAGACAACACTTTTACGCGTTTCACGAAAGGCGAAATATTTGGACTTACTGAGTTTCTCTGTAAGTTATTTGAAATGTTTATACCAATTTATACATCTTTGGTCATATCGTCACTTAAAATGAGATGAAATTATTAATTGTAATGAAACAGAATCAACTTACCATGCCGACGCGATCGTGAAGATCCGTGTTAAAAAGGGTTTCATCGGTCAGATCTATTCTTAATTCTCATCACCGTGGTATATTAACACTTCGATGTTGGGAATTGATAAGTTGACGTATAATAATTATGTCATTGTGATTATTTATCCACAAAGTAGATCAAAGTACAAAGTAGAGTACCTAGTAAAAGTAATTTGCTCATGATCATGTTCGTAGCTTCACTGCCTACCCAAAAAAAATCAACAGTATTGAAGGAAACCGTTTTTATATATACTTTTTTTTTTTATTTAATAATAATCAGTCTTGCCCATTACTCATGCAGAGGACATTTAAAGGCTAATCAGCTGACTGGCTGCCCCTGAGAAATTTCGTTAGCTATATACGCTAATGCTCATGATAGGTTGCAGTCTAGAAGACTAGGCGATTTTCTAGTTTTATTTCTGAGATTGCATATTATTATCATGAATCTCCTAACCTTAGGATTAATCAAAGCTTACATACATAATATGATGTTTTCGGCGGTATGTTGATCTGTCATGTGGCGTTTCATTTATAAACTTATGTTATTTGATTGTATATTATGTAATATTGGCGGTGTTTTATACATAGTTTAGTTAGTGGACCATGGACCATGCATTTTAAGCTGCCACAAAAAGTCAACAGTTTTAAAAATGGAGCTACCCGCGCGCCATCTTGTTAAAGTTTGAAATTGAAGATTATAAGAATTTTTTGAAAAATAATCTATTCACGTGACGTTGGCATAATTGTGGAGGAACACAGTCGCCATTAAATAAACAAAGAAAACTAAGTCAAAGCGTATTTTTCAGCAAACACGGGAGGTCTGCTTGGCCTTTGCATGGGATTCAGCGTGATGAGCGCCGTAGAACTGTTGTACTATATAACGTTACGTACCTTCTGCCAATATCGTCAGAGGCGACCCAAGCATCCATTTATTAAATAGTTTAGGTACCTACACAATAACACTGTAAAATTTTAACCACGATGCTGTAGTTATGTCGATGTCTACTTTACACATAAATTCCATAAATATTCATTGGAAAGTTATTTTATTTATTATTTATTTTATTTTATTGTATTCAGAAAACATACAGTGCTTAAATTCTTAATGTGTACGAAATATTCATAAATTCTACACCATTTAGCTGTTTTCGCATATTGAGACTAAATTAATGCTCGTCAGCTTTATGTTAATTTATACTATATAATAATTATCAACTAATGAAAGAAAAACAAGAAAGCGGAATTAACAAAAAAAAAAAAATAACCACAAAAGACGGGACAGTCAGGAAGTCATGTCAAACCAGTTTTTAGACATTTCTGCTCGTATGATATTTATAGGTGAATTAAAGAAGTCGAGCTCAGGTAACTCGTCGAGATTGTTAAGTTGGCTGATCTCACAAAAAATGAATTTTGCCTATAATTCGTAGAACTATGGGCAACGTAAAGATAAATAGGTTGACGGACGGATCTAGTTGGTACTTTAAGGTTTACTTTAGAAAGCAAACAAGGAGATTCAATTTGGCATTGCGCTATCTTGAGTAAAGTAAGTATGTCTGATATTCTGCGTCTTTCGCATAAAGGTAGCATGTGATGTCTTCTACATCTCTTTTCATAACTGTCATCATATATTTTACACATGTACTGCAAATGTTTCATGAATCTACGCTGAATAGATTCTAACCTATTAATATATACTTCATTTTGTGGATTCCAAATTTGCGAACAATACTCGAGTAAACTACGCACGTATGAACAATAGAGAATTTTGGTTAATTTAACGCTGCAAAATTGGGAGCTTGACCGGATGATAAATCCCATTGACTTATTGGCCCTATTAGCTATGTTATCTATATGTTTCTCGTACGTAAGCTTGGAATCATGGATAACACCTAAGTCTCGGATCTCATCCACCTTTTCAAGCACATACCCTTTAAGTTTATAGATAAAATCTTTCGCTTTAGCTTTACGTGTGAATGATATCGCGTGACATTTTGCAACGTTAATATCTAATTTATTAATATTGCAGTAATCTTCAAATCTGTACAGATCTTGCTGTATAAGATGGCAATCATTAACACTATTAATTTGTTTGAAAATCTTCATATCATCAGCATACAACACAAATTTACAATGTCTGAAGCAAGATTTTATGTCATTGACAAAAATATTAAATAGCAGCGGACCCAATAAAGAACCTTGAGGTACTCCAGAAGGCACGGGGCTCCATACAGATGAGTAACTGTGAAGTACAACTGCCTGTGATCTATTCTTAATATATGAAGTAAACCATCTATACAAATTCCCGTGAATTCCAGCGTTGAAAATCTTTTGTAAAAGTAAAGCATGGTCGATACGATCAAAACATTTGCTGTAGTCAGTAAAAACTGCATCAACTTGACCCCCTGCATCCATGCCTGAAGTTACATAATCAGTGAATGTTAATAAGTTAGTAGTCGTTGAGCGATTTTTGAGAAAACCATGCTGTTCAAGAATAAAGGAGGCGGAAATACTATTATATACTTGGGTATAGACAATTCTTTCAAATATTTTAGCAAAAATACATAACTTTGAGATTGGTCTATAGTTCTTTATGTTATTTTTACTTCCATTCTTATGTACAGGAGTAATAAAAGCAGACTTCCAGATTTTAGGGACTATACCTTCCTCTAAGGAACGTGAATATAATATTGTCAAAGGTTTTATTAAAGAATCCGAACATTTGGTAATAAATAATGGAGGAATATGATCTGGTCCTGCTCCTTTTGTTAGATCAATTGCATTAAGCAATTTATGTACCATTTCAGGAGTAATTTCTATATCACTAATAATATTAATATAATTATAAGACAGCTCATAGGTCGATTGAGTATTCAGAGTAGAAGATTGGGAAAGAAAGGTAGACTGAAAGTATGTTGCAAATAAATGACATATATCTTCACCTGAATCTGCAGCCTGTCCTTCATATGAGAGAGAGGAGGGCAGAGTATTAGAACCATTTTTAGTCGACTTAATAAATGACCAAAACATTTTCGGGTTTTTAACTATAGAGTCTTCACATTTCTTAAGGTAAGAAGCGTAGCATTCTGCTTCTAAAATTTTTGCTCTGTGGCTTAGTAGCGAAAATGTATCATGATCAGACGTATTACAATATGTACGAAATTTTTGGAGGAATTTAAACTTTTCTTTGAGAACTTTCTTCAAAGAAGCATTGTACCAAGGGGGGAAAGAAGAAGTAGTTATTGATTTGTGGGGTATAAACTTATCTATGAGGGATTGCAAGCATTTATAAAATGTATTTATGGCCTCCTCAAGAGGAATTTTAAGTAAAGAATCCAGATACTTATCATATTATCAAGTATTGACGTAAGTAATTATTTTAATTAACTTTTGAAAAATTAGTTATGGAGTGACAATCATTTCCCTGTAATATGTATATCGTTATCTACAATAGCGCTAAGAAATAAATTGAACATAATTTTGTACTTGTTTTTATTTATACAAGATACTTCGATGGATGAATTATGTAGGTAACTCTTAATGCAAATCATATAGGAGGTACCAACCGAAAGACAATTTTAGATTTTTCACCTTATATAAATTGGCGAAGTCCAGTCGGGTACGAGTTGAATACTAGAATAAGCTTTGATAATATGCGGTTATATAATCAAAGACAATAAGCACCAATAACACCCATGATGGCCTAGTTAGATCTATATCTAATATTCAATTTACGGTTCAATCAGTAACTGGCTTATGTCATTCAATATCTTATCTATACAATGAATAAAATTGAACTGTCTGTTTGTAATGTCAAAATAACAGCGTTTTATACTATATGCATATAAAAGTATATAGGTACGATACCTATAACAAAAAATCAATTTCTAAAATTTTTGTCTGTTTGTCCCGGGTAATCTCCGAAACGGTTGGACCGATTTTGACGGGAATTTCACTGGTAGATAGCTCATGTTATAAAGAATATCTTAGGATACTACTTTTAGGCTTATATTTTAGAAAAACAATTAGAGTTCCGCGCAAATAAACTTAAGTGTCCAATACCGCGCGCGTCACATACGAAATTCCACTCGAAGTCGCAGACACAGCTAGTTTATATAAAAGTAAAAAAAATGGTAACAAATATTTAATCAATATTATTGTTATATCATGAAATTATTTACAAGTTTAGTAATCTTAACAATTTCCAGTCTTCTTTAAACTATTCCTATAGCATTCATATAGGACAGATCAATTTTTTTTTTAAATTACAAAACCGTTAAGTCATAAATAAGGACATGTACTACGGTTGTTGTCTAGGTTGGACTTGTTGAGGCGGTGCGGGAGGGGCGGGAGGCGCAGGAGCGTCGGGCGGCTGCAGCGTGCGTGTCCTTCGACGTGTATAGTGTTGCCACAAAAGAATGGCTTGATCATCCATAAACTTACATACCTGGAAGAAAAATAATTGTTATTGGTAATACTGCCTCATTAGCCTAGTGGTCGTTAGCGCGACTGCTATGTTCGAGATCCTGGGTTTGATTCCCAGGTCGAGCAAAGTGTTATTGAGTTTTTCTATGAAATTCTTAGTAGCAGCTCGGAATTTAACTTTGTGCCCGATCAGTGGCAATAGGAACGCCCCCTATTACACGGGACCTAAAAACATACCCGACGTACTGTGGGTGTACACCTCTGCCTAACCCTTCGGAGATACAGGCGTGATAGTATTATGTTTATGTTATAATAATACCAAATTGTTGATTTCTCAGCATATCGTCGTGTCGAATACGTTGTGGGTTGACATGATGCTTATACCCGTGCTTCCCCTAGGCTTTTATGCAACAGTGAGACATTTACAGAATGGTATAAATATTATTATTTAGTATAGGAAACATTGACTAGTATTACTAGTATGTATGGAGTATTACTAAAACTTTCTGTTGTAAATAATCATAACTGGCCACATAACCAGCCACTTCTAAGAAGTTTTGAAATATTACTTGTCTCAAAATTATTAATATAGTCACTTGTTTTATTTTCTTGTATTATGTCTTCTTTTATATTATATTTTAGTTTCATTTTATATATAGATAATTTAAAAGTATTTTTTCTTCTTCCAAAAGAACATACAACACTTTCATCAACACTTTTTTTTTATTAGCACGGCAAATTATCAGTACTCTCCCTGATGGTAAGCACAGTACAATCCTAAAACATTGGCCACACAATTATTATTTTTTTACATTTAATATGTAATAACTACATAATTATTAAATAAATCAAATATTTTATTAAATTTACAAAACTGACATAACAAATATAATATGTTGATAGTAATACGTTTCAACTTTGTAAAAAAACTTATGCATTGACTAGTAACTCTTTTTTTTTAAATATTATGTTACTGCTTATATTACGACTATCCCTATAATAATTTTTAAAAACCCACACATACCTGTGCTGATACACACTCTCTTCTGAATGCTTCATGTTGCAAAAGCTCCAGAAAATGCAGACACATTGGATACTTGAGGTAACGTGCATATTCCGGTTCTCTCCAATACTGAAGATATTTCAGGTAGTTAACAAATGTCTGTTCTTTCAAATATCCACGCTGAGCCAAAACTAAAAGAAAATAATAAAACATTAACAAATCAAATTTATAGCCATAAAATCAGTAATTAACTTAACAGAGACAAAAAGATTCGGATCCAGAAGAAACAAATTTCATAAAGTTTAATTCTGGTTGAATTCATCATTATGCCCCAAGGCCCCCCAACTGTTAAGAATGTAATCAGACATTTAGCTACAAATAGCTAGCTAGAGTTGGGCGATTATGAATTATTTACATAATCAAGAAATTTACGTATTATATTACTAAGGTTGTATAGTAATTACTAATACTAGTAACTACTAATTTCCATATCAAAAAATAAAAATAATCTTTATTCAATTTAGGCCCTAAGAAAGCACTTATGAATGTCAAAACACTACTGCTGGTTCGAAAAATATCCCAGACATTGAAAAGAACCGGTGGGAAACTCAATCAGGTTTATCTTTTTCTTTTTAAGTTCTTTTACTATGAGACAACCTTAGGAAATAAAACTTATACCAATGCGGACTCCTCTTTAGGCTTTTTGAAGAACTATAATTCTTTAGTACAGTATTTTGATGAATCTCATATGGTTTAGCCAGCGTAAGCCATGTAAGCACCCGAAAATAATTTTTTGATGACTTGATTACAAATAATTGAATTTTCTTTTACTATACAAAAACTTAATTGGAATTCTCTAAATGTTAGTGAAAATTTGTTTCATAGTTTAAAAGATCTAAGCGTACATAGGGGACAGACTGCAGGAAGCGACTTCATTTTATACTATGTATAGATTATTCAAGAAAAATATTCTATTTGAACTAGTATTTTGTTGAAAATTAATTATTACATTATACTGTAAGAAGTATGTATACATATTGTCAGACTTAATATTGTTTGAACTCTTACAATTTTACATAAATAATGTTAAATAGTTAAGAAGAAATGTACTTTAATTCTAATTCTACATTGTATGTAACTAGTTGACCACCACTGTATACAAAAATGTAGGTATGCATGCTGTATCCAACACAGTTTGACCAATCACCATGAAAGTTGGTAGTTCATGTTTTTTCATGAAGAAGGTTTTTATGCTATTCCTGAACTAGCTTGAGCCAGCGAGTATATTATAATTATTTTGACATATATTAAAAATGCTAAAAACAGTCAATACACCATGAACACCCATTTGAATGCAAGTTGGTATACACATAAAAAATGTTCACATAAATAAAACCCCAGCCCATAAAAAAAAGTTAATAAAGCGCATGTTAATAGATATTAAATTTTTTTATTCTTAAATTTTAGTGGCTTTTATACTATTTGCAATTATGTCAACTCTATTATATCATAACTCTAATATTCTCGCATCCTAACATAAATATGTCACAGAGTTGTGTCATGATAGCAAAGCGAGAAACAGAATTCATGTGTTAAAGACAAGTGTGCTCCGTGACCACACCACATATAAGCAAGCTGCTACAAACTTAATGACAATGATTTGAATAGACTAGCTTGCTCATTGATGGATGTATTCCTTAATATCTTATTATATTTTTCAATGTCTACTTTGAGTAAACCAAAAAAATTTTTTTATAAATGTGTACTTCTTCTTTTTTATATAATGACGATGCGTAAACACAATGCTAAGGTCACATAAATAAAACCAACGAAACACAACACATATAAACTAAATCTACATAATTTATTACATAACTTGAATGTGTACTCCTGTGTTAATTGTAGGTAAGGTTATGTTTCATTTGTAATATTTTTTTCATACTGACTGCAAAGGTTTATTGAAATATAAAAAGGTGAACTTTAAAGATTACATTCCGATTTGACTCTCACCTCTCATCACTCCAGATACTCACAATGAATGTAGTTAGGGTTTGCCAAGCACTGTACGAATTCTAGCTCCACCTGAAACCTTATTCTGTTCTGCTCCTCTGTCTCAGGCATGACTGAAGTAACACAATATCATAATTGAGTTTGTAATTGTAAGATAAGAACTGAAGGTAAATCATTAAAAGTTTTATTATTTCTTCAGTAGGTACATAGAAAATAAATATCCAGTAACAAATTTTCATACATAACTTCATGAATTTAAATGTTGAAAATCAGAAAGTCAAAACACAAACACAGTACCTATATTACCAGCATGATTTTAGGCCAATATATCTTTTACTTATCCTAAACATTGCATGAAGCCGTAAACTATAGCCATAAAATAACAATTATTTACCTTTTCCAGCCATCATTTTGACAGAGTGCAAATTACAGTCTATCTCTATTAGTTTTTATTCAAATAATATAACATACTCCACAAAAACTGAAACCTCAAAGTAAGGCCACAGTGTTGCCAGTGGCCGATTGCGCAAAGTTACCAAGGACTGCTCAAAAAACAACATTTTGATCACAAAAGTAACGAATTCACATAAATACGCAATTTTATCCTTATTTATGCGTCAAATGTATCCTTACCTGCACTTCTTTAAACAACTTGTCATTGAAAAACATTATTGTCAATAAATTACTTTGTCTACACTCAGTACCTATTTATTCATTTACTTTTCATTCGTATTCGCATTCGTAAACGAAGTTCTTTACAAGAACACTTAAAACAATTAGCTAACAAAAAAAAGGTCGTACGGTCGTAATAATTACTAATTTTATCAAATTAGTAACCTATAATTAGTAATTACTAATGTTACTTCGAATATAATTGGATCACTCATAATCGATTTACTAAAATTAGTAATTGCTAATGGTTATAATCGATTTATATTCATAAATGAATGATTACATTAGTAAATCTCAAATCGTCCACCTTTGCCCACCTCTATTTTTTAATTTTTTTATTGTTCTCGATTTCTCTTTGTCTGTTTATTTTCGTATAAATTAAATTAAAATTTTCTTTTATTTAGTTATTCCAAAATGTCGAATCATAAATATGTGACTAATCCGAGTAATCTATTCGAGGATGACGACGTTGACGATGACACTTTCGTCAATAGTTTCAGATCAAGAATACCAGCGCCTCAATCAGCATCGAGTAGACCATATGGAGGTCACATAGCTGAGATGGATCGTCAACGCCAAGCTATGTTGGAAAGACAACGTGAGATCGAGCAGCGTACACTGGATTCTTCAGCACGAAGTATTGGTCTATTGAGAGACTCCGAAGATATCGGTATAGCGACCGCAGTGGAACTTTCCCATCAACGTGAACAACTTGAAAATACTAACAAAAGGCTCGACGATATCAATACAAACCTCAACTATAGCCAAAAACATTTAAATGGCATAAAGTCCGTTTTTTATGGGCTTAAAAATTATATTTCTGGAAAAACCGAGCAAACGCCTCCTAAAAGTCAAACCTCTCCAAACACACGCAGTTTCGAAGCAAGTAACAGTAGATTAAGAGATACTATAGATAATATTTCAGTCCCTGCTGAACAAAACTCCTTCAGCTCTCACCCCACAGCCAGATTACGTGGTTTAGATGGAGACAGTGGAGTAGGACCAGTGACAGATAGTCAGCGTGTTAATGAAATGCTTGATGCTAACTTAGATGAGATGGTTCAAACAATAACTCGATTAAAAGGTCTGGGAATGGCCCTAGGTGAAGAAATAGAGCAGCAAAATGTTCTTGTAGACAAAATACAAGATAAAGTTGAGGTTGCTGATATAAAAATCGGTAAACAAAATAAAGAAATGAATAAACTGCTTGGAAAATAAATAAATGTATGATGTTTTACAAACTTCATAAGTAAATTAGATAAGTAATTGGTTTATATTTATAGTTTCCTTATTTCGTTCAAATTGTTATGGGAAATTGTTGATTTTTATTTTTGCATGATACAGATAATATAATGAAATCTTAATAGAGAGCAGCAGCACAAACTGCAAATCAAATCAACTGCAAGCAAACTGGGATACCCTGGTTTTAGAATTTTATGGGGGCACCAAATTTATTTGAAAGTTTATTCAAAACATAAATGCTGGAAGGAAAAAGCACCAATATCAAGTTTTGCACTAGTTCAAAAAACTCATACATCTATAGCTGGAAAGCAATGGTCAAAGATAATAATTGATGTCAATATATCATTGTGACAGCTGTTAATATAGTCAAAATTGGAGTTTTAATACTTTCTTAAACTAATTTAAATCTCAATGGCATTGCTGAAAACAAGCATTATAAATATGTGAAAATTAAAAGATTCTAATGTACTATAATAAAATAGTGTTGAAAATACAACTGATAGCCTAATAAATTTGTTTTATGTAGCACAGTAGTATATACAGAATGTTAGATTGGTAAAACTTATAAATGTTTTTATTTGATAAGATAGTGATAATGTAAAATTATACATAACTTGTTTTTGATAATCTACAACTGTAATTAAATAAATATTTTCTTTTGCATTCCTAACTTTTACATAATAGTAAATTGAAAACTGCAAAATTCCAACTAATAAATAACTAGAATTTTGTTTCATTTAAAGGTTTTTATCAGAATGTATAGGTAGTTAATGAATCATGTCATATTAATGATGTATGTATATATATTTATCAATTTATGTATCTTCCGTAACTAGTTTGAATAAAAAAAAATGGCATGTAAAAAGTGTTTAATCAATTGTTATTTTCTAAATAAAGTACATAATGATTTGTACATTCTTGTTTGATTGCTCAATTTAGTAACTGTCAAAAAAATAATTTGACTCGATCTTTGTTTTTTTCTCGTTTAAATGGTACACACGTTAGTGGGATTGGCCATTTAAGTAGTGATATTTTGGCTTGTTTTCAACATAGCTAAGCTGTTTTATCCTCTTTCTTGGTGGTGGTTTTATGTTTATTAATATAGAGAAAAGCCGTGCCGTAAGTAGTTTATTTATCTCCTAGAATGTCCATTGTTAGCTGCATTTTGATGCCCTAACAATGGACAGGAGACCGCCTGATGCTCCAGATCCTCCGGATCAACTACCATTAAACAACCCTATGGTAACCCGTTCTGGGTTAAAACTGATCCAGACAGGTACAAAGCGTCATGGAAAACTTGAAAGTCGTCCTAATCCAATTAAAATAGTAGTTACCGATCCGACTACAGCTACTCCATCAATTCAGACGTGTACACGCACCCTAGCCTATTAGAAAGTGTTAAAAATTACGACGATTTAGATAAAGGCCCGTTTATTGTACATGTTTCCCGCACCGAGCCTGATCTGGCGGCAGGAACGACGATTCGACCAATCAAGTTCGGCCAGTTCCTATCTATTAATAAAATTGAAAACATCTGTAATGGGGATCTGAAAAAAGTAGGTAGAAACCGGATTTCAGTCGAATTCAAATCTTCATCAGATGCTAATAAATGTCTAAACAACCCCCTTTTACCACAGAATAAATATTGTGTAAATATCCCAAGCTACAATATAACTAGAATGGGTCTCATCAGAGATATCCCCGTAGAGTGGTCAATGGAGGAACTGGTTGAATCACTAGAATTGCCTGATGGCTGTGGTCCTGTTTTAAAGGCACGTAGATTAAACAGAAAGAAATTTGTTGATGACATCCCTAACTGGATACCAACTCAGTCCGTAGTCCTCACCTTTAAAGGACAAACCCTTCCAAAATATTTGTACTCTTTTTATATGTCTCTACCTGTTGAAACATACCAACTTCCCACCATCCAATGTTTGAACTGCTGCAGATTCGGTCACATAAAGTCCCAGTGCAGATTTAAACCTAGATGTTTTAGATGTGCCCAGCCTCATACCGATAATGAATGCAGTATATCTAAAGATATAGCCTCTTGTTTATTTTGCACTGGAAAACATTTTTCAATTTATTGGAACCCGCCTGGAACAGGACAGACAAAGATCAATTAAATTAGTAATGTCCCAAGAAAGCATTTCCTATGAGGAGGCAGCAATAAAGTTTCCACCAGTGCAAAGATCATATGCTGAATCAGCAAGAGAACTCTTTTCCCCTCCAGTTATTTCCCATATCTCTTCATCAGTTCCTTTCCTTCAAACTCCTACTACCGAGGTCAAACAGAAAAACTGTTTACACAAACCCCCGACCTAGAGCCCCTCTTGGTAAGTCATATGACTCGATGGCCCACCAGGCTAGAATTGCCACTGAACCCTCTTCCCTTCCCAATGGGTGTGCGCTACAGCAAACCGGTCTGTACCGGAAACATCAAATTTACTCGACTCAATGCTGTCAATGGTCTTAAGTTTAATTTCTATGTATAGCGACACCCTACCGCCCACCGTTGCAGAAAAGCTTGCTCAAATTGTCATTATTCTACCTAAAGATGGATCAAGTCAAGGTCCTTCAATGGAACACTAAGAGCATTCGTCAGAGAAAACCGGAACTTATACAGCTCATTTCTGAATTTTCCCATGTATCATTGCCATCTCGGAGACATGGTTATTGCCCGGATCTCGGTTTCGAGTTTCGGGCTGCTCCTGTGTCCGGGATGAGAGAAATGATGGTTATGCAGGGAGTGCCTTGTTTGTAAAACACTGCCTTCCTTACTCTCATATTGTCCTTCCTCAACATAGCCAAGAAATAATTGCCTTGAGGTTTAATGGCATGAGTTTCTTATCTGTTTATGTTCCTCATCCCCGTTCCTCTTTAATCCCAGATCTTCTCTTGATTATTTCTTCTCTTCCCCCTCCAGTCATATTCATGGGAGATTTTAATGCCCATCACACCGTATGGGGTTCAAGCCACTGCGATCTGTTTGCTTATTCACTTCTAGAGATTTTTGATGAAGCAAACTTATGTGTAGTGAACGATGGCTCGCCCACACGCCGAGTCCTTCCAAAACAAAATCCAAAATGTGCTGTCGATCTAACTCTATGCTTCCCTCCTCTATTGGAGAATCCTTAACAACACGTTTGGTAGTGATCATTTCCCTATTTTTGTTTCCATTCCTCAAAAAGCCCTTTTTAAATCCACTCCCTCTCCTGCTTTGAAATATAGATTATCCTCTGTTGATTGGGTAGCATACTCCTCTTCTCTCGATGACAAAACATAGGAAATCCCTATTCCTGATAGTACAAACGTCCTTGAAATTTATAAATTATTTACAGGAAATATTACTGCCTGTGCTGATGCACATATTCCTCATAAAAAGTATTCTAAAAATTGTATAAAATCTCCTCCTTGGTGGGATAAAGAATGCACTGCTATAATTAGGCAAAGAAATAATGCAGAGATTAATTATAATACATCCATGACCATGGCAAACTTTTTGACCTATCAAAAACTGGCAGCTCAAGTACGAAGACTACTTTCGTCTAAAAAAATACTTGGTTGGATTCGTTTTTGTGAAGGTTTGTCACCGAGAACTCCTGTGGCAATGAATTGGAAACAAATCAAGTGTTTTAGAGGATCTTATGAGTCCTATGACTCTGTTTCCAATGACTCATCATTATGGGTAGACAGTTTTGTTAACAAACTGGCTTCTCCTTATGCTCCTGACTATGACTCTCTTCCATCTCCGAGCTTATATCTCCCTTCTCAAGGTGGAATAGATGGTCCTTTTCATTTTTTAGAACTTCAACTCGCCCTAGAAGGCTTGGTTGACTCTTCCCCAGGTACGGATGGCATCCCTTATTCATTCATATGCAGGGCGCATAAAAAAACCAAGCTATTTTACTTACAGATAATTAACACCCTTTTCGATCAAGGCATTATCCCTGCAACCTGGCGTACGCAAATTGTTATTCCTATTCTTAAACCCGGTAAGGATCCTTCAGATCCCAAATCTCATCGTCCAATTACACTATCTTCAGTCCTATCAAAAATTTGATGAACACATGATTAAAAACCGCTTACAGTGGTGGATAGAAAATAATAAAATACTTCCACAGTCACAATTTGGCTTTAGAAAGGGTATGAGCACCCTCGATAGTCTCAGTATTTTAACAACTGATATCCGTTTAGCCTTCAGCAATAAGGGGGTCCTTGTTGGTGTGTTCTTAGACATAATGTCCGCTTATGACAATGTCCTTCTTCCGGTGCTCAGAAATAAATTATTACAGCTGAGTGTCCCTGAGAAGTTAGTCAGATGCATAATGAACATGTTAAAGGAAAGAACTATTTTATTAAAATCACAAGGATCATTCTTGACATCCCGAATAATCTGGAAGGGCCTTCCTCAAGGTTCAGTTCTTAGCCCTCTATTATTTAACCTATATACTTATGACCTTGAACAATCTGTGAGCTCTTTTTGGCAGATTTTGCAGTATGCTGATGACATTGTCCTCTATGCCTCTGCGGAGTCCGTCATTAGTGCATCCAGTCGTTTAAATTCTGCACTGATTTATTTACAGATCAGGTTGGAGGAACACGGGCTATCCTTGTCAATTGCTAAGAGTTGTTCAGTGTCATTTACAAAAAAAGACGCATAATACCATCATCAATTCACTTAAATGGAGATCTCATACCGGAAAAAAGTTTTGTAAAGTTTCTGGGTGTTATCCTTGATTCCAGACTTTCGGGGCTGTCACACTTTGATCATGTTGTTAAAAAATGTGAGCACGGAATTAATATTTTACGATCTTTGTCTGGTGTCTGGTGGGGAGCTCATCCCTTTACACAAAAGATACTTTACAATGCCATCATCCGCAGTCATATGGATTATGGAACTCTTATTTTAAATCCATACAATAAAGCTGCTTTAGAGAAAGTTTGTAAAATACAATCTAGATGTCTTTGCATCATAATGGGCTCTATGAAGTCCTCACCAATTAATGCGATGCAGGTGGAGTGCGTTGAACCCCCTCCTTACCTTCGAAGGCAATTCCTGTCAGACAGATTTGTATTCAAATTAGTTCAAAATTCTTCCCATCCCATTTTGCCCAAGCTGCAAGTTTTTTTACATAGCTTTGAATCTCAGGATAGTCAATTTAATCTCCCATGTATCCTTCAATCATTCATTAAGTATACCCGCCTCCCTTACCCTGTTAACGATTATCCTATCAATTCCTTATTTTTTATTTATTATGAAGCCCTGATTTTCCAACCACATGTAATGTTGAACTTTGGAATCAGTACAGATACCATTGAGTGTAACAACATTTTTATTCCCATACCCATATTTGCTGATGCCCCAAAGTACTCTGAAAATGGTTGGGTAGGCTCTGCGGTTTAGATCCCCAAATATAGAATTGCACTTAATTTTAAATGTCCTCCTCTAACGTCTGTATTTACAGGAGAGTGCATAGCTAAATTGGAAGCTATACTTTATATAAAATCTCACTGCTTGAAAAAATCTATCATTTAGTCTGACTGTAGGAGTGGCCTTCAGTCTCTCTTAACCAACCCATTCCGGTCAAAATCCAGTTTCCCAGTAACACTACAGATAAGGCAGGCCCTGTATGATTGCCATAACCTAGGTCTAAATATAGTTCTAGCTTGGATTCCCGGACACACTGGTATCTTGGGTAATGAGACTGCCGATTCTTGTGCAAAAATGGCCATTAACTCAGGCTGTTTAGAATATAATAAAATTTATTGCCACCATCTGTGTGCTCAAGCCAAATCAAATATGTGTTCCTCTTGGACAAGGGCATGGTGGTCCTCCAGGAATAAAATAGGTAAACACTATGGGAAAATCCAACGTGAGATTCCATCGAAACCCTGGTTCTTCAAATTTAGGAATGCCAGTAAGTCCACTTGTTCCACTATATGTTGTCTAAGGTTAGGTCATGCGTGTACACCGGTGCGCTTAGCCAAAATAAGGATAAGGGATCACTCCCTTTGTGAATGTGGCTTGGACGAAGGTACCCCAGACCATATTTTCTTTGGCTGCTCCAATCTACGTTTCTCTTTATATGATGTTTTACCTAATAATGTCCCTCGTCCTACTACTATGAAATGTTTATTGTCCTCAGTTAGCACTCCCTTTATTAAAATTTTGTGTAAATTTATTGAAATTAATAAAATAAAACTTTGATCTTATATATTATAGTGTAGTATTAGCCCTAGTTGTAGTGTAATATATTAATATTGGTTGTAATATAGACTTATAGTGCATGGTGGTTGAGTTGTTATATGTTGTGTTGTCTCTTTTGTTTTGGTTAACTCGGCTTAGAGGCAGAATTACACTGGTCAATTTTTATAGAACACACCAAAGCTTTCCACTGGCCAATCTCCTTCGTTTAAATTTTAACCACATGACACTGGCGGAATTGTGTTCTTAACGCATGTCGCCATTCTTTTAAGAAGTGAAGTGAAGTAATTTGACCCATACTAATAATAACAAGTACATTCTATTCCTTGCATTATTGTGACTTGTCTGAAACTACTTTTGTCTGTTCAGAGAATTCAAATTAACGGTCATTTTTAACCAACAACTGCCTACAACTTCATATGAATTAGGGCCTACGCAAATGAGCCACAGTCCTTGCGATACTTTTTGTCCATCAAAATAGATTGTTTAGAAATAGCACACTTCTATATATTCTATTTTCAACAGATAAAAAGTACCTCAAGGACTATCCCTCATATGCACAGGCCTTTAATCTTACAATTAGCATAAATGGGAAAGTATTATGTTTATTACTAAATTACTAATGGATTTAGATGCAATTTGGCACACAGATAGTTTTTATACTATTATATGACTTGAATTAAAACCTGTTATCAGTGTATGATATTTTGCAAACAAAATCATGATTAGTTCCATTATAAAACAATAACAGCCTGAACATAGCTTTCCGTCAGTGACAGAACTAGTCCACTGTTTTCTTCTGCAGGGTATGTACGGCTAATTTCGCACCAGTCATGTCCTCCCTCTCTTGCGGCAACTCAAACATATGTCCGTTACCTCAGTTTGGAACCCTTGAGTTATGCAGCTGTTTGCGCGATACCACTGTACTTGCAATCACTGAGCTACCCACATACATCATTACACACAATATGTACATAAATACGAGCACACCACACAAGTACATAAATTTTTAGGTACTTTTTTTTTCTTTTTTTATGATAGTTTTGACCATGTCTATAAAATACTAAATACATATACATGTTCCTTTCTTCTTCTTCCCAGGAGGCAGGGACATGTTTAAATGTATGCTTTAGTTTCTTTTCCACGGATAGTGAATTAGCCAGTTTGCGACATTTCAGGTAAGTGAGTCAGGTCCAACCACTTTGGCACCCCTCTGTGCATGTTGCTTACACTTTCGTGCTCACTCCCAGAGCCCAGTGAAGCTGTCAAAGCCATCAGCAGCTCAATTTGTTTATAGCCCCTAAGGCTAATGGTATAGTAAGTTCTATTAAAATAGTTACAGAATTTTTCAATCAACAAGACACCAGCTGCATTAAATGTCTTCTACAATTTTTAGGGTCCTATGAGTTATATAGGCTAAAACCTCCCTAAATAAACATTACAAATATAATTTTTAAATGAAACTAGAAGTTCCTGAGATTAGCATCTTTATATCAACACTAAAGAATATTATCAAAAAAATATACATACAGGATTATGGAACAACAACAGAAATACATTGCAATCACATAATGTTTGTATCATAAGCCTCTTTAAAAAAAACATTATCAACTGCAGTTTCCAAAATCATATCATTTGCATTTACATCATGCATTTTAATATGTTTTTGCAATACTCTTTTATTAGCTACTCTCTTTCCGCACGTAGTACAAAAAATATCTTTGTTCATGTGAGATTCCCTATGAGTTTTCAAACCTGATGTAGTAGCAAAACCTTTATAACAAATATCACATTTATGAGCTCTTTCAGAAGTGTGTGTATGTGCAATATGCACTGTTAAAGAATGTTTAGTAACAAAACTTCTATCGCAATCTTTATGTGAACAGTTAAAAGGTTTTGGTCTTTGTACACCCATGTGGACAGCACTGTGAGCTCGCAAATATGTTGCTCTAGTAAATGATTTTGGACAATGAGCACAAATAAACTGCTTCACCCCATTATGGTTTTTAATATGCATCATTAAAGTAGACTTAGCAGTGAAGCTTTTTCCGCACTCTACACAGACAAACAATTTCCGATTACTTGAATGTGCAACACGGAAATGCTCTTTTAAAGATTGCCTGGACTTGTAAGTTTTGTTGCAAAAGCCACATTTAAATTGAGCAATGTTCTTATGTGATATTAAATGTTGTCTTAGACCATTTGATGTATGGAAACTTTTGCCACATTTAGAACATAGAAACAATTTACTATCAGCATGTTTTAACATATGATATTTTAGCCCATAAACTCTTGTAAATGATTTAGTACAGATGCTACATGAATATTTCTTTTCTCCTTCTTTACGAAGTAGTTGTTCTGTTGATGTTATTTCTGTAACAGGTGGTAAAGGTGTCAATTCTTTATTTGGAGAAGCAGCAGGTTCAAAATCTAGAGTTGGGTTGTTACTAAATAAAGGTATGTCGTATTCATGATCTTGATAAACTACATTGATATCTATGGAATCCATATTGGTTCTGTGTAGATTAGTTGGTGATTGAATCATAAGAATTTGTGACAGAGTAGTATTAGCTTTTAAGCATTCTAATTTAAAGTTATAAGCCAATAACGCCGTTGATACGCACGAAGAACAAAGTCCCTGAGGCCAATTTTCCTCGTCATTATTCTGAAAACAAATAAGGTTATATTAAGATGGTAATAAAAACGCTGAAGTTAAACCATTTGTAATAACGGCTATAAAAATTTTTTATACTAGTGAATCTACTATGTTAATCTTACCTCTAAACAGTTTAGAAAAATCAAAATATCGATGAGTTTCACTTTATTCATTTCATGTTCAACTAAGTCTTGGATATTCATAAACATTGCATTCTCCGATTCCATGAGACACGTCCGGCATATATTTTTAGTTAAAGGCAAAATCAAACTCGTAAACTCCATAAAAATGTCTATTCTTTACTTCTTTAGATAATTTAATTACTTAAATCTTATATTATTATCCACGAATACAGAATAATAGGTAACCAAATATTAGTCACACGATTCACGATCCGCACGGCGAGTCAATACATCAATATACACGTCGGGGTTTGTATGAAAACTGCATGGGATGGTAGCACAGTAAGCCAGCAATGAGAACGGAACTATATTAGGCACGGTTTTAAAGAATATCAGTGTATTAGCTAATAAAAAATAAAAAAAATTTAAAATTTCATCTGTTTATTACCAAAAATAGCACCAAAAAAATATTACACGTATCCTTAACTCTAATCTTAACTAAAAAGATTTTATAGAAAAGGAGTTAAGCTACCTACTTAAATAACTAAATGGTTTTAATTAACCTTTAAAAAAATATCGCTTGAGTATATTTTTGATTTGGCTTCTATTTTTGTTTTCAAGCTTCTCGACTATAGCTTTAGGTAATCTATTTAACGTACTGGGCAGAATGCATCTCCGAACCCTCTCACCGTACACGTTGTTACATTTAGGTATTTCAAATGTCGGAAGATATACCAGATTACGTAAGGTCACAGGTCTTACTATCCTATTTAAGTTCCACTTACAGTTACTGTATTGAGTTACAATTGCCAAATCCAATTTATCGAAAATGCTCAGAACTTTACAATAATTAAATAAATAATGATAGTTATCTTTATATTTATACTTAATTTTTAACGGAACAATGGTTTTCAATAACCTTATTTGTAAATTATATATATCCTTCAAATAACTCATATATGTACGTCCATAGCTAGCTAGTCCATAATTGATCACTGAATCAGCCAATGACATATACAAGAGCCTCAATGTGTTATATGGAACTTTATGTTTAAGTATGCACAATTTTGACAGCACAGCTCTAAGTTTACAACATACCTGGGCAACATGCGGACCCCAATTAAATTTATGATCTATTTTAAGCCCAAGATATGTATGCTCTTCCACTACGTCAAGGTACGAACATGTGCATGAGGTATTGTTTAAGTGCATGCAGTTGTGCTCATGAGCGACAATCTTAGGTAGGTAGTTAATTTTTTTATATGGTGAATGTATAAACATTAGCTTAGTTTTTACTGTAGTTAATGGATAGACCTAAATCGTGAGCCCACTTACTCAACATATCAAAATCCTCCTGAATCATACCTTGTAGCGTATTGAAATCACTGTGAGCAGCGATTATACATGTGTCATCAGCAAACTGATATACCGAACCATGTTGAAATATATTGCACATATCGTTTACATATAATAAGTATTCTGTCGGTCCCAGGACGGATCCTTGGGCCGTGCCTTGATATGTAGGTATCTGGCTACTATGTTCACCAGCTATGGTGACTGAATTAAATCTATTTGTGTGATAACTTTTAAAGAGTTCCAACATCGGTCCCTGTATACCATTCTGCTCCATTTTTTTATACAGTGTCTTAAGGTTCAATGTGTCAAATGCTTTGCTGAAATCAACCATAACAGCAAGAATATATTTTCTGTTATCTAAATGGTCATTTATTTCATCTGTAAATAAGGACAATAACTGTGACGTACTTTTATTTTTTTGAAAACCGAATTGTCTGTTATTCACTATGTTATTACTTGACAGAAAATTATTTATTAAACTACCAAAATACTTTTCTAAAATTTTTAAAATGCATGACAAAATTGTAATAGGTCTAAAGTTATTTGTATCATTATAACTACCCCTTTTATAAACTGGTCTAATTAGTCCTATCTTAATCCTATCTGGATATATTGATCTAGTGATACATAAATTTATTAAATGTGTGAGTACTGGGGTCATTTTTTCTGAGATATATTTTATATCTTTCGCCCTAATTTTATCATATCCTGGACTTTTTTTGTCATCTATATTTTTTATAATTTTATGTAATACTTCTTCATTAGCTTTTTTAAGTCTTAGAGACAAGCTTGGTGAGTTAATGTATGTAAGTTCATTCAGTAACGGTTCACTACATGTGTTCATTACATTTTTAACATTTTTATCGAAATCACTAACAAAAATATTCGAAAGTATTTTAGCTGGTAATTTAAAAGATTTAAGTAGTACTTCATCAATAGTTTTAACAATTCTTCCAGTCAGTCTATTTATAATTTCCCACATTTTTTTCGGGTTCTTAAAACTATCACAAATTTCCTTTTTAATTGAATTATTTCTAGTTTTACAGATCATCCTATTTGTCCTATTTCTATATTTTTTGTAAATTAACTCATTTTGTTTATTGCTTGTATCATTTAAGAAAATTTTTAATAGATTTTGCTTTATACTACACATTTCAATTAATTTCTGAAAACAAATAAGGTTATATTAAGATGGTAATAAAAACGCTGAAGTTAAACCATTTGTAATAACGGCTATAAAAATTTTTTATACTAGTGAATCTACTATGTTAATCTTACCTCTAAACAGTTTAGAAAAATCAAAATATCGATGAGTTTCACTTTATTCATTTCATGTTCAACTAAGTCTTGGATATTCATAAACATTGCATTCTCCGATTCCATGAGACACGTCCGGCATATATTTTTAGTTAAAGGCAAAATCAAACTCGTAAACTCCATAAAAATGTCTATTCTTTACTTCTTTAGATAATTTAATTACTTAAATCTTATATTATAATAAACTAGTCAAACCAACTACTAGAATAATCAATAAACATGCACACAGGTAGTAGAGGTGTAACGAATATATTCGTAATATGTATTATTATGTACAGGGATTATTATCCACGAATACAGAATAATAGGTAACCAAATATTAGTCACACGATTCACGATCCGCACGGCGAGTCAATACATCAATATACACGTCGGGGTTTGTATGAAAACTGCATGGGATGGTAGCACAGTAAGCCAGCAATGAGAACGGAACTATATTAGGCACGGTTTTAAAGAATATCAGTGTATTAGCTAATAAAAAATAAAAAAAATTTAAAATTTCATCTGTTTATTACCAAAAATAGCACCAAAAAAATATTACACGTATCCTTAACTCTAATCTTAACTAAAAAGATTTTATAGAAAAGGAGTTAAGCTACCTACTTAAATAACTAAATGGTTTTAATTAACCTTTAAAAAAATATCGCTTGAGTATATTTTTGATTTGGCTTCTATTTTTGTTTTCAAGCTTCTCGACTATAGCTTTAGGTAATCTATTTAACGTACTGGGCAGAATGCATCTCCGAACCCTCTCACCGTACACGTTGTTACATTTAGGTATTTCAAATGTCGGAAGATATACCAGATTACGTAAGGTCACAGGTCTTACTATCCTATTTAAGTTCCACTTACAGTTACTGTATTGAGTTACAATTGCCAAATCCAATTTATCGAAAATGCTCAGAACTTTACAATAATTAAATAAATAATGATAGTTATCTTTATATTTATACTTAATTTTTAACGGAACAATGGTTTTCAATAACCTTATTTGTAAATTATATATATCCTTCAAATAACTCATATATGTACGTCCATAGCTAGCTAGTCCATAATTGATCACTGAATCAGCCAATGACATATACAAGAGCCTCAATGTGTTATATGGAACTTTATGTTTAAGTATGCACAATTTTGACAGCACAGCTCTAAGTTTACAACATACCTGGGCAACATGCGGACCCCAATTAAATTTATGATCTATTTTAAGCCCAAGATATGTATGCTCTTCCACTACGTCAAGGTACGAACATGTGCATGAGGTATTGTTTAAGTGCATGCAGTTGTGCTCATGAGCGACAATCTTAGGTAGGTAGTTAATTTTTTTATATGGTGAATGTATAAACATTAGCTTAGTTTTTACTGTAGTTAATGGATAGACCTAAATCGTGAGCCCACTTACTCAACATATCAAAATCCTCCTGAATCATACCTTGTAGCGTATTGAAATCACTGTGAGCAGCGATTATACATGTGTCATCAGCAAACTGATATACCGAACCATGTTGAAATATATTGCACATATCGTTTACATATAATAAGTATTCTGTCGGTCCCAGGACGGATCCTTGGGCCGTGCCTTGATATGTAGGTATCTGGCTACTATGTTCACCAGCTATGGTGACTGAATTAAATCTATTTGTGTGATAACTTTTAAAGAGTTCCAACATCGGTCCCTGTATACCATTCTGCTCCATTTTTTTATACAGTGTCTTAAGGTTCAATGTGTCAAATGCTTTGCTGAAATCAACCATAACAGCAAGAATATATTTTCTGTTATCTAAATGGTCATTTATTTCATCTGTAAATAAGGACAATAACTGTGACGTACTTTTATTTTTTTGAAAACCGAATTGTCTGTTATTCACTATGTTATTACTTGACAGAAAATTATTTATTAAACTACCAAAATACTTTTCTAAAATTTTTAAAATGCATGACAAAATTGTAATAGGTCTAAAGTTATTTGTATCATTATAACTACCCCTTTTATAAACTGGTCTAATTAGTCCTATCTTAATCCTATCTGGATATATTGATCTAGTGATACATAAATTTATTAAATGTGTGAGTACTGGGGTCATTTTTTCTGAGATATATTTTATATCTTTCGCCCTAAAATTTTATCATATCCTGGACTAAATTATTTTGTCATCTATATTTTTCTATAATTTTATGTAATACTTCTTTCATTGAAGCTTTTTTAAGTCTTAGAGACAATGCTCTGGTGAGTTAATTCAGTACTGTGAATATTGATTCAGCTAACGGTAATCACTGACATGTTGTTCATTACATTTTTAACATTTTTATCTTGAAGTAAATCATCTATGCGAAATAATTTACGCTCAAACGCCTATTGAATGTAGCGTGGTAATTTTTAATAAGACGTTGATGCGATAGTAGTTAGCATTCATACGTATTAGTTTTTGCAGGAACAATAATCATATCTGGTACAGTACTAGCAGTGACTTCATACATTCCATCATTTTCATTTTCTTGTACAGGTTTCCTCAATCTAAAACTAAATACACTAAAATTAAAGTACGTATAGTTTAATAGTGACATTATTTCATGAGTTTATGACAGATCATAACTATTTGTCACATCAAGTTTTATCGTAGTACTGTATTTGTAAATTAACTCATTTTGCCTTATTGCTTGCTAATCATTTAAGAATAATTCTTCAAAATGGAGAACATATTGCTAGTTCGACTGGAAACCATCCATCTTCAAGAACTAATCTATCTCACTTAAATAATTAAATTGTCTTTGTATTTAGGAGCTGCAGATCACAATTAATTTCACTAAGTAAATTGATAAGAACATTTAAGTAAATAAATAGACTGAATACTGGTTCAAATAACTTAAATATCCATATAATTATCATTACAGGTCCCAAACATTAATGCAGGTACTCCATATTGATCAGACTCAATTCATATTTTAACTTTATCGTATATTTAGATATATACAACTTTGACTCCCATACTTAACAACGAAACAATATTGAGCTGAATAAGCGATAGACCTAGTTTATATATAAAATGTAATAGTCACTCGATACAATCAGAGTAGGCACGACACTACAGCTGTCTTGAGTAACTATGACAGGCGCTGTCATCTAATAATGTATCTGACGCAAAATCACTCGCATCACGTACTTACACATAAATGATCAATACACTGATTTCAGATATACCGTTCTATAATGTTGATCTACAAGTTCTGGTAAACTGTGACAATTAGACATTCATTCGTAAAACCATTATTTTGACAGATGATAAGCACTATTAATGCGTGAACAGATCTGACAGTAGGTATTTGCGTCAACATACATAATAAATCTCATGTATACGTGTAAGACACGAGACGTTGTTCAGTTCTCATCTGGTAGCGCGAGTTCATAATTCTATGATAAAAACTGTGTTAATTCATAAACAAAACTATTTTTATTTAAGCTGGGTGGTCTATAAATACAGCACAATTCCGTTCTATAACCATAAGAAGTTGTTATCTCACCATATAGGCACTCAAAATTCACCGCATTCACCAAGGTTTTTGCGAATGATATACTCTTATGAGTATATACAATAATACCACCTCCTTTTCTATTGTTCCGTAATTCTGTGTACATAACGTAATCCTCTAGTTCAAATAAACTCGACACTTCGTTATTAATATTAGCCTCAGTTATAATCAGTAAATGTATAAGTAATTGACTTCCTTTAACAATATACTCCAACTGTGAATGATTTTTAATCATCGATCGAATGTTGACATGTAGTAGGAGAAATTTATTATGCTCGTCGGGTATTACAGACATGAATTCATTCCATTGATAATGAGTACTCTCAGTTACACTTTGATTAAATAAATCCATAGAATATATTCTTTAACTAAACATAATTGGACAGTTTAACTTATATTTATTATATATATTAGGTACTTAAGTGCTCATTTATGATATCTTTCTGTAAGTCTTTACCAATTCGAGCGATGTCTTTCTCAGAGTAGACATAGTGTATCTTTTTATCACCATCTTTTGACCGAACCATTATTTGCCCGTTCCTACACCAGACATACTTGCAGAGTGCTTTTTCCTTGAGACTTGTCTTAGTTTTCCATAATAGGTAAGATGTCGTAGGTGTGAGTGATTCACGTAGGTAAACCTTTTTATCACCTTCTCCACCCAGGTCCTTAGCTGTAATCTTTGTTAAACGCGCGGCTTCGTACCAGTATTCACGCCTACCTTCACGTAAAGATATAGTGATTGGCGCTTCAACCTTGGCACGATCCGCTTGAGCTGAACCGGGACGAGTTGGTTTTTTTTTCCTAACAACTTTTATGATGTCCTGTGGATTTTGGTTCAGCAGCTGGCAAACTGATGTCGCAATTTTTTTAATATCCTCATATTGCTGTTCAACGACTCCACATATTTCTACATCATTCAAGGTCAGAGTTTGCTCAATTTTACTGAGTTTTTGCTCTAAGACTTCATTCTTTAGCGTTAAATTCCTACATGTATTGGTAATATCCTTACATTGATTCTCCATAATTTTAACACGCATTTCATGGTTCTTAACTTTCTCCTCGTAATCGTCTATTTTATTAGAGTAAAACTTCAGAGTATTCTGTAATTCATCGCGTATAATATCTCTGACGGTTTGATGCAATTTTCGAACTTCTTGACGTATTTCTAGTAATGTATTTTCTTTTTGATTGTTTGTTGTTCCTTCAGCATCAGATTGTTCTTCGTCGTCATGATCAGGAAGAATAACCGATATGCGTTTGCCTTTACTACTTACTGTTGGTGTACATCCGCGACACTTCCAGTCAACTGATTCCATGATTGACAATGCACTTAGCTGATCTGTCGTTAACGACGCACAGGTACCATGATACCATTTAATACATCTTATGCACTGCACTCCAGCACTTCTTTTATTGACTGCTTTACTACACTTTGCACATTTAGACATTTTAATTTATATCAAAGGATGTATCGTATTAGTAATATACTCCAACAAGGTTTATTTTACAGTAGGTACTTGAATACTTAACAAAAGGAGCATCTGTGACGAAAAGGACGTAAGCGCCGTGAATAGGTCGTCGCTTACGCGTTTGCTTCAAATCGTATACTTGAATATTTCAACAACAGGTAGTTCAACAAAAAGCGATTAAAACTCTTCACTTATTTCAGAAAATATAATTGTTTTTGAGCATCTAAACTTATCACCAGTTAGTTCATGTAACTATACACAAAACATATCACCTAAAAGCCGATGTGATCAATTAAACTATTAAAAAATTATTTAAAACAGAGACAGAAATTGACAGCGTTGTTACTTGCTCAAGCGTAGGTAGGTAGTGGAAGTGGTACGAATATTAGTTAGATTCACAGATTTGTTTGTAATTTTTGTATTAAGTATGTATTGATATTTCGTATTATATTAGCAGTTCCTTCAGTTCCTTACATAGCATACACTTTATCGTATCTGTATATTTTTCAGAATTTCAAATGTAATTATTTATTATTTTGTGTTTAGAATCAACTAAAAAATCAATCGATTGACGTCTTTATTAGACATATATAAAAATCTATAATTGTAGTACATGACAGTGATATTTTTTAACATAATATATTTTAATATACCAAAGATTTTAAAGTTAACAACAGTCCGTAATCTATACAAATAATTACATATCTGATCTGATATTATATATCTATCAAAAATATCTGTTTGTAATGTCAAAATAACAGATTTTTTTTTAATAAATGCATATGAAAGTATATACGATACCTATAACAAAAACCCATTAAAAAAATTTTTGTTTGTCTGTTTGTTCCGGGTGACCCTCGAAACGGTTAGAACGATTTCGACGAGATTTTCACTGGTGGATAGCTGACTTTATAGGAAGTGACTTAGGCTACCTTTATTTTAGAAAAAGAATTAGGGTTCCGAATAAATAAAAAACAACTGGTCATGGTGAATCAATCCGGGCGCTTAAAATGGCTTACGGTGAGTAAACTATAACAAATATAACAAATTAACGTACTAAATAATTGTAAGCATTAAAAAGACCTACAAAAAAGTCAGGGAGAGTATACGTCTATCTTCTAAGGAACACCTACAATAAGCATTATTATATTTAAAATAGCCGGGAGCGGGGGAGCAAGATAATAATAATAAATATTCACAACAATATTTTATTTCATACTCACATTCTTTAAGTAGAGAATAGATACGCTTATTATTAGTAGTATAGATTGAAGTAGGTAGCGAGAGTGAATATTGAATCGGTGAATAGTCAATTGACTAATACCAATTATTAAGTACGGGAACCTAATATGAGTTAATTAATATATTCCATATTAGGAATACCAAAATATCAGCCTATTATAACACCTCTATCAGGTAGTTAAATATGAAATGAACTGTCACAGACTAAGTAAAGTGAACTGTCTTCTTCGTTCTTCTTCTTCTTGTTTTGGCGCCGCAAAAGCACTTGCCAGTGAGGTGAGGTTTTAAGTTTGAATGTTTTAAAGTTTTAGTAAAATTTTCGAGTATCAATGTAATCAAGCTTTCGTAGTAATATAAATTATATACAAAATGGCGTCCAACAAGATGGTGGATGTCTTGTTAGAATGATCTAGAGAAGTTTTGTGGGACCCCAGAATGCATGCCCTTGGTTCATACTCATAATCCACTTCACTTATGCACAAAAACCAAACTTTAGTACGCAAAACGCCACCAATATTACATAATTTATGGTTAAAAACCTAAGTAAAAAATTAAAAATAAAAACCACAACATGTCACTTCAGGATCCCGCCAAAAACTCCCAAAATGAACTCTCAAAAATATAAGTTGGAAGTGTTGGAACGTCATAATTTAGTAGCAGATAGCAGGGCTTGGAAATTTGTCTAATATTAGTGCGGTGCCGAATGAGCTACAGTTAATTTTAGCGCATCCAGCTTATTCCATCATTTTTTAAACCTTTGAATAAATATATTGTAAATACGGTAAGACTATAAAAAAATTAAATTGCCTTCGACGACTGATGTTCGTCTTCATTATAGAGGACCGGTTGCCAACTTAGGAAGAAGAAGAAGAAGACTGATATTCGGCATGACCACATGTAGTAGTTTTCTACCTTTTTGCTAGATTTAAGGCTCTTTGGGCTCGGTTTTGGTAGTAAAAAAGTATTCGGTAGATTTTAGTATATTTACACAATTTTGGTATAATTTCCAGTAGATTTGGTAGTTTTTGGATCAAATAATCAAATAAAGTGGATCTTCGGGATTTCCCCCTTTATAAGTAATCTTGTTTTGTAGCTTAAATCTACATAGCTCTCTCTCTTCCACAAAAAGCGTTTTACATATAAGCGAGAAAGAAAAAAAAAAGAAGTAAGTAAATTGAGGACTGAAATAATGTAAGGTGAAGTTTGGGCGAGCACGGTATTTAGATACGTATTGTACTGCAAGCTGTCTTCTTTGTTTTGAAATTGAATTTATCGACATTAAAAGGAAATATAAAAGGCAACTATTATTAGCACTATCTAAGTATCTATTGTTTGTCAGGGTATTTTTGTGATTCCAAGGAAGATTTTACGCGAATGACCTTAATTATCGTTGTATTTTTTTCAAAGTTCTGACAGATTTCGATACCTAGCTCTGGTAGTTTTTGGTAGATTTTTGAAGTTGCCGAAGTAGATTTACGAATTAAAATGTGGTCACACTGCTGTCGTTTGACGTGTGGGGTGCGTCGTGGTCAAGCTGGAATTATTCCAGATTTTTATTATTCATCAATTAGTTTCATGAATTTCACACGTATCTGTGCAGTAGATTTACACATTTCGTTTGTTATTTTTTATAGAAGGTAAGATATTTACAATATTCTTTATCGTCATATATCAATAAATCCTAACCTCAACGATTATAAGATGCACAATTTAGGGATTATGGAGAATCACAGGATTAAGTGTTACGTGTTTTTACATGTACTTGATGAATGTAAGTTTACATAAATTGCAGGTAAATTAGAAAGACGAGGTAATCATGAGTCGATTCTTTGCAACTGGTACGGACTCTGAATCTGAAAGCTCCAGCGAAGACGAGCCAGTAGTACGCGTAGCGGCACCCGTCTACACTGTAAGATATTTTTGCTCAGTTTTTATAATGTGTTATATTCTTGGACTATTTGTATAAAGTGTGTATACAATATGTGTGTGTGACTACATAAAGTTAGAATAGTTATAAAGAAATACAATCTC
Organism: Saturnia japonica; assembly: GCA_033032175.1. Lineage (NCBI taxonomy): Eukaryota > Metazoa > Arthropoda > Insecta > Lepidoptera > Saturniidae > Saturnia > Saturnia japonica. Next base: position 9,822,902 of record CM065324.1, on the reverse strand, counting down.
TCAATAATCAACATTATTCATTATTGATATAACTATAATTTCACAAATTTAATCTAACTTAATGGAGATTTTAAGTGATGTAATTAATATGTAACAAATATTGAAGTAAATATTATAGGACAATCTAAGAATTAAAAAAAAGTTTGAAAAGGCTCTAACTTTAACTATAATTAATGTATTTTTTCTATTAGCAGTCACTTGTAATTTGTAGATTGTATTGTATGTACGGCAGGAGAGAGAATTACAAAAATATTTTTGTAGGTATAATTTAAATATGTATATAATTAATACTATAGATAATATAATATACCCTTGATATATTTTAATTGATTATATAAAAAATTGTTTTAATTTGGATTATAAACATTAAAATAATTTATTTATTTGAGTTTATATATGACCTTGAAATTTTGTTATATGATGACACATCAATGAAATTAATTTAACATATTGTGAAAGGAATTTAATTGCAATAATGTGTTTGTATTGTGTATTCTGTAAATTAGTAATTAATTTTTATGAAATATTTATTAAAACTTATAGTGTAGTTTACTCAATAAATTTTCTTAAATAAACTTAAACTAAATATTGTCATAATAGACACATGTTTTGAGGCAAAGATTTCTGCTAGTTACCCATGTCTAAATGAATTGTCATCATAAAAAGTTTATTGCAATTATATCTTATATTTGATTATTTCTATATTTTTATCATAGTTTAGTGATGATGAGGAAGAAACCAAGCGCATAGTGCGCTCTATGAAGGAGAAGCGTTATGAAGAACTGGAAGGAATTATCCATTCTCTTCGTAATCACCGCAAGATAAAAGATTTCTCGTCTGCACTAGCCTCATTTGAGGAGCTTCAGAAAGCTTATACCAGGGCTGCACCTGTGGTACAAAAAGAAGAAAATGGGGTTGCACCAAGGTTTTTTATTCGAGCTTTGGCTGAGTTGGATGACTGGGTATCAGGGGCATGGAATGATCGTGATGGTAGGAAGACTTTATCAAAAGGCAGTAGCAAAGCTCTTACCTCATTGAGGCAGAAATTGAGAAAGTATACAAAGGACTTTGAAAGTGAAGTGAGCAAGTTCCGTGAGGATCCTGATTTGCCGGATGATGATGATGAACGAAAAGGTATTGTTATATAGTAAATGTATATAGTATTCTTATACTACTCTCAATACTTGATGTTTAGTTGAGCTTATTTTATTAATGAGAACATTTTGAATATATATGGATTTCATAAATTGCATTTTAAAGTAATTGTGTATTTATATGAACTATTTTATAATATGATTATTATATTATAATTCCATTGACTTTTTAATTTCGACAATTATTTTTCTTATCTTTATACTAAATACCCTATTATATAAATATTTTTACTTCAGATACATCATCATCTGATGAGTCAGAAGACGAAGAGAAGGAAAAAGTTAGACCTGAGCCACCACGCCGCCCTCCACCTCAAGATGACGAATCTTCCGATTCCATGGATTGGGGGTCCAGTTCATCAGACTCTAGTTCTAACTCTGATGACGAAGCACGTGGTGCTGCTACTATTCGTGAACGGTTCCTTAAGAAAACTACTGAGAGAGATGAGGATGAAGATCGGGAAAAGCGCAGGACTAAGAAACGTGAAGAACGACGTGATAGAGCAGGGAAGATCAGCAAGCGTGATCAAGCTGATGATGGCGGAGAATGGGAAACAGTTAGGAAAGGAGCCACCACCTCTGATAAACCGAAGATGTTTGCTAAGGTATGAAGAATTATTATTTATTTATTAATTTGCAGTTATGTATGTACATTTTGTTCTTATATGCTAAATTAACCATATACATGGACCCTGAATAGGGTATGCAAATCATTAGGTACAATAGACTATGTGATAGTGTGAAAAATAAGTCATATTTATAGATATCCACACAGATTATGAGTAACTCAAAATAACTCAAAAATAATTAACTATTTATCTGAAAAACTCAAAATAAATGTAATGATCATGACATGATTGAAAACAGACTGGATTGGCTGAATCTATTGTGACATCACATGTCTGTACTTAATTACCATTCCTTTGCATTCCTTGGTGTTTTGCGATTTAGATATGTTTATTATTTTAATATTGAGTGATATTATTGTGTTATTTTATGATGGATGTTTAGATATTCATCTGTAGATACTTTTTTTCAAAGAATAGTATTCATAAATCGTACACATATTCCAATCACATGTACCACAAGCTTGAATACAAACTTCTTTAAACATCTTCAAATAAAAAAAGGACTCAATCACAATTTTTTTGATAATTTTTTTTCTGAGTAATTGGTGTATGAACAGGCACCAAAATGATAGTCCTTTTTCATTCACTCTTAATTTTTATATATTGCGATTTCAATTAGTAGTGAATAAAAAAGTAATAAGACAGATTCTATTAGCTTTTTCTCTGTGTTATTAACAAACATGTGGTGACATCATGTTGTTAAAGATAGCGTGTTGGCGGCTTATTCAAATACAGAAGTTTTATTTGCTACTAGTTGTGCCCCACGGTTTCACCTGTATTCATTTTATACGACAAACATCACCAACACATCTGTATAAGCAATTTTTTATACTTTGTGTGAAACTATCGACATTTTTATGAGGATAAATTAATTTTTCAAATTATAATATAGCCTATATTACTCTCTGACACTGTTTACGCTGTCACTGTGATGCTTTATATTGGTGAAAGAATCTTGAAAATGGTCCAGTAGTTTTTGAGTTTATCCATTACAAATAAAAAATCAAATCTTTCCTCTTTATAATATTGATGATTATTGATTTATTATAGATTTTGAAGAAATACACAAAATAAATAAAAATAAGTACTTTTTTGGGCTCAGCAAACACCACTAAATAATCTGTTAAAGGTTCCAGAAACCAGTGGAATAGCTTATTCTTTTTTAATCAATATTTCTACATTTAAATTTACTTAGTTAATTAATCGTATTTATTTATACATCAAAATTATTTGTTTCTTTGTCATTAATTTTTATTTATATTGTTTGTTTATCTAACATCATGTCAAGTGTTATCTTATTAAAGGACATAACACTATTGGAACTTTGTTACATATAATTTTATTGAAAATTAATCTTCTCCTTTATGATTTCAGGATAGTGATATTGATGCTGCGCTTGTGGTTAAGAAGTTAGGAGAAATAAGTGCTGCTAGAGGTCGTAAAAGAACTGACCGCCGTGCTCAGCTTGAACTGCTCCATGAGTTACGTACTGTTGCTTTACAACATAACCTAGGCGACGCCCTTCAACTAAAACTACGTAGTGCTATAGTTGCTGCCCTCTTTGATTATAATCCTAAAGTCTCTGATGCCATGAAACCTGAATATTGGTCTAAACTCGTTGAAAATGTGGACCATATGGTAACTCTTCTTCTAGCACATGATGACATGGTCCTCAGTGAATCTATCACTGAAGATAATGAGCAGTTAGTGACACCGCCTTATCATGTCCGTGGCTGTCTACTCACTGCCCTTGAACGATTAGATGATGAATTTACCAAACTGCTTAAGGAGTGTGATCCACACTCCAATGAATATGTTGAGAGATTAAAGGATGAAGTACGAGTTTCTGCACTTATTGATCGTGTCTGCCAAGTTGTAGAACGTGATGGAACCCCGCAAGAAATCTGCCGTGCATACTTACGTAAGATTGATCATCTGTATTACAAGTTTGATCCTCGCGCTGTTCGTAAAGATCTCCCTCCAGGTGAAGAAACAACTATTAAGAAAATGGAAAGACTTTGTAAATATGTTTATGCTCATGATGAGACAGATCGATTGAGAACCCGCGCCATATTGTCACACATTTATCACCATGCTTTGCATGACAACTGGTTCCAAGCTCGGGACCTACTACTCATGTCTCATCTCCAAGAAACTGTTCAGCATTCTGACCCAAGTACACAGATACTTTACAACCGAACAATGGCCAATTTGGGTCTCTGTGCATTCCGTCGTGGTAATGTAAAAGAAGCACATGGGTGTCTCGCTGAGTTAATGATGACTGGAAAGCCGAAAGAACTTCTCGCACAGGGTTTATTACCGCAGCGTCAACATGAACGTTCAAAAGAACAGGAGAAAATTGAAAAGCAACGTCAAATGCCTTTCCACATGCATATAAACCTTGAACTTCTTGAATGTGTGTATCTAGTTTCAGCCATGTTGATTGAAATCCCATACATGGCAGCTCACGAGTTTGATGCACGTCGTCGAATGATTAGTAAGACGTTTTATCAAAATTTACGGGCGAGTGAAAGGCAGTCTCTTGTGGGTCCCCCAGAATCAATGCGAGAACACGCGGTGGCGGCAGCTAGAGCGATGCGTCGCGGTGATTGGAAAGCTTGTCTTAACTTCATAGTAAATGAGAAAATGAATGCTAAAGTAATTATAAAATTTTATTGAAAAGTTTTATCTCTGCTGCTGTGCACCTTGTTTATGTAATGGTTTATTTCAGGTATGGGATTTAATGGTCGGAGCAGATAACGTTCGTGCTATGCTCGGTCGTCTTATTCGAGAGGAGTCACTGCGCACATACTTGTTTACATATGCGCATGTATATGCATCTCTCTCACTTCGTTCATTGGCTGATATGTTCGAGCTACCACGACAACGCGTGCACTCTCTCGTGTCCAAGATGATTATCAATGAAGAATTGCTGGCGTCCCTTGACGACCCGAGTGAGTGTGCGATATTGCATCGCTCTGAACCGACAAGGATGCAAGCTCTGGCTCTGCAGCTCGCGGATAAGGTATTAGTTCATTATAGTAATTATACTATTATGAGGTGTCAAATAACATCTAAAGCTTTGAGACATAAAAGCCAACCTCACCTGCACATGACCCATCCCGTAGAAGTGTAGAGTAACGAATGAGGAAATGGCGCTAATGGGGGGTGTACAGTTAAACTGGGTTGTTACCATCATGCATATGGCAGGCATATGGTTAACAGCCAGTGCATATCCAGTTTTATTTACGTAGACCAGCATGACATCAGTGACTGTTGATCTCTCAGTGGTCACTTTACTAAGCTAATAATTAAAAAAATCTGGTTTTCATTAAACTACTTCAACAAAAAAACAGGAGGTTACTTAGTCAATTAGAATGTATATATTTTTTTATGGATGTTCAGCCATAACTTCTTTATTTATGAACCAATTTGGATGATTCTTTTTTTGTTGGATAGCGGATACCTCAATGGTGATCCAATTTTAATTTCATTGGCATTGGACCTTCAACTTCGAAGATACACAAGGGAATTTTTCAAAATCATTGATGTTGGTTATCTTTTTGTAAAAAAATGTTTTGTTGTGGTGTTCATTTGTTTATCTCTAATTATTGTTTGTTTATCTCTCTGTTTGTAATCTAGTTAGATAATTATTTACTTTAACTAGGTTGGTAACTTGGTGGACTCGAACGAGCGTATATTCGAGAAGCAAGGTTCTTTCTTCCAACGCGGTGGCGCACAACGAGGTGAAGGCCGACAGCGAGAGAGACCACGCGAGGGTTGGAACCGACGCACCCGTAACCGGCGCGGGCGAGATGAGGAGCGCGGAATGGACGATTAGCAATATCTGCACTACTTTCATAGACGACATAATTTATAAAGAAGATCAGCTAATTTTATTGGAAAGTCATATGTAAACCTTAATAAATTATAATATTCTATCAATCAGTAAAAATTTTAATATCACATTTAAGTGTAGTAAATTTCATACGAGAGTTTAGAGGTTTAGACTAATTTAATCAAATATTGCCTTATTATAAATGATAAAATACATTTAAAAATATTGGCTGACCTTCTTAACATTATGTGGCCAAAATATATATCAGAAAATTAACACCCATTTTATATACACATTTTGGGATTCACTATAACACATACAGATTTTATACAGGAGACTAATAACAGTCAATAATTAAGCTGAACCTACAGTATAAATAAATACTCATGATAAGCTTAGAAAACCATGCTGAAACGAACATAATGTTTGCTATAAATTGCAATAAAAATTTTGTAATTCTTTGTATCCCTTAGTGTCATGATCTTCATTCTATAACTTTCAATCGTCATAAAATAAAAACTACAATAATATTTTGCGTTCTACTTATTTTTATAGTACCTACCTACTTTTGTTTTAACGGAGCGTTGAAATAAAACAAAAAAATATGTGTTCGCGATGTCTTGTCGAGGTCAAGTGATACCATACTGATTTTCCTTTCCGGAATTCGGTTATGTTATACAGGTACGCGACCCCGGCTCCCCGAGCTACTACTGAACTAAGCCCAACCTTCCGAGACAGTAGTATCCTTTTAAACCTTTTCCTGTCAATATCCATAAATTTCCTATCCTTTCCAGTGGCTCCTTTTCCTTTTCTCTCCGCCAATCCAAAAGTTCTGCCGTGCTGATGGATGCGTGGCTGGGGGTGAGCCTAGTCAGTAGCGTGCCAAATTGCCCTGGGACCTGGTGACCCCAGAGTAAGACTAAACCCTTGTCTGGTATGCGGGACTCTGCCAGGCTCGATTATTTTTCCCTAAGTTGATCGTGGGAACGCAATGATTTCTAAAATAATAAATAAAAATGGCGGCGGTGCGGTTCGCAACCCATCAAGTCTCGTTTCCAACGGGGGCGGAAAGCGGGCTGTGGAAAGCCGCTTTGCTACGTTGAATGTTAGAGGAGGATGTAATGAAAAAATAAATGAATTATGTCAAATGATGGATGAGAGGAGAATTGATGTGTTATGCGTGAATGAGACGAAGCGGAAGGGGTGTGATACCACAAATTATGGGCCCTGCACGGCGTATTGGTCTGGAGTACCCAACACCAAAAGAGGCTGCCAGGGTGTCGGTGTCATTCTGTCTGCGCGAATGAATGATTGTATGATTGAGTATGAATGTGTGAGTCCCAGACTTCTCTGGATTAGGCTAAAAGTTGGGCTCACCCGTATTTTTGTCCTAGGTGTGTATGCACCTACGGATTAGGGGTTCAGAGGTTCTACAGCAGCCAAAAAGGAAAATGTGGATTTCTGGGAAAGTTTAAGAGAAGTTCTAAAGAAGTGTAAGTACAATGAAAGGATTATTATGTTGGGAGACTAATGGATGGGTAGGTGTGAAGCGTGATGGGTATGAAAAGGTTTTAGGCACTTAGGGTGATGTGGTTTGCTCATAAAAGAGTTCATATGTACACAAGGGTTGAATGTGGTTTTAAAAGTATGATTGATTTTGTGGTCATCGATGAAAGACTGAAAGGACAAGTTCTGGATACTCTGGCGTATCGCGGTTGTCGGTATCGATACAGACCACTTCCTGGTGATGTCACGCATTAGAGGACTTTTCAAACGATGGCGACATAGAGTAGTGGAATCAATATCTAATCTAGAACGTGTGAAAGTAGAAAATTTACAAGAGGATAAAGTGAAAAATGAGTACATTAAAAAGTTGAAAGAATGATTTGTGAATTTGGATGAAGAATGTGGGATAGAATGTTTATTGAAGTATTTTAAGGAAGGTCTATCTAGTCGATGTTGCAAGTGAGGTATGTGGGGTTGCTAAAAGAAGGAATGGAAGAACACAGAAAAATATATGGGTGGATACAGAGGTGGAAAAAGTTGTGGATGGAAAGAAGAAAACGTGGCAGGATTGGTTAGCCGCAAAGGCTAATCTAAGAGTGCAAAGGTCAACATTAGAGAATGTGGATAAGGCAAGAAAGGTTTACAAAATGATGAAAGGTTAAGTGAAAAATGTGGTTAGTACGAGGAAAAAAGAGCGGAAAGATGAGTTTGACAGAAGGCTCTCTGATAATTTTCGAGCCAATATTAAAGTGTTTTGGAAATCGATTAGATTAGCTCGAGGAAAGACAACAAACTCAGAGTTATCTAAAATCAGAAGCAAGGACGGAAGTATTTTAAAAGGAGAAGAATATGTGTTGAAGATGAACAAGCTTAATCCTTTCCCTTCCACATTCAAATCTCCCGCATGTGAGCCGCGGACAGTGCCACGCGCGACCGCGCAACACAAGAACCACTCGCGCCCTCTAGCGTGAGAGAAACAATCAATCATCGACGGGAAGGCGGTTAGAAAAAATATACCGAACAATAAATGGCCTCGCGAGTGCTCCGGTCAATTCAATAAAAAAAAGATAGAAAAATTAACAATATTAAGTGAAGAAAGTGAGTGCTCATTTAGTGACGGTGCATTCAATTCCGTAAGTCCAAAATACATACCAAACACCATTATCCTACCTTAAGCTGTAACATAAATTGTGGTCCGTTTCGAGCGCGAATTCCTATGGAATTATCAGTTTTAACCTTGTCAAATAGCAATTGTTTTGCATTATAGTCGACTATACGGATTCATTGATTATCTTAACCTAGCAGCATAATTATATTCACTTTTTTTATTTATGTAATTTATCTTTTCTATATATAAATTCATCATATATAACTATATACATATATATGTAACTATAAACATATATATTCTACATATTATCTACATAAATATTCAATTTTTACATTATAATCGTACATTTCTAAGTTTATTTCGATTTACCCTACCAGTGTTACGTTAATATTGAAGTAATTACAACTATGGAGAATAAACTTAAAATTCTCATATCGCAGCGTGAATATGTATTTCGGGCGATGCAAATCCTTTTCGATTTATCTAACGAGATGATTAAAGATCGATCAAAAGTTTCGGCGTTCAAGTCGAGGTATACTCGTTTACATTCAATTCGCGAAGAGTTTATTCAAGTTAACGAAAAAATACAAACATTACAATTAAGTGTGAATCCTGAGCAGGATATCGATCAATCATCGATCAGCGCGTTTGATGATTTGTACTACGCAGTAATTAGCGCCGCCGACCAGCAGTTATCAGTTCAACCGAACCCTTGCGGGAGCACCGGCGTCACCGGGTCGGAAACTCTTTTACGGTCTGACACCGGGTGTTCAGTGAACGCGCGTCTACCTAAACTCGAGTTACCCAAGTTCGATAGTAACATAGAAAACTGGCAAACATTTTATGATACGTTTAAAACTCTCATTCACGAAAATAATTCTATATCTCCAATAGAAAAATTCCACTACCTTATTAGTTGTTTATCCGGACCGGCCTTGTCTCTTGTGAAAGGGGTTCCGGTAACTTCTGATAGTTATGGAATAGTTTTTGATGCATTGATTGAGCGATATCAAAACAAACGTGTTTTATCCATTACATATTTGGATAAAATCTTAAATTATCCAATACTGAAAATGAGTAACTTTAGGGATTTACAAGCGTTAACAAATATATTTTATGAATCTAATCAGCCCCTGAAAACTTTAAATATTGACAACTTAGGAGAATTTATTTTATTTTATTTAGCATCGCGAGCACTCGACGCAGACACGCGTCATCGTTTTGAAACTCAAAATGTTTCACAACTACCTACCTTCTCGGCATTATTAAAGTTTCTTCAAGACTACGTAAAGGTCTTAGAAACCAGCCAATTATCTTCAGCTAATCCATTACCTACCCGGACCTTTGACGGAAAAAAACCTGCGCCAACTAATCGGCGATCTAGTAGCGTATCAAAACGCTCATCTTATCTTGTTAAATCTAGCCCACAAACATCCTTTAAATGTGTATGTTGTGGCGAAGCACACTCAATTTATAAGTGTCCAAACTTTCAGTCTTTGAATGCTAATTCCAGACTCTCACTGATTGAAAATAAAAATCTTTGTAAAAACTGTTTACGGGGTAATCATGTAACAAATCAATGTAAATCACAAGTGAATTGTCTACAATGCGGTTCGCGTCATCATACTTTACTGCACACTGAGCGAGCACAATCAAACTCTGTTACCACTACCCAAGCTAGTACCAGTGTTCACATAGGGAGCAGCCGGGGTATAGTACTGCTAGGTACGTGTCAAGTGCGCCTGTACAACGCTACTACCGGCACCGAGCATACGGTACGAGCACTACTAGATAGCGGGCGGCGCACAGGATTGTTTTATCACTACTGCCTGCGCACGTAAACTTGGCTTAAGGGGATATGTTAAAAAAATAAGGGTTATAAACAGCCCTAGATATCAAAAAGTACAAAGACTATGAGTTTGATTTTTGGATATGTGTTAATTGAACATATGACTGAAAATACTATCAGAGCCAAAACACGATTATGACAAATTTTCTCGATAGAAAAAAATTCCAAAGTAGCCTCTGTTTTTAATGATTAGTACTTGTAGCTTCTGAACGCAGAATAATAGAAATTCGAGACTTGATTTACTAAAAAGACATAGGTATATTAATTAATCTCCAAAGACAGAATTTCAATTTGTTAAATAGTTTAATCACATTAAAATAAAAACTGTTTTGGCGCTTATGTTGTTTTTAATACGTCACGCGCGCAGGTCTCTCTCTCTTTCTCTTGCTTCAGTCAGTATTCACTATCTTGTCGCCGCTCATTCGGCAGGTGATCTTCTATCATGTTGAGCCTATGCTCGATGATTCGAAATGACCGATTCAGCACGTGTGTAAATATTATTAAATAGTTACTCTAATTATTAGTTAAAGTAATGTTATAATTATAGTGTAAATATAAATATAGGTGTAAATATTGTGAACGAAGCGCGAACTTTATATTGTGTCTATTAAAGTTAGGTGAAACAGTGATAATGCGAAACAAACTAAAACCGCAAAAAAAAAACATTAGAAAGATATGCGGGAAAGAGCCTGTCTTATGAGAGAAAGAAAAAGGTGAGTTTTTTATTCACTACGTACGTAAAGTTGTAACTATCTATCTACCTAGTACGTGTTTCAGTTTACTCATAAACCTAACCTTATACCTAGGATAGGTTTATGAGTAATTCGGATGTATTTTCATTGCAGAATAAAGTTATCATCATCGGAACCATCGCTAATTGCTAAAACTGATACCCAGCCATTTATGACATCAGAACAGCTTGATAAGTCGCCAGTGTATATGAATTTAGATATGCCGTCTTCCTCTGCTTCGAAGAATATTGAAAGGTAAGTACCTCCCTCCACATAATATGGTACTAACTCTGTGTAACACTTACTTATGCACAATCTAACATAAAGTCAATATCATAAAGCAGCTATCTAAATATATTATTATATTTCTCACTCAAATGCCTGCCGATGTTGAGTGGTTTCTGTTTCACTTTATAGTACAAGAGCTAGGCTATTGGTAAATTTACGTCATTGAGGCATGTTATGCAATATCATGCCTGATATGAACCAGGGTTCCGTACCACCACAAAATATGATGTTAGCGCACAATATGTGATCAAAAAAAAAAGTTTTATTTTTATTTTATAGACCCGCTCACACTAAAACCGCCATTAATCGAAGTATTTATAAGTCTATTTATTTATTTATAAATGTATATACATTCTATATATATTTTCTACTAGCTGTGCCCGCGGCTTTGCTCACGTGAACTACAGAATGCCCGCGCGAGTGTTGCTCCCCCGCTCCCGGCTATTTTAGAGACAAAAATAGACGTATACTCACTCTGACTTTTTCATAAGTCTTTTTAATGTTTATAAATATGTAGTACATTAATTTGCTATATCTCTTATAGTTTATTCAGCGTAAGCCTTTTAAGCACACGAATTAATTCACCATAACCAGTTTTTTTTTTATTTGTGGGGAACCCTAATTCTTTTTTGAATATAAAAGTAGCCTGAGTTACTCCCTATAATATCAACTATCTATCAGTGAAGGTCTCGTAAAAATCGGTCCAACCGTTTCGGAGATTACCCGGCACAAACAGACAGACAGACAGAAAGGCAAAATTTTTTATTTATTTGTTTACTGGTATTGTATATACTTTCATATGCATTTAATAAAAATCTGTTATTTTGACATTACAATCAGACACTTCAATTTTATTATATGTATAGATAGATCAGTCAAAATAATCAGTGCGTCCCTACAAGTCATTTCCGTACATATTTCCCTCCATATCTCGAAAAAATATTTTTTATTGTGGCCAGATGTTTTATTGCTGTTTTCTATTGTGTAAAGATACTCCGTCCCTTGAGCTTCATCATAAAGTGTTTCCACTGTAAATGTAGGCAATTCGGTATATTGACACACTATGAAAAATTCAACCGTCTACCTATTACGGTTAAAAAGATACAGCCCTTTAAAGGTAGGACAAACAGACAGCGTAGGTTAAAAAACAGAGTGCCTTGTGGACCTTTTAGGTATGGAACCCTATAAATCAAGTAGATAAACCTATGTTTTGCTTCTTTTTCTCAAAAAATAATGTAATTATTTCTTTTCTAGGCCCGAAAAAATATGCAAAGCAAACCCGCCAGACACCTGTTCAATGAGTGAGACAAAATACCAACATACAGAAAATAGCACTGCGCAGACCTCGCCATTACACAATGATATTGGCAACGCAATGTGCCATGCATTTGACTACCATGACAAATGCAATAGATCTTTTTGCTCTGAACTCACAGAACACGCAGACAATAAAAAAAATCTTAACACACATTTGTTTCATCGTATTCGTTATTTAGCGGGCAATGTTGCATCGCAGGCAAGAAGCATAATTGAAAATGTAGACAGCAATGTTGTGGAAAGGTTCAATGAGGTAATTGCAAAATTAATCGGTGGGAAGCGAATAAATTATTCGCTCAAACGCTCATCAGGCAAGATGTTCCGGAGCAATAGTATCCTTCAATTCAGGAAAAATACTGACAACGGTACATAAAAATATTTATAACCAAAGTCCTTCATCACAAATAAAGCAGTTTGAAGAAGAGGTTGAAAAAAAGAGAGAATACAACCGAACTATACAAAGAAAAAGAAATCGTAAGCTAATAAAAAAAAATCGACTTTGATTATGGGGAAAATGTTCGTATGCCTGACTTGGACTCTGAAAGTTTTGAACTGGCAAAAACGGCGTTCCTGAAAACATTGGAGAAGACTGACGAGGAACGTCGTACCATCGAATAACGAACAATTCTACAGAGTGAAAATGGGGAATGGCTGGAGCTGTGTCGAAATTTGTTAACTGCTTCAAATTTTGGTAAAGTGATAAAAAGGAAAATAACTCACACATGTGCCAATATCGTCAAGAATATGCTGTATAAACCCAATCTGAATCACGTCGCTTCTATAAGTCATGGAAGAAAATATGAGAAAATTGCTTTAGAACAACTGTCTTATCAAAAGAAAATTAATGTCAGGCAATGTGGTCTTTTTCTTGATGAAATTTACCCATTTTTAAGAGCTACGCCTGATGGAGTTGCTGATTACATGCTTATTGAAATAAAGTGCCCCGTTGCGCCTTTTAAAATTGGGATTAATGCTGCAATACGAGAAGGTAAAGTGCATTTTTGGAAGAATAACAATAAATCTGGAGAAATATATGTGAACAAAAACTCTGATTGGTTCTTTCAAGCCCAGGGCCAAATGCATATTTGTAAATACATAAAATGTTTGTTGGCTGTATGGTTTCGGGAAAATGAACTAAAAATAGAAATTCTACAGAAAGACGACCAATTTTGGAAGGACAAAATGGAACCAAAACTATTATCCTTTTATTTTGATTGCTTATTACCGGAGCTTGTAGATCCTCGGTATACAAGAAATATGACAATTCGTGATCCAACTTATGTTATTCATAAGACAGCGGGCAAGAAAGAAAATAAATATGATAACGGGAATGAGAACAATGTACCGAAAAATACTTCAACTGAATGTGTAAAGGAATATCATGAATCTACTAGTAGTGAATTATTTCTTAATTATGAAAATTTCTAAGGTATATATTTGTTTAATAATATATAGGTGGCTACCTACCTACTATTCGAAAACTTGTGGCATTTTATTTAGTTTTACTCTTAATTGTTGCTGTTGGTAAAATCCTATGTTATTTTTCAGTCTGTTGATTTATCAAAATTACTGACACACGCCAAGGGTTTATCTACTAGACTAGAATAAGTTTGCAAAAGCATTCTTATTACTTAAATAATTGATCTATTCGACACTGCTACATAGTCTGATTTCAGAAAAAAAAGACTAATTTAGGGACATCTTGCACATCAAAATCCGTTTGAGTCGTTGTCATGCATATATATATATATACAGCGTTATTGTTTATTATACGTGAAAGCGGGCAGAGACTGGTTCCATACGCTAAAACCAACAACTTTTGTTCTACGACTTTTCGAAATTCATTTGTCAATTTTTTCATACAAAAAATAATAATTAATTTAATAAATGTAACTCTATGAAAACTTGGTAGCGCCACTGAATACTACACGATTAGGTACCTTCGCTAGTGGACGGGCAAGGCACGGGGCGCGGCGTGTAGTGTGCGGTGCGGGTAGACTTTAAAGAATTTAGACAGTACAAAAAATCTTTGATATATATTTTTCATTTATGTATGTATTAGGAATTTTGTAAAGTCGTAGAACAAATGTTGCTAGATACGGTGTACAGAAGTAGCACACGGCCGGTTTCACATATAATAAAAAAATAACGCTGTATATACAGCACATATCTGATAAACATTACTCTTCAGGTTAGTCGAAAAAAAATGTAATAGACCTGGGCTCAACAATAAAGATCTGTCATAAAAACTTAGATTATTGAAGTAACACGAAACATATTTTCACGTTACTTCTCAAATTTTTGCTAACGGTACAAAAACTACCAAGTTGTAACTAGGCTAGTTAGGCTAGGCTAGTCTGTATGTTTTGACGTGCAATTTCTATAGACAAATGGATTTTATTACGTTATCTGATGATGTAAAGTTACCAACACCTAGCTCTTGTACTATAAAGTAAAACAAAACCGACGATGACTTTATTTTCTACATAGATAGGATACATAGTGATTTTCGAAATGAAATTATAAAGTTTTCAATTATTTTTATTACAAACATACATACATATCATCACGCCATGTCCCGTCAGACAGTAGGTAGGTGTATTTGTTTGATTTGGAATTTTTATTAGTGCAATCAGTTTAAAAAAATAACTTATGCATACATAGATACCTAATTTATGGTTTGATTAAATTGACTGTCAACATAAATTCACGTATTGATCAAGAAGAACCAATAGACAGGTATTTAATTACTATATTGTAAGTATTTGTCAAATAGAAGGTACTTAGGTAGGTACTAAAAATATGTTAATAGCGAAGCGTCTTTTCCGCATTTTGAATGATTTGATTATCGCAAGCATATTCGCGACGATGTTATACACGTAGAGCGGGGCCGGCCTGCCGGCGCGGTGCGCGGGGCGCTTCGCTCTTGTTACGACTAAGCCCCGCCCCTTACGCTTAAATTATTTTTCGACGTAGGCCCTTAAAGCTCCGCCGCTGCAATCTTACTGTAGCCGGACTAGGACAAAATACCGTGTTTCAGGTCAAGGGTGAAACTGAGTGCGTACTGCGACCTCTCGATGGTTATCATCCGCAGTTCACTATAAAGCCGATCGTGTTAGACAATATCACAACCCACATGCCCTGTACTAAACTACCTTCTATATTGAGAGAACGATGTAAACATTTAACATTAGCAGATAGCAGTTTCGATTGCCCAGCTGAAATCCACTTATTGATTGGGGCTGAATTTTTCCATGAAGTGTATGATGGGCAACGTATTCAGCTAGGGCCCGGCCTTCCGATAGCTTTGCATAGCGTATTTGGTTGTGTACTAACCGGAGTACTCGATACGGACAGTTCCAGACCACCTCCTACTACCGCCTCATTACTAGCCTCTACCTGTACACTCGAGGACCAGGTGAAGCAATTCTGGGAAGTCGAAGAACCACCGCGCACACGTATCCGCGTTCCCGAGGATGAGCTTTGTGAGCGTTTATACTCCAACCTTACATATCGTGAGTCTAATGGTCGTTACGTCGTTCCAATCCTCTTGAAAGACCGCAACGCTGATCTAAGTGAATCATACACGCGTTGCTTGTCACGGCTAATTAATCTGGAGAAAAAATTAAGCAAACAGAGTCAATTGAAAGATGATTATATAGATTTTATGCGCGAGTATGAAAATTTAAATCATATGAATCTTATATCTCAACCTACCCTACAACCGGGTAACCGGTACCTTATCCCGCATCATTGTGTCATCAACCCTTTGAGCACGACAACTAAGCTGCGCGTTGTTTTTGATGCAAGTTGCAAGACCACTAACGGTCAGTCTTTAAATGACATAGTGTTTACCGGGCCTAAACTTCAAGTTGACATCATCGATATCATAACTAGCTTTCGACTACACGCAGTGGTATTTACGTGTGACATATCAAAAATGTATCGGCAGATCCTAATCAGACCAGAGGATCGTTGCTATCAACATATATTATGGCGCGAATCTCCCAGTGATCCAGTTCAAGAATACGAACTCTCGACTGTCACATATGGAGTTAGCAGTTCACCTTATCTCGCCATACGTACTCTCCATCAAGTTGCTGCTGATCATGGCACTGAATATCCACGCGCTGCCCAGGCACTCCTCTATGAAACCTTTATGGATGATATTACGACTGGGGCGCCCTCTGTGCAAGAAGCAATCGAATTAAAAGATCAACTTGTAAAACTTTTAGGTTATGCTCAATTAGAACTTCGGAAATGGAGCAGTAATTCTAAACGTTTTCTAAAAACCCTACCGGCTGACCATTGTCAATCTCCAAAACTATTCTCTGAAGTAACCAACACATCCTCCCTTAAAATCTTGGGTGTTCAATATGATCCGACGGGTGATAACTTTACTTACTCATACCGGCCTATCGTCGATACAGAATATTCGAAACGTTCTATCTTATCAAACGTTGCTCGTATATTTGACTCTTTAGGATGGTTAACACCAGTCATACTCAAAGCGAAACTACTCCTTCAAGATTTATGACGACTTAAACTTTCTTGGGACGAATCCGTGCCAAGGGACATCTCTGACAACTGGCGAGATTTCATCTCCGATCTAAATAATTTAGAACTTATTCAAATACCCCGTCATGTTGTACCTTCTAAGGCCATAGAATTCCAACTGATAGGATTTTGCGATGGCTCAACAAAAGCATACGGATGTTCTGTGTGTCGCCGTTCTATTACTTCTCATAAAGTTCATATACATCTTTTGATAGCGAAGTCTAAGGTAGCTCCGTTAAAAGTCTTGACAGTGAATCGTTTAGAACTATGTGGAGCGGTTCTCCTCTCAAAGGTAATCAATCGTATTCACACGTTACTTACAAAAACCATAAATATAAGTCAAACTATTTTATTTACGGATAGTTCAACAGTCCTGTCATGGCTAAATACCGAACCGCATAAATTAAAAACGTTTGTAGCTCACCGTGTAGTGCAGATTACGGATACAACTTTCCCATTCGTATGGCGACATGTGTCCACTCAGGACAACCCAGCTGACCTTTGAAGTCGTGGAATGTCATGCGCTCATCTAGCTAATTGTGAAAGGTGGTGGTCAGGTCCACTATGGCTGACTAGTAAGCAAACCGATTGGCCTGTCTTAGTAGTGGAAGAGCACGATCGCATTTCAGAATTAAAATCAGGGTCCCACTTGTGTCACGTCA
This sequence comes from Saturnia japonica, assembly GCA_033032175.1. Classification (NCBI taxonomy): domain Eukaryota; kingdom Metazoa; phylum Arthropoda; class Insecta; order Lepidoptera; family Saturniidae; genus Saturnia; species Saturnia japonica. The sequence goes on along the minus strand of CM065324.1, from coordinate 9,805,260 downwards.
ATGTTGAAAATGTGCAAACCAGTTTGCTAAACACGCAACTAGAACGATCTTCTAATCTAAAACATATACAAAGAGTAGTAGCTTGGATTTATCGGTTTATAAATAATACGAAATTGCACCGATCTCATCGAAATTTATCTCCTTTTTTGACTTCCAGGGAACTTGATTACTCAATGAACCTTTTAGTAAAACATGTGCAGCATACACATTTCAAAGATGTTATATCTCTTATCCAATCTAACAAAATAGTACCTAGACATATGTTAAAACTCTCACCGTTTTTGGACTCTTGTGGAGTTCTACGTGTGGGGGGACGTCTTAAACAAACAAATTTTCTTCAAAGTGTTAAACATCCATACCTCTTACCAAAAACGTCTCGGCTATAGTTATGATAGGCGGTACGAGTTTAAATTAAAAAAAGATTTATTTTAAAAGAATTATAATAGGTGTTTACACTTATGGTTCTTAAACAAGACTAACTTAAAATTAATTAAAGTAATAATCAAGTTGGAGTCACGCCGTCGTTTCCCACGATCGCAATCTGCATGGTCAGCGATCCCACGGTCTGTATCCGCCGGTCCCAAGGCTTATGACGTGGTAACTCCTCCCTCCTTAAAAGGGAAGCGTATCCTGGAGCAGCTTCCGGTAGTGCCCTCACTACCTTTAATTTTCATCTGCATTTTCTTCGCCTGTTTCCACGTATATACTTTCCATGCACCAACGCTGACCAGTATGATGTACAGTAACAGTGTTGTCCAACTAGGGACCGCCATCATAATATGCCAACTAGGGGTTTCTCTGAGATACAAGTTGTCAGCTTTGTTGAGTAATTCATGGATACCGTCTAATTGAATATCTTCGATGTTCAGTCTATACTTCACAGCTTCCTCGGGTATAACTGGTTCTTTGAGCAGCGGAATAATTTCATTGGTGATAATAGTACGTGTGTGAGCTTGGAGTGTCCTATTCATAACGGTGACCTCGCATCCCTCAGGTAGTGTGAGTAGAAATGTGCCGGAGATTTTTCTATATTCGTTTTCAGATTTGCAGTTACTTCGCAGGATTTCTTCATCCTGAAGTATAAGCAGCCAGCTGTTTTCGTTGATCTTTTGTATTTTTCCTATGTTAATATTCATTTTGACCTGGGTACAATTCGCTTTCCTATGATGTATAAGCGATGTGACGCAGTCTTCCGCATCTTGAAATCTTCTCATCTCCAGCGTTTTACAGATATGTAAATTGTCGGATATCAGCGAGCATTCCTCGTCTAGGTAGGTATACTCATCGTTTCCAAGTATCAGGTATTTGGATTTCGGAACAATGGTTAAATTATTTTGGTCGGGAATGGAATAGAGGTGTATAAGATCATATATGTTTTTATCAATAGCGGGTATTTCTAATATAAATGTTAAAGTGTGTTCTGTACTGTAAGCTCTAACCTTAATTGACTTTTGGATCAAATGTATGTTACCTATGTCTATTTTGGCTACTGGTGCAAAAGAGTATAATTTCTGTAAATTTCTAATTTCTTCTAGGAGACTTTGCGGGTTGATAATAGAAGGATGCATTACTCCTAATTGAGAGAATGTCATTGCGTCTTCCAAAATCATTAATCGATCTAAAACTAACTGTAAACTAAAATTTATCTGTACGTATAACTCTAAGAAATGTAACTTATTGATTATCGAATTTGTACTACGAGTAATGTTTTGCAAAAATTGTTCTAAATTCTTTTGATTCTTGTTAATTTTATCTAAATGACGACTAAACTCGTTAATTGAACTACGTGCTAACACGAGGCTTTGTCTTTGTGCGCTTTGTGTGTTATCTACTTTATTTCTAATATCAGAGATTTGTTTCTCAAACTCTATTGCGTCCTCGTAGTCTAAATTCCCGGTAATTGCCTTAACTATAGATCCTAAGCCATTAATTATACCACGCCTAATTCTAGTTTTCGGTATGATAGTCATTATTTTCCTACTAATTTTTGATAGTGACAATTCAATTTGCTCTTTGTAAGTTTTATGTAGTTCTACGGAAGCGGTGCTACTTTCGACGACCTTAGTATTTGCGTATAAATCCATAAGTCTTACCGAAGTTGTATATAAATCAGTGATGTTGTAAATGCAAGCAAGGTTAAAGTAATCTATCATTTTGAGAATTTCTCCTTGTTTGAGCAAAAGGATGCCGTTATTTTTATCAATGGGTTGAATTATTATGTCTGCGGTTGCGTTGAGCACGAGGGCTCCTGCGATGATGATCCTGGAACAAGATGAGGCCTACGTAGTAGTTTAAAATGCACTCTAATAGATTTGGAATTTGGATGATTTCCTATTATTTCAGCAACACTATTGGGGTGTAAATGAATTATCTTATACGGACCTTTAAATACTGGCTTCGTTTTATCGCTGCGCGCCGTTTTCGCCACCTGTTTATAAACAACTTCACCTATTTTAAACATTATGTCCTGTGCTTCCTGGTTTCGCTTGGCTATAATCTGCTCCTTATTTTTGGACATATGTGCGGCAACACATTCTTGTACAGCCTCAGCGTTCCTACGATGTCTTATAACATAATCTTGATAAAATTCTTTAGGATAAATAAGTTCTAAAGGATTTCTAGACGCTGTATGGCCAAATAATAGCTCGTGTGGTGTATATCCTGTTGTAGTATGTATTGTATTATTGTATGCTATAACGGAATATTTCATGATGGTTTGTATAGGGTCTTCTTTATTGGTTATCCTTTGTATTCGTATAATTTCACCTATAGTGGAATGGAATCGTTCTATAGGAGAGTTAGAATTTGGGTTGTAGGGCGTTGTAAAGTGTATGTTGATGTCATGTAATGCGCATATGTCTTTTATGACATCATTATCAAATTTGCTATCAGAATCTGTCGTAATTTTTGTAGGTAATCCTAGTGTAGAGAAAGCTTGAATTAATGCATCTGCTACATGAATACTACTAGAGGCATTTAAAGGTATTACTTGAACGTATTTAGAAAAATTATCTATAATGGTCAAAAATGTGGCACCACCTGTGGAATATAGATCCATAAACATATGTTGCATAGGTTTTGTAGGTGTTTCAGTAAGAGCTAACGGGGGTTTTAATGGATTTCTCTCGTATTTACTTTTAAGACAGGTATCACATTGGTTAATAAATCGTTGTATTGTAAGCAGCATATTAGGCCAGTGGTAATTTCTATGTATTTGCTTGTATGTTTCCTGAATGCCGCGATGCATAGTCTTACCTTCATGATACTTCTTAATTAATTCCTGTTGCTCTACTTTATTTTCGATAACTGTAATACGCGATGTACATCTGAATAATTTTGGACCTCTTTCATTAAAAATAGTTGTATATACTCGAGAGAAAGCGAGATACAGATTTTCATCGTAAAAGTAGCAGTGAAAAGTACGATCAGCAATAGTGTGTTCCTTTAAGAACTGAACTATTTCTGATTCTGTGTTATTAATAGGAATAAATACATCTTTTATGACTGTTCTTGTATTTGTTGACCTATCATCTACTCTGTATTTTGTGCCGGGGCTAGACCTTATGTGAAATTGTTTTAGTTGTCTATCTATGGCATCATTTACGATTGGTATACCTTTATTCTCATTATCTGCTTGTGTGTGGTTTGTGGAAGTTAATAGCTCGGGGTCATCTATAGTGGCGTTTTCTGATACCTCATCTCGTTGGGGTGAGAGGATTAGTCCTGATACAATTTCACTGTCTATGTCCATATCACTGCACGAGATCTTGTCCGTCTCAGGTCTGTTGTCAGTATTCGTTGCCGTACGTGTATTGTCAAATATCCTATTTATCATCTCGTCATCTTCATTATCGTCAAGGTTAACAGCTAAAGAATCTATACTATTATGAAAAAGTTTTGCTCTTGAAAGGGCGTCAGCGTTGGTATTTTGTTTGCCTTTTTTATAAATTATCTTATAATCATATTCCGCGAGCCTAAGTCTCCAACGCGTTAATTTCGAGTTCGGATCTTTTAATGACATAAGCCATGTTAAAGGTCTGTGGTCGGTGTAAATAGTGAATTTCTGTCCATACAAATAGGGTCGAAAGTATTTTATAGCCCATACAATTGCCAATAACTCTTTCTCAATCGTAGAGTATCGGCTTTCGGTATCCGACAAAGTCCTAGAAGCGTAAGCTACAGGTTTATCTGAACCGATGTCTCCTTGAGAAAGAACTGCACCGAGAGCAACGTCTGAGGCGTCAGTTGTCAGAACAAAAGGCTTATCAAAGTCGGGGTACTGTAATATCGGGGAATTTGTTAATATTTCTTTACATTTATTAAAAGCGTCTAAAAATTCCGGTGAATGTACTACTTTACGATTCTTTTTAAGACAAAGTGTCAAAGGTTTAGTCAGTTTTGCAAAGTCTTTTATAAATTTTCTATAGTATCCGATTAGGCCTAAAAAGGATTTTACGTCTTTGTGAGTACACGGTAAGGGATAGTTAAGTACGGCTTTAATTTTGTCCTTATTCGGTTTTAGTCCTTGGTCCGTTAGTTCGTGTCCTAGAAACTCAACTTGTTTTTGTAAAAATCGAGACTTTTCTAGTTTAATTTTTAAATTGTGGGTTTTAAATCTTTCAAATACTTGTTTTAATTTCTCAACGTGCTCTTGTAGTGACGTAGAAATCACGATGACGTCATCTAAATATGTGAAAACATTTTCAATTCCTCTTAAGATGTGATCCATTAACCTTTGAAATGTACTGGGGGCATTTTTGAGGCCAAATGGCATTCTCAAAAATTCGTAATGCCCGCGTTCCGTTGTAAACGCCGTTTTTTCGATATCGTTAGGGTGCATCTCTAGTTGGTGGTAACCACTAGCTAAGTCAAGGGTCGTAAAGTATTGTGCCCTTCCTAGTCTGTCGAGTATGTCATGGATATTCGGTAAAGGGTATTTGTCCTCAATAATCCTGTCATTTAATCTTCTGAAGTCAATAACAAGTCTCCACGTTACGTTACCAGATGTATCAGGTTTCTTTGGTACTATATGCACTGGGCACGCCCAAGGTGAAATACTTTCCCTAATAATTCCCTGCTTTAACAGATTTTCTACTTGATTTTGAATTTCTTTGCGTTGTTTGGGTGGTTGCCTATAACTTCTTACAAAAATTGGTGTTTCGTCATTAAGTCTTAATTCATGCTTTACAGAATGTGTAAATGACAATGGAATATTATCAGAAAAAAATATCTCTCTGTATTGATAACAAATCCTCATTATTTCTCGCCTTTCTTCTTCATTCATGTGATCATTATGAATATTTTTTAAATTTTCACAAAGTTCCTTATCTAAATCTAAATCTGTCCTTAAAAAATTTACTTCGCTATGCTGATTAATCATATTTTCAAAAAATGGTTTAAGCTTATTCGGATATTTATTTAAAATTATTTTCTTTTCATCAGTAAAATTTATAACAGTTGTCTTAAATGCCCCATTCATCACGTCCACTATTGCTGCTGGAGATCTTAACCCCTCAGACCAATAGTGATCATCACATAAATACTGTCCATCAGCGTAGTTAGTTTTAACCACAATAACCTTTTCACACTTTGGTTCTATTCTAATGTTTCTAACTGGGTAGTTTAAGTAAATTGGTATATTTGCATTTGGTGTATGTAATAATCTGTCGCTTAAATTAATTGTGCAGTTAAGCTCTTTTAATAAATCCATACCTATTAAGCCCCTATATTTAGGATCGAAATCGAATAATAAAAATGTGTGTGTTTTATTAATGTTAAATTCCACCGGAAGGGGAAGTGACGCTACAAGGTCGTGTTGAGTGACTGCATGAGCGCTCCTTACCTGAAATGGTTCATGTTCAATGTAATTTTCAAATTCCGTGTTTTTTATAACAGCTGGTGAGATCATGCACCGAGAGGCACCTGTATCCAACAAAAATTTGCCTCCAAATTCATTTAAAATTATATAGGGCAGATGGTCCTTACCGTAATGGTTTACGTTGATTGTTTTAGCTAAGTCTGTTGGTCGTCTTCGACGTCCTGGGTAAAATCCTCCTGGTACGTTTCTTCGTCCACCAAGGCTGGGAGTGACACTTCGTGTTCCTCTGTGCTATTGTTTTCATAATACTCACCTTGCGTGTAGTAGGGTTGCTCGCTAGACGAATAAAACAGTTGTTGTGCATACTGCGGCTTTTCCGGCTTATTCACTGACCTCATAGTGACGTCAGATGTGTCTTTTGGAAAGTTTACCTGTTGATGTGGTATATTCTGTTGTTGGCGTTTAAAGTTTCCAGAAGTCCTAAAGTTTCCTGAACCACTAGGTCTAGAATTCGGCTGACTATTGCCGGGTGATACTTGTTTTCCTGGTGTGTTATATTGTGGTTGTGTATTAAAATGTGTTGGAATTGGTTGATATAGCTGTGGTCCAAAATTATGCGGGTTTGTATTAAAATGTGTCGGAGTTGTTTGGTATAGTTGTGGTCTAATATTAGGCTGATTTATCTTTGACTTTGCTTGCGAATAAAACTGATTTTGTTTTTTATAATTTATTTTGGCTTCTTCTTGCCGTGCTATTACTATGGCCGACTCAAGTGTCTCCGGTTTCATTATTCTAACGCCTAAAGATACCCGAAAGTCTAAATGGTTCGTATATTGTTCTATCACCATCTCTTCATAATAAGTTTTATCAGTGTGTTTACCTACTGAGTTTAAAGTATCGAGCAACGCCCGAAGTCTCCTACCAAATGTTTCTGCGTCCTCATTTTTAAAACGAAACGTTCGAGTCAGTTCTTGCATTACTTGAATTTCATTTCTAGGTTCCCCTAATCGTTTTTTTAAAGTATCTTTAATAGCAGCCCACGAGGTCAAGGAGTCCTCATATGCAATTGCGTCAGTTGCAGCTCCAGCTAGTCTGGATTTTATTAAACATACTAACGTGGGATGTGCTTGCACATTAATCTCGAAAAGCGTTAATATATTATCTACTTGCCTAATATAATAGTTTAATAATCGGGGATTGCCATCGTATTTGGGTAGTAGTTCCCCAATTACTTTTATCAATTGTGCCGACTCCGTAAGCGACATCATAGCGTGAAGTTTTATATTTTACAAGAATCAAAAGACAATAGCTCGGATATCGGATGACCGCGCTTATCTGTTATGATTCACTGTACGGTGTACGTCTATAGCAATTTTAGCTTACGACAGAAACACTTTAACACAATATGATATATATATTTAAAAAAAAAAATACACAATATAGACAGGAAATATGACAAAAGGAACTTGGATAAACGAGAGTACTCACCAAGCCAGCATTCTGCCTCTCCTGCCGAGTCTTGTTGTAGGTACACCAATTCACCCACACAGGATCTTCAATTTTCAGAAAGTCCTTTCAAAGAGTTCGTACACGCACTTTAAGTTCTTATTATGATCGCGGTAGTAACGACTTAGAAACCGTTCACTTTGCCGAAAATTTTATCCGACGAAAAGTGCCGCGATCCTACCGACTGCGCCAGTTATGATAGGCGGTACGAGTTTAAATTAAAAAAAGATTTATTTTAAAAGAATTATAATAGGTGTTTACACTTATGGTTCTTAAACAAGACTAACTTAAAATTAATTAAAGTAATAATCAAGTTGGGGTCACGCCGTCGTTTCCCACGATCGCAATCTGCATGGTCAGCGATCCCACGGTCTGTATCCGCCGGTCCCAAGGCTTATGACGTGGTAACTCTATGCAACCTTTTAATCGATCATTTTCATATAACTTATCTTCATTGTGGACCTCGTCTCTTACAGTCTTTGGTTCAGCGACAATTTTGGATACTCGGGATTCGTAATCTTATCAGATCCCGATTAGCTAAATGCGTGCTATGTTTTAAAGTAAAACCTATTCCCATACAACCTATAATGGGGGATCTTCCACTATCACGTGTGAAACCAGGCCAACCTTTCCAGACGGTTGGAATAGATTTCGGAGGTCCTTTTATGGTTAAAGAAAGCAAGCGTCGTAGTGCACGAATTTATAAAGCGTATCTATGTCTTATGGTTTGTCACTCGATTAAAGCGGTACATCTTGAACTCGTCACTGAATTAACAACTGAAGCATTTATAGCAGCCTTAGACCGTTTCGTATCCAGAAGAGGGCTTTGTCAAGTTATCATCACTGACGGAGGTACAAACTTCGTTGGCGCCAAACGTTATCTTTCGGAAGTTTCAGAAATGCTCAATGAAGAAGGCGATACTATTTCAAGTCAACTCGCATCACGTGGCATAACTTGGAAGTTGAACCCTGCATCAGGGCCTCACTTTGGAGGCATTTTCGAAAGCGGTATTAAATCCACGAAATACCATCTCAAGCGAACAGTAGGATCTCAAGTCCTTACCTATGAGGAATTATATACTGTTCTAACGAAGATAGAAGCTATGTTGAACTCTAGACTCTTAGTGGAACTTTCGTCCGATCCCGGTGAGGTTGATGCTCTCTCCGCTGGGCATTTTTTAATAGGCCGTCCGTTGGTATCTCTACCTGAACCGGTACGAGAAGAAAATGTAGGTCTGAGAGCTCGCTGGAAACTTGTCCAGAGATTAACTCAAAGTTTTTGGCGAACTTGGCAAAGAGATTACCTACACACATTACAGCAGCTAATAAAACGGTTTAAACCCGGCAACCGACAGCCAAACCTGAACGACCTTGTAACTATCGTCGAACCCAACTTGCCTGCTAATGAATGGCGCTTAGGCCGAGTGGTTAAGTTGCATCCTGGTAACGATGGTATAGTTCGCGTTGTAACGGTTCGTACCTCCAAGGGCCTGCTTGTAAGGCCAGTGGTAAAAATCTGTCCTCTTCCAACAGAGGAAAATAACTAATCTCCATAATTGTAATCTAACTTATAATATATAGAATATTTTATATTATCATATAGTCTTAATCTAACTATAATTACCTTTATTTTAATATCTATTTATTAACCTACACAGTTCATTATCATATATCAATGGTCTTTGAATTCGCATAGTCAATTCAGACGTAAGCAGGGTCAGGAACCCTAATTTATCTTGTGAAATCCTGATAGATTTCATGTGGGGGGATATGAACAAGCTTAATCCTTTCCCTTCCACATTCAAATCTTCCGCATGTGAGCCGCGGACAGCGCCACGCGCGACCGCGCAACACAAGAACCACTCGCGCCCTCTAGCGTGAGAGAAACAATCAATCATCGACGGGAAGGCGGTTAGAAAAAATATACCGAACAATAAATGGCCTCGCGAGTGCTCCGGTCAATTCAATAAAAAAAAGATAGAAAAATTAACAATATTAAGTGAAGAAAGTGAGTGCTCATTTAGTGACGGTGCATTCAATTCCGTAAGTCCAAAATACATACCAAACACCATTATCCTACCTTAAGCTGTAACAGAAGAGATGGAAGGAATATTTTGAAAATTTGTTTGAAAGGGAAGAGGTGCTAGCGCCATTGGAAGTACCTTTTCTTGGAATGAACGAAATCAGTATGGAAGACATTATGAAAGGATTAAAAAGTTTGAAATCTGGTAAAGCTGCGGGGTATGACAGGGTGTCTGTCGAAATGCTGAAGGCTGGACAGGGTGTGGTAGCAAGTCAGTTATACCGCCTTTTCAACTTGTGTTGGATAAACGGTCGGGTACCGGGAGACTGGCGCAAGGCTGTGATCGTGCCGTTATACAAGGGAAAAGGGTCACAACAAGACTGTAAAAATTACCGCGGAATTAGCCTTCTCAGTGTTGTCGGCAAACTGTATGCTATGGTAATAATTGAAAGAGTTATGTTAGAAACAGATGATAGAATAAGGGATGTACAAGCGGGATTTAGAAAGAGTATAGGATGTACGGACTAGGTCTTTTCCTTAAGGTGCATAATTGAAAGACATTTGGCAACAAACCTAAAAGTATTTTGTGCATTCTTGGATTTAGAAAAGGCCGATGATAAAGTGATGAGGAATGAGTTGTGGTTGGCATTGTCTAGGCATGGGGTTGAATGAAAGAAGAATAACTAAACAAATTTATGATGCGAGTATGAAAGGAATCGTTGGAAGAGGAAGGCCTAGACGAACATTTATCGATCAAATCGGAGACGTTCTGAAGAAAGGTAAGGTCAAGAGTACTCTAAACCGACGAGTATGCATTAGTGAATGTCGAAGAAGCGAAAGAGGTATGCCAGGATCGTAGCAGGTGGAAGGACGTGGTCTCTGCCTACCCCGTTGGGAAATAGGCGTGATTTATGTATGTATGTACTATTTGATCCGTTACTATTCATCTCATACTACTCATACGCTCTAAGAAAATAAAGGTGTATAGACAAGCGCATTATCTAAACTGAAACAGTTTACTTTTGTGTTACACACTAGTGGCATACTTTGTCGCATGAACTTTTAACAGCATTTATTGAAGATTACCTGTGCCCGCGGCTACGCTCGCGTAATCTACAGAATGCCGTCGATCGGGCACACGGGCGAATCATGTTATCCCTGCTCCCGGCTATTTTCAATACAAAAATGCTTATTGTGGGGGAACCTTGTAAGATGTAGGTACTAAATCAATCTATACAAATAATAAAATTGAAGTGCCTGTATGTACATAATGTCAAAGTAACAGTTTTTTAATAAATGCTTATGAAAGTTTATACGATACCTATAAAAAAAACCATTTCAAAATTTTTCGTCTCCCTGTTTGTTCCTGGGAATCTCCGATACGGTTGGACCGATATTGACGGGACTGGTAGTTAGCTGATGATAAAAGGAGTAACATAAGCTACTTTTATTTTAAAAAATAATTAGGGTTCTGCGCAAAGATAAAAACCATGGTCATAGTGAACCAATTCGGGCGCTTAAATGGCTTGCGCCGAGTAAACCATAGGAGATAATATATAAAATTAATGTACTACAATGTAGTCTCTACCTTTAGTATAGAGCATACAAGAAGAAGGTATATGCTAGGTAGCCTCTACCATAGATGTAGTATTGTACTACATAATATTAGGTCCTTACATATGAAATTAGCGTTTTGTCGTACTGACCAATTTGATCTGAAATATCTCCTCATTGGTTAAGAATTCCAAATTGAAATTTATAAATTCATTTAGCGGGTACATTTGAGTTTTGAAAACAGTGATCCGTTTGTTTTTTCCTCATTATTTTTTTCTTTAGCGTAGCTTATTATAGCACAATGGAAAACATGAAATATCGGTATAGGTACGGTACGAGTTCTATCGTGGCACCAGTGCTGCAGAAACAGCTCGAAGGATTAATGATGTGTACGGCGCTGGGGTTGCAAAAGAAAGCACGGTACGTTTTTGGTTTCAACGTTTTCGTTCTGGAAATTTCGACCTTCAGAACCAACCCCGTGGACAGCCGGAGACCAAAGTGGAAAATAAAGAATTAAAGGCTATTGTGGAAGCGGATCCATCGCAAAGCACTTCAGAGATAGCCGCCGGCTTCGGGGTAAGTGATAAAACTGTATTAATCCACTTGAAGCAAATCGGGAAAGTAAAAAAACTTGAACGATGGGTACCTCATGAATTGAGTGAATCGAACTTGCAAACACGCGTCGACTGCTGTGTTATTTTGCTGTGTTATGGGATTTTAAATCCAATCATTACTTGTGATGAAAAGTTGATACTGTACGATAATCGGAGGCGCTCGTCGCAATGGCTGAACCCTGGAGACCCAGCCAAATCCTGCCCTAAACGAAAATTGACTCAGAAAAAGTTACTTGTGGGTGTTTGGTGGACTAGCGCCGGTGTTGTTCACTACAGCTTTCTAAAATCTGGCCAAACGATTACGGCAGATATCTATTGTCAGCAACTGCAAACTATGAAGGAAGAACTAGCTGCTAAACAACCGAGATTGGTCAATCGCTCTAGGCCACTGCTGCTTCACGACAACGGAAGACCACACACTGCACAACAAACAACCACTAAGTTAGATGAGCTACAATTGGAATGTCTGCGACATCCACCGTACTCCCCGGACCTTGCTCCAACAGATTACCATTTTTTCCGGAATTTGGACAACATCTTACAAGGAAAGAAATTCAACTCCGATGCGGCAGTCAAAACCACCTTCAAAGAGTTTATTAATTCTCGCCCCCATGCACTGGCGTACCTAAGGGCGGGGGCGGCCCGCCCCGGGTGTCACCCGTTTAGGGATGACACCCGAGCCCGACTATGACCATCAGTTGTAGTTCTTTCTACCTATAAAAAATCGTAAATCTATGGCAGAGAGTATAACCGCCACTAATAAAATTATCTAGGTAACTATGATATCGTACCACGAGCATAATAAATTGATATTTAGAAAAAAACAATGTGCACACTGTCAATCGATCTGGGATTCCCCCAAAATTTGATACCCTGTTCGCGCATAACCAACGATAGTCAGGGGATTCCTTGATATAGCGCTCGACACTTATATTGTGGATTGGGCCATTTCTTTTGTTTCCGACCGCATTCATTTCAATATTCTCTTACGTGAACGTGTGAACGTCTAGTGCAAAGTGTTTGTTAATTATTAGATATTAAGATTTTATTTATATTTCTACACGTTTTACGATATTACTTTAGGTAATAATGTTTAAATGTAAATAATATACTTATTTATTATTTACTTACTTATTATTTTCCGATCTAATAGCAATGGGATTTGTTTACAAAAACGGAATATATTAAGTTTAGATTTTTGATTGAAAGTAATCATAATCATATCATACAACTTCGCGTACGTTGATTTGGCTTCGAGATGAGTAGCTCGAGCACTCGTGGCACGGATATCACAATCAACGGTGGAGTATTTAACTAGTATTTTTCTAATAATACTTAAATACATATTTACACCCAGACGCAGGATTGTTAATTTATATAAAAAAATATTTCACAAAGCTAGTTACGTAACGTGTAGGTGTTTATTTACTGTTATAATTAGTTTATAAAATCAACGTATCACTAACTAACTAAACATATTTTTTAGAATACCCAGAACGAAATATGCCTCGGGGAATTCATACTTCGAAAAGAGAAAGCGGGTTTCAACAGAGAAAAGCCAAAAAGGCTAAAATGGATGAAATTAGGAGCATGTCCGGTTCTCTATTCAAATATGTCACAAAAGCAGATAGCGGCCAAAGTTCAAGTAAAGTACCAGAGTCTCCTGCTGACGAAAGTTATGATTCACATCTTGGAGACTCACATTCAGATAGCAACATCGACAATACAGAATCAATGAAGGCGACCCAGGACCTTGACGGAATCAAAATAAATAATGAAAATAACGCCGTTAATGCTACTTTCGGAGATAGTATTAGCTTCGAAAAATCAGTTCAACACTTGGAGAGATGTTTCACATTGGAGTTTACCGGTACCTGATAATGTTCGCATTGACATAATAAAAAAGGGCAGTGAACATTTCCAGAACAAAGAAGGACCGTTTCCTACTGTATCTTGTCATGGTTCAAAGATTAAAGGTGATTCTCGTCATCTTTCACAGGAATGGTTTTATAAACAGATGCCTAGTGGTTAAAAAATTCTACGATCATGGATGGTATTTTCTCCTATATCAAATAACCTGTACTGTTTTTGCTGTCGTTTATTTGCTGTCAGTAACATACAAACAACATTTACAACTGGATTTCAGAAGTGGTGGAAACTAAATCCTAAAGTATTGGACCATGAAACTTCATGTGAACATTTAGAAAATTTCGACAAGTGGAAAACTTTGGAAATGAGATTAAAATCTCACACCACAATAGATGATGCAACCTTGCAAATAATGAATACAGAAAAACAGAAGTGGAAAAATCTTTTATCTAGATTATTAGATATAACATTGTTTTTGGCTAAACAAAACCTAGCATTTCGTGGACATGATGAAACCCAAGGGGCGTCTAATAAAGGTAATTTCTCAGAACTAGTTAAACTGCTGTGAAAGTATGATGCAGTACTCAAAGAACATATACTATATTTGGAGCAGGAAAAATCACCTAAAGTAACATACATATTTATCGCCAGAAATACAAAATGCGTTCATAAATGTTTTAGCTAATCATGTAAAATGTCAGCTTGTCAACGATATTAAATCGGCCAAATATTTCGGAATCATGTTTGATAGCACACCTGGCGTTTCACATGTCGATCAAATGTCTGAAGTTATTCGTTATGTAAAAATTAATAATAGAAAAGTAGAAGTCAAAGAAGTATTCTTAGGATTCTTTCCTTTACATGGAAAAATAGCAGCTGATTTAAGCGCTGAAATACTAAAGAAGCTTGAAAACGATGGAATAGATATTATGATGTGTCGTTCTCAAGGTTATAATAATGCTGCAGTTATGAGTGGTATACACGGAGGAGTGCAAGCTATTATAAAAGAAAAAAATAATAAAGCAATTTTTATTGGTTGTATAAATCATTCAATTAATTTATGCGGCCTACATTCGTTCGCACAAAATGTGACTTGTGTTACATTTTTCGGAGCAGTGGAAACAATATTTAACTTTTTTTCAACTTCCACAAGCCGTTGGGAAGTGCTCCTCAATCACAGCAAAGCATCTGTTAAAAGACTTTCGACAACGCGTTGGAGTGCTCATTATGGTGCAGTAAAAGTATTGGCTGAAAATTTTGATGGGAAATATCTGCAATTGAGGAACTATGTTACCAAGACGTAAATTTAGAAACTAGAGGTGCTGCACAATATCTTATGCCTGCTGTGTGCAATTTCTCATTTCTTTGTTTTCTTTTCTATTGGAATGATGTGCTAAGGGAAGTGAACAATGCTCAGATTGCATTACAAAGTAAAGGTTTATGTGTTGATGAAATAATCATAAAACTAGAAGCATTTCGTCTATTCATTGGAGAGAAACGATGACATCTAGCAGAAGAGTTTGTAAAACTGTCTGAAAGTGACAAGAAGAGGGTACCACTGTGTCTGTATTAGTCCTAGTATGAGTTACAACAGTAGGGTTGATGTAGTGAATATATGAGTTCAGTGTAGAAATTGAGTCTTCTGTCAATGCCTGTTTATTAGTACGAAAAGATGACCTATCCTTCACCAGTTTAAATGATTGAGTAAACTTTTTTTCCCACGTTTAACATAACAGTTTCAAAGACGGCAACTGATGGTATAACACTTGCATTATCAAAGAATCCATCTGCTTCCAATAGCGTCAATAGGAGATGGTTGACTGGAAGAGGATCAGAATCCGGAGCAGGCTCTATATCCATGTTGCTAAAAACACCACTGTATGCTGCTACTATTTTACACAAATAAACAACTTATCTATTTATAAAATATAAATACAAACACTTTTATATACAGAAATATATAAATAAATAAAAAATTTAAAAAGAAAAGAAAATTTTTATTGCCGCCTTTTTCGAAAGCCCGCCGAAAAGTCCACAAATAATATTACTGCTTTAACCAACCTTCTTTAATTATTATGTTGAAACGGAAGAAAAAGTTTTAGTTTGTCAGATTTTGAAGTTTTGTGTTCTATATTAATATGTAAAAATAATGATGAATATTATAAAAAGAACTTTGTTATTTTAATCAGCGTTTTATTCGGAACAATTACAAAAGTAAATTATTCTTTTTTTTGGGGTTTCAAAGCATTTGTGGCGAATAAGGGGGTTTGGCTTTAGCTTTAGAGGTAAATACTTTCGTACGTTGGTAACACTGATCAGCGCTAGCTCAGTCATCGAATTTGCAATAATTTCATTGATAGGGACTTCTAAAACCTTTTCCTTTTAATTTCATGGGTTACCATATATTTGTAGCTTTAAACACAATTAATAGGAAAAATTAAGCATACCCTTGAAATTAACTCAATAGATCTCCAAATATTTTGCTACTATGGCTGCGACAAGAAGATTACAGAAGGTGAGACATCATAATTCTTTTAAAAGCTAAATTTGGAATATTCTTCAAACAAACCATATGTAGATGTTCAATTTTATATATAAATTTTAGGTTTATTTAAATTGATGATAGCTACTATATGTAGTGCAAGTGAGGAAATACTAAAAATTACTGTCTTCCGTCACTTCTGTGTAAAATAACAATATTTCTTCTTCGTACCATATAGAATATCTAATTTTGAAATGGAACAAATTCTTATATAGTTATACATTTGTTAGTTTTAATAAAATGTTTGTATGCCCCTTTTTTTACTTTCAGGAACTGAATGACATCAGACAGTCTGGCTTGAAGTCATTTAGAGACATTCAAGTCGATGAGTCTAATATACTAACATGGCAAGGGCTAATTGTACCAGTAAGTAAATTGTTTTGTAATATTGTTGTAATAGAACTGTAGTAACTGAAAATGTGATGGGTGTGTTTGTACCAATGGATTTATCAACTTAGTTAAGCAATGGAGATACTCAAATTTGCTTAAAAAAGGGATAACTTTATTATTCATCTCATTTCATAGGGTTTTTATTGAGTATTTGTTTTGAAAGCATAAAATTTTAATCAAAATATGAAATGGCTAAAATTTAAACTTTATTATAATAAGTATTCATTTCTATCATTATGATGTTAATTACTATACATTTTTCATGGCACATAAAATATACTATTTCTGCTGGATTCATCTTATTTTCATAGTTTTTCTGAAGTCCTCAGACTAAACACATTTGTCTCCTCTACAGTTTTCATAGAGGTCTTATACCATGCCATCAAACATTTTACTAGTGAACCTGCATCGAATATGGCAAAAGTGAGTCTACTATGTGGGTCCCTGGAACTGAAAGGGTTAATATAAGAATATATGAGCTATGGAATTAATAACAGAAATGTAAAATGATAATGATTGTGGATAAAGCCCATATTGAGATGTAGTAAGACTGAGTTATACACATCAAAATAACAAAGCACTCACTGTAAAAAAAACTAAAATGTGTTAAATGGCAAAATAAAGATTAGAGTGAGATATTTTTCAAGTGAATTTAAAATATGCAAGATTATAAAGGGTAACTTGAGTAATTATTATGTTTACTTTTATGTTGAATATGGTTTTTCAATTATTTTAGGATAACCCACCATATAATAAGGGTGCTTTCCGCATTGAGATCAACTTCCCAGCAGAATACCCTTTCAAGCCTCCTAAAATTAGTTTCAAAACAAAGATCTATCACCCTAATATTGATGAAAAAGGTCAAGTGTGCTTACCTATTATTAGTGCTGAGAATTGGAAGCCAGCTACCAAGACTGATCAAGGTAACTTCAACTTTTTGTGTAAATGTAGGTACTTTTTTAAAATGTGGCATAAACATAACCTCTGAGAAGTATGTGTTATTATAGGGGTAATAACATAAATGCAGACACTTCAAAAAAAATGAGCATTAACAAAACACCCTATCACCATTCTTTAGTTTTTAGTGTCTCATAAATATTTCTATCATAGAAAGCTTTAACTTCCAATTAAAGCTAAACACAGTGACAAATTTGGTATAGGAAAGCTTGTTATTTGTAATACTATAATATACTATTTGACAGTGTGAAAAATAATATCATATTAATTATAGATATCCAGACACTACAGATTATGGGTTTTAAAAGTGTTTTGTATTAATCTAACTCTATGTTGATTTATTCTAAGCCTTATTTGTTACAAATTAGAGTATCACAAATATCAAAATATCCATTTTTATTTCATTAATTTTCAGTAATTCAAGCTTTAGTTGCCCTCGTCAATGACCCTGAGCCTGAACACCCATTACGTGCTGAGCTTGCTGAAGAATTTCTTAAGGACCGTAAGAAATTTACTAAAAATGCGGAAGAATTTACCAAAAAACACAGTGAAAAAAGACCTACAGACTAAAATAGATTATAGAATACACAAATGTTGCTAAATGAATCTACAGCACTGGTTACTATAACACAAGAGCTATACCACCACACTAGCAATGTGTAATTGCTACACAGGGTAACTATTTTAAGATCTTTATGTTGCTTTACATTGCATTTTATTCACAGAGGCAATAATTTCTAATTGTTTTAGTAAATGTAACATTAGAATAGATCTTAATGTATCCATTAAACAAGTGACCTCCATTGCTGTAGATTCAATATAGTTTTACACTGGTACTAGAAGTTGCTTTTGATCAATCACAATTTGCTTGCAGTGCAACTACTAGCACTAAAGGGTATATTGGCATAAAAAAGGGATGTATTAGAATTTTTGATTTGTATTAAGCTTGGCTAATAATACTAAATTGTTTTAAGATATTTTTTTATTTTATTTTTTATTTTATTTAAACCAATAGAGAAGATCATCTTAATGTTATGATTTACTGTAAAGTCCCATTCGCACTGGAGTTCAAAAAGTATTGCTGGTTGATCCCACGCAAATATGGAACCAACCTGCGATACGAAATAAATAGCAAATTATGATGCGAATATCCAGCGAGAGAAGTGTAAGCAAAATGTCATGCCAACTCACCGGTACTGCGTTCCGTGATAATTCCTGGTCGGCGCCGACGTGGTTTAGCTATACATTATATATTCAAAGTTCCTGAGCCTCACGCACCCACTGTACACACACTGGCTTGATGACACTAAATTCTGGAGAACGTGGTTGACGAGGAATGTCCGAGGCGAGCGACTTTGCACCGTGCGGACGCGACGGTGTTCCGACGAGAGTTTTTATCGCGAGAGCCGGTGGCGACAACAACAAATCGAAAACCACCCCCACTGGATATCATAATGCTTAGCGACGAGAGAAAATAATTAATAACAAACTACCTACTTTAATACGTGATGGTTCTAAGTTACGCGGCTGCAACATTCCGCCCACCAAAATACGACGTATTTTAAAATAAATTGCCAAACAAAATACAAACGAAAATAATTAATGGAACTTAATAACAAACACTAACAACGAAAGTAAATATTTAAAATAAATAGCGAAATAATAACTAAATGAAAATAACAACGATTAGTCGTTGCCAGGTAGAGGACAGAGTTTCACTAAAGGCCTTTGTAAAAGACCTGTCTGGGTCTTGACCGTGGCAACGCGAGAAATGCCGTCTTTCCCCGGGTGTAATCGCACGACACGAGCGAGCGGCCATTTAAGGGGTTTAGCTTGTTCATCTTTAACTAAAACCAGCGATCCTAGTTTAAGTTCTGAGGTGCTGGTGTGCCATTTAGAACGCTGATTTAGAGTATGCAAATATTCCGTATACCATCGCTTCCAGAAATCGTGATGGAGTCTTTGCAACAGTTGCCAACGATTCAAACAACTCAAACGGACATCGGATAAATCTGATTCGGGAAGCGAGGTAAGCGGTTCCAAAGTGAGGAAGTGACCAGGGGTCAATACAGCCAAATCGTTGGGATCCGATCCCATTTCGCATAAGGGGCGCCAATTCAGTAAAGCCTCAATTTGTGTTGCTAAAGTTAAAAATTCTTCATAAGTTAAAATTTGATAGCCAACAACACGAGCGAGATGCGTTTTGAAGGATTTTATGTTTGCCTCCCAAAGACCACCGAAGTGTGGTGCAGCAGGGGCTTAAAGCTAAATTCAATCGTCTCAGACGAAGCCGCCTGTTGCATAAGGGTTAGCAATATGTTATGAGCGCCAACGAAATTCGTACCGTGGTCGCAGTGAATGCGCTGGCAACGGCCTCGGCGAGCGATAAACCTACGAAGAGCGCCTAGAAAGGCCTCGCTTGTTAACCCTACGACAAGCTCAATATGTATCGCCTTGGTGGCGAAGCATATGAAGAGGCAAATATATGTCTTAAAGGTCCTAGCACCGCGATAGCGTTGTACATATGTTGGAAAGGGACCTGCGAAATCAATACCGATGCACGAAAAAGGCTTAAGTTGCGAAACCCTCAACTTAGGGAGGTCTGCCATGCGAGGTATGACAGGCCTTGGATTGGTGAGATAGCATTTGATACATTTAGATAATCTATTACGGATGGCACGACGAGGCGACAAAATCCAAAAGTTTTGTGCCAACAGAAAATTGAGGGTGCGAAGCCCTGGATGTGGATTATCGTTATGACACTGATCGATAATAAGCGATGTGAGACGATGTTGACGAGGTAACAACAGAGGGTGCTTGGAATCATAATCTAGATCCGAATGAGTGAGTCTACCGCCCACCCTGACGAGACCATCTTTGTCAAGAAACGGATTTAATTTTTGTAGTGGCTTGGGTAAAAGCAACCCCTTTTCCAAGCCTTGAATCTCGCTTGCAAAGCTCGAAGTTTGAGCGATTTTGACCAAAGTCAACAACGATTGTTTGAGCTCTGAAGAGACAAGATGACCTGATTTACGATTATTAGAGTTGCGACAATTGTAGACGAAACGATGGAGATAAGCGACAATGCGTTGAATCTTCCTAAGACTTGAGTACCTGTCCAGAAACTCATCAAAACTATCGACAGTGACGAAGAGAGCTATGTCAGAATTACGCTGTTCCGAAATTATGTCACTGGAATCCTCAAACGAAAACGATGAAATTGGCCAGCCATCGGGCTCACAAAGCAACCACGGAGGTCCATGCCACCACGATGAATGGCCAAGAAGTTCGCTGATTGTAAGTCCGCGACTTGCGCAATCTGCCGGGTTGTCAGAAGAGCGAACATGTTGCCAACAAGAAGGTGGAACGATTTCCTGTATGTGACTCACACGATTGCTCACGTAAGTCTTCCATCGAGAGGAGGGTGACTTTAACCACGCCAGAGTCACTGTTGAGTCAGACCAGCAAAAAATATCATCGACACGTATCTTATCAGCGAACACAGTTTGAACATATGCGACAAGATCTGCCAAGAGAACTGCAGCGCATAGTTCTAAGCGAGGAATAGAAATTCTTTTTAGAGGAGCAACTTTAGAACGAGTGATAATCAGGTGGGTAGTGACGCGATCGTCTCCTTGCTCAATACGAAAATATACGACGGCTGCGTAGCCTAACTCAGAGGCATCGCAAAAACCGTGTATCTGTAATTTGATGGAGTTCAATGCGGGAACGAAACGAGAAATTGCTAAAGACGACAAAGCATTGAATTCCACACTATAGCGGGACCAGGTTTGAACAATTGAATCAGGTGCAACCTCATCCCAATTCAAACCGAGACTCCAAAGTTTCTGCACTATGCACTTAAATGTAAAGGTAAGTGGGGTTAGGAAACCGAGGGGATCGAAGATGCGAGCTAATTCCGAGAGGATGATGCGCTTGGTGCATTGTTGATGTAAAGATGTCACAGTGAAAGAGAAAGCATCCACGTTTGGATGCCACTCTAAACCAAGTACTACTACCGACGGGGAAGATTCTGAGCTGAATGTCAGCGAATCACGAGCATCGTGCCTATGTTCAGATGGAATACCTTCAAGCAAAGCAGGACTGTTACTAGTCCATTTCCTTAGCTCGAAACATCCCTTGCTAATGATGTCACTTATGTCTTTCATTAACTCACGAGCCGAAATAAGTGAGTCAGCCCCGGTTACGACATCATCCACATACATGTCACACCTAAGTGCAGTCACAGCGAAATGACGATTATTTCCCTCGTCCTGTGCCACCTGCACTATGGTTCGAAGCGCTAAGAAGCTTGAGGAGGACATGCCATACGTGACGGTTTTAAGACGGAACTCTTGAATGGGTTCCTGAGGCGAAAATCGAAACAGAATTCTTTGGTAATTACGATCAGTATTAGCCACCAGTATCTGACGATACATTTGCTTAATATCGGCAGTAAAAACGACAGAATGTAAACGAAAGCGAAGAAGGATTGATTTAATATCTGATTGCAATCTTGGACCGACAAGTAGTTGTTCGTTTAGTGCGACTCCATTAGCAGGCTTAGCACTAGCATCGAACACCACGCGTAGTTTTGTGGTCAAACTACTTGGTTTGAGCACACAATGATGCGGTATATAATAGGTTCGATCGGAACCAATTTCATCGACCTTTTCCATATGTCCAGAATCAAGATAATCTCTCATGAACGCATTATAGTCCTCACGAAGTTGAGAATTACGTGACAATCGTTTTTCGAGAGATAACAATCGACGATGTGCCAAACTGTAGGAATCACCAAAGGTAGGCGCGGGTGTCTTGAAAGGCAAACGGACGATATACCTTCCATTCACATCCCTGCAGTGCGTCGTATCGAATATACGTTCGCAAAGAGCATCTTCATCACTAAGCGGTGATGATTTGGGAAGTTCATCAATTTCCCAAAATTTACGAATTTGAGAGTCTAAATCTTTAAAAGAGCAAATCATCGACTTACTAGAACTAGGTGGTATGCATGCAATATTACCCATAACTATCCAACCGAATTTGGTGTTAAAGGTTACGGGTCCATCTGACCCACAATCGAGACGTTCACCCAAAACTATCTGATAAAATACGTCAACGCCGACTAACGCGTCGATTTGCGCAGGCACGTTGAAGCTAGTGTCAGCCAGCTTAATGTTCATCAACTGTGGCCATTGAGCAATATCTATGGTATTAGACGGCATATCACCACATATATTGGGAATAACGAGAGCTTCCAAGACTAGCTCCGGATAACCTTGTTGCCCACGGATGCGAAGTACGGTAGAACTAGTCGCGACAGATGATGTTTGACCAATGCCCTCAACGAGTGACATGGTTTTCTTGAAGGCTAATCCCAGACGTTGGGCACACTTGTTGGTAATAAAGTTCCTTTGGCTTCCGTTGTCTATAACGATTCGAATTGAGCGGTAATTACCAAAGTTATCTAGGACTTCAACGGAAGCAGTAGCGAGAAGCGAGATATGCGTGGGAGAACTCGAGCCTGCCACTAATGTTTGTGAAGTCGGCGTAGATGAAGCGAGAGCTGATGCTGCGGTAGCATCTGAGACGATAGATGAAGTGGTAGGAGCTACGTTAGCATTTGACGACACCGAATTATCAAAGTGCAATGTAGTATGGTGAAGTGCGTTGCACTTAAGACAGCGACTGTTTGACGAGCAAGATTTAACCACATGATCTTGACGAAGGCAATTCACACAACGATTATGTTCCTTGACGATGGAGAATCGATCACGTGGGGTGCGATCACGATAAGTGGGACAATTCGCTAAGGCATGCTGTGCCTTGCACAAAACACACAAGTTATCACTTGGTGTAAGTGGATTCACTATCAAAGCCTTGGCATTCGTAATAGGCGCGCGAGGGTGCCTACCATAAGAATCCTGAGGCGCGGATGCGGGAGACGTGTGCACCGTGCGGGAGTAAGATGTGGGTGAGGTTACAGCAACGGCACCAGAAGCGGCGGAGCGATGCAGTCGCACAGGGGGGCGCGCTGTACTTATCTGAGGCTCGGCAAGCTCGAGTGCTTGGCCGACCTTATTAAGATATTCCAGAAGGGAGTCAAAACTTGGTATGTCTTTATCATCGTTCTGCAATTCAAAACGTTGACGAGTATCACGATCAAGTTTATTTATTAAAAGGTAAAACAAAGGGAAATCCCAATCTTTTACAGGTAACTTCAAATTCCTTAATACCGCGATGTTCTCCTTGAAAGTATCCACGAGACGACGTAACTCACGAGGAGAGTTCGATTTAAGAGTTACATTTTGCAACTCCTCCCAATACCGAAAAGCTAATTTACGTTTGCATTGATAACGATCAATCAAGGCGGCGTACGCATCTAAATAATTATTTCCTGAAAGAGGAAAGCCTTTCAAAAGATGAAGAGGTTCACCGGAAAGAAGCGAAATTAAAATAGAAAAACGTTCGATATTCGATAACCGTTTGTTATGATGTACGGTAGTGTTATACATGTCATAAAACGAACTCCATAATGTAATATCACCATTGAAGGTCAATAAGTTCAAACGAGGTAGTTTCACAGACAAATCATTTGTGCATACGTCGAGCTGCTGTCCGTCTGAATGGGAAGGTGACGTGAGTGTCGAATGAATTTCGATTAACTGAAAATATTTATTATCGAAATCGTGACGAATTTCGTCTTCCTTATCCAACTCTGAAGTATCTAATATTTCCGAACAAATTTTTAAATGTTGTGCTTCGAAACTAGCATAATAACTTTCGAGTCGACTGTACCGTGACAAGAAAACTGGCAAACGAGATTTATCATTTTGGGCCTCTAAGGCTGATGACAAGCAGTCATCAATGCGTTTGATAGCAATGGATCGCTTTAGCTCTAAACCACGACGAGCGGCAGCCTTTGACATTTTAAATTACAAAATTAAACTAATAAAAATAATTTAGAACGATAAAAAATTGAATGGACTGTATATTAACGCTAATTCAAACAATAAGTTAACCAAGTAATATTAACTAATTCGAGATTACAAATAAATATTATTAATAATACATACAAACTATAATTTTAGTCTTAATGCTTATTCCAATAAACATACGGAGTGATGATATTGAAATAAATTGATTAGATTTTAGATCGTTGTAATTTAGTGGTTACTGCCTACTTAATTTTGTCAAGTAATAATGGCAGTGACAAAAAGAAAGCTATTTTTATTTTATGAAAACGATATTATTACGATATTACCACGATTACTATGTCACTTCTGACAATGAACCAGGTTAGCCGTATTCACTATGAGAAGGATCCGTGCCCGTTTGGACCAAACTTATGGTTGATCCCACGCAAATATGGAACCAACCTGCGATACGAAATAAATAGCAAATTATGATGCGAATATCCAGCGAGAGAAGTGTAAGCAAAATGTCATGCCAACTCACCGGTACTGCGTTCCGTGATAATTCCTGGTCGGCGCCGACGTGGTTTAGCTATACATTATATATTCAAAGTTCCTGAGCCTCACGCACCCACTGTACACACACTGGCTTGATGACACTAAATTCTGGAGAACGTGGTTGACGAGGAATGTCCGAGGCGAGCGACTTTGCACCGTGCGGACGCGACGGTGTTCCGACGAGAGTTTTTATCGCGAGAGCCGGTGGCGACAACAACAAATCGAAAACCACCCCCACTGGATATCATAATGCTTAGCGACGAGAGAAAATAATTAATAACAAACTACCTACTTTAATACGTGATGGTTCTAAGTTACGCGGCTGCAACAATTGCATTTGATTGTAATAAAACAAATGACAATGGCATATTATAGGAACAACGCTTCTGTTTGAACAGAAACATGGCTTTAGCATTGTTCTATTAGAAAGCTTAATGTGGGCTGTAAAAGCTCTGGTGCAAATGGGCTTAAGTTTTCAGTGTATAGCTTGAATTAAAGTTTGAGTGTTGGTTTACACACCTTGCATTGTTCAGATACTGTAAATAAACTACATACACATGTTTAGAGATGTTTCTAGAACAAATTTGACAGACTGCACTGTGATGATTGTTGATGTGACACATATATTGGTGTTTTATAGGAATTGAAAAGAAATATGCCATCTTATGTAGATCAGGGATGTTACACATATGAGATTTCAGATCTGGATATATTTAAAGTATTTGATCAGTTTCGGTTATAAATATGAAATTATTTCAGATATCCGATAGTTTCAGATAATTTCAGTTAAGGACATTACATTTTTCATAGAATTGCATTTAGAAGGAAAATTTGAAATTTGAACATTTGTAAGTGAACAATATAAACTTTATTTAAGTTAATTATTAGTAAAATTTTATGTAATTTTTGGTATTATTTGGGTAACCAATGAATATTGGGTCCATATTTAAAATTATTTGAAGCATTAGTCCATAAAACATCAATTGTTATTAGAACTATCAAAGTATCAATCAATTGATTGTTGGTATTATAGAAACAATAGTTGATTTCCGATACTTATTAAAAGATATTTTTGTGTTTTTTGAGCGTCTCCATTGGCTCGATTCCGCGGCCAAGCCTCCCTGCTCTCCCACCGGAAATCGGGTACGGTAGGTTGTGACGTCAAATAACCTCTTTACGGAGATCCATCCAACCCTGACATAAGTGTGTCATATTTCAGTGTAAAAATGAAGCTTTTTATGTGGATGTCAATAATTATTTCAAGCAATTATATTAATTTTCGACAGCACATCATTGATAAAGATAAATCACTTATGTACATACTTGCAGTGGTAGATTAAACATTTGGTATCCCAGGCAACGTATATAAACTGCTGTTTGTGAAGTTTATTACTAAATTCATTCAAATAAAGGAACCTGAATGGATCTGTTGTTACGATTGTCATATGCAATTATAGGCAACAGTTTTATTGCTTTTATTTAAACTGCCATTGCATGTTATGATGTAATATAATTAATTTCTCTTTCCCAGGTAAACTTTTATTAGGTAACTGGTGATATTTTTTGTGCAAAAACTTTAAATATATATTTTTTTCGATGTACTATTTACTTTCGTTTTACTTTTCGCTTACCATACTTTTTTGATACCCTGTTGTTAACATGTTATATATACCTATTATAATAACAACATTTGATTGACAATGCAGATCGTGTTACGGGTTAGAGAAGTCGGTCTATCTTATTTTGTACATCGTACCAGAAAATTTATATAATATGGTTAAATCAAGCCCGGTGAAGCTGTAAAAACCGTCCAAGTCTCAAGTCTGACAGTATAATTAGATGGAAGAAAAAATTGTTAAATATAAAAGCTTTTAAGCGTTATTATGCAGTCTGACGATCTTTTTCTTGTTATGTTAATCATAAATAATAACCACTATCAATTTCAGATTGATTTTCTACTACTTTATTTGTATAATTTTCCGACGACTACTTATACATAACTGACGACGATTTTATCAGCATATCGAGATCGGGCGGTTATTTTTCTTAAATTAACATTATAAATAACTAATGTGATAATTTGTAGCATGTATACTGCTACAATTTTTTGACCACTTCGTCAGCCTACTACACCCTAACTAAGGGTCTGACGGTCAGTTCATTTATTAGCAGTATAAAAACTACTTATGGTAAAAAATTTATGGTGTATACTTTCATTGCCAAAAATGCCCGTAGCTCCCAGATTATAACGTCAAATGTCTAATGCTAAACATACTAAAACATTGGCCGGTTTTGTTCTCCCACAACCCGCGAACATTAAGTAGATAGAAATTTTGTAAGTTTTAATTTAAATTATTTCTACTTAGGTTTTATTTCTAGTTTCGAAAGTGATTGTGAGGAAGTAAGAAGGAATGCACATTAAAAAAAATAAAAATATAATTTTTTGGTTAATGTTTAACTAATCAAAAATAATTTTAAATTCTAGGAAGTAAGTAGGAATGTATATTTCTTCATTAGTTATAAATTGCCCAATCGCGACTATTGTGTACTAAGTTTACTTAGATCTCGTTTCGACCGTTTCTATGAAGACGTGATATTGTTTACTTCAGTGTACTGTGACTTGCACACTTACGTCACGCAATTGCACGCGCTTCTCTTCCCCGCTACATTACTCGCCCCTGTTGTCGTCTCCGCCAACGTCCGTCGGAAACAGGACGGTCGCCCACGAACTTGTGCGACTATTAGGCCGCCGTAATGGCTGTGTACACGGGCCGCCACCACAACATTTGCCATATCATATAGGTACATTTTAAGGAATGCGGTGTGTAAGCGGCGAAGACGCGATGCGGTGAAGGCGGCCCGTGTACACGGGCATTGCGACGCGTCCGCAGCATCGCCGTCGTCTACACAAGCCCTGACAGGTGGCTGGTAGACAATGAGCCGTCAATTAATCGTAAACATCACACACTTGAAGTTTATTTTAAAGTTTTGTACTGACGGCTTAAGCGAACTGTGAGTGTGTGGCCCTCGGCGACATGAGTCGGCGGGACAGTCTGTAACCTCAAGGGCAAATCAAACATACACTTGCAGTTATCGCTGCACTGTGTGAACTGACGATCTGCTGCAATGTAGAACTGCCGACTGCCGACTATCGCCTTCGGGCAGCCGCCTAATAGTGCGTGGATATGGACAGTTAATATAGCCGATATTCGACCATTGACGGCAGGCAAGAATCTCTTAATGAGTGGCCTACACTGATCTTGGACGGAAGGCTATCGACTGATCAGACCATAGACTGCAGGAAAACTGTAAGTCAGAGTCAGTGGGGCCCTTATGACTAAATACAGCCTTAGAACTTCACCGGCCTTTATGGCGAGCGTAGAAAGCACACGGACAAGTGGCCGAAACCGAAACTTCGGTCGGTCATTAGTTAT
The DNA here is from genome assembly GCA_033032175.1 of Saturnia japonica. Classification (NCBI taxonomy): domain Eukaryota; kingdom Metazoa; phylum Arthropoda; class Insecta; order Lepidoptera; family Saturniidae; genus Saturnia; species Saturnia japonica. Next base: position 9,777,078 of record CM065324.1, on the reverse strand, counting down.
AATAACAATGTAATCATTATAACACGTTCGAATGCATGTAGGGTTGAATCAACGTGAAAGAAGCGGCAAATCTCTGCAAAGATAAGAGAAATACTGAAACAGTTTTCTGTCAGTAAAAACAATATGTACTTGATAGAATGAAGATTGGACACAAGTTTAATAAAAGAGATTGATTTAAAATATTTTTATTAATCTGAAAATTCATAAACATCAACTATTTTATTCTCATCAGACGTTTTTTGAGTAAATTCGTCTAAAGTAACACATTTTTCTTTTGTTGTACTGCTTTTATATGTGATTCCTCGAATGGTATTGGCATACTGTACTTCAGTGTTTTGTCTTTTCACTTCAGGTTTTATATTTACATGCAATCCTAAATAGTTTTCTAAATTTTCTGTAAAATAAAATGGTTCAAATTATAGATACATATAAATTGAGTTGTGACTTTGTCATATTTTTGTTATGTAACGCCACAATTTTTTTAGGCAACAGTATTAAAGATAAATTTCCATTTAAGACGGGTCACGACTGGGGTGAATGCATTTTTGTGAAATGTGTTTATAATACAAGGCGGGCAGACCAGCCGCATAAGCGGAGTAACGTCGATAGTCGTAACTACTTATCTGTAAGAAGTGACCTTACGGTATTCAATTTAATACTAGCTGTGCCCCACGGTTTCACCCGTATCAATTTTATGCGACAATCACCGCGCCGCGTTGCTAATGCACCCGGCTGCTTATCATAATTGTTCTCCCAGTCCGCAAGTACAAATAATTTTATATTTCCATTATCTCGTAAACTATGTCTCCAAATAACATGTTATAAAAGGCAAAGTTTAACTTTATAAAATTGTCATTATGATGAAATAACTTTTGTTCGCAACGATTAAAATTTGCCATGCCTGAAAATAATGCTCATACTCTTTTTAATATTTAACAAATTTTTGTCACAAAATATCCTATTGTGACTTATGTATATAAGATAGGCATATGCTATCGCGGACTTCTTATTTCGACACCGCGTCGAACCACGCGAATCCCTTAATAAAAACTGCAGCTTCGTATGTGCCCGACCCCAACGCCTGCCGGAGAAAACGCCGGCCGCGTAATATATTCACTGACCCGCCCGACCAAACCGAAAAAGCTAACGCGTTCTACGCCACCGTCTCTCCAAACAGAGCGTGCCACCGCCCACGCCTGCGTAACCACCGTTCTCTCCGCAAGAGGACGGGCGGTCAACTTCGCTCCCGCACACCCGTCACGTCCACCCTCTCTAGCGGCAACCCAAGCCTAGGTCCGTTCCTCGGTGTGAAACCCTTGGGTCAGGCAGCCGCCCGCGCGATACAAAGTGACACTATACGTGCAACACTTAGCTACCCACACACAACATTACACACGTACGAACACACACACGTGCACACCACACAGGTACATAGGTTCTGTAAGGGACCTTTTTTTTCTTTTTTTGCGCTAGTTAGACTAATGCGCTAGTTATTGTAGAAAAACCATTCCGATTATTAAATACACATACGCATGGTCCACTCCTTCCTCCCAGGAGGAGGGGAACGTGCATATGAGTATATATTAGTTAGTTCGAATTCTCTTAGGATTAGGGAATTAGTTAGATCGCGACTTTTTCGCATTCGCGACGACCGCCCGAGCCGAGATTCGGCCACTCTGGCACCCTCGTGCGGGCCCGTCACAAACTTTCGCGGCTGAGTGCCCTAAGCGCTCGCCCCCAAGTCCGGTGAAGCTGTAAAAGCCGCAGCGGTTCTGTTTGACGATAGGGCCCCTAAGGCTAACAGTGTAGTCAGTTAAAAAAAAAAAAGGACCAATATTTTTGTAGAATATTGTATTTACGTATCATTGACCGTTACACCAGCGTACGCGAATAAAGCAGTTCGAGAACTGTTCCACTTCCGACTCATTTAACAAAAATAAATATTTAAGACTAGCTGAGAGTTGTTGGCGTAGTAGCCTAATGTTAGATTGCATGTACTATAACCTGTATTTCCTCGTAAATCTGGCTATCATATACAAAAAGAATTTTTCGAATCCGGCTGATAGTTCCATACATTAACAAAAAAAACTCTTCCGCTTTACTAAACTAGTATAGGTATTCTTTGACGAGGAAGAAAATAATCGTACTGACGGAATAATACATTCACCGACGGTTTCGCGACACGCCTGTAGTCGACGCAGTTGTATACAAAATGTATCTATAGCAGGCAGATTATGCGTTGCAAAGCGATCCGCCTGGTGGACGTTAGGCGTTATCTATTCGTTCGTTCAGGCGCCGCGTCAAAGGACGTTGGTTCGAACTCTGAGATGATCCTGGGCGTTCTAAGCTAAGCTTGGCAAGCTAAACATAACTTATAATTTTAAATTGGTTTACCATAAATCTTAGTGATACATTCATCTAGATATTCCATTTTATTAGTATCTTTAGCTAATGTTGGTTCTATAGTCAATGTATAGCTTGGTCCATACTGTGGCCAATTACTGTGTTCTGGAATATTCTCATCCAGATCCACATCTGCAGCTAATGCCGTCAGGGTTGTCCATAAACGAGCTGTGTTTGCGTGGTTGTATCCTCCTAAAATTTTAAATTATATTGTAGAGGTTTTTGCTGTTAACCTGTTGCAGGCAGGCGAAAGTAGCTAAGAAATTTCGGATTAATTATTTCCGCAAAGTAATGCCTTCGCCAATCAGATATTAAATATTTTTTTTACATTTTATTAAAATTACACTCATGTAGGGTAGGTACCTACCTCCACCAAGTAAAACAGTAGGTTTTCGTTTATCTAACACGTCACGCACGCAAGTAGAGTAACCTTTTCCAGTCATATTTGCTCCTCCATTAGGGTCATGTGCTAAGCCATCTGCCCCGCACTGTACTATGATAGCATCTGGTTTAAAATGATGATATACACCACTGAACACCCTAAAGAAATATATGCTTCATTTAATTAAAGTATGTACACTATTGAAACTGGGAGACCTAGAATGAAGTTTGTTTTCATAAATTATTTAACACTTTATTGTCCTTCCATCTACCAGTGGTCCTAGCGGATGGATTTTAGTTCCTTCAACGTTTCTGTTTTGATCGCCTCAATCTTGCCGAAATGGTGCCCTTTCATAGGTTTTTTCTGTTTCAGCAATAGAGAGAAATCACAGGGGCCATGTCTGGTAAATGCGGTGGTTGAGGCATTACAACGACAAGGTGTTGTTTTTAAGTATAAATTCCCGCAGCAGTAAAACGGTGCGTCATTGAGGCGCAAACAAAAATGATCAAAAATCGCCAATCACACAAAATTACACATAAACTTTTTGACTGCCAGTAACGGAGTAAAATTACAAAATGCCATTGCCATTATCAGAGATAGGCATACCAGAACGCAGAAAAGCAATTACGACGATTGGAATTATAGGTAGAACACCAGAAAAAAAATTGCGTATTTTTTAAGTCACCGCTTATTATAAAAAATAATTACAAAAAATTAATTTGAAGACTATTCAAGCTCGCACTAAATCTCCATGATTATGTTAAAACATATGAATTAAAAAAAAAAATCAGTAAACTGTAGCAGAAATCTTACTTTTTAAAAGCATACTCAATAGTATAATTTGTGTAACCTTCATGCATTGGGAAGTTGCATGAATAACCCTTCCCAACTGCACTACCTATGTCATTAATTCCGCCGGTGCCTGGGTAGAAACCGGCTTCATATTTGTGGAAGGATAATGTATACACTGACTTACATAAACTATATGCATCTTGGACACCATTGCCTGCAATAATATTAATATAATTATTATCATAATAATTAACTTACATCTCTAACCCTACAGTAACAATTATATTTGAGATATTACGTGATTATAAATTACTAGCGACCCGCCACAGCTTCGCATGGGTAGAATTTACAAAATGGTGTATTTTATGTTGAAAAAAGCGTGATTAAGACTTTTTCGCTATAATATTCATAGATCATAACTTCATAACTGCCTCTAGCCTGGTGGTCCTAAACGCGACTGCTATGCTCGAGATCCTTGGTTCGATTCCCAGGTCAAGAAAAGTGTTATACGGTTTTTCTATGAAATTATCAGTAGAAGCTCCGAGTTTCGCTTTGTGCCCGATTAATGGCAATAGGCTCGCCCCCCATTAGATGGGACCTAATACATACTCGGCGAACTGTGGGTGTACATCTCTGCCTAACACTTTGGGAATACATATTGTATGTTATGTAACTTCATAGTTACGAATAGTACGCTTAGCAGCTCGCGTCGCGTTATTTATCACAGGTTTTTTTAGGTAGTTTCTTCGGTCACAAATAATTTTGAATTCGTCATATCTTCTATGGTATTCATAAATGGAAAACTGTAAAGGACAATCTTAATATACATTAAATGCCTAAGTTAACTTATATGAATAAAGATTAATACTGAATTTCAGAAAATAGTTTCGCAAATAACGTAATATTTTTAATTATTATGTTGAGGATAAAAATGGTTACTGCGAGTCAACCTTAGGAAATAGACATATGCTCATAGGACATCTAGGTCTGAAGATATAATCTTGTAGAGCATTATTTTGATGTATCTCATAAGACATAGGCAGTATAAGCCATGTAAGCGCCTGAAAATTATTTTTTGACTACTTTATTACAAACAATTGACTTTTCTCTACTCAGTGCCGCCATAGTGTATAGTCAGTAGCCTTAAATGTTTAATACACATGAAGTAAAAAATAGTAATGAGGTATAAGATATAAAAATCATGCAAATAAAACAAATGTTACCATGATGGACATCCAAATCAATATAAAGTATTTTAGGAAATTTTAATTTTAACATTTCAATAGCTACGACAATATCATTTACATAACAGAATCCATTGGCACCAAATCTAAAACAAAATAGAAATTTAATTTTCATATAGAAATAAAAGAATGTAAGTACTAATACATTTTAAATTTTTTGAACTGAAAACTTCTTTAGCTGCATTGAGCGATTTTTGGTAGGGGTAAAAGTTATGGATTCGCGTCACTGATGACCGCGACATGCTCGTGACGTATTGCTCTTGCGCCAGACTAGCAACACGTAGTATAGCGGCCTGTGTATATATATATGCATATATACACTAATACATTGTATATATTCAACTGTATCATATACGTGTTCGACTTTTTTAATGGTTAAAAATCTCGTGATTTTGGATCACCAACATGCTCTGCAATAATTCAGACTACAATTGATTTAAAAATTCAAAATTGAGTTTTTGCTTCTGTCTAGTCCTTATGATTGCCTGCTTTGTTTTATTGTAAAAATCACTCAATATTATGTTTTTTTTTTTTAAGTCATAGCAATAGTAGTAGTAGTAGTAATAATCAATCAATTTAGACTATTTTTTGTCCTGTTTTTGAAACTCATATTAAGTTTACAAAAACCAATGTATCGAAACAAAATATTGTATTAAAAATGTTACCTTCTATTAGGAATGTTTGTGATGCCATATCTTACCTATTTGCATGATGCCACCCGCCATACCAATTGATGGCAACATCAGCCATGCCAAGCATTAAACATTTAATGGCAGTCAATGAACCCCCAGCTATAATTGTAACCAATTCAAACATATTGGAAACTGGTGGGCAGTCATACCCTAAAAATATTAAAAATAGGTGCTTCTTATTTATAACTATTCAACTATTTTTTAGCTCTATGAAGGGAACACAATTTTATTTAACACCATACAATTGTAGTCCGAAGTTATACAGGATCAAGAATGTATTAAAGTAATGGTTCAATAGTGAGACATTCATTGTTAGAATTTTTTTAATGTTTAACTCCGCAAGTAACAATTTATCTAGTGGTGGGAGATTATGAATGATTTACTTATTACTAATGTTGATTAGTAATTAATTACTAATATTAGAAACTACCTATATTCATAATCAAATAACTTCTTGTTCAGTTGTGAATAAAGTTCTTTATAAAAGCATGTAGACCATCAAGCTAAAAAAAGATCCTCTGGACTACCAACACCAAGTTTGGAGTTAGTTATTAATCCTATCAAATTAGTGATTACCAATGGTTATAATCAAGATATCTCAAGACATTTTCATAATCATCTGCCTGCATTAGTATATCTCATAATCACCCACCACTAATTTTATCAGTCCTATAATCAGTCAATCAACTGTTCTAAGCCACTTAAAGGATATCAATATCAGGAGGTTAAATTTACATAATAACTGTTATAATATTAATAAGTGCTGTTTTAAACAGCAATTATTACCAATCCCAAATTCTTCATCCTTTTCATTACTCATGTAATCATCATCAATTTCAGTTAGTTTTTTCAAGTGATCAAGATATATTTCTGAATGGAATTTTTGTAAATCTCTATAGGTTGCTGGTGATGACCTTACAATTTTCACCTTGTCAAGAAGACCATATGCTGCTATCAAATTATGTACCATGTAAGCCTGTAAGGATTATAAACTTTATGTTATCGTATGTTTTGATTTAATTTCATAATATGATATATATTGTGTTTACAAGCAATAAACAGTAGGTACCCGGCCGGAAACTGCTGGTAATCGATTACATTCGTCAATTAATTTTTCATCCCAAACATAGTACACACGCAATTTTCCCATAATTTAAGGATATCGTAAATTCTTCAATTTAGTATTCCTTTAATCCTATACATTTAGAAGCTGTGCTTGAAAGTGTAAATCTAGTATTTTAAATTACTTAAATCCCTCTTCTTGTATCAATTTTGGATATTGGTCTATGCTCCACAGTACAGAAGTCAAAGGACTGACAGAACACCTCTATTCCAGTGTTGCCAAGTCAAGGAATCAAGAAATCGCCAAACACTGTTATAAAGGGGGTGGAATGACAAAAAATTACATACATAAATCACGCCTATATCCCAACGGGGTAGGCAGAGACCACGTCCTTCCACCTGCTACGATCTTCGCATACCTCTTTCGCTTCTTCGACATTCATTAATCTTTTCATGCATGCTCGTCGGTTTAGAGTACTTTTGGCGTATTCAATAATAATGCTAGTCAGTAGGGCTTTAGCACATTTACTTTGTAATTAAAATAATACAGGTTTTAGTACATAACGTGACGTGAAACAAACCGTCTGAATTTCATATGTCTATCCGATATGTCATCACCTAAGTATTTTTAATATTAACAATAAGAAACAGCCAGTACAAAAATAGTGGCGAATGAGGCGCCACATACTCTTGACCTTACCTTTCTTCAGAACGTCTTCGATTTGATCGATAAATATTCATCTAGGCCTTCCTCTTCCAACGATTCCTTTCATACTCGCATCATAAATTTGTTTAGTCATTCTTCTTTCATTCATCCTCTCAACATGCCCAAACCATCTAAGCATCCCTTTCTCAATTCGTGAGACTATATCTTCTTTCACACCACAAAGCTCTCTTATCACACTATTTCTTATCCTGTAACTCAACTTCACTCCTAACATACCTCTTAGCACTCTCATTTCTACTGCATTTATTTTACTTTCATGATTTTTCTGCCACACCCAGCTTTCACTTCCATACATGAGTGTTGGAACCAACACTCCTCTATACACAGCCAAACGAGCTTTCATAGAAATACTCTGGCTGCTCATAAAGGAGTGTAACGCCACATTCACCATATTACCGGCATTTACTCTCCTTCCTATATCTCTCTCATACTTTCCATCCCTGGTAAACATCGATCCCAAGTATACAAACACACTTATTTGCTCCAGTTCATCCTCATCAATCCGGAAACATACTTCTGTCAAGTTTTCTTCCTTTTCAAACTCCAAAATTTTCGTCTTCTTTGCATTTACTTTCATTCCCTTTCTTTTCAAAGCCTCATTCATAATAGTCATCATCGCTTGCAAATCCTTAGCCGACGATGCAAGTAAAACTTGATCATCAGCGTAAAGAAGACATTTGATAAGTAACTCGCTCATTCTCAGTCCACAATCATTCTCTTTCAAATCTGTTAGACAATTATCCATGAATAGGTTGAACAGCCATGGAGACGCTACACATCCTTGTCTGACACCCTTTTTGATATCAAACCATTCAGTGTATGCTCCATTTATTCTAACACAAGCACTGGAATCCTCATAGAGAGATTTTAATGCTTTTATCAGATCCCCGCCAACCCCATGCCTAGACAATGCCAACCACAACGCATTCGTCATCACTTTGCCATAGGCCTTCTCTAAATCCAAGAATGCACAAAATACTTTTAGGTTTGTTGCCAAATGTCTTTCAATTATGCACCTTAAGGAAAAGACCTGGTCCGTACATCCTATACTCTTTCTAAATCCCGCTTGTACATCCCTTATTCTATCATCTGTTTCTAACATAACTCTTTCAATTATTACCATAGCATACAGTTTGCCGACAACACTGAGAAGGCTAATTCCGCGGTAATTTTTACAGTCTTGTTGTGACCCTTTTTTCTTGTATAACGGCACGATCACAGCCTTGCGCCAGTCTCCCGGTACCCGACCGTTTATCCAACACAAGTTGAAAAGGTGGTATAACTGACTTGCTACCACACCCTGTCCAGCCTTCAGCATTTCGACAGACACCCTGTCATACCCCGCAGCTTTACCAGATTTCAAACTTTTTAATCCTTTCATAATGTCTTCCATACTGATTTCGTTCATTCCAAGAAAAGGTACTTCCAATGGAGCCAGCACCTCTTCCCTTTCAAACAAATTTTCAAAATATTCCTTCCATCTCTTGAACACATATTCTTCTCCTTTTATAATACTTCCATCCTTGCTTCTGATTTTGGATAACTCTGATTTTGTTGTGTTTCCTCGAGCTAATCTGATCGATTTCGAAAACACTTTAATATTGTCTCGAAAATTATCAGATAGCCTTCTGTGAAACTCATCTTTCCTCTCTTTTTTCTTCGTACTGACCACATTTTTCACTAACGCTTTCATCGTTTTATAAACCTTACTTGCCTTATCCACATCCTCTAATGTTGGCCCTTGCACTCTTAGATTAGCCTTAGCGGCTAACCAATCCAGCCACGCTTTCTTCTTTCCATCCAAAACTTTTTGCACCTCTGTATCCACCTATATATTTTTCTGTGTTCTTCCATTCCTTCTTTTAGCCACCCCACATACTTCACTAGCAACATTGACTACACCTTCCTTAAAATACTTCCATATACATTCTATCTCACATTCTTCATCCAAATTAACAAATCGTTCTTTCAACTTTTTAATGTACTCATTTTTCAGTTTATCCTCTTGTAAATTTTTTACTTTCATAAATAAAAAAAAAATTCATACCCTAAAAAGTGGCTAAAAGTGGCCAAAGGACTTTTGTTAAAAACAAATACAAGTTCATAACATATACAACGTTTTAGTTAATCACTATAGGTTAATTCTATATGATACTCATTGGAAGTTGATGATTCTGGTTCTGGACAACATACAAAACATTATTTTTATAAAGAGAAATCGTACACTAGTTTTATAACAAAACCTCTTTTTTTTTGGCGGGATCTTGAAGTGACATGTTGTGGTTGTTATTTTTAATTCATTTACTTAGGTTTTTTACCCTATATTATGTAATACTGATAGCGGTTTGTGTGATATAGCTGTGTTTGTGTGCTTAAGTGAAGTGGATTATAAATATAAACTGGAGTCATACCTTTTGATTTGCCACAAAAACTAACTAGAAAAGTCTAACAAGGGAGCCACCATCTTGTGTGGATACTGAATTTTTTCTAAGACAGGATACTATATTCACTTGATTAATGGCAGTAATGGTTTTCAATAAAGAGGACTAGTTGGCAAGTTAGTAAGAAGGAGGGTGATTTTGACCCACTGTCAGAAATAATATTTAGATCTATTAACCACTCAAACACCGCACTTTTTGAAAAACTTCACTCAGTTCCAAACGGCCGTAAGCGCCAGTAAAAAATGTATGAGAATGTAGCCCTTATCTTACACAGCATATCATTCATATTAGCTTTTGTGTCTCTTACCTGTCGTTTTTTCCGTTGCATCCGGTTTGCAATCACAACAATTCTAAAAAAGTTTCACTTAAAAAAAATTATATATTAATTGAACTTTTAAAAATAGTTATGGGGTTTTTGGCGGGATCTTGAAGTGATATGTTGTGGTTTTTATTTTTAATTCAATAACTTAGGTTTTTAACCTTATATTGTGTAATATTGGTGGCGTTTTGCGTGATTTAGTATGGTTTTTGTGCATAAGTGAAGTGGATTACAAATATAAGCTGAAAGCATTCATTCTGAGATCCCACAAAATCTTCCTAGAAAGATCTAACATTAGAGCCACCATCTTGTTAGGATACTAAATCGTCATAAAACATGACACTATAATTAACTCGATAATGGCAGTAATGGCCTTAAAAGAGGACCGGTTGCCAAGTTAGGAAGAAAAAGAAGAAAGAAAGAAAAATAGTTATATTTTCACATCCCTAGGTCATTGTCTATGGGTCTAGTCTATTCCACAGAGTACTTTGTTCTGTTTATTCTAATTAGATTGACTACAACTCTGGTTATTGGTTTATGGACTACATATCGAGAAATGTGTACGTAGTATTGTCATTATTAGGAGGTATTCAAACTTGACATTTACAATTATCAAGAAATGTACGAATGTTAACCGCATAATTATTTCTATCTCATAGTGCTAAGTGAATACGTCCTGGATACTGATTTCATGACTTGATTTGAAATAATTATAAAATTGTGACAAGATACCAATGTATCACATGATGCTTGTCTCGATCCTAATATGACAAGATATATTACAAAATATCGGTAACTCGACACAAGCATTTTTGTTTGTGTCAGGTTATGCTATTTTTTCAATGTTGATAATTAGTGTAATTTCAGTGTTTTTCAAATTCAAACGGCAATGGTTCGAGGTTAGTATATCTTATTTGTTTATGCATGTCGTGATATTTCTATATCGCGTTCTTTGTTTGTGTACCCATGGTTGCTAACTTTGACGAGATAATTATTTAAACTATGGTTAGTTTCTTTGTACCTTAAAATTAATAAATATATTATAATTTACAATCCTCCAATTTCATCATATTGTACAGTTGAGATATATATTCGATTTTCCTATAAGATTGTGTAATAATTCACATAATATTATAAATAAGTTGAAGAGCAGAATAAATTTGCCTGTCATTTTGGTACGGAGTAATTTTTAGTGATTATTAAAAAAACATCAAGCAGAGAACACATGCCACTATAAATTGCTATTTGTTCCACTAGAGCATGGTAATATACTGTTTTAAGTTTCAATATTGAGAACAGGCAGGTGAATTTCTATGTGCTGAGCAATTTTGTTAATACTACACCTGAATGTATGTACATAATTGGTTTGATTAATACAATACTTAGGTAGGCTCAACTTTAGAATTGCTACCATTGAGTTCAGACTTTGAATTGTTATTACAGTTAGATCACTCTATAATTGGGCTAAATATAAAATTACATACTGTGGAAAATGATAGTTTTTGAGAAATTACATTTTTTAAATTGCATTTATTGTAATTCTTACAATACAAATGTCAATTCTAAGTAGCTGGCATAAAGATTACTTTTGTAAGATATTTCTCTATACAATATTATGTTCGTTTTTGATTGATTATTATGTTGTTTATGTTAAATAAAACCAACTTTAACATTTTGTGCAATTTTTTGTTTTGAGTGAATTATTTTAATTTTTCTGTTGTGGTAATAAAATTGGTTAGGTTAGAATCATAATCATAACGCACAAGTTGAGCGAGCTAAGAGAGCAGGATCAGTGCAGCAGCCGGCATGTGCCAGAAACAAATAATTATTCTTTGAAAATTCATATACAATTCCTAAATAGACAACCACAAAATTGAAATTAATTAATTTTTCAAAAACTTTGTTTCTGCATTTTTTCCTTCACAGTAGATTACCTCTAACCCTCCCCTCTCCCCCTTCACAGCATCAAATTCAGAGCTAGCGATTCTAAAATCCAACCCAAACAAATATCTTGATAAAGTTTAAATATAATTGTATTTAAACTGTAAACAATCAATTTACTGAGGTGTTGGTTTTCAGCTAGTGCTTTAATGGCAGCCCAAGAGGGTCTGAAGACGCCTCACCGTATAGAGTTGTGTGAAGAGCGACCACTTTGTGCTGGTCGCAACATCAGAAAGCGCAGGTAACTGCTATATCCAAAAAGATATTATATTAATGACTTATCACATCTATCTTGCTTAGTTTAATGATAATATTATACAAGGTAACAAATCTGTACAAAAGGTGAACATGTTGAGAAATTGAAAATGCATAGCTTTCAGTTTAAACTTTATTGGCAAATCTTATTTTTTTAAACTAAACAAGTGTGGTGTATCAAAAATAAGTAAGCCTATGGACTTACACATTTATTCCCCATATAAATTTGGCAACCCTGGTGCTATGTTTTGAAATTGATTTAGTAACTTATTCACATCTTGTATGGATATTAACTAAAAAAAATTAACTATTATTTGTTCAATTTTTGATGGCGAGTTATATATTATGTGACTAGTGAAAATTATTTCATGGTTCATATTTGAGGAAACCAGTTTATTTATGTGAAATACATTAACTCAAATAGTTTTATTTGCTAGTCTTATCTAAAAGTAGTAATAACTTTTTATCCACATACATGATGTAACCTAGGCTATATTTATTTAGTGCACAGGGCCCACTAACTCTAACCCTCAACCACATTAACTTTGAATATATAACTTTTTCTTCAGAGGTGGTTGTGATTAATGAAGCTTACAGTAATTATTATTTATAGGATCATAGCCACCACGCAGCCGAAAACTGAAAATGAAGAATTAAAATCTGAACCACAATTAAAGAAAGCTGAATTAAAATCAAAACCATTGAAATCTAGTAATGGCATAACAAATATGACGAACGGTCATACATTACGGTCTAGAGCGGCACGGGCTGCTGCTCGTGCAAGTGAAAGTCATAAGCTCACAGAATACTTCAAGGAAGAGTTAAAAAGTACCAAGACCGAACCATTACAGACACCTTTATCTATGGAAAAGACTATTAAAGTAGAATCTAAAGTTGCACATAGTAATCCCATGATAACTGAATATTTTCCAGTAAGACGAAGTGTTAGGAAGACTTCGAAATGTGTAATGGCTGAAAAAATGAGAGATTTAGAGAAGGCCGTGCGAGAACAACGAGAGGATGGATTACAGGCAAGTTTGTCGCTACTATTATGACAGTCTTTAAGATGCATCCATTTCACTAATAATGTGCATATGTTTATTGTGTAGAGCAACAACATTCTTCAATGTGTGTGTTTTTGTGCACACAATATATTTTTCATGCACTAGAATATCTGTTGGTTATTATAACATGTCAATGGAACTTGCATAGGATTGTTTTAAATTATGTGGGTTTATCTATATTGTTTGGTAGATTGGAAAGCTTCGGATTTACATTTTTCCAATATGGGGAAAAATGTGACATTGGCACCTTTTTTCCCTACAGACATTTGTAGCTACAGCGGGAATTTCCCTTGCAGAAACATCAACTTAGGATATGCATTCTACAAATCAAAAATGCAATCAATGGTTAACTTTATCAAACATCAATTGACACTCCCTTAAATTGCAGCTCTAAAGGCTGGCGTGCACTAGGTGGATCGGGGCGGGTCGCAGCGCACCGCCTACAAAAATACGCCTGTCTATGTTTTGTATAAAACATCGTACACTAGCGACGGATCGGGGTGAGGCCCCGCTATGCATTTGCTGATCGCTCGCCAGGCTAATTTTTGTCGACGGTACCCTGCTGCCTGCTCCGACCTGACTAGTCGACGCAGGCAGGCGAATGCCCGCGTATTTGTTTTCTTGACAAATTTAACGTCTGTAGCAAAAATCCGCTCAGGCGGTCGGCCGTGCTCCGTACATATACATATATGGACGTAAGAACATCGAAGTGGAGCGACGCGGCGATGCACGGCCCGATCCGACACGATCCGCCGCTAAGGGACGCCAGTCAGAAGTTTGCAAATAGTTTCATGAACTATTTATTTTTAGTTGTTGCGTCATATTTTTTAATTTTATCAAAATAACATCTTCAAGATTGTATTAATTACGTTTCCGTAATTTTGGAAATACAGTTTTAATCGAAATTTTATTTAATAAGGAAAAACCAATGAATTATTCGATCTATGTAATTCAATAAATATACATTGTAAAAAGAAAACTTAAAAATGGTCTAATAATTATTATTTTCAACATTTTTTTGCGGATTGGGTATTTAAATTAATAAATTTTGTACTACAATGATACATAATACTGCTTAATATACTGTTATATTTTGCTTCTGTATAATGCGGTTAGAATCATAGATGATCTATGATAGTAGTGTTCAATAAATATTGACTATTTGGAAATTAGATAGTATTGATTATTTTTAAAAACAATTGATTATGGGCAATAAGTATGTGCAATATGTGTCTTGAAAAAAAAAAGGCTATTTGCTTTCGTACCTTACCATATATTGTGTACCTGGAAATTTCACAATTGATAGTTTTATCCAGACAATGAATTGTTTGATAGTGCAAATTACTATCCATTAATAACTGATAGACAATCATATAATATATAATGTCAAAATAACAGCTTTTACTAAATGCATATGGAAAGAATTAGATACCGAATTTATAATAAAAAAAAAAACAATTTTTAAATTTTCCGTGTGTCTGTTTGTTCCGGGTAATCTTCGAAACGGTTGGACCGATTCTGAATACGGAACTTATAAAAAAAAAACCATTTTTAAATTTTCCGTCTGTCTGTTTGTTCCGGGTAATCTTCGAAACGGTTGGAACAATTCTGACGGGACTTTCATTGGTAGATAGCTGATTTTATAGGGAGTAACTTAGGCCACTTTAATTTAAAAAATAGTGAGGGTTTCGTGCAAATAAAAAAAACTGGTCATGGTGAATCAATTGGGGCGCTTAAACGACTTACACCGAGTTAATCATAATGTACTACATAATTTAGAATTTTGTAGTCAGAAGACAATTTCATTATCTGAGTTCAGTTCTATAAAATAGACTTAACAAAGAATTAAACATTTTCCCGCTCACCTACCGTAAATGCAATATACGCATCGCTCATTGGCTTCTCACGCTTAGTTTTGAGGAAACTGAAGATATAATTAAAACTTAATATTAAATTGTTATTTGGACTAGAATATAGATTGTTTTGTTCTTTCTTCGAAACCCGCACATTCTAACACACAAACAAGAGGCTGCTCCACACCCACACATCCAAACAACAATACTCTTACATGTATTGGTAAAATGTAAATTTTTTACTGTAATTTTCATTGTATTGTGGAATGCAGATCCTATTGTTTTGCTGTCTGGAAGTGGGCGCTATTGGCTGCAACACAGTCTAATCTATAAAACTATCACTATATCACTATAGAAGCTAATATCGTGCATTTTGTTTTTTGTTGTGACATGATTTTTAGTTCCAATAAATGATTATTATTAGTTTACGTATGGTACGGCAATACCAGTTCACTAGCTTTATTATGCTTCATTGCCGCTGAAATAATTAAACATCACATTTTTATTCAAGTGTACCTACGTCTTTTATAATTTTTATCTTGCATTCGATTTCAGGAATATATATTGTAGGTAGTCATTATTATTTAATACTGCCAGGGGCATAATGGGATCTAAATAAATAAAAAATATATTATTATTATTTTTGTTTTTAAAATAACTGGGAGTGATGGGTTTTTTTAATATCACGATTCGCGCGTGTGCCCTATCGACGGCATTCTGTAGTCCACTCGATCGCAGCCGCGGGCACAGCTAGTTGTTGAATAAACACTATATAATAGTATAGGAAAATGATCCCTTTAATCTTTCAGTACAAGAATAAAAATTAAAGTGAGCACATAGATATTTTAAACTATAGATGTAGAAAACAATAAAATCAACTCTCTAAATTCCACTGCTCTATTATCAAAATTATTGAGAAACAAATATAACAGTTTACAGACTATCTTGCTTAATAACAAAACTTAGCATTATAAATTAGCTATTACAAAAGTGTTAGCTTGTAGTGTCATGAATGTTTCAACATATAAAATATTATATTATTTAAAATATGGCAATAAGATAAACAGAAATAAAACAAGATCACTACTTTGTTATAACAAAAATTCAACTAATTTGTTTGGTTTGAATACTTAATAGCTTAAAATTTTGATTGCCCTGCGAGTTATTTTATATTAATCGGCATTACAATACAGAAACTTAGCAAGTTTTCGACTTTAGATCGAGGTTAAAAAAAGGGTCAAAAAATCGGCGCAACACGTGCACGGGTAGTAAATAAAATTAAATTTTAGGTTCACAGGGTTTTAAAATAATGTCGAAGGGTTAAGACCAGTATAATCTATACCTACACGATGTTGTTAGCCTGAGAGGCCCTATCCAAAAGCAGAGCCGCTGATGGCTTTTACAGCCTTACCGGGCTTGGGGGCGAGCGCTTAAGGCACTCAGTTGCGAAAGCGTGGGCAACAAGCGCGCAAGGGTGCCCAAGTGGCCGGACCTCGGCTTGGGCTGTTGCCGCGATTGCAAAGAAGTCGCTATCTGACTAATTCTCTATCCGTAAGATTCGAGCTAAACTAACATATACATATCAGGGGCCTTCTGGGAGGAAGGAAAGCACATGTGTATTATGTATTTAGTGATCTGAAATATGGTCTTACACTAACTAGATAAAAAAGGCTCCTTCCAGAACCTATGTACCTGTGTGGTGTGTATGTATATAAGAACATATTGTGTGTGGGTAGCTAAGATTGCAAGTGCAGTTTCACCTGTATCACACGGACGACTGCCAGACTCAAGAGTTTCACACCGAGGAATGGACCTAGGCTTGAGTTGAAGTGGGAGAGGGAGGTCGCGGCGGTGGGCGTGCGGGACCGAAGTTAGCCGTCCATCCTCTGCGTAGGGAACGGTGGTTTCGCGAGCGTGTGCGCGAACATGCTCTGTTTGGAGAGACAGTGAAGTAGTATTTGTTTATTTCCTCGATCTTATGAACGGGATCGGTTAAGATATTACGCGGCCGGCGTTGTTCGCGAGGGACGTTCGGTTTTGGGGTGTAAGTCGCGGCGGCTTTGATCAACGGATTCGCGTGATTCGACGCGGCGTCGAAATATGATCTCGAGATGTATTTGATGTACGATTCGACCGAGGGAAGTTCCTAATCTTTATGGAGGTCTTGCTGTCGAACGTGCCAAGGGGCTTCGTGGATTTTACGTAAGAATCGCGTTTGGAGGACTTGGAATGTATGAATATTTGATTTTGACATATGTGCGAATGCGGCGCCACTATATGTCATTTTCGGGCGGACACACGTTTTGTCTATACAAAACTTAAGCTTCGTGACTCAGGAACATTTTGCTTACAGTCAGGGGCTGTAGTCGACCTGTGACCATTGCGGCTCTGTTCCTATCGGTAGAGACATGAGAGTCGAAGGTGAGATTTTTATTGAGGGTCACACCGAGATATTTAGTCTCGGTCTCGGTGGTCCAGGGGATCTTGTCTTTAAAGAGTTTGAGAGGTTTGGTACCCTCGGGGACCTCTTTTCTGCTAGGGTTGAAGATAATCACGGCGCTCTTGGAGGGGTTGATGGCTATACGCCATTTACAATACCGTTTTCCAAGAGTGGTAACGGCACGTTGGATGGTGTATCTGAAGCGTAAATGACTGTATCGTCAGCTTATAGACCTACTTCGACCTCGGAGGAACGGGGAAGGTCACTGACGTACAGGTTGAAAAGCAAGGCGCCAGAACGGAGCCTTGTGGGACGCCCGAGCGTACGGAGTGGGGTGTGGAAAGTACACCTTCCACTCGGTAGCGGAAGATGTGGTCGGTGAGGTAGTCGCGGGTGATATGAACTAATCTATCTGGGACTTGTAAGTGGTGTAGCTTGTGGACCAGTCCGGCGTGCCAGACCTTATCGAAGGCCTTGCGACGTCGAAGAAGACCGCAAGCGTACGGTACGGTTTATCTTTGTCGAAGTTAGTTACTGTGTTCTCCGTGAGGCGTTGCGCTTGATGCGTACAAGAATGTTGAGCACGGAACCCGAACTGTTCCGGTGGGTATAGATTTTTGTTATCTGTCACGGTCTTGAGACGGTTCAGAAGGAGCCGCTCATAGATTTTACCTAAGACTAATCGGGCGATAGCTATCGGGAAACGATCCATTTTTGCCGGGTTTATGTGTCCCTATGACTACGGCCGTTTTCCAGGCGGCTGGGAAATGTCAGTGGGCGATGTTTACATTGAAGATGCAAACCATGAGTGCTATGAGGTTATCGGGAGGAAGTTTGAGTATTTCGTTCTTGATCCCGTCAGGACCGGGAGTTTTTTTGAGCTTAGGGCCCTTGATGACAGAACAGACTTCGTCAGACGTGACCAGGGTTAGTATATCCGTGGGGTGGACCGAATTGAGTCCCTGTACCGCAAATTCAGTACGTCAGGGACCCATCTAGGCTGGCCGACGACGGCCTGTCCGCGAAATAGTGTTTCAGTTTCGCGTAGTCGACCACCTGGACGGAGGGAGGACTGTGGTTGGAGGGATGTCCTAGTTTTAAGATGACCGGGTGGTGATCGGAGTGAGTTCGTGTACGACTTCTATAAGTTGTAACCGAAGCTCGATACCTTTCAGTAGGGCCACATCAACCACTGTCGGACGACAGTTCGCTTGAAAGTGGGTAGGTTCGGAAGGAGCTATGACGTCAAAGTTCATGTCATCACATAACAGATCGAGTGTCCTCCCGTTACGGGAGACACTCGAACTGTCAAAGTTAGTGTGACCACTGTTGAGGTCGCCTGCTATGATTACGAAGGGACCGAGTGAAAAGAGTGCCTCCAGATCGGACCGAGTGATGACTGGGTACAGTGCACACGTTCAACAAAACGCCAATTTCATATGTAAGGACCTAATATTTAAAATTATGGTAAATAC
The DNA here is from genome assembly GCA_033032175.1 of Saturnia japonica. NCBI lineage: Eukaryota > Metazoa > Arthropoda > Insecta > Lepidoptera > Saturniidae > Saturnia > Saturnia japonica. The sequence continues at coordinate 9,757,988 of CM065324.1, read as the reverse complement.
ATACATAAAACATGATAGAAAACTATACGCAATGATACGAAATTATAGATAAATAGAGTACCTAAAAGAAATAAGGTAATAAATAGCAAGAGTGTGTCAAAACTACTTCAAATTTTATTAAACCTATTAAAATTGCTGATACTTGAATAGGCTGTTTGACAAATAGTATTTTTTACGGCAGGTTGCGTACTTTGGCGATAAAGGACGTGGGGTGATAGCAACGCGGTCGTTTGGCCGTGGAGAATTCGTGGTGGAATACTCGGGAGAATTAGTTGGTGTGGCGGAGGCACGGGAACGAGAACATATGTACGCACAGGACCCTGAGGCCGGGTGCTACATGTACTACTTCAGGCATGGGGATCAACAGTATTGGTACGTGAATTTATTATATAATTGTAGTTTTAGGACTCCGTAGTCAACAAGGAATCCAATCGTTTTGCCATGTCCGTACGTCTGTCTATCTGCGGCTTAGCTCAGAGTTTCTTAATACTAGAAATCTGTAATTTGGCATATTAATCACGCCAACAAAGTGCTAAAAACAAATCTTAAAAAAAATTAATGTACCTCCCCTACACGTAAAGGGGGATGATTTTTTTTCACTTCTATCCCACATGATGGATCACACCACACCAAGGTGTGGGGGGCGTTTGATTTGTCATACAGAAATATTGCGATTGTGTGAAAACAATTATTTCGATTCAGGGATCAATTTACGAAATATTAGCTATAAAGTGCTAATTTTTTAGTCAAGTGTGTCCCACCCATTGCCAGCTTCATGGTTGACTTTGGACATTTAAAAACTTCACAGCAGTAGTATTAATACATAACGAAGTTTAAAGAAAAACTATCACAGCTAAGTAGGCTTTACAAGTTAATGAGTAATAGTTGACGAACGTTATAGAATGAGTATCAAACACAAAGCCCCCTTGTAAGCCTTTATATTGTGACGGACAACTACGGAACCCTACACTGCGCGTGTTCTGACGCGCACTTGGCCGGTTTTTCAATCTTCAAGTTACCATAATGAATTAATAATTAACTCTTTTGGCTCTCAGCGATACACAAAATATATGTTTAAACGTGCATACATGCTATCCATAGAAGTCAAGTTTTTAAGGAATCTTACAGTGTTGTATTAGAGGTGACCCGGTATGGTTGTCTCAGGAGTTGGTTGTCACAGTGGTCATAAGTGTCATATCAGAAAACAAAGGTGCTCTCAGGTGCAATCGTCGTTAAGAGAAATCGTCTATAGTCACCCCTCCACGGCGAATTGTTTTTCTTATTATCTAGCTTATTTCTATCACTATTAGTTATACAAAACTATATTTATATGTTAAAACTAAAGGGTATCCTAATGATTTAATGTTAACTTAAAAACAATACATATAAAAGCTATCAACACGACAAAAATTGAACATACAGTGAGTCTCTCTCGCACCCGTGACGCGATCTCGGTCTTGTGGCAGGCCGCGCCCGTTGCGGCGTTCGTGCTATTTTTTCTGTTATTCTGCACAGTCATCTTGCAGATTTCTTCCTTTTATTGCTTGATTGTTCAAAGCATAACTGTCCTGCCTCTTTTTTTTTAGATCTGACTATACTGTTAGCCTTAGGGGCCCTGAAGCCACTGCGGCTTTTACAGCTTCACCGATCTTGTTGTCCTGCATCGGGACACGGCTCGCTTATATATCTAAAAACGGGAGTCGAAATTACTACAGTGACCTTGATGTATTTTAGCATACCGACATCGTTAAAAAGGATAAGGTGTTTTATTTTTAGCCATTGTTTGTATATTTATGTTATCGGACCGATAAGATTTGAATGTGTGCGTGGTCCGCGATGCCTCTTCTTACCTATAAACATACTAGATGTTTGTAATTGTAGACTTCTAGACTTTCTTTTTTTTTGTTTACATCGTTACTATATGTTCCAGTATTGATGCAACAGCGGAGACGGGTAAACTTGGCCGGCTGGTCAACCATTCTCGTAACGGCAACTTGTTGACTAAAGCGATGTGGGTCGACGGACCGCGGTTGGTGTTGATTGCCGCACACGACATTGCGCCCGGCGACGAACTAACCTACGACTACGGCGACAGGTCCAAAGAGTCTCTGCAGCATCATCCGTGGCTTGCGTTCTGACTTGGGTTCGTAATTTACTTCTTAATTTATTAAAGTGCTTGAATGATGAAAATCTAAATGAAATCAGAAAACTATTCATGACTTTTTGTAAGTCTATAGTCCGTTTTTAGGGTTCCGTACCTAAAAAGGAAACAAAGGACTCTTATAGGATCACTTCGTGGTCCATCTGTCTGTCTGTTTGTCAAGACCCTTTTTCTCAGAAGTGCGTTGAAGTTGAAATTAATATCAAATAATCAGATCTGCAAACCCTTGGAGCAGTGAAAAATCAAATTTCTAAGTCAAGACAATCAAAAGATACGACTAGTTTAGACGCATATTTTAACACTTGCAAAGGAAATAAAAATCTTATAGGGTACTTGCAGTTGACCTAGAAGCATGAATTTTGGCAAGAAGCGATGTGTTAGACCAAAAGTAAAGGAATAAATCCGAATCGCTTAATATTGTAATTACATCAAAAAAAAAAAAAAAAATTGCGATTACAAACTTATTTGCCGTTGGTAAACTGATCGCGGCATGTATCGATGTATAGGGACAACAGTTTTCAATGGCAAAGTTAAGTTTGTCCTTCAATACAGTTTAATCTCTTCAATAGCATTGTTCAGTGCTTTCTTTAGTAATGTTACCTATACTGAGTTTTTTATTCCCACGGAGTGAATTGACAATCAATAATGTCAAACTTGAAAATAATGTTGTCACATTTGTTTTTTTAGTATTGTGCTACCGTATATTTTATGGTACAATTATTTGATTCGTAAGATTTTAAATACTGAATTGACGGTTTTTATTTATTAATTTAAATATTTTGTGATATTCAACATAACCGAGAATTTACTACGTTACCACATAATTGAAGATACTATAAAATAAATATATATTATGGCGTACAACTGCAAAACAAAAAAGAGAACGCTTTGGTTGACCCACGAGAGATGCGAATTTGTCTTCCTTATTCAGGCTTCACACATGATGGGTTCAAAGTTTTTTAGAAAAAAACTTGTCAATATGTGTAATATTTCATACGAGTTTACAGTTAGTAGCGATTAGTGAAATCACTATTTAAAAAAAAAACCATAAAATTTGCAACACATTAAATGTCATTTCACTGCGTGGGAATAATAAACGCAGTATAATTAGTTTGGTGAATATGGCTGTACAATTACGGAACCATCTGTGCACAAGTCCAACACGCTCTTGGCTACTTTTTGTAAAAAAATCCGAAGGGTTAAAATAACAAGTGTTGCTACATAGTAATTTAGATTTTAAAAATGGTGATGTCCACCAATCGTAACTAATCGTACATACATGGTTTGTCATATTATTTACATTTTTTTTATTATGTATTGATAATAGTTAATTATCGTGCATGTTAAATACTATAAAATATTTCGATTAATAAATAAAAAGTCTAAATTGAATATTTCTGATTTTACGATACAAATAGTCGGAACGTAAAATAAACTATGGGGCAACAGTAGAGATATAAAATATGGCAACAATATTTTCAAGTTAGACATTAGTGGTTGTCAATTTACTTTAAGGGATTTAAAAACGGAGTATTGAGTAATTTATCTAAAAAGTTAATATCCGTTCTTGTAATGTTTTTATTTTTAGATGATCGCTTTGTTTATTATATTATATTTATGCAGTATTATGATTATTATCAAAAAACTTTATATTGCTACTTTATATCCCAGGAAGCATTGTTATGTACTGTAAATCGGGTACTAAAAAATAAACAAAATTGTCTCAAAACTTCCAATGCTTAATAATATGTAGGTACACCCACAAGATATGTCTCTATATTTTGATAATTGCCGATGTAATTTTTTTTAATTTATACAAAAATCATAAATAAATTATCATCAAATATTTATTTACTTAGAAGAAATGAAAAGGTAACTTTGATAGTATAATTTCTGATTACATTGTTTTCAGGTATGCCTTTAGAAATCTCAATTGGACTATTAAGCACTGTTTATTATTTAAGTATTAGTTAATGTTAAGTTTTATTAAAATACAAGTTTTTGTAGTGTGTGAGTCAAGAGAGGCCTAACACTAGTTTTGGATATGTGGATAGAGTCTTATTCTTGCACACAATGCGTTATGTGACGTACGAGTAATATTCGGAAAAATATGAAAAGACTAAGTAATTAAATACTACTGATGGCAGTTATTTGAAATACAAGAAATGTCCGGTGTAGTTATGGTATATTTTCATTATTAACAGTTCCGAACGTCAAACTGGAATCGTCTCCCAGCCAGTGTTTTCTCCTTCTTAGAACATGGAGGAGTCCTTCATACATAATGTGAGGAGACATTTGAGCAGGCCGGCATGACAGCCACGTCTGACGATGGATTGTAGATCCCTCGGAGGTAGCCAATGTTTTTTACTCATTTATTCACCATATAAATTAGGGAACCCAGACACTAATTTTTAATAATTTTAAAATTTGATGCAAGTCGACGCCTTGTACGGAATCATTTTAATAGAATGGCATAATTATTAAAGGGAAAATAATTTCGAAATATGACAAGATAACTTCTATGGGTTCAACCACTGATTCTCATCTTTACTAATTACAAGCGCATATTTTTTAAATATTTTTTTTGTACTGATTTGTATCCTAGTGTTAGCTATGAATATACTATGTATATAAAGTTTTGGAGTCTAGTAGATAGTCTGTTGTTGTCATTATGCCCGTAACCGAGACCAATTTCCGAAACATAAACTATAAATTTAGTTACTCTTAAAGTGATTCAAACTTATTAGTTCAGTGATGTCACCCATGGTAGTTTCACATGCCAAATGAAAAATTTCAATAATTCAATTTTTACACCGTTGTTTATTTAACACAAAAAATACCTTGATCAGGGAACCGAATCCTTATAGCAAATGGAAGATTTACATAGTCAATTTTGATTCGGGTCCTTGACAGGGGAGACTATGGTGATAATATCGTTTCACTTGCAAATCCACTTCTGCGTTCTTTGAATATACTTCTTCGAATTTTTTTTCTTGATCTTTTAACTCTGAGAAGCGACGCTCAATTTAGGGAGGTAAGGGAATAACTATTGTAAAATAATTATTTTATACTAGCTTGATAAAATTATTTACTCTTCCTTTCGGGAGCACTCCGACGGATCGCCTACCAACATCTTTACTGGCAGCTGCTCCTGGATCTATACCCATGGTTTTTGTCATCCCTTGAAGTACTGGCTACACACAGTAAACATCTGGATCTGTCTTTGTCCTTTCTCGATATATAATTCGTTAAAATTATTCGTTGAAGTCTATTATTACCTACTTTAAGATGAGGGAAAAATACGTCATTGAATAGAAAGCATCTTATAACCATTTTGAAGTCACAATGTTGACACATCATTTTGTTGTAGATTTTTTACTTCACATTCGTAATATTTCAGCCATCTCGCTCGGATTATCTAAAAATGATGGACAATATGCTGGTTACTTGTAGGAGGTTAGATAAATAGGTATTAGATAAGAAAAGTGTACATTAAACTTGCTTAAATTGAGGTAATACTAAATCAGATCGTCCGACCATTTGGAGATTTTCCTCATTGTAGCATATGAATACTTATAACATTTTTATCGTATGATATCATACTATTTTGTTTACATTTGGTAATATGTACTAAAATATATAACAGGTGTACGGCAGGCGGAGTACCGACTGCATAACGTTTCTTGTGTACTCATTCCCATTCGTGCCTTTGAAAAAAGAAAAAAATATATTTGCAATTTACGAATGATACTTTCTGCGCTTATAGTTTTTTCTTACCGTTGAATACGTATTATCGATTGATCTGTAGTAAAATAACATGTTTTCCCTCATATTGCTATTTCTGTTATTTTAACATTTTACCGAACGGAAGCGTAAAATTGATGTACGTAAAACAAATGAATGCGTGTGATTGCTCAAACATTCGGACATTTATAATAAGTACACAAGAGTGTTTATTCACAATTACGTAAGTTGCGGTTCAGCTTCAGATTATGAGTTTTCTTTTACTATTATTAACTGCTAACTAGACACTTATTTAGTTTAAAAAGTAATTAATTTTTTAAAAGATATTACATTCATAGTCATTGCATTAATGACAATGTTCCTTAGCGGAATTGGAAGATAAAAACTCCTTAACTAACTGGATATTATTGTATTTTCGTAAATCTCGAATCAACAAATGACGGTTTTATTATTCAATGACACATTTTCAAGCATTCAAGCGTGCAGAATAAAATTATAAAAAGGCTATTTAGTGTTTTTTTTTATTTATTATAAATAAAATAACGATAATTAAATTTAAAGTAATGGAACTTTTGAAAAGATTGTTAGCGATTAAGATGGTAGTTGAAATGTACTCGAAGCATGTATTGTGATTCTCTAAATACACAATCAAATATGTATATGTATTAGTGTCCGATCAAAACAGGATTTTTGACCGAAATCGAATCTTCGGCCTCGGTCTCAGTTTCGGGCGAAACCGAAACTTATTTAATCATCTTACAATTTATATTAATTGTATATTGAAATTAAGTGTATTTTTAGTCTTAAAAAATCTTATAAGCAGACTGTTAACTCGTTATATGAAAAAAAAAAAACAATAATTGAAATACCTATTTATGACAAAAATAATTAATTACTCATATTATATTAACGAAACCGAAACTGGCCGAAACCGAACCTTCGGTCGGTCATTACTGTATATCGACTTATACTCTTAGTCTACTTAGGTAATAAATATACTCGAATAATTTCATAATTATTATAATATCAAGTATAATCAGATATAAGTGGTATATACTAAAGTATACCTATAAATTTGGAATTATTTAAATTTTGTTTATTAAAGAAAATTACAAGTATAACTTTAAAGGTTTCAATAAGCACCTACTTCAAAAAAATAATACTACTCACAAAAAAAAAAAAAAAAAAAATCGGCCCACCGAAATTACATTTAAATCAAATCCATATTTAATCATTAAGCCCCAACTGCCATTGTTTAATCCCATTCAATTTCATTAAAATACAACATATTATCTCAAATTGTAGTACAGTAAAAGCTCTTTATTCGCTGGGTATATGTTTCGTAAATATGCCGTGAATACAGAAACCGTGAATATGGAATGGCAATTTATATAGGATTATGGGGGATACGTTCCTAGGTGACAAAATAAAAAACAAGTATGTATATTAAAAAAATTAACAAGTTTTTGACCATATTGATTAATTATTATCTTCAGGCTTAGGCAATGGTTTGAAGTATTTTGTATTTTTTTCTTGCTTGGCAGTTTTTAAAAGCTTCAATTCAGACTGATATTCAGCAGTAGCATTAGGAATTTGCCTCTTAAAAATAAGACTTCGTTTCTTAGACTGATCAATTTTAATAAAGAAATCACAAAGCTCATTTGCCATTCTTAAATGGACATAGACATGAATTTTTTGTTTGGCATTCTCTTTCAAAACAGTGCAGTTTCGTCTGCATTAAATACTTGGTCAAGTTTGTATCCTCCATCAGCTGAATAGGTTTGCAAATTCTTCTGGATATCTTTCTGCTGCAGCAGTGTCTGTTATTAGTCCATTTGACGACGCCTTTAGAAAGGATATGCGGTTGGATACTTACATATTGGAATCCTTTTTATCAATGTGTATGTACCGATTAGATCCGTGAATATAGGAATTGGGTAGCATTTTTTAAATCTGCGAATAGTGAAAGCGCGAATAAGGAGCTTTTACTGTATATTTATATGAATTCTGATGTAAATTTAGCAAACATTGTATAAAGGTCAAATGATTATACAGTGTTATATTATGTTGGTATAATTAAGATGGGGTAACAACCTGTCTGTATGAAAAGATTATAATTATTACAAAATTGAATAATTTATAGTCATGAAAATTGCATCTTGAATAGATAATATGTATTCAATTGATAGTGTTTATTTTATTTATTGTAAATGATAAAATTATAGACTGTTTCCCCAAAGAGGAAGGGAGAATAATGTATGTGTTTATCTAAGAAAGCGTGTGTGACCTGTGCATTCTTTGGGAATTCAAACAGATAATGTCATTAATTTATAGGCACTGTATGTAGCTAATCCAATTTTAATTTTAGAAGATTATAGAAGTGTGAAATAAATATGACATAATACAGGGAACGCACGGTTTTTTATACAATTCAAAGATAGAGTGAATGAGTGAATGGATACATAAAACTCAGTATAATTTTTAATATAAATTATTCAATTTTATTAAACATTTACACCGAACATTAAAATTTCGTATGTTCAAGAAGATTAAATAATCTTTAGTCAAGGATATTTCAATAAAACTCGAACTAAAAATGAATTGAATTAAAAATACAATATATTATATTATACGTTAATGTTTATATTATAAGATCTTGAGAAATAATCAAGCTGTTTCTGTAGTTCCTATCGTCATTTGTAATATGTACTAATGTTTTGTGTGATTTCCAAAACTACTTTGTGTAAAATTATATGGCTACATTATAAAAGCTTTATATTTTCAAACTAGTTAAAGTTAAATCAATATTATCTCTAAATCCAAATGAAATAAATATCTTTAATGTTTTAGTTGAATGTTGAAAACAACAATGGACGTAATGTAATATCTCTTTATGCTATATTGTTATTGATGTTATACTTCATAAGGGGTTTGGAAAAATGATGAGTGAAATTTTATGATGCGCGCGTATATTCTGACAAAAAGTCTACACACTCTACACTATGAAGTTGCTGAACCTCTTGTTTTATTGTGGTGAAGATAGTCACACTCGATGTTCTGCATCTGCAAAATTTTCGTTAAATTAAAGATAATTTATATTCCAGTACTCGGACAAGATCAGACGCACTATTTTAGAGTTGATATTGCAGGTTAGTTTTATGATATTATTACAAAAAAAATAGGTACGTACCTTCGTCACTTCGTAATAAATAAACCATGCTTTTAAAACAATAATTTAAGAATTTAGATTTTATAGGATCTGGTTTCTTTCAATGTACCTACTTTAAAATTATTTTTGAACGAATTGAGAACTCTTAATTTTTTATTAAAACTGAAGAGATTGTGAAGAAAGCGAAGAGATTGTTAGAAGTCAGATCTTAAGTTATACTTTTATTCAATGAATACAGAATTTAGTTAAATTCCTTTTAAGGGAGTTCCCTTTTGACCATATTGTGAACATGAGATTACATGTTATTATAGGCCGGTTTTCTTCTCATACCGATCCTTGGCACTAGCCTTCCGCGCGTAGCTATTACCTAGTCGATACCGACCGGTTAGCTCCAATGGTTTTAGTTGTTAATTAATGTTTATAAAAATCATTGCCGTGTACCATGTGCGTGCAATCTGCGCGAAAACGAAAACTCTTAATAGTAATTGTGGAGGGTAGTGAGTGACCAGGAGTACCATCTCCATGTATGTAAGTGTCCGTCGAAAAGCGTCAAATTAGGGTGGCACCACGGTAGCAAGTGCGTAAATTTTAAAGATTTTTCAAAGTTCTTGCTATACAGAGCCATTTTGGCGGGGTTTCCAATTGTAGTTTGCTGCTTACAGTAATAAGATGGTTCTCCTTACCACTACCCTCCATAATAATAATACATACATATTAACCTATCAGCGACGACACGACGACGGTCAGCGTTCCGAGAAAACCACTCTTACTCCATTGCCTACAATATACATAGGTCAAATTGTCTGTTTATCGCTTAATATTATTGATAATGAATACTATATTATTGATAATGAATTCAGACTAATATAATTGTTAGTTTTTTAAGGTACTATTTATATATGTGTGAGAATAATAAAGAATTTGCCTACAGAAATATATATTTATATAATAGTCAATTTATTTAATTTTTTTTATTTATTTATGAATAATGAAATTATGTTTGAAATCTATTGAAACTATGATCATAATAACAGTATTGTTTAACAGCTAGTACTTATACTAAATAATGATGTTAAGAGACTTACCTAATAATTTATTTTGTCCCAGGCCGTCAGTGTTCTGCCCTAATATAATATTCAGTAGCGATGTGAATTGATTGAAAAATAAAAAATAATTTTATTACATTCGTTTCATTTTTTCTTACAAGTAAATTATGATGGCTCAATACTAGTTGTGCAGCTCGAACTATATGTCGAAAGACGTGAGCAATTCTTGTATTGTACTTGGTTTCTCGGAGTCTGGTACAAAGATTTGGATTAAACTTTTTATTTAGATTTTACATTCCAAGTTTACCTAGATAAGTGTTTTTTTTTTGTACGACAACAACCGCAGCTCGGTCACCCAGATATTAGTATTTGCGTGCTGATAAGCTAGGTACCACTTATTGTTGCAAATATATGCATCGATAAGTGAGCTCGAGCGACAGTTGCTTTAATTTAAGCTTAGAGCAATCTTGAAACAAAATATTTGACTGTCAAATGTCAAAAGAAAGAGCAGTTGTTTTGGGGTCCTTTAATAACATAATTTGTATAAATTATGACGCATATAGGAAATGGAAAATAGATAGTTAAAGAAAAATATCTATATAATTTTAAAAATATTACTTACAGAAATAAATGTTCATTAAAACGTTTAATAGGCTGTTTGCAGCCGACTGTCATTGTTCTAGAAAACTGGAAATCTCCCGAAACTATTTTCTACTAAAGTTTTTAATAATTTGTATATGATGTGTTTGTTGTATTCATAATTACTTAATTCAGGAATAAAAACAATCCGCTTCAAAGAGAAGAAACCTGTGGGAAAGGAAAAATTCGATTGGGAGAAAAATATGTTTTGTAATAAGACAATTTATGCGTCACAATCTTTATTGCTGTTTAGGCTAGAATTGTGCAAAGCGGCATCCTGTCCTTGAACGTGAATATTCTTGCCTTACTCTCCGTTCCCCTCCACCCACCACCCTGTGGTATGTACGACACTTCTCTTCGTTGTGGGCATTGCGCGAGGCAACGAACGTCCGACCGACATCCGACATAAGTCATTCATTTATATTAATTAAAATACATTGATAATTACTTAAAGTGTTTAGAGAACTTGGTGTTGTGTACCAGTGGAGGAAGAGCGAGACAACAGGGAGCGCAGCCCAGGGTGAGTCCCATTTTTTCCGTCCTTTTCCAATGCTGCTTTGCACATGGTAGGTAGGTAATAAAAAAATAATAATTTCAAAAAAGAACTAGCGTCTTCATAGTTGGTCCAAACGATCCGAATAATTAAATATTTAGTGTTATTTAGTCCACTTTAGGATAATAAAGTAAAATAAAATGCCTCCTACCGTGCAAGAACGCAATATCAAAAAATTGCAGATTAAAATATCGACTTTGTTTGCTCGAATACAAACTATCTTCGATTTAATTGTGCATGTAGGAAATGATGAGCAAAAAATAGAAAACTTTTTATCGGAGTGTTTTACTATAGACAAATTTCGTGAAGAGTTTCTGACCACGGTCGAACAATACAATGACCTTCAATTGTCATCAGTAGACAGTTCTGATCCTTCATATAGCACAGTTATTTCGTTCGATCAATTGTACACCAAAATTAAATATAAAGTGCATCAATTGACGTCACAAAATACTCAAAATGCGAGTCGTGACGTAAGGGTAAAATGCGAAAAATCTTCATTAAAATTGCCTCGATTAGAACTCTGCTCGTTTAATGGCGATAATGAGTCATGGCCTATCTTTTTTGAAACTTTTAAAGCAACCATTCATGAAAATACTGATCTCACAGACGGTGACAAAGTCCAGTACTTGATGGGTAGATTAAAAGGGAAAGCCCTAGGTATATGTCAAGGTATTTTACCTACGCCTGAAAATTACACCGTTATATGGAATGCGTTAATAAATAAATATAATGACAAAAGAATATTAGCCACTACCTACTTGGATAGGTTGATTAATTTAGCCGCGGTAAAAAATAATTCACCCAAGGAGGTAGAAGAATTTATTGACCAATTTTCGTCTCTATATCTCGCGTTAAAACAGCTAAATATCGACAGTTTAGAAGATTTCATTTTTATACACATTGCGTGTAAAAAGGTAGGCTTAGAGACTGTCAAAGCATTCGAATTAAAATACAGCGAACTCACTGAATTTCCGAAATGTTTAGACTTTATTAATTTCACACGAAGTCAGTCGCATATTTTACAGCGAGCACATAATGTGGCGAGCTCAAGTACAAGTATGAGAGTGGGCAGTATTCAGTCGCGTAAAAATAATATTATATCGTCGGTCGGACAAATGAATTCACGTTCTTCTAATAATAATGTTAAAACATTTATAAATATACAGGAGTCAAAGAACTGTGTTTGTTGTGGGCTTAATGACCATTTTCAATTATTAAAATGCAGTAAATTCTTGACAATGATTCCTAATGATCGTTTTAACTTTGTTAAAAATAATAAATTATGTGTGAATTGCTTAAATAGTACACACACTATTCAAAATTGTAAGGATTCCAGACGTTGCAACGAATGTAGAAAACCTCATAATAGCTTGCTGCATTTTCCTGTCCGTAAAAATACTTCGGGGGTCAACGTAAGCGGGCACTCTATTACGACAACGGCTGGCGCGCCTGAGTGCGGCCCTGCCGCATCCGTATCGCTTTGCGCGGTTGGCTCGTGCTCTGTGGCCACCGCGACAGATCGCTCGGTCGGCGCATCGTCCGTCTTGCTCGGCACTGCGCTGTGCAACGCGCTCGATGCAGATGGCAATATATTCGTCTTGCGCGCGTTAGTTGATAGTGCGTCTCAACGAGATTTAATAACTACGGAATGTTGTAAACGTTTGAAACTAAAAATATATGAGCCGCAAAATAAATATGTGTCAGGTGTAGGCGATGTCAGTAATCCTGTTGTAGGGACAACCTGCCTGACCATTCGTTCACGTATCGATGATTCGGTTAGGTATACAATTCAACCGGTGGTCGTAAATCGCATCACCAACGAGTTACCTACCGCGAAAGTGGACGCTGCGCGCTTAGATTACTTGAATAATATTCCCTTAGCTGACAATAATTATTACACACCTGCAGGCATTGATCTTATAATCGGTAGTGACTTGTTCGCGCGCATCCTGCGTCCGAGAACAATATCTCGAGGCTCGAGCGAACCCGTGGCGATTGAGACCTTATTAGGCTACGTCATAGTAGGTCAAGCGAAGGTCATTGACCCTGTATGTGATAGTTTCCGCACTTATCTTACTATAAATGATGAGTCAATCGAACACGGCATGAATCGATTTTTTGAGCTGGAAGAGGTACCTAATGTACCTAATTATTTATCTAAAGACGAGCAAATATGTGAGAAATATTATAATGACACCACGCACCGCGACATGACTGGTCGATTTATTGTTTCACTACCATTTAAGGGAGACACCTCCGCGTTAGGAGACTCCATGCACTCGGCCGAGCGTAGGTACGTGTCTTTGGAGCGCAGATTATTAGCAAACTCTAAAGTAAAGGAAGAGTACGATAAAGTATTTCACGAGTACCTTCAAAAGGATTATATACGTCCAGTCGGCACTATTTCAGAAGTGGGTTACAATAACGATCAGTACGTGATTCCGCATCACGCTGTAGTCCGCGAGGATAAATCTACTACTAAATTGCGTGTAGTCTTTAATGGTAGTAATCCTTCTAGTTCAGGAACATCACTTAATGATCTATTGTATATCGGTCCTAATTTGCAAAATGATTTATTCGGAATTATATTAAAATTTAGACTATTCCCTATAGCGCTCAGTGCAGATATTCGTCAAATGTATCTAAGAATCTTTGTTGACGATAGAGATACGAAATTTCAGCGGCTACTGTATAGATTTTCGCCTACTGAACCTATCACGGTGTTCGAGATGACACGTGTACCGTTCGGGTTATGCTGTAGTCCGTACTTAGCGATACGAACCATTAGACAGATGGTTGCAGAAGAGCGCAAGCGTTACCCGGTGGCTGCCGCAGTGGCTGAACGTGACGTCTACACTGATGACTTGGCTACAAGCTGCTTATCTGTAACGGAAGCTGTCGAGCTATCAAATCAGCTAATTCGATTATTTGCTACTGCCGGCTTTGAGTTAGTAAAATTCTCTAGCAATTCACATGAAGTGATATCAGGTATTCCTGCGTCACACCGGTTATCTGAAGCGGTCGAATTCAATCGGGACAATCAGCTTAAAGTACTAGGACTCCAGTGGTTACCGAGTGAAGATATATTTATGTTTACTGTGACTTCCCAGCCTCAGGAATGTACCAAGCGAAAAATACTGTCCACTATTGCCCGGCTATGGGACATAATGGGTTTCGTGGCTCCAGTTACGCTATTGTCATAATTAATTATTAAATCTTTATGGGAAAACAAAGTTGGATGGGATGAATGTCCTCCTGCTAATATAATATCTTTATGGAATAGAATTCATTCGGAATTGCACTTGTTGAAACAATTAAGATTACCGCGACACATCGGCGTCAATGATAATTGCATAATATCGGTAGTGGGTTTTGCTGATGCTTCTGAACGCGCTTACGGTGGAGTTGTATATTTACACGTTTATTTACCAAACGAAAATCGTTCGGTGATAAATTTAGTTTGCGCTAAGTCGAGGGTGGCGCCTTCAAAAACTGTTATCAGCCTCGCTAGAATGGAGCTCTGTGCCAAATTACTTCTTGCTAAATTAATACGCATAGTTATTACGACGTACTCTGGTCGCTGTCAACTAGCAAACATTCTTGCATTCACGGACAGTACTGTGGCTCTGGCCTGGATCCATTCATGTCCTACACGTTGGCAGACTTTTGTCGCTAATAGGGTCGCAAAAATTCATGATGATCTAGATCCTTGTCATTTTCATCACATTAATGGGAAAGATAATCCCGCAGACTGTGTGTCCAGAGGTCTTACTCCAGCTCAGCTGCTAGAACACCCACTTTGGTTTACTGGACCTCCATTTGCACACTTACCAATTGATGAATGGCCATTTCGACGGTTCGATCCCGCCAGTGTACACATAGAAATACCTGAAATAAAGGTGAATGTTCTGTCCACTATAAGCGTCACGCCTCCAACATTGCCGGTCTTTTGTGAACTTGCCGCTCGCGTTTCTTCGTGGCCTAAATTACTTCGAATAACGTTGTTTGTGCTTAGATTTATTAAGAAATTGTCGCGAAAGTTTGAAATTAGTCACTTAGATCGGGCTGAGGAAGCTGTTATTAAGGATCTACAAAAGTTGTACTTTAGTAATGAGATTAAAATTGCTCAAAATGGTGGAAAGTTACCGCCAGCTTTTCTAAAGCTCAATACCTTTTTAAAGGATGGATTATTAAGGGTAGGTGGTCGTCTGTCCAATGCGGAATTAAGCTATGACAGTCAGCATCCTATAGTATTACCTAATAGAGGTCACATTGTCGATTTAATTATAGACTATTACCACCGGAAATACCTACACACAGGTCCCCAATTGCTAATGTCGTTATTAAGACAAAAATTTTGGATACTGTCCGCGCGTAACATTGTACGTAAGCGTATACGACAGTGCATTATTTGTTTCAAGGTCAACCCTAAAAATAAGGCACCTATAATGGCGGATTTACCAGCTTGTAGGGTTAATGAAGCGAAAGCATTCTGCCATACTGGTGTTGACTATGCAGGGCCGTTGTATATAGTACCGTACCATCGCAGAGGAGTGCGAAGTCAAAAGGCGTACTTATGCTTGTTCGTGTGTCTTGTCACTAAGGCAGTACACATCGAGCTCGCAACAGATTTAAGCACGGATTCCTTTCTAAACGCGCTCAGAAGATTCTTATCTCGCCGCGGTCCTGTCTCAGTTCTTTACTCAGATAATGGAACAAACTTTATAGGTGCAAAGACATATCTTAATTCCGTGTATCAATTACTAGAGTCGGAACAATACAAAGACAAATTTGCGAACGAGTTACGAGATAACCGCGTAGAGTGGAAATTTAACCCAGCTTCTGCCCCCCATTTTGGAGGTATATGGGAAGGTAATATTAGAAGCATTAAAAATCATCTAGCCAAAATCGTAGGTTCTCAATTATTAACTGGCGACGAAATGAATACTGTCCTCACTCAAATTGAGGCCATTTTAAATTCGCGCCCATTGTCAGTGCTAAGTAGCGATCCATCTGAACCGCTGGCATTGACTCCCGCTCATTTTTTGGTAATGACGCCTTTAAAGTCCTTACCTTCTGAGGATTTGAGCACTAAAAGGGTCACACTACTTCAACGGAAACGCATTATTGACCATTTGGTGCAGTCTTTTTGGAAAAGGTGGAAGGTCGAATACCTTAACACTTTGCAAGTCCGAAATAAATGGCTCTCATCTAATGCTCATATCCAACAGGGTGCTGTTGTACTGCTTGAATCAAAGAACAGTGCTCCTTTGGATTGGCCACTGGGTATCATAGAACGGTTGTTTCCCGGAAAAGATGGTGTTCCACGCGTTGTAGATGTCAGGACTAAATCTGGAGTCTACCGCAGACCCGTAGTGAAGGTTTTTCCATTACCCAACCAATAATAACATTTTCATTTTTAACTTACAGTCCACAAAATTTATCGTTAGGTTATTAAATATTAGATTGTTAATAAATTACTACCTAAGTTACGTAATAATAATATGTGTTCATGCAATGGTATGGCTCATTTTTAAATTGAAATAAATACAACTTTTACTTCTTAATCTTGAAGGACTATATCCTGTCAAGCCCGGGGGGATGTTTAGGCTAGAATTGTGCAAAGCGGCATCCTGTCCTTGAACGTGAATATTCTTGCCTTACTCTCCGTCCCCCTCCACCCACCACCCTGTGGTATGTACGACACTTCTCTTCGTTGTGGGCATTGCGCGAGGCAACGAACGTCCGACCGACATCCGACATAAGTCATTCATTTATATTAATTAAAATACATTGATAATTACTTAAAGTGTTTAGAGAACTTAGTGTTGTGTACCAGTGGAGGAAGAGCGAGACAACAGGGAGCGCAGCCCAGGGTGAGTCCCATTTTTTCCGTGCTTTGCACATGGTAGGTAGGTAATAAAAAAATAATAATTTCAAAAAAGAACTAGCGTCTTCAATTGCTTTTATAGCATTTTAAATTATATTATTTAAATGTTGTTCCAATAACACAAATAAATTAAATCGTAACATTTAAAAGCATTTAACTTTAAGCAATTGTGATGTTGTGATGCATCTTCAGATAGTAAAGTTGTGTTTGCGATTCGAGGTCCTTCAGAGCTTTCACCACTGGAGCCATCTGACTGACGTGATCCTGGAAGCAAACATTATTTTAGCTACAATAAAATAGTTACAAAACGGGTAAGTTAAGATTTAAGAATAACATGTTGAGATGGAACCTTTGCAAGGCTCGACTGCTAATTAACTGCCTGTCGTTTATTAATGTCAATTGTGTTTCTTTGTTAATTTCACAAAAGTCCAGCGCTGAGAATTGAAAGGTAAAGAAAAATACACACTTGTGTGGGATTTTCAACTGGGTGACCTTTTTTTAGGCAAATTTGTAATTTAATTCTTTATAATAAAAAACATAGGTAACCAAGTATAATAAAAAAATTGTGTTAAACACCTAAACAAAACATCCCTGAATCCTGCCTGTTTAATTTTTTTCCCCCCGTTAATCCCCCTGTACAATATATCATCACAAATTTTCGCCCCAGAGCCATAAAAAACCACCCTAATGTATTCTAAGATACGGGATACCTGATATCCAGTTCCGACTTGTCGCCTCTTTTCACCGTAAACAACTTTCCCATCAAACTCATTGCAGGGCACCTTCATATCGGGTTCAATCTGTTGTATCGTGATATTCAAATGGTCTTCAATGTCCGCCAAGTACTAAAAACACAGACCCCATTATTATATGACATTACCAACCGTTATTTATCAATGAAATAGTAAAAGATAATTTTAGATTATAGATGCCTGATGGTAAACACATTACAATCCAAAAACAATGATCGATGTCTCGATGGTTGCCGTTTTCATGCGGGCAGTTAATGTGATTATATAGTTTACTGGATATACATCGGCTGATGATGAGTGATCTAAATAATAAAATCAACAAATAAAACTAAGGTTTAACACATCTAAGGTGATGTTGACTTTACTAGAACTTCATTTATGAAATTTCATCAATTATCATTAGGTACATATCATTTTAAAGACTATTTCATCGCTTAGTAATAACTTTAGAGTCACTTATCACAGAATAACATTTAACTGCCATCGCTTGTGTTCGAACACCGCGGAAGTACAATTTTTTTACGAAATACGTTACATAATAATTATGTCATTCGATAGGGAATCGAAAGACGCAGCGTTTGACCAACCAAACGTGAGGATTTGAAACAAACACATTCTTTTTCGTATAATGATTAAATTTAACTTTGAATAGCTGTTTGATACAAATGAAATAGTTTATTTGCTCTCCTGAACAGTTGCCGGTTTTGACTTCCGCGGTGTTAGAACCCAAAAGATACTGTGTATGTTCATTGAACGATGACGTCACATTTTCTGTATGGCGTTTTCAATGGCGTTATTCGTAGACAAAGATTTTTTTTTTTTTCATATTTATTTAGTTTTAAACTTTTTACCAATACAGGAATATTATAATTAACTTTACTTATTAAACATAGGTACTGTCAACCTCGTGGATTGTCGTGACCTACCAGATACAAACGTGTTAAGTTTGTCATATGCACGTTATTCAATCAGCCTTTTTATCGTTGACATGGTTATTATTACTTGCCTGAGGTTCATTGTACCACATGCAGCATCCTTTAGGCCTGTCATCAATCAAGTTTGTATTCCAACAATTACGCCCTCGGGACGAACACCACTCTCCATGATACCAGACCTGTGTTACATTTTTCAATTAATACAAACAAAAGTATTCGTTTTATAAATAAGAATAAAATATATTAAAGTCTGTTTTTTATTTCCGTGCAGTAAAATAACATTTTACTTGTTGAAAAATTAATTAGATTTTAAAAATAGTGTAGACCAATCTAAAGTAAGCGTAAAATCGTACGATATATTATTCCTATTGTTAAGATTTTTCTAAAAAAACATTGCATCCTCCAAAGGCGAAGGCCGAATAATATAGACATATTCGCATGTCCTACCAGTGTCCATTTTTGTATATTTCGATATAAGTAGTTTGCCTTAAATACATTTTAAAATTTCCTAAATTACGTAATAGTAAACTATCTGGTATATTGAATAATACAATATATTTCAATACATGAAAAAAAAACCCACAATTGATTTTTTTTTAATCTTGTGATTAAAATACATGAAACTTAAATTAAAGGGACAACACTACACTACAAAAATTAACGTTTCAACATTATTTTCAAGTTTGACATTAATGTCTGTTAATTTACTCCGTGTATTTAAAAAAAAAACAGTAATATTGTTTTTAATTATTAGAGAAGGGTAATTTTTGTAGTACACTATAATGTCAGTTCCAATATTTTTATAGAAAAGTGTTTACCTTTTCTGGTACAGTTGAGACGAGACTGATGGCAAGACCCATACGCTCAGCTCGACCGACGCGACCAATTCGATGCACGTAATTAGACTTCTCGTCCGGTAGAGTAATATTGATCACTAAACAAAAATATTCACTCAAATGTCAGCTGCATAAAAATCATACGTTTTTATTTTGACAATAAGATATTTATTTACATATACATTTTTTTTCGATTATTTAAACATCTAGACAGTTCTCAAGATTCTTTCAACCAATCGAGTCTAATGAAACCAAAGGTGTATAGATTATCAAAATAATATGCACAAGTGGTGTACATGTTTCTACAATACTATTTATAGTAGTCAGTGTTGCCAAAAGCCTTTTATACAATTACCCGATCTGCGTGTTAAAAACTCAACAACCTCTTTTTGCCGAAAAAGCAAGCCAAATCGGCAAGATGATATCAAAGGGGTCATGTCTTAAACAAATATCCCATTTTATTCTATTCATCACTATATTATAAGCAAAAGGAAACAGAATAATTTTTCAGTGTAATAAAGTAATTATACTTACTAAATGGTAAGCCAGTTATGTCGATACCCCTCGCGGCGACATCGGTACAGATCAAAAACTTGACTTTTTTGTCTTTGAACATTTGCAAGTTAGCTTTACGATCGGCTGGTTTGCGATCGCCGTGGAGACAAACGCATGAGAATTCATCACCGAACGATTTGAAATAACGTTCAAGGTTATCACAATCTAGTTTTGTACGACAGAAGATTATTGACCTGTATAGAAAGACATGACAGTTTGTTTACTTAAAATCCAGAGGAAAGTTGCAAAAGTAAAGAACATCCATCTAACCAGTGAATGGATTTTCGCGAACATTATAAACGTTAAAGAGTAATTGCATCAATCAACTGATGATGGTTATTGTATGTTTACTAACTGGTCCGGTAGTCGTTCTGCCCTCCTGGGTTTTATGATTTTCTTTTTTTTATCTCAACCAACTTATTATATTGTGATGAGTCATTGTGGTTAATAAAATATATAATTTATTAAAAACGACCTCAATAATCCTAACATAGATATGTACCATAGCCTGGGCAAAACGAAATATAATAAGTGAATATGAATTCATTGGTTAAGAAGTTACCATTCCATACAGAACTTACACTAACACAACAGACGCACTAACGATTATACATATTTTAATTTATATAGAGTATGGTCAAGGTGAAAAAATATTCGGTAGACTTATTAAGCAACTGCTTTGGAGATTTTAGTAGTTAACTGGTATGTTCCTGAGCAGATTAAATTATGCATAAAACAATACAGTAAGACAAGATAAAATAATTTTTGATGAACCTATCCATTTTATGTTCTCTTATAGCGCGCACACAGTATTCTCCCTTCAGAATTTTCACAGCTTCCGACAACGTCTCCGGTGTGGTGTTTCCGCTACGAATGTTGTCTTTTGCATGTACGCCGTCAGTTTGTAAATGTCTAAAAAAAACAAATTTCATAATATTATTTATTGATGATGAAATAAATTATGGTTTCCTAAACATTTACGGGTTTACTTATAAACGCTGGGTGGTAAGACACGACATTTGTGAACGACTGACATACACTATGTGTAACATCCGCCATAGTGGCACGCGTTCCGGTGGTATATCCAGTAATTTAGCGGGATGGTAGAGATCCGTATCCAAGTGAGTAGCGATCACCCTGTACATGATTATAAACCCTTAACAGTAACTCGTTTGGTTTGTCGCGTTTCGGGATCCGCCAATATACATCTAGCTGCCGAGAGGCTTGCAGACCGACATGACAACGGCGACCGTCGTGGTAACAGTTGGTTTTAGATTGTATTGCGTTTAACACGAGGTACAGAGCCGTTACTTAGCTGTGCTAATATATATTTTTATTCCGTTGATTAAATATACGCAATGCTTATCTTTAGGTCTTTTTTCTCTTAATAATATGGATTACACAAATAGAGAAATATATGGGTGTTTAAATTTTGACTGTGTTAGTAAAACTTCGTAATAAGTAGATAGTTTATAACTATACAATTTCTAAACTTACATGGACTAGAAGCTAGTGTTAATGAAACATAGATTAACTATCGATTAATTGTTAGTCATTTGCAATATCAAACAATCGATAGTCAAGCTTAATCTATCGGTAGTACAAGGCTTTATTTAAAAAACGAAGGTACACAATTTGTAGGATTGCAACAATTTATTTTTTCGCCTTCTTCGCTCAGTCTCCTAGACATTAAATACGGTATGTTTCTAAGAAACAATCGACAAATCGACTGTTGATTTAAAGAACAGATACAATACAGAAACTTATCAGATATACTAATTTATACATTATTGGCAAAAAATCAATATATGCAAAGAAGATAAATCTACTATTTGGTATAATAAATAACAACTAATTGTTTAATTTTTTTTTTATGTTCTAATCATTGATGCCAAATTGGATTGGAGAACTCATATTTCCAAGGTTAGTCAGAAAGTGATCGGTACAAAGTCTTTTTATCGCCTGAAAAATTTTCTCCCAGTTAAAACGAAAACCATGCTAGTGCAATCTATAATATTTCCTATAATTGACTATGGTGATGTGTGCTTTTACGATCTGAACGCTGACCTTCTTAACAAACTTGACAGATTACTCAACAATTGCATTCGATTTGTTT
This sequence comes from Saturnia japonica, assembly GCA_033032175.1. Taxonomy (NCBI): domain Eukaryota; kingdom Metazoa; phylum Arthropoda; class Insecta; order Lepidoptera; family Saturniidae; genus Saturnia; species Saturnia japonica. The sequence goes on along the minus strand of CM065324.1, from coordinate 9,735,589 downwards.
TTAATCTTCGTAAGTATGACCATGTATCGAGCCATCGTTCAGAGCTTAATTGGTTGCCCATACGCCAGCGTCGGAGTTTGCGGGCTCTGAAAACTCTGTATTCTATTCTATTTTCTCCCAACACTCCCTCTTACTTAACTCCACATTTTCAGTTTTTATACACTAATCATGACCTTAACCTTCGCTCTTCTAATAATCTTATTCTTTGCTGTCCTGTCCATACTTCCGGTCTAGTACATTCATCTTTCTATATCCAATCTATTCTCCTATGAAATGCGCTTCCTTATGAAATCAGGATGTCATCTAATCGTTTCAGTTTTAAAGTCAAGGTACGTCAGCTTTACCAGTGTCATTTAGCAGAATTATCTGGTTAATGCTGTATTTAGTACTTAATGTTGACTAATTATATTTTTATTTATTGTATTGATATTAATGTATGATGTTGTTATGTGTATGTATTGTATATGTGTAGTATATATGTGTTATATATATTATATTTTGGTGTTGATATTTTATTTATATATTATGATATTAAATAGGTTAAACATAATTTCAAAAAACCCTTACCTTTTACACCTACCAACATTTATCTCTGTATCACCTAATGGTTGACTGGCAGAGAATGCCTTAGGCATTAAGTCCGCCATTGCGTATTTAACGCATAATGTGTAAATAAATAAATAAATAATAAACTGCATTTGACCATAATTTCATCGAACGTCAAGGTAAGCGATGTAAAAGTTAGTATGTACCCATGTAATTTTAACTTAAGTGTAGTAACTAGCCAGGAAAGCACTGAAAAATGCTTAAATCTCTAAATATATTTCAGCCTAGTATTTTCCTTCACTAAAAGCTCCAGTTTATTGTAGGATTATAACTCCCGTTTTGGTAACTGATTTATTATAGCTTCAATATCTATGAGATAATTTGCTTAATGTACCTCAATACTATGCGTGAATACGTTGACAAGTCGAAAATTTATACTTTTCAGGGTGGGCACTCTAAAGTTAACATTTTTGTGCTAAATCTTATTTTAAATAAATTACAAGTGCGGTGTACCGTAATTAATAAAGGCTTAACCATTTATTCATCATATAAATTAAGAAACTTGGATGCCAATTTTGAAATTTGATACAAGTCGACTTGTCAACCTATTCACGTTTTGTACGAATATAAGTTCGATTACTTTACATTACGAACATTCCAGACAAAAAAAATGATAATTACTTGCGTAGTGTCTCCCAATTGCGATCTTTCTGCGGGTTTACGTTTACTACCACATGATGGACGGTTTCGGGCACGGCATCTTCGCCTTTTAAATCGACCCACGTCGGGAAGTGCATCAATTTCTCCTATTACATAAACATTTTATTAATATTATACTTATTGAAATAATAAGTAAAGATCTTATATTGCGTTTTTTAATCCCACAGAGTAAATTGACAAAATTGAAAATAAAGTTGGCACAACATACATACCATTACGCCTGTATCCTCGAAGGGTTAGGTAGAGGTGTACTAACGTACACCCATAGTTCGCCGTGTATGTTTTTTAGGTCCCATGTAATAGGGGGCGAGCCTATTGCCATTAATCGGGCACAAAGCCAAACTCCGAGCTGTTACTCAGAATTTCATAGAAAAACCCAATAACACTTTGCTCGACCTGAGAATCGAACCCAGGACGTCGATCATAGTAGTCGCGCTTACGACCACTAGGTTAACGAGGCAGTTATTCCAATTATTTGAATCCGTTTGTTGATCTGATTTTAAATGCAGTATGCATTGAGGATTTTTAATTATTCGTTAAAATATTTTGTGTTATTCAACATACTCGATCATTTACTATTATAATTAAAATTATTAATGAAATAATTCAGTAAAATGCATATATGGCGAACAACTTAGAAATAAAAAATGCTTCGATTGTCCCACGCAAAACGCGATTTCGTCTGCTCCTTTGGAAGGTCACTGTTATTTTCGGAAAAACTTATCAATAAGAATAAATATCTCGGGTGGCTTTACGATTAGTTCGGATTGGTGACATCACTATTTTAAAAACACAATAACCTAGCAACCACATGAATTGTCATTTCAGTCCATGGGAATAAAAAACGTACTTTAGGACGAATTGGAAGATTCGTAAGAATGCTGCAATTTGAGGATTTGGTGGTCGAACCCAACATCATCGGTGAAACAAAATCTCTTCTTATTTAATGGCAATGTGTGTTCATACACAATTATGCCAATTTTACGTGGATAGAATTTTTTTCTAAACTTCAGAGTTCAAACAACGCTTTAACAAGATGTTGGCTCTCTTGTTAAAACTGTCCAGTGAGTTTTTGTATATAAATTACAAACTAAAATTGTATATCTTTGAAGTTATGAATGAATAAGTTTATGAATAAATTAACAATTTAGGAAACCCCTGAATAAAACAAGTAATCCATTTATTGAGCTATTGACTAATGAGCCCAAACACGATATCACTACTGTAAGTTGACAAGGAGTTAGGTTTCCTGTAGATTCCAGATGATGCTGCAGCATCAGATCAAGGTTACCATGTTTTTCTAATATTATTCAAATAACAGAATACCAAATTTCGATTCGATCAGACCTGACATCCATTTATAAACTAGAAAGGGGTGATAATCTTCAAACAGCTGAACAGACTTTCATAAATCATAGACATGAAAACCAAGTCACTTTTCAAACAACAAAAAAAAAAGATCAAAATCGGTTCAGCCGTTACTTATAACACCCGTCTATTTGCATTGGAGGTTAAAAAAAGATAATAGTGGATTTTTACGATGTAGTGCGCGCACATTGTAACAGATAGTTTAGTTTGAAGTTGCATGCTCAACTTCTTGGTTTTTTTTCTGGTGGAGATAGCCACTCTTCATGTGATGCGTCACATAACATCAAATGGGATTATTCAAAGAAGTGTAACTTGTAACGCGCGGACATAAGTACACGCATTTACTTTTTAACCCCCGTTGTTTTATGTAAGATCGAAGATTCTGGAAGATAGATAAAATAGCTTAAAAACTGCAATCAATAATGTCATACCGCCATCTTCTTGACTTCAAAAGCGTGAAGTGTTGCTGAGCAGACGACCATTTGTAATCGTCGGCCGTCTGACGTCACTTTAGGTATTTGATTGTGTAACCTTTCTATCATTTCCCCATAACCAGCTTTCAATAATCCATCCGCTTCATCGAGGACAAAGAATCGGCAGTGGGTTAGAGATATCTGACCTGCAGAGTGTTTTATAGTTAGTTTTTCTATCCATGAAATAGGTAAAGTTTTTCTGAAAAAAGTATTTCGTATCAGAAGAAACTATATGTGTGGACGTTATGTAGGCATATCTTTAGTGTGTTTTCACACCGTTGCCGTTTGGATAAACGATACATTGTGAGAGAGAGGTGGCCGCCACTTTTATAGTAGCCAATTCCCTTTCCGTTAATGCATCGCATGATTATATTTATATGATATCGCATAAATATGAGTCCTATGATGATGACACAGTAATAGTCACAGTAATTTCAACTTAAGAGTCACCACAGTGTGTCTTGCAAGATCTTAAAAAAACTTGATGGATGACTCCATGTACAATAAGTCTCAAAAAATGGAAGGTAAAACCCCAAAGAATTTCACTGAGCATCAGGTGTTCAAATCTTATGCAACGCTAGATCCCATACTTTACTACCGAAGGTCGCTAAATTATAGGAACTGTGGTTGGAATGTTTCCAACATCCATCATAATCCCCGAACCTTGCTCCAACATATTACCACTTCTTCCAAATTTGGACAATTTCGTGCAGGAAAAAAATTAAATTTCGATGAGGTTGTCCAAACCACCTTTAAAGATTTTTTCAGCAATAGAATCAATTAACTACTACCTCTAAAATGGCGAAAGGCATAGATAATAATGATTCGATTGATTATAATTTCATAATATTTTTTTCGTTTTACTTTTTCCATACAAAATGCTAATTTCATATGTAAGAAACTAATATTAGCCTATAAATAAGAAATAACTCTTTTTTATAAATTAGTTAATAGTAAAATGTTATTGATGCTCAATTATTTTATGATCACCTCCTTGAATAAGATCCACAAGACGACCAGGAGTACCAACTACTATATGCACTCCGGCATTCAGTTGGTTTATTTGTTCCTTGACGTTAACTCCTCCAACAACAAGCAATTCCTTGATTTTCGGGTCTTCGAGGTACTTCTTGAATTTTGTGATTTGATTGCAAGTTTGTTCTGCTAACTCACGAGATGGCTGCGATAGTAGATTTCAAGTTATTCTTACAAATTTCAGACATTTAAGTAAGTATTATTTGGTCTATATACTAACTTAAGACAAACAAATCCGCAAAATGATATTAACCACGATTTATCTTCAAAAGTTAAACATGTAAAAATAATCGATTTAATAATTAAAAGTTTAGCATTGAACCTGATTTTTTTCTGATTTAATAACTTTTCAATATATGAAAACATATTAGCGTTTTCTGTACTGCAAAATGTTGTTGTTCCATGCTTCCACTAAGAGTGTTGCTAGTAGAAATATGTTATACGAAGGAAATTGTAGTGTTTACTTAATTGTATTTGAAAAGCCTAAACACTCATACTAAGCCCCATGACTGGCTTAAACTTGACATAAAAAATTATGAAAAACTTTAAACATCATTTTGATTCTTTTTTGTTTAAAACCGTTATGGGTTTAGCATTGTGGCCACGATCTCACTTGATCTTAAGCGATGATGTGGGCCTAGATGGTAGCACGTTAAGCCTAGTGGAAGACTGGCTCACAAGTGCAGGTGCCGGAACACACCTATAGGTATCACACATCAGTATATCAGAGATAGTCTTAAAATAGGCACCACCAGTCACAGAAAAGTCAAGTTATAGGTTAGTGTAAATGTGATAGAAGGGTGGAAGAAGATAGACGAAGGTGTGGATGAATTGTGTGAGGAATTATAGGTATACAATATAAAAGGTGTGAATACTGAGATGACAGTTTATAGGGTTCAGTGGAAGAGAAAAAACATATTGTGCCTACCGTTACATAAGTGGGATAAAGGGCAAGATGATGAAGAACATTAATGTGATTTAGCTAATAACAATAACATAAACTTACCTCAATAATTATGGCTTGAGGTGCATTATTTACAGGTGCAGTCTCTGTTACAAGTCCAGTTGCAACAATATTGTGTTTTACGAACTCCTTTGGTGCTTGACATACAGCAAGATATTCATCTGTTGGAGGATACTGTAAAGAAGATAAATCTTTGCAATAATAATTAACAGACATGTTACTTGCATAGCCAAAATGTGTCAAGTCTTAATAAATACTTTTATAATATATTAGCGATACCCCGCAGCTCCGCACGCGTTTATTACGAAATAAGTATTCACATCTCGTACTTTTATTTTTACACATATTATTGACCTATCAATTATGGAATGACGCACTATGCTTCCTCCCTTTTGCAAATTTTTATTAAAATCTGTCAAACTATCGTAGAGTTATTTTCAGACAGACAGACAAGAAAAATTAATGTCATATTCGAGATCAGTGTATAATGTATGACAAATAATAGATGACTATGAGAAAATTTGAAAACAAAAATTACATGCACAGAACTACAGAGAATTATTAATATAGATTTCTGAAATCTAACAAACTGTACATGATCTCTGGTGGTGTCCTCATACCATTCAATAAAAGTATGTATTTATAATATGACAATTAAGATTTTTAGGTATCACCTTGAACGATTAAGTTTTAAGCTACAAAGACATGAAATGAGAAAAATTTTGAGTTTGTGTAAATAAATTCAAACTTCTTTGGACAAATAAAGATGACATGGTGATAGGAGATGCATTAGATACCTTACAGAATGAAAGCCAAGATTCACTCAAAGGAGAGATGATTGATGCAAAAGAAACAATTCTGCTGATCTGCACGAGGCAGATACCTTTTGCATAGTAAAATAAAATATACATATTTCCATATACCTTGGTTATATTACCTTAAAAGGTGTTTTTCCAAAATTGAAATTTATTTCTGCATTCTTAAGAACAACTGCTGGGAAGAAGGCATTAGATCTTATTGCCTGTGGAAGCTTGAATGCAACTCCAAGATTTTCACCATTTTTTGTGTAACTAATTTCACCCGTATTTAGATTTAACATACAACCTGTAAGGACACAAAAGCAATTTTAAAAAAGTTATTAAAATTGTAAAAGATCTTAAAATATAGATTTACTAACTGACCCGCGCAACTTCGTCTGCGTCACATAAAAGAGAGAGGGTCAGAGAGAGTGGGACGTAGGCAGAGACAACAATTGTCGTAGGCACCTACAATACAATTAATCACCTACGGCGTCTCTCAGGGTAGTGTCTTGGGTTCAAGACTTTTTCTTATATACATAAATTACCTATGCAAATTGGATTTACCTCATTGCATATTACATATGCGGATGATACGGCTGTGATTATTCACGGCAAAAGTTGGACAGATACCCGATCCAATGCTGAAACAGCTTTATACACAGTTATGAACTGGTTGTCTGCCAATCATCTGACATTAAATGTAAATAAAAGGTATAAGGTTTTATGTATTCGGGTGTGGTTTCTATAAGACTCGACATTGCATCTGTCAGCAACTAACTCGTTCTGATTCTTATAAATATCTGAGTGTGTTGATGGATAGTGTTCTTTCTTGGGATATACAAATTAATTGCTTAGTGCTCCGTATAAGAAAAATGATCTATATTTTCAAAAATCTCCGATCAAGCCTGGACTTGGCGACGCTACGAAACATCTATTTTGCTTTCATTCAATCCTTGCTGTCCATACTGCATCACTGCTTGGGGTGGGGTAGTTCATATAAATCATTGTTCATAAAATTTGAAAGAGCATTATTAAAAGTTTTATTTCGAAACCTATTTTATATCCGCCTCAAGAACTTTATTCTTTGTTTAATGTACTCTCTGTTCGTAAATTATTTATATTTCATGTTATCCTTAAGAAACATGACCATTTGGTCTATGATGATAATTACACTAATTCGAAGCGCAGATATGATCGGGTATGCACTGATTTTTCACGAAAAACAAAGTTAATAAAAGCGATCAATATTTATCCACTTGTTAAACGCAAATGTAAAAAAGTTACATTTTAGTGGCTCCTCGACCTCACTTCGTCCGCGTAGAAAAATTTCCGCGATAGCATAATATGTCTATCATATACGGTTGAAGCAACATAACCTTTTTATGGTAATAAAATTTGTTCAAAAATAATGCATTTTTTGCGAATATGTTTTTTTAAACGTGGTATTAATCTTTATCGCAATAAATAAGTTATTTCATCACAAGTATTTAATTTTAGACAAATCTGCAATTTACATCATTTTGATTTCAATGAGTATCTTAGAAGATATCACAGTTTTAATATAACTCCGCAGCAAAATAATAATCAAGTAACGCGCGTGCATTTTAGTGGAATGAAGTGGCAGGCGGACAGCCTACGACAATTGTTATTTGTCTCTGCCTACGTCCCACTCTCTCTAATCCTCTCTCTCATGTGACGAAGAAGAAGTTGCGCGGGTCAGCTAGTACTTATATATATACAAATAAAAGTATATATATAAGTTAAAAATGCAAAAATTTTGATCACTGTCTCTTGTTTATTAAATATATATAGTGCAGTTGTGATTTCAAGTTGGTGATTGTTTTAGCATCCTGAAGATAACGCGGCAACGCATTCCACAGTCGTATGACTGTTATCGTTAAGGAATTCGAATAGAGTGCTGATTTGTACTCCGGGATCACAAGGGTCCTGCTGTAAACAGAACGGACTCAGCGACCGCGATCAGCCAGGAACATAAATTGTTGCTGGAGATACTGTAAAGATCCCGAGTTAAATAAGACGCCATAGAGGAAATGAAGCATATGAGCATTCCAGCGAAAACGAATACATAGGCTGCACTAAAAGTATCGGGAATGGAATATTTCCACTGTTCCTGTCATATTAAAATCTTTTTAATTGAAAACTCCTTGGTTTTAAAAATCGAATACAATTTATTTATTTAAAAAAAGATTCTCGGTCTTGTCACAAGGTTTTCTCAAACTTGTTTAGTCGTCGAGAAAATGGAATTGACTCGAGAAAATTCAAGAGCGATGATTTATTATGACTTTCGAAGTGGTTTAACACAAAAACAGTGTGTTGACCGGATGATTTCTGCATTTGGTGATGAAGCCCAATCCAAAACCACAATTTATCGCTGGTTTGCTGAATTTCAACGTGGACGTGTCAAGCTCAGTGATGATCCTCGTCATAGTCGTCCAAAAACTGCAGTCACCCAAGAAAACGTTGATGCTGTGCGTAAGCTGATTGAGGAAGATCGACATGTGACATACCGCGAAATTCAGGCAACTTTAGACATTGGCATGAGTCAAATACAAATAATCTTGCATGAACAATTAGGTGTAAAAAAGTTGTTTTCCCGATGGATACCGCATTCGCTCTGTGAAGAGCAAAAAGCGGCTCGCGTTACTTGGTGCGTCAGAACTCTCGAAAGATTCCACGCAGGATCCTAAAATGCTGTATACAACATCGTATCAGGTGACGAATCCTGGATATACGCGTACGAACCCGAAATAAAAAACCAGTCACGAGTTTGGGTGTTCGAAAATGAGTTAAAGCCAACAAAAATTATTCGTTCACGGAGTGTTGCAAAAAAATGGTGGCCACGTTTGTCCTCAAAACCGGCCATGTTACGACTATTCCTCTTGAGGGACAAAGAACGGTTAATGCAGAACGGTATGCTAGCATTTGTTTGCCACAGGTCGTTTCTGAACTCTGTAAAGAGAACGGCAACCGCCGCATCATCCTCCATCACGACAATGCGAGTTCTCACACCGCGCACAGAACAAAACAGTTTTTAGAGCAAGAAAACATAAATTAGACCATCCGCCGTACAGCCCCGACCTAAGCCCTAATGATTTCTATACTTTCCCTAAAATAAAGAATAAATTGCGTGGACAGAGATTTTCATCACCTGAAGAAGCTGTGGACGCCTACAAAACGGCCATTTTGGAGACCCCAACTTCCGAATGGAATGGTTGCTTCAATGATTGGTTCCATCGTATGGAAAAATGTGTCAAATTTCGCGGAGAATACTTCGAAAAGCAATAAATACATTTTTAAATAGTAATGTTGTGTCACTTCCTTGATTCCCGAAATTTTCAGTTCCGCCCTCGTATTGAGCCAATTTAGTTACGAACGAAATTGAGAGATGCGATCAAATTTACGTATCCCGTATAAGTAACGAATACACAAATTTATTAGACGATCTAGTTTATTCAGCATCAGGTAGGTCAGGGTAGGTCGTATCCGCATAGTCTATGATCGGGAGCACCAGCGAGTTGACTAGCATCACTTTGGTCGGAAATGGTAGGAATTTTTGCAAGCTTTTTAAGGAATATATAACACTGAAAACGTTTGTCACCTGCGATTTCTATAATGCGACATAATACTGATAAAAAGTTTCATTTCGGCATTTTTATGGCTTATTACCGACTACACTTAATGCCAACAGTTCGATACATAATCGATCCACGGTATTAATCTCACCTTTCTCTCAAACACACCAGAAATGACGATAGACCGACTCTTTTCGGAGCTTTTATATACCTACTGAAGTTTCGACAAGGTACGGAGGCTGTGTAAACGGCGAACGTGGCGGAGCGCAAGGCCGCACTTCGTCGGGAGACGCGGTTAGAGGTAGCCGTCCGTCGGGCAAGTCGCGATATGGCGCCAGAGAGCGATGGGTCGTCCAAGAGACAACCCACGCTAATCTTGCTTCACCAAAATGGTAATTTATTGTCTTAAAAAGTATTTTTTATGCTGAAATCGGAGCCTCCCTTTCATAGGATTTTAGAAAAATTAAATATGTTATTTCATAGTTTTAAGTATACAGTTTTGTCAAAACAGTCATATCATTGTATAATTTAGCAATTTCAAGCTTTATTTTTACCTTCTACACCATATAATATGGACTTGTATATTTCAAATGTATGAAAATGGATTTTCTTTTCGTCATAACTTTTTTGTGTTTTGAGTTGTAAAGCTGAAACTTATACATATCGTTACTGGGGTGGTAACGAACCCTCAGGACCTTTCACCTTGACCCCGAGCGTCCCCGTTCAATAGATATTTGTTGATGAAAATTTCATACTTTGATGATGTTGGCGACAGAACAGTTATTTTCGTGTCTCGTGTTAGGTTATTATGTGATATTATTGTGTTTATGTTTTATGTAATATGTGTTATGATAAAATAGATCGATACGGATAATATTATAGAGAAATGTTAGCGACTACGCTACATTATAAGTTGCATGTTATATATTAAGTTGTATATAGATGATTATGTATTGTGTGTTACAAATATGAAAATGGAAGTAATATAGAATAGATAAATGCATAGAATAAGTCAATAGAGTAAGAACATCCAATGTTATAGAAACTTTACGAACGGAAAACAGTGATGCCGCCCGTAAATTGGATTGTTTTTGGCGTATGTACGGAATATATACTTGATGTATATTATATGTGAATATGTAATGGATAAGTAATACAACAAGGAACATTTTGATATATGACATGTGTACATAAGATATATAATGAAAGAAATATAGAGAGATTAACAGGGCAACCAAAGTGAAAACTAAACTTAAAACGCGAAATAAAGCGGGGCTCTCTTTACGGTCACTCTCCGAACTACTTAAGCTCGAAGAGGCGCCGTATGGGGCACGGTGCAATTCCCCAGTACAAGTAACAACAAGAAGAAAGCTTTGGTCGTCCTGCGAACAATTAACAAGATTTCGACTTTCATTGAAGACCCGGCACCTCAAACGGTCGTGCATTATTGCACCCCCCGGACCCCTTCACTACTAACATCGCGTCCCACTGGCATCCGTACGGCGTCTACGAGACGGGCATCCGGCGCAACAAAACGCCTGTCCAAACCGGGAAACGTCACACCCCCCCCCTCACGCAGAGGGGAAGTGACGCGTACCCAACAGATGACATTGTATTGAGGTTAAATAATCAAATATGTAGGTTTATTTTTGACCTGAATGCTACAGGTATCGATTAATAAAGTTACCCCTGATTTACCCTACCGCTTCGTTTTCATTATCTTTAAAAAATACGATTCAGAATTAGTTTTAAAAATTCAATATACCTATTTTTCTTTATTAAAAGTTGTACATTACCTATAAATTTGGACTATCTACTTAAATGAACACCAATTATCTTAATAAATTACCAATTTAGCAATTTCAAGCTTTATTTTTACCTTATATACCAAATAATATTGACTTGTAAATTTTATATGTATGAAAATGAACTGCCTTTCTTCATAACTTTTTTGTTTTCAATTATAAAGCTGAAATTTATATGTATCGTTACCGAGGTGGTAACGAACCCTTAGGCTCTTTGACATTGAGCCCAGGCGTCCCCGTTCAAAAGATATGAATTAATGAAAAATGCATAATTAGGCACCACTTTCTTTGAAATTGAATTCACTACCAGTAGACATATTGCCAATTTTAGTACCTAGTATAGCTATTGATAAAATAAGAGTTATTTAAAATCATGCCAACGCCTAATTTACTCATTACCTACAATCAAAAATTCGTTTTGAAACTTCAATAAATCTATTTTTATTTATTAATTAAGTCGTACATTACCTATAAATTTTAAGTACCTTATTTATTAAGCCATAAACTACTACTTTTGTTCATTGTTTTTGTTTCACATGTTTAGCAAAATATTTTGGTTTTGCTAATTAGGGCAATTAGTTTATTTGTTTTGCTGTACATTGTTATTGTTGTTTTTGTAGTAGTTGTTGTTGTATAGATTAGTTCTGGAGATCGATTATGATTCTAAATGAAAGTGGTATAAATACCATGCGTAATTATATTTCATTTCATAAATCACCAAAATTCCGTACCCTAAAGTTACCTAGCGTTAATTTTAATTTGTTCAATATGAAAGGACTGGTGTCAAATATCGACATTTTTGTGTTCATGAAGCAAAATTCTTTTGATGCAGTTTTGATCAAACTCAACAATTTATAAAAAGCGAAAATAGTAAAGGGGATAATACACCGCCTTGAGGACCGCAAGGACTTGGTTAGCACTGCCATCGCTTTGTGGCGGCATTCCGGCACAACTTGCCGTCGCCGCGCCCTAAAACCGAGTGCCGATCGTCGCGATCGGTACATCACCCCCCACCGTTCCTTCTCGAAAGTTCAACTAGTAGATTGCCATGACGAAAAGAAACGGTTACTGACATCAAAACGGAGTGTTAGAGGGAGAGGTGATATTAACACCATCGATCTCGTATAATATTTTAGTGTTGCCGGTAATAAATTTCAAAAAATAACGAAAGGCAACTATATCATGTTTCATAGTTTGCATGTGACAATGGACAAATTCCTGAACCAAGAGAAAAGTTAGTAATATGAGTTATAGAAAGTAAGCGTCACATCCAACTCCATCATAACCAAGGGTATTGCTGGAAATTGACATAATAATTTGAAAAATATATCACTTCCAGTACACTTGCACTACACATACAAGAAACAGTACCAAGAATAGTCAATTGACATCTTTACTATATCACTAAGAACTGGGTGGGTTCTAAAAAATGATGGCTTAAGTTGTTAACATTCAAAGTTTTAGTTGTATGGTGTGTTCAGAACTGTAATTTATGAGTTATTAAAATGATAGCTCTATGGATCAGATAAACTAAAGTTAAAAGTACCTCAAAAACTGGTCATAAGACAGATATTATACCATGTTCATTCAATTTGAAGGTATACTTTTTCTAGAGCAGGTACATGATCTCATTTGTTTGAAATTATTACATTTAAAAATACAAGACAGGCAATTACCATTTCTGCTGAGTGCTTTTCCCATACATGCATGGAAATATTGTCATTATTTTTGAAAAAAGAACACACAAAGTTTTGAATTTACGGACAAAGAAAATAAAATCCATTGCAATAATGTACTATTTAATCAAACAGATGAATAAAAAAATTTTTAGTAATGATTTTGCAAAACTTTCAGTGTACAGACATACAATTGGTATTGTTTATTAATAGTGTGATGATAATATTATCATAGTTCATAAAAAATATAAATACAGTGTAAACTATTTATAATGTTTGCATTAAAACCCACATATTGAAACACTCTTTATAGCGATATGCCATTTAGCCCAGTCATATTAGGGCTTTCACCTCGGAATGAAAGATAATAAGCTGCAAATTGGTATGAACCTTTGTTTTGTCATTCTAAATGTTGTCTCAAAAGTCACAATCGTTATCGTGTCCGCGTCTCAAGATATTCAAGGTCAAAGGTCACAAAAATCGGTTTTTCGCGAATATCTGGCTTCCTATCGGTTAAATGAGATTTGCATTTATTATAAAAGTTGTAGGCTATAAAATTCCCTACAACTTTTGTTTAAACTTTTTTTTCATACAACCAACCGTTTTGAAGGTAGAGCGCGAAGAGTGCACATCGTACAGTCATATACGGCCTAATGCAAGGTCAAGCGTGAGTTATGGTTATCAGTACGTTATAAAGTCAATTATTTACTTGGAAATTATAATTATTAAACAATGCCTATTATTTATGTACTAACTATTAATTATTTATATTTAATTAAAGTAAGTAACTTGATTATTTATATATAATTATTCGTTGCAACTACGGACGTACGGTTTTAAGAGCTATGGCTGATTTGTGTTTTATATGTGATAAGAAACTTTCAGAAGGTGTTTCTGTGAATGTCGTACGTGGTTTACAAACTTTAAAAACTGCAAGTATTGAAAGAAATGATGGACATATAGACTATTTAAATACTTTAAGTTCTGTAAATGTGCATTCCGAGTGTCGAAAAGTGTACATGAGTAAAAATGTTATTATTGCATCAAAACGACGCACAGATGAGAGTGAACCTTCAACGTCAAGTGCACCTCGTAAAAAACGAAATGAAGTCTTTGATTTTGGAAAGTTATACTTATTTTGTGGCCAAGAAGCTGATGAAATAGCAGAAAAGTTCCCGCTGTGGATGCAGAAAATCAGGGCTACAATGTTCTTTAGCTTGCGGCCAGTGCAACAGACAAGCTTGCCTCAACGCTTCACTGTATCCAAGTAATCCCGATGAAGAAAATACATATGATCCCGATATTCTGGAAGGTTTGGAGATGAACATGACAGATAATGAGGATGATGACAATGAATAGAACATTTTTGAGCGACAAGAAGAAGAAGAAGATAATTAGCTTCCATTTCCAATTTCATTACAATTAAAATCAACAAAGATACTTTTGATATTTGAACTCACATTTTGACAAATGTATATTATGCCGTATTTAATAATAAATAAAAATATGTGTAAAATATATACTCTTACTATCATTTTAACTTAAAATAAAACTAAAATATATAATCCAGAATTAATAATATTTTATACTTAAATAGTTAAATATGAATAATTATATATAAATAATCAAGTTACTTTAATTAAATATAAATAATTAATAGTTAGTACATAAATAATAGGCATTGTTTAATAATTATAATTTCCAAGTAAATAATTGACTTTATAACGTACTGATAACCATAACTCACGCTTGACCTTGCATTAGGCCGTATATGACTGTACGATGTGCACTCTTCGCGCTCTACCTTCAAAACGGTTGGTTGTATGAAAAAAAAGTTTAAACAAAAGTTGTAGGGAATTTTATAGCCTACAACTTTTATAATAAATGCAAATCTCATTTAACCGATAGGAAGCCAGATATTCGCGAAAAACCGATTTTTGTGACCTTTGACCTTGAATATCTTGAGACGCGGACACGATAACGATTGTGACTTTTGAGACAACATTTAGAATGACAAAACAAAGGTTCATACCAATTTGCAGCTTATTATCTTTCTTTCCGAGGTTGACCCCTTTTTTTACCTAATATGACTGGGCTAATTCTCTATTAGGAAGAAATGTGTTCATATTTTTAGACAGTAAATATTTATTATCGGTATTATTGTTTATGTTATGTTATCAGGTAACAAAAGACTTTGAAGCTCCGAAACATAACATTGAAGTCGGTCTAGCTTTTGTTATCCTTAATTGCCTTGAATACTGCAGTATGACGCATTGTTTTCTCGGAGGTGATGGTCTTCGACCAAGCATACTGGGTACCTATCGTATTATCAGTCGTAAACCTACTTTGAAACTGTTAACATGGCCAGTAAATGGAAAGCGATTAGTGTTGACGAAAAAGTTTGATAGAAGATATGAATACAATACATAAAATAATACAAAACAAGTACTGGCTTAGCAAAAAACGTCAGACAAAATTATCAGACTATATGTGTAAACAATCATTTATAAGCATTTATTATCTAAGACATACATATTAAAAATTCTTGTTAATTTGGTTGTTTTTTTGTTCACTCCATATAACGATAACTCTCTATAACGACAAAAAATGCTCAGTCCCTTGAGTTTCGTTATAAAGAGTTTACACTGTGTTATTAATAATATTATTATAGCAGACTATAAAAATAATGTCAATTAAGCTCACCAATGACATCATTCAGACCATAAGCACTGCCATAATCATCAAAATTTTTTGCATTTGATTTCTTCCCAGTACCTCCAAATCCATAGCCAAATTTATCAGTACCTAGATCAAGTTTTGCCTGAAAAAGTTTAAAGTTTTACTTTAATACTATGATATCTCCGAAGCTAGCTATTTACTGAAATCATTTGATGTCAATGACAATTTGGCTTAAAATGAAATATTTGTGATGAATATTTTATTTCAATAAGGTTAATACCATGTTTATAAAAACACCTTCGCAAATAATGCATTATTTTAGAACAAATTTCATTACCATAAAAAAGGTTATATCGAGCAAACCTTAAAAGATACCCAAATGCTGTCGTGGACTTTTTTTAGAACTTTAAGAGAAACAATTCCGTCACACTTGATTGTTGAGTAACTTTAAGCATTTACGCAGCGCACGCAATTGAAGCTCTCAAAAGCAATAACTTTTCCCGGGTTTTGTTACATTTGTCATTGATACTCCGTTTCTGTTGGTCGTAGCGAGATGTTATATAACCTATAAGCCTTCTTTGATCACTGAGCTAAACAACAAAAAAAAAAATTTCCATTCGAACAAGTAGTTCCTGAGATTATCGCGTTCAACCAAACAAACAAACAAAAAAACTCCTCAGCTTAATAATAGTAGTATAGATCAATTAACTTCGGTTTTAGACCCTATATTATGTAATACTGGTAGCGTTTTGTGTGATACAGCTAGTGCATTTGAAGTGGATTATAAATATAAACTGGAAGCATACATTTTGATATGCCACAAAAACTCACTAGAAAGTTCTAACAAGAGAGCCACCATCTTGATAATGAATTCATTCTATGACAGGACACTATATTTACCTGATAATGGCAGTAATTGTTTTCATTAAAGAGGACTAGTTGGCAAGTTAGTAAGAAGAAGGGTGATTGAATACCTACTGTCACAAAAAAAAATGAAACATCTATCAATTATTCTTTTTATGTCAATTTATTTTTCACACCCCTGTGGTGTTGTTGTTGTTTCTGTGGTGAGTGGTGAACTGCTGAACGAGTAAGATCTGCAGTGGTTATTGGTCTATGATCTGCAGTGTTGAAGAACTTCAGTCGGGTATTGGTCTATGCTTCAGTCCAGAGATAAATAACAATTATTCTTCAGTCTGTGAGAACTTCATTTGCATCAGAGATAAATAACCAGGCTCTGTCAACTCGCCTATATATTTTAACACGAAAAGCTCGCGCATCTATTTCACTCAACATGGGAAAAATCCATAAGCGTACCCGCTACGTTTCTCTTTCACACAAAGAAATACTCACACAAAGGCATACTCATTGATATTCTTCCGCCATATTGGTCTGTGGCCGCCATTTTCATTGGAATTGTCAAAATTGACAAAACAAATTGAACCGCCATTGTTCGTTGTTCATAATTAACATTATTAAACATTTTATATTTGTTAATTTGTGGAATTGTTAATTTGCTCGAGATGGAGTAAAAACATTTGTTTTAAAGAATATTATCAAGGAGGTAGTATTTGCAATTTTTAAAGCTGGATTCATAGTTAGAGCCACAGTTAGTGATCAAAGCTCTGCCAATGTTGCAGCTAATAATATCGGACTCAAATAGAGAACTTGTACGCAGTGAAGGCTACAATGATAATAATGTTTCCTATAACATTAATAGTAACCGGCTATATCACATCTATGATGTACCTCATTTACTAAAATGTTTTCGCAATAATTTTTAGAAGAAAGATCTTCTCATCGGTAATCGGCGTGCTAAGTGGGAGTACATTGAAATTCTTTATAAAGTAGATGGAAATGGTGGACGAGCAAGAAGCACTAAACTCACCGACAAACATGTTAAACCTACATCATATGATAAAATGAAGGTAAGTAAAATTCTCACTGACCCATCTCAAAAATCAACCTGTATAGGCGTGAAATCATTTATATACACTATGTACCTATGTAAGTAAAATTATTAAAATCCCAGTCGCATGTGAAGTTTATAAAATGACCACTTTGCTTGACAAAAGTGATGTATGATTGCCCATACTAAAGAGATCTCAACATATTTTAGTCTTTTCATCTCCAATACTACTGAATATATATTTACTAGCTGGTACCCGCGACTTCGTCTGTATATTATGGATACTAGCTTTGCCCCGCATTATTTTTTTATTTTATAAATAAAATTACTTTATTGTATATTTCCAGGTCAAACTAGCTGCTCAAGTATTCAGCAGACAAGTGGCTACATCGCTTGAAGTTTATATGAAGTCCCTGCTTTTTCTACAGGAGCATGAATATTCTATTCCGAATGTGGATATTGATAATGATCTTTTCACAGTAGAAATACTTTTATTTATAAATGATTTGTTTGATAGTTTAAATCGTTTTGGTCACTCTGGTTATAAATTGCAACATGCTCTATCTTTAAATTCTGAACACATAGATTTCTGGAATAATGCTGTGAAGAAACTAAATTCAATGCGGTTTGATTCTTCCGTTGAAAGGGAAAGCAAGCCTTTGTCACTGAAGCATTTTATGCATAATATTAAAACTATGAAACATCTGTGGTCTGATTTACGCTCTATTGAGGGTGTAAAATTTTTAAGTCTCAGACGACTAAACCAATATCCATTAGAAAATTTTTTTGGTCTAATAAGAGCACATGGTAATTTCAATACCAACCCAGATTGTACTCACTTTGTCTCGGCTTATAAAACTTTATTAATTAATAACATCACTACTGGTAAGTCATTATTTACAAATTGTGCTAATGATGATGACAAAATGTTAGGTACCCTTCAAAATTTAGTAAACCAATAAAAATATGGATCATACATTGATAATTTTCAAACTGGCGACACTGAATTCATAGAGAATTTTATTCCCCCTGAGAATGTTCATTGGAACAAAAAATTGATACTACATTGTACAATTGTGAGATGCACAAAGAAACTTTTCTCAAAGCTTTTTGGTTATTTGTTATTTATTAGAATGCAAGTAAAACAATGGTGGCATTAATTTTAACAGACGAATGCATAATATTGATTCCAGATCTAAAGATGTAGAAATGGAAAGTTTAATCCATACTAAAGCTACAAAAGGATTTAGTTACAGATCAGTTAGAAGGCGTAGTACTACATAATCATATTTAACTGTATAGGTACTACTTATTATTATCATAGTTTCTGCAACTAAAATTGTCTTTATTTTAATTCCTCTATTAACTATTATTATGTATAGATATATTATTACTGGATCTAGATACCTATATCTACCATGCCTTTGCAAAATATATCACTATGCAATTACTAACAGAATTCCTTCAGTATGCCTCATAGTTAATTCTAACGAGTATGCAAATTTTGTTTACATTGTTTTTAAAATATAGTACTACTACTAGTTGTAATATATTATTAATAATTCATTGTTATTATTAGGTAATGTTCTTAGTTATCTAATGTACATAATATAACATTGATTGATTAAATCAGAATCAATTATAAAATAAAATTTAAAAGATGCATGAATATACTCACATGTATTGTTATGATTTTTAAGGTAAATAATAATTATGTAATTCTAGTATGTAATCATGTCATAATCTAGCATATTTTCTTTGTTTCTAATTACTTAATTAGGCATTATGTGTAATATTTACTAATTATTCATACAAATATTTTATGAAGCATGCAAATTTGTCTGGTGTATTTTTTAACAACATTCATGATTCATATTAAGAAAATTATTTTATAAGTATACTTTTAATAACTTTTGTTTTATGTTAATATTTTGTAATGTTTTTATTCTTATGATCTTAATTAATTAATTGTAATATAAATTTGTTTTCCCTGTCTGTAATAATATTGAGAAATACGTTGTGAGCGATTGATTTTTATATTGATGATTAATTCTGTTATTTCTGTAGTTTTTGTCTACATTCATGAGTCATATTAAGAAACTTATTTTATATACTTTTAATAACTATTGTTTTATGGTAATATTTTAATTCTTATGATCATTTAATTGTAATAATGTTCCATTTTGTATTTCCTTTTTTCTGGTTTCACTTTTAGTTCCATGCGCTCAGTCTTTCTTTTATTGAATGGCAACTGTTCGTACTGTTATTACACATTTCAGCCAAAGTCAATGTTAAACAATAAGTATTTACCCAAATGTAATTATTTATCTTGCAATATTCAAACATAGCTTCAACAAGATCGAGGCTCCATTTTTAAAAGTTTACAGGGAGTTTTATGTGAACTTAAAATGCATGTTCCCAGTTAGGTATTTATAATCCACTTGTGCAAAATAACCAAACTACATCACGTAAAATGTCGCCAAAATTACACAATATAGAGCCAACATAAGGTATGAATTAAAATAAAAACCACCACAACACTTCAAGATCCTGCCGAAATTCCTAGGTCTGAGGTTTTAAAACAATGCATAAAGCCGGTCCTAAGCCCGTGAAGTATGAAGGGAAAGTTTTATGGCATGTTAATATTTGTAAATCCCAATAAGAATAAATGTTATGTAATCCTTACGTTTCTTTTATTTTAAGATTCAGTTTGATAAATCTGGTAAAATGGTTGCCGTCGCAAAAATATCGATAAAAACCGGTAACTTGTTTAGTAAAATACCGATTGACACGAAAATACATCACTAGTTTACTTATTTACCGTAAAGTACCGATTTAAATGTATGATTCCATCACTAACGTAATTTGACAAGTACCATATATACAAATATAATGAGGGAAAGAGAGAGGTAGCGGACGGCTCATTAGGCCACTTCAAGAGTAAATGCGATGGAGATATCAATCATGAATGAAATGTATAAATTGGTATCTATAGAAAGTTGTGTATGTGTATCGTCTGTGAATATGTGTAAATCACCTCGCTAACGAAACAAAACGATTGTTCTAAGATGGTCGTCTATCCTCTGGTTATTGGTCTATGTAAATAACGATTATTTGCATCATCTGAAGTGAGCTTTCTTCTTTAGAAATAAATACTCTGTGATGAGCCGTTCAATTGATCAACTCGTTCATGAGTTCGTTAGAGAGTATATTCTGTTTTCATGAGTTACACAAGGCTAAATTTGGTAAACATTTACATAACCTCAAGAGAATGTTGTAACATCAAACACTGTAATTTTATAAATAATGGAGTCAGAGTTACTTAGGGGTGCAGAGAATGAGTGTTCAACAGCAAAATTGTCACCAATCGGTAAAGCTTTAATCTACACAACTGGTGGAATAGCCATAGGAATTAGTATCATTTGTATACCATTCGTCTCACCTGCCTTAAGGAAGGTTTGTTTGCCTTATGTTCCGGCTACAACAGAACAACTTTTAGGTGTTAATAAGGCTCTAACAGGTCGAAGTGGCAAGTTACTAGACGTTGGTTCTGGTGATGGGAGAATTGTTTTTCTAGCTGCTAAACTTGGATTACAAGCGCACGGAGTAGAACTCAATCGGTGGTTGGTATACTATTCCCGATTATCAGTATTATTAAATCCATTAAATGAAAAACCAAAATTCTATAGGTGTAATTTATGGAAATTTGAATTGAGACCTTATGACAACATAGTTATATTTGGTGTTGAGCAGATGATGTCTGATTTTGAAAAAAAATTGTTAAAAGAAACAAATAATGGTACTGTTGTAGTTGCTTGTAGGTTTCCATTGCCGAATTTGATTCCAGTGGAAACAATAGGCCATGGTGTTGACACAGTGTGGAAGTATGTCATAAAGAAATAGCAATATATTTATAGTTTCAAATTCTGTTACTATTAGCAATTGGAGGGTACAAGTTTTGTCTACTTTTTAGAAATTAGTAATTAAATATTATTGTTCAACATTTTAATAATTAGTTTATTGTTTTATTTACATTACATTTTCAAAATCGACCACTTCGTTTCCTCCCTGTGTATTTTGTATCAGGCTTTGTCTCTTTTCCTTGTTTCCTTCTCCTCTCTTTTTTCTCTAAGATCCAAGACCTTGTGTTTTTCAATGGTTTGCCTCTGATACCTTTAGTTGCTTCTCTCCTTGCATATTTAACTTGAAGTGAGTTATCAGAATCATCTGTACCTGTTAGAAACAAAAGTGTATCAAGATGCAATTTTGAAATTATGTTTTTTTTTTTATTTACAATAATTGTTATAATATCTTCACATCCACGGCAAATTTACGAATCTGCCATTTTAGTAAAATCGGTATTTTGTAGAAAAACTGTACCTAATGTGGCACTAAATACCATGGAAAACTTTTAAAGTTTACATTTTAGCAACCATTAAACTACATCAATTTACTGTCATATACTTTAAAATAAAATAAAATAAAAAATACTTTTCTTTGCATTCAAAACACTCTCCTGTAAAATGCATCTTTTGCAGATTCCTAAGTTTGCTGTGGATGTGGCGATATTTGCTGTGCATTCCAAATTTGAGAATTATTGTGAAATGGTTACAATTAGAAAAATGTACAGAAAACACAAGCAATGCATTGCAAGATTAATAATTTGAGATTTTGACACAATTGTGCATAACAAATGTGATTGACAAAGAACATCTTAACTAACTTACCTAAAGCTTGTGGTAATGGAGCAGCCCCTCCAGTCATAAGAACTAAAAAGAATTTTTTAGCTTTTGCAGAATTTGGATAATCAATTACAACACCACCATAAAAACCAGCTTTCATAGCCTGTGAAGTCAGTAGTTCCATTTGGCTTTCGTTTTCTGGGTAGAACTGAAATACTGCTCGGGCAGATCTTGACTGGAAAAAAGATATCATTTCTTTTTTTAAAGATTTAAAGATTTGACCACAGTCTTACTCAATGATAATTGACTATGTCTATGTGGCCAAAGATGGTAACACACTAAAGAAGTCTAGAAAAGGACTGGCATTCAAACTGCAGGAACTCACCTATAGTAAAAATTTGTTAATGGCTAATGGCTATATTATTTATATTCAAGCTGTAAATTTTATTAAATAAATAAACAGGACATAAAGTACAGGTACTTCACAAAAACATTTCAATCAGGGTCATTTTATGTGAATCAGTATTTAATCAAATGTACTTGAATTATCTGGTAATGTGCAACAGTAATCTATTATTATATTGTGATATAAACAAAACACAATAATAACAATACACTGCCTATAGAAATTGATATTACTTTGAAGTGAAACAAGTACAATGCAATAAAGTTCTAATTATTTTACTGACTATTAGACTAAAATATTTAGCATTCTTACTAAAGGGCATAGTTAATTAAATGTTACATTATTTTACATGTCATATTGACTCTTTCCATAACAAAGGGTGCAAGTTCAAATTACATACTTTTGGCAATAATTATAAAATTAAAAACTTTTTTTCTCCTCCAGGATGAAAAGTTCACTTTTAGTCCCTGTCATGTGGGACAAAAGTACCCGATTCTCTCCCGATGAGATGGCAAATGTGTGCATGCGCGTACTTTACTTTATCTCCCGGTAACCTAGCAACTGCATGTTTATATATAAAGAGTACATATACTTTTCTCCTTCGGTGCGTAATATACTATCTTACATCATTATTTTGTTTTATGACCTGTTTTTAAAGTAAAGTGGGGTTTAAGCATTAAGACAACCTATAGTAGTAGTAATTGACATAAAATTTTCTTTTATTTTGTATTATAATTTGGAAATATAAAGAGTCAATTCTCAATATGGTCTTTTGTAGTGGAAAGAGTTGATATACATTAAATTTAAATCTATATTACAACAATAACAACACTTACCAAAGAAGCATACAAAGTTGTGAAGAATTTATGTAATCTCTTGACTGGATTATGTGATTTCTTATCTGCATTGAATAGCCACTGCAAAGCAGAGACTGACACAGCACCATCAAAGCACCCTGCTTTAAATGGTACACCCTCACCCATATCAGCAAGGACTAGATCACCTTCCGTTTCCCTTTCCACTGCTACATCTGTGATATGATAGTCTTGTAAGCAAATTATTGACTGTCAAAATAACTCCTTTTCTATGTTTAGATAAAGTCTTGTCTTTCTAAGTCCTGTTCCATGCCTATTTAAATTGTTTATATTAATTATCTTTCTCTGTTTAGCTATACTAAATTATTAATCAATCATTTCTATGGTGGATAAAAAACTTTACACCCTGTTCGGCCTGTTCCTCACGTATGTGTACCCCCAAACTGGTGATCCCGACATGATGAACACCAATAAGAAGTTATGGTGTTTCTAAATTTTACATGCTCATATTGATCTTAATATCACAAGTTAATACCAAGCATTGCACTGGATATATCCATGCCCATCCACATGTGACCATTTTCTTCTAGGACTGTTCCAGATAATCCTGAACCACAACCAATATCTAAGAGCAAGCATGGCGTATCATCTGGTAATAACAGTAATTCTAAACATCTTTCTGTCATCTGTCCTTGAATTTCTATAATACGAGAACTGAAATATAAATAACCAATTATTGTCTTGTTACCAAGGTGTTCTGACTATCAGCTATGATTTATACATTACAAGAAAACACTCTAGTAAACTTTACATACTTCTGCGTATATTTCCTTGCTTCATCTTCATTATAAAACTGAAATAAATCGAAGGAAAAAACTTAAAATATAAATGTAAACAGATAAACATTTAAAACTTTGATGTAGTAGACATCTTACAACTTCAGGTGGTGCTTGATGCTCAGGCCTTTTAGACATTCTATAACCTTTCCCTAATATGTATTAGTCTTCTATATCTTTGTCTTTTTGTTTATAGATTTTAATATTCGGTTTACAACGATTCCAAAAAACACGGTACGAATCACATAGACATAAGACATAACCTCATTCAGCGTTGCCGTTACCATTAGCAAATTGCCAGTTGCCATAAAAAAATGCCGTGTTTTAGGGTAAAGTTTGAAAAATTGCCGTGTCTCACACACACTTATTCAAACTGATAACTTTTATAATTGTTTTTTACCGGTCTATACTTAGTTGTAGAGTGATCAACCATTAATTGGCCAAATGCGAGTAGAACTCACGCCCTAGGGATTCCGTAAAAGATTAAAAAAATAATGCTTATAAAAAATAAATATTTGCTATTTTAGTGCAATTTGTTCTTCACAATTATCATAATAAGAATGTCTGATATCATTGATACCTATTTCTTCTTTTTTCAAATTGTACTTTGACCTATCTCTATATCTATATCTCTAATATTATTGTCGGTAGTGCAATAAGAAATTGAATTTAAAAATAAAACTAACAGGAGCAAAAACAAAATTAAAAAACTTTAACTTTTTTAAGTGATTGCATTTTACAAACTTTGATCTGTATTCCTACTCGAGCTCCTAACATCAGAATGTATATTACATACCAAGGACTAAAAACGAAATACGACAATTTAATGAATATTTAATAACACGGGGAACTCTCTATTAGAGACGATTATATTATTGACTTGCTATACTAGTGATGTATAATCAATAGTAAAGAATGAAGTCAATTAGCGGAGTGTGTTATAGATTATATGCAATTTCTTTATGGACTGGCTGTTGCCCGCGTCTTATTGCTGGTGGATTGGGGTACTCTGATTGTAGTGTTTTAGGATACGGCATCGATTGTTCTATCGTATACCGTGTTTTTTTTGCCGGACGGCCCCGATTGCCGTGTAACACAGTAACTGCCGTAGCAATAGCAAAACTGACCTAAACCCTCTACTTTTTTTTAGTAGTTTTTTTAGTATAGTTCTCCCCTTCGTGAAAGGGAAAGGTATAAAAGACCATGCAGGCAAGTTAGACGTTTTTATATTTCATGTTTCAATGTCATTTATTTATAGACCGAAGCCATGAGCCATGTCAGATATATTTTTTTAATTTTTGCTTTCTACCTATGTCGGCAATTTTGTCAATGCCAATTATGTTCTGTGTGACAAATACACATTATAAAATTGAGTTGCTAAATGTCCGGTGTACTGTAGAATAACCCATAAAAATGATACATTGACTGAGTTACTCATGTTTGTTATTTTATAGTCTAAACTATAGCCTTCTTAAATAAATAGGCTATTCAACACTAAAATAATTTTTCGATTCGAACCAGTAGTTTCCGAGATTAGCGCGTTCAACCAAACAAATTCTAGAGCTTTGTAATATTGGTATAGATAATAAAGTTACGGTTCTGAACACGTTCCCCCACTTACTAAAGCTGAAAGAGAAATAAACAAAAAATTAAAGGAATAGGCAGATTCAAGTTGTTTGGGTAAAAGTTCCTTACAGCCACCCTACACCGGGCATTACAAAATTTTAGCTCGAAACCCTCGAATTATTGCTGTATTCATCGTTTACAACTCTTGCTAGATTTTATCGATTTGAATTGTGTAGTCAGTGATAGACGTAGTAATAATATTTACATAGACAAACTCTATCAGCCAGTATGTTATATACGAAATAGAATGTGTCTGAAGTGAAAACTATTTTTTGTGTTAAGTCGCCACATGCTGAAATCGTATCATTTTGGGAAAAATTTTTGACCGCCATGGGGAAATTTGGAAAACACAGTCTGGAGACCCTGATTGAGTTGTACTATGAGTACTATACTTTCTAGAGGGGTTCCAATAGGCTGAAATTTTGGTATTCTTAATATGGAATATTTTAGTTAACTCATAATAGGTTGTACATGTTATTTGGTATTGGTCAAATAATAGTCACCGATTCAATATTCGCTATTCGCTATCTACTTGAATCTAAAACTAATATTAAGCGTATATATTCTCAGTATTCTCTATAATTATAGAATGTGAGTATGATATAAAAGATTGTTGTGAATATTTATTATTATTATCCGTATGCTTATTATATAACGTAAATGAAAACGTGATTAAATTTTCTTTCGTATTAATAAACTAGTTGTGTCCGTGGCTTCGCTCACGTAGACTAAAGAATGCCCGCGCAAATCTTGCTCCCCCGCTCCCGGCTATTTTAAAGACAATAATGCTTATTGTGGGTGTTCCTTAGAAGATAGACGTATACTCTCACTGACTTATTTGTGAAGTTGAAACAAACAAACAAACAAACTATTACTTATTATTATACTTATTAATATTTAACGTGTATAATTATTTAGTACATGAATTTGTTGTATCTCTTATAGTTTGCTCAGCGTAAGCCATTTTAAGCGCCCGAATTGATTCACCATGCCCAGTTGTTTTTTTATTTATGCGAAACCCTAATTCTTTTTCTTAAATAAAGGTAGCCTAAGTTACTTCCTATAAAATCAGCTATCTACAGGTGAAAGTCCTGTTGAAATCGGTTCAACCGTTTCGGATATTATCCGTAACAAACAGACAATTAAGAATTTAAGAAATGGGTTTTTTATTATAGGTGTCGTATATACTTTCATATGCATTTAGTAAAAAAAAACTGTTATTTTGACCTTATAAACAGGCACTTTACTTTTATTAATTGTATAGATTACGGACTGTCATTAACGTCAAAACCTTTGGTATATTATAATATACATATTATGTTAAAAAATATCACTATGTCATGTACTACAATTACAGATTTTTATACATGTCCATTAAAAAGTCAATTGATTGATTTTTTAGTTAATTCTAAACACAAAATAACCGCTAATATAATACGAAATCCCATAGATACCTAATACAAAAATTACAAACTAATCTTTGAATATAACTAATATCGGTATTAGCTAATACACTGATATTCGTTAAAAACGGTGCCCAATATAGTGATTCTATGATACGAAATGCCAATGATACCTAATACAAATATTACAAACTAATCTATGAATCTAACTAATATCCGTCTTAGCTAATACACTTATATTCGTTAAAAACGGTGCCTAATATAGTGATTCTGTTCTCATTGCTTCCTTACTATGTTATTAATCCATGCAGTTGTCATACAATGCCCGAGGTGTATAATGATGTCTTTACTATACATAGCTAGCTGCGCATACGATAAGCCAGCAGCCAGCGCTCATTTCTATACGAAGTTTCAAATTTTGTAGTTATCTCGCTTACTCGCAAGATGCGCGCCCCTATAACGAACAAAGAGTGAGTTACTTTGCGGTGACTCGCCGCGCAGATCGTGAATCTGGTGCCTATTATTTGACTAATATTTGGTAACCTATTATTCTTTATTCGTTTACAATATTATATTAGTTCGTGGGGCGTATTATAATCCCTGTACTTATTACGTATATATTCGTTACACCTCTATTACTTTCTCATTTTTGGAGGGACGTCAAGTGTCAACTAAATCTCAGTATCTCTGGTTATCCGTTATTGGTCTATGGCTCAGTATTTCAGTGCTGTACTTAGGATTGGTGGTTTAAGTTTTTATAACAATACCATAATATATCATTATACCTACTTAATTACCTATTCTAAATTCTTTGGATAATAATAGTGAACAAAACAAAGATGTTCTTTTTATAATATCTTTGGTATTAAATCCGTTGAGAATTATATAAATATATATTTATTTATTTATATGTTCTGTTTACTTATTAATTATTATTGAATTGGAAACATTGCAGTTATTATTTATGAGCATAAATCTATGTTTATGACAGTTTTTATACAATCGCTTTAATAGTTTTGCTGTTTTGCCGAAAACTGAATTATGCGAAAAATACTTCGTTTGAAAAAGGTAAAAGTCCGCTTGATCATACACTAACAAAAATTATTTTATCGAATCGTAAATTTAACAGTAATATTTTCATTAATTTTCAGTCCCAACAGGAGTGTGTAAAAAATCAGAAACCAATAACGCAATTTTTTAAAATAGCCACTGAAACCACTGCCACCAATGCTACGCCTAGTGCCTCAGTGAACACTAATAAAGGCTTACTAACACAATCAGTGAGCAAAGAAATAGCTCTAAAAAGGAAAGTATCTTCACCTACTAAAAGTTTAGATACTGATATAACTGATAAACTAAGTAGAAATGACATTCAAAATTTACAAAGTAATATGTCTTATCCGAGTGAAAACAAAAGGCTTAAATCGGATGATGACAATCATTTAACAACTAATAGCAATGGAGATCTTATAGCTATAAAGAAATCACCAAAAAAGGAAAACAAAATTGGCAAACCACAGACACCTCTAAAAGATCCAGATCCCAAAATTTCTGTAAAGTCAAAAGATAATATAAATAATAGTAATTTATTTTTAAAAGATTCCTTGCAGTCTAAAAATGAGAGGTTGCCATTAACTCCTGTAAGTTTTGAAAACCATGTAAATGATGTATTTGAAGATCATGAATTTAAGGTTACAACACCAGTGAAATGTTCATCACACAGTAATAATAATGGCAATAAAAGGAGTTCAGAAAAAAAGAAAAAGCATTCAAAGATGAGTCCTATACAAGGTATCAATTTGTTCTATAAAAATATTGAAGTATTAAAAAATACTTTATTTTAACATCCAATTATATTTTAAAGAATGTGCACTTGGATTATTGATTTTCTGTAGTACTGGATAACTCTATCAGTCAATCCTGTATGTATGCTGCAGCAAAGAAGGAAAAAAAATTCACTGTTTAAAAAAACATGTAATATGTGGTAGAAGTGAAACCTTTATAAAACAAAAATATTCACATAAACAATACACGGGAACAATACACCACACTGGCTATGACCCCTTTTCCCAAGGCTTCTTAATATACAGATGCCCATACACATAAATACATACAAAGAGGAGATAGATAATAGGAAATACAGTATAATGTATTCTATCTCATTCTCTCACAGACTAAATCCTTTAGATGTATGTGTTTATCTCTTTTTATTTTCATTTTTCGTTTCATCTTGTTTCAAATCACTCTGGTGCTAAAGAAGTTTGCACTTGCAAAATCTGGGGTTTTGGCTTGCAGATATTTTTATTTATGGTGCTAAAGAAGTTTGCACTTGCAAAATCTGGGGTTTTGGCTTGCAAATATTTTTGTTTATTGTGCTAAAGAAGTTTGCACTTGCAAGGGGTTTTGGCTTGCAGATATTTTTATTTACTTCCAGAGAGAATTGAAATAACATAAATAAGCAATTAATTAAATCCTCCCCTATAAAGTTTCTCTTATTTGCATTGCATTTGTCCAGTTATAGGTTTGCCGCATCAATCTATGTAATTAACAAAACTTTTTGCAATTTTGTGAGTACATAAGTAGGTACAATACCTAAACAAATAATATTTACAGAATTCATCTGTTCACCAATAAAGTATTCACAGTCACCTGGAAAAACAAAAGATTTACTATCACCTTCAAAAAAGGGATCTACTGTGAAAGCTTTAGATTTCAATGAATTTGATAATTTTGGTGATGATTGGATCCTTAAAGATATGGATTTGGTTAGTATTTATTTTTAATACTTTTCCATGAAAACTTTATTGAATTTGAAGACATTATGAATGAATAATTACAGGACTGCCGAAATGATCTGGATCTAAGTGTAATGCAACGTTGTGAAATAGTAACAGTGGAAAGACATCCTGGCAAAGTAGAACTTTTACTAAAGAATTTAAATAATAATAAAGGCAAATGCTTAGTTGAAGGAATTTGGTGAGTTTATATTATGGTTAATTGACTAAAAAACAGAGAATATAATTTTTATCAAAAATTAAATAACAATAATGATCAACCCCACTTTGATATTTAAGTAATTCATTTTTATTGTAGCAACTATTTCAGTCAAAAAAAATCTTTAGTTCCATTTGTTTTTTTTTTTTGGGATTTGTATGATTTGATTCGGAGTTTCATCCAGGGTGGCAATATTTTTTTAATATGGAAATTGTTGTGTTTGTATAATGTAAATCAAGCTACACCATTTGATCTCTTAGATATAACTGATTTATTTCCAAGTACCAACATTATAACAAGTAATCACAGACTATATCATATACAACATGTCCCTTCCCTATGAATAAAGGTTGACAAGAGTGATAACTTTTTATATAACCAGCTAGCACTTTATTGATACACAGAACAGTAACATGAGAATATAAATTTTATAGAAGTAAAGTGAAGTATTATATAGAATTTTTTAGACATGCGCCTACTTAAACAATATCGCTGTGATGAATAACGAGCAATTACAAGAAACAAAAATAAAAGAATTAATATCAAATAATATCCTTGACTCCCCAATACTTATTTTAAACTTGTTTTCTATAACTTATAATAATAAGTTATAGAAAATTAATAGTTAATTACACATGTATTTGTTTTTTTTTTTAACATTTGTATCGGTCGGGCGGACGAACCTGCCTACCGGAGCGTGTTCTGTAATAAACTTGAGATGGTATTGACTCAGGCACGATATTGACAGGCGGCAGAGTTGTCTGAGCGTTATTCTGACCGACGATATAAGGTTATGGCGGCAGTATTTTGTTTATAATAATCGTTATCAAAATTAGTTTGATAGTCGAAGCGTCTATAATCGCAATTTGTGGGTTGTCGCGGTGTAATTAATGACGGTTGATTTTCGGTTCGGATTTGTTGTCTGTTGCGTCGATAACTCGAGCCGTTGGTCGTGCTCACCCAATATGACCGTGGTTGTGATGCAGCGTTTTCCACTCGCGCTGGAATACATCTTTCCATGTTTCCTGGCTGCTCACGAATCCTGACTTGTTCGTCGCGCTTAGGCCGTAATTCTTTAGTATGCCGATCATAGTGCTACTTGAACTTATTAATTTTCTTTTTTCTTTTATGTTTAATATTTCGTATCAAAGGGTTTTTAGGCTTAAGTAATTTATTATACACTGGTAATCGTGTATTCAGCCTTCTCCCCATTAATAACTGAGCCGGAGAATGTTCTTCACCAGAAATTGGTGTGTTTCGGAAGTTTAGGAGTGCTAAATATGGATCTGTTTTATCAATTTTAGCTTTTTGTAATAGCCTTTTCACTGTTTGAATATTTCGTTCTGCGAGACCATTAGAACGGGCATAATAGGGAGAACTCGTAGTATGTTTGAATTCCCAGTGTTTTGCGAACTGCTTGAATTCTTCTGACATGAACTGTAAGCCGTTATCGGTCACTAACTTATTCGGAATGCCATAACGAGCAAATGTAGCTTTGAGTTTATCAATAACCGTGTTACTTCTAATATCCCACAACGTGTACAATTCCACATATTTTGAATAATAATCAACCACTAGTAAGTAGTATTTAGATTTTATTTGAAATATATCTGCCGCGATGTTTTCCCAAGGTCTCCCTGGAAGCTCGTGCGGGACAAGCGGTTCCCGTGGCTGTGCCAGCTGGCGCTCCGAACAAATCTCGCATGCCCTTACTACTCGTTCAATCTGTGATGCCATGCCTGGCCACCACATCACATCTCTCGCTCTACGTTTACACTTTTCTATTCCTAAATGCCCTTCATGTACTCTATGTAACATCTCTTGCCAAAGATTTTCCGGAATGACCACTCGATCACTTCGGAAAATAATTCCATTTATAATATGTAATTCTTCTTTTACTGCCCAAAATTGTTTTGTTTCGCTTTTAAGAATATTCTTTGTATGTGGCCAGCCTTCTTGACAATACTTAATGACCCCACTCAGTGCTTTATCCAAACCTGTTTGTTCCCCGATTAATTTCAGTTTATCTTCTTCAAAACTTACGTTGTCGTATAAAGCACTTACGTGAATTTCAACTTTGCTGTGGGTATCGTCATTACAGCTATCACTGGCAGGAGAGCGTGACAGTGTGTCCGCTATGTACATGAACCTTCCGGGAACATATGTAATATTTAAATTATATTTTTGTAGTCTTAATAACATTCTCTGTAACCTAGCTGGAGTTTCATTTAAGGCCTTTTTAAAGATAGTTTCAAGTGGTTTATGATCACTTTGTACAGTAACACATCCATGCCCATAGATATATTGATGAAATTTTATGCAGCCGAACACAATGGCTAACATCTCCTTTTCAATTTGAGCCCAGCGTGTTTCTGGCGAAGTAAGAGTTCGTGCCGCGAACGCGACGGGTCGACCGCCTTGTAACAAGCACGCCCCCAACCCTTGCGAACTAGCGTCTACTGACACGACCACTGATTCATTAGGGTTGTAAAAACGTAAGGTTGGAGCTTTCATAATACTCTTTTTTAATGAGTTAAAATATTGATAGTAGCCGTCATGCCACAGATATTCTGAACTCTTTTTTAATAAACATCGAAACGGTTCAGTCATGTCAGCATAATTTGGTATAAAACGTGACAAGTAATTTGTCATCCCTAAAAATCGCTCTAGTTCTTTTCTAGTGTTTGGAATCGGCATGTTTTGTATAGCACTTACTCTGTCCGGATCAGGCCGCATACCATCCTCATCAAAAATGTGACCTAAGTATTTTATTTCCCTGGCTCTTACAATACATTTATTTTTATTAAACCGCACGCCGTTTTTTACTGCACGACTCAATACCGCTTCTAGTCTTTCATCATGTTCTTCTTTCGTTTTTCCAAATATCAGTAAATCGTCGATGAATAATTCTACACCTTCCATGCTAAAAGTTTTGTACATTGCATTGTGAAAAACTTCTGATGCCGAACATAGCCTGAAAGGCATTCTTAAAAATGGAAATCGACCAAATGGTGTCGCGAATGTGCATAACTTCGAACTATAATCGTCTAAGACTACCATAAAGAAAGCCTTGCTCGCGTCTAGGTGAGAAAAGAACTTAGCTCCTGATAAGTTAGCGGTAACCTCTTCAAGTGTCGGTAACTGGAAGTGACTTCTTTTTATAGCTTTATTTAAAGGCTGTGGATCAATGCACAAACGTAGCTTACCGTCTGGTTTTTCAACTAAAACAATGCTAGATACCCAGTCGGTAGGTTCATCCACCCGTTTTATTATGTTTAATTTTTCTAAGCGATTCAATTCCTCCTGAAGTTTAGGTCTCAATTTAATAGGTATTTTTCGCGAACCACACACAACAGGAGGTATCGATTCATCTATAATTAGAGTGTGCGTACCCGGCAACCTACCTATTCCTTCAAACACACACTTATATTTCTCTAATAAATCACAATGTTTTGTGTCAAGAATTTCATTAACACGAATTATTAATTTAAGCTCAGTACATGCATCTCGCGATAACAAATTATTACAATTTAAATCTAAAACGTATATTTTACTGATAAATACTTTATCTTTATGGCGAAGTTTTCCCCTAAAATGTCCTAAAACTGGTAAAATATTTTTACTAACCTCGCGTAGTATACTTCCCGAGCGGTGCAACATACGTAAATCAAAGCCGGCCTCCTGGAAACTGCTTTTGGACATTACACACGCGTCGGCACCACTGTCTAACTTGAATCTAACTTCTACACCATTTATTTTTTCAAACCATCCTTTTGATACAGAATTTATTTCGATAAAATTCACAATTTCCCCGTTATCACTGCCCGATGAAAGTTCAATTTCAACAACAGTCTTACAGCACTTTGCAAAATGGCCTATTTTACTGCATCTATAACATTTTACATTATACGCCGGACATTTATTACGATCATGATTAAAATTACAATAACTACACATTCGCGAGTCTTCATAATATGCGCCGCGCGGCCCTCTCGAGACGTTGCCGCTCCATCGCCCTCGCTGCGCCCGCTCGCGCCGCCGTGGATTCGTAAGCAGCACCCGACTCGTCATGCCCGCGCTTACACGTTCAATCTCGGCAGGCACTACTAAATTGTTTGTAGCCGTGGATATGTTACTTCCTGATGCCGTCGGTTGCACTGTGCTCGCCTGTTGGCCTGCTATCTCTGTCGCTCGACACCACGAAGCAGCTTCTTCCAGCTTTAAATCACTTTTTCTTAGCATACTTTCCCTCAACTGTCCGTCCTTGATTCCCCTTATTATTTGAGTTAATATCAAACTTTCGCGAAGTTTTTCGAATTCACATGTTTTACTTCTAATTTTCAGTAATGAGAACTTCTCGAAGTTTTCGGTATTTTGTACTGTTTCAAAGAATATATGTCTCTCGAAATTAATGTTCTTTTGGGGATCGCACCTTTTTGAGAATTTATCGCTTAACGATGTATAACTGATTTCTTCTTCCGGTGTTAGGTCCAATTCTTCATAAATATCTCGTCCAACTTGCCCGATAACGTGCAAAAACAATGCACACTTCTCTCTATCCGAGGTGTTTTCTCTTCCACTCGCAATTAAATACCAATCAAAAGTTTTTTTCCAGTAATGATAATTGTCTGTGAGGTTACCATCCCCGCTCAATGGCGGCGGTTGTTGCAACGCCGAGAACATCGTTGTTTGGCTTGTTGTAGCACTTACGTTTGTTTTATTTGCACTATTCGGCATTATCACGGTATAATATCCTTCCTTCAATGAAAATTACTTTACAAACCCCACACCTGACACCATGTTGTGTTTCTATAATGTAAATCATACTACACCATTTGATCTCTTAGATACAACTGATTTATTTCCAAGTACCAACATTATAACAAGTAATCACAGACTATATCATATACAACAGAAATTGTTAAAAGTTTAGAAAAACCATGTTTTCTCCCAACCTGTTCATTTGTTTAAAATGTAGAGTGTACAAAGGCAAACTTTTGTCATTTAGTCTATTCAGATAGAGATAATCCATCCAGATTAATGGGAGCTGGTTTGTCATTATTCCTATAAAGTAGACAAATACATCTACAGAAATATTAGTTTATTTATCACATGATAAAACAATAATTATGCATTTAACTGAGTGCAATTTTTTACTGAAGAATTCTATTTTCTGTGAGTTTTCATCTTCATTGCTGCTTTTTGTTATAAATACCGAAATAAGTTTAATAAATGCTTTAACTAATACGACTATAAAGAAGGGAATAAATATTTCAGGCTAAACACACCATTAACACCAGGAGATATAGTCAGTATTCTTGCGACTCGTGATTTATCAAATACATACTGTGTCACCAATGCGTCAGGTTTGATAGTCCTTAGGCCAGATCATCTAGTATCTAGCACTAGTGTTGTCGCTGGTGTGTTCTGTAGACGAAAGGCGATATTGCAGGAGCGTTGGAAAGGGATAGATTCAGCAAATACAGCTGTAAGTACAAAAAGTTTTTTTAATCAATACATAGGAATTGATTTATATAGTCTAGTCTTTTCTTGATCTCAGCTGATTACTGCTGACTTACTTTTGTAACCTTTGAAAAGTGTTAACTTTGATGTTTTAATATTTTTACTTGTTACCTAATGCAAAATAAACTAGCTTTATTCATTACTAGCTGTGCCCCACGGTTTCACCCCTGTTAATTTAATCGGACAATTACCGTGCCACAGAAGCACCCATCCATGTAGCCTATCATTTATATTCTCACTTCGAGCAAGTACAAATTATTTTCATTATTCATTATCACCTAAACTATTTGTCCAAATAACATGCTTTACAGGACAAAAGTTAACATCATAAAATTGACTTTGATTGTTGGCGACAGAACAGTTGTTTTTCGTGTCTTAGGTTAGGGTATTATGTGATATTACTGTGTTTACGTGTTATATACTATGTGTTACGATAAAATATATTAATACAGACAATATTATAGAGAAATGTAAGCAATACGCTACATTACAAGTTGCACGTTATATATTAGGATGTATATAAACCATTATGTATTGTGTGTCACATATGTGAAAATATAACTAATATAGAATAGATTAACGCATAGAGTAAGCCAATAGAGTAAGTATATCGAATATTATAGAGAGTAAAATAGTGAAAATAGTGATGCCGCCCGTAAATTACATTGTTTTTGGCTTATATACGGAATATATACGTAATGTATATTATAAGTAAATATGTAATGAATAGGTAATTCAAAGAGGAACATTTTGATATATGACATGTGTACATAAGATATATAATGAGAGAAATATAAAGAGTTTAACAGGGCAATCAAAGCGAAAAGTAAAGTTAAAACACGAAATAAACACGGAATAAAACGGGGCTCTCTTTACGGTCATTCCTCGAACTACTTAAGCTCGAAGAGGGGCCGTATTGGGCACGCTGCAATTCAACGAGTCTACAAGTAACTACGAGAAGAAAGCTTTGGTCGTCCTGCGAACAATTAATTGAAGACCCGGCACCTCAAGCGGTCGTGCATTATTGCACCCCCCGGACCCCCTCACTACTAACATCACGCCGCCCACTGGCATCCGTACGGTGTCGACGAGACGGGCATCCGGCGCAACAAAACGCCCGTCCAAACAGGGGAAACGTCACCCCCCCCCCCCCCCCTCACGCAGAGGGAAGTGAGGCGTACCCAACATTGATATTTCATTGAATTGATATTATATTTATGAATACTGGTTGCGCCGCTTTTATATAGTTGTAAATTTACCGCGATATTGTGATCAGTTCGCGACTCTTTCCATCTCCGCCTATCCCCCCTTCTTTGGCACATGCATGCAGGACGATGAGCGGGTAGTTCTTCGCCGCGCCTCGTCGGATAAAGTTGATTTTTTCGCTCGGTTGAGTTGATACATTGCTAGCAAAATCGCTCGCTCCTTACATTGCGTGCCGACATTTATATTGTATTGTCGTATTGTGGTCAGTGTTAATTTCAATATAGACTTTAGTGCTCGTCAGTGTTATGACGGAGAACAATTTGTGCAGTAAGTCTAAGACAACCACTTAGCCGGCAAGCCAGGTGGAACCGCAACCCACCACGAAGTATGTGCCAAATTTTCCTATCCAATATCCCATATAGCTGATCACAATATAGTTAATATATTTTAGTATAACAGTAGCAACCCCGCAAATACAGTCCACTCAATTTAGTATTTAATGCGCTGCGCTTTCAACGGCGCAAGCAAATATAATACCTTATTGTGGTTTATGTATAAGAGATAGGCAATGCTATCGCGGACTTTTTTTTAGATATAATAAGGGCCAATATTTTTGTAGAACATTGTATTTACGTATCATTAAGATATAATAAGGGCCAATATTTTTGTAGAACATTGTATTTACGTATCATTAACAATTACGTCAGCGCACGCTGATAAAGCAGTTCGGGAGGGCTTCCACTTCCGAATTATTTAACAAAGTTCAATATTTAAAGCTAGCTGAGAGTTGTAGCTTAATGTTAGATAGCTTTATACTATACCTCGTGAATCTGGCTATCACGTGCAAAAATTATTTTTTTATCCGATTGGTAATTTCAGAAATTAGCGTGCTTAAACAAATAAATCGACAAAAAAACTTTTTCACTTTATTATATTAGGTCTTCAGATATCATATGAAATTAGCGTTTTATATGGAAAAAGTAAAACGTTTTGACGTGACAACGTCTTATAATTCGATAGAGCCGGCTGCACGCACGAAAAAACATGACTCATGCGGCGTTACCTCGCTCTGAGGCGTTCCATTTAAGGCTTGAAGTGCAAGCGAGAGCGTGGAACGAGCGACAAAGAGGCACAATCGGCTTCCGCGTTCGGCCCTTTCATTTCCTACTTTTCCTATCATCGTCCTATACTCAACAGAATAACACAAATTGTAAGAAGTTAAATATCACACATGTTTAAAAGTTGTGAAACAATTGCTCAAAGCACATTCATACTAGTAAAAACTATGTACATTGTAAAAAAAAAAATTGACATAATTGTATTTATGCATACAAATAAATGTAACTTGATCAATTCAGTTGTCATTTCCATTTACATCCTTCTCTATATCCATACAAAATAACTATCAAACAAATAAAATAAAAATTTTCTTTTGAAAAATGATATCTTTCCATCAGTATTTTCTTATGACGTTGTCACGTTCAACTATCGTCAGTAAATCGACTTTACAGACAACCGATTTTAAAAAAATAATGAAATTATACATTTAATCAATCGAAGTATGTACCATTATTATCAATGCACTTTTGCTATTTTATAGGTAGTTAGTTCATTGATTCCATAGATGAAAAAAATTGTGGGGGCGAGAAACAATAACATCTTTGAAGGCGGTTTGGACAGCCTCATCGGAATTTAACTTTTTACCTTGCAAGAAATTGTCCAAATTCCGAAAGAAGTGGTAACCTTTTGGTTCAAGATCTGAGGAGTATGGTGGGTGTTGAAGACATTCCAACTGCAGATCCTCTAATTTAGCGACCGTCTGTCGTGAAATATGGGGTCTAGCGTTATCCTGAAGCAGCAGTGATTGACCAGTCTCGGTTGTTTAACGGCCAGCTTTTCCATCATGGTTTACAATTGTTAACAATACAGATCTGCCGTTATCGTCTGGCCAGCTCTTAGGAAGCTGTAGTGTATGACACAAGCACTGGTCCACCAAACAGTCACCAGTACCTTTTTCTGTGTCAAGTTTCGCTTGGGACAGGATTTGCTTGTTTCTCCTGGGTTCAACCAATATGATGAGCGGTTCCGATTGTCGAAAAGGATCCGTTTTTCGTCACAAATAACAATACGAATCAAAATTCCGTTATTGTTACATTTAAGTAATTTAACGCAGCACTCAATGCGTGTTTGTTGGTGTGCAGCAGTCAATTCATGTGGTACCCATTTCTCGAGCTTTTTCACTTTTCCAATTTGTTTCAAGTGAATTAAAATTATTTTATCACTTACACCGAAGCCTGCCACTAACTCTGGCGTGGTTTGCGATAGATCTGCTTTCCACGGTAATCTTTAATTCTTTATTACAAACTAGGATCTCCGACCGTCCACGGGGTTTGTTTCCAGAACGAAAGCGTTGGAGCCAAAAACATACCGTGCTTTCTTTTAAAGTGGCTTTCACATACACATCATTAATCCTTCGTGCTGTTCATATTCATAAGGACCCTAAAAAAAATTAGCCACAAAGACGCAGTAGGACCTTATATTTTTTTATACAACTAAGGTAGCGAACAAGCATATGGTCCGCCTGATAGTAAATGTCTACCATAGCCTGTGGATGCATGTAATGTCATAGATAACACTAGCGTGCCTTGCCGACCTTGAACCTTCCTAACCCAAGGAGACCTGGAAACCCTAGTTATTTTGTTGGGATCTTCTTTAGGGTGGATGTATTCCACCAGTCAGACTACCATAAGTAGAGATAAAGTTCCAAAGAAATTTCTCAATGCCCTACCACTCAAAACCCATATCAATATGACCAATCATCGCCCACACCTTTTTTACAAATGGTCTTTGCATATTAGTGAGCTATAAATAAAAATCCATGACTGTTAGTGTTCCTATGAAGCAAGCAAATTACATGTATTGCATCAAATATTGTAATTATTATTCGTGTCATTAACATTTAAAATGATGCTACTGAATGTTTTTTTTTTCAATTTAGCATTTGGGAACTGTAACCCAGTCCGGGACAATCTACTAGATCTTTTATAAAACCATAACTAACTTATAACTATGACAAAACAGGATCATTTTCATCAAGGCGAATTATTACCATTCTTTCAGATGACTATAGGTGTATTAGTTCACGAGTTAGTACAAAAAGCACTTACTCATAATATAGCAAATGCAGAACAACTGGCTATTGAAACAGATAAAATTATAAAAGAGTCTATACAGATGTTGTTTGATGCTGGTATAACTGAAGATGAAACTCGAGTCAATATGCAAAGTTACATAAAACCCTTAGCACAGTTCATGCAAACTTATGTAACAAGGCAGTCAACAAAAACCTTGGTGAGATTTCAAGTTTATCAAACTTAATGATAACTAGTAAAATATTGCTCTTCTGCATACGCTCCATAGCTCTTTAGTAATTCGAAATAACTGGATAGTAAATACATACAGAAATAGTAAATACATAAATGTGTCCGACAGGGTCACTACCACCTTACACTAGGTGTAACATCCGTCATAGAAGCATGTATAGGCGTTTCATGTTCCGTGATCAGCCGGTGTTTATCCAGATTTTAAGCAGAGTTGTAGGAATCTGTACCAGACTAGGTCGCGAACACTATCCAAATGATTCCGTCATAGTGACTCTGTTCTGGTTTGATGCGTTTCGGTATCAGCCAGTGTAGGTATATTCAGGTATCGAAGAGGATTGTAGGCTGGCATGAGAGCAACGATCTGCAATGGATTGTCGATCTCTCGCTTACCATCAAGCACAGTCAAGTCATGTTGCCGTGCTACTGTAAAAAAAACAAAAATAATATTAATAAAAAATATGTAATTTACCGTTCCTTGAGTATAAGGTTGCTTGTCCACTGATGCGAAGCGAAGCTGCGGAGCCGTGTTACGGACTTGGAGCTGAGCGAGGCTGCGGAGTTGTGTTGCGAGTTATGTCTGTCTGTATTTTTGAACGCCAATCATGCAAAAACTACTGGACCGAATTTAATGAAATTTGGTAAGGTACATTTAGGATGCATTATGACACGTATGGACATTTTGTGGTCTGTAAACTGCGTTAAACTTGTATACATATAAAATACGAATGTATGCATATTTAATTTTGTAATATATTTAAAATATCGACCGTGTTATGGAAGAATGTCGTAAGCGACAAAATGTAGGTATTTCACTTTATAGATTGCAAATTAGTATTTTAAATAATTTAGAGTATAATCATAAAATCCACATAACGACATCTGCATAAATGCAAAAATATACCTAAATAAGATTCTATCATAAATAACAATTTGAAAAGTTTTGAAAATTTGAACAATAAAATAATCGTAACCGACATTTTCTGTCAAGTCAAATAAAGCGTATGAAATAAGGAAAAGAGATATGAGGTTTTGAGTGATAACGATATATGTGTTGAATAATATTGGATGAAAAGGGCGAACGGTTTATCTTCAAAAAAATTGTATTGTGGTAGTTGTGAGCAAAAATACAGCGATGTTTTAAAAATTATTATATTAACAAACTTGCTACCGTTTCGTACCACAACGTCGAATTAAACAAAAAATCAACGAAATACGCAGACAATGCTCACTTGATTACAAGAACATGATGTTACATGTAATTCAAATATGTTGCGATCTCAATTATACGAGTTTATCCAGTCGTTACAGGTAGAAAAAATTACGTAATCGATGAAATACTGAAAGGTCAAGTCCACAAAGTACTACGCTTGCCCCCATACCATGCAGACCTTAACCCAATTGAAATGGTATGGGGTTTTGTGAAAAACAAATTAGCAAAATTGGATCTCAGCACAAATTTCAATCAGAAAGCAGAAGAACTTGAACACATCTTTGCAGAGTATTCTAAGGCTCAATGGATTGAATGTGTGCATCACACAATCAAAATTGTAAAGGATTACTTATAAAATGATCGGATTATTGGTCGAAATTACGATGATATATATAAGCCTTTCATAATACACTTAACAGAGGAGACGGAATCAGATTGTTCATCAAGTTTAGCGTATGCAAGTGATTCAGATTGAAAATAAATTTTTTCATTGTTGCTAATTTCTTAAAATCTTAAAAAGAAATAAACAGAATTTTTATAGAATCACTTAGTTGTCCGTCTTTCTTTCTGTATTTGTATCAATGTGTCAATACAGTCTTTCTCGAAAACAACTTGAGGTATAAAGCTGAAATGAGTATCTAATACTAAGGTTGAACACATACATATTGCTGTAATTTATGTTAAAGTATTTTATTTATAATTAGATATCCATCACACTTACGATATTATACGTACATTTATCTGAAGATTTAGCTTAATCTAATACCATGTATATTCAGACACACTAGCTGCACTGCGTCCCACAAACGTTAGGGAAAGTTACATTAAAGAACGTTAGGCTATAGTTATGTTCACTGAAGCATATTCAAGCTTATATTTTTGATCTCGATTTTTAATGTGATTTATATATATTGTTTATAGAATGATAAGCAAAGTTGGCAGGGACATATAGATAAAGTATTAGACATAGAAGAAAATCTATGTTGTCCACAATTAGGCTTGAAGGGAAAGATCGATGCTACGTTACAAGTAACAATACATGATCGGAAAGGTACATTTTATTGCATATTTATTATTCTTTTAATTTTAATACCTATATTCTTCCTATTTAAGTGATGATTTACAGCAATGAAAAAATTCTTTTTGGTTTAAAAAATTACCATTTCAATTACGAAAATTAGTTTAAAATAAATAAACGTCTTCAAATAAAACAAGAATTGTAACGCTTATCTAGGAAATAATATTACAATTTCATACAGGACCACAAAAGGCGCTTGTTCCGTTAGAGATAAAAAGCGGTAAAGCGTCTCTATCGGCAGAACATCGGGGTCAGTTGGTTCTGTATGGTATGATGTTGAATTTGCAGCGAAATGAGGACCCAACAACAGCTTTACAACGTGGCTTACTGTTATATTTAAGGTATACTTATATTTCTTAATTAATGCTTAAGCAATGATGGCTCATGGTAGAAGCAATGTGCCTCAGTGGTAGCATGTACAGACACGGCGTCGATCGTTGTAAGTTCGAATCTCTACTATGATCATGAGCTTTCTGTGAAGGAAAACATGGTGATGAAACTATAGAACGGTGGTGGGGCATTAACTAATGCCCGCCCCGCTAGCTACCACCTTCAAGTTGAAAATCTATTGATATGCACATATAGGTGTGTCCCGGCAGCTGCACTTGAGATTCATTTTCCCCACTAGGTTTAGCGTGTTACCATCTAGGGCCACATTGTCACTTTACATCAGGTGAGATTATGGCCAAACGCTAGGGGCTCGTGTAGACGGCGTCGCTGGCGCGCTGCTGCCGCTCCGCCGCCACCGCTCCTCCACCGCGCCGCCGTATGATTGCCATGTCACTGTATTTGTTTCGTAATACATTGTTAGCCACAAAAATTATACGTGTAGGAATAATGAACATGTTGAGTATAACGAAGTTAGTTAAAGTAAAAAGATTGTGTTTGCATATAATAGGTACTTATATCTAATAATTTGCCGAACGTTTTGATATTCATCCGAAGATAATCACAAAACTTACACTCATCTTTTCTTAGATCTTTATGAAATG
Organism: Saturnia japonica; assembly: GCA_033032175.1. Lineage (NCBI taxonomy): Eukaryota > Metazoa > Arthropoda > Insecta > Lepidoptera > Saturniidae > Saturnia > Saturnia japonica. The sequence continues at coordinate 9,691,867 of CM065324.1, read as the reverse complement.
TATGGATGTTGTTCTCTTTGCCTCAAAATAGGATGAACCCATGAGCGTCTATTTATCTTCTTACTTTTACTTAGCCATTTCTTTACATATAGTATGCAAACACTACCTCCTTTTTTAAGTTAAATTCATCATAATCATTATACATATATGTATGATGTTCGTGCTTAGCAATATATTACTAAAAATGTGCAGTAATATGGCAAAACCATGAGGTGGCGGCGCGGAGTCGGCGCGGAGTCGGCGCGGTGTCGGCGCGTGTACACAGCATAGAGGCGCGAAAATGCGGCGGTGTGGTGCGTCTGCGGTGTCGTTTACACAAGCCCTAAAACCTATAAAGGATTTAAAAAGTTAATGTCGATTCACAGTGTGGTTTGATGGATTTTACACTATTCACATAAATGGGTACTTTGGTTTGTTTAAATCCAAATTATCTAAATTATAGCCTGTTCGCCGTAAGCGCTGCTCTCCTAATGGTCTGCGGGAAGCGGAAGCGGAAGGGGAACAAAACTAACCACTAAACTAGACTGTTGCGGGTTGCCGGCCGCTGGCAGCTATAAAGGTTATCGTAAAGGCTTTAGTGGTTTTATTTTTGTGATTGCTACACATAAGATTATTTTACGAAGATGTCATTACCGACGCTGCGGTTTATAAAACCAACCAGCAACCAATCAGTGTTGGAACCAACACTCCTCTATGCACAGCTAACCGAGCTTTCATAGCTTTCATTTATCTAAATACTGTGTATATTCGTGTAAACACACCTTCCAGTGTCCTGCAAACCATCAGGAGGGTCGTGCTTACAGCGGTAGGCCTATAATTAGTTATATACATAGTAGAAAAATTTATTTGTATGCAGGGATCGTGTAGATATAAGCGAAGTAAGTTGTGGGTATCCGGAGCGTCGTGACTTGATCATGCTGCGGAACCAATTAGTTCAATACCTTGCAAAGGGGCCCGGAGATTGTGATTCTGGTATGTTTTCCTATCAACATATTTGGTTATGTTATATATAACACGACTGTGCACTTACATAACATTTTGAACTTTTATTTATTTATAACTAAGCTTGTATAACTTAATACAAAAGAAAAACCTTGGGACAACGAAGAAATGAAGGCCCTGAATAATTTTGAATATAACATATAAATAAATAAACTTTGAGATTTATAAAAGAACACTTTGTGATGTAATTTTTTGGTGTGTGGGGCCCAGGCTGTTACTGCCGTTGCAAATCTAAATCTTCTAAATCTGATCTTGTGATTACCACTGAACACTGGGATAAAACTTGTCATAGTAGCTTATATTAGCCTGTTGCGTTTCGGAATAAAAAACTGAATATGTGAGCAAGGTGATAGGGCATTTTATACTGACCATCAAAATTCTCCACCGCAAATCGATCAATCGATTAAACTTTACTACTATTTCGTCTTTCCAAGTCCTTATCTTGTTACTTTTTATGGTAAAATGTGCTAGGTTTCTAGCTCAATAAAATTACCGTATTGTCAGCCACTAAGTTTCACTGTAGTATTTCCACATCCGCATGAAAATAGCTTCTTATAATGAAAATTTGTCTTTTAGCCACTTGTTTCCTTTTTGTACTGTACTAATATTTAGTACTAGCTATACCCGCGGCTCCATTCGCAGGCACGACAGAAGAACCCGTAGTGATTATAGAAATCGTACTTTCTTAAAACTTTAATATTTTTTTAATTAAATGAAGATATCATGAATTTTTTTATAAGGACTAAATATGTAAGCAGTAAAACCGAAAAACAAAGGTTAAAATCTATCTAGTACTTTCTGCGTGATGCGCGCATAAAGACATACCTCAATCATTTTGATAAAATATAGAAGATGAATACAATGGAACCATTTTATTAAACCAATAGAAAAATAAAATTACCTTATGTATATTACGCAGAACAACTCGCCGACATAGAGGATGCATTTTTATTGTTACAACAGAAGCTACCAGATCCAGTACATCAAGAGAACGCATGCACCAAGTGCCCTTATCTTACACTCTGTTCTTTACATCTTTGGTAAGTTTTATACATTATAATAGCGTGCTTTATCGTATACAGAGTTCATACGATAATGTTTATAAATAAGTCATATAAACAAAAACAGCAATATCTAATTTTTTCATTTATTATTTAAACTACAATATAAATACTTATTTCTATAATAATGTTATTGTTTATTTAAGATTGTAAACTTATTATAAGTAGTAATTTTCGCCATTTCGCGTTCATTGTGAATAATAATAATGTCCACACATTATTCAATGAAAGAGAACTTGCCTTTTTAAGACCATAGATAAGAGTTAAATGTCTATCGGTTTTTTAAGGTTCCGTCAAAAAGTTAAAAGTAACCCTTATAGGATCACTTCGTTGTCCGTCTGTCTGTCAAGACCTTTTATCCCAGGAGTGTGTGGAGGGGTATAAAGTTGATTTTAATATCAAAATACTCAGGTCTGCAATCCCTTATAGTTCTGAAAAGCAATCAAAAGATACGACCGTTTATGTCGCATATTTTAACACTCTCAAAGGGAATAAAAACCTAAAGGGTACTAGAATCATGAAATTTGGCAAGATGCAATACTTTATAGCACAAGTAGAGGAAGAAATCCGAAAACAGTAAATTTCTTATTACATCTTTTTAAAAAAATGCGATTACAAACTTATTTGCAGTTGGTAAACTGACCGTGGCATATATCGATGTAAGGGGATAACAGTTTTACAACGGCAGAGTTAAGTTAGTCCCTCAATATAGTTTATCTTTTTGTTACAATTGTTCGGTGCTTTCATCAGTAAGGTTAGATAATTATTTTTGTGAATGTGGCTGTACAATTACGGAACCTTCGTTAATATTTATAATGGACGCGATTTTCGTTGCTTCTGAGGATACATTTACATACAATATACTTTATTGCACACGAAACAAAAATAAAACAAACTATTTAAATTATTTGTGTACAGTTAGGCGGCCTTATCGCTTAGAGCGATTTTTTCCAGGCAACCTTGAAAATAAATAGATATAAATGGAAATCACGCATATATCACAAAAATACAAATTTTACAATCAAATACAGATTACAATTATAAAGCTTTCACACATGATAAGTACTACAATAATATAATAATAATAATGTTAGTAAGGTATCAGTATGGTAAAAAGGTCAAAAAGAAAAAAAAAAATTGTATCATAACAGAGAGAGAGGTAACAACGATGTTAATAATCTTTTAAAAATATATATAAATCTCGCTTTTCTTATATCTACTGGAAGTGAGTTCCATAGTCGAACAGCTGGAACCTCAAAGGATTTATTGTAGAATTGAGTTTAGCAAGTAGTAAATTTAAGTAATTTCTGTGAGCGGCGGCGTGGCATTCCTGAATCCTAACATCTCGAATTTATCTTTGAGATACGCTGGCCCACTGGGACTATAAAGAATATTATAGAGAAAAGAAAGAATGTGACTATTTCGACGAAGCCGAACTGGAAGCCATCTGAGCTTTAAACGATATTCCGTCATAAGATCCTATTTTTTTAGCCCATAGACAAAGCGCATACGGTCATTCTGTAGCCTCTCTAATTTATTAACCAATTCGTGAGTAGCATCAAGATAACAGACGTCAGCATAATCAACGATAGGTAGAAGTATTGACTCAGCAAGAATCATTTCAGTTGAGAGTGGTAAGAGATTACACATTCTAATTAAAGAGCTCAAAGAAGCGAAAATTTTTCTACTAACTTCACTTACGAGATTTTTACCAAAAATCAGTCCTAGATTTATCGCTGTATTAGACTAATAAAGAACTGCTACACCCTTTAAAGTATTGGGAGATAAAGAATTCCAATCTATCCTATTAAGTTGCCTAGCACCACCAATAAGTAACAATTGTGATTTATTAGGGTTAAGAGAGAGCCCATGGGAATCAGCCCAATGTATTATATTATGAAGGTCTGAGTTTATAACGTCAACGTACAAATGGACTGGAGTTTGTAAATTTATTATTTTATTAAATTTGTTATTTTACTAAATTTGATATTTTATCAAAAAATCGACTTAAAAGTGGCGTTGTAATTACACAAAATCATCAAAATTTAAGGTAGGTTAATAGTGGCGAATATGTATTGTCTGAACAAGGTTTTCTACTGTTTTGATAGAAAGGAAACGAATGACGAACGAAGGAAAAATGTAACTTCTCAGGAAACGAAACGTAACTTTTGATTCAAGGGCCCTGACAATACTGGCGGTTGGCCTACATCTTTTTTCAAACTCAACAACATTAAAAAAAAAAAAAAAATCATAACAAAAATCTGCAAATAAAATCATGCCAGCACCGTTTATATAAACGAGAAACAAAAATGGTCGCAAAATCGTGCCCTAAGGGACGCCAATTCTAATCAATGAACAGAGTTACGTATTGAAACGATTTGAGATTGTGTATCTAGGATATGATTTTCCCCAAAAAGTTGTAAGGTCGTTCCTGTTTTTATTTGTTATGCGTTCGTTTAAAAAGCATCAAATGGAAACTTTTCTTAGGCATACAGATGGTCCTAGCGTATCAGAAAGTCATCCCTTATCGAGATTACGTGATCAAGCTCTGGGACACTTATCTTCTGACCACATCAAGTATTTCTTACATTGGACGGCGTTATTAAAGATGGAGGAAGGAGTGCAGATGTCTGCTTCCCCTTTGCACTCATTGTGGACGGAAAGTGCTGAAAAACGGTAAGATATAATTATAGGTGATAGGAACGAAAATCCGCAAAATTGCTCATAAAATTAATTAAATACATAAGTCGATTTCTTTCACATAAGTATTGATTACAGTTTGCTTACCCTTGATTGCCATTTAAAATAATATTGCTTAACTAATAATTGCTTTGTAATCCATTATTTATATGTATATTTTAAATTAAAAAATTAAATAAATTTGAAAAAATTGTATTTAAGTAAACATAAGTATGTTCTCAATATAAACTACATATTCATAAGTTAAATTTCTTTAGAGTAACAAATAAATAACACCAAAATTTTTATTCTGCATGCCAGGAATATGATAAAATTAGGCTTAAATTTAATGCGATTAAATTATTAACTATTTTTATTGGTTAAAAATCATTTTCATATGGGCAGATCCATTAATTCTCGACGAGTGTGCGCACTAGGGTTGGCGATTTTGATGCCGATTTTTTCCTCGAAATTACACCTAAAAAGGAGACGATCCTAAAAATTTGAGCCCGATATGTGCAAATCCGGCCGCTGGAGAATTTTTTGAATTAAAAAAAAAAGTCAAATTTCACTGATCTTCAAATATTTGTATCTCATTTTCTATTTAACTTAAAGACTCCTTCCTGCCCAGCGGCTACTTTTATGAAAAAAAAAAAAATTTTAGGTCTAAACTTATATCGGGCTTAGCTAATAGCTTCCAACTAAACAATTGTTTTGGTTAATTTTACCTATTTATAAAACACTATTATTATATGTACCGTATTTGAAGTTGAGAGTCGACCAGCAGCTAATATCTTGTGTCGACGTATATTTTAATGGAATCTACCCAGCTTTTGCTTAATTGCTCCGATTTTGTAATGTTATAGTATTTAAAACCAATCAAATTAAAAAAAATCTGTTTTTAAATAGCTAGAACGTTTTTCTCCGAACTTCGATTTGTTTCTAACTTTCAGGAAAGTTGCTTTTTTCTGTCCCCAAGAAGCCCTGAACATTTGAACTAGGGAATCGAGCTTGTATTTAAGGTGTAAATTTTTTAATATAGTTTAAAATTTCCACATATCGGGCACAAATTTTCAGTATCGTCTCCTTTTTAGGTGTACTTTCGAGGAAAAAATCAGCATCAAAATCGCCGACCCTAGTGCACACACTTTCGTCGAGAATTAATGGATCTGCCCATATACATATTCACCGTAAAATTATTACACATTAAAAAGTCAGGAAAATGATTTGACTTTATTATCATTTATTCATATTAATTATAGGTCTAAACGTGGTACCTGTGCTTCAAACTTGCAATTAAAAAGTGTTACACCATCGGACGATAGATATCTTCACAGATTTGTACGACAAGGTAGGCGAAGAATTGAAACTTTATTAATTCAAATTTTGATTTTGTAAGCAATAATTGCTCCGTGGTAGCGTGTGAGGACACCCAGTCGATCGCCGTGAATTCGAATCCCTGCAATAAGCAAGAGCTTTCGGTAAAGGAAAACATCGTGATGAAACTATCAGTTAGCATGTTTGTAGGGTATTCTATAATGCCCCCTGGTTAGCTATCACCCTCAAGTTCCAAAGACTGTCGCCAAGCACCTATAGGTGTGTGACGACAGCTGCACTTGACAGCCAAAACCCCCACTATACTATTTCCATTTCTTTATTTTCTCATGACAGTTCTAATTTGATAGTTGTAGTGTTGTGACCAAATAAGTAATGATATCGATCGCATATATTTCATCGAGCCGAGTGACAGTGACGAATTATCAGATTTTGATCAAAATAAATAAATAAAGATTACCTGTCGTTATAATTATTTCGTTTCATTGTCGAGTACCTACCTATACCTACTTATTTTACAACAGCTTCGAAAATTTTGAAGAAGTTGGCATTATCAATCATGAATTAATACGTGTAACATCTTTTAATGAAATATAATATTAGTTAATAAATTTGTACAAAAGTATCCGGCAGTAGTTTAGTTTCTTACATTTTGTAAAAAAAACTGGATCTGTTATCGTGTTACGTTTATCGATATAGCTCCATCCCTATCAGTTTCTCCGACTCTGGTATAACCTTGTACGTGTGTAAACGTCATATTTTTATAAAATAATGTATACTTAATATAAAAAAGAAGCTCGTTCAAGTTTTCACAGGAGCTGTCATCGAGAAAATAAAGAAATGGAAATGGTATAGGCTTAGCGTGTTACCACGTTGGGCCACATTGTGGCCAAAACGCTAAACCTATATAGTATTAAAAATAGTAATTGACATATTATATGTAGTTTTGTTACAGGTACGTGTAATGGTAATGATAAGACAGAGAAAGGTCCACAAAATGGTGATTTCTCTATTGTTAGCATAGATAATCGGCCCTGGATTGCAGCCGGAATCGTTACAGTTGCTAATAATAATGAACTGGATATTCTACTCGAGCGGTAAAATATTTGCAATAGTTTTTTTTATATGAATAGATATAAATGGATTAAATTGAATCGTCTATCCATGGGGGTAGCCAAGATTTTGGTCTTAGGGAGGGGGAGGTGCAGGCAAGAAATTTTTTTATACTAGCCTGACAAAATATTTACTCTTCCTTTCGCACTCCGATCGAGCGCCTACCAACACCTTACTAGGAGGGTGAGGGGCTAGCTGACCTCCTGCCTATAGTAGGCTACGCTCATGTGTCTACTTGTGATTACGAAATAATGATTTTTCTTAGCTTGGTTATTTTGCATGTCAACGAAACACAAATACATGTTGAAATTTTTGTCCATCTGTTTGTTTGTCCCAGACTAATCTGCGAAACGGCTGAACCTGATTTTGACGGGCATGTAGAGGATTTTTCAGAAAGTAATATAAGCAACTTTTTAAGTACTCGACGTTCTAGCTGCGTTTCGATTGAAACTTCAAGAACAGTAAACAATAATTTTGTATTTCACGCCTGCGAAGCCGCGGGTACAGCTAGTTGCATAATATGTACCTTAGTCGTAATTTCAGTTATGAACTAACACAAAAAAACTAAATTGTGTTATTTAATGTAGTGACAACTCTGGTAAATTCGGTAACTGTGGATAAATGTACTTACAAAATTCGATGTCTGTCTTTTTATTTTTATTAACATTTCGATGCAATTATTTTTCAGTGATCTCAGTCGAAGATTAGATAAAGATATATTGTTTAACATTGATACTTACGAATCATATGCAACGGTTGTGCAAAATTTAACTAATCTCGGAGTTCTTATGGAAGACAGCGATAGGGCTGACAGACTTAGGAGGTGAGTACTTCTTTGAGTTGTTTTACTATGGCTGTAGAGAACTGATATCATATCTGGTAGATATAGCACTAGTTGCTTGTAAATGCTTGTAGGTTCAAGGAACATGAAAAGTGAGTTTTACTGACGAAAGACCATAATTAAAGTGGATCATTACGTGAATTATAGTAAGGTCTGAAAGTGACTTCCTCTTTGTATTTCCACTAAAAATTATGTTTTTTTTAATAGTATTTCGGCAAATATTTTGGCCCTGATGGTAAGCACAGTGCATATCCAAACACAACGGAAATCACCAAGAGAACGAAACCGATCAAAGCGGCGGTCGACACTGCCGGCCTTCAAAAATATCCCTTCCACGTTACGCTTATAGGATCCAATGTTGTAAGAAGGTCCCTCCTTTGAATGAATTAAATTGAATAGAATTTACTATAAACATCACTTGTTATGACTTAAAAATAATTAATACTTAAACCCGATGGAGAGTCTCACCAGTTCTTCTCGATATTTTGGACGTTTTCTGGACCGGTGGTAGTGTTTTGATTTTAATTAAGTGCCTTCTAAGGACCTAAACTGAATAATTGATTTTTTAATTCATTAACAACATACAAACAAGAGTTCTTCATATAATACAACATATATAAATCATACAGATTGTGAGAAGACTAATTGACTAATGCGCATATAACAACATACGTTAGTCAATTAGCCTTCCCACTATCGATATCAGACTAGAAACTTTTATTTAATTCACTGAATATTGTAGGTAGTACAAATATTTATATTTATACAAATCCTGATGCATTAAAGAGTTATTTTTCTATATAAATAAAATGATTGAAGTTTGCCGTTGTGCGCGCATCACGCAAAAACTATTGGATAGATTTTGATCATTTTTTGACTTCTTAGGCACTTGGTCTATAAAAAAATATCACGATATCTTCGTTCAATAAAAAGTTGGTCAAGTTTTAAGAAACTATGATATTTATAAGAATAAAACGTTCTTCTTTCGTCCACAAGGCCGAAGCCGCGGGCACAGCTAGTTGGAAAAATAAAAAATAATATACGATATTTAGGATAATTTAAATAATAAAGGATTTGTGTTTTAGGTTAATCATAGATAAATCCGAACCTGAATTTGAAATGAAACTGCCACGTGAGGTCGGCAGACTCGGTACAAAGTTAATGCGCTCACTGAACATCGAACAACAAAGAGCTGTACTTAAAGCTCTTTCTTTGAAAGATTATGCACTGCTTCAAGGATTGCCCGGCACTGGTACAGTGGAACTTACTTTACTGTAAATTGTTTAATTCTGTCGTTGAATCATTGGATATTTATTAGGGGTAGTTTTGCTAAGATCCTTCTTTTTCTTCTTCATAACTTGGCAACCGATCCTCTTTAATGAAGACCATTACTGCCATTAGCGAGTGAATTATAGTGTCATATGTTATGACGATTCAGTATCCTAACAAGATGGTGGCTCCCTTGTTAGAACTTTCTAGGAAGATTTTGTGGGACCTCGGAATGAATGCTTTCACCTTATATTCATAATCTACTTCACTTAAGCACAATAAACAAACTATATCACGCAAACCGCGCCACCAATATTATATAATATAGGGTCAAAAACCTAAGATAATGAATAAAAAATAAAAACCACAACATGTTAGTTCAAGATCCCGCCAAAAACTCTGCCAAGATCTTTATCTGTCATGCGAGATATATTTTTTACTAACTTATGTTATTTGGCTGGACATTATGTAATTTTGGCGGCATTTTACGTGATGTAGTTAGGATTGTGCACAAGTAAAGTGGATTATAAATAATAACTATGAATTTTAAGTTGCCACAATAACTTCCAGAACAGTTTTTAACAAGGGGGCCGGCCGCTATCGTGTTAGAGCTATGTTTGAAGGTTACAAAAATAATTAGAAAAATATTTTTTTTACGTGACGTTGGCAGAATTGTGCATGGAATACAGCCTTCAAATAAAAAAAGATGAGATATATTAAATCTAACTCTTTCAGGGAAAACTCAAACTATAAGTGTTCTTATACAAATGCTCGTCGGATTAAAACAACGGGTTCTGGTCACCGCTCACACACATTCAGCTGTCGATACACTATTAAACAGGTGCTTTATTTTTAACCGATTTTTTTGTTATGGATATTCAGCCATATCTTCTTTGTTTATGAACCGATTTGATTGATTATTTTTTATATGATAGGGGATAACTCAAGGGTGGTCCCATTATAATTTAATTGGCATTGGACCTTCGAACTCGAAGATACACCGTGTAACTCCTCAAAATCATTGAAGTTGTTTTTTTTTAAATTGTCATATGTACCAACCTTTTAAAGTCTTTACTGTTTTTATATGTTACTAGATGAGCGTCATGGCTACACCCGTTTTGAATTTATTCGACAAACCCTCCACCGCGCCGCAGCTAACGCACCCGTGTAGTCTATCGTTGTTCTCACTTGCCTATAGCTTGCCAAATTGCTTGACGTTCATGGTTACTGCGTCACTTCTTAGGGCCGTAGCGTGAAGTTTTATAGCCTTCTTTAATAACTAGGCTATAAAGGCAAAAATATTTTTTCACATCTGACTGGTAGTTCCAGAGACTACTGTGATCAAACAAACAATCTCTTGAGCTTTATAATATATTTTATTTGTTACTGATCTTATCGAGGATCTAAAATGACTTCTTAATATTTTTTTCAAAATTTATGCATTTAAGCAATAATGGCTCTGTGGTAGCGTGTACGGACTTCGCGTCGATCGACGTGCGTTCGAATCCCTGCAATGAACCTAAGCTTCCAGTGATAGAAAACATCGTGATGAAACCATAGCGTGATGGTAGACCTTTTTTTAATGACCGCCTGGCTAGCTACTACCCTCAAATTGAAAGTTTGTCGCCAAGCACTTAGGTGTATATATAATTAGGTATTAGGTGTGTTCTGGCAGCTGCACTTGAACATCAGTCCTCCCACTATGTTTAGCCCGTTTAGCATGTTACCGCCTTGGGCCTCATTGTCACATAACATCAGATGACAATGTGGCCAAAGGCTAAACCTATAAAAAATAATTCAAAAAAATTTTTTTTTAATAGTAGCACGTCTAAGTGACTTTGTCTGTTGGTAAGCACAGTATAATCTAAAAGCTATTGGATTACATTAGATTATATTATAATACAATCCATAAACTAGCGCAACAAACCGCTTTTTTTTTCAAAGATGATGGTGGTTGTTAACTAGCCAGGCTAGGCACTACTCTATGCTATGTTTTTACATTGATGGATTCATTCAGCTAATAAAGCTCAGGCTGTTGTAGGCATAGAACAAGTGAACCATCATTGCTTCAACTATTATAAGAAGTAATACATATTTCATTACAGGTTGCCTGAATCGATAAAAATAATGCGATTAGGTTCATCATCGCGTATAACTGCTTCTTTACTTCCACGTAGCGAACAAACTTTGATTGCTAAATGTAAATCATCAGAAGAACTTGAAAAGGTCTATGATTCAATGGTGAGTATCTGATGTCACTATTTTTTTGTTATTGGTTGACACAAACGGCCTTGCGGTCCTTCTTATCTAACTTACTAACTGTACTAATTTATAGTTATGTAAGTAATCCAAATGGACAAGGACAAGTAGAACATCTTAAGCAATTCAAATGAGACTGGGAAAAATATAATATCCGAATTCAGACATTGGTACAGTTCAACGTGAGTTTTCTTTACAGCTGATAAAGATGCGACGGAGTCGAAAATTGAAAGGTTTTACCTCAGTGGGTAATAAAAACGCTTTGAAAAAAGAATTTATTCGTACAAAATAAAAGAAAGACATATCAATTCAGGTTTTCTCAGTCGCAGTCGTCGTTCAGAGAAATGGTCTATTATACTCTCTGTGCTCGTACTATGGAGTGTAGAGATAGGGAGTACCATCTCTATCTATGAAACGCCATTGTAGCAAGTGCGTAAATTTTAAAGATAGCTCCAAAACTTATTATTTTTTAATTTTCGCCCACTTACATAACCTACTCCAAAAACTTTTTCCATTATTGATCAAGTTTTTAGTAAAAAATCAAAAGTATAAATCCCTCTTGCTACGCGAGCGCTATTTTGGTGGGGTTTTGAATTGTAATTTTCTGCTTACAGTTGGACACTTTTTCAACTTGTCTAAGTAGATTCTTCTCACCTCTACCCTCCACAGCGCGTATTCTGTGGTTGTAGTCCTCTTGTAGATTTCTGCCTTTTGTATTTTTATTTGCTAGGTTGCCCAAAACAGAACTGTTATCTGTCGGAATATAGCTCGCATATATTATATCCGACAAACAAGAGGTTCAAATTTCTAGAGTAACCTTGATCTGCTTTTAGCATGTTAATATAGTTTAAAGAAAGAGGAATATGTGCAATTTTTTGCTTACGTAATCGGACCGATAAGGTTTCAATGTGTGCGTGTTCCGTGATGCTTTCTCTTACAAACTAATTTATACTCGTTGTACTAAGTTGTACTGTATTCTAGACTGTTCCGATAATTTCGGGAATAGTGTTTTGTTTTTTAAATCGTAACAATATTATTGTCAATTGTTTTAGGAAGTAGTTGGAGTGACCTGTCTAGGAGCTGCTCATGCGATGCTCGCAAGAACAATGTTTGATATATGCATAGTAGACGAGGCTACTCAAGTAAATATTTAAGTTTTAATTTAATTTAATCTTAACTAACAAGCACATTTTTTTATATTAATAGAATTAGAAACAATAAGGTCTTGATAGAGAGCGAGAGTCTAATCCTTATTTCCTTATTAATATGAACTAACAATTAGGACCTGTAACTTGCCATTTGTTGCTATAATAAATTAAATTTTTGATATAAATATACTTACTGGTCTTTCTATATAAATATAAATATCTGGGCGACTACGCAAAGCTCGGCTTATGTCACTAAGAGAGAATGTATTATTATTACTACTATTAGTGAAATAATTTTCACAGTCAGATCAGTAGTTCCAGAGATTCCCTCTTACAAATATACTCACAAACTTACATACATACATACATAAATCACGCCTATTTCCCAACGGGGTAGGCAGAGACCACGTCCTTCCACCTGTTCACAAACTTTATTTATCACATTATGTTAGTTATTAAGAATTGACTACTAGTCAATATGTAAGTACTGGTAAATTTTAATTGTTCCATTCGATGACACTTTTCTATATATTTGACAACGACTTGAATATAATATACTAGATAGAGAATGTTAACCATATTTTTAGGAAACTAATTTTAATGAAAGTTTTATGTTACACACTGAAACTTTAAATACTATCCCTTTAAACTTTACATTAGTTCTGTTCATTTACATTGCAATAATATGTTAAGACTAGCTAGGCCCGTGGCTTCGCTCACGTGGACTACAGAATGCCCGCGCGAATTTTTCTCCCACGCTGCCTGCCATTTTAAAGACAAAAATGCTTATTGTGGGTGTTCCTTAGAAGATAGATGTATACTCTCTTGGACTTTTTTGTAGGTCTGTTAATGCCTATGATTATGTAGCACACTAATTTGCTATATCTCTTATGGTTTACTCAGCATAAGCCATTTAAGCTCCCGAATTGATTCACCATGATCAGTTTTTTTTATTTGTGCGGAACCCTAATTCTTTTTCTAAAATAAAAGTAGTCTAAGTTACTCCCTATATCATCAGCTATCTATCAGTGAAAGTCCCGTCAAAATCAGTCCAACCGTTTCGGAGATTACCCGGAACAAACAGACGGACAGACTAAAATTTTAAAATGGGCTTCTTTGTTATAAGTATCGTATATAATTTCATATGCATTTAGTAAAAAAACTGTTATTTTGACATTACAAACAGACACTTCAATTTTATTAATTGTATAGATTATCAAAATCGATTTTGTTTTCACCACACATACTCATAAAAAAGACTACTTATGCTTTAAAACTCTTTCTGTAAAGTAATCAAACGGAATGTGATAAAAAGAAACTACGTGAGTTGAACTATCTATCTTGCGTACAGAGGTTCTTCTCCATGGTACATCACTTTTATTGATTTGTTTTGTTTATATTATAATGATGGGTATGATATTCGCCATGCCATGCTTTCTACACTTTTAATTTTATTATTAATTATGACCGTGTATTTTAAAAGATTTTTAGTTACATATATAGATACATGTTTCAGGTGTTGCAATCTACAGTGTTAAGACCGTTGTTTGCTGCGAGAAAATTTCTTCTCGTCGGTGATCCGGAACAACTACCGCCCGTTGTTAGAAGTCGTGTTGCAAGGTTAATTAATAAACTTATTCGCATAATTTTTTCTATTGTTAAAATACTTACATAAATATTTACCACTGTTATAGGGCCTAACTATTCCCAGGTTTAAACTTTGACATTATATTGTTATTATAGTTTACTTTTACATTATAACTATATAGTAGTTGATGCACGTAAATTCATTACGTGCTGAAGAGTGCGTCCTCTGCGCGTCATCAGCGCGTATTAGCAGATTTTATGCGTTTGTATGTACGATACAAACGCAAGTGGAACAAAGTTGGAGTTGTAGTTGGTTCTTCTTTAAAAATATTTCTACATACATAATATATCTTAAGCGATCTACACATCAAACCCGCCGACAAATGGATTTTGACAGTCACTATCTCGACATGACAACATCTTGATTGTAACGGTCTCAACCGTCACCGTCTTGGACACCATCTCGGCTATCACGAATATGAATATCACCATTTTAACGGTCACCACATCTTATCGACAGAACCACCTCGATTGTAACCATCTCAACTGTCCCCATCTGTACTATAATGATCTCAACGGTTACCATCTCATCTCAATGGTTCCTATTTCCACTGTAACTATATCGACAGTCACAGTATCTTGACTATCGCATTCTCGACTATCGTCATCTTAATGGTCACCATCACATCTTGACTGTAAACATCCTTCAATGATAACCATTTCTTGGTATAATTTTGCTGTTGCGGCTGTCATACCACCGTCAAATACGATTCAAATTGCATTATCGTGGTTTTGGAACAACTCGGTAGGCTGCTGCCCTTGCTACGTTTTTAGATGTTAATGTTTCTTTGGTCGTTCTTCGGAAATATTTAAGAAAAAATCGATGATCCAAATTATCGACGTCTTTACTATTTTGAACCCCTATCTACTAAAACTGCGAAGCTGTGCTGTCTGTAGAATATTTTTATTCTGTGGAATGTCGTAAAAGAACCATAGATAATAACTACTATATACCTATCTGAGAAAGGAATGAACCCAGCACAAATTGTTGATTAATATTATTTTTAAATCATGTTCTTATTTATATTTAAATATTGAGCTTTCTAAGTATTATATATACTATATGATTTTTGTCAATAATATATTATGATCTCGGTGAAATGTACAAAGTAAAGTATTAATTATATAATGGTACTTGTAATCGAACACAACGCCCACGGAAATGTCTATTGCACAGTAACAATTTCACTACTTATTACACCTTAAATAATATCCCCACCTAGAAAAGTAAATTCCGGAGACAAATAGTAGAAAAAAGAAAATTTTGAAAAAAAAAATCTTATATTTTAATATGGAGGCACGAGAAATGGTACAATGAATGGGCATTCTCCTTTGCCAGATCAAACAAACAAGTCGACAAAAATAAAAATAATAATCAGTTGTCTTGTAAATAACCATAAGAGATATATATTAATTGGTTCATATAATTAAAAATAACAATTTCTGTTAAAGGCGTCTTGGAATGGAAGAAAGCCTTTTTCACAGGCTTATGAATGAAGAAGCTACGTCTACTTTACGATTGCAGTATCGTATGAATGAACCTTTAGCGAACGTTGCAAATCGCGTAGCTTACAACGGCAGACTGAAATGTGCTGACCAGACAGTCGCTCTTGCTAAATTGGATATTGAGATGCAGGTATTGTAGTCGGTCAAAATATTTACATTATGCTAGATGGTACAGCGGACTTTGTTCTGCACATTCTGGTTGTTTAATGGCTCGACCTCAGCGCCACCTATCGGATCCTAAAATAGTCATAAAACATCATCTTGATTTAAAAAATATTATATTGTTATGTTGAGAGGTAGGGTAAAAAGAAATTTCCTTTGAGTTTTCACACTACCTGGGGCAGTCCAGCTGGCGGAATACCTCCATTCTACAGATTTCAGTCTAATAATCTAGTGTTGTGTACCTGCGGTGAGTAAGAGTTTCCAAGAGTTCTTTGGAGATAGGGGGGTTCTCTATGGGCACTAATGATACCTATGGTATTAGAAGCGTCCATAGGCTACAGAAGCCGCTTACCGATCTCAGGCGGGCCGTATGCTTTGTTGTCTAAAAAAAGTCTTTTAGAAATTGCAGAAACACTAACAGACGTACATTAGATTTTTATATAAAAGATAGTTATTTATATGTTTAAACCGATTATTAAATGATATATTTTATTAAGCCTAATTTAATTGACATTGTAAAACAGTAAATAAGAAATGTTATTATATATGCAGAAGTTGAAATCCAAACCGGCGTGGTTATTGACGGCTTGTAGTCCCGAACCGGAGAATGCAGCATTGTTCATTAATGTAATGTCAAATAATACACGTGACAACAATAGCAATAAGACGTGTGTAAATAAAAGAGAAGCATGCGTGGTTCTCGCTCTCGTCGAAGTTTTAAAAGAGGTATTTCTATGTTAACATTGATTTGTTTCTATGTATGACTATGAATCTATATTCACGAAAACAGCTCCAAGACCAGACCAGAGTATTTGATATTAATTTCAACTTGATACCATGCGTTCCTGCGAAAAAGTGCAATGATAGACAGACAATCAGACAGACAGACAACGAAGTGATCCTATAAGCCGTATAAGGGTTCCTTTTGAGGTACAGAACCCTAAAAATTACTCATTTTGTGATTTATTCATATATCCCACTTCTAAAATAGTCTTGTCAAGTGAATTAAGCCAACATTAGCGTTGCACTGAAAGTAAAACTCAGTTGTAGTGGCGAATGTCTAAGAGTATATCATAATGTTTATTTTATTTCATTATAATCGTTGGTGGTACTTCTTTATAGTGGCACGGCAAAATGACGGTAAAGAAATAAGCGCCTTCTAATATTACTAAAATTGCAGAGTTAAATGCTAAAACATATAATCATAACCATAGAACTTCTTATATTATTCTTGATAAAAAAATTAAATCATTTCAGTTTTGGAGAGGGGAACAGAAGAATACGAAATTATAATTTCGTCTATTTTACATACAGTGCGTTTTTTATTCTCACGGAGTATAATTACATTTCATATGATGCTAGTTTATTGTGTTTTTAAAATAGATCACCAATCGCAACTAACCATAAAACCATACGAGTATATACTTACCTAATGATGAGTTTACTTGAAAATCATTAAACCTTCCAAATGTGAAGCTGAGTAAGGGAGACAAAATCGCGTCTCTAGTGCGTTAACCGAAGTGTTCTTTTTAGCAATTTGTTCGTCTTATATTTGTACATTACCATAATGGTTAAATTGCCTACATAGGCAGAAAGCCAAATTGAAAAAAAAATATTTTGTAGTTTCCTGAATTATGTAACGATAATAGTAAATTAAAGGGTGTGTTGAATAACACAATAATATTTCAATTAATAAATAAAAACCTTTAATTCAGTATTTAAAATCTTTCGATTCAAATAGTTGTAACCGTAGCACAACACTACAAAAATGAATGTGGTAACATTATTTTCAAGTTTGACATTAGTGATTGTCAATTTACACCGTGGGATTAAAATCGCAGTATAATCGATCCAAGCTGCATATATCTTTCGCATTCTATTTGATTTCGACTACAGTGCAACAGCGATATATTTTCATTTGAGACTTATTCTTCAAATGTCTTGCTGACCGTGTTTTGTCTACTGTCTGGGATTTAACCGTTTTTACATAAATTCGTAACACAGAATGTTTTTTTTTGAGACTAAATTTGTTGTATATTAAAAAAACAATGAATCTATGAATTAAGTTAATAAAATGAAAATGTGTTTCATTTAGGGTGGGGTAAAGGTATCAGATATAGGGGTCATAGCTCCATATCGCGACCAAGTGTCGCTCCTTCGTGAGTTACTGAAGCGACACATGGTAGAGGTTAGCACCGTGGACCAGTTCCAGGGGAGGGACAAGTCTGTGATAATATACTCCTGCACTAAACATAGTGGTCAAGATAACCAGACGGTCAAGGTCAGTGGAATATAATTATTTAAATTTAGCTTGACAGTTTTTGACATTTGAAAAAATGTGTGCTTATTAATGTTATACGCATGTAACAAGTAATACTACTTTTAGGCTTAACAAAATAAAAATACTTAACTTCGAAAATAACATTTTATTCTGTGTGCCAACAACATGATAAAATTACCCATCAATGATACTAATGTGAATTCATTTTATTGACCTTTTTACTGTTTAAAAAATAATTTTACGTTGCATAAATAGTTTTATACATAATTTTAATTTGATTAAAATGTAATAAAAGTCAGTAAAATGAATTTACATTTCTTTTTTCTTCCTGGCTAACTTTATGTATTCGCAATTCCGTCACATAATGCGCGCGGCTCTCTTTACTAAACACAAAGAAAAAATTATTACTTCAACAAACTATATTGATATGCAGACATTCAGCTATTTGTGAATTTTTACTCTTTATTTATTTTATTTATTTGAATTAGGACGGCCAGTGGCCAATACACCAATACATTAAGAGTAAAAGGTACAATATAACACCACATTTAAAATGCATTGGCCTTTGAACGCTGCCACAGCATGCACTATAGTATGGTAGACAGTATTGTAGTTAGAAATTACAAAACAATTAAAAATATACCTACTAACAGAAATAACCTATAAAAACAAGAAATTGTGCGATCATTGACAAAAACCAAGGATCAGGTATAAAATCCATATTAAAGAATTGAAGAACATCTAAAAAAATTAATAAAAATTAAATTAAATCATAAGAAAATATAACAATAATTAAAAACAAAATCAAAATTTCCATTGCACATCCCTCAACAACATCAAAGCATTTTCTTTGAAATTTATCAATGATTCTCCAAACACGTAATCAATCAATCAATTATATAACCTAGACAACCTACACACTGGTGAATTAATCCCTATATTAGTTCTTATAGCTGCCGTCTTGAGTAAGTTAATAGGGTATCTAGGATATCTTCACGGTGCATTAATTCATACCATGCAAGATTTTGTACAAGAACGCCAAGTTGTTTCGATACCGATACGATATATGGGGTGGCTAACCAATAGCTAACAAGGTTCTGTGAGGGACCTTTTTTTTTCTTTTTTTACGCTAGTTAGTTAGCGCTAGTTAGTGTAGAAACATTCCGATTATTGAATACACATACGCACGGTTCCTTCCTTCCTCCCAGGAGGAAGGGAACGTGCCTATGTGTATATTTAGTTAGCTCGAATCGTAGGTGTAGGGATTCGAATAGATCGCGACCTATTTGCGAACGCGCGACCGCCCGAGCCGAGTCCGGCCACTGGCACCAATGCGAGCGTCACAACTTTGAAAGCGGCATGAAGAGACGATGCTTGCGTCTTTTTCCAAAGTCTGGTGATTGCTGTAAAGCCGCAGCGGCTTTAGGGCCCCTAAGGCTAAATTCTTAGTGTAGTCAGTATAATATAACTTCTTTTGGCTCAGGGCTACATTCCAAATCTCGTTTATTTATCAAAAAAATTGTAGTGTTATAATTATTTTTCACTCACCTTTATGTTGCAAAATTGATGTCAACAGGAAGGCGAAGTGCTGAACGACCAGCGACGTCTCGCAGTTAGCGTAACTCGAGCTAAACATAAACTTGGTTATCATTGGGAATTCTACAGCTTTGGACCGATATACACCTCTGAAGCGATTGATCGAAGTATGCACGTTGGTACAATTAAATCATGAGACTGTTGCAAATTTACACGAAAAATATAAAACATTTATTAAGGTAGAAATAATATTCAATCATGTGTAATTAATTATTATTCATTAGTTAGTAAAAACATCATGTAGTTTTATTGTAATATTAAATGTCTGAGATGATTCGCATATTTTATTTTTACCTTGTAAATGCAGTAACCGTTACAATATTGTAGTCATCATTGACGCAATGCAATGCGATGCGGTGACTTCCGTTCGAATCCCTCCAATGAGCCCGAGCTTTCGGTGAAGGAAAATGTGATAAAATCATAGCACGGTGGTACGGACATTTTCTATAGCCTGCCGCCTGGCTAGCTATCACCCTCAAGTTGAAAATCTGTCACCAATCACCTATAGGTATGTTCTGGCAGCTGCACTTAAGAGCCAGTCCTCCCGTTATACTTAACGTGTTACCATCTTGGGCCACATTGTCACTTAATAATATAATAAGACAGAAGATTGTGCCTAAATGCTAAGCCTAATATAGTATAAAAAGAACCATATTACTCAATCTTTTAAACTTAGTTAATTTACCCAATTCTTCTATTATCATTTTATTCTTTAATTCGGTGAATATAAATGATATTGAACTTTCTTACAAGAATAGTGAAAACTATTTTTATCATTGTTTTTTAGACATTTTGGTGAGGTTGTCTTTGTTCTAAGAATTAGTTTCAAAGTTTCACTATAGTCATTTATTAATAATTATTATACTGCAAGTGTGCTTTGTTACGTAATCGTGTTTTAAAGGCATTGTTTGTTTTGGGTAGTTTATAAAAGTATCCATTGAACAGATGAACGCATTTTTTTTAAATTACCATCACTGGTAGGGTGACCAGTTGTTTTCCGAGCACTTCCGGTAATAAGGTAGAAAATAGTTGTAAGTACAAAAACTGTCCACAGGTTATAAAATAGGTAACCAATAATATGTGGGAAGTTTACTTCTGGGAGAATTAATAGATCAGATTCCTTTTGTTGACTAGTAAATTGCGGTGAATACTAATTTATAAATTCTGGTTTATGTAATAAATATTTCCAACAAAACAGACAACACGTTAAAGATTAAAATAAGCCAATAACAAAACAATAAATAAAACGTAGAATAATAAAATAAAAGAGAAAGTAAAAATTAAACAAAGCGTCGTAATATGTGGACGGTTTCTCGGTAGCTATTGGTCGCACGGAAAAATGCCTTATGTTCTTTGTTGTTGTTGTTAGGTTCAGATTAGATGCACACTTAATCCAAAACGGTTGATGGTGGTAATTGGTATGTGTATAACATAGTTATACGATTTCCATTTCTTTATTTTCTCGATGATAGCTCCTGTGAAAACTTGAACGAGCGTCTTTTTTATATTATGTATGCATTATTTTATAAAAATATGACGTTTACACACGTACAAGGTTATACCAAAGTCGGAGAAACTGATAGGAATGGAGCTATATCGATAAACTTAAAACTATAACAGACCCGATATTTTTTTACAAAATGTAAGAAACTAAACTACTGCCTGATACTTTTGTTCAAGTTTATTAACTAATATTATATTTCATTACAAGATGTTACATGTATTAATTCCTGATTGATAATGCCAACTTCTTCAAAAAATTACGAAGCTTTTCTAAAATAAGTACGTATAGGTAAGTACTCAACAATGAAACGAAATAATTATAACGACAGGTAATCTTTATTTATTTATTTTAATCAAAATCTGTCGTAATCGTAATAAATATATGCGATCGATATTATTACTTATTTGGTCACAACACTAAAACTATCAAATTAGAACTGTCATCGAGAAAATAAAGAAATGGAAATAGTATACAATTATGTTAATAATGTAATAACTCAGGTTATACATACTACACAAACAATTGAAAATTCTCTAACATGGTAGATTTGGTATGTGGGTAGAATGTGTGAGAACTTTAACGAATAACATTCAATAAGTAAAAATCTTTTATATAAACTACTGCATCTAATAGTACTCGGTTATTGTGTTTAGTTTAATTATCGAAGGTTTCATTTTATGCCCTATTCATATTCGGAGAACCGAAACTGTTACCATTTAAGGTGCATTTTGGGTATTCTGTCAAAGCTGTCAACCGTAACTGTCAGTTGACACATTGACTCTCAATATCGTTCATAAAAAATAAAAAACAATGTCATATAAATTTTTTTTCTTTCATTTTGGGTTTCTGCTTATGTAGCTAAAAGTGAAACAGAGATGTAAAACAGCGTCTTTTGTAAGATTGATAGATCAGTCATTTTTGTGGAACGTGGACGTGGAACAGCTAATTCCAAGTGTTCGAGGCATTTATATTTTTGTATGATTTGGGCCGCTTTTGATTTAATTTAAGCACCCAGGTACGTTTACGCCGATTTTTTTAATTTGTATATATCAAATGGAAAAATGTACTCTCGTAACTGAATCACTTATCATAGTCGTGTTCAGTAATTTTCTGTGGTCTGATTCCGCAAATAATATTAGATAGTAAAATTATTAAAAAAAGCCAACATCGTTTTTATAACATCTGTCATAGTTCACTATAATTATATCGATGTTTTACAGCATCTAATATCGATATTATTGCTTACATCCCTATCCACTATCTGTCAAAAACGCACAAAAACGACAACCGGAGAAAATCAGAAAATTTGAAAGCAACAGCGAAAAGTTCCATTTGTTGACACAGATTGTTGATCTGAGGTTGGCCTTCTTATCATTTATTTTTCGTACCGTGGTACATAACACTGTGCTTATCAGTGTGATGTAATACAAATTTAAAATTTTTGTTCATTTTGTTCTAAATTTACATAATTTGCTTCGCTACCTGCATATTTTATAATTTGATTTTTGTGATTATTAAGCGGTGTGCATTTTTGTGAGTATATAATTCTTGTAGTTAAATATTTTTGTAAACATATTTTGAATTGTAAAGTATATACTTTATAGGCAATATTCCTCAATAATTTATAATGTGGACATATTCATAATTTATACACTATTCTTTTATTACGTTTGTAGACATTAATTGGAGGGCGTTTCAAAATTTCATTAGCACAAATTTATATATAATTTTTTTAATAGTTTAACTTGGTTAATTGTATTAATTAGTATTTACTTTTAAAACGGTCAGTATTATTGAATTAGAATATTTTTTTATAATAGATTATTTAAGTTAGTAACAAAATATGTAATGTTCTGTTAGTCTGGTGTGGTGTAGTGATATAATTTTTCAATAGTATTATATATAAATAAAAAAATATTATTTACAGAGTATTTTTAAAATGGTGAAAGCTGTGG
The DNA here is from genome assembly GCA_033032175.1 of Saturnia japonica. Classification (NCBI taxonomy): domain Eukaryota; kingdom Metazoa; phylum Arthropoda; class Insecta; order Lepidoptera; family Saturniidae; genus Saturnia; species Saturnia japonica. The sequence continues at coordinate 9,668,509 of CM065324.1, read as the reverse complement.
CTGTTATTACAATCAGTGACACTTGTTTCAAAGATAATACCAAAGATTCTTCAGGTCCAGCACTAGCAGATTTTGTTAAAGAACTGTTTCCAGAAGCAAATTTGCATACAATAATTATCCCAGATGAAAGAGAGATTATTGAAAGAGAGCTTAAATACTTCTCTGAAAGCAATTTGGAGTTGATTTTAACAACGGGAGGAACAGGCCTAAGTAGTAGAGACGTTACTCCAGAAGCGACCAAAAGTGTTATTCACAGAGAAGTGCCTGCTATAACTGCTGCTATTACTTTAGAAAGCTTAAAGAAAACACCTATGGCTATGCTGTCGAGATCTGTTGCTGGTATAAGAGATAAAACACTTATAATCAACTTCCCAGGGAGTAAGAAGGCTGTAACTGAATGTTTTCAAGTAGTTAAACCAATCCTATCACATGCAATATCTTTATTACGTAATGAGTTAACAGAAGTCAGAACTATACATGATTCTATGCAGTTTGGTCATGTTTGCCCACATTTCAGTAATGTAGATATGTCAAAAGTAGCTCTAAGGCCCAGAGAATCTCCATATCCAATGTTGGAAATGGCTGAAGCATGGAAGATTGTAGATAAAGTAATGAAACAATGGACAGGTCAACTGGAGATAGTTTCCCTAGATGATGGTTTAGGAAGAGTAGTTGCCCAAGCAATGTGTGCAAAAGAGCCGATGCCACCTTTCCCTGCCTCTGTTAAGGATGGTAAATATTTATAATTCTACATTATTTCTATGTTATATCAATGAAGGTAGTAGATACAGTACAGCTATCTGTAAAATAAGGACTTAAAACAGTCATATTGAATCATCAAGTCATTAAGAATGCCATATTTTGGGATACCATTTGTTAAACCCATTTTTTTACATATTTGCTTATGTTTTATTATTAAAATTTATTTAATTTTAACATAAAATATAATTTGCATTTATAAAAATGGTTTTGACAAAATTTGATTCAAAACTTCACCTTTCACAGTACTTACCACCCTTATTTTACTCAAAATACAAAATTACTTAGAGTTACAAAAATATTGAAATATGAATTTTTAAGTTATTAGATAATTAAAATCTGTATCTTTAACTGCAGACAACACTGGTTTAAAATTGTACCAAACCAAACCTCAAAAAGTAGTGAGCATTATGCAATTGTTTCTTTTTTTTTTTCAAAACCTACCACCTTATCTTGTTTTATTTAAGGTAGATGGAACCAAAGACCAGGTCTTATAAATTATTGACTTATGATATGCATTTACAGAATACTAATAATATGTTTCATATTAAAAGATTGCATGTCAATATCTTTGGAGGTTTACCTTCTATATTAGGTTGGAGGTAATTATGAAGGCAATCATTCCAAATCAAATTGTTTAATCCAGTATTATTATCTTGTGCATTGCGTGTGCCGACCGACACTGGACTGTCAGTGCACACAATGCACAAGTACAATATTATACATTAATGATGACGCTACATATAAATTTATAGTTTTGAGCTGTTTCAATATTTTTCAATCCATGCCAAGTTATTGTTTGGTGTAAAAATCAAATTTCTCTATCATATTTTTTTAGACTGGGCAATTCGTTTTGTAGGGCAGACACTTGAGCAGTGTGGGTGTGTGTATTTAAGGGGGGTTTAAATATGTCTATGACACTCACACATTACAAGATACTATATGAAATGAGTTCATATCTAATAGTATTAAGTAATTCTTGTATACTTATACATAATATGTATTTGGTTTCACGGAAATGGCTCCAATGTTTTGGATGAAATTTTGTATTTAGATAATGTTTTATATTCTAAGTTTACCTATATGGTTGTCTCTTTTTTAAGATTCCGAGCTAAACTAAACCCGGTCGCCCAGATATTTATCCTTATACCGCATAGTATATTAGTTATAATTTTTGGATAACCATTTTGTGAAAATATGAATACATTATCTTGTAACAGCAGTAAAATCCTTGTCATGATACAGGATAAACATATTGTTTGTGTAATATTTCTTGAAAAAGAGGTGATATTTAATTAGACATTAGTTGTAAGATGTTTTAAAGGTGACACTTGATAAAATATAGTAACATATTATTTACACATTTCCACCTGACAGTTAATTCAATACAGTATTTACAGTAAATATAAATCTTGTAGGTATGTACATATAACATAGCAGTTGCTATATATTATGTCAATAAAGCAAATTGTTTCACTTGGTATTATGAATGTTATACATAACATTCTGTTTGACAAAAAACCACATTACTCGTAATATGCATTTATTTGTTCGTAGCCAATATTACTTTTTTTTCGAATTGATTTTGATTAAAATAATGTTTAGTTATAAACCTTTAAAAAAAATTATATAAAAAAAGTCAGTACAATTAATTTACATATTATTACCTCTTTTATTATTATTATATTACTTCTGCCTAACCCTTCGGGGATACAGACGTGATGGTATGTATGTATGTTCATTATGTTGTTCGTACGCGGGATAAAATATTTGTTTTGTTACACCAAAGATGTAGGTATAAATAACCTCTTACGTGCATATAAAAGTACACACACAATTTTTGTATTCTCTTTACTCTTCTTGGCTCTGGGTGTTAAATATACTTACTCAATATAAATATTAAATACTATCAGATTTCCATTAAAATCTCGGAATTATTTCTTAAGCTTCCAATTCATTCAGGAAATTTCTAAATGTAGTGCACTGGAACATAAGGTGTATTTGAAAATTATTCCCAGAATTTTCACCTCTATTGCTAAGCCATGAGAAGCGTTATTTTATAGTACTTTTATAATTTAATTGATATTATTAAATTAAAAAAACGGATTGATAGGTTACGCATGTCTACATTCGGACGGCACTGGCATACGTCGTGTAAGAGCTGCGATAACTGCGGGTGATGCGCCGACCACGCCTCTCTGTGCGGGCGAATGCGTGCGTATCAACACTGGAGCCGCACTCCCTGCGGGTGCTGATTGTGTAGTCCAGGTATTTTTATTGAACTTGCATCTATATAAATAAAATGATTGAGGTTAACCGTTGTGCGCGCATCACGCAAAAACTACTGGAAAGATTTTAATCATTTTTTTTTGTTTTACTTTTTCTTAACAGGAATAAAAGTGAGCTGTTTTTATTAATTCTTAATCTTGCTTAGCTTAAAGAAAAGCGCAATGAATTTTTTAAAATACATACAACTAAAGTGCCAAACAAGCGTACTGCCCTTTTGATGCGATGGAAGCTTGTAACACCAGGAGTATCACCAGCATTTTGCCTCTATTGAATTACATCCTAATTGGCTCTGCAGTTTTTAAGTGATGTGCATCCAAACATGGAAATTAAAAATTAATTCGTTGTGGTAACCAAAGGCGCCACCTTCATGAACGAGTTTACCGCGCCGATATTATCTTGCCACTTCATTCTATAACAATTCTATGAAGGTCGCTACACGGCGAAACTATCACGGCGATGCGACGGGTGACATTGACGAGGAAAACGTCAGCGACTCGCTGCGCGTCCGCTACGAAACGCAACGTGCAACACTGCGCGCTTGTCGCAAAACGTGCCCAGCGCGTATCTAAAGTCACTCCAGCCAACCATAACTACGTTGCCTTTGTGACAAAATCATTCGTGTTTAGTGTAAAAAAGTATTTGTGTCTTTTATTAATAACAACAACTAACTATTCCCTAGGGCCTAGTGTAATAGTGAGTCACAAACACCCCACAATACTACATTTTTTATATAAATAAAATGATTGAGGTTTTCCGTTGTGCGCGCATCACGAAAAAGTACCTACGGATATTTTTTTTTATTTTTTTTATTTTACTTCTTAGATACCGACTTTTACCTTTAAAAAAAAATTACGATATATTCATTCAATAAAAAGTTGTTAAAGTTTTAATGATGTTCGATTTTTAAAAGCATTTACGCGTTCTTTTGTCTTCCACGCGAGCGGAGCCGTGGGCACAGCTTGTGCATAAAAAATAAAAACTTGACACTTCTGATTTCGCTCTTGCCTGTCACCAAACTGAGCTCTTTTTAAGAAAACAACTATGCAACGAGTTGTTGCAGATACGCCGCAATCAGTCGCCACTTGCCACGTTACGCAGGTGGAAGAATGAATCTCTCGTGTTGATCACTCGATGATAGCAGGACGGACTCTTGCCGATACACTCGCTCGTGGAGATGGTGCGTTCTCGTTCTCGTTGGCGTAATTCTTGGACAAAGTGAAACAAAAGAAGGAGGATATTTACATGATATGATTTCTCATTCTAAATAGTACTTTGTAATGTAAACAACCTCCTCAATTAAACAAGTCACCGGCCAATTGATAGCTCCTCTCTCCTCTTTTTCTTGAGTTTGAATCCTCACCTGTGTACCTTAGATTTTTTTTAATCTGGACTATTTTGTAACTTGTGTTCAGGTAGAAGACACAAAATTGATATTGGCTTCTGAAGATAGTCAAACGGAATTAGAAGTGGAAATCCTGATCGCTCCACAGCCTGGTCAAGATGTGCGACCTGTCGGTTTTGATATACCCATGGCAGCTACGCTTGTGGATAAAGGTTTAAAAAGTCCATAAGTCTATCAGCTTAAGATTTACAATAATTAAACTCTATTGTTACATAAACTTTAATATGCATAACTATAATCCATACAAATATATAAATGCGAAAGTAACTCTGTCTGCCTGTTATATTTTCACGCCTAAACAGCTGAACCAATTTTGATGAATTTTGGTAAAGAGATAGATTGGACTTTGGGAATGGACATGGGGTACTTTTTGTAGCGAAAACAAATCTTTAAGGGTAGAAAATAGGACATGAAAGTATGTAAGAGGGAAATATCAGCTTTCATGACAACCAGTTTGGTTATTTGAAATGACAGCGTTGTCAATGTTGATTTATTGACAGTGTTATTCTTAATAAGAAATGTATTGTATTTCTAATAATTACCTATTAAATGATAGTCCAGTATTCTTTTTAAGACTGGTTGAAGTGTTTTTAAACAGTTTAACTATGTACGCAGTACGGCATAATGACTGTTTTATTTTATGACGCTGTCAAACCTCGGCTCGCGGGAGTTTATACATCCTAAGCGATATACCTATTGTAAATTATCTGGATTATACAGTTTTGCTACAAGTGAATTATTTCATTGTGTTATTCCACATGTGGTGAAAATAAAACTCCGGTGAAAGTTTGTATGAAGAACACATTTATATTTATGCTTTTGGTAAGAAAGGAACAAAAGGGGTTTCACGTTTTTCAAAAAACCTTCCCGTAAGCCGGTACAATAAGGTATGATTTTAATTATTTATTGAAGTTTTATTCGGATGATTAATGTGTTGGATTCATATTGATATATATTTATAATACCATACAAGCAGCAATAATCCCATCTACGACTTTTTTTGGTTTGTCATGTTCCGAAATCAGCCGGTGCATATGCAGTAATATAGCGGGGTGGTAGGGATTGTGACGGCATATGAATCGTCAACAATATGAGTAATAATAAAGGGATTTAAATAATTATTGCGTAGTAACAAAGGCGTGCGGAGCCGCGAGCACACCGCTAGTATGCCATAAAGATTATTTTTTGCTTGTGTTAATGTTACAGTTACATACTTTTTACATAAATAAATAAATAAATAATTGTATGGCGTAGGAGTGTCGAATTCCTTGATTGGCTGGTGTATATTTATTAATCAAGCAGAGTGGCAAGGTCTCTGTATTCCACTGGATCGTGACAACCATGCACAATTGTTTGACCTTTTTCCATCGTCTCCCTCCCACTACAGAATCAAGCGGACTGGTCGGAACTACATCTGCACGGTAACGCCCATCACAGCACGAACGAAGAAGTTTGCAAATTATTACCTTTGCATTACCGTGCAGATGTGGCTAATTTGTTCCCTCCTTCCTATGATATTGGACCATGCAAACGAGGCATTTCAGCAGACCGGCATGGCCTTACGGTACATGCCATCAGGCGGCGTATAGTTATATTGTGTAAGGTTACTCAAAAACATTTCTTTGAAAAAACGTGACTACCTTCCGTTTTGCAGAATGAATGTGGGTGGTATACAAATATGTTAGCAAGTAACACATAAGCGTCCAGAGATTGTGATTTATAATAATTACTCGCAGTGTTATCCTAGTTATTTACCATTATACATATAATTCATAATTAATAATTTAGATAATCATCATATAAATTGATATTGTAAACTTATTACTACATAATCTGACTTACGATTAATTTGGTATAAAGCGGGTAGGACAATGATTAATTTTATATAAAGCGGGTAGGACTGCGATTATTTTGATATAAAAGCGGGCACGTCAAGCCTTGAAGGATGCATTCGTGAAAGTAACCTCTTAGGCAACGATACTCTGTCTGAATAAACCACGAAATATTAAACTATTGGACTATTATTCCACAAGACCCACAAGTTTTAACATCTCAGAAGTGGGATATAATCAAAACCACAATGAAGACCCGTCAAGCATCAGTGTCTAAACGTTCCCGGCCTTGTGACTGGGACATGGAATCGTCGACCAGCAGACCAAACCCTGTTGACGCCGACCACCAATCTGATGGCACAACTACGCCACCTGCAAGAAAAATGTTAAAAACTCTGCTTACAAAAGAAATACATAAGGCCATACAAGCTCTGGATGACCAGCCTCCGAAGAAACACCAAGCTGCATCTTTGATCCCTGAATTTGATCCAGAGAATGAAGATTACACTGTGACAACTTGGCTGAAGAAGATTGATCAACTTGGCGAGATCCACAGTTGGGACGAAAATACGAAATCCTTCCACCTACAAGACAAGCTGAGGGGTCAAGCACGTAAATGGTATAACCGTCTGGAAGAATACGACTACTCATGGAAAGAATGGAAGGAATTGCTAACCCGTACATTCCCTAAGCATCGCGATTATGCAACCATTTTGGAAGAAATGCTTAATAGGAAGAAACTGCCTGCTGAGAGCATGACTAAATATTTTCAAGAAAAAATCGCCATGTGCTTCCGTTGTAAACTGTCAAATGCCGCTACAGTATCATGCATTATCAGAGGTCTACCTTCTGCCCTGCAATCCAACGCGAGGGCGTTCCAGTGCAATCGACCCGAGGAATTATATGAAGGATTTCTATCTGCTTTAGATGACTATCGCTCTCCGCATCAAGTCTCGGAATACAACCCCCGCACATCTAAGGAAAATACCCGCCAGGCCGATAAACGAGGGCTAATTGACGTAGAGATGCATCCTTGCCCACGGTGTAAGAGAACTGGTCATTTATTACGGAACTGTCACATGGCCGACCAACGCGTATGTTTTAAATGTGGGGTACAGGGTCACATAGCCCCACGGTGCCCCAATAACCTCAAATCTAACGGCGATGCAACTACCAATGTTAAAGAGATAAAGCTTATACAGAACTACAACAACATCTACAAGAAGTCCTCTAAAGTCAACGGAGTCTATGTGAAGTCTTACTTGGACACGGGTAGTCAAGTTAATTTACTCAATAGAGGTGTCTCAAAACTTCTTAACTTGGAGGTTAAGCCATCATACGTCCCTCTCAAGGGATTCAATATGTCATCGCGAGCCAAGGGGAAGTTCAATTTAGACTGCAACTTGACGACATTGACATACTTTGCAAAGCTCATCTAACAGATGTGAATATGAACGGAGTAAATTTGTTGATCGGCCAGCCCGTCATAAATAGCGATGGGATATCATTAACTATCAAAAATGGTGCAGCCACACTCCAAACCGTTGAATCAGAATTTCCTGTCTCCGTGGATGCGGCCGAAAGAAACTGCCATTTCAAAGTGGCTACGGCCTGCCAGGAAAGATTACCGCCAGGGACCTCTATCATCAAGGTGCACATACTTGGAAACTACGATAACAACGAGGTGGTTTCGCCAGCCCGACATTATGACTTGCAGGGTGTCTCCTACTCTTTGCCGGCTACACTGCTACGCGGCCGTCAAGGTTACCTGAAGGTTGTGAATACGGGTAGCGAGGACGTCAATTGGGAAGCGGGCACAATCTTATCAAGAGCCGAAAGCTGCGAGCAAGTGCCGATTTGCGAGGTCAGTGTTAATGTAAAGTCTGGTCTAAAGTCTAGCCTAAGCCCTTGCCTATGCCACACTTCAGAATCCATTTTCAGTATAAGTAATAGCCATACCAATTCGTCTAAGTTGGGGTATGATTCTCTAGATATCGGTCCTATAAGTATAAATGAGCGTGCGGAACTAATCTCGTTATTGACTAAATACAGTAACTGTTTTGCACATGACACGAAAGACTTGGGGTGTTCAAATTTAGTTCAAATGCAAATAAAATTAAAAAAAGATCAACCCATTTTCTATAGACCCTATAGAATTTCGTTCAGTGAACAACAAATTGTAAAGTCAAAAATTTCCGAACTATTAGAGGCGGGTATCATTAAAGAATCTGAATCAAGCTACGCTTCCCCAATTGTATTGGTTAGGAAGAAAGATGGTGGGAGTAGGTTATGTATTGACTACCGGGCATTAAATGCGATCACAATACGCGATAGATATCCCTTGCCTAATATTGATGATCAGATAGCTCAATTGGCAGGTAAAAACTACTTCACTTCGTTAGATATGGCTCAAAGTTACCATCAGGTCAGTATAAATCCTGAAGACACTCACAAAACTGGGTTTGTAACTCCAAATGGTCATTATGAGTATACACGTGTACCCTTCGGTTTAGCAAACGCCCCATCAGTTTTTATGCGTCTAGTAAATAAAATCGTAGAGTCGCTAGGTAAAACTGAAATCCTGGCATTCTTAGACGATTTACTGTTACCATCTATAGACGTAGCGTCGGGTATTCGGTTACTCGAGATGGTACTAAACAAATTTCAGTCCGAAAACCTAAAATTAAATATGAACAAATGTGCATTTTTACAGACGGAAATCACTTATCTAGGCCACAAGATATCTCCCAACAGTATTCAACCAGGTGAATTAAAACTAACAGCCGTATCTCAGTTCCCAACTCCTCATAATGTACATGGTATTAGGCAGTTTATAGGTTTATGTAGTTACTTTCGGAAATTCATTTTTAATTTTGCAGTTATTGCGCGCCCCCTTACTGAACTAACTAAGAAAAATGTCCCGTGGGTTTGGGGTGACGAACAAATTCAAAGCTTCAATGAACTTAAAAATAAATTATGTAGTAAGCCGGTTTTAGCCATTTTTGACCCTTTGTTATCGTTAGAAATTCATACGGATGCTTGTAAACTAGGTATCGCCGCGATTTTGATGCAAAAACAAACTGAGGGTATTTTGCGCCCTGTAATTTATTTTAAAATAGATACAACTAAAGTGCCAAACAAGCGTACTGCCCTTTTGATGCGATGGAAGCTTGTAACACCAGGAGTATCACCAGCATTTTGCCTATATTGAATTACATCCTAATTGGCTCTGCAGTTTTTAAGTGATGTGCATCCAAACATGGAAATTAAAAATTAATTCGTTGTGGTAACCAAAGGCGCCACCTTTATGAACGAGTTTACCGCGCCGATATTATCTTGCCACTTCAATCAGTCGCCACTTGCGACGATGCGCAGGTGGAAGAATAAATCTCTCGTGTAGATCACTCGATGATAGCAGGGCGGACTCGTGCCGATACACTCGCTCGTGGAGGTGGTGCGTTCTCGTTCTCGTTGGCGTAATTCTTGGACAAAATGAAACAAAAGAAGCGTGTCTGTTACTTTTTAATCCCATCGCCATTTAAGGTGGACAGTGTTAGGATATTTACATGATATGATTTCTCATTCTAAATAGTAGTTTGTAATGTAAACAGCCTCCTCAATTAAACAAATCTCTGGCCAATTGATAGCTCCGCTCTCCTCTTTTTCTTGAGTTTGAATCCTCACCTGTGTACCTTAGTTTTTTTTTAATCTGGACTATTTTGTAACTTGTGTTCAGGTAGAAGACACAAAATTGATATTGGCTTCTGAAGATAATCAAAAGGAATTAGAAGTGGAAATCCTGATCGCTCCACAGCCTGGTCAAGATGTGCGACCTGTCGGTTTTGATATACCCATGGCAGCTACACTTGTGGATAAAGGTTTAAAAAGTCCATAAGTCTAACAGCTTAAGATTTACAATAATTAAACTCTATTGTTACATAAACTTTAATATGCATAACTATAATCCATACAAATATATAAATGCGAAAGTAACTCTGTCTGCCTGTTATATTTTCACGCCTAAACAGCTGAACCAATTTTGATGAATTTTGGTATAGAGATAGATTGGACTTTGGGAAGGGACATGGGGTACTTTTTGTAGCGAAAACAAATCTTTAAAGGTAGAAAATAGGACATGAAAGTATGTAAGAGGGAAATATCAGCTTTCATGACAACCAGTTTGATTATTTGAAATGACAGCGTTGTCAATGTTGATTTATTGACAGTATTATACTTAATAAGAAATGTATTGTATTTCTAATAATTACCTATTAAATGATAGTCCAGTATTCTTTTTAAGACTGGTTGAAGTGTTTTTAAACAGTTTAACTATGTACGCAGTACGGCATAAGGACTGTTTTATTTTATGACGCTGTCAAACCGCGGCAAGCGGGAGTTTATACATCCTAAGCGATATACCTATTGTAAATTATCTGGATTATACAGTTTTGCTACAAGTGAATTATTTCATTGTGTTATTCCACATTCCGAAATCAGCCGGTGCATATTCAATAATATAGCAGGGTGGTAGGGATTGTGACCACAATACACATAGTGATAAACCCAGCTATGATATTCTTTTGTTTTTTTTTTGGTATTAAATAAATAAAGTTATCTATATTATTGAATCTGTAGTCCTGTCTGTACTTTTAATATTTTTCCAAAATTTCCCCATACGCATATTATATGAACGATACTGATCACGAATATGCAATTAATTTTTTTTTGTCCGTCAGTCTGTCTGTTTGTATGTACGGATTTAACTCAAAAACGGCATGGCTAATTCTTATGAAATTTTGAGCACGGGATGCTTATATCATCGGTCAGTTGATAGGGTATAAGAAATTTCAATATTACTTTTAGATACTTAATGTAAAAAAAATATTTTCGTTAATTCAATTATGTACACGGGAAGTATAAGTCATTCCATAAATGATATGATGAGAATTTTCAATAACAATATTGGATAACAATTTTTAATTTCATTAATTCTTAATCGATTTTGATGAAATTTTATACACGGGAAGTCTTACTATTTACATAATTAATGGACTAGAAGAATTGTCAATGTTACTTCTAGAATAAAAAAAAAGTAATTTAAAAAGTTTAATTTTCATCATTTCTCAACCGATTTTTATCAAATTTTGTAGACGGGAAACACATCACACTATAATTGAGAGGCTATAAGAATTGTTAATAATGCATTAGAAATGTTGATGATTTGAAAATGATGAAACCGATTTTGATGAAAACTGTACACGGGAAATACATGCCACTCCTCAATTGATACGGCATATGAATTGTCAACAATATGAGTAAAAATAAAGGAATTTAAATAATTATTGTGTAGTAGTAAACGCGTGCGGAGCCGCGGACACACCTCTAGTATGCCATAAAGATTATTTTTTGCTTGTGTTAATGTTACAGTTACATACTTTTTACATAAATAATTGTATAGCGTAGGAGTGTCGAATTCCTTGATTGGCTGGTGTATATTTATTAATCAAGCAGAGTGGCAAGGTCTCTGTATTCCACTGCATCGTGACAACCATGCACAATTGTTTGACCTTTTTCCATCGTCTCCCTCCCACTACAGAATCAAGCGGACTGGTCGGAACTACATCTGCACGGTAACGCCCATCACAGCACGAACAAAGAAGTTTGCAAATTATTACCTTTGCATTACCGTGCAGATGTGGCTAATTTGTTCCCTCCTTCCTATGATATTGGGCCATGCAAACGAGGCATTTCAGCAGGCCGGCATGGCCTTACGGTACTTGCCATCAGACGGCGTATAGTTATATTGCCAAGTTAGTATATAAAAAACGGTGATAAACAGTGACTTCTGTTTTTGTTGCGTTTAGGAATCAACCAGTGTATATCTAGTTGCGGAAAGGTCGAAATCTTTGTGTAGGTAATATGCGTTCCTTAAGTATGAAAGAACCTACATAAGTTATTATTTCATTTGTCCACTGAAATAGATCTCATCATTCTGGGTATGAGTTTTTCACTTTTAAATATTATTTAAAAGTAGAAAATTTGCTAATTATGTTATGTCATAATATGAATCGAATTAAGCACGGATGCGGAAAAGGATTATTAAGTTTTGATTTTGTTTCTAGGTGAAATACTAGACGCGGCTAAAATTGGTGTACTCGCAGGCGCTGGGTATCAGTCATTTACGGCTCGAGTTAATCCTAAAGTAGGTATTGTGTAGTTTATTCATAATATTTAAAAAATATTCAGTAAATAGTTTGTAGGAAGTAGGTCTTTTGTTATTAGATCGAGAAATGTAATCTCAAAACCGTCGCGCTGTTTACCTAATGGAAACATGAAGCATATAAAGCTAATCGATTTCAATAGATTGTTGTGATAATATGTGTACATTTCCCTGTGAAAAGGTTTTTACGCAGCCAGTGGAACATTGCTAGGTTAGTAAATTATTATTAGTGATATGAATGTCTCAACTGATATTTTTTTGGGGAGTGCAATTAAACTCAACGGTGTGGATGACGTCTATTGAACGAGAGATAAAAGTGGCAAGGTGTCAAAACTACATACTTACACTAGTATTATGAAAATATTTAAAATTACATACATATATTACAATTAGGTTTGTACTTTCCATTACAAAACCACGCAAGCTGGTCTACGGAGTTACAGGATATACGCTAGTTTCTATACCAGAAAAATATGAAGGAAAACATTGTGATAAAACCATACTATGGTGGTAGAGCTTTTTCTAATATCCGTCTGGCTGGCTACCACCCTCAAGTTGAAAATTCTGTCCCCAAAAACCTAATAGGTGTGTTTCGACAGCTGCACTTGAGAGCCAGTCCTTCCAATAGGCTTAGCGTGTTGCCATATTTATCCACATCGTAATTTAAAATCAGGTGAGATTATAGCCAAATTCTAAAACTGTAAATAATTAAAAGAGACAGCAGGCTGGCATGACGGCGACCATTAGCCACAGACGGTAAATTTTGTTTTGAGCTAGTGTAAAAAATATAAAATATATGTATTTCAATTTTTGGGCGCTGACGAAACGATCGAATAACACATTTCCTGTTTAATATCCTGTTGTGTGTATTCGGTAGGTGGCACTGATGTCTACAGGCAATGAACTCCAAGAACCGTCAGAGGTCAAGTTACGGCCAGCACACATCCGAGACTCGAATAGAACAATGTTGAAGGCGTTGCTTAGGTAACATATTTTATGTTCAGCATTAGCTATAGGCGAGCCGAGCACGAACCATTCTAATCGGCACACGCAGAGGTCGGTTATATGACTATTGGACCCAATTAATCTGGGACTGATTGGCTTGTAGGTGAATCACCTCAAACAGTTTACTACGTTAAATTATTGAGTCAGTATTGAGACAAGTAGAAAATTGCGAACTATATTCTGATCAATAACTTTCTATAAATTTTAATTGAACAGCCATGTCCATGTATTCTAAATCTAGTTTATTGCCTATGGTATAAAATTATAAATATTTAGTTAAAAACCGTAAAGTTGTATAGGTTGCTAGCACAAAGAATTTGAACTACAGCAGATTTAGGGCATACTGAATTTAAAAAAAAAATCTTGTAGTAGCAATAATCAGACATGCAATAAATGTAATAGTAGGCTATGACTAAACAGTTTTTAAAATATGAAATATTTTAATAGGGAACATGGATACGATAGTATCGACTGTGGGATTGCACGTGACTCCCCAGAAGAACTTGTGGCAGGCATTGCAGCCGCTTTGTCTCGCGCAGACGTGCTCGTGTGTACCGGCGGCGTGTCCATGGGCGAGAGGGATTTGTTGAAACCGGTTTTGATCAATGTAAGTATTAATCAAAACCACCAGTAATGTTAATAAAAACCATGATGTAGTATATTATATAAATCGACAATGGGTAGATTTGGGCGAGCCGAAAAACAAAATACATTAGTGTGCGTGTAATAGTACTGCACCATGTACTGACTCGGCTTTAATGTCGATATCGATACACATATCGGTGTATTCATGTCGCCTAGTTATACAACCACGCATTTTTTGTAATAATACAAATCTATATAATAATAGCGGCGCCCCGCGGCTCCGCACGCGTTTATTAAGCAATAATAATTTTCATCCCATAATTGTGTTTTACTCTTATTATTGACGATTCATAAGCTAATGACATACTAACTTTTTACAAAATTTCATAAAAATGAGTTTTGAATGAATACAATTTTTTTTTAACTTATACTTCCTATGTACATAATTTTATCAGAAACGGTTGAGAATTAATTAGATATATTATCTTAAAAATAATGAAGGTATTAATTAACAATTCTTATTGACCATCATTTATGGATTGACTTATACTTCCCGCGTACAAAATTTCATAAAATTCTTGTGCTCGGTGTCTTAAAAAAAAAAAAAAAAATCTATCTAGGTAAACTTGGAATGTAAAACATTATCTAAATGCAAAGTTTCATCGAAATCGTTGGAGCCGTTACCGAGAAACCAATTACACATATATATATATTTATATATATATATAAATATAATGTAGGTACAGAATCAGAACGCAGCTTCACTCGTTTTACGTATCTATGAGACAAACATTCTTTTTTCAAAATGCTTGCTGCGAATTTTTGAATATTTTTTATTATTATATATATATATATATATATATATATAATAATTAATGAATTTATTATAATAGTCGAATATTTTGAGGAAATCTAAAAAATTACAAAGATTAAAAACTATTTTGTAGGAATACACACAAACTCCTTTCGATAGACGGTTATCGACATATGTCAATCTCTTTGAGTTTCAGATTAAAATTCGCAAATATTCACGTACTTGATAACATTTTATTTTGAATTCGTATATTATCAGAGAATGAATGTGATTAAGTACGATATTTTTTACATTCATATAGTATACAATTTTTATGAACTTACTAAAACAATTTAGTTTGTTAGCTAAACATCTCAATCGTACTTACCTGTGAAATGAATAGTTTTCTTGATTTTTTTATGGAACGAGTTCCATCCACGAACTTCACACGTAACCATAACTATAATACGTCTACCAAACACTAAATTATATTGTAAAACCTTATATTTTACGAATATAAGCGATATTTATTTTCGTCACTATTGACAACGGGCTCTGCAGGACCATGGCTTTTAGAGATATGTGATGTGTCCCTACTCGCTCTGGCATATGTCTTATTATGCTCTTTCTCTGTCGTATAGCAAGTCTATATTATATTACAACAAATTTTGTGTAGCATGACGTCTCCTGCAATGAGCAAAGATTATACGTAATAAATATGTGAAGGTTAAAATGAATGGGTAATATTAGGAATAAGTCGTCGCAATCGTAGAACAAAGCCGCATCTACAGAAAGGCAACTTTACAGGAGAACATTTCGAGGTTGAATTTTTTTTTTTCCGCTTACAGCACCGCCGATATTCAACTCAAATTTCTTTTTTATTCCATCTACAGAGGATATTTTTAAAATAATTATATGCAGTATAATAAAAAAAAACAGAACTGCCCTTGTTCTATGATTGTGACGAAGTGTATCAAAGGAAAAATTTAAAGTAGCATCAATGACAAAAAAGGTTGAGGAGTGCTAGGTTAGCATGGTATGGGCATTTCATGAGGAGGTATGGAAGTCATGGTGGTAAGTTTAGAGGTGGACGGCTATAGGAGTAGAGGAAGACCGAATGTATGGATGGATTGTTTAAGGAATGATATGTGCATAAAAGCTGTGAATACAGTTGATAGAAAGTAGACTGTAGAATGTAGAATAGGAAAACATATTATGCCAACTCCACTTAGCGTGGTATAAGAGCAAGAAGGAGAACATAACTTTTATCTTCAGATCTAAATAATTTAAAACACTCTGAATCCCACTTCTGAATGCGTTTTTATATGCTAAAAATATTTCAAACACTTAATAGGACACTATCATAAAAAAAAAATCTATGTTCTTTGTTTCGTTTATATTCTGTAGATTTAATAAATTGATGTAGGAACAGGCTGTCATTATTGCCTAAAATATATTACGATGGATTTGCGCAAAGTAACACCTTTATAAATCAAAGCTAATTAACTATTTAATGTTCATATTTTAAAATAAAATATTCGTAAACTATGTCTAGTTTAATAAATTCCTGTAATATTTTTAGGATTTTGGGGCCAACTTGCATTACGGCCGTGTACGTATGAAGCCGGGTAAACCTAGCACTTTCGCGACGTGCCAATTCGACGGAAGAACAAAATATATTTTCGCATTACCAGGTAAACTTGGAAACTCCTATCGAAATTATCATTAATGAACACATTCTTTTGTAATGAAGCCAGTACTCATAATTTTTTTTAAGTTTTATTCTTTGGGCTCGTTTAGTAAAGGGTAAATTTGAATGCTGTGCGCGTTGCCTATGTAACGTAAGTGCAACATGATGAAGCTAGCCAACAATGATAATTATGTAAATTCATTTTACTGTCTTTTTTTAAATTTTGTATAAATAAACATTATTTTAGTCAAATAAACTTCATCATGTAGTTGGCTCGCAGTATAACATTTTTGGGGTTATTTTTGTTTTGTTAGGTATCCCAAAGAAGTATAACTTATGTACCCACATTTTTTAAGTTATATCTGTGGCCCGTTTGTTTATTTCTTAATTGTACTAGTGAAGGGAGGCATCATAGAAATTGCGCTCATCATTGATAAACGACATATTTTATAGGAAATCCAGTATCGGCTTACGTATGTTGTCTACTGTTTGTTATTCGCGCTCTACGTGTTTGCAACGGGCAGAATGGGGCGTGGCCTCGATTGCGTGTGAGACTATCGCACGCTGTCACTTTAGACCCGCGTCCTGAGTACGCACGCGCAGAGATCCACCTCCCGGATAACGACGAATTACCCACTGTTAAGCTGATAGGCAAACAGGTATTATAAGAAAACCTATTTAATTAATAAAATGATTTTAAAACAAATACATTATTATAAACTAGCTGACCCATGCGACTATTTCGCACATTATATTAGAATGTAATAATCTAACCACTGCCATGTTAGTTAAACCGATTATTAAGAGAATGGCGCCTCCTACATGTTAGTTGAATATATTTTCATTACAATGCCATCCATTGTTGGAAAAGGTTTTTTTTAAGATAACATTTTTTTAAATCTTTGATAATAGGCTTTGTCGCGTTGCGACTATGACGTCTCGTAAAGACCTCACAAACATTATACAATTTTTTACTAAATTGTAAACACAATTTTCAATTCTTATGAGGTATTTTCGCACTCTGAGACAGAGGGTTTGACACCATCGAATTACAAATACCTACGTCCATGCATACCAAGTTAAGTAGATTCCTACAATTTTCATACTAACACATTCCACGAAAATGTAATGTACATACATCCTCAACCACACCACATATCGTGCAATTAAGTGATGCTACTTTTCTTATTAAATGTAAAAACTTATTTGATGGACTATATGTCCTGAGCTACGACGGAAAGCTACTACAAAGTCCGATCTACTCAACATTGTTTGATCGATCCATGGAAAATCAAAATGAGGCTATGGTTGTATGTGTAGTCTTATACTAGATTCATTTTTCTTGCGATCTCTTATCAAAGTAAATTTTCACATATCTTTACAATAACGTTTCACTTCAGACAAGTACTCACTATGAATAGGAGTGATCTATATAGGAATGAATGTTACCCGTTATAAATGTGTTATACGTCAACAATACAGAGCGGGACCTCGCACCGAGAGTGCGAACGCATCGGAAACGATTCCCTCGAACTCTGTATAACCGGCGGCGAATACACGCTACGGTAACCAGCTGTCTGGAAACCAATGCGTGCAAGCCACTCTCACTACGTGTGACCGACCCTGCTCATGCCCGAAACTACAGGCGTGAAAAGGGCGAAACATTAAGGTACACACGCAGTGAGGTGCCTTCCTGTAGGCGTGGCGCTGACGTAGCACGGGAGCGGAGAGGACTGGGTCGCTGGCGGGTTGAACACTTGTGAAGACAATGACACACAGATACCACAATAAAATTTCGCTGTATTAATTCTTCTCAAGATACAATAATTCTTCCTAATATTATTTTCTTAGTACTATTTCTTCTAGTCTTGAGTCTTCTTTCTTCAGCTTGTGGCACCTGTGTGCCAGCAGGCCGAAACAGCCCGTCTTTTATTTTCCTGTTGGAGCGGGACGGAGCGATAGCGTCTATTTCTCTACTATTTTAACATTACCAAATATGGCCATGTCACGCCACCGCCGTAGCGCGCCGCGGTTGCACTATTGCTGTCCCTGTCTGTTATTACTATTATTCTATACAATTTACAATAAATCGCTAATATCTCTAAAAATGTTAATCAAATTACTATGAAACCTATCTTAATTTATCACGGACATCAATACCTACATAAAAACACTAAATATAACATTAAGGGTAAATAAACATAGCAAATATAAAACATTAAACATTACAACTTTAAACGGCCTATAAACACGATATTATAAGTATTTTTATAAGTTCTTTACTATCCATATATACCTACAAGTTATAACCTTATATTCAAAACATTGAATAACTGATTGTGTATGTAAATTCTTAGTCCCTACAACTTATACCTACAATTATGATTACATTATTATTTATTATCTCTATCATCACGCCTAGCCCTATGCGTCGCTAACAGACGTATGGTTCTACCTTTACTCTCAGGTCTCAGGTTATCTATGTATACATAAGCAGGGAGGAATGAACCCTGAAAATCAAGTCCAATAGTTTCAGATGGTACTCATCGATTTTTGTTTTCTATAATACTTGATTTATGTTCACTGTTTCGTCGACTAAGCCGTTTTACTGAAATCACTTGGACTGAAAATTTTACATTGTCTAAAATGTCTTGCGGCGAAAGATCCAGTTCTATATTTTTAATAATAAGATAGGAAATGCCTACTTCTGTGGTTTTCTGGCATTTATATTCGAGGTCTAAAAAGGTCTTACAATTACTAAAAAATTCGGTCTCATCTTCAAAGGACATTATTATCTTATACGGTTCAATTCTGTGTATACCCAAAATGTTGTTATCTCCTAATAATCGAATCAAAGCAAATAGTTTGGGTAACATCTCTTTATAAGTGACACATGTGTCAATGAACTCTTCAAGACTAAATAATAAGATTTTCATTAATACGTCTTGTCATGGTTTTTCCCTTCTTCGTAACCATAGTCAAGTCTTCAATATCAACCTCTTTTCTTATTCTTTTTCGCGTTATACCGTCATTTGTTATTTCTTCATATCGTAATGATGTTGTGTCTTCACAATCCTTCGTCTCACTACTCATTGATTGAACTAATTCGCAATCATCCCTTGTTAAATCGTCCATGGTAAAGATGAATACAATGCATATTTCCACCTCACAGCTGACGAGGGCGGGCGACCGAAGTCGTAATCACTGGTACAAACCGGTTATACTAACACGATAAGAATCACAGAGAAGTGCGCGTCTAGTCACCAGTGTGCTCCGTCGAAAACGGAACATTAATTTAAAACTATTTGTCTATTTTTCGTAAAAGCGGGGAAAATAACCTTTAATGTGATGTTTGAATCATTTAACCTTGATGAAAAATTAAGGGAGATATGATGTTGCTAAAAAACCTCCTTTGAAAAATAATATATAGGGACAGTCCTTACTCGTTAATTGTATGGTAGTCTATTACTATCTCTATTTTTAGTTTAAGTTGCTAATACAAGGTGTCCAGAAAGGGTATCGGGTATTTGTAAGTTCAATGAAACAAAAATTATTTGTATGCAATAAAAAAGTTTATTGTAGCATATGAATTGGAGAATTATTTGGAAAAGATGATGTTATCCAAATGATGACCGTTACGTTGCTGGCACTCTTCTAAACGGAAACGAAGATTGGCGATAACACGTTGACACATAGCTATCGATATTGCTGCCATTTCTGACCTGATGTTTTGCTTTAACTGGGTTAGATTTGTCGGATTGTTTTGATAAACCTTTCTTTTAAGGTATCCCCATGCAAAATAGTCAAGCGGGCTAAGGTCGGGGCTTCTGGGAGGCCAGTTGATGTTACCCCTTCGCGAAATGACTTTATTAGGGAATAATTCGTTAACAACTTCCATTGAGTCATTTGAGGTATGGCAAGTGGCCCCATCTTACTGGAACCACGTTCTTGAGTTGAAACCTGCAAACTCCTGCAACTCTGGGACCAAAAAATTTCGCAACATATCGCAATAACGGTCACTATTCACATTAATTGCTCGGCCTCGTTGATCTTCATGAAAATAAGGACCAATTATGCCTTTAGCAGACATAGCGGCCCAAACAACGACCTTTGGGCTATGCAGGGGTCGTTCATGCTTTCGTCTCGGATTCTCCACTGCCCAGTACCGACAATTCTGCTTATTAACATGACCATTCAGGTGAAAATTCGCTTCGTCACTGAACAGTATGTTGTTAAAATTGTTCAATCGCTGCAGCATTTCGTTCGCAAAATTCAGTCGATTAGCATAGTCCGTATCCTTCAATTCTTGAACCAATTGAATTTTATAGGTTTTTAGATGTAAGTCTTTCTTTAAAATCGAATGTAAAGACGATTTTTTGATGTTCAACGCTTAGCTTCGCTTTCGGATGGATAAAGACGGATTTTGACGAACCGACGCCTCAACTTCTTCAATTGTTTCTTCATCGCGAACTGAACGAGGACGACCAGAGTTTTGAATTTTAACTGTCGCACCTGTATTCTCGAACATCCTGATCCATTTCCTAATGCTATCGTCACTTGGCGCGTGGCGTGTACGATATTCCGCACGATAGAGACGTTGAGCAGTCACTATTGAATCACCATTACGATAATACGCTCGTACGCAAAATGCGCGATGCGTCCCCGAGTACTGTTCCATCGTGACTAAAACTCCACAAAAAGGCGGACGCCACGAACCCCTCCCCGCACCCTTTAGACGCCCCGTTTCGAATATGGCGCGAAAACAAATATCCGATACCCTTTCTGGACACCTTGTATTTTAGACTTATCAGAGTCTACTGTAAAAATCCATTACAATAAATAATGATTCATGTACTTCGTACTATAAAGTTAATGAAATGGAAGAATATCTATACTATATTATACCATCTATACAAATATTATAAAGCTGAAGAGTTTGTTTGTGTGGTTAAATTCGCTAATCTCAGGAACTACTAGTTCGAAAGGAAAAATATTTTAGTTTTGGATAGCCCATCTATCGAGGACGGCTATAGGTTATATAACATCACGCTATGACATATAGGAGCGGAGGATCAATGAAAAATGTTTCAAAAAAGAGGAAAAATTATTCCTTTTGAGAGCTTCCATTATGAGACGCTGACGAAGTTGCGCGGGTCAGTTAGTAAGTAATTTAAAAAAAAATGTGTGTGTGTACCAGAGTACACAGGTAAGAAGTGAAACTTCTTTACGACATAACATTTTTCTACTATTTGCAACTTCACGAAAATGGGGTAGATAAGGCTTAAGCCTTAAGAAAAACAATTTTTTCCGTATTAAATTAAAGCTATTTTATTATTATAGACATGCATACAATTAATGAGTAATTTATTTTATCATTGTTCTTATTATAATATCATTGCTATTTATTTATTGTATTATATTTACAAGTTATGAATAAATAATTGGAATTATCTTTTCAAAGTAATGCAATTATATGATGACTGGGATAGCAGGAGGGCGTGTAAATAGCCCTCCTACGGCGGGAGCATATAATGGGGGTTAAAAAGGCGTGTAAATAGCCTTCCTAAGCGGCAAACTAAAAGAGACACTAACTAGACTAGAAATAAATACACATAGGCGAGCGGGCGGGCGAATGATCACATGAAAGTAGCAATAAAATGGCAATAAGTTAGAAGAACGTGCACTTACCTGTAGACCTTGCTAGCGACTGCGGTGCGGGCGTTGGCAATGATAGCGCGTGGGCGGTGAGGGTGTGACGTACATCACGTAGCTTCTACGTAATACATAATGTGTCGCCATCTAGGCAGCTAGCGGTAAAGCGTTATCGACCGCGAGTTATAAGGACGCTTTGGAAAACTCGCGGTAATTAGTAATTAACAAGCTCCCCAGGTGGCGCAATCCCAAAAACTCACTACGCATATTATTACTACTGCCGCGCGCAACCAATGACAGTTAATCTTGTAGAAATGCAACGATTTTATAAAATTAAAAATGAATAAATACATAATTAAAAACCTAGATTTACAGTCATATTTATTAATACTTGCTAATTTTAACAGATTTATATACATTCACTGATACTTACAATCAAAAAATGAGGTTAACCTCAAATAAATATTAAAATCATGCTCATACGTGTTGAATTTATAAAACGAAATATATAATCACTCTCACTTTTCTTGTAAATTCACTTAAATTTGAATAAGTCTTTTATTTTATCACTTTCAAATTAATATATTGTTATTCTTATTTCAAACCAAACTTCAAAACTAATATATTGTTGTTGTTATTATAATATATTACATTATATTCTTTACGTCACTATACTAAACTTTGATAAAAAAAGCAACATGGCGCGTAACCGAAAAACGTGACGATTGCTACAAAAATTTCTCCCATACGTCGATAAAGAAGTTTCACTTCAATAAGAATGCATACAAATTACCAATGCATTTCATGGTATGAAAAAACTAAATATGTATAATTATTAATAACTTGTTGAATAAACTTCTTTATGTTTTTGTTTCCACTTAGGTACTCGTCGAAAACCATAGATTACAATGAATTTTATAATTATCTTTAAGTTACATTTTGTAGTAGTTATCCTAAAAATATGTTTTTGATATTCCAGTGTAGCAGTCGGCTTCTGAGTGCATGTGGAGCTAGTGTCCTTTTGGAATTACCTGGACGAACTGACTCTATGCCCCAGCTGCCTGCGGGATCAGTGGTCACTGCTCTGCTAACGTCACGTCTAGATCTTAGTTCGCATTGATTTCACTGTTTTTACCGAAACTGCCTTATTCTTGCCTATATGATTATGTATTACCAGATCTAAGAAATCGTCACAGTCGACAGTCTAAAACCGCTTGTTTTTCTACTGTATTGGAGTTTGCATTTTGAGTAGTTTATTTGTATAGCAGAATCTCGTACACTATATTATAAAGATCTTTTACTTCGAATCGCATATTTTTAAAATAAAAAGTAAGGGTATTTTCCATTTCTATAGTATTTATTTTGTAGCAGTCCATTTTGCATGTTGATTGAGTTAGGAGCAATGAAGTAACAAGAGAATGTGTTAGGAACAAAAAAAGTTTCCAAATTATGAAAATCTCATTATCATGTGAGCTTTTAGCAAATGTTTACTTATTAGGAGATTTGATTATTATAATTTAATTGTGTACAAGACACTCAAGTCTTCCAAGTAAAATTGTTATATTTTTAGGGTATTGGGTTTGTTTATATCTCAATAAACTGTTGTGATTTAATTTTGTTTTTATTTATATATTTATACTATTTCCATTTCTTTATTTTCTCGATGAGTTCTAATTTGATAGTTGTAGTGTTGTGACCTGTTGTATATGATATAGTCTGTGATTACTTGTTATGATGTAGGAACTTGAAAATAAATCAGTTGTATCTAAGAGATCGCACGGTGTAGTTTGATTTACATTATACAAACACAACATGGTGTCAGGTGTGGGGTTTGTAAAGTAATTTTCATTGAGCGGGGATGGTAATCTCGCAGACAATTATCGTTACTGGAAGAAAACTTTCGATTGGTATTTAATTGCGAGTGGAAGAGAAAACACCTCGGATAGAGAGAAGTGTGCATTGTTTTTGCACGTTATCGGGCAAGTTGGACGAGATATTTATGAAGAATTGGACCTAACACAGGAAGAAGAAATCATTTATACATCGTTAAGCGATAAATTCTCAAAAAGGTGCGATCCCCAAAAGAACATTAATTTTGAGAGACATATATTTTTTGAAACAGTACAAAATACCGAAAACTTTGAGAAATTTTTAGCATTACTGAAAATTCGAAGTAAAACATGTGAATTTGAAAAACTTCGCGAAAGTTTGATATTAACTCAATTAATAAGGGGAATCAAGGACGGGCAGTTGAGGGAAAGTATGCTAAGAAAAAGTGATTTAAAGCTGGAAGAAGCTGCTTCGTGGTGTCGAGCGGCAGAGATAGCAGGCCAACAGGCGAGCACAGTGCAACTGACGGCATCAGGAAGTAGCACATTCACGGCTACAAACAATTTAGTAGTGCCTGCCGAGATTGAACGTGTAAGCGCGGGCATGACGAGTCGGGTGCTGCTTACAGATCCACGGCGGCGCGAGCGGGCGCAGCGAGGGCGATGGAGCGGCAACGTCTCGAGAGGGCCACGCGGCACATATTATGAAGACTCGCGAATGTGCAGTTATTGTAATTTTAATCATGATCGTAATAAATGTCCGGCGTATAATGTAAAGTATTATAGATGCAATAAAATAGGCCATTTTACAAAGTGCTGTAAGACTGTTGTTGAAATTGAACTTTCATCGGGCAGTGATAACGGGGAAATTGTGAATTTTATCGAAATAAATTCTGTATCAAAAGGATGGTTTGAAAAAATAAAAATAAATGGTGTAGAAGTTAGATTCAAGTTAGACAGTGGTGCCGACGCGTGTGTAATGTCTAAAAGCAGTTTCCAGGAGGCTGGCTTTGATTTAAGTATGTTGCACCGTTCGGGAAGTATACTACGCGAGGTTAGTAAAAATATATTACCAGTGTTAGGACATTTTAGGGGAAAACTTCGCCATAAAGATAAAGTATTTATGAGTAAAATATACGTTTTAGATTTAAATTGTAATAATTTGTTATCGCGAGATGCGTGTACTGCGCTTCATTTAATAATTCGTGTTTACGAAATTCTTGACACAAAACATTGTGATATGTTAGACAAATATAAGTGTGTGTTTGAAGGAATAGGTAGGTTGCCGGGTACGCACACTCTAATTATAGATGAATCGATACCTCCTGTTGTGTGTAGTTCGCGAAAAATACCAATTAAATTGAGACCTAAACTTCAGGAGGAATTGAATCGCTTAGAAAAATTAAACATAATAAAACGGGTGGATGAACCTACCGACTGGGTATCTAGCATTGTTTTAGTTGAAAAACCAGACGGTAAGCTACTTTTGTGCATTGATCCACAGCCTTTAAATAAAGCTATAAAAAGAAGTCACTTCCAGTTACCGACACTTGAAGAGGTTACAGCTAACTTATCAGGAGCTAAGTTATTTTCTCACCTAGACGCGAGCAAGGCTTTCTTTATGGTAGTCTTAGACGATTATAGTTCAAAGTTATGCACATTCGCAACATCATTTGGTCGATTTCGATTTTTGAGAATGCCTTTCGGGCTATGTTCGGCATCAGAAGTTTTTCACAATGCAATGTACAAAACTTTTAGCATGGAAGGTGTAGAATTATTCATCGACGATTTACTGATATTTGGAAAAACGAAAGAACATGATGAAAGACTGGAAGCGGTATTGAGACGTGCGGTTTAATAAAAATAAATGTATTGTAAGAGCCAGGAAAATAAAATACTTAGGTCATATTTTTATAATAATCAAAATAAGTATTGATATCGATCGCATATGTCGATGTCGATGACCATTCATCAGATTTTGATTAAATTAAATAAAGATTACCTGTCGTTATGATTATTTCGTTTCATTGTTGAGTACCTACCTATACCTACTTATTTTACAACAGATTCGAAAGATTTGAAGAAGTTGGCATTATCAATCAAGAATTAATACGTGTAACATCTTCTAATGAAATATAATATTAGTTAATAAATTTGTACAAAAGTATCCGGCAGTAGTTTAGTTTCTTACATTTTGTTAAAAAATATCGGGTCTGTTATCGTGTCACGTTTATCGATATAGCTCCATCCCTATCAGTTTCTCAGACTCTGGTATAACCTTGTACGTGTGTAAACTTCATATTTTTATAAAATGCATACATAATGTAAAAAAGACGCTCGTTCAAGTTTTCACAGGAGCTGTCGTCGAGAAAATAAAGAAATGGAGATGGTATAATGATTTCTGTTTTCGAGTTGAATGCCAACTGCCAGCTTATACCAACCAATAAGGTATATAAAACTATGGGTTTTATATGCCTTTATATTTTTCATTAATAACATAATAGTGGAGGATCATTGCTCTCTTCAAGAAGCTGCCGTATTCGATATTTCATTGCCGAGGTTTGAAGTTTTCCTACCTATATAGTGCGTTTTTTAATCCCACGAGTAAATTGACAATCACTGAATTTCAAACTTACAAAATAATGTCATATTCATTTTTATAGGATTGTGACCCAATTATTTAAACTAGCGGTCGTCCAATGATCGAAATTCGACCAACGACTTTTTAGTCATAGACTATTTTCAGTTTGACATTTGCAGTATAAACCTAAACAATGAATATTAAATCACTTGCTGTCACTTTCCATTGAGTGACGATGTCAATATTTTGGGGGGTCTAAGTGCAATGGCACTTGTCGGGTTAGGATTCGCAGTATTAGTTTATTTAATTTTATATATTAGTAACAGATATTATAGATAAATTTTAGCTTTCTGCACTCGTTCATATAAACTTTAACCATGCCAAATCTCACAGACTTCCGTCCGCGCTATTTTCGTAAGAAGGGGTATAAAGTTTTTGCTTCATGTATTAATATAATGATAGTAAGATTTTAAGTACTGAATTGAGGGTTTTTATTTATTAATTGTAATATTTAGTCTTATTCAACTTACCAGATGATTTACTATAAATTACTTACTATAAAAACTATAAAATGTATATTTGGCAAACTACCTACAAAAAACATGGCTTGTGTTGGCCAAGGGAAATCGCGATTTTGTCTAAGATACTTTATTCGGCCTTCGTTTCTAGAGGGTTTAATGTGTTTTAGAAAAACTTAACAATACGATTAATATCTCGAAACGCCGGTTTTACGATTATAATTAATTATGATTATAATTCGGATTGATGGATATCCCTCTTCTTAAAACCTAATTAACTATTGATAAACATATGAGATGTTATTTTACTGTGGAATTAAAAAAAGCACTTTGGATAAAAATTATTGACCATGGTCATATGTACATTTTATGCTTATGCTCTTCATTTGTGGCAGATACTGTAGATATATCAGCAATTTGAAATTTTTATAATAATATTATTTTTAGCAAAAATAAAACATGTTATTTTATAAACAAATTTAATTTAATAAAGTCATTGAACTCTTAACAACGCACCACACATTCTTCTAATCAGAAAGTGCACACTTTTTCCTCCGATTAAAAGAAACATCCAATTTTATTCATGACTAAAACTTTACGTAAAGGACAACACACTATTTTAATTTACACATTTGTTTTTGATGAACAGAGACTGATATTATTTACAAATAAATAATTAATTTGGAACTGAACTGGGAGTTAGTACACAGTATTCCACAAGTTTGTATTTGCAGACAAATGTGTACATTGTAAATCAATTGTAACTATAATTTAGAAAATATGAGTATTCCATAACTTTTCATTTGTAGTTTCTTTAAACACTTGTAGGTCCAATTCCATAAAGTACAATTAATCTTTGATCTGAAGATACTGACATAATCTAAACTCATTACAGCAAATACAATCTGTTCATTATTTGTATGAACATTTACCTTTGGTTACATAAAAATGGAAACATGGTAAAAATTCATGTGTATCTTAATTTAGCATTGTATAATATAAATACTAAACAACTCTTTGCACTTCGAAAAATCTTTTAAGGTAGTAAACCTGACCAAATGTCATTACGAGGAGTACCGATGCTTCGAAGACAGACCACATGACGACTCGAGAATTAGTGCTTTCATTTATTGAGCGATGGATTCGGTCACGGACCTGTTGAAAGTACATATATATTGAGTAGACATAGTTTTTTTTTATGCAACTAAGGTGGTAAACAAGCAAACGGTCCACCTGATGGTAAGCAGCTACCTTAACCTATAGATGCTTGTAATAACCACACACTGCAGGAACACAACACTAGGTTATTTGGTTGTGATCCTTTATAGGGTGGAGGTATTCACCAGTTGGACTGCCCCAAGTAGAGAGACATCTCTAAAGAAATATCTCTGTGCCCTACTTCTCTTTATTTATTATCATAATCATATCAACTCAAACCACCACAGGAATAGAGGCTCAACTTCTGAATGTCATTTTTCCTATAATTTATTGATCAATACATAATAAGCAATGATGGTTAAGTGATAGCATGTATGGGGATATAACATCAATAGAAGAAAGTATGATCTGACCTTGTAATGAAATCATATCATGGTAATAGAGCATTTCCTAATGTTCACTAGTTAGCAACCATCCTCAAGTTTACAATCTCCCACCAATCACCTATAAATGTGGAGCAACAGCACTTAAAAGCCAGTTCCTGCATTCCATACATTTGACAAACTTTGCCTATTAGTCAATTGTCCTTGCCACTAGCAATGTAATGATTAGGTACCTGCATATATTCCTGTTCATGTTTCACTGTTTTAAGAGTAGTTGCAAGTTCTTTTATCATGTCCTCCAACTTGTTATGATCAGCTTCATTATCTTTGCTCTTCGTTTGTGGCTCACCAACTTCCAAGTTAAACATAACAACCTGTTAAAAATTAAAGAAATATTTTATATGATACATATAAATAGATAAAAAAATTTAAGAATCTTAATTTCAGTATGACATTAACTTGATTATTAATTATATTGTACATATTAATACAAGAAATATTAATCATTCTTGTTTACAAACTCTCAATAATGTTGTTGACAAATATGTACAAATATAGTTATTACATTACAATAAATTGCAGATCCCCACACTAGGATATAAATAATGTATAGCTCGTGACCTAACAATTTAAATTTACTAAGTTTAATATACAATAATTATAAAGAAAAATATATATGTTCATATTACATTTAATATATTCTTTATAAATAAAAATGAATATTTACTTTTGGTGTCATAGTGGACATTTTATTGCTAAAGCAGTAAGTATATCTGCCAGAAGTTGGTGCTGAGAATGTATAGATTCCTGATGATTCTCTCTCTGCTTTATGAATCACAGCACCATCAGGGCCAGAGATTGTCACATCAATGTCGAGAAAACCACCTTCTGCTATTTCAAATGATAGGCCTGAAAATAAAATAAAATAGTTATAAGTATTTAACTTGACACAAACTTTATGCCCAGTCTGAAATCTGAATCTGAGTGAGATTTTTAGATAATCTTAATTTATTAAAATATCTGTAATAATTGCAATAAAGTTTGACACAAGGTGTACAAGTAGTAATTTATTAAAAATCTTATAATTTCACATTATATTTAATAAATAAAATTGTAAAGTAGGTTGATCCATGACACGGGCGACACACATTACATGCTATATCTGCATGTGCACACTATATTATTAAGTAATAATATATAGATAATTATTCATGTATTGTACAAATTCGGACAGCTATTCGGATACATCTTAAGTTTTTATTCAAATAGTAACTGAATAAATAAATAAAATCTTAATTTTTTCGATGTATTTTCTTTCCCAACAGAGGGTACAAGTGCATCCCCTTGCATCCTGCTACGTGCGCCCGTGATTCATGATAATCAAACCCATGTAACAAGTCAAAGGATTTTAATCGCAAATAGACTGGATATATGATACACATTGCATTATAATGGATAATTCGTGTAAATAATTAATGTTAATTATTAACTATAGATACTATTCACATATTAAGTAAAACGTAGTAATAAAGCCCATATTGTGATCTTTAATCCGCAGTAAATAAATGTTCCTATGTTATTTTTACTCATGTTACTGGAGCCCCTAAATGCACTTTTATTTTTGTAAATAAAAATATAAGTAATAATGTGAAGAAATACTTGTAAATCTTAAAATAGCTCAAATCCTCCTGAATTAAGATGAACATACCCATTTTTGTGTCAGCATCAACATTTTCAAAAAAGCACTCTTCAGCATGTGCATCAACAGTAATCGTATAGCAATGTGTTGTGTTAATTAGAACACTTGCTATCAATGCAATTAAGTGTAAAGAACTCCATGTGCACTTCATTATGAAAATATATCTAAAAAAGGTACTTAATGTTTGCTAACTTTACATAAAAATTAACTTTTAGACTTCTGTGAGATTGTGATTAGTCTTTTCGCTTTCGGCTTTCGGCCACGTAATTTGACAATTTTGACATCAACTTCAGCTGCAAGCAGCAATGTTGCCAAGACAAGGAAACAAGAAGTAGCCAACCACTATGATGAAGGTGCTGGAATTTTAAAAATTTCGTACCCTAAAAAGTAGCTAAAAGTGGCCAAAAATTAAGTTTGAAAATAAACACCAGGCTCTGTCAACTCGCCTATATATTTTAACACGAAAAGCTCGCGCATCTATTTCACTCAACATGGGAAAAATCCATAAGCGTACCCGCTACGTTTCTCTTTCACACAAAGAAATACTCACACAAAGGCATACTCATTGATATTCTTCCGCCATATTGGTCTGTGGCCGCCATTTTCATTGGAATTGTCAAAATTGACAAAACAAATTGAACCGCCATTGTTCGTTGTTCATAATTAACATTAATAAACATTTTATATTTGTTAATTTGTGGAATTGTTAATTTGCTCGAGATGGAGTAAAAACATTTGTTTTAAAGAATATTATCAAGGAGGTAGTATTTGCAATTTTTGAAGCTGGATTCATAGTTAGAGCCACAGTTAGTGATCAAAGCTCTGCCAATGTTGCAGCTAATAATATCGGACTCAAATAGAGAACTTGTACGCAGTGAAGGCTACAATGATAATAATGTTTCCTATAACATTAATAGTAACCGGCTATATCACATCTATGATGTACCTCATTTACTAAAATGTTTTCGCAATAATTTTTAGAAGAAAGATCTTCTCATCGGTAATCGGCGTGCTAAGTGGGAGTACATTGAAATTCTGTATAAAGTAGATGGAAATGGTGGACGAGCAAGAAGCACTAAACTCACCGACAAACATGTTAAACCTACATCATATGATAAAATGAAGGTAAGTAAAATTCTCACTGACCCATCTCAAAAATCAACCTGTATAGGCGTGAAATCATTTATATACACTATGTACCTATGTAAGTAAAATTATTAAAATCCCAGTCGCATGTGAAGTTTATAAAATGACCACTTTGCTTGACAAAAGTGATGTATGATTGCCCATACTAAAGAGATCTCAACATATTTTAGTCATTTTCATCTCCAATACTACTGAATATATATTTACTAGCTGGTACCCGCGACTTCGTCTGTATATTATGGATACTAGCTTTGCCCTGCATTATTTTTTTATTTTATAAATAAAATTACTTTATTGTATATTTCCAGGTCAAACTAGCTGCTCAAGTATTCAGCAGACAAGTGGCTACATCGCTTGAAGTTTATATGAAGTCCCTGCTTTTTATACAGGAGCATGAATATTCTATTCCGAATGTGGATATTGATAATGATCTTTTCACAGTAGAAATACTTTTATTTATAAATGATTTGTTTGATAGTTTAAATCGTTTTGGTCACTCTGGTTATAAATTGCAACATGCTCTATCTTTAAATTCTGAACACATAGATTTCTGGAATAATGCTGTGAAGAAACTAAATTCAATGCGGTTTGATTCTTCCGTTGAAAGGGAAAGCAAGCCTTTGTCACTGAAGCATTTTATGCATAATATTAAAACTATGAAACATCTGTGGTCTGATTTACGCTCTATTGAGGGTGTAAAATTTTTAAGTCTCCGACAACTAAACCAATATCCATTAGAAAAATTTTTTGGTCTAATAAGAGCATATGGTAATTTCAATACCAACCCAGATTGTACTCACTTTGTCTCGGCTTATAAAACTTTATTAATTAATAACATCACTACTGGTAAGTCATTATTTACAAATTGTGCTAATGATGATGACAAAATGTTAGGTACCTTTCAAAATTTAGTAAACCAATAAAAATATGGATCATACATTGACAATTTTCAAACTGACGACACTGAATTCATAGAGAATTTTATTCCCCCTGAGAATGTTCATTGGAACAAAAAATTGATACTACATTGTACAATTGTGAGATGCACAAAGAAACTTTTCTCAAAGCTTTTTGGTTATTTGTTATTTATTAGAATGCAAGTAAAACAATGGTGGCATTAATTTTAACAGACGAATGCATAATATTGATTCCAGATCTAAAGATGTAGAAATGGAAAGTTTAATCCATACTAAAGCTACAAAAGGATTTAGTTACAGATCAGTTAGAAGGCGTAGTACTACATAATCATATTTAACTGTATAGGTACTACTTATTATTATCATAGTTTCTGCAACTAAAATTGTCTTTATTTTAATTCCTCTATTAACTATTATTATGTATAGATATATTATTACTGGATCTAGATACCTATATCTACTATGCCTTTGCAAAATATATCACTGCAATTACTAACAGAATTCCTTCAGTATGCCTCATAGTTAATTCTAACGAATATGCAAATTTTGTTTACATTGTTTTTAAAATATAGTACTACTACTAGTTGTAATATATTATTAATAATTCATTGTTATTATTAGGTAATGTTCTTAGTTATCTAATGTACATAATATAACATTGATTGATTAAATCAGAATCAATTATAAAATAAAATTTAAAAGATGCATGAATATACTCACATGTATTGTTATGATTTTTAAGGTAAATAATAATTATGTAATTCTAGTATGTAATCATGTCATAATCTAGCATATTTTCTTTGTTTCTAATTACTTAATTAGGCATTATGTGTAATATTTACTAATTATTCATACAAATATTTTATGAAGCATGCAAATTTGTCTGGTGTATTTTTTAACAACATTCATGATTCATATTAAGAAAATTATTTTATAAGTATACTTTTAATAACTTTTGTTTTATGTTAATATTTTGTAATGTTTTTATTCTTATGATCTTAATTAATTAATTGTAATATAAATTTGTTTTCCTGTCTGTAATAATATTGAGAAATACGTTGTGAGCGATTGATTTTTATATTGATGATTAATTCTGTTATTTCTGTAGTTTTTGTCTACATTCATGAGTCATATTAAGAAACTTATTTTATATACTTTTAATAACTATTGTTTTATGGTAATATTTTAATTCTTATGATCATTTAATTGTAATAATGTTCCATTTTGTATTTCCTTTTTTCTGGTTTCACTTTTAGTTCCATGCGCTCCGTCTTTCTTTTATTGAAGGGCAACTGTTCGTACTGTTATTACACATTTCAGCCAAAGTCAATGTTAAACAATAAGTATTTACCCAAATGTAATTATCTATCTTGCAATATTCAAACAGCTTCAAAAAGATCGAGGCTCCATTTTTAAAATTTTACAGGGAGTTTTATGTGAACTTAAAATGCATGTTCCCAGTTAGGTATTTATAATCCACTTGTGCAAAATAACCAAACTACATCACGTAAAATGTCGCCAAAATTACACAATATAGAGCCAACATAAGGTATGAATTAAAATAAAAACCACCACAACACTTCAAGATCCTGCCGAAATTCCTAGGTCTGAGGTTTTAAAACAATGCACCGGTCCCAAGCCCGTGAAGTATGAAGGGAAAGTTTTATGGCATGTTAATATTTGTAAATCCCAATAAGAATAAATATTATGTAATCCTTACGTTTCTTTTATTTTAAGATTCAGTTTGATAAATCTGGTAAAATGGTTGCCGTCGCAAAAATATCGATAAAAACCGGTAATTTGTTTAGTAAAATACCGATTGACACGAAAATACATCACTAGTTTACTTATTTACCGTAAAGTACCGATTTAAATGTATGATTCCATCACTAACGTAATTTGACAAGTACCATATATACAAATATAATGAGGGAAAGAGAGAGGTAGCAGACGGCTCATTAGGCCACTTCAAGAGTAAATGCGATGGAGATATCAATCATGAATGAAATGTATAAATTGGTATCTATAGAAAGTTGTGTATGTGTATCGTCTGTGAATATGTGTAAATCACCTCGCTAACGAAACAAAACGATTGTTCTAAGATGGTCGTCTATCCTCTGGTTATTGGTCTATGATAAACACAAGCTCATAATTTAAAAACGTTTTATTTATTGATTAAACATTGATTCAACTTATCACTTATTAGACGTAGCAGTTTCAGATTTTTTAAAACAAGGAAAGCAGTTTTTAAATAATCTCTTTTTCTTAGTAAATAAATAAGTGCATATAAACTTATCTCATTTCTATACCTACTTTTTCTTTACTGCTCTCAGGACAAAGGTCTGAAAACAAAGGTCATGAAATACTGATTCTCCACTGGCATTGTAGAACGATGTGTGAAAACAAGTGCTATGATATGGAAATATAAAATATTGTGTATTATTATAAGACTTGCTAAATTTGCGGCTAATTTTTTATTTTTTTAACTGACTACACTGTTAGCCTTAGGGGCCCTATCCAAAAACAGAGCCGCTGCGGCTTTTACAGCTTCACCGGACTTGGGGGCGAGCGCTTAGAGCACTCAGCCGCGAAAGTTTTTGACGACCCGCACGAGGGTGCCAGAGTGGCCGAACCTCGGCTCGGGCGGTCGTCACGAATGCGAAAAGGTAGCGATCTAACTAATTCCCTACTCCTACAAATTCGAGCTAACTAATATATACTCATATGCACGTACCCCTCCTCCTGGGAGGAAGGAGGGAGCCATGCGTATGTGTATTTAGTGATCGGAATGGTTTTTCTACACTAACTAGCGCATTAGTCTAACTAGCGCAAAAAAAAAGAAAAAAAAGGTCCCTTACAGAACCTATGTACCTGTGTGTTCATACGTATGTAATGTTGTGTGGGTAGCTAAGTGTTGCATGTATAGTGTCACTTGTATCGCGCGGGCGGCTGCCTGACCCAAGGGCTTCACACCGAGGAACGGACCTAGGCTTGGGTTGCCGCTAGAGAGGGTGGACGTGACGGGTGTGCGGGAGCGAAGTTGACCGCCCGTTCTCTGCGGAGAGAACGGTGGTTACGTGGGCGTGTGCGGTGGCACGCTCTGTTTGGAGAGGCGGTGGAATAGAACGCATTTGCTGTTTCGATTTGGTCGAGCGGGTCAGTGAAGATGTTGCGCGGCCGGCGTTTACTCCGGCAGGCATTGGGGTCGGGAACATATGAAGCTGCCGCTTTGATTAGCGAATTCGCGTGGTTCGACGCGGTGTCGAAATACGAGCGAGAAAGGTGTTTAGCTTAACCATGTATCGAAGGAAGGTCCCATATCTCTATGGAGATCTTCCATACGAACATACTGAGGGGCACCAGTTAGACGGTGAAGAAACCTATTCTGGATGGCTTGTAAACGTTTCCAGTTATATTTTGACGTATGTGCGAACACAACGCAGTTATATGTCATTATCGGTCGGATAATTTGGGGCTAAAATATTTGGCTAAACAATTGTTAAATGTTGCCAGATATAGCCACAAAATGGCCAACTTGGTAGCACTGGCAACTAGTTAACAAAAGTTATTACCCGGTTTCTCGAGTCAAAAGGTATAGGTATATCTTTATATATCGTTTGATCGTTTCTTGTAAAATTACAAAAGTTACATAATTTATTAATTTAATAAATCAAAGTTATTTTAGTTTTGTGGCACATTTCAAATATTTTTAATTTCATATATATATCATTTTAACTTAGACCAAAAATAGAGATTTTCGATTAAAGTGTAAATATTTTATCTATAGATTTTTTTCAACGTACATCGTAATGCGAGTATATTTATGTCTGTTATCGTCACTTTATCAATTAGTAATGAAAAATAGTACATAGGTATAGATACTGTCAATTTTAAAAACTTTGATAATAATTTCTACAATATTTACAAATTACTATTAATGTTTGCAGTGACATGAAGTTATGTGTCTCAGCTATATTAGTTTGGTGTGAATTGTTGAAAATCATTTATTTATTTACTTTTTTCAATTATTTTTCTAATTCTTAATAATTGTACGTTTTTTAAAGAAAATCTGATTTTTAGTGATTTTCAAAACCAATTACTTAAAAAATATTTTCTCAACAAATAATGTCCTGAAGCAGTGACCTTTGTGGTAGCATTTCAAAACAACCTCTTATTAAGTACAAAGGTGGAAACTATGTATAGAATACTGGCGCCTGTTTCTACATCGTGGAAAAATGATTTTAACATATTCCATCCCATTCTCATCTTTCTAATATGTTCAATTATAATATATAATTGCGATAGGACGTCACATACTGTAATGTAAATTTTTAATTTAAGCCCTTAAATCATGCTTTCACTGTATAACATAAAATCGTTCAAGAACTGAAAATAATTCACAAATGTGAAATTCAAAACTGCTATGAGCGATTACTGATCCGAGTACTTTTCACCAATTCTTACTCGATACTCAGTCACAGTGTATTGATGCCGAAAGTACTTGGTATCGAAATAAAATATCTATTATGTACCACGATCCATCCCTAGTCAATATCAATTGTCATTTATCATTGTCAATGAACTGAAGAAATATCAAAACATCCCGCCTTCGAAGGCGCGGCGCGGCGCCTGCCCAACGAGAGCATCGCCGTGGTAAGAGACGTGTTCCCACGAAAGTTAATTTCACGCCGGGGTGACATCTCCTGGCCACCAAGAAGCGCCGATCTCACTCCATCATAGTTCTTTTTGTGGGGTTACCTAAAGAGCAAAGTATACTCTAATAATCCAACAACTCTTTTTTTTTGAAGTGAAACTTCTTTATCGACTTAAGGGAGAAATTTTGTAGCAATCGTCACGTTTTTCGGTTACGCGCCATGTTGCTTTTTTTATCAAAGTTTAGTATAGTGACGTAAAGAATATAATGTAATATATTATAATAATAACAACAATATATGTATTAGTTTTGAAGTTTGGTTTGAAATAAGAATAACAATAGGTATATTAATTTGAAAGTGATAAAATAAAAAGACATTCAAATTTAAGTGAATTTACAAGAAAAGTGAGAGTGATTATATATTTCGTTTTATAAATTCAACACGTATGAGCATGATTTTAATATTTATTTGAGGTTAACCTCACTTTTTGATTGTAAGTATCAATGAATGTATATAAATCTGTTAAAATTAGCAAGTATTAATAAATATGACTGTAAATCTAGTGAACATTATTAATTCTAAAAACAATAAAAAACATAAAAAAATAATAATTTAAAAATAAAACAAAACACGATTAGAAAATAAAAATATGTATACGTACATCTTTTTTAATTATTCGTTTTTAATGATTTATTTATTCATTTATAATTTTATAAAATCGTTGCATTTCTACAAGATTAACTGTCATCCTATAATTGTATTACTTTGAAAAGATAATTCCAATTATTTATTCATAACTTGTAAATATAATACAATAAATAAATAGCAATGATATTATAATAAGAACAATGATAAAATAAATTACTCATTAATTGTATGCATGTCTATAATAATAAAATAGCTTTAATTTAATACGGAAAAAAATGTTTTTCTTAAGGCTTAAGCCTTAATTACCCCATTTTCGTGAAGTTGCAAATAGTAGAAAAATGATATGTCGTAAAGAAGTTTCACTTCTTACCTGTGTACTCTGGTACACACACACACATTTTTTTTTATAAGTGGAGAAACCCATCATGGGTACACACCCGCCCGGGGGGACGAGTGGTTATGTGAGACTCCTACTCACTAAAACTCCACGGTGTACCATCCGCCGCCATACAGGGGCGACACGGGAACTGCGGTGGCATATAGCCGCGTCGCCCCGGCGGCCGGCCCGGCTAAATTCGGGCCCCGGTCTAAGTAGGAGACAGCTCAGTACACCCTAGCCGTCTCCTCCGTCCGCCGAACCTGTGAAATGAAGAGACGGGCCCCCCGACCCGTCTCCTCTGGTTCGGCTAGGGTGGCGCGTGTTGGCGGATAAACCGCCTCCTCCTGCCACCCGTTCGTCTTTGGCGGAGAGGACCGCTTAAGGGATCATCCTCGCGAACCCTCTCCGCGGCCTCCTTCTGCAAGATGACGTCCTCACAGAAGGAGGCCATCGCCGTCCATGCCCTCTCGCTGCCGAGCATGAGTTTCACCACACTCGGCAGCGAGAGGTCCGCTCCAACAGCTACGGCCAGAGTGCGGTGCTGTTCCTCCCACGCAGCACACTCAGAGGGAGTGTGCTGCGCCGTGTCCTCTACAGCCCCGCACTCATGGCATGTAGTGTTGGGCTCCCTCCTGGCTATCTTGTGCAGGTACCATCCGAAACAACCGTGTCCGGACATATCTGCTATACCACTCTCGGAGGACTGGGCGGATGGCGACTATGGTTAACGTCCATAACGCGCATCCGCCAGGTCCTCCTCCCAACGCCGGAGCACTTCTTTCATAGCTCTCTGCCTGATAAGGCTAATCTCTGTGGGAGCCGGAGGCTCCCCACTTTCCTTCCTCGCCGCCGTAAATCGATATACGGCGGCGAGCACTTCCGCCTCCAGCTCCCACGGCGTGGAGCCGGCAAGAACAAAAGCCGCCCCCGCAGACACCGTCTGGTATCCGCGGACCACCCTTAGCGCCACGACACGCTGAGCAGCGCGCAGGACGCGTTTATTGTGGGCACTGAGGGTGGTCACCCAAATCGGTGCCCCGTAAATGGCCATGCTCCTTGACGACCCCCGCATACAAACTACGGCAGCTCGAGCCTGGCCCTCCCGAATTCGGTAGGAGCCTGCCTAAAATGGGACTCGAACCGCCATCTTCCGTCCAAGGTGAGACCCAGATATTTCATCTGGGCCCCAACCCGGACCCTAACCCCTTCTATGTCTAGGACGGCCCCTGGGGGCGGTCCACACCGAGGCCCATGAAACAACAGGGCCTCGGTTTTCTCGAGGGCCACCCTGAGGCCCAACATCCTTATGCGTCTGACCACAAGGGCTACTCCCTTCGTGGCCAGGCGCTCTACTTCCCTCCAGTTTCGCCCTTCGGGCACGACTAGGGTGTCAGCCGCGTAGCAAAAGATTTGCACTCCCTCGAGGAGTGCGCTACAGAGCACCCAGTCGTAACCCATATTCCACAGGAGCGGTCCCAATACCGACCCCTGTGGAACCCCACACCTTACTTGGCGCTCGACCATCGACCCCTGGCTGTCCACGTAGGCAACAACCCTATCGTCAAGGTAATCCCCCAACGGCCGCCGCAGATACGGAGGCACTTCGAAGTACCGAAGCGCCTTCCGTATAACGCTATGGGGCGGACTGTTGAAGGCGTTGGCGATGTCGAGTGACACCGCCAACAGCCTCTCTCCTCGATCTGTTGCCTCCGTGGACAATACGTTCAGGGAAGTGAGGGCGTCCACCGTGGAACGCCCCACCCGGAAGCCAAACTGCCCGTCTGACAGTTCCGGCCCCACATCTTTCATGTGCTGGACGACACGGGAAGCGATAATACGCTCTAGCATTTTTCCCATGTCATACAACAGCACCAGAGGCCGATAGGATGACGGGCAGTCTGGAGGGCGGCCCTCCTTCGCCAGAAGGTACAGCCGCTCTTCCTTCCAGGGCTTCGGTAACCGTCCGACTGCTATACATCGGTCAAAAAGCTCCCGAAGCTCTCCACCTAAATAGCCGAGCGCCAACGACAGAACTCTGCACGGAACACCATCATGGCCGGGCGTCCTCCGTTTATGGCGGAGGTGTCCCGATACCAGCCCCATCTCCGAGTCTGTTACGGGATGGAGCGTGTCCGGCATCACCACAATGCCTGCCCGAGGAGGCATTGGCGGTGGACGGAACTCGGGAGGGTCGGGAAACAATGTACTCACGACCCTCCCCAGAAACTCCGACTGAAGGGTCTCCGTTATGGGGGACGCCTGCCCTCGGGCCACCCGATACGGGCGCCCCCATGGATCCCCTTCCAGTGTTTGAAGGAGCTCCTCCCAGGCCTCATCCTTGGCCCGACTTATGGCTACCTGCAGGGACATTCTACAATCCCTGTAGGCACCATGCAGCGGGCCTCCTCCCCGAGATTCTCGATTGTGTCGCCGGCGGCTACGCTGTAGCAGCCGCCGTGCAGCGGAGCAGGCCGCGCGGAGATCCGCAATCTCCGGCGACCACCAATACACCGCCCGCCTATTTTGCGGATGGTTATTGCTCCGCGGCATGGACGCGTCGCAGATCTCCGTGAGAGCCGCACGGAAGCGAGGCTGCAAACGCGTTCGATCTCCTCCCTTGAAGGAGCCGGCGACCGCCAGCTCTGTACACAGGCCGCCTCTTCCGCCATCTCACGATTGAGGCGACTAATAACCCACCGAGGGAACACCGCACCTCTGCGTGGGCTGTTTGTTACGCCCCCCGTGGAGGTGGAGACCTCCAAACCGAATATATCAGTGATCCGATAAGGTCTCCACCTCCTGTAGGACTCGATATCCATGCACACGGCGTGCGACAGACGGCGTGGCGAACGAAACGTCCACCACAGACCCTCCGTTATGTCGCACGCACGTGTGCGCTGTTCCTCTGTTGAGGAGGGACAGTCCAACCTCGACCGTCCACTCCTCAACTACCGATCCTCTTGGGTCCGTGGCCACCACCCCCCACGCCCGTGACTTGGCATTAAGGTCGCCAAGCACGACGACAGGGAGCGGCGACAGTCGCCTCACCGCCTGCCCCAGGGAGTCAAGGAACGCCTCGAACTCCACCAGGGCCCGATTCGGGGAGAAATACACACCAATAATGATGTTTTCTCCCCTGGCGGCCGCCACGAGCCCAACCCCCCTCTCCTTGACTGAGAGAGGCGAGCCCGAACTGTAGATCGCCACGGAGTTATCCAGAGCCGCCGCCCAGTGTGTTTGGGCAGGGACGTGGTACGACTCCGCAGCGATCGCCACGCCTATGTTCCAATCTGCCACTGACTGCACAAACAAGTCCTGTGCAGCGACGGAGTGGTTCAGATTTGTTAGGAGGAGGCTTGTACGGGCGTGATCCATTAGTGATCCATACAAGCTCCCTCCGTATTCACACCGACTACTCCCTGGCTCACAGTGGAGGCTGGGATTGCACGTGTAGTGGCCATCCGTCTCCTAGTGGAATCCAACAACTCTGCAGCAACTAAAGCTAAATATTCGGCAAGAAATGGAATCCATTTCAAGGGAAATTCTAACGAAAGTTTTCCAAAATTTTGATGACATATTGGAAGAATGCTGTAACCGTCACCATGGTGTCCACCATTTAGACGATGTAATTAAAAAAAAATTATTAAAATACAGTTTTTCCTTGAATTTTCAAAATTGCTTTTCTCCCTGGGTCACCTCTACTTTATGATCTTAGCTCAGACTTATGTTCCGAAATTCAAATTTATAGTCGCAAGCATATTCTTAGCTCAGAAAGCAACTCAAGCAGAGTAAAGTTCAAATGACCGAATTCGACGACTTACGGAAAACGGGTAATATACGATTTAAAAAATAGTATGTAGGTATAACTTAATAGTTTTTTTTTCTGACTGACTATACTGTTAGCCTTAGGGGCCCTGGAGCCTCTGAAGGCTTTTACAGCTTAACCGGACTTGAATAGCTCAATAGTGACCTGACAGTGATTTTATACACTTTTTAAATTATCTGTATTGCTTGATTTTATTGGCTACTACTACATAGAAATAACTGTTTTTATTACGTACACGTTTTGTTATTCCTGTTGTTTGCAATTGTTTCTCGTTATTGGTTTGAAACTTTAATCTTTTTATTTTATGTACTATTAATCTGTCATTTTTACTTTAAAGCAAGTTGAACATTGTACAATAACACAATTTAAATTCTATTAAAATAGTTTTTTTTTTTTAATTTTCTATACATAATTCGTGATTAATTTATTTGTTTGAGTTGAAGAAATTTAACATTCCAGATGCGGTATCGAAATGTTAATTGACAGTTACCAGACACTTTCTCAGCTAGAGCTAAACTTGAGCTCAGAGTAACTCGAATAAAAATTCGAAAGCTAAGCTTGCGCTGAGCTAAGACTGACTATGCTCCATAGATTTCAGCCTTACAGTAGGGCTAAAAATCTATAGAGCGTACTGGCGTAAGAATCGACAACAACACTTCTAAAAATCGTAAAAAAATACATAATTGCAAAAAAATAATAATTTTATAATATAGTATAATAATGTAATTTCTCAATTGATAGGCTATGACGAATTGTTAATAATAATATGAGTACAAATTAAATTACGAAATGAAAATAAATACTGCGTAACAAACGTGTGCAGAGCCGCGGGGCACAACTAGTAACTTATAAAGTGTCATTATAAGGGGCGGCAAAAATTATTTTTGCCCGGAGCGACAAAATAGCCATATCGGGCCCTGCATGGTTGTAGGGCAATTTTCTACCACGAACCTCACGTTGTAAATCTGTCGCCAAGCATCAATAGGTGTGTTCCGGCAGCTACACTTAAGTCAGTCTTCGACTAGGCTTAACGTGTTACTATCATGGGCCACATTGTCACTTAAGATCAGGCGAGATTCGTGCCATAACGCTAAACCTATAACGATAAAAATGTAATTGTTTCTACATTTGTCTGATGTAAATGAACTTTGAGGGCCTGTAGGCAAATAAAATGTAAAAGGAAATAATATACAACATAAGTTTTCTTAAAACAAAAAAGCGTCAACGCTAAAGGTAGCCCACAAAAAAGGTCTCCTACCCAAGTAGCCAAAACATCGATATTTTATTTTGATAATGGCTATGCCCGCGACTGCGCTCGTGTGAACTACAGAAAGACGCGCGACGCCGCGCCGCGTCGTCAGTCGGGCACACGCGCGTAGCATGCTCCCCGCGCTCCCGGACTTATTGTGGGTGATCCTTAGAAGGTAGACTCTTGCTGATTTTTTAAGATTTACAATTATGTAGTACAACAACTTGGTATATCTCTTCGATGTTTTTCTGCAAATATACAATGAGCCTGAGCTATCGGTGAAGAAAAACATCGTGATGATACCATAACAACGTGGTAGGTCTTTTTATAATACGCGCCTGGTTAGCTACCGCCCTCAAGTTAAATCTCTGTTGCCATGCATCTATTAGAGGTGTATTCCGGCAACTGTACTTGAGAACCAGTTTTCCCACTAGGCATAGTGTGACCATCTTGGGCTACATCGTCTCTCAACATAAGGTGAGATAATGGCCATAAATGGCTATAGGATTAAAAAAAAAAGATATATCACTCATCCTTAAAATAAACAACACTGACGGTACAACAGAACTAAACCACAGGTTATGAATCACTCAGCCGAGTTTTTCTGTGCGATGTAATTCGAAACGAAGCAATTATAAGGCCGTTTACCTTTATCCGACAAACCACCAGACGATCCAGTTTTAAGGTGAACAAACAATGTGTGGGACATTCCTAGGATGGTTGGAAGCATTTGGATGGCCGAA
Organism: Saturnia japonica; assembly: GCA_033032175.1. Taxonomy (NCBI): domain Eukaryota; kingdom Metazoa; phylum Arthropoda; class Insecta; order Lepidoptera; family Saturniidae; genus Saturnia; species Saturnia japonica. The sequence continues at coordinate 9,624,551 of CM065324.1, read as the reverse complement.
AATGTTGTACAGAGGCGTGAAAGGTCTAATAATAATAAGGTTTCCATTAATGGATTAATAGGTACGTTTAACAGGCATACCAATGATAAACTACAATAAAAATATCAATTGACATTGTAATTTTAAAATCAATAATAAAAATTTTTAGCGCATCAGCAGTTGTGTTTTGTGTGCTTATTACACGAAAAATCGAAATAATAAGTTTCTTGGCAAAGATTGGATTGGGAAAATGGCTTTTTGTATATCCGCATCCAAATTTTATCAGCTATAAATGTTAGTCACCTTCAATTTTAAATGTCATAAGAATTTGCTTTGAATAGATATTGCGTTTGCTGTGGGTACCTATTTAACAATATAGTAATTAAACATAAAGTTAATTAAATCAAATGTAGTTATTTAAAGTAGGTACATACTATCATTACTTGAACCAGTTATCTTTTATTTTAACAACAAAAACATATATGACTGAGCAAACCAGTTTTATATTAATAGATAATAATTATAAATTATAACAACATAACAACTTAGTTCTTTTTGTAGCGGAAAATAACCATAATAACAAACTAGAAACAAAACAAACTAACGCTAGGGTTGCTACCTATTTTCAAGTAAGTAGGTATAGGATCTTTCGAACAATTGATAAAATTGTAACTATTCATTAGAGCGGTTTTGTTAACACTTAAAACACTGGTGAGAGAAGGAATAAGGATAAGACAATTACTTACAATACAATTTAACATCTGACGAATTTCGGTACGAAAAGGTAAGAGCGCATACGGCACCTTTTGATTAGTAAATAAAGTTATTGAAGATTTTGGCAGCATCTTGATCTCTCGTTTTTAGTTGTGAAATCATTTACAAATGGGGAGTGAACAAGTTTTTAAAGTGACTGCAACCCGCATGTGATGCTTCTGGTGTTGCAAGCGTCCATATGCTGCGGTGACCGCTAATCACCAGGCGGACCACAAGCTTGTTTGCCACCATAGTGCTATAAAAAAATTACTTTATTTCGCCCTATATTATGTAAATAGGTATGGTTAATGCGCTCAATTGAAGTGTATTATAAATTATAACTACTTACACTTACAAGCATGAATTTTAAGTTGCTACAAAAACTCTCTTGACAGTTTTTTGTAAAGCATTGTTTAAATTCTGAAGATTAGAAAAATAGTCTATCCACGTGACATTCGCATAATTGTTTTTAAAGACACGTGGTATTAAATATGGAGAAGAATGGTAGAACTGCCAGTAAATTCTTGGAATTAGTTTGGAATTAAATGGCCGTGTGTGAAATTCTGTCCTCATATTTATATATATATATATTATATTTATAAATGCCTTTACGGAACACAGAATTCGTCCTTAGGTCTACAAAAGCTACTTTTAGCCACAGAGTAAATGTTTAAATAACTGACGGGCAACAGCAGTGGCTGGGAGTGGGGCAGCACGATTTGCACGTGCACTCTACCGACAGCATTCATAATTAACTTATATATGTAAGTTACACTTATGTATAAAAAAAAAAAATTGTTTAGTCCTCGCAGAGCGGAGTTGTGGGCGTAGCTATTCTTCAAGTGTATATTACTAATTGGTTTATATTTACTAGTACTTGTTGATAGTAAATAAAACATCATAAGGTATGTTATGTTATTATATTACGTAGGATTAATAAAACACCGTTATTCAATTTCTAAAGACAACTGATTTATTTACCTCTTTATGACAATATTATGTCTAATTACTAACATAACAATTAACAATAGTGTTCATATTATGTTTTTACTTATCTACTTTATTTACTTAGACTAAATACAGGGATTTTATTTTATAAACTTTAGACGCAATTACATTTTCATGTCTCTGACGTGCTAAGTACCATTATAGACATAATATCTAAGTACGTAAGTATCTAAGTAGTGCACGTTAGTATAGCGGCTTAATTTAACCTAATGTTTCATCTTATTATCACATAACTATTTAATCGTATTGAACTATAAAATAATTCTTTTCTACCCTACCTACTTACAAATAGGTAGGTAAAGTTTGTGAGTTTGGAGGTAATCTCTGTAAATTTTTCGATTTAAAAAATTCTTGACTAAAAGAAAAAAGAAGTTACGTGTGGCGATAATCTGATCTTAAGTGAGGATGTGGCCCAAGATGATGACATGCTATGCATAGTCGGGGACTGGCTACCGAGTAGGTACAATTGACGGAACTCACCTATAGGTGTCTGGCGACAGATTTTCAACTATTGCGGATAGGGAACTGGTTCAGGTCGCGATTTCTTTGCAATTGCGGGAATAGCCCAAGCCGAGGTCCGGCCATTTTGGCACCCTTGCGCGTTTGTTGCCCACGCTTTTGCGTCGGTCGCCCCCAAGCCCGGTAAATCTGTAAAAGCCATCAGCGGCTCTGTTTTTGAATAGGACCCCTCAGGCTAACAGTAAAGTCATTAAAAAAAAAAGATTTTCAGCTTTGATAGTGATAGCTAGCCAGGCGGGTATTAGAAAATTCCCTACCACCATACTATTTGGTTATAACACGATGTTTTTCTTCGTCGAAAGCTCAAGCAGTCAGGCTCATTGGAGGGATTCGATCGACGCAGTGTTCGTACACCATCCATCATTGCCTAATATTCTAATTATCTATATTTTATTATTATTACCATTTGTATTCTTAATAAAGCGTGCGAAATCGCGGGCTCCAGTCTGTGTACTGGTTTTTGTCCTGAAATTAATTGTATGAAATTCTTTGGTGACGATCGTGTTCAATACCGTTTTGACGAATCTTCATGTCTTCTTTTGTCTCGAAGCTTTATATCTTGTAAATTTAGACTTGTAAAGATATTGTAACTAATCGATATCCAGCTTTCTGAAAGCTCCCACTGTACCGTAAATGTCTGTGTCGGGAATTGACGCAGGTACTGTAGTACACATTTCATTGATTCTTCGAAGGAATTCCCGACTCTCGTCGACACGGTGTCTCCATTTCCTGACGATGATATCAATCGATTCTTCTTCTCCGCACCATTCCTCCGGCAATACACTAGCAGGAATATGTTCTAATAGCTCTTCAATCTTCGCGTGTAGGTAGTACTGGAAAAACAATTAATATTTATTGAATTCAAAAATTTTTTTTTATTTAAACATAATAATAAAAACCAACGTAAACAATAAAGTCTATGGTGAACGCTTGTTTCACCAATATTCGAATTATTATTATTATAATTTTTGTTTCTATTTTACCTATTCAAGATGTTACAAAGTATTTTAGTGTTGTAGGTCAAATAACAAGGAAGTTAAACCTCAATATTGATTAAATTTAGAATGCCAATGATTAATATCTCATTAATAACGTTATGATGTCAAATCTTTTAACTACAGTAATTATTAATTTATTATAGATAATTCAAAGTTATTTATATATCCAGTTTACGTCAACTTCTTTTGTCACTGTGCAGTTGCGTCTCTGCAATGGGGGCACTAAGTACATTTTATTTTTTGTTGCTTTGTTGTACTTTATTTTTTTTGCAAGGTAAACAAACTTTATACCTACTTTAATTTTAAATTCGCATACCTACTCATACTTTGATTATATGTATACTGATAAATTAGAAATAAATCGAAAAATAATTTTTATGCAATTTATCCTTCTAGTTATATTTTTTCAAATGTGAAAATCTCCCTAGTCGATGGACCATTATGGAATAATGTTGCAGAGATTTTAAAACTTTCTTGGTTAATCACAAACAACAGTTTATTTTAACAAATACTAATAATTTAAAAAACTAAATTTTCTTTGTGTGACTTTTTTATTCTTTACTCCATTTTTTCTTCTATTTTATTAACATTAACATTTAGCTATTTAGTTTTTTGTTCTTGCCTATTTTATTTTATAAAATACGCCTTATTCAGACTCTGTTCTTACTATTTAACGAGTCCTTAAATACAGGTAAATTTCCTTATATGTGAAAGGTTGCTAAGGTCATTCCAATTTTCAAGACTGGTGACTCACAGTTGATCAGCAATTTCAGACCTATTTCAATTCTCTCTATATTTGCCAAGGCATTTGAAGCATTAATGGCACCGATTCTTCAAATGCATACTAAACATACCATCTCTCATTCAACATGGATTCATTAAGGCGCGATCAACTAGCGCCAACTTAGTTAGCTACTGTGAACACCTGACGAATGCCACTGATAACCGTGCTTAAATTGAAGTAATATATACAGACTTTGCTAAGGCTTTTGACAAAGTCAATCATCAGGTGTTGCTCAATAAGTTGGTAAGACCTTGGTTTTGGTGGGCCACTCCTGAGTAGGTTTGGATCTTATCTGATGGACCGGACTCAATTTGTAGTCGTCAAAAGCTTCAGTTCCGCCAAATATAAAAAAAGGGTCGGGTTTCCTCGAGGATCCCACTTGGGACCATGGCGTTTCACCGTCTTCAATAACGACACAGTGAACTGTTTGGAGCATAGTCAAGTTTTTTATTAGCAGACTACTTGAAGCTATTTAAGGTTGTTAGCAGGAGCAAAGTTTTTGAAAATTTGCAACGTGACATTGATGCATTATCAGAGTAGTGCAAAAGGAATGCGATGATGTTATTAAATGTTACATAATGTTATAATGTGAAGTTTACTAAAAACCATCGGATAGTACAATCAAGCTATAACATTGATAGCATTAACCTTAAAGAATTAAATCGCATACGGGACTTGGGAGTATACTTCACACCAAGTTTAACATTTATACCTACGTTGACGCTTTGGTATCCAAAGCTTCAAGAATGTTGGGATTTGTAATAAGGAACTGTAATGCTTTTAAAAGTCAAACTACTAAAAATACAGTATTTAATACTTATGTAAGAAGCATTTTGGAATATGGTGGCGTAGTATGGAGCCCAATGTATAAAAACACCAAATTCGAATTGAAAGACTCCAGAAGAGGTTTGTGCGTCATTTAGCTTATGTGAATAGGAGTAAACAAAAATTTCTTACATCTACCGGAATAATGCACAGTATTTTTAAGGCGGAATTTCTAATTACTCGCAGATAATTAAAAATCTTACTTGTCCGCATCTTTTAAAAAAAAAATCGTTTAGTACACCGCGAAGACATCCTAGGTACCCTAATAAGTTACTCAAAACGGCAGCCATAAGAACTAATATAGGGATTCAATTCTCCAGTGTGTTGGTTTTCCAGGTTATTATAATAATTTAGGAAATACAGTAGACGTTAAGAAATTTCAAAGAAAATGCTTTCTTTGATGTTGTTGAGGAATGTGCAGTGGAACTTTTGATTTTGATTTGTTTAATTTTTTTTTGGTTTGTTAATTTGTTAATATTGTTATTTACTTCGCTTTAATTTTAATTTAATTTAGTTAGATGTTGTTCAAATGTTTCTTGGCTAATCAACGATTCGCACAATTCTTATTTTTATAGGTTATAGTGGTCTCTGTAAGTATATTTTTATTATTGTTTTGCAATTTTCACTTACTGTCTACCATATTATAGTGCATGCTGCAGCAGTCTTCAAAGGTCAATGCACTTAAAATTGTATTGTATTTTACTTTTATAAACTTAATGTATTTGTGTATTGGCCACTGGCCGTCCTAATTTAAATAAGTAAATAAATACCTAAACATTCACGATTCGCGAGCGTAGTAACAGTTGCCATTAGCAATGTTTAGTATAATAGAAGTTTATTGAATAAATATGGTTATATTTGATGGAATTGGTTAACCAAACAAGAATGTTATAATAATCAAAGTCAATAACATGAAAATTTTGTAGACACTGACGTAAATCGATACTCTTTAATAATTTCTAGGTACGTCAAAAGTATTGGTAGATACTTTAAGTGAATTCTCGGTTTTATCTAATATATCAAGATAAATAAAAAAAACAAATGCCAAAGTACTTGAATATTCTTGATTCATCATAATTTTTCTCTGTTTATATTCCATGATATTATTTCCTCACATCTGATTTACATATAGGAATTTACAAAAAAAATTTGCTTTTTGCAAAACTACGTAGTAGATTTTAGCTTTTCTAAAGTTATATATATATATATATTAATATTTACTCGTCTTTTAATTTTTTCGTTGACGCAGCTCCGCATAAGTTGCAGTGATGAAGCGAGGAATGGCGAAGCTCCGACCACGTGGATTCTCTTCAGCCTCTGTGGGTATGCTGATTGTGCTAGTTGGATCCCACGTCGAATGACTCCGGCAGCTGTTGCCACTTTGGCCGCCAAAGATGCGCGTACTTGTGAAACCTGATTTTAATAAGAACGTTTGTCTAAATACATATATATATAAACGGAAACTGTGACTGACTGACTGATCTATCAACACACAGCTCAAGCCATTGAACGGATTGAGTTGAAATTCGGCACACAGGTAGTTATTATGAAGTAGGCATCCGTTAAGAACGGATTTTTAAAAATTCAACCCCTATAGGGTCGTAATGAGGGTTCCTATTCAAAATTTTAACACGGGCGTAACCGTGGGGTGTAGCTATTTAGAGCTATTATTTAAGACGTGTAGTGGGACGGTAAAGTGATATCACAGTTCAAAGACATCGGCGGTGCCACTGTCATGTCAGCCTGCAAGCCTCCTAGGAGTTGGGTATACATCGGCTGATCCCAAAATGTGACAAACCATAAGAGAGTCATTGTTACGGGCTTATCGCCATGTGCATTATGCTCGCGAACACGGCGGGTATAGATAATCATCACCCCACTTGATTATATACCGGTATATAACTGGATAACGCGACGCTTCACGGTGAAGCTGTAAAAGTCGTCTGAGGCCTCAGGGACCTTATAGTTAACAGTACAGTCAGTCAGAAAAAAAAAACGCCTAAGCGTGCCTTAATGGTGGGTATTACACCTTTTGAACTGAAAACTTCATTAGTACCGTTGCAGTTGTGATTTGAAACGTGATGAATCGAAAAAGACACAAACATATACATCTATAGGATTTAGCTTGTGAGAGAATGAAATAGAATAAATTAATTATACACGGTTAATTAAAGTTCTGATTTTCACGTCTATGATCGTCATCGAATTGGCCTAGGTGTTTGACGACCAGACTTGTACGCACTGTCGTATGTACAGTAGGAGTGGTTGATAGTTCGAATACCGCCAATTTAGGATTAAAAAAAAATGATTTTAAAGAAGATATTTTATGTTTTCTGAAGGTCTGTCTTCTACCGCGTGTGAACTGCACACGTGTTTTTTGTATTGTTTTTTTCATACCACGATGGTGGCAAACAAGCGTGCGGTTCTCCTGATGGTAAGCGATTTCCGCAACCTATGGACGCTTGCAACATCAGAAGCATTACATGCTTGTTGTCGACCCTGGTGATACTTTAGACTCAATTTCAAATAAAACTTCATCTCAAATGTAAGGTTATCGGATGGGGAACGCTTGTTGCTAGTTTTTGAAATTTGAGTTGAATAATTATCAAAAACCAGTCTTATTATACACAATATGGCTATAAAATATATTCTAATATAACTGGTTTTATAATATGCGATATGCTTACAGATATACACCTGGCTAGCTAATACAAACAAGTTGGACATATCTGTCTCCAACCAGTTTCACAGTACCTAACTAGTTTCCGGTAATGTCACTTTATATCACCTTCATGGGCGTAGTTAAGGACCCCCCCCCCCCCCCTTAATTCATTGCTCATCCTACAATACTCATTGTACACTCTATAAAAATTTTCATATTAAGAAAAAAAAAATAGTTTATAGTGGTTATGTCACGACGAATATCAACTGTTAATATAATCAAATGCAGGCATATAAAATTGTCGTATAAAATGGTTGAAAAATCCCCTGACAGAATAATTATTACACTACAGAGTGGTTCACCTTAAATTTACAAGTAACAACAAAACTAAAAAGTCTAAATGTAATATTCTATTAAGATTATTTTCTAAGAAGACACCATTGAGGTGTTATGTACTAGACGTACTAGTATTATGCTAATATGAACAAAATTTGTGCTACACTTGACACCGAGGGTGCGGGGCACGGGGCACGCGCGCATTTATGCATTGCAATTTAATGATGAAATGTCACTCCTTGACTTTTACTTGTGTTTTTCGAGTTATTTAAGTGCACATGAAAGCATATTAATTTATGAACTAAAATTTAGCACTGAAACGTGTAATCGCAACAAGTGCCCGGTACAGACCGTGAGTGCGAGTGTATCCACTCGAATGCGTTTGGCAAATAATCTGGTTGAGGTGCCGTCTCTAGTACTTAGTAAATAATACCTCAATGGAAGACACGGTACTGAATTTTTTTTTCGAGATTGATCTAGAAATCTTCTACTTTCAGCCCTGAAAGAAACTGACAAACATGTACTTGAAATGTTTGATTAAAAAAAATGCCAAACCCCCATTTAAATAACTATGTTGTGTCGTTCACATCACTGGAAATTAATTTATTATTATTATTACTTTTTTATATTTTAGCAAAGGTTTACTGTTATCGAAACCGCTTAAATATATTAAAACTTACTTGATAATTTGGAACCTTTGTTTCGTTCTATTCCCTTTGATAGGATTCGATACCTTTGATAGATAGGATACGTTTGATAGATCGCTATTAAATTGGCGTGCGTCGCCTTTCAATGACTTGGAGATGCGTCTATTGAGATTCCTATACGTACACACATAACCTGAAGATTGCAGATATATTTCACACCTCTCCCCCATGAGCTTAAGAGTAGAGTCAGAAAGTTTTTGGTCATGTTTGTGCGTTGGATTTTAAAGAACTTAGACCCGACCGTAAAAACACATTACCATATCGTCATAATTGGTAACATTACGAATAGGAACTATCTTTCTGGAAAACCAGGCCATCAGCAATGCCTTATTCATTACGGAGAGTAGGGTAGTCCACAATTCCGTAATTATGTTTAAAAATAAAATTGCTAAACAAATTTTTTTTCAAACAACTTCAAATTTCGCCACAATTTAGAGAATTTGCCTAAATTATTGTAGTCTAGACGAAAGAACTACCACCAACTTGTGTAAGTTCTAGTATGTATTAACTTTTTTTTTAATATTACTTAATTTGAACTCAATAAAAATCGTCCTTCGCTCGGATTACTTGTAGTCAAAATTTATTTATAAAGAAGATTTTAATTACGTTGTCAATTAAATCGAATTCGCTGTACAATTGGTAAAACAGTAATCTAGTGGCATATATTGGGATGTTTGCATTTTTTATGGCCCGTTACCGAGAACTGAGTCGAGACATTAAAAAAATGCGGCGAAGTCTCATTCTCCGTTTTTCGAGGCCCCAGAAAAATATGTCGTCTTCGTAAATTTTACCGCATGTGAAAATTTTTCACTATGGCTAGGCCAGTTTAGAAATCCGCTATCGCAGCACCGCCTTTGACTGGCTTAAACAAGAATTTTTTGTGTGATTTAGAATAATCGTTTTTAGTTATAATTTATATCATTTCTTAATATTGTTTTAATTATATATACTTATTAGCGATGTGCTCGCGGCTCCGCAAGCGTTTGTTACTACGGAGTAGTTATTTACATCCCGTCATTTTATTTTAGTAATATTGTTAACAATTCGTATTTTGTATCAATTGGTAAATGACATCTATTTCTCGTTTAGAATTTTCATCAAAATGGGGTTTAAATAATTATTCTATTCTAATATTTCTAATGTATTATTAACTATTAATTTAGCCTTTTAACTATGCTATGATATATGCGTTCCGTCTACAAAAATTGATCAGAATCAGTTAAGATATGAAGAAAATTTAATTTTTTGAACGTCTTTTTTTACAATTTCTAAAGTAATGTTGAGAATTATTATTGCCCATCAATTATGTAAACACTTATACTTCCCGTGTACAAAATTTCATCAAAATCAGTCGAGAATTAAAAAAAAAAATCTTGATTTTTTTTTACATTTTCTAAAAATAATATTGAATTTCTTATACCCTATCCGTTGACCAATGACATAAGCATCCCGTGTACTAAATTTCATACGAATCGGTCAACCGTTTTGAGTTAAATCCGAACATACACAAAGACAGACAAAAATTTACTGTAGGTACAGACAGACTGAACCACAGATTTATTCATGTAGATTGTTAATTTGGAATTATTTATTCTTTTGTTCCTGGTGTTAATTTTTTTAATTCCTTTTTATGTTTGAGGCAGTGTGAACAGCTGTTTATTTCTTTAGGTGGCATAAACATATTATAATATGATTTATGTATTTTACTTAATTAGAATTATTATATAAGTTTTTAAAAATTACTAATTTACATTAATACTATGATATCTACTTATAAATAATATTAGATATTATTCATAAAAAACTCTTTGAAGAAAGAAATTACCTCGTAAACAAAAACATCGCCTGTTATTAGCTTTTCATCTCGCATTCGTGCATCACTGATAAGCAGAATAGCGCGTACAGCGGCTGCGATATCCGCTGAATTTTCAGGGTACCCTGCTCGCACCCTGAATATTGTTACTCGTAGTCCGTCATCAGTCAGCTTCGGTAAAGTAGCTATGTCTCTGAAAACAAGTATAAGATAAATATTTAACTTCGAGTTTAATTATCGTTCTATTCTCGTTCTATTTTCTGAGAAAATTTCAAGAAATATTTAGTGTCTTTAGTATATTCCAAGAGCTCGCCGCTCGGCGCTCACTCACTGTTACCTGTTAGTAGTCCTATGATCTAATAGTCTCAGCTCACTGCCCGGGCAACGAACTAGTAACAGCGACGTTTAGAAATATTCCGTGTTTTATTGGTACTCATGTTCCGAATATTACACCGTTCTGATAGAGTGGCATTGGCAATATTAACATTAACCATTCTCAATATTAAATGATTATCTAGATATGACGCAGCTAACGTACGCGTATAGCCTACTGTACTTATCTACAGCTTGCCAAATTGCTTAACGTTACTGTCCCGCTTCTGAGGGCTGTCGCGTGAAGTTATATAGCTTATAAACCTCTCTCAATAAATACGCTATAAAACGCAAAAATATTTTATCTAAACTGACTGGTAGTTTGAGAGGTTAGCGCGTTCAAACAAACAAATAGTCTCTTGAACTTTATAATATTATTAGTATGTGTAGATGAAGAGAATCACTTACAAGAATTTGCAAACTTCGTTGAGTGGAGGTTCAGTCAGAGATCTGTAAAGGTATAGATCACGGTGGCGGCTCCGCGCGATACAGAACGCCTCCAACTTCGACCTCGACCGTTCCATGTCCAACCGGCATCCTCTTACGAAAAGTTCCAACATATTTCTATCTGTTGAGAAAAACAATTCTAAATTTGACAGGCCTCGAGTCGCAGTGGTTACTATCTACTTAAGTGTCTTAATCTTAATTAGGTGCTGTCTAGAACCAAAGTTTTTGACTTGCGCAAATTATTTAGTTAATAGCGCTAGTTGAGAAGGACCGAGGATCGTATCCAACAATGGCGACCACCTAGTGATCGGCAATCCGTCGATGGTTGTCGTTCTCATGGAAGACTCTCATCAGCTGGCTGATCCTGAAACGCGAAAGAATGAGAAAAAGGTCACTGTGACGACGTCTTTATCACTTTCATAGTCACGACCTAGTTGGATTCAGATCCTTACCACTCTGCTTGTTTAGTAGTTACTATGGCGGGTGTTAGGTACACCTGGTGTGTGGTGGTCGCAAATTGTCCGTACCCTACCACCTCTATTATTTATTTTGCCTTATCACTTCTGAATTTTACTACTGAGTGTGGATTTAGATTTTATACATAAAAGTATGCGAAGATGTACAATATTTATTTTAGTTGAATAACTAGGAACTAGCCGTATTCAGAATAGAACACACAAATGTTTAAATTTCATTAAACATAAATAACCTTTAAAAAAGAACAGATTTAACAAATTATATTATCATAAAGGTCAACAGCTTAGTAATTTCCTGTAGAACGAATTTTACTAACAATTACAACGTTTACAACAAAGGAAGCTGAATAATAACTTACGAAACAAATTTTTAGGTTAAATGCTCATTCGTTATATACTTGCAGTATAATAAATAAATACATTTTTATAATTACTTACCGGTTCAAAGCATTTTATAAAAGAACTAGCTGTGCCCCACGGTTTCACCCGTGTTAATGTTATCTGACAAACATCGCGCCGCAAACGCACCCGTGTAGCGTATCATAATTTTATTGTTCTTCCCGCAATTACAAATTATTTAAATTTTACATTAAATCCTAAACTATGTGTCCAAGTGACATACTGTTTTTTTTAAGTTAAACTAAGGACCAATATTATTGTAGAACTGGTATTTCCGTATTATTAACAATTACGCCAGCGCATGTAGTTAAAGAAGTTCGGGTGGGCCTCGACTTCCGACTTACGTAACAAAAATCAATATTCGAGGCTATATGAGAGTTGTAGCCTGTATTATTACTCAAAAGTCTGGCTATCATATACAATAATAATCCGACGGGGAGTTCCAGAGACCAGCGTGTTTAAACAAACAAATAAACACAAAATAATAAATCTGTACTGTCTGGCTGTACTTTTAATATTTTTCCAAAATTTCCCGATAGGCACACTATATGAACGATACAGATCACGAATATGCGAAAAAAAAATTTTTATGTCTGTATGTTTTTTGTCTGGATTTAACTCAATAACGGCTTGACCGATTCATTTGAAATTTTGTACACGGGATGCTCATGTCATCGATCAATTGATAGGTTATAAGAAAACTTAATATTACTTTCAGAAATTGTAAAACAAAATAATTTCCTAAAAAATGTATTTTCGTTCATTCTTGGCCGATTTCGATTAAATTTTGTACATGGGAAGTAAAAGTTATTCCATGACTTATAAGTTATGAGAATTTTCAATAACACTTTTAAGAATCCTAGAGAAAAACATTTATTATTAACCGATTTTGCTGAAATTTTGTAGACAGAAAGTCTTATGTATGTATTTACATAATTAATTAGCTTTATGAATTGTCAATATTACTTCTAGAAAAAAAAAGTTCAATTTTTTTTATTTTCATCGTTTCTCAGTCGATTCTAATCAAATTTTGTAGACGAGGAGCATATATCATACTGTAATTGAGAGGCTATAAATAAGAATCATTAGTAATGCATTAGAAATTGTACATTACAATAATAATTTTCAACCGATTTTGATGAAAATTGTACACGGAATATACATGCAACTCCTCAATTGATACGGAATATGAATTTCCAACAATATGAGTAAAAATAAAATTACTGGATGTAAATAACTGGTGCGTAGGTAACAAACGCGCGTGGAGTCGCGGGCACACTGCTAGTTTACCTATAATACCAACAATGTTAATTCGTTATCTGTATTTCTGTACTAATATTTTTTATTATTATATAATATAACTAGCAGTATGCCCGCGACTTCGCACGCGTTTGTTACTACACAGTAATTATTTAAATCCCGTAGTTTTACTTTTACTCATATTATTGACAATAAAATTATTTATATAGTCTATAAATTGAGAAATGACATATTATACTTCCCGTGTACAAAATTTCATCAATATCTTTTACTAGGTACTTTTTTTTACTATGCCTAAATGTTTTGTTGACGATTCATAAAGCCTATTACATAATTACCTTCACGTCAACAAATTAAACCAGAGTCGTAGGGGACAATTGTTGATATATTTTTTTTGTTTTTTTTTTAGCTTTTTCTAAAAGTAATATTATAAATTGTTAAAGTCCATCAATTTTGGAATAACTTCCCGTATACAAAAGTATTTACAGGAGTATTTCCCGTGTACAATATTTCATCAAAATCGGTAAATAATATATTTTTTACTACATATTCCTACAAATATTGTTGAAATTTCCTATAACCTGTCGATTGATCAATGACATAAATATTCCGTGTAAAAAAATCATAAGAATCCGTCAAGCCACTTTTGAGCTAAATCCGGACATACAAACAGACAGACAGATAATTTTTTTTTATAATGGCATATTCGTGATCAGTGTCTTTCATATAGTGTGCCTATCGGAAAATTTGGACAAAAAATTAACTGTACAGACAGAATTACAGATTTATTAATATAGTATATTATTGTTTTATATAATTATGTGATAATATTATACAGTCACGAACAGCAGTATAGTAATCATCATCATATTAATGACATGTGATTTAAAATACATATATACACGGTTTAAGTTCAACTATTTTTTGCGCCGTTATATTATGACAGTAGTCTTATGTTCCTAGAAAATTTAAAATACATCAATATTCAATAATCGAGATACCGGATTTAATCATTTTATTTTCGCTTTTCGATAGTGTTATTTTTGTTAAGTAGATATATTTTTCAAATGGTTATCGGTAAAATGTCGTCAACCGGTACGGTTACAACCGTCGTACGTAATGTTTTACGAAAAGCGTAGGTAGGTAGGTATATAATTATGTGCATTTTTATTTAAGTAAAAAATAAACAAGCACATTATATTAATCACTTTTGGTCATGTTAATCAGTATAGTTACATTGTAAAGATCCTAGAACGTCAAGAGGTGTTATAATACGAGGAAACGTAGGCAGTGTTTGCCCATACAAACGTGTGTTTCCTCCTCGGATAATGGTTGTAGAACAAATGTTTTTATACTGTAAAATCTATATCTACCACTACCATGTCCCTATGTTTTGATTTTTAAATAAATTATTATGAAGACTATAAGCCTATTAAAATGACTAAAAATTCCGTTTTGTACCGTCATGTTCAGCAAACAAGTTTGACGACTAGAAAAATAAAAAGAAAAACATACAAACATAGCCAGTCATTCTTCCTATCAAATATTCAAACATCCTTGACAAAATAATAAAACTTTTAAAATATTAAAATCGGTTCAGTTTTCTAGTAGTCACAAGAGGAATACGAAATTATGATATTGTTAATTTTACTTTTAAGTGTAATTATTATTAGTCCGAACTGCAGTTGTCACTCTCGCTCTGTGTTCGGTGAGATTTCGGGCACAGCGCGACAACGATAGATTTTAGAAATAGCTAGTAGCTATTCTTGAAATTTTTCATAAACCGCGCATCTTCATAATGATTAGCGAGTATATTAGGTTGTTACATATTAAATTGGCGTTTTGTTGAACTGGTTAGTCACTTTGATCTCAAATAGTCTGGTTAGAAATTCCAAATTCAAATTTATTCCAAATTTAGGCTTGTGTATTTGTGTTTCGAATTTAGTGATTCATTTGTTTTCGCACCATTTCATTATTCTTTGACATCGTTCTTTTCACAACAGAGAAAATTTAAAATATCGCCTTATTTACGAATATAAGTTCCATTGTGGCATCAGCACTTCAGAATCAGCTCGAAGGATTAATTATGTATATGGGAAAGCTACTGTAAAAGAAAACGTGGTACGTTTTTGGTTCCAACGTTTTCGTTCTGGAAATTTTGACCTACGAAATAAACCCCGTGGACGGCCGGAGACCCTAGTTGAAATTAAAGAATCAAAGGTGATCGTTGAAACGGATCATTCGCAATCCACATCAGAGTTAGCAGCAGGCTTCGGTGTCAGTGATAAAAAAAATAATTCACTTGAAACAAACAGGAAAAGTGAAAAAGCTCGAGAAATGGGTACCGGATGAATTGACTGAAGCACGCCAACAAACACCTATTGAGCAATGCAGAAGCATTACATTACTCAACCGTCACAATAACGAGGGAATTTTGAATCGCATTGTTACTTGTGACGAAAAATAGATCCTTTACGACAATCGGAAACGCTCATCACAGTGGTTGAACCCAGGAGAATCGGCCAAATCCTGTCTCAAGCGAAAGTCGTCTCAGAAAAAGGAACTGGCGAGTGTTTGGTGAACCAGTGCTGGTGTCATACACTACAGCTTCGTAAAATCTGTCCAGACGATAACGGCAGGTCTGTATTGTCAACAATTGCAAACCATGATGGAAAAGCTAGCCGTTAAACAACCGAGACTGGTCAATATCTCAAGCCCACTGCTGCTTCAGAACAACGCTAGACCCCATACTTTACGACCTACGGTCGCTAAATTATGGTGACTTCGGTTGGAATGTCTCCGAAACCCACCATATTCCCCGGACATTGCTCCAACGGATTAACACTTTTTTCGGAATTTGGACAATTTTTTGCAAGGAAAATAAATTCAATTCCGATGAGGCTGTCCAAACTGCCTTCAAATATTTTATTGATTCTTGCTCCTACAATTTTTTCAGCAATGGAATCAATGAACTACCTTTAAATAGCGAAAGTGCATAGATAATAATGGTGTACATACTTCGATTGATTAAATGTATAATTTCATAACATTTTTTTCATTTTACTTCTACCATATAAAACGCTAATTACATATATAAGAACCTATATTATAATCCAACCGTGCGTTAACTAACGCGTTTGTTATGCAGTAAGTAATTAGTTTCACCTGTACCTATTTTACATTACATTTTTTCATATACCTACTACCATAACATTTACTCATATTTTTGACAGTTCATATAGTTAAAATAATACCCTTTTTTATAATTTATAAAAGTATTATAATGTTTTATAGGCTATCAGTTGCAACACTGATAAAAGCTTCCCGTGTTGTAAATTTTATAAGAATTGGTCAAGACGTTTATGAGATAATTCCGAACATACAAACAGAGAGACAGACAAAACATATTTAAGGACATATTCATGCTCAGTATGTTTTTTTATATAGTATGCCCATCGGGGAATTTGGAAAAAATATGCATGTACACACTACTACAGATTTATAAATATATAATATAGATAATCCTATGATATGCATAACTGACTATAAAAAACCCGGCCAAGCGTTGATGTGCCATTTTTAAGTCCTTAAGGGAAATCAATCCGATCGCTACCAAGCTTTACAGGACCAGCCGCTGGGCTAATATAAAAATTGTCTGAAAATTCCATCAAAATCGCTCCAGCCGTTTTGGTGTCTACAGGGAACATACATACAAACATCGATATATAATATATTATATTATATATTTTTTATTATTTATAAGATAATAATAATGATTACATTATAATTATTATGTAGGTAGAACTTATTCACTAATTATCTAGTGTCATTTACTTTAAAGTACAACAATCACATGTATATTTACAAAATAAAACACAAATATGCATTTGATGCAAGTTGGTCAAGGCACTGTGTATGTAAATCTACGTAACTTTACAGGCTCGATGCATAAACTAAGAATTAAAATGCACCTTACGTTTTAATAATGAGGAAGTTTACATAAGTATATAAAGTTGTGCTATTGTCCAAGACAACGACTGAGGTAAATAATGCCATTTAATTTCGTGCCTCATATGTGGTACATTGACTTAATTATTGTGTGTATGTACTATTCTATACATCTAAGCCTTTAAATAATAGAGGAACTGATAAGGTTTATTAATAGAAAATACATTTCTATTAATTCCACATCTATATTCTAGGGCTTTAGCAAAAGGAGCCTGTATTACATCAAAATCAACCGGTACTTACTAACCGAACCAGATGAGATGGTGCGCTTCAGATTAAAAAACTCACCTATCCACAACTTAACCTATCATACAAGGGAACGCTACAAATAAACTTTTTATGGTTCGCTGATAAATACATCTGTCATTCTCATTGACGATTTGTTATTAGTAGCGATGGACGTACGATATACAATTGAACATATTTGTGATTTTTCACGATTCGTGGCCTTGTGAGTACGTCTATAGTAACGTTAGGTGCCACTGAAGAAATCAAAATCGTATCAAATCACGAAACGAAACCACTATAACTAATTATATCTGAATTAAGTTACTAGAAAAAAGTCAGACACGGATGATATAAATGAGAGATAAAGTACCTACCCAGTGCACACGTTATCTTTAGTTTGACGTCACATTTACATCATATGCTTCATATTTACATAAATTTATGTATGTATGTAAAATTTTACACTTTGATGTATGGATATGAAACATAGGTCGAGTGTTTCAATTAAAAATACAATTACATGGTCTAATAAATAATAGAGAATACACAAAGACAACTTTGACATTAGCTTTTTCTACTCTTTACTGGCATATTGACCGGTTTCCTTTATTGCCCCTTGCACTATCGAAATCGATACGGCTCAACCTTGATCATCGCATTCTCACAAAACCAGCACCAGATTTAACAAATCATTTTAAATTACTGTGTAGATTTTTGAGTTTGTTTTATAATAATTATTGCGTATACATACACACACACATTCTCAGACGCATAC
Source organism: Saturnia japonica (assembly GCA_033032175.1). Classification (NCBI taxonomy): domain Eukaryota; kingdom Metazoa; phylum Arthropoda; class Insecta; order Lepidoptera; family Saturniidae; genus Saturnia; species Saturnia japonica. Next base: position 9,606,202 of record CM065324.1, on the reverse strand, counting down.
TGAATAAATACGCATACGCTGTTTTAATATTTTAATTAACTAGGTATTTCTTTTTTTCACTAACTTTGTTTCATTTTACTGTTACCATTTAGTATGTGAATCGTTGTCGTTCATACTATTACTGTCGCTAACATAATTAATAATAGCTTATCTATCTATACAATTAATAAAATTGAAGTGTACTGTTTGTAATGTCAAAATAACAGTCTTTTACTAAACTAAATGAAAGTATATCTAGTGCCTATAACAAAATATAAAACAAAAATTTTAAAAATTTTGTCTGTCTGTTTCGGACTTTCACTGGCAGATATCTGATGTTATAAGAAGTAACTTGGGCTACTTTTATTTTACAAAACGAACGTTTACCGAATCGGTGGCATTTTGTAGTCTATGCGAGCGCAGCCGGGGGCACAGTTAGTGTTATAATAAGCTCTTAAATAAATAAATATTCTGTTCTATTCCAATCAATTCTATTGTCTTTCATTTTCCAGAGAATTTGAATGTATTTAATTATTTTTACCTCTGACTTCATATATTAATGATTAGTCTCCACTCTCCGCCGATTAATCTGTCTGTCTTTTATATCTAAGTACTTTTAATTTTTTTTATATCTAGCGTTAGATCAATAGCTCATCTGCTGATAAATAATACTGTGGCTGAAGATTGAAATACGCTAGGCTTAGAAGGTGACACGAGCAGAGTGAAATTTTAATCCTTTATTACTTAAAAATGTACAAAATCTTCAAAAATGTTCTAATTACTTACGTATAGGTTAAAGTTGCTGTATACTAAAACGCGGCAAAAAAAAATCAGCGATAGCCTATGCTTATCTCTTATACATAAGCCACAATAAGGTAGTTTGAGACAAAAATTTGTTGAAAATTAAAAAGGTTTTATAAGCATTATTTTTAGACATGGCATATTAATCCTCAAGAACGAAAGTTATTTCATCATAAAGACAATTTTATGAAGATAAATTTTGCTCTTTATAGTATGTTACTTGGTCATATATTTTAGGAGATAATGACAAATTTATATAATTTGTACGTGCGGGTAGAACATTTATGATAGACTACACGGGGGCGTTGGCGGCGCGGCGCTGTGTTTGTCGGATAAAATTAACACGGGTGAAACCGTGGGGCATATATAGTGTATTAGCAGATAAACCATTAATTACTGCACGTACTTTAAAGTAGAGACAGTAAATAAGCGTTTGCAAAATCAGTTCTCGGTTAGAATACGAATCAAGCTGATATTGCATTACTGGGACTCGATATGTTGCAATTGCACGTAGAATTCTCCTCGTATGCGGACAGAATTGGAAATTTCGTTTGAATAGCAATCCATGCTGAAATACGGTTGACTAAGATTCTTGTATTCAATACAATAAACTTAATTCATGACGTACAATAACGCTGGTTATACACGGTACGGTCTACTTGTAAAAGTTAGCCTGTTTAGTTAGACCGGAGTGTGTATTGGTAATATTGGAATAGACCTGTGCTGCTTTTTAAACTTGCGCAGGCGACCAACGCAAACTCGAAATAAAAATTTTTTCTGTGACACCGTACTGTGAATTTATGCGTGTGTACGATCCTTATACACCGCGACATGATGTACTGTCGACCTAGGCAGGCACACCTGCACAGGTAAACTTCTCCGGTAAACCGTAGTGTGTGTGGCCGGCGCCAGCGTTAGTAACATTATTCCAAGCGTCAAAAAGATTATAACAGATTACGTGGTTGACCTAGCGGTTTGTATAATTAAGTAAGCACTCGAGTCGAGTCATGAAATGTATTATGATTTTAAATTCCGCAACTTAATGTAACTAGAGTAATAAAGCATTATGTATTCTGACTGGATAGCGACCACCATAAACAACATGTACTTACCACCTGCCATAGTGTCACTCTTAGGCTTGTTGCGTTTTGGAATTAGCCGGTGTATATTCAGTAATCAAGCAAAGCGGCAGGAATCTGCAATCGACTGGATCGCGACCACCATGTACATGGTGACAAAACTGTCACAGTGATCCTCATTTCGTTTATCACGTTTCGGGATCAGCCAGTGTACCTATATCCAGTTGCCGAGAGGTTTGTAAACCGACATATCAGCGACGACCGGCGATGGATTGTCCATCTCTCTGGTCGCTGTGGTTTTTGGTTTGTGTTGTAGTTAAAATGAGACACATTGCCGTCATTTTTCTGTACTAATATAAAAAAAAAAACATTAAATTTTGTTATAAACAAAATAAATTTATTACGAAAATTATGGATATATAATATTATGTACCTGGAAACATATACCTATTATTGAGATTTAAGAAACTTTGTGTAGGTACTTCTTTGGCGTATCAAAACAAAAATAACTTCAAACATTTTATCGCGCGTGCCAACAATATGATTAAGTTAGCCGTCAGTGAATCAGAGAAATCATCTCACTTACTTTAAAATTATTTTTAATCAAATAATAATAATGTTTATTAGTACAATTCAAAAAAGTTAGTGTATTGAACAAAACACTACCTCCTTTTTTTAGTTAAATTCATCATATTCTCTAACATCATACGTATGATGTTCGTGGCTAGCAATGAATTACTAATAATGTACAGTGATAGATATATCAAGAAGCGCGGCGCGTGTACAAGCCCTTATTCTCTACGAAATGCACCAAAAGTAGTGTAATTTCAAAAATTATTTATATTTATTACAAGCTCGTCCAGCAGACGTTGTTCTGCAATTTCCAACCGTAAATATCTCGATCAAAGCGCCCAACTATTCGAATTTATTTTTCTGAAAACTTTTCCGGGACCATAACGAACAAAATCAAATAATTATTAGGCACATATCGTTCGAATGGTAAGTTATCGTCATGAGGTCATCTATACTAATAATATATTCATATAATAAAAACGTAACTGATCGATGTTTGTACATAGAAGATAAATGAGAAACTCTTTTATTGGGGGCCTTTATCAATGCGGTAGAACCCAAAACAATGATTGTTAGAATTTTTGCCTGTTTGCCTGTTTATCTGTTTGACTGAGTTTGTGCGCGCTAATCTCAGAAACGGCTTACACGATTGGGTTGTGGTTTTCAGTAAATATTGTAGTAAGCTTCACTTAAAATGTAGTGTTTGTTTTACTTCAATCAGTTAATAAATAAAAAAATTATATCTTTTTAAAAAATCACGTCGATCATTTGTTCGATAAAAATGCAATAAAATAACTGTTCAATTGAATTGGCTGCAACTTTAGTTAACTGTTTATTATGGTTTGTAAAATTATGATGATGTTAAAAGTTTACAAAAAATTAAAAAATGGACAGTTTCGCTCATTTTGTATTTCTAATATAAGTTGACCTCAGATCTATATGATAAATCATATTAAAATGTGGTCAGCTTAAGCTGGATAATTGTCGGTTGCTCTTAACCAAGCGAGCGCGTCGAGTTCCACGTCGCTGGTTAGAATGGCAATTCATTCCAAAAAAAAAAACGATTCGAATCAAACTCTGAAGAATCGGATCACAAAAAAATCGAGGTCTAAAAGATCGATCTCTCAAAAATCGATCTTTTTTCGATTCACTTTTCGGATTTGTACTAACAATAAGAAATCCCTATTAAAGAAAACTAAAAGGACACCACAACAATCGAACTTTTTTTTATTTTTAGAGTATCAGTTAAATGGAAACACAGGAAGATATAGAGAGAGAGAATTTGTTACAGGTATATATATAGAAAGAGAATTCATTTCCAAATTTTTATTATTATAAACTGTTGTCGTTATTCTGCTATTGGATAATTTACTGTTATGAATCGTATTTTAATCGGTAAATGAAATCATAGAGAATGACAGCATAATGAATTATTATCCATACTAATATTATAAAGCGAAAGTAATTTTCACGCCTAGACCGCTAAACCAATTTTGATGATTTTTGGTAAAGACATAGATTGGATATTGGGAAAGGACATAGGCTACTTTTTGTTGCGAAAATAAAACTGGGAGGGGTGAAATGGGGGATAAAAGTTCGTATGAAGAACCGATCAAACTAATTTTGATTAATTTTGGTATTGAAGAAGAAGAAAGAACATTTATTTGACACTAAAGAACATAATTAACACAACACATTAAACAAGAGATTACAATAACAATATTACTAATTAAATTTATACATTTATACATACAAAAGCTGTACTTGGACCTTGGAGAAAGACCTTATGACGTGGAAATAAAACTTTAAGGGGCGAAATAGGGCATTAAAGTTTGTACGAATAAACCATCAAACCAATTTGGATGAATAGAGATATATTGGACCTTGGAGAAGGACATAGGGTACCTTATGGCGCGAAGATAAAACTTGAAGCGGTCAAATAGGGGATGAAAGTTTGAACGAAGAACCCACTGTTTCTCAATTTAGGGATATGAAAATTCATATTTATGCTTTTAGGAAGAAATAACAGTGTTTCGCGTTTTTTTTAAATCTTCCCGCAAGGCGGTAAAATAAGGGATGATTTACTATACCATACACAGAGTGATAAACCCATCTATGATTTTCTTTCATTTTGTCGTGTTCCGAGATCAGTCAGTGTATATGCAGTAATATTATAGCGGCGTGGTAGGGATTGCGAACACCATACACATATTGTCTGTTTTTTTGTTTGTAATGAATAAACTCAAAAATTACGGGACCGATTTTAAAAATTCTTTCCCAATATAAAGCTACATTTTCAGTCAATAACATAGGTGATATTTTAATTTGAAGTCGAGTTTTACAAATGACATAAAAAATTGCCTAAAATATGCTTTCTTCGCGTGCGCTGCAAAACCTGGTATTACATAAAAATACTATATATATTGGACGTCCTCACTAATGTGAACAAAAAAGTCCGCGAGACAATATATTTCATAGTTATGTTAAGTACAATAAACGTTTTTTATTCAAATTAATCAACTAAAACACGGATGGCGAACAAAAAGTGATTATGTCCGTAGCTAATCTCTGGAACTGCCATTCAGATTCGAAAAACTCTTTTTATATATGATAGCCAGACTCTCGAGGAATATTATAGGTTATTTAAGATTAGGCTTCAACTCTCGGATAGCCTTATATAATGATTTTTGTTACGTAAGTCGGAAGTCGAGGCCCTCCCAAACTGCTTTAACCGCGTGCGCTGGTGTAATCGTTAATAATACGGAAGTACAATATTCTACAATAATATTTTTCCTTAGTATATCTAAAAAAGTCAGCAATAGCATATGCTTATCTCTTATACATAAGTCACAATAAGGTATTTTGTGGCAAATATTTGTTGAAAATTAAAAAGCGATTTATAAGCATTATTTTTAGACATGCCATATTAATCCTTACTAACAGTAGTTACATCATCATAAAGACAATTTTATGAAGTTAAATTTTGCTCTATAGAGTATGCTATTTGGATACATAGTTTAGGAAATAATGAAAAATTAAAATAATTTGTAATTGCAGGAAGAACAATTATGATAGACTACATAGTTGCGTTGGCGGCGCAGTGTTTGTAGGATAAAATTAACTCTGGTGAAACCGTGGGCACAGCTAATAAGTTCATAAAAAATTCATTAAAAAACGTATTTTCAATTTTTTGAAATTTCCTAATTTCGGGTAACTTTTTCATTTTTTCTCTCTCTAACAACCTTATTGGGAGTATTACTAACATTTTTATAGATTTTTAGATTATATCTAACCTTTGTCTAATTTTTAATTGAGTATTTCGTAGGTAAACAAGAACATTTACTAACATTATTACATAGGTCTGTCACGTCGTCTAAAATCGTTGGCGTTTCATATACGGAAGGTCATTGTTAGTTTGACCCAGGAACTAAAATTATGTTAATGATATCGGAATCTACGTTGAGTAATTATAGATAGAATAATAGAACAAAATATATAAAAAATGATTTGGCCTATTCATCAATGATTTCGTTATCATCGATTTGAACGTTACATCTAACTCCGGATGTAAATTATATTCATTAATTATTTATTGGTGAGCAATCATCATTGGCTACGGAACAGAGTTTTTATGGTAACGTATTTTGAACCATCTTTAGGATGGGCTAAATGTATTGGCGATGTTTTGTTTTATTATTTCCTTCATCTGTGTGCAGGTTGTGCACGTTCACTCTACTAGGGCTTTGAAGTCCGTATATACCAATCTGTTTCAAATAAAAATAGAGTCTTCAGTGTATGGGGGCAGCTCTCCAGGCGAGGCAGAACTTTTGCGGCGTTGGTTACTTGTGGTTACAATATTGTTACACCCGTGGGTATTAAAAATGCCGGTGGTTGACGTGAATAAGATTTATTTCAATTCCACACAGTTACAAAATGCACAAACTCACAACACTGTTATTTATTTCAATGTGGTTTCGCTTCCTTTTATCGCTCGATGTTATCGCTTTATAATTCAAAACTTTACTGATTTGGCGCCGCGCCTGAGTCGCTTAAATACCTACACTAAGCGATCGCAGAAAAATCGTGAATCGTCGCTAACTTTCTCTACGTTTAGTTTCTATGCCTACTCGATGACGTAATCGAGGCGATAAGCGATAAAAGGTAAAAGGTAAAGGTAAGGATAATAAGGCGATAAACTGCGATGTTTACACAAACATGCACCGCGGTTGTTTACGACGCGAACATTATTTCGAAGTCCTGAGAAGTATGTAGTTGCTTCGAGATATTTCGGGAACAGGACATTTCTATCTTTTTGATCGGGTTGTAACAAGTCGTGACAATATTATGGTCAAGTTCTGAAATGGAATGATGACGAGCCGCTATACGGCTCGCCTTAAACGTATACAAGTCGTGCATGGGAGTTCTCACCTTACCCCTGAAATACCCTTATTTATATCTTCTATTTAAATTTATTACATATTTTACGTTGTTTGTAAACGTATTATATATTTTTACATAAAAGTTGTTTTCAGGGCACTACTCGCCAAGTCTTATTATAGTAAGAAAAAAAAGAAATAAATACATTTATTCTACAAGAATACACATAATATTAGATTCGTACGCTATTTACTTCTACATGAGTACATAACAAAATTTATATTGACAATTACCTTAAATTTTAACTATTATAATAATTTACTGATTCGCGCGCCAAGTTTGACTACTTTGCAGGGGTCGTTTTGCTATGGTCGTGCACAATCTGTAGTTTCTTAACTGTAATGTGGAAAGAAGTGAATGTAATTATATTGAGATATAGAACGTGATGTCCTTCAAAATAATTAACATTTAATTGAATTTCCTTACAAAACATTATTATAATGCATAATAGAAACGTACGTACTTTTAATGCTTGTTTCCCTTGGCTCATTCCGGCCTGCTAGCCTCTCAGCAGGAGGATATACCTATTATATACACTGGCTACTACCGAAATGAGACAAACCAAGAGACTGTGATGGGTTTATCAGCATGTGTAATGTACATGGTTATCTTACAGATACTTACAAATATTTTACCATCCCGCTTGAGAACTGAACATTTATCGGCTGATCCGGAAGACGATAGGTATGCCTAAGCATGCCACTATGGTGGGTGTTACATCTGGTGTACAGTGGTGGGTGGTGGAAATCGTTTGGAATAAAACAGAACAAAGTCTATCCCCAAGGTAGCTAAAAGTCCATTGATCTTGTTTAATTCGCCGGACACGTTTGACTTACCTTTGCACTCAGTAACGTGGGTAAAGTTGAGCTCCGAATGAATCCCACTGCGGGCGATGGCCAGAAAGACCGAGAAAAAGGCAGCAAGATATGTACAATTCTTAATATTATTCCAAAAACGGTCTTATGATTGCACTGAGTATTTATGACGTTGTCAAGAAAACACCCAGTTAGGCCGAGAGAAATTTATTAACAAAAGATTACAAAGTACCTTAAATTGCTTTACAATTCGTTAGTGCGAGTGGAATTCGTGACGGCGCCATCTATCGCCGTAAAATTAAAAGTAATAGATTTTTATGCTCAGTTGACGCTTTAACAAGATAAATAAATAAATAAATATGAGGACACAATTTCACACACGGCAATTTAATTCTATACCAAGCAAAGCTTGTAATATGGTAACTAAACAGCGATGGCCAACAATGATTAGATAGACCGGCGAGAACCACGCAGATTATCAAGAAACTAAAAGAGACGTAAATAGAGAAGAGCCACTGCTCAGAAGTGGGAAATTTTAATAATAATAAAATCAGTTTGTAAATGTCCCACTGTTGGGAAAATACTTCTTCCTAAAGGAAAACTCGTCTTTATTCACCAATCCAATCCTCCGAAAACGCAAGAACATATCAGTATACCTTATGTATAATCTTTTGCATATTATAAAACTCAATATTTCTGTCTGTCCATTTATGTTCTTTTCACACGTTAAATAAATATCCGATTTAAGTACATGGTTTTTTTAAATAATTCATGGCTATGCTATCTGGCCAATTATAGGATAGGTATATTTTATTAGATTAACATACGCAATAAGAAAGAAGTGACGATAGTGGATAATCAATTTGGAAAAGAGATGCTTTTGAAGAACTTAATGTACTACATACCTACCTAAAGTTTACCATAGCATTATATTATGTCTGTCTTCTACGAATCACCTACAATAAGCATTTTTTTCTTTGTCTGCGTCGTATGTGGCAGATAAGGTAGCAAGGTTCGCGCGCGCGTGTGCGCGACATTCACAGTATTATGAAGGTCACGTGAGTGGAGCTACGGGCACAGCTAGTTTACAATAATAGTTTTTTTTGCTTTAACAGCTTTGCTAATGTTTTATGATATACGGCTGACTCATAAAATGTTCGTTATCGTTAGTAAACATAATATTAACTATTTATTTACATACCAATCAAATTGTTGTTGAATATTTATGTGTTATTAAGTTATTATCGATTTCCCTTGATTTATTAGTTAAGAGACTACTCTTAGCTTAGAGTATTTTGGACTAAACTATACAACCGTTGCGTTGGAGCACGTTGAATTCTAATGTTTTTAGGCCCTAGGCAATACTGTCTACTGGGTATTTTTCTCAAAAAAGGCACGTACATTTAATGTTCTAGAATTTAGAGACAAGCTAGCGTCTACACTTTACACCTTTACACATTTTTTCCAGTATTTTAATACTACGGTTGATGACTCCTAATCGTTTCAAATTGTTATTTTTAACTAGTTAATTTCTAAAAGGAGTAGTCTAAAAGTTGATTATTGCACTAATGTTATTGTAATATTGTATATATAGTAATTAACAGATTTCAAAATTATTGATGTTTTCTGTTTCCATATTATGTAAGCGATTTTTTAAGAAACTATACGAGCACTTTTTTCCAGTGGATACACTGTTATACTTATGTATTGTTTTAAATTTGATTTATATATAATTTGATTACGTGCCAAAACTTACTCGTACAATACACATACTCGCACACTAAGTGGTGTAAACCAGCATTTACACTGCTCAGTAGTCATCTTGATATCGATTAAATGTATTTATAGGTTATAGTTTCATGTAATGTGTCTATTCGTTTGGTTTTTCTTTTCATAAGGTGTAAATTATTCCTTAATTTGAGTTATAAATTGTAATGCACTAAGGCGAATCAATAAAATAATATTGTTTACACCTACTTATGTACTACACGTAAGAAGTTATAATTATTTGGGAGTTATATATATTTCTTTCTATTAAAAAGCTCCAAAACTTTTAACCCGCGTGCCAACAATATGATGAAGTTACCGTCACATGATGCTCGCGCAGCTCTCAATGTTACCCTCTATGTAGGTATTTACTAAGCGCACCAAAAGAAGTAAACTTCAAAATCTTTTGATAATTCGAGTCACAGTTTGTCGATTGATAATTTGATAATATAGTTTCTAAAATAAAATCCTTGTCATTCATTGACAAATCATTCCAATTAATATAGGAAGTAGGAAGTCGTAAAAAAATACACGTGAATAGCGCCTTATACACCTACTTGTGATTCGTTTCATAAATTCCTATTTTAGCAAGGTCTGTTCCGATTTATCTGTATGCATAATATAATTATTAAATCATAAATATTCCGTTAGAACGCGCTTAATTTGAAATCTAGTGAACCAATTTCAATGTGGCCAAATTGTTTGGTTGTGTTTCTGCGGTGAGTAGGGTTTCTAGAGATCCTTGGGGTAGTGGGGTCAAGGTCGGCAACGCGCAAGTGTTATCTATGGAATTGCAAGCTGCACAGACCACGGTAGCCGCTTATCATCAGGCGGGCCGAAAGCTTGTTTTCCACCTTAGTTGTATAAATAAAAACATTAATGTACCTACATATATACAGTTATAGAATTGTTTGTTTGTTGAAGGTGCTAATAAGGAACTACTAGTTACATTTCAAAGAATCTTTTGGTATTTTATAGCCTATTTATTAAGAAAGTTTATAGACGGTATAACTTCACAGTACACCCTAAGCAGCGGAGCAGTAATGATGAACCTCAACATCAAGCAATCTGGAAATCTATACGCGAGTACGGGAAGTCTGAACCACGATAGGCTACACGGGGGCGTTGTCGCGGGTGAGGTGGAGGTAGAGGTGGAGGTGGAGGTGGACAGTTTCTCGAATAAATTTAACATCAGTGATACCGTGGAGCACACTTGGTTTAAAATAATAGGATGAAACCCAAGGAAGGATCTAGTTTACTTATCATTACTCTTTTCAGTCCTTTCCATTTCAGCTAGGCATTAGTGTAACTCACAGCCCACTTTTAAAGATAAGACACGTAGACTCTGTGAAACCTCAAAAGCATATTCACGTGAACGAAGTCGTTGGGACCAACTAGTGATAAATAATAATTAATTTATATCAAACATTCTAACTATCTACCTGCAATGTTTAGGAAGTTTATAAAATTTACCATTTTTGTGTTACGACAAGGCCCGCTACGTTTTTTGGGAGAAAAATAGTACATTTTTAAAAATTGCAAAAAAAATTAGCACTTTTGGAAAAGTTGGGAAAAAATAAAATACACGTTTGTTTTTAATCATTATTAATGAACTGCCCAAAAAAGAGTGCAATCTTTACAGGGTTCATGTATGTGAGTTTCTTTTTTCCACCCTCCACAGTTTTGTTGATTACTTACATGCAAAACTCAGACAAAATGATTCTGTGGTCTGTGAGACGTGATGCAAAATATGATTGATAAAATGAAAATAAATTTACATGATAATTTGCCCGTCTGTTTAATTTAAGTTATTATTAAAAATAAGAGTGACAGTTGAATTAGCGATGAAAATATAGTATCTTTCGTACTATATTATTTTTCTATAATTTATAGTACAATTGACTAAAATATAGTACGATACTATATAATAATAGTACGGGTGGCAAATCTAGGTGACAACTTACAGTAATTTTTAAAATAAGGCAACTAAATAACCTATAATAATAGCCAAATATATTTACGTTTAAAGGTGAATAAAGAAGACTAAAAGTGTAATCCATGTCTAACTGGTAATTGTGAAATATTAGCACAATTTTTATGTTGAGATTATCTTAAAATCACAAAGAATATGACGATTCACCTTGTTTTTCGTAGGGATTTCAAATAAATATTATGGTTACCTATGATGTCTTCATAAATCATATACAGATTTATAGAAAATTTTAAAACACTTGCCATAACAAAATTAATTTAGTTTTGTAACTGGCAAGCATACGTGATTTCATAATTGATACTCTAGAAGAATCGTCAATAATAATTTCAGAAACATGTAAAAAAACATTTTTCATTATCATTCAACTAACTTTGATGAAAATTGTACACGAGAAGTACATAGCATTCCTCAATTGACAGGCTGTATGAACTGTCAATAATATTTATAAATATAAACTTACAGGATGTAAATAACTACTGCGTAATATCAAACGCGCGTGGAGCCACGGGAACACCACACGTAGTTTCTTTAAACTTTAATAACATTTTATGAAATGTGATATTTTCTAGATAAGGATAAGTATTTAAGGAGTACCTAAAACAAAACAAAAATTAACAAAATCTGTTCAGTATTTATTGCGTTATGCGCGCACAACCTCTATCACAAATTTTTATATAGATATACTAGCTTTGCCCGTGGCTTCGCTCACGTGGACTATAAAACGCCCGCGAGATTACTGCTCCCCGCTCCCGGCTATTTTAAAGACAAAATGCTTATTGTGGGTGTTCCTTAGAAGATAGATGTATACTCACCCGGAATTTTTGTAGGTCTTTTTAATGCCTATAACTATGTAGTACACTAATTTGCTATATCCCATATAGTTTACTTAGCATAAGCCATTTAAGCGCCTGAATTGATTCACCATGACCAGTATTTTTATTTGTGCGGAACCCTAATTCTTTTTCTAAAACAAAAGTAGCCTAAGTTACTCCCTATATCATCAACTATCTATTAGTGAAAGTCCCGTCAAAATCGGTCCAACCGTTTAGGAGATTACCCGGAACAACAGACAGACAGACAAAAATGTAAAAAATGGGCTTTTTGTTATAGGTATCGTATATACTTTCATATGCATTTAATAAAAAACTGTTATTTTGACATTACAAACAGACACTTCAATTTTATTAATTGTATAGATTAGCAGTTAAAATAAAGGTAATTTTTATAGACAGTTAATAAAATTAAAACTATACAGTAGATACATTTCAAAAATAAATATGTAGAGATATGTAAACAAATGTATGTAATCAATAGACATAATTAAAATAATTTTATTGTGATTAATTTTTATAAATTTTTCCACATACAAATATTTTAAATGTCTTCCGCTGTGGATCGTTGAATTAATTGTGTGTATATTTGAATAAAAAATATCTAATAAAATTAAATCGATTTAGTCCGCTTTATTATTTTTATTAAATGTGTTTAAATTACGTATTCAAAAATTGGTATTTGCTTACTTATTTAATTACTTGAGACGAATAACGTCTGCATAATATACATATAAAGAGACATTTTTAATAATTTGATATTCGAGATTATTTGACATTGCTAAAATCGTTAAACCAAAATAATAATATCTGCATAATATATATAACGTGACATTTTTAATAATTTGATATTCGAGATTATTTGACATTGCTAAAATTGTTAAACCAAAATAATAATATCTGCATAATATATAACGTGACATTTTTAATAATTTGATATTCGAGATTATTTGACATTGCTAAAATTGTTACACCAAAATAATAATATCTGCATAATATATATAACGTGACATTTTTAATAATTTGATATTCGAGATTATTTGACATTGATAAAATTGTTAAACCAAAATAATAATATCTGCATAATATATATAACGTGACATTTTTAATAATTTGATATTCGAGATTATTTGACATTGCTAAAATTGTTAAACCAAAATAATAATATCTGCATAATATATAACGTGACATTTTTAATAATTTGATATTCGAGATTATTTGACATTGCTAAAATTGTTAAACCAAAATAATAATATCTGCATAATATATATAACGTGACATTTTTAATAATTTGATATTCGAGATTATTTGACATTGATAAAATTGTTACACCAAAATAATAATATCTGCATAATATATATAACGTGACATTTTTAATAATTTGATATTCGAGATTATTTGACATTGATAAAATTGTTAAACCAAAATAATAATATCTGCATAATATATATAACGTGACATTTTTAATAATTTGATATTCGAGATTATTTGACATTGCTAAAATTGTTAAACCAAAATAATAATATCTGCATAATATATAACGTGACATTTTTAATAATTTGATATTCGAGATTATTTGACATTGCTAAAATTGTTACACCAAAATAATAATGTCTGCATAATATATATAACGTGATGTTTTTATTACCTACTAGGGATTTGATGTTACTTGACAAATTGCCTAAAGTTGAAGTAATAAAATAATCTAGTTAGGTACCTATTAATAATTACGGAGTAACTTGTCGACGTTGTACGATAGAGCTAAATAAAAAGTAGTTCTAACATTATAAAATTTAAGGAGGATTTACATTTAAAATTCCAAACGCCATTAATACTAATTTCTAGTCAGATTCGAACCGTACCGGTACTGGTGAAGCGCGGGGTTCCAAGGGGTTCACAGAAACCGGGCGCGACGGCGAAATAAAAAAAAAGAAAGAAAATCGTAGCATGTAAATTAAGAATAGGAAATGCTTATAATAAAATTGTCTTTCCCTGTTGTTTTGAAATAAGACTTAGTACATTTTTTTTAAAACATTTTATAAGCATTAACCAATAGGCAGGTAATTAACCTACATAGATATGAATGAGGTATGTACATGTTCATTCATATCATCCGTGTCTGACTTTGTCATGTAACTTAATACAGAATAATCTATATTACACTACTTTAAAATGGGCAAGCATACATGCAGTATATCTATGGAGAAAGGTTTGGTAGCGCAGCAAGTAGTAGTTTGCCTTACTATTAATCCGAGAGGTTGCGGATTCGATCCCCGCTCATGACTGACATAAGTGTGATAATTATAATTTTCAGTTGTGTGCTGGGTAATAATTATATTATATTTATGTATAGTACTGGTATATCAACTGTTTAGGTATCATAATACAAGTTGTTCTTAATTTGGATTTCAATGGCCATTTGTAAAACTATGCCCCCATATTAAAAAAAACGAAGTAATGCAGAATTTTATAATTAACCTTAATTATGTTTACAGTTTATAAAGGCGGCAAATTACATCTTGCACTTGGGCAGGAGATACCCTTGACTCGTCCTGATTCTAGTTAATGGTGATTTTAGTTTCAACAACATACCAACAGTGTCAGGTTGTGGTAGATAAGGCGAGGCAGCCAGCATGCTTTCCAAGTCGCGAACACATCTGTCCAGGTCTCCGGGCCTTCGCCTAGCTCCTGTTTTATTAACTCGGCTTGTTTTAAAGAAGGCCCTTGAAGAAACGCCATCGCTACTTCACAGCACGAAATAAAACATACGTGATTATTAATGGAAATGTCGTTATAGTTACAATCCGAGACCGATTGCGCACTACGGCTGAGTATGGACAAAACTGCGAACGAACTGCGCGAACACGCTATGTAAGCACCTTTTATAAACAACTTACGTTGATCGGAAACGTAAAGACGATAAGTGCTGTCCACACTGGCGTTCAATTTAATTTATATTGTATTTTTTAATACCAAAGAGCAGCAAACAGCCAGACGGCCCAGATGATGGTAATTGGTTACCCTCGCCTATGGACAGCTACAACACCAAAGGCATTACAGCCATATTGTTAGCCTTGGATACCGTCTTTCAAACCCTTTTTGAAAAGGCCCATGTCATAGCCCTGGGGGAGAACTGTGCTGTAGGTAACCCATTCCACAACTTTAGCGGAACTACGTGACTGGAAGTTTCTAGAGAACCTTACTATTTTCGCGATTGGGCTAGATTTTGGAGTGTCAGGATGAGTAGCCAACGGCAGAAGGTTCGAAATTCAAATTTATGTTTTTAACTAACTTCTGATTTCACAAGGTGAAATAAGTTTAAATGGCAGTGGAAACTTGTTCAAATACTTCTTTCAATTAATTATCACCTTCCTTTTTTGAAAAGATTAGTATGTAGCACGGTAGTAATTGGAAAATAGAGCACACCTAAGTATTTCATATGATTCTTGTACCATTTCAGGCTATAATTACTATTACATTGAAAAGTAGAAGAAATTATATTATAGGTAAACTAGCGGTGTGCCCGCGGCTTCGCACACTTTTGTTAATACGCAGTAGTTATTTACATCCTATATTTTTATTTTTATTCATGTTATTGACAATTCACATACCATATCAATTGACGAATGGTATGTGTTTCCCGTGTACAATTTTCATTAAAATCGGTTGAATATTATTATTGTACTAACTGTACCCCACGGTTTCACCCGTGTTAATTTTATACGACTAACATCGCCAAATCACCCGTGTAGGAAATGTTTATATGTACTTTGTGTAAAACTGACGACATTTTTATGAGTAATAAATTAATTATTCAAATTATAATATAGCCTATGTTACTCGCTGATATAGTAGCTTTATATTGGTGAAAGAATTTTTTAAATCGGTACAGTAGTTTTTGTGTTTACAAACAATTACTTTAAAACAATTACAAACAAAAAAAAAACAAATCTTTCTTCTTTATATTATTGGTATAGATTGTACAATTTATAATGTATATAATTGACGATTCTTCAAGCCTCTCAATTATGGTATGATGTATGCTTCCCGTCTACAAAATTAGATCAAATCGGTTAAGAACTGATAAAAATTCAATATTTGGAACTTCATTTTTTTAAATATTTCTAGAAGTAATATTGACAATTCTTATAGCCTATCAATTATATAATTACCTATACTTCATCAAAAGCGGTTTACAGTTAAAGAAATTTAAAATTTTTGGAAATTATTTTTTTTTACGATTTTTAAAAGTGTTATTGTTAATTTTCATATAATTCATGGAATGGCTTATACTTCCCGTGTTCAAAATTTCTTCAAAGTCGGTTATGAATTAACGAAAATTGATTTTTTTTCAAAATTTCTTTAAACCTATCAATTGACAAATGACATAAGCATCACTTGTACATAATTTAATAAGGATCGGTCAAGCCGTTTTTGAGTTAATTCCGGAAATACAAAAAGGGAGACAGACACAAAAAAAATTAAGGGCATATTCGTGATCAGTGTCGTTCATATAGTAGATGCCTATGGGGAAATTTTGGGAATATATTAACTGTACAGACAGAACAACATATTTATTAATATAGATTATTTCCTATCGATAAGAAAAATATGTATAGTTTAATATTTTCCCGCGTTTCTCTTTTCAATTGGACTTTAATAACCACCCCTCTACTCCTGCACTCGCCTTCTTCTCTAAACAATTAATAAAATTGAAGTGTCTGTTTGTAATGTCATTATAACAGCTTTTTACTAAATGTAGCTATATGAATGTTTACGAATCTATAAAGTATACGATACCTACCTATAACAAAAAAAAATTGTCTGTTTGTTTGTCTCTTTGTTCCGGGTAATCTCCGAAAGGTTTGGACCTATTTTAACGGGACTTTCACTGGTAGGTAGCTAATTTTATAAGGAGTAACTTAGGCTACTTTTATATTCGAATAATAATTAGGGTTCCACGGAAATAAGAAAATCTGGTCATAGTGAATCAATTCAGGCTCTTAAATGGCTTACGCTGAGTAAACCATAAGATGATATATTGCTAATTAATGTACTACATAATAGTAGACATCAAAAAGACCTACAAATAGTTATGGAGGGTATATGTCGATCTTCTAAGGAACACCCACAATAAGCATTTATGTCTTTAAAATAGATGGGAGCGGGGAGCAAGGTTCACGAGTGTGCCCGATCGATGGCATTATGTGGTCCACATAAGCGAAACCGCAGGCACATCTAGTATATAATAACGTCGTACTACAGGGTGGACCAGAAAGATTTACGAATAAAAAAAAATAATAAAAAAAAACTAAATACAATACACATACACAACTTTATTTCAATTAAACTAGACATCTGGGAAATTTATTTCTTAAAAATTACATCATTCAGGTGTGCACCATCCCGCTGCAAACATTCCTCGAATCTGAACCTCAAATTGGTAAAAACTCGCTGACACATTGCGCGAGGAATAGCTGCCATTTCTTCTCGGATATTTATCTTCAAATGGTTAATCGTGGCTGGGTTATTGGGAGTAGATTCTACTTTTCAGGTATGTGAAAAAGTCCGGTGGCGTTAGATCCTCAGCGCGATATAAGTTTCCCAGCAACCATCTCGTTTACGGCCGCCAACGAAGCATTAGATGTATGGCATGTCGCACCATCTTGTTGAAACCACGTCGCACGATTATAGGCTTCAAATTATTGCAGTTGCGGAAAGAAAAAATCCCTTGACATGACTATGTATGGGTCGGAATTTACAGTGACAGATTGCATTTGTTGATTTTCAAAGAAATAGGGTCCGATAATTCCGTGTGCTGATATGGCCGCCCAAACGGATACTTTCGGCGAATGCAGAGGCTTTTGATGTTTTGCGCATGGGTTCTCTGCAGCCCAGTAACGGCAATTCTGTTTATTGACATGCCCATTTAAGTGAAAATGGACTTCGTCGGAGAACAGAATATTGTTGAAACTCTGAAAGCGTTCCAACTGTTGTAGTAGGTAGTTTGGTTTTAATATAAATGTCTTGTGGGTACATTAATAAATACTCAGTTGTCATCTGAACTTGGTTGTTTCAATACACAACATGGTGGCAGCGGTTAAAAACATGTTTATATGTGTTCATATAAAGTATTAAGCATAGTGATTATCAATATTTAAAAGCGTGAATAATAGTAATTAGTGATATATAACCATGGAACACGCGAGACCTCCATCGGAGTTATGTTTGGATGGCAGCTCCGTCAGCAGGGCTGACGCTTGGCAAAGATGGAAGAAACAGTTTCATTTATTTATGAAAGCATCAGGTGTAGCCAAAGAAGAACCAGGAGTACAGGCAGGATTACTTATAAATTTAATTGGAGCAGACGGATTTGATGTATATGAGACTTTTACTTTTGAAGATGAAACAAAACGAGATGACGTCACGGAATTGATAAAAAAATTTGATAGTTATTTTGGTGTGAAACCAAATATTACACTTGCAAGATATAATTTTTTTACAAGGAATCAAGAAGCGTGTGAGACGATAGACCAATACGTTATTGCGTTAAAATTACTAAGCAAACATTGTCAATTTAAAATATTAGAAGATGAGCTAATCAGGGATCGTATCGTTTGTGGGATAAACAATACGATAGTACGAGAGCGTTTGTTACGCACTGAGGACTTGACACTCGATCAAGCTGTAAAAATATGTCAAGTGAATCAAATGTCGGCGATTTCTACGGTATACACCCTTTCTATTTTTTATTATATACGAACGCGGTGTCTGAGCTTTAGCAGTAACAGTACCACGGCTACGTTCATTATTGTTAATTATTATAACATCATCACCAACATTCAACTCCGGATGTTTTTTACTATGCAAATCATAATATTTTTTGCTCTTAATTTGTTTTTGAACTAAAGACCTATGGTCTTGTTCATCATTAACTACACTATTTCTTTTTAAGAGTTCTGGATGGACTGGTAGTCTACAGTTTAACCGTCTACCCATAAGCAATTGCGCAGGAGAATTTAAATTGTCGCGCGGTGTGTTTCTGTAACTTAATAAATTTAAATAGAAATCCGTGTTACTATCACTAGACTTTTTTAATATTTTTTTTATTGTTTGTATCGCCCTTTCACTTTTCCCATTTGCTTTGGCGTAATAAGGGGATGACGTCACATGATCAAAACCCCATTGTTCAGAAAATTGCTTAAAACCACGACATGAAAACTGTGGACCATTGTCACTAATAACAATCTCTGGTATTCCATATCTGGCAAAATTATCTTTTAGTGCATTTATAATTGATATAGAAGTAGTATTATGTAATAAAATTACTTCTGGAAAACCTGAAAAATAGTCAACTATAATTAAATAATGTTTTGTTCCATACTCAAACAAATCAATACCAATTTTATTCCATGGCAATTTAGGAATAACAATAGGAATCATTGGCTCTTTTGATGGTTTATTTAAATTCTCCCGGCAGAACATTGTTTCAACAAAAGCTCGTCGTAAAATTGGGTCATTTGGCAGTAATTTTATACGGGTGCAAATTCAAATCTTTCAACAGAATGCGACGCGAAGATGTTTTGGACACCACATGTTCAACTGATCGCTTGCGAGTCGATAGACCAGGATTACGTTGAACTGAAGCTCTAACTTGTTCAATTGTGTCTTACGTTCTTGTTGACCTTGGGCGTCCCGCAGGCTTCTGTTTGAGAGTCGAACCAGTAACTTCGAACTTTGTGACCTACGATCGAATCACACTTTCCTTCGGACACTGATTTACGTCATGTAATCCAAACTCAAGCCAAAATAAACGTCGAACAATAGCGCACGAATCGCCATTTTTATAATAATGTTTAACGCAGAATTCACGCTGCGCTCCGGTGATGCGATCCATCGCGACTAAATTTCCGAAAACCGAGCTTCTCATCCCCACAACCCGCGCAGACCCCGCTCATAAGGTTCAAACGCAGGAGTGTTTTTAAAATCGTACGCCTATCTGGCCTACCCTGTATAATAATAATAGGTCTTCATGCTATACCTCTATAGGTACCTATGTATATAAACTAAAAACTTTCTATATACTTAGTCATTTAAAGTGTTACAGCGTCAGCGTTCAATCTTTGACGATATAACTTTACTAATAAGACAAAAAGTTTTATAGATAAAAAGACGCTTTAATGGCAGGATTTTACAAAGTGTTTGAAGCATCTGCTTGTATTAACAAGTTAGCGTTTAGCGAACACGTTTGCAGCCCCAAACACCATTTTGAAAATTACGAAATAAGTATATTATTTTATACAGAAACAAACGTTTTAGGCTAAATATGAAAATTACCCTAATTTAACCTATATTAGCTCTAGGTATTATGTAATGTAGATTTTGTAGATATATCATCTCTAAGCAGCCAGCTGAACAGTCACCATAAACCGAATTTTTTTTAATCAAGATTTAAACAATAAAAATCATGTATTCCTATATTACTATCGATTTTTCTAGGGAGGGCAATGAGTTTTGTACAGTGAGCAGTGCCCATTCTGCCCCTCCTTTAGCTACGTCCATGCAGAACAAATCTTGATTATAAATAACACCAACAAGATCAAACAATGCAAAGGACAGAACATAAAAGAGAGGTATGTTGTTTTGTGAGGCTAAACAACGAGAAACTAACACTGAAGCTGATTCCTTAGATGGCCATTCTTAAATATATCATAATATTATCTTAGAATTGCTTTACAGATTTGCCCTGCATACAGTAATACTAACAGCATCATAGAAGATGACTACCAACATCCGGTAACTGAAGAACGAGTATAAGACGAAAGTCAAGTGAACAAGACAATTTTTTACAAAAATATTAGTTACGTTGGTACCTATACGAATTAAAGTTTGAATTCAATAATAACAGGCTGTTGAGCTATGTTCGATGTCTTGAAAAACACGTATCTAGATAAAGCTGGAATGTTAATACAAAATGGCATCCGAATTATTAAAGCCGTTTCTGAGAAACCAATTATTATTATACCTACATAATATACAACAATAATTACATACAACATCATCATCATCTTCTTACCCCTTATCCTACTTATGTAGGGTCGGCACAACATGATGGTGACATCATGTTGTGAATTTAAATTTGGCTTATTTAATTAATTTTTTTACGATCAGCCGCCTGCTTGACATCAACCCTCCTTGGGATCAAAAAAGTCTGATATTACAAAATATATAAACTACAAAATTAATAATTATATACAACAGTTGCTCACTTATTACTATTTGGTCCTTAGATATTATGAAATTGGCGTTTTGTTGAACTGGCCACTTTTATCTCAAATATCTGGCGTTTGGTTAGAAATTACAAATTTTAACTTATTTCAAAAAAAATCTTGTGTATTAGTGTTTTGAATTTGGTAATTCATTTGTTTTCGCACCATTTGATTTTTCTTTGACATTGTTCTTTTCACAAAATGAAAAACTTAAAATAACGCGTTATTTATGGATATGAGTTCCATTGTGGCATCGGGGCTGCAGAAACAGCTCGCAGGATTTATGATGTGTATGAGGAAGCTATTGTAAAAGAAAGCACGGTACGTTTTTGGTTCCAACGTTTTCTTTCTTTAAATTTTGACCTACGAAACAAACCCGTCGACGGCCAGACACCCTAGATGATAATGAAGAATTAAAGGTGATTGTGGAAGCCAATGATATTATAAAAAGCAAATATCATTGGTGGAAGCGGATCCATCTCAAGCCACGTCAGAGTCAACGGCAAGCTTCGGTGTGTGTGTGTGTCAAAACAATTTTTATTCACTTGAAATAAATAGGAAAAGTGAAAAGCTTGAGAAATTAGTACTGCTTGGATTGACTGAAGCAAACCAACAAATATGCATTGAGTTACATTACTGAATCGTCACAATAACGAGAGAATTTTGAATCGTATTTTTACTTGTGACGAAAAATGGATCTTTTACACGATCGGAAACGCTCATTACTGTGGTTGAACCCAGGAGAACCGGCCAAATCCTGTACCAAGCGAAAGTTAACTAAGAAAAAGGTACTGGTGAGTGTTTGATGGACCAGTGCTGGTGTCATACACTACAGCTTCTTAAGATCTGGCCAGATGATAACGGAAGATCTGTATTGTCAACAATTCCTAACCATGATGAAAAAGCTAGCCGCTAAACACCCAAGATTGGTTTCTGCTGCTGCTTCCGGACAACGCTAGACCACATACTTCACGACAGACGGTCACTAAATTAGAGGAACTGCGGGTGGAATGTCTCCGACACCCACCATACTCTCCGGACCATGCTCCAACAGATTACTACTTTTTCCAGAATTTGGAAAATTTCCTGCAAGGAATAAAATGTAATTCCGATGAAGCTGTCCAAACCGCCTTCAAAGTTTTTATTGATTCTCGCTCACAATTTTTTCAGCAATGGAATCAATGAACTACCTATAAAATAGCTAAAGTGCTTGTATAATAATTGTACATACTTCGATATGTATAATTTCATAATATTGTTTTCGTTTTACTTTTTCCGTATAAAACGCTAATTTCATGTAAGGACTTATTGTTAGATTTATTATACTATCACTAGTACATAGCTTATTTATTTATTACTAGCGACCCGCCCCAGCTTCGCATGGGCGCAATTTACAAAGTGGTATATTATATGTTTAAAAAATGTTTATCGCTTTAGTATTGATAGTTAGGAAAAGTGCGCTTAGCTCGCGACGCGAAATTCATCAGGTGTGTAGTGTCGGCCAACCTTTTCGCTGTAAGTGATTTCTTTGGTTGCACGTAACTTTGGATCCGTTATATCTACTTATGTATTAATTGAAATGATATAATGTAAAGGACAATTTTAATCTATATTAAATGCCCAATTTAACTATAGCCGACTCATTTTGAACTGAGTCGTCGGGCAATAAATGTCACTGTCAGTAGGAATGAGCACGCAATGCAAACCGTTATCGATACTTAGCTACTGACTCCTGATCGGTCGTTACGAGTAAGGGTTGTTGTTTTTCTATAAATATAAGATTTTTGGTTATGACACTTATTACATTACTTACGCCACATTGCGACCTGTACAGTTTATCTATGATTACGTCAAAACAAACATTTTATCTTACAAATTAAATACTTTTATTTTCAGATAGCGAAAAATTATTCCTATTAATGCATAACACAATTTAGCATATCGATCGTACCTATCCCGTTATCGATATGCACCTCTACAATTCTTACGCACATCAATTACATAAGACCTGTAAGTGTGAGCGAGACAGACAGATAAATATGATTTATGACCCGAAGCCTCAGTTCATAATGCGTAGACTATAACATATTTATCTGGACAAAAGGATTGGATTTCTCCAATTCAGTATTAATATATTGAACTGGAGAAAATAGCTTCGCAAATAACGTAATATTTTTAATTATTATGTTGAAGATAAAAAAATGATTACTGTGAGTCGTCAACCTTAGGAGGTAGACATATGCCATAGCGCTCTTTTTTCATGGCTTTAAAAAAAATTCTAGTACAATATTTTTATGTATGTTTTAAGGTTTAGCCAAAGTAAACAATGTATGTGACCGAAAACCGATTTATTGAAGCGTGATTACAAAACATTGATTTTATATATTTTTTAATTTTAACGTATTAATTTTAAAACTTATAGATATCCTTTGCGTGGTTAAGAAGAAGTAAGCGGGCAAACAAACAGACGTAGATAGTGATTTTTTCATTACTGACTATATACTGTTAGCCATAGGGGCCCCGGAGTCTCAGACGGCTTTTACAACTTCATCGGGCTCTGGATAACGACTTTCTTTAATATTATGTATTGAAATTATAGTTCATTATCACGTAGTTACCTATTCATGAAGTTATAAATAGATAAAGTGCGGAATACCACTGTGCGCGCGCGTTTATATTGGTGACAGCTATTTGCCTCCTGATGACTATAGTCAAAGATATTAAATAATTATAAAAATATGGTCATCACAATACTTAGTTTTTTCATTTTGAGGGTATAGCATTTACATAAAATTACATCTACAAGTTTTTTTTTTCACAAAAGCAGTACCTACCTAATGTAATAAATAACTAGAGCCGATGCAAGGCCTTGGCAAATTTTTAATTGTAAGCAAAATTGAACTGACTGTACATTCGTTCAAAAGAGTCAAAAGCGCTGCTTCGCGAAACCACTTGCAAAGTACTAAGTACGCAGCTAACTAGAATCAACAATACCTGCTTTATGCAATTTAGGCCCGAATAATAAAGCATTTATGAATGTCAAAACATTAGCACTGGTTTCTTAAACATCCCAGTCATCGAGAAGAACCGGTAAGCGGCAAGAAAGTTGATCGGGTTTATAAAATACTAGCTAACTCGCGTAACTTCGTCTGTGTTACATAAGAGAGAGAGAGAGAGGGTTAGAGAGAGTGGGTTGTAGGCACCTTTAATACAATTCTAAATTAGCTCAAACTTTGTTTTATCTACGAACCACACACTAACACAACCGCGCGGCATGCTACCTCGCAGAGCTACCGGCCTAGTGTTGCCGCTGGCTGTCCACATGTCCAATAGTTATCATCTCTGAGATCGGCTTAAATTTCATACAGTTAGAATTCCTTTTGTAAATACAAGGTTTCTGTTTCATTAATAATGCTGCTTTTATACTAGACTAGCTGTATACTTAGACTTCACCCGCATATAATTTAGAAGAAATCTCTGATTGATGATTTATTTAATACTTACTACAGTATAGACAACGTTTTTATCGGGCGGCCAGATGGTCACATCGCGCGGATAAAGCAGTTCGCGAGGGCTTCGACTTCCGACTTACGTAGGTAACAAAAATCAATGTTTAAGGCTTGCCAGGAATTTTACCCCAATGTTATTATATAATAACCTATACTATTCCTTGTGAGTCTAACTATTAAGTATATAAAAAAATAATTTTTAGAATCGGACTGGTAGTTCCAGAGATTAGCGTGTTTAAACAAACAAACAAACAAACTCTTCAGCTTTAGAATGCATATTAGTAAATAATATTAATTTACGATGTTTTTACGGGTTAAAACAGATCCGACAGACTTAATAGGAACGTAGGTCCGCTATATTTGGCCAGGTTATAGAATTGTTTTACCACGTCTTTACATATCCACAAAGTAATGAGAAATATTACACACACTATAAAGAACGAAAATATATTTATTTATCGTACTAAATATACAAAATAATAACAAATAAACCAAGAATGTGAGTTTAAGATGTATGTATAGCAAATGGGTTCCGAGTCAGCATATTGCTGAAGGAGGTGAGTCCTCCAGCGCTGATTTTCACTCGAGAATTCGAGACCCATGAGAGTTTAGTATGTATCGTATGTATGTATGTATCGTGTAGGTAAGAGTAATTATTTCTGTATTACACGAGAAATTATGTTATATGTATAAGGTAAAGTAGTTATGTACTAAATTTAATGTAATAAAATATATGTATATTATAACAAATAATTATAAATATCAGGTTAAAGTGTTTGGTGTAAAAGAAAGAAAGATTTAAATTTGGAGCTACAAGTGAAAAGAGATATAGCATTTTGAATCGGTGTTGGTTATTACAACATTTTGAAACTGCCACGAAAAGCCGGCGTAACGTAGCACTAGTTCTGAACTCTCGCTGCTGCCCTATCCATTTAAGTTTATTGTACATGTTTAGGATAGAATTGTGCAAAGCGGCATCCTGTCCTTGAACGTGAATATTCTTGCCTTACTCTCCGTCCCCCTCCACCCACCACCCTGTGGTATGTACGACACTTCACTTCGTTGTGGGCATTGCGCGAGGCAACGAACGTCCGACCGACATCCGACATAAGTCATTCATTTATATTAATTAAAATACATTGATAATTACTTAAAGTGTTTAGAGAACTTGGTGTTGTGTACCAGTGGAGGAAGAGCGAGACAACAGGGAGCGCAGCCCAGGGTGAGTCCCATTTTTTCCGTCCTTTTCCAATGCTGCTTTGCACATGGTAGGTAGGTAAGTAAAAAATAATAATTTCATCAATAAAAAAGAACTAGCGTCTTCATAGTTGGTCCAAACGATCCGAATAATTAAATATTTAGTGTTATTTAGTCCACTTTAGGATAATAAAGTAAAATAAAATGCCTCCTACCGTGCAAGAACGCAATATCAAAAAATTGCAGATTAAAATATCGACTTTGTTTGCTCGAATACAAACTATCTTCGATTTAATTGTGCATGTAGGAAATGATGAGCAAAAAATAGAAAACTTTTTATCGGAGTGTTTTACTATAGACAAATTTCGTGAAGAGTTTCTGACCACGGTCGAACAATACAATGACCTTCAATTGTCATCAGTAGAAAGTTCTGATCCTTCATATAGCACAGTTATTTCGTTCGATCAATTGTACACCAAAATTAAATATAAAGTGCATCAATTGACGTCACAAAATACTCAAAATGCGAGTCGTGACGTAAGGGTAAAATGCGAAAAATCTTCATTAAAATTGCCTCGATTAGAACTCTGCTCGTTTAATGGCGATAATGAGTCATGGCCTATCTTTTTTGAGACTTTTAAAGCAACCATTCATGAAAATACTGATCTCACAGACGGTGACAAAGTCCAGTACTTGATGGGTAGATTAAAAGGGAAAGCCCTAGGTATATGTCAAGGTATTTTACCTACGCCTGAAAATTACACCGTTATATGGAATGCGTTAATAAATAAATATAATGACAAAAGAATATTAGCCACTACCTACTTGGATAGGTTGATTAATTTAGCCGCGGTAAAAAATAATTCACCCAAGGAGGTAGAAGAATTTATTGACCAATTTTCGTCTCTATATCTCGCGTTAAAACAGCTAAATATCGACAGTTTAGAAGATTTCATTTTTATACACATTGCGTGTAAAAAGGTAGGCTTAGAGACTGTCAAAGCATTCGAATTAAAATACAGCGAACTCACTGAATTTCCGAAATGTTTAGACTTTATTAATTTCACACGAAGTCAGTCGCATATTTTACAGCGAGCACATAATGTGGCGGGCTCAAGTACAAGTATGAGAGTGGGCAGTATTCAGTCGCGTAAAAATAATATTATATCGTCGGTCGGACAAATGAATTCACGTTCTTCTAATAATAATGTGAAAACATTTATAAATATACAGGAGTCAAAGAACTGTGTTTGTTGTGGGCTTAATGACCATTTTCAATTATTAAAATGCAGTAAATTCTTGACAATGATTCCTAATGATCGTTTTAACTTTGTTAAAAATAATAAATTATGTGTGAATTGCTTAAATAGTACACACACTATTCAAAATTGTAAGGATTCCAGACGTTGCAACGAATGTAGAAAACCTCATAATAGCTTGCTGCATTTTCCTGTCCGTAAAAATACTTCGGGGGTCAACGTAAGCGGGCACTCTATTACGACAACGGCTGGCGCGCCTGAGTGCGGCCCTGCCGCATCCGTATCGCTTTGCGCGGTTGGCTCGTGCTCTGTGGCCACCGCGACAGATCGCTCGGTCGGCGCATCGTCCGTCTTGCTCGGTACTGCGCTGTGCAACGCGCTCGATGCAGATGGCAATATATTCGTCTTGCGCGCGTTAGTTGATAGTGCGTCTCAACGAGATTTAATAACTACGGAATGTTGTAAACGTTTGAAACTAAAAATATATGAGCCGCAAAATAAATATGTGTCAGGTGTAGGCGATGTCAGTAATCCTGTTGTAGGGACAACCTGCCTGACCATTCGTTCACGTATCGATGATTCGGTTAGGTATACAATTCAACCGGTGATCGTAAATCGCATCACCAACGAGTTACCTACCGCGAAAGTGGACGCTGCGCGCTTAGATTACTTGAATAATATTCCCTTAACTGACAATAATTATTACACACCTGCAGGCATTGATCTTATAATCGGTAGTGACTTGTTCGCGCGCATCCTGCGTCCGACAACAATATCTCGAGGCTCGAGCGAACCCGTGGCGATTGAGACCTTATTAGGCTACGTCATAGTAGGTCAAGCGAAGGTCATTGACCCTGTATGTGATAGTTTCCGCACTTATCTTACTATAAATGATGAGTCAATCGAACACTGCATGAATCGATGTTTTGAGCTGGAAGAGGTATCTAATGTACCTAATTATTTATCTAAAGACGAACAATTATGTGACAAATATTATAATGACACCACGCACCGCGACATGACTGGTCGATTTATTGTTTCACTACCATTCAAGGGAGACACCTCCGCGTTAGGAGATTCCATGCACTCGGCCGAGCGTAGGTACGTGTCTTTGGAGCGCAGATTATTAGCAAACTCTAAAGTAAATGAATGTACCAAGCGAAAAATACTGTCCACTATTGCCCGGCTATGGGACATAATGGGTTTCGTGGCTCCAGTTACGCTATTGTCATAATTAATTATTAAATCTTTATGGGAAAACAAAGTTGGATGGGATGAATGTCCTCCTGCTAATATAATATCTTTATGGAATAGAATTCATTCGGAATTGCACTTGTTGAAACAATTAAGATTACCGCGACACATCGGCGTCAATGATAATTGCATAATATCGGTAGTGGGTTTTGCTGATGCTTCTGAACGCGCTTACGGTGGAGTTGTATATTTACACGTTTATTTACCAAACGAAAATCGTTCGGTGATAAATTTGGTTTGCGCTAAGTCAAGGGTGGCGCCTTCAAAAACTGTTATCAGCCTCGCTAGAATGGAGCTCTGTGCCAACTTACTTCTTGCTAAATTAATACGCATAGTTATTACGACGTACTCTGGTCGCTGTCAACTAGCAAACATTCTTGCATTCACGGACAGTACTGTGGCTCTGGCCTGGATCCATTCATGTCCTACACGTTGGCAGACTTTTGTCGCTAATAGGGTCGCAAAAATTCATGATGATCTAGATCCTTGTCATTTTCATCACATTAATGGGAAAGATAATCCCGCAGACTGTGTGTCCAGAGGTCTTACTCCAGCTCAGCTGCTAGAACACCCACTTTGGTTTACTGGACCTCTATTTGCACACTTACCAATTGATGAATGGCCATTTCGACGGTTCGATCCCGCCAGTGTACACATAGAAATACCTGAAATAAAGGTGAATGTTCTGTCCACTATAAGCGTCACGCCTCCAACATTGCCGGTCTTTTGTGAACTTGCCGCTCGCGTTTCTTCGTGGCCTAAATTACTTCGAATAACGTTGTTTGTGCTTAGATCTATTAAGAAATTGTCGCGAAAGTTTGAAATTAGTCACTTAGATCGGGCTGAGGAAGCTGTTATTAAGGATCTACAAAAGTTGTACTTTAGTAATGAGATTAAAATTGCTCAAAATGGTGGAAAGTTACCGCCAGCTTTTCTAAAGCTCAATACCTTTTTAAAGGATGGATTATTAAGGGTAGGTGGTCGTCTGTCCAATGCGGAATTAAGCTATGACAGTCAGCATCCTATAGTATTACCTAATAGAGGTCACATTGTCGATTTAATTATAGACTATTACCACCGGAAATACCTACACACAGGTCCCCAATTGCTAATGTCGTTATTAAGACAAAAATTTTGGATACTGTCCGCGCGTAACATTGTACGTAAGCGTATACGACAGTGCATTATTTGTTTCAAGGTCAACCCTAAAAATAAGGCACCTATAATGGCGGATTTACCAGCTTGTAGGGTTAATGAAGCGAAAGCATTCTGCCATACTGGTGTTGACTATGCAGGGCCGTTGTATATAGTACCGTACCATCGCAGAGGAGTGCGAAGTCAAAAGGCGTACTTATGCTTGTTCGTGTGTCTTGTCACTAAGGCAGTACACATCGAGCTCGCAACAGATTTAAGCACGGATTCCTTTCTAAACGCGCTCAGAAGATTCTTATCTCGCCGCGGTCCTGTCTCAGTTCTTTACTCAGATAATGGAACAAACTTTATAGGTGCAAAGACATATCTTAATTCCGTGTATCAATTACTAGAGTCGGAACAATACAAAGACAAATTTCCGAACGAGTTACGAGATAACCGCGTAGAGTGGAAATTTAACCCAGCTTCTGCCCCCCATTTTGGAGGTATATGGGAAGGTAATATTAGAAGCATTAAAAATCATCTAGCCAAAATCGTAGGTTCTCAATTATTAACTGGCGACGAAATGAATACTGTCCTCACTCAAATTGAGGCCATTTTAAATTCGCGCCCATTGTCAGTGCTAAGTAGCGATCCATCTGAACCGCTGGCATTGACTCCCGCTCATTTTTTGGTAATGACGCCTTTAAAGTCCTTACCTTCTGAGGATTTGAGCACTAAGAGGGTCACACTACTTCAACGGAAACGCATTATTGACCATTTGGTGCAGTCTTTTTGGAAAAGGTGGAAGGTCGAATACCTTAACACTTTGCAAGTCCGAAATAAATGGCTCTCATCTAATGCTCATATCCAACAGGGTGCTGTTGTACTGCTTGAATCAGAGAACAGTGCTCCTTTGGATTGGCCACTGGGTATCATAGAACGGTTGTTTCCTGGAAAAGATGGTGTTCCACGCGTTGTAGATGTCAGGACTAAATCTGGAGTCTACCGCAGACCCGTAGTGAAGGTTTTTCCATTACCCAACCAATAATAACATTTTCATTTTTAACTTACAGTCCACAAAATTTATCATTAGGTTATTAAATATTAGATTGTTAATAAATTGCTACCTAAGTTACGTAATAATAATATGTGTTCATGCAATGGTATGGCTCATTTTTAAATTGAAATAAATACAACTTTTACTTCTTAATCTTGAAGGACTATATCCTGTCAAGCCCGGGGGGATGTTTAGGCTAGAATTGTGCAAAGCGGCATCCTGTCCTTGAACGTGAATATTCTTGCCTTACTCTCCGTCCCCCTCCACCCACCACCCTGTGGTATGTACGACACTTCACTTCGTTGTGGGCATTGCTCGAGGCAACGAACGTCCGACCGACATCCGACATAAGTCATTCATTTATATTAATTAAAATACATTGATAATTACTTAAAGTGTTTAGAGAACTTGGTGTTGTGTACCAGTGGAGGAAGAGCGAGACAACAGGGAGCGCAGCCCAGGGTGAGTCCCATTTTTTCCGTCCTTTTCCAATGCTGCTTTGCACATGGTAGGTAGGTAAGTAAAAAATAATAATTTCATCAATAAAAAAGAACTAGCGTCTTCAGTACAACTATTCCAGTTGGTGATTTTTCACCAACCAGAAGAACCAATATTTATACAAATAGAAGTTTAGCAAAGTATCAATCTACACCCAGCATCCATTTTTTAAGTACAATTAGAGAGTTGTCAGTGGACCATTGATAAATGTTATCCAAGTCATAATTTAATTTCTTTACGGAACTGTCAACATCTGTACGGTTTCTGGTATGTATACTTGCAAATTATCGGCGTATAGATGATGATGATGATGATGATACAAGTAATATCTGCACTGTATACCTAGTATAAAAAGAAGGTATAATATTAGGTATGTCATTAACAAACTAGCTGGTGTCCGCAAATTTGTTTATCTGGAAATGCTTGTGATATTCCACGAGAACGACATGTCTTATCCATGGACGTTGGGCATGGATGTTTTGGGAAACGTCTGCATCATTAACAATGGAGACAGTCCGTCTATGCGATCTGTCCAGAGCAATCAAGAGGTATTTCAGATCCATCCCAGAGATGCAAACAGTATTCCATACACGGCTGAACTTATGGCTTGTAACGAAGATACAGTTGACCGGCCGTGAAAAACCGTCGCAACCTGTTCATGATTCCGAGTCTCCGACATGTAGTGGAGATGACTTCCGATGTAATCCCTGGAGTTGAGGTCGCTGTGAATATCCACACCTAGGATATTAAGGCTGTCACGTTGTGCTAATCCATGATTATAAATAGTAGTAAAAATATATTGATATATCTGCGCGTCAAGCATAATGGAGTCTTGCGCTTGACATAGCGGGTTTTCTACTCATTTCGGTAAAGAAATCCCAATATAAACATAATTATGAAAAAGGGGCCAAATTCGACAGTAACGAAGTTTGGGATACCGGTGTCACCGATAAAAGAGGTAATATTTAACGGGTGCCAAGTTCCATAGCTGTCCCTTTAATTATAACTGTAGGAATGTATGTTCTTCAATACATTTTCAAAACAATTCGTTACTTTCCTTGATTTGGGATTTCTAACTTGCTCAGTGGTTAGTGTTTCCTGACACACGGTATAACGTAAGTAAGTTTTTATTTACGTGAATCTTCCTTCTCTATTAAGCGACAGTTACAGGTATAGTCAGCAAGATACGAAGTGCTGTCCAAACATTCGGGAAAATATCCCGTCAATCATTATTTTTAATAAGTCGAAGACCTTTGAGTGACTCTGCTGATTGAAGATCTTTTAATAATAGGTTTCAGCTCATAAGTTCCTCGACCAATTCAAAACCAGACCTGTAATATTTCCCCCCATCTGATAAACTGATTCACAAATCAGCACTAGCTTTTTGCATGAACCTTGCAAGAATTATTTTCCGTCAATAACGATTATAGTAATGAGTCGGTGACCGGTGCCTGATAGTCGTCGTTTAGGTTGATTTCAGCACGAAATAATAATTAATTACTCAAAAACTTGGAGCTGGCTGTATTAAAACAGCTTGTGTGCTCTGTTTTCTTCACTTGTTCATACTTCTTTTTGGATAAATTAAATAAAAAAAGTTCATCTAAGGTGGTCAGTGTTGCCAAGTCAAGGAAACAAGAAGTGGCCAACCACTTTGATGAAGTTGCTAGAATGTTAAAAATTTCGTACCCTAAAAAGTGGCCAAAAATTTGTCTTGAAAACAAACAAGTTCATAACTTAAAAACGTTTTATCTATTGATTATACGTTGATTCAACATAACACTCATTAGACGTCGATGGTTCTGTTTTTTTATAAAAACAAGTGAAGCTGTTTTTAAATAATCTCTTTTTCATAGTAAACATTTATGTGCATGTAAACTTATCTTATTTCTGAACCTACTTTTTCTTTACTGCTCTCAGGATGTTAAATTTTAGTAATTTTTCCCCCCTCAGCATTTGAGATAGAGGAATAGAGGCGACCGAGCCAAATCATGAAATACTGATTCTCTACTGACATTGAAGATGTGTGAAAACAAGTGTTGTGATATGGAAATATAAAATGTTGTAAGAGTTGCTAAATTCGTGGGTAAAATATTTAGCCACTAATATTTGATATTTTGGCTAAACCAGTGTTAAATGATGCCAGATATAGCCACAAAATGGCCAACTTGGCAACACTGGTCAAGTTTTTATTAATGCAACATCGATTAAAGTAATGCAATATTCCTGCACAACAAATAACAGTTTATTGAAGACTTAATTATTCTGCTGTCGATTAACAGTTGTTCGTTATTATTGTTGACAATGACAAAGGTCGAGCATATGTGATCGCAACGTGTGAACCAGTAGGCAATAAGCATCAATAAATGTGTAAGCCGTGTAAGGGAGAGAACTTCACGTTGTCCTCATTCTAAGTTACGATACGAATATTAAACGTTCCGAATTTACGATTAAAATGCCAAGTCCAAATTATACTTGTATTTACATTGATAGACCAAATTGTATTCAAATATGACCTGGCAGCTCAAGTATTTATCTCAGAGGAGTACCCGTTACTCAGTTACCCTGGCATCCTGACCATAGACCAATAACCAAATCCTGACGCCATGTGGTAATTTTCTACTTTTTTGGTAGATTTAAGATTATTTAGAGTTTGTTTAGGTAGTGACAATGCGTTCGGTAGATTTTACTAGTTTTTGAATCAAGTAAATGACAACTTTTTATTTACTGGGTAAATGCATTTCAAACGAAATATATAATTCATCAATTGATAGGCTTCTACTAGACACTATTATGGCTTAACTAAATAGTAAAACAATAGTTTTGTTTTGAAATTAGTAAGCAATGAAAATCAATCGGTATTACTTCCAAACAATCATAGCAATTAGATGGCTATACAAAAATTATTACTGCGTAATAAATATATGCGGAACAGCGGGTACATACAACTTGCTTTAAATAAATATAGTAATTTTATATAAATCGTATAATTACTCCATTCGTTTTTTGTTCCTGCCATAAATTCGATCAACCTATAGATGTAGTATTAAATTTATGGATCAACCGATCTTTTAAGTTCAATAAAAAGTTTACGTTTTCTGGCTACATATTTTGTCGCGATAGCTCAGACACAAACATTCACATAACCACGCATATGTGACCCCAGGGTTTAGGTTAAACTAGATTTCACTAGCGACTTGAATTATATTTTTAGCTTGTATAAAAAAAGTCATTGTGTAGTTTTATGAAACCACGGTAAAAGTGAAACCTTTTTTCACATTATAGACATTTAACTAAAAAAAATTGGAATAATATTCAATTAATTATTGGCCTTGGCTGCTCTGGCGAGCGTTTTCACTTTATCCCTACTCCGCGGCCGACCGTCACGCGACATGCAACAAACAGACCAAAAAGTTTGAGACGATCTAATAATAGTTTCACTTTAATTACAGTGTAAACTCTTTATAACGAAACTCAAGGGACTGAGATTTTTTTGTCGTTATAGAGAGTTATCGTTATATGGAGTGACCAAAAGAAAACAACCAAATTAACAAGAATTTTTAATATGTATGTCTTATAATAAATGCTTATAAATTATTGTTTACACATATAGTCTGATAACTTTGACTGACGTTTTTTGCTATGCCAGTACTTGTTTTGTATTATTTTATGTATTCTATTCATATCTTCTTCTATCAAACTTTTTCGTCAACGCTAATCGCTTTCCGTTTACTGGCCATGTTAACAGTTTCAAAGTAGGTTTACGACTGATAATACGATAGGTACCCAGTATGCTTGGTCGAAGACCATCACTTCCGAGGAAACAATGCGTCATACTGCACGTGTTCAAGGCAATTATAGATAACAAAAGCTGGACCGACCTCGGATTTTTCGGAGAATCAAAGTCTTTTGTTACCTGATAACATAACATAAACAATAATACCGATAATAAATATTTACTGTCTAAAAATATGAACACATTTCTTCGTAATAGAGAATGACAAATCGCTATAAAGAGTGTTTCAATATGTGGGTTTTAACGCAAACCAACCAAGTTGGGCTCACTTCAACGTTATAGGGAGTTTATCTTTTTAAAAGAATACCGATATAAAGAGTTTACACTGTATTTTAGAAAATTGAAATTATTCAATTGTCTATGGTGCTTTTACTTTTATTTGCCAATTGTAAAATTATTTACAAGTCAGTTATTCTTATGTACCATTTTAAAGCTCTCAGTTGTTATATTTATTCTGTTCATCTTACGACTTCTTTCTTGCTACGTTGTTAAAATTAGATTTTTTTACCCTATTTTTTTCATAGATATCTGGCAACACAATTGGTGCAATCGTGTGGGCTGTGGGCGCGATTCTACATTTAAATTGTTCAAATGTTAACGGTAAAGTTATCTTCTGAACTTGTAAACAAAAAGAATGAAAGAACTTGACGATTGTCGATAGTTTTATAGTGACATTTATATTTTATAATGGAGCCTTCTAAAGAGGCTATCGCTGTTCGAATAACACGATTGAACCGTCAGATATTAGGTAAAGTGACCAGTGGTGTGAATAAATTTACTAAAAAGACAATTGATCGTGAAGCGTTATTGGATGCTTTGACTGTTTTATATAACGAATGCAACGATGATCCTGTTAAAAAGAGCGACGAACTGGTTCGAGCGTTTGTCGACAAATGTAAGTAATAATCCTGAGTTTCTTTGGTTCAAATCTTCTAAAAGTCATGCCTCTGTTCTTTTGATATACCTACCTAAGTTCTCACTGAATTATTTGTCATAAATAGTTAGTACTAAACAATGTACTAAAAGATAATTTTTTTGCTAAACATTTCACGTGTGTTTCGTGGTAGAATAGATAAAAATGAAACTTTGCATCCTGTACGTTGTTTTATTGTATTTATTATTTATGTTAAACATAGATGGATTGTACATTAGTTTTATTACCACTTCCAGTCAAAGAAAATGCTTTGACCCTTTTCTAAATAAAATAAAATTGAACCTTCATATTATACTCAATAATAAACTTTTATTGTTACCTATATTCTACTTTCAAATTAATTTATAACTATGTACAGATTACAGAATATAATAATGATTAATGATCATAACATTGGTTAAAAAGATCTGTAACTTTTACCTGAAAAAATCCCTGAAAAGAAGATTACTATTCTGATGTAACTGACATTATATCTACATCTACATAATTTTAGGTTTATTCCTATCATATCTGTAGGATGTTTTGCAGTTAGTAGCTCCCAGGAGCAGATGCTACTTCAGTCTTATGTTATATCTATCTGTTTTTAAACATGGGTTGAGAATGTGAATCTATCTAAAACCACAAAAATAAAAATATTTTCACTAGAGTACCTACTATCATATTATAGTTTTTCTGTGTTTGGTCTGGTTCAGATTATGGTTAGCCAAATTTATGCTGAACGGCTAAATATAATAGCCATTATCCATTATGTACTACACTTAAATGGAGAATTATACTCAATATGACAAAACTCATAACAATATTAGGATACAAAAAGTTATTATACCTATAACATTCAGCAGAATGTCTTTTACCAGTAGTTTTCTGTATGTTATGGTTTAATAGGGATTATCCCAGTTACAAACATTGTTTTAGAAATACTAGCCTTTTTTTAACATGTTATATACAGGAGATTGATGATTTTACTTTAAATACACTGGTTTATGTAGGTTTGTTTTATTTTTATCTAAACTATTGTGGTGACATCTACATAGCGACACATAGCGACATCTATCGAGCCACATAATACGCATCCTTACTATCCTACATTGAGCTATAGAAATTAACTCAATCATTGAGTATATATACAAGAACCCGACTACAACCATGGGCAGCTGCCCGCCAGAAATAACACCCGTTGGTCGGAGGATCCTCCCTTTGCAATAGTTCTTCTACACTGGTGACCCCGAGCATGAACGTCAGCGCAACCTTCTTCGCACAGCTACATCGTGACGTCATCATCACTTCCACAAGCTTTCGAGCAGCGAGTCATACAGCCAGCCAGCATCCACGGCTACTTCGGGTATCCTGACCACCAGCATGCAGCGGACGCGCATTCCTGGTCATCACCCACAGCCTTCTCAGCGACCTTGGCACAGCACACTGCACTTCGGCCGGTCAGCAAGCAGAGACGCACTTCTCTCCTTGTCGACGCAGCAGCCAGTCACTACGCGCAGCACTGCAACACTCCGACTCACTGGAGCATTCTTGCAGCTTATCACCCCGACTCACTGGGGCATCACCCCGACTCACTGGGGGCATCAACGCAGACAGTTCCGACTCACCGTGAACTATGCGGCATCTGGTTCCGACTCACTGGAACATTCTACTGGCCCGGCAAGCATCACAAGATGTATGGACGACTCAACCTGCTATCGACCTCCGGTCTCGGAGGGGAGTGATGTGGCGACATCTACATAGCGACACATAGCGACATCTATCGAGCCACATAATACGCATCCTTACTATCCTACATTGCGCTATAGAAATTAACTCAATCGTTGAGTATATATACAAGAACCTGACTACAACCGTGGGCAGCTGCCCGCCAGACATAACACCCGTCTGGTCGGAGGATCCTCCCTTTGCAATAGTTCTTCTACACTATAATTCCTATCATTGTTTAGAGTAGAGGTTCCCAACCTTTTATGGACTACAGCCCCTTTTAACAGAAAAAAAAATTACAATGCCCCCTTATAGATAACAGTCAATTATAACAATTTTGTCTGTCTATTATTTATTAATAATCACAAATCTAAAATTAATTCTCTCTGTGTCTCTAATTGTGCTCCTCCTGGTCAAGGCTGAGGCTCCTGATTATTAATTAATTAAACATTCAAAAACATAATAAAAACATTTAATTCTGACAAAGATTATAAAAGTGTTACTAACAAAATTATAACTTAACCAACAAATGCAAGACATTATACAAAACTTGAGCACCCCACACTGGGAGACTGCACAAAGGCAAAGACAAGACAATTAATCAAAATGAGTAAACAATCATAAAAATCAATAAAATCTAATAAGAAACATAAATATTAATGATATGGTTGAAGCTAGTGGATTTTTAAAAAATTGTTAATGTTGGGCTTCAATTTAGTTAACATCAATTGTAAATCAGCATGCTCAGTGATTTGCTGTCTATTCTTTTTCTTAGACAGTAAATTAGCTACTGCAGTCTGCATTGAACTCACACTCAGCCACATATAATGAAGGAAAGACAATTAAAAATTTCTGTGCTATTTCCCACAATCCAGGATGGAGAGCTGATATTGATTTTTAGAGCCAGAACTCTTGGTATTTATTTTTGAATTTTACTTTTAATTCTTCATTAGTTTTGAGTTCTATGAGTTTTTCTTCTAAATTTGGTGATTCTGCTTTATCTGCATTTGTGAAAGGGTCTAAAACTCATCTTGGTTATATTCATACACACATCAAAAAAGTCTAAGCAACATGAGTGATATTACAAAAATTTCCATATATATTAAATAATTTCTAAATATTTACTCAAACAAAGTGCGTAGGTAAGTAAACTTTTTTGTTATTGATGACATACTGGCTTGTTGTAAAAAAAAAAATTGATTATGTTTTGTTTTTTCATAAAATTCAAATGACTGCGAATTTGTTTGAATTTAAGTGCGTTTTAATTGCTATGTTTAGTCTTGATTTTATAATTTTACCAACCATTTAAATAAAGTTAGCGACAAAATTGAATTGTTAGATATTCTTTACGTCATGAAGCGACGTCATTTGATGGCAGATGAAATGCAAAGAGTTTGTAGAAGAACTATTGCAAAGGGAGGATCCTCCGACCAGACGGGTGTTATGTCTGGCGGGCAGCTGCCCAACGGTTGTAGTCGGGTTCTTGTATATACACTCAATCGAAGAGTTAATTTCTAAAGCGCGATGCAGGATGCGTCGTATGTGGCTCGATAGATGTCGCTGTGTGTCGCTATGTAGATGTCGCTACATCACTCCCCTCCGTGACCGGAGGTCGATAGCAGGTTGAGTCGTCCATACATCATCTAGTGATGCTTGCCGGGCCAGTGGGATGTTCCAGTGAGTCGGAACCAGATGCCGCATAGTTCACGGTGAGTCGGAACTGTCTGCGGTGATTGCCCCAGTGAGTCGGGGTGATTGCCCCCAGTGAGTCGGGGTGATGCCCCCAGTGAGTCGGGGTGATGCCCCAGTGAGTCGGGGTGATGCTGCAAGAATGCTCCAGTGAGTCGGAGTGTTGCAGTGCTGCGTAGTGACTGGCTGCTGCGTCGACCAGGAGAGAAGTGCGTCTCTGCTTGCTGACCGGCCGAAGTGCAGTGTGCTGTGCCAAGGTCGCTGAGAAGGCTGTGGGTGATGACCAGGAATGCGCGTCCGCTGCATGCTGGTGGTCAGGATACCCGAAGTAGCCGTGGATGCTGGCTGGCTGTATGACTCGCTGCTCGAAAGCTTGTGGAAGTGATAATGACGTCACGATGTAGCTGTGCGAAGAAGGTTGCGCTGACGTTCATGCTCGGGGTCACCAGTGTAGAAGGACTATTGCAAAGGGAGGATCCTCCGACCAGACGGGTGTTATGTCTGGCGGGCAGCTGCCCAACGGTTGTAGTCGGGTTCTTGTATATACACTCAATCGAAGAGTTAATTTCTAAAGCGCGATGCAGGATGCGTCGTATGTGGCTTGATAGATGTCGCTGTGTGTCGCTATGTAGATGTCGCTACAAGTTGTAGGGATGTTGCAAGCGGGAAGTAATCAATCTCAGGTATCTCGACATTTTGGCATTCATAGAAGTGTTATTTGTCGTCTTTGGCAGCGCTACAATAATACAGGAGAACACGCTGAACAGCATCCAGGCCGTAAAAGGAGTACAACCACTCGGCAAGACCGGTACATACAACTGACTGCAAGACGCCAGCCGATGTTAACCGCTCGAGAGATAAGTTTGAGGCTACAAATTTCAAGTGGTGTTGATGTAAGTCCTCAAACTGTGCGAAATCGACTGCATGAGTACAGCCTACGAGCTCGACGCCCAATCAGGTGCCCACCGATACCTCACGGGAATCGCGCTCGTCGATATGAATGGTGTAGAGAACGCATAACATGGACCCAGGAACAATGGGATAAAATTATGTTTTCCGATGAGTCGCGATTCGGGTTTAAGCCTGATACAAGAAGGGTGCGAGTGTATCGTCGGCCCGGAAATACTGAAAGGCTCAGGTGCGTTCAGGAAGTTCATCCATACAGCGGCTCAACAGTTATGTTATGGGCGGGTATTATGAAGAACAGGCGAACTGAGCTCGTTTTTGTAAATGGAAACATCAATGCTGAAAATTACATTGAGGATATTCTCAGACCTTATGTCTACCCATTTGCACAAACCTTTGGCTCAGATTTTAGGTTAATGCATGACAATGCGCGTTCACATACAGCTCGGCGAACCAGTGAATACTTTGCAACGGAGAACATCCGGGTATTGCCCTGGCCTGCACAATCGCCAGATCTGAACCCCATCGAGCACGTATGGGACATGCTCCAGAGACGTGTTTTGAAGGACTTGGATGGAGCGACAACAACCCAACAGCTGAAGGATTTGTTACAATTCCATTGGGAGCGAATACCGCAAGATGACATAAAAAGTCTCATTAATTCAATGAATAATCGTTGCCGACAAGTTCTGAATAGCAGAGGAGCCCATACTTTGTATTAAATTGTTCTATTCTTTCACAATAAATACATTTTCTTTAGAAATTTCATTTTGTAAGAAAAAAGTTTAGTTTCTTATGTATCTTAGTTTCTACAGTATATTCTAATATTGTTCATTTCTGTTATTAAAAGAACTTATAAAGATAACAGCTGTTATTTTTACATCATAGAACCATAAACATATTATTTTAAAAATAAAATACAATGTTATAATGTGAAGAACCATCCTAAAATTTAAATTAGTACATGTTGCTTAGACTTTTTTGATGAGTGTATTTGAAATATCCTGGAATCATTCTGTAAAATCAGTATGAAGAGTGTCCAGGTGTTGGCAGTAAGTAAGTAAATCTTCCTGTTTTACCAATGATGTCAGAAAGTGGCTGTATTCAGCTCTTCCTAGATTTCATTTGAATAGAAGATTCCCCACAAAAGCATCTATAAGGTTTTTTGTTTTTATTAAATTCAACTCATCATCTTGCAATTCTAAATTAACATAATTAAATATTTTAAAAAGGTCTGTCAAATAAGTGATGAAATTTTTGGACATAATCAAGTTTTCACAATTTATAGTCTTTGTTTTCAAGGAAGTCCCATACTGAGTCAAATATATTAAAAAAGCGAAACAGACAAACTCCTCTCGAATATGCCCTTAAATTTAACTCAAAAACGACTTGGCCAATTCTTATGAAGTTTTATATATGGGGCCATATTGGTAAACTTTTAAGCTATAAGAATTTTTAATAATACTTTCAGAAAAACGCTCAGTTGCAACAAAGTTCTATAGCCTTCAAGCGATTGATAAGCATAGCAAGGTCCTGGCGATTAGTCGCAATGTAGCAAACCTTTTGGTAGGATCTGGCACCTTGGACATCTCTCCAAACTTCCGATTTACGGTCTCCCTGACAACTTATTCATGTGGATCTCTGGGGTCTCTGGCAGAATTTGTGTCGTTATCGAGGGATGTAATTTGCTGGTCATGTCACTAAATGTTGGGGAGATCCGCAAATTTCTGTATTTTCGCCCATTTTGTTTCTTCTGCATATCAATTATATGTTACCTTTGAATCATATTCATTGATATGCAGATGACAGCA
This sequence comes from Saturnia japonica, assembly GCA_033032175.1. Classification (NCBI taxonomy): domain Eukaryota; kingdom Metazoa; phylum Arthropoda; class Insecta; order Lepidoptera; family Saturniidae; genus Saturnia; species Saturnia japonica. Next base: position 9,563,914 of record CM065324.1, on the reverse strand, counting down.
CTGGCCGTGGATGGTATTATATTAAGCCCTCTATAAAAAAGAGACAGAAAGAACTTGTCATTGAACTTAACCAATCTTTGCACTGCATATCTATTTGGGGAAATATTTCCGATTCATGGGTAATCACTGAAGGATCTTTCTTGTTAAAGCAACGTTGCTGCCAGTGGATGAATATGAAATAATACCGCATTCCATCCCAATCTGAGTAGTGCAAGACTTTGCACCTGATCCTAAGACGGCGATGCGGTGGAACGTGAGAGTTACAGGAATACTAAATTACCAGGAGGTGATCCGATGTACCCACAGAGGCACAGACTAACACATCATGCCTAATAGGATGGCTCGTCAGCAGAATGTCCCGCAAAGAGGGCGCGTGACCTGCGTGATCGGTCATGTCATGTTCTAAAGGGAATCCGTTAGCAGTTCGTCCTTCATGGTCTGTCTTGGAGGAACTTAACCACAATTTGTGGTGTGCATTAAAGTTCCCAAACTCCACTGTAGGAAACTGCTCCTGCGCATCATCTGTCGCCCTACTGATATGATCAAACAGAAAACTCATGAATTATTAAAAGTTAGAATCGAGGAACAGTTCAAAAATTATCAATAATTCGAAAACTTTACTACCAAAAAAATCAAAATTTTGCATATTATTCGCACAATCCCAAATATTATAAATAGAAGATCATCACAAGTAAGTAGTCATTTTTGATTCAAAAATTATGTAAATAGTATATTACACATTAAGTGTGTAATGCAAATAAAATTCGTGATAACGCACAACATAACAGCAAAGCATTGATCTTTAGAACTGCCTTCGGGAACACTTTCAATTTTATTATTAACGAATTTTAACATGCAACATATTTTAAAATTATATTTTGTGCACATCAGAATTCAGTGTTCTATGTATTGATCGAATATTTCAATTGTAGTATTCGAATATAAACTTTTTTTATACCAAAGAGCAGCAAACAGGCGGACGGCGGCCCACCTGATAATAAATGGTTACCGTCGCCTATGGTCAACTGCAACACCAGGAGACTACAGACATGTTGCGGACCTTGGAGACGGAGACCATTCTTCTCCTTATTGGAAAGCCATGTCCATAGCCCTGGGGTAAAACCGTGCTGGGTAACCCATTCCACAACCCTTCCATACGTGAGAGGAAGGTTCTAGAGAAATTTACTGTTGTCGCTTTTTAGCTGAGCTTTAGAGTGTGAGGATCAGTAGCCAGCCAATCGCGGAAGGTTCGAGTTTGGAACGGTGGTGAGGACACCATACCGAATAGTTCCTCAGAGCATTCTCCATTGTACATGAGGTAAAAGATACAAAAAGACCCGAGGTGTCTACGAAATTGTAATATGCCTAGACCGCATATTAGTTCGGGATCGACAATGTAAATAGCACGCCTTTGCATGGAGTCAAAAAGAGAAAGCTAGTATGCAAGAACACCGATCCATATGTGTGAGCAGTAGGTACTCCAAGTAAATTCATACTTCCGCTTTGTCGTTGCCTTGTGAAGTACTACTTGAACCAATTGAGGTTACCCAACTTGTTTAGCTGCCAGTTTGGCCTTGCTCTCCAAATGACTCCTGAACCGCACATCGCTGATGGTGATGATGTAAATGATGCAGACGTTACTGTTTCTCGCACTGCTTCAGCTGCGTAGTTACATTCCTTTCCATTCATTCAGAATTACATATGAGTTGCTTAACGAGACGGTGTTTTTCGTGCCTCTCCCAAGTTTAAATATGTTTTTTAATGTAGTACTGAATTTCTAGTTCCGAAAATTGTTATATTCACTAAATGAGTTGTTGTTGAACACTATAGTGTGTCGTGTAACATAATAAATTTGGTGTAAAAGTGACTAAATATAAATAATTATTCAAAAGTGCAAAATTTAACGATCTATTACTTCAAATTATAACATGCTTGAACAAAACGCGTAAGCGCCGCTATATGCATGGCGCTTACGTCATTATGACCGCGCACTCAATTGCAGCAACTTCGCCATTGTTAAATCGCTTGAGTTGAGAAGTTGTATATGATTTTATGTTGCTAACGTCTACAACGCATTCAAAACATACAGTGACTAATAGTATAATATTGAATTAACTATGACTGGTAAATGTAATGCATGTCGCAAAGATGTAGATAATTCGCCCAGTTATAAATGCACTGTATGTAGTCTTTATTACCATAGTCTATGTATTGTTAATTCTAAAAGTAAAGCATCAATAGATAAGAAAACTTGGATATGTCCACAATGTCTGATTGCAAACAGAAAATCCAACAGTAACAGGGATGAAACTCCTATTAAAGTGCAAAAACTATCAGCACCCGTTGAAGAAGATTACATGGAAATCGGTTCCTCTTCCGCAAACCAAACCAATACTGCGATTCTTGACGTTGTGCGTACTGCTAAATGTTGGGGAGATCCGCAAATTTCTGTATTTTCGCCCATTTTGTTTCTTCTGCATATCAATTATATGTTACCTTTGAATCATATTCATTGATATGCAGATGACAGCACTGGCCATGGGTGGTATTATATTAAGCCCTCTATAAAAAAGAGACAGAAAGAACTTGTCATTGAACTTAACCAATCTTTGCACAGCATATCTATTTGGGGAAATATTTCCGATTCATGGGTAATGACTGAAGGATCTTTCTTGTTAAAGCAACGTTGCTGCCAGTGGATGAATATGAAATAATACCGCATTCCATCCCAATCTGAGTAGTGCAAGACTTTGCACCTGATCCTAAGACGGCGATGCGGTGGAACGTGAGAGTTACAGGAATACTAAATTACCAGGAGGTGATCCGATGTACCCACAGAGGCACAGACTAACACATCATGCCTAGTAGGATGGCTCGTCAGCAGAATGTCCCGCAAAGAGGGCGCGTGACCTGCGTGATCGGTCATGTCATGTTCTAAAGGGAATCCGTTAGCAGTTCGTCCTTCATGGTCTGTCTTGGAGGAACTTAACCACAATTTGTGGTGTGCTTTAAAGTTCCCAAACTCCACTGTAGGAAACTGCTCCTGCGCATCATCTGTCGCCCTACTGATATGATCAAACAGAAAACTCATGAATTATTAAAAGTTAGAATCGAGGAACAGTTCAAAAATTATCAATAATTCGAAAACTTTACTACCAAAAAAATCAAAATTTTGCATATTATTCGCACAATCCCAAATATTATAAATAGAAGATCATCACAAGTAAGTAGTCATTTTTGATTCAAAAATTATGTAAATAGTATATTACACATTAAGTGTGTAATGCAAATAAAATTCGTGATAACGCACAACATAACAGCAAAGCATTGATCTTTAGAACTGCCTTCGGGAACACTTTCAATTTTATTATTAACGAATTTTAACATGCAACATATTTTAAAATTATATTTTGTGCACATCAGAATTCAGTGTTCTATGTATTGATCGAATATTTCAATTGTAGTATTCGAATATAAACTTTTTTTATACCAAAGAGCAGCAAACAGGCGGACGGCGGCCCACCTGATAATAAATGGTTACCGTCGCCTATGGTCAACTGCAACACCAGGAGACTACAGACATGTTGCGGACCTTGGAGACGGAGACCATTCTTCTCCTTATTGAAAAGCCATGTCCATAGCCCTGGGGTAAAACCGTGCTGGGTAACCCATTCCACAACCCTTCCATACGTGAGAGGAAGGTTCTAGAGAAATTTACTGTTGTCGCTTTTTAGCTGAGCTTTAGAGTGTGAGGATCAGTAGCCAGTCAATCGCGGAAGGTTCGAGTTTGGAACGGTGGTGAGGACACCATACCGAATAGTTCCTCAGAGCATTCTCCATTGTACATGAGGTAAAAGATACAAAAAGACCCGAGGTGTCTACGAAATTGTAATATGCCTAGACCGCATATTAGTTCGGGATCGACAATGTAAATAGCACGCCTTTGCATGGAGTCAAAAAGAGAAAGCTAGTATGCAAGAACACCGATCCATATGTGTGAGCCGTAGGTACTCCAAGTAAATTCATACTTCCGCTTTGTCGTTGCCTTGTGAAGTACTACTTGAACCAATTGAGGTTACCCAACTTGTTTAGCTGCCAGTTTGGCCTTGCTCTCCAAATGACTCCTGAACCGCACATCGCTGATGGTGATGATGTAAATGATGCAGACGTTACTGTTTCTCGCACTGCTTCAGCTGCGTAGTTACATTCCTCGCTGAACGTGTTCTACCGCCTGTATCATGGCGACTGTTCTGAAGCGCTTTTTCAATGTATATATTACTACCATGACAAAAATATGATCCTGTAGTTCATTTTACGCTGGTCGCTACGACTGGGCGCAAAGCGATGAGTTTGAAAAAAAAAGTTGTATATACGCTCACAATATGTGTGTGGTATATAATAAGCTACATTCCAGTTTTACAAATAAAGCACTATTCATTACTTGAAAAAAAAAAATATTTTAGCTTATCAACCTCAGTCAAGGTTGTGGGAATGCCCATGTTGCCCATAACCGTGGATCCATGCTTGGGTAGAATAACGTCAAACCGGGCCAGCTAGTTATGGATAATAATGAAAAGTATATATTTCAGATCGCAGTACACTGGCAGAGCTACGCCGGACTCGAGTATGTTTATCAGATTTTAAAGTATTGGAAACAATTGGCCGAGGACATTTTGCTGAAGTTCATGTAAGTTATAATTGATTTTTTTTTTTTGCTCTGATAAAACTAAAACATATTACAGTTATTTTATACTATATTCCGAATTATACATGAGAGATACATTAAATGTTTTCAGCAGGCGTAGATCTATGGAGGGTCATAGAAGTTGATCCTCCAAAAAAAAAAAAATTCAATTATTCTAGAAAATTATATTTATTTTTTATGTGTTCAATGTTGAATCTTTGAGAATCTTTAATCTATGACTCTATCCGAAGTTAACTCTGATTCTGCTCCTGGTTTTTTTGATTAGTGATTATATTTTAATGATTGCTTATTTTGTTTTTAATAGATGGTTAGAGAGAAACAGTCTGGCGATGTGTATGCATTAAAATCGTTACGTAAAGAGGAGGCCAGAAAACGAGCTGTCGCATCCACCGAGGATGAGCGTGATGTGCTCGCCAACGCAAACAGTCCATGGATACCACGCCTGCAATATGCCTTCCAAGTAATTGAACAGCTAAATCCTATTAAAAAGTGCTGGTACTTTAAAGATATTAAATTATTAATATTGTCATTGTTTTTTTTTTCAAAGGTAAATGATAGGTGAAACAATACCTACCACTTTTAATCATTTCTTTATTATTGTACACGAGCATATGTCCTACGTATTAATTATAACATAATCTATATTAATAAATATATAGCTATGTCTGTACATGTAATATCTTTTCCAAATTTCCTGATGGAAATACTATATGAAGGATACTGATCACAAATGTGCTCTGAAATTTTTAGAATCTGTTTTTTTGTTCGGATTTAACTCAAAAACGGCTCGACCGATTCTTGTGAAATTTCGTACTCGAGGTTATGTCATTTGTCAAATGATAGGCTATATCAAAAATACTTTTATAAATTAATTTTGATGAACTTTTGTACACAGAAAGTAAAAAAAAAACTAATCTTTATAGGCTATATCAATTTTCAATATTACTTCTGATCTAATTTTATAGACGGGAAGCATACGTCATTCCATAATTGATAGGCTATATGAATCATCAATTATTTATTTACTTATTTACATAATTGGATGGCCAGTGGCCAATACACAAACAATACAACACAAACCCAAACATTTCTTTTCACAGGACAACAGTAATTTATACTTGGTGATGGAGTTATGTTCTGGTGGAGATCTCGCAGGATTACTATCGCGCCGCAATAGTCCGTTATCGGAGCGTGACTCTGCGTTCTACGTAGCAGAGGTGGCTCAAGCTCTCAAAGCGCTGCACGGGATGGGATATGTTCACAGAGATGTGAAACCACATAATATATTACTTGATAGGTAAATATTTTTTTTAATATATTCTCATGATAATGAGCTCAATCGGTCAAGTCGTGCATAAGTTATAGAATCATTAAGAGTTATTTATGAGCCGCATAATATCGAGTGTGACTATCTTCATCACAATAAAACAAGATGCTTAGCAAGCGACTTCATAGTGTAGAAAATTTTATATCATGGTGCCAAAGCGATGATAATGATTTGAAACCAATTATCCATTCTCGTTTTGAGTTGGGGCAATACTTTATGGACTTTTAAACCCTACATGATTTTGAACAATTTAATAATGTGCACAACCGTAATGATAGAATTTTAGACTTAATTATCAGCGATAAAACTGTTTCAGTTACGGAATGTAATAGACCTCTTTCGAAGGTTGATACACATCACCCACCATTAATAATTGAAATAAAGTTGCAGTCTAAAGTTGACACATTAAACCCATTATCTCACAACAGGCCAAATTTTTTTAAAGCTAAATACTATGAGATATGTTCTGATTTGAGTGAACTGGATTGGTCGGAGATTTTATCGGATGATATGGATGTTGATACAATGGTTTCCCAATTATACGTAGTACTGAAAGATATAGTAGATAAGTTTATACCAATGCAGAAAAATAAATCTACTCGAGACCCAGTTTGGTTCTCAAAAAGTTTAAAAAAAGTAATTAAAGAGAAGGAGAAATTTAGACTAAAGTTTAAAAAATATAAGAACCCAAGAGACAAGCTCACATTTAAATTACTAAGAGATCGATGTCTGAAACTTATAAAAGAGGACTATGGAATATACATTATGGAAATAGAACGTAAAATTAAATCAAATATTAAATGCTTTTGGCAGTATGTTAAAAATAAGCGATCTAACAAATCTGATATTCCCAAAGAAGTTCATCTTGTAAATACTATTGCGGATAATGGTACTGACATCGCTAACTTATTTGCTACCTATTTTGCATCTGTTTACGATCATGGTGCCCCTACCTGTGTATATAATCTCAAATTACAAAGCAATAATATACTTCACGACGTAGCATTTAATGAGGATGTTATCGTTAAGAAATTGAAAAGTCTTGACCCCTACAAGGGTGCTGGGCCAGATGGCTTTCCACCCGTATTTTTCAGGGCTCTTGCAACTTCATTGGGTATTCCGCTTAAAATTATATTTGACAAATCTTTTACAACTTCCACCTTTCCCTCTCAATGGAAAACGGCTTCAGTTGTTCCTATTCCCAAGAAAGGTGACATATCAGCTGTAGATAATTATAGACCGATCACGATACTGAACACATTGGCTAAGGTCTTTGAATCACTGGTATATCCACACATAGTCTCACACGTGAGAAATCTTCTGTCGTCATCACAACACGGTTTTCTTCCTAAAAGATCTACCACCACCAACCTTCTACATTACACAGATTATATTATAACTGAAATTGATAAGGGTAATTCGGTTGATGCTCTATATACTGACTTTAGTAAAGCGTTTGATAAAGTCAATCATACATTATTGCTAGCTAAACTGGAGAGTTTTGGTATTGCTGGAAACCTTTTGCAATGGTTCAAGTCTTATCTTGTTCATCGAAAAAATTATGTCACGGTCAATGGTTATGTCTCTAATTACTTCACACCCACTTCCGGCGTTCCTCAAGGATCCCATTTGGGACCCATTTTATTTCTTATTTTTGTAGATGATGTTGTAAAAGAAATTAAATATTCAAACTACCTTCTATTTGCTGACGATCTTAAAATTTATAAAAAAATAACTAACAGTACTGACGCATATTACCTCCAACAAGATCTTAATAATGTAAATAAGTGGTGCAAAAACAATAACATGTATTTAAATATTTCAAAATGTAGTCATATCCAGTTTAGTCGTAAGCGGAAAAATAAAATAAAAACATCATACGAATTAAATGGATCTATTTTGAAAGAATTTAGTGTAATTCGCGACCTTGGTGTAGTAATGGATTCGGAACTGCGTTTTGTTAGTCATGTGGATTCCGTTGTAAATAAGGCGTTTAGAATGCTTGGATTTATTTCTCGAAATTTTAAGGATTTCAGATGCGTGACTTCAAAAATGATTATTTATAACGCTCTTGTAAGAAGTCAGCTGGAATTTAATTGCATAGTTTGGAATCCTATTTACGCAGTACATGTAAATAATATAGAACGGGTTCAAAAACGATTCTTTCGACAAATCTGTGCTCAGCACCATATGGTCCCATGCAATAATAGTTACGAGGAGCGTTTAAAAAAGTTGAACTGTCTTTCTCTTCAAGCCAGACGGTCTATGTTTGAAATAATATTTTTGTATAAAATACTGAACGACTTGGTTGACAGTCCGGATATTTTACAGAGAATTTCACTTAAGGTACCACGTCCAAATTCTAGATCTTGCACTTATGTTCCTTTCGCTTGTAACTTCATACGTACTAACTTAGGTATGCAGTCTCCTATATGGCGCATATCGAAGACATTTAATGAAATTTACGACCAAAATCTTGACATATTCTTCAGTTCTTTGACCTCTCTTAAATCCTATATCTTTAAAATTCTCCAATTATGACATGATTGAGTATTTATATTATTAACATTATTTTGTATTATTATTGTTTGTTTTTAATTATTGTTATTATTTTTATCAAGTTTGTTAACATAGAACGATATTTAATCAATATTAAGGCTCGAAAATTGTTGCATGCTGTGCTCGCCTGTAAGTGGAGTACTACATAATTATTGAGATGTGTTCGTATGACTAAAATATAATCATGTATCATATGTTGTGGCTCTGTTGGCGCGCCAAATAAATAAATAAATAAATTCCTCGCTGAACGTGTTCTACCGTCTGTATCATGGCGACTGTTCTGAAGCGCTTTTTCAATGTATATATTACTACCATGACAAAAATATGATCCTGTAGTTCATTTTACGCTGGTCGCTACGACTGGGCGCAAAGCGATGAGTTTGAAAAAAAAAGTTGTATATACGCTCACAATATGTGTGTGGTATATAATAAGCTACATTCCAGTTTTACAAATAAAGCACTATTCATTACTTGAAAAAAATATATTTTAGCTTATCAACCTCAGTCAAGGTTGTGGGAATGCCCATGTTGCCCATAACGGTGGATCCATGCTTGGGTAGAATAACGCCAAACCGGGCCAGCTAGTTATGGATAATAATGAAAAGTATATATTTCAGATCGCAGTACACTGGCAGAGCTACGCCGGACTCGAGTATGTTTATCAGATTTTAAAGTATTGGAAACAATTGGCCGAGGACATTTTGCTGAAGTTCATGTAAGTTATAATTGATTTTTTTTTTTTGCTCTGATAAAACTAAAACATATTAGTTATTTTATACTATATTCCGAATTATACATGAGAGATACATTAAATGTTTTCAGCAGGCGTAGATCTATGGAGGGTCATAGAAGTCATGATCCTCCAAAAAAAAAAAAAATTCAATTATTCTAGAAAATTATATTTATTTTTTATGTGTTCAATGTTGAATCTTTGAGAATCTTTAATCTATGACTCTATCCGAAGTTAACTCTGATTCTGCTCCTGGTTTTTTTGATTAGTGATTATATTTTAATGATTGCTTATTTTGTTTTTAATAGATGGTTAGAGAGAAACAGTCTGGCGATGTGTATGCGTTAAAATCGTTACGTAAAGAGGAGGCCAGAAAACGAGCTGTCGCATCCACCGAGGATGAGCGTGATGTGCTCGCCAACGCAAACAGTCCATGGATACCACGCCTGCAATATGCCTTCCAAGTAATTGAACAGCTAAATCCTATTAAAAAGTGCTGGTACTTTAAAGATATTAAATTATTAATATTGTCATTGTTTTTTTTTCAAAGGTAAATGATAGGTGAAACAATACCTACCACTTTTAATCATTTCTTTATTATTGTACACGAGCATATGTCCTACGTATTAATTATAACATGATCTATATTAATAAATATATAGCTATGTCTGTACATGTAATATCTTTTCCAAATTTCCTGATGGACATACTATATAAAGGATACTGATCACAAATGTGCTCTGAAATTTTTAGAATCTGTTTTTTTGTTCGGATTTAACTCAAAAACGGCTCGACCGATTCTTGTGAAATTTCGTACTCGAGGTTATGTCATTTGTCAAATGATAGGCTATATCAAAAATACTTTTATAAATTAATTTTGATGAACTTTTGTACACAGAAAGTAAAAAAAAAACTAATCTTTATAGGCTATATCAATTTTCAATATTACTTCTAATCTAATATTATAGACGGGAAGCATACGTCATTCCATAATTGATAGGCTATATGAATCATCAATTATTTATTTATTTATTTACTTATTTACATAATTGGATGGCCAGTGGCCAATACACAAACAATACAACACAAACCCAAACATTTCTTTTCACAGGACAACAGTAATTTATACTTGGTGATGGAGTTATGTTCTGGTGGAGATCTCGCAGGATTACTATCGCGCCGCAATAGTCCGTTATCGGAGCGTGACTCTGCGTTCTACGTAGCAGAGGTGGCTCAAGCTCTCAAAGCGCTGCACGGGATGGGATATGTTCACAGAGATGTGAAACCACATAATATATTACTTGATAGGTAAATATTTTTTTTAATATATTCTCATGATAATGAGCTCAATCGGTCAAGTCGTGCATAAGTTATAGAATCATTAAGAGTTATTTATGAGCCGCATAATATCGAGTGTGACTATCTTCATCACAATAAAATAAGATGCTTAGCAAGCGACTTCATAGTGTAGAAAATTTGTTACAATGTACGCACGTATCGTAAAAATATTCCCATAAACACTCCCTATTATATTTTCATAACGCGCTTGAAGAAGTACATATAAATTAAAAATTGTAAAGGCTTATAAATCTAAAAATAATTATTGTATTATAGCACTACAATTATGAACTACACAGTTAACTAAAGAGCATTCATCGTAATTAATATCAACATCAATATTAATTAATCTGTAGTCCTGTCTGTACTTTTCATATTTTTTCAAAATTTCCTGATAGGCTTACTATAAAATATGTATTAAAACCCCGTCGAATCCGAAAAGGGTATATAGGTACCCCAATGACATTACCAAAAAAAAACAAAATTTTATTTATTATGATAATAAAAATGTTATTGCAATTTAAAATTAACATATTTAGATTTAGTTTCCGTAAAATTTAGACAATTTTTAAAACATGATAACACAGTTGCCATCCTGGCGCGGCTCAGCGGTACGTTTGATCGTATGGCGGTACCCTGCGCCGCGCCGCCTGTATTGCCATGTAAGTTTCCTCATTTAACTATTTTTTTTTACATTTTATTAGGGATAATTTTTTACTTATAATCTGAGATAGATAACATAAACAGAATATAATCTCGATACCTAATAATACCTTCACGGATCCGACGGGGTTTTTAATACACACTGTATATAAACGATACTGACCATGGATATGCCATTATAATTTTTTTGTCTGTCTCCGTCTGTTTGTTTGTCCTAATTTAATTCAAAATCGGCTTGACCGATACTTATGAAATTCTGTACACGGGATGCTTATGTCATCGGTCAATTATAGGTACACGAGTAGTCTAATTATTTCGCATAATAATTAATGGGCTATAAGAATTGTCAAGATTACTTCTAGAAATAATAATTCTCAACCGATTCTAATCAAATTTTATAGACTGGAAGCATTTATCATACTATAATTGAGAGACTATAAGAATCATTAATATTGCATTTAAAATTGTACAATGGAATAGTCATTTTCAATCAATTTTGATGAAAATTGTACACAGGAATTGCATGCAAATCCTCTATTGATACATCATTAGGACTGTGAATAAGACGAGTAAAAATAAAATTAGGGGATGTAAATAATCCGCACACCGCTAGTTTGTAATATATTTCTAGATGGCACTGATATAGTATTTTAAAAAGATACATTGAGTTATGAGGTTATGACTATCTTTACCACAAAAAAACAAGAGATTTAGCAAGCAATTGCATAGTGTAGAGTTATTATTGCTACAATGTGAATCTTAAAATATGTTTTATCATTTTTTCATAACGCGCCTAAAGAAGTATAACTAAAAAAATAAATAAAAAATTGCAAAATTCACTGTATTCTTGTTTCAAAATAAATATCTTACTCCAAGATGGAACTCATGTTTCGTAATGAACTTCGACGAACCCGCACAAAGTTCACTCGACTAAAATGCTTTCAACGCGCACGGCCGTTGACAGTAATTATTGTAATCGAAATTAAATTATTTTATGCCATAAAGTCTTTTTTTATACGTCCACTAAATCGGAAGTGTGCCTATACAACCGCCGCTATAAGCTAGCTTGATTATATGCTTAGAGATGGTAAGAATGGTAAAGGTGTGTGTACAGATGCGGGCACGTGAAGCTAGGCGACCTAGGTTCGTGCGGGCGCTTGTCGGAGGGGAGCTGCGGGGGCACGGGTGCAGCCACACCTGACTACGTCGCGCCTGAGCTGCTAGCCGCCGCGGACTGCGCCTCGCGACACACTGTCTGTCTCGAATACTGTCGCGGCATTGTTGCACAAGCCATTGTGGGTTCGCACGCGCTCACTACTCACTAATGTCACTGGAAATGCCTATGTATATAATAAACTAGTTGTGCCACACGGTTTCACCCTTGTTAAATTTATTCAACCAACTCTCGTTGCTCTCTTTTCGTATTTGTTTACAGCTTACTAGATTACCTGACGCTCATGGTTACTGCTGCTTTTCATACAGTCGTAGCGTTACAGTAGCGTTATATAGCGTAGTTATATACCCTATTACCTTCCGGAATAAATAGGCATTGAAATGCAAAAATAATTTTTCAAATCTGACTGATGGTTCCAGAGGTTGGCGCGATTTTTTATTTTAATATTAGAAGCCAAATTAAAAGAAACACATAAGAAATATCTTTGTCTTTCTATTGCTAGTTTGTTACCAATTATTGTCACACACAAGGGACAGTTTATGTAACCATTACATTTAGATAGGATAGTATATACCTAATATACACTCTAACAATGTATTAAAAAACGAATACCTATCCATTTAACTATTGGTAGGGAATATGCCTCCTCCTAAATTTTTAAAAAATACTATTTTTTACTTACCCTATTTTGTATATGTAGTTATACATAGGCATACCCATTTAAAAGAAGCACACAGTTTTAATGGTTTATTATTTGTAGTTTGTATTGGTTATGTTCAGAACCTTAGATAATTGGAGCATGTTTTGTTAGTATGGCTTGGAATATGAATGTAGATAATAATAATAATTTTTTAATAAGTGTTGTGTTATGTGTTTGTATTAAGTTATTTAAATAGTAATAAATGAGGGCAGTTATAATACAGAAGTAGAATATAGTCATTAACATTGGTCTATGGTACTTTTTATTTATTATTATAACATTGTGTGTTTTAAATACATATGAGGGATTTTTATGACTAAAATACTATGCGTTTGGTTTTAGTTCAAATGAATGAAAACATACAAATGGAATTAAATCCTTTTCTTAGTTCCACTGAGTAGTTGAATTGAAAACTGTAACAACATTCAATTCATCCATAATTCAATTCATATTTTTACTCCATACAATAATACTAATTACAATTTACGTAGTTTTCACTGTGTTGAACTGAAACAATAACATAATATGAAAATATTTAAATAGTTAATATATTTACTGTGAAATGAAGTAATGTGAAGCAATGATGGCTCAGTTGGTATTGTGTACAGGCTCCTCGTCGATCGGCTTGAATTCGAATTCCTGCAATGAGCCTGAGCTTATGGTGAAGGAAAACATCGTGAAGTAACCATAGCATGGTGGTAGGGCTTTTTCTAATGCCCGCCTGGCTAGCTACCACTCTCCAAGTTGAAAATCTGTCGCCAAGCACCAATAGGTGTGTTCCGGCAGCTGCACTTGATAGCCAGTCTTGCACTAGGCTTGCGTAAAACCATCTTGGGTCATATCGTCACTTAAGATCAGGTGAGATTGTGGCCACAACGCTAAAAATATAACGAAAAAAATGCATATATAAATACACAATTTAAAACATCATTTTTAGTGATGAATTTGGTCATTTGTTCACAATTTTTGGTCAACATTTGTTAAATTGTTTAATAAGAAAATATTATATTATATATTTTTTTGCTCTAATGTATTTTAAATCTTTATATCTTTTCACAAACTGTTGTTGTTAATTTTACTAAACTCGCAGTGCTTCTCCTTAGTATTTGTTTTATAAGAATTTATGTAATTTTATTGTTCCCCGTGCAGTCAGCTTGCGACTACTGGTCGTTGGGCGTTGTTGCATTCGAGCTGGTGACACTCAGGAGGCCGTTCTCCGTAGGAGATGAAGACACACTTGTTGATATTCTTAGTAACATACAAAAGTGAGTACTTACCCCTAATACATATTATTAACGATATGAGTAAAAATAGAAAACAATTTACTATTCTCGCAAAAAACTTGGAAAGGTCTAGAATCTACTCGAAACTCGTTTGTTTTATTTAAAATTTAATTTCCTATTGCACTACCGACAATAATTTATTTTTTTTCACATAACCGCTGGTTAGGTATGAAGAAAATGCTTTATAGCATTAAGCTTGCCATTGTACAAACTGTTAGATATATCACAATTACTCACCAATTTTGATATGATCAGGGTCAGGATACTAGGGTTACACCAGATTCACACAGTTTTTTGATTTGTTCTTAATTTTATATCGGAACAATGATCGTGCCGAAGCGTCGTGCCGAAGCGCACGCGAGTGAAGATGTGTTTGGAATAGGAAGGGGTGGAGATAGGGGGGTTGGGGTGGAAGGAGCACCAAAGTGGTTGGCAACTGCGAGTCACCAACGAAATCGGCCCATATTGGAATGTGTATGTTTTGTTCCGTTTAGTGCAGACTTTGACTGTACACAAACTAAAAGTTCAATAAAGTATTCATTAATTGATTCATAGATATGAAAGCGACCCTAACTCGGAGCCCCCGTTCGATTCGGCGCCGAACGGTCCATCGGCAGAGTGGCGTGCGCTAGTATCAGGGTTGCTACGCGTACAGCCAGCGCGTCGGTACAACTACCTAGATACTCTGCAGCACGCCGCACTCTCGCACCTTCAAGCACATTCTATACGAGATCAGGTAGCTATCGTACTTTTTAGACATCTAAATCGGCAAACAAGCGTACGGTCCCGCTTGATGGTAAGCGGTTACCGTAGCCTATGGTACGCTTGTAACTCCAATGGTATCACTAGTGCGTTGCTGAATTTAAAAAAACCCTTTCCCAGGGAGCTCTGGTAACCCTACTCACTGTAGGAACACAACGCAAAGTTATTTGGATGCTATCTTCTGTAGGACGCAGGTATTCTTCTTTAAGAGTCTTTTGGAGATCTTCAACAATATCAGGTGACTGGTAGACTTCCTGAAATAGTTGGGTTGATGTGACTGAAACCAGCCAAAATCATTCAAAATAGGTGCACGGTTGACGTTGTGGAAACTAAGCCCCTGTTAACCTGATACCATTGAAAAAGATCAATCTGTTGCAATTTACATTTGTATTTCACATACTAGACCAACCACGTTAATCGAATATAACCAAGCCAAAGTGAAGCTGTAAAAGTCGTCTGAGGCTCCAAGGCCCTTATGGCTAACAACAGTATAAGTCAGTACTAAAAAAATAAAAATTGAACATAATTAACTTGAATGTAAGAAATGTCATTTACAGTTGAAATGCTAGTTTTTATGTAATTAGCTAAAGTTTTAATTTTTTAAGTGAGTGTTCAATTTAAAGAAATGATTAACGCAACTATAATATAGATTTATATTTTAAAATGTAGGTACCGCCTTGGGTTCCCTGCGTGCGCGGTCCAGAGGACGCGTCGCATTTCAGTCCGGCTCCGCGCGTCACCCCACCCGCCTCTGCGGCCCTTTTCCGCACCCGACCACCGTTCGCTGGACAACTGCCCTTCCTTGGTAAGAACCCACCTTAACCTGTGGGTAGCAAAATCATAAGACGATTTCGTCCTTTGTTGTAACTAATGAACGAACTAGTTTATCGATTACATTGGTTGGCTATTTCCACCAATGAAAAATATTCCAAAATTAAGAAGGTACCTTATTATTGAATAAATCAAGAGTAGGGAAGAAGAGGGAGGAGGTGTAGTTACGATTACATAATCATTTATTTACATTGCAGGGTACTCATATGTGGCACAGGAAGAGGGTGAAGATAGTACTTCTGGATTTAATGCTTCTCATGACTGCACCGCTATAGATTTAGCCACTTTCAAGTGAGTTCAGTTACATTGGCAACCAATTTTTTAACTGTGGGTAACACTGTATTATAAACGTATTATTTTGTATCCTTGAAATCAAGCAGTTTATTTCGTTGCACATCAAGTTTTTTCACAGTTTCATAGTACGGTAAAGAACTTTTTAGTATGGTACTAAGATGGAGGTTTCCGTAACTAGCAATATTTCGTAAGAGATTTAAGATACAAATACGTACTATACAATATTATCATTTCTTGTATAAGGTCTGCGGAAAAATTAGCAGCAATGAGAAGTCGCGAGATAACGTCTTTGCAAAATAAATTGGCCGCGGCAGAGGCGTCAGTGGGCGTGGCTGTCGAGCGCACGCGACGCGAGCTCGAGAGCGAGACGGAGCGACAACGCGTGCGGTTACAGGCTGAGATCACCGCGCTCTCTCTACAGAACAAGTACTTACATATTTATATACACTTGATTTTCACTGATTTGACTATTATTTGAGCGTAGTAGCAAGTTTTAACTTCAAACTTTATAAATGAATTATTTATTTAAAACACGTAAATCCTATTTATGCCATAAAGCAAACAATTATCGCGCTCTTGAGTATACACTGGCATGAGGTATATCAACTCAGTCCCCTGATGACTTAGGACTCTGGTTTTCCTCAAATTTATTATAAATAGCTATAGACTGTAGTGACGATTTAATATCAGGTAAACCGTATTCTTCTTAGCTAAGCCATACCTTAAAAAAATTGGCTGGCAGTGGAGTACTCTAGTTTGAAAATCATACTCATGGTTATAATAAATAATGTATAGCAACATGATCTTTAGCAAGCTTTCTATAAAACAACATCGGATGGAAAACTTCTTTGAGTTGAAAAATGTATTGTTTTTGGAAACTTATCATTATTCAGGTAAACCGTTTTCTTGTTAGCTAAGCCATACCTTAAAAAAATTGGCTGGCAGTGGAGTACTCCAGTTTGAAAATCATGCTCATGGTTATAATAAATAATGTATAGCAACATGATCTTTAGCAAGCTTTCTATAAAACAACATCGGATGGAAAACTTCTTTGAGTTGAAAAATGTATTGTTTTTGGAAATTATTCTATACTTAAATTATTTTATTGACAGGCGATTGGAGCGTCAGGTGGAAGTAGAAAAGGAGGAACGCATGGCGCTACAACGTAATAACCAGGAGCTGAGCGTGGGCATCGCGGAGCGGAACAATGCAGAGGTAATGCGTACGGTTGTAAAATTACGTAATACATACTAACGAAAAGGCGCGTAAAATATCGATGGTTTACGGTCATCTATCTATACAATTAATAAAATAAAGTGTCTGTTTGTAATGTCAAACAAACAGCGTTTTACTAATAAATTTTTGTTAAATGCATAATATGAAAGTATATACGGTATCTATAACAAAACCACTATTTGTTCTTTTCTTTTCGCGACCTACCCGTTTATCTTATTCCTGCAATATACAATGCAATAATAGTCATGACCTGATCTAATCTGAGGCCTTCAGTATATATTGTAGGCTCGGCTCAAAACCAGCGTTATCGTGTCTGTTTGTTCCGGGTAATCTGCGAAACGGTAGGACTAATTTTGACGGAACTTTTACTGGCAGATAGCTGATCTTATAAGGAGTACTTTCATTTCATTTTAGAAAAAGAATTTGGGTACCGCGTAAATTAAAAAACCGTTCATGGTGAATCAATTCAGGTCCTCAAATGGCTTACGGTGAGTAAACTATAAGGAATTAATTTACTACATAGTTGTAGACATTAAAAAGACCTACAAAAAAGGCAGCGAGAGCATATTTCTATCTTCGAACGATCACTCACAATATGCATATAACCGGGAGCGGGGATAGCACGATTCGCGCGTGTGCCTGATTGACGGTATTCTGTAGTCCACGCGAACGAAGTCGCAAGCATAGCTAGTTTATTTATATGACGATAAAATTACCGGCGACCTTGGACGTATAAACTATACCTTAGTGATTTCGTTTGCGCGTTGTCACTCAGTGTATCGATTGAAACGTTGCACATTAGCACCGCGCAACACTTACAGCAATTAAACACAGATAGGTTACCTATATGCAAATGTATAGGTATACACGCTTTGCGTTTAAACCTCTGTTGTGAAATAAATCTAGTGAAACTCTAGCGGCTCGATACTTAAATTTGCGAAAATTACATAAAATACAGTACTTTAACAGGGTAATGATACCGGTTTGAATCTATAGGTACGCGCGGCGCGGTCGGAGGCCGGCCAGTTGCAAGCGGAACGTGACGTTTTGCGAGAGGACCTGCGCCGGTTGGAGGACACCGTGCGCGACCTCCAAGCTGATTGCACGCGCGCTGTCGCCGCTGCCGACGCACAGCGAATGCAACATCAACACTACAAGGTAACAAACATTGCTTCTTTCTTTCTTTTCTTTGGGACAGTCCGATTGGTGGAATACCAAAAGCTAGCTAGAAGATAGAATCCAAATAAGTTTGTGTTGTGTTTCCTGCGGTGGGTAGGGTTTCCAGAGCTCATTGGGGTTGGGGGGTTCAAGGTCGAGAACGCGCTAGTAATATCTATGGTATTACAAGTGGCCATAGACTAAGGTAGTCACTTACCATCACGCTCGCGCTTGTCATGTTGTCTATAATGTCTTATGGAAAACGAAAAATGTATGGTATTGCCGTATTTGATCACATGATTTAACGTTAAGATATGTCAATTCCGTACATTTGTTTGTTTTCTCTTAGCGTTAACAATTGTAGAAAGGTAGATGTTACTCCAACACAGCGCCACCTATCGCGTTCAGGGGTAGCATAATATCCTTCGCCATGAAAAAATACTTAGATCTGTCAACTTTCGTAGTGATCGGAAATCTCACATAATATATCAATTACCAACATCTATTTATATATGGATATGCTAATTGTCCCACGATTTCCTCAACGGGGTTAATGTTATCTCTTAATAAGTCTGAAATAATGTATTTACATCCATTGAAAGAATTTTTAGATTTTTATGTTGTATTGCAAACTGTCATTCAATTGTTGAATTATTACTTTTTAGTGCAATAGCAATAGTGTGTAATGATTTTTCGATCAGGACATAATAGAAAAAGCGCAAGAGCTACGTCACAGAACACTCACAGAAATCAACGTGCGCGCTGTTGTAAGTTCTTATCGTAAAAAATATTTCAGAGTATTTAGTGCTTAGATATTTTAAGCAGATATTGTATAGATTTATGTAAATAATAGATAACGCAAAAAAAAAACATTTTTCTAGTTTATTCATTTTATATATTTATTCTTTAATTTATTTTATTTGTTCAATATAAAGTAGATATGTAGTTACTTAGTTGGTAATCTAGTTATCTAGTTATTGTATTTACATTAAAAAAGTGATAATATAATACAAAGTTTCGATAATGATGGCTCAGTGGTAGCAGGTTACGGACATCGCTAAACCTATAAATATATAAAAAATTACAACTCCAACTTCCAATCTTTTATAATTTGATTAAACAGGAGAGTGTTGCGAAGGAAAGGGCAATACGACGACAGACGCTTAGCGGTAGCGATAGTGAGCGCGAGGCAGGTACCGGTGCAGGCGCCAGGCTCGCGCAAGCCGAGGCCAACGCCGCTCGTGAAGTACGCGCTAGGGAGCTGCTCGAGAAGAGATTCGCGACCTTGCAAGAGGAACACGCTTCCCTACAAACTGAATTCGATCAAATTAAAAGAGAACTGACTTCTACTCGAGTAAGTGTATTAGATAAAACCACACTACTATACAATCAGTTTAAAAACAAGTTTGGACTTCGTATTAACTATTTTAATTACACAATTAAAACTTTTAAACATCAATTTGCAAATAAACCATGTTACTTTATATAATAGATAGTTTGTGCTCAGTGCTTATTTACTGAAACATATTTGTTCAGGAAGCATTGAACGAAAAGCAACAATCTTCAGACACATCTACAAATCAATTGACAGACATACAGCAGCAACTGGCACAGGAGAAACTGCATTCATCAACATTATCATTTCAAGTGCAGGTAATATCCATATTGTTACGATCTGAATAAAAGTAGAAGAAATTTACTATTTTTATAATATCAGGAAACGTCTAGAATGTACTCGAAATATCGAGTATCTATTCGTAGGTACTTAAAAAAAGACAATTCACTCATATATTCAAAGCTTCTCACTTTGATTGCGTAATCCAACATAATATACGGCCCCTTTTAAATGATGAGGCATATTGTGAAGTTCAAGGACCTTCTAGTAATTTCGTGATTGTCTTATTGGAATATACCTATAAGCGAGGTGTATCCAGAGCTATGGACAGTTCTGTTTTTAAAAGCGAAGTGGAAACAACAAGCTATAAAAAGGAAGAAATCTGTAAGTGGGCTACAGAAATAGGTACTGTAAGTACGACCACTATTATAGCAAAGCGCAGTATTGTGAGTTTGTTTTAATTTTGTGTCACTAATGAGTACGAATAAATTATTTACGGGAAATATAACCTCATTTTACTACTCACAGTTAAAACAGTATTTTATTAGTTACAACTTTGTAGTAGTATTGATATACTTAAAAAAAACATCAGGAGTTAGAACGAGGCTTGGAGGAGTCCGTGAGACGCGAGGCGACACTCGAGGAGCAATGCGCACGGACCGAGGCGAGGCTGCACGAGCGACTGCAAGCAGCCGAGACACGCGCTAACAACGCGCTGCTCGAGGATACACGACATCGTGAGAAAGTAATATCAATATTTAAATGTATATACATACCATACTGCGTTCTTAATTCCCACGTAGCCCTGGTTCTAGGTGAGGGTTGGGGGGAGACGAGGTAGCGGCAGTTTCAGGGGGTACTATTACAAGCACACTAATGTATGTTGTTTTTGACGTTTAAATTTTTGATCAGTCCAACTGATAGAACTGAATGTCGCCTGGCGATGTGTGGTGGTAAACTAGTAAAGCCTATTTCGAGTGTTCAAACTATTTCAATTCTCTGAGGCAGTGGCGGACAAAACCTATCGGAAGCACGAGGCGGCCTGACCGTTGTTTCGTTGTCCCCTATACTTAACAATTTTAATAGAAAACTAAATACATAGCAAGACAATACAATTTGTCTGGGACTGCAAAGTTGACGAAATTTTTATTTATACTGGTATTTTTTTTTTTTTTTGTAAAGTACAAGGCCTTGGTTGGCATACTAATTCTTTTTGGAATTTGATTAAAATTCGCTTGGTGATGGGTGCCTCTAAGTCTGTAAGTGACTCCTAGAGATTTCATTTCGAAATCTCCCTCCACCAGAATTGGCATGCCTCCACCGTAGGCGGAGATCTAGAGTTGTAAGTATATAGAGGGTAATAGATTGAAATTTCTTAGAGAGTCAACGTCGTAAACATACAATTTTATTTAGTTTGGGGGGTTGGTATTGTACCCCGCTAGATTCGCACCTAATATTTATAATTAGATAATATATGACTCTGAAACTGTTTGTTTTTCAGGTGAACAGTTTGGAACAACTAGTTCGACGGTTGGAACGTGAGGTAACGGCGTTGGAGGCGCGCGGGTGTGTTCGCTGCGCTACACGGCCGGAGAAGGTCACCTTGGGCGCGGCGGGAGACGCACAGAGCGAGCCGCAGCATGAGGGAAGGGGTGAGGAGGCCGGAGCGCTGCGGGTGTGGATGGGTTCCGCGGCGCGTGGAGACGCACACAGCGACACCGAGAGCCTCGCGGACGCGGCGCACGCTCAACTCACTTTGCTTAAGGAACAACTCGAGCGGGCTGAGGCGCAACTACAGGTCTGTATCTGTCTATGATATTAATAAATATTAAACAGAATATGAACTAAGTACGAACAGAAGTGAGCCAAGTGAGCCCAGTATCAACTAACTTCATATAATTTCCATATTCTTGCTTAATCGATGGTATAGGCTTACCAATTTATTCACCATATAAATTAGGCACCCCAGATGTAAATTTTGGATAAGCCTGAAATATGATGCAAGTCGGTTTTGTTCAGATGAAGTAAGCGAATTGTAATAGACACTAACATTGCTCAGAAGTGGTATAACACCGGACATACACTTTCAGAATTAAATTCTCTATGCTCTTAATCTGAATGTTCTTTTTTGCGATATTCAATACCGAGTTTCCCACAAAAAGACTCATAAAAGTAATCACATTATACAATGAAATCCTTTAATAGGCTCGAGCTGAAGAAATGGCGACACTGCGGCAAGAAACTAGAGCCGCTAACCTAGCCAAATGGCGAAAGGTAAGCTATTACTATAATAATGATATAACAATATCAGCCTGTAAGTGTCCCACTGGTCAGCAATGAGGCCTCTTCCCAAAAGAAGGCATGGACTTAATCAACAGGCCAGCCCACGAAGCATTGGCGATATCAAACGCCGAAGAATCAACAGTTCTATATTTCCCCTTCATACAGATTTACTAAAATATATATTTCAAGCAATAAGGCTATCTCACTATGTTTTCCTTCCCCATCAACTGATTGTGTTACAAATTCAATTGGTAAAAGAATGCGGATTTAAAAAAGTCCTTGGTAAATGCCGGTGTTTAGGGTCTGCGGACATCGAATTGACTATCCGCACACTAAAATAAATGCCATAATTAATATAGTATAGTTTATATTTTGCAAACGTAGGAACGTGAATACAATGAACTATCGGTGGAAGCGAAGTCGTCGGCGCGTGATCTGAAGCGCTTGGAGGAACGTCTCTCTGCTGGTGTAGCGGCACGTAAGGCAGCTGAACTGAAGGCGACTAGTTTACAAAGCGAGATAACATTATTGAAACCGCAGTATGAACTGGCTCGGAAGGATGTAGATAGACTCACAGAACAGTTGAACAAATTGCAGAAGACCCATGAGACGGCACAAACAGAAGTGGATAGGTATGGCTATATATCGTTGTATTAATAAATATAATAAGCGGAAGAGTTTTTTTTTTGTTTGTTTGTTTAAACACGCTAATCTCTGGGACTACCAGTCGGATTCGAAAAATTCATATACAATATGATAGCCACGTTAGGCTACAACTCTCAGCTAGCCTTAAATATTGATTTTTGTTAAGTAAGTCTGAAGTGGAAATGTTCGCGTACGCTTACGTAATGATTAATGATACGTAAATACAATGTTCGACTTACCATAGTCAAGAGTTTGTAAAAACCAATTTTCGCATGTGTGTCATACAAAGTTTTTCAACTCATTTGCGAGAAAACGCAAGAACTAGATTCCATATTAATACCGGACTCCTCGCTTGAACTCATAATATTAATTTGTTTTTATAAATATCAGTCGGAAAGTCGCAACAATCTTTGACGTTTCTAATATGAAAATGGCGCGCACTTGCAAAATTTGGTGTCGCGTGCGCGTATTGAAAATTAGAACTACATCTTTTGTCTCATTTTCTATTTAGTATTACAGTGAGACAGATGTATTGATCAAAAAAGCTTCCAGGGAGGTTCAATCATTCGGCTTATTTATTATCGTAATGTGAAACTCCTTGGTGAAATTCTTATATATTTTTTATGGAATTTAAAAAGACCGTAAAGGATACGCACGGCGCTATACAACGGAGCGTGCGGTAAAACAGGTACATAAGTGAGAATACATAATATTTTACTCGACATTCCGTTCTCTGGTGCGTAATTAGAAATAATGGAAAATTAAAATAATTATTTGCGGGAACTGAGAACTTATTATGATAGGCAACCCGGGTGCGTTGGCGGCGAGGCGCGGTGTTTGTCGAATAAAATTAACACGGGTGAAACGGTGGGGCACAGCTAGTATCTATATACTTATATTGATAACTTGAGGTTTAAATTTAATTGATTAAAGTTTTCAAGCGAATTAAGTTTTGAAATTTGTACTTGCTATATATTGAATACTAGCAATCGCCCGCGACTTCATTCGCGTTAGTCTGTACTAATATTATATTCCCCACTTCTCGACAGCAAGAAAACACATCGCTGTACGCGTAGTGCTTATAAATCGTAGTTTCTTAAAAGTTTAACAACTTTGTATTGAGTGAAGATATCTTGTTTTTTTTTTTTTTGATAAGAATCAAGTATAGTATTTAAAGAGTAAAAACCTATCCAGTCTAAATATAACTATCCAGATAAATCTACCCAATAGTTTTTACGTGATGCGCGCACAACGATAAATCTATATAATTTTATTTATATAGATGTTTATAATGTTGTGGTTAATAGGTCTCGTAACGATATACGCAAGTTGAAGAGCGAGCTGCAGTACAGCGAGAAGCGCAGGATGCACGCGGAGGAGCAGGAGGAACTCTCGAGCCGTGAGCGAGCACAGCTACGTGACGAGATGCAGGAAATGCGTCAACGTACAAACGAACTTGCTGAGGTATCGGACACGCAAAAACACACTACTTCTTTATCATCTTCTTCTTGCCCTTGACCCACATTTTCATGAAGGTAGGGCACATAGAAATTAGAAATTTATCCTTACTTAAGGCAGCCTGATTGGTGAAAAAATACCTCCACCCTACAGAAGATCACGGCCAAATAACCTTGCCTTGTGTTCCTGCGATGAGTAGGGAATCCAGAGAGGCTTGGGTTAAGGGGAGACAAGATCGACAACACGCTAGTGATACAAGTAACCATACATAGGCTGTGGTAACAGCATGCAATCTAGTGGGCCATACGCTCTTTTGCCACCTCAGTTGTATATTTTTCTAAAAACCTAAGTAGAGTCAGCACAATATGTTGTTGAGTAAGTGTAGGACAATCATGTGGTAAAAATGAGTAGGCTGGTTTCACTGAGTATGTTTTATTAATGTCTTGTACATGGTCAAAGAACAGCGCTTACATACTAACTTAAAACTACGTGCGTCATTGGTTCAAGGTGCTTACGCTTGTAAAATTTCATGTTAACTCATTTAACTGAGTAAATGGACAAAAATTTCAACTATTACCATTTTGAAGCAATGTCGGCTTATTGGTAGCGTGTACGGAATCCACTTCGATCGATGTTAGTTAGAATTCTTGCAATGAGCCTGAGTTTTGGTGAAGGAAAATAACGTGATGAAATCATAGCTTGGTGGTAAGACTTTTTCTAATGCCCGCCTGGCTAGCTACCACCCTCAAGTCGAAAATCTATCGCCAAGCACCAATAGGTATGTTCCGGTATCTCCACTTGAAAATATGTCTACCACTAAGCTTAGCGTGCTACCATCTTGGAACCACATCGTCACTTAAGACCAGGTGAGATTGTGGCCACAACGCTTAAACCTATAACGATTTAAACTATTTCCATTTCTTTATTTTCTCGATGACAGCTCTAATTTGATAGTTGTAGTGTTGTGACCAAATAAGTAATGATATCGATCGCATATGTCGATGTCGATGACGATTCATCGGATTTTGATTAAAATAAATAAATAAAGATTACCTGTCGTTATAATGATTTCGTTTCATTGCCAAGTACCTACCTATACCTACTTATTTTACAACAGCTTCGAAAATTTTGAAGAAGTTCGCATTATCAATCAAGAATTAATACGTGTAATATCTTGTAATGAAATATAATATTAGTTATTATAATAAATTTGTACAAAAGTATCCGGCAGTAGTTTAGTTTCTTACATTTTGTAAAAAAATATCGGGTCTGTTATCGTGTTACGTTTATCGATATAGCTCCATCCCTATCAGTTTCTCCGACTCTGATATAACCTTGTACGTGTGTTAAAGTCATATTTTTATAAAATAATACATACATGATGTAAAAAAGACGCTCGTTCAAGTTTTCACAGGAGCTGTCATCGAGAAAATAAAGAAATGGAAATGGTATAAAAAAAGGGCTTTGCATTAATAACAACCTCTACAATAAACAGGTGCAGACCTGTTATGTATAGAATTGAACGACATTTGCCATTTTATGGATTTCAATATAAAATTACGAAATAGATTACCGTAAATAAGGTGATAATAATAATAACCTAATATAAAAAAATAATCACCTTCATTAATTATTAATAGCAGTTTGTTTTGTATGAGCTTAGATTAGTTTATTGTTTATGTTTTAACAATACACAAACTATCATTGGTATTTATATAAACACAATTGTCTGGTTCAGACAATAATGCGTGACGTCACGTCTGACGCGATGGCTCGGTATAGACGAGACTAAGCAGCATTGTCGCAGTGCTTACTGTGTGTTTCTTTACGGCAAACCATTACAAGCTTGCATTCAAGTTGAAATTCTTTTTATAGAGAATGTGAACAATTAAATTGTTTCATTTAATATTTTGATTGTGTAAAGACAAAAAAAAAGAAACCAAATTATTTTCTATGGAAATGTCTTGTTCGTACCTACAAGTTCATAGAGGTGCAAATAAACCGCCCGTGCGCCCTAAGCCTGCATTTTTGCGAGATGTCTCGATTGCTGGCCGGTGGTGGTGGCGAGCACACGCACTGCACGGGCACGCACTGCACGCGCACGGACTGCACGCGCACGCACTGCACGCGCACGCTCGGTGTCGCTCAGCAGACGTTGCTATCGTTGCGCTCACTCAACACTTTGCTGCGGTATTTCATTTTACAATTCGCACTAGCAGATCGGAGTTTTTGGCAGGATATTGGTCTGTCATGTTGTGGTTTTTATTGCAAATCGTAAACTTATCTTTTTTGGCACTATATTATATAATGTTAGTAGATGCCTGAATTGTAAGTTGCTACAAAAATTGCCTTGACATGTTTAACAATAGAGATACATACATGTATTTTGTTAAAGCGTTGCTTGAACTTTGACATTTAGAAATAGAATATGTTTAGAATAAATTCACATGACATTGGCATAATTGTGAATAAACACATATTGCCATTAAAATAATAAAAAGGCAAAGGCAAGCAGAAACTTGAATCATCAAAATTGTCGTCTAGAATATAGTTTAAAATATCTGATAATATTAATATCACAATGATAGATAATATTAAATCTATTTAAAACCTAATGCATATCTTGCAGTTTAATATCGTTTTTTTTTTAATTCGTTTGTTTTGCAGAACAACAAAGCGTTACAAGAAGCTTGCAGCTTACTTGAAGAACAATTGACTGACCTGGAAAAACTTACAGATATACAAGAACTTAAAAACAAAGATTTGGAGGTACTAATAATTATAACATCACGATTGCATTTCCCACATGGGATACCAAAATCGTGAAAACCGGGTTGTTTTTCCAGAGCGAATTGCAGCGCCTGCGTGGAGAGATGGAGATTTGGCGCACTCGAGCCGTAGACGCAGAGAAGCTTGCAGCAGAGCGTGCCGCAACAGCTAAACTATCCTCCGAGCAGTACGAAGAAGCTTGCGAGCGCGCAACTCAAGCGAATGCACATCTAAAGCTGCTTAAGGTTACTCCGAAATTTTGCTCGTCTGTCTTACCAAATGCAACATATTATAGCAAAGTTATGTGGACTTATTCGGATACTGACAAGAAGTATAAGTATAGAAGTTAAATTTCGGAAACAAGGTTTGGTTTTAAAACAATATAATGTGAAATTTGTGTCAGCCTAAAAACTGTAAGTGTTCTTAGTTAGTTGTTTTCATTAAAATTTCTTAAAATGCTACTGATTCTGAGGTGGTCTAGTTTAAAACTATGTAGCTGGAAGGGTTTTATAACCATAAGGATAGTAATAAAGTTAACCTTGAGTGTTTATTACTTTCATGATATTTGTGTATCACATCAGTGCATCATCTATGCAGTAACTACATATTTACTGTGTCTGTATATTTTCCTAAGGATTTTTGGCTTCAACACGGTGCGCACGGTGGCGGATATTGTTTAATATAGAGCACTTGAAGAAAAAAATTTTTTGGTGACAGGAGCGGTTGGAGAGTCGCGAGAGACAGGTGATGGAGTTGGAGACTCGCGCCGCTACACTGGAGAGCGAGCTGAGCGGCCGAGAGGCGGAGGCCGGGGGAATGGCGCGGCGCTTGCGGGACCTGCACGAGGAGTGCGCGTCATTGCGCACGGCGTCGCACCATCACCACGCCACAGCACTGCGCCTGCAAGCTGGTCTGGCTGACGCGCAGGTACGCACACCTCTACAACCATACACTGTATTCTCTAATAACAAACCTTCATGATATTGTCGATGTGAAATATTTAATTGGGCGGTGTCACGTCATTATAAAGGTCGTGACTTATAAACCCGGCAGCCGACCAGCACCACCTCCACGCTCGACGTCCACTCGTTGTTGACGAGTGAACGCCGCGAGGCCAACGCGTGTCAACATAATAATGTAGTAGTTAGTGAATGATTTTCATCGGGGTGTACGTGATGTCGCGTCGCGTCAACGACGGTTCATCTTTGCGTTAACTATTCGCAGTCTACTTGAGACCGGCGCGTTGATAACTCGTGGTCCACTCGCGTGCAAGTTGATACGGTGATGTTACTGAATTGACTGACAAGTGAGTGCATACATATGGAATTCCATTAAAAGAAATCTTAACCGCACGATGTGATGCGGTGCTAGTCGGATGCCGGACTGATACGTGAGTGACCACCTGTAATGCTCAAATCGCATTGTAGCGGCGCGGGGCGTTGCCGGTAGCGGAACGGTGCGACACCTCAAATATTATTCTCATATGTCTTTCAACAAAAATAAATTTAAAGAAGATATTATAACTTTTACTCGTTCTCATCGTATTGGTAATTAATTCGATTGCAGGTTATTACGTCTTAGCTTAAGTTACTGTTTATAATATCAGCTATCTGCCAGTGAAAGCCCCTTTAAAATCGGTCCAAACGCTTCGGAGATTACCCGGAACAAAAAGACAGACAAAAAATTTAAAAAGTAGTTGTTTCTTTTACTGTATATACTTTCTAAAGCATTTAGTAAAAATCTGTTATTTTGACTTCAAAAACAGACATTTAAATTTTATTTATTGTATAGATTTGTACTGCAGTACATGTCAATGTATTATTGTATTGTATATTCAATGTAGGAGGAGTTAGCGGCCGCCCGAGAAGCGGCAGATGCGGCCTCGGCGTGGTGGCGCACTCGGGAAACCAAAGCAGAAGCGACTTTGCGACAACAAGCTAAACTTATCGACTTTTTACAGGTCACCTATTTAATAATTTATATGTAACAGTTTTTGCTTTAAAGTGCACACGCGCTTAAAGTAAAACATTTGTAAACTAGTCTTTAATATAGTTATTTATTATTGTAGATTTAGATGAGGTTAAATGATAATTATTTATATTTTAGGCAAAGGTGGAGGAACTTGGACGTAAGAAATGTTCATTGGGCAACAAACTGTTCGGCCGGTCGGGACGTCGGCCTGCGACGTCACCACCTTTGCGTCGTGCAAACAGGTAAAGTATTTTTAATTTTCCTTATCGCTATCTCAAACTTGAGTGTGACTTTCAACCATGATCGTTGTAGCGACACATTCAGGAAAAAATTGTACTGTTGCAAATGCATTAAAAATGAATATAAACAGATAAAGTTCGATTGTTTCGCTGGCTCTTCTCGATAACTGGTATGTTTTCCGAACCAGTAGTAGTAGTATTTTAACATCCATATGTAACTTCTTAGGGCTTAGATTGAATGAAGTTATTTTACATTCACAGAGAACTCCGTGAGGAAGTGGAAAGATTACGCACGAAGCTTGCCGCTCTTAAGAATGAAAATGAGTATGATTTTTTGTATTCATATACAATATTACACAGATTTCAATTTAAACCTTAAGAGTGATTTACATCATGTTGTGCTTTTGAACTCATTCACAAATCGACGATTCGTTATTTATTTCGGATCGTAATATGATTCATTTTTATTTTTTCAGCGGCACAAAACATTCTTCTAAGACCGTATTCACACGCTCATGAAACAAAAATCACGAATACGTCGTAAATAAAAGAACGTATCGTAAATGACGGATGTATGTGTAAACGAGCCATACAATACGGAGATTTTTGTGCTTACATAATACTTTTTATATAAAGACACTCATATTTAACGCTTGTCATTTTCATATCCTAATTTGCATAAGCAAGTGTTATTACACAATCAGGCGTTTATTTCGCAGTGATTATTATCATCCCATAATTATTATTTTTTAATATTATTGATATTTTTTATAGCCTATTATGGAATGACGTCTACAAAAAAATTTCAGGCTTGCGTAAAAGAAATACATATACAGACAGAAGTACAGATTTAATAATGTGTATTATAAGTTATAATTTAATTTTTTGTACTAACATTTCTACTTTCAGTTATCCACCGACGCCTCAGAGAGCAAACCCCAAGAAAACGTGCAATGGGTATTATTATATTGCTAATATGTAGCTTTATTTAATTATTTTTTATTTTTACATTACAATAATTAATCATCCTAAAATTTTTATTACAGTGTTAGAAATATAGAAATGTGTGAAGAAGCTCAAGACGACTCACTGCAAATTGTATGGTAAGTTTGTGATTATTATGTTATTCGCTTATTCACTGACCCGTGTGAATATTTCGCACATTAATGGTATCTTAATTTTATTATTCTTTTTCAGTGTAGCCATAATAAACTCCTATAATCTACTAATGTTTCACAAAAAATAACATGAGTTGTAACGAATTGGTACAACAAATTTTTACGTCTAAACTTTCCTACTTTTATCCCTACATTCACCCGTCACAACCCCTATTCACTCCGTTATGCGGTATATAATTTAAACCGTCTAATAGATGTTGTGTTAGTTAAACTAATTGTTAATAATTACTATAAATAATTCCTACACGTTACTTGATTTTTTTTAAATAAAACTTCTTAACGTAAACATTAATTTTATTACACTACTAGCTGTGCCCGTGGCATCGCTCACGTGGACTACAGAATGCCCGCGCGAAACTTGTTCCCCCGCTCCCGGCTATTTGAAAGACAAAAATGCTTATTGTGGGTGTTCCTTAGAAGATAAATGTATGCTCTCCCGGACTTTTTTGTAGGTCATTTTAATGCCAATGATTATCTAGTACATTAATTTGTTATATTTCTTATGGTTTACTCATCATAAGCCATTTAAGCGCCCGAATTGATTATCATTACCAATTTTTTTTATTTGTGCGAAACCCTAATTCTTTTTCTAAAATAAATGTAGCCTAAGTTACTCCGTATATCATTAGCTATCTATCAGTGAAAGTCCGTCAAAATTGGTCCAATCGTTTCGGAGATTACCGGAACAAAGGCGAAAATTGTAAAAAAATGGGTTTTTGTAGGTTGGAGGTGGAGGTGGAGGTGGAGGTGGAGGTGGAGGTGGAGGTGGAGGTGGACAGTTTCTCGAATAAATTTAACATCAGTGATACCGTGGAGCACACTTGGTTTACAATAATAGGATGAAACCCAAGGAAGGATCTAGTTTACTTATCATTACTCTTTTCAGTCCTTTCCATTTCAGCTAGGCATTAGTGTAACTCACAGCCCACTTTTAAAGATAAGACACGTAGACTCTGTGAAACCTCAAAAGCATATTCACGTGAACGAAGTCGTTGGGACCAACTAGTGATAAATAATAATTAATTTATATCAAACATTCTAACTATCTACCTGCAATGTTTAGGAAGTTTATAAAATTTACCATTTTTGTGTTACGACAAGGCCCGCTACGTTTTTTGGGAGAAAAATAGTACATTTTTAAAAATTGCAAAAAAAATTAGTACTTTTGGAAAAGTTTGGGAAACTTTGGGAAAAAATAAAATACACGTTTGTTTTTAATCATTATTAATTAACTGCCCAAAAAAGTGCAATCTTTACAGGTTCATGTATGTGAGTTTCTTTTTTCCACCTCCACATTTTGTTGATTACTTACATGCAAATCAGACAAATGATTCTGTGGTCTGTGAGACGTGATGCAAAATATGATTGATAAAATGAAAATAAATTTACATGAAATTTGCCCGTCTGTTTAATTTAAGAAATTATTAAAAATAAGAGTGACAGTTGAATTAGCGATGAAAATATAGTATCTTTCGTACTATATTATTTTTATAATTTAGTACAATTGAGTAAAATAGTACGATACTATATAATAATAGTAGGGTGGCAAATCTAGGTGACAACTTACAGTAATTTTAAAATAAGGCAACTAAATAACCTATAATAATAGCCAAATATATTTACGTTTAAAGTGAATATAGAAGACTAAAATGTAATCCATGTCTAACTGGCAATTGTGAAATGTTAGCACAATTTTTATGTTGAGATTATCTTAAAATCACAAAGAATATGACGATTCACCTTGTTTTCGTAGATTCAAATAAATATTATGGTTACCTTAATGTCTTCAAAATCATATACAGATTTATAGAAAATTTTAAAACACTTGCCATAACAAAATTAATTTAGTTTTGTAATGGCAAGCATACGTGATTTCATAATTGATACTCTAGAAAATCGTCAATAATAATTTCAGAAACATGTAAAAAAACATTTTTCATTATCATTCAACTAACTTTGATGAAAATTGTACACGAGAAGTACATAGCATTCCTCAATTGACAGGCTGTATGAATGTCAATAATATTTTAAATATAAACTTACAGGATGTAAATAACTACTGCGTAATATCAAACGCGCGTGGAGCCACGGAACACCACACGTATTTCTTTAAACTTTAATAACATTTATGAATGTGATATTTTTGATAAGGATAAGTATTTAAGGAATACCTAAAACAAAACAAAAATTAACAAAACTGTTCAGTATTTATTGCGTTATGCGCGCACAACCTCTATCACAAATTTTTATAGATATACTAGCTGTGCCCGTGGCATCGCTCACGTGGACTACAGAATGCCCGCGCGAAACTTGTTCCCCCGCTCCCGGCTATTTGAAAGACAAAAATGCTTATTGTGGGTGTTCCTTAGAAGATAAATGTATGCTCTCCCGGACTTTTTTGTAGGTCATTTTAATGCCAATGATTATCTAGTACATTAATTTGTTATATTTCTTATGGTTTACTCATCATAAGCCATTTAAGCGCCCGAATTGATTCATCATTACCAATTTTTTTTATTTGTGCGAAACCCTAATTCTTTTTCTAAAATAAATGTAGCCTAAGTTACTCCGTATATCATTAGCTATCTATCAGTGAAAGTCCCGTCAAAATTGGTCCAATCGTTTCGGAGATTACCCGGAACAAACAGACAGACTGACAAAAATTTAAAAAAATGGGCTTTTTGTTATAGGTATTGTATATACTTTCATATGCATTTAGTAAAAAACTGTTATTTTGACATTACAAACAGACACTTCAATTTTATTAATTGTAAGAAATTATTGTAATGCTATAGATCTTTGTAGACAAAAGACCTGAAAGAATAATATGACATGTGTAAAAGCTATACAATGATACTAAAAAAAGTGACAGACAAACAGACACTTCAATTTTATTAATTGTAGGTATAGATTTTTCGTCAATAAAAAACAAGCTTTAAAATTATGTTTGAATCATTAATTTTGATGAATAAATAAGGGAAGTGACGTTGCGACATTAAAACACCTTTGGAAAACAATATATAGAGATTGTACTTATATTGTGTCGGTCTTGGTATTAAAATACATTTTATGCAATACTTCTTTGCAGGTCAGATAGTACGAGGGAGCGGATGCGTGTACACCACTCAGATGACGTGCTCGTACTGAACGGAAGCGGTACGGAAGTTCGAGCAAAATTACACTCTCTCGATGTGAAAAATTTGCCTCAAAACGAGGCTAACAGAGCTTTTACTGTAAGTGTACTATTAGCGGCCAATGGTCGAAATTCGACAAGCGATTTTTTGTGCTCTATGAACCTAAACAATGAATATTATATCACTTGCGACAGTGTTGTAACATAAGTTGTAAAAGTGACAACTTTCATTGATCACATAATAACTGACACATAATAAATATAAATTTTAGCTTTACTCCTACATATAAACTTTAACCTTGCCAAATCCCAGTTTTCCGTGCACGCAATATGCTTAAAAATGTGTTCGAAGTTTTCTCCTCACGTTTTAATATATAGATCTATTTAGTTGTTTAATGTTGACTAAATTTTTATCTATAATTGACTAGTTATTCCTCGCGGTTTCCCTTGCATTAAATTGTCGCTTCGATGCTAAGCAGCGTTAAGTTAAATTGCCTAGAAACTTCTCCAATTGACTATGTACTTTTTTAAATTATCATGCTGATATTTCCTGTGATTAATGTATTGAAACATCTAAATTTTCCAGTTTTATAATTACGCCTTTTTTGTTTGTTTGTCTTTTTTTAAATCGAATATATCATAGCTCTTCTGAAGTCATAGTAGTGAAGAAAAAAGTTTCATCAAAATCCGTCAAATAGATTTTACGATAATTTTGTTCACACATAATATACATACAAAACCATACAAAGAATTTATATAGATTAGTATAGACGTAATTATTATTTGCAAGCAATTCTTTCAAAGCCATTATACATGGTTTTGAAGAAATTATAAACTTCTTGTACTTTCTTAAAGATAAAGTTCGACTATTGTGGGAAATCTTGTGAAGCGGCGGTAGTTTGTTCGAGTATCGCAGAGCGCGCGCAGTGGGTCTCGAAGCTGCAGCCGAGTGAGGTTCCCAGTGCTGGTTATATGCCGGTGCTGCTCGCTCGACACGACTCTCAGCCCGCGGCTGTGCTTTACATCGCTCCTAGCGTTGTCGCTATAGGTAAACTATCTCCAATGGGGTATTTTTATTAAGTATACTAAATAGTCTAAAAATGCATAAACATGGAGACTTATCGCCGTGATTTATCGAAGTGTGTTAATTTTAATTAATAAAATTACAAAAGATTTTAGGTGATATCTTCTTATGGGAGGGTAAACCGCTTCGTAACGTAACGCGTTACGGCGCCTCTCTGTCTGGCTTCCCTTTCTATCACGCATACGGCAGCAGTAGGCAGGCTCCTCCTTTCTCACTTTAACTCACAACCACCTTTTTTTATCTGTTTTACAAATACGTGAAACGGTAATAGCCATAATCGTCCCACGTGACGTCATAATATGAAAGTGTATTTCGAGCATATTTTTTGTTTATAAAAAATCTCCATAAGATGGTAGTTGAAAATAAAGTGTATAGATACGATCGGAGTTTAGTAATACATTATTATATACTTACATAGAAAGATACAAATATCTAGATATGCAATGAATTCTCAATATAATGTTATAATTTCAAAATATAGAAATGTCTCTTGTACTTTCCTATTATTTAAGTAATAAAATAATAAAGTGAACATATAAAATTCTATAAGTAAACACAAGGTGTACTGATTACAGTATGCCCACTTTTTTAGTACTTCTAGTAAAATACTGAACAATTGTCATAGGTATTTCAAACATCCATTAATATTTTTATTTTGTAAATAAGTACCTAAATTTTTTCTTTTCCTTTTTATGTATTCAAATTTTTTTGACTAAATATGATAAAAGTTGTTAAAATTTTTGTTGAATAATTAAAAATGGTTTTCCGTAGGTTGTAGCGACGGACTTCATTCGCTGAGAGGTGCTGTGAGTATCGAATATGACTCGGACGTGTCTCCACCGAGGCGGACGGACAGGCACGGGGTTACCTGCGTGGACGCAGCGTGCGGCCGTGCACTTATCGTTAACAATGGATCCTTGGTGCAGGGAGGTCTCCTTGCAATGGGTTCCGCGCTACGGCGAGCGGGAATTCTTAAACCGACTGTCAGCGTTAGTAGAGTGAAACTTCCTGACGGCACTCCTCCTCACTTAATCAAGGTAATTTTGCCTTGTTCACTCATTTTTACCTGCGTAACGTGAAGGATATTTATGAATGCTGGAATGACTGCGGCGACCACACACTGATGTCAGGGACGTTAATACCAATTTCCTGAGGTCCTATAAAAAATAATAATATGGGGACAAAATTTCACACAGTGACATTTAATTCAAACTAAACATAGTTCGTATTATGGTAAGTAAACAGTTTATATACTGTACGTAAACAGATATTTAACGCTTCGGACACGCAACTAACAATAATAATAATGCTTCTTACACAAAAGTGAAATCATATGTGATGATCGATCCCGTAATCTCTCGGCCTCGATAGTAGGGCTTATTGCTGAGGCCTGTCGATATTTATACACATTATTTGCATTAATTTCAAAAGTTTATACCCTATTCTCTATAACTTGAGATTTTATGTAAACAACAAAAAACTAGTGTTAGTCAAACTTAAAATACCTGAAGATATATTCTGACGAGGATACGAGTCCCTAGGCCATGTCTCTTGTACATATTTAAATTATTTATAACAGTTTAATTCCATTTCCTTGTCAACGGCATAATACATCACAGACTTCTTTGCGCGTTTTTTCTTCTGCGATAAAGACTTGGTTGTCGAGGTTTATCAATCGAGAATTTTTTTATAAATTATCGATAAGAATATAACAAGAAAACTAACGCAAGCAATAATTTTATTAAGGAGAAAACATAATTATTTGGAATGATTCAACACAACACAACTCGAATGCGATTAATGGAGGTTAGGAAAGTAGAACCCAGCGGAATTTAGAACACGCGAAGTTTAGCATTACGTGTTCCGATTACGGTATCACTTTTTTTAGTATCATTTTATAGCTTTGACAGATCATCGCCTCAGTGCTTATTTGTTCAATCCACCATTGGTTACATTTTATAGGAGACGGTTTTTTACTCTAATTTGAAAACAAAGCTTTATTTTAAAGGTTCTTGAAATTATCATAATACATGAGTGCTCCATGAATCAATAATTATAATTCTTATATACGGATAAAAATTACATTGCCTTATGTTTTAATTTTAATTTGGAGGTTGAGCAAACATGCACAATTGTAATAACGAACATGGAGTTTGAACATTACGTCACTGGAGATGGGACAAAGTGGTTGTTCCATTTTTGAGTGTTTATTTGTTCAGTGGGCCCAATATCAGATACAGGATGATCCAAATGTAATTTGAGAAAATTAACTTGCGTAATTTTATTATCAGTTAGATAGAAACAGGAACTTAATAATGTGGAGGTTAAAGGTAGGGGAACGTACCCACAGCCCAGGAGTGAGGTAGTGAGTACACTATTAAAAAATACATACAGGTAATTTTAAATAAAACTCAAATAATTTTCAAAGATTAATAACAATTGAAATTCAAATAGGTATGTATAATAACTTAACTGGATTTTTTTGTTTTTCTGTGGGCTTTGTATTTTTTAACTACATATTTCATTATAATTTAGTTTATTATCTGTTTTCCCGTCGTCTGTCTTTTTTATTTTCTTTGGTGTTATTTCTATTGGTGGAATCTATCAAATTTTCTTTTTTACCTTTCCTCTTTAAGACTTTCTTAATAACACTTTCCAAATAAATATGATCATTTACTGGCAATGACGTTTTATGAATAGACGTGTTATACTCTCACTAAAAACAATTTGAAGATATTACTGTAATCAGCACGTTGAAACAAAAAAGATAGGAAATCACAGCGTAAGGCGGAAACTGTTCTCACAAAAGGATAAAAGTTTCTTATCGCTCACCGCACCGGTCACAAGTCGAAAGTAACCTGAGAGCAATTGCTCGCCATTCACGATGGAATGTAAAGAGCGTCAATGCCGTATCTACTTATAAAATAACATTATGTACTATTTGTACATAATTCATATATCATCATTTTTATTCAATTCTTTAATAGTAATGTCACTTACAATATGAAAAATTTGTTTTCTAGCGTCAACTGTTTCTATGTTCCAAATAGATATCTATTTATCTTATTTCTTCATTGTACATACCAAATAAGTTGTGTTTATTTGGTCGATGTTTGAAGAAAAAAAACGTGGAAGGGTATCACAACATTTGAAACAACCTGTGTAAAAATTATAACGGCATTGAATGCAAACTAAAAATAGCTTACTATTCAATTTCCGTCTTAGTTTAATTATTGTTAGATTTGCAATATGGTCTTGACATATTTGTGGTTTATTTTAATTCAATTTTGGTCAACACATAACAAAATTAATTATAACATATAACACTGTTATAATTAATTTGAATAAAAGCGACGATGTAAACGCTGTTTACTTTCTATGCAGTGACAAAGGAAGCTTTTATAAGGTATGGTGTCCCGACTGGCTCGGTGTACGGCCCTGCACCTTTTATGCATTTTTATTATGCACGTAAATAGCATGTTTAATGTTATCATTAACTCTTCTGTATATATGTATGCGGATGATACGTGCATAATGTATGCCGACAAGGAGTTGAAAGTTATAGAAAAGTGTATTCGGGAGGACTTTGAGAATATTTTGAAATGGGCACATGACAATGGTATTATACTGAATGTGTCAAAAACCAAATGTATGCTCATTCAGTCGTCTTGTTTGCGAAAGCCTGATGAAACACTAAACATCTTGGGTCATTCATATGATTGCCTTCATAATAATAAACATATGTGCAGTTGCCCCGCCATACAGGTTGTAAATGAATACAACTATCTTGGGTTAACAGTTGATTGTAGCATGAACTGGAAGAAACACACTGAAAATGTTTGTAACAAATTAAGAAGTTTATTGTATAAATTCAACCATTTAAAATATGTGTGCAGTAAGAAAATTCTATGTATATTGTATCATGCTCTGATCGATGCTACACTAAGCTATGGTTTAAGTACACATGGCCGTACATATCGTACATACCTAGACAAAATTTTATTATTACAGACACGGTTTCTCCAACTTTTGGTTGATAAACAGACAAAGGAGTGTAAATACATTTAAGAAGAGAATAAAGACCATCATACTAGACACCATTTTTTGAAATAAATATTTCATATAGTAATGTTTTAAAGGACATGTAATATATGTAAGAGAATTGAGATTGATATTGAGTGCATTTGTTTTTCGCCAACAAACTGTTTTTCAGTTTGGCGATTTTAGAAAATAATATATTATGTATTTTGTAATATGGAAAAAAAATATGGCGGATATGGCGTTAGGCCCTGTGATTGGTCAGTTAAGTGGAGATTAAACACTTAAGCACTCAAAGTTTCTTACAATGTAGGACTCACAACAAACTGTGGACATTTGAACAAATAAGCACAAAATTAAGATTACAGTGCAATGTGCACAGAAAAAATTTCAATACACGTTTTTATTATTTATCTAAGCAAATATCATACGTCTCCCATACCTGTAGATTGTAAACTGAAGCCTTAATAATTCTACATTAAAAACTCTATTTCGGTAAATATGATCGTTTGGACCAAATAAGCCAGTGCTTATTGCGACGAGATGTCATATTATTCTTTCAGGTCTTTTATCTACAAAGATCTGTAGCATTACAATAATATCTTTACAATTAATAAAATTGAAGTGTCTGTTCGTAATGTCAAAATAACAGCTTTTTACTAACACGATACGTATAACAAAAATGCATTTTTTAAATTTTTGTCTGTCTGTCTGTTTGTTCCGGATCACCTCCCAAACGGTTGGACAGATTTTGACGGGACTTTCACTGGTAGATAGCTGAATTTATAGGGAGTAACTTAGGATACTTTTTATTTTAGAAGAAGAGTTAGGGTTACGCACAAATAAAAAAAAATGGTCATGGTGAATCAATTCGGGCACTTAAATGCGTTACGCTGAGTAAACTTCTGTCTTTAAAATAGTCGCATTCGCGCGCGCATTTTGTAGTCCACGTGACTGAAACCGCGGGCACAGCTAGTTTAAAAAGAAAATAGTAAAAGCATTTGAACTGTATTTCAGAATAATAAAAATTGTAATATGCTATATATATCTAATGCATATTAATCAATGTTTTTATGTTATATAAACAATTACCTTTATGAGAACTTTGACACTTAAAAGCTTGTATATAAAAGAACCCATTTTTTATTTGTGTACATAAAATCTTACGTTATAATAAATATGGTATAGGTTCCACAAAGAACGTTGTCAAATCATTGTTTTCTTTCATAAAAAAATTAAAATGAAATTCGACAATTATAAATGTAATAATAACAATAATTTGTAACTTACAGACCATATCTGGTGACACTGTCGGAGGACCTTGTGTGGCGGTGGCTTGCGGACGGCGTGTTTTTCTCTTAAGATTTGATGC
Source organism: Saturnia japonica (assembly GCA_033032175.1). Classification (NCBI taxonomy): domain Eukaryota; kingdom Metazoa; phylum Arthropoda; class Insecta; order Lepidoptera; family Saturniidae; genus Saturnia; species Saturnia japonica. Next base: position 9,523,369 of record CM065324.1, on the reverse strand, counting down.
ATCCGTCTCAGAATTTAAAATTTCTCGTTCACTGACTGTTGATCGACCGCCGACATCATTGTTATTAACCGCTAGATATCTATTTATCACTGGTGAAAAACCTCTTAAAATAAACTTACCGTCGGGTGCGTTGGAATCCTTTGCCATGGATGAACCGACGGTTGCCGCTGCAGCCAAAAAGCAATCCCCTCCTAAAGCAATACTTATGGTTCGTGAGAAACCTCTGGAAATATTCCTCTGCTATGCGGAATGCGGTGTGTTCGTCGATGAAAACGGTAAACGTACACGCAACGAAGATCCTAAATGGAGTTCGGCTGTACACGGTTGGGAGTTTATCAATCCATTCTTGTACATACTAGGAGAAGAGAAAGTTACTATAATTTATTTGAGTGAAGAAGCTTACAAATCTCCGCCGTGTACATGTGAAACTACGTCATTGACTTCGTCCTCATCAGATTGTTACGTGCCACAAATATTCAACGTAAAAGTGCATGAACCAGCATTGTTGGGAACAACACCAAATGGAATTATTATAAGGTCGAAAGTCGATGATGGGTACATTGTGTTTGTTATAGACGGTTTAGCTGCGTTTAGAAGTATAGGTGCGTCTGTGGAATCCTTAGATACTATATCAGACACTAAAAGGTCCTCTACTGATTTAGGTCCGTCATTGTCTGATTCCTCACCTCATGAGATTTCACTGGAAAGTATTGAAGCGACTACTGGTTTTCTAGCAGATATCAGGAAAAGGGCGCGTCAGTTACGTAGTAAAAACCGTACAGATCAAACAGAACCGACACCGGATGACGTTATTAAAAGAATTTTAACAACTGAAGTGGGCCTGAAACGCACTTCGAATGGCAGAAAATCCCCAGCAACTATTTCCGAATTTGATTCAGATTCGACAGAAAGCGAAGAGAGAACAGGTTCGACAAAATGTACAGCAGATTTATGTGCTGAAATGTTTACCAAACAGGTGCAATTTCAGTGATTTGTGACACTCTGTATTAAGTAAGCATAATATTGTGATGGAATTTTGAGCCATTTTCCTCTGTTCTTAGTTCAGCGGTACTGAATAAGAACAATTAAGTAGGGATTTGTTTACCATGCCATTGTGTATTTTATATGTACTTAATAGTATATTTATTGTTTTAATTATGGTAGTAGTGATGTTTTGATTAAGTGTTATTTGTAATTTCTTAATAAGAATGAGCAGCAATCTGGCTATGCAATTCGAAAACCTAGCATGGAACACTTTTTTTATAAACGGAATTTACCATTCTTCTAGGTAATCTAGGCAACGTATATGTTCTTGTTTCTCAAAGTAAATTAAAACTATAATTACAACAAACCAAAAGTTTCGCCTAACAAGTACATGATGTTGCAAAGATATAATTTCAATGTACTTACTAGATAAGTATATGAAATAGGTACCGCAATGATTTATGATTAAATTGAAAAGTGAGGTGAATTTGTTGTAACTCTGTACCAAGTACTAAAATTATAAGATTTCTTTAACCTCAGAAAACTATTTCTTAGAAGTACGTTTGTATGTGTATTATAATATTGTTCTTTAAAAAATTCTTAAGACTGCGTTGCGGCCAACTATTCTTAAACCGATGTGTCTAGAACCATAAAATATTGAGTATGTTCCAGCTATGATTTAAGAAAATCTCTTCAGCCGTTTGAACATAGGCTTTTTTAATTTTCAATTTACCTTGTTAAAAAACCATTCAATTTAATTTGTTCATCGTAGCTTTGTTACGGATAGGTTACATACTCTCCTAAGAAATTTGTCACGTGTCCCTTACTAGGTTTTTTTTAAAGTTATCCAGCCGAAGCTCGACGTAAAATGCCAATGAGCATTTCTACTTAAAGTATATACTTATTTGATTCATTGTTTATAAATTTGTTTACCTGGAAAAGGGGGTGTTTGTTCTTTAGTCATTTACATGTTTGGAAATTTGATAATGATATTATTAATTTCTATTGTGCCTTATTATAATGAGATTTCATGTTGTGTATTTTATATTCATATTCTCACGAAAAACTTGTCTGTATAAAATAATGATTTTAAACAAACATTCTTTGTATAATGTTAACAGGTAGTGTACAAGTTGTATGGGGATGGATAATTTATTGATACTCGACTTTCATTTCTCAGTAAAAAGAATTTTCTAATAAGTTTGACTTGTGAAATTAATTAATTAATTAGTCATAATACTGTGATTTGATGTAACTTTTGTAATGTCATTATTTATGTAAACCTAAAATTATGTGTAATCTCTTTACAATAATATGTAAAAATTATATATTAAAAGAACAAAGTATTATTTTAATTGAAAAACCTTATTTCGACGAAAAATCGAATGATTACACTAGTATATTTTCATAATTGCCCACCGCTACTATTTATCAAATGAATTGATACAGATAATTTTAATCATTTATACAATTGTAGGTGTGTACACACTATCTCGGGGCTGTTCAAATATCCAATATTTTTTATATCTTATGCCGGCTAAAAAACGTCGTCTGTCTGTGGGTTTCTACATACATTTTACAACTGTAGACGTACCAAAAATATTTAAAAAATATCAATCTTTATGGATCGACCCCTACACCATCAAAAATAAGAAAATATATGTTTATATTTGTCGGAATCATTTATTTACAAACTTATACATTTTAAATTACATTACACAATGTTGAATTTATAAGATTGCGAGTAAATCATTATAAATTAAAGAGATATAATTTTATTTCTTCCTAACCAGTTTACAGAAGAATAAGGAAACTCCATGACCAAAATCTGTACTTTAATTATGTACTTACCTAATCTGATGTAATAGCAGCAGAGATCTTTTATACCAAGTAATATACAGTACAAATTATACAGCTCGTTATTATTAAAAACTTATATCTAATGAATCATATCTTTAGACTCAGTCAAAACGATAGCATAATACATATAATACAAGAAATTAATAATTACATAATATTACACTAGGACACTTTAAATATAAAACTTCATACATTTCTTTTTTACATACAACATCACTATGGGACAGTTTAAAAAACCTTATATACTAAGAGATATTTTTTTTATCAAACATACAAAAAAATTATTACAAATGTTCTGTAAACCATAGGCACAGGTATGAAACAGTACTATTGTATGTAATTACTAAGTTGACTAGTACTGACACAAAAAGCCAACAATCTACAGTCGTACTGTATAAATGAGCTCAATAAACTATTTGAGACGTACACTCCAATAGAAAATCACTGATCTGTACAAGTCGAAAAATATGTTTATCTCATACACTTTAGATCTATATTCTTCAATAAACAAAGCAAATAATTTGTCTAATATCCTGAATTATTCATGACAAATGAATTTATTAATTGATACACAAATAAATAATTGATTTCATTCTGTTCTCCTAAAAGAAAAAGCCTAACAATACTAAAAAATCTATAACTTTAAAAAAAAATTCCTGCCTTTAATTATCAAACAAAGAATACATAATAACTTGAAATTGTGATAAATATTATGCGCTTTAATAAAGTTAAACAAAGTGTCTCTAATAAAGACAATTACAGCTTTATAAATATACTAGCTGTGCCCGTGGCTTCACTCACGTGGACTACAGAATGCCCGCGCGAATCTTGCTCCCTCACTCCCGGCTATTTTAAAGAGACAAAAATGCTTATTGTGGGAGTTCCTTAGAAGATAAGATATATACTCTCCCGGACTTTTTTGGAGGTCTTTTTAATGCCTATGATTATGTAGTCCATTAATTTGCTATCTTTTATGGTTTACTCAGCATAAGCCATTAAAGCGCCCGAATTGATTCACCATGACCAGTTTTTTTGTTATTTGTGCGGAACCCTAATTCTTTTTGTAAATAAAAGTATCCTAAACTACTCCCTATATCATCAGCTATCTATCGCTGAAAGTCCCGTCAAAATCGGTCCAACCGTTTCGGAGATTACCCGGAACAAACAGGCATACACAATTTTTTTTTTTAAATGGGCTATTTGTTATAGGTATCGTATATAATTTCATATGCATTTAGTAAAAAACTGTTATTTTGACATTACAAACAGACACTTCAATTTTATTAATTGTATAGATTATTTTCGATAGACAAACATGTCTTTGTGGTACTTATAAATATAATTCATGTGCGTGTTAATAGTATATACAATTAGAGTTCAGTTGAGGAAACCGCGGCACTGCGGTGCGCCGCACAAACAAGGTATCTTCTCGTCTTCCAGTGGGAACTTATAGTCGTAAGTGATTTCCTCGTCGACGCCGATGGGTTGCTTCGAATATATCACGATTTTTTTCTGCGATTCTATTGTGATAATCTTCGCGTAGCAGTTTGGCTGGGGATAATATATATTATATACCGTTTTCAATCATCATAAAAGTAGTATCTAATTATACTATGATAATACATACATATATAAATCACGCCTCAACGGGGTAAGCAGAAACAATATCCTACTTGCTACGACCCTGGCATACCTACATCTTTCGCTTCAACATTCATCAATCTGTTCATCCATGCTCGTCGGTTTAGAGTACTCTTCCTTAACTTTCTTGATCGCGGAACATTCGTCCTCCTACTCTTCTAACGTTTCCATTCACGATAACGGTAACTTATATGCTATAATATGATGGATGATGATAGGGGTAGTCTCCTAAAATAGGCTATTTGACTGGTTTCTGGAAACTGTTTCAGATTACTTAGTAGGGTTTGCCGAGCCCAGAGTATTTATTTTTATTTATTTTGTGTATTTTTTCAAATAGTAAATAAAACTTGAATAAGCCGCCAAAACGCTATCTTTAGCAGCGTGACGTCACACGTTTGTTAATAACGTTTAAGGAAAAACGGATAGAATCAGTTATTACTTTTTCTTTCACTGCGAAGTAAAACCTCTCTCTCTCAGCCTCTCTTTGTATATTTCGAGTATACACACACACGTACACGAGCCCAACCCTTCTGTCACTCAAGAAAAGACTACCACTGATTACTCAAACAACTCCCAAAAGGAGAATGCTAGTAATAAAATAAACTCACATTACAGCTGTGGTTGATGAACCTGGCGAGGTTACCGCACTTCGTCGCATCAATAATAGTGTCGAGATCAATGCGGAACAGGTATGAGCTGCCGATACCAGTCGCTTCATAGTGCGCCTCACGCACGTCCGCGACTATGGGTCGAATCATTTGTCCCACATACTCGATCACCATCTCGTCTGCTGCTATGGGCTCCTGTTACATAACAAACACATTACGTATATATTAATAAATCTATAGTCTTGTCTGTACAGGTATTTTTCTATATTTTGTGTTGGATAGCTATAATATGGTTGGAATCAAATGTTACATTAATATCCTTTTGTCTGAGTCTTTCCGTTCGTAAGTCTGGATTTCACTCAAAAAGGTTTGATGGATTTTAATTAAATGTTGTACACGGAAAATTTGTCATTCCTCAATGGACAACCTATAAAAATTAACAATAACAATGTTAGAAATCAGGAAATATAAAAAAGGCAAAATGACTACACTGTATCTGATCGGGAGCATAGTGTAATCCAGTAATATCGGCGACTACCGTGGGACGTACAATCCATCTTCAGTCGCCGCTGTCATGCCGGACTACTCAAATGTCTCTTCACGTTATGCTTAAAGAACTCGTATGTCATAGGAAAAAAAAAATAATAGTTTAAAAAAACAAAAAAAAACACGCTTTCATAAAAAATCCAACTAAAAACAGAAAATAAAATTTAATAAATTTGATTAAGTACAGTGTAAAAAAAAATGAATGTACATTATTGTAAAAAAAGCGTGGGGTGTATTCAAAGCGCTTTTTAAGATATTATATTATCGAAGTGATGATTCTTCTACTCATTATCTGTCAATAAAATGTTTATAATTATTGACACTATGCACCCCACGCTTTTTTTACAATAATGTACATTCATTTTTTTTTACACTGTACTTAATCAAATTTATTAAATTTTATTTTCTGTTTTTAGTTGGATTTTTTATGAAAGCGTGTTTTTCTTTGTTTTTTTAAACTATTATTTATTTTTCATTTTTTAGTTAAATTTTTTAAATTATAATTTATTTAGTTCGATTTGCTATCAACCGCCATTAATATGTACAAATGTGTTCCGATTGTATCTTGGTTAAGAACACATATTCAAAGATTTCTATGATGCCAATATAAACAGTGAGACACATAGAGGTGCAACCTTATTTTCATATACAGTCAGTCACATTATTGCTTGAGTATGGAATTTTCAATCCGTAATCACTCTACAAAATATTATAATCATAGGAGCGAATCTGTTGGCGGTACTGAGAATGAGGATGAGTGTGAATTTTCACTCTGTGACTGATTGTAGATTTTATGGTTTATCTCCTAATCGAATCATTTCATTCAATGCTTCACTGTTACATGGAGTTCTTCCTGTTAACTTTGAGCAATCAAGTTCTTCAATTCGTATACCGTCCAAGGATCTTCCACGACTAAGTGCCACATAAGCTTGTCCAGCAGCAAACAATCGCGGACCCAAATAAATGACTGCATGATCAACTGTACAACCTTGCATGCCCGAAAGAGTAAGTGTGGAACTGCACCCATGCGTAGTTCGCGCACTAGCTCTATCTCTCTTACTCGTATGCAAAGAATGCGGAAAGAAATTAATTAATCCTGGCGAATCTAATTAGGATAATCGGATGCTTTGATCGGATTATTGCATTGTCATCGACTTTTGACAGGTGTGCAAAGTTTGAATTAAATCTGATCATTCAAAGTAGGACAAAATCGAGCTCAAAGAGGTCGGTTACATACATACATACATACATACAGGTGAAGCTAATAAAAGCGTGTTAATAAAAAGGGAATACACTGGTCAGGAGACAGTTCCACAGCTTCACAGTACGGAATAGATAAGACGCGTCAAACGTTTTTGTTCGTGCCGAAATGGAGTTTAACGTAAAGCTGTGGCTCCGGAACCCAATGCGTGTGCTTCTGTTATGAAAGAGAGTAGCGGGAATTAGATTAAATAGCTCTTTAGACCTTCGGAGCTTCGGACGAAGCTAGTTGTTATGATAACTAAATAGCATTGCTAATACTATTTTTTTAACTAAAACTTCTTTGGGCGATGTGAGAGTTGAATTCTGAAAACTAAATTTACTGCGACGGTTTTTTTTTTAAATTTACTAGCTAAGCGTCTGTCACCTAGCATAATGGTTCCAAAGAGGTGCGAATCTCGACTTGGGCTTTTGCCGTGCATGCAAAATCCACGATCTAGCTATCACTCGAGAGAACTAGCTATAATTATAAACATTTTTATCCTTTTTTAAGAAAGAGGAAGAACATGCAATACGATCAGTTAATTTTTTTTTGTTTTACTGTAACGTTTTAACAACGTCAAAGTATCTGACTCAAAAGGGAAGGAAAGTAGGTAGTTGGCCAGAGAAAGAAAAAAGTACGCAATAAACCGAGAGTCAGATGAGCGCTATAGAATAAAACGAGCGTACACGTACGCGCTATGTCAGTCAACAAAGTCTGGTAAAGTATTTGATATAATTTATTCATTTAGAATGGATCTTTTCGACATATTTCGCAGTAAAACCTTATTGTACAATAGCTGTTAAATGATAATTATTTATGACTAAAGGTTTAAACATTTAGACAGACTTCATTAGGTTTGTGATTGAAAAATGGAATAGACGTTTTTGATATACAAATAAGGTAAATGATAATATTGTATTTTGCAACAGGGAAATATTATATAACTGGAGATAATATAAAACAAACAGTTTGTTAAATGTAGAGGATAAGTATTTTTCGATATTTTGTGAACATATAGTACTTAATATAAAAGGCGTTGGTATGGTCGAATCAGAATAAAAAATATTACAGCAACTATAAGAAAAATTAGAGTATTGATGTTTACTTTTAGCAAATAAAGTTTTAACCTTTATCTATTTGGGTATTTATTTGAAACTAGCTGCCCGGCAAACGTTGTTTTGCCCTTTCCAATAGACAATAACTTAACCACAGAGCTACATATCTAGACCCTTTTTGCTGAAAACCATTTCAGGACCGTAACGAAAAAAAACAAAAATTATGCATACTAATCATTCTAATCTTGAGATAAGTGAAGAGTTCATTAAAAAATCTAATGGGAAAAAGCAATTTCAGTTTTTCCAGTAAATAAATTTCCTGATAAAGTCATATTATGTATAGGAATTGATGACGTTTAGGTAGAAGGCGGTGAAATTACACAGAACAACTGGCTTAATAAAACACCAGTTCACTTATTCTCATACATACCTGGGCGAATAAGCCCCAGTCGTGTATACCAGATTTGGCGAACTTGAGTTGCTTTTTTCTGAATTTCAGCTGATTGAATTTTAGTAAATCGGAGTCAGTATCGGTACCTGGAAGGAAAATAACTTCTCTATATTATCTTATTTCTCAAAGGTGTTTTTTGTGGCGGTGATATAATCCCTTAATTCTTCATCAAAATTCAAATTCAAGCATCATTTTACTACCTATGTCCCCGCTATTGACGAAGAATAGACAAATAGTTAAAATTGGGTAATATTTTCGTTAAAAGATTTATTACAAATACTTTCGTCGACAGATGGCATCTCTAATGAAAATATATACAACTAACTTGTAGAAGACGGTATTTATTAACAATTTGTTTAACTAACATGACAGCTCTGTTAGATTTTTTTACATTCTGTAATATGCGAAATATTCACACGGGTCAGTTTGTACTAATAAAAAAGAATAGTATTGTAGTCGGAATGAAGTCATGGTAGTTTTGTGCTTGGTATTGAATTGATTGGTATTGAAGAGTCAAATCTGGCTTCTAGAAAAAATCTGTTTACAACATATTTCTTTTTCTCAGCATAATAAACATTAACTTGAGACATTAATGTTCTAGCCCATGTGCCAACCGCTCGGGTGAAATGTGGTTTTGTTTAACGTTGACTGTATCATCATCATAACATCAGTGCCTCCATCTATTAACTAGTGTATTAGGAAATGGAATTTCATGTAAACAGATTTTTTCTAGAAACCAGATTTGACTCTTCGATGACAAGCACAAAACTACCATGACTTCATTCCGACTACAGAAGGTTTTATGGATAAAACCCACGAGTAACTGTGAAGCTTATACAATTGCAAATAAACCTTCAAGTTATCATTAAATAATTATTTTGTCTTATTGTAGTTTTAAGTACATCAAAATAAGATACAATTATTTAACAAAATGAGGTAGGCAATATAATTAGAATTATGTAACTTAGTGTTAGCGGCGGCCGCCGCGCTACGTCACTGTAACCGGTCTAGCTCCTAAAATCACTTCTACGCCCATTATGAAAATTAGCAAGGATTATCTACAAACTATTAACTATTTTTAGAAAAAAAATAATTGAAGAATATAAATTTTGTAAATTTCAAGTTTCAAAATTTAAATATATTTTACTACCAAAAAAATGTTTTTTCTCTCTTAAAGCTCAATAAATGAAGTATTAAATGTTGCAAAATTAATTTTATTGCAACTTTTTAAAACTGAATAATCGGGTTAGAAGTTGCATATACCGATTACTCAAAACTTCAAAGTTCGGACTTTCTACTGTAAAAATATTTTGTATTTGGGTCAAGGGCATGTACAGGTATAACATAACACAAAATGACTAAAACCAGAATCTTCAACAATTTTAACCTGTCCGCTTCACATGGAATGCCCAGTAAGACGGTTCTTCTTTTTAGTTTTATTTAATGACACAATAAAAATCAATCTAATTCCCTCCTCTCCTTTCCACAACAGACCCACACGCGCTGGACCTCAGTCACAGTTTTACGGTAACCTCCATCTCGGCACGAATTAAAAAGTTCTCTTTGACTTATCGTTGTCGTACCGTGAATCTGTGGTACTATCTCTATGTCCCTCCTTACGACATCGGGCCCTTGAAGCGTAACGTGAAGAGATATTTATGTGTACCGGCATGAAAGCGTCCACCACCGATGACTTTTGATCTTTCGTTGGTCACCGTTGTGTTCGGATTGTAATGTGGTTACCATCGGGAACAGTAACCATCAATGTGTCAAGTTAACTTAAAAAAACATAAACAATTATGCCAACGTCACGTGGATAGAATATTTTTCTAATTAATCTAGTAATATTCAAACACAGCCCTAACAAGATGGCGACTCCTATGTTAAAAATGGCAAAAAAATGAATGTTCTGAATTATTACTTTTAATTCAATTCTTTACTTATGCACAATAACCAAACTACATTACTTTTAATGCTGCCAGAATTAGCCAATCAAATACCATATCTATCTTGATCCCGTCAAATACTCGTAAAAATGAGTTGAAATGCTCTATATACGTATGTATACTATTGTATATATATGTCTATGATGATGTTATGATACGTACCGAAAGCTGTTAAGAGACGTCTCTGATTAGAGCGAGCCTCCCTTGAGAGTAGTTGCATCTTGGAGGCTTTCTTATCGTCCGGCTGCGCGTGTATCGCTGCGGCGCTGGTTCTGCCGTGATGATATTTGTACTTCGCCTTTATCCGCGCGTCCATCTTGTAGTAGCCTTCGGTTCTTGCTGAACCACTCGAGTGACCCTACAATAATACAAGCTGTTTGAATCTGCTTATTAGTTTGAAGAAATTCATTTTCGACCTCTTCAACATAGGGGTGAGGTATAACAGGTAAAGTAAGAAATTGAAAAGAATACACAGCTTATTCCGAGTGTGTGTAAAACATCGATTAATCGATAGTAGATAGGATAGGGCAGGGCTATCGAACAATGGATTGTCGAAATAAAACATTTTTTTCGCTGTCATCTTTAAGGATAGGTTTCACCAATTTTTACCAACACTACTTATTCCAAGTCATATATGTTTGTAATTCTCTCTAACAAAGTAAAAAATAGTTTACTTTTCTGTATCTTAGTATGTGGAACGGATACGTAGTATTTAATAACAGCTTTTTCAGTTTATATATTATATTCTTTATTGCACAAAAAAAAAAGTACAAATGGAGGACTTAATGCTAAAAAGCATTCTCTGCCAGTCTTCCAAGGGAGCAAGGGAAAGGTATATGCAAGATGTGCATAATGTTAAGTAAAAAAAACAATTGCTCCAAGTAAAACCTACGTAGCGAATACTTGAAGGAATTTCGAGAGTTGGCCAGTTGGATATTGATAGGAAGCGAATTCCACAGTCGTGCTGCTGTAACGGCGAAGGATTGGTCGCGGAAATTAGTATGATGACTTAGTATACTGAGAATTAAAGAATCAGAAGACCTTAGCTGTCTATTAAGCGTATCCGCGAGAGATTGAAATAGTGTTTTTAAATATTTAGGGGATTTGGGATTATTAAGTACGGAGAAAAGAAGACAAAGTATTCATATATTCCTACGTTGCCGAATAGGTAGCCATTTCAACCTGGCTCGGTATTCAGAAACATGATCAAACTTCCGAAGACGGAAGATGAAACGCATACAGTTATTGAGTAGACGATCAAATTTATTTAAGAGATCTTCTGAGAGCTCCAAGTAAGCAACGTCTGCATAATCCAGAAGTGGTAGAAGAAGAGTATTCACTAGGGAAATCTTAGTATTAACAGGAAGAAAGTTTTTCAAACGCATGAGAGAATGAAGAGAAGCATAAAATTTTCTACTAACTTCCTTGACTTGGTCTGCCCAGCATAATTTAGTATCGAAAATGATACCAAGATTTTTACCGTAGTTGAGTAAGGAATGGTTCATTTATTGTATTGAAGAGGTATTCCAAACTTTTACTAGTAAATACCTATTTTTTTTTTTAACTGTTACAACAAATACGCCTCACTCCTAGTACTGCATTCAAATTCTTCTATTCATCTCTTATGACACTCACGTCATTTAGCCAACGATATAAACTCTAGTTTTTTTTTAAATAAAGGTAAAAACAAACATTGATCCTTGTTACATAAATAAGAAAGGTTTTATAAAGGATACTTGTTGATAGCTTAAAAATAAATATATTTCGGGATCCATGATTCCGGTATTTGTTCCCAGTGTTCTTTAGTGACTGTAATTTATCCTATATATTTTGTGTCATATAATATGTTATGTTAACTAATATATAAGCGTTCGAAGCCGAATGATCTGTGACAGGACACAAGGCTTTATCACATTACACTTTTAAACATTTACGTGTAAAAATAATTTTTCATCCAGAGTGTAACACGTCGAAATGGGCTCAAATATGTTTAATCTGGAAAAACTAATTGGAAGAGAAAACTTTTCGACTTGGAAATTTAGTATGAAAACATATTTAGAGCACGAAGATTTGTGGTGCTGCGTTGAACCTGGCAAAGATCCTGTAGATAATAACAAGGACATCAAGGCGAAGGCTAAGCTGATTTTATTATTGGATCCGCAAAATTATGTTCATGTTCAAGAATGTAAAACTACAAAACAGGTATGGGATAGTTTACACAGAGCTTTTGATGATAACGGGCTTACAAGAAAAGTAGGTCTGCTTAGGGACTTAATAAATACTACATTAGAGTCAAGCGATAGTGTCGAAGAGTATGTAAGCAAGATCATGACAACAGCTCACAAACTCCGGAATATAGGATTTGATGTCAATGATGAATGGCTTGGAACTTTGATGTTGGCAGGCTTGCCTATTGAATACAAGCCCATGATCATGGGGCTAGAGAGTTCAGGTATTACAATCAGTGCTGACTCAGTCAAATCTAAACTAATTCAAGAGGTCAATGTATCAAAGTCAGCTGCTTTTTATACAAACTCTAAAAAATATAATAATCTAAAAACACAGCCACTAAAAGCAAAGGGACCGAGATGTTTCAACTGCAATAGACATGGACATTTTGCCAAGTTTTGTAAGCTACCTAAGAAAACAGCACATAAAGTAGAAAGCTCCAGTTTTGTTGCAGCTTTTTCAGCCACCACTCAAGAAAAAAGTGATAAATGGTTCATAGACTCCGGTGCATCCATGCATATGACAAGCAGAAGCGAGTGGATGTACAATGTTACAGAGACATCAGTGAAGAATATTACAGTAGCTAACAGGGAGCCATTAGCTGTAAAGGGAGTTGGATGTGTGGACATTTATTTAAATCAGGAAGATAAAATTCAGGTAAAAAATGTTTTATTTGTTCCTGGGTTAGCTGCTAATCTCCTTTCTGTCAGTACTATTGTAAAGAGTGGATATAAAGTTTCATTTAATAACAAGGGATGTCAAATTGAAAATGGAAATGGGGAAATTATATGCTCTGCAATATTGAACAACAATTTGTATATAATGAACACTAGTATAGAGATCGCTCATTTAACTTCAAATTCAAACTGTAATGACACTTATTTATGGCACTTGCGCATGGCACATTTGAATTTTGCAGATGTAAAGAACCTACCTGGTTGTGCTGAGGGTGTGTCTCTGTCTCAGAATGAAAGTAATGTCATCAGCTGTATCCATTGTTTGGAAGGTAAGCAAGCCAGATTGCCATTTAATAATGTTGGTTCCAGAGCAACGAGACCGCTAGAACTAATACATTCTGATTTATGTGGTCCTATGGAAAATGTGTCATATGGAGGCATGAAATATTTTATCACTTATATAGATGACTTTACACGAATGGTTCATATATATCTCCTTAAAGATAAAATGAGTGTTCAAAATACCTTTATGGATTTCAAATTAAAAGTAGAGAATGAATTGGAACTTAAAATTAAAATTATACGCACCGATAATGGCAAAGAGTATTGTAATCATAATTTCCAGAAGTTCTTATCTAATCATGGTATTGTTCATCAGACCTCTACTCCGTACACTCCGCAGCACAACGGTTTGGCTGAAAGAATGAATAGGACTCTGGTCGAACGAGCAAGGTGCATGTTATTCTATGCTGACCTAGAGAAGCGCTTGTGGGCTGAAGCTTTGGCAACTGCTGCATATGTTGTAAACCGTTCCCCAACTAGGGTATTGAAAGGTAAAACTCCATATGAGATATGGAGAGGAAAAAAACCCAATTTATCACACCTGAGAATATTTGGCTCTGACGCTATGGTCCATGTACCAAAAGAAAAACGCCAAAAGTGGGATAAAAAATCAATAAAGATGGTATTGGTGGGCTATTGTGAAAACTCCAAGGGATATCGTTTGATGGACCCTAAAACACATAAAATAATAAAAAGTAGGGATGTTGTTTTCATGGAGAATTACAAAGATAATATCAATATACAGTGTGAAATTAATGTTCCTGTTGAGGAGAGCCAGCCAACCAGTTCCAGCTCTGTTTCACCATTTAGTCAGAAGCCAGAGAGTACTGGTGTTACTCAGTTACAAGAAATATGCACTCGGGAGTCCTCACATGTAAAGTCAGGTAAAGGCTCAGATACACAAAATTATAGTGAAGACTCAAGTGACACTGATGCCGGAGAACTGGATGAAACTTACTATCCTTCCTCTTCAATGAGACAGGACTATAAGAGTAATATTTCCTTAAGACCATTGCAGTCCCGATTACGGAATACACAAAATAATGCACAGAATGACAAAAATAGTTTTTTGTGTTTGCTTACAGACACAACTGATCCACAGACTGTTGAGGAGGCTCTATTATCACCAAAATCAACAGAATGGAAAAAAGCCATGAATGAGGAATATAGTTCTTTGATGAAAAATAAAACGTGGAGTTTGACAGACCTCCCTCCAGGGAAGAAGGCTCTACCATGTAAATGGGTATTTAAAACAAAAACTGACCAGAGTGGAAATACAATCTGTTACAAGGCTAGACTTGTGATAAAAGGGTATGCACAGAAGAAGGGCATGGACTATGAGGAAACATACTCGCCAGTTGTAAGATACACAACAATTCGATATTTATTTGCTCTGGCAGCCAAATATGAACTAGAAATTGATCAAATGGATGCTGTATCGGCGTTTCTACAGGGAGAGATTGATAGAGATATTTACATGCAGCAGCCAGATCAATACAAACAAGGATCTCAAGTATGTATACTACATAAATCCATATATGGACTAAAACAGGCCAGCCGCTTGTGGAATATTAAATTAAATAATGTTCTACATGAACTGGGGATGCAACAATCTAAAACAGATCCTTGTGTCTATTGGAATGCAGAAAAGAACACATTTATAGCTGTCTGGGTAGATGATTTAATATTGTTTACTGCTCAACAGTCTATGAAAACTTTATTGAAAGAAAAATTGAAGCAACGCTTTGAAATGAAAGATCTTGGCCCCGCAAGTCAGTGTGTAGGTTTACATATCACCAGAGACAGAGACAAAGTAATGATAGACCAAGAAAAATATATAAATGAGATACTGGCAAGATTCAGAATGTCAGATTGTAAACCTGTAAAAACACCAATTGAAGTTGGTATGAAATTTAATGAAAACATAGAAGAAGAAAAATTAGCTGATAGTCCTTATCAACAAGCTATTGGCTCCTTACTCTATGTAGCTCAAGGTACACGACCTGATATATCCTTTGCAGTGAACACACTCAGCAGATATAACAAAAATCCAAAAGCTACGCATTGGTGTGCAGTGAAGAGAATCTTTAGATATCTACAGGGCACAAAAAATTTGAAATTAGTTTACACCAAAGATGGTAATGAGAACATCACAGGATATTGTGATGCTGATTGGGCGAGTGACGTGCATGATCGTAAGTCGTGCACGGGTTATATTTTTATGTTACAGGGAGGTGGTATTTCCTGGCGGTCACAGAAACAACAGACCGTCGCATTATCGACAGCTGAAGCTGAATATATGGCGATGTCTTCCGCGGCGCAAGAGGCGCTGTGGCTGCAACAACTGCACGATGAACTTGGCCAACAGCAGAGCAACCCACTTGTCATCTTTAGTGACAATCAAAGTGCGATAAAACTCTCCATCAGTGATTGTTATTTACCTAGATCTAAGCACATAGATATTCGGTATCATTTTTTAAAGGACCATGTCAATAACTTACAAATAAAGTTTTGCTATATAAAGGGTGAACAAATGGTTGCGGACATATTAACAAAGGGTACTGCTGCTGACAAACATTTATATTGTTTAAGAAAAATGGGATTGCGTTCCAAGGGAGAGTGTTGTTGAATATGGAACGCAACCATTTTTAGTTCCTTTTTTCTGAACGTACAGCGCTTCCTTCCTGCTGTCACTTCGACTTGTTCTGTAACTGTAAAGTTGTACTGTAATAAAACCAAGTTTATGAAAGAATATATTTTATTTACCACATCTACGCAATTTTCCTTCAATTTTCGACCTCTTCAACATAGGGGTGAGGTATAACAGGTAAAGTAAGAAATTGAAAAGAGTACACAACTTATTCCGAGTGTGTGTAAAACATCGATTAATCGATAGTAGATAGGATAGGGCAGGGCTATCGAACAATGGATTGTCGAAATAAAACATTTTTTTCGCTGTCATCTTTAAGGATAGGTTTCACCAATTTTTACCAACACTACTTATTCCAAGTCATATATGTTTGTAATTCTCTCTAACAAAATAAAAAATAGTTTACTTTTCTGTATCTTAGTATGTGGAACGGATACGTAGTATTTAATAACAGCTTTTTCAGTTTATATATTATATTCTTTATTGCACAAAAAAAAAGTACAAATGGAGGACTTAATGCTAAAAAGCATTCTCTGCCAGTCTTCCAAGGGAGCAAGGGAAAGGTATATGCAAGATGTGCATAATGTTAAGTAAAAAAAACAATTGCTCCAAGTAAAACCTACGTAGCGAATACTTGAAGGAATTTCGAGAGTTGGCCAGTTGGATATTGATAGGAAGCGAATTCCACAGTCGTGCTGCTGTAACGGCGAAGGATTGGTCGCGGAAATTAGTATGATGACTTGGTATACTGAGAATTAAAGAATCAGAAGACCTTAGCTGTCTATTAAGCGTATCCGCGAGAGATTGAAATAGTGTTTTTAAATATTTAGGGGATTTTGGATTATTAAGTACGGAGAAAAGAAGACAAAGTATTCATATATTCCTACGTTGCCGAATAGGTAGCCATTTCAACCTGGCTCGGTATTCAGAAACATGATCAAACTTCCGAAGACGAAAGATGAAACGCATACAGTTATTGAGTAGACGATCAAATTTATTTAAGAGATCTTCTGAGAGCTCCAAGTAAGCAACGTCTGCATAATCCAGAAGTGGTAGAAGAAGAGTATTCACTAGGGAAATCTTAGTATTAACAGGAAGAAAGTTTTTCAAACGCATGAGAGAATGAAGAGAAGCATAAAATTTTCTACTAACTTCCTTGACTTGGTCTGCCCAGCATAATTTAGTATCGAAAATGATACCAAAATTTTTACCGTAGTTGAGTAAGGAATGGTTCATTTATTGTATTGAAGAGGTATTCCAAACTTTTACTAGTAAATACCTATTTTTTTTTTAAACTGTTACAACAAATACGCCTCACTCCTAGTACTGCATTCAAATTCTTCTATTCATCTCTTATGACACTCACGTCATTTAGCCAACGATATAAACTCTAGTTTTTTTTTAAATAAAGGTAAAAACAAACATTGATCCTTGTTACATAAATAAGAAAGGTTTTATAAAGGATACTTGTTGATAGCTTAAAAATAAATATATTTCGGGATCCATGATTCCGGTATTTGTTCCCAGTGTTCTTTAGTGACTGTAATTTATCCTATATATTTTGTGTCATATAATATGTTATGTTAACTAATATATAAGCGTTCGAAGCCGAATGATCTGTGACAGGACACAAGGCTTTATCACATTACACTTTTAAACATTTAGTGTTTTTATGGTCATACTAAATGTATGAAATAAGTACTCCCATGACGTGTCACGTTACAGCTTGAAACAAATAATATCTAAAGTAGCACAGTTATTATTCCTTTAAACGATGTCGGTATGCTAAAAATATAATCAAGGTCACTCTAGTAATTTCGACCTCTCCTTTTATTGTGGTTTATAAGCAAGCTGTGTTGCGAGACAAGACAGCCTACAAGCCGGGTGAAACTATAAAAGCCTTCTGAGCGTTCAGGGTCCTTACGACTAACAGTACAGGCAGTTCGAAAGATAAGGCAAGTCAGTTGTGTTTTGGACAACCAAGCGAAAAAAAGAAGAAAGCTATAACCACACAGTAAACAATTACTATATGTACGAGCACAGTGTAGTGAACAAACAGATTATGTACTGTTTAGATTAGACGATTTTTCTGAACTACGACAATCACTGAAACTGGGATCACCTGAATAGTGAGTTTGATCCACTTCTGTCTGATTTAGTACGAATGAATAATTTTCGTTGATACAATATATATGCAACAATGGTGTTAAAACATGCATGCGGCCCTCCTAGTGGTAAGCGGTTATCATAGCCTATGGACGCTTGTAATACCATAGGTTCAACACAACACAAGGTTATTTTTGGTCGCAATCTTCTTTAGGGTGGAAGTATTCTACCAGTCGAATTGCTCTAAGTAGAGAGTAATTTTCAAAGTAATTTCTGTGGCCTATCTCTCTTTGAACCCCCCTTCCCCAGAGAGCTCTGGAAATTCTACTACCGCACTCACGAGCATAACAATACACATAGAAAAAGAGTAACAAATATTGGCATCCTAACCTGTAAATCTTCGTAAATATTGTTATGCCTCTTGGACTTCTTCCTGGGCGGTCCGTAGAAGAGGTCTGTGGGTGGATGGTCGACCCAATGCGTGTCGTTGAGCCAGTAGCCCTGCGCGTCCTCAGCGAGCAGCGCCTCGTAAGCGCGTCGCAAGTACGACACGTCCTCGCGGTCGATGCCGCGCGTCAGGAACTCGTACATCATCGTCATCTCCGCCATTATGTCGCGCGCCTTGAACGTCACCTTCGGGTACGATACCAGCGCGTGATCACCGCGAGATTCATACAACCTGTGCCACGATATAAACATTTATATAATATTATTATTTAAGGCTATTAAATTATTTAATTCCTAGAACAAGTTTCTCTGATATATTATTTATTCTTCATCAGAATTTTTTTATCAAAGCAACACCTATACTTAAAAACTGAAACTATTTTAAGAAGAGTTATTACTTATGTTAAAGGTAATAATTTTAAAACATGTGTTAATAAATATTGAGCCTGTAAAATGTACTGACTTGTTCTGTATCTCTGCCAACTTTTTGGTTTCGTGTTTTCTTTTGTAGGGCCGTTTCGCTTCCTTTTTGTTTGATGTTTCGTCCAAAGGCGACACACCCTCGGGCTCCGCCATCCAGGTGTAACCTGTTCGTTATTTTAATAATATACATATGGCTTTTTTCCTGCGACTTTTATTATAATTGTTCTCGAAATGAAATCACCCGCGCGCCACCTATTATAAATTGCCTATACTAATACAGAAACTTCGCGGGTATGCGTAAAACAACTCACCAAAGTTTTATCACAATCGGATGAGTGGTTTAGGAACGCAGAGGACACAAAAAATATGTCTCTAATTATACACAACAAAGTCTCAAAGTATAAAATATTAAGGCTAAACTCCAGGCCTGATCAGTAAAGATAATTGAGATTGTCAATTTGATTTAATAATTTAAAGTAGACGAATTACTCATGAGGGTCTTTTAGGTTATAAGGTGATTGATACCTTGAGATTTTCACAAAGGATCTTTTGATCCAACGGACTTATTATATACAAAAATGTGAGTAATTCTTATAAAGCTGTTTAAGGCCAAAATGTTAAGAACGTCGATTTAAAAGCGGACATATCTCACCATGGTCGTGCTGAAGATGGTTGGAAGGTCTCCGGTCTGGTCGGTCGGACGGAGGGCGACAGTACGAGTGGTCAAGCGCCACTTGGGACGCTTGGGACGCTTGCGATGCTTGCGACTGCGGTGAAGAAGTCTCTGATAGCATATCCTGAAACCATCTCAAACATAAAATATCTATTTTGGTAATACATGACAAAAATATAAATGGTTCTAAATAAAATATGTTTACGAAATTTTTGTTATTTAAATGGCTAAATCGATATAGTCCTAGTTCTTCTCTAGTCGGGAGTAGGTAATTCAAGGTCGGCCGGAGCCGTCTCTTTTTTACTATTCTCTAGTATTATTAAACACATTCGAATGTATGAACTTACGTCCATAAAGCCGTTAACGCTTATAGTAGTCTCTGAATTGTTGCTGTGGTCGCTTATCGATGCGAGTCGCTGTCTCTTATCGTTCTTTTGCCGACGTTCCTTATTCTTTCTGGACTTCAAGTTTTCATCATCCGATGAGATCTCGCCGTCCTCTAGCTCTGTATCGGGTTTTTTCTCCGGTGATTTCACATGGTTCTTGATTGGACTGGTTCTATGATCTTCGGACTTGCTTTCAGGTTTGCTGCAATATAATTTTCTAGGTAATTCATAATATCAATAAATCGATGACTCAATTAAACCAAATCTGACAGTGTTAAAAAAAATTTTACAAATATATTGTACAATTTGTATGTCTGTGATATAAATGTTTACCACCACGAAATTTATTTATATTTATTTATTTTTAAGGTTAATTGGAACACATCGCTCTAAACAATAAGGCCCGCCTGTACTATAACTTTACACAAATAATGTAAATAGTCGTATATTGTATAATATATTTTGTACGTGAAATATATTTATGAAGTAATTTTATTTTAAGAAACTATTCCAAAAATTTTGCAAGTATCACTGGTAATTTTATATGCGACATCAGATCATCAGATGAAGAATACCTAACAATATAAAACTTTATCAGAAATATTAGCTAATTACTTTCTCATGATATGAAATTTAAAAGTAATTGCAGTAAGTACATATGTAATCGAGATATTAATAAATATAATAATATGTTGTAGTAAGTGTGTATTCATTCACCTTTCGTCAGGTGGTTTCTCAGGCTGCGGCTGCGTATCCACCTCCATCTTTTTTCTTTGTTCCTCGTGGAATTCCCTTTCTATTTCCTCCATATATTCGGTATTGCGTCTTATTCTTTCCTAAGTCCGAAAAAAATTAATGAAAAAATATATTCATTTCATATATTCCATAGTTAATAAAACTGTAAAAGTAAGGGCTGTACATTAGTTTACTTTTTAATTATCGTTAGAGACCTATTATCAATATGGAATCTATACAGAGAATTTAACTTTGACTATATTATACAGGAACATTTGAAGAAATATAATAATGCGCAACCGTTCAATGTTTCCGACAGACGTTAGCGGGGACGAGGTCCAATAGACGACAACGGGGGCGGGTAATGTGCCGGGGAAGGGAAACGCATGTAATTGCGTGACATAGGCACGCTGTCACAGTACACTAAAGCAAACAGTATTTACGTCTTCATACAAACGGCCGAAACGAAATCTAGGTAAACTTCAATACACAATTAGTAAAAAATTATCATGACCATTTAAAAGTCGATGTCAAGACGGAAACGGAAGGAAGGCCAAGTCATAATATTTATCAGAAAAATAAATAAAAAAAGTCAAGGTTATGTTTTTTTATTATGATTTTTTTTATATACTATTTGAAGGAATGCTGGAAGGAAGGAGACTAAGATGATGCAACCCGATAAGGTAGTCCGACCCAGTGTCCAAACAACTAGACTCAAAGATCGCAGAAGCACTTAACCACGCGATAAGTGGAAGCTACTCTATCCCGAGAAGGACCAGGGGCATCACGACGCTTAGCATTCAGGAGGAAGTATTCAAAATTAATATTTCGCCGAATTTTAACTGGCTGTACTGAAAAAAAGTACTACACAAGTTTGGCAAGTTGGCGCACTTAAAAAGGATTACAAAATGATTTTTTTGTTGTGTAAAGCAACCCAGTATTGAACAATCTTTTTTTATAATTATTCTATTGTACCCGAGGCTTTCCTCAAAAATCCTCTCAAATCTCAAATAACCAAAAATTAAAAAAAAGTAAAGATTTATAGTAATGGCGGTTAAAAAATATCACACGACTTGGCCTGGCCTATCACCCGCTTTCGGCTTGACGTCGACTTAAAAAATTGTATACAATACGTAATTATAATTTTGATATAATAAAAACCTAGCAAAATTCATATGCAACTTATGATCCCTATATATTTATTATATATAAGGGTGCAGGTACACAGTCAGTCAGGTCGGCGGAAGTTATATTATTTTGACCGTAGATGCCCCGATATTTAAATATTATTAGTAAAAAAAACAAATTTAGAAAATCTTAATATAGGATGGATTCATAATATCTCGGCTTTAAACATAAACCATAGATCACCATTGCTTAATAATGTGTTTAACACACATTAATGTGTTTATTATGTGTCTGTTAACCACAGTGCAGCGTTTAAACTATTTGATCTAGAAATATTTATTGATACAGAGTTCTCCCGCCAATGAGAACTACTTACTATGTTCAGAGACCTCTTAAGCATTTTCGGCGCCAGCGTGCGAAAGTTATATTGCGCCCTCCCCCCCCCCTCCCCCCGCTGTTTTAACCAGAAAGGCAATGTATTTTTTAAGGATTCATAACATTATTTCCCTAAAATACTAATAATCACATCACATCCTTAATACGAAAATTAGATGATATGTAATGAAACCCTTCTTATGATGAACATAGTATAAATGTGTAATATTCAGACAAAACTTTGTAAAACATATTTCATATGCGCGATAAGAATATAACATTGCGTAAATTTGGTATCGCCCTCCCAGTGAACACACGACCAATACATGAGAGACCTCACCACCCCACATCATGTGTAAAAATTGAGTAATTATGACATATATGTAAATGTGATGTCAAGGTAACGTGATCACTGGACTTACAGTAGTGAATTATTATATCCACTATGAGAGCTAGCGCTCTAGTGATGATAATAAACGACCGTAATGTTGAGTAGTGTATGTATACTATATTAATTAATTATGTAAGAACAAACCCGGTATTCTCTCTCCTCCTCCGAGTCTGAGTAGACTCGATCTAACAATAAATCGCGCGGTTCCTCCGGCGACAGTATAGGCGAACCGAGCCGCTCCTCCGTGTCCGACGCTTCCACTGGAGGTATCGGAGTTTTCTCTGAAATGTATATTATAATATTATGTATAAAATATAACGGAATATAAAAATAATCATCTCTAAACAAAATCGCTAAATACAAACCTGTGTAATCGTTTCTAATCACACGTACCGGAATATAATAAAAGTGGTGAGAGATTTTACGCATGTTTACCAATTTTTTTAAATTTAATAAAAGCAGTACATTTCAGGATTATATTAAATATTTGTTCATCTCAAAACATCTTACCTCTCATCCTGCTTTGTTCTTCTTCACTATCAGATGAAGACGAATATACTTTTCTTAGCCTTTCTTTATTTGACACCACCTTGAACTGAAAATAAAATCATGTCATTACAGACATGCTTACTTTGGTATCAACTGGCCGTGTCGCAAAGGTTGTTCACCAAATATTATTATTATATTATGTAGCTTAATGGGTACGGCAATAGACACACGGGCTAACAAAAAATTTAATCAAATTTCAACTTCGGCGCAACCGATCACTTTTGCAAAAACATTTAAATATTTGGTGACAAACTACGCAACTAATCGAAAACTATTTGCCAACGGTAACGCAACTTATTTGTCCAGAAGGTTGAAAAAGTTTGTTTTTACGATTATAAGTTTATGCAGTATGTCCGAAAAAAATCTTATATGAAAATTCGCCTCTGCTTGTAAAAAAAAAAATATTTTTTTATTTACGTAAAGAAGTTACAAACAAGTTATTATACATTTTACTGACTGAAATGAATCACATTATTGTCATTGGTGGCTAAGTGCACCATATTGCACTTCCGACACACGATACGCGCATAACTCTCTATTTTGCCCTATACTAAACGCGCGCCAAATGCAAAACTTCAATAAAAGATGATCATCGTTACTTGACTTTGTACATTCTCACATTTTACTAATGAAGCTCAAACAGACAGAAGACGTTATCAAAGCAATCTACACAACTTGAGTCGACAACGCCTGTTGCCTAGCAGTTTCGGCTGCGTAATGTCACTCCGTGTGTAAAGAGCCTAAGTTACCTCAGCTTCGTCGAGTTCAGAGTCGTTGTCAGTATCTGAGTATATTCTCGGTGCGGGACCCTTGCGCTCGCACTCTGACTCGTCTGATGATAAACTACTCGATGACAATGACGATGACCTGAACGAAAAGATTTTACATATCATTATTATACAAGTATCACATTCTTCAGGATAACTTTACAATTCCCCTAAAATTTGTTTTATGTGAGTAATTTTAACAAAATAAATTCTGAATTCCTCTTATTAAAAACAGGATAATTATGAATGTTTCTAGATTACATAAAAAACCGTGGTGGGTATATTTAGTTTTGAATACATTATATATAAACGAATGTTTCTTTTTTGCGTTCCTAAAACGTTCATCAGAATACGATAAAACTTAGATGAAATGTTGTGCGGACTTCCGCAAAGGTTTCTGTATTTATATAATAGATGGCGTGGAAGTCAATTGATTTTCAAGACAACGGGAACGAAGTGTCGGGCAAAGCTAATTCTGTTAAATAATAATGTTTCGTTGTCTTGCTGCAAAAATCGATTATCTCGAACATGCTGCATTTTGGAACCTTGCGACTACGTGATTGTGTAAATCTCATAATTAACTATAATTTAGCAATGGCTAGCTTAGCAATTACGAGTTTCTTTAGCCAATCAGTTCCTACGAGTAGAGAATTTAAAAAATAACATAATCCACATATTTCAATATTTTTTTTTAGTCCAATCAAGTTAATCGGTGTATGCTGCAGGATGGCTTTATAGTAGATAGGACCGATTTGCTGTAGTGTCGTAAGTAGGAATTTAGTAAAACCTTGCAGCAATATAGTGTATAGAATAAAGGATATCACATATTTTATTTACAATTTCCAAGAAAAGTCGAAAAGTATTGTACATTCCAAGAAACTAAAAAATAATATTAATTAGAAGCCTTTGTATATCACAACAGTTCATTAATAAATAATGGTTGGTCCACTTTTCAGTAAACTAATTTATTTATATTTACAAACAATAATATCTGCTAAATATACATCTATTCGGGAAACATATTAACTGGATATTGGTATTAAATATCCAGTTAAGCTATTGTTTATTTTATCTATAGTTTAGTGATGTTTTCAAAATGTGCAGACCTATTCAATAATACAGTAACTATATTAATTACAGCAAGCCTTAAACATGCTAGTTTTTCTTTTTATTTACTGGCAACGTGTGGATTACCCACAATTCTGCCAAAATCACGTGAATAGCAAATTCTTTGAATTCTTAGTGTAAGCTTCAAACATCGCTTTAACCAGACACGGCTCTCTTGTTAAATCTGTTAAGTGAGTTTGTCTGACAACTTAAAATATATATTGAAATCCACTTCACTTATGCACAATAACCTAACTATCTCACGTAAAATTACACCAAAATTCCATAATATAGGACTATATAACATAAGTTTACGAATTAAAATAAAAACTACCACATGACAGATCAAGATCCCATCAAAAACTCACTTGCATGAGTTATAAGTATTTTAATGCATATCTATATTATTATTTACCTGGAAGAGCTGCTTGAAGTTCGCCTTCGACCTCTCGATAGGTAGGAACCAGTTGTCCTATTCTGTGGACTGGACGGTACTTCTTTTTCTTCATCTGAATTTTGCACCATTTCCTCCTAAATTATCAGCATTGTTTTAATTTTATTTTAGTTACTAAGCGACCTGATATTTTATAACCACATAAATTTATAATATTAAATTTAAATAATTTACTAATTATATTAGTATCACGTATATATGCATAAGTATATATCGATAGAGGAAAGACTTATGAACCGAGGTTCTCAAACTGGGTGTCGCAGGGTATATACTAGAAGAGACGCAATCTTTCGAAACCTGCTCGAGTTCAGCGAATACAGCAGTTTAAAATATAAATACCATGAAAGTAGCCAAGTAGAGTTCTGTATATAGGTGTATTCAGAAAACTATGCTGTTGGCAAGGCTTTAGTGAAAAGACTTGTTCGTTTTACATCAACTTATTACAGGTATTTTATCTGTGAGTATGCATGTGCAAAGTACGCTTATACTACCATCACAAAATAATAGTTCACTTTTGACGTTTCTCGTTGATCATCACGAACTAACTTTACTCGAACGTTTTAACATAAAATAAAAATTTTAAAAATACGTAAACACTGAAGCAATGTATTCGTAGTTTTGTGACTATTTTTAACCATTTCTTAACAGAGCATAATCGATTACGTTCCGAAAATAGAATCTGTTAATTTATTATTTACGTTTTAACATATAAAGGTAAAAACTTTATAAAACGTTTTTAATTTTTCATTCATTTAATTTAGGCAAACCATATTAAAATTCATAAAAGTATATTAGCTACAAATGTATTGATCTGTGTAAAAGAATGCATAGTGCCATAAACTTATCTGTGCAGTAAATGGTGGCGCTGCTGTGTATTAAATTTGTAATTTGAGGTGATAATCAGTAGTTAAATTTCTTAGTACTAAATTTTGCTACTAATATATTAGCACATGAGCTAGCGTGGTTACTACAGACACCGAGTTACGCTCACACAGGCGAAACTAGTCCTCAAATATTATACCGCAATTATTAAAGATGATGTTGTCTTTCTTTCTTCTTAGTTTGAGTATATTAGATACAATTTAAGAAATAAATAAATTGAACCTTAAAAAATAAGCTATTGAATAAATCCAGTGCCTGTATTCCAAAATTCGGGAAACACGGCTCAGTATTTTAAAATAGTCTTTTTTATTGTAGTGCTATAGTGTGAGTTAAGATTCATGTAAATCAACTGTTAGAATTTCTAATGAATTTAGGTCTGATTTAAGTCATGTCCTTGTAAAATACTGTGCTAGTATATGGACTAATATTATCTTCTATGTAGAACGAAAAATAATTTAAAAGATTAAATGTTGGAATCGATTTTTAATGAGAATCGGTTACTCTGGTTACCAATTGTAATTGGTATCATTCCTAGTTACGTGACATCGGTAGCTGTCAAAAGTGACCTATTATTTTGTGATGTACATAACAACTTATACAGGTAAAAATCCAGTTTCATTTATTGCATTAAAGACGATTCGAGGTTTAAATTTGGAGTGTTTTCTTTTTTTCTCATCTCTCGCGCTTCTGGATGCGACTAGAGCAGAAAAGGTAAAATATGTGTTGACTTTACAGGTGGACGGCTTGGCGGTATTTTTTATTACACGGCAAGGGTGGAAAAAGTTTGAGAATAATTGGACTAAAGCATCATCAGCGAAAAGCATCTACCACGATGATCACTGACCCAATTGCTGCAAGAAAGTCAGGGAAAGTTCCGGATTACAAATAGTAAAAACAAATTACCTGATCACTTAGCCTCTTAGATGAATCTTCATCCATAACAACAGGAGAGGGTATTTTCCTTTTTTTTCTGAAACTCGGCATTTTGGGTATAGCGGCGCGCAGACCCAGCCCGATACCAACACCGTAACCGCCGAGGTCGAGGTCCCGTGACTCCATTATTGACTTTATCGAGTCCACAGCCTCCTCCTTCTTGTTCGAGATATCCTATACAAATCATTTTCTGATATGAACAAAATTCTACTTTATATACAGACATTTAAAGGACTGCTACTAAGATGAATATCATTATAAAAATTAACAATGGTATTTAGAATCTAAAAAACAAACCATATGCATGTATTTACGTACGCTAAAACATTTTAAGGTCGTTTCGACGTGTCACTAAATTTCTATTTTCTATAAATTATGACTCGGAAGAACTACGATACTCGTTTTAGTTTAAATCGACAGCTCTCGTCAAGATTTTTCGATTGCGTTTACAAAACTTTAGAGGATAATAGTTATGTGAATATATAGGATGTTAACATCAAAAAAAATTTAAAACTTAAAACAATGTCGGCCTATACTCATTAAAAAGCCAAACTAAAATATAGAATTCGTATTCGGTTGGAAAGGGCTTCTCAACAGTAATTTAGTGATACTCATAAAACACTATATTTTTATAATAGAGTGAAACAGTGTTGGGAACGTAAAAAAACGAAAACGTCTGAGCGACCTAAAAATTCACTATCATCATTTTTTCATAACACGCCTAAAGAAGTACAACTTCAATAAAAATAAACTTACTAACGAAGCTTGCTTACCAAGAAGTCCGCATGGGAAAAAGTGTCCAGAGGTGAACAGACAACCAGCGTTTCTGACGTAAGTCAAATAAGTAATGGACAAAATTGAAACATGCTTATTACTCGAACCAAGAAAAAATTCCAGGCTAAATACTGGTAACCAAAAATGCAGGTTCTATTTTTTTCCTTGTTTGTAATTGACTCTATAAAATATATGTGTAGTATCGTTTTGATAAAGTTACCTGTAATGGTTGGCCAATATCTTCCTTAGGTTTAACAGTTTGTCGAGTCTTCCTGCTTTGTTCATCCCACCACATTTCGAAACTCTTGAATGCTGTACTCTCAATCATCTTCTTATTAAAATCCTTCTTTAATATCTGCTTTAGCTCTGTCGTCACGCGTTCTATCACACTGTTTATCGTTGGATAATATGGATTATCCAATTCCTGAAACATTACTTTTGACTAAAACTATTGATACTGTTTTCTCCGTTTATGTAAGGATCTCTCTTTCGCACTCTTTATGTGTGTGGCTGTGTACTAAAAGTAAATTACATTGTAAACTCTATATAACCAAGTTTTATTTATCGAAAAACTCTTTAAAATATAAAAATTAGTTACCACCGCGCCGGTACATATAATTACAGTTTAGTCGTATACGTTAAAAATTCTAAAACCTTCACATTTATACGTTTTTTGTGTCGTGTTTCTTTGCTTCTTGCTACTTTTGCGAACGGCTATTGCGACCGTTTTTTTACCATATGCTGCTAGGAAACCAAACGAAACGGTTCCTTTTACCGTATGGTGAGAATACACCTATGTTGGATATATCATAATTACTCACCAGTTTTGTTGAGGTCAGGGTCAGGATACTTGGATTCCACCAGATTCACAGTTTTTGATTTTTCTTTATTTTATATCGACAACGATGTTCGTACCGGTGCGCGCGCGAGAGAGAGGCGGTTGTAATAGGAAGAGTTAGGAGGGTGAAAGGGGAGGCACTATGTCTGGAACCTCCTCGTGGTGTGCCCTGGGCAACGTCAGTCTTTATGACTGGCGGCCAATACCAGACCGATGGCGTTCCTCCCCTGTACCCCTCTGCTCATCAGAGGAGACAGGGGATGGGGCAAGAGTGGACCTACTTCGACTCGTCCACTATGGACGGACTCGTCTTTGACGGCGGAAGAGGAAGAAAACCTCCTTAAAAAATTGAGAGGATACAACCTCTTTAAAAAATCGCTGATGGCGGTGGATTAAACCACCTTAAAAAATCACGGACGGACTGTGGTGGAGTAAACCACCCTTTAAAAAATCACGATCGGACGGTGGAAGATAACCACCTTAAAAAATTACCGAGGAAGACAACCTCGTTAAAAAATTACCAGCCAGAGGTGGAGAAAACCACCAGCATAAAAAATCAAGGACGGACAGTGGAAGGAAACTACTTTAAAAAATAACCGGAGGGTTGAGGATGAGCACCTCGTTAAAAAATCAAAGCCGGATTTTCGAGAAAGGACGGGAGCTAAATGCCGGCAGAGGAGGAAACCTCTATAAAAAACCAACGACGGACTGGTGGGGGAGGGGGTGCGTTCATTCGCCTCCTTCTCCTGCCGTTTCACGGACGGCAGAGGAGAAAACCTCGGTAAAAAATCAAAGCCGGATTTTCGAGGAAGGACAGGAGCTAAATGACGGCAGAGGAGGAAACCTCTATAAAAAACCAACGACGGACTGGTGGGGGAGGGGGTGCGTTCATTCGCCTCCTTCTCCTGCCGTTTCACGGACGGCAGAGGAAAAAACCTCGGTAAAAAATCATAGCCGGGCTAGCGGGGTGGGGGTACGTTCATTCGCCCCCTTACCCCCGCCATATGCCAAACATTATGGCAGAGGCAGAGGAGAAAACCTCTATAAAAAACCAACGACGGACTGGTGGGGGAGGGGGTGCGTTCATTCGCCTCCTTCTCCTGCCGTTTCACGGACGGCAGAGGAGAAAACCTCGGTAAAAAATCATAGCCGGGCTAGCGGGGTGGGGGTACGTTCATTCGCCCCCTTACCCCCGCCATATGCCAAACATTATGGCAGAGGCAGAGGAGAAAACCTCTATAAAAAACCCAACGCCGGGTGTGTGTGGGACCCAGGGGTGCTTCATCCGCCTCCTTCTCCTGCCAGGCCGAACCAAGGAGAGATGGGTCGGGGGGCCTGTCTTCCCATTGCACTGGTTTGGCGGACGGGGAGACAGTTTCGTTCACCGGGCTGTCTCCGTCAGCGGGCGGCCCTTACGGGCCTTGCCGCTGGAGCGGCACGGTAGTATGCTACCGCTGGTCCCGTGTCGCCCCATTACGGCGGCGGACGGTGTACCGTGGAGTTTTAGTGAGTAGGAGTCTCACATAACCACTCGTCCCCCCGGGAGGGTGTGTACTCATGACGGGTTTCTCCATGTTTAAAAAAAAGGAGGGTGAAAGGGGCGTCAAAATGGTGGGTAACTGCAATTCTCCAATCAAATCCGCCCATATTGGAACGTGTATGTTTTGTTCCGTTTTATGCATACTTTGACTGTACACCCATATGTCTAAAAATACGTCACTGAAAACCGAATAAGAAAAACTTTTCGGTAAGCCGTAATGGTCCAAACCCGGTCCAAAGGTTTGTTTGGTTAACATTGTTACCCATATATTGAAACACTCTATATAATGTAACAGTCACTCTCAATACGAAACAATACGTTATTATTTAAATACCAATAAACATTAATTTCACTAAACTTCAAACAGTATAGAAATGGACTTCGTAAATACAGTGGGATTGATTCTAAGAAATGTGTTCATTTATTTGTTGTAATTGCCTAGCACGTGTTTTACTTAACTTACATATTATATATAGTCTTAAAGCTATGCGTTATCTTTACGTTATCATAAACCTTCCGTAAGAAATTCTCTATATGACAGTGAAAACCGTATACATATCGGTTGCGTGGTTTAAAAGAAGTAAGCGGACAAATAGACGGAAGCGGATAGCGACTTTTTTATATCATGTACTGCATGAAATTGATTAGTTAATAGTATAATGTGTAGATACTGATACACCCCTTGAAAGTAATCCTGGCGCCGCCCATGGCTCCTGGATTATGCCATATAAAGTTTACATTGCATGTATTTATCAAAGGATGTCGGATGCATATCAAAGGTAGGAAGGAGAGTGTAAAATATAACATACCTGAGCGGGTACTACGGGCTCTTGATAATGTTGGTAATGATGAGGTAATATGGGTTGCGTAGCAAAACCGCTGCCGTATGCCATCGCAAGGTCCGCCGGCCCTCCATACGTAGGAGGGGGATATGCTATAAATATTGCACACATTACTTTTTAATTTATACATCTTTAGGTGCGGTATGAAAAAAATATGATAGTGAATTTTTACACATTATAAAAAAATTCTACACCATGAAGTTGATTACTAAACCTGGTAAAGATAGTCAAACTCGATGTTCTTTTTTTATGCAGTATCTGTGCCATCTAGAAATAAATTACAAATGTTGAAATCAATTATAATGAATGCTCTGTGGTTAACTAATTAGCAAATAATTGTTTGCAAATATAATATTTTTAGATTTTTGTAATTATATATTTTTTAATAATATGTGGAACATTCAAAAATATAAAAATAAAAAATCTTTATTCT
Source organism: Saturnia japonica (assembly GCA_033032175.1). NCBI lineage: Eukaryota > Metazoa > Arthropoda > Insecta > Lepidoptera > Saturniidae > Saturnia > Saturnia japonica. The sequence continues at coordinate 9,491,354 of CM065324.1, read as the reverse complement.
ATTTAAGCCCTAAAGAAGGCACTAATGAACGTCACAACACTACTGCCTGTTCGGAAAATATCCCAATCATCGAGAGGAACCGGTAAGGAACTCGATCGGGTTTATCTTTTTTTTTAACCATACAAATATGTAATATATAGCACAATACAAATATGTAAAATATAATTATATAATATAAAACTAAAATTATAATTTAGTGATGCACAGAGAGGGAGTCACTTCCAGACATCACTATCATTTACATAATGATTTATTTTATTTTATTTGGAAAACATAGTGTTTAAATTCTAAATGGATACGAAATATTCATTAATTGTACACCATTTCCACCCTATATCCTCTTGACAGTAAAATCCGCTTAACATGGTCCTTGAACTTGTTCAACAAATCAGTAATGTGTTTCGGGATCTTATTATAAAGCCTGACACTATTACCTAAAACACTTTTATTGGACCTACTTTGTTTAAAACACGGCACGACTAATTTATCTCTATTTAAAACTAACTTGACTAAGTTTTTACAAATATACATTAAGTTATCAAGGATGTATTTGGAGAGCAAAATTAAGATATTATATTCCTGGAATTTGTTCTGTAGTGATTCGCGAGGTCTCAGGTTATAAATTGTATGACTTGCCCGCTTTTGTAATATAAATATGATATCTACCCCAGCTGCGGATAAGCGAAGTAGACTAACCTAGCAATGGCAATCTCTGTTAACTGACGAATCTTACGTACTGCGAATGCAACAGAGCTTTATCTTCCAGCCTACTTTTTAATGTGCGGACTCATTGTAATTTTGAATCAAGAGTAATAACCTAAGAAAATATTACTGTCAACTAAGCCTACTAAATTCCTTTCTATCTTAATACTACTATCAACACGCCGGACATTGGGCAAGGCAAATCTCATACATTTGGTTTTTTTTGCATTTAGCAGTAAATTATTTAAAGCAAACCATTCAGAGATTTTAACTAAAGTATTGTTTAATTGCTTAAGCTCCGAAACTATTATTTTCTCTATTTTTTTTTTTTATCGATCCAAATAAGAACCATGCCAGCACCGTTTTCAACCAGCAACGAGAGACAAAAAAATGGTCCTAAAATCGATCCCTGAGGAACGCCGATTCTAGCCAATGATCCCGAAGACGTTCCCCATTTACAGTTACTTTAAATCAGAGATTAGAAAGTCAAGAGAAGTTCCACAAACACCATAATATTTTAGTTTAAGTATCAGCGTGGTGTGATCAATACAGTCGGAGGCTTTTGGGAGATCACAGAATACAACGATTGCATCCTGCGATACTTCCAATGACCGAAATATATGACTTATTAGCGTTGTACCAGCGTCAGTGATAGATTTCGATTTTATAAATCCAAACTGCCAATCATCCAATATCCTGCGTTTATTAAAATACTCTCTCTACTGCAACAGCTTAATAAGGAACCAGGTAGGTAAGATGGAACTCGTCAATGCAAAACTAACGAAGTTACAGTGTCTGTCAAGTGTATATATCTGTCAATCATCGATCGAGTGACTTATCGATAAATACCTGGCTCATCGACGCGATTATGGGACTCGATATAGATCGAATTACACGGGTGTAGGTTGTTTTTATATGGATTAACCTGCTTAAGTATAATTTTCTCGAAAATCTTACTAATCAAAGGAATAACAAAAATTGGTCTATAATTACTAAGATTACTTCTACCGCCTGATTTCAACAATGGAACTACTTTATTTATTTTCATCATATTAGGGAAAGTTCCTGAAAAATAAGGACTGAACTACTACTACTATTAACATTCCCCAAATGTCTTTAGTATTTTTAAAGTTCAATTGTTTTAAAGGTCTTATTCCACCTGCACTAATGGATATAAAATTAAATGTAGAATATAAAGGTGTAATAAGCTTTTCAAAAAGTGATGCGGCACCATGGGGTGACGATTTTATATGTTTGGTTACTTCTAAATGTATATTCATGAAATAATCTTGGAAATCAGTTGCTACCTCTAAGCTGTTTAAGATATGTGTTGAGATAAAATTATGTTAAACATAAAATGAACAATTTGTTTCTGAACAGAACAGTTTTTTAGTTCTTAATTCGTCCGAAGTGTGGCGCCTTTCTCTCTTGTCGCGTCGTACCATTAATTATGTATTGTCTTGTTTTGTCTGTGACAATTTGTAACTACATTTATGTACAGTATTTCAATAAACGTTAAGTATCGAGGTATAATTTCTACAATATGTACTCCTCCGTCGACGTTTAGATTTTGTTTATTTGTCAAAATATTTTTGTCTTATAAGTAGATTTAAGAACTTTATTTCTTAATAATATGGCTTTTGCAGCAGCACAAACACGTTTAAAGTTTTTCGAATAATTTGTAACATAAGCATGAAACGAATCACAATAGTCAAACAAGTTCGTGCGCGACCGTCATATGTGAGAGACGTTGGCGGGGACGAGGTGGCACAACATTAAGTCACTACAATACACTAAAGTAAACTGTATGTTGTCTCGGCAGTGTTCTTGAAATAATTACCTAAAGCCGCTCGGTAGATAAACACGCACTAGGGCGTATTTCTTGGGTTACATACTTACGTATTTGATACTGCTATATTAAAATGTTATTATTATCATTTCACCAAAATATATTATCTACTAGAATTTTCGTAAGTTTTAATTCAAATTACATTTAGTCAAAAAAGTATCGGGAATGGATTTTTTGTTTTGTTTGGTTTAGTGTTGTTAACTTGGTATAACTGTTTTTCATTTTGGCGCGGAGTTTGAGTTTCATCTGTCGTTTAGATTAAATACAGTGCTGTTTTTAGTTACATCATATTTAATGTGTATTGCGAATTTCATGATGAACAAAAACAACGAACAGAGTTTGTCTTAAATTTTGCATCGCCAATGGAACTTCGTGTTTGGTGACACTCAAAATCAAAATCAAAATATCTTTTATTCAATTTAGGCCCTAAGAAGGTACTTATGAATGTCAAAACACTACCACCGGTTCGGAAAACATCCCAGACATCGAGAAGAACCGACAAGAAACTCGATCGGGTTTATCTGATTATCTTTTCTTTTTTTACTGGTTATACAGTACTTAATTATATACAGTTATTATCATTTTAAGTAGATGTACAGAGAAGGAATCACATCCAGACATCACCATTATTCACGTAATCAGTCACCCTATAATACCCCTTTGACAATAAAACCGGCTTAACAAGATTCTTGAACTGAAAACGATACAGATTGTTTTTATCAAAAACACGTGCTAGAGTGGTACAAAGCGTTCAAAAGCGGTCGAGATATGCTGGGAGATTTGCCTCGCCTTGGTAGACCATCTACGTCATCAACTGAAGTTAACATCGCAAAAGTGAAGGAAATAGTGACTGAAAATCCTCATTCAAGATTGATAGAGATAGCCATTGAACTTTCTGTATCTCACGAGTTGACCCGTATCATTTTAAATAATCACTTGGGTATGAAACATGTTGCCGCTCTGCTAGTACCAAAAGACCTGAATTTTCTCCAAAAACTCATTCGCATAAGAGTTGCTGAAGACATGCTAGAACGAGTCAATTCCGACCCTACATACATGAAACGCATTGTTACTGGTGACAAGAGGTGGGTTTACGAGTTTGACATGCAAACTAGTCTACAAGCTTCGGAGCTGCACCTTCCAACTAAATCGAAACCAAAAAAACCACGCCCAAGTCGATCAAAAGTCAAAGTCATGTTGACTGTTGTCTTTGACTATCGCGGTGTTGTGCACTCGAAATTCTTACCGGAAGGTCAAACAGTAAATAGAGTTATATTATTTGAGCGTTATGCGGAATCTGAGAGAGCAAATTCGACGAAAAAAGCCATCATTGTGAACGAATTTTTGACCAAAAACTCAACAAATACCATCGAGCAACCACCTTATTCACCAGATATGGCTCCAGCCGAATTCTTTCTTTTTCCTAAACTCAAATTACCACTTCGTGGCACCCGTTTTTATTCGGTAGAAGACATAAAGGAGAATTCGCGACGAGATCTAAACTCAATTCCGGACAAAGCCTTAAAAAAATGTTTTGATAATTGGATTATTCGTTAGCGTAGTAGGGCAATAAAATAAATTAGGATGAATAACTAACATTTTGTGTATTATTGATCTTTCCCGGTACTTTTTGGCAGAGTAGTATTTCTATTTGACTTTTATTTCTAATTTCAAAAGTGATTTCGATTTAGTTACCTAGATTTCGTTTCGGCCATATTTATGAAGACGTAATACTGTTACTTCAGTGTACTGTGACTTGTACGTCACGCAATCGCACGCGTTTCTCTTTCTTCTTACATTACTCGCCCCCGTTGTCGTCTATAGTACCTCGTCTCCGTCAACGTCTGTCGGATACATAGGACGGTTGCTCACGAACTTGTACAAATATTGTTGTCAATGATTTTCTATAATATAAGTCACATAACCAGTCTCTACTTTTTATAATACCTTTATTATATTATATGTTATTATATTATAATTCCTATCTAAGTTTGTGTTCAAAACAGTAGTACTATTACAGTACAGTAGAACAGTAGTATGTAGTAATACAGTAGAACTAGTAGTAGTAGTATACAACACATTCATGTTGTCAATTTATAATTTTCTTCTAGCTATCTAACCATCCTCTATTGTGGACGTAAATTAACCTTTAGTGATAGTTTGGCTATTAAAAGTATAGCTTTTAACACGCATACATAGCTACACGTGCCCACTGTTTAAAAAATCTATACTAATATTATAAAGCTAAAGAGTTTCGTGTGTTTGTTTGGTTGAACGCGCTAATCTCAGGAACTACAGGTTCAATGAAAAAAATATTGTAGTGTTGGATAGCCCATTTATCGAGGTAGAAAGAAAGAAGGAAGGAAAGAAAGAAGTAAAGAAGGAAAGAAGTAAGGAAGGAAAGAAAGAAGGAAGGAAAGAAGGAAAGTAAGAAAGAAAAAAGAAAGAAAATAAATTTATTGCCTTGAAAATACGGGCACACAGTTTTTACAAAGAAAATTAACATTCCATTGAAGACTAAAAATTAAAGAAAAAAAAAAGTTACGATAAAGATGATAAAGAACTCGACCACCATACACATAGTAATAAACCCATCAATAATTTTTATTTCAAGAAGTTTCATTTCTATCACGTATACGTGCAATTTTTTTATACATAATTTATACAATTCGCGCTTGTTCTAAATTTATTTTATTTATTCTCTTGTGAGTAAAAAAGTGTTTCATTCACTGTTATCGATGAATAAAATGCCCTTTTTTGAGTGACAATGGTAAAAAATATATTTTCAAACACACTTGTACGGAACAGTGTTATAATGTGCAGGCTATCTTGGGTGAAACCCCTAAATAAAACCCAAGGGCCTTTTTTGCGCTAACGCCCGAGAACGTAATGGCTTTTGTAATTGATGTAATTTTTTTACAATCCATGTGGCTGTATACGCCTTAGCGTCTTTTACGTTTCTGAACGTAACATATTATTATCTATGGACCACACAAGTCAACCAACAGCATAAAAAACTCGCTCTACGCAAATTTTGTAATTGTTGAGTTGAAGAGTATTGTGAAGTAATATTCATTACTCGAAAATGTAATGAAAAACATTGCATGTTACACGGCCGGTACAGAAATTACAAACATCCGCTCATCAAAACACTCAGTCTTCGACTTCGTGCTTCTAATAGACTCTCGTTCGTAATTCCTTATTTACTCAAGATACAACGTACTATTGGGTTAAATACTTATTATTGTTCGTATTAAATAATACATCTTCATAGAATGCAATATATGTTAAAACTACAAGCAAACGAGATATTTACCCGTTTGCGGCCATACTGGTTGATAGTAGTGTGGATGTGGCGGGTAATAATACGCCTCGGCCGGAACTTGCTCTTCGATCTTTGGCTCTGTTGACGAAAGCGATGATAACGACATCTGTGGATTTCAATCAGACTCTTTAAACGTCAACAGAACGAAATGTCGGTATATAAAAACAAATTTCGTGCAGACATATTCTCCGTAAATAATTTATAATGGCAATAAATAAGAAGTACTGTATTAAGGCACAGTAATGTATAGTTAGCATAGGTGGCGCCCGGACGGCAAATCGTGGTTCTGGGATCTGTTAGAGGAGAAAAGGTAAAATATGCCATGGCTTTCTAGGAGGAGGAATTTTTTTACAAGTTGTATTCAGGTAACAGTGGCGTAGCTAACGCAGATGACACCCAGAGCGGTTAATCAAACTTTTGGTGCTGGCTAAAACAGAAAAGGTGAAATATGCTAGGTTATACAGATGGACGTTATTTTTTTAAAAAGCTGTATTCAAGCACAGCTCTGTTGTTAACATGGGTGATACCCGGAGCTGCCAAGCGCTCTTCAGATGAACTTTTTTTGTGGTTTCACTACATTTACTTACTTCTTTTATTATCTAAGGGGCCATCCATAAATTACGTCACACGTTTAGGGGGAGGGAGGGGGGGGGGTCGACGAAGTGTGACATTGTGTGACAAGGGTTGGGGAGGGGCCCCAAATTTTGTGACATCACATTTTTTCAAAATATAATATTTTATATCTAAGTACATTAGAACTTCTTTAAGTCGAAAACCTCCCAAACTCGAAAGAATGTGTTCCCTTCCATTCAAGCCCCAAAACATCCGTTGCACTAAATCTCAACCCTCTAGTCAAAATAATCAGAGAAAAAATTAAATTGGACTTCTGTATCTCGAACATAGCAATGTTTTATTTAACAACTTTTACAACTCGATTATTTGAAACTTATTACCTTTATAGTTCGAAGAAAAATAAGTTACCGACTTTAAGAATATTATCGACAATGTAAGTACACCATTGTTTCTTAGAAATAAATTTAGGAGTATACAATAAATAGGATTACCAGGAATTTATGACTCACGTTAACATGTGTTTGCTTTTTGATGTTGTGTTTAATTTTATTATTTTTTATTTCATTTGAACTTTAGCGAAGCAAGTCATCTTGTTTATTTTGTCCATTTATTGTTGCTCAGACGCTATTGTTAATTTATTGTTTTTACTTTTGCTTTACGACTGTAATTTGTATTTTAATACCTGTGCGAGTCAAAGTCTTTGCACGTGTTCTGTTTTTGAAATTTTTTGATGAAAAAATGGAAATAAAAATAATTGCCGAACACTGCTGTTTCATTTCATAAATTTCTAATTATAAAATTGCAAAATATGTGACATCACACTAGGTAGGGGGGAGGGGTCAAAAAATCATGAAATTCATGTTACGTAATTTATGGTTGGCCCCTAACACATAAAATCAAGAAACTTTGAAACGTTTGCTACATTTTAAAAACGTTGTCCTCTAAGTGTAAGTGTATTAACTTATGTTTGTCAAAATCATTGGTAAAAATAATAAAAAATTAATAAAATGATTTTTTTATTTTAGAGAATGCATAGAATCATAGGTTACCTGATCGTCTTGCAAATTGTCCTGCTGGTCCCGGTCGTGCTGCGGGGGTGCGACGGGCGAGCGCCTCGGCTCCTCGCCCGTTAGCAACTCATCTTCCGACGAAGATATATCAGATCCGATTTTATCTACTGACAGCATATTTTTAAGTTTCTGATCTTTTGCCCTCTGCAAATTTACGAAAATTTAAATACAGTATTATCGGCATTGTTATACAACCCGTAATAAAATATAAAAAATAAGAGTGCACATTTATTGCCTACGAAAATATTGCAAGGTTCGAGAGCCGTCATTCTTATGTGTTTTTTTTTTCATTGTTTCGATTACTATGTAGAGGTTCTCGAACAGGAAAAAATGGACAGACCCATTAATGATATAACAAAGTTTTAAGTGGAACGAAACAAACAAGCCGTAAAGCTGGATTGTGACGAAATTTTATTTTGCATATACTAAATAATATATTAAATGCCGTAATGCACAATATGATAAGCATCACTTTCACTTTATATCACTTTATTCTACTTAATAAAATACATACTTAAGACCGACTGACAGACAACGCACTGTTTAAACCAGTTGATCTAGAGAGATGAATGGTTTTAAAAAGAAGTTTCTTTATACGATGTAGGTGAGCACTAAGAAAGTTTTTGTAATCATCCTCAAGTGGTTTAAGTAGATAAAAATTAAAAATAGTTGCAAGGATGTTAATAATTTGCTGGAAATTACCTTTTCAATTGTAATTTTCAGATTTTCTAAGTAGAATTCTCTTGATAAATACGGCGAGGGTGTCGCCGATAGCGGCTCTGGATTTATTTCTTTCGTTTGATTTATAGATATAACACTACCTTTATCTTCACTACCTGATCCTAAAAAAAATAATCATTTTTATACAATAACTGTTTTATTCGTCTTGGCATGAAGACAAAAAAAAATCTTATAAAAAAAATGTATCGGGAACATGAACATTCTTAAATAATCTGATAAATGTACTTAAGCAACATAATATCCTGTCATAGTCTTGCATTTACTGTAAGAAATAAATGACCCTAAATGGAATATAAGCTTCGTACATCAATTTGTTGTTACGAATTGTTTATGCATTATTACCCTCATCATCAGTGGGGGGATTGTGAGCATCAAGATCAGGAATCTTGTTCGGCAACCTGTCGTCATCTTCTTCTTCAGAGGAGAGGCCGAGCGTGAGGAATGGCGGTGCCAGTCCACTACCGCCACTAGCTCCCTTTAGTAACATCGCTATTCTGCGGATACAGTGCGTCGATCAAATATATCTTTAATATAAAATTAATTACAATAACAAGATAATAGGAGATATGATCATGTGGTCGCTTATAAGGAGTATAAATATGTTTTACTATTTGTATTACTACTAATCTAAAACTAGGTCTGTAAAGCGGTTTCGTAAGCTTTATATTTTTGCTCCGCTCCTTAGGATACTTAGTAGCATAACCTTACTCAATATACGCTCGACAATGAGCTGTCTATACTTCGTAAGTACGTTAAAAGTTTTTAATAAAAACTCGATATATATCAGATGGAAATTTTTCAAACAAAATTGTGGAAGGGCTACTACCACTTTATTATACTATCGCAATGTAGTTATGTAAGTACAGTCTTTTGTTATGTAGAGAACACACACACATACAAACACCAAGAAAACCACATCGAGGCAACCTATAAGTAATATACCTTATATAGAAATACCGTACTATTTGAGATTTGTTATAGATTACCACAGCTTACAGTAAATCTGTAGTTTTGTCTGTACATTTAATATTTTTCAAAATTTCCAAATAGACATACTAAATGAATGATCCTGACCACGAACATGCCTTTTAAAAAAATGCCTGTCTGCTTGTTGGTCCGGATTAATTCAAATGCGGTACAAAATTTTCTACTCAAAATTGTAAACAGGATGTTTATGTCATTAGTCAATTGATAGGGTATAAGGCTGGTTTTATAGTGATGCTTACAGCAAGCGCTCAAAAGCCCTCTGATGGCCCGCGCAAACTGTGTAACGTGTTTAGTCACTCTCGGGTGGTCCGTCGCCTTGTACAAATGGGAATATGAACATAAGACAACTTGCGGCACGTCTAATCAGTGTGGCAATGTGCCGCTCTTTGACCGCAGCAGGGGGTGCTGACCGGTGCGCGTCCAGAAAGCGCTGGCGACACGAGCGCAGATTACCGACAGCGCGGGTCTGATGCGTAACAATAAAACGAGAGTAGATACTAGAAACATTTGTCGCATATGCGCACGCGACGCTTACGACACGCGCGATCACAAGCGTGGCTATAAAATCAGCCTAAGAAATATTACTTTCAGTAATCGTAAAAAAGATCCAAAAAAAAAACTATTTTCGTTAATTCTTGATTGACTTTGATGAAATTTTGTACACGGGAAGTATAAGTCATTTCTCAATTGATAGGCTGTATGAATTGTCCATAGTATATGAATAAATATAAAATTACGAGATGAAAATAACTACTACGTAATATCAAACGCGTACGGAGCTGCGGACACACCTCTAGTTAATTATAAACCTCAAAAGATTGTTGGTTTTTTTCGTTTGTTTAGTTGACCGCGCTAATCTCTGGAACTGCCAGCAAGATTTGGGTAAATATTTATGCATTTTTAAACCGCGACGCAAAAAGAGGGGTATCTGCTTTTCTGTGTCTCTCTGTGTAATATTAGCTCCCAAACAGCCTAAACGATTTTAATCTAGTGTTTTTTGTTTGAAAGGTGATTTGATCGAGGGTGTTCTTAACTATGGTTCAAGAAAATCTGTTCAGCCGTTTGAAGATTATCAGCTCTTTTGTAGTTGATAAATAAATCTAAGTATCTTCCATAGGTCGAATTGAGTCGAGATTTGGTATTGTTACTTCGACGATATGAGTAAAACCTTGACCTAATGCTGCAGCATCATTTGGAATCTGCAGGAAACCTAACTCTGCACCCACTTACAGCAGATATATCGTATTTGGGCTCATTGGAATGGTCTCAAGGAATAGATTATTTACTTTTGTCGGAGGTTTAATAAATAGTCTATTTATTGAGAAAGTTTGTAATGCTATATAACTTCACGGTACGACCCTAAGAAGCAGAGCAGAAATTATGAATGTGAAGTAAAGCTGTACGCAAGTACGAGGAATGAGATCAACGATATACTACAAGGGTGTGTTAGCGGCAGCGCTGTACAGAGTTTGTCGAATAAATAGCACACAATTTGAAACAAGTTGGTAAGAAATATACCTGGTATCTAGATCGACATTCTTCGGTTCATCAGCGGGCGGAGGGGGCTTCAGGTCGGGTTCTTTACTTTCCGCGCTGTCTTCCGGCGGCCGGGGCTCTGATGGTTCACTGGTCTTAATTTCAGGCGGTGGTTCCTAAGTTTAATATTTCAAATTTATAATAATGAAGCCAGTAATGTCAGTCCTACATATAATTTAAGCGAGTTTTAAAAGATTAATTCTTTGTAGTTTTATAAACAATCTAGCAAAAGATCTAGATTGTTTATTCTCGACCAAACACGGGGATCCTTTTTGAAGTCTGGGAGCAAATTCTTAGGATCAAGCACAGTTATCAGTACAACTGTTTAAAGTTTCTAATCAAATCCATAAATTATTGGGTAAATAGAATAATTTTATTGGATCTGAACACATATATAAATAGCGTTTGAAGAGATTTTGCAGATATATATGCTAAATACATCAAAAGACACATTACTATCATAGTATCGTTAGTACTCGAAGCAAACTTAAGATTCGAGAACTTAATAATTATTATATTGGAATAACAACAATAAAACTCTAAACGTTTATTACAAATTGTCTTCATTTAAATTCCAATAATAATACTAATAAATAAGATATTTATTTAACTATGATAATAATGTTTTTTAAAAGTCAAATAGGTTATTACTCTTTATGAAACAGCTATAAATACCATATCTTATTACTTTGTACGAAACAATTTACAAATTTTATGTAGTTTAATGTAACTTAAGGTAATCAATATAGACAATACAGTTTAGCAACATATTAATTATTCCCTTTTACGAAACGATTAGATCTAATTAATTAGATTAGCTCTAAAATATTTTTTTTTTACTAAGAAATATAAATTACCTAAATGTTTATCAAGGTATTAACTGTTTTTACATGCAGCAGGAAATAGGTATGCTAAAAAAAGTATAAATACTGTATAATAAAAGCCAATAGTAACATGCAAGCATGCAAAATTATACACAATCACTTTTACACCATGCATAAGTAGTATGAAGAGCACAATTATTACAATGGTGAGTACAAAATAGGCAATTGATTATATTATTATCTACCACAAATCTCAGACCAAGGGAATATAAATGAAAATGTGTTTTACTTTCACTGCAACATCCTTGTTCATTCTAATGTATTCACATTACACACTAATGTTAGGATAACTAATAATTTAATTACTAACTTCATTGTACATATTACGTTAATCTAAAAAATCCATGGCCCTTTACAAATCCAACCGAGGCAGTAACCCTGATTCTCACGACAATCTCTATACAAATTATTTCTTAAAGTAATTTTTTTTCAGGTAATTTCATGCCTCCTTAACTCTTCATCAAAATTAATTATTCAAACCTCATTTTAAAGCTTATGTTCCTCGATATTGACGAAAACTTTTCCATTAGGAATACTATCAGTTGATGGCAGTAACACATAGATACATGTAGGAAGCGTCATTTATTAACGATGACAACCATTGGGTTTGCACGAGTCACTTAGTATAATTCTATTTCTCGAAAGATCATAAAATAATACATTTACTGTAAAGATTGACATATCGTTGTAAGATGCACTCTATTTACGAATGAAATATGCAATATTTTTCGACTGTACTTATAATCTTTTATATCGAATTAGTATTAACATGATCCTATTAAAATAAGTATTAATTAATAATAGAGTATATCAGGATATACAGAGTAATGTTTGTATTTTGTAACAAATATCGCCACCTAAAAAGTAAATAATGGATATATCCATTAACAAGACACAATAATAAAGTTGAAACGGAAAAAAACTAAAAATTCCACATTTGAGTAGGTAGTATAGATTTTTTTCTTTTATTATGATGATCTTGATTTACAGTTTATATTTGGAAAGTAAAAAACAAATGTAAACAATTTTTAAAATAAACAACTTAAAAAAAATACAGGTGATATTATTTTTATATCGTACATGCATACTAATAAAACATAGTTGTTACTTAGTTTTAAGATGAAAGTTTTATAATTTTGTATAATATTATACTATAATCAGCTACCAATGGAGTATACTTAAAACGTCTAATATACTAAAAACTAATATCGAAAGTGTAACTAAAACGAGTAGGTCACGAGAATCAGAGTAAACATACCACATCTAGTAACACCGACAACGGCCCTAAGGGCAGCGAGGGAGCGAGGCTCGGGTGCGGGCACACCTTGTCCTTGTTGGCGGGTGACGGGGCGGATGACGGGGCGGGTGACAGGGCGTGTGACGGGGCAGGTGACGGGCCGGTGAGCGGGGACAGGTCGGTGAGTGAGGGGCCGAGCTCTGGCACGATGGGCACGACTCGCGCGACCCTCTCCGAGCGCTCGGCCCGCGTGCCACTCCCGCCGCCACTGCCGCTCGACCGATGCTCCCGCTTTACATTCATACAGATTACACCGCTTACCAGAAACCTTGTTTACGACTGCTTTAATATCAGTCTCCAGTCGAATACAGATTTGTCATCTAATTCAAGCCTTGGTATTTGTACCATCATTAATTAGAGTAGCGCTATCAACTGACGATGCAGAAATAAGTCGTGAGGAAAACTGAAGGGTTTTTAGAAATTTCCTCGTAACGAAAAATACAGAACTATTGAATTCTCGACGCTAGAAGTATGTAACAAATACATCGAGTACTGTTTCTAAAGGCCTTTGAGTAATGAGTTTCACATTGATAAGTTAATAGCAGACGCTTGCTGGATAATGGAACGTCTGAAAGGTATTCGCGATAACTTGCTTATTACTGTTTTCAGGTTAATTCAATAAAGTTTCCAAGGTACTCTTTATTTACAAAGTAATTAAACGAAAGTAATACTGCAAATGTTTCATTTGAAAACTAGCCAGTCTCGGCAATACAAATGTAAGCTTGGCTATTAATAAAACAAATGTGAAAAAGCTTTACTTTTTAATGTATAATGTAATATTAAAATTGTAAACTCCTAATTAACATTATAGTGGATATGAAATGATTTAATGATTGTATGCGATGAGCTCAAAGAAGCTTCAATAATTGTGGTTAGTGTGTTATAATATCCACACAAACTTGTTAAATCTTGTGCGGACATCACACGCAGGCAGAGTTATTAAAAATCACTCTGGTTTCTTTGCAACTCGGACATATTAAGCAAGTATTGAAAGAAAAAATATTGTAATTTATTCTCAAACTAAATTTTATTTACACCTTCTGTGTAGTCTAGCGGCGGCATTATTTACAGCACTTTCAAATAATAGGTAAATGGGTACATACGTGGGAGTGATGTGGACCGGGCTGCGCTTGTCTCCAGTCTCCCCACCACATAGTACTGCCGCCCGGTGTGGCGCTGGCCGGGTAGCTGAATCCATAACTGGACCAAAAAGTTCATTACAAGCCAAGAAAAAGCGACCGCTTGCAGACTAATGACCATTGATTTGTAGGCACGAAATTCATTACTATAAGTGTAGAAGTTTTACTAATTTAAAAACGTATTAATATTTGTGTCTTTCAATATCAATCGATTTTGAGGTGAAAACGTATCAATACAGTGATAACCGGTCAAACTTTCTTGTGTTACAAAATAACGTCAAATTTCAATAGCTAATATTTATGAGACTAAATGCGATAACTACGGTTGAGATCACATTGGATAGAGCATGTCTGTACATCATTGTCCTGCAATGTTTGTAATTCCCGTGACGTCATAGTGTAAGCGCCTGTGTGTGTGTTGTGAATTAGCGTTGTGTAAAATTATAAATTAATGTAGAGTGATAACGTATTTAGCTAGGACGTTGATTCGTATGATATTGTGAAGAGATTAAGAAATTCGACTAAGATTTAAAGTAAAACAAAAATATCCCACGCAATATTCGTAAAAATCGTTAAGTTGAATAATTCAAAAAAAAATTAAGATGTCTCATATGACTCGTAAATTTGCGCGATATAATAGAAAAGGCAAATCAGAGGAAATCTCGCATGAAAAAGAATTTAAAACACCTAAAAAGTCCAGTGCCGAGCAAACGCAAGAGCCAAGGCAGCATCGAAAAGGAAATGAAAAACGGCTCAAAGCAATAGACTACCGTAATAAGTAGTTCAAAAGGTACAGTCCTTAGAAGGTAAGACGAACAGCGTAGGCTTAGCAAGTAGGTTCCTTTTCTGGGAATGGAACCCTAAAAACGCAATATAATCCAAATATAAATGAACTATAGTATTATCATCACTAACCTTTGTTGATAATAAGCATCGTAGGGCACGGCTCCAGCCGCAGGATAAGGACCTTCCGTCGTGGACGCGTGACTCGACGTGGGATACGCCGGCTCGCTAGTTTCGTTGGTACTACGACTGTAGCGGTCTCTGTGTCTACATAAATATAACAAGAAAACCACATTACAGTCAGATGTTAAACCATTATTTATATTAAAGAAAAAATTCTATAGGTTGCCTGTGTTTTACTAAATGACGCTCGCAGCTTCGTTTACGTGAATATGCTATTGTTGTTTCACAATAACTACGTGTCTTAATTGAATGAAAAGTGCACTATATTTAATTATGTTTTTTTGTAATATTGCCATATAATATGTGGGTCCTAGAAACTTTCTCAGATTCAGTCCTATATTAATTTTTAAAAGTATGTTTTTTTTTCATAGGATCATTAAAATGGATAGTAAAAAGTGTAATTAAATGTTACGAAAAATAATAAAAAACCTATTAATGTATAAACTCACATACATATATCTAAGGATTGATATGACAGCTATATTCAAATCGGTTCAGTAGTAGTCAATTGTAGCACACTCTAACATGGAAATCTAAACAGTTCAATATAAATTTGGATAAATAGAAAAAAATATAATAATCATTCAAAATGGATGCAAAATATTTAGTATCAATTTCTAACGATTCTCAATTAAGTATGATCAAAAGTAAAAAGTACTTGGTGGACGGTGGACAAGTCATCTGTACGGACAAATAACGTTTTATAAATAGACACGTTATACTCTCACTAAAAGCAATTTGAAAACGTTACAAATGTTATTATCAACATGTTAAAACAAAATAATAATAATAATAAATTTATTTATTTTACCTCACATTTAGCATGTTACATATTTAGGTCCTTACATATGAAAGTGGCGTTATGTAAGGGAGGAATATAAAGTAATTTTTTTTTTGTAAAATATATTTAATTAATCAAAGTATGCACCGTTGTTATCTATGCACTTTTGCCATCTCATAGGTAGTTCATTGATCCCTTTACTAAAATAACCATGGGGGCGAGAATCAATTAACTCTTTGAAGGCGGTTTGGACTGCCGCATCGAAGTTGAATTTTTTTCCTTTGTAAGAAGTCGTCCAAATTCCGGTAAAAATGGTAATCTGTTGGAGCAAGGTCCGAGGAGTACGGTGGATGTCGCAGACATTCCAATTTTATCTCATCTAACTTAATGGTTGTTTGTTGTGCAGTGTGTGGTCTTGCGTTGTCGTGAAGCAGCAGTGGCCTAGAGCGATTGACCAATCTCGGTTGTTTAGCAGCTAGTTCTTCCTTCATGATTTGCAGTTGCTGACAATACATATCTGCCGTAATCGTTTGGCCAGATTTTAGAAAGCTGTAATGAACGACAACGGCGCTAGTCCACCAAACACTCTCAAGTAACTTTTTCCGAGTCAATTTTCGTTTAGGGCAGCAGGATTTGCTGTCTCCAGGGTTCAGCAATTGCGACGAGCGCTTCCGATTATCGTACAGTATCCACTTTTCATCTCAAGTAATAATTCGATTTAAAATCCCTTCATTATTGTGTCGGTTGAGCAAAGTAACACAGCAGTCGACGCGTGTTTGCAAGTTCGATTCACTGAATTCATGAGGTACCCATCGGTCAAGATTTTTACTTTCACGATTTGCTTCAAGTGGATTAATACAGTTTTATCACTTACCCTGAAGCCTGCAGCTATCCCTGAAGTGTTTTGTGATTGATCCGCTTCCACAATAGTCTTTAGTTCTTCATTTTCCACTTTGGTCTCCGGCCGTCCACGGGGTTGGCTCTGAAGGTCGAAATTTCCAGAACGAAAACGTTGAAACCAAAAACGTACCTAGTTTCTTTTGCAACACCAGCACCGTACACATCATTAATCCTTCGAGCTGTTTCTGCAGCACTGGTGCCACGGTAGAACTCGTAGTCGTAAATATACCGATATTTCATGTTTTCCATTGTGCGGTAATAAGCGACGTCAAAGAAAAAAAAATGAGGAAAAAACAAATGAATGACTGTTTTCAAAACTCAAATGTACCAGCTAAATGAATTTGAATTTGGAATTCTTAACCAAAGAGGAGATATTTCAGATCAAAGTGGTCAGTACGACAAAACGCTAATTTCATATGTAACGACCAAATATATATGTATATATATATATATATACAATATTGTTTATACACAAAAAATACGAACATAAATTTTATACAAATGTAGGTAATGATGATAGTTAAATTTAATGTGAGATCTGAAGTCTGAAAAAGGTACAAAGACCTGAACTACAGATCTCCAGACCCTCGTTCTCTAATTTTACCTATATTATCATCATTTTATGCACAACAATTTTGAATGAGCATAGATCATTTTGAAACAATAGATAATAAATTTTCTGTATTACTGTATGAAAGTGTTAATAACCAATTGTAAGTAGTAACGTTTTGATCTTTGTTTAGATAAATGATGCTTACGTCTTTTAATGTAATTAATGTTAGGATCATATATTAATTGACAGTGTATAGTAAGAATAGTTTTAGGATAAAAAGTAGTCTCACAGTAAAGACTTTTGATACGTTATATAGTTCAACTGTGAAAAATCTATACGGCAGAAACGAGCTTACTTTTAAAACTGCCCTTTGAGCACGCTCTAATTTTATTAATGTCGTTCTAGCGGCCCCACCCCAGGATGTGATGCAATATGCAATAATTGACTGACAAATTTTAGGATTGTTGAGTCTCCAATGAGTCCTATATTTTTAAATATATATGTACTTTTATGCACTCTAGAAGTAAGAATTTCAATATGGGACTGGAAAGAAAGAGTATTGTTTATTATTATACCTAAATATTTTATGGTGTTAACTTGCTGCAATTTAAAATCGAAGTAGCTTACAAGAGACAAGAGTGTGCAAAAAATAAGGTAAGATTATTGTAAGGAGGGTTTTTATAATTTAATGGGGTACAAGGCATATATTTGATTAATATTTAAGGTTAATAAATTTGAATTTAACCATTGCATTACAGTGTTTAAACTATTTTGTGAATGTTCAAAAACTTCAGTCCACGATTCGCTCGAAAAAACCAAAGCTGTGTCATCTGCAAATGTTAATATTTTACCATAAGGCAAGTAAAGATTGCATAAATCGTTTATAAAGATGAGGAAGAGAGTAGGATCTAGAATACTTCCTTGAGGGAAAAGATAAGCAATCAAAGCGTAAGGCGGAAATTCTGTTATCAAAAAAGAATTTTCTCTTCTCGCTCACGCCAGTATCAAGTCGAAAGTCGAAAATATCACTGATGCCATGTAGAACTTTAGAGTAGAAATTGTTTTACGATGATGACTACCACTTGGTATGTTGCACATTATATTTCTAAAGTCTTCCCAAGTTAATTTTCCTCCTGGTTCCTTTAGTCGATAATAACATATTATACTTAAGTAATTAGAATAAGAATAAAGTTGATACGCACTTTCTTCTGCATTTCCGTTTACAATGTTTGCTTGCAAAATAAATGAATGTTTAATTACACCGCGACCACCATACACTAGGTGTAACACCGGACATAGTGGCACACAAAAGCGAATCGCGTTCCAGGATCGGTGTATATTCACTAACTACGCGGGGTGGTAGGTTGTACTTGAACTAAGTCACGACTACCATGCGCGTAGTGATAATCCCGGTACAGTGACTCTCTTTTGGTTTGTCGCATTTCAGGATAAGTATATATCCAGCTGTCGAGAGGCTTGCAGAACGACATGGCAATGACAACTGGCGATAAATTGTTGATCTCTCTATGGGCATCATTGATTGCTGATTGTATTGTGCTTATCATTAGATACAACACCATCACTTTGCCTTGCTACTATAACAAATATAGAACCAAGAATGGCACATACTGAACTAAATTTTCCTAAAAAATATATTGCCATGTTTCTTCCTCTATTAAAGGAGTGACCTTATTGTGACTCTATTAATCGAAAAAATTGTTATGATGTCAGACCTCTCTCTGTCCCTGTCTCTGTCTCTGTCTCGCTCTTTATCCCTTTCTCGTTCACTTCTACTTCGATGCCGATGTCTGCTGAATTCGCGCTCTTCGTCGTGGTCAGACCATCGTGTGTTGCTATCACCATGCTCCAATTCTTTATAACGGGAGTACGGCTCCTTGAAAGAATAGTAACACATTTTGCAGGTTTTTTCAATACTAATAATACTATACTATAATTTGATTAAATACAATTGATATATTTCATAAACCTAGTATCCACTTCCTAAATATTGATGCTCCGGCTGCTTTAAAACCGTATTGAATTTGCAAAAAAGGGTATCTTCACACAAATCATGGAGTTGTTTTGGAACGCGATCTTGTTTACTGTATTTTTCACACTTTACAGGTTTTTAACATTTCACCGTAGTCTCACTAGATGTTAAGTGACGACGTAGCCTGAAATGGCAGCATATTAAGACTAAAGAGGGATGGCAAGGAGCTGCCGGAGCATACCTACAGGTCGTCAACAACAGATTATCATTTTGTGAGCGGTAGCTAGTCAGATGGGCATTAGAGAAAGCTCTTCCACCATGCCATGGTTTCAGCACAATATTTTCCCTCAACCTTTTAAGCTCAGTCTCATCTATAGGTTTCGAACCCACGTCAGTGAATGCAGTGTCCAACAGGCTACTACTGAACCATTATCTCTCATTGATTTTAGTTCAAAAGGAACTACATTGATAGTGGTGGTATGGGTGTAACTCACCAAAAGTAATATCTGCTGAGCATTGAAAATAATAAATGCAATACTATGATTAGTAGTGCCATGATTCGACTAAATATTCGCATTTAAAGCTTTAAATTGTATGGCAATTTAAGCACTAGGAAGTTACAAAAAAATTCTGCAACAAACTGGAAAAGCATTGGAAGACAAAAGAAGGCCCATGGAGATGAACAATCATTATTTATATTATTACTTTCTCCTCTGTTTAAGTAAGATTTTATTATACTTTTCCTATAACGAATACTATTATTACTCAATTAACTCACTCAATTAGAAGATAATGTGTTAATGTTTCAAATTTTATGAAAAATTGTACTTTTTTAACATAACAAAGGTGGCAAACAAGCATACGGCCCGCCTGATTGTAAGCGGGTACCGTAACCTATGGGCGCTTGTAATAGTATAGGTATCACTAGCGCATTGCCAACCTTGAAGTCGCATACCCCAACAAGCTCTGAAAACCCTACTCACCACAGGAACATATCACAAAGTTATTTAGCCGCGATTTTCTGTCTCCAAATCTCAAATCTCCAAAGACATTTCTCTGTGCCCTACCTCTCTTAATATTTTTGTAACATTGGGTTATTAAGCTATTAAAATATATATGTATTACTAAAATTATTGTCATTTACAATAGATCAATCATAATATTCAAAAAGCAGGTATTTCTTACAATATTCAATTTTCAGTTTAAAAAAAGTTAATACGATTTTTAAACCAATATCTTATTATATTAAGTGAGCAATTCTTGTATTATTGTAATCGGTTTCTCGGAAACGGCTCCTTCGATTTGGATGAAACTTTACAAACACATATTTTCAAATACTAAAAATAAAAACAGTAAATATATAAACAGTTAACTTACTTTTTCAACAATTTTTGTATCCTCTAACCTCTTGCAAAGAACAGTATCTGTCTTTTGTAATCTGACATCCTCCACAAATGGTGCTTTTGTGACTGTAGGAGCAAGTTGAGGCTTCTTGCCCATTGTCTTGATCTCAAACATTTCCTGACACTTTTTACCAAATGCATCATGGAAGACATCTAGCACCTAAAATAATTAATTCATTTGAAATACACATCTGTTAAATAAAATTATTGCGGTTTGCTGTTGTGAGCGCATCATGCAAAAACTACTGGGTAGATTTTTTTTTTTTTTATACTACTTAGATACTTAGTCCTCAATATCAATATCTTGCATTCACTAAAAAAATATTAAAATAAAAAAAAAATATGATAAGAATTATGCGGTCTTCTGACGCCCACATGAGCGAAAGATAGTATTCAGACATTCAGTCTTCAATAAAAAAATGGCTAAAAGACACTCAGTTACCAATTATTAAAACCTACAGGGTACTTCCAAGGTACATACAATTTTGAAAGCCCTCTCACAAGTTATGCATTTAATGTTATCTATATACCTAATAGTAAACAATGATCCAGGTCACCTTTTTGAGCATAAAATTCATTTATTGTTGTTTCCACATACATTTCTAACATAACATAAATATTTTTTATTTCTTCTGTAACATTAAATTACTTATCATGGTCTAAATATTAAAGTTAGTTATAGTGGTTTTAAATCTTTCTAATTTACACAGATGTCTAGAAGATTTTTTTATTACGTATTTGTATTGTGTTTATATTTTCCTGTTTAACTTAACAATTTTGGCAGCATATTCCAAGAATGAGTGCTAGTAGTAATTTTTCCTTGATTTTATATTATCATTACTTGTTATTCCTAATGTTCTGTTTCATAATATTACAAAATATTAGCCTAAACCATTAAATAAATTTATATAGATTGTCAACTTACCTGCCCCATAACAGATTTTCCATGATACTTTTCTATACACATTTTTGAATGTTTTACATCCTGAAATACTACTCTTGCAAATCCTAAATGTCTATTAGTTAATGGATGATAAAATATTGTTAATTCATCACAAGGGCCCACTTTATTCATCATATCAGCCAAAAATGCTTTATCAATGTTATCATTTAAATTTCCTACAGTGACTTCTAATTGAGGAGGAGTACCAATGTAATTTTTATCAATTTTAAACCTGAAATCAAAATACAAAAACACCTTTTTAAATTTCCCGCCATGATAGTAAATGTCAAATTATGATGATTAGGTTGGCAGACTTGACAATAATGCTTTAATAATAACAAAGAGATAACCAAAAAGTACAAATTTATTAAATATTTTATCCTAATGAGATTAATTGATGTTGTTAGATGTTATTACATTGCATTAATGTGTATTTGAGGTAAAGTTATAAGGCAAGGTATAATTAACAGGGGTTCCATGAATAAAAATTGAAATCAATCAATAAACCCCACAACTCTTACATTTGGTTCCAATACCTTGCAAGTAAATCATTAATTAACAAGAATTAATTAACAACTTTTATTAGAATGTAAAACAACCAAAGTGTATTAATATACATATTTTTAGCTATACATTTTAGCTCCTATTAAAAGATGTAAGATAACTTACTTAGGAACTGGTAAGTCAGCTGGTTCCAGTCTATTCCATATCCTAGCAAGCTGAGATCTAGGATCTCTACACTGTACTGGTGGATAAGTGGTGTCACCTGGGACACAACCATCATATCGGTATAACTTTGTAGCTCCCCTCATCAAGAATGGATCCATAAGCAATTTGTAGTTTCTAGGCGCTTTATGAAGCACCACATTGTGGCCTGGAGTTTTATGCTCCATGGCTCCATTCATTCTGCAAGGTAAAACAACAAAAATATTTTCTACAACATAACCTCAACATTTACATCAATTCAAAATTTCTTAACACTGTTCTAATAGAATGTTGTTTTATTATCACTATCATATGTGTAACATTTTTTAAAATCAGTGTAAATGTTACTTTACTGTATAAAGTGACTCAAAATGCTTAAAAAACATTAAATTGAAAATTTGTATCATTCCCATTTCTGACACAATATCATTTGAAATTTACATAAAGTACCTATTTGTTATTATGATGAACATACTCAAAATGTTAATTTTGTCAAATCAAAGCTAAATTATCAAATTTAAGAAATAATTTTATACATTATGTCCTCTTCCATGGTGAAGGCTGTTTTGGGGCTTATTTAATGTATAAAAAATTTACTTACTCTATAATTATTCAGTCGCTTAATAACTGAAAATAAGAATTATTCTATCTTATCATCAAGTTATTCGAATATACATTTTTAATAAATTTCACAACCACTGTTAGAAAAACACTCGGTTGACTTTAATGAAATGTTTATCATAAAGTATAAGTTTCTGCAGACAACATTTCAACAAAAATATTGACTAAAAATTGAGTACTTACTGAACGTGTATTAGATCCGTTATGTTGCCTACTTGGAAATTGTAAATTGACATTACTAAACCAAAAACACAATAGTTCAATATTAATAAAAAATTAAAATGTGTACGTATGCCTATGTGGCACAAATAGTTACGAATCTTAGGAAATTGTTAGATAATTTATTTAGAACAAACAGATCTATTTTTTGTTATGAATTAATTTCATGCTTAAAATCTATTTTTTTAGATCGTAGAGGGAAAAACTTGTGGAAACTTTTTATTGGGAAAAATGTATAGTAAGAAAAGGTACAACCACAGTCTGTGGTACAGTTTTTGGCGGGATATTGAAGTGACATTAGTGTTGGTTTTTATTTTTTATTTAACTTAGGCTTTTGACCCTATAAAATGTAATATTGGTAGCATGGTATAGTTCTTCTACTTCTTCCTAACTTGGCAACCGGTCTTTTTTAACGAAGACCATTACTGCCATTATCGAGTGGATTATAGTGTCATGTGATATGACGATTCAGTATCCTAACAAGATGGTGGTTCCCTTGCTAAAACTTTCTAGGAAGATTTTGTGGGAGCTCAGAATGAATGCTTTCAGCTTATATTTATAATGCAGTTCAATTAAACACAAAAACCAAACTATGTTACGCAAAACGCCACCACTATTACATAATATAGGGTCAAAAATTTAAGTTAATGAATTAAAAATAAAAACCACAACATGCCACTTCAAGATCCCGACAAAAACCCTGTGATATAGTTTGCTTGTTAAGCTTATGTGAAATGGATTATAAATGTAAATTGGAGACATGCCTTTTGAGTCATCACAAAAACTCTAGATTGTCCTAACCAGAGATAAGTTCAAACAGGGGAGCCAATATCTTGTTTAAATTCACTTTCATGATCTAGAAAAACGACAAAGACTTAAGAGTTTTTGGCGGGATCTTGAAGTGACATGTTGTGGTTGTTATTTTTAATTCATTTACTTAGGTTTTGACCCTATATTATGTAATATTGGTGGCGTTTTGCGTGATATAGTTTGGTTTTGTGCATAAGTGAGGTGGATTATAAATATAAGCTGAAAGCATTCATTCCGAGATCCAACAAAAATTCCCTAGAAAGTTCTAACAAGGGAGCCACCATCTTGTTAGGCTATTGAGTCGTCATAACACTTGACAATATATTTCACTCGACAATGGCAGTAATGGTCTTCATTAAAGAGGACCGGTTGCCAAGTTAGGAAGAGGAAGAAGACGAAGACAAAGACTTACATTTATATGCATTGACACTGAAAAGAAAAACAACAAGAAGAAGAAAAAACAGAGGGCATGATAATCACAGATAATATTATTTAAAAAAAATACCTTTGTGTAGTTCAAACCAGTTCAAACGTAGTCAAAAACCCAAAATATTAAAAAATCATAATATTATATTTAGGCCCCACTAAGGCACAAATGAATGTCAAAACACTACCACCGGTTCAGAAAACATACCAGCCAACGAGAAGAACCGACAAGAAACTCGATCGGGTTTGTGGTGGAACATAATTTATTCCACACATTATTATAATTAATTTGCGACCCGGAAATTAAGTGCACCTGCAATAGGCGGAGTTAACCATTGCGGCGAGGCCACGCCTCCATGCGCAAGGGCATTCGAAGAACGGCAGCCCGTCAGTCGACTCCCAACATGTTCGATGTAACACCTGTGGTCCTATATTTTGTAATAGCTCAGTTTTACTAGTATTATTTTTGTTATTGCGCCAGCCTTGTTGTATTCCTAGTTGTGCTGTGAGTAAATGTTTGTTGGGACAATATTGTGCGGTTATTACTACCCCATAACCCCCAAAGGTTCAATAATATTATAATACCTTTTATATAATTGATCGGGTTTATCAACATCTTCACAGATTTAAGAAAAAGGCAGATGGAGCCAGTCTGAACACTAAAACTAAAATGTCCTTTACTAGTATTCAATTGTGTCAATTTTGAAAGGATATTAATTTTGAAATGCAATGTACTAACCCCGTGTTCTTTAGTATTCATTTAAAAATATGCCTTTTTGTGTGCTATTGCATTGTAAAAATACATCGCAAAAACAAAAAAAAGGAAGACGGAGTATCGTTTCATTGATTATTTTTGATAGTATATATCTATATACAGAATGTCGCAGAACTCAATATCACGCCGAAACGGGGTGACAGTATTGATTGTAACCATCATGAGAGAAATCAGAAAAAAAAATCTATCTCATGCAGTTTGCAAAATTATGGGCATTTAAGAAAAACCTTGAAATTTGGTCAAACTGTAACCATTTTTCGATTATTGTGGTTAATTTTTAATATTTTTGTTCATTTAAACTTTGGAACCGTAACCCTAAATAACATTTCTAGAACCACAGTCAAAAATAATGACACAACTGCCCCAAGTTTTCTAGAATGAAGACTACTGTTAAACTATGAATTTAAAATTTTCAAAATTTGTCGACTTTGAAATGCCCTCCTTTAAAAAAAATGTACTAAGGTGCCTTGGCAAGTGCCATTAAAAGTTTTCGCATTTAATCAGGATTGTAAAATGGAGCAATACTTGTTAGTTTCATACTAAAAAAAAAACTAGTAAAAAAATAAAAACCTCGAGTAACCCGATTTTTGCTAACCCTATTTAATCAGTTCAAATGTTTTTTATTCGCACAAGCTCTGGGTAGGTTCTTAATTTTACAGCATAATGATGAGAGAGATGGATAGTGGACATGTTTGCCATGAGCGACCGAGATAGATACTGACGCCACGCAGTGAGACGGAGATGCGTCTGACACCAGTTAGTACGTTTCGCTCATTCGTCTACTGCGCACCTTTCTGTATTCGCTTGTGTTGGTTTAGTACTGACAACTTTGGCTTCTCTCTTTTGGAATTGTACTTTTGTATTGGCATCCTTGTTATCTACCATGCCTACGCGCTACACTTCACAAGAATATGCGAACATACACCTCATTTATGGGGAATGCAGATGGCATGTGGCGAATCCACATTTAATGCGAGAAGACAGATCCCAGTATCGCTTTAAAGTTTTGGCGTGTTCAATAATAATGCTAGTCAGTAGGGCTATAGCACATTTACTTTGTAATAAAATAATACAGGTTTTAGTACATAACGTTACGTGAAAACCAACCGTCTGAATTTTATATGTCTATCTGATATGTCATCACCTAAGTATTTTTAATATTAACAATAAGAAACAGCCAGTACAAAAATAGTGGCGAATGAGGCGCCACATCACCCCCCCAAGGAGAGCATTGCGTTAATCATCAAAAATTTTGAATTTAACTCGTCTGCCTGATCGTGTTGTATATGGCTGAGGTTGACACGTAGGTACAGCGACAGGCAGTGGGACAGCAGTCGATTGCAGAGGAGACGTAGGTACAGCCACAGTCGGTGTGATAGTTGTAGGTTGCAGGTAAGACGTTGGCGACAACTGAGGTATCCTCGGTGTTGTAGAAACAGGACTTGAATCTGATTCCTCAATGAAATCCGGTTTCACGTGGTCTACACTTACAACCACATGTTTCCCTTTGTAATCAATAGTTAGGGTCTTTCCATCACTTGCCCTCTGAATGACCTGGTATAGACCAGAATAGGGAGGCTGCAAAGGACGCCGGACTGCGTCATCCCGCAAGAACACATGAGAACACGTATTTAAATCTTTGAAAATAAAAGAACCGGTCTTCGTATGACGTGACGCTGGTACTGGTCGAATTTTCGACATATGTTGACGTAGTTTTACAACAAAATCAAACACTTCTCCAGAAGTACCCACTCCAGGAAAATCAGCTAACAACTCACCAGGAAGCCGAAGAGTTTCTCCATAAACCAATTCTGCACAACTAGCTTTAATATCTTCTTTAAAAGCTGAACGCATTCCCAAAAGTACAAATGGAAGAGCTTTTGTCCAAGAACTCCCATGACACATTAATGATGCTTTAAGTTAACGATGGATGCGTTCAATCATTCTGTTCGCTCCTGGGTGGTAAGCTGTAGTTCTATTTCTTTTAGTAGCGAAACTGCACATAAGTCTTCGAAAAAGGTCGGATTCAAATTGTGCACCGCGGTCGGTCGTAATAATAGAGGGAGCACCAAATCGTGGTATCCATTCTCTCGTGAAAGTATCCGCTACTTCCTCGGCGGTGGTGGTGCGCATCGGCCAAACTTCGGGCCATCTGATGACTCTATCAATGGCTGTGAGACAATAGCGGTAGTCATCACAGACAGGTAAGGGTCCTATTATATCTATATGGACGTGAAGAAAACGACCAGATGGTGTGTCAAAAGTTCCAAGTGGAGCATAATTGTGTCTTGAAACTTTACTTTTCTGACATGCCTCACACGTACGAGACCACTGACGGCAATCTTTATTTATTGAAGGCCAAACGTACCGTTCCGCAACTATACATAAAGTAGCATTCGGACCAGGATGGCTAAGACTGTGTAACTTATTAAAAATAACACGACGTAACTTAGGAGGGACATATGGACGTGGTTTGTCAGTAGTAGTATCACATATTAAAGCAATACTAGTGCCAGGAACTGCAGTCGTGATTAGCTTCAAACTAGACGAACCAGATCTTATAAGTTCTGCTAGCTGTTCGTCAGATTCTTGCAACTTGGCAAGGGTTTCGTACTCTTGCTCAAGAGTAATGGCACTGATTCGTGACATAGCGTCGGCTACAACATTGTCTTCTCCTCTGATATGTTCTATATCAGTAGTAAACTGGCTTATAAAAGACAATTGGTTAAGTTAAGATGGAGGTAATTTATCTGTAAGTGTTGTACACTTTCGTACACCGCTAAAAGTTCCCTGTAATAGGCCGGCCATTGAGACTGTTTTGGGGTAAGCTTCTTACTGAAGAAAGCAAGCGAGACCCATTCTCCCTTACTTCACTGCTGCAAACAAGAACCAATGTGAACGCTAGAGGCATCGGTAATAAGGCCTAGTTCAGCACCGTATATTGGGTGTTGAAGAAGCGTGGCATCACTAAGGCTCCTCTTGCAGGCCTCAAATTGTTCCAGCAGCTCAAGTGTCCAGGGGTATGGCTTAGCACCCTTGCTGTGCGTGGAAACAAGAACTTCAATCAATGGCGCTTGAAACTGTGCAGCTTTGGGTATGAAACGGCGATAAAAATTTATCATTCCCAAAAACTTTCTCATCCCTTGCACGGTTTCAGGTAAAGGGAAATCTAGGAGATTTTGGACACGATCCTTAGGAGGACTTGTAACTTCAGCATTGATCAGGTAACCTAGAAATTTTACTTCGCTAACACCAAGAATACACTTTAGACGGATTGAGAACAACACCATATTCTTGAAAACGCTTAAAAAGGGTGCGTAAATGTTTTGCATGACTGGCTTCGTCTGGAGAAAAGACGAGTACATAATCTATGTATGGAAAACAAAAATCGAGACCCCGTGTGACCTTATCAATAAAGCGCTGGAACGTTTGGCCAGCATTACGAAGACCAAAGGTCATGAAGGGAAATTCGAAGAGGCCAAACGGAGTAACAATGGCGGTCTTCAAAATATCCTCATCAAAAACGGGAATCTGATGGTATGCTTTTACCAGATCACACGTACTAAACACGGTAGCACCAGCGAGACTATTAGCAAAGTCATGAATGTGACGAACAGGGTATCGGTCAGGTACTGTTCTGGCGTTCAAAGTGCGATAATCGCCACATGGACGCCAGGTGTTATCTTTTTTGGTGGTCATATGTAACGGAGAGGACCAAGCACTTTTAGATGGTCGGGCTGTTCCGCAACGCACCATGGCTTCAAACTCCTGCTTGGCTGCATGGAGTTTCTGAGGAGTCAACCGACGGGGCCGGCATGAAACCGGGGGTCCATCAGTGGTTTTTATAAAATGCACCGTGTTGTGCTTTACAATCCTGGGCACACCAGGAGGTCGAGTTATCTCTGGAAACTCTGCTAAAATATTAGCAAAACTTGAACTACCAGAAAACACAGCTTTGACACTATCTTGTTGGTATTGTGCAATTGAAGCACAGACAGACAACTTGGTAAGGCCGTCAATTAGACACTTGTGTCGGCAATCTGGTAATAAGTTATAAAAACTAAGAAAATCAGAGCCTATTATAGCTGTACAAAATTCCAATCAAAAATCCTTCTTAAACCTAGATCTAAACGAAGTTGAATGCAACCGTAAGTTTTAATTGAACTACCATTGGTAGCGCCAAGATGGTAGTCATCTGGTTGCACATGATTTCTTAAATATTTTTTAGGAAAACAACATAAGTCTGAGCCGGTGTCAATTAAATACTGCCGCTTGAAAACCCGATCAGTAACAAATAAACGGCGGCCGGGAGTAAAACAATCAGTTGCTGCCTCTACTAATTGTTGATCCGGGTTTTCTGGAGGAATCCATTTGCATTGTTTGGTACACTTAGTTGCTTTAGTGTTGAATTTTGGGTTATACCAAGAAATCTTATTCTGCACAGAGTTATCCCTACGCAACCGCTGTTTTTCTATAGATCGGCTACGAGAACGACTACGCAAGCGAGTTGAGAGATTAGCAACTTGTTGAGTAAGCTCATCAAGTCTTCGTTCCATTGTTTCATTTAAAGAAAAGCTGGACGATGTCGGAGCTGAACAAGCCATTACATTATAATTATATGTTTCTAAAATTTTATCTGCTATATCGTTCATCTTGCCAATTGGCAGATCAACATGTGATGCCAAAATAGCCTGAACATATTGTGGGAGACGGCGCAACCATAACTGACGAAGAAAGTTTTCATCTAAAGGTGATGATCCTGTCAGTGAACGGAGATGTCTCCAAAACTGTGAAGGTTGTCGGTCACCAATTTCTTCACCATCTAATAATTTACGCATACGTGTCTCCTCAGATACAGATAATCGTTTAATCAACTCATGCTTAAGCTTACTGTACCGTTGTCCAGTAGGTGGAGGATGAATCACAACATCTTCAATTTCTTGAGCATATTTTTCATCAAGATGAGCGACTATATTGTTAAATTTAGTACAATCAGTGGTTATACCTGCTATATCGAATTGAGCCTCCGCTACAGCAAACCAATACTCAGGTCGGTGAGGCCAAAATGGAGGTATTTTCGTTGAAATTTTAAAAATTTGAGATTCATTTTCCCTGGAAAGGCGCGCTTGTAAAATAGCATTCTCCTCTTTCAGCATATCTATTTCCACTTTAAACTTCTCATCAGCCATATCCCGTGATTAAACCAAAATGACCAAAAATATAAAAAGTTTGACGTGGGGGAGAATGTGTCACCTCAACCGCTTTACAGCAAAAATGTAAAAGAAAGAGAAAAAAAAAATGAATATTAGACACAAAAATTAGGCTATTAATTAAGTCTTATTCTATTTGTAACAATGTTAAATACAAAGTACAGTATTTAATTTTTTGTTTTTAAAAACAAAACAAAACAAATTAAACGACCTATTAAAATATTAATTTAAAAATAATAATTCCAAAATTGTCGTACACAAATGGAAACGCACTCCCTTAAAATTATAGTTATTGTTGACATAGAAACCATTATACAGTCATGACAAAATATTTTTTTTGATTAAACTGACGTTCAATATTATTTATAAAAACATATTAATTGGTAGTACACAGAATTATTTAGGAGATTAAAAATAAGGTTAACGAACTGATGTATTAGATTAAAAATAAGAGTTATTATACATTGTTGGTATGCACTATCAGAATAGTGGAAACACGCACCAATGCACTTACACTTCACTATGTATACCACAGCGATACCAGGTGGAGGTCCTGTCCTCCGCAAATTTGGCCGCTGTTGTCACGGCCAGCCCTTGACGATTAGTTGCGACTGTGACAGTTCGACAATATATATTATTTTGAATATAATTATGTTGTTATTGTGTTCGAGCATCGGTCACATCACGTCGGGGGTCACCAGTTTGGCGTGTTCAATAATAATGCTAGTCAGTAGGGCTTATAGCACATTTACTTTGTAATAAAATAATACATAACGTGACGTGAAAACCAACCGTCTGAATTTTATATGTCTATCTGATATGTCATCACCTAAGAATTTTTAATATTAATAATAAGAAACAGTCAGTACAAAAATAGTGGCGAATGAGGCGCCACAAAGTAAACCTGTGGACCGAAATTTTAAACCGCAAAACTGTTGGGTCTTTTGTGTTGCCTGAGAACTTGAATGGCACGTATTACCTACATTTTGTACGAGAAAATTTACCAACTTTGTTACAGGACGTACCACTAACAGATCGTCGCCACATGTGGTATCAACAAGATGGCTGCCCAGAGCATTACGCAGTGCAAGTAAGAGATTTCCTTGAACAGGAATATCCGGGAAGGTGGATTGGACGTTCAGGTACTATCTCGTGGCCGGCCCGTTCCCCAGATTTAAATCCCCTGGATTTTTTTATTGGGGTGTTCTCAAAGAAAAAGTTTATAAAAAGCCCATTGACAGCGTAGCCGAACTGCGTGAACGAATTTCTCAAGCTGCTCAGGACATCCACTCTCGAAGATATGCCCGATTATTAACTAGATCTTTTTTAATAAGATGTAGGGCGTGTATCGAGGCTGATGGTAAACAATTTGAATATTTATTGTAATAAAAATGTTATTTCCCTATCTGACTTTTATTCCAATAAACCTAAACTAAATTAGGTCAAGATTTTTCATTATTTTATTAATTTTACTTACTTTTGTTGACTTTGGTAAAAGTGGCGTCACTATCTGTCTAGGTCACTCATGGCAAGCATGTCCAATATCCATCTCTCACATCAATAAAAAACATTTGAACTGAGTAAAATGGGTTAGCAAAAATCGGGTTACGCGAGGTTTTTATATTTTTACTAGTTTTTTTTAGTATAAAACTAACAAGTATTGCACCATTTTACAATCTTGATTAAATGCGCGAACTTGAATTATGAAAATTTTAAATTCATAGTTAACAAATAGTCTTAATTCTAGAAAACTTGGGGCAGGTTTGTCATTATTTTTGACTGTGGTTCTAGAAATGTTATTTAGCGTTACGGTTCCAAAGTTTAAATGAACAAAAATAATAAAAATTAACCACAATAACCGAAAAATGGTTACAGTTTGACCAAATTTCTAGGTTTTTCTTAAATGCCCATAATTTACAAACTGCATGGGATAGATTTTATTTTTATTTTTCTCATGATGGTTAAATTAATCCTGTCACCCCGTTTCGGCTTGACGTTGAGTTCTGGGACACTCTGTATATACAAAAGTATGTACTAAGTACTAAATACGTCGCGCCGGCCTGCCGCGAATAATGTACTACTATTAAGCTTACGGAATAGTTCATTCTAGTTCAGTGTCAGGAATTCTTATTAGTACTTAGTACATGTACTCCTTATTCATACCATAGAGTACAGCAATACCGTCTGGTTCAGTGTTTCTAAGTTGGCAATTTTGTGGCTATATCTGGCAACATTTAAGATTAATTTAGCCAATAATATCAATTATTTAATGGCTAAATATTTTAGTCACACATTTAGCAACTCTAGCAACGGAGAATCAGTATTTCATTAGGTGCCTCTGGAGGCTCTATCCTTCTATCTCAAATGCTGAGGAGGGAGAGAATATAAAAATTTAGCATCCTGAGAGCAGTAAAGTAAAAGTAGGTATAGAAATAAGATGAGCTTACATATTGTAATTGTTTACTAAAAAACAGAGATTATTTAAAACTGCTTTCTTTGTTTCTAAAAAATCAGAACCAACAACGTGTTATGAATATTATGTTTAATCAACGTATAATCAATAAATAAAACGATTTTATGTTATGAACTTATATTTGCTTTCAAGCCCAAATTTTCGCCACTTTTTAGGGTACGAAATTTTTTACATTCTAGCAACTGCATCAAACTTGTTGGCCACTTCTTGTTTCTTTGACTTGGCAGCACTGTCTTAGTTATTTGTCTATGCATTGATCCTTACGTTACGTCATCGAGTTAAGGTAATTTTTTCCTAATTTTCTAAGAACCTGTTAGAATACAAATTAAATTAGAAAAAATATTAATCTATTTATTTTGTGAATGTACTGTTTGTTATTTTTACAGATAAAATGTCCGAGAAAATAATCCCTGTAGTCAAGGCTTCTGAAGAGGAAGAGAAGAAGAAGAATTAGTAGATCCTCAAGTAGTTCTTAGGGTATGTGCTTTATTTGTCTCTAAATTTCCTTGAAACATTACAGTGTGGTACCTAGTTAATATTTAGCCCTAAATAAAGTGATCTAACTATAAAAAATTTTGAGTCTGTACTCGACGATAACGATTCCAAATTTGATCTATAAAATGAGTTTACATTATGGCATTGCATGGCACAGTACAGTGCTATAGTCAAGGAACATTTACTCGCCTTACGGCAGCCATAGTTCTTGACACAAAGTGACAATGTATACATGCATCACATTTTTTTGTTTTAATGATGATTCAATTAACATGAGTTTTTTTGTTTATTTATTTATTAGTTATTCAGTTTATTCAACAGTACATATTATTACTTGAAAAACTCTGATTATGAAAATATTAGGTTCTTGCATATGTAATTGGTGTTTTGTTGAACTGGCCACTGATTTCAAATATCTGGCCTTTGTTTAGGAATTCCAAATTCAAATTTAGGCTTGTGTATTTGTGTTTCGAATTTAGTGATTCATTTGTTTTTGCACCATTTCATTTTTCTTCGATATCATTTTTTCCACAAAATGGAAATCTTCGAATATTTTTTACAAATACGAGTTCCACCATGGCATGAACAGCAGAACAAGCTCGAAGGATTAATGACGTATATGGGAAAGCTACTTACTGTAAAATAAAGCATGACATGATTTTTGTTATAATGTTTTCATTCTGAAAATTTTTATCTATGAATCAAACCCCTTGGACGGCCGGAAAGCCTAGTCTATAATGTGAAGAATTAAAGGTGATGACGTTGCTGCAACACAACTTTTTTTAGAATTTGAACAATTTCCTACATGGAAAAAATTACAATTTTGATGAAAATCACCTACAAAGATTTCATTGATTCTCGCTCTCACATTTTTTTCAGTAATGCAATCAATGAACTACCTTTAAAGTGTATAGATAATAATGGTACATACATACTTCGATTGATTAAATAAATAAATATTTTAAAAAAATGTACTTTTTTCATATAAAATGCTTAACTTCATATGTCAGGATATGTTCATATTGACAACAGTAAAGAATAAAAAGTCAACTACACTTTTTTACTTAATACAACTCAGAATTATTTATTTTTACAGTAAATTGATATTAACAATTTCTCTGATAATGCTCTATTTATTAACTGTTCAAATAATTATTCTAGTTTTGTGTTTAGAAATGTTCTGAAAAAATCATGTTTTTTAGTTAACTATTTGTTTATTGCGATTATTGAATTGGAGCTTAACACAATGTACATATATTTGCAGCTTAATTGTTAGTCTGAATTCGTTATGTAAGAGATGCATGTTATGCAGACTCCTAAAAAATTAAATCTTAATCTTTAACTGCTGAATACTAATCCATGTCGTAAAATAGATGGAAGTAACATTTTTTCATCTGATCTGTTTGAATAATTTGCTTTTATTTTCTTATAGGAAAATGAAGATTTATGTGATATACAAAGATAAGAGTTTTTTTTTCATTAATATATTTGTATTTAGTAAAATACTATTCAGTAAATGTTATTTATAATTGATGAACGTATTCCATTTAGTTAATCACTGAAATTATAAAATAAATTTTTATATTTACTTAAGTATGCGTAGTAAATGGGTATATCATAGTCTGAATATTTTGTCTTTTCTTTTTATGTAGTAGCAATATACACAGAAAAAGAAGTAGAAATAATATTTTTATCACTTTGTAGTATATAATGATGAGTTTTGTCTATTTGTTTTTTTTTTTACAAATATACAATAGTTTAGATAGTGCATAATATATCCTTTGACTAAAAATGATATATAAGCTAGACCATGAGTGAGGTCATAGTTATAATGATAAGTAAAATATATTTTCCAATTATAAGACATATTTACTTATATTTAAACTTTATATTACTGGTCCTAATTTCACTATGTTGGATGCAATTTTCTTGTCCTTCACAACATAACAGACTCAATGCCAAATTTCATTGCCATTTGTCCAGCTGTTTGAGCGTTATTGGCCACAGAGCTAAAGCTATTTTATATTTCAGGAATCTTGTGCTCAAAAACCTGATGCTCAAAACCTGTGGGCAAAATACCAAGAGTGCAACGACCGTGTTAACTCACGATCAAAAACAGCTGAAACATGTGAGGAGGAACTTGTTGATTACATACATGTCCTTGACAAGTGTGTCACCAAGGACCTTTTCAATAAATTAAAGTGAATGAAGCTTAATTTCACTCTCAAATGAAATTGTTAAATACCAAATTAGAAAATTTATAATTTTATTTGCCACTGGTGGATCTATAGTTTGTAGCCAATGTATTTATGTAATACCTGTGTGAATCAAGAATGTTGAAGTTTATTGTTAATAAATAATTACAAAGAATTTTCTTTTATTGTGGATACTAAATAAAATAACTGATTTATAATAAATGTTATTTATTTGTATTTAAATAAGCAATAAAACATATTTTGTGATAAATATAAATCTTCAAAATAAGCATTGCAAACATTAATAAAATAAAGTCACATAAAACAATATTTAAAAAGATTATTGATAAAACCTATTAAGAAAAACATTTTTGGAATGTGCCAAAATAAATGCTTTATTTGGTGTTTTTCATAAAACCAAAATCTAGGATTTTTTAAAAATAAATTTTACAATGTAAAATTAACCCTGAACCAGGAGCATAAGTTGTAGTAGGATTTATATCTATTTATCAACCGCGTATACATTCACCCACCAAAAGTGGTTGCCTAAGTTATACATATTTTGGCTTAAAGAAATACATAAATAAACTTTGTCTTTTATCTTAACATATTCACGTCGTCATGCAGCATAGTGAAAAGGAACATAAATTATTTGTCAAAATCGTTAGTCTGAACTGTAGATTTAATATATATAGATCGACATCTGATAGACCAAAATAGGGATATGAGACCATTTTCGTATGTGCTATTATATTCCTATGTAAATCGTGACCAAAACAAATCCCGCTTATTTTTGCAAAATCTAAGGTTTTAAAGTGCTATTTAATGTTTACTAGACGTGCTTAATTGAGGTTACGTGTACTACACCTGGATTAACTCTTATAACAAAGAAAATCAAAATAATACCCATACTAGTCTATTCCGGTTTTGATCTCGTCTTATTCAACCTATTGCCGATCTAATTATACTAAATCTTTGGTCTCTGAACTGTACTTATGAGCTGCGAACAACGAAAAGTGCTCCAACACTACTGCAGTTTATATACGCCCAACATGCTAATAATCCCACCTAAAATCACATTTATGAATCATTGCACAGTTTCATCTTTCGTGCCAGGCACTACTATATCAAAAGCGACATATTAATAAAGTTTAAATAGTAAATCACATTGACTACACAGTTTGAAACGCAAGTTTTTTCTTTATACTGTGTTCATCATAATATGAAAGATGGCATGAAGTATCCATAAAACGCAAATTATAAATTTCGCATAACAATAAATGTTTTTTCTTAATTCTACATTTGAACTGCAGCTACACGGAAAAATTATACTGGACGAATGCATAATGAACATGCAAATATCTTGTTTGGTGTAAGGTTCTCGATACATATGTGAAAGCCATATTGTATTTCAAATGTTCTGGATTGCGAATCTCAATTTCTGTAATATTTTTATTTTGTTATTTTAAAATAAAATCGCATTATCAATCATATTTAGCTTAAAAAAAGAATCGTATAATCGTAAAACCAAAACAGGAATTAATTCATGCCTCAACCTATCTCCAAAATAAAAATTAGACATCTATCATGCAACCTTTATTTATTTTTTATGATGAACATAGTATAAATGTATACACATTTACAAAATCAAATGAAGTCACTTGACTTTCTCCCATACGTTAATGACGGCGTGACAACTTAGATAATAGATTAATATTTGAACTGATTATTGAATATTTTACGAACCAATTTAGGTTACAAAAAAAACAGCCTGGAAGTTAAACTATTGGTGGTGTTGTCTATAGTCATAACATACAACAAAACACTACTAATAATATACATACAATGTTAATAAATTTTAAAGACAAGAGCAAGGTTTTGGCATAATTGCCCTGAAAAATGTCAAAAGTTCATTACTAAAATTATAGGCACTAAATTTGATCCATTATTATTTCTAAATGGACACATTTTTTAAAATTATACCTTCTAGCTCTGCTCCTAGGTAAAATAATGTCTTAAATTTCTTTTGGCGCGTCTAGCAGCCAAAGAAGCCTGAGCTGCGCACGCATTGTTTAACAAAAGTGCGACACGGTGAAGTTAGCCATCAGTGATAATAATGTAAACTAGTGGTCGAAATTCGATCGTAATTCATAAATTTAAGTTTGAACATTATTGAGTTTCTTTTGTCGAAATTTTTCTCACTAAATGATCAGGTTAGTAGTATCTGCAGTATTATTTAATTTAATGTATTTGTAACATATTCATTATAAATTTTAGTTTGCTCCACTCCTCCATATAAGTTTTAAGCACGCTTATCTCACAGTACTCCCTGCGCGCAATGAGCTTAAAAAGTAGTCCAAATGTTGCTCCTCACATATTCATATAAAAAAGATTCATTTCACTTTCACAGACTTTAATGTTTTTAATTGTACACAAATACACACAATTAAAAAACATGTGTTCAGTCTGTTCACAAGCGGTAGAAGTAAAACTTTCAGAAAACAATATCTATATCTAACATATATCTTTTTTTAAATCAGCGGAACTCGAACTAACGACCACTGTACCTCTAACAGCGTAGTGCATACAAGTATGGTCGTAACACCGCTAGGCCAATTCGATGACGATAATAGTCGTGAAAATCAGGCCTTGCATTAACCATGCGTGTATAATGTACTCTATCTCATTTTCTCGCAGGCTAAAGCCTATAGACGTGTTTGTCTCTTTTTCGTTCCATCGCGTTTCAAATCACAACGGTATTAAAGAAATTTTCACTACAGAAAGTCGGTAACATCAATTTAAATTATTATCATTGATAGCTAACTTCATCGTATTGTTGACACGCGGCTATGGAGTTTTTTTGTTTTGTTTCGTCACAAAATTATAACTTCTTACGTGCGTACATAAGTACACACAATGTTTTCATTTTATTTATTAATGTATGTCTTATTTCGTGGATTGATTATCCACATCGAATCAACCTATTTCTTACCTTTTAATGTGATCTAATAATGTCTTAGGAACGAAGAAGCGCATTTAGGAAGAAGCCTGTTGAATACATATCACTAGAGGAAATTAGGTTACTGTCTCAATTATATTTTTACATTTTTTGTATGATTTTGATATGAAACATTTATTGGCGCGCTTTGGCAGTAAAATCGAACCATATGCCGTGACGGTAAATGGCATGACGTTCTCTCTTGCAGTCATACCCCTCTACACCGCGCCGCCGCTCTCGACTGCCTTGCTTTAGCTCTACTCACTACTCTTTTTTAATTATTAACTCCATATTTTTTATTGGTTTTTGATTTCTATTTATTAGGAATTTGAATATTCACTAAGTTGGTTCACATCCGCCGGGCGTCCCGTGAATGCCAATTAATTGGTTTTTATTTTTATTAATCTCTTATCAACAAATAATTTCCCGCTCGTGATACGCATTTGCTGTCATAACTATTATGTAATTTTTAAACTAGCCTCGGACAATCTTTGTCATTTTATCATAATTATAATGACAACGATAATGTCGAATGAGATTTAAATAGGCCGTATTCTAACTGGGTTTTTGAATACGCTTAAATATCTCATACGAATAGTATAAAAACATCACACACATGACTCGTAACATTAAAACAAAGTTACTAACTTGCTCCTACTTGGAGCACGTTGAAACATATCTCACAGACTCGTTGCGGTTTGTTCATGCCAAACTTTAATATCGGCACGTCTTGACTCGAACATTTGTTGCAGAGCATTCGGCCGCAGTGACGACTGAAAGTATATAAAGGACATATATTAAATACTAGCTGTGCCTTCGGCTTCGCTTGCGTGGACGACCGAAGAATGCGCGATGATTATAAAAATCGTAGTCTTTTGGAGCTCTAATAACCCTTTTTTTTTTTTTGATAAGGACCAAGTATCTAAAGAGTAAAAGGGAAAGAAAAAAATTTTCAAAATCTATGTAGTAGTTTTTGCATGATGCGTGCACAACGGTAAACCGCAATCATTTTATTTATATAGACTAGCAATCACTCTCAATTTCATACATCGTGTTAATAATAAAAAATGGACAAGTAGCGAGTAGACCTTGCGCCCTGAGGGTTCCGTACTGATTACATCATATATTACAAAGTTAATGTGTAAACCATACATACATAAATCACGCCACTTTCCTAACGGGGTAGGTAGAGACCACATCTTTCCACTTTTTTAGATCTGACTACACTGTTAGCCTTAGGGGCCCTAAAGCCGCTGCGGCTTTGACAGCTTCACCGGACTTGATATCTTTCCACTTGCTACGATCCTGGCATACATCTTTCGCTTCTTCAACATTCACCAATTTTTTTAGGCATGTTCGTCGGTTTAGAGTGCTTTTGACCGGACCTTTTAGTATAAAGGACTGTATCTTATTATTAGGTCATCTTAGAAACTTGGTTTATTTACAGCATTAAACGTCAAACATAAACTGACAATAATTTCAACTGTATACTAAATAATTTTGTTGCATTATAAGTTCACACGGGATTAAACATTCCTTATTTACGGATGTATATTTTTAGTTAAAAGACCTCCCTTTGTGTCAAATTTCAAAACTGTATGCCTGCGGGAATTATCTTAATATATAATATTAATCTTAACTTTAGTGGTTTTCAAGAAAAAGGGTCTTGAAACACAGACATCAAAGAATCCTATAAGGATTCTGTTTTTTCATTATGAAGTACGGAACTCTAAAAATGAATGTTTGTTTATTTGTCCTCTATATGGTTCCCATACTATTCATCCCGTTGCGATAAAATATGCCGAGTTGATTTATTAAGCATTTCCGTGAAGGTTTATGAATTAGTACAATGACTGTACAATAGACGGCACGCGAGACGTTTAATTTCGATGACAACTTCGGGAAACAGCTGTGTTTTTAAAATAGTGATGATTTCACCAATCCGAACTACCGAACCGTACGAGATATTATTCTAATCGATATTTTTTTCTGAAAATCATTAATACCTCCGGAGGTAAAGACTGAATAAGATATACAAAATCAGGTCGCTCGAGGGCCAACCAAAGCGTTCTTTTCTTCTAATTCTTTTTTTGTAAAATATTTGCCATAACACGTTTTTCAACACATTTGCTCAAAAAATGCATTTACGAAGTCTGTATACATAGCTCGAAAGTAAAAAATTACGCACGATACACCGGAGCGTGCACTAAAATAGGTACTCTCACCAGAGTACCCGTTATACCGTACGCACCGTTGTATAGCGCCGTGCGCATCCTTTACGGTTTATTTTTAATTTCCCTAAAAAATATATAAGAATTCCACCAAAGAGTTTTTACATTCGAGAATAATAATAAGCTGCATGATCGAACCTCCTTGGAAACGCTTTTGATTAATACACTTGTCTCACTTTAATGCTAAAGAGAAAATGGAACGAAAGATGTAGTTCTAATTTTCAGCAAGGGGTGACGCCATTTGCAAATTCGCGCCATTTTCATATTAGAAACGTCAAAGATTGTTGAGACTTTCAGACTTTTATTTATAAACAAAATAATAATATGAGTTGAAACGAGGAATCTGACATTAATATGGAATCTACTCTACCTGATATCTTGAATAAGTCGCAAATTTTACTATTAATTTCCAAGAGTAGTGAGTGACCAATCTGTATAATTTGTTTATTGCTATTAATATTCATCTAATTAAAAAATTGTTTCATTACTTATTATACTGTTTTCTCGGAAATGTGTTGAAAAGCGTTTAATATCACAAGAGTACGGAAGTTGGTTTTTACAAACTCTTGACTATGGTAAGCTGGAGACCAATAAAATTAGTGTGCGTGTGTAACAGCGCTATACTATATACAGACTCGGCTTTAATGTCGATATTGATACACATATCGGTAATTTCATGTCGCTTAACAAATACGCATTAAATAAAAATTTATATACTTCCAGCTGTTTCTGCAACTTCGTGCGCGTGCAATTACATGTAAGAAAAACAGCGGAAAAAGATGTATAGGTGTACTGAAATTCAACATCGGCGATTGAACCGTGTTCGTGCGTATATTTTCTGGATTCCTGAGACACAGTGCGGTTCTCACGCTTAGCCTTGCCTCCCATTCACTACTTTTGATCGATTGATAGTTTGCAATACGATGTGAATTTAACGTAATTTGTCATCTCTACAGGTTTATTGGGAGCGTAAATTCATTCTTAGTACAGTAATACCCTGCTTTACGCGAGGGATACGTTCCGAAAAAAATCGCGTTAACTGAAATTCGCGTATATCGAGGTTTATGATTAAACATATTCAAAATTTAATACAAAAAAATGCAAATCATTTTAATCAATCACTTTAATTCTAAGAACACTTTATGCAATACATACTCTTTTTTACGGAAAAATACATTTATTGCCTTTTGGGTAGCGTTTTGTTTACGTTCTTTTAAAATACGTTCATAACACCCAACACTGTTTTTAATTGTTTGACACACGGTCAAGACACGGTCATCATTATTGTCTATACTTTGCAATATGTCCAAACCGGAATAAATTTTTGAAAGTGCATTTTGTATTTCCCCTGAAGATAAAACTTTCTCTTCTACTTGTTCTTCCTCATCGTAGATAGGATTATTCTGTAACTCGATCAGATCTTCATTGCTGATAGGATCGTCGTGCGTTGCTACAAGTTCTACGAGATCTTCTACCGTGACATCTTCAAGTTCAGACCCCTCAATCATTGCAGTAATGTCTTCAAACACTTGTCTTTGCATCTGGACAATTCTTGTAGGTGCTTCCACTACATCTGGCCAAAGATTACTCCACACCCCATTCATACAACTCATTTTAACTTCCTTCCAAGCCTCTTCTATGTTGTGAATAGACTTCATAATGTTGTATGACTTCCACCACTCTCGCATAGACTGTCTTCCTTCCCCGTCAGTTTCATGAATTAGTTGGCTAAAAGTGCGGCGATGGATGCAAAGATAGATGATCTCGAACGAGAAAGTTTTGTTGCACTTATAGGTGTTGAACTTTCGCTGGAGATTTTAATTTTTTCCCGATTTTTATAAATCGTTCTCAGAGTCGATTCTGAGAGTCCAAAATCTCTCCCAACAATTGTTGCTTTGCCTCCATTTTCTATTCTTCTTAACACTTTCATCTTCAATTCCAAAGTGACGCTTTTACGCTCTTTTTTCTTTACAGGCGGCATTTTTAACGTAGGGTTAAATTAAGTATGTATCTCCAATAAATGTTAAAACAAAACTGCCAGCCGACCGAACTAACATTATGGAACAAATGAACACACGAGACGAACGAGGAAATCTCCATAGAACAAAGTCGAAGGACAGGGAATTCCCAATTCTTCAAAGAGAATATTCAGAGATAGCGGGGATCCTGCGACCATAGAGAAGTTAATGACTACATTATGTTTATACTCACTCTTTCGCGTAATGCGAGGCATTTGAGAGCGAAATTTGAAATTCGCGTTATAGTGAAACCGCGCGTAACGGGGTCGCGCTAAGCGAGGTATTACTGTATATCGTTCAGCAAAAAGTCTCACATGGCGGTATTGCTTAATTTCCTGTGAACGAAAGGATATCACTCTTTTTGAGAGCAATGAAATACTGAGGAAAATCCTATCCGCTTTCTATTAATAAGCACTTAAATTTAATTTAATCTAAATCCAAATCATTACAGAATGAATCAAATGCCCTTTAAGAATATCCAAGAAAACTCATTTTACATAATAACTAAAACGTTATACAGGTGACAAAAAATTCAATATAAAGTTTGATGTTTTGCAACTTAAAGAGTTGCAAAATAATTAAGCTAAGATTATTTAATACTTTTATATTTATTTACCCTTAAATCCATTGGATAATGGCGTATGTCTGTATTTTAGTTTAATAAAAATTTAGAACAAAATAGAAAAATCGTGCCAAATTGGTGATAATTTTAACTCGGGATAAACCTAACATAAACTTTTTTCTTAATAATGTTGTGTTATTATTATCAATATTCTTTCTTGAACACCTCAGAACATTAAAAACTAATAAACCACACCATATCAACATAACCACATAATCTACGAAAACTCCTCAAAAATAAATACCTTTTTGTTTGAAAAATAACTAAATCATATAAAGATCAAATAGTTTAAATTAATTTCATAGAATTTCACTTCATTTTACTATTGATATCCTCATGGGTACCTACTAAAATGCCGTTGGATTTTACTTAAATAATTTTTTCGTACTCAAAAACAATTTAAACAAACTCACAATACTGCTCTATGAATGTAGTGTTCTCATGCTTATAGTTTATTCCTCTATGATACTTTTGTTGATTTTGTCTTCTATATCGCTTGTTGTTTCCACTTCGGTTTTAAAAACAGAACTGTCGTCGCTCGGAATACGGCTCGCTTATATTATTATTTATTATACTCAAATAAAATATATATTATCCAGTAATCAAGCGAGATGGTATGCCGCTAGAGTATCTGTACCCGACTGGATCGCGACCACCATGCAAATGATCATAAAAACTTATCACAGTGTCTCTTTTGGTATGTCGTGTTTAGGAATTAGCAAGTATATATCCAGTTTGGTAAGAGGTTTCTTACAGGCCGGGGTGAAAGTAACGACCATCGATAAATTGTCAATCTCTCGATGGTCGCCGTTGTTTTTGGACTGTACAGACAGTACATACCCTCAGGTACATTGCCTTCAATTTTCCGTGCTTCTATAAAAAAACTATGTTCCTATCTCACTCTGACATATGTCTTACTAAGCTCTTTCTCGGTCGTATAGTAAATCTATATATAATACATCTATGATAAAAACACTCA
The DNA here is from genome assembly GCA_033032175.1 of Saturnia japonica. Classification (NCBI taxonomy): domain Eukaryota; kingdom Metazoa; phylum Arthropoda; class Insecta; order Lepidoptera; family Saturniidae; genus Saturnia; species Saturnia japonica. Next base: position 9,446,938 of record CM065324.1, on the reverse strand, counting down.
ATCCATTATTTAAAATCTTATGAATCAAGTTAGATATAAGTGATTGTCAATTTACTCCGAGGAATTAATTAAGTATTTATAGTAATCATATATATTTTGTGCTCAGTAAAATTTCATATCATTCGTGTATGTCATTAAGTTTTAACATACCAGTGATGTTTCCTCATAGTAATGCTAAACTTTGTCCCACATTCTTGGCACAAATCACTTTCAGCCCATGGCGCTTCAGCCGGTAAAGAGTCGAGTAGTCTGTGCAGTAATTGTTTTGTTGGCACCTGTGAATAAAATTGTACATGCGCTTTATCTAATGGTTGTTCGAGAGAATTGAATAAATATTAAAGGTAAGACCGCACTGAACGGAATTGCACTCCTGTGGAGCGGCGCAGAACGACTCGACCAAATAGGTATTCTTTATATGAAATCAGTGTCGTAAGCGTAAGCATGGCAAGTGCCGCGACGCTGCACCTCATTCTAATCATTACCCTTCTGACTAAGATATATGGATAATACTAGCAGAAACAACATTTGAGAAGAAATAGTCAAAGAAATGCGAGTAAAGTTAAAAGGTAAGTAAGTAGTCCTGTACGGAGGTTGCCGAACGATTAACATACAAAATTTGCTAAATATTTGTCACGACGCAGCAGTTCAGGTGCAGTATACTAAATAAAGCCGCTCCGCTGCAGTGTAGTTCCGATCAGTGCGGTCCAATCTTTAATTATAGATGGAATACTACCTGATAATTGAATATGGAGATTCCCTCTTTGTTCTCCTGCGCGAGGCAGGCCCGTGCTTTCACGAGAACTCTGCACATTGCTCCCTGCCCATTCATATACGCCAGTAATAGTGGAGTGTTGCCCTGTTATACATTTTATTTAACAATTACATCTTAAGTGTCCAACATTTTTATTATTTTATTATATCTGTCTACAGGTGTTTTATCATAAATTGTGTACACGTATAACTTACATCGTTTATTATAAGAAAATTAATAAATTTATAGGATATGATTTTCTTAAATTTTATTATAAAAATATTTGCAAAGTCAACAAAACAATCGAAACAAAGTTCACCTGCAAATCAGTGCTATTGATCGGATAGTCCGGCATAAATTCGAGGAATATTTCACAAATCACCGCTGCATTGTCTTTTTTACACCAACATAGTTCATGCAAAGGATTTCGACCTGCAATCATGGTCTAGTTAGTGGGGGGAACTCTGAAACCGGGATAGAGAAATATGTCCTAAAGAACCATGACATTGATATTCTATCCAAGAAAATGGCTGTTATCGTGAACATTTCAAAACAAAATAATTAATTGCAACATTTTATTTCAATTTTAGACACAGGATTTCCTAGCAACATTATCGTAATAAAATGACATACTTTAATTTCTAAAAATTATTAGGTTCGTTTCCAGACTCGCGTATAAGTTTTTTGAAAATCTATGAATGCAGTTTTTCTTATCTTTAAAAACGATTTCATGGTTCTTTAGAACATATTTCTCTATCTTTTATAGTTTCAGAGTTCCCCTCACTGACCCATTTAAATGTTACATACTGTTAATTAAAATAACTAAAAATATTATGATTTCACTAATATGCAGTTATTTTAAACAATATTGTGTTAAATACACATGGAACATTTTATGCATCTGTACTAGTTTGATAATACTTCAGGCGGCTCAGGCTACAATACAATTTACAGACTTCAAACGCCTGCTACATATCGCAAGAGCACATGATATCACTTCAATTCATTCCATCTTTTGATACTAAAGTTATGCGTGTGAAAGAGATCAACATACACGCGCCATCAGCTAGAATCTGTTAGGGTAGATTTACGTACTTAAAATTTTTATGCTGTACTTAGGTAAATCGTTCGTCAGAAACGATTTCAGTTGCAGTCTACTTGCGTCATACGTCGCCGTATCCCACCGCGCCGCGCCACGACTAATATGCGAAGCGTAGTAATAATAATTTATATTTTCTGTGTGTAAATAATCTATTTTTTTTAATTTTTGTTGTTCAAAGGTAGTCAGTGTAAATAAAAGGTTTAGCAGCTCTTATGAACTCATCCAATGAACTTTTAAATATGACAATTAAAGATAAAAATCATGGTTCATAAAAAAATCTTCAAGTCACTGCTCTAGTAAACTGTAAATAGAATCACTATCACCTATCACAGCGATATCTAGCAGGTGAAAATAAATGCAGCCACGATAACAATAATCGTGGCGTATAAAATATAGCTGCTTTTCATTAACTCCTGTGATATAACACGCAAAAAATATCACTACGATAGAACTATATAAAATTATTATGATTTCCAGGCCTAATATTGAATAACAATTGAGGTATAATGCTTGGTTTGATGCTCGTTAGGTTTTCAGAGTATGAGATACCTTTAAGGTTAGCAGCAGCCGCGTCAATGTCTGTGTCGGAAAGCAAGACGCGCGCGACTGGTGCGTGTCCCTCGCGTGCGGCGACGTGTAGCGCGTTGTCGCCTCCCGCGTCGACGGCGGCATACTCCGCTCCGCCGCTCACTAGCGCACTCACGATGGCCGCATGACCGGCCGCACTTGCCACGTGCAGCGCCGTGCGTCTCAAACAAACATAAAAGTACCTACATATGCCGCTCATTTCTACTTCTTTTGGAGTTTACTGCTTAAGAATCAATTTTCATATAAGACCCCCGGTATGAAAATTTTATGATGAGTGAAATTAATACATGTGTTAACTCAAAAGCGTTATGTTAACTGTCTAATAATATTCGGTAAGAATCGATGTTTTCAATCAATTTTTTTTTGTTTTACTGCAATCTATCTACAGCTATCGTAACTAACCGAATATTTATTTTGTAATCACTAACCAGTAACAATTTAAATATCAGATTTATGCGCCTTCTAGTAATTAATTCAAGAATTATTTTTAGAGTTTACTCCTTTAAAATCCCTTAAATTTATTTATATATTTATATATACTTGTGAAGAGTAAACTCCAGTCTTGCGTCGGAACTGACACACACTTTTTTATCATACCTGTTACTCTACACAAGATAAACCCTTGAATTTTAGAGAGTGATACCATTAATCGTTATATTATGTCCAATAGACAAAAGTCATCTTTCTTCACTATCATCATCATTCCTTGAATCTTTTTACTATCTAAGGCTGTCTCCCACAGTCCGTGACATTACGGATTCTCAAGCACGACCGACGAGCATGGACAGCTACGAACCGAACATTAAAGGCTCGCGCACACTACGGCCGCATTGCATCGCATTGCAAAATTGCGCCAAAGCACACTAGGAGTCGCGCCGGGTCGCACCGCAACTCTTGACATTGCCCGTGTCTAGTGGAATGCAATTGATAGTTCCGACGAAGAGCTGTATTAATTCAATCTTCTGTTTGACGAAGATTTAGTGTTATGGACATAATCTCTCCTGAGGTTAAGTGACGATGTGGCCCAACTTGGTGACACCCTAAAACTGGGTCTCAAGTGCAGCTCCCGGAACATACCTATAAATGTTGGCGATATATTTTCAACTTAAGGGCGACAGTTAGCGAGGCGAACTTTAGAAAATGCCGTACTACTATGCTATGGTTTCATCACGAAATTTTCCTGCAGCCAAAACTCAGGCTTATTGTAGAGATTTGAATTCGCGTCGATCACTCAAATAATACTTTGTTGGTATACAAACTACTACTGAGCCATCATTGCTTTAAAATAAAGAAGATAAGGCAAATATAGTATATATTATGGTGTCACGAAATTTGCAAAAATATTGAGGTGCTTGTTGAATTTTACACTCTTTAAATTTTTTAGAATTACATACTATGAAAAGTATTTTGATCTTCGTCTGCTCATTGCGCCTACCATCGCACACTGAGGCGGGCCGCATCGCAACGCTTAACAGCAGCCGCAAAAATATGCCTGGCGAGCGATCCGCCGATGCGTTGCGATGCGGCCTGCCACGGCCCGCCTGTAGTGATGCAGGAGAATTTTTGTTATGCAATGCGGTGCGGTACGACCCGCCTTAATGTGCGCGAGCCTTAAGGCTACGGACTTGTTTAAGCTTCCACAGATGACACTCTTCCCATGGTGCGTCGGTGCGGGCGGGACAGCGTCCGTCCGCAATATCACGGACCGTTGGACCTTTAGATATACAACCTAATAAGGAACTTCGTTTTTGTACCACGTGTTTTAATGAATTATTGAAATAACAGAATATCGTTGTGAAGTTATTTTTGTCACTGTTAATATTACCACAAGTTCACAACAGATTGTATTTTACATTTATGGTGATTAACAATAAAGCTGATCCGCGCCAGGGCACGGCGACGATAGACTGAAAGTGAAAAAAAGCTATCAAAAACCAACAAAAATATTTTAGGGTTACAAAAAATTTGCAAGTAAATCAAAGCTTAACAGTGTGACAAAAAGATTCAATTTACTCAGACAGATTATCTCTTCTAGCTGGTGGCACTTGTCGGTGCAATGTTATTGTGTAGCTTTGCAGTCTGACGACGGAATATTGTGAACTGAAATGTAGCTTGGCACGCTTGAATTTAAATTATGTTTATGCAGTATGAAACGGGCCTTTTATATGTATGTAACTGGCGAAGCATGTGAGTGATCTTATCACTTGTTGTACAGTGATATGTGAAATGTTGCATGCCTAACAGGCTGAACGCCAAGCGGGACTGTGCTTATCGTCTGCGGGCCGCAGGAGGGGAACAAGACTGACGAATAAGCTAGTCTATCGCCGACTGTTGGCGTTTGGCATAAGTGCTTACGCGGTTTTATTTTTGTGACTAATACATATAAGATTATTTTATCCAGACAGAATTACTGACGTTGCCTTTTAAATAAAATTATACTGTCAATCAAAAGTAATGCTTTGACGCATTCTGAGCAAATTGACAATATAATTATATACTATTAAATGCAAAGGAGTTTTACTTTAATCGCGTGTAAAGATTATACGTACAATTTTTTATAGAATATAATAGTTTTTTGTGTCATTTTAATAAAGACAACAATAATCATCTTAAGATATAGGGTATAATCTCAATACCATGTATATCAGTTTACACCCGCTGTCCCACGTCGCGCAAGCCTGCATGAGGATCGCGTTTACAGCGGTCAGACTATAAGCTTAAAAGTTTCGAGATTCGATATAGAAAATTATTTTTTAATATATTTAATAAGAGTAACATACAGATGATACGAATACTCACTTATGTGCATCTCTGTCGTTAGGTCTAGCACCGGCTAACAATAAACTTCGCAATAATACTTCGTTGCCTGCATTAGCCGCCAAGTGCAATGGTGGAGCTAGCGTCGCATCCTGTACCCTGGAGTTCACATCCACCTCAACGGACAGCAGAAACATTACGCTCTCCATATCGCAGTTTTGTATAGCCACATGGAGAAAGTTGCGACCTTTTTTATCCACCTGTATTTAAGGATATCATTTTAAGATAATGCTTGAAACGACAAACAATGAAAACTATGTCGCAGCAATGAAATAAAGTCTTGGATAATTAATAGAAATAAAAAAATTATGGCTACTTTTACATTGCAGATACAGCTTTTGAACGAAGGCAACGAAGAAATGGAGACCCCAAGTAATTTTGAATATGCTTTGAAATGTTTAAGAAAAGGTACTCTAAATATTAACTTTTTAAAGGGAAACTTTTATTAGATCGTCTCAAACTTTTTGGTCTGTGTGTTGCATGTCGCGTGACGATCGGCCGCGGAGTAGGGATAAAGTGAAAGGCGCTCGCCAGAGCAGCCAAGGCCAATAATTAATGTAATATTATTCCAAAAATTTTTAGTTAAATGTCTATAATGTAAAAAAAAGTTTCACTTTTACCGTGGTTTCATAAAACCACACAATGACTTTTTTTCTTTAGAGTGTAAAAAAATTATAAAAAAAAAACAAAGGCTGATATTGTTGTGAAAGCTTCAGAAGCCCCTTTTGCCATCCCCTAAATCCGGCCATGCAGATCTGGGGAAAAATGTATATGGTAAGCCACAAAGCGAAATTTTATATTAGACCACACTTAAATCTAATTGATTTTTGCATTCAGAACAATATAGTAGGTACATTTGTAAAACATTCATAATTTACCTGTTCTGCAGCGGATGGGTTCTTTTCAAGAATAGCTTGTGCAGCTTTGTTATTTCTCGCAGTTAGAGCGGCGGCAAATGGCGACATGCCTTTGTTGTCTCGCGCTGACAAGTCTATATTCGGCTGTGTTAGAAGGAGAGATATGATAGCCGCGTGCTGATTTTCTATAGCGATGTGTAAAGGTGTTTTGCCTTCAGAGTCCTTTGAATTTATATTTGCCCCATGCTCAAGCAATGTCTGAAAAATATTATAATTATTAATGAAATTACATTTATTATTGAATATTAAACCATTTATGATCAATGTTTAACCCGCGAGTTGACTGATGTTTAAAAATTAAAGTAAATTATTGAGTACAAAAAGTCAAAAACAATACAAATCTGGAAAATATAATTGTTTATGTATTTTTCCCTTTGGAAAATTGATATTTTTTGTCTGAGTCACGTGACCTGAATCGCCCCGATTAAAACAACTTGACGTCACCATTCAGGAAATATGAAAGTTAGACTCTTGCGTAAGTTGTCACATTTGACGCTGTTATCATACAAAATGAATGATGACTTCATGAGACAATAATGCCGCGTTTTTGTGGCGTATTTGTTAATTAAATTAAAAAAAGATGTATTAATAAAAAATATATTCATAGGTATTATTTTCAGCATATAAAGTGTTCAACAAATCACTATGACTATGATACCTGTATGACGTCTGTGAGTCCCCACGTGCAGCACAAATGTAGCGGCGTCTGTTTGTCATTAGCGACGTCTGCCCCTTCACCACCCGGGCCCGTGGTGCGTGGTGATTCCACATCACAACCAGAGCGAATCAGGAACGTCGCTAGGGACTCCTTATTTTCGTCTATCGCTCTGTATTCACCGAGAAAATATTTTACATAAAAATTATTAAAGTAGGTATTTTTCTCAAATAATATATTGTGAAGATTCAGTAGAAACATAATACTGATATAAATAGTTTATTTTAGTTGAATTTAATAAAAAGGTAACATATGATCGCCCGACGAGATAGTTAATAGAAATATAATATAAAAATAAATCAAAATGTTAATTAATGTAAAAAAATAATATTTTAATGTATTGTAATGAAGTATAAAGCACATGCAGGAATCTGTTGTTGTTATAATAAACATGGGAGTAGAAAACTCATTGCCCACCCTAGAAAAATCTTAGATACCCGAAATTAAAACCTTATAATGGCTGATCAGCTGGCTGGCTGCCCCCAAAGAAAATTCTATTGCTACGCTTATGAATAGTAAATTTCAATTCAATTATTAATAGAGGCTTTTGCCGATTTTTTAAATAATATAAGATAAAGTAAGCAACAAAATAAAAAAATTGTACGTGTATCTTTCGCGCGTTCGGCAAACTTTTTTGATCTCGTAGCAGATGCTATGCTTATACTAAAAGTAGTTTAACTTTAAATGTGCGGAAAGAAGACACTTTTTATAGTTACTCGACTGCGAAAGGAGGGTTATGTTTTCCAGTGCATGTATGTATGTTTATTTCTCTAGCACTCTCTGTAACCTGAAAAGCTTGATGGATTTTATTTAGCATATGAGGTACCGTTAGATTCTTCTTAATTGTGGGAGTGACATAGCTATACAGGGTTATTGGTAATTCGACGTATTCCCCGACGTATTCGTAACCCCAATATGCATTATGCTAAAGCGAACCATTTTTGAGTTATCATGTTAGCCTTTCTCAAAATAAGTCAATAATGCAAGATCAAAATTTTATTTAAAAAAAGTATCAGTTTAAATCTAATTTTACTTCTGTTTTATGAAAACGATTAAACACTGGTTTATTTATCAATATTAAAACAATAATTATCGATCCAAATTTAAAAATGCGAGACAAAAAACGATATTATTACAATATCTTTTTGAAATTTTTTTTCTGATTGAAGAGAGAAGAAGAGATTGAGATTTAAAAATATTTTATTTGTTAATAAAATCATGATAAGCAGTATTGAATTATAAAATAAATAAAAAAATACTATAAATTTCCGAAAGCTACGAAAAAAGTACGGAGTTTCTGTAAAGGCTAAAGAAGTTTTACTTCAAAATACTTATTTCATTCAATTACTTGTGTAATAAAGTCTGCAAACATCCATCCGGGCCTAAACCCCAACAGTCTGCATCAGCACCATTTCTCACCAGAATCTAAAACCAAACGTTATAAAATCAATATTTTTTATTTTATTTATACAACTATGGTGGCAAACAAGCATACAACCCTTCTCCTAATGGTAAGCAGCTACCGTAGCGTGTGGATGTTTTGAATAAATACCACAGGTATCACTTGCGCGTTGCTAGATCGCGACTTATTTGCGAACGCGACGACCGCCCGAGCCGAGGTCCGGCCACTTTGGCACCCTCGTGCGAGTCGTCCATACAACTTTCGCGGCTGAGTGCCCTCTGCGCTCGCCCCCAAGTCCGGTGAAGCTGTAAAAGCCGCAGCGGCTCTGTTTTTGGATAGGGCCCCTAAGGCTAACAGTGTAGTCAGTTCTAAAAATAAAAAATAAAATTGTGCGTTGCTGACATTGAACCCCCTACCCTAAGGCGCTCTGGAAACCCAATCTCCAAAGAGATTTTTCAGTAGCCTAGGGATGGATAATAACGGTGTTAACAGAGAATAACGTTGTAACGGTAATTAAAACAATCTATTTTAGTAACTGGTTCTTAGACACAATGTTATTGTCGTTAGGCCTGATGTTGTCGCTGACGTGTTTTGATAGAATTTTATATGTTAAGGTAAGAAGATTTCGTTGATACTATTATCTATGTTGATGATCTAATAGGTCGGGGAAAAGTTTCTTCGCATAACGTAGGTATAAACTTATTATAAAATTTCTTTGGCTGTACTATTTGTATCTGGCTGGTTTAAGTAACATTAAAAAAAAGTTGTTTCCCGCTTTTTTCATTTGTTTTTCTTTATGTAAAAATGAGTGAATCTAATGAAGAAATTCGATACATTTAAAAATATTATTATAAAAAAGGCAAAAATGCAACTCAAGCAGTGAAAAAAAAATTGTGATGTTTATGGGCTTACAGTGTCAGTAAGAGTAGCACAAAGTTGGTTGAAACGTTTTCAGTCCGGAAATTTGAATGTTAAAGATGCACCTCGCTCTGATCGCCCTGTTACGAATAAAATGGACGCCATTTTTTAAAAAGTGGAGCAAGATCGGCATATCAGTAGTTACGATGTAGCTGAAGAACTGGAAATTGACCACAAAACAGTGTTAACCCATTTGAAGAAAGCTGGCTATACCAAAAAGCTTCATATTTGGGTGCCACACGAGCTCACTGAAAGAAACCTAATGAACCATGTACTCATTTACGATTCAATATTGAGACGTAATGAAACCGAGCCTTTTTGAAGAGATTGATAACTGGCGATGAAAAGTGGATCATGTACGATAAGAACGTGCAAAAAAGGTCGTGATCTAAGGTCGGCCAGGCTTCACAGACTTTGGCTAAACCTGGGCTAACTCGAAATAAGGTGATGCTGTGGGTATGGTGGAACTGGAAGGGCATTGTTCATTATGAGCTTTCGAAAACCATCGATTCGGATCTCTACTGCCAACAACTGATGAGATTAAAGGAAGTAGTCGAGAGAAAGCGGCGGGAATTGATCAACAGGAAGGGTGTGGTCTTTCATCACGATAACGCTAGACCACACACATCTTTAGCCAATCAACAAAAATTAACAGAGCTTGGCTGGGAGGTGTTAGTGCATCCACCATATAGCCCTGACCTGCACCTTCACATTTTCACCTGTTTCGGTCTCTTCAGAACTCTTTAAGTTCTGTAAGGTTAACATAAAGACAGGACTGCCAAAACTATTTGTCGCGTTTTTTGGACCAGAAGTCCCAGTTTCTTCTACAGCAAAGGGATCATGTATCTACCTATAAAATGGCAGAAAGTCATCGAACAAAACGGTACTGTAAATAAATATATATAAACTTTGAAAAAAATGTCTTGAGTTTTCATATAAAAATGCGAAGAAACTTTTTCCTACTGAGAACGGCACTGCTGACTATGATCAGTCTGATAGAACTGATAGTAGAAATGGTGACTGTCCAGATGGGGATAATCGAGATGGTGATAGTGGCGAAATGGTGACAGTCGTTGCTTTCCATAAACACACGTTACCATTAAATAAGAAGAAGAAAGGTATGACTCACGCTAGCAACTTCCTCTTGTCCAGAGTCGAGTGCTGCCCAGAGCGGTGGCACTCCGTTAGCGTCGAGGCGGCTCATATCGACCCCTCGAACGCATAGTGCTTCCACCACCAACCCGAGCCGGCAGTGTATCGCCAACTGCAGAGGAGTCTCACCGGCCTCCGTCCTAATGGTAACGAGTATACCCTTGCGTTATTTATCATAACTTATACTTTTTAGTCATATAATATGATCATTTTATTAAATTTACTCATTCATTTAATCAGAAACTTCATTCACTCCTAGTTTCACTTTGAAAAAAAAAAAAAAAAACAATATCTGTACTATAACATTGTCCTATAAAGCCATATCGAGTCATTTGTCAAAAGTTATATTACCCGATTTAAATTTTTTAGTGTCGTAGCTGAAAATAAAAACCGAACTTCTTTTATATTTCTCCTTTGGGACTAGAGTCTATGAGAAAAGAGAATCGTCGCGTCGTGGATTTGAAGGCGCTCAAGTGGTTATTATCGTTTTTGTAGCGACGACAACACCGTGACATCGTTACAGTATGACTGTAATATTTTGATACTTTTACTTCCTTAGCAAACTAAATTACTTTCCTAAATACAATACCTGGTCTTTCCTGTAAGGTTTAACTCGACTTCTCGAAAGTTAGTTATTAAAATGTCACGACGACGCGACGGTTATCTTTTCGCACAGACTCCTATCATATTTAATCTGGATACTAAATAAAGTTGTCACAGTTTTCTTGAAGAAATAATTCGGAAATTTTGACTAATCACAGTGCAAAATATTATTCTCTTTTAACTCTTTTATCTTTATGTAATAACTACAATAAAATTACTTACAATGCGTTCATATCAGCCCCGTGATCTAGTAGGTAGATCGCCGTCCTTGAGTCTTCTTCAACAATTGCTTGATGCAATAGAGTAAAACCCTTTCCGTTTCGAATGTTAGGGTCTGCACCGCCTTCAATGAGTGGCGCCACCAAATTCTTGTGACCTTTTTTGTTACAATAATTTTAATAGTAATTTACCAAAAGGAAATAAGTATCGTATAAAATGAAACAAAAAAGAAGTTTTTATTAATACTAATATATATATATAAATAGATATAAAATCAAGGGAAGCAATGATGTCTTAGTGGTAGCGTGTAAAAACATGGCGTCCATTGATGTGACTTCGAATCCCTACAATAATCCTGAACTTTCTATTTGAAGGAAAACATCGTGATGAAATCATAGCATACAAATCATAGCGAACATCTGTCGCTAAAACTAAAGGTGTGTTCTAGTAGGAGCCCTCGATGGCAGTTCCACCACTAGGCTTGGCGTGTCTTGGGTCACATTGTCTTTTGACATCGGGTAAGATAGAGGCCAAAAGCCCTTAAACTATTTAAAAAAACACCTTGTAGTCGTAAATACATGCTTTTGTATAGCACCATTATGTTTTACCTTCAGTCAGCGCCAGACTGACGGGCGTATCACCTTCAGAGTTCTTCAGATTAAGATTTGGCAGTAAGCTTACATTACTACGGTCATTGGCGGGAAAATCGTCTTTCTCTATCAGTTTCTTATGCTCAATGATAGCTAGAACGGCACTTTCATGGTTGTTCAATACGGCGAGGTGAAGAGCGCTTTGTCTGTAATTAAATATATTAACAGTTTCTAATAAATTATACATATTAGAACAGTTTTATATTACACTAGCTTTGACCAACATAATTATTGATTATTATTCTTCGGCTAAACATCGCCTTACGCTGAACATTATTTTAGATCGTCGAGTAGCTAATAAAATGATATTCCCTGAAAATGAAAGTCCCGACAAAATCGATTTATCCGTTTCGAAGATTAACCGGTACAAATAAATTTGGTAGACAAAAATTTCAAAAAGGCCAGTTTGGGTTTTGCGGTACGCCAACTTAGAAATCTTTAATTCGAAATGGGAGACACTTTAATTTTATTGTTTATAATTAAAAAAAAAAAACTATTCTTTACAATTCTTGTCTAATCTTATTTATAGTTAAACTTGGATTTTTAATTATTTAAGCTATTTTCTATTAATTCAAGCAGTATATAAAATAATATGTTACTCTTAAAAGTATAATTATATTATATTGCTAATGGGGCCAAGTATTACCTGTAAACAGTATCCTCTTGCTCTCCATAGGATGTCTGAAGGTTAGGTCGTGCACCGTGCTCAAGTAGCGTTGTCGTGAGTCGTGCCAGTCCATTGGCGCAGGCCGCATGCAGTGCGCTCACTCCAGCTTCGTTAGTGTGGTTCAGTTCACCGTTCAAATGCGACGCTAAGAACACTGCCGAGTCCTAAACACAAAAATTCACTTTTGTAAATAACTTATGAAGAATCGTTTTAAACGCTTTAAAATGGTGAAAATAACTTCCATGATATTATTGCACCTTTAAAAGTAATATAAAATTGTTATAAGTATTAAAAAATAAATAAACCACAAATACGCGGCTTTTTGAGTGGCTACGCATGACGGCATCTTTCAATAAATAAAAATAAGTTTAAAATATTACTTATGTGCAAAGTTGATTTTACTAGAATTAATAGAAAGCTACTATTTCCAATCTTAGTTATAATTTTAGAGATACTTATCACAAGATAACATAATAACATTCAACTGTGTGTATTTATCTAACAATGATGTCACGTTTTCTGATGTGATTCCAATCACATGACTCACAGAAAAAAATCTTAGTTTTCCCAGGAAAAAATAACTTGATGAACAATTAATTATTCGAGATTTGTAATGTTTTAGACTTTTTATCAATATACCAATATGACTAAATAATAATTAACTTTATTATATGTATGCATTTATTATTATTTATTACTGTATAATATTTATTTGATACAAGTACAAATACTATATTTAAATAAAATTACATTAGTTTTCCCTTGACTGAAATCCTGGCTACACCTCTAGGTTACTGTAATATATTTTTTCCTGAGCTATATTTTAAACCATAATTTCTCTGGAATTTAAGAAGTGTCGATATGATCGAACCTCATCCTAATGACAGTATGATATTCGATCTGGCATCTGATGTTTAGCATTAGTTAAACCTAGACAAGGACTGGTATTCCTGTGCCAATTGCTTAGCAAGACTTTTTCGATTATCAGGTAGTATAACTATAGTCGTACAAGATTGTGTGACCGTCCTATCTGGCCGACAGATAATAACAGGAGCGGGTTGTGTAGCGGGGAATGAAATTGCGTGCAATTGCGTGACGTAGGCGTAGTTATTGTGAAAAAGTACTTATAGGTACTGTAATATTATTTGAGTTCAATTGGAAATTAAATCAAAAAATCATCAGTGAAATCCCTGACCCATTATTATTTTCTATCGTAAATTTAGGAAACAAAATAAGACAAATACATAATTTAAGCAAAAAATATTAGCATTTATTTAGTTGACTTTAGAATTATAACTAGTGTTGTCATCGTCATCATTGCTGTCCGCACTCAGAGATATTATTAATTCATTTTCAACAATATTGTCTATTTTCACATCTCGTTCAAAATCATGAAAAAGTTTTTTCTATTACGTATTCATTACAAAGGGTCGAAACGATGTAATTTTGATTTAAAAAAAATTGTACATTCCGTTCTTACTAACTCACAGTCACTTTTGAAAATAGAAATAAAACCCAAGTAGAAATATTTTTATTATTATTTCCAGTAATATATTTTACTGAAAAGATATTAATGACAATTTAATGTAGCATTATGATATACGTAGGTTGGTAACCCAAGAAATACACTCACGGGGCAGACCTCGTGCGTGTTTATCTACCTAGCGACTGTAGGAAATTATTTAAAGAAAGAACAGTGACGAGACAGCGTCCTGTTAACTTTAGTCTACTATATAGTGTAATGACGTAATGACGTGCAACCTCGATCCGTCCACCGTCTTTCTCACTTAGGACGATCGCACACGAACTTGTACGACTATAGTCAGAAGATTATAAAATATTAAAACTTACCTCAAACCATCCTTGTGCCAATATGTGTAACAAACTATCCCCTGATCCCGAGTAAAGTGGGTTCGGTTGACATCCTTTCTCCAAGAGTTTAGCTGCGAAACTTCGTTCGACGATAGTCTCAGTTTTGCCCTCAACCGGGTCCTCGGTGAATACGTTTTTATTTGTGACGGGCGTGTCAAACGGATTGGAACCGTTCATAACCAAAGTCTCACTAGATGAAATAGAAGCTCGTCTATCGTCTACGAGCGCATAATACAGCGGTGGGTGTTCGTCAGTCAGTGTCCGTAGGTTTGTATCCAAATTTGGTTGTTTGAGGAGTAAATCGAATATCCTTTGATTTCTCGCTATGACTGATTGATGAAGGGGAGTGCTAGAATTAAATGTTAAACAAAAGTATTTTCATTAATAATAGCTATGTAATTTATGTAATGTAATGTAATGTTTATGTTTATGTAATGTCTGTAATGTAAAGACATGACGATGACATAGTTTGGTGATAATTTTTACAGCATTGATATTTCTGCTTTTGATTTTATATATAAAAAAAGTGATTGCATCTTAGTATACGTGACAGAAGTGAAACTTCTTAGTCGATCAAAAATATTACTTAATGTAAGCTAAAGTGTTTAATATATAAATAATTATTACTAATTTTTCTTCGTATTTTTGCAATATTTTACTCGTATTCTTTGCTTATAAATCTAACGCATTCATCAGCTTCTCCCGGTTTATAGTATAAGTAAGTTCTCTATTTTTCTCTCTCTGGCCAAGAAACTATTTTATGTATTTTTGCGTTAGAAACACTGCTATGCATTAGGGTGGGCCAAAAAAACTTTTTATTTTTTTTAAAATTAATTACCATGAAAATATCGTCTGAGTGGACAAAAAAAAAATTGTGTTAAAGTTTCAGCTCTTAATATTAATATTAAGAGGTGGCGCATTAGAGTTTTTATTTTTTTCTTTAGTCCCATACAAAAAAAAATTCATATCTCACCATTCGTTGTTCGTACAGCAAAATTTTTCAAGAGTTTTTTGTAGGAAATTGAACGTTCTACAAAAAAGTTTTCCTACATTTATTTCGCACACCTCGCCATTTTAAAGATATTCAAGATTGAAATTTAAAGATTTTAAGTTACATTTCTTTTTTGCTTCTGAATTTTGTAAGTCATTGACAAATGAACTTTATGAAATGCGCAATACATATTTCTGCAGGAAATTAAATGCTCTACAAAAAAGGTCTTATGCTTAGTCGATTAGAATAAGCGTTTGAAAGATATTTATGATCAAAGTTCAATACTTATCGCTTTTACTAATTTTTCAACATTTTCTTCGGAAAATTTTAATATAATTCATTAGTTTCGAAAAAATTAATGCAAATTTAAGTTTTTATCAACACAAAAATACTTTTCTATCTATTATTTAATTTAAATATATTATTATTATTTAAATTATTTTTTATATACATGTACGTTCGGGTGGGCCAAAAAAAATTTCTTATTACAATACTGTCAACTACGTTACTACAAAATGTCATTTTAAAGCTTTTTATTTAAATCATGCTGAATGGCATAAAATTTTCTCTACGAATTTATCGAATAAAAACGTCAAAAGTCATAGAAACTGTGATGGTTTATGTTTTTGAGTCATTATTTTGTGATAGAGTATAAAAAATTGTAAAAATTATTCTTTACGATTTGAGGTTGGACTTTAACCTCGAATAACTTTGAAACGAGTCAACTTAGCAAAAAATCATCTGAGACTTTTTTGTAGATCGTTAAATTTCCTGTAAGAATATGTTTTGATGTTTACTAGACATTTATTCGTTCGAGTGCACTAAAAATCAAAAAAAAAAATTCTTATGTTATTTAAATGGGAAATCAAAAATCACTGAGTCACCTGTTAAAATTAATATTAAGGGCTCAAACTTTACCAGATTTTTTTTTTACTTTAACAAAAACTCTTTTGTTCTGTGCTCGGTGTGAGAACTCGCACTGTCGTGATGGGGGATGATGCGGCGGTTGCCGTTCTCTTTACGGAGTTCAGAAACGACCTGTGGCAAACAAATGCTAGCATACCATTCTGCATTAACCGTTCTTTGTCCCTCAAGAGGAATAGTCGTAACATGGCCGGTTTTGGAGACAAACGTGGTCACCATTTTTTTTGCAACACTCCGTGAAAGAATAATTTTTGTTGGCTTTAACTCATTTTCGAACACCCAAACTCGTGACTGGTTTTTCGTTTCGGGTTCGTACGCGTATATCCAGGATTCGTCACCTAATACGATGTTGTATACAGCATTTGAGGATCCTGCGTGGAATCTTTCGAGAGTTCTGACGCACCAAGTAACGCGAGCCACTTTTTGCTCTTCACAGAGCGAATGCGGTATCCATCGGTAAAACAACTTTTTTACACCTAATTGTTCATGTAAGATTATTTGTATTTGACTCATGCCAATGTTTAAAGTTGCCTGAATTTCGCGGTATGTCACATGTCGATCTTCCTCAATCAGCTTACGCACAGCATCAACGTTTTCTTTGGTGACTGCAGTTTTTGGACGACCTTGACGAGGATCATCACTGAGCTTGACACGTCCACGTTGAAATTCAGCAAACCAGCGATAAATTGTGGTTTTGGATAGGGCTTCATCACCAAATGCAGAAATCATCCGGTCAACACACTGTTTTGTGTTAAACCACTTCGAAAGTCATAATAAATCATCGCTCTTGAATTTTCTCGAATCAATTCCATTTTCTCAACGACTAAACAAGTTTGACGAAACCTTGTGACAAGACCGAGAATCTTTTTTTAAATAAATAAATTGTATTCGATTTTTAAAACCAAGGAGTTTTCAATTAAAAAGATTTTAATATGACAGGAACAGTGGAAATATTCCATTCCCGATACTTTTAGTGCAGCCTATGTATATAGTATGCAAAACTTTGTATATTTTAAACGTTGCATTTAGTCGACCTGGGAATTTTATTCCCATTGTGCGCAAATAAGTTTCACTTCAACAAGCAATACAACTAATACGAAAGAACCTCGAAGAGGTACGCGCCTTTGGTATATGTATTACGTTATTATGTAATACATGAGTTTATATCAGAGTATATACTATACATATTTCAATTATAATTTAAGGGATTATGAATATAGTACATATGCATCTATGAAATTCACATATCTAGTACAAATATTAATTACTTACAAGCCTTTCCTATTTTGTCTGTTTATGTCTGTTCCTTTCTGGACCATAATAGTTGCAATATCTGCCATTTGCTCCATAATCTCTTCATCACACGAACTAGATGTTAGTGATGCTATAAGATGTAATGCTGTATCACCTTCCTCTCTGGAAATAATTTAGATCTTTTTATTAATGTTTAAAGAAAACTTATACGCAAGTAATCTGTATGGATGTAAATTACTTGGTAAGGTTATGGGTCTTCAACGTCGGTCACTTATCCTACAGCCTGCCGGAGAGGTATACCTTTACAGGTGTGCTTGCGCAAGTAGACAGAACGGAGCGTGTATTGGAATTGACATGTGCAGGAGACTGGTGCAAAAATAAGAATACATTTTTTTGAAGGCACCGTATGGTGAACCTGTGGACGTGTGGTCGCCCTGGGCAAGCAAACCTGCACAAGTAAATCTCTCCGGCAGACCATAGCACGTAAGGCCTGCGTAAGTTATATGTCAGTAGCATTATTATAAAGGTTATATAAATTCTTACTTTGTGGTCAGATTACTATCAGCTCCATTTTCAACGAGAAACCTCAATGAGAATGCATCTCTCGAATCTATAGCTCTGTGTAATAGTGTTCTGCCTCTAGGGCCGCGTGCGTCAGCGTCAGCGCAGTGTTGTAGCAGAGTAATAGCTATAGATGCGCTTCGAGCACGCAGAGCCAACTCTAAAGGCAGTTCACCGCGTGATGACATTGCATTCACTATATCTGTTAACTGTAACAATAAAATACAATATGTCAATTATTTGATTTAATAGAGTCATGGTTTGTAAAAATCGACTTTTTAATAATACATCGTTTGGAATTCAGTATATGCAGTGATCGAAAGCCAGGTGGTAGGTATACGTACCAGACTGGATCGCGACCACCATGTACATGGTGATAAACCAGTCATAGTGACTTTCTTTTAGTTTGTCACATTTTGTGATTACCCAGCGTACATCCAGTTGCCTAGAGGCTTGTAGGATTGTCGATCTCTCGATAGTTGCCGTTTTGTTGTATTTTTGTGTGCTTACCATCAGACAGAGGAGTCACTTCGTCGTGGTACGATAAAAAAAAATACGAAAAGGATGCTATCCTTAAATTGATCTATAAAAATAAATTAACTATCTTCCTTATATACTGCATTATCAACCGCCTGTGACTTCGTTCGTGACTTAAAATTTAAGTACAATAAAAAAGCATTTAGCCCTTAGGGATAATTTATTTTGTTTCTCATTAATGAAATAATATTTAGAATCGGATTAGTATTTCGTGAATGTAGGGGAACATAAGGTTGAAAATGATGTCTGAATCATTAATTTTGATCAGGAATTAACGGAGATATAGCATTGCCAAGAAAATACCATTTGAGAAATAATATTTGTACATACATAAATCACGCCTACTTCCAATCGGGGTAAGCAGACGCCACGTCCTTCCCCCTGCCACGATCCTGGCATACATCTTTCTTTCTTTCATTAATCTTTTCATGCATACTAGTCGGTTTAGAGTATTCGATAATATTAATGATGATATCCCCATTTTCGTGTTGTTTTTTGATGCTTTTTATTATTTTATTTTGTTTCCTTGTTAATCAAAGCAAGGAAGCTGAATTTAAGAATAACGTTCATTTCATTTACGTATTTGTATCAAATAATTACCAGTATACTTGATTATTATCTCTCTGCATCAATGTACGTAATTGTATTAGTAGTATACAGTGAATCGAACGGTAATAAATTACGTTCGAGTTACCAAGTATTGAGTAATTTATTAACTAAAACAATGCACGCACACAAGGATGTAAACAACTCGTCATCACTGATAATGTGTTTAATAAGGACGTGTATACAATATACTTTTATATTTTAAAAATATATTATTTGGAATAAATTGAATTAATGTTTTGTATTTTATATCTTGTGTAAGTGTTATAGTTTATAATAATATCTTGTAGTAATTGTATCATCTGGGTATCGTCATATCTGTCATCTATACTAGGGATATTACGAATGTTCGCATCAATACTCGCATTCGCATAATTTAATGTGAATGTTTTGCGAATGCGAGTGGTCCTGAATTATTTTAGCTATGAAGCAAGTTATTTGTAATACGGACCTGAAGACACGCTGCTGTGTGAAATCAAAGCTGAGATAAAGACATATTTAAAATAAAGATAAGCTTCTCTTGAGGAAAAAAATACGTAAATAAGACAAATTAACGTGATAAACGTAAATATCACAAGTATTTCCGCGCTCCAACTGCTAGTGTACCGGTGTGGACAATTATAAATGGAGCGGGCCCTATATATGAGCTACTGAGAAATTCCTAATATGAAGGTAAAAATGGTCAAGTTATTACTATTCAAGTGATTTTGAAACAGATGAAACGAAAAATGACACTAAAAAGAGATAAACACATACAACGACAGGATTTAGCCTGCGAGAAAATGCATTTACACAATATACACGGTTAATGCAAAGAGAAGTCGGCACAGATAAATTTAATTTCGAGATTGAAGCCCGACCAGTGGAATGCCTTTTTCCCTACAGGAGATCGCAGCCAAATAATCTTGCGTTCTGTTCCTACAGTGAGTAGGGTTTCCAGAGCTCCTTGGAAAAGAGGGGATTCAAAGAGGCAACGCGCTGGTTATATCTATGGTATTACAAGTGCCCATAGGCTACGTTAGCCGCTTATCATCAGGCGGGCCGTATGTTTGTTTGCCACCTTTGTTATATAAAAAAGTAGAACTCGTGGAAGGTCTACACTCAGATGGTTGGATGGTATTTTCATAATGATCTAAAAACAATTGGTGTGAAGAGCACAAAGAGAAAGCCAAAAAAATTATCGGTTAGGAGGGATCTACTGGACCAGGCTACGGCTCACCCGCGGCTCTAGAGCCTCTGATGATGATGATGCTGATGAAATATAATGTGCACAGGCTATACAATTTCATAACATAACAATTATATTAGAAAGTTAAATAAAAAGGAGTATTGTTAAATAGCATACTTAATTATTATTTACCGGTGTTGTGTATATTTATATTAGGAAACTCTGGTTTTACGATGCAATAAAAGTTTATCTTATTAGCTCTAAACTTCTTCCGGGTTTACTATGTACTTACAAATGATTTTATTTATGTGTAAGAAGTATGTTCTCTAGTAGATGCAATCTCATACATTGGCAACACTATTTAAATTTTTTGTCTAAGTATTCTAAATACATATTTAAAATCCATGGGTCCATAAGAGACCAATTAACCCGATGCCGCCATTTTCTCGTCTATCGTTAAACAGAGATAAATATACACGCAGATGAGGGTTGTTTAACTCCAATAGTATAATAGAGCGTAAAAGTTTTTTTTTTGTTTGTTTAAACACGGTGATCTCTGGAACTAACCGCCCGATTGGAAAAATTATTTTTGTATATAATGGCCAGACTCACGAGGAATAGTGTAGGCTATCTAACATTATTTAAGCTACAACTCTTAGCTATCCTTTTAAATATTTATTTTTGTTAAGTAAGTCGTGAGTGGCAGCTCTGCCGAACTGCTGTATCCGCGTGCGCTGTCGTAATGGTTAATGATATGTAAATACAAAGCTCTACAAAAACATTGTTACTTATTATATCTAAAAAAAATACAACCAAATTGATAACCTCCTCCTTTTTTGAAGTCGGTAAAAAAGTTAGCGACAGCATATACATAATAATATATATAATAATACATATACATCTTTTTATACATAAACCACGATAAAATATTTTGTGACAAAAATTTGATGACAAATAAAAATTGATTTATGAGCATTATTTTTAGGCATTGCGTATTAATCCTTAGCACAAAGATAAAGACAGTTTTATGAAGTTAAACTTTGCCCTTTAAAGCATGTTATTTGGACACATAGTTTAGGAGATAATGAAAAATTAAAATAATTTGTACTTGCGGGAAGAACAATTATGATAGACTACACGTGTGCGTTGGAAGCGCGGTGTTTGTCGGATAAAATTAACACGGGAGAAACCGTTGGGCACAGCTAGTACCTTATACTCCAATTGTAAGTAATAAGTACAGAATAGGTATATCTATTCTATAAAGAATAGAGCTTTAGAGGTTGCTTTTCTGTTTGTGTTTGAACGCGCTATCTCTGAAAGTACTAGTCAGATATGAAAATTTATTTTATATTTTGTAGCCTATTTCCTGGGAAAGGTCTTAACATCATGCTACGACCCTTAAGAGCGAAGCAGTGACTATAAACGTCAACCAATCTGAAAATCTGTAGGCAAGTGGTTAACATATTATTTATGAAACAGGCATGTACCTACAATACAAACTTAACGTGGATAAGTCCGCAGCACACAGCTCTTTGGTGAATAATATGGCTTATTTTATCGTGACCTTACTGAATGTACCTACTAATATTCAATAAATATTTGTCAATAACGATCTACATTAAAACCATTTTTTTAATGCTAACCTTGCCTGTCGCGACCTTCATACAATTATGTTCCATACCCTTGTATTTGTTTAGTGTGTAGAGTACCTTATAATCAAGAGAATTAGAACCTAAATAAACTATAGGCCAAATTAATATACGATGAACGCTAGACTGTGATAAGAATGCACGGCGCATACTCATTCGTCAGGGTAACTTGATGAATTACAATGTAAGATTCACTTTCACGGTTATGTAATATGATGTCCTAGTTTGTACTTTGTTTATTGCTGCCCATTAATTTTAAATGAACCACCATAGCTGTATTCGAAGACCAAGAAAAAGAATTAAAAAACAAAGAGTACAAGAAAAAATTGTGTACCTTACTTACTTCATTGCTACAATATGCCTAATAATGATTCATAAAACTGTTAATAGTTGTCGTAGTGGCTATTAGAGTATAACAGAAAAAGTTATTTATCTAATACTATTAAGTGTGTAATTCGTATATTTATTTATTTTTATATATAATATATGTATATATATACTACTTATATTTCATTTGTTTCCCGGAATCGACACCAACGATTTGGTTAAAATTTTGTATTTAGATAATGATTTATATTTCAAGTTTACCTAGATAGACATTTTTCTTTTTTTTAGGGTTCCGGACCTCAAAAGGAAAAAGGGTCCCTTATAGGATGCCTTCGTTGTTCGTCTGTCTTTTTGTCAAGACCCTTTTTCTTAGGAGCGCATGGAGGACCTATCAAGTTGAAAATAATATAAAATACAGTCCTTTTAAGTCAAAGTAATCAAAAGATACGGCTGTTTATGCCGCATATTTTAACACTAGGAAAGGGAATGAAAACCTGTAGGGTACTTCCAGTTGACTTAAAAATTATGAAATTTGGCAAGAAACAATATCAAATAGCACAAGTAAGAGAAAAATCTTAAAAGCGTACTTATTTGCAGTTGGTAAACTGACCGCGTCATATGTTTATGTATAGGGACGACAATTTTAGAACACAAAGTTAAGTTTGTTCCTTAATATAGTTTACCTTTTCGTTAGAATTGTTCAATGCTTTCTCCAGTAATGTTAACCAATTATTTTGGTGAATGTGGTTGCACAATTACGGAACCGTCGATGCGCGAGTCCTACTCGCACTTAACTGTTCTGAAGTCACTGAGCGCAGCTCACTTGCCAAGATATTAATTTCAATGAATATGATTTTAAATTAATTAAAAATTACATAAATTTTATGTATTTTAGGTAATACAATAAATGTAATCACGGTTTTTTAAAACATTTGTAATAAAATCATTAAAAGCATAATCGGTAAACTCCTTGAGTTTGTCAAGACCGATTAAGTCGTAAAATAAATAATTAGTAGCGGACAAAAACTTTAATTTTTTTTGAGTAATATAGTCACTATACCATTTCCATTTCTTTACTTTCTCGATGACAGCTCCTGTGAAAACTTGAACGAGCGTCTTTTTTACATTATCTATGCATTATTTTATAAAAATATGACGTTTACACACGTACAAGGTTATACCAGAGTCGGAGAAACTGATAGGGATGAGCTATATCGATAAACGTAACACGATAACAGACCCGATATATTTTTACAAAATGTAAGAAACTAAACTACTGCCGGATACTCTTGTACAAATTTATTAACTAATATTAAATTTCATTACAAGATGTTACACGTATTAATTCTTGATGTATAATGCCAACTTCTTCAAAATTTTCGAAGCTGTTGTAAAATAAATAGGTATAGGTAGGTACTCGATAATGAAAGGAAATAATTTATAACGACAGGTAATCATTATTTATTTATTTTAATCAAAACCGGATGAATCGTCACTGTCGTAATTGTAATAAATATATGCGATCGATATCATTACTTATTTGGTCACAACACGACAACTATCAAATTAGAACTGTCATCGAGAAAATAAAGAAATGGGAATAGTATACGTCATGATTCTGTATTCCACGCGAACGAAGTCGAGGGCACAGCTAGTTAATAATAAATCGGCTTATTTATTTATAATCATTGATAAGACAAAAAAGACTATGTTGAAAAGAACATATTTTTTCGCATTTAAACGATCATGACATAATTATCTTACTGTAAACATTTACTTATACATGTCCCCGTGAGTATTTTCAATTGGTTAGGTGTCACGGACAACTGACTGTTGAAACAGATTATGAACCGGATAGCAACGATTTGTGTAATGGCGAGATCAATGTTAAAGCGCCTGTTACTTGTTGAACACAAAGACTTGTATATACAGACCATCAAGGCCGATATATATTCTATCATAATGATGATGATGATATTTTTAGGGCTTTTATGCAATTCGTACATGTATGTCATCCCCATCGTACCGTACCCAAACTCCACAGTACTTAGATTCATGATTAGTCTCCATTGTGGAGCGCTGCGTAACCCATAGAGGTTCAGTATATCTCTATATCAAGATTCATCAAAATTGGTTCAACTGTCTAGGCGTAAAAACGTGACAGGCAGACAGACGACTTTCGCATTTATATATACACATATATATAAAAGTATGGACAAAAAAATTTCAAATCACCATAAAAATTATCAATGAAGTCAAAATCACCTTTTTATAAAAACAAAATGACATCTGGCAAGTAAACAACTAACTTGCTATTTAGTTACAGTACACAGGCTACCTACTATCATTCTTGAAAATATAACTCAGTCATGGTAAAAACGGTAACTAAGTAAATCAACACCTACATTAAGTGAACAATTTTTATGTATGTATAATTGTATAATTATAATAATATACAATGTAATTGGTTTCTATATGGCGATTTGTGTAATGGCACTTTTCGTGAATATGGTAAAATGTGCTATTTTTTAAATTATTATTTGATTTTACTTTGGGATTTTTTAAGACTATATCTATTTAATTTACCCAGTACTTCCTCAGAGTTTACCAGTTACACACTATTTTATTATTAGAAGAACATTAAACACTTTTGAAGTAAAGTTATTTTGGGTCGGTGTGAATGGGATGTTATGAAAGAAAAATTTGTAACCAAAAATATCTAGCTATAAATGCATTTATACATTTTAGGCTGTGACAAAATGAGATAGAATGCGTTTCTATAATATAGTTTCACTATACTTCGTCCATTCTTAATGTACTCAAAATATATACAAAGAGAGGGAGATACAGAGAGAGAGAGAGAAGTTTCACTTCTACCGCGTGTGAACTCACACTGAAATTTTATATTATAACGTAAAGTTTAGTGTATAGCTCCAATGACGTTTTATTAATAGTAGCGTTATATATAATACTCTCACTAAAAGCAATTTGAAAACGTTACAAATTTTGATATCAGCATGATGAAACAAAAGATATGGAAAATCGAAAAAGGATAAAAGTTTCTTCTTGCTCACGCCGATATCAAGTCGAAAGTGAACTGAGGGCAATTACCCACAATTCACGATGGCATGTAAAGAGCGTCAATTTATAAAATATAATTGGTAAAACTCCCAAAGTTTAATTAAACGTTTTCCTTCTGCTAAATAGGTAAAGTATGAAGAGGCTGTTGTCATTGAAAAAATAATTCTAAAATAATATGTTTAGCCTCACTTAAGATCTGAACCGAAGTATGACTAATACGTATATTTATTTTATTAATATCATGAGTAATGCACACGTCACCATTGAGTACCTTTGTATCACTTACATGATACATACCGCGTACTACACGTAATTCTACTAATTCTATTTTAATATATTTTGTAAACAATAACTAACTGTTCCCGTTTAATAAGACTTTAACTTGTCATTATTTTATGTCGGATGATGATAAATAAATGTTCTATTTTATTTGACGTTTTTATAACATTATAATTCTGAGAATGTCGACGTTTGAACTATAATATGGTTGTAGGGTATTATCGTGCTTGTCTGCCTCCATCAGCGCCTGCTCCACAGGCAGGCAACCCAGACATTCAATATTTAGGTATGGCATTTTGGCTGTGATAAAAATAATGATGTGGTTAATACCCATTTCATATAAATTTCAACTGTTTTTTACTGATTTTTTATCAATTGTAGAATAAGATAAGTACATGTTTTTTTTCTACATAAATATTTTATTTGATTTAAATAAAATATTTTACATTTTTTCACATCGTTCCAATAACAGCTGGTTGTAATCAAGTCTATGAATTGATAAAAAAACTCGACTCAAGACATATTCATAAATATAAAGTAGACCATATATAAAAAACAAATCGATAATTATATTACTGGCCTTCCAATCGTGATTTTCTTGATGTTCAATGTGCAGGTTTGAGTTACGCGTACCACCGTTTGATAACTTGAAGAAAACCTATTGTAATTGTTTGTTTGAGCTGTGTTGGGCCATGGATATGTTCTCCCTATTGCAGCCGTTTGTTATGTTGTTATATTGTGTAAACTTGTAATCTTGCCACGCGACGAATTGGTGTGAGAAGCCGGTGGACGACATGATCTTTGCCGCTTCCCTCCTTTCCCTTGACTGTTACCGGTCAATTGTGGAGCTTCTTCCATCAGCGTAGACGCCGTCATGAGTTTATTTATATTATAGTACATTGTCAGCCCTGCGAACCGCAGGCCATTGTGTCATACCACACTCCGTCGACGGTTCAGATGAGAAGTCTCCACTGCGCTTAAATGCTAATCCCTGAACACTCCATGGAAGACATAATAAACACATTTAAGATTAGTCGAACGTACAAGTAGCACTCCAATGTAAATGTTAAATTTTGATATATTGCTTTCAACAGGTTCCAAACGGAGTCTATTAAATAATACATAAAATATTATTAGTATACATATAAGGTTATGTTCAGATTAAACTAAAAAAGGTTAAAAAATGTCAAACTCAATTCTGTACGTTGTGATTTTTTTAAAAAAAGATCAAAATAAAATAGTTTTAAAAATGTCAATCACAAGGCTGAACGTTACGTGATTTTTTACCGTATGTTACTTACTACTGGCATCCTTGGTACAAAATCTGTATAAAAATCCAGTATTCATTAGAACTATTTAAGTCTTTACTTTCGCGGCTGAGTGCCTTAAGCGCTCGCCCTAAGTCACGGTGAAGTTATAAAAGCCGTCAGAGGTTTCATGGCCCCTAAGACGTAACAGAATAATCAGGCAGAAAAAAAAGAACAATTTTAGCTTGACATCGAAAGTAAAAAAATGAAAACAGGCTTGAGGGGTTAACGTTCATTATTTATTATGATTTCAACAGAGTAATAAATATTATTAGATCATATTTTGTAAAATGCATGCGCCTGCGCCATATGCTGTGTCACAGTGCGTCTTAATATTAAGAAACGACTAAGCAGTTTTGGCTTGGCATTGGCGCCGCATCGAGCCGCATTGGCGAATCTTGTTTTAGTTGACTCACAGCAGTACAAACATACACACGTATTAAACGAATCAGTACGTAGAGTAAAAATGAAATACGTGTTTACTTACGGTACAACGTGAACTTGTGTGATATGCAGTGCAATTGAAATAGAAATTCAATGTGTTTTTATTGTAGTGTATGAAAAAAAAAAACGATTGAATGCTTTGTAAGTAATCGACTATAATTATAGTTCTGTTTGCAATAATTAATTTATTATTTTCATATATACATCAGTTCCCTAATTACGTATTTTGCAAAAGTGAACCGATAGCAAAAATGACTAAATATCGGCTTCCAAATGGCAATTCATATTACCAGCCATAATGTAACCAACCACAGTTTGTTTAATAAACCAAGTATAACCTGATTTTTTATTTTGAAATTTTGCGATTTTTGCTATCCCTTTGCTCTCAAAAAATTCGTAATTAGGGTACAGATTCGTTATGTAATCATAAAAATTTGGTATGAAACCAAATATACATGGAGTAAACGAATTATAAAAACGAACAATATTGTGTGAACTATTATTGTACATGGAACAAGCATCAGTCGACGCTCAAATCCTTCACAAAAACGTAATTAATTCACACACAGACTTGATACTTGGATACTTGATATTTTATCAAATTACATATGCTTAAGAATTTAAAGATAAACTTTTGTATTTAGCACAATGTTCGCCTCTATGATTATTTCAACACTGTGTGGATTTTTCGTCAATTATACACAAAACTCCAGTAACACTGTGCCATAGGTACACATATGTATGAATAATCGAATGATACACTAACACTTCTATAAACAATTACCATGTATATTATAAGAATAGGTCAAGTATAATAAACATACTTTTGTATATATATTAACATACATACATATGTACACACAACATACATTCAATAAGTATATTAGATACATATACAAATACGAATAAGATCTCTAATATTCCAAATGTATTTAATGCAAATTTTCATCAAACTTTGGTACCATTCCATAAGTTTAAATGTATTTACTCAATGAAAATAGGTATTTCGTGTGAACGATTACACATACGGTTACGAACATATAGAAAATATTATTTTTCAGTATTTCACTTGTACTATATATTTTTAATGATGGGATTTAAACTAAATAATTTACAATACTATTATTATGGAGGAATTAAAGGGGAATGAATACCTTCCATAGACATTTTGGCCCTATGTGAACCACATGTAAAATATAATATGGACATTATAATATTACACTTTTCCTATTTATTCAATTGGGTAAGGAGTTGATTTAGAAAAAAGTTGGTGTTTTTATGATAAATAAATTTTAGTTATTATAAAGTAAGTATCTACCACTTTTTACATTACAATTAACTTATAACTTAAATAAACTATAGTACAATTATATTTTCATGTTTAATTAGTTAATTAGTGTTGCATTAAATAACAGAAAATATCGATTTACGTATGCGATACATTGAAAAATAAAAAAATTAGTAAATAATAACTGTCCATATGCTTTTTTTACATGAAACAATGATGGCTCAGTTAGTAGCGTGTACGGACTCCGCGTCGATGGACGTGAGTTCGAATCCCTGCAATAACCCTGATCTTTCGGGGAAGGAAAACCTCGTGATGAAACCACAGCATGGTGGTAGGGATTTTCTAATGCCCGCCTGGCTAGCTACCATCCTCAAGTTGAAAATCTGTCGACAAGCACCAATTGGTGTATTCCGGCAACTGCACTTGAGAGCCGCCAGTCATCCACTAGGCTTAGCGTGCTATCATCTTGGGCATCACATCGCCACTTAAAATCAGATGAGATTGTGGCCAAAACGATAAAACTATAACGATAAAAAACAAAAGTAAATCTTATTGTCCGTAATAAAAGTAAACCTCGATGAGATAAATCGATAAGCATCGTTGTTCTTTATTTCGTGTCTGGCAACACTGCATAAAAAGGGCACCGAAAATTAATCAGGTACATATTGATCGTTAGTTATCTTTATTTTACGTTAAAATATTCCTATCTTTTTAAGATAAACGGACATGACCAAAAACCAAAGTTTTTTCACTAAATGTAAATTATTTTTCATTGTAGGCCAAAAATTGGCATTCCCTTTTGTATTTGTCTATATGGTAATTTATTTCTGGAACTACTGATCTGGTATTCTAAAAATTCATTCACATAAAGGAACCTATGTTATCCGTGAGCGATATTGGCATTTTTTTTGTAATTAATATTATACTGTAATTAACACGAAGTCGCGGGCCGTTGCTACTGATTAAATAAATAGGTACGGTTCTTGTAATACTATCAATAGGTACAACTTTATTAAAAATAAACAATACATTTTAAAAACATGAAAAGCAACAAGTCGACTTTTTTAGAAATAAAAATTAAACTCTCTTCTTTCTAATTGGTTGTGATATTTAAGTAAAATATATATTTATGTCTTGCATTCAAAAACACTTAGTCTGGCCATAAATACTGTTACAATAAAAAATAAAAAAACATAATACTATATTTGAATTTGGAATCTGTTATTCTTATATGAATATTCATTGTTTTCTCATTTTCGCGCCAATCGGTATTAAATATTTTTGTGATATTAAAATGGAGTGGGGTGATAAATAAAGAGAGCCGAATTGCTGTGATAGCATTACACAAAGTAGGTAGGGAGCCAAATACAATTTTTGAAACTCTACATCCTCTTGGTATTAGTCGAATGTTTGTATACCGGGCTAATGATAGGTACAATGAAATCTTCTCTGCTCGTGACAGAAAAAGATCTGGCCGTCCACGTAGTTTTCGTACAAAAAAGGCGATCAAAGCAGTGAAGGAAAGAATTCAAAGAAATCCTGTCCGAAAGCAAAAGATTTTATCTCGGGAAATGAATATAGCGCCTGGAACCATGTCGCGTATTTTAAAAGATGACTTAGGATTGCTGCCTATAAGAGATGCACTGGTCATTATTTAAGGTATTCTGTAGAGAATTAATTCATAAATAAAAAATTGTAATCACACAATGGTTCGATTTAAAGTCAGAATTACGAAATATATTATTTTAATGTTACCAATTAGTATTTGACTTGTTGTCGACTGTAGCACAGTTTATACTATTACTGTCGTCAACATAATTATTTAAGTGTTAATAATTCTGGTAAATAAATATATATTCTATTCTATATATTTAACAGCCAAACACATACGTGATAATTGTGCTTATCATCAACACACAAAAGTCAGTCTTGCGCGGGGATCAAACCCACGACCATTCGGTTTAATAGTAGCATACTACCATAGCACCACGAGACATACCTATTTATGAATGACTGGCTGTGCTCGCGGCTGCGCTCGTGTAAACTACAGAATGCCGGCGACCGGGCACACCTGCGAATCGTAATACCCTCGAAGATAAAAATGCTTATTGTGGGTGATCCTTAGAAGATAGACATAGTATGTCTAATAGCATAATATGCTCTTGCTAACTTTTTTGTAGGTCTTTTCAATGTTTATAATTATGTGGTACATGAGTTTGATATAATATCTCTTATGATTTACTCAGCGTAAAGCCACTTTAAGCGCCCGAATTGATTCACTATGACAAGTCTTTTTTATTTGCACGGAACCCTAATTGTTTTTCTAAAATAAAAGTAGCCTAAGTTACTACTTATAACATCAGCTATTTACCATTGAAATCAATCCAACCGTTTCAGAGATTACCCGGAGCAAATGCAAAGCATAACGTAGGTACAAACTTGTTATAAAATTTCTTTGGCTGTACTATTTTTATATGGCTGGTTTTGGTAACATTAAAAATAATAAACAAAAATTAAAAAAAATTGTTTTCCACTATTTTCATTTGTTTTTCTTTATGTAAAAATGAGTGAATCTAATGAAGAAATTCGATACATTTAAAAATATTATTACAAAAAAGGCAAAAATAAAACTCAAGCAGCGAAAAAAATTTGTGAAATTTATGGACCTAATGCAGTGTCAGTAAGAGTAGCAAAGTTAGTTCAAACGTTTTTAGTCCGGAAATTTTGATGCTAAAGATGCACCTAGCTAGCACTGTTACGAATAAAATGGACGCAATTTTTGAAAAAGTGGAGCAAGATCAGCATATCAGTAGTTACGATGTAGCTGAAGAACTGGAAATTGACCACAAAACAGTTTTAACCCATTTGAAGAAAACTGGCTATACCAAAAAGCGCGAAATTTAGGTGCCACACGAGCTCACTGAAAAAAACCTAATGAACCGTGTACTCATTTGCGATTCATTATTGAGACGTAATGGAACCGAGCCGTTTTTGAAGAGATTGATAACTGGCGATGAAAAGTGGATCACGTACGACAAGAACGTGCAAAAAAGATCGTGGTTTAAGGTCGGCCAGGCTTCACAGACTGTGGCTAAACCTGGGCTAACTCGAAATAAGGTGATGCTGTGTGTATGGTGGAACTGGAAGGACATTGTTCATTATGAGCTTTCGAAAACCATCGATTCGGATCTCTACTGCCAACTACTGATGAGATTAAAGGAAGTAGTCGAGAGAAAGCTGCCGGAATTGATCAACAGGAAGGGCATGTGTTCTTGCATCACGATAACGCTAGACCACACACATCGTTAGTCACTCAGCAAAAATTAAGATAGTTTGGCTGGAAGGTGTTAGCGCATCCACCATATAGCCCTGACCTTGCACCTTTAAATTTTCACCTGTTTCGGTCTCTTCAGTATACTTTAGGTTCTGTAAGGTTAACATCAAGAGAGGACTGCTAAAACTATTCCAAAGTTTCTACAGCAACGGGTTCATGTCTCTACCTACAAAATGGCAGAAAGTCATCGAACAAAACGGCACATATATACTGTAAATAAACTTTTTCCCCGACCTATTACTTTCATATGCATTTAGTAAAATTTTTATTAATTGTGTAGATCATGAAAATCTAGTATTAGTAAAACATCGATTAATCGTTAGTTAATAGGACTATTGAACAATCGATTGTTGATTACCAATACATAATACTAGGTACGTCTGTGATAACAGAGAAGATTGTTAAAAAAAACAATCGATTACTATCGTTTGTCCCATAAACCGATATTTCATCAACACTATGAAACGAATACATTTTATTTATATGAATTAACTAACATTGCTGATCAGAAGATGAATCGTATTCAGGCCAATGTTTCGAAACATAATAAGCGCACTCTGAACTTGGGTTTGAAAATCGGTTCAAGACTATCCGACTGTTCGATATACAATACAATTCTATTTAGCACTTAGTGATTTGAATATAGCGTTGACCCCGAAAGCCTAGTATTGTAACATTGTTAATTTATTAATAGATTGTTGAAGTTGCATTGCGTTGTCTGTTCGTCAAGCGTATAACTAGTAACTACCTGACTACTAACGACAGATCATAAGCAATACCATAGTGCCAATAATATTATTATTTTTCTCTTTTTTTTCGTTTGTCTCTTTGAACGCGCTAATCTGTGGAACTACCAGTTAATAGTTTTTTGCATATTATAATAGCCTATATATTTATCAAGAAAGGCTTTATAACTTCACGCTAAGATCCTAAAGAGCGGAGCAATAACCATGAACAAGTCCAAGTCCACGAAATGAGAACAACGTTGGACTGTAGGGGTGCGATGACAGTGACGGGTGAAACCGAGAGGCACAGCTAGTTGACGTATATCAATACCCAATAATTCATTCAATTATAGCAGCATCGTAACACATTTAGCTATAAATTTCAGAAGGGCTGTTTATAATTTCCGAAGTGAAAACTTCTTTAGTACCTATCTACTATGTGATTTGAAACGCGTGGATACGAAAAAGCTACACTAATTGGCCTAGCGGTTTTACGACCAGATTTGTATGCATTGTTGCATGAACAGTACAGGTGGTCAATAGTTCGAATCCCGCTGATTAAGGTTTAAAAAGATATTTTGGTGGTTTCTTTGGTTTGGTAGAAGTGAAACCTTTTTCACTTCTATCGCGTGTGGGACACAAGTTTTTTTTGTCAACTTCATGATGGTTTTTTAGCATAAATAAATTATATGATACCTATTTCCAAAGCTATTTCGACACAATATTTGTGAATTGTAAGTAATTATTTAATGATGATATTATACAAGAAATATCTTTTTTATTTATTTACAATGGTAATGTTAGTCATGTAAAAATAGATCTATTAGTCGTAGACATAAGGCTATGAAACTAAAATATAGACTTGGTGTTTTCTGTATTTACTTACAAAATATTCATATTGGGTGTAGATATATCACGTGTAATCTACTTAGCAAATAGAAATGACATAATATGCAAATCAAGTTTAGGCGTTTTTCGCATAAAAGTTTTTATATTTTAAAGTAGGAACAATTACTTTTCATTCTATATCTTTCAAGCCTAACATTGCAACAAACTCTGTACCTAAGTAGATACGGCTGAACCTAAAACCAAGTAGTATTTACTGTAGTATAAATAAAGTGGGTTAATTGTGCAAACTAAAACCTAGCTTATAATTTGTATGAAGTAAGGTTATGAAATGTTTATATTTTCAAGTTCTTTTTAAAGGATTTTCGAAAGGTTATTCTATATGCTCTTTTACAATTAGCTGATGATACGATATTTATTATGTGTAAATATTGTGTATTGATTTTGGCTGATTACGTAAGTATTCAAAGTAAAGTTCAACAGACTCGCGGCGAAATGGTAGTAAGCTATGGCTGAGCTGAGAGGATGTAAAGTCCGGTGAAGCTGTAAAAGTCGTCAGAGGCTCCAAGGGCATCTAACGCTAACAGTATGTTCAGTCAAAAAAAAACAAAGGTTTGATCCCCGCCCATGTCTTAACTTTCGTGTAATAATAATAATAATCTCAGCCTGTTTGCGTCCCACTGCTGAGCAAAGGCCTCTTCTCAGAAAAAGGCAAAGGCTTAATATCACCACGCCAGCCCAAGACGTATTGTCGATTTCAAAAACCGAGAAATCAACAGGTCTATATTTTCTCACATACCCTAGTTCTACAAGAACATTTCTCAAGCGTTCAGGTTTGCTCGCGATGTTTTCCTTCACCGTCAGCCGATAATAGCGTTACCAATTTGAATTATAGTAAAAGTACGCGAATTCCGAAAAGCTAGATGGTTCATGTCGGGGTTCGAACCTGTTGACATTGAATCGATATTCCACCGATCTAAACCACCACAACACGAACTTTTGTGTGATGAGCATAATTGTTAACATCTTATCTATAATTTATATAAAATCTCGTGTCATAATGTATGTTCGGGATAAACTCCCGAAATTTCTGAACCGATTTTGATCAAATTTCGTATTTAAAGATTTCTCATCCTATCCTTTCCTATTTTTTCTTCATAAGTAAGTAAATTGCATCCGTGCAAAGCGGGAGTGACTTGCTGATATACAATATATTCCAATAAAGTTTTTGTATAGTAGAGAAAATTCAATTATTTGTAATCAAGTCTTCAAAAAATGATTTTCGGGCGCTTATATGGTTTACGCTGGCTAAACCTTATGAGATACATCAAAATAATGTTCTAAAGAATTATAGTTCTTCAAAAAGCATAGAGAAAATTCCGCGGTGGCATATGGCTGTCACCTAAGGTTGACTCACAGAATACTTATTTTTTAACATAATAATTAAAAATATGACGTTATTTGCGAAGCTATTTTCTCCAATTCAGTATTAATATCTATCCAGATAAGATTCTTTGTTAACTTGGGCATTTAATGTAGATTAAAATTGTCCTTTACAGTTTGCCACTCAAATGAATACCGTAGATGATATCAAGAATTAAAAATTAAGCGCGATCTAAGAAATCCCTCTCAGCAAAACTGGTTGCTGTCGGTTGGCCGACATTCGACGCCCCTTCTATGATGAATTGCGCATCGCGAGTTAAATTCGTAAATATGAAGTTACATAGCATATCATCACGCCTGTATCTCCGAAGTGTTATGCAGAGGTGTTCATCCCCAGTTAGCCGGGTATGTTTTAGGTCTTATGTAATAGGGGTCGAGGTTATTGCCATTAATCAGGCACGAATCCAAAATACGCAGCTCGTAGAGAATTTCATAGAAAGCTCCAATAATACTTTGTGCGACCTAGGATCTCGAGCATACCAGTCGCGTTTAGGACTACTAGGCTAATAAGGCAGTTATGAACTATCAATATTAAAGCGATGAATTCTAGATCAGGCTTTTTTAAACATAAAATACACCGCTTTGTAAATTGTACCCGTGCGAAGCTGAGGCGGGTCGCTAGTTATCCAATAAGGTATCATATGACAATAGATAATGATTATTTATTATTCATACTTGAATAACATTTTCAGAATTTTAAGTAGAGATCTGAGATTTTAACGCTATAAGAAACGTAAACGAAGAGAATAGTGTATAATACAAGACCATTTTTAACAAAAAAGAAAACCAACTTCAATGATTTTGAAGAGTTCCCTTGTATATCATCGAAGTTGAAGGTGCAATGCCAATAAAATTACAATAGGACCACCCTTGAGGTACCCCCTATCCAAAAAAAAGAATAATCCATAAACAAAGAAGTTATGGCTGAACATCCATAAAAAATATACATTCGAATTGAGTTACCTCCGTCTTTTGTTGAGGTCGGTTAATTTATAAATATGTATAATCAACGTCAAATTAATTGGAAAGATTACACAGTCATATAACACGAAAATCACTAACAATGCTTAGGGCTTAATCTAATAAGTTTCGTCATAATATCAAAAATATATATTAAACAAAACAATATAAACTTCTTTAATATTTAAGAATTTCTTAAAATTTATTAAACCTGCGATTTTCATACAAACAATCAGGTTTAAGTAGACGTGCCCGTTCCGCGACCTTAACCTGCCACTTAAAGAAATATTTGACGTAATTTTCATACGTTGCCAAAACACAACCAGTTTAATTACAATGTTTCAACTCAAAAATTTCATCAACATTGCAGCTAAAATTAACAATGAAAACTCATTGTTAAGATTGCATGTAATTTATTATAATAACTCCATTAAACCAAATAATAATATAATATAATAATTTCATATAATGTTTGTCTGTTTAGATATAAAAGCAGGAATATATTTTAGTGTTGTTTATAAGTTTATACTAGTTTAAGAGCTACCGACACGACCCTGCCTCAATGCGACGCGATATGAGAAAACAAATGATTTTAGCAATGCTTACACCTATATACACGTAACATATGTACGTTTTATTAAAATATGTTGGTAGGTACTTTATTGAGGTACGGAAAATTTTCTAACATTAAAATATTTCGATTTGGTGTAAACAGTTTATTAAATAAATAAATAAACAATTCATTTTAGTTTTTTAATTCCCAAGTAAGTAGTATTAACATCAAGTTTTTAAGGATTAATTTATTGGAATCCACTACCTTACAAAATATCATAAAACCGAATTGACTTCTTCCATAAACCAGCTACTAGCCTATGATATCTTCAAGAAATCTTTAGAGATATGCTATAGTAGATAACTACATGTCGGATCAACATGGGTTAGATACGTTTTATACTAGATGCGCTACAGCGATGAGGAAGCCCTAGTATAAAAATATTATAACAAACTGAATTTAATATTTATGTAATGTACCTTCCTAGTAGTCTAGTAATCATTTGTAAGTCGGAAAAACGTATTTCTTTATTTCTAATAAAAGAACAGCAAATTCGTTTAACAGTACTTTGTGTTACAAAGCATTATATTATGCACCATGCAATATTCGTGCTTCGTCAAGGAATTACATTTCATTCCTAACCTTAACAAACGAAATAGCGTGCAATATTCTGTAACTCTTCCGGTGTTAGTAGACCGAGCTCAATCTTTGCGATTGGCTATCTACACGCTATAAAATCATTTAGCTGTCCCTTTATCTTAAGAAATGATTACATAAACTTATGATACATAAATTAAATATTCGTACTGTATCAATCAAATATTGACCTAAATTTACCTTAAAAACAATTTACCGTGAATTAAACAAACTTGATAGCTTTACATTAATATTTAATTAATTGATGGTATATTTGTAATTGTAGTTAATATGAATATTATATCATCATATATGTTTCTTATATATATAATCTAGTAAAAACAATACCATAAAATAAAAACTATTCGGTAAATACTGCACCAACGTTAATAAAAACAACTATATCTTAAACAAGGAAAGAGTGAACTAGATAATAGTATAAACAGCCAATTGCGGAGGCTTTTTAGTATTTAAACTTTACAGTAATAGATAACAATATGCAATATTGACAAAATGTAACGTCGGCTAATAGCATGGTCGGAGGGAAAGGCTTAAAATCAAGCATGTCAGACTCAGAACCTTGAAAAGAACACGACTGCCCCAATTTAAAACGCAATAGAACAAAACATGTTTTGGCCGTTCGTTACAACATTACAAAGTAACATTACAATGAATTTGGTAAAAACTAACCGACAAGATTGAGTAATATCCATAATAAATACTAAGTTGACGTAAACAGCTAGAGATAATTATGGTTAAAAAAAATGAGTTTATCCGCGACTACACTCGTGGTAGATAACAAAAAGAATCTTCCAAAAATTGATATATTAACTACGCATTTAGTTTGGACATAAGAACTAAGAGAAATATGTATCTAAGGATAACAAATAACTTAGTCTAAGAAACAATTTTTGAATCGCCAGATAACTTTGCTTAAGAAATAATTTTGACGTTTTGACAGATAATGTATGCAAAACC
This sequence comes from Saturnia japonica, assembly GCA_033032175.1. Lineage (NCBI taxonomy): Eukaryota > Metazoa > Arthropoda > Insecta > Lepidoptera > Saturniidae > Saturnia > Saturnia japonica. Next base: position 9,408,674 of record CM065324.1, on the reverse strand, counting down.
TGACAGAATAAAAATCGGCCCTAAGAGTAGTTAAACTTGTTTTATAATTTACAACAGTTATAAATTAGGTTTCACAGCGGAAGCACCAACGCCATACCTATTGTTACCCCTCAAACAGCAGTGCTCGCGATTTTGTCTTCCAAATTAAGGCTGTTGTTAGCAAAACACACTGGCACTCGAGGTGTTGTCACCCAGACCCTAAAAGTCGCAACTTATTATTGAATGGTCTCATGTATAAATTACATTTACTAAATACCATAAAAAAGTCTTTATTCGGATATCAAGTTACTTCTAACATAAAAAGCAGAACTCTAAGCATTAATTACGAAAATATAAAAAGAGAGGGGATGCTTGGTACAGTAAGACAAAACATAAAAAAGACAAGGAGAAGCTTTCGTTGAAAATAAGAATAAAGTAGTAAAACTTATCAATGAGTAGAAAGCATTGGGGAAAATCAAAGTAACGTTTTGTTAAAACTACAGGTGTTAACAATGGTGTATACAATAAGATGTAAAGTTTGGCATATTATGCACGTTTTCAATATGTATATAATATATTATTTCATTTTTATTTATCTGCTTAAATTATTCTTGTTTTGTTCACAGACAAGCCAGCACAACATAATAGAAAGATAAAATTGCCTGGCTTTCACGAAAAATATGAGCGAATTTGAGTTCAAATCAGAAGAACGAAGCAGTACGAATCAAAATAAAAGTATGGAACACTATATTTTAATATTGGTGTTTATAATATTGTCAACAATAACGACAGGTTTGTTTACTTTGATGTGATTTGTAATATCTATATCTATACACAATATAAAGTAAAGATGCTTCCCGCTGTATGTCCCTATGTACGCTTAGATCTTTTAAATTACACAATGTATTTTAATTAGGTTTTCACTACCATATAGAGATTTTTTCTATATAATACATACCTTATTAATATAATACATACATAATTAAGCTTTTGTATAGTAGAGAAAATACAATGTTTTGTAATCAAGTCGTCAAAAAATGATTTTTGGGCATTTCCATGGCTTACACCTAAGATGTTTTTATGCGTGTAGATGCGTTACCCGCGCTCTATTTTGGCAATGTTAATGTCAGGTAATTGCCTGATATTCTCTTAATCACGCATTATCCAGTGTCACTATTGCACATCAATACAACTCAAAATATATATTCATTTTGTTCTAACAACAAAAATAACATATAACTTCTTTCATATTATTTCTTTTCGTGCATATTATATAGCTAAAAGCATTATTTATATGTATAGTTAAATTAAGCTGTTTTATTAGTGCACTGATATTGGCGTGTGATACGACTTTATATAAAATGTCATTGGCTTACACTGGCTAAACCGTACGAGATACATCGAAATAATGTATTACAGACTTGTAGTTTTTCAAAAAAGTTAGAGAAAAGTTCGCGATGCCATATTATGTATCCTAAGGGTGATTCACAGAATCCATTTTTATCTTCAACATAATAATTTAAAATGTGATGTTTTATTACGAAGCTATTTTCTCCAATTCAGCATTAATCATTATCCAAATAAATTTGTTAGTTAACTTAAGCATTTAACGTAAAGTAAAATTGTCCTTTAAAGTTTTCCAATAATGTAGGAGATATCACGAATTCAAAAATAACGCGCGACAAAACTCCGCTCTCATCAAAACGGTCGCAGTTGGTTAGCCGGAACGCTGCGCCGCGCCGCGCGCCGCATCTATGATAAATTACACGTCGCGAGTTAACCGCACTATTCGTGTCTATGAAGTTACATAACATACCATTACGCCTATATATCCCCGAAGTGTTAGGCAGAGGTGTACACACCCACAGTTCGCCGGTTATGTTTTAGGTTCCCATGTAAGAGGGGCCGAGCCTATTGCTATTAATCAGGCACAAAGCCAAACTCCGAGTTGCTTATGAGAATTTCATAGAATAATACTTTGCTCGACCTGCGAATCGAACCTAGGACTTCGAGCATAGCAGTCGTGTTTACAACCATTAGACTATCTAAGCAGTTATGAACTATCAATATTAAAGCGATAAACTCTAAATCAGGTTGTTTTAAATATAAAATAACCACTTTATAAATCTAACCCGTGCGAACTAAGGCGGGTCGCTAGTGTACAATATACTAGACATCTGTGTAAAGTATAAAAATGTAAAACCACTATAACTAACTTTAATATTTAAAAAACGTTATGTAATTTAATTTTAAAGGAGAATTCAAAAATATTTATGTTATGTTAAAAAAATACGACCGGATCATTGTTTACTGTAAGGTATATATATATATAACAATATATGCATAACTAGTAGGAGAGCTTTCAAAATGGTATGTAGCTTGGAAGTACCCTGTACGTTTTGATAATCGGTCAGAGTGTGTGTGACCTTTAGACTTTTTTATTAAAGGGCTGAATCGGCTGTATCTTTTCACTGTATTAACCTAGAAAGTTGATTTTTCTACAGCAGTTTGAGGTCATAAATCTTAGTATTCGATATTAATTTCAACTGTACCTTAAGCCTTTTTCGAGAAAAAAAATTAAAAACTTATTGTATGTTTGTTGTATTATAATTTCACACGGGATTAGGAATTTATTATTTTATGATTTTTCCCTTAACTTTTATTAAAAGACCTCTCTTAGAGCCAAATTTCAGGACTGTTGTCTGCCTGAAGTATCCTGCAGGTATTGATAATTCTACCATCCTAAGTAAGAGGGGCGCATCTGCCAAACAGGAAAAAATGCGCATTTTTTTTTTCTTTACTTACCAGCTTCCGTTTTCGAGTTATACAGTTAAGTCAAAAAGGACAAAAGTGACGTAATTTTGAAGATTTTGTGATCTTTATTTTTTTTCTGGTTTGTGGTTTAGTGATATGGTGCGCCTTTTCTTTACGGCGGCAGAATTGGTCACTGAGTGCGACTTTTAAACTTTTATTATGAAGGGCTGTCTGTATCTTTTTATTGTGTTTCACCCAGAAACTTGATATTTTTACTGTAATTTGTGGTCATAGATTTTAGTATTCTATATCAATTTCAACGGTATTTATTTAGTCCTTAAAGAAAAACTTAATACATTTTTGTTACATTATAATTTCACTCTGAAATAGATATTTCTTCTTGTATGATTTTGCCCGTATCTTTTGATAAAATACCTTGCTTCGTGTTCTTCTTCTTCTTTTGTTTTGGCGCCGCAAATGCACTTGCCAGTGTCGATGTTTTTAAGCCTACGTAACATTTTCCAATATAAAAGTGAGGTTTTCTGTGTCAATGTTTATTTTAAAGTTTTAGTAAAATTATCCAGCGTCAATGTTTTCAAGCTTACGTAGTAATATACATTATATACAAAGTGGCGTCCAACAAGAGGTGGCCGCCTTGTTATAACGATCTAGGGAATTTTTGTGGGTCCCTAGAATGCATGCTCTTGGTTCATAATTATAATCCACCTCACTTATGCACAAAAACCAAACTATATCACGCAAAACCCAAATATTACATAATATAGGGTCAAAAACCTAATAAATAAAAACCGCAACATGTCACTTCAAGATCCCGCCAAAAAATCCTTGCTTCGTGTTAAATTTCAAGACTGTAGGCCTGCGGGAGGTACCCTATAGGTTTTGATAATTAAGTTACTGATTGCTACTTTTAAATTCTATTATGAAGGGCTGCATCTTTTGACTGTGTTAACCTACAAGCTTAATTTTTTTACAGTAGTTAGTAAAAAAAATCAGCATTTTCTTTTCATTTCAGACAGAGGCTTTTCTAGCAATATTTATTCCTTACAACCTAAACAATCAATTATCGTAATAAAATTATATACTTTTTTTCTTAAAATCATTAGGTTCGATTCTCGACTCGTGTATAATTATTTTTGAAAATCTATAAATGCCGTTTTTGTATCTTTAAAATCGGTTTCATGGTTCTTTAGAACATTTCCGAGTTCCCCTCACTGACCCATTTAAATGTTACATGCTATACGTGTATACTATTAAATATTTTTTCTCTGTTATAATTTTTCAGTTTGTTTACTGTTGTTGTAGTTGTATCAATTTTAGAGAACAGTTGAAGCGTTGCAAATTTCGAGTTTAGCGTGAGTTTTAGCCCATAAAATGTACCCACTGACCTACTTTCATCTAAAGCTTCATATTATGTTTTTTCTCTTCTATTTCATTGTTATATATTCACATTAAATATACAATTATTAATTAATTAAAAAAATTACGTAATTCATAGCATAACAAACGTAAGTGAGTAAAAGTAAATGACTATATGACATACAATAACTACTTACGCCGCTGAGTTAGCTGTACAACCACAAATGCTTATAGTTTATAAAGTTATTTCCTAACATCTATGGGTGCTAAAAAGTGGTTCTACAAGACAACTGCAAATAAATTGCAGCCTTGAGACCGTAGAAAGGATTCGCCGCGTAGGTGTTTGTTGTTTCACCTACTCAGGAAATTTTTTGGCTCTAATATAATATATTGCTACCTACACGTATTCTACCTAGTGACCGACCGAAGGTTGTTTCGGTAACGGTCACAGTTTCGGTTTTGGGCAAAAATCGGCCGTAACTCAGATCTACTGATTTGTTGCGCATCGTTCGGCTAACTTTGGGTGAGTTCGTGGCTCGTGTGTATCCATCCGTACTCTCGTGTTATATCTTAAGAATATTGTGAATACAATTAAAATTTAAAATACTCAGTTAATAAAGAATCACTATATATTAAACTGTCCATTTGTGAAAAAAATAGTATATAGCAAGAAGGTGAAGACTGCCTGCTAATGTTATCTATCAGTCAACCGTATCGGCCGTTGCTTTCATACAGTACCGTGCATACCAATCCAGTACCATATTCATTTTGCCGAGCTAAAATATTAAACAAACACAATTACACTTCAGATAGTCGCCACCAAGTAGATGCTGTTTCTACTTTGTTAACTGACATCATCATTACTGATCAAAAACCTATGTAAATGTAATCGTATGTTTTGGGGAAAAAAATTACAATTGTTTAAGTGTTACGAAACATTTTTTTGTAATACTTAATATTATAAGGGTGCTGGTAAAATTATTAGACGAAAATAATATTTCAAGGTTTTGTTATGTAAGCGCAATTCCCTAACGATCTTAAATTCTATAATTTCCTAGCGATCGCCCTAAAGTCGAAATTCGACCAGCGACTTACCAGTATTCATAAACAATGAGTATTATCTACATCACTTTCTGTTACTTTTCGTGGAGTGACAATGTCAATATTTTGTGGGGTCTAAGTTCAATGGCACTGGTCGAGTTAGGATTCGCAGTATTGATTAATTCAATTTAATACATTAGTAACAGATAGTATAGATAAATTTAAGCTTTCTGCACTCCTTCTCCATATAAACTTTAACCAAGGCAAATCTTAGTCTTCCGTGCACGCAATACGCTTAAAAATGTACCGAAAGCTTTTGATTCACGTATTAATTAATATATAGATAATTGGGTTAATAATATTTTTTTTTTTGTGCCTGTTTACATTGATTTATCGAAGTATATGCATAGTATGTAAAATAATTTATATAAACTTTACTAGAATATTAGATATCATGCTTTACTAAAATTTCCTATGGATACGCAACCAGTTTTTTATTAATAAAATCAAAAATAGGTAAATCAACATTTTTCATTGTCAAACTCAAACATATGAAATCAGTTTTATTCAATAATTAGTTTGTCTAATGACACCACTAAATAAATCATATAAAATCAACGAAAACAAAGCAGCGGGCGCTATAATAGCTACTAATCTATAACCTGGTGTTGGATCACTAAAATCATAACACAAACCTTCAAACCGTCTTCCCCTTTCAACACAAAGAGAACCTGGTTTCCCTATTATATATACAGGATCTTCGGTATCACACCTCTCTTGACCTTCTTCATAAAAAATGTACTTCGTTACTAGTCTTGCAATAATCCCTTTAGTCCCATTCGTATTTGAACCCAACATTTTTCTCAACCAACCTCGATTGTAAATGTTATTTAAATTATCTAAGTCAGATGTTACAGCACTACTTTCGTCATACCGTTGAACTGACTGAATATAATCTCCTGCTGTATCTCTATCCAGCTTTAATGTTTCATTAGTTCCTAAAGGGGATATAACAGAAAAATGCGTTACATTATGTATAGAATCAAAACGATCGGTTAAATCTTTATGGGCTATTAAGCCACAATACAGTCTAGCATCGATATAAAAGGATGCTCCTGGAGCAAAGTTACACACGACTCTCGTATCATCATTGGGTCTTTTTCCATAAGCACAACCTACTTTGTTAGTTTGTGCCCAAATTAACTGGACCGTGTTATAAGTCGATGGAGAAGAATGACCACATGCAATGTCTGTTTCGGTAAGTTTATCTCCCGCACTCCAGAACCATTTATGAATACATCCGATAATTGCAGGGACGTAGCATTCCGGTTGCGGTATACTGTCGAATAACAGAGGACAGATAATAGTTTAAAAAAGAATACATAAGAAGACCATTTTTAACAAAAAAGAAAACCAACTTCAAAGATTTTGAGGAGTTCCCTGGTGTATCTTCGAAGTCGAAGGTCCAATGCCAATGAAATTACAATGGGGCCACCGTTGAGGTATCCCCTTTCCACAAAAAAAACCATCATAATCGGTTCATAAATAAAGAAATTTATGGCTGAACATTAATAAAAAGGAAAATATACCTGTACACATTCGAATTGAGAACCTCCTCCTTTTTTTTGAAATCGGTTAAAACTACTAAATATAGGAACAAATACCAATTCGGAACGTCGCTACGTCTATCGGAAGTAACACAGCAATATTTCGCATATTTCGTACATTCTAACTGCGATACGTAAGAATCGCTGAGAGATGAACATGGAGCAGGACCTGGTAAACATTGGCTAAGCCATACTTTAGCCATTTTTTCTAGATCCAAATCATAGATAATTTGTTTCATATTAGCAGCAGTAGGTAAATGTTTATATCTTATTGTCATTCCATTAGCCACTCGATTTCGCATGGAGTTCATAGTATTCACTAAAGCTTTCTGTTCTAATATTGTCGGAACTATAACTTTGTATCCTTTATCGCAAATGTTAGATATACTTTTATCAGAAAAAAGGCATAAAGTATGATCACTATAGCAAGGTCTTGTAGCGCACCACTTATTCATAATATTATCATAGGGAATATTTGCGGATTTTGGTAATGGAATATGTCCTATTTCTTCATGTATAACGTTTTTAAGGTTGCTCGAATATAAAACAAAAATATCTGCAATATTCCTTTTTTGTCCAAATTCTGCATAAACAGGTGGTAAATCCCAACAAGGATATTTTTCAAGAACATACCAAACAGTATTATTTACGATTTTACCAACGGCAATAAGTTCTTTAATATTAACTCGGCTTATTGCTGGTTCTAAATTATAAAAATTTGTTATATATCGCGTTGTATTATTATGGTTAGGTATTGTCGTTTGATTATCGAAGTTATTATTAGCTGCAGTCATATTTATTTCATTACTATTATTCATGTAGTTACGCAGTAAATTATGTGGTTGAAGTGATGTATCATCATAAGCGTATTCATATTCATCAAATAAGCATAAAGAAGCATCTTTTTCTGATGTAGAAATATTTTTCTTCTTCTGTAAATAATTAAAGACAATGTTGTTCGTTTCATTCGTTAATGAAAACCGAAGATCTTTGTCTTTTACTGTACCAACTGCTTCAGCTTTATATTTTGCCTCGTAAATCTTATAGTTAATATTATAATCATCAAATTCGTCGCCATTTGAATTATTATCACCAGAAAACAATCTTTTAATTTGAAAGGAATCGTTTCCTATTAACACATTATTATTATGAGATCGTCTAGCTTCTTTTATATTATTACTATTGTTCGTTTTATTCACGTCAATATATTCATAATTTATATAATAATCTAAACTAATACAATACAATTGAAGTACGAGACACGACAAAAAATAAATTAATAAAAACGTTTGCATTGCGTGTTCACCAAATGCAACATGACCTCCTGGATATTGTCACGATTACATTATGAACTCCATTTTCAATTCAGCAAAAAGATTATTATACTATAAGGTGTACCCGATAATTTGTACAGTAATATTAAAAATAGACAATTGCTGCGCAGTGAGTGATTCATCTAAAGTTAAAAAATCACATCTAATGTTCAGAAAAATCTACATATTTATACTAATTATTTCAATTGTGAAAAGTGTTTACTTTATATATCCCGTCAAAATCGGGCCAACCGTATCCAAAATTACCCGGAATAAAGAGACAAACAAACATATAAAATATTGTTTTTTTTTTTAAATATATAAATACCGTATATATAGTATATACTGTCATACACATTTCGTAAAAATTTTGATATTACAAACAGACACTTGAATTTTATTTATTTGTATAGATTTAATAAGTTTAAAAATAATCAATGGCCTATATGTATTTATAATTTTTATACTGAGGTCAACTATTCAATTGTATACTGTACCTATAGATAATAACGACTGGTTTAGAAGAATTTTGAATGAAAAGGAGCACACCAATTTTATTATTATTTTTTCGACGCCATCAAAACGGCTAACAACCTGAATGTTATGTGTATACATACTATTATAATCTTAAATTTTGAGTGTTAGAAAGCGTATCATCCCATAACTACTGAACCAATTTTAATACAAGGTTTCACATTAATATAGAACTAAATGAACTCAAGGAAGGGTTTAGGCTACATATTCATGTTTATCTATAGAGGACAGACAGTAAGATATGTAAAAGTACATTAAAAAAAAACAAAAGGCTAAATTTTATCCAGATAAGACACGTATCTAGTTCCCGTACAACATAAAAACCATAAATACATGAACAAAGTTGCGGGCACCAACTAGTAAGGTATAAAAAGCTTATATCTAATTAAATAAAACTACACAACTGAAGCCTTTATGTGAGTTTAATGAATGTAAGTTCATTGTCCGACCTAAGATAGATAGATCCAATTTTATACAAGCTTAAATATAATGCAGAGATACAGTTACGTGTTTTATACAAGGTTCAGGTTGAGAATTGATAATTAGAAATTCGACATCATATTTAAATGAAATCTGTTCCTACGTGTACGTCATTTTTATCATTTAAAAAACTACTAGGCGATGCGATCGCACAGGACACAGGACAAGCAATCGTTGTTCCAGGATCGCGTATTTAACGTCGCATGAGTAATGTGAATCAACGTAGGAGTTGTTAAAGCTTGCAATTCATACAAATAAACTTTATTAGGTTACAATAAACAAAATGAAGCATATAGGTGATCAGGTGATCACGCATCAGGTAACAGTGAGAATACAAGAGCCTGATATGTTTTTAAATGAAAAAATATTTTAATAAAATATTAAGTGTTATTTAAAAAAAGTATGGTGGCAAACAAGCGTGTGGTCCGCCTGATACTAAGCAATCACCGCACAGCTTATGGACGCTTGAATTGCCAGAAGAATCACATGCGTGTTGCTGACCCTTTAAAAAACTGTTCATCACCCTTCAAAAACCTTTTCGTTACTTGTAGTTGATGCATTAGAATGATGGGTAAAAAGATTTTTTTATGCCCTCCACTTATCCACATCATCACAAATTATTGGCATAAAGATCCTTCGTTCTTACTTTGCTTTTTTTTCCTTTTGTCATATTATATAATTTAAAAAAAATTATGTTCCTTTTGTGTTTATTTACACATAACCTTCATATTTTTTACCTAATAACTCGGATATATCCAAAACATCGGTACGCAAAGAAATTAGTAATTTTAGTATACTCCACGAAAACATTTTTAATCTGGACATGTGGCCTATAGGTCAACAACCTAAGTAGATCACGATACCATCGTGACTAGCATATGCGATAAAATAGTGGGCACCGGTAACTCAAATATGTTTTTGTCCATTTTGGTTCCGTTATATCGTTGAATGTATAACATAAGTTTTATTTTGTAACTGACAACTATAAAAAATCTATGTATATTATAATATTGAATTGTTAATATGCGAATTAATAATTACCTTGAAGAACGTCAATAACCAAAATACAAAATTTGATGTCACTGTTAGCAGTAATATATATTATAATTATGAGTATTACGGAGAATAAAAAATAGGCACATAAGCACGACAATTGCTATTTATAATTACTTCTTATGTACGTTAATTTAATTAGTCATTAAGAAGCATATCGTATACTTACCTATCCACTACAGGCAAAAATGTTAATAGTTAGAGTAGGGATCCCAAGCAGACAATCGACCTGGGAGAGCTTTTCAAGTCGATCGCTGGCAATTCCGAAAATTATAAAATACCTTAACAGTTTTGCGACGGCTAACTATATTGAAAAAGCAAAAGAAGTAGTAGTAGAGCTGGCACTCGATCATTTGCTAGCTATTTGTATATCTTGTGGTAGATCACCGACGCTCTAAGTTTGAGCACCCTTGTTCCTAGTCTAGAGGATAGGAGCACGAAGTTAGTTTGCCTTATTATTATTTAACGTGATACCTCCCCTCCCTCCGTCTGTCAAAAATATGTTGATAAATCAGAAACATGTACATTCTCTCGTAGCCTTTTAAAGGTTATTTAAATATATTTTTTAAGATGACTTTTTCATATATAAGTACTATTTATAACCTACAATCATTTTATCCGTCATGTCCCTGCTCTTTTCATGACCTTGAACTATTTCCATTATCTTAAATGCAAGTTATAGCCTCTCTGAATGTCAATGACAATTGGATAGACCGGTCAGTACCACTTTGATTCTAGTATATTTTTCTATATGAAATATTAAGGTTCAATTAATATAGACTTAACCTAGTCCTAAGAAAAGTTCGAGCGCGCATTCAGAGATGTGTTATTGTTTTTTTATTAACACGCTTTTATTAGCTTCACCTGTATGTATGTATGTATGTATGTATGTATGTATGTATGTATGTAACCGACCCCTTTGAGCTCGATTTTGTCATACTTTGAACGATCAGATTTAATTCAAACTTTGCACACCTGTCAAAAGTCGATGACAATGCAATAATCCGATCAAAGCATCCGATTATCCTAATTAGATTCGCCAGGATTAATTAATTTCTTTCCGCATTCTTTGCATGCGAGTAAGAGAGATAGAGCTAGTGCGCGAACTACGCATGGGTGCAGTTCCACACTTACTCTTTCGGGCATGCAAGGTTGTACAGTTGATCATACAGTCATTTATTTGGGTCCGCGATTGTTTGCTGCTGGACAAGCTTATGTGGCACTTAGTCGTGGAAGATCCTTGGACGGTATACGAATTGAAGAACTTGATTGCTCAAAATTAACAGAAAGAACTCCATGTAACAGTGAAGCATTGAAAGAAAAGATTCGATTAGGAGATAAACCATAAAATCTACAATCAGTCACAGAGTGAAAATTCACACTCATCCTCATTCTCAGTGCCGCCAACAGATTCGCTCCTATGATTATAATATTTTGTAGAGTGATTACGGATTGAAAATTCCATACTCAAGCATTAATGTGACTGACTGTATATGTAAATAAGGTTGCACCTCTATGTGTCTCGCTGTTTATATTGGCATCATAGAAATCTTTGAATATGTGTTCTTAACCAAGATACAATCGGAACACATTTGTACATATTAAGGGCGGTTGATAGTTAGCAAATCGAACTAAATAATTTATAGTTTAAAAAATTTAACTAAAAAATGAAAAATAAATAATAGTTTAAAAAAACTTAAAAAAACACGCTTTCATAAAAAATCCAACTAAAAAACAGAAAATAAAATTTAATAAATTTGATTAAGTACAGTGTATTAAAATTGACCCGCCTTTAAAATTAATTGAGCAGCCTTGTGTTAGAGTAATCTGACACACTATCTTCATGGAAACACTCAAAATAAATAAATAATAGTTTAAAAAAACTTAAAAAAACACGCTTTCATAAAAAATCCAACTAAAAAACAGAAAATAAAATTTAATAAATTTGATTAAGTACAGTGTATTAAAATTTTATTTTCTGTTTTTTAGTTGGATTTTTTATGAAAGCGTGTTTTTTTAAGTTTTTTTAAACTATTATTTATTTATTTTGAGTGTTTCCATGAAGATAGTGTGTCAGATTACTCTAACACAAGGCTGCTCAATTAATTTTAAAGGCGGGTCAATTATCATAATAATTGTTGTTTACACACATGGTAGATTTATGTCATCATATGTATAAAATAGATAGATAGATATTTAAAATAAATTAAGCTTTAGTTAAAGATAGTTTAATAATCTTATTAAACTTATTTCATTTCAAATTTAAATGCCTTGGCGGGCCAAGGGTAGGCCAGCATCGCTCTAAGACAACCATGATAATCAAAAGGTTAAATTTTACTCTGGAGCTGTTTTGCCACTCCTGCTGCCGCGCACCAAATCTCGTACGATGCGATATACTAATGCTTGTAAGCTAACTAACCTAGGTACCAAAGAATTGTAAGTTCTTTAATAACTGAATAGTATTTTATAATTTATTGGTAGAAACCTGTGCAAGGTTACCACTACACCTATGTTTAGTTCTTCTTATCATTATTCCACCTAAGATGGATCAGAATATCATGTATTCCCCTTCGACTTTGCTCTATCAGCCGTCATCTCAATAATTAATTACATGTTTTACATACATTTCATTCCACATAAAATCATTCATACGTTGTACGGTCTTCCTCTACTGCTATATACGTTCACCTTCGTATTTAATGAAAGCAATAAAAGAAAATTAATATTTTATATTATATAACACTTTTCAGTCCAAGCATCTAATGGTTCCCGGGCCCTTAAGGCTAAAAGTATATTCAGTTCGAAAAATTATCTTGTTACATCCTGCATGTTGTTATTTTTATATCTAATATCTGGGCGACCGAGTCACCAAGCCTTGCTCGGTGTCTTACAACACAAAAAATACCTATCTAGGTACACTTGGAATGTAAACCATTATCTAAATGCAAAGTTTCATCGAAAACGTTGAAGCCGTTTCTGAGAGACCAATTACACACATATATATATATATATATACAAGAATTGTTCACGTAATATAATAACATAGACAAAACTGATGTGCGCCTGGTGGCTGTGCATAGAACTCAATTCAAATGAGTAAGTAGGCTTCGATTAGATCAGATATTACAATATGTCGATGGCGTCATTCTTTTTGGTTATTTCACCTAGCCGTTCAATTTCGTTCCTGTTTGTAAATTTACCCATTTACTTACTTGAATGATGTGATGTAACTATAGTATCTACATATATTATTATATTTGACAAACATATTTTTCTACCACGTATTAAAAAAAAATCCTTAGTATACAAGTTATGACAAAAGGTGCAAAGCAAAAAATACTAATTAGTAGCAAATATAAAACACGGGCAATTAACTATCATTATGCATTAATCGATCATAGTTTTCTTATAGTTATACGGCAAAGTGAAGGCTGATAGTAAGCACAGTACAATCCAAAAACACCGACGACCACCGAGAGATCTACAATTCATCGGCGGTTCACCTACAAGCATCTCGGCAGCTGGGCTAGCTGGCTGGGTACTAGCTGATCATTAAACGCGACAAAGCAAATAAGAGGCACCGTGAGGGGTTCAACACCATGCGCATGGTGATCGCGACCCGACGTTACAGATATGTCTTTCACCCCGCAACTGCAACAAATTATTTCTTTAAATCATTCAAAGCTAATCTGATCTTGACAGACCAAATAACAAAAAATGTACCGAGTCCCACATTTTCATATAACACAGCACTATTATATATATTTTAAACAATGTATTCGGCAATTAGTACAGTAACATCTTTATCATATATTTTTTTTATAATTTTCAGGCGTACAATCATTACAATGCTATAATTGCTTAATAAATCCACCGCCCGGTCACTACTACAATACAACGAAAAGGTTGTGCGTTCACTTCGACCACTCAGACAACTTTATCATCGACTGCCCCTACTCGACCATGTGCATGAAACAAGAATTTCACCTTGATATTCAAAACGGAGGCAAGTATTTATTTTTTATTTGGTGCACTAGCCAGACATAACACCGATAAGATATTTAAGATTATTACAATTAATATATGGTGTCTGCCTAAAGAAAGTGAACACAGCTAGCACAATGACAAATGTTTAAAATATGGTACAAACTATGCTTCAAAATAAGACTTAAGCTTAACAAGGAACAAGAAAAAATATGTAGATGATATCGTTTAATATTATATCAAATTAAAATTCGATATAAAGGAGTGTTGTCCAACATGAGTTATGCTATGAGACAGTATAAAAGTTTTCCTGACTACACCGGCTACCTGGACGGGGTACAACAAAGAAAATCATGATTCATTTGCAAAATATCGATTTTACTTACTTTTGTGTAACCAAAAATTTTAGTAGCACTATTTTTAAAGATCCGTACTTGGCAAACATTAACTGCAAGATAATGTATTGTTAACATTAGAAAGATAAATATGTTATGATATACTGTCGAATCAAATCTAATTTAAAATAGTGTTAAAAATTAAGATACCTTCCTTTGTACTTTCAGTAAGAATTAAAGGGGTACTTCGGGACTGTGCACCACAAAAACATGATTTTCAAGAGTTTAAAAACGGTAGATGGAGGCCGAAAACAGAAATTTTAGAACCATATCAAGAAGGATGTGTGAACATTGACGATAAAGGACAGAGAACGACCCCAACAAGGTATAAAAATCTACTATAAGTACTACAAAACATAAAAAAATATATGAAAAGTACTCGACATTGCTAATGAAATACTTATTATAATTTAGATTTTAGATAATTAAAATGAACTTACATATTTGTTTTATAATGGCGGTCTGTTTTTTATACTTGGCAACTAATTCCTTTCGAAGTGCACTTAACACAAGGTTTTCTGCTTAAACCATCACCTGAATATTTCCACAGACGTATAAGGGGGCGTTCAAGTATTATGTAGCGCAATTTGGCAGGAGAGGCGTTATGTAAAATGTTGTTCAAACAACGCGTTACGCAACATTGTTTTTTTTTTTTTAATATAAATAAAAACTAGGCAACTAAAATTTTCCAAGTTCGCGACCTTTTTCGTTTATATTTTAAGGTGAATCCCTCGACTGTATTGTACGTCATTTTTATTTTGTTTTCGTTGTCAGTATTCGTTAGTGTGTACGTAGAAGCACATTGCTGTAGTCAGTGTTGTTAAAGTGAGTTCATACTGTAATGCCCTCAAAACAGGGAGATTTGCATCATCAGCTGTCCTTGGCCTACAAAAGCTCTAAATGGTGACATGCTGACTTGGGTGTTACGTAACGTTTAAGGAGGGGTTCAGAAAAATGTTAGACGCGTTACGAGGGAGGGTAAAAAATCCTCAAAAATTGCGTTACGCAATACTTGAACGCGCCCCCTATGCATCCAGTCCGATCTTTAATTTGAAAATGCTTTCATAATTTCAGATACTGCTACTGCCGCACCGACCTCTGCAACTCCTCGCCGAACACAAGCCACGAAGGCTATACGGACATAATGGGCGTTATTGTCGTTTTCAACCTAATGAAATACATAAACAGCCTTAGGTAGTAAATGAAATGAAATTTAAGTAGCAAACAAATTGATAAAATGCCAGGCACTGGGGTGACTTGCAATTACATGTGATAACTATTTTAACATAATATACTAAGGAATTAGTAATAATTAACTTTAATTGTGGATAAGGGACCAGTCAAGTATTTATATTTGTATAGGTTGAAATATTAATATCATAAAATGGAGTAATTGTAATTATTCTACAATCGCCTTTGATAGTCAATTAGTCACTGGAATAAAGGTTTAAATAATGTAATTATTTACCTGTTATTTATTGTTAATTCACGTGTAAAATTTGTAAAAATACAACATATTATTTTGTAAGGTTTTTATATAATGTTAATATATTACCAGAATTTATTGAATCTTGTATTTTTCTTTGTTAAAACACCGTAAGTTATATATTTAAATCACGTAATATTATTGCTATATAAAATACGTTTTGATACAAGCATTATCTAGTAATAACAGCAATAATTTGTGAAATTTGTTTGGGTTGTTAAGTAGGCGTTGCTTGTTAGGGATTTTTAAATATAAATATTCGTTTAATTGTTACTGTGAATGTCCAAAGTATATTGCATCTACAGATGCAATGGTGTGTGTTATTAACTTATTAACATTCACCACGCTACCGCGGCTGGTTCGCGCTATTTTTATCGCAAGTTCAACTTTTTTAACTCCGGAAAATCCTACATGTATTACTGTGCAGATAAGAAGGGTATGTCAGACAAAAACACAGCGGTTGACATGACTGCATCGAAACTGCCAACCGACTGCGCAGTCAGCATGCAGTCTTTACTCTGAGTAGTCGTCAGAACTCTACGCTGCGCGCATACAATGATCCGCTGGCCTTCCAGCGTCGGCACACAAGGTACAATGCAGCTATTCAGCTGAGCACCCTGGATGCCTTGTGGCCTAGCCTAACTTAGCCTAGTTCGTCTATCACATGATTTAACATGTACAGGCGTACAAGATTTATTTACACCATGAAGGTTGACGACTATCGACACACCCTGATGTATATTAACATCCAACAATATCGGTTATTCACAACAACATATATATTAAATATATACATATAAATACTTACAGTGATTCTATAAACGTCTAGAATACCAACATAAAAACCGGTAGTAAACTATAAATAAATTGTCCAAAGAAATGGGGCACAGAGAAATTTCTTTGGAGGTTTCTCTCTACTCGGTGCAGTCCAACTGGTGGAATACCTCCAGTCTACAGATGATCGCATCCAAATAATCTTGTGTTGTGTTCCTGCGGTGAGTTGGGTGTCCAGAGCACCTTGGGGTGGAGAGGTTCAAGGTCAGCAACGCGCTATCGATACCTATGGTAGTACAAGCGTCCATATGCTACGGTTGCCGCTTACCATCAGGCGGGTCGTATGTTTGTTTGCCAACTTAGTTGTATAAAAAAAAAACTTTTAAATGTTCGCCAAGACGATTAATTGCCTGCA
Source organism: Saturnia japonica (assembly GCA_033032175.1). Classification (NCBI taxonomy): domain Eukaryota; kingdom Metazoa; phylum Arthropoda; class Insecta; order Lepidoptera; family Saturniidae; genus Saturnia; species Saturnia japonica. The sequence continues at coordinate 9,391,482 of CM065324.1, read as the reverse complement.
GCCTGCAGGTGCTTCAATACGAACATTATTCGGGTACAGCAGGACTGCATCTTCATCCATATTTATATATGGATCAACCGATTATTAGGTCAATTCCCATTAGTGCTATAAATTATTTTATTTTATAATTATTTTATTGATTAGCTAGAACTAGCTAAATAATTTACTTACAAAGCTATGGTTTCTTTATATCGTATAATTTTTTAATGTGACTGTAGTGAATTGATCGATCTACAACACAATACACATGCTTGAAGTTATTTCGAACATTATGAATTCGTGATAAACATAAACATTGACAAAATTTACTCCTGCCTGCCTCATTAAGTGACCACAATATATAATGGGTGATTTAAGAAAAACAATACGTTTTGGTAAAAGACATTTATAAGGTGGACCAGCTGTGCCGCGCGGTTTCACCCGCATACAATTTAGAAGAAATCACTGATTGTTGATTTATAAATACTTCAGTATAGACAATATTATATCGGGCGGTCCGATGGTCAAATCGCGGCATCGCATGGCTCGTATATAGACTATAGACATAGACCCGAGCCAAGTGTTGAATTATTTTAATTTTGCATTATCTCTCAAACTTTTTTAATCTTTAACAAAAAAAATAATAGCAAAATGTGCCTTAATGTGGCTTATGCTATCGCCGACTTTTTTTTAGATATACCTACTAATGGCCAATATTTTCGCAGAATGTTGTATTTACGTATCATTAACCAATAAGCGTAACAAAAATCAATATTAAAGGTTATCTGTGAATTGCAGCTTAATGCTATGTAGCCTATACTATTCTTTGTGAGTCTGACTATCATATAAAAAAAGAATTTTTCGATACCGACTGGTAGTACCAGAGATTAGCGTGTTTAAACAATCAAAAAAACTTTTCCGCTTTATTATATTATAAGTTTAGATTTGCTTAGGTTTTGAAGTGAGTTCAACCTTTTTTGAATAAAATCGGATTGAGTTTTCAAACAGGTGTCAAAATAAAATGTAATTTAAAGCACTAAGGAGTATTGATATCAACTTCGAAGCAAATCACCGCCAAAATAACTTTCTACCCCTTTTTAACCCCGTTGGGGGATGAATTTGAATGAATTCCGAAACACGTCTTCCATTAATTCTGTTAAAAAAGGTTTATGCAAAATTTAAAGTAGATTGGACCAAGGAATCCCGTTGTCCCATAAAAACTTTGCTCCCCTTTTCACCCCCTTAGGGGTTGAATTTCGGAAAATCCCTTTTTATCGGATGCTTATGTCATACAAAGAACACAACATCCAAGTTTCAATTCTCTACGATTAGCGGTTTAGGCTGTGCGTTGATCCGTCAGTCAGTCATTCAGGACAAAGCCTTTTATATGTATAGATAATAATCCTTTGGTAAAGATTTTGATCCCCATGTTCCAATTATACTAATCTATATTATTAAATCTATACTTATGTCTGTACGTGCAATATTTTTATCAAATTTCTCGATAGACATACTATACGTACATAGAACACTGATTACGAATATGCCCATTAATTTTTTTTATCTATTTGCCTGTCTGTCTGTTTGTATGTTCGGATTTAACTTAAAAACAGCTTGACTGATTCTCAAGAATTTTTTTTTACACGGAAAGCTTATGTCATTAAGTTTACCGATAGGCTAGATAGAACAATTTTCAATAATACTATTATTAATAATTAAGAAAAATTGTTAACAGATTTTAAATGAATTTTTTTATACGGGAAGTATAAGTTATTCCATAGTTGATGGGTTATAAGAATCGTCCATAATAAATTTAGGAATCGTAAAAAAAGGTTGTTAGTCGTTTTTTCTGAAATTTTGTACACGGGAAGTATGTCATTTCTCATATGATAGATTATATGATTGACAATAAGATGAGTAAAAATAAAATTACGGAATGAAAATAATTACTGCGTAACAAACGCGTGCGGAGCCGCGGGCACATTGCTAGTATAATATAATATGGCATGACACACGCAGCTATTTGATTCCATTGGAAACATGACTTATGCTACGTTAACTATATTAATAACACCTCACAGAACCAAGTCCAGAACACAAACTCCACCCTGTGCGAAAGAATTATCTTCCAGTAGCCTCTCAGTTTGACGGTAGTTCTACTACAACTCGCTACGAAACACATTTAATCAATATAATCATTCGATGCGACGGTGAAAAGGTTAATTAACTAATGTGTCAGGTATATCATAGGCACATTAGTCCATAGATGTAATTAGTTATACATCTATGCGTTAGTCTATTAAAACTTTTCACCGTCGATAGCATAATTATCGAAGCTCTATGAAAAGATTCGCAAATGTTAATCGGTATAATAAATAATTAGCGTCCATAAAAATCTTGTAAAATATTTAGTGACATTATAAACTCAATACTAATTATTTAATTGTTCTGTGGGTTCTTTAAATCGTTATAATGAACAACAATATCTTCTAGAATTTCTAAGCACAACGTAAATGTAAAAATGTATGTAAATATAATTAAATACATTAAATTCGCTAGCTGTTCCTCATAATTCTATGGGTTATTGACATAATTCGGTTAGTAGGTATATAATTGTTTTATCGCCATAAAAATAGCGTAAAAGGCACGATTAAAAACGCTTATCACAGTATGGCTAACGTTAATAAATGTTACAATGGGGTCAGTGCGCATTAAGTATAATAAGCATGTATACCGAGTTGACTTAATTAGTTTTATAGCAACCAGTAAAGAAAATATTCAATCAATTACTATATAGTCAATCCCGTAAGCAATCTAATAATAGTTGATGTTTATTGCTATCCCTTGTAAATGTGTCACCAACCATATCCTTACCAGAACATACTAGACAGAGTAAACTAAATGTAAAACTTGGTAGAGTCGTGTAACTTAAAACAATTACAAGGTGTCCAGAAAGGGTATCGGGTATTTGTAAGTTCAATGAAACAAAAATTATTTGTATGCAATAAAAAAGTTTATTGTTTATTATTAGCATATGAATTGGAGAATTATTTGGAAAAGATGATGTTATCCAAATGATGACCGTTACGTTGCTGGCACTCTTCTAAACGGAAAAGAAGATTGGCGATAACACGTTGACACATAGCTATCGATATTGCTGCCATTTCTGACCTGATGTTTTGCTTTAACTGGGTTAGATTCGTCGGATTATTTTGATAAACCTTACTTTTAAGGTATCCCCATGCAAAATAGTCAAGCGGGCTAAGGTCGGGGCTTCTGGGAGGCCAGTTGATGTTACCCCTTCGCGAAATGACTTTATTAGGGAATAATACGTTAACAACTTCCATTGAGTCATTTGAGGTATGGCAAGTGGCCCCATCTTGCTGGAACCACGTTCTTGAGTTGAAACCTGCAAATTCCTGCAACTCTGGGACCAAAAAATTTCGCAACATATCGCAATAACGGTCACTATTCACATTAATTGCTCGGCCTCGTTGATCTTCATGAAAATAAGGACCAATTATGCCTTTAGCAGACATAGCGGCCCAAACAACGACCTTTGGGCAATGCAGGAGTCGTTCATGCTTTCGTCTCGGATTCTCCACTGCCCAGTACCGACAATTCTGCTTATTAACATGACCATTCAGGTGAAAATTTGCTTCGTCACTGAACAATATGTTGTTAAAGTTGTTAAATCGCTGCAGCATTTCGTTCGCAAAATTCAGTCGATTAGCATAGTCGGTATCCTTCAATTCTTGAACCAATTGAATTTTATAGGCTTTTAGATGTAAGTCTTTCTTTAAAATCGAATGTAAAGACGATTTTTTGATGTTCAACGCTTGGCTTCGCTTTCGGATGCATAAAGACGGATTTTGACGAACCGACGCCTCAACTTCTTCAATTGTTTCTTCATCGCGAACTGAACGAGAACGACCAGAGTTTTGAATGTTAACTGTCGCACCTGTATTCTCGAACATCCTGATCCATTTCCTAATGCTATCGTCACTTGGCGCGTGGCGTGTACGATATTCCGCACGATAGAGACGTTGAGCAGTCACTATTGAATCACCATTACGATAATACGCTCGTACGCAAAATGCGCGATGCGTCCCCGAGTACTGTTCCATCGTGACTAAAACTCCACAAAATGGCAGACGCCACGAACCCCTCCCCGCACCCTTTAGACGCTCCGTTTCGAATATGGCGCGAAAACAAATACCCGATACCCTTTCTGGACACCTTGTAGTTTACTTTAGATCAAAGATGCCCAAACCCAGGCCCGCGGGACAAAAAGTGGCTCCCTAACGTATTTGAATTTGCCTGACAACACCAGCGTCTACGTACTTAATAAATACGTACGTGCTACGCCTTTTATAATATCATTGGGCAAACAAGTTTGGAGACGTTTTTGCGTTTGTATTAGTGTGTAATACACACAGTGACTAAAACCGGAATAAACCAGTTTATGCTAGCTACCACGTGTCTTGCACTCCAACTAGAAACGTACACTATACTTATACTATAATATATCGTAACAAAAAACGGAAAAACGTCTCCAAGCTGATTTGGCTGTACAGCCTGTATGTACCCCAAAGTAGCATCATTTTTATCCTAAAGTATAATATAGCAGAGTCCTAGTATTTGGACTTCCCTAAATTATTATCAATGCAAGGATGAAACATAAATATCACAGGACAATTTTTAACAAAAAAGAAAACCAACTTGAACCACCCTTGAGGTACCCCTTACCAAAGAAAACAGAATCATCTTTATTTAAAAAAAAAAATCGAACAAAAAAGTAATGGCTTGAAATCCATAAAAAATATATACATATATACACATTCGAACTGAATAACCTCCGTCTGTTTTTGAAGTCTGTTAAAAATGACGCATAAATTTATGCTGCATTACATTACTTTTTCCTTATTATTCTACTAAGCCATACAATCGAACCACTAATTATGGTTCACCTACCTTCCTCATAAATTTATGTATAAAATATTTATTTCTTTCGCTTACGTAATGACCTAATTAATTCTGAATAGACAACGACTGGTAATTGTTATAGAACACGACAGACGACACTCCCTCTAATAGAATAAAAATCAATAAGCTCGAATATCAATTGCAGGTATATTTTATTAACGTAAAATATTATAATGTACATATGTTAAACGAACAGATTTTTAGTGAAAAGTTCGGCAAACTGAGATCTTTACGTTTACCTAATGGTTAAGTACATGATAGCTCAGAGATGATAACTTTCTCTGGCGTCATGGAAGCTTAAAAACCTACCATGTCAAAACTACTAGGTAATTAGATATATAACTGACTGGTTCCGAAACGTGATGCACTATAAACCCTGGCATTCCAATGGTATTGCTTGGTCATTTATTGTTCAGCAAGACGCCTCACATGCCAATGAAGGTAGACTGTAATTTCTATCGGAACCGATTATAGCCTTCGCAGTAATGTTGTTTTATGGTGAACATGGCCTTATCATAATAATATTAGCTCTTTACCTATGAAATTGCCGTTTTGTATGAAAAATTTTTAACGAATTTTTTAAATGTATTTTTTATTTGTATTAATCGAAGTAATCACCCATGCAATCAATGCATCTTTGCCAGCGCAGTGGCAGTTTATTGATGCCCTTCTTAAAGAAATCAGCTGGACGGGAGGCAACAAATTCTTCAAAGGCATTTTGTACTGCCTCTCGGGTATTGAATTTTTTCCCGCCAAGGAGTTATCCAAATTCTGGAAAAAGTAGTAGTCTGTAGGCGCAAGGTCTGGTGAGTAAGGCGGATGACGGAGAACTTCCAACTCCAGTTCTTGCAACTTGGAGACCGTCTGCTGTGCAGTATGAGGTCGCGCGTTGTCGTGCAGGAGCAGTGGAGACGAGCGATTGACCAATGCTGGTTGGAGATGTGCCAGCTTCTCCATCATTGTGTTCAGTTCTTCACAGTACACATCTGCAGTAATGCTCACCCCGTTTGGTAAGAAGCTGTGATGAATCACACCGGCGCTAGACCACCAAACAGTGACCATCACTTTTCTAGGGGTAAGTTTTCGTTTAGGGCATTGTTTAGGTGCTGAACCAGGATCCAACCAACTTGCTGAGCGCTTGCGGTTATCAAATAGAATCCATTTTTCATCGCAGGTAACAATGCGGTTCAAAATTCCTTCATGTGTGTGTCTGTTGCGATGCGTACTTCGCGCTGGCGATCATTGAGTTCGTGGGGCACCCATTTGTCAAGCTTTTTTACCTTGCCAATTTGACGCAAATGGATCAATATTGTTTTGAGGCTAACGTCGAAAGCTGCTGCTAATTCAGCCGTAGATTGTGTATCATCAGCTTCCACAATCGCCTTTAATTCGTCATTGTCGACCAAAGTCTTCGGACGACCGCGAGGTTCATTTTTCAGGTCGAATTTCCCAGAACGGAAGCGAGCAAACCAATAACAGGTGGTGCGTTGGTTTGTAGTGTTAGCTCCGTAAACGTCGTTGATGTTGCGTGCGGCTTGTGCCGCGTTGCTGCCACGACGATACTCATATTCCATAATTACTCGTCATGGGGATGACAAAAAAGATTGAAATGCGATGAAAATGTAACACTAATCAATAAACAAATGACAACTTTTGGAAAAAGAATTCCATATTTTTAAAATAAAATTAATTTGAAATTAGAATTCTTAGCCAATCAAAAATTCTTTTGATTTGAAATGGCCAGTACTGCAGAACGGCAATTTCATAGGTAAAGACCTATTATATTACTATACCAGCAGTGCTCCACGATTTCATTCGTCTTAAATTGATTCGACACCGCACTGTTGCCAAAGCACCCGTGTAGCCTGCCATTGTTTTCACTTCTCGCACTTGCCAATTGCAGATTACTTAATTTCAGATATTCTGTTCCGCTCTCCAATGTGAAATTATATAGAATATAGCGGATAGCCTTCCTCAATAAATTATAAAACTCAAAAATATTTTTTCAAATAAATACAAAACAAAGTAAAGGCGTTCCTGATAAAAATCATTTAAATATTTTTACCAACGGACTAAATATTAGTTCCATATAGGTAACAATAAAGAGCATAAATAATTTGAATGATGATATTATGATACATAGTACCTACTAATTTATTTTTTAATTTAGATTTTCGAAGCTTTTTTAATCATAGTGAATTGTTTTAAATACATCGACAACCTCAACAAGTCTGGTCTAATAATTTCAAATGTAACGGTAGACTGAGAGCAAGGGAATTCCATAAAAGAGACTTGTTTCCTTTTATTGTTCTGACCACTACCTTATACAATAAGCGAGACTTTTTACTTAATAAAGCTGAATATATTTACAATCAAATATAAATTCTTCATTAGGCCAACAGCCTAATGAATGTTTGAAATATTTTTGTGTTTCTAACAAATATACTTAATATAGTAATAAATATTATAAATTGTACAAGCTGCACAGGGTTCGACTATGAAAGCACTACTTTTTACCATTAAACAAGGGTGTTTTATAGTTGGCAATGTGATTGGCATACGAAACGTAGCAAGCAGTAGGTACGTCGGACTATAGTATAGTATAATTAAACAACTGGCTTTAAAACAAAGATTTAACAACGACACAAAAAAAGTAGATTAGGACAATAAAATATTTTATCTATAATATGACTCGGATGTAACCACTACAGTACTAAGTATATATATGACTTATATGTATTATATACTTAGATACAACCGCAGCGGAAAGCAATCGTTAATCTATGGAGAATATATTTTTCTGTAGTTTGACTGGGTTTGCGAGAAAATAAGGCAAAATCAACCGACGGGTAATGCCCGGTTCAGTAGACATGCGCCAAAACTTTTTTTTCTATTGGCACTGGATACAAAATTAAATCTTCCAACCATATATTTGACATTTAAAAAAAATGTTAAAGTTTTAAATTCTGAATATAGAGTCCATTGTCTTCAATGGAGGCCGGAGAGCCTTTATATCCACAGGGTCCTGGTCTGCAGCCTAAAGAGCCTATATATAAATCCGCCACTCAGTATTTAAGGAAATTCCCAATCAATCAAATTGAATAAACGTTTTTCCCTATTACAAGTATTTATTTACATTTACCTTAATATTTTGAACTTGGCTTTGTGTTAATAAATATATGCAGTTGTTAATAACAACCAAATTAGTCATATCGATTGTTCGTATAACAAAGCTATGTCAAATAAAGGGCCTGCATCATTTTTCGTACTGTATCACCATTACACATTGCATGACCAACTTGACGAGTAAATAGCTAATTATATTCGGTAAATAAATAAGAGAGAAGCGGCATTAATCTAAATTAGTTAATTAAATTATCAAAAAATTCAACAAAAGTATTTTAAAGAAGGTAGGAAGAGAGGGATATCGATGCATTATAATAAACGACAAAATTCTTTGCCAGCGACTGACAACGCCGCCAAGCTAGACTTATCATTGTATGGGTTTTCGTTATAATCTTCAGTGAGAACGAAATTCAATTCAAGCCTCCCTAATTTATAAATATACAACTTCTTAGTAAAATAATAATATTGCATGTACTTATTGGAAAGAAAAATGTATATAAGGTCATGATGACAACACTTTATTCAAAATAGGGATACCATTCTGAGGGTAAAAGTCATAATAATTCAGGGAGGATACACAATATCGATTTTAATGCCAGACGTCGCGCCGCGCCGCGCCGGCTTGACGGCGACAATAATTGTTGATAGAAATTCCTCTTTGACCAGTGGCTATAATTTTGTCGATTACATAGTGCATAACCATACTGTATTTAGTCGAGCTAGGAGAAAATTAACAATAATAGAATTGAATATTTAATTAATGGTAGCTCAAAAGTAGCGTGTACGGACAGCGCGTCCATCGACGTGAGTTCGAATCCCCGCCTTGAGCTCTCGGGATAATATCGTGATGAAAGTATAGCATAGTGATAGAGAATTTTGTAATGGTCGCCTGGCCTTTATGTTGAAAATCTATAGCCAAACACCTACAGGTGTGTTCCGGCAGTTGAGAGCCAATCCTCCTACTAGGTTTAATGTGTTTTTACCATCTTGGGTCACAACCTCACTTAATATCAGATAAGATTGTAGCCAAACACTAAACATATCAATAGTAACAAAAACCATATGAAAGTAGTAATTTTGAGATTTCGCGTCAGTAGACTAAAAAGCTACTTTTAAAGCATTTAATTTTGACATATAAAATTAGGATTATAGTATTGGGACATACTAGGGATGTCCACTTAGAAAATACATCGATGTTTTTTTCGATGTAATCCATTGATGTTTTCCGATGCATCGATTAGAAACATCGATGTTTTCTGAAAATCGAGTACTTTTTATAACATTGCATCACGAAGCTGTAATCAGCCCCGACACTCCATGCGAAACAAACCACAATTTTTAATTCTCTATTATGCCTAGAACAGCACTTTTCTTGTCCGTTCGCCTGTTGTGTGATAAAGGATGTATGTTGAAGGAAATAAATGCTACTAACAGGAAAAAAACATTTCATGCAACCCTTCGGTGATGTTGTTGTTGTTTATATATAAAAAAAGCCAATGTGACAATATTCTTTGTTACAATTACAAAAACTACAAACAATATGCAAATCTTAGATTTTCGCGCGTACTGTTCATTGAAATTGAAAAACTTTTACTACGGCTCCTGCAAAGGTGTCGAGACGTCGGGAAACTTTAAAAACCTCACACCGAAAAATCGAATACAAATAAATCGTGTGACTACATACCAGTAAAAGTAGTTTATTTTCAATGTACAAACGAAATAAAAATCATCCACAACTATAGAAATTCCGGTATTAAAATCCTACATCCGGTATTCTTTTGGAAAAGACTTTTCAAAAACAAAACCTTATTTAAACGTTTCCCTTTCCATCTAATTCGATGCTGCGTGACGATTTGTGCTGCTTTAGAAAATAAACGTTCAGATGATAATGAAGTTTTCACTATTTTCAAGTATTTGTAGCAATTGTATGAAGCTTAGTAAGCTGAATTTTCAAATCATTCCAAATTTCCAGTGGGTTCTCATTGAGTATTTCTACTGGACTACGGAAGTAAATAGATAGCTTATTAGAAATAGCATCGTCAGACTTCGCCTTTTTCCAGCTCTTGTGAACTAATTTATGTTGATTATCCCACAAAGAACAGTTATCTTCTGATTTGGCAGAAAGATCTGAAGAATCAGATTCCACAGCTTAATTTTATATCTTATATTTATTAGCTGGTTACTACGGATTCGATGATTTATGAAAATACATCGATACATCGAGTTAATCAACACTTTTTCAAAGCATCGGATCGATTCGATGCATCGTATTATAAAAATCGAGTGAATTCGATGCATCGACATATATCGAATATCCCTAGCTAAGTGTAACCTGCGCTCTCCCTTTATACTATTAACTAGCTGTGCCCCACGGTTTCACCTGTGTTAATTTTATACGATAAACACCGCAACTCTAACGCACCCGTGTAGCTTCCCGCAGTAGTACAAACTATTTTAATTTGCCATTATTTCCTAAACTATGCGTCCAAGTAACATGCTATAAAGGGCAAAATTTAACTTCATACAATTCTCTCTATGATGAATTAACTTTTGCTCATAAGGATTAATAATGTGAAACGTCTAAAAATAATGCTCAAAATTCAATTTTTAATCTTCAACAAAATAAAAATAGCAAAATTACTTATTGTGGCATTACATAAGCATGTATAAGAAATAGGCATACGCTATTGCTGACTTATTTTTAGATTGACTAAGGACCAATATTTTTGTATAACATTACATTTACGTATCATAAACCATTACACCAGTGCACGTGGATAAAACAGTTCGGGAGGGCTTTCACTTCCGACTTACTTAACAAAAATCAATATTTAAGGTTATCTAAAATTTTTAGTGTAATCTTAGATAGTCTATACTATTCCTCGTGAATCTGGCTATCATATAAAAAAAAATTTTTCATTTCCAACTGGTAGTTTCAGAGGTTAGCTTGTTTAAACAAACAAAAAAGCTTTTCCGCATTATTATATTAGTATACACTCTTTGTTACGATTTTGTGATGTCAAGTTTTTGAAAACAAGTCACCTACCTATCCCACTGGGCTATCTATCTCGGCTTTCTTTTATAGTAGCACAGCAAATTGACGGTACCGTCCCTGATGGTAAGGTAAGCGCAGTACAATCCTAACATAACGGCAACTATCAAGAGATCGTAAATCCATCGACGGTCCCCGCTGTCATGCCAATCTGCATATAATTTAACTGGATATGCACAGGCTGATCCCGAAACGCGACATGTAAAGTGTTACCATAACGGACTTTTCACCACACGCATGCAGTTGCGACTAGTCGAGCTGTACAGTCCTACCACCCAGCTTATTTACCCTAAATAAGTGTTAATTGTATGTTTGTATTTGATAGAGTGGAAATGGCACAAACATGTGAGATACTGAAATTAAATAACCGTAATCGGTAGTAGGTCGAGTAACAGAGTTGGCAGGTTTCTTAAAAATGGGCTGGATACAAAGATTAATAAATTTAAATCTATGATAGCTGGACGAAAGCAATATCGCTTTGGGGGTACATACCTATTAAAAGTCATATTCTGTCATCATCTTGTTCAACAGTCCAAAAAGCGAGATTAGAAAGCCCTTGGTTGTGTAAATACTAAGTTTAGGATACCATGGGACTGACTTGTTCTTCTGAGACCCAAGCCATAAATGAAATTTAAAAAGCCCTGGGTACAAAAGTACTATAGAAAATGTGTAGTTAAAGAAATATCTTTTATGCTCATTACTCAGCAGTATCTAGTTTTGGCTTGAATAAATATATTATGGTAATATAATAAAAAGTCCAACTACGAATTAATGCACGGTAAGTACCGTTATAAATCCCAAAATACCAGCAACCACCGTGACCACAATCCATAGCCAATCGTTGCTTGCAAACTTCTCATATATACACTTGCTAATCCCGAAATACGACAAACCAAAAGAGAGTCATTGTGACGGGGTTATCACCATGTGCAAGGTACCGGTGGTCACTGTCCAGTCCTACCTCCCCGCTTTATTACTGTACTAAATGTAACCTGCAGCTGCGCTCCCATGGACTACAGAATACTGTCGACCAGGTACATGCGCGAATCCGTTATTTTAAAGATAAAAATGCTTATTGTGCCCGTGACCTTAGAAGATAAACATATTCCAGGCCTTTTTAAGATCTAGAATTATTTGATATAACTTTTATGGTTTACTCTTCGTAAGCATTTTAAGAGCACCAAAATTGTCGATTTACGAGTTGATTTTTGTTTGCGCGGTTTGCAAAATAAAAGTAGTTAAAAGTCGCTCTTTATAACATCAGTTATCTTCCAGTGAAAGTCCCTTGAAAACCGGCCCAACCGTTTCGGAGATTATCCGCTAACGAACAGAAAAAAATAATTAAAATTGTTCTTTTGTTATATGTATGTACCATGAATACTCTAATATCTATTTAGTAAAAAGCTGTTATTTTGACATTACAAACAGACAGTTTAATTTTATATGCTTGTATACCTATCTACTAGGTATAGGTATACTTGGATGGATGGATACGATGGATTACTACGGCGAGTGTTAGATCTGATGCATGGTGGACTCGATACACTCGGATTCACTTGTCGTGTTTTATTACGAGTACTAACCTGTGCTTTTTTCAATTCTTAGTACAAGAACATGAAAATATTTTAGCAATATTTAAATAAATTAAAATCAGATAAAATATAAACAAAACGATGTTGACGTGAAGTCAGATAGAAATATAGTGTAAACTCTTTATAACGTTATCCTTTATAACGATAAACTCCCTATAACGTTGAAGTGAGCCCAATTTGGTTGGTTTGCGTTAAAACCCACATATTGAAACTCCACTCCATATAACGATAAGTCTCTATAACGACAAAAAATGTTCAGTCCCTTGAGTTTCGTTATAAAGAGTTTACACTGTATTTTCATAACATTGAGTCAGCAGCATTATTTGAATACTATTAAAACATGAATGCCACCGTTTTAAACTCAATATACCTAAAAGTGTTTAAATAAAACAAATACGATTAAAGTACCACAGTAGCTTATCATGAATCTATTGTTCCACATTCCATATTGTTCCATACATAAGACAAATTACTAACAATTTTAATGCCATTACGAGTAGACAGTCGCGACAGTAATTAAAAAAATTGCTAGCAACGGACACAGACCCAGGCTGATATTGAATTTTAAAAACTATACTTACAACATAGTATAATATTTTATGTTGTATCATTAGACATGTAAAATCAAGATCGTTGAACTTTATAGCGGCATCAGTATGAGTCATTCTATCCACTCACTCGCTTACATTTTATGGATTATAAAATAAGGATGCGGTTCCTGGCGAGTGAATAATAAAAATAGACAACTAGAGCTTTCATAAACTTCGTGGAGAAGGAAACGTCATACTTCGTGCGTGTTTATTGAAACCTAGCTCTCACCTAATTGTAGGTCACAAGTAAATTTACGTTAAATTGGTATTCCAACAAATCTTAGTTGAAATAAAGCAATGCAGTCATACATTAACTAGTTCTGCCCCGCCATTTCACTCGTGTTTAATATTTGCGGTTCTCATCGGGCAACCAACCCACCCTCAGCCTCCAATGAAACGCACTACTAAACAGCGTACTTTCTGATCTACACTTTGTATGGTATTTGCCCTATTCCTAAAGGTCGTAGCGTGATGTTAAATAACCTTTAAATATAACCTTAATCAATAAATAGGCCATAAAACCAAAAAGAATTTTTAAATCTGACTTGTAGTTCCAGAGATTAGCACGGTCGAACAAAGTTAACAACAATTAATTTTATAATATTAGTATAGTTAAATGTCAGTAGTACAATACGAGTATCTTCTTTTTCCGGCCTTCTTCCAACTTTATTTTAAGTGTGTTCTTCCAATAAATTTACTCCATACGGTCTTGTTTTAGATACTCGTAGAATGAGTACTATATGAGTAAAATCAATGATTATAACAGAACTTTACTTGTATATTGTATACTTCACTATTTCTTTATAAATAAAATGATAGAGGATTGCCGATATGTGTGCAAATTTTTACCAAAATTTTTTGTTTTATTTCCTTCATACTTGGGTCTCATCTAAAAAAACACAAATAAAAAGTTATTGAAATTTTAAGGAACTTCGATTTTTATAAGCCCTGTGCGTTCAGCGATGTGTTTTCTTGCCGAGAAGTGGAAATGATAGGTTACTAGTTATTTAATAAAATATCCAAGACTGACAGGCAACACATAGCGCATGTCGTTAGACCTAGAAGCGGGAAATAGGATTTCCTAATATTGCGCAGATGAGCTCTAAGACAGGATTTTTGAAAATTCATCCTCTGCGGTTATATAGGATGATTCCTGAGATATTGCCGATGAGAAATCCTATCAGGCGTGTGTTGTGTGAGACCATAGTCTAAGAGTTCATGATGTGATAAAGAACACAGAGATCAAGGGTCAAATTACTGCTAGTAGTTTATTCAATGACAAATTGATTTTCTTGCTTAGTATCCAGATATTAGACTCGAATGATGTATTATTTATTGGTCGCTACCTTTACATCTAAAAATAATTTATATTCACAAAACATAAAGAGAATAATTTGCCATGTGCTTGTCGGGCCACGCACAGGGTAGAATTCTGTAGTTGCCCGTCACTAAGACTTAGGTTTTATGTAATTTTCAATGGAATTTGTACGAAATTACTTCACCGAGTACATTTTATAAGTTGACTATAATTATAGTCGATTACTCGTTACTTGTAAAGCCTACTTACCTCTGATAGTTTTCCTTTTAACTTCATTATATATACCACTACTATCAATCTTTTCACAAATCCAAAAACATCCATTTAGCTGAGGGAGAGAGAACATTGACTCTAACAAAAATTTGCAATTTAAAGCTTAATATTTCGCAAACGGATCCCTGAATCGAAATATGGTATTCACACACCCGCAATATTTTTGAACGACCTATCTAACGACTACCGAATACCCCGAATAAACAGATAGACGAGAAAAGAAAATCATTCTCACTTTACATGTAGGGCAGGTAACCTAAACAATTTTTTTTCAAGATTATATTTTACCACTTTTTCAGCGTGAATAATATGTAAGCTTTCTAGTACTAAAAATCTCTGAGCTAAGCCGCGAACAGACAGACGGACATAATGAAACTATAAGGGTTCCTTGTTGACTTTGGAACCCTAAAGAGGTAAAAAAAATTCAAAAGTTTAAAATAACATTTGTTGCTTTTTATTTTGGATTATTATGTAAATTGTGCCAGTAACTATTGGCTTTAATAACTTACAACTATAATTAAATTTAATTCACGAGAGCCTAAATACATTAATTATCAGACGAAACCAAAGTTTAAAGAAGCAAGCATTTATTATAATATCATTTATTTATTGTTATTTTACGAAAAGTGGCAAATATATTCTGTTGTTTTTACAAGTTTTAATTTTAAGATACCTATTCATTGTTTTTTTTCTTAGTTCCCAACGTTAATTGTGTAGTTACACTACGAAGTGAGTAGCAACAATAACACTCCTTTTATAATGTCAATATTATGGTGTTTTATTGTTATTAAGTTATTGCCCACCTTTCATATTATTAACCTTGGAACTTGATATAATAGCAAGTTTTAGTGTATATTTGTCGCAGATAATAATATTTTTATCATGAAATAGTAAAGGATGTAGCAGACGACGCAAATTGATATCGTATGAAACGTTTCACAATAACAAATTCAACAAAAACCATATTTTTTTTAATAAAAAATATATATCGAACAGGTCTGAAACCGCTAAATCGGTGCGATATTACGAAAAAAAATCACTATATTATTTTCTGTCTATAAATTACATAACACAAAACAGCTCTGCGCAAAACTAAATATTTTTGTCTAGAGAGATTAGGCCAGGTTAAAAAGACGTTATAAAAATAAACTACAATAAGAGTGTTTACTGGTACTAATAATAAATGGCCTGCGAAACCCCACTGATCTCGGATAAATAGGTTAAGTGAACGCACTAAGATTGGGAACTAATCCCTTAAAATTAATTAACATACATTCGTAAGCGTATATAATATTAAACAGGTTAAGTAAATAAATTAAATTTTTATTACGTTAAAGTTTATACTGTGACAAAATAGTAAAAATCAATGTGACAAATCCAAATTAGCGTTGTTATTCATACACTGTGACACCTACAAATGTTCACATGTTAACAATATCAGGTTTCACATAAATTGGAATAAAATTGTATGCAGTCTATTTTTTTCCAATACGATAAAATCGCGGCTTCCATAATTAATAATTAATAATTATTGGTAGAATTTTTTTTTCTGTGACAAAGATTAACATGGCATCAAACTGCTACCAATAAAATGAATGGTGGATTTATTGTTTGAAAAAGAAGTGACGAGAGAACAAGTGACAAACAAAATTATTAAACCAACTACAGAAGAACCGCCAAAAAGCGAAAGCTATTCAGTCGCGCGCCGGCGCCAGCATCGATCGCATGAAGCGGCGTTATATATGTAACAATAAGAACTTTATTTCTACGGTTTTTGAACATATCCCGTTTTGTCACTGGCCTTCCTTCCTGTGAATCATGACTTAAGTGTGGCATAGAGGTGCCGGTTACAGTCGAGTGTAAAACAGTGCGGACCACATGCGCTACAAACGCGACTTTGTATATACATAAATATAAATAATTGTAAATGTAATTTTATAAATATACATGTTTTAGTTTTAAGTTTATTTAGTATCTTATAGTAAAATTTAGTGCAATTTTAGTCACAAATATGGAGTTTTTAGCATTTTTGTTGCTGTTTACAATGTTTTGGAAGAGTAAGTAACAGCTGTTTTTATAAACCAAATTATGTTAATATACGATACGGGGGCAAGGTAGGCCATCGAAAAAACGTACAAGTTACAAAAGTGACATTGATAGGTATTTAGTTTAAAATGTTATCATTAATGCATACTTTGTATAATGAAACAAGTAAAACCGACATAATTTTCAGTGCTTGTTTATGTCAATTCTCGCTACAATAATTACATTTATTTTTTCATTCCAACACCATGATAAAAGTTATCAATATTCGATTCTCGAATCATAACGTATAGCTGACACCAAAACACAATAACAGAATTCTGATACTATATCTACACTTCATATTTCGTTATTATGACAACCACATAGATTGTAAAATAAATGACCTAAAATCTCATCATGTACCTATTATTTCATCACAAATACACTGTATAGTTGCAGATATTTTTTACATAAAAGACTTGAAATTCAAGTTTACGAACGTCTGGCAAACACAATGCGATTTTCCTAAATCCTTTCCATACGTTTCAGACATAATCAAATATAAGGTTATTAATTTCTAGGCAGAAGTGTAATATTCAAACGGAGACACAAGTTATAAAATCTAATAATATTTTGATGTATGGATATGACTGACTACCAAATTATGCCGAATTGATTTGACCATTCAATACAAATCACAAAGATACCGTGCGCGCACATTACACTGTAAAATGAATCCATTGTCGATTTTTAGAGATGTTCAGAACAAGTAATTTATAATCATATGGCCATCGAACTTATTCATTGACATTCATATAAGGATTCGTCGAAATATTGTGATGTCTCATGAATTCAATGAATTTAATTAAAATAATTTTAACTACCAGGCCTGATTACGAATTTTAAAAAAATATCCATTTTGTTATAATAATATTACATTATTTTGTTAAATACTTCAGTTAATATTATAAAATTTTAAAAAATTCTCCACCTATCATCGATATATACAACGTGTCCCAAAATTCAACGATAAGCTGGCACTAGGGAGTGGAGAAATTGATAACCACCAAGGGAAAAATTAATAAAAAAATCGAACTTTATTTTTTTATAACTCTCAAAAAATCCCAATGATGGTTTAGTTACCCGCCGCCGATTCTATCGAATAATCCGATCAAAAATGACAAAAATGGCGTCCCTCTCAAACCAACCGACAACCCAAAAGCTGTTTTTGGGCACACAATAACGTTTTTACTTTTATTTCCCTCTCTCTTACACTAATACAACTTAATTAACCTATCTCGCTTACACTCTTTCGGTCATTCTCATTATTCGTTTACTCTTTCACACGAATAAAAACTTAAATAAAGTACTCTTTTCTCGATTACTACGTTCTGTTTAACGCACCTTACAGGATAATAATTAAAATTATGTTTGATTCTTGTACAGAATTATTTTGTGCTTAATGTCACTAATATATTTATACCATTTTAGAATCTTGATTAGTTGTGCAAACTTTTATAATAACTTGCCAAAGTAGTGTTGATATTTTTTTTTATACCTTGACGAATGAAAGTTGATGATTAAACGTTGCAATTTTAGAAAATTGCAACAAAAAAATTTAATTATTTTTTTTTTCTTAAAAGTTTTACATTCTCGTTTTATTTGAAACTGATATGAATAGCTATTCTACTTAGGTTCTTAATTAAAATAACAATGATATTTGCAAATCTGTAATCATAGTACCTAAAAGTATTGTATAGCGTGTCAAATTTTACAGTATTTAAAAAAAAAATAATAAGTTAGAAAAAAAATAAAGTTAGATTTTTTTATTTATTTTTCCCTGGGTAGTCATCAATTTGCCCACTTCCTGGTGCCAGCTTATCGTTCAATTTTGGGACACGTTGTATATGTGTCAATGCCACCTACCCAGTCTGATTATCCATATTACAGAAAACAAATTTAGCGAAACACGGGCATATAAAAAACAAATAATAAATACAAAGTGTAATGTTCCAAATTTGTATGCAGACTACATAGTAACCGATGAAAATTTGAGTAAGATACTAAAACCTCACAGCAAATTGTTGTTTAATCGTTTATAAAGTCTGCTGTCAATTAGGATCTTAATTCTGCTTTACTTACAAACATCGTTCTCATGCTCTTTATTCTCTTTTAAAATTTGCACCCAAGAAAAATAAATATATTTAGTATATAATACATACATACATACATAATAATTAAATGTTCAGTGGATTGGAATTAATTAACATTATCACATACTTCAAATATAATTATACGAATTTAAGAATACGGGCACAGGTAGTTTGTTTTATAAAATATGAAATTTTTTTACACTTATAAATCTTAGTAAAAAATGTCGTTGAAGTCGAGTGGTTTGACCGGCCCGATGTTACAAGTTCGTGCCCCGGCATGTTATACCAACGAATTTTTTTAGGGCTTCGCGTATATATACCAATTTTAAATTGGTAGCACCGTAAGCTCATAGCGAAGGAAAACATCGTGAGGAAACTGGAAAGTTTGAGAAACGTTCTAGTAAAAATGGAGAACTGTGGGTTTCTCGGCATTTCAAGTTGCCTATAATTCGCGGACTGGTGTGATGATTAAACCCATGCCTACCCTCGACGGAGGCTTTCCCCAGCACTGGAGCATGTACAACAGGCCAAGTCATACAAAAACAAAAATTAACACTATACAGAAACGTATTACAAAATCATTAAATATTTATTAGTAATTCACCATAGTAGTATATCCATGGATAATACATAAATTTTAACAACACATTGTAATTGAATTAATAGCTCAAATCAGATTAACAAAATACTCAAATGCATTTGTTTAACAAAACATTTGATAGCATTATGTGAGCATGTTTTTAATATTATATTCACCTAGTAGCTAAGCTTTTGAAGGCATATTAACGCAAAAAGAAATATGATTTTTCACAAAATAAAATCAAATCGAGGCACAGCCATATTAGTCGTTCTTCTGGCGTTCGATTAGTAGGTAGCATGACCAAGAAAGTGAACGCACAATAAAGGAGCGAATTCAAACTCGTGACTCATTAGTCCTATAATAATTTATCAATTCCGAGACTCCAAATTTCTTTCATAATACTTTCTCGCAAATATGTTAAAAACAGAAAACTTTTTCTTGATTTTTTTTTAAATATCTCGGCACATTGACGATAATGTCCCTAATGGTTAGCACACCACACTCCAAACACAACTGCGACCACCGAGAGAATTAAATTCATCGGCGGTCGCCACTGTCAAACCGGCCTGCATAAATATATCTTCACGTTACGCTTGTAGGACCCCGATGTATATTTGGGGGACTTGTTAAATTGACTTTGCTCAGTAGCTCAGGAATATTTGCCATTTTTTTTTTAATGTACTCTAACAAAAATCATAAAAAATGCTTTTGAATTTTCTCCAACATGTTTAAAATTAGCAAACTAATAAAGTTGCCGTTCGCATTTCGCCATTTAATCAAAATCATTTTATAAAATCTAAATATTATAAATCAAGTTGATTTATCGTATTAATTTATTTGCGAAAATTAATTATTTTTCAAGTGTATCTACATAAATGAATAAGTAGAAACCATGATAATCTAAAATATTGTAACAATAAGAATAATAAAAAACATTAACCGTGATTTGTATTCGTTGTCACTGCAGATCATGTCAATGGTTTAACCTACTTTAATAAATTATACTATTAAAACCACAATTAATCTTTATTTTTATTTTTCAGTGTCATTAAGCGTTATGTGCTATAAATGTGAGCCAGAACGACAACCATATTCAGTGAATACGCCTCTTTGTGACCATTTCAATTACAGTGAGAAGTTCCTAGTAAACTGTGATTCTTCAAATATGTGCTTTAAGCGAGTGACATTCTTTAACTTAGAAAACGGGTGTAAGTATACATAGCTTAGAATTTACTATTAATTTAAAAATTAAAACATGGTAAATTATTCGTATTAATTATACTGTCTACTGTACTTTATCTATTTTACTTTATTATACAATACCTACAATAAAATACAGTACAACTTATAGTAGGTATATAATATTATATCCTACCCAAATAACCTTTGCATAAAATTTAAAAACAGAGGCTAAGATAACATAAATTGCATTTTGAATTTATTGTTGAGAATTAATTAAAATATCACAATAATTCCAGTCATTATTCAATTAGTCCATTATATTACACATCGCATTTTTTTAATGAAATGGAAGCACCAAAAAGGCTTGTGGTTCACTTAATGTTAAGTAGTACAGCCTACAGCTATTTCTAACCAATTTCAATTTGGAAGCGTTGATGACTCAGTAATGTAGTATGCTAGTACGGGGTCGATCCACGTTGGTACGAATTCGAAAATGAAACTTACCTTTTGAACAAAAACATCGTGACCGAGATCTTCTTCTCACCGTTGTCCTGCCTAATTAGAGTAGGTACAAGATATTTTCTACTTCTACTCTACTCTATCAGCTTTCATCTCAGTATTCACAACTTTTATACACATATTATTACTCACACAATTCGTCAATACCTTCTTCGGTCATCCTCTACTCTACTCCACCTTCATACTTAAAATTTGTCTAGTTATATAACTTGCATCCCTCCTCAGAACATAGCCATAGGACGCTTATTAATTATTCTTCAACTTTTCTGTTTCTCTGATATACTCATTCCTAATATTATCCACTAACACGGTCAAGTTGAAAATCGGTCGCCAAACATCTACATCGGCACGCCAGAATTGATCCTATTTTTCTAGGCTTAACGTTCAACAGGTATAACTTCAACTACATTGTCACATAAGATCAGATTAGACATCATTTAAGATTCAGATCAAAAGTAAACCCGTAAAAAATATGTCACATAAGATCAGATTAGACATCATTTAAGATTCAGATCAAAAGTAAACCCGTAAAAAATAAAAACCCTAGAGGACTACTACAGTTAGGAAACTGAGGTCGGTTAATGACAAGTTGCTACTGATGAGAACGGAGTTAGAACGCTTTACGTAATACGAGGATTAATATCCATGCCGTTTAGATTGAACGTTGCAGCGCGATCACTACTTCTTTGTGGTAGGCATAAGTGTGAGTGAGGGTGGTGCAGTGGTCTTTGCAAAGGTTATATTACTTTTAAATAAATTTAAGAAAATATAAAACCTCGGAATAAGTAAGATTTTTAATCATTTCGCTTGGCGTTCTTGTCTACGGTCTACCTGCCTTAAATAGTACACTTGCCGGTTTATAGAATACCTTTTAAGAAAAACGTCTCGTCACACCGTAAGTTACTAATAAATACCATTACGCCACAAGCTACTAAAGGGCACGTTGACAGTCGTATAAGTAAAATCAGGCCGACCGCGACCGCTTTACTACGAGTACTTCAGAAATGTAGTCAACTCGAAGTTTTCTTGAACAGTTTTTTTGAAGTAAACTAGTTTCTACCAAACTATATTTTTTGTCGTTCAAAATATAAGATCACTTAGCTTCTTTCTAAAATTCGAACTAATGTCAATTGATGAATCTTCCGAGGGCTCTATCACTGGAGATACATTGTTTCGCGATTAATAATAAATGACCGAATTGATTTTTTAAGATAAATTAAAATTGTCCTTATTTAGATTGATTGCTTGAAATATACATTTGAGTCGTATAAAATCAAAAGCGACAAAGTACCTACTTTGCGGTCAGAGCTCTAACCCAGGGCATCTTAAACTATGGGTCGCAACCCCGAGCAGGGTCGAGTAGCAAAATTCTGCGGTCGCGAGAGATTTTAATGTGAAATATTTCTATATACCATTTTATAACATCACTAGAGTTTTATAATTTTTTGTGCAATTTTTAATTTTAGATTTTTGTATGTTTCAAAACGAATTCTAAAACTATATATTTTCATATATATATATGTATATGTATATTGTTACCTAATAAATAAATCATCAAAAGATATTAATTTATTTTTCTTTTATATTTGTATGGGGTCTTCAAGAAACTAGTAATCATAAACGGGGTCGTGAATGGCAAAAGTTTAAGAAGCCCTGCTCTAACCGATAATTGGGCAATTAAAAAAAAAACTAATAACTTTTAATTGTATTCATGGCGAATATTTTACTGTTAGCTAATAGCTTCACCCAAAGCTAATTAATAATAGTCAAATACTCGCCATAAATGTCTATGGATACAACTTAAATTTATTCGTTTTTTTCAACTGCCAAATTATCGGTCAGAACTACTTTGACGATATTGATTTAATACGACTCATATATGATATAATTATTTACATAGGTATTCTTGCAAATAACAGACGATTATTCTTAACAAAATGAATGAATCATTTATTATCAGTTCCATTTATAACAGCGGGTGCTAATGAATCTGCAGTCGAGTGCACGAGTGGGGTCATGCAGCACATTCTAATTGATGCTTTTCCACTAGTGGCAGCGTATTGCAACTGCATTGTATTTCAGTTCTGTCAACAGTAGGTGATAATCGTTACAATCTTCAATTTGTAACCGTAGATAAATTTAATAGTGATAAGACATGTCGTGATAGCAGTAGAATAAAAAAAAACATTTTTTTTTAATACTCCCATGGCAAAATAACGTCACAGTTCTTAATTGCATACCGCACAGTAAAATCCTTAAACAACGGCGATCGCTAGAGAAAGATCGCTGTCATGGCGGATTGCAAACCTCTCTTGCAGCTGGATATACACCCAGGCTGATCCCGAAATGCGACATAGAAAGAAAATCATCGTGAAGGATTTATCACCATGTGGATGATGGTGGCGACCCAGTCGGGTACAGATACCTACTACCACGCAAAATTAAAACGTTTGACTTTTTAAATTTTTTCTATAATGTATTCATGTTGAAAGATTATATTTTGCTTTAAACATATACCCGTAAGCAGTACTACTATTCTTGGCACCCCCCAGTGATTGGTACCTAATTTCGTCTTTTATTCAAAATATTTCCTAGAGTTATTTTATTACTGGAACGCAATATTAGAATTTAACAGAGAATATACAAGACTGGGAATGGGAAGTTGGGAACTTGGAATAGGGAATGGGAATTAAAATAGATAAAATTAAAATAGAAAAAAAAATCCTGGGAACACATAGCTTTACGTTAAAGTGACATCGTTTTTTGTTTTAGATGTTTTTTTAAATCCAATTATTACATTAAAACTTATATGACGGTCAGTCATTGGCATAGGTGCCAATAACTATATATGTATTTTGAATGGTTTTAAATTATGGTTTTATCTTACCGGGAAATGTTTTTAAGTAGAATAAGACTCTATTACAATATTTTCATCGGTTCAGCGGTTTAGGCGTAAAAACGTAACAGACAGAGTTATTTTCGCATTTATAATATTAGTGTGGATTGTAGTATCAATAATTATATCTTAATGCCAATCACAGCACATTTTGTATTTAAAAAAGTCTCGTTCACTTATAACATAAATAATTATATAAATTTTTATTATAGCAGGTGTCATTTCAATAATCTAACAAAAAAAAGGTTATTCAATAAATATTTTAAGAGTTTAGACAATAGCCCACATAAAGTGCCAATCATTGTATAGTTCACGTTACATCTTTCCAGTCCCAAGTTCAATTATTTATTATTTTTTCGTGGTAAGTATGTTATGTTATTGCTTAACAGGAAATAAAAATAATCACATGATTCATTGTAATGAGTAATAAAATAATCATGAGCGTATAAAAAATATAAATATAATTTCAAAAGGTATATCTGGTTCGATGACACGGTGATCGTGTTCGATATCGCGTTTTAATTTTCAAATACAATGTAAATTTATTATGATAATATTATACAAGTAATACTTATAGTAAAATTAGTAGTTATATAGTACTTAACGTATGTATTTTAATGGTTTTGCTAACATCAGTTAACAAAAAAAATTAAAGTTCCCTTAATTACTTGCAACCATCAGATATTCTAAGAAGATGATTTATGAGAAATGTTCTCTGGCACTTCTTGTATCATATCTATCTCCTAAATGCCTGTATGATATAACCTTAACATTTAACTAAATTACATTTATATTAAATATTTTAGTTTAGGGTGTGTATTGTAATAAATATAAATAATTTCACAACTAATCACTTAAAGGATCTAAATAAGTTCCTTCTCCATTTGATATAGTGTTTTGTTTACGGTTAAAGTGTTTTGATAAAAAAAAATTATACTATTAACTTTCAATTTATTTATTAAAGAAATCTGTGTTAGATTTATTTAATGTTTAAATTAAATATGATACCTGTATTATTGACATTTATGAAACAAAAAAAAAAACATCAAATTTAGTCATACATTTTGTTATGGGAAACCTTTGAAAGATAGTTATGAAAGTTGATCATATTAATTTAAGACAATAATAACCTAAAATATATATCTGACAATGACCGTACGACCGTAACTATTAACAGTACAAAATAAAATAAGTTTCCAGGTGGCAAAATTGTTGAGAAGTAGGGATCTGTACCCGTCTGTAACACCACCACAAATACAATGTGGCGATAAAACAGTCACAGTGACACTCTTTTGGATGCTCGCATTTCGGAATCAACCAGTGACAACGTTCAGCTGACGAAAGACTTGCAGGTTGGCATGACAACGACGCCGTCGATGCATTGCTCATCTCTCGATGGTCACTGTTGTTTTTGGATTATACTGCGCTTACCGCCATGCACAGGGTTGACACTTTGCCGTGAAAAACTATTAAAAAGAACTAAAATAATTACTTGAAATGAGAAAAAGATTCCGATGCAATGAATCCTATAATCATAACATATTACTTTGATCTAATTCAAATTTCTTTATTCAAATTTCAGTTACTGCAAAACTAACGAAACGTGGTTGTGCAGCGCAAACAATGAGCGGGGACCAGGAAAAAATAAACGGAAAATGGCGATACGTGAAGAACATATACGACGTGTACAATGAAACATGCCAAGAAGACCCGAATGACAGCGAACGACTGACCAAAACTATAAACTGTTATTGTAGCGGCGACCTGTGTAATGCAGCCAGTACTCTGACACAAAGTATTAGCTTGATGATCACTGTCATAATACTACGACTTATCAGCTAAAACGAAATTTATTGTGAATATAAAATACTCAAAATTATGTAAATAAAATCACGCACTGTGTACCAATATCTTTCACACATGAGCTTATAAACGGTTTTTATAAAATAACTGTACTGGTAATGTTTTGTTTGTCATCAAGAAACAATGTGTCATCGCTATACTGTTTTTTAAACAATGACCACTGATAAAGAATAAAAAGTATTAATCTATGTGTACTATATATATATATATAAATGGAAGTTAGTATAAATATATAATACTAGCTGTGCCCGCGGCTCCGCTCGCTTGGATTACAGAAAACCGCAGCACCGTACGTGGTTTGAGCAGACGCACGAATCGTACTGCCCGCCGGTCATTTTGAAAACAAAAACCTAATTGTGGATGATCCTTACAAGATAGATATATACCATTGCTGACTTTTTGTTTTTTTATCGTCTACAATTATTAAGTAGTACATTATTTTGTTATATCTATAATGGCTTACTCAGCGTAAGCCCCAAACGAAACTTTTTTCCGAATTGATTCACCATTATCGTCACTGTTTTTTTCGTATGTTACTTTATATTAAAAAAAATCCTATAACCTGGCCGGATATGATAGAAAAAAGGTTTGAGTTTTATAATATGTATAGATGTGAGATTGACAAACTCCAACACCGTTTGACCAACGACCATGAAAGTTAGTAGAAAAGTGTTTTTTCACGGAGAAGGCTTATGATAGATCTGAACGGGATAGTTGGCGTTGTGGGCAAGTTAATGACTACTGGAGAAGGCAAAGCAACGTCTGCGAGGATAGCTATAGCGCGTTTTTTAAGTTCACGGAATAAACTGACAATTCCTAATATCAAACTTGAAAATAATGTTACCAAATTCATTTTTGAAGTGTTGGGCTACCGTATATTTTAAATTGAATTCTTTGAATCGTAAGATTTTAAATACTGAATTGAGGGTTTGTTAATGAGGTGAAATATTTTGTATTATTCAAGATACCCGATAATTTAATATTATCATTTCATAATTGAGGAAACTACAAAATGCATATATGGCAAACTAATTTTAACAAAAATTCTAGAAGAGAAAGCTTCGGTTGACCCATGACGGAAGCGATTTTGTCTACCTTATTCGTCTTTCACCTTTGTATATTTTTCAGATAAACTTAGCTATAGGAATAATATCTCATACGGTTTTACATTACTATTTTTTAAATTCAATTAACTAGCAACACAATAAAATGTCATTTTACTCCGTGAGATAAAATCACTCTAAAATAATTACGCTTTATGACTTTTAAGAATTAATAATTTTAAAGAAAAAGCTAAATTTATATTTCTAAAACTTTAAATTGCGAAATTTAATATAAACGAGTCCTCATATAATTAATGATAATAACATAGTTATGTAATTAACTTTAAATGATGTTACGTAAGGACCGAAGAGCTTGGCTGAAAAAAAACATGGGTGCTTTATTACGGTTACGCATTATCGCTAGTCATAGACTATGTAGATTAAGTTGACTGTGATTTTTGTCCCACAGAACAATAAAACATATAAATACTATGTTTAGTATGTCGGTTTATATTATTGTAATAAGAAATTTATGTGTAAAATACTTAATCAAATAAATCATTCCTGCTTTAACGATTAATTTAATATAAAATACCTGAAGGTTTCAGACAAATAACATATGAGGCAAATCCAATGCAATGGAAGGAAAATAGGAGTCATACAAATAGATATATTATTAGTATCACATTATTTATGGGCTGTAAATAGGATATTATTCTGCTCACTATACTCGGAATATAGGTCTACTACATAGTCCATAATATTTCAAAATATTCACTAGCATGCAGTAGTTAGCAGGTGGATCACAACCTGAACACGGCGAGCTTGCCTTAAAAAAAGAGTTGCCGAACTCGCCGGGTTATAAAGTGTGCAAGCGTCATTGAATTTATTCACTCCGGACATTCCGGTGATAGTGTTGTGTAGTACATTCAACTGCAATAATGCTATGTTGTTTACTGGCGATTTCCGCGGCATACCCATGCACTAATTAACTGGTATTATTTTCAACATTTATAGTGTTCAAAACAATTTCGCTCGTTGCATGGAACTGATGTTCTATATCTATCTACTTTGTGGTATTAAGTTCATGCTTCACTTGATGAAATAGACAAGACAATTTTTAGCAAAAAAGGAAAACAAACTACAAAGATTTTGAAGAGTTCCCTAGTGTGTCTTTGATGTTGAAAGTCCAATACCAATGAAATTAAAATGGGACCACCCTTAAGGTATCCCCTATCCAACAAAAAATAATAAACAAACTAAGAAAAAACAAAGAAGTTATGTCCATAAAAAAATATACATTCGAATTGTGTAACCTAAGTCTTTTTTTGAAGTTGATTAAAAAATACATGTCGTTGAATAATAATAATGAAAAAACTTACATTTGCGTGGTTCTCGACGAGGCACAAGAATACAACATCTTCGCGCATGAGTCGTACAGCTCCGTGTAACGGTTGTGGTGTTTTACTCTTCAGCATACGGTATAACAGCGCCGATGACATATGTGCGAAGTCTTCTCCTGCAAATGCACTATTTAATTAATTACATCCTGATACATTGGTATAAAGACTTCAACTCATCTTTGCGCGCGACCCTATGTAACATTATATACAGTTTTTTTTTTGTACATGTCAGTGACGCGGCAGTTGTCTTTTGATCAACACGTAGATTTATCGCTTTGTTTTACAGGTACAGTCGGTAATAAAAATGTCAGGTTCATCACGGAGAAAATGTATCACTTAACCTGTATAATGAATGTGTCGTAACATAATGATCAAAATATTAAAACTCTAAATTCTAATATCGTATAAAAATTCTTCGTCTACCTCCATATCATCCTAAACCCTATAGAATATATTTGGGGAATTTAAAAATATATATTGCTTTACACATTGAATAGAATGTGACAGAAATAATGAAATGAATAGAAAGTTCATTATTTGGTATTTCTAATGGCAGTGATAT
Source organism: Saturnia japonica (assembly GCA_033032175.1). Lineage (NCBI taxonomy): Eukaryota > Metazoa > Arthropoda > Insecta > Lepidoptera > Saturniidae > Saturnia > Saturnia japonica. Next base: position 9,362,340 of record CM065324.1, on the reverse strand, counting down.
GGAATAGTATATTCAATAAACATGCATTTACCTAATTGAGTTGATGATTCATTTTAAATTTGAATGAATGAATTTGATGATTTGAATGCGGTGAACAGTCTATAATCACTATTTTATTTATTGTCATAGATGGGCAGAAAAATAAGGGCGCAGAGAAATTTCTTTGGATTTTTTTTTTTCTTGGAGCAGTCCGACTGGTGGAATACCTCCACCCTACAGAAGGTCACATGTTCTTGTTTCCAGAGCTCCATGGAGTTAGTGGGTTGAAGGTCAATTCCACTATATATTCATCTACCAAGTCATATTTTAACCTTAACACATAATTTTGTTTATTAGTTGTTCCTTTAAACATAAAGTAGGTTTTATGGAGATAAAATTAAATCTCCTTTAAGATTAATTTCTTTGAATATTAATAGCAAAACTGACCAGGAGCTAGCCGTATATGTGCTATAGGATTCCGCAGCATTACTATGCTATAGTATGCTACAGTTCAATGGTCAAAGTAACAGGATCCACAGGAAACTAACAAGAAAAATAATATTTTATAAAATTTGTTTGATGGTAACATAAAACTTTAAAAATAACATAAGGTGCATCAAAAACTAAAACGCCTACCGAAAATTAATAAAATAAAAATAATTTGGAAACCTAACTTAAGCCGTATATGAAAACTATCCAAGTCAGACCTTATGCTTCAATATATTATCCTAAGTTATGAGAAGAAATGATATTTTAAGTTGTTATAAAATATTTTATGTTGTTATAAATAAATTTCAGGTCTGACCATTGACCTTGGCACCCATTTAGTTCTCACTCCTTTTGTCCTTGAAGTTACAAATATCTTATTATTGAACTTGGCTCTCATTTCACATTTATGTTTTTGATGGGATTACCTTTTCCTGAGTCAACTTTCGCTTTGGGACAAGATTTGGCCGGTTCTCCTGGGTTCAACCACTGTGATGAGCATTTCCGACTGTCATAAAGGCTCCATTTTTCGTCAGAAGTAACAATACGATTCAAAACTCCCTCGTTATCGTGACGGTTGAGTAATGTAACGCAACACTCAATGCGTGTTTGTTGGTATGCTTCAGTCAATTCATGCGGTACCCATTTTTGGAGCTTTTTCACTTTTCCAATTTGTTTCAAGTGAATTAAAATTGTTTTATCACTCATACCAAAGCCTGCCGCTATAACTCAGACGTGGTTTGCGATGGATCTGCTTCCACGATCACTTTTCATTCTTCATTATAAAATAGGGTTTCCGGCCGTCCATGGGGTTGGTTTCGTAGGTCAACATTTTCAGATTGAAAACATTGGAACCAAAAATGTATCGTGCTTTCTTTTACAGTAGCTTCCCCATATACATCATTAATCCTTCGAGCTGTATCTGTAACGCTGATGGCTCGGTGGAACTCGACAGTCGTACAGACTCGTAAATAACGCGATATTTAAAATTTTCTATTTTGTGAAAAGAACAATGTCAAAGAAAAATCAAATGGTGCGAAAACAAATGAATCACTAAATTGGAAACTCAAATATACAAGCTTAAATTTGAAATAAATTTGAATTTGGAATTCCTAACCAAACGCAAGTATTATTCAAGTGGCCAGTTCAACAAAACGCCAATTTCATAATATGTAAGGACCTAATAATAACAGAATCTCTGATAAATCTTTTACAGCAACAAACAATCCACATTTAATGTTCTTTTCTACTTACAGATGAATCCAATAAATACATTGTACGTCTGATTCATTCTCTTTTATTAAAATTGCATACTATAATAACATCTTCATCATCACTTGACATTTTCTCAATAAAAAACGTACTTTTGCAATGGTAAACTTGAAAGAAATTACCTATATTTATAACTCGCATGAGGCTTGTATGACATTACATGGACAGAACTGAGATGCAAAACACAACTGTCATCACTTGCAGTATTGATGCAACCTGCAAATGATGCTGCCATGGACAGTAACAGACGCGCACATGATTTTCTATATACAACTAGCTGGTCCGGCAGATGTTGTTCTGCCTTCTCCATAAATTAATGGGTGTCACAGCAGTGTCATCTATTGGATCCTAACATAGCTATGAACCATCATATTGATAAAACAAATATATTATGTGAATATGAACTAAATCAATAAAGTAGTTAAGAAGTTACACAATTATTAACAGACACACAATATTTTTATAAATAATATGATTGAATTAAAGGGTAATGTACCTGTAAGGTCATCCCAATGTGCAGATATAAGCCCAGAGCAGTGTTCTTTTAGAGCTGTTGCACCAATTTCATCAGCTGCAGAGTAAAATTTGACACAGGTCCTGGAGAATAGATACGAAGTAGTAGGTAGAAGAAATATACCATTATTTGATAATAAGATAATTTTGCATAATAAATGTTTTTATTATTTTCCTGGCACAAAGCACATATAAAAGGTGTGTTACTACAGGTACAGGAACCTTTTAAAAAGCACAGGGGAACACAACAAACTAAATGAAAAATAAAAATAACTGTGTTACATAGTTTTAGGCAGAATCTGCATTTTGTGAGACTTTAAAGGCAACGCCCAACTAATATTACACTGTGCCATCAGTATAATAAATAACAGAGACTATGATATAGTTAAAAAATATTTAAATATTGTTCTTTGAGTTTACCTAGAAAGTAATAGTAGTTTGTAAAATTATTGTTCTCTAGAATCTATCAGTATTAGTTGAACCCAAAAATATGACAAAAATAATAGATTGCTAAAAATGCTATACAGTATTTTTATTATAGTGAAAAAGTATCTAAATCTTATTTATAATTCTTAGTTGATTTTTTTTATCTTAACCCTATTTTATTGCTTCATCTCTACATTATATCTAATCATCTCACCTGACTCCGACAGATGCTATTAGTGCTTGCTCACACTTTCCAATTAAACCATGTAACTTGAAACTAGCTGCACACTTCATCAGTTCCATTGCAAAAGTATCTCCTCTACTTAGATCAACTACATCAGTATACAGCCATTTGAGCAATGATGAACCAACATCATCTGAAAGTGCTGTCCAATCTGTAAGATAAAAATGTAATTTTATAATAAAATATAATTAATATTTATTTTATTAGGATGTAATGTTTATCTATAGGAATAGGTAGAATATATTTACCTAAACTTCAAAGAATTATGTAAAAACTGGATAGTTTCATTCTCTGAAACCCCTGAATGATAATAATAATAAGATTTTATTTGTCTATATGTTTTATGCCTATATCTTAAAACAAAGTAATTTAACAGTTTTAGTAAAAAAACGTAATAATCTTCTTCAAAATAATAAATTGGTATGAATGAAATAAAATAAATAAAATTCCTTAATTCCTGGAATGAAAACTAAATTATCATTCTGAGATTTTAGAAAGATGTAATATCTACTTGATGTTACTTCTTTAATCAAAGTTTAGGTAAATATATTATATATATATTATGTTCTATGCTTATTATGATGATTTTTTTTTGCCATGTTACCTTGCATCTAAAAGGAACATGCCAATCCCATCATACACTAAAATACGACTTTCAACTAATATAAAATTGGAATCAAATCTTAGTAACCAAACTTGAACATCCAGTCAATTTATAAATAAAAATACCTTTATTTAATATATTGAATAAAAGAATGAAATAAATCACCATTGACAAACCTTTTATCTTTAAATTGTACACTGAAATATACTTCCCAATATATTATTCTTCTTAAATGTTTTCTTTTTCCACTCACATCAAGCAACTGTCACCTATCATTATCCAAATACACATATAATTCCTCACGCAAACTATCCACACCTTCCTCAGTCTTCCACTACTCCTATATTAATTAACCTCCTTCATACTTGACATTCTTCTAGTTATATGACTATTTATATCATATACAATTTATTCATTAAACAGTAATGTAATAATAAAAATAAACAAAGCAGTTTCTACACAATCCAACTGTAGATTATATTATGAAAACACTACATAATTTTTCACTCAATAAGTGATTCTAATCCTTGTGTATTACATAATTATACTGTAACTGCAAACTAAATGTCATATAAATAAATAGTAAGTGATCTAAACATTAAAAAATACGATATTACCTAATTCATCCAGATTTTTTAGTGCTTCTTCATTCCAATCATCTGATCGGGCATTCAAAACAAATTTATGCCCCGGCATAGACTTGTTCTGTAGTTTTATCTTGATATCAGAATAAGTATCTCTGCCATATAGAGTGGATACAGTCATGAGAAGTCTAGCTACAAAGCTGGTTTCACTGAGATCACCGGCTGAGGCCGCCGCCAGTGTGTACTTCCGTTCCAGCTCAGCGCAGTGGCTCTGAAGTTTTCCATACTCCTCCTTCAGCAGCGTCAAATGCTGCTGAAGCTTCGTCACTTCGCTAGACGCTGTACAAAAAGACATAATCAGCTGTGATTAAACTATTCGCCGACAAACACCGCCCACTATTAATAGCATAGTTGTTCAGTTACAGTTTTACCGAACTTACTCACCCATGACGAAGTCTTTTCGCACCAAAGACCCCTAAAAAGAAAACAGTACAATGTAAGGGAGAATAAAAATTACAAATAATAATACAAGACATAGACCATTAACCAATACAAGACATTAACTGACAATCATAGACCATTAACCAGAGGATAGACGACCATCTTAGAACAATCGTTTTGTTTCGTTAGCGAGGTGATTTACACATATTCACAGACGATACACATACACAACTTTCTATAGATACCAATTTATACATTTCATTCATGATTGATATCTCCATCGCATTTACTCTTGAAGTGGCCTAATGAGCCGTCCGCTACCTCTCTCTTTCCCTCATTATATTTGTATATATGGTACTTGTCAAATTACGTTAGTGATGGAATCATACATTTAAATCGGTACTTTACGGTAAATAAGTAAACTAGTGATGTATTTTCGTGTCAATCGGTATTTTACTAAACAAATTACCGGTTTTTATCGATATTTTTGCGACGGCAACCATTTTACCAGATTTATCAAACTGAATCTTAAAATAAAAGAAACGTAAGGATTACATAATATTTATTCTTATTGGGATTTACAAATATTAACATGCCATAAAACTTTCCCTTCATACTTCACGGGCTTAGGACCGGCTTTATGCATTGTTTTAAAACCTCAGACCTAGGAATTTCGGCAGGATCTTGAAGTGTTGTGGTGGTTTTTATTTTAATTCATACCTTATGTTGGCTTTATATTGTGTAATTTTGGCGACATTTTACGTGATGTAGTTTGGTTATTTTGCACAAGTGGATTATAAATACCTAACTGGGAACATGCATTTTAAGTTCACATAAAACTCCCCGTAAAATTTTAAAAATGGAGCCTCGATCTTGTTGAAGCTATGTTTGAATATTGCAAGATAGATAATTAGATTTGGGTAAATACTTATTGTTTAACATTGACTTTGGCTGAAATGTGTAATAACAGTACGAACAGTTGCCATTCAATAAAAGAAAGACGGAGCGCATGGAACTAAAAGTGAAACCAGAAAAAAGGAAATACAAAATGGAACATTATTACAATTAAATGATCATAAGAATTAAAATATTACCATAAAACAATAGTTATTAAAAGTATATAAAATAAGTTTCTTAATATGACTCATGAATGTAGACAAAAACTACAGAAATAACAGAATTAATCATCAATATAAAAATCAATCGCTCACAACGTATTTCTCAATATTATTACAGACAGGGAAAACAAATTTATATTACAATTAATTAATTAAGATCATAAGAATAAAAACATTACAAAATATTAACATAAAACAAAAGTTATTAAAAGTATACTTATAAAATAATTTTCTTAATATGAATCATGAATGTTGTTAAAAAATACACCAGACAAATTTGCATGCTTCATAAAATATTTGTATGAATAATTAGTAAATATTACACATAATGCCTAATTAAGTAATTAGAAACAAAGAAAATATGCTAGATTATGACATGATTACATACTAGAATTACATAATTATTATTTACCTTAAAAATCATAACAATACATGTGAGTATATTCATGCATCTTTTAAATTTTATTTTATAATTGATTCTGATTTAATCAATCAATGTTATATTATGTACATTAGATAACTAAGAACATTACCTAATAATAACAATGAATTATTAATAATATATTACAACTAGTAGTAGTACTATATTTTAAAAACAATGTAAACAAAATTTGCATACTCATTAGAATTAACTATGAGGCATACTGAAGGAATTCTGTTAGTAATTGCATAGTGATATATTTTGCAAAGGCATAGTAGATATAGGTATCTAGATCCAGTAATAATATATCTATAAATAATAATAGTTAATAGAGGAATTAAAATAAAGACAATTTTAGTTGCAGAAACTATGATAATAATAAGTAGTACCTATACAGTTAAATATGATTATGTAGTACTACGCCTTCTAACTGATCTGTAACTAAATCCTTTTGTAGCTTTAGTATGGATTAAACTTTCCATTTCTACATCTTTAGATCTGGAATCAATATTATGCATTCGTCTGTTAAAATTAATGCCACCATTGTTTTACTTGCATTCTAATAAATAACAAATAACCAAAAAGCTTTGAGAAAAGTTTCTTTGTGCATCTCACAATTGTACAATGTAGTATCAATTTTTTGTTCCAATGAAATCAGTCAGTTTGAAAATTATCAATGTATGATCCATATTTTTATTGGTTTACTAAATTTTGAAGGGTACCTAACATTTTGTCATCATCATTAGCACAATTTGTAAATAATGACTTACCAGTAGTGATGTTATTAATTAATAAAGTTTTATAAGCCGAGACAAAGTGAGTACAATCTGGGTTGGTATTGAAATTACCATGTGCTCTTATTAGACCAAAAAATTTTTCTAATGGATATTGGTTTAGTCGTCTGAGACTTAAAAATTTTACACCCTCAATAGAGCGTAAATCAGACCACAGATGTTTTATAGTTTTAATATTATGCATAAAATGCTTCAGTGACAAAGGCTTGCTTTCCCTTTCAACGGAAGAATCAAACCGCATTGAATTTAGTTTCTTCACAGCATTATTCCAGAAATCTATGTGTTCAGAATTTAAAGATAGAGCATGTTGCAATTTATAACCAGAGTGACTAAAACGATTTAAACTATCAAACAAATCATTTATAAATAAAAGTATTTCTACTGTGAAAAGATCATTATCAATATCCACATTCGGAATAGAATATTCATGCTCCTGTAGAAAAAGCAGGGACTTCATATAAACTTCAAGCGATGTAGCCACTTGTCTGCTGAATACTTGAGCAGCTAGTTTGACCTGGAAATATACAATAAAGTAATTTTATTTATAAAATAAAAAAATAATGCGGGGCAAAGCTAGTATCCTTAATATACAGACGAAGTCGCGGGTACCAGCTAATAAATATATATTCAGTAGTATTGGAGATGAAAATGACTAAAATATGTTGAGATCTCTTTAGTATGGGCAATCATACATCACTTTTGTCAAGCAAAGTGGTCATTTTATAAACTTCACATGCGACTGGGATTTTAATAATTTTACTTACATAGGTACATAGTGTATATAAATGATTTCACGCCTATACAGGTTGATTTTTGAGATGGGTCAGTGAGAACTTTACTTACCTTCATTTTATCATATGATGTAGGTTTAACATGTTTGTCGGTGAGTTTAGTGCTTCTTGCTCGTCCACCATTTCCATCTACTTTATAAAGAATTTCAATGTACTCCCACTTAGCACGCCGATTACCGATGAGAAGATCTTTCTTCTAAAAATTATTGCGAAAACATTTTAGTAAATGAGGTACATCATAGATGTGATATAGCCGGTTACTATTAATGTTATAGGAAACATTATTATCATTGTAGCCTTCACTGCGTACAAGTTCTCTATTTGAGTCCGATATTATTAGCTGCAACATTGGCAGAGCTTTGATCACGAACTGTGGCTCTAACTATGAATCCAGCTTTAAAAATTGCAAATACTACCTCCTTGATAATATTCTTTAAAACAAATGTTTTTACTCCATCTCGAGCAAATTAACAATTCCACAAATTAACAAATATAAAATGTATAATAATGTTAATTATGAACAACGAACAATGGCGGTTCAATTTGTTTTGTCAATTTTGACAATTCCAATGAAAATGGCGGCCACAGACCAATATGGCGGAAGAATATCAATGAGTATGCCTTTGTGTGAGTATTTCTTTGTGTGAAAGAGAAACGTAGCGGGTACGCTTATGGATTTTTCCCATGTTGAGTGAAATAGATGCGCGAGCTTTTCGTGTTAAAATATATAGGCGAGTTGACAGAGCCTGCTGACAATGGATATAAACCAACTTGTACATCAAATAGTCTGTGAACCAAATACCAGGATCTCCAGATTGTGTTTTGAAAAATTCCCACGGTGGCTAAAACTTCCCCAAAAATAATACGATTTTAGCAACCTTTCCCCAAAAAATTTAAACCTACATATTCCTTTAAATGTTTGTTTATTTCTATTAATGGCAAATTTAAGATGTGATAATATATGTTTAGAATCATAAAAGTATCATCGTACATATGCAAAAATTTCACTATTTCTTTTAATCTATAAAATTAATAAAATTGAAGTGTATGTTTGTAATGTCAAAATAACAGCTTTTTAATATATTTCATTAATAAATAAATTTGATTTAGTTTCAATGCATATAAAAGTATTTATGATACTTATAACAGAAAACCCATTTTTTAATTTTTTTCTGTATGTCTCTGTGTCTGTTTGTTCCGAGTAATCTCCAAAACGGGTGGACCGATTTTGACGGGACTTTCACTGGTAGATAGCTGATTTTATAGGGAGTAACTTAGTATACTTTTATTTTAGAAAAAGAATTAAAGTTCCCCACAAAAAAATTGGTCATGGTGAGTCAATTTGGGCACTGAAATGGCTTACGCTGAGTAAACCATAAGAGATATAGCAAATTAATGTGCTCAATAATTGTAGACATTAAAAAGACCTATAGCGAGAGTATATAATATGTATTAAAAACCCCGTCGAATCTGAAAAGGGTATATAGGAACACCAATGAAATTACCAAAAAAATATCAAAATTTTATTTATTATGAAAATAAAAATGTTATTGCGATTTAAAATTAAGATATTCAGCTTTAGTTTCCTCAAATTTACCAAATTTTTAAAACGTGATAACACCGTCGCCAGCCACAGCGCGGCGTGGCGCAGCGCAGAGGTACGTTTGATCGTATGGCGGTAACCTGCACCGCACCGCGTCGCCTTTATTACCATGTAAGTTCGTCATTTAACTAATTTTTTTTACATTTTATTAGGGGTATTTTTTTATAATCTGAGATAGATAACATAAACTTAATATAATCTCGATACCTAATAACACCTTTTTAATACACACTGTATATCTATCTTAGAACACACACAATAAGAATTTTTGTCTTTAAAATAGCTGGGAGCGGGGAAAACATGATTCGCGCGGGCATTCTGTGGTGCACGTGAGAGAAACGCGGGCACAGCTAGTATTTAAATAAAAACAGATATTCTGACCAGATAAAAAAAAATTGCTTTATGGGAGTCACAAATGCCTTCTTCGTGTGTTCTTCTCGAGTCTATTAATTTAACTTAACTACTTTAATTTACTGTAATTTTAGAAATATATAACAGAGCTATTAAGTGGCTTTGTAAGTAACAAAAGTTTAGCTACAACTGTATAATTTATAAAGAACATACCAAATATAAACTAGCATTTTTCTATGCCATAAAAATTATAGAAACATATACGCGTGCACAAACATGCGTAAATTTCTGTTTTTACCCGACTGCGAAAAAGGATGGGTTATGTGGTATAGTATATGTAAGTCTATTTCTTTGACACGATCGCTTCAGCGGCTTGAAGGGTTTTTTAGCATACGAGGTGTCGCTAGATTCCTCATAGTTGTTGGAATGACATAGGCAATTATTGCTATCGTAAATTCGAAAAATCGTAATTCCCATCGTGAGAAACTTGAAAAGCTCTCTCTTTCACAACTGGTGGTACCTAATTACCTAATACTTGCTTATTCGCATGTTGCAGTATCGCCGGCCGACTATTGCCATTGTATAGAGAAAGACAGAGAGAGTATTTCATCCATCAGGGACAGTACCGTCAATTTGTTGAGCTACTATCCAATAAATATGAATATTAAAAAAAAAGTGTGTCGTTTGAATTAAAATATCAGAGATGGTATTAGTAAAATCAGTAGTTAGTATTATGGCTCTGCAGATAAAGATCTTCTCCAAATTTCCCCTGTGCCAAAATTTTATTACCCAAAATTCCCAAGTGATATTATTTTCCAAAATGCGGGAATGTACTCCAATCTGGAAACACATTCTCTATTTAATAATAAAAAGTTTAAAAACGAACAAGGCCGTTTTTGGTAGAACAGATCTATACACATTGTTATAAGGACTATAATTGAATGAACAGTAAACCGTTTAAAAGAAACTACTTTAAATTTGAAGTAACGAGTAAGCTAGAATGAATCCTATCGCTAAATATATACAATATCAATTTGGTTGTAAAAGAAAAAAAAAAAACAAAGTGAAGGATCTGTTATACGATGACCCTTAATTGGGTTTAAAAAAAAAGATTTTATTTTACACTGAAATTTATATTTGGATATAGAAATGGAAATACAGATTATTAACGGTAAATACGCGTCGATACCGAAGGAGTGCCGTAGGAAGACTGCGTGGAAGCTTATGACTAATTCTTAATGTCTAATGAAGGGTGCTGACGCAGCAGCATCTCTAAGCGTTATTAGGATATATGTGTGAGGGTATAACAGATCGAATAAAAACTGGTTTTTGATTAAACGTTAAATGTTCGTTTTTTCAGTACAGCTTGTACTGTATATATTTGTGTGTAATTATGACGTATAACCATCAATCAATCCACTAATCAATCCATCAGTCAACCAATCAATCACTCCACCAATCAGTCTATCAATGAATCGATATATCAATCCATCAATCAATCGATCTACCAGTCCAGCAATCAATCTTTGGAGGTTTACCAGTTTGGAGATAAATATGAAAACATTCCTTCCAAATTAAATTGTTTATTTCTGTATTATTACTGCGTGCATTGCGTGTGCCGACCGAGACTGAACTGTCCGTGCACACAATGCACAAGTACAACATTAAACATTAATGATGACGCTACAAATCCATCAATCAATCCAGCAGTCAATCTATCAATCAATCCACCAATCAAACCATCAATCAATCTATCAATACATCAATCCGTCAAGCAATATTAAGTCGTTAATAATAAACCTCCTTGTGTTAGTATACAGAAAAGTGGGTTCCAAACCGAAACAGTAAAACTATCTGGAACAGGTATGTAAAAACAGCCTATTAGTTTTAGAGGTAACAGTTCCGTGCTGTTACTTAAATATACCTGTTTTTTTTCGTATCTGTTCCGATAAATACGCCTCACTAGATATGGAACATGTCACGGAGAAGCTGTAAAAGCCGTCTGAGGCTCCAGGGCCTTAACAGTCAACAGTAGTCAGTCAAAAATATGGAATAGGTTGTACCTAGTATTTAAGTAACTGCTTTTTCCGATATTAGATTACAGTTCCAAACTGTTACTTGTAAACAACTGTTATTTTTACCGTTTCCGATAAATGCGCCTTATTCCTAGTGAAGAGCGGCTAACAGCTTATTCTTAACATAAGTTCATCATCGATAGATGTCATTTGTTTGACATAATCTATTTCAAGATAACCTTCAAATGATTTTGTCAATTTATTGATAACACAGTAATAGTAATAGAACATATGTACATAAAGTTAAAAGTACATACTCTGTGAATTTATACTTTTTATCAGAAAACTAAACGTTAGTGTCCTGTCATAGCAATGAACATGAATTCACTTAATAGAATATTATATTCGTGTAAATCGGTACCTCAGAACGTCAGGTATTTTCCGGTGAAGTGTTCCATTTTTGAATTTGGAATATTTTGTAATAAGGTGTATTTTTTATAGAGTGATATCTACAAGTGCACGATTGAGCGCCGACGATGGATGGTTATCAAAGTTGTTGGTTAGGAGGATCGAGCCAACGAAAGAGTCGCATAGCCGTATGCTTAGCGACAAGGAGATTATTTATGCGCTTCACACTCATAACATAAGGCCCGATTCAATGGATAGCTACTTAAAAAATTAGTATGTATACATAACTTGTTATATAATATTTATTGCCATTGTAAGTTAATAATCATTATGCAATAATTTAAAAATAGAATCCAGATTTCTAATAAGTGGCATAGTTGACAATAATGTTTACAATCACAATATCTAAGGGACCTTGTTTACTTGAATCTGTCAAATTCATATGATTTATTTGAAACACTCCTTGAACATTTAAATTGATATGTATGAAAGCAAAAACAAAGCAAACTGTATAATAGTCATAGATGTAATATACATAAGTTCAACAATGGGTTGATTTGGGTGAGACAAAAAACAGAGTACATGTCGCTCAACAAATAATTATTATGTAAAATTTTATTACTAGCTGTGCCTGCGACTACTTTCACATGAAAGTTCATGAAAGAAAAAAAAAGCAAAAAAAAATTATATCTAGGTGTACTGAAATTCAACATTGGAGATTTAGTCTTGTTTTTTGCATTGTGTATTTTTCAGATTTCTGAAACCTTAACCCTTAACCTTGCCCCACATTCCCTACTTTTGATCAATCAACAGTCTGCCACATATGCTGTGAATTTAACCTAATGCATAGTTCCTTCTAATTACTGGGGTGCATAAACTTATGCTTAGTATTTAATTCAGCAAAAAGTTTCACTTGATGCTATTGTCCAATTTCCTGTGAACAAACAGATCTCACTGTTTTTTAGAGCAATGAAATACTGAGAAAAACATGTCTGCTTTCTATTAAGCATTTGAATTTAATTTTAATGCAAATCATTACAGAATTAATCAAAAACCCTTTAAGAATACCCAAGAAACTCATTTCAACTCATCAAAACAGAAGACATAAATAATTCAATATAAAAATTTAAGGTTTTGTAATTATTTTGGAAAACAGAGTTTCTTTAATAATTTTATATTTATGTACCATTAATATCCAGTAAAAAGTGTTGCATTATATTATGTCTGTAGTTTAATTTAATGAAAATTTAGACAACTTAAATTTAAATTTAGAAACTTTAGAACAAAATGGAAAAATCAAGCCAAATTCATGGTAATTTTAATTTGGGATAAACCTAACATAAAATTGTTTCGTAGTAATGTAGTGCTATTATTGAATCCATATAGAGCCAGCCACCTATGAAAACTCCTGAAAAATAAATACCTTTTGTGTATTATTTTTGTTGAAAATTATGTAAAGATAAAATAATTTAAATTAATTTCGTATAATTTCACTTCATTTGACTATTGTTATCCCTGTGGGTAGTAAAATGCAGATTGATTTTACGTAAAAAAATATTTCATACTCAAAACACAAACTCGCAATAGTGCTCTAGGAATGTAGTATTGCTTTGCTTATAGTTTCTTCCTCTATGGTCCTTGTGTAGATTTCGTCTTTTATATCCCTTGTTGTTTCCAATTCTGTTTTAAAAACAGAACTGTCATGGCTCACTTATATACCAAAGGCAAAAATATATTATCCAGTAATCAAGCGAGGTAGTAGGCCAGTAGGAGGGTATCTGTACCCGATTGGATCGCAACCACCATGCAAATGGTCATAAATATGTCCCAGTGTTTCTCTTTTGGTATGTTGCGTTTCAGAATTAGGCAGTTTCACTCTCTATGGTCCTTTTGTAGATTTCTTCTTATATATTCTTTATTGCACATAAAAGTACAATTGGAGGAGTTAGTGCTAAAAAGCATTCCCTACCAGTCTTCCAGAGGAGCAAGAGAAAGGTATATGAAAGGTGTGCATAATATTTCATTAAAAAAATCTACCCGATATTCAACTGCTCAAGTAAAACCTGCGTAGTGAATACCTGAAGGAATTCTGAGAGTTGGCTAGTTGGATGTTGATAGGAAGTTAATTCCACAGTTGTGCTGTTGTTATAGTGAAAGAGCAGTTGCAAAAATTAGTATGATGATTTGGTGTACTGAGAATTAGAGAATCAATATCTTAGTGATTTTAAATACTTAGGGGATTTGGGATTATTAAGCATGGAGAATGAAGACAAATTGTTCTTACATAGGGATGTATTATATATGTAGAGAGGTACGTAAAACGTAAGGTTGTTGCCGAATAGGTAGCCATTTCAACCTGGCTCATTATTCAGATACATGATCAAACTTCTAAAGACGAAAATTGAAACAGATACAGTTATTGAGTAGATGATCAAGTTTATTTAAGAGATCTTCTGAGTGGTCCAAGTAAGCAACGTCTGCATAATCCAGAAGTGGAAGGTGAAGGTTATTTACTAGGGAAATCTTTGTATCAATAGAAAGAATGTTTTTCAAATGCATGAGAGAATTAAGAAAAGCATAAAATTTCCTACTAAACTTCCTAGACTTGGTCTGCCCAGAATATTTTTTTATGGAAGATGATACCACAATTGATATAACTTGTTGTTTCCACTACCCTTTTTATTTTTACAATTTTATAATATACAATTATATTATAATCAAATGTATCAAATTATACAATTTACAATTTTATTTTTGGATGAGTTACATCAAGGCACTGCACAGGTATCCATAAATGTAATATGTTTGACAAACACTAAATTATACTTGAAAACCTTAGATTTAGAGGAAATAAGACAGATTTGTTTTGCAAAAAACGGCACTAAGGGCCACTTAGCTTTTAAAAACTCGTCTTGTGTCTATCTCGCTCAGCCACTATACCTATACTATGCTCTTTCTCATAGCCAATCTATACTAATATTATAAAATTGAAGTGTTTGTTTGGTTGAACGCGCTACTCTCAGGAAGTACTGGTTCGAATGGAAAAATAATTTTAGTGTTGGATAGACCATTTATCTAGGAAGGCTATAGGCTATATAACATCACGCTACGACCAATAAGAGCAGTCATCAATGAAAATGTTGCAAAAACGGGGAAAATTTATTCTTTTGAGGGCTTCCATTGCGTGCGCTGCGTAAACGGTTAATTTACGTAACAATCATATGTGACGGAATTGTTTCTCTTAAAAAGTTCTAAAAACAAAACCGCGATAGCATATGTCTATCTTTTAAGGTTTACTTAATATAACCTTTTTTAAGGTAATAAAATTTGTTCTAAAATAATGATTATTTGCGATGGTGTTTTTATAAACATGGTATTAATCCTTATCGAAATATATACATTATTCATCACAAGTATTTAATTTTGAAAAAAATTGCCCTTTACATCATTTGATTTCAATAAATATCTTAGGAGCTGTTACAGTTTTAAAACAACTCCGCAGCAAAATAATGATCAAGTACCGCGCACGTATTTTTATTATACGGGATTATGTTGGAGGCGGGTGGTCATGTGGGGAGGAGAGGACGAAGGGTGCTCAAATCGTTCGTAGATAAAACAAAGAAAGGTTCAGCTTTTTAGTTATTGTATTATAGGTGCCTACGATCCACTCTCTCTAACCCCCTCTCTCTTTTTTATGTGACGCAGACGAAGTTACGCGGGTCATCTAGTCTATATATAATACATCTGAAAGTAATAAATACACCTTTGTAAAAAATTACCATTGATATTGTGCCTTTGTAACTCATTTGAAAGCAACTGATTTATCTCAACAGTATTCTTGTTTTTTGGGACCAAACACTGATATTAGCTTTAATAATAAAAGTCATTAATATAATTTAACATTTTGGCTTTTCTGCATATCATAGACAGTGTTGCTTTTTCCTTTAATACCCTAAAGTTGTTGTCTTAGAAATCAAGAATCATAATTATTAATTGAAAAAAATTTAATAAACTTGGGTCAAATAAATGATGGGTAAGTTATGTAATTTCTTAATAAAAAATTTTTTTTTTTTTTTTTACAATATCTGTATTGTTATCATATGAAGTTGTAGTTTATTGGTTGACAATATAGTAAGAGCATTATTTTTTTATTCAAAAGTTTTGGTGCTTTTCTTGCCTATAGTATGTCACACGTCACTTGACAGTTCCACCTGCCAGGTTGGAAACTACAGATTGCAAATAATAAAAAAATATTACTTTTTATTCCTCAGTAAAAAGTCAGTTGATTTTGTACATTCCCACAAAGCTGACTTGGGTTGTGAGTTAGTTGGATCATGGACAGTTTCTGTGGGAGATATGGACCAGGCTTTACACCTATGGCGATATGTTGGAGGTTTCGAAAAGATTGACAAGGCTAAAATACTGTTCAAACAGGACCCTGTAAGTACATTACTCTAATACTGTCATTGTATAAATGTTCCAAAAAACAGTCTCAAGTGGTAAAATAGCCCACAGTGGTGGGCACATCGGTTAAAATTTAGAATCGTTTGACACGCGGAGGGGTACGGGAGCGGGGGGGTTGGGTGGGGGCAGTGCCCCTAAACCCTATGACACTACTCCCGTTACAAGGTAACTCACCAGAGCTAAGTTATAGGGGTTCAAAGTTTCAAGGTCAAATCTGAAATTTCCACATTTTGCAATCTCTTGTAATATTAGAGGCAAGAAATGGATCAGGGAGGTTGATGGGGGCAGCCACCCACCTTCTGACAATATTCCCATGAAGAAATAACCTTCCTGGACAAAGGTATAGGGGTTTTATGTTTTAAAGTTAAATTCAAGATTTTGATAGGATTTTACTCAGAATAAACATGATAAGTGATAATATTAGGGCTTGGTCGCTACTCGCTACCTATTTGTCAACAAATTACTAAAATTTGCATTAAAACTTTAGTATCCTTAACATAACATACTTTCACGCCTGTATCCCCGAAGGGTTAGGCAGGAGTGTACTACTGTGGTTTTAGTAAATTTAATTTTTCAATAAAACAACACATTTTCTATGTTTTCATTTATTATAAATGTAATTAAGTGCCCTAATTAATTCCTCAAAGGGATCTTTCTTTTGTTTCATCACATTGCGTCTCCACAGATATTCATATAGTAAATCAGTAAAATTTTCTCTATTATTAAAATAATCTTTTTGCAAATATTGTTTGATGACACGCCACTGTGATTCAATGCGTTGTGTGAGTGCCGTCCCCAGCCACAAAGGGATTTTCTGGGTCACTGTGGTTGACTTTGCAATGGATGAAACCATGATCCCCCTAAACAACCATATGCCCGCCAGTAATCCGTATGTATGGTGGTAAACTAACGATACGATACGTAAAAAAATTATTCAGGCTGCCTATTCCCATACATTTGTCGTGTTTACTTATACGCTAACTACACGAAAGGTGACGCTAGATGTTGCGGCTGCTGAATTAGTATACAATAATTGAAGTCCAAAGTACGTAAATCAGTTGTGAAAGAAAATCGGTGCAAACAAACAAACTTTGTTTATCAAAGTCAAGGGGCCTTAAATTGAGTTGCCAACTCATGAAATTTAAGAAAATGTAGTAACAATTACTAAAAATTACCGAAATAACAAAATGACATTTACTAGTAAATTGCTTAATTATAAATTTAATTTTATGTATTTATAAACATTTATTACTTTTAAAATATTATGAACCTCTTTAATGTGTGCTATTGGTAATTTATTAAACTAAAAAAGGTACAACTTTGTCACAATTTTCGAACTATTTTAGTATTTGTTCATCTGGCATCTCTAAATAAACGTCATTTTCGTGTTTTGTAAGGTTTGAGGTTAAGATAGTTTTTATTAATTTTCTCGAAAACGGCTAATTACCTTGAAATGGGACTAGTTACGTTATAATCGGGGAATAATTCTCTATCTACTTCAACCACTTTCAAGCCAGAATTCGTACCAAACGATTCTAAATCCAAGCCGGCACATCTTCATTAGGATTAAGCAAATCTATATATAGCTTTCGGAGATGCTCAAATTGCACTATTTTTTAAATTGTCTTATGTAATGTGCAAGTACGCACCAAAAAACGTCGGCAATTTATACACGCACACATGTATGTTGAGAGTTAGAAACTTAGGGTGCGTTTCACTAAGCGTCCACAACGATCAAAATGCTCCTTTAGTCGTTCCACATAACAACCGCGGTCGTTGATGTCACGGCGAAAACGTCACTCATGACTTACGCTCACGCGAAGCTCACGACGACCCATCTAAAAAGGTGGGTCGAAGTGATCGTTCAGAAAATTAGTGGCATTTTCAAAACAAAAAGCATCAAAGATGGCGACCCTGAAACTTACGTTATTTCATGCGGAAAGAGATACTTTAGTAGAAGTGAATATTTCTGCAGCGGATTCTCAACGTGCCTCCACAGGTAAATATAATTATGTAAAACAAGTTTAGAAAAATTAATATATAATTTTTTTCTATATAAATCGATTTAATCAATAATTATTTAAGTTTATTTTCAAGGCTTACATACAGATTATCTCTTAAATCTTTAGCTTTCTTTTTACTAAATCGCCGTTTGTATTATTTACGCTATGGTCATATGCCCTTGTTGCGAACTCACGCGCTTTTTACCTATACCATCTCTCTAGATCATTGTGTGTATTTATACCTAGAAAACTCGATGAAAATATATGTTTTTTAATTCACTCATTACTAGACGTCGGAAATTGCTAATATGTCGTAGGTAGACTTGGCAATAAGAATTCGATCCGTCAGTTCTGTGGTTACGGAAAGGGTGCTTAATATAAAACTAGTAATATTAGATGCGGTTTAATTGCAACATATTGTCCAGAATGTTCAGTTTTGTGTAGAGACAAAATTTTTTAGTGCTGATACACTGTACACAGGACTACCAAGCATTGGAGAAAGAACGTGGCAACTGTGTTCGATCACGTCATTTGCAATACCTATTGGCATTTAGTTTCTGGCCTAACGGAGAACCTCGAGCACCAAACAACATATATGAGATTCGTTCATACAGGTATTCATGAATATAATTCGAAAACAATAATTTTCAATTCATATTTTAGGGAAAAAAATTAATTAACTATTGTTATCTAATGCTTAATTAAACACGACATACAGTTTAGTTAAAACGATCTGACTTCACAATCTGATGGCCTAATTTTATGAATTATTGTGTATAAGCGTAAGTAAACTTTAATTTTTCCGATTTCGTATATATTGTGGCGGACTTTGTTGAAATCTAAATTTTTAGAATTAAAACTTCACTCCAGCATAATATAAAAAAGTTTTTAACCCGCATTATTTGTTTTATAAAAAATATAGCATAGGATGGCGGCCATAGGTGGTACATTTGTAATTAATCTGTTTCTATGATCCAGCACTAAAAACTGAAACTTTTAACATTCAGTCTCAAACCTGGTACAATGATCGAGTGGGGCAACAACTGGGCTCGCGGCCTCACATATCGCCGTTCTCAAAACGAGGCGTTCGCCGGTTATTTCTCGCAAGTCGGTCGGCTTTACAACGTACATCATATTTGGTGTGAGTAATTGACATACAAAAATAAATTATTGGAAAATAATTTATACACTATATTTATGTATTCAGAGTTCAGACCATCTAATCCGCAACTTGTGGGCTTAATATGAATTTTGTTAAGGCAACTGATTATCGTGGTGACGTCATGCTGTTTACTGCATAGGAGAGAACTCGGTCGGCTCCAGGATACGACAATGCATTTCCATAATCAGAGCCACGGTGTAAGAAAGTAAATGAATAATAGAGAGTAAATGCCGCTAATATGGAGAATGGAGCGTTACGCTCCTTTATGAGCAGCCAGAGAATTTCTAAGAAAGCTTGTTTGGCTGTGCGTAGAGGAGTGTTGGTTCCAACACTCATGTACGGAAATGAATGCTGGGTGTGGCAGAAAAATCATGAAAGTAAAATAAATGCAGTAGAAATGAGAACGCTAAGACAACTTTGTAGTCTGAAAGAAGATATAGTCATACGGATTGAAAAAGGGATGCTTAGATGGTTTGGGCATGTTCAGAGGATGGATGAAAGAAGAATGACTAAACAAATTTTTGTTTACTAAATAAACAAAGTTTCAAATCAGACCCCCTGAGGTTGTGAATTAGGATGGATTTTAATTAATAACGGCAAATTAATTTGAAAAATATAAACGCCATGTCGTATGTAGTTCTCAAGATTTTTGCTTTTATAGTTTATCACTTTTCTTTTTAATAAAAATATATTTTAATCCAATCGTAAATAAACCGAATTTTATCATCATGATAAAACGCCATTTAAGTAAACATTGATTAAATAGATAACCCTTTGACGTAGGTAACAAGGTTGTGACCTTTACGTAAAAAATATATAATCAACATGGTGTTCTACGTTAACTTGTGTGTTCTTTAATGTTTTTTTACCTAACTTCTTATTTATTTTTCGTTTCAGGCTATAAGAATCTTCAGGCCCGTCGTGAAACACGCGAGAGTACGTGGCGTAACCCCGGATGGGACGAATGCGTTGCTTACACCGTGCCTCTGATTAGGGAAATGCATTGTCGTATCCTGGAGCCGACTGAGTTTTCTCCTACGCAGTAAACAGTTGACGTCACCACGATAATCAGTGTGCAACACAAAACCAAAACGTCACAATTTACCATAGCACGTTTTATTACTATGCGCATCAAGAAAATCGATTAATATTTTAAACAGATTTATTTTAATTGCATTCTAAAAGGATGAATGGATTATATTTTATACCAAGTGCCTTTTCAGATATTGAAGTTTATTTTTGTGTTTATTGCATTTAGTGTTTAGACCCAATATACTTAGACGATATAGGTGTAATATAATTTTTGTTTAGTTTCTGTAGTTTCGTTCCTGTCGATAAACGAAAGTCTTATTTAGAAACTAATGAAAATACATCAGCAGATAAGTCTGAAATTAAACCTACCTACTACTGAAAATTAATCTTTATCTTATCAAACAAAACATATGTAATGTTAATGCTAACCTTTGTTATATGTGAAATATTTGCTTTTACTAAGTCGTGTAATGATTTAGACTGTAATCAGTAATCACGGATGATTGTTTTAAAATTAATGTTAGAGATATTTCAAGTAATTTTTTTTGTCAATAAAGTAGTTGCGACGTTATACACGGATAAGTGTCTAAATGCAATGGTTCAATATTTTGAATAAATTGTAGTAAACCTTCTCTTTGCATACATCTTCGGTTTCCTTCGATATACTGAGCTTAAATTTTTTTTTTTCCAAATCTTTGGGTATATACTTAGTAGGTAGGCGCGAAACTTAGGGGAGGCCATAGGGGGCATGACTCCCGAAATTATAAATAATTTTCAATTAACATAGAAAATTCTATTTTTTTTAGATATTGAATCTTCGAGAAACTTCAATATATGAATCCCTCAGTAACTTCTTTAGATCCGCGCTTATATAATATAGGACGGCCATGTAATGCTTAGGTCAGACTTAACAGAAAGGTAAATAAATATGATAGGCGAGCAGGGATCTTATTTATCCTAGGGCATGGCAAACTACGAGGCGGCATAACGCGCTTTTTGAACTCCTAGAGCAGAAAAGTGAAATATCTTCCAACTAGTTGACCTTTTTTTAGTCACAAGGCACCAATTCATAAAATAGGCCACTGTCAACTAGTATATTTGAATACCAATAGACAGATATTTAGTGTAAATAATAAATAATGAAATTAGAAAAATCTGTGGAGTATATGTAGTCCTGGTTTCAAATTCAATGTAATAATCGGTACATTTAGTTTTTGGTTTGTTGAAATTTTTGTTAAGTTCTGAAATAAGTTACAGTTTTAGTGAAATATAAAGATAAATATATTATAAGGAAATAATTTTTTGTAGCAATAACTTATGAGCTTAAAGATTTATTTTAAGAACAAAAATAACCAAGTACATCTCTCCCTAAAGAACTTTAATAATTGTATAATATATTCTTCTTTTTTGTTTCATACTTGTATGTATAATAAATGAAGTAGAATTTCATCGTTTTTTCTTTTACACCAATGTAATTGTAAAAGTTAGTTAGCAATTTAGTTTTGGTAGTTAGCAACAGATTTTTTTGCAAGGATTGGTTAAAGAAATAATAAATACTGTTAGTTTCCTTTCTATTTATTTCCACTTTGATTTTTTTTTCATTAATAAGATTTACAATATAATAATTAATGATAATAATATTATTAAAACTACAAGTCGATTGTGTTATTTAAATATATAACAAAAAATAATAAAAAGAAAACAACGGTGCACCCTAGAGGGCAGCAGCGGTCCATCAGAAACCGATCGAGACGCGCGCCATCTGTGCCGCACCTTGTCTCACACCTGTCACAATATTGCTAACCTACCTATCGGGTGACAAACGACTATACAATGGTAAAATATAAAACTATTTTAGTTACAATGTACAATAATACGTGATAGCTAACTAAGAGTTTGGTACTTCTATAATAGATTTGAAATAATTATTTCTCGATGATGAAGATGGGCAGAGATGTTTAAGTTATAACATCTAGCTCTAGAACAGCTACTAAGGTTAGATTGAGTATGAAAAGGTTTAGGTGCTACCACTCACCCTTGCCGCTGCAATGAGTTGCTCAGGGACAACTTGGAACATTTGCGTCGACATGACTCGGGCGGTAAGTAATCTATGACAGCCAGCAAACGATACGTTAAGGTAGCCTCCCAGGGTCCGTGAAATTACGGACCAGCCTGAACCAACGCACCATAGAAAGAGTGTCGTCTGTCCGTGCTCGTCGGCCGTGCGTGTGAATCCACAATATCATGGACCCTGGGAGGCCACCTTTACACGCCTAAAGTTTAACATCGACCATATTTTCAAAAGAAGTTACAGCTTAAGATTCAATTCCAAAGTGCTGAGTTCCGTTTTAATAAATAAGTGGAGTGCAGTAGCAATCGTAATATAGTATAAATAGCGTTTTACATTGTACCTTCTACTACATTTTAAAATATACGAGTCGACCTTTAGATTAATGATTAGAAATGAATGAATAATTAATTAAAAGTTTGCTGAATTCAGAATCAATAAATAATGTAGTCATATGGAAAAATGCCATTGAATTCCTACATTATTTATATATCATTCAAACGAAAATTAACTGACCGAAATTTACTTTATAAAGTTATATGTATTCTAGTTAAAGCTAGGATAAGTATTGTACTATATTACTACTGGTATGTATACAAAATTAAATCCAATAATATTTGTTAATAAAAATACAGTAAAATGCAATGACTTCAGTGTTACAATAAAATGACGTAAATCTTAACTCAAGTAGACACTAAAGTCAAATAAACTAAATGTATGCATAACTTTTCATTACAATATTTTTTAAATAAAATATATCAATTAGTAATTTAAAGTAAACCAAATGTAATGTCAATTACAAAGATTACCAGACGAAATAAAATTACTAGTGTTTACTTAATTGCAGCGACGATATTGGTATTATATTTTAAAGAAAATATTATATACAATTTTTGTACACGCGAACGTATATATTCAGTTTTGATAATTTTACCTAACTATACTGCGTTTTTAATCTCACGGAATAAATTGACAATCACTAATGTCAAAATTGTAAACAATGTTGTCACATTCATTTTTGTAGTGTTGTGCTACCACCGTATATTTTAAGTTACAATAATTATTTGAATAGTAAGATTTTAAATACTAAATTGAGGGTTTTTATTTATTAATTGTAATAATTTGTGTTATTCAATATACCAGATTATTTACTAATATCATTTCATTACATAATTCAGGAAACTATAAAACGAATACATAAGGAACGATTAAAAAAGAATTTTTTGGTTGGCTCACGAGAAACGAGATTTTATCACTTATTTACATTTGAGGGTTCACCGTTTTTTAAGAAAAAAAAAAAACAGTTATATAAATCGTACGGTTTTACGATTAGTTCTGAGTTTAGACATCACTATTTAAAAAGCACAATAAACTAGCAACACATGAAATGTCATTTTACTCCGTGGGAATAAAGAATGCACTGTAGTATGGCGTTTTTTTTTGGTACCTCATTTCTTCTGTAACATGGAAGTCATTGGTAAAATGTTATAAGATCCCAATGATGTGTTCGAAATAATACATCAAAATATAGCTACTATTTAAATGTAATTTCAATAAAGTATATATTTTTGATTAATATATTAGTTAGTTGTTATCTTTTGTTGCAGATGAAGTCATAAATAATTTAGTTGCTAGGGATATGCAAGTGAAACGCTCATTTATTATATCTTTCAAGGAAAACTAGTGTTGACATATTTCGTGTAATTAATTAATCTCCTTTAACTTTGAATTATTATTCTTCTCGAATCTGTGAATTATTTGTAAAATATAATTAAATGGTATCTACAATTTGATGTAAAAATAAATCATACAATGGACTATTATTTCAAACACTAAATTGGTATTGTATTTCTAAATGCACATTTTATCGACATTAGAACTATTAGAAGCATAGAAGCATGGCGCATCACTTTATTATCTCATAAGACTATATAAGTGTGAACAAGAGCACGATATCGTCGATACTGTTCTCACGTGTTATTATCGTCTGTGAAGCAGAATATAGAGAGGTATATACATTCCTGCACTCGCACTACTGTCAATTTTATTAAACAAAGACATATTTACTCGTGTAAAGAAGTTGTAGTTTAGGCTGTCTAGAGTTTTATTGTCATTAACTTGGTCATTAAGGGGAATAGTGTTGGGGCCTACTTTATTTTAAATGCACGCTGTATTCAACAGCGCCGTGTTCTCGTACCTTGCGTTATCTAAAGAATCGGAAAGGATAAATATTATTACAAGACGCCAAAACGAGTAGACGGCAACCTGTGAATACATTCGCGTGAAACAGTTAAATCTTTCAATCACCGATATCTATTTCACGTACGCGGTGAAACTCGCGTTATATTCCCTAAATAATAAAATGCTAACAGACTCAATTAATTAATACAATAAGATCACATCGTGTGATGTATACAAGCAAAGTGATATAGAAAGATAATATTAATCAATATATGAAAAATAATTTAAAAATTAGAATTAACTAAATTTGGATATTTATGACTAAAATCGGCATTAAATTAAATAATAATATGCATTTTGTTTATACATGTAGATGACTGGTAAGTTTAGTTGACAATACAATAAATGTATTAGGACACTAAATTCGAAAAAAACAAAATAGCACTTATTGAGACCCCGCATAGGGTCGGGTCGGGTCAAGTCGCCTCGCCTTCGAATGTATACGAATAATACAGCAAATCGCACCTTACGCAAGTAAAACTATGTGTTAATGTTATTTATATACAAAAAGGTCGAAGCCCGCGCGCCCCTTCACCTAGTAAGGCAAACCGTGTTCTAATACACAATATATATACTTTATATTTACAAATTATAATTGGCAGTAGGTTACATGTTACGCAGCACCTGCACTTTAGTGTTTAGTAAAGCGTCTCTAATACATTTAGATACTAAAAAAATGTTCTAAGGTATAAGCTAAACATTTCGAATATAAAATCAATATTTTTTTATAAACATTCAATAAACTCAATATTAGGCCAAGAAACAAATACAATCAGTACATTCGTTTAAAACAATTGTAACTTGCATAATTTTATACGTCATGCTAAAAGTCCGCCCCTAAAGTAAAAACTAATGATATGGATATTACAAATTTTCACTATCTAATTTTGTGAATAAACTTCCTTTAAGTTCGTCCGTAGATGGGTGCGTGCGTGCGTACGTGCGGGCGCGGGCGCAGTCTTGGCTGTCGACACGGCATGATCCCCGACTACATCGGCTATATAATCATGCAGAAGCGTTCACTTTCATTATCGATATCGGTAAAACTACAAAGTTTCACCATTTCACCACTTTACTATTTATAACGTTGGAGAACTGTTCAATTTTTGACTCGACATGAGAATTTACCTATAATTACTATGGAAACTTAAGCTACATTATACGAGAGTAGAATCAGGAATACTACATTTTTAGGTATAATCACGACCCTTACAAGACACTGTTCCGTCGCTTTACCTTCTCCGTGTCGCTGGACGGTCCCATAGTGTTGAATTTCTAAATAAAATACTCATGGCTAAGAGATCCAAACTCTTACAAAATCATTAAAACGGGTTATAAACAGATTTTCAAATATTGTTTAGTCAGTTTTAATTTAAAAAATCTCGAAATAAAGGCAACGGAACAATGTCGTATTATGAGTATAAAGTCTAATAAAAAGCGCATCATTCACTCGCAACTGCAATATCATAATATTTTAAATAACGTCACTCTATTCACAGACACACAGTTTACGGTCATCATTTTTTTAGCATTACCAATATTTTTCTGACACTTTCGATTAAAGTTTCTATTTAGTATTTTTTCTTTCTTTTAATAGCTTTTAATTTGATAATCATTCTCACCTATTGTTTTTTAATTAAGAGAGCAAGCCGGCTAAAATTTATATATTCAAAGAAAATTTTAAATAATTTATAAGTCTCTGAAAATGGACTTCATATTATTTAAAAGTTCAATCTGAAACGCCAGAAATATACTGATTAATAACCAAGTCGACTAACAATGCGGTAATCAAAGTATTCAGTCGAAATAAAAACGTAATAAGTTATTCTATTTATCGTGACCTGGAATACAAATGTCATAGCACAAATAATTGTCACTAATTGTTAAATTTAATATTATAAACTGTTTAATATAAACCTTCCATACATATTAAATGTTTTTATTAATATTTACATTTTTACATTAACAAATATCAGTTTAAAAATAAATGTTAATTATTTGTGTTAGGATATCACAAAGCAAGCCGACCTGTATAATAATTTAATAATGGAGTGCATTAAACTTAATAGTGTATGTAATATAATAGGAAATGCCCCCCCCCCCTCTCCGGTAATATATCCTCATAGACACTAACAAAAATGTAGCACACTTTTTTTAAATATATTTTGGAAGACTTAACAAAAGTAGATACGAAATTAATAAATAAAGCTTGTATCCGATAGCTTTAAACACGTATAACATTTAATATTATTATTGCCAAACATTTATTTTACGTGGGAGGGCTGTACAGTCTCAGAGTTTGTGGGAAAAACA
Source organism: Saturnia japonica (assembly GCA_033032175.1). Lineage (NCBI taxonomy): Eukaryota > Metazoa > Arthropoda > Insecta > Lepidoptera > Saturniidae > Saturnia > Saturnia japonica. The sequence continues at coordinate 9,335,007 of CM065324.1, read as the reverse complement.
CGAGCTCGATGCTGTTGCCAAAACGCCGCTTTGTGACCTTAATACGAGGAATAATACTTTTATGATTCAAATGAAAACATATAGACTCCGACGTTTTTATATTACAAGTTGCGAACTAATGAGGTAGCTCATGTTTAATGACGCATTTACACTTTGCTAAGTAACAAGTGTAGGTGTAAAGTGATAAGTAAAATTAACGTGTAAACCATACACGCTGTTATTAAAGGACCGTTCATAAAATACGTTCAGATTTATTTATGGGGGGGGGGGGAGTGGTGTCGCTTAGTGTGTCAAGGGGTTCAGGGGTCTAAAGAAACGTGACGCTCATTAAACAATTTTAGGCAAAATTATGTCTCGGTTTTTTTTTATGAGAAACATCTAATGCGGCAGGTCAGACCGACTGTTACGCTATATGATAGTATGAAACATCTAATAAGGTGTGGTGACTCGTCGCAATGCGCTTAAATAAATAATCATCTTCTTCTTTAAAGAAATCTGAATATTTTATTTTTGATTGTGCCATATTTATTTCCTTTCTTAAACTGTCCTTTTATGCATATTACATGTACAAAATAATTTCAATGTTTTACATCTGCTAGGCGCTATGCGTCCAGCGACGGCTCAATTTAAAAAATTATAATTTATTGATGTATTAATGTTTTATTATTGCTAATAATAAATATTTACAAATATTGAAATTTGTGTACTATTAACTGCCGTATATCATGTACTAGATTTAACATTTGTGAAACAATATTGATAGGGGGTCGCAGAAAATGTGACATAACGTGACGAAATTCTAAAAATATTTAAAAAAATTTGGTTGACGTATTTTATGAACGGCCTCTAGGTGATAAGTGGTAAAGTGATTAGAAACCTTGTTATTTTTTTCTGAGGGGAGGGAATCTAAAAATGTTTTAAAAAAATTTGCGAGATGTATTTTATGAACGACCCCTAGCTGATAAGTGTAAAGTGATTAGAAGCTTTGTCTATTTTTTCCGTGAAGTACTATGTGGCTTACTCCTTTCTCCTGTGTTCTCGTCGCGATTGAATATCACCTCAACTTACAACCTATGTTAAATGTGTATTGTTCACAGGTCAATATATTACTTTATTATAGAGGTGAAACTTCTTGAAAACGAAGATACGGTAGCGTAAACTGTGTACTATATATACAAAGCTGTCTTTCTCCTTCACTCTACGTTATCTTTCTTTTCTTTCACGTAACGAAATGTGCCTAAACGTGACGTGTCCTTGAAATTTCATTCTCAATTTTCGTCCAATGAGGTCTCACTGCCTAACAAGTCTTACTTCAAAAAATACTTGCAAAAACAAAAAAGCAACGTGTGAACATTTTGTTAACAGTTAACTCTATACATTTTTTTTAAATAATCAGGTGTCACCTGCACGTCCTACTTAGCAGAGCGTAAATGAGTTTTAACGATATTCTCTAGCAGGGTTGCCAGCTATAAAAAGGTGTGGATACAAACTTCAAAGGTGTACTATATGGTTTTCATTATGTTATAACTCACACACGCGCGTGTCCGACTCATTTTTATATATGTAAAAAATTCGTCAACGGCTGAATAATCCACTATAAATTAAGTTTATATTATTTATATTCAAGCTGTGAATATTCTTAAATAAATGTATCCAGTTGGGATAACAGATTATTGCCTTATATAATTATAGGACTTTGCGAGAGTTAAAATGTCACTTTTACATTGCATTCCCCCCGTAAGTTCTTTAATGTAAGATCAAAATCTAACATTTTTAAATCGTTTTGACAACCTATGTTAGTTTGTATAATAAAATTTGATTTAGTATAACCTCAGGGACCCAGCAGTACAAAATAACTAGGCCCTACTGGCAACCCTGCACAGGAGGATAAAATATGAATAACACAGTACAGACTCGATATATATTTTTATATATGTATGCACATCAATCAAGGTAACGTTTACATTGCCACTAATGTTATGAGATTTAGATTTTCAAATTTACAAACCATCGTTCGTACATAAAAACCCCCTTTTAATAAATCACAAATAATAACAGCTCTTAAGAAAAATATAGAACATATTATTATATCACAGTTAAATGATTTAGTAACAAAAAAAGTTATAATATTATATATCCTTATTTATTTATTTATTATAAGTGTGATCTGTGCGTCAACACATAAACAAGCATTTCTGCATACAATATATACTTTAATTCCCTACTTAAATAGCAGTTCATACAATACTAGGCACACTTATTGGTTTCCCTTATAGTTTCTCTTTTATTAATTTGTTCTAACAGTTAATAATCAGTCACACGGAGCGTACCCAAGGCTCGACAACTGACCAGTTTCATAAAAAATATCGTATAATGCGATTACGGAACCCCTCGCCCTGGGTGGCCAACATGACACAATAGCGATGATAGTCCTGGATTTACAGGAATACTCACATTAAGTATAAATGCTGGTGATACAGCAGTCACGCATTTACTCTATACTCCCGTATTTTAATCCCATGGAGTAAACTGACAACCACTAATGTCAAACTTGAAAATAATGTTACCACATTCAATTTTGTAATATTTGATTTGAACCAATTATTTAAATTATTTTTTTAAACCATACCCGAGAATTTACTCTTTTAATTACAAAATTTTGGAAAGTATAAAATGTACTTCTGGCAAACTACTACTAACATTTAAAAAAACTTTGGTTAGCCCGTTATAGAGTCGATTTAGTCTTTCGTATTCAGCTTGCATTTTGAATGGTTCAATGTTTTTTCATAAAAAAACAACGATAGTAATCAACATCATGTACGGTTTTTCAATTATTTCGAATTGGTGGAATATACTATTTTAAAAATTGAATTAACTAACAACACATAAAATGACATTTTACTCCACAGAACTAAATAATACAGACTTTATGGTGTTTTGGCAACAGCACGATACGCAGCGATAGCAGAGGTGGGTGACGGATGGCGAGCGGAGTGGATCAGCCGGGATCAGCCGGTGTGTTAGAGCGATCCAGCCGCGAAGCTAGCTGACGAGTTGCTGTGTGCGAGCGAGAGCATCGATCCAGACAACGACTGCTCCTCTTCGCCGTAACCCTCCCGGCTGCCTTCCGCGATTGCCAGTGCACTGTTAAAAACATTTTCAATAAATATACAATACGTATTTCTGATAGAATACCATCTTAAAATTACATCAACATAAAGTTACATTTCCAATAAAAACTTATTTACGGTTAATACTTAAGTAACGTAACGTAACCTAAGTAAATTAATAAATAAGTTATATTTCACGTAGCAATAGTTTTACTAAATTGAAGCTAGAGAAATATACTTATAAAAAAATACTGCTGTTTCTTTGATTCCGCGTGGTATGATGACAGAGTTTAAGGCATTTTACAATGAATCTGTTTTATTTATTATATCGTCTAGAAACAGTAAACTATAACTAAAACCATAGTAATTTAAATGCTTTAATACCTTGTTTAGAGTATTTTGGCTAATGTCAAATTAATGTGACCGACATAGACGAGTTTTTGGTGGGATCTTGATTTATAACGTAGTGGTTTTTATTTTAATTCATACAATTATATTATTTGGCTCTATATTATGTAATTTCGGTTAAATTTTAGATGATATAGTTTATTTATTGTGGACAAGTGAAGTGCATTATCAATGCATAATATAAAAGAAAGTCGCTATCTGCGTCTGTCTGTTTGTCCTCTTACTTCTTCTAAACCACGTAACTAATATTTATACGGTTTTCACTGTTATTTAGAGATTTTTTTGCGGAAAGTTTGTATATACATGTATTCCATGTATACATTTATTAGACAAAATCCAATGTTCTGTAATCAAGTCGTTAATAAATTGATTTTCGGGCGCTTACATGGCTTGCGCTGGTTAAATCTTAAGGAAGGATACACTAAAAAAATAACTAAAGAATTGTAGTTCTTCAAAAAGCCTAGAGAAATGCTTGCGATGGCATATGTCTATCTCTTAAGGTTGACCCACAGTAACTATTTAAAAAAAAAAAAAAAATTTAAATACTAAGTTATTTGTGAAGCTATTTTCTGTAATCCAGTATTATCTTTATCCATATAAATATGTTAGATAACTTGGGCATTTTATGTAGATTAAAATTGTCCTTTACATTATATCATTTAAATGAATACCGTAGAAGACATCATGGATTCAAAATTACGCGCAACCAAAGAAATCTCTCGTATCGAAACTGTTGGCCGGTACTCCGCACCTATGATGAATTGCGCGTCGCGAACTAAGCAATCTTTTCGTAACTATGAAGTTATGAACTATCAATATTAAAGCGATAAATCCTAAAAGATGCTTTTTTAAGCATTAAATACACCACTTAGCATATTGCACCCATGCGAAGCTGGGGAGGGTCGCTAGTAAATAATATACAATATGTATTAAAAACCCCGTCGAATCCGAAAATCTTATTTTATTTGATCGTATGGCGGTACCCTGCGCCGCGCTGCCTGATTTGCCATGTAAGTTTCCTCATTTAACTAATTTCTTTTACATTTTATTAGGGGTAATTATTTTTATTTATAATCTGAGATAGATGACATAAACAGAATATTATCTCGATACCTAATAACACCTTCACGGATCCAACGGGGTTTTTAATACATACTGTATAGTTGTAATAGTTGTCACTTGCTGCCACAAAAACTACCAAGACAGTTTTAAACAAGGGAGCCGCCATCTTCTTAGAGCTATGTTTAAAGATTATATATACTAAGAATAGTTAGAAAGATATTCTATTCACGTGACATTGGCAGAATTATGGATGAACACAGTTGCCGTTAAATAAAGAAAGAAGAAATATCAAGATAGTATACCTGAAGCCGAGACGGGCGCTTTCATTGTCGAAGTGCGCGAGTTCTTTCTCGTGTCGGTCGTGCAGCAATCGCGTGCGTTCCGCACGCTCTGCAACGAACTGCGCACACTCGCATTCCATCTGTAACACATTATACCAAATTCCTCATCTATTTTAAATATAATAATGAACTTTTTTGTTTTCTCACCTAACATTATTTATTTATTAAGGATTGAAAACAGTAATACAATATTTAAAGTTAATGACTATATAAAGAAATAGTATATAATGCATTGCTAATTAAAGTCTACCACAACATGCGTAAGTTAATAGTAAATTATTTAAGCGACAGAACTTCGCTCTATCTTAAAATAAAAAAGCACCTACCTATGTAAGTAAACTTGGAATGTAAAACATTTTAATGCAAAATGTTATCCAAATCGTTGGAGCCGTTTTCGCGAAACCAATTACGTATATAGAAGAATTGCTCATTTGATAGTATTAGATAGATTATTTATCATTAGATGAAGTTAATATTAAGTGATGATGTAGCCCAAGATAGTAGTAACACAATAAGCTAGTGAGGGGACTAGCTCTAAAGTGCAGCTGCCGGTACACGTTTATAATTTGGCGAAAGACTTTCAACCTGAGGATGATAGCTATAGCGACAAGTTCATACGAGACCGTCCACACTTGGTGATAGACGTACGAGGTAGCACGTCATTACGTCACTAAACTACACATTACACTAAAGTAACCAGTATGTTGTCTAGGCAGTGTTCTTGAAATAATTACCTACTACCGTTCAGTAGATAAACACACAGTAGGGCTGCCCTCTGACTGTGTTTCTTGGGGTGCCTTCTCACATATTTAATAATGCTATAATAAATTATCATTATTACCTTGTCACCAAAATATGTTACTTCATATTTTGTTTCTAGTTTAAAAGTGGTTGTGAGTTAGTAAGAAGGAAATGTACAATTTTTCCTTAAATATAAATTTACCTCTTTGCTTAGTTTAATATATAAAATACAATTTTAAATTCTAGATTCTAGGAAGTAGTTTATTTCGTCGTAATATATTTCGTCATTAGATGTAAACTACGTAACTACGGCGACTCGCAACTATTGTGTATAAGTATACCGAGATTTCGAAGTACGTCGTTTCAGCCGTTTGTACGAAGACATAATATTGTTTATTTTAGTGTACTGTGACTGCGCACCTACGTCACGCAATTGCACACGTTTCCCTTCCCCCATTCACCCTGCCAACGTCAGTCGTCACAATGGACGGTCGCGTACGAACTTGTCGGACTATACCCAGGCGGGTATCAGAAAATAAAGGCATTATATATGCATGTATGTTATATATAGTGGTTCTGTTGTGGATAAAAAGAAGAAATCATTGCAGGTAGTCGGTAGACAGGGTAGATATTACCTTCTGTTCGAGCAGAGCGCGTCGCACCGCAACTCGCTCCTCGAGTTCCCGTCGTTCTCGGTTCCGCTGCGCCTCGGCCTGCATTTTACTCTTGCTCTGGTACGCTGTCAACATATCCAGCTCGTGTTCCAATTGCATCTTCAACTGCTGGCACTCCATCTGAAATAATATCATCTTTCTATCTATACTAATGTTATAAAGCTGGAGTTTGTATGTTGCAATGTGCTAATCTCTTACAACTACTTGCATTTTATAATCTATTTATTGAGAAAGGTTATATGCTACATAACTAAACGCTACACCCTTAAAAACGTTAGCAATCTGAGAAGTGGGAACAATGGTAGGCTACACGTGTGAAATTGAACCAAACCAAAAAATGTTTGTCACCCCTGTGGATGGCGCGAAGGTCATTCATTGTCTGTTTTCCGCCTGCCTTAGAAACGAATTTTATCAATATGCTATGGTTTCATCACAATGTTTTCCTTCACCTTTCGATCGATGTCGTGTCCGTAAACGCTTCCACTGAGCTATCTTGCTTCAAAAATGTATTTTTAGAAATAGTTTAATGTTCGTAACAAACAAATTAATACATGAACCTCACCATTTGGCTCTCGTCAAGCCTAACCGTCTGTTTCTGCAACATCTCGCTGATGCTTTGATCGTACTGCTCACCGAGTAGCACTAACTTACGCCGTTTCTCGTCTTTCAATGTCTTTATGACCTCCTTTTGTTGCTCCTGCAATTATTATAATTAACATTTATTTTTGGGAGTTTTCGGCGGGATCTTTTATCTTCTACCGTAATGTGGCAGTTTTTATTTTAATTCAAATATGTACTTGTAATTAGGCCGCTCATTATGTAATATTAGTGGAATTTAATGTGACGTATCATGTTTATTACCGACAAGTGAAGTGAATTATAAATAATATCTAGGAGCATGCATTTTAATTTGCCACAAATTAGAGCTGTTTGAAGATTCAATTTATAGGCAGAATTGTCGATAAATACAGTTGCCAATAAATAAAAAGAAGTAGAAACATTTATTTATAAAGTAGAGATTTAAATAATGACCATGAGAAATTACAAAAACCAATAGTAACTACTATTGCATGTAATACAAACTTTAGGCGTATTCTGCAGTATATGCGCTTTGAGAGCCTTGTATTGACGCGTTTGAATCTTACACGTCTCGCGGAACTGCTTTCGTATTTGCATCTCCTTTTGCTGAAAGTTAAATAAATTACTTTTGAAAAGGTTGAAAAATAGCGTAATTTCAGTTATTATTTAATATTAGTTTTTTTTATCACATAAAACTTTAATAAAAAATAGAGTTCTGACTATATATACAATTGCATCACTAAGCAGTTTGTCAATTAAACTTGTTATTCCCGAACTCCATGGGGTTTTTATAGAGTATAAAATAAATATTTATTCAATAGAGCCGAGTTTTTTAGACCGGTTGAATACAGAGTTTCACATAATATTCTAATGTTACCTTAAGACTCTTAGGCTGCTGTTTCAGTTGTAAAGCATGCTTCTTGCGTAGTTCTCGTTCAGCACGGTCCATATAGTCACGCTGGTTCGTTAGCTCTGTCGCGTGTTGGTTCGACAATTGCTCCTCCCTGCAACAGTTGACAATACTCACTGAACGTGGATCACACGTTTTATATCTATATAAATAAAATGATAGAAGTTTGCCGTTTTGCGCGCATCACTCAAAAACTAATAGATAGATTTTGTCAATTTTTTAATTTTTATCACGATATCTTCATTGACTAAAAAGTTGTTTAAAGTTTTAAGAAATTACGATTTTTACAAGCACTACGCGTTCAGCGATGTGTTTTCTTGACGTGAAGAAGTGGAGATTATAATTTTAGTATTTATTAACGAGAATGAAATCGAGGGCGGTTGCTACTTTTATTATTAATACGTGTATTGTTATGGGCATTGTTTCTAGTGGATTCATTTATGCTTAATAAACAATCAAGACACGTAACAAACTTTATTAGAGAAATGTCGAGCTTTAAAAGAGATACAAATAAGTTATTTCCATCTTTTAGGGTAAAATGTCTAGCCTAATATATATATAGCGCCGAATGCAGCTATAGCAATCCTACTAGCGCAACTAGTAACGGAGATTTACAGAGCTAATTTTATAGATATCTTTCAACTGGACACATAGAAAAGTTATTAAGACACCTTGATATTTTAAAACTATCTTCGTACCAAAAGGACCTTTATATAATATAGGGTTCTATGAATGAAAATTGAACAGACTACAGAATACAGTCGACATGACGAATAGTTGCTGTCAATTGATCTTAGGCTCTGGTAGCAATCATTGCATTCCTTTTATTGTATTGTATTTGAGCAGTAAAATTTAGTGCTAAGTTAGAACATCATGTTTTCCGTTTCAGGCTTGATTTGTGGGTATGTTGTGTTACTGTATAAATATACCTTACTTAATTTGTTATTGTACAGTACAGTTACATTTAATACAAATTCAAGTATACGCGTGCATGTATCATCGCACTTATAATAATAAGTGGATTGAAACTGTTAAGAAATAGTTTTTAGTAAAAAAAAATTATAACATACCTAAGATCATGCACGCTTTTCTGTTGCCTATACTCGAGTTCTTGCGTTTTCTCGTGGTGCCGCAAAAGCATCGCGTGAGCTTGTTCCAACTGGTGCTGTCGTTTGTTCAACTCCTGAATGTTTTAATGTGTTTCTATTACTAAATATTACATGAAAATGTTATTATCTTAGTGGGCAGTGATAAATCTTAACTGTTGTCCTTGCAGAACTCTTTTACTCGTATTGGGCATAGCTCCGTATCAAATTTGGTTAATGAATAACAATACTGTATCAAATATTGAAGCGTCAGAAAACAAAACATATTTTCGTTTCTCTTTTACTTGTATTAATATTATTATAGATTATGCTTGATATTATTATATAAAATTCTCTGAATTAACTAGTAATAAGAAGTACTGATTACAGTTAGATCTTGTTTTTACTATTGGTAATAAAACACTGAAGACCTGACTTAGATATTTTAATTATCTTGACTAGGCGTCGCGTCGCTAATAACAATTAAAAACTTTGTTCGGTTGTTGTTGACTGTTGATTGATGTCACACACCATAGCAACATAACGGCTAGTGTTTTTATTGAAGCACGTTATCAATTTCATAAAATAGAAATAAACATTCTGGCGGCCTATTACAACAGGATCATATTTATAAAAATATGTGGAACACTGTCTTGGATTTGGTTGATAATAAAAAATTGAATGTTATTAGATAGAAATAGGTATGATATTTGGTTTCCAATTTAAAAAAATGAAACATGTATGCAGTTCACACGCTGTAGAAGTGATACCTTGATAAAACATTTATCTTCTTTAAAACGTCTTTTAAATCCTACAGATGTATATGTGTTTGTCTCTTTTTAGTGTCGCTTTTTTGTTTCATCGCGTTTCAAATCACGATACTAAAAACGGTTTCACTTCAAAAATAAATAAATACCTCTCGCAACAATTCCTGTTCCTTATGGTGCAAAACAAGCATACGTTTACGTCGGAAGCGGCGCAGTTCAAGTTCCAAGTACTCGCGCTGCGATCGCACTAACCGCGCCTCCTCTGCCGCCTCGGCTTGTTTTAAATTATCTTTTTGAGTCCTGACAACAGAACAGAACACTGTTTACAGAACTATATTAAAAAAAAAAAATATATGGCAGGCAGTAATAAGCGCAACCACTATAGTTATAAAATGAGTCAAAATTTAAATACCAATTAAAGTATTGACCTCTTTGTCTAATTTATATTGTCAAGAGAAAACAGACCTGAAGATAAGAGGGTCTAGCCAAGTAGCCTTTCTACACTCGTTAACACTACCGACAACGAAAAAAATGTATGGAATTGACATATCTGATCACGTGATTTAACGTTAAGATATTATGTCAAAACCATTAATTTTTATCGTTTTGGTTAGCGCTAACGATTGTGAAAAAGCAACTTGACTAAGGTCTAAGAATAGCGTATATTTCATAAACGTTTATAAATAAGGCCGCTAAAGTTTATGAAACGTATGAGACTTAATAATTTGGCTTACACAGGCGTATAAGAGAATTTTTAAGGTTTATTACAGAGCAGTTTAATGGATCACATAATGCTTAACCAACCTGCAACAATAAATACATTAACTGAGTCTATTTTTTTACCACAGATTAAAAAAATAAGATTAAGAGATAAGATAAGAGATTTAAGAAAAGGCAGAGATATCTTCAGATTCAGAACAATAAATGTGAGACTTCCATTTAGCTATATTAAGTACCTGACAGCCACATATCAACACTGTATAAATAAATGTATGCTTGTGTGTGAGCTAACAGGATAATGATTCACTGTTTTTTAAAATTATTATTTATATTCTGTATATTATTAGTAACAAAATTCGTTGCGAGTAATAATACAGAGGTCATATTAAAAAAAAAAATTGGGTTGACTTCCCGCTCGAGTAGAGAAAAAAAAGCAAATATGCAATTTTTATTTTCTTATGGATCGAGCATGTTGGCACGTTGTGCAACATACTGGATGCTGGCAATACATGAAGTTTACTTACAAAATTGACTCGAGTTAGTTTTAGTGATTTGATTGTTGGCGATCTATTAATTTTTTATTTTTTCCCAACTAACTTTATATCAAATCTGTATTTCCGTGTCATTACAATAACATGACTGACCAACAAGACAAGAAGACACAGAGAAACTACAAATCTAAGCATAAAAAAATTACTGTGATCTGTACTCTTCTTCTTGTTTTGGAACCGCAAAAAGCACTTGCCAGTGTCAATATTTTTAGGCCTTCGTAAAATTCTCTATTATACAAAGTGTGATCTGATGACAATACGGTGACTCCCTTGTCAGAAATATCAAGAGAGTTTTTGAGACATCTCAAAAGGCATACTCTCAGTTTATATTTATAATGCACTTCACATATATATGCACAACAACCAAACTTAATCACGCAAAATGCCACCAATATTACATAATATAAGGTCAAAAAACCTAAGTTAATGAATTAAAAATAAGAACCACAACATTTTACCTAAAGATCCCGCCAAAAACTCTCGTGGCCTGGTTTATTCATAATTTAGGTAAAGTATAATAAATTGGCACTATGCACAACAACCAAACTTAATCACGCAAAATGCCACCAATATTACATAATATAAGGTCAAAAAACCTAAGTTAATGAATTAAAAATAAGAACCACAACATTTTACCTAAAGATCCCGCCAAAAACTCTCGTGGCCTGGTTTATTCATAATTTAGGTAAAGTATAATAAATTGGCACTCACTGCAGTGTAGCATCACGTAGTCTTTTGGGCGTGGCATCGTCCATACTAAGTTCCTTTTTCCATCTTTCTTTGTTGACTTTGTAGTCGCGTTTACGCTGCGCCTCGAAAGCTTTACGCTCCTGTTCTTGGCGCGCCGTGATGTCCTTTACCAGTTTCTTCTCTGTCGCTGTATTTTGTTTAAGCTTACGCTCCAGCTCTTGACCATGCTTTGTCTTAAAAAAAAAGTAAGAGTGCAGGCTCGTTATCCACTAGAAATTTTTACTTATTCATTACTACACACAATTATTGCTTTTACACGTAATTAGACATAGGCAGTTAGATATATACTGGCTCCCCAGTAACTTAGGTTACATTTATTTTAGTGAAATGAATTAGTATTCCTTACAAATAAGAAATAACTGGTAATGGTGAATCACTCCAGGCACTTAAATGGTTTAATATGAGTAAACAATAAAATACAGTGTAAACTCTTTATAACGATACTCAAGGGACTGAGCATTTTTTGTCGTTATAGAGACTTATCGTTATATGGAGTGGAATTCAATATGTGGGGTTTAACGCAAACCAACCAAGTTGGGCTCACTTCAACGTTATAGGGAGTTTATCGTTATAAAGAGTTTACACTGTATATATCAAATTAATGTACTACATAATTGTAGATCTTAAAAGACCTACAAAAAAGTCAACAACAGCATAATTATGCATATTTTCTAAGGATCAGCTACAAGAAGCATTTTTGTCTTTAAAATAACCGGGAGCGGGAGTAGCACAAGTCGCACGTGTGTCCAATCGACGGCATTCGAGCGGAGCCGCAGGCACAGCTAGTTCAAAACAAATTATCAATGTACTATGGATGACGATCTGTGATCAAATAATTGAAGAATACATTTTTTGGGCCAAAAACAAATTTTTTTAAACGATTGATAGCACTAAATCAATTCAGTTATTTTGTATTTCAACCTAGAAAATCGAGATTCGATTTTTTCTGTTTTGATAAGAACCATTATATTAATTACAATTAGTGGAATTAAACCCAAATATATGTAAAGAAATGGCAAATTTTCACACTTAATTTACGATTATAAAGTTCACTTTTATTTTTATACTAGCTGTGCCCGCGGCTTCATTTGAGTATAATTTCGTGTAATAAACCAGCAATAAAAAAAAATGTTCTGAAATTTACAACTGGCGATTTAACCATATTTCATGCTTTGTGAATGTCTCGGATGCCTGAGACGCAATGTGACACTACTTTCGATTGATCGATATTCTGCCTTACGTGTACGCAGTGAATATATCCAATACGTAACGACGAATTATATGTTCCTGGGGCGTGAATTTTTTTTCATTCAGCTTTTACAGCATATAAAATCGAATCTATATACTGATTGTTGACATCGGAAATAAAATAAAAAATCTGAATCTATGCACTTGACGGAGCTGCAACGATTTTTTCGATTCTCGGTTTTTGAGACTAATTATTAATATAGTAAATACGTATAACTACATTTCGTGTTTTCGATATTATGATATCATAATACGGTTTATAACGTTACAACTTGAATATAATATATACATCAAAGAACTTTCCTTCATTCATACTTTTACAAGTTTACATTATTTTGGTTTTTTGAGTGCTCAGTGTTTAGTGCATGCACTTCTTGGTTGGGCAAGGTTTGTGACTGATTGCGTAAATCTACTACAGAGAAACAACGGAACTGTCAGTTTTACCGGAGATTCGCGGTCCGGCATAATCCGGTATAATCATCAACAGTGAGTTATAGGTATTTCAAATTAATTAATTGAGATGATTATATTACATATAATATAGATATTATTGAGATAATTTTCAAATAAATATTTCATAATAATATGAAGTAGGCGTGTATTCGTTTATTTTATTTCTATAACCTGCTATCTAAATTTGTATGGAATGTCCAGAAAATATTGCATATTGTAGGTATTTGAAAACTATCAAACTTCTGTCACCTATAAATGTTCCACTTGGTCAAAATTCGTACTTCAAGACCAAAGATAGCGGTACTACACCCTCCCTCATCCCGTAAGCTCAGCGTCCTGCGCGAGCGCATCGACCTCCATCACGATATAGGTCATAGTGTACTGGCAAGTCCTTAACGTATGCGCGCTTGTTTTGTCTTAGCGAGCGCTGCGATCGCGTTACTTATATTATATCGCGTATAACATTTTATAAGTTATAGTATTGTGGGTCGTGTCTTTCTTAAAAACAATAAACTAGCATATTCCTAAATGATAGTTTTATTACGATGCGATAAGGTCAACTTGCGCTAAATCAAATGAACCGGGCATAAACATTCAATACCTATTGTTTTAAAATTAAGGTTCAATTTTAAAACTTTCTTGATATTCATACTATTATTAAATTCCTACTAAAACGTTAAGAATAATTTTCAGTCTTATTATATGTGTTACAGTCTCTGGTTACAATATTGGAATAGTATGGATTATGCCTTTTTCTCTTTGAAACATCAAGTGTCCTGCCGATCGTGCGTTTCACTTACTCTGCTTGATTCGATATGAAAAAAGTAAAACTCTTTTTTAGAACAATGTTTATACGAAGAAAACCCCGTCCACTTTGTATCAGGAATTTTAATTTAATATTAATCCAAATCACAAATCAATGAATGAAAAGCTCATTGAGAAATATCCAAGTAAAATCATTTAAAATATTAACCAATATTATCCAGAAGGATGAGCCAAAAGTTCAATGGAAAATGTTTAGGTTTTGCTATCCTTAAAGGTTGAGTTTATTTCATATTTTTTAAAAGCGTTAAAATTCAGTGAATAAAGAAGCATTATAATCCATACTAATATTATAAATGCGAAAGTAACTCTGTCTGTAAGTTACGTTTTCACGCCTAAACCACTAAATAAATTTTGATGAATTTTGGTATAGATAGATTGGACCTTGGGAAAGGACATAGGGTACTTTAGTAGCGAAAATAAAACTTTAAGGGTAAAAAATAGGAGATTAAAGCATGTAAGAGGGAAATATCAGCTTCCATGACAACCAGTTTGTTCATTTGAAATGACAGCGTTGTTTTGTTGATTCATTGACAGTGCTATACTTAATAAGAAATATATTGTATTTATAATAATTACCTTTTAAATGATAGTCCAGTATTCTTTTTAAGATTGGCTGAAGTGTTTTTAAACTGTATAACTACGCAGTACGGCAAAATGACTGTTTTATTTTATGACGCTGTCAAACCGCGGCTCGCTGGAGTTTATACATTCTAAGCGATATACCTATTGTAAATTATCTGGATTACACTGTTTTGCTACAAGTGAATTATTTCATTGTGTTATTCCACATGTGGTGAAAATAAAACTTGGGTGAAAGTTTATTTGAAAAACCCATTCATATTTTATGCTTTTGTTAAGAAAGGAATAAAAGGGGTTTCACGTTTTTCAAAAAACCTGCCCATAGGCTCGTCCAATAAGGTACTATTTTAATTATTTTTGAGTTTTATTGGGACGTTAATGTGTTGGATTCATATTGGCATATAATGACAATACCATACAAACAGTGATAAACCCAACTATCTATGATTATCTTTTGGTTTGTCATGTTCCGAAACCAGCCGGTGCATATGCAATAATATAGCAGGGTGGTAGGGATTGCGACCACAATACACATAGTGATAAACCCATCTATGATTTTCTTTTGTTTTTTTTTTTGGTTTATATAAATATAGATATCTATATTAATAAATCTGTAGTCCTGTCTGTACTTTTAATATTTTTCCAAAATTTACCGATACGATTACGATTATATGAACGATACTGATCACGAATATGCCATTAATTTCTTTTTTGTCCGTCAGTCTGTCTGTTTGTATGTCTAGATTTAGCTCAAAAACAGCTTGACCGATCCTTATGAAATTTTGTACATGGTATACTTATATCATCGGTCAGTTGATAGGGTATAAGAAATTTCAATATTACTTATAGCTTATAAATAATGTAAAAAATAAAAAATAATTTCGTTAATTCAAATACGTACATGGGAAGTATAAGTCATTCCATGAATGATAAGTAATGAGAATTTTCAATAACACTTTTAGGAACCATAAAAAAAATTAATTTAAAAAAAATTAAAATTTCATTAATTCTTAACCAATTTTGATGAAATTTTATACATGAGGAGTCTAACTATTTACATAATTAATGGGCTATAAGAATTGTCAATATTACATCTAGACTTTAAAAAAAGTACTTCAAAAAGTTTAATTTTCATCAATTCTCAACTGATTCTGATCAAATTTTGTAGACGGGAAGCATACATCTTACTATAATTGAGAGGCTATAAGAATTGATAATAATGCATCAGAAATTGTACATTAGAATATTCGTTTTCAACCGATTTTGATGAAAATTGTACACGGGAAATACATGCCACTCCTCAATTCATACGGCACATGAATTGTCAACAATATGAGTAAAAATAAAGGGATTTAAATAATTATTGCGTAGTAACAAAAGCGTGCGGAGCCGCGAGCACACCGCTAGTATATTATAAAGAGGAAAAATTTGATTTTTTGTTTATAATTGATAAAATCAAAAACTACTGGACCGATTTTAAACATTCTTTCAACAATATAAAACTACCGAATCAGCGAGTAACACAGGCTATGTTATAATTTGAAAAATTAATTTATTCCTCATAAAAATGTCGACGTGTTCCTAACCACCCGTTGAGGCCACACTACGGGCCTATGTAGCGAGCGACACGATCCGCGGTTGGCGGGTGTAACAAACCATTTCGGTCTTGTCGCTCAGCCTAAGCGCGTCAAATGACGTTAAATACAGTGCTTACTGAATAACACGAGCACAGCGCCACCCATCACGTTCAAAGATAGCATAAAAACATTTAGATATACCGACTTTAAAAATTGTAGTTTGAAGAATATCTACCTGTCTTGGCAACACTTATAAAACACAAATATTTCATGTGTTGTACAAAAAGTCAAAGACTAATTAAATGAAACGATTGAGATTTGTCGTTGTGCGCGCATCACGCAAAAACTACTGGATAGATCACGAGAATTTTTTTTCTGTTTTATTCCTTAGATAATTGTTAATAATTATCAAAAACAAAAATTATCTATACTATCTTCGTTCAATAAAATATTATTAAAGATTTAACGAACTATGATTTTTATAAGCATTACGTGTTCAGCGATGTTTTCTTGTCGTGGTCTTAATATAATAAACACCGCGGACGGAGATTCACATAGTGGTAAAATATAAAAGCACAGAGAACTAAATAGCATGTTTAAGTACCTGTAACCGTTCGAGATCCCTGGATAGTTGTTGTAGGAGTGCGTCGTACTCGCGGTCGAGCTGCGACTTGTGCGCCTCCATGTCGCCCTTGCAACGCTCTTCTAGTTTGAACAGGGCCGCCTGGTGCTCTCGCCGCATTCGCTTGTACCCTGACATCTGCTCGTGCATCTCCTAATGCATGGAAGTAAATGTATATGTATACTACGATATATTAATCATTATTATAATGTAGAAAACATAAATAATGTGACACGTCCACAATGTGACGCATATAAAGCAAGCTAGCGCAAATTTCACGATGTAGATGCTCACTAAGAAAGGATTTTAGGACATTCAACCTGTAAGGGTGTAAAATAGGGGTTGAGAGTTTGTATGGGGTGGGTGAAAAAACATTGTCTTTTGATAAAAATAATGAAACACGCGATCAGCATTTATCAAAATTTATCAGTGAAGGCTGTAGAAATAGGGGTGAACGTATTTTTGGTAAAAATAATTTTTGTTTATTGTCTTGTACATACATACATTCTTAATTATACACACATAATATGTCTATTGACCAAACATTTAGCACGCGCATACTCTTCAATAGTTCAGTATTGAAACTAAAGCGCGTAAAATAAGAGTTGAAAATTTGTATGATGACAAAAAAATATATTTAAAGATTTGATGATAGTTATTTTAAAAACATGTGAAACCACACATACTCTTCAATTATAAAATATAGCTTTATAAAATTCTTCACCTAAATTCAAGGATGTGAAAGGAGATGGATACTCTTTCATGCAATCTTGGACTTGGATAAAAGAGATATGTAAGAATTTATCAAAATGGTGTCAATTAATAGCTAATACATTATCAAACAATCATCGAAAATTCTGCTAATTTTAGCAATCTAAGTGCAGAGTGATATTTTGTAAAAGTGAGATCATGTAATAAGCTACAATTAAACTAACATCTTTTGAAGTACAGTTGTTATTTTGTTATACATAGTTAGGTTTATTATATTTTAAAAGTGGGAGGTAGTTGGAGTGGGAAGAAACACAAATCCATTAATTAAATAGGTAAAGATAATAAAAAATACATTAGAAAATGACTGATCCAAAACGGTACATAGTATTGGAATCCGGAGCTGTTATGTCAGCATTGAGCACAGATTCAAAATATATTTTTGATCAAAACATAACTATTGTTATTATTTTTTAAACATGAATCAATTAACATTTACTTTTATCTATATTGACAAATCTATAGTTCGTAAGTTTTTTTTTAGAACTGACTACACTGTTAGCCTGAGGGGCCCTATCCAAAAACAGAGCCGCTGATGGCTTTTGCAGCTTTACCGGGCTTCGGGGCGAGCGCTAAGGTATTCAGCCGCGAAAGCGTGGGAAACATGCGCGCAAGGGTGCCAAAGTGGCAGGACCTCTGCTTGGGCTGTTCCCGCGATTGCAATTAAGTCGCGATCTGACTAATTCCCTATCCGTAAAATTCGAGCTAAACTAATATATACCATATATACATGTCCCTGCCTCCTGGGAGGAAAGAAGGAACATATGTATATGTATTTAGTAATCTGAAAATATAATTTACAATAACGTAAAAAAAAAAAAGGTTCCTTACATAACCTATGTACCTATGTGGTATGCACGTATGTATGTACATATTGTGTGTAATGATGTATGTGGGTAACTCAGTGATTGCAAGTGCGGTGTCACCTGTACCGCGCGGGCGGCTGCCAGACTCAAGGGTTTCACACTGAGGAACGGGACCTAGGCTTGGGTTGCCGCGAGAGAGGTCGCGGTGTGCGTTTCGCGGACGTGGGCGCGAACACGCTCTGTTTGTAGAGACGGTGGAGTAATATTTGTTTACTTCCTCGATCTTATCAACGGGATCGGTAAAGATATTACGCGGCTGGCGTTGTTCGCGGCGGCGTCGAAATATGATCTCGAGAGATATTTGATGTACGATTCAACCAATATTCATATTCATACTAATATTATAAAGAGGAAAGATTAGATTTTTTGTTTGTAATGGATAAACTCAAAAACTACTTGACGGATTTTAAAAATTCTTTCACCAATATAAAGCTACAGTATCAGCGAGTAACATAGGCTATATTACAATAAAAAAAAAAAAACAATTTATTCCTCATAAAAATATCGATTGTTTTACATAAAGCATAAAAATTTCCTAAAAAGTATGCTTTCTTCGCGTGCGCTGCAAAAACTATTGCTATTACATTAAAAAAAATACTATACATATTGAACGTTCTCACTAATGTGAACAAAAAAAAAACTGTGAGACAATATATGTAATTATAGTTATGTTACAATAAACATTTTTTGTTCAAATTAGTCAACTAAACCACGGATGCGAACAAAGTGATTATATCCCTATCTTGATATAAACAAATCCTTATCCAAAACTATTATTAGACCATTTTTGTGCTGTTTACATAGGAGTAAATTACTTTTTGAATTATTCAAATCAGTACATTCGTTTTAAAGTTATGATGAGTATAACAAAATAAAAATTGTCTATATAATGGAAACCGCTCGTGTTCTATGGAAGAATGCATGTACCGTCCGCCAGTCGAGTAAAAATATGTAGAAGCTTACATTGGATTATTCAATATAATAATCGGTTTCGGTATCGTATCTGCAAAATTATGTATTGTTACATCCCTAGTTAAATTATTATCTCCAGTGGGATATCGATTCGACTTCGATACATCGACAAATTATCGTTTTGTTTCTAGACGTGTCAAATTATCGTACTATAAAAAGATATATTTATATTAACATAAAGTACCTGGTTGTGTTCCTTTTGCTGCTTGGTAACAATACTGGTAGTTCTTATTGTGGCGAAGTTGTTTGCACCATGCTCAGACACTAACGACATTGCTGCTGTCACGTTATTACTTATACCTGGAATGACATAGTGTCTTTAGATTCTAAACAATGCTGTCATTTTTATAACGAAAAGAAATTATTGCTTTTATTTAAATAACTAGAAATTTCTTGTAATGAAAAATCTTATATTTATAAAAATACGTTTCTACAGAGTTTTAAAAAGGGTTACTTTGTATCACATGTTCAGATACTAAACAATTTTTAAATATATATTTATTGAGATAACAATACTTTTTTTATTTTGGCTTTCTGCCTATGCCTATTTGACAAATACAATAAACAATACTTTTCTTTAAACATTTGTTTGGTCAACTTATAACAAAAATAAGTATTAACGAAAAGGTAGTGAAGAAGAAAAGAGTATACATTGAATAATTATGCATACTAGAAAAAAATCGTTAATGTTATGTTGCCAAACTATCAACCAAAACCTTTCTTAGATAAGTTATAAAAAGTATGTACACCATTTTTTTTTTTTTAATTGGTTGTAATTTGTTTTGTATAAAACTTCAATATCGGATGAATATTTGGCAATACTTAAAAGACATAATATCTTAAACGCAAAGTAAATTATACTATATTTAAAAAAAAACATATCTTACAATTTGTTTGCCGCCGTTGCGTGTTCCTGTTATCGTCACCTCCATCTTGGTGCCACGTCGACGGTGCGTTGACATATTCCCTGTATTCATTAGCCTGCCTCTCCCTCTCGCGTTCCCTCTCACGAGCCTCGCGGATCGCATCCCGGTTGGCGTAGTCATCGCCGTAGTCATCTCCGAGCGAGTCCCGATTGGCGTAGTCCCGCAATACATCTTTGTTGACGTAATCGTCGTTCGGCGCTGGCAGAGGGCTCTCGCTCTCTCTGCGTACGAAACAGCAACATGAGTAAAGCCAGCCCTTGCGACGCCTGAAAGGCAACGATGCTATCTATTGCAGATCATGCAAAGTGTTAAAAGCGCTACAAATTATATGCACTACAATTCTAGACTATATACATATATACATAGATACATCTATACTTATATAATATAATACTATAAAGCTCAAAAGATTGTTTGCTTGAATGCTCCAATTTCTGGAACTACCAGTGAGATTTTCAAAACTGTTTCTTCATTTTATAGCTTATTTATTTATTGAGGATAGTTATAAGCGGTATAACTTCTTGCTACGGCCCTGAAGCGCGGAACAGTGACCATGAACGTCATGTAATTTAGCAAGTTGTAGGAAGTATAGGAATAAGAACTATGATAGACTACGTGGGTGTATTGGCGGCGGTGCGTTAGACAGTTAGTCAAATAAATTTGACATGGGTAATCATGAGGCACAGTTAATATATGTATACAAATTAAACAATATTACTATATTATATTATTTTTTTAGTGTCACCGCTATAAAAAGAAAGTGATACTTAAATAACAACTTGCTTACATATAAATCTAATACTAGCACTATTAATAGTAAATATACATACAATGATAAACTATAAAAGCATTCCAATATTCAAACTACTTTTATGCAATAAACATGCAGTTTGCAAACTCTTAAAATTTGTTATTACACTTAAGAAATTTTTAGTAACCCTTTTACAGTAATAGCAACAAAGTATTCTCGACATTCACACAACATTAATAAATACTGCCTATTTCCAACATTTTGATCTTTTCATTTGTATAAAATCATCATTAATTTGAAACCTATGATGGTTTGACCTTCAATACATTTCTTTTTACCGGACTGCGAAAAAGGAGGGTTATGTCTTTCGAGCGACTTTTACTTAACCGAATCTTCACAGTAGACTGTTTTTTTTTGTGATATATGTGACTATCTATGGTGTTATTATTTGGAAATAAAAAATCCGACTGCAACAAAACACTTGAATAAAAATATTTTTTTCTCTATTTTTGCTTTTTATTTGATTCCCAGTTGATGTACATAAATATTATATAGGCTATATATCTCCCAAAGTTAAGACGAATCTAACAACACCGCGTATGGTAAAATCTATAAAGCCGTTTAGGCTACACAGCGTGCCAAAGAAATATACACACACACACACAAACACACGCTAGAAAAACTTAACTTTCCTTTATCGCAGTCGAGTAAAAAGGCAATAAAGTAAATAGTATAAGAGAAACCCAGACGACAATCATTAAAACTGACAAATATTAGCTATTGGAAAATAAGAGAAGCTGACTTAAAACACTCTCAAGTTCTTCGGATTGTGCATAAAGTAAATAGATAGAGTTAAATGTGTAAGATATGTTATGCTTACCTTGTATGTGTAGGTAGTTGGTAGTTCACATGCTGGTATTGTGATTGCTGTTGGTGTTGATGGTTTGCATTCATCTGTGAAAGACACAAAACGAGTAAATTCTCTTTTTATATTACATAGTAGCTGGTCCGGTAGACGTTGTTCTGCCCTTTCCAATTGTCAATAACTCGACTACAGCGCCAACTATCCAATTTTTCCCATGAAAACTTTTCAAGTGCTCTAACAAAATAAAATAACTAATAAGAATTACGCATATCCATCGTTCGAATCGTGAGTTATATGATCTTGAGTTCATAAAAAAAAACTAATAGAAAAAAAACAAGTTTTTAGTTACTTCAAAAATTATTAAATTTTTTCCTCTAAAAACCATTTTCGGACTATTATTGACATTATAAAAAAGAATTAGACAAATCAGTATAGCCAGAGACAATGTAAAACAAGAACACTGCTATTAGCCATACAAGAATACTGCTAATAGCCATATATAAAACTGTAACACCCAAAAAGCTCAAAATTTCTGCTATAGCTCGGATGGTGCTGACTCATATCTGCTAAACTTAATATCAACAATTGTAATCCACTAATTTAAATTACCTATTAGCTAAAACGGACAAAAAATTAGCTATATTTATTAATGTGTTATCTTGTATAAAAAGTTTTCCTCAATAATTTTGAATCATATGTACTCAAAAACAATGATTGTTATTTACCACCATTTGTATGACTCACGACAGATGGCGTAATGGTAGGATATAAAGCTGAGATAAATAGTAAAAATTAACGCATCGTTGTATTACGAGATGGCGCTTAAAACAAAATTGAATGGTAATTTTATTTTTTATAGTGGTGTTTGAGGAAACAGCAATCCATATCTGCACTCGTCTCGGAAATAACTGTCTGTATATGTCAGTTATCTTATCATGGCATGAATTTTAATGGATTTAACTTGCATTATGAGAATAATTTTATTATTATATGGAGCTCTGTTATAAGCTACTATTTTGTGCAATAACTAACATTCAAATTGCAGGTAGAAAAGCTAGTATTATTTTTTTATATATCACATCGCAGACGTTGCCAAACAACCGTGCGGTCCGCCTGAAGGTAAGCGGACACCGCAGCCTATCTACGCTTGCAATATCGGAAGCATCACATGTGCGTTACCGAACCTTTAAAAACCTGTTCACTCCCCCTCTTGCAGAACCCCATATTACATACCATTCCCACCAATATGTAGTATCAGAGACTAGTAAATACTACATACACGAAAAGGACTTTATTTGTTAACTTTCCACAGTATAACCGTTCAATGTTTTAATAATATTTGTTGTTTGGATAGCTTGAACATACGGAACGGACATAAGACTACTTTTTGTCGCAACAACTGACGCATAGGATCACCGAATCTATAGACAAAGGTAAACCGTATCTAATGGAATGTTAACTAGATCCACACTTACAAGCTAATCTAGTTCAAAGGCATACCAAGAAGATTTATTTTAAGGTTAGATAGAGCTTATGAACATTTTAATAAGCAAAATGCATTATTAGGATGGGATTCAAATATTGTACACACGGGCACCTCTTACTAAGCCACAGTGTTAGTACAGAGACTAGATTACAGCATAGACAGAGAGAGAAAAAGTAAAACAAGAAGACTGACAATAGCCATAAAAATATCTGACATGAATGACCAACAAGTTAAAATAAATAAATCAATGTACTAGGGATGACGACCTGTGATTGAAGAATCGTTTTTTTTGGGCCATAGATTTTCATAGCACTGAATCGATCCAGATAATTGATATTTCAACCTAGAAAATCGAAATTCAATTTTTTTGTATTGTTAAGAGCTGTAAAATTATTTACAATTTGTGGAATTAAACCCATGTCTTATTGTGAGCAATTCTTGTATATATATATATATATATATATGTCGACATCGAGTCTGATTCGGAACGCCAGCGCCACCGGGCGGCGCTCGATGGAGTTAGTAACGCAGGCGCCACCGAGTCGGCAGCATGGAGACGACTCACTTTCTTGTTAGCGGGCGGCGCGTGTGGACGACACTAAATTTATCGCGCGTTCTGATAGACGTACCCTATTATTAATTATACGTGCCTACCTACATACTATCTGGTAATATCTAATCCGTGATACGAGTTTGTTCTATCCAACTACCCACCGACGCCCAAGGTTATAAACGTTGTCAATGAGCAGTACTAACGATGGAGAAGCTCATCCTCCGTCATATATATGTAATTAGTTTCTCGGAAACGGCTCCATCGTTCTTTCAATCTTTTGTAAACTGATTGTTCAGGGTTCAATTAGAAATGATTTAAAATTCGATATTTTTCAACATTTCAACATTGTCAATCCAAATAAATAAACATGAATCGCTATCTGTACAATGTACGAGTCACAGTCGTGCAATCAGTTCACTTCAGTGTTACCAGACTCTTTGCCTGAGTTTATTGAGCGATCATATGACGACAGGTGAATAAAAATCGTGTTCTCCCTAAGAAGATTACTATAGTAAAAAATTACGTTTCTAAAATAATAATAATGCAATTCTTATCAATTTTAATAAAACTAATATATTTATTGATTACTACCTAGTGCCCGTCCACTTCGCTGGGCGTATTTTTTTTTTATTTTGATGTAAAAAGTATTCTATTTCCTTTTCCGCACCATAATCAACTCCTATTCAAAATTTCATCACAATACGCCCAGTCGTTTGAACGTAATTGATAGACAAAAATTCAAACATCTACGCAGACATTGTTGTTAGCGACGTATAGGGCTAAGCGTGATGATAGAAATAATAAAGTAATCATAGTTGTAGATATAAGTTGTAGGGATTAAGAATTTATATACACAATCGGTGATTTAATGTTTTAAATAGAATGTTGTAACTTGTAGGTATATAAGTATAGTAAATAACTTATAAAAATGCTTATAATATCGTAGAAATAGTCTCTTAAAGTATTTAACCTATATTTCATACATAATCTGTGTTTTATAACAGTTATATGTAATGTTTAATGTTGTATAGGATAGTTAGCCTACTATGTGTACTGTATAATGTTTGTAACGTTTAATAGTGGGTACATAACGTGTTTTTAGGACGTTTAAAATTGTAATGTTTATTGTTCGAAATTTGCGGTGTTTATTAACCCTTAATGTTATATTTAGTGTTTTTATGTAGGTATTTATGTCCGTAATAACCAGTGATCTGCACGACGCGTGCCACACCGCGGGATTCAAAGAGTAAAATAATAATAAGGACATGACATGATTCGCAAAAATTAAGAGTTATGTATTTGTAAATAGAAGTCAGAATATTAAATAAACTCGTAAAATGTATCATTTTTCTTTAAAGAAAATATTGATAATCTATGGTTTCATTTTATACTGCGTAAAATATTACATGCACTCATATAAAACATGTAAGTATTAAAATATAATCATTTGAAGTGCATAACGACCCTTTTCCCTACCAGGCTTCTACTACCTGACATCAGAACTAATGCAGATAAAAACTCGAATAAGTCCGCAACCGATAAAGAATGCTTGTATAAATTCGCTCCACTCACGTCAGTGGAAGTAGAAAGAAGTTTTTCGGCATATAAATGGATTTTAGATGTAAAAAGAAATAGATTGAAAATAGAAAACATCGAAAAAATTATGATCTGCTATTATAATTTTATACAGACAAAAGAGAAGTGAAACGTTCATGTTTATTAACATAGTTATATTGTATATTTATTGTTTATCTATAAAACACATGTTAATTTATTGTAGAGTTCATAATTAATTAATTATGGTAAAAATCATTTATCTTATCGCCGTTACGGACTTACTGTAAAGAGAATATATTATTTTCGTTCGCCGATTCGAAAGCTGGAATCCCGGGGAATATCCATATTCACATATTGATTGAGGTCATTGACACCATGTGGCACGGGTCGTGCCGATCACTGGTAATAACATAAGACAGATTTCATAGTGATTTGATAAATATTTTTAGAGATATTAGCGATTTATTGAAAATTGTATAGAATATTAATAATAACGCAAATAGGGACAGCAATAGTGTAACGGGCGGCGCGCCACGTCGGTGGCGCGACATGACCATATTTGGTAATGTTAGAGTAGTAGAGAAATAGACGCTATCGCTCCGTCCCGCTCCAACAGTGAAATAAAAGTCTGGCCGTTTCGGCCTACCGGTACACACAGGTGCCACAAACTGAAGACTCAAGACTCAAGACTAGAAGAAATAGTACTAAGAATAGTATTACGAAGAAAAATTGTATCTTGAGAAGAATACAGCGAAATTTTATTGTGGTATCTGTGTGTCATTGTCTTCACAAGTGTTCAACCCGCCAGCGACCCAGTCCTCTCCGCTCCCGTGCTACGTCAGCGCCACGCCTACAGGAAGGCACCTCACTGCGTGTGTACTTTAATGTTTCGCCCTCTTCACGCCTGGTAGTTTCGGGTGTGAGCAGGGTCAGTCACACGTAGCGAGAGGGGCTCGCACGCACTGGTTTCCAGACAGCTGGTTACCGTAGCGTGTATTCGCCGCCGGTTATACAGAGTTCGAGGGAATCGTTTCCGACGCGTTTGCGCTCTCGGTGCGCGGTCCCGCTCTGTATTGATATTTTGTAAAGGGCAAGCCGTGTCCATTTTAATTGTTCTATTCTTTCCAGTACTCTATAACTCGAACACAGATCCCCCTATCACGTCCGAAGATAGCATAAAAATCTTTACCATAAAAACCATTAGATCTACCTATTTAAAAAAAATTATTTTGATGAATTTCTACATTTCCTGGAAGCATTGACAACAACGCAATTATTAAAAATAATTTGTCAAAAGTGGAAATAGCGCCATCTAACTATTTTTATAGTACCGTAATAATAAGTGACGTCATTATAGACAAATTTATAACCAATTTGAAATACTTAGTGACATCTCGTGTCCTAGAAGGTAATGAACTACAGAGTTACATGTTTTGTATGGCTATTGTTGGTCTTCTTGGTCTTCTTGTTTTACCTAGTCACTTGTATAGTCGTTGCGTAGTAAGTGATGTGCTTACCAACAAAGAAAATAACATTTTTATGTATATAAATTAGCACGGAAAAGCGACTGTACTGTACCTGATGGTAAGTAGAATACAATCCAAAAACAACGTTGACCACGGAGAGATTAGCAAAATATCGCCAGTCGCCGTTGTCATGCCGGCCTACAAACCTTCTGGCAGCTGGATAAACACTGGCTAATTCCAAAACGCGACAATCCAAAAAACTCACTGTGACAAATTTATCACCATGTTCATTGTAGTTGCGAATACAATCTGACTATCACAGTCAAATCTTACTAATTAATAATAATTTACATATAAGTTTATATTGGGTTTATTTAGGCGACTGTTTAAGTAGAGTTTTTGAGCTGAACGACTTTAGTTCAATATGTTGTATGACAATATATGAATAGGTATGTACATGGAAACTTTTCCTGCAATTGTATATAAATAATACACTTAGTTAAAATAATTAATTTTCCTATAAAACTATACTTTATAGGTTTTCTTGTTACTAGAGAATATATTTCTCTTAGTAATGTTGGTTGATCACTGAGTAAATATAATAAAACTAACTAACAGGGTGGTGTCGCCGGCGCAAACTACCAGATGAGGAGCTCTGGCTAGAAGCCCCAGCTGCACTGTGTTCTGATGTCGCAGAGTTCGACTTGGAGCTATCGCCGCCCGATCTCTCTTCCGCTGTCTCCTCGTTATCTCCTAAACAGTATATTAACATAATGTACTATCAAAAACATAAATGTGAAATGAGAGTCGAGCTCAATATTATGATATATGCCTTGGTTGTTGACTTCAACGACAAAAGAAGTGAGATCTAAATGGGTGTCAAGTTCAATGGTCAGTCCTGAAATTTATTTATAACATAAAATATTTTATAACAACTTAAAATATCATTTCTTCTTATAACTTAGGATAATATTATTACGACCTGTTACAACCCGATCAAAAAGATATGAAAATCTTGTTCCCGAAATATCTCGAAGCAACTACAACCTTCTCAGGACTTCGAAATGTTTCGCGTCGTAAAACAACCGCGGCGCATGTATAGTCATCGAGTAGGCATAGCAACTAAACATCGAGAAAGTTAGCGATGGTTCACGATTTTTCTGCGATCGTTTAGAGTATTATTTAAACGGCTCAGGCGCGGCGCCGGAGTAGTTCAGTTTAGAATTACAAAGCGATAAAGGAAGCGAAACAACAGTGAAATAAATAACAGTGTTGTGAGTTCGTGAAATTTGTAACTGTGTAGAATTCAAATAAAACTTCTTCACGTCAATCATCGGCATTTTTATTACCCACGGGTGTAACAATATATTGAAGCCTAAGGTCTGACTTGGCTAGTTTTCATTTACAAATTATATTATAGCCTTCGCAAGTTCTAAAGCTGTAAGAAGTTCTTATTTTATTCTTCCGAGAATTTTGCTTTCTGGTAGAAACTAGCCATCGAACATAGGGCTCTTCCATGACTGTTTTGGTAGGTACTTAATAATAATTCGTATATTCGAACTAGCCACGCCAGACCTTAGGCTTCAATATATTATCCTAAGTTAAAAGAAGAAATTATATTTTAAGTTATTATAACCTCCCTAATGCGTAATGGGTCCCGTAGGGACCTATGCAAATATGTGGCGCTACTGCGCATCGCTCCCAAGGGGGCCTATTCCGGTTGGTCGTGTTTCGGCACCAATTTTAGCCGTATTACTATAACTGTCCTGTTCCAACTTGTTGAATAATATACCTAAAGACAAAGACTAACTGTATAACCAGAAATAAAACATTGTCCGACAGCCATTTTATTCGTAATTCAGTCAGTTGCAAACCACTTTGACTATTAGCCGGCTTGTGATAAGTGTTAACCCTTGAGAGTGTTGTTTTTCGAATGCTATTTTTTGTGTGTTGTTAATGTTATTTTTGTGTTAGATTATTTGTAATGTTAATAAAATAAATATTTGTGATATTCGTTGAGAGTTTTTTAAATTATTGGAGTTTTATTGCAATCCTAACGAATATTTTCTTATTTCTATGTTTAGCTTAGATTTACAAAATAAAAGAAAGAGCAAATACGTTAAATTGTTTATTTATCAGTTAGTACAATTCATAAAGAATACAAAAATAATAGTTTTATAAATAGGTACTATACAAAATTACTGATAAATTATTAAATTACTGAAGTCCCGTGAACTTTGCCGTTTCGCCGGAATGCCCGTGCGCAGTTGACAGCATTTTTTTTTTCCTAGTTGTCCACAGAGTGGAGGATAAAATATTTTATGTTGTTATAAATAAATTTCAGGACTGACCATTGAACTTGGCACCCATTTAGATCTCACTCCATTTGTCGTTGAAGTCAACAACCAAGGCACATAATATATCATAATATTGAACTTGGCTCTCACTTCACTTTTATGTTTTTGATTGGATATCATTACTTTTTGTACAGAAATTATTAGTAGGTACTTATCTATAAAATTAATAAAATTGAAGTGTCTGTTTGTAATCTCAAAATAACAACTTTTACTAAATGCATATGAAAGTACATACGATATCTATAACAAAAAACCAACTTTTAAAAATGTTGTCTGTCTGTTTGTTCCGGGTAATCTCCGAAACGGTAGGACCGATTTTGACGGGACTTTCACTGATAGATAGCTGATTTTATAGGGAGTAACTTAGTCTACTTTTATTGTAGAAAAAGAATTAGGGTTCTGCACAATTAAAAAACTGATTATGGTGAACCAATTCGGGCGCTTAAATGGCTTACGCTGAGTAAACCAAAAGAGGTATAGCAAATTAATGTACTACATAATCGTAGGCATTAAAAATACCTACAAAAAAGTCCGGGATAGTATACATCTATCTTCTAAGGAATATCCAAAATAAGCATTTTTGTCTTTAAAATAGCCGGGAGCTGGGAAGCAAGTTTCGCGCGGGCAAAATCTGTAGTCCACATGATCGAAGCCACGGCCACAGCTGCAATGCTGTGTCCTGTTCTATCGTATGGGATGGTTCGCTGGGAGCTCTCTGTCATACGTCTTCATTCACAGCAATATTTCACTTTTTAAAACTCGACAACCGGAAGTCCTGACTGATTTTTCGCAGACAACCCTATACCAACGTGTTCGTAATGAAATAATTTTTATTTTAACTTAACTTTCATTCATTAACCAGACCAGTACAAGTTACTACTAGTATCGACTTACCTGTTTATACCTGCCTACCCAAGAGTTGTGACGAGAAAAAAATAGAAAACATAACGTTTGCATATTCTATATATAGGCTTCATACTTTCGGTTGGTATAGAATTTGGCCATTAACCAAACCAGTGAAATGTTAAAAAAAATTTAACTTGTTAATTAATCATATTCTGGACTTAAATTTTTTAGTCAACCCATTTGCGATATTTTTATTGACATATTTAATTTGATATAAAATACTTTTCATCCATTAACCAGCTCGATGAAGGTCCTTCTATAGCGGGATCTTAGACTAAAGTAATACCTCCTTTGAATAAGTCAGCTTCTTTTAATGATTTTAGAAGCTTGAGCAATGAGGGTAGCTCCATTCTTCTATAATAATCATAATTATGATTTCTAATAGCAACCTTTTGCATAACATCACATCCTTAGTCATGTGGTACTGACAGATGTCAACGTCATACAGGCAACTGTCACCCACACAATGCTACAGTGCAAATAGTCTAGTTTCTGATTTATTCCTTTGTATTCACCCAACTACCTATCTGGATACCAAATTTGAACTTTCTACGTCATTTGGAATTAGGTTTATATTTTGGTTTATAGGACAGTGATAAAAACAACGATATTTGGACGTTAATCGTTAACATGCAAAATTAACACAGAAATAAAATTAAAAAATTTAAAACAAAGTAAGTATTTATAATTGAATTTAGACTGCGTATCGGTGAAGAGGTATAGATGGGTGTGTAAGTAAATGAATGTATGTGTAAAGTATTATAATGTATTGAGTAACGTGTGTTTGAACCTTAATATCCAAATCACAAATAAAAAAAAAACATTTTAATGATTAACTATGCATGTCCTTGATATTTGTAATATGATTGTACTAAAATAAATTTCTAAGTAAAGGTAGCCTACTAATATTTCTAGTTAGAGATAAGTTATCAACATACCAATAGCGCTTTCGTTATCGACATCCACCATTAATATCTTTTTCATCTTCCTATAGTTGAGATTGTCGAGGTCTCGTACAGCAGCTTTCGTTCTTTGTATAAGGTCGACGAGCGCATTAGGGGACCTCGGTCTTGTGATGAAGGGGTGTGACAGAAGTTTTGTGGACGACGGGCGATCCTGTGGATTTTTCTGCAGACACGCTTCTACAAAATATCGAAAAGTGTCTGTCCATTCTGGCGCCTGTTGAAATCGTTAACAATGCAGTTATTTATCACTTTCTAAAAACGAAACTTCTTAGAAACGGCGACCGATTTACTAATTAGGAAATATTTCTAAAACCAAGAGCGTTAGCCAGGTACGAGCAAGGGGAGCAACCGCCTCCACCCCTTATGTATAACACTCAGGTTGGAAAAATATAAATGTTGCTATTTTTAATTGAAAAACATGAAGACATTGTCAATTGAAATTTAAATATTTCTAGAAAAGAGACCATGATGCGGCGAGGTATGCATAACACTCACTGCCCCCCCCCCCCCTTGCCTCTCTTAACAAAATCGTGGTTTCGTCTTTGTGAAAAACTACTACTAGTTTATCAGTGTGTATCAATCAAGTTGTACCTCGTCTAAAGACACCTATATCCGTAACTAGTAGTAAGTAGGCTACAGTTGTCACACAATATTAAGTTATCACAAGAGCATTTTATAACAAATTTATTCCGTAATTTTTATACAAAGAATTGATATGATAGCGAAAATGAATTTTAACCTTTAAATACATGATTTCTTGATAATTGATTAAGGAAGGCATTACTTTAAAACGTTTTCGTGTTTGTAGTAAGACGAAAACTGCTGTTAATCTGTTGCTGACGGAAGCAGCTAAGAAATTTCGGATAAATTATTTACATGATTTTTTATCTTAATTTAAACATAGAAATGGATAGAAAGTCTAGATTTCTAAACAAAAACTATTGATTTAGAAATACATCAGTTTGCATTGAAGGGTTAAATATCGCATTAAGAAAAAAGATAAAAAAAATTGCGATAGGAGGTATTGATCCTTAACCATTGACATAGATATTTGATACAATATCTAGGTATAAACTGTTGCAAATGGGTATCATTAAGTTGTTACTGTTGATATAATTTATGTAACAATTTCTTAAATTATACAATACATAATGGTTTTATAAATTACGTTTGAAATTGCAATAACAGACATATAGAATTAAAATAATTTACCTGCAAGGTTGGTGAATCATTTTGGGCGATGTGATATAATGCAGACATTGCATTCATGTTGAAGTATGGCGGCTTACGTTCGGCAAGTTCTATACATGTTATACCTAATGACCAGACGTCAACCTAAAATATATATTTATCTATATAAATTAATATGCTACACTAGATCAAGTCTATACAAAAATTATTATTAATATTATTTATTATTTTTCATTTTACTTAACCTACACTTAGTATGGTGAGTGCTCCACTTTTTAAGGGACGTAGCATGATGTTATATAGCTTATAACCCTGCTTAATAAAAAACTTAACTAATTCAAAACTAATTTTTGAAATCTGTTACTTCCAAAAATTATCGGGTACAAAAAACAAATTTTCCAACTGTATAGTATTAGTTTATGGATATAAAGCTTTAAGATACATTTTTGATTAGGATGTAATGCATGTTTCATGCATATGATACCTACTTGCCTATAGATTGCCAGTTTGATTGATATTTATGATCACTGCTCTACTCCTTATCGAGACATAGGGTGAAGTTATATAGTTATAACCTTCCTCAATAAATGGGCTTAATATTGTAAAAAGGATTTTTCAAACTTCCAGAAATTAGCATGTTCAAACAAACTCTTGAGCTTAATTGAATAGACAAGCAATAAAACATAACTAAGTGGATTAATAACCTTGCCATCATACTGTCCTTCGTCCATAGCCAATATGACTTCAGGGGCCATCCAATAGGGTGTTCCCACGAAGCTGTTAGCCGGGCATTTAATACTAGCGCTGCCAAAATCAGCCAGTTTGACAGTTCCATTTTCCGTGAGCAGAATATTACCAGCTTTAATATCACGATGTATCCGTCCAAGACTGTGTAGATAGGATAGACCACACACGACACCCTCGCAGATTGCAGCGATCTCTTCCTCCCGCAGCGGCCGCTTGTGTACCTGTGAAATTATAAATATTGAAGTTCTTAAGCTCACTTATTAAAAGTATAACATTATGTAGTAAATAACAGTATATTAGTGCATTTTGTTAATCAGTGAAATATTTTAACACTTCCAAAAATTATATTAGAGAATGTTGATTTAATATATTGTTCTTATTAAAAGGAGATCATGAAGAAAACTGAAACAGCAGTTAAAATATATTAAACTAGCGGCCCGCCCAGCTTCGCATGGGTACAATTTACAAAGTGGTGTATTATATGTTTAAAAAAATGTGATTTAGAGTTTATCGCTTTAATATTGATAGTTTATAACTTCATAATTGCCTCATTAGCCTAGTTGTCCTAAACGCATCTGCTATGCTCGAGGTCCTAGGTTCGATTCTCAGGTCGAGCAAACTATTATAGGGTTTTTCTTTGAAATTCTCAGTAGCAGCTTGGAGTTTGGCTTTGTGTCCGATTAATGGCAATAGGCTTGCCCCATATTGGGTACATTTTTTAAAAATTAAGCTACCCAAGATCCCAACCCTACGAGTCTAAACATGTTAAGTAAATAACGAGGATAATAATATCAATTTGCATTTCATGTGTACCTCAGTATACATGTGTATTATTATTAATTATGCGAGTAGAATAGAGAATTATAGTACAAACCTAAAGAGAATACTTGTATATTAGGATAAGAACCACATAACAATATATTATTTTCTCAAAGTTGTTTTTTCTTGGCAATGTAATATTTCCGTTAATTCTTCATTAAAATTAATGAATCAAACATCATTTATAACCGACTTAAAAAAAGAAGGAGGCTTTGAATTCGATTGTATGTTGTATTGTATATTGTTTTTTTTTTATGGATGTTCAGGCATAAATAAATTCTTTGTTTATGTATTAGGAATTTTAGATGGTCTTTTTTATTCGAAAGGCGGTAGGTACCTCAAGGATGGTCCCATTTTAAGTTCACTGCCATTTGACCTCCGATTTCGAAAGTACACCAGGGAATTCCTTAAAATCCTCAAATGAAAAAAAATGAAATCAATATGTTGATTTCCTTTTCTGTTTAAAATTGTAAAGCTGTTCCGTGCTTATAATTCCTGACAAAAAAGGACAAAATAGTCGCGCGGGTTACCTAGTATTTCATATTGAAAATGTGTTTCAATTTATTTATGTGTGTTACTCGCTATATTGCCAATGTATGATATTATATCATATAAAATTTTAAATAACTTTTATAATTTTGTTCTGTTTTATGCTTAAACCGGAATTCCGACGCATGCATTATGTGTAGATTTTAAGTAATACATTTTGCGGACCGGATGCGATTAATCGGTATTTAAATCATATACATATGTATATTGTAAATTGCAACACATTGTATAGATTTGGTTCTTGTATATGTTTAAATTCAAACGAGCTTACATGGTTAGATTAAAGATAATCAAAATATAATTATAATACGGCATAAAATATCAAATAAGTGGATAAAGTGAATATGAGTCAATGTGCGTGTAGCTATTGCGATATTTAACGAATTTTCTTAGAAACCAAAGATAATAATGACTTCATAAATTCAAGTTGCGAATTCTGCATTTCGGATCTAAATTAGTCACGTTTTTTCAAAGAATTATTGAGTGTTCAAGCATCAATTTTATTTAAGTTATCAGAAGGAATTTTTATTTTGTGTATACTATAATTACTGTAACTCATAAACATTGTGTACGGAAGTTAGATAAATAAGCTTCTATATAAATAGGACCTTTTCCTAATATGATGAAAATTAGTAAAGTAGTTTCATTGTTTAAATCAGGCTGTAAAAGTTATCTTGGTAATTATAGACCAATTTCTGTACTTCTTTCGATTAGTAAGATCTTCGAGAAAATTATGCTTAAGCAGTTAGAAAGTACTTTAATACTTTAATAAACACAAGATATAGGATGGACGGCAGTTTGGATTCACGAAATCGAAATCCACCACTGACGCTGGTGCAACGCAAATAAAAAAACCTTATGGTGTTTGTGGCCCTTCTGTCGACTTTCTAATCTTTCTTTTCACCGAACCTAAAACCTTAGACCGCGGCATACTCGAAAAATTATCAGTTGACCAGCTTCTAGTGTATATTTTGTTGTAGATTAAGGTGTTCTGAATATCAAATAATAACAAACATGTCCGCCGCCGGTAGAGTTCTTTAGGTGCAAAGTGGCTAATATTTCCGAGGACTATTTTTCATGGAATAATTTAATAACTTTTGATCTTAGATAAATTTCGATAAGGTCAATCGTTTTTGAGAAAAAAAAATTTCTTTTATTACCAGATGGGCAAAGTGCACTTATTATTTTTTTCTCACATATCGATTTCAGTAGAGGAATTTAAGATGTATTATCTATACATATAAAATGCTTTGTTCTGAATAACTGACGGATCAACTCACAGCCTAAACCGCTGATCGTGAGACCTGAAACTTGGAGAGTGTGTTTTTTGTATGACGTAGGCATCCGATAAGAAAGGATTTTCCAAAATTCTACCCCTAAGGGGGTGAAAAAGGGGGACAAAGTTTGTATGGGACAACGTGATTCCTCGGTCCAATCAACTTCAAATTTTGCATAATCCTTTTTTATAGAATTGATGGCAGACGTGTTTCGTATTTTATTGAAATTCATCCCCTTAAGGGGTTAAAAAGGGGTAGAAAGTTATTTTGGCGGTGATTTGCTTCGAAGTTGATATCAATACTCCTTAGTGCTTTTGATTTAAATTACATTTTATTTTGACACATGTTTGAAAACTCAATCCGATTTTATTCAAAAAGGTTGAACTCACTTAAAAACATAAGCAAATACTCTTTAAAATTGGAATGTCTCGAAAGTCACCGTACAATATTAGTACCTCATTTGAAGGTTTATAAGCTTAAAGAGGTTATGCACTTTTAGGACACGTCCTCATAGGGACGTGGATATCGAAATTTGAAATGGTAAGGACTAGAACATTTTGGTTATAGGTAAATTATAGGAATCATTCCATTATTTAAAAAAAAACTTGTAAAATCTATACTAATACTAATAATATAATAAAGAGGAAAAGTTAATTTTTTTGTTTAAACACGTTAATCTCTGGAACTACCAGTCGCATTCGAAAAATTCTTTTTTATATTATAATATCGCCAGACTCACGAGGAATAGTATAGGTTATATAATAGTAGGCTACAGTTTTTTGTTACTAAGTCGGAAGTCGAAGCTCTCGCGAACTGCTTTAGCCGCATGCGCTGCGCGTTTAATAATACAATGTTCTACAAAAATATATTTTATAACTATTTGAAGGGACGCCGATGGTTAGGGTTACGAAGTCAGGGATTTAGGAGTTAAACTGATCACAGAGCTAACGTTTCGTGATCAAATCATTAATAGGTGTAAAAAAGCATATAGGAATTTAGGTTTCATACTTTGCACGGTTTGTGGGTTCACAAATATAAAAGCGATTATCGCTTTATATAATGCTTTAGTTAGGAGTCAGTTAGAATGTAACGCAGTCATTTGGGACCCACATGAAACTAAGTATAGTCTCATGTTGGAATGGGTGCAAAACAAATTTATTTGGTATTTATATATACAGTCCATTCTATCCGTTGAAGTATCCAACTTTATTTATTTTGGGTATGGTCGGTTATAATGAACTGAAGGTAAGGAGGGGTCTCACACTCACCTTGTATATCTTTAAAATATTTAGAGGAAAGATGGAAAATGCGGATATATTGGAGAAGTTAGGTATGTGTGTTCTGAATCTTTGACTCGTTATTCTCTTAGTCACACTTCTGATTTGATTATGGTTATTTTACTAATCACCATATATTCTGCCTGAAACACAGAGTTGTAGGTACCTAGCTCCATAGTTATATGGATGTTTAGATCTTCTAATAAAATACCTGAACCTCCTCCTTGGGGCCTTCTATGAAAATTGTAAGTACTTTCATGTTAAGGCATTCCCTTCTTTTTACAGATGGTTTTTTTTTTAATACAAATTATATTGGTACCTTATGGTTATAAGGTTTTATTGTAGATATAACTAATAAAATAGTATACATTAATTGTGTACATGTATGACATATCTTTTAAATTTTCAGCCGAACTGCTGATGCTGCAACTTCTTGTTGTTATGAGCAATGGTACAGGTGGTTCCCATGCATCCTGTAATCACCATGCATACGATTTTGTAAACATCTTAGCTGTAATTTTCATGAACTTGGTCCCAGACCACCCCAGTCCCCCATGATTTATCATTTGCTGAATCACAGCTGTGTCTACAGTCTAGCTACTACTATGTTTATTGCTTCTAACCAATATCTATGTATTTTTTGATATCACGACCCAATCTTTTGTCTATGATAGACATTGTCAAAAGACTAATGTGTGGTTGTATGAAAATTACTGTTACAGGAGTTATATGTTAATATTTAAATTAGTCCTTGTATTTATTTATAGTATACAGTTTTTGTTTCAATACTACTGATATGTTTCATCATGAAGTTTAGATTTATATGGAATAAACCAGCATTATAGAATCAAAAAATACAATGCAATGACAATCCTCCCCAACAAGTACTTATAAAAAATACTAGTGACTAAAGAGACATAAAATGACACTAAAATGCCTACTTTAACAAAAACTAATATATAATTATTTTATATGTAAATACTATTTAAAAATGATACCTCAATTATATCAGATGCTGAACCAACACAATACTCCATAACAAGCCAGGCTGTGTGTTCTCTCTTGTAGCATCCTTTATATTCAATGGCATTAGGGTGTTCAAGTTGTTTCAGGAATCTGAACAGCAATAATATTAAATGAAATTTTATATGTATTACATTCACGTTTTGTCCATTACTCTCATTATATAAAATATCAAGGAACAATTTTTTTCCTTATTAAATATATGTAAAAATAGTGAACCAGACCACAACTCTCCAATAGAAAGAAACTAAAGAGTCACAAAGCAATGATATAATATTTGCTGACTTACTTACTTTATTTCTTTTAAGATATCCTGCCACTTCTCCTCACTCTGTTTCCCCAAGTATGACATTTTCTTGATAGCCACAATCTCTTTGGTGAGATTACAACGTGCATAGTAGACAGCCCCGAAGGACCCATGTCCAATCTCTCGCAGGTCTTCAAAGATCTTTTCCGGATCATGTTTGCTGAACAATTCAGCAATATCTGGATCTTTCAGGCTGCCGGGCCTTGGCATTTTTAACTGTGAAAAAGTTGGAAATTAATTATGTGATAAAAGCAACCTCCTCTTTGGTGAGAAAATAATAAGTAAAAAAAAATTACATTCAGTGATTGAAAGAGATCACTCAGTCTTAAAATGAAGAAAGAGTTTTGATGTTTATATAAATATTTAACTGAGGTCTATAGAAAGCCTTATTGTAGTGCTTTAAAGTATTTCAACATCACAAAAATCATCAAAAGAGGAAATGATGGGAACGGTCAAAACTGGCAAACTTCAGGACTAAATCTGAATATAATCAAAAAGACCAAAGTGACACTCTCCACCATTGTCAAAGTTCTGACATTCCTATTAACAAGTACATGTGAATCATATATATTTCCGGATGGTTGGAATAATGGACCACTAATACTCATGACAAATAAAGGAGACCTAAACATGTGTAAATGATAGTCATAAGAGAGAATGGTAGAAGTGAATGGCACACATAAGTTTCTGTAAAGGAAATTACAGAGAGATATCTCTATAGGCTCTTTATGATCATTCTAGTAGTAGTGTTTATGGATACTTTAAACAAGTTCCTCCATTTTAATGGTTACAACAAAAGAGACTAAAAATAAATTGTTTAACTGATTTATTTAATAAAGTTAAAATATTTTGAATACATTTATTTTTGAATTTTCTGTGATTGTGCATAATATTTATTAAAATGTGTTCTACCAAATCTCTAGAAGTCTATCTACTTATGAGTCAGGTCAATCTTTATGGACATAGAGGTTTTCAGTAATTCTTTTCACATTTTAATCTCTACACAAATTTTAATTATTGGACCATTGTCAGTTTCATAAGGTTTACATTATCTCATTAGACTAATCTAAATCTTCAGAATTTTATTGGTTAGACAGACAATTTTTTCGATATTTCTTTGTTTGTCAAATCATCTACTAATTTTTTTTATTACTTATATATTTTAGAAACTTTTCTTGGGGATATGACATTTGACGTATAGAAGTGTGTGGGTGTTTCTAATTGACGGGGTTCACTACAAATCTGATTACGACATAGTCTTACAATAGTGAAATCTAATGATATAAATGTTTGAGAAAGAAATATATAGTGCTGAAAAAATTGCTAAGCCAGAAATGACTGCAACTATGCATTCACTATAAAACTTGATAAGTGATTAACAAATATATGTTCTGTTTCAAATGTCTTCAGCTGGTTTAATGATTGTTTATGTTAATTATACAGATGTATGTAAATGTATCATTTAGATCAGCTTGTTATGTTAGATGTATTTTATACATCTAAATATTAATTATTTTTAATTACTATTTGTAATAATTTGTAACAATCAAAACAAAATTTATTTCTGCTAATTAAGTAGTAAGTAAACAAAAACTGGAAATATAATATAAAAAAACTAAACTTTGTTAAGTTATTGATAAAAACAGTGTGACTTTAATGAACGTGTGTGAACAAATCAATGCCATTCAATTTATTGTTTGGTAATATTGAAGGAAAGGGAATACATACATACTGCTTGCGCCAGCCAAAAGCCGGCGGTGTCCGTCAGTTAAATAGAGCGATCCCGTCGCCACGGGCCATCCTCCGCACCCTCCGCTATCTGCAACAGTCGGAAACGCCACCG
This sequence comes from Saturnia japonica, assembly GCA_033032175.1. Classification (NCBI taxonomy): domain Eukaryota; kingdom Metazoa; phylum Arthropoda; class Insecta; order Lepidoptera; family Saturniidae; genus Saturnia; species Saturnia japonica. The sequence continues at coordinate 9,294,534 of CM065324.1, read as the reverse complement.
ATAAACTCGTTACGTTAAATCTTAACACTTCACTGTATATACCACAAATCAGTTCATAGATTTATGCAACGTCAAATGTTGTGGGTTACTAATATTTCACTCTAATAAAGCACGAATTAATTAAATTAATGCGAACTCTAGATATACGGCGGCGCAACCCACCTCAATGCTAGCAGTCTTGGCCCGACCCACGATACACTTCATCACTTATTGACACTTCCACGGACACATTCACATTCACTGTTACCGGCAAGAAATAATTGTACTTCCTACAGGAGGGTGAAAATCGAAAATATTGCGAAATACTTGGCACTTACATACAAAAATTCGCTTCAAAATGGCGTTGAAGTATCGTGTGCTATGATAGTTTTTTGTTTCATAAGGCACACAGAATATATTGTTCCATCACTTGTAAATCTCAATTTACAATTAAAATTATGCTTTTATTGCTTGTAGCTCCTATTATTATAAAACTTTACAGAAACAAATAGAAAATTATTTACAACTTTCCCGTATTTAGCCCATCATAGACACGATATTTTTTATAGAGTTTGAAAAGCCATAAACAAATTTAATCATACTAGTAGTTATTAGTGACATAAAATATCGATTGTATACCAATTAATCATTAGTCAGTAAGAAAGTTTAAATTTTTATTTTTAGTTAATCATTATAAGCTTACAAAAAATCAATTTTTCAATAATCTATATAAATTCATTACTCCAGACTCTTTTCTCGTTCGTGTTTTAATTCCTCGACGCGTGGCCGGTCACGGCCTCACGGGCTCTCGTAAGAGAGTATTATATTCCTTGTTCACGAGTCAATAAGCCCGTGACGTCACAAGTCTTGCTCGGCTCGACCACCGTGCGCGATGTGTGCGACAATCGGCCAATTATTTAACTGCAGCACCGGTAGGTATCGTTGTGGAATCTACATGGAAACTATAATAAACTAAAAGCATTTTATATATGCTGCTAGCTCTTTAAATATATTTATACAGGGTTATTGGTAATTCGATAAATTTCCGTTAGGAGGTGATAGGGCCCGGAGATTATTTGCGATAACTTTATGCATTATGGAAAAGTGAACAATTTTTGATTTTTCATGTTTTTTAAGGTTTTAAGAATAAGTCAAAAATGCAATATAATAAAGTTATGCGTCTCGCATTTTTAAGTTTGGACCGATAATTGTTGTTTTAAATATTGATAAGTAACCGGTGTTTAATCGTTTTTATAAATCAGAAGAAATGAGATTTTAATTTATAGTTTTTTTTAAATACATTTTTCACTTATTTTGAAAAAAGCTAAAAAACATGATAACAGAAAAATGGTTCACTTTTGCTTAATGCATATGAGGATTAAAATTATCGCAAATAGTCACCCCTATCACCTCCTAACGGGAATTTGTCGAATTACCAATAACCTTGTATATAATCCATACTATAATATTACTAATGCGAAAGTAACTCTATCTGTCAGTCTGTTACGTTTTCACGCCTAAACCGCAGAACCAATTTTGATGAATTTTAGTATAGAGATATATTAGACCTTGGGAAAGGACATGGGTTACTTTTTGTAGGGATAATAAAAGTTTAAGGGTAGAAAATAGGATATGAAAGTTTGTAAGAACAAAATATGGGTACACCAATGCACATGCGTGATAGTGGTGAAATGACATCGGCAGCCATATTTATGAAATGGCATCGTTGTCAACGCTAACTGGTTTGTTGATTTATTGAAATTGTTATACTTAAGTAGTGTACTGCCTTCACGAGGAAATGTATTGACTTCGTCTCAAACGGCTATATGTATAACAGAGATGAGCGCATAAGGATATTAGCAAGCCGACCGTACGACGAGACGGCGAGGTCCTATATGTGGTGAATATTTGGTTATAAATAAAATAGAAAAAAGGAGATCCACATTACATATCTTTAAAAAAAAACTTGTTGGAGACACAATGAGACAACTTCCCACACATCAATATAACTGTAAATCCTTGTATATTCACAGTGAAACTTCACTTACAATTTGTTAAATGTCGATTCGTTTATTGCTTGTATCAAGCAGTACCGCCCTACATTTTGGCAAATTATTTAAATCACTCATTCATGTACCTAGATTGGATCGCCATAAAAAAATTAGGTCATAGTGGTTATGGACAGTTACAAATGAAATAATTAAATCCACTAAATAACTCTCAATTCCATTGTTATATACTTTACATATATCATGCATACATAAGAGACATGAAACAATCGTAAGAATGTGTAACATTTGCCCTATAACATACCAAAATGAACTTTCCAATGTGCTTACTAGTAGATAACCGTACGTGTACCGTCAAGGTTTACCGTAATAAAGACAGAGACGAACAAGCTCTCTAAGGTTCACAAAGATAGCAATTTCGTAAAAATAGTGATCGATATATATGGCACTGCATGATTGTTAAATCGATATTATCAGAGGCACTGCCCGATCGTTAAATTAATTTTAAAAGGGGCACGGCCCGTTCGTTAAATCGAAATTAATATGATAGGTATTTATCATAATCCAGCAGTGAACTGTCATTAAATTAATGGATACACATTTAGAATTTTTGTTGAAAAATGAAATCCAATAGCTGATTGAATTTGATAATTTAATTGATAAACTGTTTCGATGAAATCAATAGCAAAAAAAAGAAAAAATTGGAAATTAGATACTTGGGTACCACCATTAACTCGGAGGTCGGAAGTTTTTGGCGGGACCTTGGAGTGACATCTTGTGCTTTTTATTTTTAATTCATTTACTTTAGTTTTGCCCTTTTTATGTAATATTGGTAGCGTTTTGCGTGATATAGTTTGGTTTTTGTGCTTAAATGAAGCGGATTATAAATATAAACAAAGAGCATGCATTCTGGGATCCACAAAAATCCCCTAGATCGTTCTAACAAAGCGGCCGCCGTATTGTTGGACGCCACTTTGTTTATAATGTATATTAATTTGAAGACTTAAAAACATTGACACTGAAAACCCCATTTGTATATTGGAAAATGTTATGAAGGCTAAAAAATATTGACACTAGCAAGTGCTTTTGCGGCGCCAAAACAAGAACTTGGAGGTCGGGTATTAAAAATATCATAAAAAATTGGTACGCGGGTTTCTAGATACCAACACTAAATAGGAATGGGAATTTAGTAGCACCACCAACTTGGGAATAACGAATTAAATAACCACAAAACAAAAATAGCATCCATGGCTATTGTGGCAAGGGTTTATTGATTGATGGACGAAATAGAACACCACAACGTAGATATCTCCTCAATATTAAGCAAATGTATTTTTGACCTTAGGAGACGGCACCATCGTAGATAATTATATATTACTGGCGGTATGCCTGCGGCTCCGCACGCGTTTATAGTTACGGACAGTGGCGTAGCTAAGGGATGGGGGGCGCCCGACTATGTTCATCAGTTGTAGTTCTTTCTACCTATAAAAAATCGTAAATCTATGGCAGAGAGCATAACCGCCACTAATAAAATTATCTAGGTAACTATCATATCGTACCACGAGCATAATAAATTGATACTTAGAAAAAAAAATCGATCTGGGATTCCCCCAAAATTTAATACCCCGTTCGCGCATAACCAACGCTAATCAGGGGATTCCCTCGATATAGCGCTCGTCATTTGTATTGTGGATTGGGCCATTTCTTTTGTTTCAGACCGCATTCAATTCAATATTCTCTTACGTGAACGTGTGAACGTCTAGTGCAAAGTGTTTGTTAATTATTAGATATAAACAACATTTTTTGTATAAAAACCGATTTAATATAGTCGATTCTTGAAGATAATAAACAAGGTAAGCGAAGTATTTTTGTTATTACAGGTATTACTTACATTTTTAATTCATTTAGTATCTAATAGCAGTATCTTAGATTATTTTGAAAACCCCTTCAATTATTTTCTTTTCTTTTAATTACTGTGTATTTTAAAACTATATTATTGAGCCAACCTAAATGATAAATAGGTACCTACAGAAGGTAATTTAGACGGATTGCAGTAATATTTTTTTTGTTTAGCCTGGGTAAGTATTACTATCTACTAAAGGTATTTATTTATTAAAATAGGTTTTAAAGGCTTTGCTGGCGTAAAAAGATTTTATTTATATTTCTACACGTTTTACGATATTACTTTAGGTAATAATGTTTAATTGTAAATAATATACTTATTTTTAGTATTTACTTACATATTATTTTCCGATCTAATAGCAATGGGATTTGTTTACAAAAATTGGTTGCCTGTAAAGTCGGTATACGGGCGAAAGTTTTACGTGACAACGACTTTATGTCTGTCTCTCTCGCTCTTAGGCGGGCTAACCATGCCCGAGTGGAAGGGACGCGTGCCTCTCACTCGCTCTCATTGTGAGCGCATAACGTGAGCGGAGCGTAACGCAGTTTCTTGAAGCGTCACCCGGCAAACCAATTTATAAGACGTTGTCACGTCAAAAACGGAATATATTAAGTTTAGATTTTTGATGGAAAGTAATCATATCATACAACTTCGCGTACGTTGATTTGGCTTCGAGATGAGTAGCTCGAGCACTCGTGGCACGGATATCACAATCAACGGTGGAGTATTTAACTAGTATTTTTCTAATAATACTTAAATACATATTTACACCCAGACGCAGGATTGTTAATTTATATAAAAATATATTTCACAAAGCTAGTTACGTAACGTGTAGGTGTTTATTTACTGTTATAATTAGTTTATAAAATCAACGTATCACTTACTAACTAAAAATATTTTTTAGAATACCCAGAACGAAATATGCCTCGGGGAATTTATACTTCGAAAAGAGAAAGCGGGTTTCAACAGAGAAAAGCCAAAAAGGCTAAAATTGATGAAATTCAGAGCATGTCCTATTCTCTTTTCAAATATGTCACAAAAGCAGATAGCTGCCAAAGTTCAAGTAAAGTACCTGAATCTCCTGCTGACGAAAGTTATGATTCACATCTTGGAGACTCACATTCAGATAGCAAAATCGAAAATAAAGAATCAATGAAGGCGACCCAGGACCTTGACGGAATCAAAATAAATAATCAAAATGACGCCGTTAATGCTACTTTCGGAGATAGCATTAGCTTCGAAGAATCACTTCATCACTTGAGAGATGTTTCACATTGGAGTTTACCGGTGCCTGATAATGTTCGCATTGACATAATAAAAAAGGGCAGTGAACATTTCCAGAACAAAGAAGGACCGTTTCCCACTGTATCTCGTCATTTTTCACAGGAATGGTTTTTTAAACAGATGCCTAGTGGTGAAAAAATTCTACGATCATGGATGGTATTTTCTCCTATATCAAATAACCTGTACTGTTTTTGCTGTCAGTAACATACAAACAACATTTACAACTGGATTTCAGAAGTGGTGGAAACTAAATCCTAAAGTATTGGACCATGAAACTTCATGTGAACATTTAGAAAATTTCGAAAAGTGGAAAACTTTGGAAATGAGATTAAAATCTCACACCACAATAGATGATGCAACCTTGCAATTAATGAATACGGAAAAACAAATGGAAAAATCTTTTATCTACATTATTAGATATAACATTGTTTTTGGTTAAACAAAACCTAGCATTTCGTGGACATGATGAAACTGTGGCGCCTCATTCGTCACTATTTTTGTACTGGCTGTTTCTAAACGTTAATATTAAAAATACTTTGGTGATGACATTTCAGAAGAGATATAAAAATTTAGACTGTTGTTTCACGTCACGTTATGTACTAAAACCTGTATTATTTTATTACAAAGTAAATGTGCTATAGCCCTACTGACTAGTATTATTATTGAATCCACCAAATTGGTGACCCCGACGTGATTTGTCAGTAGTAGTGTCCAGGCGGTTTTTATAATATCATATGTGGGTAGATCGCGATACCGGGGTTGGCGGCAAGGTGAGACTTTTTTTGTGACGACCGTCAGTAAAAATTAATCACGGGTCGAGAGCGGACGACGCAGGGTGTTATTTCATTGATTTATATAGAAATCCTGGAAATAAAGGACAAAACCTTAGAGTTGACTTTAGTACATGTGTGTGTGGCAGTATAGCGGTGCACCGCAAGCTGAATTCGCTACGATCAAGGTTAGTGGTTTGCTTCATATGGTTTTATGAAAACACCTGGATTGGGGAAACCAAGCCATCCTCGTTTGGTAGAACATTTTCTAGGAGATTCGCGATATCAAGTAGTATCACATATTAAGGAAATACTAGTGCCAGGAACTGCAATCGTGTTTAGCTTCAAACTATACGAGCCAGATCTTATAAGTTCTGCTAGCTATTCGTCAGTTTCATGCAACTTGGCAAGGGTTTCGTACTCTTGCTCAAGAGTAATGGCACTGATTCGTGGCATAGCGTCGGCTACGACATTGTATTCTCCTCTGATATGTTGTATATCAGTAGTAAACTGGCTTATAAAAGACAATTGGTTAAGTTGGGATGGAGGTAACTTATCTCTCCGTTGTACAAAAGCATACGACAGTGGCTTATGATCAGTAAAAATCGTACAATGCTGAATCTCCAAAATATATCGAAAGTGTTGTACACTTTCGTACACCGCTAAAAGTTCCTTGTAAAAGGCCGGCAATTGAAACTGTTTTGGGGTAAGCGTCTTACTGAAGAAAGCAAGCGGGACCCATTCTCCCTTATTTCGCTGCTGCAAACAAGAACCAATGTGAACGCTAGAGGCGTCGGTAAAAAGGCCTAGTTCAGCACCGTATATTGGATGTTGAAGAAGCGTGGCATCACTAAGGCTCCTCTTGCAGGCTTCAAATTGTTCCAGCAGCTTAAGTGTCCAGAGGTATGGTTTAGCACCCTTGCTGTGCGTGGAAACAAGAACTTCAATCAATGGCGCTTGAAACTGTGCAGCTTTGGGTATGAAATGGCGATAAAAATTTATCATTCCCAAAAACTTTCGCATCCCTTGCATGGTTTCAGGTGGAGGGAAATCTAGGAGATTTTGGACACGATCCTTAGGAGGACTTGTACCTTCAGCATTGATCAGGTAACCTAGAAATTTTACTTCGCTAACACCAAGAATACACTTAGACGGATTGAGAACAACACCATACTCTTGAAAACGCTTAAAAAGGGTGCGTAAATGTCTTCCGTGACTAGCTTCGTCTTCTGGAGAAAAAACGAGTACATCATCTATATATGGAAAACAAAAATCGAGACCCCGTGTGACCTCGTTCAAAGCGCGATAATCGCCACATGGACGCCAGGTGTTATCTTTTTTGGTGGTCATATGTAACGGAGATGATCAAGCACTTTTAGATGGTCGGGCTATTCCGCAACGCACCATGGCTTCAAACTCCTGCTTGGCTGCATGGAGTTTCTGAGAAGCCAACCGACGGGGCCGGCAAGAAACCGGGGGTCCGTCAGTGGTTTTTATAAAATGCACAGTGTTGTGTTTTACAATCCTAGGCACACCAGGAGGTCGAGTTATGTCTGGAAACTCTGCGCTAAAATATTAGCAAAACTTGAACTACCTACCAGAAAACACAGCTTTGACACTATCTTGTTGCGATTGTGCAATTGAAGCACAGACAGACAACTTGGTAAGGCTGTCAATTAGACACTTGTGTCGGCAATCTGATAATAAGTTATAAAAACTAAGAAAATCAAAGCCTATTATAGCTGTACTAACATCTGCGATGACAAAATTCCAATCAAAAATCCTTCTTAAACCTAGATCTAAACGAAGTTGAATGCAACCATAAGTTTTACTTGAAGTACCATTGGCAGCGCCAAGATGGTAGTCATCTGGTTGCACATGATTTCTTAAATATTTTTTAAGAAAACCACATGTGTCTGAGCCGGTGTCAATTAAATACTGCCGCTTGGAAACCCGATCAGTAACAAATAAACGGCGGCCGGGAGATAAACAATCAGTTGCCGCCTCTACTAATTGTTGATCCAGTTTTCCGGAGGAATCCAATTGCATGGTTTGGTACACTTAGTTATCTAGTCTAATTCTAATTCTAAGCTAGTAAGTTAGCCCTACGCAACCGGTGTTTTTCTATAGATCGGCTACGAGAACGACTACGCAAGCGAGTTGAGAGACTAGCAACTTGTTGAGTATGCTCATCAAGTCTGATCGTTCCATTGTTTCATTGAAAGAAGAGCTGGACGATGTCGGAGCTGAACAAGCCATTACATTATAATTATATGTTTCTAAAATTTTATCTGCTATATCGTCAATTGGCAGATCAGCATGTGATGCCAAAATAGCCTGAACGTGTTGTGGGAGACGGCGCAACCATAACTGACGAAGAAAGTTTTCATCTAAAGGTGATGATCCTGTCAGAGAACGGAGATGTCTCCGAAACTGTGAAGGTTTTCGGCCACCAATTTCTTCACCATCTAATAATTTACGAATACGTGTCTCCTCAGATACAGATAATCGTTTAATCAACTCATGCTTAAGCTTACTGTACCGTTGTCCAGTAGGTGGAGGATGAATAACAACATCCTCAATTTCTTGACCATATTTTTCATCAAGATGAGCGACTATATAGTTAAATTTAGTGCAATCAGTGGTTATACCTGCTATATCGAATTGAGCCTCCGCTACAGCAAACCAATACTCAGGTCGATGAGGCCAAAATGGAGGTACTTTCGCTGAAATTTTAAAAATTTGAGATTCATTTTCCCTGGAAAGACGCGCTTGTAAAATAGTATTCTCCTCTTTAAGCTTATCAATTTCCATTTTAAACTTCTCATCAGCCATATCACGTGATTAAACCAAAATGACCAAAAATATAAAAAGTTTGACGTGGGGGAGAATGTGACACCTTAACCGCTTTACAGCAAAAATGTAAAAGAAAAAAAAATGAATATTAGACACAAAAATTAGGCTAATATGTCTTATTCTATTTGTAACAGTGTTAAATACAAAGTATAGTATTTAATTTCTTTAAAAACAAAACAAAACAAATTAAACGACTTAATAAAATATTAATTTAAAAATAATTCCAAAATTGTCGTATACAAATGGAAACGCACTCCCTTACGATTATAGTTATTGGTGTTATTGTTGACATGGAAACCATGAAACAGTCATGACAAAATATTTGTTGATAAAACTGACGTTTAATATTATTTATAAAAACATATTAATTGGTAGTACACAGAATTATTTAGGAGATTAAAAATAAGGTTATAGATTGTTGGTATGCACTCTCATAATAATGGAAACACGCACCAATGCACTTACACTACTATAATATACCACAGCGTTGCCAGGTGGAGGTCCTGTCCTCCGCAAATTTGGCCGCTGTTGTCACGGCCAGCCCTTGACGATTAGTTGCGACTGTGACAGTTCGACAATATATATTATTTTGGATATAATTATGCTGTTATTGTATTCGAGCATCGGTCACAAACGTCGGTGGTCACCAGTTGATATATCCATAAATGTTATGTTTATATTCCAAGGGCCGTCATATAAAGGTAATTTCTTAGAACTAGTTAAACTGCTGTCAAAGTATGATGCAGTACTCAAAGAACATATACTATATTTGGAGCAGGAAAAATCACCTAAAGTAACATAATTATCGCCAGAAATACAAAATGAGTTCATAAATGTTTTAGCTAATTAAGTAAAATGTCAGCTTGTCAACGAAATTAAATCGGCCAAATATTTCGGAATCATGTTTGATAGCACACCTGACGTTTCACATGTCGATCAAATGTCTGAAGTGATTCGTTATGTAAAAATTAATAATAGAAAAGTAGAAGTCAAAGAAGTATTCTTAGGATTCTTTCCTTTACATGGAAAAAAGCAGCTGATTTAAGCGCTGAAATACTAAAGAAGCTTGAAAACGATGGCTTGGATATTATGTGTCGTTCTCAAGGTTATGATAATGCTGCAGTTATGAGTGGTATACACGGAGGAGGGCAAGCTATTATAAAAAACAATAAAGCAATTTTTATTGGTTGTATAGATCATTCAATTAATTTATGCGGCCAACATTCGTTCGTACAAAATGTGACTTGTGTTACATTTTTCGGAGCAGTGGAAACAATATTTAACTTTTTTTCAACTTCCACAAGCCGTTGGGAAGTGCTCCTCCATCACAGCAAAGCATCTGTTAAAAGACTTTCGACAACGCGCTGGAGTGCTCATTATGGTGCAGTAAAAGTATTGGCTGAAAATTTTGATGGGATAATATCTGCAATTGAGGAACTATGTGACCAAGACGTAAATTTAGAAACTAGAGGTGCTGCACAAAATTTTATGCCTGCTGTGTGCAATTTCTCATTTCTTTGTTTTCTTTTCTTTTGGAATGATGTGCTAAGGGAAGTGAACAATGCTCAGATTGCATTACAAAGTAAATGTTTATGTGTTGATGAAATAATCATAAAACTAGAAGCACTTCGTCTATTCATTGGAGGGAAACGGTTGCATCTAGCAGAAGAGTCAATAGATTTTGCTGTACAAAAATCGAAAAAATACTACATTTCGATGGAACGACGAATTCGTCGAAAGAAACGCATGCCCGGTGAATTAGCATCGTCCACCGATGCTGAACTTACACTTAGAGCGGAACTTCAAAAGGACATGTTAGAATGTCTTGACAGATTCAATATTGAACTCGAAACAAGAGTAAAGTCCATTAAAGACGTAGCTTCATTGTTTGAGGTTGTGCAGTCAAAGACCTTGCTTTCGGCAAACATTGAACAGTTAAAATTTGCTATGTCAAAATTTACTAACCTTTACGATGAAGTATCAGAAACAGAACTCCTTTTAGAAATACCAAGATTGAGAAGACATTTAAAAGCTGCTAATATTACTGCCTCTAATTGGGTGACACTGAACTTTTTGAAATTTATTGTGGAATGGGATTTTACAGAATCTCTTCCGAATCTAACGGTCGCACTAAAGTTATTTATAACAATATGTGCACCAGTTGCTTCATGTGAGAGAAGTTTCAGCAAATTAAAATTAATAAAAAATTACTTGCGGTCTACAATGACTGAAACCAGATTAAACAATCTTGGTATTTTAACGATAGAACATGAAGCAACACAAAATATAAATTTTGAAGACGTGATTTCGGAGTTCGCTACTGTCAAAGCTAGAAGGAAGAAATTTTAATTTTTAACAAAGTAATTTGTTTCACATAATATTCAAATATTTGTAATAGATACTCGTATTTTAATAAAACGTAAATGATTATAACTTTTTTTATTTTAACAGTTTCGATTGAGTTTTGGGGTGACACCTATAAAATCCGCCCCGGGTGCCACCTATGCTAGCTACGCCACTGGTTACGGAGTAGTTATTTACATCCAGTACCTAACTTTATTTTAACTCATATTGTTGACAATTCATATGCCGTATCAATTGAGGAATGGCGTGTATTTCCCGTGTAGAATTTTTATCAAATAATTCTTTTTATTTCTTTCTTACCATAAGCATTAATATGAATATCCCTAATTTGAGACGACGGATTCTTCAAACAAACTTTCACCCGAGTTTTATTTTCACCATATGTGGAAAATCACAATAAAATGATTCTCTTTTAGTAAAACTGTATAATTCAGATAATTTACAATAGGTTTATCGTCTATAATATATAAACTCCCGCGAGCAGCGATTGACAGCGCACGTTATTAAAACAGTAATTATGCCGTACTACGTAGTTAAACAGTTAAAAGACACTTCAGCCAATATAAAAAGTATACTTTACTATAATTTAATAAGCAATTATTAGAAATACAATACATTTCCTATTAAGTATAACCATTATCGCACATGCGCATTTGGTATTCCCATATTTTGTTCATAGAAACTTTCATCCGCTATTTTCTACCATTAAAGTTTCATTTTCGCTACAAAAAGTACTTACTCTATGTCCTTTCCCAAGGTCCAATCTATCTCTATAAAAAAAATCATCAAAGTTGGTTCAGCGGTCTAGGCGAGAAAACGTAACAGACAGACAGAGTTACTTTCGCATTTATAATATTAGTATGGATAATTACCGAAACAGTCCCACTTGAAGTAGGTAGTGAATACTTAAGAAACTAACAAAACCCACGACCATCAAAACCTGTCGAAGCGAAATAGAAAATATATTGTGATAGAAGTGGCAGTAATGAACATGCATCAAGCTATAAAAATTCATGAGTTAAGGTTGTGAGGTTATTCTTCACATTTGTAGATCTTAAAAAGACCTACAAAATATCAGCGAGAGCATTTTTGTCTTCTAAGGATCACCAATAATAAGCATTTTTATCTTTAAAATTACCGGGAGCAGGGGTAGCACAATTCGCGCATCTGCTCGATCGACTGCATTCTTAAGTCCACGGGAGCGCAGCCGTGGATACAGCTAGTATAAAATATTATGATTTGTTCTAACAGGTGAAGTTTTATTTAATAAAAATATAATACGTAAAATAGAAAATATACTGGAGCGATCTATCAATATTAAGTGCCCGAATTTTAGGACTATTTGGTTTGGCAGGAATTTTTGAGACAACCTACCACGAAAAATAAATATGATTTTTACGCCTATATTATTTATTGTGTTTTTGTACTAAAGGTAGTTTTTTTTTTTGCAAAACACATCAGCTTCAGATACTAATTTCTGTATTTGCAGTATCCAGCATATGAGTAATCTATGAAAAAAAAGTTCACAAATTGTATTAAATTTAATTTATAGATACTTAAGTATAACATTTTGTATTGAAATACATTTGAAAGTAATTAATTTTCTTTTCTTAGAAATATTATATTTGTAAGGTGTGTACACAACAGTCCAACAAACTATATATTATGACAGAACGAGTTTGTAAGCAGGAACAACGGTAATAAGGCACATATGCTAAACAGAAATTAAATGCATAGGAAATGAAATGATTTTGCTGTAACATAGAAATCTACCTAGACTTTTATATAATATTCTAAATGTAGGTATTTTTGTAAAAAGTTTCTTTTTTTCCTTACATGAAATGTAAAAAAAACGCGCAAGCAAATCTGTTAACAATAATAAAAGACAGTTTTCTAAAGTTGGTGAAAAACCCTTTTTTTGCATACATTCATTTCTGTGATTTCTTTTATTTCAGGCAGACAATACATTTTTTCCTTAAAATATATAAATGGAGTTTTAAATATTTTTCAATAACTTTAGGTGGGTTTCTACCATTATATTTTCATATTTTTAGCACTTATGTATCCCCCCCTACTTAAAACCATTCTAGTTCACTATAAACAACACTGGCTATCTATTCATTGGATATAAATATGTTAACAAATAATATGTTGTTCCAAGTTATACATTGATTTTCACCAAATTGTGTAAATAAAAAGTATGAAAGCCAATGTAGAACATTTTGTCACGTGTCAATAGCTGGTCTGTACACAACATACAAATAATAAAGTTACAAAAAAAATGTTCCCACTTCTTACAACAAAATTTACTTATCGCTAAGTTGATTGTCAAATAAAGTACCTATCTGAAAAATAATGAATGAATAATAATTGAACTAAAACTTTTTTCTAATATGATTTTAATTGATATTCATACACAATTATTGATAATATTAAAAAAAAAAATCTATTCGAAATTGTTATTTTCTTTATCAGTAATCAATAAGATAAACCAATTGAAAACTAACATTCAAAACTAATATACCATTTGAATTGCAACTTGAAATATTTGCAAGCATTTTTAATTATGAAAATTTAAACAATAAAACCAAGTATATTAAGGGCTCGTGTAGATGGCGCCGCCGCCACATAATTCCTATATCTATAGTGTTGCCACCCGTACTATATTTTAGTTAATTGTACTATATATTATAGAAAAATACTATATTTTCAGCGCTAATTCAACTGTCGTGCTTATTTTATATTCTTTTGTTAATGGCCACAGAAGGGCAAATTATCATTGTTTATTTTCATTTTGTTTGAAGTTTCTAGAAAGAAATAACATCAACATTTTAGATGTCTATAATATTATGAAAAAAATTAAAGTACGAATTAGAGCAGCGCAAAGTAGATCACTTATTTGGATAAATATGGCAAACAGAAAAATGAATTAAAAAAAACTCCCGACTTTCAAGTGGGATTTATAGAACCTGTTGTTATTTATTGAAAAAACCTTAATATAATATATTTAAATAAAATGTTTGATTTTAACCCTACTTAATCAATGCCAATTTCTGAATTTAAACACGAAAATTAAATTTAGATAATAAATTTAACACTATTAACGTCAATAATTTGCACAACAACAAAGTGTTTGAATCTAAAAATAGTAATGAAAAATAGCATATGCTATTGAAAAGCACAGATACAAATTTATGAAATATAATATGAAAGTTATGACACAGAGAAATTACTTTGATGATTTCTTTTCTCTCTACTTGGGGCAGTCCGATTGGCGGAATACCTCCCTCTACAAAAGATCACAGCTAAATAACCATGTGTTCTGTGATAAGTAGGGTTTCCAGAGCTCCTTTGGGTAGAATGGTTCAAAGTCGGCAAAGCGCTAGTGATACCTATGGAATTTCAAGCATCCATAGGCTACGGTATCCACTTATCATCAAACAAGTCATATGTTGTTGTGTGCTATAAATAATGTTCATCAAACTAAACAGGGAGATAATTAACCTTTGATTAACAATAAGCATCAGTCTCATTGTACTTTTATTCTCATCAATTTATTTATGACTGGGAAATGAAGGCCTCGCAAAGCTGATATCGCTGATGTCTGCATTTAGTCTAGCGCCGCGACTATCTTTCGCTTTGTATATACAGATTAACTAATACAACTTGTTGTTTACTTTTTACTAAAACTTTTTAACTCATTTTTTGCCAAGGCAGTCTGTGCTTTTTTTGTAAATTATGCATTTTATTGTAAATTATATATTTTTGGAATATGCTTACCAAGTCTTTCAATTTGATAACCATGTTGTACGATCAAGTCAAGAAAAAAATAAAATATATAGCCATAATACCATCATATTAAACTTCACAAAAAGCCAATGTTACTCAAAATGATCTAAGAATTCTAAGGATACTCTAAACATAAGCGGTTGCGGCACATCCGTGGCGCCGTCTACACAAGCCCTTACAGTTTCATTTCCTTCATCAAATTCAATATTTGAAATTACATAAATACAATAATTTGCAAAGAGGATTTTGCATTCATATCTAGAGTAATTTGTGTTGCGACTGTTAGCAAAATGTTCAAGAAACTTAAATTTTATTTAATTGGTGACATCACATTTTGACATACCATAATCTAATACACCTACTATCAAAGCACCTATTCTTCATTATTGGCTTCATCTGGGGCAGGTGTGTGCCACGTAAGTCGTTCTTCATAAAATTGTATGACTACTTGTGGGCACCGCACATTAGCCTGTTTTGCTGGAACAAGGTCTGCTTCATCAGTGCTCTGCCATTTCATAAGGAACATCAGTTCCCCACTACTGTCCGTTGCGCCTAAAAAGATGATGTAATATTTATGAAAAATTATAAATGTAACTTTACAAATGAAACCAAATTAAGAATATTATTTAATTTTAAACAACTTATAATTGAACAGAAAATAAAAATGTTAAAAATGTAATAAATGTATTACAGATTGCATAAAAATAATATCTTAAATTAACTAATATACCAACTAACCAATAATCTTTTCTGGTTCCAACCCACGGTCAAAACCAGATACTTTCTTGTCATCACTTTTACTTTTCTTAGCACCTTTCAGATCTGGTGTCGCTGCTGTCAATTTTCTTTTTTTAGGATCCTTTTCAATTTTTGCAGTTTTGCCCTCTGTAAGAAGTATTTATTTTAATTATGAAATGCAAGTAGATTGATTATTTAACATTGACTATTCCAAGTAGAGCAGTTTTTATGCAAATGCAGTGTTGTTATAGAATAAACCAGATATTATCTACAAATTTAGATTTACAATATCTCCCTCTAGCACCTAAGTGGTAACCAGATAAGCATCATAAATATTTGTAAAACAAAAAGCGATTACTTTACCAGCTTCTTTCTTTTTTCTAGCTTCTTCAAATGTCTGTATTAAATCAGGACAGTCAAGGTTTTCCTCAGGCTCCCACGTGTTATCTTCATCACTGTAGCCTTTCCACTTCAAGTAATACTCTACCTGTTTATACAATTGATTATAATTCAGGGTATGAAATTATCAATTGTGCCTGTGTATCATTTAATTGAAGCAAATTAAAAATTTTCAACTATTATTATGATTATTTATAATTAGCTTAATGTAAAACAGTAAGCTACACAGCATCAAATGCAAAAATCTGTGTTCAATATCTTTATCCTGTTGTATGTAATCTGTTGTCATTCAATTAAAAAATATGTAATTATAAATATTTATGCAGATTTTTATTTATTTTCCCAGATCATATAAAAAAATACCTTTCCGTTTCGTACACGACGATCCAAGACTTTCTCTACAGAAAACTCTTCTTCTCCTTCTGGTTCATCTTTTTTCTTATCGGCCATTATGACTGTAATTTAATATCATTTCTGACTTCAACTTTCAGGTTTGTATAAATAAATCTGTACATAATGGTTAAATCCAACAAATATTAGAGTTACTATATCTGTTCCCCAAAAATGATTATGTAGACAAGTCGACTTGCTTCAAAATTGGCATCACAATTGCCTAATTTATATGGTGAATAAGTTAGTTACTCACCACACTTGTGAATTTTTGAAAGTAGGACTTACCACACGAATGTTACTTTAAATGGCCACCTTGAAAAATACGCATTATTGAATTGTCAACATATTCACACTTTGTACAAATATATTTGTAGGAAAATTGTTATAGATGAGGTGATATTGAATAGGACTATTTCTTCTGATGCTTTTGTGGTAAGTTTATGTTATGTATCAGAATCATTTACTTAGTTTATTTTATTCTTGCCAATAATGAAATTTTTCAAATATTTAATTATAGTTTTTGTTATAAGATTGTAAATTACAAAATATGAAAGGAGAGAATAATAATAAATAAAAAAAATAAACAAATTAAGCCACCAGCCTCTTCTGTGTATATTGGATTTTAAAAACCTAATCGGTACTGAATACAAATAGTAGATATAAACTTATTATTAATGAAATAAAATTTAAATGCATATGTGAAATTTTTATGCATTTTAGAAAGAACCATACTTATCATTACAGCTAAATTTATTGACTAGTCTTTTACACTCTTCTTCTTCTTTTTTGATGTCTTACCCTTAAAACATGTTTTTCTCTATAAGTCTCTATTAGTAGAATCTATAAATTAATATTTTAATAATGAGATGCTATACTATACAATGTCTTTTCCTATAAAAATATACAGTAAAAAGATTTCAACGCCAAGGGTACTGAAAACATTTGAACAATGAAATCATAAATTATCAATAATCAAAACATTACCCACAAGCTCAAAATTGTTCTTTTCTCTTTCAAGGACAGTATTATTTACAATGTTTATAAACAGGTAGATCATGCTAGACAAGAATTTTGTTCTCATGTTATTTTCAAAAAACTGTTTGGACTAGTTGTGTACTTTAACGAAATTGGGATTTTAATCAAAAATAGGTAGTTAAACAATAATTATTAGAATATTGATAGCCGACAAGTATTGTAAAGTAGCTAAACATACCAAATAGTAGCTAAAATAGATGAAATGGTAAAGTTTTGTCGATCAAAACAACGCTAAAATTCTATCCCGCCATTTTGAATATACAAGGAAAGCTAACCAATTTATTTATTGTTATAATAAATACATCTGTAAAAATCAGTTTCATTAAGATAATTACATAAAACTTAAAACGATAGTGTATAATATATTAGTAAATTTTCTTTTCTACGTTTTTAAATAATAGAAAACAATAATTACCGGTTTTACGAACACGCCTGCGTGCTTACTAGGGATGAAATGATGAATTAGTGTATTATCTATGGACAGTGTTGCCAACACTGTATTTAGAAATAGAGCTAGAAGGTTATGAAAAAGGAGCTAAAAAAGAGCTAATTACTTTAGTTAAAAAGACCTAAATAAAAAAGTATGTGGAAATAACATTTTAATCAATGGCTTATACTGACATATAAACAAACAAAGATCAAAGATCTTAACTTATACGATAATGGCTAATAATCTTAAAAGATAAAGCGAAGAATTTCTAAGTTCTAAGACAGTATTTACAAATTGGCAAATGTCGGATAAAATATGATTAATTATCGTCATCAGAACAATCATTTATTAAATTTATAAATGCTATTCCACTTGTAGTTGGTTCTTCTTCATTCGCCCTTGAGTTTTCGTAAGTTACCATTGTACCTATTTCTTTAAATACATCTTTCGGCAATTCAAGCTGTGACAACATTTTTTGACTCGTCGTAATCCTGATTTGATCGTGATCCTGATCCTGTTTGTTTCGTAATTTGTTCTTGATAATATTAAGCTGACTAATACCCTTTCAACTTTAGCGTTAGACCAGGGCAAAGAAATTATTGAAAGAGCGAAAGAACACAATTCTTTGAAAGGATTCATGTCAGCCACATCTTTGCATAGTAAGGCCGGATACAGTGCTTCACCAACCATCAGTGCGTATGATCCGTCCTGACGGAACCCATTAAACGACCGTCAGTTCGTAGCTTTCAGTGCTTTACTATCTTCGTAAACGTGTAAGGAACAGAAGACGTAGATATCACGTACACCTAATCGCCACCCAAAGAGCATTTCAAGAGGAATTCACTACTTTATATTGATTATTGCGCGAAGATGAAGATTTTTTTTATTAATTCGGAATGTCGATCAAAAGTATTGATGAATTATAAGCGAAATTACAAGACAACTTAAAACATCAACCTTATATCACCTGTGGAAAGACTTTTTTTGACGATAATACACATATCCGTGTGGTCGGTCTACCGGTCGGTGCAGCACTGAACGTGTTTATTTGTTTCCATAGCGCGTCGGTCGACACACGGAAATGCGTAGCAATAAGCTCGTGTGTACGGTCAGTCCAGCACTGTAATGATTTATGAATTTTCATACAAATGAGAAGCATGACTAACGTACGCACTGACGGTCAGTTTAGCACTGTAACTGGCCTAAAACTTCATATCAAAATGCTATTGTGTTATTCTTCTTTCCCACGGCACTAGGGCGATGTTATCCCATTGCGTTTCCTCTTTAATTTGAACCAATTTTGAAAAGCAGTTTCAGAAAGCCATTCTCCTCGGAATTTTTATGTGTATGACTTACTCGATGACATTTTGCACGTTACACCTGTCTATAATAATACTAAATGATTCAAGTTATAGCTACACCAAAAAAAAATCAACACAAAATACACTCCGGATACATATATTAATGAAGAAATGCGGTAATTCTCGTGGATTATGATAGGATTCCAGGGAATTCCCAACGGATCGCTAATTTAATTCCTATAAATTTATAGACAATAGACGTAGGATAGGTAGTAATGGTTGCGTTCAATTTTCATAAAAGATTCGGATACACGCGTAAAAATTTATGAGAAAATTATATCGATTTTTTTTCAAGGTGTGGAATAGAGCTAAAATTCTATGAAAAAGAGCTATGGAGCTAAACACGTTTTTTTGGAGCTAACTCATTATAAATAGAGCCGAATTTAGCTCTAAAAGAGCTAAATTGGCAACACTGTCTATGGATGCTACTTACGAGTAGCGGTAGGCGATTAAGAGTATATTTTTCATTCAATTATGACAATATATTGATATAACTCGATTATAGCCATTAGTAATTACTAATATTAGTATATATTTCGATGATGAGTGATCATTCATAGTTGCCCGATTGCACCCTCTGTTATGTGCTGCAAGCAAAATTTCTACGAGACACAAGCTTACGCTCTACAAGATGTGTATCCGACCGATTATGACATATAGCTGCGTTGTGTTCGCACATATGCCAAGATATAATTGGGATCGTTTACAAACCATCCAGAATAGGTTTCTTCACCGCCTTACGGGCGCCCCTTGGTATGTTCGTATGGAAGATCTCCATAGAGATATGGACCTTCCTTCGATACAGGCATATGCCAAACACTTTTCTCGCTCTTATTTCGACACCGCGTCGAACCACGCGAATCCTTTAATCAAAGCGGCAGCTTCTTATGTTCCCGACCCCAATACCTGCCGGAGTAAACGCCGGCCGCGTAATATCTTCACTGACCCGCTCGACCAAATCGAAACAGCAAACGCGTTCTATTCCACTGCCTCTCCAAACAGAGCGTGCCACCGCCCACGCCCGCTTAACCACCGTTCTCTCCGCAGAGGACGGGCGGTCAACTTCGGTCCCGCACACCCGTCACGTCCACCCTCTCTAGCGGCAACCCAAGCCTAGGTCCGTTCCTCGGTGTGAAGCCCTTGGGTCAGGCAGCCACCCGCGCGATACAAGTGATACTATACGTGCAACACTTAGCTACCCACATACAACATTACACACGTATGAACACATACACGTGCACACCACACAGGTATGTAGGTTCTGTAAGGGACCTTTTTTTTTCTTTTTTTGCGCTAGTTAGACTATTGCGCTAGTTAGTGTAGAAAAACCATTCAGATTACTAAATACACATACGCATGGAACGTGCTTATGAGTATATGTTAGTTAGTTCGAATTCTCTTAGGATTAGGGAATTAGATAGATCGCGACCTTTTCGCATTCGCGACGACCGCCCGAGCCGAGGTTTGGCCACTCTTGCACCCTCGTGCGGTTCGTCACAAACTTTCGCGGCTGAGTGCCCTAAGCGCTCGCCCCCATGTCCGGTGAAGCTGTAAAAGCCGCAGTGGCTCTGTTTTTGGATAGGGCCCCTAAGGCTAACAGTGTAGTCAGTTCAAAAAAAAAAAAAAAAAGATCAGTCATAATCGAATTACCTTTAGTATTACTAATTTGATAGAATTAGCAATTATTACAACCGAACGACCTTTTTTTAAGTTAATTGTAATATAATTATGTTCTTGTAAATAACTTTGTGTACGACAGCGCGACCTTTTTAAAGTGAAACTTTTATTAGATCGTCTCAAAATTTATGGTCTGTGTGTTGCATGTCGCATGACGGTCGGCCGCGGAGTATGCATGGCGGCGCCTATAGTTCGCAGCAACTGACCGTGTAGTGTATAGACTATTACTCATTTGTGAATTTTTAGTTAAATGTCTATAATGTGAAAAAAAAATACACTTTTACCGTGGTTTCATAAAACCACACAATCAATTTTTTTTAGTTTCCCATTCTACATTTTTAATAATTACATATCTCAATTCAGTCATCATTCATAATCGCCCACCTCTGAATATATAGGGCTATAATACAAAATGTTTTACTTATGTATCTATAAATTAAATTTAATACAATTTGTGAACTTTTTTTTCATAGATTACTCATATGCTGGATACTGGAAATACAGAAATTAGTATCTGAAGCTGATGTGTTTTGCAAAAAAAAAAACTACCTTTAGTACAAAAACAATAAATAATATAGGCGTAAAAATCATATTTATTTTTCGTGGTAGGTTGTCTCAAAAATTCCTGCTAAACCAAATAGTCCTAAAATTCGGGCGCTTAATATTGATAGATCGCTCCAGTATATATTCTATTTTACGTATTATATTTTTATTAAATAAAATTTCACCTGTTAGAACAACTTATAATATTTTATACTAGCTGTATCCACGGCTGCGCTCCCGTGGACTTAAGAATGCAGTCGATCGAGCAGATGCGCGAATTGTGCTACCCCTGCTCCCGGTAATTTTAAAGATAAAAATGCTTATTATTGGTGATCCTTAGAAGACAAAAATGCTCTCGCTGATATTTTATAGGTCTTTTTAAGATCTACAATTGCATACTACGTTAATTCGTTATATTGTAGTACTAGATGTTCACAAAGAATAACCTCACAACCTTAACTCATGAATTTTTATAGCTTGATGCATGTTCATTACTGCCACTTCTATCACAATATATTTTCTATTTCGTTGTGACTGGTTTTGATGGTCTTGGGTTTTGTTAGTTTCTTAAGTATTCACTACCTACTTGAAGTAGGACTGTTTCGGTAATTATCCATACTAATATTATAAATGCGAAAGTAACTCTCTGTCAGTTACGTTTTCTTGCCTAGACCGCTAAACCAACTTTGATGATTTTTTTTATAGAGATAGATTGGACCTTGGGAAAGGACATAGAGTAAGTACTTTTTGTAGCGAAAATGAAACTTTAATGGTAGAAAATAGCGGATGAAAGTTTCTATGAACAAAATATGGGAATACCAAATGCGCATGTGCGATAATGGTTATACTTAATAGGAAATGTATTGTATTTCTAATAATTGCTTATTAAATTATAGTAAAGTATTCTTTTTAAGATTGGCTGAAGTGTTTTTTAACTGTTTAACTACGTAGTACGGCATAATTACTGTTTTAATAACGTGCGCTGTCAATCGCTGCTCGCGGGAGTTTATATATTATAAACGATAAACCTATTGTAAATTATCTGAATTATACATTTTTACTAAAAGAAAATCATTTCATTGTGATATTCCACATATGGTGAAAATAAAACTCGGGTGAAAGTTTGTTTGAAGAATCCGTCGTCTCAAATTAGGGATATTCATATTAATGCTTATGGTAAGAAAGAAATAAAAAGAATTATTTGATAAAAATTCTACACCGGAAATACACGCCATTCCTCAATTGATACGGCATATGAATTGTCAACAATATGGGTAAAAATAAAGTTAGCTACTGGATATAAATAACTACTCCGTAACTATAAACGCGTGCGGAGCCGCAGGCATACCGCTAGTAATATATAATGAATAATTATGCTATGATGGTGCCGTCTCCTAAGGTCAAAAATAGATTTGCTTAATACTGAGGAGATATCCACGTTTTTCTTTTTATAATATGGTACGACTGAATATTGATACCACGATACGAGTAATTATATCACCAGATACCTACTCGGTACTCGTTTCCGAAGTATCGACACCAAAAGTATTTAGTATTTAATGCGAAGTTTCGATTATGTACTCGTATTTAGATATGGGCGATTAAGAATGATAAACATAATTGAGGTATTCAAGAATGATTTACATAATCGAGTTACTTCAATGACGAGTGATCATTCTTAATTGAATTACGATAATGAGCCCTTATATATTCTAAAGTATACAGTTTGTCAAAACGGTCATATTATTGAATTATTTAACAATATCAAGCTCTATTTTTACCTTAATATGGACTTGTAAATTTCAAATGTATGAAAATGGACATTCTTTTCTTCATAACTTTTTTCTGTTTTAAGTTGTAAAGCTGAAACTTATACGTATCATTACAGGAGTGGTAACAAAGCCTTAAGAACTTTGAACTAGACCCCGGGCGTCCCCGTTCATAAGATATGAATTAATGAAAAATGCATAATTAGACACTATATTCTTTGAAATTGAAACCACTACCAGTAGACCTATTGTCAATTTTAGTACCTAGTATAGCTATTGATATAATAATAGCTATTTAAAATCATGTCAGCGCCATATTTACTTATTACCTAATATCAAAAATTCCTTTTGAAACTTCAATAAATCTATTTTTATTTATTTATTAAGTCGTACACTACCTATAAATTTAAAGTACGTTATTTATGAATCCATAACCTACTACTTTTGTTTCTTGTTTTTGTTTCACATTTGTTGCAAAATATTTTGATTTTGCTAATTAGGGCAATTAAATTTATTGCTGTACATTGTTATTGTTGCTTTTGTGGTAGTTGTTGTTGTAGATTTGTTCTAGAGATCGGTTATGAAGTTATGATTCTAAATGAAAATAGTATAAATACCACGAGTAATTATATTTCATTTCATAAATCATCATTAACCTGTACCCTAAAGTTACCCCTACGTTAATTTTGATCTGTTCAATATGGAAGAACTGGTGTCAAATATCGACATTTTTGTGTTCATGAAGTAATTTTTTTTTTATGCAGACAATTTATTTCCGAGTTTGTTAACTTTTGAGAATTTTCCTCTGTCTAAAGAAGAAAAGACCGAACTCAAATCGTTTTGTTCAACTTATTCAAGTAATCTTAAACGAAAATGGAAATCGGCTAATTAAACAGGAAGCAATTTTTTACAAAATTTGCCGAGTGGTTAGACTTAGGTATCAAATGGCCAGTATTTATTGAAACATACATTGATCAGTTGAGAGCTGAAGAACTTTCGTGCAGTGGGATGAGAGATTAAGATGCATCAACAAATGTTTCGTTAGCATTACTACCTAGTACATCAGCAGAATACACTGTGCCTGATAGTGTATTTGTGTCAACCAAAACAAAGTCATGTACACCGAGGAAAGTATTCGCGGACCTTAGTCCACTTCAAAAAAGGAGAAGAACAGAAAATCTTATTAGCGGAAATAATTTTGCTACATTAGCATACGCTCGGCCAAAAAAGCTGTTGAAAATGAAAACTGCACTGGCTTTTCTGAATTACTAAAGCATTTCATTAAAAACCCTGAAGATACAAATATTCTTCGAGCATGTATAGATCCTGCAAAGCGAACTTGTCCTGTTGATGCAGCACTGGGTATGTTGGCGCGTGTTAATTATAAGGCATTAAATATTTCCCGCTAAACCTACCACCTCATAACCAACCCCCTCCCCTACTCCCCGCTCACAAACAGTCCGTCTCGGAATGCAAGCGCATCGCCACGCGGACAACGCCACACGCTTTAAAGAGTGATATAGTGAACTTTGTAAAACCGCCGTTAAAAATCTAGCTTGGAAGGCCTTCGCCGCGAGTGACATGTAATTTAATTTTTTGAAGAAGAGCTATCGTCGAATTATATTACACACGCTACGAGTCACCAATATTAACGCAGTGAGTTCCATATTTTACCCGCATCCCGCACCTGATATTTAAGGCCTCTTTCTAGCTACACCAGGGTATATCAACGTCTTTGAATTTATCAAAATGGCAATACGTAACCATAAGGCAGAGTACAAAACACATGGGGTGTGATATTTTTCCATCATATAATGCAATACAGGCCGCGAAAAAGGAGTGCTACGTGGAAAAGAAGTCATGTTGATAACAGATAGTGAAGTTAAACTAAGCCTTCAGTCTGTTCTGAACATTACAGTCAAGAGATTCTTATAAAATATTACCTTTGGCAAAAGAGGTTAGTGGTAGCAATCTCTCATCAGTAAATGGGGTTTTGATGATGCATCTGGAAAAAGCAACTACAAAAAAAAAATGGTTGGGGATGATTCCAGTATCTTCATGTGTTCATTTGTACCATTAAACCTGGTGAGAGATGATGCGGATAAAGTTGCATTGGAAAATCCCAATGTATCATCAACTTTTTACTGTAGACCTATTTATTTTAAGTTCACAAAGGAAAGTAATTTAAATATAAAAGAAGAAATGCTGGCAGCGGAAAGGGAAATTGCTGTATTGTAGCCAAATGTTGTCAATGATACAAATGTGAAACACAGACTTCAGATGACCAAGATAGATGGTAAGATAACTTCATATCTTTCACATACCTCAACAGAAGCATGTGATATTTGTAAAGCAAAGCCTAAAGATATGAATGCCATCGACTTATATCGCGAAGAACTCATTTTGAGGATATTTTTAGGTATGGCCTTTTTAGACATCTTCGCTCCACGCGTGGATTAGATGCATGGAATGTGAGGACGCGTCAACTAAGCAATATAGAGGGTCGCTAATCCACGAGCGGGGAGAGTTAGGAATATGTAAGAAAGAGTTACCTTGAAACTGGATAAGTAAGAAACAGCTGCACTGCTTATTCTACGATCACCTTTATGTGGTATTCTGCAGCTTCAGCCTGGCAGCGCTTCTTCTCGGCCAATTCCTCAGATTTGCGGCTTCGATAGTAGTGGACCAGCTGGATGTCGTGCAGCGTGCACAAGCAACTCCAACAAGCGGGATTAACATAATTTAGATAGATCGACTCGCGGCGGCGGTGGTCAATCATAGACTGCGTAGTGTGCGGTACAGCGAAAAAATAATAAAGAGAAAAAACTAATAATGAAAGTACCCCACATAAATAATTGACTTAAATGCTATTGATAAAGCATTAGGCGCTAACAGAATGCGTATTACATATTGCGTATCGCCTAGATAAAAAAAAATACAAGCCAAAGGAGACGATTTGAAGCAACTAGTAGATAACAAAAAAAGATTATTAAAGAAAAATTTCGAGATGAAATGGGACTGCTTATAGATATAGTTAAACAAGGTGCAGGAACGACCAATGATGGGAACAACGAGAGAAGGTTTTTTGCAAAGCCTCAAGCAACTGCACAGATCACTGATGTTGATGATGAACTCATCTGGAGATTTGCGGTGATTCTTCAGGTAGTCTCATGTGGAAACTTTATTGATGTGGAAAAGTTCCGGCATTATTGTTCTAAAACAGCTCATAAATATGTCGAGTTATATCAGTAATATTATATGCCTTTTAGCATGCATAAATTACTCATAATAACTTTATCCCATATTATAATGCGCTTATTTATAATCCTAATCCAGCCCCAGAAATAACTGCTTAATCTTTTATGACAAACATCAACTTTAATAACAACAAAACCAATAAACTAATTACTCTAATTAGCAAAATCAAGACATTTTGCTACAAATGTGAAACAAAAACAAATAAGATTAGTAGCAGGTAATGATAATTGGCGATAATTTAAGTATAGAGTCCAAATTTATAGGTAATGTATGACTTTTAATATAGAAAAATAGGTATTTTAAAGTTTTAAAACGAATTCTGAATTGTATATTTAAAAGTTAATGAAAACGATACGGTAGGGTAAATCAGGGGTGAACATAATTTCCTATTATCCTTTGTTTTATCGATAGATGTAGCATTACGGTCGAAAATAAAGCTTCTTCACTACCCTGGTAACGATATCTATAAGTTTCAGCTTTACAACTCAAAACACAAAAAAGTAATGAAGAAAAGAAAGTCCAATTTCATACATTTGAAATTTACAAGTCCATATTATATGGTGTACAAGGTAAAAATAAAGCTTGAAATTGCGAAATCATTCAATGATATAAACGTTTTGACAAAACTGTATGCTTAAAATGATCAAATAATACATTTCATTTTTCTAAAATCCTATGAAAGGGAGGCTCCTATTTCCGTCCACTGTGCGACGTGACTTTCAATAACTTACCTGCTGAATTTATTTCTATATCCCCTGTTTGTACTAATCCCAGTAACTCATTTTTATACTCAATCGATTCTATCACCCAATCACAATCGACTCAATCACCTCAATAACTGTTTCACCTCTATCGATTCCATTTTTCCCGTTTTAATTTTAAGTAACATTCATCGCAAAAACATTGTAAATCTAACTTGAAGTCCATATTCAAAATTAAAGTTTCGATACCCTATTTCTCCAAATCCTGATTTAAAATCAAGTTTCGAATAATATAAAGCTGTTTATGAAATCAGTTATACCAGTAAAATTCACTTACCACATGTGTATGTTAATTTCCAATATTGCGATAAGCCATTATTGCTGTTAATCGTGTCTGGAGCACTCATATCATTAATAAAGGAGTCGTTTTTACAAGTCCTACCAGAATTAAACTCAAAAGTAGTCAAATTAAAAGGCATTGATGAAAAGGCTATTAAATAAGCTTTGGTCAATTCCAATTCGACATCAATTTTTCAGATGAAATAGTCGGAAACGGCTTCCATTTAATCCCAGGTTCTTTAGATATAAATTGTGATGGAATCATTGGTAGGTCAATACAGAAATGCTAAAATTGATTACGAAAACAGCATCCTAAACATAGGGAACCATTCCTTACCTTTTTACTTCACAAATCGCAAAAAAAACAAGGTAATTCTACCATATTTTCTGATGAAT
The DNA here is from genome assembly GCA_033032175.1 of Saturnia japonica. Classification (NCBI taxonomy): domain Eukaryota; kingdom Metazoa; phylum Arthropoda; class Insecta; order Lepidoptera; family Saturniidae; genus Saturnia; species Saturnia japonica. The sequence goes on along the minus strand of CM065324.1, from coordinate 9,266,541 downwards.
TTTACGATCAAATAGATTTCAGGGTATGGCAGCACTGAATGTAATAACCAAATTAGCCTACTTAATATACGTCGGGAATTCACGAGTCTGGTGAAGCTGTAGAAGCTGTCAGAGGCTCCAGGATCCCTAAGGCTAAAAGTATAGTCAGTCAGAAAAAAAAATCGGGAAATCAATTGCTAAGAGATTGAATAATTAATAGAAAAATCATTACAATAAGTTTACTGTTGTCACATGTTAGTTACTTATAATAAAATAAACAACAAAGCTTTTACATAATTATAATGAAAGTCTTAAATTGTATCTTTGTAAATATAATATAATCGTTATTATATTGTCTGCGTTGTTGTATAGAAGTTTTTGTCCTTAAATTAACACTTGGTATAACTAAAGCACAAAATTCCTTGTTGACATCTATTAAACGTCTGTTTCAAGCTGCAAAATCTATAGTGTATATAGTTATTATTTTGGTATTTCGAACGTTGAATGCAATAACTTAGAAAAGACAAACAAATTTCTATAATATAATTTTTTTAGATTAATGATTGGTTGTCTGTTGTAGCGCCAACGACAACAAATTATTAATCTATGCATATATATTATTTTCGTGGTTTGAAAATCGGCAAGAATAATGCATTTTTACTTCAACTGAGGGATGTGTAGACAAGGTTTTCATTAATGCGTTTGCTTCAGATTTGAATTCTTCATTAATATTATGTGGAAGTGGAAATATTGTTATAACACCCAGGTAGGCTTGTATGAATTCATTGTCATGAAGCATACTTTGAAATATTAGAAATTTTTCATGTTCAGTAAATACATCTCCTATTACCTTATTCAAAGCTTTTACAAAGAGCACATAAATACAAGAGAAGTAAGTCTCGACATCAGTTTTTAAACATTCAAAACAAATTTTCCCAAAATCTACAACACATTTTGAACAAATTTCATTCCATTCACCATTCGTTTCAATATTGCGTAGAAGTTTCGTTAGTTCTATTGTCAGTTTCCACGATGTCAGCATGACATAGTTTTCTGGTACTGCCAAGGATTTTAGTTCAGTTTGTATATTAGAAAACAAGTTATGAGTTATTTCAAAGTTTATCTTTTTCATATAAATCTTTAAATCCATTCGTAATGTTGATAATAAACATTGGAGATTATTCCTAATATAGTAATTTCCTTTGTGAATTTCGTTCCACAGTGTTAAACAACGTTTTATTATAGGTTTTAAAGTTGTTTCGTACCTTTCCGTTTGTGTTTCAATATCTTTTGCTGATAGAATGTATGCTGATATAACATTCACAATACCATAACCTGCATGTATATACTCATCAAGCGTAAAAAAACATTCATTTACATAATTGTTTACAATTTCTGTTGCAAATTCTGAAGGTAACAAGTCCATTATATCTCTTGAATTTTCTGCTAATCTATTTATAATTGTTTTAAACTTTTCGTTCTTATTTGATGTTATTACAAGGCGCTGAAAAAGTTTATAAGATTTCATCAGAATATTTGCTCTCACCGTAAGAGGTATTTCCTCTATATTATGTAAAAGATCGTATATTTTGATATCTTCCTCAGGTGTTAAGTTATCAATAAACATTTCCAGCAATTCGGCGTAATGTTCGGTGTTAACATTTTCTTTTTGATCGCATAAAAGTTTAAATGTGTAGTTAAAGATAATACAGCGTATAGATGCGTTTTTAGTATTTTTCCAGATAATGGAAAATATTTCTTTCAGTTCTTCTCGTTCTAATTTTAGAAATGCAAATCGAATGACGTGCTTTTGAACAGACACGCGTGTATCCAATAATTTTGTCAGAATTTCTCGACTACGAATTAAATTCATGTTATAAAATATAGCAAGCAGTGATGGAAGTGCATAATTAAGGTAATCGCCTTTTGCGTACAATAAGATTATATCTACAGTAGGTTGCGGCCGCGAAAAATGCATGTTTTTAGCGATATGTCTTTGCAAACTAAGTGTAAGTTCGTCAATTTCCGACCAGTTAATTTTGTCTTGCTTGGGTGCGTATGTTTTAAAAATATTGAATAGTTGTTTTTGCGTGAGAAGCCCGCAGAGACCTCTTATTATTGCTTTGTGGCTTCCCACGGTGGTCAGATGTTTTAAGTATTCGTTTGTCCATTCAGATGCTAATGATTGCGACCAGAATATACGAAGTTTGCTAAGTAAATGCTGCAATGAAACTTCATCATTGATGCGCATAAGTTCGATTTCACTTTTATAGCGATCAAGTAATGTCGGGTTGTGTTTAAGTGCATTTATACATACTTTTTCAGATGGACACAAAGCTATAGACTCCTCGAACATGTGTTTCCGCCAACACTTTTTTACATTATATAATGATGATAAATCTATTTTCCAACAATTTTTTTGTCTTATTTCTATAAGCTCTCTAATTTTGATAAGAATCAACGGGTGATCTAATAAATTTTTTTCCCAATTTGATAACAATTGCAAATACTGTCTTATGGAATCTACAGTATCTGTAAACTCCGACTCACTTGATATATTACAAAGTGTATTTATTTTTTTAAATAAATAGTTATGCAAATAATCGAAAACATATTTCTTCTCTTTTTCGTTAAGTTGTTTACAATGAGACTTAAGCGTGTTAAATTTGAATTTCTTTTCTATTATTTCTGGTACACTTTCTTCGCGAACGACGTGGTACAAAATTATTACTGATATATAGTTTTGATCATCTACACTTGATTCTTCAAAAACATTCATGCTCTTGAATATCTCAGTTAAAATGCTCCATGTTTGATTATCGAATTTATTAACATTTATATTATTCATGAGATTATCGACAAACTTTCTTTTTGCAGAATCATTATCATTTTTGTGGTTATTTTTGTAATAGTTTAATAATGTTCGAATATTTTTCAAATTATTATTAGTAGCATATATTAGAGTTAAAAGCATTTCATTTGGTTTCATCGTTGATGATTTTTTCAAGATGAAGTGTTTAATTTCTTCAAATGCGATTTCAAATGGAGCAAATTGATACCAAACATGCTGTTTCAATTGAACGATATCACGCAGTTCTTTCATTTTATGCAATTCGGAGTCCAAAGGCAAAGGTTTATTTTTTTCATTTATATCTATGTTATCAATAAATACTTCCTTCACAAATTTAAATTGTTCCTCTTTGGGCATTTGTCTTATTAAATACACAACTTTATCCGAGCGAAAAAACATACTAAGATTGTTTTTTAAATTATGTGATTCTTCATGAGCTAGCTTGTATAAAAAACTTTTTATATTTTCTTTCGGCATATATCTAGCAAATATTTTTATATTGACTATATTTGCGTAAATATGAAAATTAGTAATGATTCTTTCAGGGGCATATTTCATAATAGATTCTGTAGCTCTGGCATTGAACACTGGATAATTATAGCTCGATGAAGACTCTAAAGCTGCTAAATAAACATCAATATGACTATAAACTAAAAAAGTAGTAGAAGTTAGTAAAGAATTACTTATACAAATGTTTGATAATGCTTTAAATATGGATACAGATTTTTCACAAAAGCGTTTTATTAGATCCGGGTTAAGATATTTATAATGTTTTTCTATATTCTTTTCAATGAAGGGCACAGAACACCCTAATAACCATTTTACACCTGTTTTCTCACACTTTTCCTTCTCATAAAAGTACTCTACTCGCAATTCATCAAACAAATTATGCATAATACTTTTCTGTAGTTTAATGCGAGCTTTGGTAGTCATTTCCGGAAATAATTTAGTCTGTAAATAATCCGGATTGATGATATTGTCATACTGTTTTTCAGTAATTAACCAGATACTTTTCCGGATAGCTCTGGACACATACAGCATATCATCTGATTTCAATACTTTTAGTACGTAATCCACGTTTTTATTATAGCAAGCAATATCTATTTGCAGCAAATTGTTAATATCTAGTTCATCAAAGCTTATATCTTTTATTTTCTTCGTGTCGTATATCAAAAGTAATTCATTTAACAGTTTATTGTAATCTTGGTATTTTTCCCCCAGAGTATCACCTTTGAGGATAGTTGCAGCCATTTTTTATAACCTGTAAATAATTAAACAATCTTATTTTATACATTTATATTAATAAACTAGCTGGTACCCGCGACTTCGTCTGCGTATTATTATAAAGGGCAGAACAGCAATGTCCTGATAAAGTTATTTTATACATATCCAGAGAATCAAAAGTCGCTGTAGCTGAAATCGGCCAGGATGACACACACACATTGGATATACACAGACTAATCTCGGAACACGACATACCAAAAAAAAAAAACGCCGTTTTTGCGTGATTGAGTAACAAACATAGAAACTTTCCATTTATTGACGTGACGTCTTTTAATTCGATGGAGCCGGCTGCACGTACGAAAAAACATAACTCATGCGGCGTTACCTCGCTCTGAGGCGTTCCATTTAAGGCTTGAAGTGCAAGCGAGAGCGCGGAACGAGCGACAAAGAGGCACAATCGGCCTCCGCGTTCGACATCTGTCTCTCTCCTACTTGAGTGAGCGATGCGTCCGCGTGGACAGCTGCTATACAATAATACATGTACATGTTTTCGTCAAGTATGAAGTGCAGTGAAAAGTGAATGTGGTGTCAATTGTTTATAGCAACGATAATTGCGGCGCTAAAGGTAAAATGATTCTTTCGATATTAAATATATGTTCAGTGATATATTGTCGAATATTCGTGCTTTCATCATTAAAATAAATAGCATCAGTCCGCTAGGGCAGCGATTGTAGGTTATGCTATAATTGACAAAACTATAAATAAAATTAAAATTTTCTTTTGAAAAATGATACCATTCCATCAGTATTTTCATATGACGTTGTCACGTTCAACTATCGTCAGTAAACTGACTTTACAGACAAGCGATTTTTTTATATTTTAAGGATAACACTGGTTAAACTATGACTTTTAGCGGGATAAAAAGTACCCTATGTATAATTCCAGGTCATAGACTATGTGCCAAATTTCATTGTGATCTTTTCAGCCGTTTTAGCGTGATTGAGTAAAAACCATCCAAACATACACACTTTTACATTTATATTAGTAGGATTAGCAGGATCTGTCGTCATTTTATGTAATATTTTATCAAAATTTCCCGATAGACGTACTATATAAAGGACACTGATAACGAATATGTCTTTTAATATTTTTGGTCTACCTGTCTGTTTGTATGTTCGGATTTAACTCAAAAACAGCTTGATCGATTCTTATGAAATTTTGAACACGGGAATTATAAGTTATGCCTTAATTGATGGGCTATAAGAATTATCAATATTACATTTAGAATTAGTAACACAGCAACAATTAATAACAAACGTTTTTATGTTGCAGAAGGATGAAGCAGACGGAAGTAGCAAAGAAATTTCGGATAAACTAATTACTTATTACCGACTGTTATAGCTATGCCTTATTGATAACGTAATGATAATATTATGTAATATTTGGTCGTAGGGACAAGTTCATGCGCGATCGTCTATATGAGACACGACGTTAGCGGGGACGAGGTAGCACGTCATTGAACTCATTGTTACTACACTACACAGTATACTAAGTAAACAGTATGTTGTCTCGGCAGCGTTCTTGGAATAATTACCTAAATCCGCTGGGTAGGTAAACACGAACTAGGGCTGCCCTCTGTGTTTTTTTTATTGGATTACCTACTTATTTAATTGATAATGCTTTAGTAGATTGTCATTATTATCTCTTCACCACAATATATTACTCCAAATTTTAATTTTAATTATAGGGGTTTATTGATAGTTTCAAAAGAGATTGCGAGTCAGTAAGAAGGCAACGTACATATAAAAAATATATATATGTTAAAAACCATAATTTTTTTTAAATCTTGGGATGTAGATACGAAATTTTTATTTTTATTTGTGTGATATTATGTGTAAATAAAAAATATTTAAACAATTAGATATTTAATTTTACAATAAACACTCGTTAAGTTATATAATTTTTAATAACTATCTTGACATTTAATAAATCAACTGTATGTGGTCTTAATAACAAATAAAGTAAATAAATAATATTATAAGCACGTGAATATTGTGGACACAGATTGGGAGAAAAAAAATTCTTACAGTTCTCTCTTCACGTGCAACACTTCAGTATAACTTATTAAATTTGTAGTGATAGTGCATTCTTACATCCGGTTGAGTTTGTTTATTTAATAATTCGCGTAGTTCTTGCAAGGATTTTTCTTCTTCTGAATTAAAAGCGTATAAAGGGCACATGTAAATCACATGTACATAGTCTTCTGATGATGAGCTAACGTTCAAAATTTGTTTAAAAAATTCCATTCGGTTTGTACAACTGAGATCTTCCAGAGTTTCCTGTACAACATCGTTAAAAATGTAAATAATATTTAGGAATTCGCAAGCATCTTTTTTTAATATCTCATAGCAAGACTTAGCAAATAAAGGAACAACGCTTAAAAGTATTTTATTCCATAGTAAGTCCTCGTAGTTGTCTGTTTGGTCCTGAGTTTTTATTAAAAATATAGATTTGTTCTGTTCAAGCAACTTAACAAAGACTACTCTTAGTTTCCACCCGGTCAGTATAGCATAGTTTTCTTGTTTTATTAGTTGTTTCTCGAGTTTATATTGTATATCTAAGAATAGTTTTAGTGGTAAAATCTTTTTCTTTTTAAGAATATTTTGTTTAAGTTGGGTGGTTAGATTTCGAAACAGTTTCCAAAAATTAATTTGAATAAATTTTCTGTTATTATATTCTTCATTCCACAAAGGTAGGTACTGATCCATCAAAGGTATCAAAACTGTTTTGAATCTTTTATGTTGGGTTTCTTCATCTTTACAGCACAGCAAATATGAAGATATCACATACAAAAAGTTACATTCGTTTTTGAGTGTTTCTCCGACATCTTTTAACATATCTATGACGAAATCATCATCCAAATACTCCATTACTTCTGGTGCGTAATCTACTAATCGCCTTACAATACGTTCGCAATTTGCTTTTGGAGACAATAATTTCAAAAATGTATAGCTTTTCATAAAAAAAGTTCCGCTTACACTTCTCGGCACGTCTCTTACTTGACCGAGACAATTATAAATATTTTTGTTTTCCTCAGCTGATAAGTTATGTATGAATGTAAATAATAAAGACAACATTTCTTCTGCTTCTATAGAATTGCATGCTTTGCACATAGCCCGGAAAGTTTGTATAAAAACTACAGATCGTATAGATAAATTTTTAGTAGAATTCCATGTTTCTTGAAACATAGGTTTTACTTCAATACACGGAATTTTGGTAACAGCAAAACGAATTCCGTACTTTTGCAAAGACACCGGCGATTTTAATAATTTTGGTATATCTATATAAAACTGATTACGGCTTAAAGTGTGCAGAATGGAATTTATGGAAGGGACCGTATATTGTAGATAATCTTCTTTGGCAAACATTAATACCATATCGACCGAAATCAAAGGTCTTGATAAATACATACTCTTGGCGATATTTTTGCGAATGCTGACTACGCTTGCATCTTGTTCGTTCCAATCTATTTTAGTCTCTTCTGGGGCGTATTTTTTAAGAATAATCATTAATTGTTCATGTGGCAGGATCGTCATTAAACCCCTAATGATAAATTTGTGGCTGCCAATATTTTTCAGACTTTCTATGTACATAGTTATCCACTCAGTCATGATTGAGTGTGACCAGTGCACTCGTATTTTATTTAGAAAACGTGTAAGGATCCCGATCCGGGATAGTTTTACGACATCGCCTTTATAACGCATTAATAAGTGTGTATCGTGTTTGAGAGCATTTAAACAAACTTCTTCAGAGGGGTATAAAATAAGAGATTCTTCAAACATATACTTTCGCCACGATTTTTTTAGCTTATAGAATATTGCTAAGCTCGTATTCCATTGTTTATCTTTTTTAATTTTTGCCAATTCTTTAATTTTATTTAAAACTAAAGGATATTTTTCTAATTCTTTTTCCCAATCTACAAATAGATGCAAAATATTAGTTACTATGTGAACAATTTTAACAAAGTCGGAATTATTTACTATTTCTTTTTCGTCAATTTTAGAAAGACAAAAGTTATACAAGTACTGGAAAATTTTTCCTTGTTCTTCTTTATTCAATTTACTTCGATATTTTTTCAAAGTATCAAACGAAAACTTATTCTCAATGATGTCTGGATTTTTTTCTCCAACAATAACGTTGTGCACTATTATAGCATGTACACAGTTTTGTGTATTATTATCTAATTCAGTGTAAACTTCTATACTATGAAATAATCTATTCAGGATACCCCAATTTTTTTCATCTAGATTTACTTTAGTATTTATCAGCAACCAATTAATAAAAGCAATCTTGAATTTCAATGGTTCATTCATGTGTTTGTCGTGATAATATTGTAACACACAGTGTAGCTTATCTGAGTCTTGACCGGCGCAATTTAACAAAAGACAAATTATTTCGTTCCTTTCAGCAGGCGACGACTCCGTACGTAGAATTTTTTTTAATTCGGTAAATGCTTCTGCGAATGGTGCAAACTCATACAAGCGGTAGGCTTTAAAAGAATTCCAGTTCATATTTGCAATAGAATTATACATAACACAATCATAACAATCATCTATTTTTACCTTATCGATAATCATTCTTTTTAAACAACCGAACTTGATATCTTTAGTAATTTGCTTTATTAAATATTTTACGTTGTCATAAGTGTAAAAGAATCGAATATCTTTAATTTTAAAGTCTTCTATTACAATTTTTCTTATTTCATCTTCATTTAAATACTTAGCAAAAGTGGGAAAATGGATACAGCGCACGTATTTCTCATAATTGTCTAATATTCTAGCACGGAATGACTTCATTACTATATTTGTGTATTTTACGCCAAATGTGGGATATTTTGAATGGTGTACAGATTCTAAAATATCTAAATATGTTTCTGGTTGCGAATTTAATAGAAAGAGTGTTCCATCTAATATATCATACGTATAAATATTTTCGTTTTGTAAGTATACTTTGAGAAAAGTAATAGAATTTTTGCAAAGACGTTTAAATATATGTACAGGCATGTTTAATGATAGATTTTTTAAAACTTTTTCGACGAAATGTACAGAGCAGTATTGAAGCCATTTTGTAGCATTATTTTCATCCTTTTCTTTTTCATAATAAACATAAAATTCTTCAACTCGTTTTTGGTCCCTTAAATGAAGTCTTATTTTATGCATTAGTTTATTAATTGATTTTGTCATCATGTACGGAAATAATTCAGTACTTAAGTATTGTACATTTATAACGGGTGCGTACTGCTTATCAGTAATTAACCATGTACTTCGTTTAATTGCTCTCGATACATATAATATGTCATTGCTTTTTAATATGTCAAATAAATATTCAACATTTTTAGTACTGCATGCTATATCTATTTTCAATAAATTTTCAATATCATTATCATCATTAGTAATTGGCTGTAGTGTTTCTTTACGAGCTAGAGCCAATTTTACTAATGTGTTATAATTTTGATGTTTCTTGGCGAGTGTATCCTTTTCTAGTTCTTGCGAAGCCATATTGTCACTCTGAAAATTAATTACTAAATTTGCACATTACAAAAAAAAAGATATTTCGGTGTGTTGGTGGATAGTGTTCTTTTTTGGGAGAAACAAATTGATTGCTTAGTGTCCCGTATAAGAAAATTTCTTTAAATTTTCAAAAATCTCCGATCAGGCCTGGACCTGGGTCGCTACGAATCGTCCATTTTGCTCTCCCTCAATCCTTGCTGACATACTGCATCACTGCTTGGGGTAGTTCATATAAATCATTGTTCATTAAAATTGAAAGAGCTCAAAGAGTATTATTAAAAGTTATTATTTCGAAACCTATTTTATATCCGACTCAGGAACTTTATTCTTTGTGTAATGTACTCTCTGTTCACCCCTTCCTTCACTTCCCCAATAAGGAACAATGTGGTATAGGCAGAGACTTTCTGGTATAGGCTAAAATGCCCAGTGAGCCTTATATATTGATTTTTGTTACGTAAGTCGGAAGTCGGAGCCCTCGCGAACTGTTTTTTCCGCGTGCGCTGGCTTAATGGTTAATGACAATAATGACACGTAAATATTGTCTTTATTCCGTGCGTAAATACAATGTTCTACAAAAATATTGGCCATTAGTATATCTAAAAAAAATTAACGATAGCATACTATCTCTATCTATCTCTTATACATATGCCAAAACATTTTTTATTAAAGATTAAAAATTAATTTATGAGATTTATTTTTTAGCATGGTATATTATTAATCCTTACGAACAAAAGGTACTTCATCATAAAGAAAATTTAATGAAGATAAACGATGTCTATTACAGCATGTTATTTGGATGCATAGTGTGGGAGATAATGCAAAATTAAAATAATTCACCACTCGGCTCGGGTCTATGTTTATAGTATAGGTAGTAGTGGTGCGAAAGAGCCGTACGATGCCGCGATGTGACTATCTGGCCGCTCGATAAAAATATTGTCTTTAATGAAGTATTATAAATCATCAATCAGTGATTTCCTCTAAATTATATGCGGATGAAACCGCGGGGTACAGATAATTATTATAAAGCGAGTACGTAATTAGTACATTGCGCTCAGTGCTACGATAATTTTTTTTAATACGATAATAATAAAAAAAAAATATAATTGAATTATAGAAGGCATCACAGCATGGCAAAGAGGTTAAAGCTGACACGCTTCAGGGATCAGCCTCCAGGGAAAGTTTCAGGCAATAGTATTATAGTAAAAATAAGGATTTAATAATAATAATATAATAAAAAAAATAAGTTTCTGGAGGGAATTCGGCGTGAATTTTATCCATTAAGCACTCTCTGGAGAAATATTGTGGAAACATTGAATTGATTTGAATATCAGCTATTCCACCATTAACAGGTTGTAAAGAACAAACTAATAATAGATGGCAGCTATGATTTTATTTTTAATTCAATTTTTAGCGTTCTCTGTAGGATATGTGTGGTAACTAATGTGATTTTACGATAATAGATTTCAATCATTTAAAATTTGTAATGAAGTAACAAAGTAAACAATTGAGGCCGCTAAAATACAAAATAAAATTCTGTAATTTAAAAAATTATGAAATTTTATATAATATTACTTTTTAGAATACTTTATACAAAGTACTACTTCTACTAGTGAAACCCTAATTCCGTAAAAGTTTCCATAAATTATAAAAACGATAAAATAAATGATTACAATAAACATTTTGTTTTATTTTTGAGTAATTTATGTATTTTGTAGCACTGTAGTAACATAGTTTTAAAATGCCATATAGACACGTTCGTAGCCTAGCGGTCGTAAGCGTGACTGCTATGGCCGAAGTCCGAGTTTCGAGTCCTCGCCCCGATTTTTTTTTAATTTTTACTTCAGACTTCAAATTAGTCTTAAGGTAACTTAATTCGCATATTTATAACATAAAAGTTATAGTATGAATAATTTTTTTCTAATTTAATTTTCTGAATACAGCATAACTTTTCAATTTGGATGTTCCTTTTTTTGTTGGATAGCGGATATCTCAAGAGAGCTGCCATTTTAAATGACTAATTACTCAATGGAATCTCAACTTTCGAATTTACAGTCACTCTTGTTTTATTGTGGTGAAGATAGTGAGACTCAATTTTATTCACCAGTGAACCTTCAGTATACCTTGTGATACTATTCGTGAGAATAATGCGGCTGACCACATCCAATGAGTCTTGGGTCTGTTATACATATATGACAGTCAAGATGGTACCATTCGAGAAGATTGCAATCAAGATGGTGACAGTCAAGATGATGGCAGACGAGACGGTGACACCCTAAAATTTATGTCTACTAACCAAACAAAACGTAAACGCCTACACAATTGAGTTGCCTTTGTATAGTATTTCAGCAGACCTTAACAATAGGGTTATTATACTGGTTATCAGGAGTTAGCTTTTCAAGAGAGCGGTGTCATAAGGCGGGGGTGCTGGCCAGCCCCTCCACATCCACCTTTCCTGAGTGACCCCTATTCTTCTGTTTCGCATGCAAAACTTTATTCTGATAATTATTATTGGTTAAAATTTACAAGGTGATTCACCTGGACAGAGTAATTGGTAGTTAAAGTTCCAAGGTCAAATACGAAATTTTGATATTTAGTATTGTTTTTGCCTGCTGAGTGACAGGATAAGGTACAGGGAGGGTGGAGGAAGCAACTCCCTGTCTTCTGATACCATTCCCACGAAGAAGCAATGCCCCTGACCAGAGTTATATGGTATTCAAAGTTTGAAAGTCAAATTTGCAATTATACTAGTTGAACTTAGAATAACAATAATAAATGACAAGATATAGAGTTGACACTCGACGGCTGCTGCCGGAGTATGCTGCTCAGCTTGTTCATTTCCTCATTACACAAAAGCTAACATTTCTACCTATTTCCTGTCTTAGATACAACAATTGTATCCATTTTATTTACAGACTATAATTTAAAGTATTATGTATTTATAAAAGAAATGTGTAATAAAACATTTTTCACTATTTTATATTTATTGGAACTATCAAAATATTTATAATAAAAGTGCTATAGTACTAGCTATATTACTAGAACAAGGAACAATATAATAATAAAATAACATAAATTTTGAAAAATTGTCTAATTATAATATGTTCCTCTACTATTTTGTTAAGCTCCATTGAAATAGTATACAAACACAATAGTCAATGTAGGTGTTTGTGTTTGGTTTCTGAGATTTTTGTTTATGAAATGTTAGTAGGATGACACAAGAATACTATCGTAATTTTGCTTTACATTTCACAGTTTTTGTATTTGCTACTAATATTTTGTAGGATTTGATGTTATAATAGTTTTTATTAATTTTATTGGAAAACGGCGAATTACCTTCTAATGAGAGTGGTACTATTATAATCAGTAATCTCTATCAAATTAAACCCCCAATTCGTGCCAACCGATTCTAAATCCAACCCTCACTATTAATATGGATTATTGTAAAAGATCCACTGATTGTCGTTTACATATATTTGTTACTGTCTACTACACTTTCCTACAAATTTCATTCGGCAGCACTGCATAAAATAGTCTAAATCATAGAGATAATACACTATTAAGTGATGTCTAAATATAGTTACTGACTTATTAGTAGATGATTCATAGGCATTTTCTGTAATGTTTTGTTTAAAAGAATTCTTTTGATCCAATTTCGGTATAAATAAAAAAAGAATACTTTTTTTGCATGTATTCAGGTATATAATAGAGTTAAAAAAAATTATATATTAACCTTTGTATTTAGTTTAACCACAGAACAGTGCACAGAACAATATTTATAGCAAAGAATATTATACTCATAGACCAATAACCAGAGGATTGATGATTATACTCTTTTTTTTTTTTTTTTTTTTTTTTTTTTTTTTTTTTTTTTTTTTTTTTTTTTTAGAACTGACTACACTGTTAGCCTTAGGGGCCCTAAAGCCGCTGCGGCTTTTACAGCTTCACCGGACTTGGGGGCGAGCGCAGAGGGCACTCAGCCGCGAAAGTTTCGTGGACGACTCGCACGAGGGTGCCAAAGTGGCCGGACCTCGGCTCGGGCGGTCGTCGCGTTCGCAAATAGGTCGCGATCTATTCGAATCCCTACACCTACGATTCGAGCTAACTAAATATACACATAGGCACGTTCCCTTCCTCCTGGGAGGAAGGAAGGAACCGTGCGTATGTGTATTCAGTAATCGGAATGTTTCTACACTAACTAGCGCTAACTAACTAGCGTAAAAAAAGAAAAAAAAAGGTCCCTCACAGAACCTATGTACCTGTGTGGTGTGCACGTGTGTATGTTCATACGTGTGTAGTGTTGTATGTAGGTAGCTAAGTGATGCACGTACAGTGTCACTTGTATCGCGCGGGCGGTTGCCTGACCCAAGGGTTTCACACCGAGGAACGGACCTAGGCTTGGGTTACCGCTAGAGAGGGTGGACGTGACGGGTGTGCTGGAGCGAAATTGACCGCCCGCCCTCTGCGGAGAGAACGGTGGTTACGCGGGCGTGGGCGCTGGCACGCTCTGTTTGGAGAGACGGATGTGTAATATTTATTCTAATTTTCGATGTGATCGTCGGGATCAATAAAAATATTGCGCGGCCGGCGTTTGCACCGGATGTCCGTGGGTGCCGGAACATAAGTGGCGGCTGTTTTTATTAACGGATTCGCGTGGTTCGACGCGGTGTCGAAATACGAACGGGAGAGCTGTTTAACGTAGGCATGTATCGAAGGAAGCTCCATATCTCTATGGAGATCTACGCTTCGAACATACCACGGGGCCCCGGTGAGACGATAGAGGAACCTATTCTGTATCGATTGTAACCGTTTGAAACTCGACTCGGACATATGTGCGAACACGGCGCAACTGTATGTCAAAATTGGTCGAATACACGTCTTGTAGAGCGTGAGCTTATGTCGCGTGGACATTTTACTCACCGAACACAACAGAGGATGCAACCGGCCCAGGACCCACGCGGCCCTGTTCCTAACCTTACGGATGTGGGGTCTAAAAGAGAGCCTACTATCTAGGGTTACCCCTAGATATTTGGTCTCTCTTACATACGGAATCGGATTATCGTAGAGCTTAACAGGTTTAAGCTTCCACGGTATCTGTGACGAATCCGCATCGAAGAGCATCGCGGCGCTCTTCGAGGGATTAACGGCTATACGCCACTCGTTAAACCACTTCCCGAGAGTGGTCACGGAGCGTTGGACTTTGTGTCTGAGGTTGGATCTATTCCTATCTGAGGCATATAAGACTGTATCGTCAGCGTATAGCCCTACCTCGACCTCCGGGAGTCGAGGTAGGTCACTGACGTACATTAAATAGCTAGGAGCCAGGATCGAACCTTGGAACGCCTGAGCGTATTGGACGGGGCGTGGACAATTCACCTTCCACTCTATAGCGGAAGGTGCGATCTGTTAAATAGTCGCGAATTATTTTAATTAGCCTATCGGGGACTTCAAAGCGGTACAACTTGTAAATCAATCCCTCGTGCCAGACCTTATCAAAGGCCTTGGCCACGTCGAAAAAGACCGCAAGTGTACGGCGGGGTTTATAAAGTTTCAGCAAAATTAAATGCAACGTGCTCCGTGAGGCGGTGCACTTGATGAGTGCAAGAATATCTAGCACGGAAACCGAATTGCTCAGGGATAGAGGTCTTTCTCCTCTATTATTGGCTTGAGACGGTTCAGAAGGATCCGCTCGTAAATTTTCCCTAACGTATTTAGAGACTGATCGGGCGATAGCTGTCGGGAAGCGACGCGCTCTTGCCGGGCTTACGGATACCTATGACTAATGCCTTTTTCCAGGCGGCTGAAAATGGCAGTGGACTATGGCTACATTGAAGAGCAGACCAATAGAGCTATGAGGCGATCAGGAAGAAGCCTAAGTACTTCATTCCTGATCCCGTCGGACCTGGTGCTTTTCTGAGCTTAGGCTTTTTATAATGCAAAGAACCTCCTCAGACGTGACTGGGGACAGGGAGGCTGTCGCGGGGAGCTTATCCAGCTCCCGCACGCATCCATCGATACCCTCGACCCGGTCGGTATTTGCATCGACACTGTTCGGAGAGCACTGGCTCTCCAAACAAGTGGCGAGGCACTCCGCCTTGTCGCTGCTATCGAAGGCGAGCGGTATACCGGGACCCCTCTCGAGGGGGGGCATAAGATTAGAAGCCTCTATTTTGAGGCTGCGAGCTAGTTTCCAGTAAGCCAGATGCGACGGCCTTAGCCCTTCGACGAGGGCGTCCCATCTGTGACTCCTGAGTTCTAATATGCGGGCTCTAACCGCTCTCTGAAGCGCGCGTAAGCGTGCGCGTTTTCCTCGGTCGGATAGTGGTCGTGCGCACGAGTCGCCGCGTTCTTTTCCGTCAACAACGCCCGCACGTCGGCAGGGAGTACGAAGCGGCGATCGCTCGCCTCTTCGACCTCTCTCGAGGCCTCTCCGATGCCGACCTGCAAGTGGTCGACCAGGGAATCGATCGCGAGATCTACATCCGCAACGGACCCCAATACGTCCGGGATCCTATCTAAGCTGGACGAGGACGGCCTGTCCGCAAGATAATGTTTTAGCTTGGCATAGTCAACCACTTGGACCGAAGGAGGACTAGAGTCGTCTGGTTGACCTAGCTGCATGATGACCGGACGGTGGTCGGAGTCGAGCTCGTGTACGACCCGAATGAGTCGTAACCGAAGCGCGATACCTTTGATGAGAGCTGATTATACTCTCTACCGAGAGATATAAATAGTGTTGTGTACTACATAATGTTGTGTAGATTGTAGAACACTATTACCAGTGTTGCCAAGCCAAGGAATCTCGTTAGAGAGTATATTGTTCTGTGTTGTGCAAGGAAACAAGAAATGGCCAAACACTTTCCTATACGTGCTAGAATGACAAAAATGTCATACCCTAAAAAGTGGCTAAAAGTGGTCAAAGAATTGGTTTAAAAACAAATACAAGTTCATAACTTGTAAAACGTTTTAGTTAAATATAGTTAATGTTTTAAACAATGAAATTGGCAAACACTTTCCTATACGTGCTAAGAAAAAATCATAGAGATAATACACTATTAAGTGATGTCTAAATATAGTTACTGACTTATTAGTAGATGATTCATAGGCATTTTCTGTAATGTTTTGTTTAAAATAATTCTTTTGATCCAATTTCGGTATAAATAAAAAAAGAATACTTTTTTTGCATGTATTCAGGTATATAATAGAGTTAAAAAAAATTATATATTAACCTTTGTATTTAGTTTAACCACAGAACAGTGCACAGAACAATATTTATAGCAAAGAATATTATACTCATAGACCAATAACCAGAGGATTGATGATTATACTCTCTACCGAGAGATATAAATAGTGTTGTGTACTACATAATGTTGTGTAGATTGTAGAACACTAGACATGTGTAAGTACTGCGAGTCATGTATTACGCGTAATATGTCACGACCGCGTACTGTAACAGTACCTATAACCCGACAAAATTTAGCATGTCACATAACTCTAAACATGACGTTCCATAGCAAGAGGCTAAAGGATAGGTCCGTCGCGTTCTAAGTACTGTACGTAGGTACTGAAGTGTACTGTAATGTTTAAAATATTTCGAGTTATCGTTGTTATCGAATTATAACATTAATATAACTCATAATCGTCTACCACTATTAGAAATATTTCATGATCACTTAATGGTTAAGTTTGAAGGAAAATCAACTTTTTCAATAAAGCAGAATAAAGCTTGCGTTTTCATAATGCCGTGTCGTCACTCGTACAAGTAAACTCTATACAAATAGGCAATAATAAAAGGTCTATTTATGACATCAGAACATTCAGTACAATAGCACATACGTGATTGTTAGCGGGCTATATGTATGCCTAAGATTAATGCGTTATTTTAGACGGGTCATGTTTAGAGTACTGAGTACTGCTCTAATGCCATATTACGCAACACGAAATGTCATGCCATATGGCATTACTTCATAGAGTACTGTTTTGCGCATGTCTATAGAACACTATTACCAGTGTTGCCAAGCCAAGGAATCTCGTTAGAGAGTATATTGTTCTGTGTTGTGCAAGAAAACAAGAAATGGCCAAACACTTTCCTATACGTGCTAGAATGACAAAAATGTCATACCCTAAAAAGTGGCTAAAAGTGGTCAAAGAATTGGTTTAAAAACAAATACAAGTTCATAACTTGTAAAACGTTTTAGTTAATCATAATAGGTTAATTTCATATAATACTCATTGGACGTTGATAGTTCTGATTCTTTAGGATCAAGGAAAAAATATTTTTCTTACTACCTGATTTGATCCAACACTTCCACGAGTATTTGGTAAAAAGCACACGTCTGCTTTTTAATAATAATCTCATAATCTTAGTAGTAAACAATTTAGTGTGCCTAAACTAATCTTATTTATATGATTTTTCTTTGCCTCAATCATCATGATAAATAATCTTTTTACCTCAGCAATTAAGGATGGCAGAAATAGAGCCACAAGCCAAATCACTCAAAAAGAAATACTGATTCACCGCTCTCATTGTAAATGAGTGAAAACAAGTGTAATTGTATAGAAAAACAAAAGTTTACATATTATTAAAAAAGTTGCTAAATTTGTGGCTAAATTTTTTTTTTTTATCTGACTATACTGTTAGCTTTAGGGGCCCTGGAGCCTCTGATGGCATTTACAGCTTCACCGGACTTGGAAAGACTAAAATATTTAGCCTTATTTGATATTTATGGCTAAATGAATCTTAAACGTTGCCAGATATAGCCATAAAATGGCTAACTTGGCAACACTGACTAATACCAGGGCATTGCTGCCAAGTCATAGAGTAGAGCAGAGATAAATAACAATTAGAGTAGAGTAATACATGTGGAATGACAAATGCCGGCTCCATTTCACAGTGCTGCCAACCTTGACGCGGGCAAATTTTTGTTATGTTATCAAATTGTTGTTGAAGAAAATTTTGGCACTGGGGAAATTTGGGGAAGAACTTTATGTGCATAGCCGTACTACTAACTGCTATTTCTACTCAGGGTTCACAACCTAAAGCGTGGCAGTTATCGTACCAGCAACTTCGGAATTATCGTTTTTTCCTATATTGGACCAAAACTATCGTACTTCATCAATTTCTGCTCCAGAGGACCTATTTTTTGAATTCTTATATTGTTAAATTTAACGTATTTTCGTTTAATTGGGTATCGTACGAGAGCATGCAATTGACGTAATGAACGATACGCACACGTACGGTTGTAAACCCTGCTTTTGCTATTGCCATCTCTGATATTTTAATTTAAACTTTACATACTCGTTTTGAAAATATTTACTAATTTTTTTTAAGTAGTTTGATAAATTGACTGTACTGTCTCTGTTGGATGACATACGTTCTCTCTCTTTCTGTTCAAATTACTTTTCTATTAGCGTCCCTGGTTTAAAGATGGTAATTATTACAACATCCAATAATGTAATTTAGCATTATTCCTACGCAATGTATAACAAATTATTAAAGACACTATTTTTCTACTGTCGGTTATCCTTTATTATCGTTAACAATGGCAATAATCGGCTGGCGTTATTGCAACCTGCGAATAAGCAAGCAATGTAAGTAAATACCTTTAGGTCTGAAAGTGAGAGCTTTTCAAGCTTCTCACACTCAACATTACGATGCAAAATAATATATTTCCTAATTTACGATAAAAATCTCGTGTGCTAAAATCCTTCAAGCCGTTTAGGCTACAGAGTGTGCCATAGAAATAGACTTAAATATATACGCTGGAAAAATATAACACTCCTTTTTCGCGGTCGGCTAAAACAGAAATGTTACATTGCATGTTTTTATATAATTTTTATGGCGGAGAAAATTTGTATTTCATATTTGATATGTACTTTATAAATTATGCCGCTGTAGTATCTATAGTAGTTAAACTTTTATTATATACTAAGCCGCCTAATAGTTCTGTTAGGTATCTATTTCTAAAGTTACTATACCTTCTGTTAGAAAATCAATAGAACAGAGAAGAACGCACTAAATAAAGAAAATGTGATTCCCATGTATCTATATTTTTTGTTTATCTGGTCAGAATACGTTTATAATTACAAATATAATAAAATTGTAAAATTTTGCGTATTTACGGTGGTACTTTTTTGGTTCTGAACACATATTAACAGTTCTAAAAGCTGTCTATACTAGAAATAAAGAAAAATGCAGGTTTGCGTTATTAGGGGAAAAGTTGCTGAAATCGTATTATTTTGGGGAAATTGTTTAGCCGCCTTGGGGAAATGTTGTAAATTCAATCTGAAGACCCTACCCTGCCCCTGACCAGTGTCTATCATTCATAATTAATTATTCCGTATTTTTTGTGTGGTATGAAATCAACATAGTCGCATTTGTGAGATTCGAGATCGCGAACATGGAAACGTAAGTTTTATTTTATTTTTCTAAGTATATATTTATTTATTTAGATTAGATTAATAATTAATTAGATTTTATACGCGACAGAAATGTGTATGCTCAGAATACAGAACAAACCAGAAGCCGCGTTCAAGAATAATTACATACGCTGCACTGTGTCCACAGACTATTAGAGTAGAAACATTGTTATTTATCTCTGGTACATGTCCAAAAACAATACCTACGTCCCGCACCTGCCCCACTTCCCATACGCATAATGTTGCTAGCTCGGGAGCGGTTTCCCACTTTTTGGGGTAGTCTTATAACACTAAAGAAAAGATATTTATTAAAAAATATTTATTTATTTACATGGATGACTATAAATAGAATACGGCTTCAATAACGTAAGTTAAGATTTTATTAAGTACCCTTTTGCTTTTGCAAGTGTCAAAAGTGGCCCTTACGTACTTATAGATAGACGGTAAAAATAAAATTAATGTAAGACAAAACTTTTTTATCTTCCCAGTATACATAGGTTTCTTTTTATTCAGGACGTTTTTTTTATAAACATTATTAAAAATATCAGCTGCTACTACAACTGTTGAAAGTAAATCGTAAACATCGTTGCTAATTTAACGATTGCTTTTTAATTTTTTTAATATACTTTTTAAAGTTTCGTACTTCTTGGCAAGTCTGTTGTATTTTTGTTGTAATGTTTTCATTCGTCGAATATGTTGTTCACAAAATAATTGTTCTCGCCGTAATTGAGATTTAAGTTTGACCTTTCTCGGCGTATCAAACACAGATTCCAAATCAGAAATATTGACATCACCGATCTCTGAGTTCGATCGCGCAGGAGATTGTGGTTGTGTAACCTGAAATGAAAAACCTTAAGTAGTATGTTGTATCATGTAATAGATTAACAAAAACTTTAATTAAATACAGAATATTTCTGCCGTACAAGGCATGACATTTCAGTCCTCACGGATGGAAACGCATTAGTAGGTAATAGCACTTACTTCAAAATACATGACAAACATTTTCACCAGGAGGGATACAATATAAATATAGTAATTATTATGACTATATCTACCTTAGTTGGATTAGCTGCTTTCTTCAGTCTTTTCAAAACACCTTTTATATCATAAAAATATTGCGCTTCAAAGTGAATTGAGCAAAATACGCTCCGGCTTGATGGTTTCCAAAACTCATCTAGCCGTGCTCTTTGTATGACTTTCATCCAGTCCGATTTTCTATTTTCATCAGCAGGGAAACTAAAATTACAAAGGTTCTTTATACACAAAAATAGTAGGTAAGTATTCTACACGAGTATTAAAAAAATCAATTGTAACTCTCGAACAGAACGGGAAGAGGTTAGAATAACAACAAATTTCTCGATTTTTTTTCTTTTTGAATGTAATAATCAACTTTTTATTTTATTACAGAGAAAAGGCTACTCAGATCTATTGGAAGATTATGAAAATGTTAAAAATACAACCCTTAAAAAAATAAATCATACTGAGATTAGTAGCAGTGGTTGAGAATCAGTACTATCAGCAGTAATATGTAAAAAATTAAAGCAGTCTACTCTTACAGATGTTGCAAGTGGTTCAAGATATGTTAATTTGGACAAGTTGATTGTAAAATTTATTGTTGAAACCATGTCACCAATATCGATAGTAGAGTATAAGTCTTTTAAAGCTTTGATTGAAGGTGCACAGCAACTAACAAAGACCCCAAAAGTTGTGCCGTCGTACAGCTAAAAATAAAATTTTTGATGAGTACAATGAATTTAAGAAAAAAATATTAAGATAGAGTTGAATACTGTCGAATTTGTGTGCAGTACAGCTGACATTTGGTCTTCCTCTAAAATAAGTTATTTGGGGGTTACAGTCCATTGGATTGAAAGTGAGACTTTTGAGAGGAAAAGTGCTGCCATTGCTTGCAGAAGATTCAAAGGGTCTCACACATAAGATAAAGTTGCAGAAATGATAGCTGATATACATTCAGACCATGACCTAAAACTATCAAAAATTGTTAAAACAGTTACAGATAATGGTTCAAATATGGTTAGGGCTTTTGATGTACATATTTGGGAAGTCTGATTCAGATACAGTTCAAAATGAACATGTTTTGCATGCATATGAAGATGATATTGTAGAAACATCACACGATGAAGGTAATGAAGATGATGATTCACTGCTAGTACTACAAGCTTTCCCAGATGCTTCATCAGACTCAGAAAGTGATTGCCTACTGCCCAGACATGAAAGATGCGCTACTCACACTTTGCATTTGATTGCTAGTACAGATTTCAAACAAGCAAGATTGAAAATTACTTTTTATAAGAAATTGTATGCCGCTGCCTTAGCAAAGTACCAAGCACTCTGGAATTTTTGTTCTAGATCACCAAAAGCATGTGAAACATATTTGGAGATAACAGGAAAGTCACCAACTTTTCCATGCGCAACTCGATGGAACTCTTATTATAATTCCATACAAGATATTTTAGCTGTTTAGAACCGTCTTAGTGAAACTATGAAAATGTTAAAAATACTTCAGATGAAGGAAAATAAGTTTCACTTTTTAAGTGAATATGTAGACTGTTCAAAGCCAATAGCAGAAGCTATTCAAAGCCTGCAAGGAGACAAAGACTTATTATGGATGTCTGTTACCTGAGCTAATAAGAATTCAGTATATAATCAAATGTCTTAAGATGGAAAATCTAAAATACTGCAGCTCTCTGCTAGATGTCATTTAAGAAAACCTAAATAGACGTTTTAAATTTTTTTGCTGTTAGAGCCTGCAGCAAATGATGCAATATTAGCCTCAATGTCACATCCGTTCTGTAAATTGAAATGGGTATCAAAAGCGCGGAAACAATATGTAAAAGAACTTATCCTATCTGAAACACGAAATATGAATCGATCTGAAAAACAAAAATCGGAGGCTTTAGACAATATTGTACATTAAAAAAAAAATTATTACAAAAAAAGTCTAAAGATGAATCTTATTACATGTTTTTAGAGGATTCCGATTCCTCTATTGCAAGTGGTGAAAACACAGGGTCCGCTGGCAACACTGCTGACTAGAAACACTGCAATGACTGCAATATCTAAATAATAAAGATACCAACTTAAAAATCCTAAATGCTTATTCTACAATAAAAAAAATATTTTTCAAATATAACACCTGTTTACCAAGTTCTGCCCCTGTGGAGCGACTGTTCTCTTTTGGGGGTATGATTATGAGGCCCCATCGAAGAAAAATGAGTGATAAAATGTTTGAAGAAGTGGTTTTACTTAAATATCAATTAAAACATTAAAAATATAATATTTTGTCTTGTCACATCACATGGTCAATGCGATCTATTCGTAAATAATTCATGTAAAAAAAAACTATTTAATAAAATGTTTTCTTACAAAAGTATTTTATCTTTAAAAAGTATTTGAAAGATACGTATTTTGTATTTGTATTTAGTATTTCAGATACCATTCCAGAAAGTATTTTGGTATCTGGTATCTGAGATACTTAAATTAAAAGTATCTTGGATCTTGTATTCCAGATACTTTGTATAGGTTATCTTGTATAATTATCACTGTCTGTAACATATTCAATAAATCTGTAAATATACAGATAAATCTGTAAATATGGCAGCACTGCCGTTTGAGTGTTGGGCGCTAGATCACTTCAAGAAAAGCGCTAGATGCTGCTAAACAAGTGTGAATTCTAGAGAAAAACTAAACATAAGACTAAAAAATACAACGTAAAGGCTTAAATTGTCCTTAAGTTAAAAATTAATATAAAGTTTAAAACATAACGTTAAATAAGCTAATTACAAATTAATTAGATTTTTACCCATTCCACATATTATCCAATGACAAAATAGATACTTTGATTATTTTTATTATAGAATCGACGATACCGATATCGATGGATATTCGTCTATCACTATTTAAAATGTCAAATACGAAACCTCGAAAATTGTCTACCGTTTTAGCTTGGCTTGACTTGTGATTTGAGTTTATTTGTTCCAAATAAACAAAGTTTAATGGTACCTTCATTTGATATGTTGGTTTGAGCATCCAGTTTGAGTTAGAGGGTACGACATAGATGGCATTTCTTATTTATGTTTTTTGAAGTGAAACTTCTTTATCGACGTATGGAAGAAATTTTTGTAGCAATTGTCACGTTTTTCGGTTACGCGCCATGTTGCTTTTTTTATCAAAGTTTTTTATCAAAGAATATAATGTAATATATTATAATAATAACAACAATATATTAGTTTTGAAGTTTGGTTTGAAATAAGAATAACAATATATTAATTTGAAAGTGATAAAATAAAAAGACTTATTCAAATTTAAGTGAATTTACAAGAAAAGTGAGAGTGATTATATATTTCGTTTTATAAATGCAACACGTATGAGGTGATTTTAATATTTATTTGAGGTTAACCTCACTTTTTGATTGTAAGTATCAGTGAATGTATATAAATCTGTTAAAATTAGCAAGTATTAATAAATATGACTGTAAATCTAGTGAACATTATTAATTCTAAAAACAATAAAAAATATAAATTAAATAATAATTTAAAAATAAAACAAAACACGATTAGAAAATAAAAATATGTATACGTACATCTTTTTTAATTATTCGTTTTTAATGATTTATTTATTCATTTTTAATTTTATAAAATCGTTGCATTTCTACAAGACTAACTGTCATCATATAATTTTATTACTTTGAAAAGATAATTCCAATTATTTATTCATAACTTGTAAATATAATACAATAAATAAATAGCAATGATATTATAATAAGAACAATGATAAAATAAATTACTCATTAATTGTATGCATGTCTATAATAATAAAATAGCTTTAATTTAATACGGAAAAAAATGTTTTTCTTAAGGCTTAAGCCTTATCTACCCAATTTTCGTGAAGTTGCAAATAGTAGAAAAATGATATGTCGTAAAGAAGTTTCACTTCTTACCTGTGTACTCTGGTACACACACACATTTTTTTTTTACAAAGTTGACGTTCTTCACCTTCTAGTAGTGTTCTGTGGTCGTCTCGCAAATGAGCCTTGTTATTCCCAACGGAAACAAATGTATGTGTGTGAAATATGTACGGAATTCCGACTGTATGTGTCCGCTTATAGTTGCAGCCGATGCATCAGAGGGCGAGCGACTGTAATTAAACGACTCCACATGCGAACATTCGCTAACACCAAAGCACCACCCTGTAGTCACAGAGTGCGATGAAACCAACTGAAAAGGGTTGCAGCCCTGAAAGTTTCCTCACCGCCTCATTAGAGGAAGGTGTGATGACTTCACGATGATCAACAGACCGACTAATATCTTATTATATTAGGTCCTTACATATGAAATTAGTGTTTTGTCGTACTGACCACTTTGATCTGAAATATCTCCTCTTTGGTTAAGAATTCCAAATTGAAATTTATAAAGTTGGTACATTTGAGTTTTGAAAACAGTCATTCATTTGTTTCCCTCATAATTTTTTTCTTTGGCGTCGTTTATTACCGCACAATGGAAAACACGAAATAACGGTATATTTATGAGTACGATTACTACCGTAGCACCAGTACTGCAGAAACAGCTCGAAGTATTAATGATGTGTACGGCGCTGGTGTCGCAAAAGAAAGCACGGTACGTTTTTGGTTTCAACGTTTTCGTTCTGGAAATTTCGACTTTCAGGACCAACCCCGTGGACGGCCGGAGTCCAAAGTGGAAAATGAATTAAA
Source organism: Saturnia japonica (assembly GCA_033032175.1). Classification (NCBI taxonomy): domain Eukaryota; kingdom Metazoa; phylum Arthropoda; class Insecta; order Lepidoptera; family Saturniidae; genus Saturnia; species Saturnia japonica. Next base: position 9,240,773 of record CM065324.1, on the reverse strand, counting down.
GGCTATTGTGAAAGCGGATCAATCACAAAGCACTTCAGAGATAGCTGCAGGCTTCGGGGTAGGTGATAAAACTGTATTAATCCACATGAAGAAAATCGGGATAGTAAAAAAAACTTGAACGATGGGTACCTCATGAATTAAGTGAATCGAACTTGCAAACACGCGTCGACCGCTGTGCTAATTTACTCAACCGACACAATAATGAAGGGATTTTAAATCGAATCATTACTTGTGATGAAAAGTGGATACTGTACGATCATCGGAAGCGCTCGTCGCAATGGCTGAACCCTGGAGACCCAGCCAAATCCTGCCCTAAACGAATATTGACTCAGAAAAGGTTACTTGTGAGTGTTTTGTGGACTAGCGCCGGTGTCGTTCACTACAGCTTTCTAAAATCTGGCCAAACGATTAAGGCAGATATCTATTGTCTGCAACTGCAAACCATGAAGGAAGAACTAGCTGATAAAAAACCGAGATTGGTCAATCGCTCTGGGCCACTGCTGCTTCACGACAACGCAAGACCACACTCTGCACAACAAACAACCACTAAGTTATATGAACTACAATTGGAATGTCTGCGACTTCCACCGTACTCCCCGGACCTTGCTCCAACAGATTACCATTTTTCCCGGAATTTGGGCAACTTCTTATAAGGAAAAAAATTCAACTCCGATGCGACAGTTTACACCGCCTTCAAAGAGTTTATTGATTCTCGACCCCATGGTTTTTTTTAGTAAAGGGATCAATGAACTACCATTGAGATGTCAAAAGTTCTTAGATAACAAAGGTGCATACTTTGATTAATTAAATATATTTTACAAAAAAAAAAAAAAAACTTTATATTCCTCCCGTACAAAACGCCAATTTCATATGTAAGGACCTAATATTAAGTGTACAATTCTTGTATATGTATATGTAATTGGTTTCTCGGAAACGGCTCCAACGATTTCGATGATACCGTTACGACCAGTTATAACCCGACTAAAAAGAGAGAATATCCTGTTCCAGAAATATATCGAAGCACCTACATACTTCTCAGTAATTCGAACAACCGCGGCGCATGTTTGTGTAAACATCACAGTTTACACACACCTGTAAAGGGCTTGTCGCCTCGATTATGTCATCGAGTAGGCATAGCAACTAAACGTCGAGAAAAATAGCGATTATTCACGATTTGGATCGAATAAAAATTCTGCATGTCAATCATCGGTATTTTTATTACCCACGGGTGTAACAATACTTTGCATTTAGATAATGTTTTACTTTCCAAGTTTGCCTAGATAGGTGTTTTTCTTGTTTTGTTTATAAGACACCGAGCATAGGTCGGTCGCCAAGATATTTAGTATATATTAAAGGATTTTATAGAGGTAATATCTAAATAAATATTTATTTTCTTTTATTTTTATAACCTGCTATCTAAATTTGTATGGGGTGGTTAGAAAATTATTGCAGGCGTAGGTATTTGGAAACTATGAAACTTCATGTTATAAATGTTTCTTAACATTTTGTCAACATTTTACTTCAAGGCCAAAGGTCAACTTGCGCTAAATCAAATGAACGAACGGTTCGACATCATCATAATTATCCTAGTTTAAATATCGTACTGGTGCCTGTAGGTATACTAAGATACCTGATATAAAGTTCGGATTGGTCTAACCGTTCACATTGTTTAGTCGCCCGTGAATATTATTCGTCCCCGGACTTCTAACAATATTGTAACTAAGGCGAGTGAAGTTTCGAAATGTTGCCAGTGTTACCAATCCGAACTTTATATCATATACCTACAGGTGCCAGTACGATATTTAAAGTATTAACTTTATGACAATGAATGAATTATTATAATAATTTATTTGTGTATCAGCTGGCAGGGATGTAAATTTCTAAAAAAATATCGATTTTCAAATATGTATTATTTTTTAATGTAATAAAATCGATTAAAAAAAAAACAATTTTTGATTTAAAAATAGTCGATTTTTTCATATTTTCCTGAGAAATTAATTTAAACACCTGAAATATTCACAATCATAACTTTCTTAATCAAATGATCAATTTAAATAAACATGTTTCAATAAAAAGACAAAAATTGTTGTTAATAACGGAGAATGTCCATTCTTTACCAAATGTTGTTGTATAAGGTTGAATAAAAAGTAAAGAATGTTTTTTTTTTCATATTATTTTATGACCTTTTGTCCTCGAAATTCGGTTTTCTAAGTATGATTATTCTTTAAACTTATAAAAGTATTACATATACTATATTAAATAGCTTGCTTGCTTTTAGCTTACCTTTTTTTGCAATTTTTGAGTAAGGTATACCCAAAATCAAACAATGAAACTCTGAATCCCTTTATTATGTATGATACCGCAAACGAAACCCAGTCAAATGGGACTTAAAATTATGGGAAATACAAATATCAGCAGTTGATATATATTCTGCTGTATTATGAAAATCCTATACAATCGTTGATGTTTGCCTGTGGTGTGATCTAGTGATAGTTATATCACTATATATATATAGTTTAGTTTGTTTGTTGGTTAGTTGTATATATATAAACAAACAAACAAACTAAACTATATACAGTGTAAACTCTTTATAACGATAAACTCCCTATAACGTTGAAGTGAGCCCAACTTGGTTGGTTTGCGTTAAAACCCACATATTGAAACACTCTTTGTAGCGATACGCCATTCTCTATTACGAAGAAATGTGTTCATATTTTTAGACAGTAAATATTTATTATCGGTGTTATTGTTTATTATCAGGTAACAAAAGACTTTGAAGCTCCGAAACATCCGAGGTCGGTCTAGCTTTTGTTATCCTTAATTGCCTTGAACACGTGCAGTATGACGCATTGTTTTCTCGGAAGTGATGGTCTTCGACCAAGCATACTGGGTACCTATCATATTATCAGTCGTAAACTGTAATGTACGCAATGAAACACGGACGGTCGCAGAATAAATGTGTATTATCGCAAGCGCATTGACAAAGGTGAACGTGGGGGTACATATGAAAAACTTAATCAATCTATACATTACATTGTCCTCCTTCTAAATAAAGATCATCTTAAAACTAACAGAATAACCAAAATAAATTATAAACGAATAAAACCTAATTTTATAGTTTAATCCACTATCTAAAAATCTAAAATTATTTCTTATTTGACCTAGATCTTAAAATCATAGAATGACCAGGTTCCCGAATCTTTATTCGTGGCCTCAGAGTGATAGCTTTAGGTGAGCTCTGTTTTTGGGTAATCTCTGAATCTACGTTATCTGTTTGTTTAGGTACCACCTCTTTCTGGATTTCGTTATTTATATCGGATGAAACAACGTTATTGGAACAGGGAAACTCATTAACCGGAACCATCGGCTCATTGTTTTCATTAGAATTAGTTTCTGTATCCAATTGTTGTGTATTTACACATGATAATGAATGACGTGATTTTCTTTTACTTAATAATTGGTCGGTGTGGCGCTTAGATATGCGATCATCGTCTGTACCTTTAACAGTGTACGAGACAGGCCCTCTTCTATCGATAATTACACCATCTTTCCATTTTATATCTTTATTGACATAATTTCGCATCAGTACCCCCTCCCCTGGTAAAAACTCACGCAACTTCCCACCACGGCGCGTCTTTTGCTCTATCTGCTTATCGTGGACTATTTCACTAGTAACCGGTCGTAACAAATCAAGCTTACCACGTAACCGCCGACCTAACATGGCCACTGCTGGCTCTTTTTGTGTTGTACAGTGCTCAACGTTTCTGTATGTAAATAGGAACCTAGAAATGGCTTTATTAAAATTTACATTTTCTATTGTTGCCTTTTTTAATACTTGTTTTACAAGTTTAACTGCGTTTTCAGCAGCTCCATTACTAGATGGATGATAAGGAGCAACTAGTACGCGTCTAATACCATTCATCTTTAAATAATGTAAATATTCAGCCGAAGAAAACGGTGGTCCGTTGTCACTCACTATACTTCTCGGGAGACCAAAACGAGCAAAAATTTTGCGCAAACTATTAATAACTGCTGTTGCTGAAGTACTATTTACTTCTTCAACTTCTAACCACTTAGAATGAGCATCTATTAATATAAGAAAATACTTGTTACGATATGGCCCTAGAAAATCTATATTCAAACGGACCCAAGGTTCCTTTGGCCAGTTCCACGAATGTAATGGCGCTGGCGGGGCTTGTTCGCGTTGAGAAGCGCAAGCCTGACATTCACGACATATTCGCTCTATGTCTGCGTCTAACCCCTCCCACCAGACATAATTTCGTGCAACTTGTTTCATTTTGACAATACCTATATGCCCACTATGAATCTCATCCAAAATAATAGAACGTAAGTTATTTGGTATTACAACGCGATAACCCCAAACTAAACAATTATTTTCTATGAAAAGATTATCTTTTTTTGAAAAATAAACCCTGTCTCGTTCACTTTCTACACGTTCTGGCCAACCAAATTTAATATACCCTACTATTTTGTTTAGTTGTATATCTTTCTTTGTTTCCTTTTGTACTTCATAAAATGTAACTGGTAAATCATTTTCTATAAAATGCAAATAGCTACCAATATAATTTTCAGAATTAATGTTATATTTATCGCTTGACTGTAACGGTAATCGAGACAATGAATCAGCAAAACAATTTCTTGTGGAAGGTACAAATTCTATGTCAAAATTATAAGCTGCCAATCGTATCGCATACCTTTGCAATCGACTCGCAGCTGTCTGCGGGATGCCTTTATTTTTGCCAAAAATAAAACTTAAAGCACGGTGATCACTACGTAATATGAAATGTCTACCATACAAATATTGGTGATGTTTGGTTACTCCAAATAAAATTGCCAATGCTTCTTTATCAAATTGAGAGTAATTAAGTTCGGCCTCATTTAATGTGCGAGAAGCACAGCTAACGAGTCTCTCTGAACCGTCAGGAAATCTGTGAGTAAGCACTGCACCTAGCCCATACGCACTGCTGTCCACAGATAATATTAACGGTAATGTAGGGTCATAATGAGCCAACACCGGACTGCTACTCAACATGTTTTTGATTTCATTAAAAGCTCTTTCACACTGATTATCCCAATTCCATTTAACATCTTTTTTTAATAAATTATATAATGGATGTAAAATACTACTAATATTCTTACAAAAATTAGCGTAAAAGTTAACTAAACCTAAAAAACTTCTTAACTGAGATATATCTTTAGGAGTGGGGGCGGTCACTATCGCCTCAATCTTTTTCTTATCAGTGTGAAGACCAAACTTATCTATGCAGTAACCTAAATAAGTGACACTATTTTTAAAAAAATCACATTTTGACCAATTTACACGTAACCCTGCATCCCTCAATCTACATAGTACCGCTCGTAAGTTTTTAAAATGAGTGTTTCTGTCTACTCCAGTAACACAGATGTCATCTTGGAATGCCACCGTACACGGCAAGCCACTAATGGTTTCCTCTATTAATTTTTGAAAGTTCTCTGGTATGCACTTTAAACCGAACGGTACGCGTTTGTAAATGAAAGTACCCAAATGTGTGGTAATCGCCGTCATCGGTTGTGAGTCTTCCGTAAGAAGTAATTGCTGATAAGCATTAGATAAATCAATTTTTGAGTATTGTTCTCCTCCCGCTAATTTAGCAAATATTTCCTCAATTCGAGGGACCGGATAATGAAAATCTTTTAAAAGTGGATTGATTGTGACCTTATAGTCACCACAAATACGTATGTTGCCATTTTTTTTAACTATAGGAACAATAGGTGTTCCGTAATCTGAACGATCCACCTTATATATGACGTCATCTTGCTGCAAACGTTCAAGTTCGCGCTCAACCGGCTCGCGCAGTGCTAACGGGAGCGTCCGCGCTTTTACATAAATCGGAGTTAAATCTGTTAAATGTAATTTAATGCGAGATTTATAAGTTCCTAACCCATCAGCAAATACTTCTGAAAATTCTCTACGTAATGCTTCTATCGAACATTTGTTTATGTCTGGCATTATATTATGACAATGTGTAACATTCAAATTCAAACAGCGTATCCACGTACGGCCTAACAACGGTGGGCCCCCGTTCTCTATAATAAACAATTTTAAATTTATATTTATTTGTCCGTACACAACATTAACCATAATATAACCCAAAGGTCTAATCACATCGCCAGTATATGTTTTTAAACTAGGCGACTCCTTAATTATGTTTTTAAGTGAGAAAAATTCATCATAATACCTCTTAGATATAACAGAAATTTTACTACCAGTGTCAATTTCAAACTTGATAAAACAATTCTCAACCTTAACATCAAGTAAATAAGGACCATCAGTATTATTACATAGAAAATTGTAAAAACTTATATCACCGTCAGAATTCGATTCACTCAAAAAAAATTGACTTTTCACTCTCCTCGACGAATTTGGTCCCGAATCTACGTCGTACTTACGACACATGACCTTCAAATGTCCTTTTTCACCGCACCGATCACAAGAGTACATCTTGAACCTGCATCGCGCGGCCACGTGATTGTCCTTGCCGCAACGCGTACAGGGGGCCGCACGACCGGCACGGCGGTCGCGGCCGGCGCGTCGCACGCTGTCACCCGGCCCCGGCACCGCCACGCTCACCCGATGTAGCCCGTCTACCTCACCGTCGCCCGCACCGCTCTCGGCGCAGCTACCGCTACCACCGCCCGCCGCAATCGCCGCGTGCCGCTCCGCCGCTTCAAGTGCTAAAGCAAGCTCCACTGCCCGCTTGTAATCTAAATTTTGTTCAGCAAACAGCCGGGATCTCATATCCTCAACACGAAGTCCAGAAACGAACTGATCTCTTAAATTTACCTCTAGACCGTCACTAAAATTGCAAGTTTTAGCGAGATGTTTTAAATTTTGTAGGTATTCGCTTACAGTTTCTTCACGTCCTTGCTTCCTTTGCCGAAATACATGTCGTTCTGCGATCTCCGACCGTCGCGGTTCCAGATGTTCCTTGATTATTCTCTCTAATTCTTCAAAAGATTTGTCTTCAGGATGATCAGGAGAACACAAATCACACATCAGCTCATAGCACGCGACTCCTACATGCGTCACTAAAGTCGCCACATGCAACTCTTTCCCGATGTTATTCAACGCTATAAATTGCTTCACACGTCTACAATATGCGTCCCAATTATGTACGCCTATTAAAAAACTTTCAATTGACCCGAATGGCATTTTGAAAATTCCTTTAACCGACTGCGCCAATGTAATGTACGCAATGAAACACGGACGGTCGCAGAATAAATGTGTATTATCGCAAGCGCATTGACAAAGGTGAACGTGGGGGTACATATGAAAAACTTAATCAATCTATACATTAAATTACATCTAATTTGAAACTGTTAAGATGGCATGTAAACGGAAAGCGATTAGTGTTGACGAAAAAGTTTGTGTGATACGTGCGATTGAAAAGGGAGAAAATAAAAAGGACGTGGGAAGGCGTTTTGAACTAAGTCAATCCACTGTTGCTACCATTTGGAAAAACCGAAAAACAATTCTACAGGCGGCGCTGGAAGGAAACTCTTCTAAAAAATTAAGAAAGCCAAAATCCGAAGACTTAGGTCAGGCAATGTTGTCGTGGTTTAACGATCAGCGCCAGAATAATGTACCCATCTCGGGGCCAATTGTAAAAGCTAAGGCTGAAATGTTTGCCAACCAACTTGCCATAATTGACTTTAAAGCATCTGAAGGTTGGCTCGGAAAATTTAAGGACCGTCACCAAATCACGCACGGTAAAATGAACGGAGAGGCGCGGGATGTCGATATGAATGTGACTAACAATTGGATTAGTACAGTGTGGCCTAAATTAAAGATGAAGTACTCACCAGAAGACATTTTTAATGCAGATGAAACTGGCCCTTTTTTCAAGTTGACTCCCGACAAAACTTTAAAATTCAAAGAGGGAAAAATGTGTTGGAGGAACACTTTCTAAAGAGCGTATTACAGTTCTAGTGGCTGCCAATATGAGTGGCACAGAAAAAAGAAAGCTCTTAGTTATAGGCAAATCGAAAAACCCTCGGTGTTTCAAGAACATAAAACAGTTGCCAGTTACGTACAAAGCAAACAAGTCAGCTTGGATGACATCGCAGATTTTTAAAGAGGAAGTGAGAAAATGGGTTGCTGAATTAAAATCACGGAAAATCTTGCTTCTAGTAGACAATTGTACTGCTCACCCAATCATATCTAATCTTCGAAACATAGAGTTAGCATTTTTCCCAGCTAATATAACCGGTATTTTACAACTAATGGATCAGAGTGTAATTAAAAGCCTAAAGGGCCACTATAGACGGAAAATGTTGATGGATATGACCGAAACTGACGGCAAGGTCTCGATCAATATGCTACAAGCAGTGAACTTCTTATCAAAAGCCTGGCAAGAGGTAACAGCAGCCACTATCCAACATTCTTTTCGACATGCTGGATTATGTAGTAGCCAAGAAACGAACCAATTTGAGTGTGAAGACAACCTACCACTGAGTGAATGGATAAGCCAGTTCAACATACCAAACAATTTTAATGAAGATCTACAATCGTACGAAAATATAGATGAGAATGTAGCCACAACTGGTACACTTACAGATGAACAAATTGTTGATTTAGTGTCAAAAAGTCAGGAAACACCCGATAATCAAGTGGACAAAGCTGAATCACTACCAACAATTCAACAAGCCCTAGATGCCGCTAAGTTGGTAGAAATTTTTTTGTTGTTTAATCAAGACGATTCCACCACATATCTAGATATGAATAGAATAAATAAAATAATACAAAACAAGTACTGGCATAGCAAAAAACGTCAGACAAAGTTATCAGACTATATGTGTAAACAATAATTTATAAGCATTTATTATCTAAGACATACATATTAAAAATTCTTGTTAATTTGGTTGTTTTTTTTTGTTCACTCCATATAACGATAACTCTCTATAACGACAAAAAATGCTTAGTCCCTTGAGTTTCGTTATAAAGAGTTTACACTGTATATAGATACTAATATAATAAAGCCGAAGAGTTTTTAAGTTTGTATAAACACACTAATCTCTGGAAGTACCAGTCGGATTCGAAAAGTTCTTTTTGTATACGATAGCTTGTCTATAAATGATTGCTTTTTGTATAGGAATAGTATAGAATAAGGTACACTTCTCAGCTAGCCTTTAATATTGATTTTTGTTCAGTAAGTTGGAACACGTTTATCCGCGTGCGCGGCGATAATTTTTTGTGGTACGTTAATACAATGCTATAAAAAATATTGGACCTTTGCATACCTAAAAAAACAGTTCGCGGTAGCCTATGTGTATCTGTTATACATAAGCCACAATAAGCTATTTTATGACTGTTGTGTTTATATAATGTAAATCAAACTACACCATGTGATCTCTTAGATACAACTGATTTATTTTCAAGTACCTACATCATAACAAGTAATCACAGACTATATCATATACAACAATGACAAACAATTGTTAAAAATTAAAAAGTGATTTATGATCATTATATTTTTAGACATGGCATATTACTTCTTACGAACAAATATTACTTCATCATAAAGAAAATTTTATGAAGTTAAATTTTGCTCTTTATAGCATGTTATTTGGACACATAGTTTAGTAGATAATGAAAAATTAAAATATTTTGTACATGTGGGAACAAAAATGTGTAGCTAGGTGCGTTGGCGTTGCGTTGTTTTTCATATAACGTTAATACTAGTGAAACCGTGGGGCACATCTAGTAATTATTATACACTGCGTAAATAGTTCTAAAGGCGCGGTTGGTGCATTCCATTACTTGTATTACAATCCTTTTGAACACAAAATTACAATAATAATTAAAAAGCAACTAATTATGTATTTATAAATAACAATATTTATGGGTGATATTTAAAGGCAATTGGAGTTTTTGGTGGGATCTTGAAGTGACATGTTGTGGTTTTTATTTTTAACTAGCTGACCCGCGCAACTTCGTCTGCGCTTCAAGACATGGAGAGAGAGAGCGTTAGAAAGAGTGGGTCGTAGGTACCTATAATACAATTCTAAAATAGCTGAAACTTTCATTACTATGCTGCGGAGTTATTTTAAAACTGTGATATCTCCTAAGATTTGAAATCAATTGATGTCAAGGACAATTTTGTTCAAAATTAAATACTTTTGATGAATATTGTGTTTATTTCAATAAAGATAAATACCATGTTTATAGAAACACCTTCGCAAATAATGCATTATATAGAACAAATTTGATTACCATAAAAAGGTATATTGAGTCAACCTTAAAAGATAGCCAAATATTCGAATTTCAATCGATTTTTTTAAAAGTCGTTTTTTTTCACATCCCTATCACATAGTTCGTGGTTTGTCTATGGTTCATGGTAAGAGGCCTAGGCCACGCCCAGTAACACGCCGTTCTTGCCCCCAATAATTGCATTGGATATTCTTGATACCACGTGACGTGAACGAGGTTGCTATTACGAGACAAGGGGCTATTTTGCAATTTATTGTGGAGTAACGCATTGCCGTGTGAATTACGTTCATGGTAGTGCCATTAGGAATTTGAGATAATTAGATTTTTAAATACTGAGTTCAATTACAAAACAAATATATGTAGTAAGTAAAGGATTGGCCGACTTGCCTATAGGGTTAAAAATAATTGGGAGTACTTATGTTCGCATGTAAAAAGTTATAATTCTTTGTTGTAACAAAACAAAAACACCTACAATAACTTTATTCCGCTTACCAACAATATGATGAAGTTAATCATATTATAATAATATTTATGAAGGTATATAAAATGAAATTAGGTTTACTCATGCAAAGTTGGTAAAATCAATTTACATTATTAATAAACATTGATTGCTATCTTCATTATGTCGCACTTGTCTCATATATTGCGCGCGCATTTCTCAGTTTTACCCTCTAGTAAACGACCCAATACAAGTATTATTTCAAAAATTAAAAAACAGGAACACGCTAAGTAAATCTATGAAGAGATCTCAAGTGCAGTTACAGAAATATATCGACCCAAAAAAAAATTAATGTGAAAAGGGAGCCAAGTTCGGTAGATCGATACGACGATTGGGGTAGTCGTTGTCACCGATAAAAGAGCAAAGATCTAACGGGTGCCAAGTTCCATAGCTGATCATTTAATTATAGCCGTAGGAATGTTCGTTCTTCAAATCATTTACAAAACAAATTGTTGCTTTCCTTGAAATGGGATTTCTAACTTGGCATGTTTTAATTGTCAACAAACATTTACGTTAATTTCTCCTCCTTTAGAGTCAAATTTTTCGATCGTAATTTAATGACAATGTTATTAAGACTTGCCAAGTTATTAATGGCATATCAAAGAAAGTAACACATTTACACACACACACACACATTTTATTTAGTTGCTGTTTTTCATGTACGAAAAAATACCACGTAGACGAAGTCGCGGGCACAACTAGTATTGTAGTATAAATACAATCATTTTATGGTTTAACCACAAAGTTTTCGTTTACTAAAAGCTTGAGTACTTTTGCAGGTTCTTCGACTAGTGTTCCTTACAACGATTGTTTGAAAATCCGATTTAATCAATTGCTTTGTAAAGATATAACAATTTCTTAATAATTGACAATAGATTGTTCTTAGTACAGTATTTAATATCTAGGCGACCGGAAAAAAGGTAATTCGCGTGATCTTTTGAGATTTGTTGCAAACCTACTAATCCTACTAATATAATAAATGTGAAAGTGTGTATGTTTGGATGTTTATTACTCAATCACGCAAAAACAGCTGAACGGATTTGAATGAAATTTGGCAGACAGATAGTCTATGACCTAATAACACATACGGTACTTTTTATCCCGGTAAAAGTCATAGTTTAACCAGTGTTATCCTACAAATATAATAAATGTGAAAGTTTGTATGTTTGTGAATCAATCACGCAAAAACCCAACTATGATTGTGTTTGTTTGTCGTGTTTCGAAATTAGCCGGTGTATATGCAGTAATATAGCGAGGTGGTAGGGATCGCGTCCAACATACACATAGTGACAATCCTATCTATGATTTTTTGTGGTTTGTCGTGTTCCGAGATCTATCTATGTACCTATATCTAATAATATGCAGACGAAGTCGCGGGTACCAGCTAGTTAGAGAATAAGTCTAGATTCCTTTCAAAGTATAGGAAATTTGAACCTTTGATAGTTTAATTCTGACTATCGATTAATCGATGTTTAGTGGATAATATTATAGACACGTCGCGGCCGTCTGAACAAGCAATGACAGAATCACAGAGATATACACTGAACTATTATTGAGTGAGTATATAACATTTTTATGAACCTATAATATTTTATTTCTCAAGAAGTATCTAATAGTGCAAGGTAAAATAAAAAATATAATCATTTGCGGCCATAATTGTACATTTATTACTTACAGAAACAATACTCGCCTCGTCTAAAGCCTCGTGACGCTGCGGTAGTAAGAATCTAATATTGAGCCGAGAGATCGTGGGTATTATCCATGATTTAATTTTATATGACGAGCACATTGTCAATTGTATATCTGTATATGTTTGGTTACTATAATATATAATACAAGCGTTGCTTAGTATTAAAATTAAAAAGCTTGCTGTGAAATTGTGTTTCTATACAACAAAAACACATTTTGAAAGTGAAATGTTGTCTACTTACCTTTGAGTATAAAACAAAAGATCCCAAAAATACCTTACCAAAGAGTACAAAACATCAAATGTAAACAAATAAGGGTTAATGATGTATGTTTTTATATTATGTAGAACGTTATTGAAATACCTAGTAGCTATTCGATAATGAGGCACAGATTTGCATCTCTTCGACTACACTTCCTTAAACAAAACGAAGAGTGATTAGCATAAAATACATACAATTCAAATACGTACATTGAAATGACATGGATGCCAAGGCTGTGTCAGACAGATTATCATATTAAAATGTGGAAAGTGCTTACTCATGTTGAGGTAGGTGATGATAAAATCAATACCTTCAAAGCACATACAGTGTATTGTATACATTAGCATATTATATCTTTTGTGAATCTATTTTAGAACCGTAAAAAGTGCTGATCGAAAATTTAGAACAAAACGAATATCAATCATATGCCAAAGTCCGAGGTTTATTGAGTATTTTGACGAATTTATCAGAATTTTCATTCATTTGGTAATGGTACAGAACTAAACTAATGGTACAGAAAATTATCTTCATGAGGTGGCAAAATACAGAACTTACACAAAAATCATGCATTGAAATTGCCAATTAGTCGGAAGTGTTGAATAACAATGCGCATCTCCTTTCTTATAAAATATATGTCTATGAATTAAAAAGAAAATATATATTGAGTTGCTATGATACAAACATTAAGAAAAAAAAATGATATAAAAGAAAAGTGGTTTATTTAAAAATTGCCCCGTAATCCTCCTCCTCAACAGTGGTAGCAGAGTGCGGTTATATTAGACGTGGTTATATTAATCTTATTATATTGATGTATTGTTAGGCTATGTGCAGAAGAATAAAATATGTATAAACGTGAGCATTTTCCCATCATACCATTCGATGGTAAAAATTTCAACACGTGGGTATTTCGATTGAAAAGTATTTTAAAAGAGAATGAAATTCACGAAGCTATTGAGGATGAAAAATATGCAAGTAAATATGAAAATAAAAAAGGTGAGGCAAGGGTACAGGCACTCATCATCGCTGCCGTGTCCGACACCCATCTTGATTATGTGAGAAAAGATTCAGCGTATGAGATGATAAAAACGTTAGAACTAAATTTTAAAGCAAAAGGCGTACGCTCAAAGCTATTTTTAAGAAGAAATTTAGCGAATTTAAAATATAATGAAAAGTTGTCTTTGTTGGAACATATATTAAAATTAGAGGCGATATTTACGGATTTAAAGGAAGCGGAGTCGGAATTAAAAAAGGATGAAAAAGTCAAATATCTTTTACTATCGATGCCGGAAAGCTATGAAGGAATTGTTACAGCACTTGAGACTGTTGAAAATTTGCAGTATGATTTTGTGAAAAAAAAGACTGATGGGTGAAGAAGAAAAAGAATATTAGTTCAGCACATTATAACATCAATAAAGCATTTAAGCATTTCTATGTTATACTTGTGGTAAGCCCAGACACAAAAAGTTTCAATGTCGGGAGAAGAATCAAGAATACAACAAACAAGGACGTGACATAAACTCAGTTCGGCGTGGGTATCAAAGAGGAGGTGAATACTACGGACAAGGAGAACAGCGTGGAGCTTACATAGGCCAAAGACGGGGCGATTATCATGGACAAGGACGCGGCGTGTACCAAGGACATGGTCGTAGCACATATCAAGGACAAGCTCGAGGAACATACCGAGAACAACGAAGATTCGAAAGACAGCGTGTAGGGTACAACCAAGAAAGAGATCACCAAGATTTTAATATAGATGGCAGTGTCTGTTTTATGTGTGAAGATGTAGCTAACAATTGTGAACAAAAGATGGACAGTTTGTTGTGGTGTGTAGACTCTGGATGCTTTGATCATTAAGTAAACACGAAAGATTATTTTACAGACTATATAGAGCTTAAGCAACCTAAATATATTGCAGCTGCTAAAAATGGTGTAACTTTACAAGTGATAGGTATTGGAAATATAGAGGTAATAGGTTATGTAGGTAGAAAAGCATATCCATGTACTATTAAAAATGTATATTTTGTTCCCGAATTAAGGAAAAATTTAATATCCGTATCTAAAATTAATTTAAGTGGATATAAAGCGACATTCACACGCGGTAAGGTTAGAATTTATAATAGATATGATAACGTGATAATGATAGGCAACTTAGAAGGTAATTTGTATACTATTAAGACAAGCATCAACCAACAAAATTGCAACTATGTAAACAAAGAATTTAATGAAAAAGCTAGTTTGTGGCATAGAAGGTTTGGTCATTTAGGAATGCATAATATTAATCGGCTGGTAAAAACAAATATGGTAAATGGTTTAAATGACTTAAGAAATAGTAATATAGAAAATACATTATGTGAACCACGTCTGCTAGGTAAAATGACACGACAACCGTATAATAAGATAGGATATAGAGCTAAACAGCCACTTGAAATAGTACACACGGATGAATATGGACCTATATCTCCAACCAGTAGAGACGGTAATAAATTTTTCTTGACTTTTATCGATGATTATACTCATTTTGTAATTGTATACCTTATTAAACAAAAATCTGAAGTATTTGAGAAATTTCAAAATTATTTTTATTATGTCACCAAACATTTTAACACAAATCTGCTAAAGCTGCGTTCAGATAACGGCGAGGAGTACGTCACTAATGATTTTCAATATTTTTGTGCGCAAGAAGGAATATCACTACAATATACAGTGCCTTATAATCCGCAAATGAATGAAGTTGCGGAGAGAATGAATCGCACACTTATGGAGAAGGCGAGAACAATCCTGTTGGAATCAAAGTTAGAAAATGAGTTTTGGGCTGATACTGTTTTATATTCAGCTTATGTAACAAATATAAGTCCATCAGCAGGGAGAGAGTTAACGGCAAGTGAATTATGGACAGGCAGAAAACCTGATGTGTCAAACATGCGCGTTTTTGGTTGTATTGCATATAACCATGTACCTAGGGAATTGAGGCGAAAATTGGATAACACGGGAAAGAAAATGATCATGATTGGATATAGTACATCGGGATATAAATTATTTCACCCGGAAACAAGTAAAGTAGTTCATGCAAGAAATGTTATATTTGATGAAAGGTATAATGAAAATATATATTTACCATACTTACATCTAGAAAACAAAGAAGAAGGGAGTCAAAAAGATGAACAAAAGATATTTGAAGAAGCAAGACTAGAAAGGAGAGAAGAGCAAAAGGATATAATGACAAGCGATACTAAAGATATACCTACAAAGAAAATAAACATACAGGTGGATGAAGTTATACAAAGTAAAAATGAACAAGAAGGAAGAGAGAAAAGAAAAATACAGAAACCGAAATGGCATGAAGAATATATTATGGATTTAAGTAATGACAGTGATGAAGTTTTGTATGCATTGATGACAAGCCAGGAAGATATTCCATCATGTTATGAGGAAATAGAATATAGAAAAGACAGACAATAATGGAAAAATGCAATAAAAGAAGAGTTTAAAGTGAAACATGAAACGTGAACATGGAACGTGGTATCTAAACCAGAGAAAGAACAATTATTAGATAGTAAATGGGTTTTTACAAGAAAATGTATAAGACAGAAAAGAAATATGTAAAGCAAGGCTTGTAGTAAAGGGATATCAACAAAAGGAACAGTTAGAAGGTATATACTCACCAGTATTAAAGTAACAAACTCTAAGAATAATGTTGTCAATTGCAGCATGTCGAGATTATCAAATACATCAAATGGATGTAAAGGGTGCGTTTCTATATGGTGACATAAAAGAAAATGTATATCTTATACCACCAGAAGGACTAAAACTACCGGAGGGAAGAGTATTAAAGTTAACCAAATCATTATACGGGTTAAAGAAATCATCAAAATATTGGTATGAAAAATTCAATAGCACAATTACCGAATATGGATTCAAGAGATCAGAAAACGATTATTGTTTGTATTGCATGAATAATAGATATTTATTAATCTATGTAGATGATATTTTAATAATTAATGATGATATAATATAATAAAAAAAAAAAAAAATAAAGAATTTTTATAAGAACGATTTAGAATGAAAGACATGGGACATGATGAAATATTGTACCTAGGAATATCAATTAGTAGGCAGAAAAATAAGATTGTAATTAACCAAACAAAATATTTAAAAACGGTTCTTAAAAAAGATCAGATGTTAGAATGTAAAGGTTGTGCAACACATATGGATGTAAATTTTAAATTTGATGATACTGAACTAGATTTATCTTATGAGCAGAAGTGTAGATCACTAACTACGTCATTGATGTATGCCGCTGTAGGGACTAGGCCAGTTATATGTAACTGTATGTTATTTGAGTAGATATCAATCTAAACCTAACGAAGCTACAATTCTGGAAGGCATTAAAAATAATTTTAAGATATGTAAAAGAAACTCTACATTATGCATTAGTTTTTTATAAAAATGATTGTAATTATATTATACCTTTGATAGGATATGCAGACTCTGACTGGGCTAGAGATAATGATAGAAAATCTACTAGCGGTTACTTATTTAAGCTATTTAATAATGTAATATGGAGATCTAGAAAACAAGCTACAGTAGCTTTAAGCACAACTGAAGCAGAATTAATTTCGTTGTGTGAATCAGTAGTAGAAGTTTGTTGGATTATAAAATTATTAAATGATTTAAATGTTGAGTGTCAAAAAGTAACAATGTATGAAGATAATACAAGTACTATTAACTCGGTCAATAACTCTGATCAAAAACGCCTTAAACATATGGACTTTAAGTATAATTTTGTAAAGCAAAAAATTGAGGAAGGGTTAATCAATGTTATATATGTGAATACTAAATACCAATTAGCAGATGTTCTGACAAAGCCTCTTACTAAAATTCAATTTTCTCAGTTTTTTTGTTTAGATTAGGTATGAGATGTGCATTGAGGGAGAGTATTGAATAACAATGCGCATCTCCTTTCTTATAAAATCTATGTCTATGAATTAAAAAGAAAATATATATATGTATTGAGTTGCTATGATACAAACATTAAGAAAATAAATATGATATAAAAGAAAAGTGGTTTATTTAAAAATTGCCCCGTAATTTTCCTCCTCAACAGGAAGTTGTAGCCTGTCGTAGTAATTAAAATCGTGTCTTATCTAGGAAAATGACTCTTGTGTTCAGCAATGAGGCATAAATAATTGTTCTGTATTTTTCTGCGAGTTGACAGTATGTGTAAAAATTAAAGTAAATTATTGAGTAAAATTGGTTTATATAAAAAAAGCCTCAAACAATACCTGGAAAAAGTAATTGTTTATTTATTTTATTTAGAAAACGCGACATCACCATTCAGGAAATATGAACGCTAAACTCTTGCGTTAGTTGTCAAACTTGTCACTGTTATCATACAAAGTCACATATAAAACGAATGATGCATTGTTTTTGTTGCGTAATTTTTATTTATATTAAAACATTTTTAGATCACTTTTTATGCTGTATTAATGAAAAAAAATTATTCATAGGTGTTTTTTTCAACATATAAAGTGGTTAAAACAATTTTCCAAAGTTCTCAACTCCTGGATTCTATGATTCTCATACGCGCCTGCCAAAGCCTAATAGTATCTCCACGTATGAAATTCTTTGCGTAAAATACCGAATACCGATCGTAGTCGGCCACCGTCTTTTTGCGTGCGGCCCACTTCGCCAATTCGTCGGCACGCTTGTTTCCCACTATCCCGACGTGAGCTCGCACCCAGTGCAAGCGAATGGAACGTTGCCGCACGGATCTCCCGGAGGTTCCTTTGCGCTGTTACAGCCAGGCTTTGTGGTGTCCGGGTTTGCCAGTATCTCCAGTGACAATTTAGAGTCGCTGTAGATGCCGACCTCTCCGTCTATTGACCGCTTGTATCGCCCCGTGCAACGCAGGCAACTCGGTCTGAAACACCGTACAGAAAAGTTCCATGCAAAAGTATAAAACCTGGGCTCCCGCCCTTCCTTACACAAGATCACAGTGTCGCCAACTCTACCGTTGTTTTTGTTACCGTCGATGAAGATTACGGAGTTGATTTTACTCTGGAGGCACTTCCAATCTCCCATAAGCTTCACCCTTGCATTGCACGGGATAAGGAAACTAGGCGAAGCTTAACAGCCGTTCAAGTTCTCAGTCAACCACAAACTCGTCCAGGTGCTCACCGCATTTTACACGGTACAGCTTTTGCACCTCTTGGGCTCGGAGTCTAGCGGCAGCAAGTCTGCCAGAACGATTGCTGCAATGAGAGAGACCGAGGTGTACATTCGATAAATCTTCTAGGCAAGGCCCCTCTGCAGTGAATCCAACTTATTTCTAAGCGAGAGTTTCGCTGCAGCCAGGCCCTTTATATTTGCGACGTACAGCAAGATCGGCTCAATAACTATGATATATATCATTTTAATAATGTCCGAGTTCAAGCCCCAATACACCCTTGCTACACATACCATGCTTGTATTTGTATAATATTCAGTGGCCTTTTTACAGGCAGCAGTGACATATACCTTAAAGATGATCAAACCCAGGAGGCGAAACTCTTTTGCCCGTAGTAATTGGACTGTGCCCATGATAATGACCAGAACGTCAAACTTAAGTCCTTGTCTTCACCACCGCCTTTGTTATGACTAGTATGAAAGTAAGCCTTTTTCCATCACGGTCTGCAGACTGCTCCAATTCACAGTTTCCTGCTTGGGTTGTACCTCTTTTCTGAAAAAAAAAAAAAACTACGATACCTAATATCGTCGGCGAAAGCTTGACTGTATACTTCCGCGGACTCAAGCTCCACCAAAAGGGAGAGGAGTATAAGGTTCCAAAAGGTTGGTCCAGCTATTGATCGGCCCGGATGGAGTTCCGGGCCGGGTGTTGTGTGAGGCGTTGGACCACATGGGGGGAGAGCTTCGGGAGCTTTTCAACCGCTGTTTGTCGGCTGGAAGGTTCCCGAAGCTCTGGAAGATGGGGCGACTCTGCCTTCTGGCGAAGGAGGGTCGCCCCCCGGACTGCCCGTCCTCGTACCGGCCCCTCGTGCTGCTGGACGACACGGGGAAGATGCTGGAGCGCATCCTGGCGTCTCGTGTCGTCCGGCACATGGAGGAAGTTGGGCCGGTACTTTCGGACCGGCAGTTCGGTTTCCGGAGAGGGCGTTCAACGCTGGACGCCCTCTCCACCCTGAAGGAGTGGTCCGTGGAGGCAGCCGAGGGGGGAGGTAGGTTGTTGGCGGTGTCAATCGACATCGCCAACGCCTTCAACAGTCTGCCGCACGGTGTTATACGGGAGGCGCTCCGGTTTTTCGGAGTGCCCTCGTACCTGCGGCGGCTGTTGGGGGACTACCTCCAGGGCAGGGAGGTCGCCTTCGTGGACGGCGGAGGTAGTGTGGTCCGGCGCCACATTGGGTGCGGTGTTCCACTGGGGTCGGTGTTGGGGCCGCTCCTGTGGAACATGGGCTACGACTGGGTGCTCCGCGTAGCGCTCCCTTCGGGGTTGCGAGTGCTATGCTACGCGGACGACACCCTAGTCGTGGCCCGGGGGGGAAGATTTGAGGAGGTGGCGCGCCTGGCCACAGAGGGCGTTGCACTTGTGGTCGGGCGCATAAAGGCGTTGGGTCTCAGGGTGGCGGCCGAGAAGACCGAGGCCATTCTATTTCATGGGCCTCGGTGTGGGCCGCCTCCTGGGGCTCACATATATGTAGAGAATGTTAGGGTCCGGGTTGGGGCCCAGATAAAATATCTGGGCCTCACCCTGGACGGGCGATGGCGGTTCGAGTCCCACTTCAAGGGACTCGAACCGCGGATAGTGGGGGCGGCGGCAGCTCTCGGACGGCTTCTTCCGAACTCGGGAGGGCCGGGCGCGAGCTGCCGCCGTCTGTTTGCGGGGGTGGTGAGGAGCATGGCCGTCTACGGGGCACCGATCTGGGTAGATGCTCTCAGCGCCACGAACAGACGCGTGCTGCGTTCTACGCAGCGTATCGTGGCGCTGAGAGCCATTCGCGGATACCGATCGGTGTCCGCGGGGGCGGCCTGCGTCCTTGCCGGCTCCCCGCCGTGGGAGTTGGAGGCGGAGGTGCTCGCCGCCGTGTACAGGTTCACGGCGGCGGGGAGAGAGTTAGGGGAGCCTCCAGCTCCCACAGAGGTAGACCGGGTCCGGAGGGAGGCCCGGGAGGATGTTTTTAAGAGGTGGGAGGAGGACCTGGCGGACGCGCGCTATGGACATTATACCATAGATGCTGTCCGCCCGGTCCTCCGGGAATGGAGCAACAGGGAGCGTGGCTCCCTGAACTTTAGACTTGTGCAGGTACTATCCGGACATGGTTGCTTCGGATGGTACCTGCACAAGATTGCAAGGAGGGAGTCAAACACTACGTGCCACGAGTGCGGGGCTGTAGAAGACACGGCGCAGCACACTCTGTCTGAGTGTGCTGCGTGGGTGGAGCAGCGCCGCACTCTGGCCGTAGCTGTTGGGGGAGATCTCTCGCTGCCGAGTGTGGTAAAAGCCATGCTCGGCAGCGAGCAAGCATGGACGGCGATGGCCTCCTTCTGCGAGGACGTCATCTCGCAGAAGGAGGCTGCGGAGAGGGTTCGCGAGAGGGATCCCCTGAGCGGCCCTCTCCGCCAAAGAAGAACGGGTGGTAGGAGGAGGCGGTTTATCCGTCAACTCCCGCCACCCTAGCCGAACCAGAGGAGACGGGACGGGGGGGGCCCGTCTCCTCATTGCACTGGTTCGGCAGGAGGAGGAGACGGCTATCGGGTGTACATAGCTGTCTCCTAATTAGGCCGGGGCCCGGTTAGCCGGGCCGGCCCCCGGGGCGGCGCGGCAGTATGCCAGCGCAGTACCCGCGTCGCCCCATTATGGGGCGGCTGTACACCGCGGAGTTTTTTAGTGAGTAGGACTCTCACATAACCACTCGACCCCCCAATTCGAGTGTGTACCCATGACGGGTTTTCCACTCCGCGTTAACAAAAAAAACAAAAAAGCTATTGATCTCTGAACACAACCTTTTGAAGACTCTCGATTCACCTGTACTACGGTATAATAGAGCTTGATTCTCCGATCAATATGATACCACAAGACCATACCGTATAGGTTCCTAGGGCACCCTTTCACTACATGCTGGGACTTCAGCGCGTGGGCAGCACGTATTATCGAAGGCTCCCTCTATATCCAGCGATAGCAGGACGACGATCTCCTACGCTATCATCCTCACACTGATATGAGCTACTAAGTCATAGAAGGAATCTACAGTAACACGCTGCGGCGTGAAACCATATTACCGTACGCTGAGTTTCGGTAATAGATGCCAGCGCAAGCGTTGAGCCTTTCATCAGCACCGGCATGGCTGATCGAGCGGTAAGACTTCGGTTTCGTATAATACTTACAGTCTGGTTTACGGAGTATGCATACACACGTGGTCTACCAAGAAAATGTTCCAGTTCCGGGTATTTGTTGGAAATTGCTTCCTTTCAGCTCCTGCTATGGGTATCAACTACCCTTCTCATAATTTTTTTTAAAATCTTGTTGTCAGCACTATTCGGATCAATGAATACTAACGCCTAGGGGACAAACAATCGTAGGAACATTAAAGTTTATATGTATAGATTTGAAATATCATTAACCACGAGAAGCGAAAATGAAAAGCTTGGGAATTTAAGCTACTGACATAACATAAACTACATTTTTTATTGTTAAGGTGAAATTATCAGAACTACTTTAAGGACAGAAAGTTGTATGTATTACACAATTTTCGTTACTGCAAGGCCACTCCATTTATACCCACACTAATAATATTATAGTAACAATACTTCAAGCCTATGTATAATATCTGGTAATTTCGAGTCCACAATTGTTTCGTTTTTTTTTCTACAGCTATAACAATCAAATTAGCATAAGTTCTCTTTAATTATATTTTAGATTTTGTCCAGTATGGAAAAATCTAGAAGGTTAAGTATTTGCTTCTGTTAGACTATGCAAGCGGTCAATATCCATTAGAACTCTATTAAATATATCCAATGGATTTTTAAAAAAATAGTTATATCTACAAAATGTGAATAAAAATTGAGTTTTGCTAGTAAGTTTAGTAAATTTTAATACTTCAATAATTTAAATAAATAAAAATAGGGATGCGTACCTATGTACACATTATGTACGAGGGTTAAAAATTGTGAATATATGTACTTCTTTGAATTGTCATATTCGATTTTTTGTATCTTCACCACAATGATAGGAGGCTTAGTAAACAACTTTGTAGTGTAGACTTTTGTTATGGGCGTGGGAATAGTCTATTTTTTATTTCACGCCTAAAGAAGTATAAGTTAAAAAACTCAGGGATGTTTATGTACTAAGTTTCGCCACCGATCTTTTGCCCTAACAGTAGCATGACTGTGGTATTCACTTCCTACTATCATCCAACTAGCCAACTTTCGGGATTCCTTCAAGTATTCGCTACGTAGTTTTTACTTGGAGCAGTTGAATATCAGCTAGATTTTTTTAACCAAATATTATGCATACTGCATTTATCTTTCTCTTGCTCCCCTGGAAGACTGGTATAGCATGCTTATTTGGATCTCTGTGTTTTTAGCATTAAGTCCTCCAATAATTGTACTTATTAGTAACTTACGTACATTATTCATTATAAACGTATTAATGTTTATGTGTACTTTTTGTTTTCCACTGTACTATGTCGAAGGAACAAGTAGGTGCGGTTACCGAACCTATTCAAGAATTTAATAGTAGTAATTTAAATTTTACTGTTTCCTTCGCGCTTATATCACACTAGCTATGTCTCATGGTTTCACCCATGTTAAATTTATTTTACCACCGCACCACTTCCAAAGCACCCGTGTTATATAGTTTATCATTGTTGCCACTCTCCATACTTGCCTACAGCTTTCCAGATTGCTTGACGTTTGTAGTTACACCACTTTTTAGAATGAGACGTTATGTTGCCTATAACCTCCTACAATAAGTGGACTACACAATGCACCAGAGATTAGCGCGAACAAACAAACAATCTCTTGACATTTATATTATAATAAGTAAATATAGATTATGATATTTATGTAAGTAGATATGTATGCGAAAACGACTGAAACTTGCCCTCGGAACATAAAACACAAAATTTGTGGGGGTGAAGTTCATATGGAACGTTTTATTCTTTTTCAGCCTTGCTAAACGGAGGCAGAATTAGGCTTCATTGAAATTGTTGTACATCTCGGTTGCGATTATATAAATAAAAAAATAACCTTTTAGTGTTTAATTTTTACCATAAAAATAACATGTAATTAGCAAATGTATAATTACATTATAATATAGTAACAGGAGGCAATAGGTCTGATTAAAAATATTGAACATAATATGAATAATTTTATTTTAATTGTGGGTGTAATTGGTTTTATTAATCAAAGTTGTTACAAATTAATAAATTCTACTGTATAATTACTGGTTTAATTTTGATTTATTGGGAAATACGACTTGTCAGGGTTACCCTAAAGGCAATTAGCACGGCTTGTTTGCATGAATTTTGGCAGCCTCATTACAATAATTGTTAAAAATACGCGGTTTTATTACTGATTTAGAAAAATGACTACGCTTCACCTGATGAAAAGTACAATGCAGTACAGCAGCGTCAGCCGAGACCAAGTTTCCATAATAAGTCGTCGCTTTTACGTGATATTCATGCTTAACTATCGTTTGCGATCGCAGATAACAATTTATAAAGAAAATAATCTATTAATAATTATCTATTAAGTGATAAACCACAGCGTCAACATTGAATTCTAACTCATCTTTAAAATAAAGCATCGTTTCTATAAAACTAATATATTATGTGAATATAAGTTCAATCGGTTAAGAATTTAATAACACAATCATTTAAAGACGCCATACGATTTTTATATTTACACTGAGGTTATCTAGAACCTATCCAACACAATATTCCACCCGGGTTATGATATGGGACTTTTCAAAGAGGATTACGGGATACGGAATAAGGGAAATCGCGCTCCAAGGTCGGCAACATGGCTATAAAGCCTTTGCTGTTGCAGCTTTCAGTAGTCGATGTATGTTACTCATAGATTTACATATATACTACATCTATGATGTACCTGTTATACATACTGCTGTGAGATACAAAAGTACACCGTTTCAGTTTGCAACACGCTCTTCTCTATTCAAACTTAACAGAGAGAAATATAAATATATTTATTTAAATAAAATAAGAAGCAATGAAACTCAAGTTCAGTTTTCCGGTATTCCTCTATTTTTGATAAAGTATTAGGTCCTTACATATGAAATTAGAGTTTTTCGTACTGACCTCTTTGATCTAAAATATCTTCTCTTTGGTTAAGATTTACAAATTCAAATTTCTAAATTCATTTAGCTGATACATTTGAGTTTTGAAAACGGTCATTCATTTGTTTTTTCCTCATTATTTTTTTCTTTGGCGTCGCTTATTACCGCACAATGGAAAACAAGAAATATCGGTATATTTACGACTACGAGTTCTACCGTGGCACCAGTGCTGCAGAAACAGCTCGAAGGATTAATAATGTGTACGGCGCTGGTGTTGCAAAAGAAAGCTCGGTACGTTTTTGGTTTCAACGTTTTCGTTCTGGAAATTTCGACCTTCAGAGCCAACCCCGTGGACGGCCGGAGACCAAAGTGGAAAATGAAGAACTAAAGACTATTGTGGAAGCTGATCCATCAAAAAGCACTTCAGAGATAGCTGCAGGCTTCGGGGTAAGTGATAAAACTGTATTAATCCACTTGAAGAAAATCGGTAAAGTAAAAAAACTTGAACGATGGGTACCTCATGAATTCAGTGAATCGAACTTGCAAACACGCGTCGACTGCTGTGTTACTTTGCTTAACTGATAATGAAGGGATTTTAAATCAAATCATTACTTGTGATGAAATGTGGATACTGTACGATCATCGGAAGCGCTCGTCGCAATGGCTGAACCCTGGAGACCCAGCCAAATCCTGCCCTAAACGAAAATTGACTCAGAAAAAGTTACTTGTGAGTGTTTGGTGGACTAGCGCCGGTGTCGTTCACTACAGCTTTCTAAAATCTGGCCAAACGATTACGGCAGATATCTATTGTCAGCAACTGCAAACCATGAAGGAAGAACTAGCTGCTAAACAAACGAGATTAGTACTGCTGCTTCACGATAACGCAAAACCACACACTGCACAACAAACAACCACTAAGTTAGATTACCTACAATTATGAGATGGCAAAAGTGCATAGATAACAACGGTGCATATTTACTTAATTAAACATATTTTACAAAAAAAAAATAATTGACTTTATATTCCTCCCGTACAGAACGCCAATTTCATATGTAAGAACCTAATATTTTCATTTTTATAATCACATTACTTTTGCCCTAAGTATCTTTTTACACTCTTACTATGCCCCTCGCTCTAATGAATCTCTTTCTTTTTTATTACATTTGACTATACTGTTAGCCTTAGGGCCCTTATCTAAAAACAGAGCCGCTGCGGCTTTTTACAGCTTCACCGAACTTGGGGGCGAGCGCTTAGGGCACTCAGCCGCGAAAGTTTTGGACGACTCGCACGAGGGTGCCAGAGTGGCCGAACCTCGGCTCGGGCGGTCGTCACGTATGCGAATAGGTGGCGATCTGGCTAATTCCCTACTCCTACGAATTCGAGCTAAATAACATATACTCATATGCATGTTCCCCTCCTCCTGGGAGGAAGGAGGGAAACATGCGTATGTGTATTTAGTGATCGGAATGGTTTTTCTACACTAACTAGTGCATGACTTTCTAGAGAAAAAAAGGACGACTAATGTTATCAATTGAACATCTTATATATTTTAATAATGTACGTATTATTCAATAATTAGTTAAAATGTTTACTTGCAAGCTACCCGAATATTCATATATATTGTTATGTTACAACTCGATTAAAAAGATAGAAAAATACTGTTCCCGAAATATCTCGAAACAATTACAAACTTCTCAGGACTTCGAAATAATGTTCGCGTCGTAAACAACCGCAGCTCATGTTTGTGTAAACATCGCAGTGAACATCAAGAGGGGTCGCGATGCTTCACAGTGTTTCTGCGGTCGTTCAGTGCAGGTATATAAGCGACTCTGGTGCGGCGCCGAGCAGTTCAGTTCAGTTTTGAATTACAAAGCGATATCAACGAGCGATAAAAGAAGCAAAACCACAGGGAAATAAATAACAGTGTTGTGAGTTCGTGTAATTTGTAATTGTGTGGAATTCGAATAAAACTTCTTCACGTCAAACAACGTTATTTTTAATACCCACCGGTGTAACAATATTAATATTAACCTTACAATATGGAACAAGCTCTTTACTCTTTTCAGTAATAGTAATAGAGATTGCAGTATGTAACATGCTGTTATTTTAAAGCAGGTTATTGGAAGTGGTATTTCTTTGGAACAGAAACAGGTATCGCTGCCTGTTATACCTCACCTCTAGTTTCTATTTCTGACTAACACAAACTAACGATATCGTTTCCTAAAACACTCACTCTGTTGCAAGTGTAACAACATCAATCTCCGTTTCCCGCGGATATGGTAAGGAACGCAACCTATTTGTTATATTTGCATATAAAAAACACACCTCATTGATATTATCATTATATATCTGTGAAACGTATCAATACGATTGGTTTAAAAAAGAGAGTTACATGTTATAATTCTCGTAATTTGGACACGAAGAAAACAACAAAAAATTATCTATATGTATTTTATATACTCCAAAATTTTATCAAAAACATGATGAAGTTGGCCATCAATAATTTACACATCGTAAAATTACTTTTAGACAGTAAGAAAAGTCAGTAAAATAAATTTATATTAGGATTCATATTGACGGTTAACTATTATCAATGTCACCACACTTCCCTCAGATTATATGCGCGCAGCTCTCAATTTTACCCGCCACAAAACGCACCAAAAGAGTTTTTTTAATCGTTATAGGTTTAGCTTTATGTTCATAATCACATTTGCTCTTAAGTGACGATGTGGCCAAGATGGTAGCACGATAAGCCTAGTGGAAGATTGGCTCTCAAGTGCAGCTGACGGAACTTCACCTATTGGTGCTTGGCGACAAATTTTTAACTTGAGGGTGGTAGCTAGCCGGGCGAGCATTAGAAAAAGCCCTACCACCATGCTATGGTTTCATCGCGATGTTTTCCTTCACCGAAAGCTCAGGCTTATTGCAGGGATTCCAACTCATGTCGATTGACGCAGAGTCCGTACACGCAACCAACTGAGCCGTCATTGCTTTTATTTTTAAAACCTCTGTTTCTTATGAACTCTGCAGTTTTGCGACCTACGAAACGTAAACCCGTATTAAAACAATCTCAAAACTTTAAACCAATAATCAATACTCGATAACATTAAAAACAAAACTTATAAATAAAACGAGACATATACTCGTAATTCTCACATTTAATTTCGGCCAAGGCATTTCTGTAGATCTATCTAAATGGAATTGACAGCAGTTATGCGGAAGTATAATTATAAGCAGACGGAATGATTCTAGAATATTACCTACTGTACCGTACCTACTTGTGTAAATTAATGTGTTGGTACGGATATATTTAGTGGCGTACATAATAAGGTGAAGGTCCGATCACACATTACATTGATAAAGGTCGATTACACATCTCGATGTAAATTTTATTTTACAACTTAATAAGTCAAATGGATTATTTTTTATGTAGTAGTTCGCAAACCAGGGCAACCGCTGCTGGCGGCAGTTTCAGGGCAGTCTCAACTTAATTCACAAAGCGCCTAGCATCCAGCGTCTATCAATTATTAATTTCACTTTAAAACGCCTAATTAGTTTTTACTAGGGCTCACAATCGAATATTCGATAAATACTTAGAACTCTGATGTGTACAAAATATCATAGCTCGAAGGTTTACTGCTTCGCATTCAATTCGTACCTTTTTAATTGCATTGTATATGGTTATAACTTTTGTATCCAAAAGAACTGACTACTCGTGAAGGTTTAGCCCAATCACTCGTCAAATCGACTTATTCATTCATATCTTGCGATTATTTTCAAAATTACAAATTATTGTATTATATTTGGAAGTTCTTTGAATAAAGTGTAAATTTCGAATTTCGAAAGATTTTCGGTTAATATGTAATTTTTTAACTATCTAATTCAAATTTTAAATAATTCATGAATTTTCCACTTATTTTTATATAAGAAATTAAAATCGATAATTCAGGATTGAAATTGAATATTCGAAACCTAAGCGAATCGTGCCTCGAGATTCACGAATTGTTTTATTCGAATTTCGAACTGAATTGTACAAGGTGTCCAGAAAGGGTATCGGGTATTTGTTTTCGCGCCATATTCGAAACGGGGCATCTAAAGAGTGCGGGGAGGGGTTCGTGGCGTCCGCCATTTTGTGGAGTTTTAGTCACGATGGAACAGTACTCGGGGACGCATCGCGCATTTTGCGTACGAGCGTATTATCGTAATGGTGATTCAATAGTGACTGCTCAACGTCTCTATCGTGCGGAATATCGTACACGCCACGCGCCAAGCGACGATAGCATTAGGAAATGGATCAGGATGTTCGAGAATACAGGTGCGACAGGTGCGACAGTCTTTATCCATCCGAAAGCGAAGCCAAGCGTTGAACATCAAAAAGTCGTCTTTACATTCGACTTTAAAGAAAGACTTACATCTAAAAGCCAAGAATTGAAGGATACGGACTATGCTAATCGACTGAATTTTGCGAACGAAATGCTGCAGCGATTTAACAATTTTAACAACATACTGTTCAGTGACGAAGCAAATTTTCACCTGAATGGTCATGTTAATAAGCAGAATTGTCGGTACTGGGCAGTGGAGAATCCGAGACGAAAGCATGAACGACCCCTGCATTGAGCCCAAAGGTCGTTTTTTGGGCCGCTATGTCTGCTAAAGGCATAATTGGTCCTTATTTTCATGAAGATCAACGAGGCCGAGCAATTAATGTGAATAGTGACCATTATTGCGATATGTTGCGAAATTTTTTGGTCCCAGAGTTGCAGGAGTTTGCAGGTTTCAACTCAAGAACCTGGTTCCAGCAAGATGGGGCCACTTGCCATACCTCAAATGACTCAATGGAAGTTGTTAACGAATTATTCCCTAATAAAGTCATTTCGCGAAGGGGTAACATCAACTGGCCTCCCAGAAGCCCCGAACTAAGCCCGCTTGACTATTTTGCATGGGGATACCTTAAAAGTAAGGTTTATCAAAACAATCTGACGAATCTAACCCAGTTAAAGCAAAACATCAGGTCAGAAATGGCAGCAATATCGATAGCTATGTGTCAACGTGTTATCGCCAATCTTCGTTTCCGTTTAGAAGAGTGCCAGCAACGTAACGGTCATCATTTGGATAACATCATTTTTTCCAAATAATTCTCCAATTCATATGCTAATAATAAACAATAAACTTTTTTATTGCATACAAATAATTTTTGTTTCATTGAACTTACAAATACCCGATACCCTTTCTGGACACCTTGTATAATATTCAATTCCATTG
Organism: Saturnia japonica; assembly: GCA_033032175.1. NCBI lineage: Eukaryota > Metazoa > Arthropoda > Insecta > Lepidoptera > Saturniidae > Saturnia > Saturnia japonica. Next base: position 9,210,501 of record CM065324.1, on the reverse strand, counting down.
CTATTCGTACACCCCTAAACGTTTATTTACAACAGATTCCTTTCGAAAACTATTTAAAAAAGTGGATATGATAATTTTTACGGTGCAGTTTAGTAACATCCGTGGACTCTACTCTAATTTAAATGTCATTTGCTAAGATCTTGAGACGGTTCAACCGGCAATGCTCTTCTTAATGCATTAATTTCTTCAAGAAAACTTTCAAGCAAAAGCAGGAGTATGTATGTATGGTGTTATCGCCGTCTGCACTGTATGGAGGATCCTTTCTTCTCTGTCCGTTGGATACACGTGGACCTACTCAAAGCCGTATCTATTGGTGGCTCTACCAATCTCAAAACGGGGATAATGAGGCAAGTCAGCATTTCGATTACATCAGTAGAGATACAGCCGAAACGCAGGAGCAGTTTTCCACTGCAGAGTTCGTAGTCTTGGAGGATTTTAATCCACACCACCAAGTATGGTGGAATTCGAAAGGCTAGTGGACAGGACGGCATCCCGGTAGTACCTAGTTCTCAAAAAATGTGAAGCTGAGTTGTCTCCAGTATTAACGGGCCTATACCGGCTATCCTACTTCTATGTTGTCGTGCGTCGGGTTGAACACTAACATATACCACCCAATTGCCGTAACTTCAACACGGAGCGGATCATAAACACCCAATTTGTTTGCTACTTAAAGGGTCACTCTTTGATTAATGGTCGTAAATATAGCTTTTGCAGAATCGACAAACGGGTGAACTTTCGGCGTATGTGTTGCACCGCCTGGGGAGAGGCGATTGACATCACGGCGAGGCCTTGACTATTAGTCCCGACGTAGCCAAAACTTTTGATAGGGTCTGGCATCGTGAACTTCTCTCCAAACTTCCTACGTACGGAGTTTCCGAGAACTTCCACACAATGTGCACTGCATATGGATTTTTTGTTTTCTACATAGTCACAGAATTTCTATCCTTGTTGATGGATGTTATTCGCAGCTCTTGTCTGTAAATGATGGAGTTGGTAGTTGTTTTTTCGGTATATAAATATATATTTCTTTTGGGTCACATACATGGCTATGCAGATAACAGCACTCTTCATGGATGGTATTAAAGTAAGCCCGCTTGTGGTCGAAAAAATAACAGAGGAAATTGATATTGAACTCAACCAATTCTTGTATTGCATATCTACATGGGGAGCAAGTAACTCGGTTGAGTTTAATGCCAAGAAAGCTTTGGTATGCGCGTTTTCTTCTAAAGAATCCTCGTTTCCTCTCCTCCACATTCTTGAAACGTCTCGCTACCAATATGTGACATGCTCAATATCCTGGGTATGGATATTCGCAGTGACTTTAACTCCAGGGTTTAAATCGAGAGTGTCATCTCCGCCACATCTCGGAATCTTGAATAGAGTGTGGCGATTATTTACACTCGAACAGCTGTATCTAATTTAACAAGGCACAAGTTCGTTCTAGTATATAAAGTTCGAACTATTCGGAAGTTACCGTGGCGTATAGCCGTTAATCCCTCGAAGAGCGCCGCGATGCTCTTCGATGCGGATTCGTCACAGATACCGTGGAAGCTTAAACCTGTTAAGCTCTACGATAATCCGATTCCGTATGTAAGAGAGACCAAATATCTAGGGGTAACCCTAGATAGTAGGCTCTCCTTTAGACCCCACATCCGTAAGGTTAGGAACAGGGCCGCGTGGGTCCTGGGCCGGTTGCATCCTCTGTTGTGTTCGGTGAGTAAAATGTCCACGCGACATAAGCTCACGCTCTACAAGACGTGTATTCGACCAATTTTGACATACAGTTGCGCCGTGTTCGCACATATGTCCGAGTCGAGTTTCAAACGGTTACAATCGATACAGAATAGGTTCCTCTATCGTCTCACCGGGGCCCCGTGGTATGTTCGAAGCGTAGATCTCCATAGAGATATGGAGCTTCCTTCGATACATGCCTACGTTAAACAGCTCTCCCGTTCGTATTTCGACACCGCGTCGAACCACGCGAATCCGTTAATAAAAACAGCCGCCACTTATGTTCCGGCACCCACGGACATCCGGTGCAAACGCCGGCCGCGCAATATTTTTATTGATCCCGACGATCACATCGAAAATTCGAATAAATATTACACATCCGTCTCTCCAAACAGAGCGTGCCAGCGCCCACGCCCGCGTAACCACCGTTCTCTCCGCAGAGGGCGGGCGGTCAATTTCGCTCCAGCACACCCGTCACGTCCACCCTCTCTAGCGGTAACCCAAGCCTAGGTCCGTTCCTCGGTGTGAAACCCTTGGGTCAGGCAACCGCCCGCGCGATACAAGTGACACTGTACGTGCATCACTTAGCTACCTACATACAACACTACACACGTATGAACATACACACGTGCACACCACACAGGTACATAGGTTCTGTGAGGGACCTTTTTTTTTCTTTTTTTACGCTAGTTAGTTAGCGCTAGTTAGTGTAGAAACATTCCGATTATTGAATACACATACGCACGGTTCCTTCCTTCCTCCCAGGAGGAAGGGAACGTGCCTATGTGTATATTTAGTTAGCTCGAATCGTAGGTGTAGGGATTCGAATAGATCGCGACCTATTTGCGAACGCGACGACCGCCCGAGCCGAGGTCCGGCCACTTTGGCACCCTCGTGCGAGTCGTCCACAAAACTTTCGCGGCTGAGTGCCCTCTGCGCTCGCCCCCAAGTCCGGTGAAGCTGTAAAAGCCGCAGCGGCTTTAGAGCCCCTAAGGCTAACAGTGTAGTCAGTTCTAAAAAAAAAAAAACGGAAGTTACCCAAAGGACGGATTCGCAAAGTATTTCCTCGATGTCCTGGACAGACTGTAGAGAAAGTTCAGTAAAATCAATCTTATTCCTATTTGGACCTTCACTTTTATTATAATTTTATTTGTTTGTTTTTTTTTTTTTTTTTTTTTTTAATTTAAATTAGAACACTGGCAAAAAGAGACATGATTATTAACACAGATTTTTCTTTTTCATATTTTATTCAAATAATGTTTGAATTATTCGATTAATGTCCGAAAAAACCGAATATTCGAATAATATTTTTTTTAACACACATCCTAAAGGTTTGATCCGAAATAATAAAAAAAAAATTGTACACATGAAGTCACACAAATGAAAAATTTAAAAGAGTGCAAATTTATTAAAGGGTTCTTATTGTTCCGATTACAAAAATACCACCCGTGATTATATTTGTGAGTTTTTTAAATGATTTATCTCAAACGCTGGAGAGACGGGGCGCCACAATCAAGTTTTTGCCTCGGTTCGATAAAATCTTGGCTGGCCACAGTGCAATTCAAAGGCAACGGCAACCGCTGAGAGGTTTGTGATCCATCGTCTGTCTTCGATGTCAAGCTAGCCTACCTCACGACAGTTGGATATAGGGGTTGAACTTAACAGATGCTTATAAGACATTTATATAAAGAATAATCATATCAAAATAACATGAATGATAGAATAGGAAAAATTCTATTTTGTCCCAATTATGACCATTCATACTTTATATTATCGTTTATTTAGACGTCCTATATATTATGTATGTTTTTTTATGTAGTGGATGATATTTTTCGACTTCGCACTTTGCTTTATTAATTTTTGTCCATAATCATAATCGTTTCACATAATCATTTGATTTTGTTTATTTCTGTTATGAATATGGCTTAATATCTAATACTATAGTAAGCGATTCTTGTATATACATTAATGAATCTAGCTCAAAGTAATTGCAAATAATACATATTACTTATAGTATATATTTTATTATAATTAAAACATACTTCGCTGACAAAAGTGCTCTATCATGGTACAATTAAAAATGTTAAGTTATTGTTAAGTGTGTTTCACATATCGATTTATCAAATAAGAATTATGTAACATAACAATTCGTAACACCCGTCGACAATGACTTCTGTACCCGTTTCTAAAATTACATTTATACATTTAGGCATACAATTAAATCTACGAGACTATGATTAAATTAATATCTACGTGTTATTTTGGAATACATTAATATCGTATTGTTTTCCTGGTAGTCTATTTAATTTATCTGTTTGCCTGTCCGTATATTTTATGTCATGATATAATTCAAATACTGTCAATGCTAAATTAATTTCAAATTCACACAGGCTTTAAATATTCTTGGAACTAGTTTAAGGGAATTTTTATTGTGAAATATCAAATGGTATTTTCAATCCGTGAAAAGCAGATTTCGTTTGAACTCCAGTATAACTGTATTAACATTGTCATGTTAGCCAAAAGATGTCTACTGCTGTGTCCTCTCCAAGATCGTCACAACGACTGATCTTGTGTTGCTTACATCTAGCGGCTTCCCGCAACGTATACTAGGTCGTTGATCCTCCTTGCGGCGCAGGGGACGGGCGGTTAACTTCGGCGGCTATACAAGCCTAGAACCTAGGTTAGGCCCTAGGTCCGTTCTCTCGGTGTGAAGTCCTTGAGTCTAGCAGCCGCTCGTGCGATACCGTGACACTACACTTGCAATCACTTGCACCTCTGTGACCATCAATGCGACCTGAGACCTCGTGAATCACTAAAGAACAAATTCCAGGAATATAAAATCTTAACTTTGGCCTCCTCATTAATACATACTTGATAACTTAATGTATATTCGTAAAATCTTAGTTAAGTTTTGTCAAAGATCAGCACAATGTTAATACTAGAAATAGAGATAAATTAGTCGTACCGTGTTTTAGTGTCAGGTTTTATAATAAGATCCCGAAGCACATTACTGATTTGCCGGACAACAAGTTCAAGGACCATGTCAAGCAGATTTTACCGTGAAAAAGTTATTATAGGGTGGATCATTATGTGAATGATAGTGATGTCTGGAAGTGACTCGGCTCTGTGTATCTAATAAACTATAATATTGTTTTATATTAACAATTTTGTATAGTTTGAAAAAAAAACGATAAGCCCGATCGAGTTTCTTACCGGCTCTTCTCGATGGCTGGGATATTTTCCGAACCGGCAGTAGTGGTTTGACATTCATAAGTGCCTACTTAGGTCCTAAACTGAATAAAGCTTTTTTTATTTCTATTTTGAGCCAACAGACACTATTACACTCCACGCCACACAAGTACATAGGTTCTGTAAAGGACCTTTTTCCTTTTTTGTACTAGTTAGATAAATATTAACAGATCAATAAATACATATATACATGTGTCTTCCTTCGTCTGAGGAGGCACAAACATGTATATATGTATAGTTATTTAGCTCGAATTTCTACGGATAAGGAAATTAGCCATTTCGCGACTTAATTGCAACTACGGTAAAAGCCCAAGCTGAGGTCCGGTTAATTTGGCACACTTAATCATGTTGCCACGCTTTTGAGGCTGAGTGCCTTACACGCACGCCCCGAAGCTGCTGTGAAGCTGTAAAAGCCGTCAGCGGATTTTCTCATTTCAGATTCGCTCACGCAGAAATACTTCGAACATAGCCCACTCCATTGCCCTTTGAGCGACCTCGAGCTTTCTTATGAGGCCTATTTGACATCATCACTGCATGAACTATACCTATACATTATAATAAAGGACTAGCTGGTCCCGCAGATGTTGTTCTACCCTTTCCAGTAGCCGATAGCTCGAACACAGTGACACGGTGTCACTGAGGCCTATCGCGTTCAAGGTTACTAAAAATCTTTCTCCATGGAAAACAGATCTACCAACTTTCATGGTGATCGGTCAAACGGTGATGGGGTTTACTGATATCATATAAATATAGAACAACATCCATTTTATATTTAGTGTTTGCAGTGAAGATGATTTTTTTTAGATATATTAAATTAATTGGTTATTTTAAGTTTTTAAATATTTTTTTGGTATACAGGTATGTAGTCCGCGCAATGGCCTGTAGCTACATACAAGGTGTCCAGAAAGGGTATCGGGTATTTGTAAGTTCAATGAAACAAAAATTATTTGTATGCAATAAAAAAGTTTATTGTTTATTATTAGTATATGAATTGGAGAATTATTTGGAAAAGATGATGTTATCCAAATGATGACCGTTACGTTGCTGGCACTCTTCTAAACGGAAACGAAGATTGGAGATAACACGTTGACACATAGCTATCGATATTGCTGCCATTTCTGACCTGATGTTTTGCTTTAACTGGGTTAGATTCGTCGGATTGTTTTGATAAACCTTACTTTTAAGGTATCCCCATGCAAAATAGTCAAGCGGGCTAAGGTCGGGGCTTCTGGGAGGCCAGTTGATGTTACCCCTTCGCGAAATGACTTTATTAGGGAATAATTCGTTAACAACTTCCATTGAGTCATTTGAGGTATGGCAAGTGGCCCCATCTTGCTGGAACCACGTTCTTGAGTTGAAACCTGCAAACTCCTGCAACTCTGGGACCAAAAAATTTCGCAACATATCGCAATAACGGTCACTATTCACATTAATTGCTCGGCCTCGTTGATCTTCATGAAAATAAGGACCAATTATGCCTTTAGCAGACATAGCGGCCCAAACAACGACCTTTGGGCTATGCAGGGGTCGTTCATGCATTCGTCTCGGATTCTCCACTGCCCAGTACCGATAATTCTGCTTATTAACATGACCATTCAGGTGAAAATTTGCTTCGTCACTAAACAGTATGTTGTTAAAGTTGTTAAATCGCTGCAGCATTTCGTTCGCAAAATTCAGTCGATTAGCATAGTCCGTATCCTTCAATTCTTGAACCAATTGAACTTTATAGGCTTTTAGATGTAAGTCTTTCTTTAAAATCGAATGTAAAGACGATTTTTTGATGTTCAACGCTTGGCTTCGCTTTCGGATGGATAAAGACGGATTTTGACGAACCGACGCCTCAACTTCTTCAATTGTTTCTTCATCGCGAACTGAACGAGGACGACCAGAGTTTTGAATTTTAACTGTCGCACCTGTATTCTCAAACATCCTGATCCATTTCCTAATGCTAACGTCACTTGGCGCGTGGCGTGTACGATATTCCGCACGATAGAGACGTTGAGCAGTCACTATTAAATCACCATTACGATAATACGCTCGTACGCAAAATGCGCGATGGGTCCCCGAGTACTGTTCCATCGTGACTAAAACTCCACAAAATGGCGGACGCCACGAACCCCTCCCCGCACCCTTTAGACGCCCCGTTTCGAATATGGCGCGAAAACAAATACCCGATACCCTTTCTGGACACCTTGTATAACCAATTTTAAAATAACGCAGTTTTCAGAGCACTGAGAGCAGTGATGATGCAGTAATGGTAGAATATCTTGGGTTGGATTCTGAACATGAGGATAACTTAATTAAATACTTACTTGTAAATTTAAATCTTTTCCTTTCCTCTTTACAATTATATTAAAGTGTTGATTATTTTTACTTACAAAGATTATAAATTTGATTACAAAATTTATGTTAGGTAGTTAGAGAGTCAAAACTGCAAAAGTATCTAATTGTTGGTTTTTTATTTGTTTAATATCTTTAGAAAGTTTTAATTGTATTCCTTTTTGGTCAGTGAGTGAGTAAGGACTATTTATTCTTTTTATAAAAGTATACTGATTTTGACAAAGATACTGTCTGTAATGTCAAAATCACAGCTTTTTACTGAATGCATAATATGAAAGTTTAAGGTATCGCACCTACTACAAAAACCAATTTTTTAAATTGTTGTCTATCTGTCTCTTTGTTCTGAGTAATCTTCGAAACGGTTGGACCAATTTGGACGGCACTTTCAACTTTGGATAGTTGATGTTATAAGGAGTAACTTAGGCTACAATTATTTTAGAAAAAAGATTAGGGTTCCGCGCAAATAAATAATAAATACTGGTCATTATGAATCAATTCGGGCGCTTAAATGGCTTACGCTGAGTAAACCATAAGAAATATTTACACCGTATCAATGTATTACATAATTGTAGGTCTTAAAATACCTACAAAAAAGTTTATGTCTATCTTCTAAGGATCACCCACAATAAGCATTTATTAACCAGAAGCGGGGGATTTAGTAATGATTCGCACATGTACTCGATCGACAGCATTCTGTAGTCGACGCGAGCGCAGCTGCAGGCATAGCTAGTTGTCAAAAAACAATAATATAGATTATTATAACATGCTTTGTATTAGTTACATTAGCTCTTCTATTAAGGCGAGTTATTCCTATAGTAGGATTGAACTTGGTGTGAAAATTAGAAATTAATTATGACAAGGTGTCTCATATTAATACCATCGCCCAGTAATGACATGCTTTTATTTTTAGACGTATGTTTTTTAGAATAATTTTATTTTGTTTTGGTGTTATTTCATTCAAAATAATTTAGTAAATTCTTTATGGTGCTGCTCCGGTCACTCTCGTCTATGATTTTATTCGTATTTCTGGAATTTTATCAATAAATGCACGTATTAGAAACAGATTCCCTACCCGATAATGTCAATAAGAACTTTCAGTCAAGAGGATTCATTACCAAAAATAAAATAGAAGTAGAAAATATAGTTAAGTTGTGCCGTTCTGTTTTTGATGAACGCTATATAATACTTGAAGTCACTTCAGAAACGCTATAGTAGCTCCGATTTATCATAGTTATTACCTATAAAAATTAACATACAAGTATTCTTACTTAATTTAAGCACAAGTATTTTATTCAATGTTGCAATAAACTGTCAGAGAGGTTTAATAAAGACAGAATATTTCGATTCAAATTGCAATGTTTAAATTTTATTGTCACAAATAAAAAACCCGGATTTCAATAAAAATACAATATAGTTCTCAGTTCGAACTAAAAGGGGCATATTGAATGTTTTACAAATTTTTATGGCGTTGCGTAGCTCTCAAGCCACATAGATATAACTAGCTTTGCCCGCGGTTGCGTTCGCGTGGACTACAGATGTAGGTACTGAACGACAGCGCCATCGCGTCGATTGGGCACACGAAGCGACGCGTGCTACTCCCGCTCCCTGTTATTTTAAAGACAAAACTGCTTATTATATGGGTGATGTTTAAAAGATAATACATAGTAAGTCTAAAAATATTTAAAAAATTTTCAAATATGTAGCCATCTTACTCTTTTAATATCTAAAGTCGATAAATAATAGTTTTTTTAAATCATTTACTACAGAAAATATTTATTTATTGTGCCAAGTAGTCAATTGCGATATGATTCAAGTATCCTATTGTAGATCTTAAATTATAATTATAATTAAAAGCTTTGTTTACAGGACGTCTAACATAGCGCTTTCCATCGGAATTTACCATATTTATTTATATATTATAATAATATATAAATAAATATATAATAACACTTTTTTCCATTCTCGTACCGTCCAATTAACATATTTTTTAGCGAATAATAATCGCTTCTCTCTCTCTGTGTTGCTTGGTAAGAAGCGGTACCTTTCGGGAGATTCTTCCAAACAATTTAGCTTCCATTAATTTTCGTCGTATCAGTCTTGACGAGATGTTTCTCGGGTCATCATGCGAAAAAACTTCATTTTTAATCTGGTTGGAGCCTTTACTTGGGTCTTTTTTAGCAACACGAACGATTAGCGTATCTTTTCTGGGAGAGGTTTTTCTTGACCGAGCATTTCTAAGAACATTTTCAACAGTTCCATGTGCTTTATAATGATCAATTGCATTAAAAACTTTCTTAACAGAACAATTTAAATGTTCAGCTATTCTTCTGTACGCCCACGTATGATCTATATGTAAATTAACAATTATTTGCTTAGTTGACGCGACACAACTTTTATTTTTGCTCATTTTGAACAAAATAAAATTCAGATTAAATTTTTAATTTCAGCCAAAATAATAGAGAAAGCCAAGAAAGAAATGTTATTTTTCAATTTCAAAAAACGAACGAGCTATGGATGCTTTTTTAAAATGTTTCTAATTAGGCGTCTAAGCGGCCAGTAACAGAAAATAAACTCCTACATGTGTAAGACTCATAACGTAATTAAAAGTAAGATATGTTTTATATTTTATGTATTTAATGAGTTTTTTATTTGAGTGGCTATATTATTGAATGATTATTAATTATTGAATGTGTATATTTTTACGAACATTTGTACGTTTAAGTTATACTTTCTTTATTTATAAGAGGTGTTTCTAATTATATGACCACCACTATGGTGGTATACTTATATATATAATCGGTTATAATAAAAAGCTCCAACGATTTCAATGAAACTTTGCATTTAGTTAATGTTTTACATTCCAAATTTACCTAGATAGGTGTTTTTCTTTTTTGCTTATAAGACACCGAGCACAGCTCGGTCGCCCAGATATTATAAACTAATAAGGCAAATAGCATTTTCCTCTATTTACGAAAAGTAAACTTTAAAATAAAGTTATGCGGTTTTCTACATCCTAAAAATATTAATATTTTTTCTTCTAATCGGACAATAATTAATCATTTAAGACCTACTTTAAAAAAATAATCTAAATGAAATCTAATCTAAAATAAAAGCATCCTAAATACTCCTTATAAGTTCAGCAGCACTAGAGGATAACTAGTGTAAATCCCTTCAAAATCGATTCAACCCTTTCGGAGATTACCCGCAACAAACAAGCAGATAGATAAAAAATGTAAAATCTGTTTTTTGTTTTATGTACCGTATATACTTTTTTATAATTATGCATTTAGTAAAAAACTGTTTTTATGACATTACAAACAGACACTTCAATTTTATTTATTTGTATAGATTAAATAATATAATGCATTACGATAATTTTGTTTACTGTTTCCGTGTCCGTGATAATAACTGTTAACATGACAAGATTATTTTGTTCGTGCATAAACGTAGCTATGTAATAGCTGAAGTAATTTTAAACTTATCTTGATATTTCAAATCGAAGATATATACGTTGTGTATTTTTTATTATTACGTTCTTTGTTTATTTTTTTATTTACCTTATTTTATTTATCAGTTGCGAATATGAAATAAATAAGTAAATATAAAGTTTACTGTAGGTCATACTTAAAATGATAGTACGGATAATGCGGAAGGATATATCAATGAATAGATTGAGAGCCAGTCCTTCCACTAGCATTTGCGTAATACCATGTTGGGCCACATCCACTTAACATCAGATGAGATTGTGCTAAATGCCAAATGTATTAAGAATAAAAAAAACTTGAGAGGTGTCATGAAACACTCATTTTAACTAAGTTCCTTTCGCTATATAGCATGCATTAACGCAATGTTGTATGTAGGTAGAGTACGAGTGGTCGATTGTTAGAGTCCCGCTGTTTTGGGATGTATATATAACTTTTTTCTGTGTTTTTTTAGTACGTGTATTCTAGATATTGGTCATAATAGAGCTGGGTTGACTGTCACACTTTTGAAAAAATCCTGTATAAATGTATGTTTGTTTTGTAGGGTTCCATACATCAAATGGAAAAAGGAACCTTTATAAGATCACTTTGTTGTCCATGTCTGCCAAGACCCTCTTTCTGAGGAGTACGTGAAGGTATCAATTTGTAATTAATATCAAATACTCAGGTCAGTAATCCCTTGCAGCTGAGAAAAAATCAAACTTCTAAGTCAACGCAATTAAAAGATACAGCTCTTAATGCCGCATATTTTAACACTCGCAAAGGGAATAAAATCCTATAAGGTACTTCCAGTTGACATAGAATCATGAAATTTAGCAAGAAGCAATGTATTATAGCACGAGTATAGAAAAAAAAAACCGAAAACCGCAATTTTATAATTACATCAAAAAAGAAGAAAATTGCGATTACTACTTATTTGCAGTTGATAAACTGACCGCGGCATAATATATCGATGTGTAAATATATAATCCAATAGATCCAACGGCAAAGTTAAGTTTGTCCCTCAATATAGTTTATCTTTTCGTCAGTAATGTTAGTTAATTATTTTAGTAAATGTGGCTGTACAATTACAGAATCCTCGGTTTGCGAGTCCGACTTGCACTTAGCGGCCGGTTTTTTTGTGTCGGTCGGGTCGAATATTTGTTCAGTTTAGCTCCCAACCCACGATAAGTAACTTCGATACAAAACTATATTGTAAATTTTTGAATTACAATATATTGCGGTTATCAACTATCCGCAATTAACCGCAGGACATGCTCAGCCTATGAATACGATGGTGACGTAAATACTTTCTATCAACAAACATCCAGAACGTATAGGCCTTGACAAACAACGCGAGAACCACGAATGTCAGAGGAAATCCTGTTAAATAAATTAAATGAACGGTAAATCCGCAATCAACTCTTATTTCTTAATACAATTAATAACATTATTAACAATCATTTGAATTACTCTTAATGACGAATGTTTATAAACGTTATATGGAACTTAAATGAAATTGTAGTTTGTCCTTAAGAGAATAATTTACTGACAAATGATAATTGTAATTACTCAGTAGCATTATAACATTAATATAAAATATCAGACGCAGCTTAGATTAAGTTAAATAGTTTAAATTTATGAAAATGTTTGAACTGTAATAATAGTTAGTTATCTATCGTCATCTAGACACAAACATGGGAAGAGGTTTCAAAGAGGGTTGACGCGGACAGGCTGCCGCGGCTGGCCGTAAGAACAGTAAACCACATCTCAGTTAACAACTTGAAGAAAGAAAACATCTTTTTCCGAAACTGCTTAGGCGGGGCAAGAGCAAGATGAAAAATCGTTGAGAGTAAAGAGATAAAGAAAGTCGAGTGTTTTCATCTGAAACTGAGCTCATAAAAATGAATAAAATAAATGTGATCAAAATTGACTAAAATAGCGCTAACAAAATAGGCGTAGTGAAAAAGTATGACCTGAAATTAACGGTAATAGACAAAATATTGTAAAGGCAAATAGTAAAATACAAAAAAAAAGTGTGCGGTTGGGGGACCCCCTCGGCCTCGTCAAGAACGAAGTTACTAATAAAAAATAAAATATTTAAAAATCAGTTAGTCCAATGTATAAAAACACATCGATGTAAGTTTATATAATACCGATACTTGTTTCACACAGATGCTCCAAGCCATGGTAAAGCTGTAAAAGCCATCAGCGGCTCTAGTTTTAGGGCCCCTCAGGCAAACCGTGTAATCAGTTCTAAAAAAAATATTAAAAAATTTGGAAAGAGATCTGTTCGACTTAAACGAAATGCATGCATGCAAAATGAGTTTGAAAATGGCGAAATTTTGTCGGTGTGAAAACGTACTGCTAACATTTCGCCTTTTTGCTGTCATTTCGTTACCGCTGTTCGTAGCGTCGGTGTGCTAAAGGCCTAGTTGACCACGTAGTGCGGTTAGGTGAATATTTTTATTTAGAATTTAATAAACATACATTTTATGCCATTAGTTAAATGGGTGTAGTAAGCATGACTGCTATGCTCGAGGTCCTGGGTTTGATTTCCAAGTCGAGCAAAGTATTATTGGGGTTTTTATGAAATTCTCAGTGACAGCTCGGAGTTTGGCTTTGTACCCGATTAATGGCAATAGGCTTACCCCATATTACATGGGACCAAAAAACATACCCGGCGAACTGTGGGTGTACATTGGTATACCTCTGCCTAACCCTCCGGGGATACAGGCAGGACCAATGTTATGTTACATTTTAGTATTGGCATGATTATAAAATTTTTCCCTTACGACTTCAAATTAAATAGGGTTTTTAAGTTAGTGCTCTTACCAACCGGATAATTCTATCCTATTCTAAAAGTTATTGGCGCTTCCTTTTAGGATAGTAACGCTAACTTAATTTCTCCATATTTCTAGAATTTTTGAAGTGAAACTTCTATAGGCACGTTGGGAGATTTTTTGATGTGTAAAATCATATCAGTTCGCTTCACCGACACCAACATGCTAATGTTAACAGTATATATATATATATATCTATAGCAATAAGTATGACGTGATTTGAAATTACAAATTATGATATTTTAATTTTTTTGATGCTACAATTAATTTAAATTAAAAAAAAGAAAACACTTATTTGATCATCTAAGTTTTTAGTTCCGTTGGCATTCCTTAATGACTATATATTTTTTATATAGATGTGTTGAACTAATAAATACACATGAGTAGATATCGCATTGATATTATAATTATAGTTACTTCATGAGTCATGTAACTACTGATTTTTATTGATATTTTTATTTCAAGAACTTTAGGACTAGTTTCTGTGACATTTGTTTTTTTGAATTTTCTTAAAATAGCTGATCTTCTCAAACATAGACACGTAAAGTGTCATTATTAAACAAAAAACAAACAATATACAATAATTGACTGTACTAAAATCTAATTGACTATGCCCGGGGCAGTACCGGTATAACTTACAATCAAACAGGAGTTATAAATTTGAAATTATAATATTTTAGTGTATTACATCAAAACGCCTAAAGCGGTTATTTGTCACACTATAATTTTCCAAATCAATCATCATTGAGGTTTTATCTTGTTACTAGCTATGCCCCTCATTTTAACACATTATAAAATTTGTATAGGATTTGCGTAAAATTCGTTCATAGTGAGTGCTTACATCAATATTATGAAAGCATTCGTTGGTATTGCTTTTGGCTAATAGATGTTGTTACTTGTATTATACAAACTTTCACCTCACCTTTTACACCCTTAGGTATTGAGTTTGAAAAAAAAATTGAACATAACTATTTTACTTTTTAACTGAATTGCTAAATACCAATTCTCTATCTTCAAAAGTGACGTATATTCGAACGAATTTTAAACCCCTTTATCATGGTGATAACTTAGTTGTTGAATTTTCAAAAATCATCCTTCCCTTACAGTGTAAAGGAACCCACATGCAAATTTTCACGGTTCTAGTCTAATACTGACACTACTGATGGTTTAGGCGTTTATATAATCAAAGAATTTAGGCTCTACCGTTGATGAATCAGTCAATCAATTCGTCAGTCTTTCAGTCAGTATGGTTTTGAAATTATTTAAGTGTTATGTTTTTAATTTGAATATGGAAATCTAACCTATCATAATATAACAAAGTGGAAAAGTTTTGTTAATTTGTTTAAACACGCCTATCTCTAGAACTTACCAATCAGATTTGAAAAATTATTTTTGAAGATTGTCACTCAGCTAGCCTTAAATATTGATTTTTGATAAGTCGAAAGTCAAAGCGCTCATGAACTACTTTATCCGCGTGTGCGTGTGTGTGTATAAAAAAAAGTCCGTTATAGCATATGCCTATGTCTTATATATAAGCCAAAATACGCTATTTTGTGACAAATATTTGTTGATGAAAAAAAAGTGATTCATGAGCATTATTTTTAGGCATCGCAAAGACAATTTTCTGATGTTAAACTTTGCCCTTTAAAATATGTTATTTGGACACAGTTTAAAAGATGGCGCGAATGAACCATGTGACTCATAACCTTGGACCCCCGAAGAGAACCCAGCAAAAATATTTTTGTATTGACCATAAAAGTCAAGCAATCTGGAAAGTTGTAGGCCGGTACGGGAAGTGAGAACAATTAATATAATATTAGGCTACACGACTACGTAGGCAGCGCCATGTTTGTCGGATAAAATTAATACGGGACACAACTAGTAATTACCTACATAAAAAACTTTATTCTGTGCGATCGTAAAATGTGTAACAGTATTTAAAAATTACTCTAAAGCAACCATCTCTTTTATTATTAGAGAAAATGCTGATTTTGTTACGTGGCTTGGGTTTATTAGCCAAATATTAGTCGGCCATAATATCTGATCACGTTATCGACAATATCAATATAGGCCTTTAAGGCAATTTCGCGAGAATATCTGAAGCTTTATTAGAGAACTCAATAATATTTGAACCAGTTTAATTGCGAGAAAACTTCTAAGGGGCTTTGAATCAACGTAATTTATATTGTATATAGCTATCTATTGAAATGTATGAATTTATTTAATTATTCATTAAACCATGTCATGTACTAACCAAAAACAACATTTTTTTTTAAATATTTAAAATTTTATTTAGTTTTTTTAAAAGACATGGTTTGAATTGGTTGAAATGTAATTAATGACTTACTCCGAGAGACATTTCATAATAAGTGTATATAATCAAAGAAGTGAAATTCATATTCTATGTATTTTTCCGTCATGCCGTCACAAATCCGCATACTACGCCATTTTTCTTGCAATTGAACATTAGTTTTTAAAATCTGACATTTTTATCAAAGTAAGTAACTACTTGGACAAATTCAAAAACGATTATTTTTCGGCTAAAATTTGTTACATATTTTCTTGAAGCGTAATGCAAGGAACGCAGCGAATTCTTGGTTTCTATTGAACTTTAGATACATAACTTAAATTATATTATAGTATACTTGGTTTCCGCAGTGTTATTATATTGAATTGCCTATGTATTTGTAATTAACTAAATTATTTGCAACAAATCGATTTTGAACCGGGCTTTTCGTATGAGGCAAATGTATCTATTAAGTAACGTGACAAGACTTGTGAATACATGGAGTAATAAATAATATTTTTTATAAAACTTCTTTTTTCAATTAATTTATGGATATAATTACTTCCTGACCTCCGTCCCTGGAACAATAGACAGGTGCTAAGATATGTGCTTTAGATTAACAAATTGATTATACCCATTAACTTGAGTTGTCCGGCTGCCCGTAGCTCTTACTGGTCATGCTGCTCGTAGTTCATTCACATTGATTGATTGTCATCCGTGAGCTTGTTTTAGTTTTCGATATGTATCAGGGGTAAATATTTAAATAACATTATGACATATTTATCAATTGACAAGGACTGCTGCTTTTTATTAATTTATTTTATAGTTAACGATTTCAACATAGTGCGTGAAAAGCATTTTGGTAAACATATAAAACCTCTCATGGTTCAGTGGTAGTGTGCTTGGATTTAAAAGATGTGGGTATGAATTCTATAATAAGCTAAAGATTAAAGATTCTTTTTGTTACGTGGGGGTTAGAGTATTTAGAGGTTGAAGTGAATATTCTCCGACAGCTACTACTCGAGAGCAAGTTCCCTTCTAGGTTTAACGTTTTCCACTTTGGGCCATATCGTCACTTAACATCATGCGAGATCGTGGTCAAATTCTATAACATTCATAACGATAAAAACAATTGTAAACTAAAACAATAATTAACCAAGTACAAAGTAAATGAACATCCATTATTCATTAAATTATTTCTTAAATGTTACAAATAGATGCATACAAAATATTCATAATTATGTTTTGAAGCAATAATTTTGAAGTGTATGACTTTACTAAAGTTACAAATTCGTAATCAAGTAATTAGCTCGTTTATACGCAATACAATTTAATCGATACAAACAAGCAACCTTTGTAAACGGTGCCTATAGTGCTTGTGTTTTACAACCTATTTATTATGTTAATATCGTTGAGTTTTATTGTCAGATTGGTGTTCGAGCGTTTATATTTAACGTAGGTATTGTTCACGCACTTGCATACTTGTACCTCGAAACCTTAGCTTAAACAATCGATTATTTGTGCGAAATTGGTTTTAACTCTATAATTTTATTAAAAACTGGACATGTTCAAATTTAGTGGCTTAAAACTTATCTCACAATGCGACACTTCGAAACTAGTTTATAATGACGGGTATTTCACCGTATGTATTTTGATTGCAAATCTGTCGCGAAGGAGAGCCTATTACCCCGTTTTCGTCACATCATAGATCATTTTCAGTAGAAAAGTGCACATGCTAGAGATAGTGACTTTTGTGTGTTTGAGATTCTTCAGGTATATTCGTATTCCCTTACCTTAACTAAGAAAAATTAATACTGTCTATCAATATGATATAACGCATATTGGAATGAAGTTGACATTTTACTCGATATAAGAAAACCGTGGTCCAGTAGATGACTGCAAAAAGGATGTAAAGGAAAATTATTACGTATATTGTTAAAAATGGTTTTTGTTGTAATAGTATACGCTTGCGATCACATTCGATGTTAAATTAGGATTTAGTCAAAAATGTATAAAATAGCATTCTATCTAAAATTGAGACTTAGTCCTCAAGTAAAAAATGCTGGACAAACCGATAGATGGCCACCGATTTGCAACTCCAGTGTAGCTGACGATGCAAGCTCCAGATGTGGAATAAACTTCCTCCTGAAGATTTCCCAGGGGAATACAGTATGGGGTTCCCCAAAAGTGAAGTGAACAGGTTTTTAAACGGTCGGCTACGCGCATGTGATGCTTCTGGTATCGCAAGCATCCATTGTTACTTAAAGTAAAACTCAAAAATGTCACACCATTATTATTTCTAACACCAGTGTTGAAAGAATGCAATATACTATATTCATACAACAGTTCATTGAAGAGTAGCAATGACTGTCTGTTGACGAACAAACGGAATAACAACAAGGTAGTGTAATAAACCGTGGGATTATTAATTCCATTACCCTCAATTATATCATGATTTAGCAAGCGTAAAATAGGTTAAAATTATAAGCGGTTTTAAGATTAATTAGTATTTCGTATTAATAACATATTTTAGGTTCCCTTCTATGTTATGTTTTAAACATTAAGTTATTATAAATATGATATATTACGTACTAGTCTAATAATATAAATTGTTTTACCGAGTTTGAATAAGTATATTAAATTAATTATGAATTTTACTACTTTAATTTTATATCTCATGTAGAATTAAACTGACACAAATATGTCATTTTAATTACGTATCTACTATGTAATCTTTTATGATACATATCTATTTACATAACTAAGCATTGTTATGTTGTTTAAAATTATAGATTTGTACTTTAACTGGGTAATTATTAAAGTAAAATCATTGTTATTGCTGCCGACAATGCTTGAAAACTTTACATTTAATATTACTTTATAGATTAATTCAATAAATTATTTTAGCGAAATCTATACTAAATATATCTAGGTTACAGCGAAAGGCTTAAAGGCTTTAGCTGTGAAGAGTTATTGCTTCGCTTAGTTTGTTTTATCATCTGTATCGTGGTAAATGTTTTGAAGGATTGATTGATCTTATCCCATCATCTTACACTACAGAACCACGCGGACTGGTCTACAGAGCTTACAAACTCCCCACAGAACATCACTTGCATGGCGTCAATACTATATTATTAGAAACTATCTATAATGGTAATGTAGCTAACATTTAACTACCCTATTCCCCTGTATAAATGTAAGGAGACAATGTACAATGGGGTAAAACAATTAAATTACAATGACACAGAGGAAACTATTCAATCATACAATATTAAATACTAAACTCACGCGTGCACACGCATACGCACACACACACTGACACATACATATTTTCTTATTTCTTTCTGTTTTAATATTTTCATTATTTTTCTCTAACTATGTCTTATTTTAATGTTACCAATTAGTATATGACTTGTTGTCGACTGTAGCACAGTTTATACTATTACTGTCGTCAACATAATTTTTTATATGTTAATTAATCTGTTAAATAAATACATATTCTATTCTATATGTATTTTTAACTTATCTAGATGTACTAATAATAAGTCTTCAACACTGAAAACTCTTTATATCTTAATGTAAAAAATCAGATAGTTAAAAATAGTAAATCACGATTGCGTCTACGATTAGACAAGCATCATGCAAAGAATCGAGTTTTCCTCACATGAGAATAAGAGATTATAAAGTAACGTCTATATGAATAAATCTGTTGTTTTTTAATAAATTTCCCGATAGGCGTCGTTTATAAAGGACACTGATCACGAATTTGTTAAATGACATTAAAATCTTATGTGACGCCTGTTAGTGTGTCTTGATTTAACTCTAAAACAGTTTGAGTGATTTTTATGAAATTTTGTAAATGACAAGTTTATTTCATTCCTCAATTGATTGAAGAATAATAATTGTTATCAATAATTTAAGAAATCACATTTTTTATTTTTTTTATTCTTAACTGGTTTTATTTCATTTTGTAGACGGGAAGTATAAGTATGTCATTCTTCAATCGATAGAGGTTAGGTATTCAGTAATATGGAGATGACTGATGAATCAGAAGTTTTATCAATAAAATATGAGTAAAGAAAATTACGAGATGTGAATAATTACTGTGTAATAAATACGTGCGGAGTCGCGGTTCGTACATGAGTATATTATGTATATATGTAATAATTTAATAACACACATATAAAAATTCAATATAGTGTACTAATTAAAGATACAATGCAAGCATAGCTGCTGTAGTGTGTTTCTCGGTCTAATATAAAATTCTAGCTCGTACCCGCGCCTTCGTCCGCGTATTATTGGATATACACAGACTGATCTCGCAACACAATAAACCAAGAGAAAATTATAGATGGGCTGGTCACTATGTTTATGGTAGTCGCGAAAAAAAACAGTAAATAAATATGAATTTTCATATCCCTAATTTGAGACATGATGGGTTCTTCATACAAACTTTCATCCCTTCAAGTTTTATTGTCACCACATGTGAGATATGAAAGCATTCACTTGTAGCAAAACTGAATAATTCAGATAATGTACAATAGGTATATCGCTTAGACTATATAGACTCCACGTTTACAAGGCGCAAGTGAAACCACCTAAAAGTAATACGAAATAGCAATAGTTTATTGTATTCCTTTTCGCTCGCAGTGTTTGCGAGCCGCGGTCGACGGTGCACATCACGTTTCAATCATAAAATAAGTCAATAATTATGCCGTACAGCGTAGTTAAAGAATTTAAAAACACACTACCGCTACCCACACAGATAGCTTAACTCGACTTCTCCTGTTTATAATATGTGCGGTATCTATATTATTAATTAATAATTAATAATAATTGAAATGTTAATAAATCAACAAATTAGTTAGCGTGGAAACTGATGTCATTTCACCATAACTACATTTGCGCATAATGAATCAACAAACCGGTAGGCGTGGAAACCGATGTCATTTCACCATTAGCGCAAATACGCATTGGTGTCCTCATATTTTATTCTTACAAACTTCCATCCTCTATTTTCATTTTAAAAGTTTTATTTTCGCTACAAAAGTAGCCAATGTCCTTTCCCAAGGTCCAATAAATCTCTATACCAAAATTCATCACAATTGGTTCAACGGTTTAGGTGTGAAAACGTAACAGACAGACAGAATTACTTTCGCATTTAGGATATTAGTATGGATTATACAAATGTACACATGCAAAACAGTTTACGTCACTGGTTTGACTTCTGTTTTATAGTTAGCACCTTGAATATTGTTTTATTGAAAATGATTAACATTTTGAACGAGTTGAGAAAAAATACTTTAAACATTTGCGATCGCAAACTGGTAACAAAATTGAATGATTTATTACAAATAGAATTAAAAAAGTAATAATTGAATCTACTTTGTGACAACCGCTGTCCTCGTTCCAATTTATTTTCTTTTTTCACCTCTCACCGTGTTGTCCTCCTTTATATAATCTCATTATGTAATTTATAATAGAAATAAATTAAATTACATCAAAAAATATATAAATGCATTTGTTATATTATTTAGAGTCAACAATGCGGACATAGAATGACGGATGCGGACAAAAAGTAGCTTATTTTATTATTAGTTTTTACCCCACTCTTTTTTTTTTAAAAGAGGTAAGGCACAGAAATGTGTCTTTAGAGATTTCTCACTACCTGGGGTAGTCTGATTTGTGGAATACCTTTACGCTACAGAAAATTGCAGCCAAATAACTTCGTATTATGTACCTGTGGTGAGTAGGGTTTTCAGAGCTTCCTTGCGTAGGTGGTCGGCAACGCGTTATTACAAGTGTCCATAGGCTACGGTAGCCTCTTACTGTCAGACGGCCCGTATGCTTGTTTGCCACCTTAGTAGTATAAAAAATAAATTTTGACAGCATACTTCTACAATAGTATATATACATATAAAAAAATAACATATGTATTTTTTTGGGTAAAATAAAAATTTTACTATACCTAGTACTTTACGCATAATTACGCAGTTATAACTCAATAATGTGAATTATAAATTTATTAATATGGAAAAGTTTAATTTAAATGTGTCATGCAATATTTTATTTACGACTTCTATTTAAATAACCGTAATGGCAAGTAGTAAGAACAAAAGACTGATCTCTAGTCTCGAAAAATTGAAGTAAAATAACTTTTAAACTCATTTAATTCCTTATTGATAAGTTGCGTGATAAAATATAGTTAAGAACTAAACTGCACAGACAACCCTGGTTTCCTTTTCACAAGGAACCCTAACAATGTATTACAACTGCAAGTTGTCACGTAACCGAATAACAGCGCGGTTGATGCACGATTTTTCTATGAATTTAAACTACACAACAGGCCGCGCGATAAAACGTTTAATAATAAAAACTATAAAAAACTTGTACAGAGCGTCCGAATGGGTACAAATATCTATTTCGTGAGGAATATTCTTACTTCTGACTTTGTAAAAATGATAGGAAATGAGAAAAATAAAAGTCCGTCACTCAGTAGTACTGAGTCCGTACGGAATTATTATTTAATGTGTGTAGTTTTATTATTTAAGGTAACGAAAAAGGTTCGGAAGGATAAAGCGAAATGCGCGAAATTTTCATGTTAAGCTGGATATGGCGTGGTGGCGCTATATTTTTATACGACGATAGTGGCAATCAAGCGTACGGCCAGCATGTTGATAAGCGATGTCCCCAGCGTGAGGACGCTTGCCACACTAGAAGTGTCAGATGCACGTTGCCGACCCTCTGATGTGATAATACTAAATATTGTGGGATGTGAGGAACAGAGTGTAAAGTTCCTCATCCACATTAAAAGGGAGGATCCTCTTACCAGACAGGTGTTGTGCCTGGTGGGCTACTGCCCAACGGTTGTTGTCGAGTTCTTGTATATATTTCAATTGTTGGGTTATTTTTAATATCACGATGTAGGATGCGGTTGTATGTGGCGAGATAGATGTTGCTACAATATTATTTCTAGAATTCATAAAAATATTATAGTAGGGCTGTAACTACAGTTAATATACTAATACTATACCAATTTAATACTATAATTGTAAATTAGCAATCGTATCATCTCTCTCGTCGTTAAAATTTATCTAACCTCGATTTTCTGTCTCACTTTATATTCATGCAAAAAATGCTAAAATGTATATAGTAAGGACTTTAGTTTTTCCCATTTTTCCATAAGGTGCTGAGTTCTGAACTGTAAAACCGACAATGTATCGACGCTTTTGAAATATGGTGCTGGCGGTGCATATTAGGCATTCCGTGGACGGCTTACAGGACAAACTTCTCTATTCTCGAGGAGCTAACGGTTTCACAGAGACTATCGAGCATCTGGCTCCAGAGAGTGCTGCAATACTTTGGCTAAATAGCTTGAAGAAAGGAGACCAAGCGGATACATCCCGATAAGGTGGTCTGACCAAGTGTCCAAACAACTAGACACAATGTTCGCAGAAGCACTTAACCACATTAAAGACCGCGAAAAGTGGAAGCGAAAATGACCAGGAGCATCACGACGCTCAGCATTGAGCTTCCTACTGGAGGATGGGGAAATATTTCTAACGAAGTGATTACTTGTCAGTCATCGTTCTATTAAAGTAAGTAGCGCTTATTTCTGTACCATTTACGTTAATATGAATATGTAATGAAAAGCAATATACATAACTAAATAAGCATTAAAATTACTAAAATAAAATTAAAGTTTTTTGTATGATTACTAGAGGATCAATAATTGCCCAGTGGTAGTATGTACGGACACGGCGTCGATTGACGTGAGTTCGATTCCCTCCAAAGATCAGCTTTCTGTGAAGAAAAATATTGTGGTCGTCTACTATGCTTATCATACCTTTTTGAGTCACATAGTCACTTAATGTCAGTGAGATTTTGACCTATCTCTAAACCTTTATAAAATTATGAAAAATCTGTTTGAAGATATTGAAAACGGTAAATTGAAGTGTATTTCATTTTAAACTTTCGCATTTCTGATTTATTGTTTAACCTGTCTGCTTCATTTTCTATTCCTTGATGCAATTTTTTATAATCCGCCACAGTTTGTTTTATTACGGTAAATGGAACCAAGATAATAATAAACACGTAAATGAAACACATAACAGAATAAGAAAATTAAGCAAAGTTAATGTCAACCTTGCAAGGCGGATAATGTATATTGTTATTGCAAAATTAGACAAACGTATTAAGTATATTATTTCTAATTTGAAGTGTATCATGCATTTATGATCGTTAACAACTGTAATTGTAAAATATTTTAATATTCATTGTACTTGTAGTAAATAATAATAATTCACTTCTTGGTTCGTCTTCAACACAATTTATTGGATCTCTCTAAATTACGGTACATACATTTTCTTGTTATGTTCTGACATCTCTTTTTAATTCGAAAACTAAAAGTATTAGCATAGAGAATATATAAACATGTTGCCAGTACCTATAGTAAAAAATATATAAAAATAGGTGTTATTTCCAATCCACAACAGTACTTTTGTTAATTAAATATTACATGAAACATATATAAATATTATATTAAGAGGATGCGAGGTCTAAGAAACATTTCAAAAATAGGTGTTTCCAAAATCTATTGGTGTCGCGCTGTGCCCTAAACCTCACTGAATAGACTGTGATTATACCTAAATAAAATTGACATAAGTAATCATAGTTTCGTATTCACCTGGTTCCTCTTCCAAAACTGAACCGAGTTTCATTATTTTTCAATGAATAATATACAAGAAGGACTTAGGCTATGTCTGTATTTTATTTTGTTGTCATCAAATTTATTTTCTCCACGTCTGAATGTGACGGTAAAAAAGGACAATTATCGTCATTTTAGAAGGTTCCTAGTTTTAATAATAATTAGTAGTGGATTATGTAGTGGATGATATAGATTTTGGTATAAAAATATTTACTCTAGTACCATTATCCAGGGAGGAAACAGGAGAATTGTATCGGTTAAACACTGACCGCGTTTCCTCTTAACAAGGACATGTAAACAAAAAAAATATTTCAATCACAGAGATCTAATTTCGTCAACTATTTAAGCAGATCTCAAATGACACAAATGGATTTCAACTTTTTTAATATAGTAGAACGGCAAAGTATCGGCACTCTGCTCTAAGTACATTCTAAGTACTCTATTCTCAGTAGATGCATGCCGTCCTGCAAGCCTCTGGGCTGATCCCGAAACGTGACTGTGACTGAGACGGGTTTATGATATTGTGCATGGTGGTCATGTCCTAATTGGATACAGATGCCTACCACCCCGCCGGAAAACTGACTATACACAGGTTGATTCCGCAACGTAACACTCCTAGCTTGTCACTATAACGTGTATTACACCTAGTGTATGGTGGTCGTGAATCCAGCTAGGCACAATTGTTATGACCCAGCAAAGAACAAGTAAGAAGTTACAATTAAGTATTTAGTACTACGAGAAGTTAGGTGCGATAATTACAGGTGACAAAAACGATTGTGTTTTAGTTATGAATCGTAATTACCTACAATCATTTTTATTTAAAAACATGCGTTTATTCAATATTCCAATAATTTTTAAAGCTTGTAACGCCCATGAATTAAATTTTCTTTAAATTCCACTTTTTTATTTATTTTAATATTAATTTTAATAAATTAATTCACAATTGATATAAAATTAATTGACTTTAAAATTATTTAAATAAAAAAAAAGAATTGATCCCCTTATGATGGGGGTGCATAAAAATAACTGGTCCGCCATCTTTGGGAGTCCGCCATATTGGATTTAGAATGACATCACTTAAATAACCATCCATGTATTGTCAACCAAACAAATTATCTCTAAAATATTTGATGTCAAACTCTTAACCAAAATTATTAAAAGTATGAACGCCACACCATATGTATTTTTATAATACATTTATAATTTTGTGAAACTTATTAAAAAAACTAGCTTCATTAACAATTCTTACATGTAGAAATTTGTGTCTACATTCGTGACAAAATGGCATAAATGGCATTTGGGTCATAGACATAACGATGTTCCGATAAAATAACTTCAATTAAGGGGATGAAACATGGTGACTTTTAATTGGTAATTCTACTATGGCAACCTAACTTTAAATAAAAATAATCCAAATCATAAAATATTTAATAATAATGTCAAAAATATTAATAATAAATATATAATATTTACAATCGTCCCTTTCTGTGGACTGTTCAGATTCGAGGTACAGATATGTTTGAATAGTTCTAGATTATTTATTGATACAATATCATAAAAAAACTGGTTATCATCTGATTTTATTATAAAATAAACATAACATAACATACCATCACGCCTGTATCCCCGAAGGGTGATGCAGTGGTATACTAATGTACACCCACAGTTCGTCGTTTATGATTTTTTAGGTCCCATGTAATAGGGGGCGAGCCTGTTGCCATTAATCAGGTACAAAGCCAAATTCCGAGATGCTACTGAGAATTTCATAGAAAAACCCAATAGCACTTTGCTCGACCTGGGAATCGAACCCAGGACCTCGAATATAGCAGTTGCACTTACGACAACTAGGCTAAAGAAGTGGTTAATAAATATTAATTATATTTCATTATTACTAAAAAGAAATCATAATTTTTAACAACATTTTAAATAAACATTTTTATGGTTACATGGGTATGCAACTTTTCTGTTAGCTAAAAAATCAACCTAATAAATAATAAAATATTCTGCTAATGAGACTACTATAGGTGGAATTTATTTTATAAGAAAAGGAATAAATACCAAGAAAAAGATTTACTTTGAGAGTAACTATTCCGATAACTCAGTTACATCTCCTAAGAAATAAAGAGCACGTTCAATGTTTTCTTACTGAAGTATATAATGAGAGCGATGAAAACAATTTCTAATAGTTTTTATACAATATTTTTTAATAAAGGTATTTCATAAAAGGCTTCTTTTTATTATAATGTTCGCTTTCCGTTTGATTAATAGTTTGGTTACTTGGTATAATTACCTAATAGTTTTTGAGTTTTTATGAAAATGACGTCAATATCAGATGGATTATTATGGTATTTACTTTGGACCTGTGTCACTTCTGTGGTCGTAAAAAAAAATAAAGTAGAATAATTTCATGAAAAGTGAAAAACGATCTGGGTTTTCCTTGGTATTTAATTACTTTGATTATTAACTAACAAATGAGTCTAATTTAAAATATAATACGACAATATTATAATTTGTAAATTTTTTGGCCCTATTTTGTGTATGACCCATTTGCTATCTGATCATTGTATATATTTTAAGAATATAATTTTTCTTTAATCATAGTCACATTTAGTGTTTAGTGATTATGTGGCTGCCTATACATGCTGACACGCTAAATCTAGAAAGGGTTGCGTTCTTAAATGCAGCTAGCGGAACACAAATTACACATTTCATAGTAAATGTCTCATCCTCTACATATTATATTAAAAGAAGTTTTAATAAATCAATCACGTTTAGTATTTATTTAGATGTACACAATGTATACTTTATATTTTTATAAGAAGAGATAAGTAGAATAAAATAATTATCTTTATAAGTTTATTAATTTGTGACCATTTGTTGTTTGTTATTGCGTTCTTATTATGGCGTTTTGTAACAAGGTATGAGACAGAAAAGGAGTATGAAAGGTCATTACCTGAATCTGAGCTCTTGGATCGATAACCTTATAAGCCTATTTTTAACTAGGGGTGTACTTAGTTTGATTATAGTACAAACATTAAAAAGAAATGAAGCAAATGCTGAAAAATATAAAAATCCTATATATTTATTCTCCTTGTTTTATTTTTGATAGTTTAAAAATCTAAAAAAAAATGTATTTATCAGACTATTTCTACATTTACTAATAGATACTAAATGATTTAGTACAAGATAAAAAGAAGCCTGCAAATATTTCACTACTAGGGCAGAAACCTCTTCTTGGGGGAATTAATTGGGGATTATCATTCAATTAAATGATTTTTATTATATTAGCACTCGAAAAAGTGACTAAACTATGCCTGATGGTAAGCACAGTATAATCAAAAAGCAGTGGCGACCACCTGAAGATTAACAATCTACCGACAGTCACCGCTCTCATGCCGTCCCGCGTAAATAGAAGCTGGATAGGAGTATGTATCTGATAAACCCGAAATCCAACGCACATAAGGGAATTCTATGACAGGCGTTTTACCACATGCATGATGGCCGCAACTCGCGACACAGTTGGACTATACAGCCCTACCACCCCGTTATCATCATTTACTCGATCGTTAGGCAGCAGGGTGCACCATGTGCAGGTGAGGTTAACTTGAGTGCCTCAAGTCTTAAGATATTATTTCACCCCCTCAAACCTTAAAATAATATAATGACTATCTTCTTTTTTATATAAAATCGATGTTTTTATATATGTTCCCTATTGATCCCAAAAGGCTGGAGCAATTTTGATTAAATTTTCAGACAATCTTCATATTAGGCCAGCGAGTAATTCTGTGAGTACGAGTGTGAATCTTGTGTGTGTAGTAGAGATCAGATCAATGTTACCTATGGACTGCAAAATGGCACAGCAACGCGTGGCCGAGTTTGCTAGTCTCATATAAAAATCGTAGAACAAATACCGCGTAGGACCCGTACGCCGCATTTTGAACTCTCGTAAATTACATCTGTCAGATAAGAAATATTTTTTCTGGTGTTTAGGCCATGGACAATAAAGTTTTTTACAAATAACTTTGTCACGGTATTGTGACTATCTAGTACTTACTTTCATATATTAACCAAATAAAAAATGTTAATATAATTTGTCGTAGAACGCTCACTGATCCAAAGTGAGTATTACCTCCATATTTATTAATGTGGTAGCGTATCGGACATCGCGTCGATCGATGGAGTTTAAATCCCTGCAATGAATCTGAGCTTTCGGTGAAGGAAAACATCTTATTGGAACCATAGCTGCACTTGAGAACCAGTTAGATTTAGGCCGTTTGCACCGGGACGTCAAAGAGAACGAGATGACAGTACCGAGGTAGCGACACATACATTTACTATAGCCGCGTGTACACCGCAAGCCCGTCACCCGGGCGACGTCTTCCCGCCCGCCGAAGGGTGGAGTAGTTCGGCCCGACTAAATCGGCCCGAGATTGTGTACCGTTACGTCAACGTCACGGCACCGTGCCAGTTTTTGTATTCAAGGTATATATAGCTTTGATTATTAAAATCAAAAATATATTGTTAATAATATAAAAAACCAAGAAATTTAAAAACGACATTTATTTATTAATAGAACTTGTAGAAAGTAAAAACATGTTTGTGGAATAAAACCAATTATGTGTCCAAAGATAAAATTGAAAATTGATAAAACTGAACAACCGAGATCGTCGCGGTGGACAAGCGATCGCTGTCACGTCATCTTGATCTCGGCCTGAAATAATCTCGTTCTCGTTGACGTTCCGGTGGCGGCGGCGGTGGTGGACAAACGGCCAAAGCGTGTTACCATTATGGATCACATCGTCATAACATCAGGTGAGATTATAGCTATAAAAGAAAATAATAAAAAAAATATTCCACTGGAGCCTTATTTTGTTTCATGCCAATAGCTTTTGCTTACGTTGGTCAGCCTTTACAACAACGAAACACATTTAAAATATATATCAGATATTGCTATAATTGAAAAGAGTGTGAAGTGAAAATATATATAGATATTACATTAACAAGATTATTAACTGGCGAATTCAATATCTGTTGCCGAGTGAAATCGAATCCGATAAACAGTAAGCAATCTGATACATAATTCCAATCTAGATTCCTGGGATTCTAAAAATATCATGTAGATTATAACTATATGTATGTATTTTACAGATATATAAATTATGCCAAAAAGGTAGATTTTAATATTGCTTCAGTTTTATGAAATAAACGATGACAATTATTTTGAAATTTATTAAGTACTATTTTTTAGTAAAAACTCTCCATCGAGTAACTTTTATAAAAATATTGGTATTATTTGAACTGTTATAAATAAGTTAGGTATTTTAATCATGTCTTAGTTGTATAGCGTTTGGACCCAAACTTGAAAGCCGTGGTCTTGAATAGGAAGTAGAAAATAGTGTATTGATAGGAGTATTTTGTAGTAACCTTCTGGATAAGCTTATAATAGGTCGCGAAAAAGTTTCTTCGTATTTTTATATGAAAACTGAAGACATTTTTTTTCAATGTTTATTTACATTTATTTACAGTATATATGTGCCGTTTTGTTTGATGACTTTCTGCCATTTTGTAGGTAGAGACATGATCTCGTTGCTGTAGAAACTTTGGGACTTCTGATAAATAAAACTCGACCAATAGTTTAGGCAGTCCTCTCTTGATGTTAACTTTATAGAACCTAAAGAATTCCAAAGAGACCAAAACAAGTAAAAATCTGAAGGTTCAAGGTCAGGGCTATATGGTGGATGCACTAACACCTCCCAGCCAAACTCTCTTAATTTTTGCTGAGTGGCTAAAGATGTGTGTGGTCTAGCGTTATCGTGATGAAAGACCACACCCTTCCTGTTGATCAATTCCTGCCACGTTCTCTCAAATGCTTCCTTTAATCTCATCAGTTGTTGGCAGTAGAGATCGGAATCGATGGTTTTGCCGGGTGGTAAAAGCTCATAATGAACAATTCCCTTCTAGTCCCACTATACACACATCATCACCTTATTTTGAGTTAGCCCAGGTCTAGCCACAGTCTATGAAGCCTGGCCGACCTTAGACCACGACCTTTTTCGCACTTTCTTGTCGTACGTGATCCACTTTTCATCGCCAGTTATCAATCTCTTCAAAAACGGCTCGGTTTCATTACGTCTCAGTAATGAATCGCAAATGAACACGGTTCATTAGGTTTCTTCAAGTGAGCTCGTTGTGGCACCCAAATATAGAGCTTTTTGGTACAGCCAGCTTTCTTCAAATGGGTTAAAACTGTTTTGTGGTCAATTTCCAGTTCTTCAGCTACATCGTAACTACTGATATGCTGATCTTGCTCCACTTTTTCAAAAATGGCGTCCATTTTATTCGTAACAGGGCGACCAGAGCGAGGTGCATCTTTAACATCAAAATTTCCGGACTGAAAACGTTTGAAGCAACTTTGTGCTACTCTTACTGACACTGCGTTAGATCCATAAACATCACAAATTTTTTTCGCTACTTGAGTTGCTATTTTGCCTTTTTTGTAATAATATTTTAAAATGTATCTAACTTCTTCATCACATTCACTCATTTTTACAGAAAGAAAAACAAATCAAAAATAGCGGGTATCAACTTTTTTCTTTTTATTGTAAATGTAACCTTTTTAATGTTACCAAAACCAGCCAGATACAAATAGTACAGCTAAAGAAATTTTAAAACAAGTTTATACCTACGTTATGCGAAGAAACATTTTCCCCGACCTATTATAATCTACACCAAGCATCCATTTTTAAGATACGAGCATCCTTCTAATACGGAGTAACTTGTGCACGTGCCATGATTCTAAAACAATAACGAGCACATGTATTTTGAACGCGCTGTAGGTATAAGTTTTCTTAACCTAACCTAGATACAAGGACTGTATACGGAGATACAGTAGTTGAGTTTGAATAGTATTAATTTCACGCAAAAATTCATACGAAGTTGAGGTTTTAAGTGTAGTATTTTATATAAAACTTTAAGTCTAATAAAATATTAAAGTAATTAGTAGTAATTAAAATATTTAGTAGAACTGCATAGTAGTAAAATGAAATTGAATGAATGAATGATGATGAATACTCGTATAATGAAGTCTTATGCCCAACAAAGTTTCTGTTAATAATTTATCGAATGTTTTATGTAGTTATCTTTCGATTCCAAACCGTCACTTCACGTTTAGTTCGCTGTATTGACTTCTAAGCTTCATAATATATCATGTTTATACGCTATGATAATGCCCGTCAAGGTTCTGAGAATTCTATTCGACACAGCTAACTATCATTCGAAGCATGAATCACTGGCGTAATTCAGATGCTTGGACCGTGAATGTCTTATACATTACCTTTACCTTTTACCTTGAACACAATAGGCGTGAAAATATGTGATGGGTTTTAATTAACAAATGATGTTTTAATTTATTCAAATAAAAATTTTGATTAGTTGAAGATAGAAGAAATAAAAAAATAATAATTTTGTACTGTTTGTGAACACATATAGTAAGGGTTTCGCAAGGAAACGATGTAGTCTAATGGTAAACCGCTAGGATACTGCAAAAGACGTAGATTTGAATCATATAATGTGTTTGAGCTTTCTGCTAAGTAGGTACAATGGATGAAAAGATATTTCCTATTTCTTATTTAGTGAGTTACTACTCCTCACTTGATTACAATTAACAACCTCATAGTCATTTAATATTTGGGAGAACTTGTGTCTTGTCTGTACTTAGATTATAATGTCCAAGAGATTACATTTTCGTTTGTTTTAACGCGCTTATCTCTTAAACTACTAGTCTGATTTGAAAAATATTTTTTGCATTCTGTAGCACTTTTATTGAGGAAGGTGAAATACGGAATAACTTTACACTATGATCCTAAAGAGCGGGACAGTAATCATAAATGTCAAGCAACCTGGCAAGATGTAGCCAAGTATGGGAAGTAAGAACAACGGTAGGCTTCAAAAGGGCGCGTTGGCGGCGACGTGGTACAGAGGTGGTCAAATTAATTTTAACACGAGGCACAGATACTTATTTAATAAATGAATATGTTTCCATAAACAAAGCACGTTTAGTTAATGTAATAAATATGACTGTTGAATTAAAATGGATAAAGCTGATTAATATAGCAATAATAAATAGAGCGAGAAATCGGAGAGCACTACACGCACACGACTTGGTACGGAACGTGCGACGCACAAACTTATTTTTCCGTTTCTAAATGCCTTATGACAATGGAATATAGACTAAAATGCCATTCAAATTTCTACATGTAATTCTGAGTAGTGTGACGGACGTTGCGCGTAGGCACAATTCCGTTACTAAAGTGCATAATTCACGAACGTTTGCAACAGGTGGTCTGTAGATTCAATTACCTTTCCTTTTTAATTGTCTTTTATTAATAGGCACGTATTTTATGCGATTTTTTATTCAATCCTTTCATTAAATTCATCATTGAATTGTTCAGTGAACTAGTCTATGTTGACCACAAAACTCCAGTGAATGAGAGAATCTAGAACATTTGTTCGTAGAGTCATTAGCAAGAGAAAACCACAGGTCATAACGTTTGACATGAACTCTAATCGAGCAAGACAAAAATACATAAATTAATCAAATTTTTTCACAAAGGTTATTTTCGATTAACACGTCAATTTGCTATATTTATGTAATCAGAAGCAGAAATCATGTTTCTATTTGAAGTTGTTAAGTTAAGAAAGGTATAAGACATAAGACCTGCTATTACTTGAATGACTTCTGCGTGATTCTAATGATAAGCGCATATTATTTGGTATCAGTGTATCTGTGATTTTGGTCTTGGATATTAAACATTCAAGAATATCATTTAGTGCTTATATATTATAGCACTAAACTATGACGTATAATAAACTAGATAAGCACCGCAGTTTCACCCGTGTTAAGTTTATTCGATCAACTCTCGACCGCGCTGCCCTCAATATGACCGTGTAGCCAACCGTTGTTTTCACTTCTCGTACTTGCCTACAGCTAGCCAGATTGCTTCACTTTCATAGTTATTGCTCTACTCCTTAGGGTCGCAGCATAAATTTATACAACTTATAACCATCAATAAATAGGCTATAAAATACAAAAAAAAAATTCAAAATTGAGTGGTAGTTCTAAAGATTAGCGCGTTCAAACAAACATAAGAATCAAAAACAATATCCTAAGTTTTATAATATTATATTAATTATAGATAAAGGTAAAGTAAAAACTAATATTTTAACGACAATTAAATAAAAAATATTCTTAATATTGTGTGGTCGTAATCACTTAGGCAATATATGCGGTTGTTTTTTATGTCTACTCTACATAAATCTCGCATTCTACTTAACTACAGGATATCCTAGTCTGACACAGTTATTATGTAACATAGGTACTATGGGAATAAATTTGTTATCATTTCTAGTAACAAGCTGCTTTTAAACAAATAAATAAATTAACCAAATCAATCAACAAAGTTATAAATAATAAATATACATTTAGAATAGTCGGTCTTTATTAAACATTTATAAGTTTATTATATTATGGTATTTCTAAACCAATGCTCTTCTAAATATATAATGTCTTACTGTATTAGTTATTTAATTTCATGGTAACCAGAGGAAATAATCTAATTTAGTATTATAATAATTGCTAATTAACTTGAATATTTTAATCTCTATAATATATATAAGTATTTTATAATATATAAAACGATAACTGATAGACTGACACATCGACGCACAGCCAAAACTACTAGGGCTAGGTAAGGAAGGATTTTTGGAAATTCAACCCTAAGATGGCGAAAAAGGGCATGAAAGTTTGTATGAGAATCCTTCATTTTTGGAAGATAGATTTATGAAAATTGGTATTTAGCAATTCAGTTACTAAAGGGTCATAATTATGACGCGAGTGAAGCTGCAGGTAAAACTCTAGTATATATTATGTAAGTTTGTAGATATTACATGTTCGATTTAAATAATAAACGTCAAAAAGTAAAAAACAATTCATGCACATTTAAATTTAATTACTATAGGTAATAATTATTTATTGTGTACAGAAATTTGCACATAAATTGTTTCGTATAATATAATACACTTTTCACTTATGTACATATTTTATGGCTGACATGTCAAGTAGTTCAAGGAATTTCACAAGCATTCATAAGAAATAGTTAACAGTATCCGTGATATCTTTCACTGTATTAAGTACAGATTTCGGGTTGACTGATTTAGCGCTCATGGTCACTAAAGTGCATTTTTTATTCCCAGTGATATAAGTGACAATTCATGGGTTGCTAGTTAATTTGATTTAAAAATATTGATTTTTACCAATCCGAACTAATCGTAAAACCGTATGAGATATTATTCATATTTCTCAGTTTTTCTGAAAACCATTGAACCCTCCAAAGGTGAAAGCCGAAAAAGGTAGACAAAATCGCGTCTGTCGCGATCCAACCGAAGTTTCCTTTTTACTTGTAGTTTTTTGTAAGTAATTAGGCATATTATATACATTTTATAGATTCCGAAATTATGTAATGATTATAAAAAAATATCGTGTGTGTAGAATAATACAAAATAATGAATTTTAAAAATCAATAATAACCCTACAATTCATTAGTTAAAATCTTACGATTCGCAAAATTGGAACTTAAAATATACGATAGCACAGCACTACAAAAATGAATATAGAAACATTATTTTCAAGTTTGACATTAGTGATTTTCAATTTACTCCGTGGCATTGACATCGCTCTATAGAATACTAAGTAGTAAGAGAGGTAAGGCATAGAGATACCTCTTTGGTAACTCTCTACTTGGTGAGACCCGAGTGGTGAAATAGCTCCACCATAAAGAATATCGTAGCCAGATAGCTTTGTGTAATGTTCCTGTGGTGATTAGGATTATCAGAACTCTTTTTGATTCATATCTTGGTGAGGATCAACAATAATTATGGTTTGGCTTGGTCTGGTTATGGCTGCGAACATTGCTCTTCTACTTGCATGCCAAAAATAAATCATTGCGTGTGCTGGTGTATTGGATCGGGTGAAACGGGGGTAAAATAATACTTAAAACTTAAGTAAACCAAACAAACATCATCTGTACGTGCTGCACCCTGCTGAGTAACGAACGAAGAAATGGCGATAGTGGGATGGCAGGCCCTAGCTAAACCCGTCTAGTTCGCGACCTATATGCATATGGTGAAAAGCTGTCGTAGTTATTCACCTATGTGCGTTTTAATGCAGGATCAGCTAGAATAATAAAAAAGTAATGAAAAAAGTGATATAACATATCATAAAAAGATAGAAATATTAGAAACAAAACAAACAAAAGAAAACGATGTAACAACAAGATTGGGCATCAAATTTTGGTCGTTTTTGACGAAAATCATCAAACGACGCTGTTTTTCAGCCAAATCTATGAAATTGTTAGGCAGTCATTCGGCTAATCAAAGTTTAAAATTTTGTGCTCACCTATATTTTCTGTCTATTAGGAATGTAAATAAAACAATCAAAATCTAATAAAATTTTTTTTAACATCTAGTTTGTATTTACGAAGGCCAACTTGATAACAGCGACTGGCGATGGATTATAGATCTCTCGGTCGTCACCACTATTTTCAACATCAAAATCAATTGCACTTGTGCTTACCATTTAAGTAGTAAGTTTGCTGTTATGCTATAAAAATAAGGATTATAGTCCGAAAGAAAGAATACAACCGATGTCAAACATGGCTATGTTGATGGCAGGATTATAATCGAGGACTTTAGAATCTAGCAAGCTAAAAGTCTGGTCACACATGAAAATTAGTGCTCGAGTCACCTCCAACGGCGTCAGCCAACTTATGCTAAGTTGTACGTCATTAGTTTGGTAGTGCGGCACACAAGCCATTATGTCAAATAATTAAAATATATCATTTGTTAGTTTTTATTATTTCTAAAATATGTTGTGATGTTAATTTTATTGTATGGTGGTGTCATGTGACCGTGTGTCCGTATGATCTCTGTAATAAATATATTTTCTTTATTTTAGTCATTTGTCTTATTTTAATATAATCATACATAGTATGTACGGTAAGATTTATTGCACTTCATTTTTATCTTTGTTTAAGTTGATATTTATGGGTTTAAAATATTTTGTACCCAATAAACAGATCTCGGAATAGCTTTATGGTTCGAATTTTAAATAACATAATTAAAAAAATCAAGTTAACTGTTTCCAAATACATGCGCTTGCAAAAACTGTAGGTTTTCATGAATTATATAATATTGTATCTTGACTTGAATAGTCAGTGTTAAAAGTGATAATTTTATTATATTATGATTTTTATATAATAATTACTGAATATCTAAACCCGGCCATGTTTCGCTGTGGTTTAATATTATGTTAATTACTAGCTGTGCCTGCGGCTTCGCTCACGTGAACTACAGAATGCCGTCGATGGGGCACATATTGTTATACCCCTGTCGTGTAAGCCTTAATGCTGCCTTAACAACTCTATGTCAGCAGAACCTCGCTAGGCTTAACTAATTAACGATAGTACAGTCAGTCGGACTTCTACTCTCAAACAAGACGGTTGCCTATGGATCATCTCTTCCACCGCGGAACCTTAATTAATCTCGAAATCAAATAAAAGTTCTCCGCGAGTGAAAGTTATCTTTTTTAAAAAGACATCCTAAAAAACCCGTATAACAATACGCAAGTTTTTCTACTCCCCCTCCCGGTTATTTTAAGGACAAATATCTTTATTGTGGGTGTTTCTTAGAAGATAGACATATGCTCTCGCTGACTTTTTTGTAGGTATTTTTAATGTCCACAATTAATTGTAGTAGTTACATTAATTTAATAAATCTTTTATGGTTTACCAGCGTAAGCCATTTAAGTGCCCGAATTGATTCACTACGACCAGTTTTTTATTTGACCGGAACCTTAATTATTATTCTAAAATAAAAGAAACCTGAGTTACTCCTTAATAAATCAGCTATCTGCCCATGAAAATCCTGTCAAAATCGGTTTAACCGTTTTGGAGATTACCCGGAACAAACAGATAGATAAAAAACTTAAAAATATGTTTTTTGTTATAGGTATCGTATATACTTTTATATACATTTAATAAAAAGATGTTATTTAAACATTAGAAACAGACACTTCAATTTTATTAATTGTATAGATTAGAGAAGTAAATTTAAGTATTCAAGTAAACATAGATTCACTGAGAAAACAGATCATTCAATTTAATACCCTATCCCAATAATATAAAAACATTTTTATATAGAATTGCAACGTTGTGTAAAAAATTCATCGACTACTTTTCGAGTCTTGGGAACTCAAACATACGGAAGCTGAACTGTTACATATACAGATCATAATACAGATAGAATAATTATTAACTAAATAAAACATCGTAAAGTCCTTCCGCTTCTCCTAGACAAGTTTAACTCACACCGGCTATAATTAAAACACTTGCCTCCGTAATGCGGCAAAGCTACAAGTCTGATAATTAAAAATAAATAATAATTTTTATAATGATTTATTAAAAGTATAATTAATACAAATACATCGTAATTATTACTTTGATACACTGACGTGTATGTACGAGATAAATTTCAAGGCATTTCATCTTATATGGGAACATAATTACTTCAGTTGTAAGCTGATCCAGTTGGGTGACCTTCGATAATTGCACTGAGACGGAATTTTATTGATTCTTTTTAGGGTACCGTAATCTTACTGTTAATTGTAATTTTATATTTGTTTATTATATAAACATAAGTTTATTACACTACATTTCTCCATACGAAGAAGATTTAACAGTCATTGATATCAAGGCTGAAATTAAACACATAATTTGTTTGTAATTAACGGCACCTTTCAAACTGTAATTCAGCAAAGCAAACACTAAAAGTGTTTCGCCAGAAAAGGTTGTTTATATATTCTTAACAGGTTTGGCGTTTGGCCTCAATTTCATCTGATACTAAGTATCGATGTGGGCCAAGA
Organism: Saturnia japonica; assembly: GCA_033032175.1. Classification (NCBI taxonomy): domain Eukaryota; kingdom Metazoa; phylum Arthropoda; class Insecta; order Lepidoptera; family Saturniidae; genus Saturnia; species Saturnia japonica. The sequence goes on along the minus strand of CM065324.1, from coordinate 9,171,908 downwards.
TAATACATTAAACCTAGTAGAAGGACTGGTTCTATAGTGCAGCTGTAATAAGAACACACCTATAAGTGTTTGGCGATAGATTTTCAAAATGATGGTGGTAGCTAGCCAAGCGAGCATTAGAAAATGCCCTGCACTTATGCTATGCTTTCATCACGATATTTTCCTTCACTGAAAGCTGAGCCATCATTGCTGCACGGTGCCTCCTCCGATCAAATCCTTTTAAGGGCCAATATTTCTATCATCAAATAAGATTATTTGAAGAATAATTTCTGCGTTTTGAAGTAAAATGTATGGGAATCATTTCTCAAATAAAGTTCCTTTTCGATTGAAAAATCGGCCTTTAGTGAATAAAACGTATAATATATCAATTAAAATAAAACATTTAAAATACAAATATGTTTAATTCGTGTCGTGACGTCGCGATAACTGTATCACCGGGCAGTTGTAGGTGGCTCTGAATGTCAACAGTCAGGTGAAGGTATGACATTCGATTCGGAATTCACTGGGCTGGCCACATGCCGTTTATTTCTCAACCAATCATTCGCCCTACGTACCCACCCGCCATGCCGCGCCGCTCTGTTATTTAATATTTTATCTGCCCTATATATCGTACAACTTACAAAATATGGGTTATGAGTATTTCAATAATAATTATTGTTACTGTTGACTGTGTCGTTACCCTGGTTTTTACCTTGTATTTTTTTAACGTTTTCAATTACTAAAGACTGGTCATGAACATTTTTACTAGGTTGATAGGTAGGTTGAGGTTTAGTTGGTTTTTATCGGGCATGCAATTGATTGCATTGTATGTATTAACTTTAAATGGAAATTGAGCCTTCGACTTTTCGGAGATTAGATACTCTGAGACGACGGTACCGCGGTGGAGCTTTTTAAAAGTTCGTTACAATTAATTGTAATAATTTTGCGAGTTAACTCTATTAAGATTATCATATAGTATAACTGATATGAAATAAGTTCTAAAACTGATAGAATTAGTATATGATATTTTTGTTTATATTTTAATTTACAAAACAACTGTATTGTATTGCGTTTTGATTTGGTTTCAAACAATGTATTTAATGTATTATTCAAAATGATCAAAATATAATCATCTACAGAACCCATAATTTTATATTTAAAATATACGTAGCTGTCTTAATTAATGAACTAGAGAAATTGAAATATTTGGTAAAATCATTGCTCACACTATGTATAGGTATCGTGCCAGCTGCATGCCTTGATTGATTTTTAAGATGAAAGGTTTAATAAACAAGAATATTTTATCGATGTTAAGGAATAATTATATAGTAAAATCGACATTCATTTGATTTAAACAATACTCTTTTTATTTTCATATTTATTTTCCTCCTTAAATTTAAACAATATTATTTATGATTGATACCGAGATTAGATAAATTAATTATTTGAAAGTATTATATAGGACAATAGTCGATCTGAAAATGATAACTGATAACCTAACAGAATTAATACCTGGTTAAATCAACTTTAATAATGAAGATAATTATTAATTATTTATGGGCTTTAGCGTTTCAGCACAATCTCACCTGACATTAAGTGTTCATGTGGCCAAAGATGGTAACACGCTCAGCGTAGTGTGAGGATTGGCTCTCAAGTAAAGTTGCCGGAACATACTTTTAATAGATGCCGGTGACAGATTTTCTACTTGCGACTTTCTACATTAGAAAATGCCCTATCACCATGCTATCGTTTTATTAGGATATTTTTCTTCACCGAGATCTCTGGTTCATTGTAGAGATTCGAACTCACGTTCAACGACCACGAAAACCACTGAGCCATCATTGCTAGAAAATCGTAACAAGTAAATAATAACAATATCTAGAACGATATATATAAAAGGAACAACTATGTTAAAGTCATACAAACTAGATTAACAGTTTTCGGAGCGATGATGGATCAGTGGCGGTATACTTGAGCTGTGCGTCGATCTACGTAGATTCGAACCCTACATTAAAATTGTGTTTTGGAAGTTATTGTCATGAAACTATAGCATAGTGATTTTAATGGTCAATTGGTTAAGTCATTAACTGCTTGGATAATTTCAAGTTAAAATATGTTGGAAAAACACAAACTGCGTGTTCCGGCAGCCGTACTCGTGAACCATTTTCTAAACTTAGCGTATTTATAATCTTCGCTCATATTGTTTCTTAGATCAGGTGGGATTGACCCTACTCGCTGACTTATTAATTACACAAGGAAAAAATATATTTATTGATGTGTTATTTTTATTTTCCGATATTATGCAGTGTAAGCACTTTTATATTTAGATAGCAGAGATTTGCTCGGTGGCTTGCAAAAAAATCTTCGTAATACAAAATTTCATCCTAGTTGTTAGAGTCGTTTTGGACATTTTTTAAATTATATCGTTATAGGTTTTAGCGTTGTGGCCACAATCTCCCCTGATCTTAAGTGACGATGTGCTCAAAGACGATATCACGCTTAGCATAGTGGAAGACTGACTCTGACCGGAATATTTATTAGTAAATCGGTACCTCAAGGTAGTATCACTATATCTTATTTCAAAGATCGGCTTTGAAATCAACCTTCCCCAAGGCATGATAGATATTAAAATACAGATTTAGAAATTCAGTCATATATATTTCAACAGGCGTATTAAGCATCATTAACATCAGTAAACCCCAGTCCAATTAGTTATAGACACAGTCGCTTATCAATTATTAATGACATAATTATATAATCATGGGTTTTGATGTAAGCTGTAAGAAACGTGGCTATAACTAGTTTGCTACATACCTGCTTATAAATATATATAATACATTAAGAACGATGTGTGAAAGAAATACGTGGTTAATTTGTTAAATAGTGTTAAATTATAAAAAATACTAGCCGAGCGCCCGATGGGATTTAATCTCCTTAGGAGATGAATTTACGTTAGCGCGCGTAACATGTGAGGAAAGTGAGACACATCATGAAATAGGCCATTAATCTTATTATATTAAGTGAGCAATTCTTGTATTTATTTATTGTCTTATCAACGACACATTCACAGAATATTACAATAACAAATACACCACAAGTTAAGGACTGTGAAGTATCTTTACAGATATGCACATCTTATTAAATTAAGCCGCAGCACAACTCCAACAAAAACAAATTACAAATATGAAGAAAACTACAAATCAAATGAAATAGCGAATGATTCATACAACTTTGAGCGAAAATTCCAGAAAGAGCAATTAAAGACGTCAATACCAATATTATTTTTATTAACATCGCTATACAATTCCATAAGGCGATTAAGGTGAACAGATATTCGTTCTGAAATGCATTTTAGACAAGGTTCTTTGAATAGGAAATCTTGGTATCGAGGAATTTTGCAAAATTGCGTTGAATGCACTCTAAGCGATCAATATGGATATTATAGCGAGGGTTCCAAATACTTGTTCCATATTCTAAAATGCTCCTAACCAGGGGTTTATAAAGGTATAATATTGTTTTTATGTCACGGAATTCATTACACATGCGCTTCACAAACCCACACATTTTCCAGGCCTTAGATATCGTAATACATGTGATCAGTCAATTGTAAATTGCTGTCTATCTCAATTTCCAAATCTCTAGTCTTTGTTTTAGCTTGCAGAGCTTCAGCACCTATGAAATAACTAGAAGGAATTTTATTTTTATTTTTTTGTAAGTTTAACGTGTACATACTTCCTTGCGTTTAGTTCCATTTTGTTGTCGGTGCACCGGTCTTCGATACATTTCAAATCTCTTTGAATAAGAACTGAGTCATTTACATTTTTGTATACCCTATACAATTTTAAGTCATCCGCAAATAGTAAACATTTAGTGTGTTTGGTATAACAAGTTATATCATTAATAAATATTATAAATAGTAATGGTCCTAAATGGGAACCTTGCGGAACTCCTGATGATGCGTAAAAAGGACCGGAAGTGTACCCGTGAACATCGACCTTTTGAATCCGATGCTCTAAATAAGATTGTAACCATTTTAATAAGACCATGAATTCCGAATTGCTTTAGTTTTTGTATAAGTATGTTATGGTTAACTTTATCAAAAGCACTACTAAAATCAATGTACACTGCATCAACCTTAAACCGGGCATCAATTGCTTTTGATATATCATTCACATAACTTAGTAGGTTTGTGACAGTAGATTTGTTCTTACTGAAACCATGTTGATTCTGATTTATAATATTTTTAGAGTATGATGCTAATGGCGACAGCATAATGCTTTCAAATATTTTAGAAAGTATATATATATACATATGTAATTGGTTTCTCGGAAACGGCTGCAACGATTTCGATGAAACTTTGTAATTAAATCTTATTATATTAAGTAAGCAATTCTTGTATACAATAGGTATTAAAAACCCCGTCGAATCCGAAAAGGGTATATAGGTTCCCCAATTACATTACCAAAAAAAATATCAAAATTTCAAAATATACGCTGCGCAGCGCCGGGGCTGGCGACGGTGTTATCACGTTTTAAAAATTTAGTAAATTTTACGGAAACTAAAGCTAAATATGTTAATTTTAAATTGCAATAACATTTTGGTTTCTATGAAATGGCTCCAACGATTTTGATGAAACTTTGCATTTAGATAATGTATTACATTCCAAGTTTACTTAGATAGGTGTTTTTCTTTTTTTGTTTATAAGACACCGAGCACAGCTCGGTCGCCCAGATATTACAATAATGTGAATACATTTTAATAACTTTTTTATATCGGGTAAAAATAATCTAACGTTGTATAAATAAATATTATTTTAATTCATATTTAATTTGATTAAAATGATGTTAATTTATACAACGTTAAATTATGTTTATAAAATTAAAAAAATAAAAGACAGTAAAATTAATTTATTTTATTTTCATTGGTGGCTAACTTCATTATGATGGCACGCGAGATAAAATGTTTGTAGTTACTTTCGTTTTAATAAGCCAAAGAAATAACTTCTTACGTGCGTACATAAGTAGGTACGCACAGTTTTTTATAAAGATCTTCTGTGTAAAGTTTTATGCTTCGAGATCGACTGGTTTAAGCTGTGCTTTGTCTGTCAGTTATTTTGTGACTTTATAATATGGCGATGTCAATTAATTTATGATGTATAAGTTTGCATACTAGGCCAATGAAATGCTTGCTCGTTGTTTACTATATATACGAGAACGGTGGTCTTTTAGAATGAACATCGACAGTTGTTATCGTCAAGCCGGTTAGTAAATATCACGGAAAAAGCCTACAGATAATTTGATAACTGGATGTACTTTGGCTGTTCCAGAAATACTACACATTAAAACGTAGTATGACGCGTTTTCGCTGTATACTTGTACTGACTACTACTACCAGTCAAACAGGTATACCCTATCATCACAAAAGTAACAATCACAATTATCATACAAAAGTTCGTGTTGTGCGAGAATCGAATCATACTCGATCTTAAATAAATATATAACAACCAATACTTGTAGTTTTTGATATTTTAATATTTGGTTACTGTTGTTATTCGTGTTAATTTTCTTTTATATACGAGTATACATATTATTAACTAGCGAAGCCAACCACGTATTGCTATGGCTCAAATATTTTTTTTGATCCAATAGCTACCAAACTTTTTAGGATTACCCGCTGGGCTAATATGAAGATTATCTGAAAAGTTTATCAAAATCGCTCCAGCCACTTAGGAGTCCATTGAGAATATACACACAAACATCCATTATAATAAATATAAAATTGAGATAAATATATTATGACAATTATCCAAAATAATTATTAATTTATACTATGATATTGTTATAAAGTTCTTGAGATTGTTTGTTTCTTCTGGACCTACCAATCAGATTTTAAAAATTGTTTTTGCATTATAACTTAGCTATATAAATATCTATATAACTTCACGCTAAGACTCTAAGTATCGGAACAGTAACTATGAACGTCAAGCAACCTGGCAAGCAGGAAGCGAGTACGGGAAGTGAGATCAAATACAACAGAACTAAAATAATGTTGGTCGAATAAATTAACACGGATGAAACCGAGAACTGAAATAAATTTAGTACGTACATAACAATAGATGTTTCATATAAACATCACTGAGTCATGTCCTTGCTCCGATATTATCAAATATGCAAAATATGAACAACCCACATCCCACACTACAAAAAATTTGCTGTTAAAGACATATTTCGTGTTATAATAGATTAATGAGAGCTACATAATTTTAAAGTATAATTTTAATTGTATGACATTTATTTCGAAACAAACACGATCTACTTAAAAATTGAAAGTCAAGGATGACGATTTATGGATGTTATTATAATTTGGTGTTGTAATTCATAAATACATGTATATTAAACGACTAGCTGACTCGCGCAATTTCGTCTGCGTCTTATAAGCGATGAGAGAGAGAAAGGGTTAGAGAGAGTGACTCGTAGGCAACGTATTTTACGTGCCGCCCGCCTCCCACATAATTCTGCATAATATAAATAATAGTTAAAAAAACTAAAAAACACGCTTTTAGAGAAAATCCAATTAAAAAATAGAAAATAAAATAAATAGATAAATAGAAAAAAATGTTTAGAAAGTATACGCTTTTATACAATAAAATACATTTTTTTCTTATTTACACTATTCTTAATTCAAATTTATTTTCTATTTTTTAGTTGGATTTTCTATAAAAGCGCGTTTTTTAGTTTTTTAAACCATTACTTATTTATTTTTCATTTATTAGTTGGATTTTCTATAAAAGCGTGTTCTCAATAAAATTAGGAAGTCATTGGTGTTTATTCTAAGTCAGTAACTTATCCGAGTAATGAGCTATTTGGGCGCCTGCTGCCTCCCTTGGACGAGATAACCGGTTCTCAGGTTCCCTCTCCGAAAATTTCATCTTATTCAAAGTCGGTAACTTATCCGAGAAATAGGTGATCGGTGCGTCTGGTAGTGCTCTTCTTGATCTTGGCGCAAAGAAACTACCAGTTTAGGAAAACAAAAATCAATAATCCTGATTTTACTAGTAAGGATAACGGGTCTAACTGTGTGAAATATTGAATTGTCGTCGGCCCTTGATAAGTATGCCAAATTTCGAGTTAATCCAACGTTTTGAAGGGGATCTAAATCATGTTAAAAAGTTCCTGTTACATACATACTGACATACGAATGAAGCTAATAATAAAAAAAGCGTTTTAAAAATGCACTCGTGGTACTTGATAATTATTTTGCTGCGGAGTTATTTTAAAACTGTGATACCTCCTGAGATATTCGTTTAAATCAATTACTGTGAAGGGAAATTTTGTACAAAATTAAATACTTGTGATGAATAACGTATTTATATCGATAAGGATTAACACAATGTATATAAAAACACCTTCGCAAATAATTTATTATTTTAGAACAAATTATATTACAATAAAATTGTTATGTTGAGTAAACCTTGAAAGATAAACATATGCTTTACCAGAATTTTTTTTAGAACTTTTAAAGAGAAACAATTTTGTTACACACAATTGTTGCGTAACTTTAATCATTCACGTAGCGCACGCAGAGGAAGCTCTCAAAATGAATAAATTTCTCCTGTTTTTGCAACATTTTTCATTGATGCTCCGCTCTTATAGGTCGGAGCGTGATGTTATATAGCCTGTAGACTTCCTCGATAAATGAAATATATAACACTAAAACATTTTTTCCATTCAAATGAAAAGTTCCTGAGATTAGCGTGTTCAAACAAACAAACAATCAAACAAACTCTTCAGCTTTATAATATTAGTATAGATTGTAAAAAGTGATTCAATAAGTTTAAAAAGTATGCATGCAATTTAAAGCAATGATGGCTCAGTGTTAGCCACAGGTAGTGAGTGATATCGCGTCGATCGACGTGAGTTTGAAACCCTGCAATGAAGGAAAACATCGTGATGAAAGCATTGCATGATGGTAGGGCATTTTCTAAAGCTCGCCTGGATATCTACCAACCTCAAGTTGAAAATCAGTCGCCAAGCACCTATACGTGTGTTCCAGCAGCTCCACTTGAGAGCCAGTCCCTCCACTAGGCTTAGCATGTTACCATCTTGGGTCAAGGTGAGATTGTGAACAAACGCTAAATCTATTATGATTTTAAAAAATAACTATGAAACTTTGGGTTATTAACAATGAATGTATTGTAATGTGGTCGTACGGAATTATTTAAAGATAATGAAATTGTTCAATACGATGTAAATTTCTTCACATTGCGACATACAAATATTAGCTTAAATTTAATGAATTCACATAAGATGTATACACTATACACTACACTTTGAAGATATTTAAAAAAAGTTGTCTTATTACAATTTAATATCTTGGTGGGGCCGAAGTTTGTTCTGTACCTTGAAAAAATTTTATCTATTTAAATTTGGAATCTAAAACAAACTAAAAACAAAATGTCATCCTAATCGTTGAAGGCGTTTCCCAGAAATCAATTAAATATATTGAAGAATACAAGAATTTTTAATATTTAAATAAATAATAATAGATTTAATTATGTTATAGAATAAAATGTTTTTTTTATTAGCCCCATTTTTAATTTTCTGGCAAACCTTTTTGTTGTAGTTCCCTAATATCGTGAGGGAGGACATTATAAAGGTTGGAAAAAACGGATGGGATATGGAGAAAAGTATGTTAAATAATAAAGATATCAAATTTGACGGTACTGCCGACAATTAACGTATATTAGAAATAAAATTTAATAAGAATTAAATATAACCTATACTACTCAGGGAAAAGTAGATTTTTACTAGTGTATTTTTTTTAGAATTGGATAAATAGTTCCGGAGATATACCTACACACAAACTTTACATTTTTGTAATCGTAGCTTATTTAAGTTTATTTGTAATTGAATGATTTTTGAATAGCTATATTATAGTTAAAATAAATACATAAAATATATTTATATTAAGTATATGTCATATTACTTTTATATTTGTAAGCTTGTAAGTAAATAAAAGTATATATTTTAGAAAAATCGAAAGAAATTAATCGAGTTTGATATAAATATTTACTTTCAATTTTATTTCAAATCGGACGCTTGTATTCGAGTTTGATCTGTAGTAATGATAAGTGAGTAAATAGATGGGTATAACCCATTAGAGATGAAGTATCTGGCGTCACCTGGTACGTGGTTAAAAGTTTAAGTTAAAAGCTTTGGAATTTCCATTTGCCAGATAGCCATACTGCTCTCGACAATAATGTTATATTTTCTTTGCGTAATTATCAACAGGCACATTGAAATTATTTTATCAAGAAATATCATAAGCAGGCATTTATTTAATTCTATCAAGTGTATATTGAATAAGCCAAAAAATATCAGTTTGTCAGATGGCTATAAAGCCCTGGTTAATAACCATGTTCTATGACTCTTATGTAATTATCATCAGGCAAACATAAAAAATATCATATAATTCAGGTTTTTTTTATTATGTCTAGTATATAGGCATGAATGAATGCAGGTGTGAATGGAAATGTTGGAAGAGGAAGGCCTAAACGAACATTCCACGATCGAATCGGGGACGTTTTGAAGTGAGGTCAGGTCCACAGTTTTCTAAGCCGACGAGCATGCATGAAAAGATTGATGAATGTTGAAGATGCGAAAGATGTATGCCAGGATCGCAGTAAGTGGAAAAACGTGGTCTCTGGTTACACCGTTGGGAAAGAGGCGTGATTTATGTATGTATGTATAAAGGCGAGAACAGCTTGCAAGTTTATGGACAAATAAACAAAAGGAGTCTGTGCACCAGGCGGCAGCTCGCTTGTAGGTCGCGATTCTTGGCCATAACTGTGTAACAATAGGATCAATTTATACGCGGCAAAATTGTTTTAAATGTCAAAAGGAATGTGTCCGAATAATCGTGACTTCTCACCGCACCTGATCATAATGTTGATAATAAAACTGAGATTATCGATATAAAAGGTTTTTGTTGAATACTATAATGATATTTAACCCTAATGGATTGCAAAAAACTATTTATTTAAGGGTTGTCAACAGCGTTCAATAATTATATCAAATAAAAATAAATATTTTAGTTTTCAGATAACTACACCGCGATTATAGTCTTCCACAACATGCGTATATAATACTAGTTGTGCCGGCGACCTCGTTCACGTGGTATATTTCGTGAATGAAAAACAGCGACTAAATTAAAACCTCACCTCACCTCAATTTCAAACTACGGTATTTGACCTGTATAAGGTTTGATAATACCCAACTTATATAATACCGATAACGCAGTTTAACAATCATACCGATATTATCTAAAAGACATAAAGACTGACTGCTATGCTCGAGGTCTACTGTACTTCAGTAAATATTTTAAATATATTACATAGTTACAAACGCACCTTTTTATATGTAAATAGTCGAAACGCGAAATGAGTAATACAAATGTCCTTACATGTCAAAATGCATCCTAAATGTACTTCTATACTATAAACTACAATCATACCAAATTTTATTAAATTCGGTCCAATAGTTTTTGCGTTTTGTAAAAAAATTTATACACGGTAAGTATAATACATGGGAGTGATGATTTGTGACATAAAAATTGGGAATAACTGGATGCAGAAACCTGGAAATACAGAAGCAAGTCTTGAGAGAGTTATATGTTTAGCAGATAACCAAAACAAGCTGATCATGACGTAGAACGTATTGAACATGAACTACTTGTAGAATTTGCTTACTGAGATTTTTTTTCTGAGTTGAGTTTCTTGTCGCCTTTTCTAGCAGTTAATGTTTTCCAAATTGGTGATAGTTTTGACTTCAGTACCTTATCTTCATTATTGTCTTAATTGAATGAAGTTTATTCATGATACTTAATTTACTTTTTTGATTGAATTGTAGTGATTAAAATGTTGTCTAGTTATTTAATGACATCTTTAGTGCTTTGGCGAATTTATTATGCCCTTTGTTATGGCATAGATATAATTTAGTGCTGATCTCGTCACTTAAGCCCAATAACTAACTTTTCCATTTGCTTTGTCATTTTCAAGTAAAGTTTGAATAGTTTTAGGGGGTTTTTCATCGGAAACAAAAAATATAGTCATTATTTATCAGAATATAGTCATTATTTATCAATGGTATTTCTGTGATTCAAGCAATTTACTATTTAAAGTATATAATAACTTAGTTGATAATTGGTGATAACAGAAAAACACATTTTATATGTTTTAAAAAGCTATACATATATATTTTTTATAAATGTTTTCGGTGTCATATACACCTCATTGGCAAAATATTATATAGTTAGCTAATGCTAAAATATTGAACTATAATGTATGTAATTTAAATTACTTGTAAAAGTATGTCTGTTCATTTTTTATCGTATAAAATTATTATACAATACGTAGGTTTTAATATCCCGGATTTTATTTAATAGGTATAATTAATTATTACTTGCCGTTTATCATATTGACATTGCCTTGATGTACGACCAATTTATACATTCTACTCCAGTATATGATCTACCTAGACTAGGTACCGACTATCAAACTAAATATTTAGGGCCACCCACTCGACCTTACAGTCATTCTTATAGTGAATTATTTATGAATTATGCTCGTTGAAACTCGATTTTAGATTATCGCTACGATCTCTTTATATTCTAAAGTATTGCGTGTTTAAAAAGAATTCTTTTGTTTATTTCGGTACTGAAAAATTTAAATAAGAGTTTACCGCCATTATTTATTTGAGTTGAGGCTTACTTTAAATTCCTAGGGCAGTTAACAATTATTCAACGAATTCAAGTTAGCATGGAACATGCGTGGCTGGGCTTGTAAAAAGTGTATCTCTTTGTTCTACTTAATGGAGTTTAAAACAGATCACTTTCGACATTCTTAATATTGATTTGACATTCAAATGTTCAATTGAAAAACATAAACTGTAATTTTAAAATAATTACATATTCATTATTAAATGTATTTCAGTTCAACAACTATATGAATCATATGGATATCTTAAACAGATGCGAAATTTATTAATGGTATAATAATCATTCAGGTATCATAACTTTTATTTATACTTTTTGTGAGAGGAGCTTTGTAGCTACAGTAGGATCTTCTTTAAAATGCACTAAGCTGAAAACTTAATAGTTTTTATTTTTCATCTATTTTGCTGTAGTCGTGTCAAATTAACATAACAGAAGAACCGTCCGTTCGTATCAGGTACTGACTAGTCATTAAATGTCATTAAACTTCATGTATGCATTTTGTTTGATAATATCATTAACCGTTATAGAGTTTAAAAAAATGGGAAATAATATTTTAATATAAATAATAAAGTAAAAAAACTAAATATATAATACATAATGCACATATTTATTAATAGAATATAAGTAAATCATAAATGTCTTGGCAAAGGTGCGTTTTTTGTAGACTAATATAATAATAACCTTCTAGGATCTATCATATAATCGATTATTTTTTGTATTAAAATTAAAAAATTCTTTATTCAATTTAGAGCTTGAGAAGGAACTTATAAATCTCAAAACACTACTACTACCAGTTCGGAAAACATCCCAGTCATCGAAAAGAACCGGTAAAAAACTCGATCGGGTTTTTTCTTTCAAATGTACAATGATATTACAATAGTATTAATATACCTAATGCAATACTATCTAATATAATACAATATTAATAACCACATAATATAGTGAATGCACAGAGAGGGAGGCACGTCCAGACTCACTATCACTCACATAATGGTACCCCCTATAATAATATTTTGACAGTTAAACCTACTTGACACTGTCCTCGAACTCCATTTCTGATAAATCAGTAATGTGCTTCGGGATCTTATTATATGACGTAACACCGTACATCTGGGTAGTCTTTTAGAGTAGTCTAATCTGTATTGATAGTTCGCCTTCTTTTAGTGCATCATACTAGCTTACAAAAAGGGTAAGCAGATGAGATAATGAGCTCATAGCCAAGAGGTGTGGCGTAAAGTGTAGTGCAATCTTGTGTAGATAAATCTGCGACAACCAGTGTACTTTTCGGAACAATATGTGTAGCAAGATCATTAATGAACCTTGAATATTGAAAAATCATTATGTATGCGTTTTGTTTTATAAAAAAAAAACATTTTAGCTTTGTGACAAGACTTTGTGACGTTCATATAGAATTGAATGAATGCGAACTGGGATTTTGTAACGGTAACGGTTAACTATATTAATGTAAGATATTTACAATCAAAATTTGAATAAAATAAGTCTTACAAGTCGAGGGCTCCGGGATATACTTATAAATTATCCCAATAGGATAACTTTAGTTTATGGAATTAGGATATTTATGTCAGTGCGTTTGTACAATTTTTTGATATGGTTTTTTATAACATATATTTAAATCTGATTAAGTTCACAGGTCTATTTTATACGACTAAAATGGCAAATAAACCCACGGCCCGTTTGATCGTAAGTGGTTACCGTAGTCTATGAACGCTTGTAACACCAAACTTACCACACACAACACAAGTTTATTTGGCTACGATCTTTTATGTGGAGGAGGTATTTACCAGTTGGGCTGCCCCGGGTGAAGAGAAATTTGCAAAGAGATTTTCCCTGTGCCCTACCTCTGTGAAAGAAGAATTTATGCTTTGTTTGAAATTATGATTGTTGTATTTCTTACTATTTGTAATCACGTTTTTTTTAATTCAATCTATGCCCACATTACACAACTCTAAAGCAAATCTTGTACCTTATAAAGAGAATAGTTATCTTAATTATATATCTCTCGGCACTTAGAAAGTGTAATAATATATTAACACGTAACTTTGAATGTTAGTTTTGTGCCTCAAGAAAGTAGCTATTTTTAATTGATCACTGGTTAATTATATACTGATATTAAATTAGAAATCTATATATATATATATATATATATATATATAAAAGGATAATTAACTGACTGACCGACATATCAACGCACAGCCCAATCTTCTGGAACTAGGAGTGTGAAGATTTGCATGAGAGTTCCTTTTACACTATAAGTGAGCACCAGGGAAGGACTTTTGGAAATTCGACCACTAAGGCAGTGAAAAGGGGGATAAAAGTTTGTATGAAAATGGTTTTTCTTTTGGAATACCACCGAACTAAATTTTAGACGTTTATCGACTTACGTCAAAAATGTAACACGCTTGAAATAGGAAACATAACTAAACTATGACGCGAACGAGCCGCGGTCAAGGCTCTATTACTCATATAATTTAGTACACTATACTTTATTTGACCATTAATAAAAATAATACCTAAGTATTTAGTTTTATTTTTCTGTCCTTCTCGAATCCCATTATTAGGAATAATCCTTCTAATCATACTAAATAAAATATAGACGTCTATAAAACAAACATACTGCAAAGCCGTCAGAGAAGACATTTCCAAAACCATAACTAGATCAAATAAATAACAGATTTATTTGGCTCGGGAAGGAATTTTGCCTGCGACTTTCATAGCTCAGATGGCTTATCTACTGGTAGTTAAACATGGTGGTCATATCAATAAGTCTCATGTACTATAATGCATCATGTATGTATTGCGTTGTATGATTATTTTTCACATAGCGATTCGATATTATACGAATTCTGCTTAAAGTCATCCTAAGCTTTTAATTACGACTTTGATTAAGCTTATAAAAGTAAGGATTCAATTTTTAATAAACTATAATGTTTAAAAGTTAATAATATTTAAAAGTCTCAAGTATGTATTATAAACTGAAAAGGCCATATAAAAGATATCAACGTCCAATACATGTATGTATTCCATAAATTTTGTGGCTTCGTGATTTATGCGTTTTTATAATATGCATTAAGGGCTCATTATTAAATTCTAGTTTTTTATTTATCATGTGTATAAATTAATAATATAATTAAAAACAAATTATTTAGAAGGAATATAACGAAGAAGTATTATTACTTAAAACAATTAGGTACCATACAGTAAAAGGTATATTTTCTTAAGATAAATATACAATGATATATTTTAAAAATAAGCCTTTATATTAAGAAAATTAAAAATTAAAAAAAAAGATGTTTACGAAAATTGTTACTGTTGCATACACTCATCAAACCTAGATATTCTATCCTTTGACATACAATATGTCATATAAACATGATCAGATTATACTAGCGGTTTTACTTGTCGTATAGCTTCATGACGTAGTAATAGAGTAATCGTAATGTTGAGCTCAGAGGTTGTGAGTGCGATTTCCATTTAGAACGAACTTTTGGGTGATGAACGTAATATAATACCTATATTTTTTCTGCTATTTAGTTACTACAGTGCCTACCACTGGCGATTCATTTTTAAAACTAATATGTTACACTGCATCCCCTCTTAATGCTTTCTTTTATTTATGGATGGTAAATAATGTACTTTAGGTCACCGTTCTCATGCCGTCTGCAAGACTCTTATTAGTAGGATATACACAGACTAATCCTTAAAACTATAAACCAAAAGAAAATCTCTGTGACGGGTTAATTATCATGCGTGTCATGGTCGCAATCCAATTGGGTACAGTTATCCTACCAACTCGATTACCCGATATAAACCAGCTGATCCTGGAATGCAGCACGCCTTAATCGTGCCACTAAAGCGGGTATATGGTGGTCACGATCGATTTAGGTGCAGTTACCTATTTGATTACTGCATATAAACCGGCTGATTCCCGAATGCAACACGCCTAATCGTGCCACTAAAGCGGGTATAAGGTGATCGCGATCCACAATTACTACCCGAAAAAATATACCACCACATTCCCTAAGTGGTCAAAAATTATGATATGAGTTAATATATGAGCTAAATTTATGTATAACTAGCTGCGCCCGCGGCTCCGCTCGCGAAGACTACAGACCCCGCTTCTACCTATGGAGGTTGACCGCTGGTTATTTGAAAGATAAATTTGCATTAATTTTTTTATGTTTCGGAGATTACCTGGAACAAACAGACAGATGGACAGACAGATAAACAAAATTTTTTAAAATGGGTTATTTGTTTTATATATCGAATAAACTTTCATATGCATTTAGTAGAAAGCAGTTAGTAATTGTATAGATATAGATAAAACATTAATTTTAAATTTGGACTGCATGTGGAGTCAGTCGGGATGTCTTAAAGATTAATGAAATATTAAGGAAGCTAAAATGCTTACAAGAATGATTGATCGGTAATGACATAAGAAATTATGCTTAATATTTCTGTGTAAGTCAGTGGTTATAAAGCACGATCCTAGAGATAAGTGATTCGTAAATTTTTGTAATTAGTATCTTAACGAATCGATCAATCATGGGCCTTTACATTTATGGAAGGCAGTTTAAATAGCTCCATGAATACAAATCTTTTCATTACTGTATGAAGAATTGAATGAATGAAAAATGTACTTTATGAAGGTTTCGTAAATGGTTTGGTTGACAATACGCATTGACACACGAGGCGTTCCAACTCAGTGCTCAGGAGTAACAATCTATTATATCTCAGGACTGCGGTACTTTAGAGGTTGGGTATGCATGGCTATAGGCAGCAGTGACCACTTAACATTAAGTGAACAGTATATCTGCTTGATACTTCGCAACATAACACATAGACACACCAATTAAAGAGAATAAAAATTGAAATTTCTTTGGAGATTTATCTCTAGTTGTGGTGGCCCGACTGGTAGAAGATCGCAACTAAATAAAACTTGTGTTGTATTCACGCGGTGAGAAGGGTTCCCAACTTCTCGAGGTAGGGAGTTCAAGGGCAGCGACGTGTTAGATGATACCTATGGTATTACAAGCGTAGGAGGGCGTGTGCTTGTTTGCCACATTAGTAATACATTTAAAAAAAAAACGATTTAATAACTTCATTCCCATGGTTGGCATTTATGCCAATTTTACGTACATTATGTGTGGCCTCGAGAGCCACAGGGTAAGGTTCAATCTCATTCACAGCAACGATGAAAAAACACTTTAATTTGTTTTATTTATTAATATCACTAGTTCTACTTTTTAAAAGTATACCAAACTACAAGTATTACATGATATATTAAAGGAATTAGTAATAAAAAAAAATTCATTACAAATTAAATTACTTACTCTAGTATGAATACAATTAAACTTTAATGAATCGTCAAAGTTACCTCGATCCGGAATGCAGATTTCGTTGAGAATAAACCGAAATATAATTGAGGAAATAAAATCCAGTTTTATTGTAGGTATGATAAATACGAGTAATATAGAATTACATTACTGAACGAAAATGCCAAAGTTATCTGAGAGTTCATATTATGTTAATAAGAAGCAATCAATGAAAAATAAAGTCAAATAATTGGTTTTTTTTTTTTTTAATTTCCTTTTTTCACTTATATAGCACCCAATTTTGAACTCAAATGGCTAGTAGGATATAATTATTAGATTCTGTAATTGTGAAAAATGTGGAAAATCTCTGGTCTTAAACTTAAATGGATACAATATTCGTTTATATTAACGTCAATTCATAAATATTTAAACGGTGGATAAATGCTTAAAATGATTTCATTCCGTTTGTGTCTGCACTGTGTTGTAATTACAAAGCGTTTTATTAAAATTGAGACAAAATACAATTTTGTTAGCAAAATGCAATCGATTGACTAAATAAATATAGCGTCAGACTTATTTAATAATATCAAATTATTATTCATTAAAAGTGATAAGTCAACTTGAATTTTATTTTACGCAATTTACATTTATACGAATGCAATGTACCTCACATGCATACTGGGATCCAGTCAGGACTACAATACTATTCGATGTCAGTCATAGGATGTTTTTTATGGTAGCGCGGTAAAGTGATTGATAGTAAGCATAGTAATATTCAAAAACCAGCTGTGTCCCGTGGCTTCGCTCACGTGGACTACAGAATGCCCGCGCGAATCTTGCTCCCCCACTCCAGGCTATTTTAAACATAAATGCTTAATGTGGGTGTTCCTTAGAAGATAGACATAGGTAGAGTACCCGGACTTTTTTTGTAGGTCTTTTTAATGCCCACAATTGTGTACTACATTAATTTGCTATATCTCATATGGTTTACTCAGCGTAAGCCATTTAAGCGCCCGAATTGATTCACCGTGACCAGTTTTTTTTCTTTGTGCGGAACCCTAATACTTTTTCTAAAATAAAACTAACCTAAGTTACTCTCTATAACATCAGCTATCTATCAGTGAAAGTCCCGTCAATTGTATAGACAACAGTGACCATTGTGTGATCGGCAATCCATTGCCGTTCGTCACTCTCATGTCGGCCTGCAATCCTCTCGGAAAATGGATTCGCCTTCTGGTGACTAATTAGGAACGTTTCGTGTATCAATGCATTTAAGTACTCCACTAGAATCTTCAGATCGGAACTCAGCAGTACCTAGCGTTAATGCTTTGCAACAGATGTGGAGATTGTTTTTCAGAAGTCGAACGCAGTACAAATTTAAGATATATAGGAACTTAGATTGTTACATATAATATTATAGTTATGTAACTTCCTCATTAGCCTAGTCGTCGTAAGCGCGACTGCTATGCTCGAGGTCCTGAGATCGACTCCTAGGTCGAGCAAAGTGCTATTGAGTTTTTCTATGAAATTCTCAGTAGCAGCTTGGAGTTTGGCTTTGTGCCTGATTAATGGCAATAAGCTCCCCCCTTTTACATGGGACCTAAAGTCTCTAAACTGTGGGTGTACATTAGTATACCTCTGCCTAATCTTCGTGGAATACAGGCGTAATGGCATGAATGTATAAATAGATTAAGATTAATATTTAATAACTTTGCTCCCGAGGATGGTATATATATGCCAATTATACGTACATAGGGTTAACTTATACAAAATTATGCAAACTTATCAGTGGTAGCCATTAAAGTAACTGACAATGCAATCAACAATTTTAGACCTGTCTTGCTGGCATAGAACGATTTAGTTGTTTACTATTTGACCTATGGTCGGCTAATATAATATTTTAGTGTAAAAAAGAGCTCACACATATATACTAAATATAAAATTAATAAATCGTTGCCACTATTGTCACTAGTATAGATAAATATGCAGAAGAAAACATTAAAACTAGTTTTAAGTATTTGTTAATTCATATAAATAATATATTTAAATATATGTATTAAACTAGTAATATAATTAAAATCACGTTGTGATTAGACGGATAAAGGATTATTGTGAATAGCTAAAGTTAAGATTTTATTTCGAAATAGAAACTTAGACTTAGTGAATGATACGGACAAAACTGAGATACAATTATGTTTTAATCACTTAACTATATCTTGCCAACGGACGGTTTTCGGTTTAACCACAGTGTAGGTTTTTAAAGAATTTATTTAGATTAAAATAAGTTATCTGCAGTAATATACGAGGTTATTCGAAGCCTAGAGTAATTCAATCTAAGTATATGCCTAGAGGTTAGTGAAACTTAGAATTAATTATGATAAATTATGAATAGAAAGTAAAATAACGTAAATTATAATTACAGTATGCCAAATCAGAGCTACTTTGAAGTGAACACCGATTCTTTTTATAATTGTTTATGAGGTTTAGCGTTTGAACACGACCTCATTTGATGTTAAGTGGCCGAAGACGTTATCGTCTTCGTCTCTAATTAGAGGAACCTATTGTTTTTTTTTAACCGAAAGTTCAGGGGTTCCATGTAGGATTCAAACCTAAGCCGATCGAGGTGGTTTCTGAACATGATACAACCCAGCCATAATTGCTTCTTTAAATTAAATAATCGAAAATCTTCAAGTCTCGTCAGCTATTATAGCTTAAATAATTATTTTAAAATATATAAAATTAATAGTAGGTTCTTTAACAAAAGCCATTTCCTCCATTAGTTGTCTAACAATGATTATAGAAAATATATAGAGGATAAGAATGTATTATAAATATGTATTCTAAGAAATAAATTGTCACAAAATAAAAAATTTAGTTAAGGGCAGTCACAGTCTTATACACTGAGATTTTCAGTATGATGGTTCTTCAAAAAGGGAGTGAATAGGTTTTTAAATTGTTCTTAGGCTTACTGTCACTCAGACCGCAAAACATAACCACCGTTTCACAAAGCTTATCATATAATATTTGTATTTTCACATAAGAAGACATATAATTGTTTAAATTTAAATAAAGATCATTAATTACTACTTATATAAGTACTGTTTATTTGCAGTCAATCTATTCAATTTTCTAGGATAATCTAACAATAATTTAACAATTCCTAATTTATTGTATTGTTTATTAATGGTGTAAATAGTATTAAGTGTTTTATTTATACGTATGACATATAAACCACTCATCACGAGATCTCAGAAACTATAGGTCCGATTAACTTGGAATTTTGTTTATTTTACTCCTTCCGTGATGTGCACACTCACTAAGAACGGGTTTTTGGCAAATCCTATAAAACAATTTAATACGAGTGACGCTGTGGGGCATAGCTAGTTGCTGATGCATATAATTATCCCAATGAAATACTGGTATAGGTAATAGTAAAATGTAAAAAAAAACAGTATTGTTCTATTACAAGAAAAAAACTATATTTAATTTATAATAAATAATTGTTTTAAATAATATTAACATTATAAATTCACGCGTATATCGACTCCGTTTTGACGTTCCGCCGGAAACACGCGTGCACATCTCGCGAATTAATAAATTACAGCATTGCACTTGCCGGCCAGTTAATTGTTTTCAATTACGTACCAGCCAAGCGGGGTGTTTCATATATAAAGGGGCTGTCTGAAGCCATTCGATATTCCGGCTTGGAACGTGGTTGCGAACACACGTTTGCTTAGGCGAAAATTTCTGGGCGAGTACTGGCTGACAGCAGCGCCTTAGTTAGTTCGTTTGAGATCTCCATAAATTTAGAAATACACACAATCATGCAGTCTATGGTAAGTTATTTTTTATATTTATACTTATTTCAAATAATGAAATCACATTAAAAACAAATTCTATATATACAAAGTATATACATATCACGTAGTGCAACCCATATTAATATATTTCTTTAAAATCCTTGACTTATTCCATAATAAATCATGTGTCAAATTACTATTTACAATTCTTGAATTATTAATTAATTTGTGCAGCAATGTATCGACGGTCTAGCCCACAATATATACTTCTAATAACAATCTTTGAGTCATGAAATCTTAATCACTAAGAATGTGTCAAGGTCTCATAAAACAATGTAATTGATGATTAGTACAATACATCCGGTTTTCGATGTTGCCTTTTTCGTTTTACGCGATAGAAATCATTCTTATTAACAATACTTATAAAGTTTAAATATAAAACCAATATGTTTTACAAACAACAAACAACAATGATCTTACGTACGCCCAACAGCTAAGATGCGGACACGTTTAGGGCGGGCGCGCGCATCTTCGCATATTCTAATTGTACAGTGGGCGGAACGCGCGCGATGCCTTGCAATAATAGTATCGACTTATATAGTTATACGATCAAATAAAAATTGTTAACAAGCATACAATTTTTCGTAACACCTTAAACCTATTTGACCGTGAATAAGTAACAAGCTTTCACAGAATACATGAAATATTGTAAAGGTGTATTTCAAAATAAAACATGTGTAACGCCAATAAAAAAAGTTAACACGATATTCAGTAACAAACCGTAAAAATTACTTCTGTACCTAATCGAACACGTTAAATAATCTTGTGACCTTCGTCCACCATATACTTCCTCACGCCCACGGCTTCCTATTAGGCAATATTAAATTGCATAGCTAGTTGTGCACCAGTTCGCCGAATGATAATTCCAATCTATTGCAAAACTGTTTTGCAACAAAATGCAAAAGCGAGTCAATATGAGGCCCACGCCCTTAAATTATAAATCGCTGCCTTTGTTTCAAGTCTAAGAATTTTGTATAAAGATTTTTTTGATCAGACTATTTTAAAAGTTAAATGTCCGATAAAACTTCAATATAACCAAATGTCTATACAATAGTATTAGTTTTAACAAGTAACAGGTACATTGACAGACAATGTAGATAAGCTATGAATCGAAACTGCATCCGATCGATTATTTATTGTTTTTTCTCTACATCAAACATCAAAATTTCCGTATATATTTTGTAACATAAATAAAAAATATTGTTCTTGTAACATAGGTATTCAATACTGATAATATACATCGTTATCCGTTATACTTCAGTCAGATTTCTTGATACAAAGTTAACATTGAAAACAAGTTACAAGAAAAAATATAGACCATAAAAGATGCCAATTCACGATTAATTATATACGTGGAATTAAACTGTCCGTTGTATTGATGTATTATCTACATATTCTAATTTAAAAAATGTGAATTTGTATCAAGTATGATAATATAATACTATTGAACTATGCAGGGTTGAAACTCGTTAAATAACACGTTATTTAAAGTTACTTGAGTTTAAGATCTGCATTTTCGTAATATTTCTTTATTTAAATAATCTAAATAAATTTTAATTGGTTCAGTTTATTAGATTAAAACTTTCTATTTTTAAATTATCAACCTTAGTTATACGAAAAAGAGTATGACAAAAAATTGTGGTTTCACATTGAATATCAATAAATAATTTGTTCTATCGTATAATATTACGACGTAGTGCGTGCTGAAATAGAATTTTGTAACGCGATATGGCAACCTGCAAATGGAACAAACCACACTACAGTATTACATACATTATTATTTTTTCGTATTTTAAAAGCTTTTGTAAAATCGGACTTTAATATTTTTGAGAATTTCCTACCATCAACTCCTAAGAAAGGTACGTTGGGCCCTATTGAAACTCTTTAAGCAATAGTTTACAAGGAAAATAGTCTTTTAAATATGATAAATTTCCAGATATGATATTTTGGAAATATATTTCAATATTCTTCTAGTTTATCGGTTGCGCATGCAACTATGTCACGCCCTGTAACGTTTACCGTAACAAACTGACCTAATAGCTATTTATTACACCTGAATGTGGCCTTGCAAATTACTCCATATATTTCATTAATACATTTGCTTATTTACATCGCAAAATTAATTACTATTTTGTCATGGAACATACTCGGACAATGCAAAAAATTATTATATTGAAAATTATCTTATAATAACAAAACCGTTTTCTCTAGAGCTAACATATTATTGCTATTACTCTCAATTATAGACAGTAAAATTATAAATCTGAATATAGATTTTCTTCATTTATAATTTTGAGGAACTTGTTCAAATTATTAGAATACTTAACCTTTGGGTTTTATTAAAAGTTACCATGTTACGTAACTTTTAGTATAAATGTTTCCTAATTTTTCTTACTAATTCACACGATACATAGTTCAGATTATAAAAACGTAAAATTATGAAATAAGGTTAATTGTAAAAAGTGTAGACTCACTAAGATATGATAGAAATTGTTAAATGCCGTGCGAAATCTGATTAACACGGAACATAAAGTTGGAATTTTTGATAAAGATCTTTTTGAAATGTTGGTATGATTAAATGTGTTGATCTTAATTTATATGGTTTATAAACTTAAGATTAAATGTTAATCTCTGTTAACTTTCAAGACAAACAGCATACGAGTTAGAATTCAATGGAGCAAATTCTTTTTATATTTTGGTGGTTATACGTCTGGTGCTAAAATCACCTGGTTGCTGTTCTATCACTGTATCTTGAACAGGCCACACAAATTACATCTGACCCGAATAATATTTTTCCATTTAAACTTTGCCATGAATTTTCACACTGTTAGGGAATAAATGTTGAAAAACGTTACAATGACGTGTTTCATTAATTATGTCGAGAAGTAATAATACCAAGTTGCAAATAAATATGTCCCAAAAAATATTATTTCCCTTATAATCTTAGCTATCCCTTAGTGGATGAATTTCGTACCTTCCATAATAAAGTCAACGTACAATGTTTATTCTAAATTTTTATTCTTAATACTTTGATCTCGGTTATGACGATTGAGTCAGGACATTGCCTTTATATATATATTAGTATGGATAGGTATATTATAAAAATATTTTAGGCAATTCCTTAGTCAATCATTATTTTACGTAGCAAAACAGCTGACATTGCTTACGATTCAAATCTGTTATTTCATGTTCAATTTAGATAGCTGAAAAACATTATCTGCAATCACTTTTTTTAACTATTCCTAAATGTCTTAAAATGTTGTATAAGGTTTACAATTTAGGCAACATGACGGTATTGCGTTGCGACGATACTTTCATTTTTTACACGGATAGCTTCAGACTTCAGTTCACTTTTTTTCTCTCATTTTACATAGATAAAATGTGCCATGTAATATTTTTAGCACACACTTACCTATGTTAATCTAAATGTCGAAACTTCGTCAATTATTCACGTGCGACTGATTCGCACTTGTTTCATTTATTTATACGCAGCGTGAAATCGTAGGTTCGCGCTCCGATAACTTCGCAACCAATGTCATTGTACGGCGATAGAGTCTAAATAGATTACTCTAATAATCTTACACTAATTAATTCATAGAAATATTAATTAAAAGGTAACCGAATTACAGTCTTACTGAACTCTGAACGCTGTACATAAAATTATTAATATATTTTTAAGGATTTATAAATAATTGGCTCTTGCTATACATGATTTACTTTAACTTTTTAACTTGTATTCCTAAATTGGTTTGGTTCTTAAATAAACGTTTATGTTGCAGATTTTCCTCGCAGCCACTCTTTGCTTGGCTCAGGCATCCTACTACGCGGGTGCTCCTGCACCAATTCAACTTAGCCCGGACGGCAAATATGTATTGGATACACCTGAAGTAGCGCACGCTAAAGCCGCACATTACGCCGCGCACGCGCAGGCTTCCTCCGGGCACGGTGCTTGGGCACCCTCCGCTGGCTATCTTGGCGCTGGATATGGTGCTGCTGCTTATGGTGCAGGCGCTCACTATGGTGACGGTGCTCCTGGTGCCGGTAAGTCTTCTATCTAATTTAGCGTTTACAACAGTTTTTTAACCCGAACTAGTTAGAAACTTGTGGATAAGCCCAGATATTTTATTTATCATGAAAATGTACATAATGTTCGAATTGCAACACTTACAATATAGTAGTATGTTTTAGTATAAAGATAAATATTTTTCTAATTATTCTTGTATTCTTCAAAGTTCAAACAAGATAGCGGCTCCCTTGTTGTGGCAATTTAAAATGCATGTTTTTAATTATTATTTATTATCCACTTCACTTGTGCACAATAACTAAACTATACATATCATGTAAAATGCCGCCAAAATTACATAATATAAGTGTAGGGCCAAATAACATAAGTTTATAATAAAACAAGATTCCGCCAAAAACAACGATACCGGAAGTTTAAGGCGATCATTTATTAGGTATTATTAAAGTCTACTGAAGGCGACGTCTAGTCTGTTCCTGCCAGGCCTTGAAGAGAAGATTAAATTACTGTTAAATATTTTTCCTTAGGTCTTTTGAAATACGGTCCCGCTCCCTTGGCGCACGACGGTCGCGTTGTCGACACCCCTGAGGTAGCACACCTCAAGGCGGCTCACATCTCAGCTCTCTCAGCCGCTCACGCCAGCGCCTCCCACGGAGCCCCCGCTTATGCCGGCTCCCTCGCTCCCCTCGCTTATGCCGCTCCTCTCGCTCACGGTGCTGGTTACGCCGCTGGTTATGGCAAATGGACTGGTCCTCAGGTAACGTATTCTTTAAAACTCTCTATATAACTATACAAAGACAGCTACGTTATATTTGAAGCAAACTTTAATACATTATGGCTGGGACGGTAGAGGTTGCCCTGCCCTTTCAGGTAGTTAATGGCTCGGCCATAACACCAATTATCAGAACCCAATAGCTATGAATTATCGCTTCGATAAACTATAAAACAATGTAAATATAAGCTCAATCAACCAAGTCGGTCAAAATTTATACTACTATCACTACAAGAGCAAGATTTTTATGTATAAGATTAAAATGCTTATTTGAAAACTGTTTCCCCATTTTATAACCTTATTATGGAATGTTATAAGCTGTATAAGTTCGCGCTACCACCATAAGGAGTGGAGCATTAACCATGAACATCAAAAAATCTGTCAAACTGTAGGCAAGTACGCGAAGTGTAACAACAGAAGTTGGTCGAACAAATTTAACACGGGTGACGAAACCACGATGCGCTGCTAGTAATATAAAAACCGATGTTTTTTTGTTTAATTCTTAAATTTTTAGAGACTTTTATGCAATTCGCATATGTCAGCCTATAACCGATGTTAACGAATAAATACAATTTCTTATTTTACCTGCTAGCACTGTCTTCAATATACGGTTTACACAAGAGCAACATTATAATAGCATTTTCTACTCTCTTAGGCCAATATCCAGCTTACCCACGACGGCCAGTTCGTAGTTGACACTCCAGAAGTTCAGCATGCCAGAGCATCCCACCTGTCTCAATATGCCGCCGCTGCCCACGCTGCGGCTGCCGCGCCCGAAGAATCCTGGGCGCCCCACGGACACGGATGGCACTGAACTCTACCTCCGACCCTAGCTACCGTTACTGCCTAATTTACATTTTTATACAAAACGTCGATGACAAAAAAAAACCAAAAAAAAATTTATTCTAAGCTGTATAAAGATGAACGTGAACTGTGTACTGCAAACTGTTGTAGAACGACTTTAAAGTGTATAAATAAAACTTAATATTATAATTTATTTATTGTTTTATTAACGAACCATAATAAAATAAAAATTCTAGAGGTGTCGTGAGCCATCAGGTAGTAACGAAGTTCCCTTCGCTATATATTATGTGATGACCATGAATATATAAAAAAGGGCAGATGGAATGTTCACTAAGATAATAGTGAATCACTCATATTAAGTCAGTCGCCCGCCATTATCGTTGCAGACCTCGCATGGGTGACGGTTTTAGTGAAGTGTTTAGTACAATATTTAATAACGCCGTCGTAAATATGTGACGGAACCATAGTAATTTCATTTTTTTAAATCAGGGGATCAAAATTTACAAGTTAACTTGTAACATATTCAATTTATTTGTTACTTTTTACGTAAAAATACTGCGATGTAATTAAAACACAATACCGGCAAGTGTTGCCAATAATTAAGCATACAAATTACCTCAGAACTTTGGTATAGTGATATTAATTCCTTCGAACAAAATTTATTTACCTAACTAATTATAATATTATTAGGTGTTATAATAAATAAATTATATTTAATTTATGGAATAAATAAATTGTTAACAAAGTATTTATCAATACAACATATTCACAATTTATTGATTTCATTTTCCATCAAAATATTATGGTAGCTAGAAAGCTTTTAAAAGAAAATATGTCAATATATCCAAATAAAAAAATACTGTAAAAACGTTTCAAGACTCGATTAATATAGGTTGTCTATACAAATTAGTGAAATCTCATAAACAACCAAGTCTAGGAGGTGAATATAAAAACAACAATGATTGAAAAATAAAAACACAGTTTCCCCTTTCAAACGATGTCGTAAAATTAAAAAAAAATGGTTTGTAAATCATACGTGGTAGAAGTGAAACCTTCACATCTATGTTTTTTTTTATTCAGAAAATGATCAAATACACACTAATTTAAAGTTTATGAAAATGTACACACAAGTACTCACAATCATTATTCACAATATCATTTTCAATTAAGGCATCACCTTGCACATTTGAAATATCAATGGGAATATCATCTGAAAAAATAAAAAACGTATAAAACGTACACACAGATGTAGTAGTTATTATACAGGCTGGCCAAAACGCAGCTACGAAAACGCAACTAGGGGTTAGATGGGGCCATCAGCTGTAAAAAATTGTTCTACAGGAGGTCCTTAAGATCAACCCCTGCAGAGTTATAATTTATTTTGTGGTTTTATAAGAAAATTGTCGTTTTTTACTAATTCTTATTAAAATTCGAAATAATCTACATCCTGTTTTTTTTTTTATAATTCCGTACAACACCGCGATAGTAAAAGAAAACCGTCAACATGACTTTGATTTTTGATCGACTTTGGTGTGGTTTTTTCGGTTTCGGTTTAGTTGAAAGGCGCCACTACGAAGCTTGTTGGCTAGTTTGCATGTCAAACCAATGTCTTGTCACCAGTAACAATGCGTTTCATGAATGTTGGGTTGGAATTGACTCGTTCTAGCATGTCCTCAGCGACTCTTATGCAATTGAGTTTTTGGAGAAACTTCAGGTCTTTTGGGACTAGCCGAAAGGCAACATGCTTCATACCGAAGTGATTATTTAAAATGATACGGATCGACGACTCACGAGACACAGAAAGTTCAGCGGCTATCTCTTTCAAACTTGAAGGAGTATTTTCAGTCACTATTTCCTTCACTTTTCGATGTTAACTTCAGTTGAAGACGTTGATGGCCTACCAGGGCAAGGCAAATCTTCCAGCATATCTAGACCACTTTTGAACGCTTTGTACCACTCCTAAGCAGGTGTTTTTGATAAAGTCGATTCACTGTAAAGCTTCTGAAACATTTTCAGTGTCTCTGAACACGAAATTCCATTGGCGATGCAAAATTTAAGACAAACTTTTTGTTCGATGTTTTTGTCCATTATGAAATTTGCAATACACTTTAAAGATTATCTAACTAAAACAGCACTGTATTTATTTTTATCTAAATGACAGATGCAACTCAAACTCCGCGCCAAAATGAAAAACAGTTGTGCCAATCGAACAAAAAAAAAAGAATTTTTAACCATAAACATATTATCCATTCCCCATATTTTTTTGGCTGAATGTATATTTTTAAGAATAATAAAAGGATTAATAACAGTTGTTATTGCCCATAATTGATGGAATGACTTATACTTTCCACGTACAAAATTTAATCAAAATCGAATTTTGATTTTTTGGTTTCCTTATGTAGTATTCAAACTTTTGTATCCTATTATTTAAGGAATGAAATTTTGTTTTATTATTTTGGTTTATTTTCTAGTATTGATATTTCAGACCTAAATTATAATATCTTTTTATTTTATTATAGTATATACTGTACATGATTTTTTTCAAACTTCTCGATAGATATTCTATATAAAGGATACAAGTATACTCAGGAAATCACGTATTCGTAAAAATCGTAATAAAATTGCCTGACTGTATATCCAGATTTCATTCAAAACGGCTTGACAGAATCTTAATATACAATGTTGTACTTGGGAAGATTTTGGCATTGATAGGCTATATGAATTTTCAATAATAAGTACTTTTAGAAATCATGAACTAAGAGTAAAAATAATAATTAAAGTATAGAAATTATTGCCTAATAGATGCGTGAGGAGCTGCGAGTATTGCTAGTATTCGAAATCTATGGTTTTGAGCGATGCCAATTTGGATGAAAGTGTAATAATGCAATAATGTAAAACACATATAAATAAGTAACTAAAATAAAAAGTTCAAATTATTACCTATATAACATGGCTATTGTTAAAAATTATTCTTTAATAAAATAAACATTATTAATCATAAAATAGCAAACTGGCACGAACAATGTAGGTACAGAACCAGAACGCAGTTCCACTCGTTTTACGTATGAGAAAAACATTCTTTTTTAAAATGTTTGCTGCAAATCTTTCCAATTTTTATATATAAAATTAATAAATGTATAATAATTAATAATATATATAGTAAATATAAAAAATTATAAATTTATATAAGAAAAAATGACAAAGATTAAAAATTATTTTGTAGGAATACGCACAAACTCCTTTCACAGACTGTTATCGACATATGTCGTCAATCTTTTTGAAATTTAGATTAAAATTCACAAATATTCACTGATAACATTTAATTTTGAATTCGTGTATTTTCGGAGAATTCTTGTGATTTACTGTGATTAATACGATATTTTCTCAATTTATTTATGAATAGAACTTTTTTGAACTTTCTAAAACAATTTAGTTTGTGAGCAAAACATTTTAATTAATAAGCTTTACATCTGAAATGGAAATTTTGTACATTTTCTATAAGGATGAGTTATGTAACAAGGCACTGCACAGGTAACGATAGCTGTAATACGTCTACCAAACACTAAATTATATTGTAAAACCTTATATTTTACGAAAATAAGCGATATTTATTTTCGTCACGATTGACAATGGGTTCTGCGGTCTGGTCCCTATCTCGCTCTGACATATGCTTACTATGCCTATACTATGTTCTTTCTCTGTCGTATAACCAATCTATATTATATTACATCTATCTATATTATATTATATATACACGTATACAAAAAACCACGGTTGTTGTGATGCTTTTTCCCAACTAATAACTAAACAAAGTGGGATCTTCTGACAAGATTTTCGCTCTCTTGTCAGAACTATCTAGGGAGTTTGTTTGACACTCAAAATTCGTACTTTTCAATATTCGTACCTACTTTTGTAGTGTTGGAATTTGCAACTTACATATTTTTATTTTATTAGAGTTCTCATTTTAGTGCCCTCTAGAGAGTTTTTGTGACAATATGCAAACTTGTACTCTGGTAACGTAATTTGCAAAATCCAGAATTTTATTTTATATAGAGTTCTCATTTTAGCGCCCTCTATTGTTACTTCTGTACGAACTGGAAATGGTGTAATTTCTTATCAATGATCATTCAAAATTATTCCCATACTTAAAGTAATCTAACACAATATCAATCAGTAACAGAATGACATAAGTGTTGTCTAAAAAGTTGTGCCTTTTTGGTGAAGTACTAAATTTAATATTGCGTGGCAACAAAACTCTTTTGCACCATTGCCTAAAATTTTCCTATCTCATTTTCTTCCACGTTAAATTTTATGAATTTATGTGTCCGTCTCTTTTTATTGTCTCTTTTTCGTTTCATCGAATTCCAAGTCACAACGATGCTAAAGAAGTTTTCACTTCAAAAAACTTCTAATTTTGGCTAAAATCTGGCATGTCTTTTAATCGGTAAAATCCATTGTTTCCATGTCCAACTGTAGATTAATTGTAATTTAACAAACTTTAATGTTTTTTACTGTGAAAATTTTTACCATATTATATTTAATTTTTTATGAAATTATTTAATGCTAATTTGCATGCAAAAGTCAAACAAAAAGGTGTATCAAGTTCTTATACAGTTTTAATAAATTGTGGGCGATTAAGGCTTAAACGCGCCTGTTAACATTAACAAGCAAAGTAGTTTATACTAATATGAATTATATTCGTCAAGCTTATTCGACAGGCGTTAAGATATACGATATAGTTTCATGAAATTATCAAATACTACTAATACCTATAAACCGCTTTATTAAAAACATGCATTGCTCGTTAGAAAGAATTTATGCATATTAAATCAATGATTCCTTTTAAATAATATTAGATAAATATTTTTTCATCGATAAAGTAAATGTAATTATTATTATTAAATATGCAATACCTACCTGGTTGATTTAAAATTAATTAACGATAACACCACATTAATTATAATTTATTGTTTTGTCCCATCCAGAACGAATTGAACCAATCCGAATACTATAATAATAATAAAGCTTTCTTTATTCCATACCTAATAGACAAATTTACAAATAAAATTAAAAAAAAACTTTTATTCTTAATGTATAAATTTATTGTTAGTGTGTTAGTGATACGGATCCTTTTTGGGTAAAAGCCTCCTCTAACCCATGCCATTTATCTTTATCCTGGGCAATACTTACCTAGTTTGACCCAGCTATTTCAATAATATCATCAGCCCACTGTTTCCGTGCTCTACCTTTGCTCCTCTTGCCTGCAGGTCCTGGCCATCTTGTTACTTCTAGTGTCCATCTCTTTTCTTTGTACCTTGAAATGTGTCCTGCCCATTTCCATTTTAGACTTAGAGCATGTTGAAGAGCATCAGTAAGTTTAGTTCTTTTCCTTATCTCTTCGTTTCTGATTTTATGTATTTTTCTTAATTTTAGTATACTCCTTTCCATGGTATGTTGACATGAAGCAATTTTATTTCTTATTTTATTGGTGTATGTCCATGTTTGACTTCCGTATGTTAAACTTGGCAGGATGCAAGTGTCCATTATTATTTTTTTATGCTTTATGTGGGAGTGTCCTTTCAGGAATTCTTTTAGTGTCCAAAATTTCTTCCAAGTGCAGTTAATCCTTCTATCTATTTCGATTTCGTTATTTTTTGAATCAAACGACATTTGTTTTCCTAGATAGATATATTCATTTACATATTCAATTTGGTCTCCCGATATACATATTCCTTTTTTTACATGGTTTGTCATTACTTTAGTTTTGTTTGGATTCATGTGTAAACCTACTTTTTTGCTGTTATTGTCCAGAGTTTGTATCATTTCCTCTAACTCTCTAGCTGATTCCGCGAAAATGACAATGTCGTCAGCAAATCTGAGGTGGCTTATATATTGGTCTTGTATCTTGAGGCCCTTGATTTTCCAGTCAATTTCTCTAAATATTCCCTCCAACACAGCTATAAACAATTTGGGTGATAATGGGTCCCCTTGTCCGACTCCCTTTCCTATTTTTATCTCCTTTCCTTTGTTTTCCAGTTTAATTATGCTTTTACTCTGTGAGTAGATATTTTTTATGATATTTATGTATGTTCTGTTTATTCCACAAGAAATACTATGCTTCTAAAATAAATAAACACAGTATTTTCTCTGTACCGTAGTGACCAAATATGTTTTACTGAAAAGAAAATAGATTACTAAAATAGTTTTACTAAAATTAGAATACAGCTTTAATATTGAGATCTGGGAAGTCCGCTAAAGAAATAAACATGAATCTTGTAGATACTAATAGTAGTTGTAGTGTTTGCACCTATTTTGTGATCCATTTTACTGAAGGACTGCACTTAGTAGGGAGACCGGATTTCGATATAGGGAGGAGTCTCAGCCTTAGGTGAATATAAATAACACAAATTTAGAAAATTATTTATCATCTTCTAAAACATTAAGATGTGGTTTGAACCACCTACTCTCAACTCCTTGATTACGGCTGGAGTAAATACAGGCCGAGAGGAAAGGTAATCGTTACACGTGCATCATGATTTTATATAATATATACAATGGCCGATACCGAAATGTGTTACAACAAGTAATCAATTGTAAGCGACTTTTCATCATTTACTATACAGCGGTCCTGAACACTTGCTACGATGGGAAGAAAGGAGTTTATATCTGTTTTGTCAGTAAGTATTATTTTAACAGTTGTCACTATATAGTTATTATAAGTTCGAAAACACAAACTGAAGCGTATCCTACATAGGGTTGCCACCTTTCTTTGGGGGAAAAAATAAAATATTTATTTTTAATTATCTAATATTATTTAGATTTATTTTGTATTTAAATAATGTTTTTTTCATTCAAAGTTTACCTTGATAAGTGTTTTTTTTTTCAATGTATGACAAGGAGCGCGTTTTGTCGCCCAGATATTTAGAATTAAATGGGTTGCATGAAAAGAGCTTTCACGAGTGAGGATATCCAAGTACGTCCGTAATATTAAATATTAAAAGTAAAACATTCCGAAATAATTCAAATATGAAGCTTGAACTGTAATGCTACCTATATCAAACATGAATTGCAAAAACGCGTTAACACGATATATAATATGTACACAGTCACAACACATTAACACAATGCCATAATTTAACCAAACAGGCGCTTACCACATGAGACGTAAACCAGCTGACTAATTTTCATATTATTGTATGTCATCCTTCTAAAGGTGTGAAAGATAAAGAATGAAACATAATGATTACTAACTTATATTCAACGTGCGATCACGCATTCAGTGAACTGATATTTCGTAGTCCCTGTAGCCTAAAGCAATTTAGAAGTATCCTTCTAAAGGTGTGAAAGATAAAGAATGAAACATAATGATTACTAACTTATATTCAACGTGCGATCACGCATTCAGTGAACTGATATTTCGCAGTCTCTGTAGCCTAAAGCAATTTAGAAGTCATCATTCCAGGCGAAAGACTTCTACTGCTTGATATAGGTATCCTGCAAACAGTGCTACCAGATTTAAATAATTAAGTATTGTGTTAATAGATTAAAAATACCGTCTTTCCTAATCAAAATAACATGGACACAAACGAAAAATACCGTGTAATTTATCGTGTAAAAAGCAAATAAAAATACCATCATAAATATTCAATAGATACTTTTATTCATAATTATTATAATTATCCACTTTCTTAATAATCTAAAATAAGCATTTTACAAAGAATTTATGCATTTATTATTAAACAACTAATTTTGATTATGGTTAGACTAAAAATTTAATTCGCTTTCATTTTAGGTACATGTGTCATTTATTAGTTACAGTTTAACTCGGTAGTCAATATTTACAATTATCGTACAAAATTACACGGTATTGTATCACTATCGTAAATCGTATACCTGGTAAAACTGTTTCAAAGATTGCCACAATGACCGGTCCCACGCTGCTTGCATCCAGGTACTTCCCAGGTCTAAGTTTACCAAGTCATTGTCCACTTTATAGCCGATCTACCCACGCTATGTCTTCCAATACGAGGTCAATGCAAGAAAACTCTTCGGCCCAATCCGTTCTACGTACAATGTACCCTGACCAACACCTCTTAAGTCTAGCAATTCTTAGAGCTATGTCGTTGACATTGTTTCTTCGGTCTCAGTTCTGATTTGAGCATAGCCCTCTAAATTCCCATTTGAGTGAACTTGGGCTTTCATACGAAGTATGTAGTTAACGACCACTTCTTAGCACCATATTTCATCACTAGCAATACACACTGGCTAAAGGCTTTAGTCTCGATACACTTCGGTATTATGGACATAAATTTAAAGTATTACACTAACATAACTAACATAGGTATTTAATTTAAACTTAAGTGTACAGTTTTCTACTAAGGACTCATTATATAGGTACCTTTAATTTTTTTTAAAATGTAAACAACTAAATTTAAAATATAAACTAATAACCACGTTTTATAATGAAATTATTAGTAATAAAGCCTGAGAATATCGTGTAATATGGGTTCCTTTGGAAATACCAACGATACATTTAACCTAAATGACCTAGTCTTAACTACAGTTTTTTCCCTACATACAACATGTCAACAGTTTCCTACTAAGGTAGTTAAGTCGAATAGTGTATTAGTATATAATCAAGTACCATGTAACAATAACAAAATTATCCTATCCGATTCAGTGACATACAGAGCGTTACATGTAGGCTGAGTTGCCCGTATTGCTATATCTAGGGCATGATAACTGATAGAAATTACACAACTGAATGAGTAGCATTTTCAGTTGCCTATATACGATCACATTTAACTCTTGAAATTCATAATTAAAAAAAAGTGACAATACAATCCAAAAACAACGGTGACCACTGAGTGATTGACAATCAAACACTGGTCATCACTGTCATCTCGGTTTGCCTCTCGGCAGCTGGATATACACTGGTTGATCCCGAAACGCGTCAAACCAAAATAATAATTGTAACGAGCTTAACACTACACACACGGTGGTTGCGACCCAGTCGGTTACAGATTTCAACCCCCGGCTTGATTATTGGGTATACACCGGCTAAATTCCGGAATGCGACACACCTATGGCAGGTGTTACATCTGGTGTGTGGTGGTCGTGATCCAGTCAGAAACAACTGTCATTGTATTATCATGCTTGTCATTCTATCGCGGGTGGCCAACAAATTGAAATGCAGGCCATCATATAAGTATTAGTCTTTAACGTTAATTTTGTGAGCTCAGAGAAGTCCTTAGAACCTTTGAAATTCAAGATCTAAACTAGTTTGCTGCAGCGGCTGATAGAATCTGTTTAAAGTGTAAAAAAAGTTTTGCAGCTTCATTTGGAGATCGACTAATTGTAAAAAGGCACTATTTCGGATAATAGAGGTTATAATTTTAAAGTTTATACATTATGTTGCTTGAGATTTGTTATTTTTGCTATATTCTTTATAGGTTTAGCGTTATGGACACAATATTATCTGATATTATTTAACAAAGTGGTCCTAGTGAAGGAACTCAAGTAAACTCAAGTGCAACTACCGGAACACACGCCAGGTGGGTTTACGGAATCTCCAATACCATGCTGAGGTTTCACCAAGATATTTCCCTTCACCGAAAGCTCAGGCTCATTATATGGATTTGAACTCACGTCCATCGAAGCGGTGTTCGTACACCACCTTTGAACCCTATTTTTGTTTGGGTACTAAAATATTATTTATCTACTTCATCTGGGTTAGGTCTCCGAATACTAAGTGCTACATTAATTATTGCCACGATTTCTGAGTGCTTCGAGATACTACAAAACCTTTCAGGTTTAAAAGGGTTCACGTTTGTGTTTGTTTTAATACAATATTTATTTTAGGTGTATTTTTTGTAAATATCACAAGGAATTTACTTTTTATTAACTCCATACCTTAATGGACTCTTTTTGTTACACTTATCATTTGTTCACTACGTTCCTTGTGTTAAGTAAACTTATATGATTCACATATTTCAATGTGTAAATGAACAAATACTCAATTAGTATATATATTTGCGGATAAAAGGGTTCGCAAATCCGTTTATCAAACATTGATCCGCATGATTTGTGCAGGTTAATCACTTTATTTTTAAGGAGATCCTTAAAAATATATCTTGTTTATTTATTATATGCGCAATACAGCCTATCATGTTGAAGAGGAGTGTCACGTTAAAATCACAGTCACATAAAATTTACAAAAAATCCTGTAATGACGCATGATCATGTACAATTCATTAGAATGTATTGTCCCTGGTCATAGTGATAGCTATTTTATTGATGTGGAACATCTAAAGAGGCGGGTCTGACCGGTTGTTACCGTAACGACGCTTTGGTCTCAATGTTGGCGGCTGTTGGCGTGGTGACGCTTTGGTGGCGGTGTGTAGCCGAGTTCGTTTTTTTAATATAAAGACTTGATCATTTCAAGGTTTCGTGTTAAAACATGAATAGATTAAAAGTAGTTGGTAGGGATCGCGATCACCATACACATACATATTAATAAAATTAATATCTTCACAGTGATTTTCTTTTGGTTTGTCGTGTCGTGTAAAAATAGTAAAACTGGCCGTCACAGGACGCCCGGGAGATGTGAAACATATTAGTAAATATTTAAAAAAACAACAAAAAAAATGCACCAGGTGATCCCGAAACAAGACAATCATACCATCACGCTTGTATTACCCGAAGGGTTAGGCAGAGGTGTAGTAATGTACACCCACATTTCGCAGAATATGTTTTAAAGTCCCATGTAATAGGGGGCGAGCCTATTGCCATTAATCGGACACGAAACCAAACTCCGAGCTGCCAATGAGAATTTCATAGGAAAAACCCAATAACACTTTGCTAAACCTTGGATTCGAACTCAGGACCTCGCTCTTAGTTTACGCGCTTACGACCACTAGGCTAACGAGGCAGTTACGATTTTAATAGCTTGATTTTATATCGAATCGTCGATTTTACCGTACTTGTTTTAATTGATTAAATAGGTTTTATAATGATTATACAGTGTAAACTCTTTATAACGTTATCCTTTATAACGATAAACTCCCTATAGCGTTGAAGTGAGCCCAACTTGGCTGGTTTGCGTTAAAACCCACATATTGAAACACTCTTTATAGCGATACGCCATTCTCTATTATGAAGAAATGTGTAGGAAGACGATTCCACCACATATCTAGATATGAATAGAATACATAAAATAATACAATACAAGTACTGGCATAGCAAAAAACGTCAGACAAAGTTATCAGACTATATGTGTAAACAATAATTTATAAGCATTTATTATCTAAGACATACATATTAAGAATTCTTGTCAATTTGGTTGTTTTTTTGTGCACTCTATATAACGATAACTCTCTATAACGACAAAAATGCTCAGTCCCTTGAGTTTCGTTATAAAGGGTTTACACTGTATTTTTATTATTAAAATGATATTAGTAGACATTTAAATATAATATTATTCCCAATTCAGTAAAACCTTTGTTATTTTGTAGTCATTTTAATACTGTGTGGATGTCCCGTTTTGTTTCTGAAAACCTAAAATAGATTGTTTTGTTGAAGGTTTGGCTCGAATACTATTATGAAGTGATAACAGCGACGAAGGGTTTATATTTTTGGAAAGAAAATTCATTTAAACGATATTATCGGCAAAGTTAAGTCGACGAGTTTAAAGTCGTCCACATACTTAAAGTTTTAAACACAGAAGTAGTCTTTTACAAGTTTAAATTCTTAAAAAATATTTTAGACTTTTTTTAATATCTACACTTTAAGCCCAGGCAATATTCCGGGCAATTCCACACATCTCCAGATTGGATGATTCTTATTCGGATCGCGACATACTCTTAAAAATTGAGGAGATTTCGTTTAAAATAGTCGGTTATAAAATAGTATGTAACGCAACTATAACAATTTTTATTTAATAAATCATATTGAAGCATTGAATCAATGATGGATCCGTTGTAGTGTGTACAGACATTGCGTCGATTGACGTGAGTTCGAATCCTAGCAATGAGCCTAAGCTTATGTTGAAGTAAAACATCGTCATGAAACTATAGCATGGCGGTCGAGCCTTTTCTAATGCCCGCCTGACTAACTACCACCTTCAAGTTGAAAATCAGTTGCCAAGTACCAATAAGTATGTTCCGGCAACTGAACTCGATAGCGAGTCTTCGACGACTAGGCTCAGCAGGTTACTATTTTAGGACACATCACCACTTAAGATCAGATGGGTCTGTGGCCATAATGCTAAACCAATAAACTTATCAAGTTTTCCCAAATTTGGACGTTATTGAATTATATAAATGATAGTGTACATAATTTGTACGCCATTTTATGTTTACCAATAAATCATTACAAATTCCTTATAACTCCAAGGTTGTACATTCAATACCGATCTTACATGACATGTGAAACCTAAAAAAACCATGAACAAACAAATTTTTAATAAAATGCGTTTGGGATTCCTATACCGAAAAATGTTTTAGGCAATAAATATTTATTTTAATAATTATATTAGTGGCTTTAATCGCGTTAAATTAAAATAATACCTATATGGGCACGAACCAAATTTATTTTGACGTGAAGTGGTGTACCTTAGTATTAGAGATATGTGTATAGTATCAATTAATGGATTCATATTGTCAAGTCTTCAACTCAGATGTGACGAAAATCAACTACAAAACTTTACTTTTTTCCTAATTTCCCGATAGGCGTACTTGAAAGACACTGATCACGAAAATGATCTTAAAATTTTTGTCTCTCTATCTGTTAGTCTGTCTAGTATAATATTATAGTAAAAATAATGTTAACCTATAAGTAGCGCGCGTCATATATGAAGCGGGATTAATTATTATTGTTAATCTAAGGCCCTGTTCAGATGAAGGTGCGTTTTGAAAATGCACGTCTAGACTTTCTATATATTAAAACAAACCGTTAATATGAGAACGAGAGTTGACGCGCGTTAATGCTGGGCTTAAAAAAATATATACAATCTCCACACAGATAATAATTAAAATCCTTTATATTCTTAGATAAATTTCCATATAGAGTCAAAATAGTATTGGAGAAAAAATACCCAATTAAATTTATTATTGTATTAAAAAATCAAGTATTATTGTATTATATAGAAAAGTTATCAGTTGAGCAGCTTCTAGTGTATATTTTGTTGTAAATTAAGGTGTTCTGAATATCAAATAATAACAAACATGTCCGCCGCCGTTCGAGTTCTTTAGGTGAAAAGTGGCTAACATTTCCAAGGTGTGTTTTTCAAAGAATAACTTAATAAATTTTAATCTTAGATAAATCTCGATAAAATAAATAAAGTATTATATTAAAAGAAAATGTTTTGTTTTTTCACCATTTGGTCAAAAGTGCCCTTCTAATTTTTTCTCACAAAAGGGTTGCAACTGAGGAGTATAAAATGTATAATGTATATATTAGCTTAAAAGAAGATATTCTGAATTCTTAATACAAATACACATGCCCAATCATTTGCCACCGCAACCTGGCGCACTTATTTATTTTTATTTGGGGTTCGCAGCAGCCTAATCTGCAACAGCAAGTACTCCTATGGCAACTAAAGGTTGCTAAAGTACAACAAAATAAAAGTAAAAAATTGAATAAATGTCATCAAGGCTGAATGGTGCTCTGTATTTAAATTTTTTACAAAATAATTTAAACCAAATTTTTAATGATGCTGAGGTTCCAGAAGCAAGAATAGCAGAAATGTGGCTGCAACACGACGGCGCCCCGCCTCACTACGCTCGAGCAGTTAGAGATCATTTGAACGAGCGCTTCCCCAACCGGTGGATTGGTCGAGGCAGACCTATTGCATGGCCACCCCGGTCGTCCAATTTAAATCCATTAGATTTTTTTCTTTGGGGCTATAGTAAAAGAATAGTTTATCAAGGAGAGAACAATAGTGAACAAGAACTACTACAAAAGCTCGAATTTGCTAGGGTACAAGTTATTAACAACAGAGGTGCATTCCGTAGGTTACGTAGGAATTTTATTAGACGGTGCAGATTATGTATTATAGTCAGAGGCAGGAATTTTGAGCATTTATTGTAAAATGTTTTGTTTTATTAAAACAATTATTTCACAATCGTTATTTTGTTTTTTCGTCCTAAAAAGACATTACAGCCACTCATAGCCATGTGTTTATACCTTTTAAGAATCCCTATTTAATGCGCTAAAACTTGTAATACAGGGTCACTTATCGGTAGAGTAGTTTTTTTTCACAGTGGGGTCCGAAGTAAATAAAAAGTTATGATTTGAGAATTTTTTTTTTTCGTAAAACTTAATATTGTCTACAACACACCCAATAAACTACCATAAATAGCATGTCTTACGCAAGTACTCATCAGTACCAATTTAGTGAAAATTATAAAAAAGATACAGGCTTTAGGTAGATTTTTTCGAATTTTAATAAGAATTAGTAAAAAAAGACAATTTTCACATAAAAACAAAATAAATTATAACTTTACAGGGATTGACCTTAAGGACCTTCTGTAGAACACTTTTTTGCTGTATATATATAATAATACTATATATATATACTATAGTAATATATTACTTATATATATAAGTACCAAATTATCGTACCACATATCTTACAATTCTATTTTATTACAGAAGACCGTAATGACTACGCTTTATTTTATAATTTTTGCGATCCATATCTTGGTTCAATTACATTTCAAAGTCAAAGTTTTTAAGTGTAATAATTTCGTATAGAAACATAAAATGATGTGTATACTGCTATACATTATTGCATAATGTCTAACTGAAAATCTGGTGGCATTGAGGCCATCACAGTAGTTTTCTTTGAAAGAAGCAGAGTAGATAGCCATAGTCTAGAGTACATTTAGAAAAAGTAAAATAATTGTTCTTAGAGAATCATATTAATTAATATATTAATTCACTAACTAATTTCAATAGTCATTTATGAGATGGTCAATTAACATAAATAAGGTAATAATTAATTTTATATCTTTTCGGAATTGTATTGACACCTAATAGTTGATGATGTTGTGGTTTGGGTAACAAACCCTTTTCTAGTACAGTCAAAATCTGTTAGAATGACATCGAAGGGACTGCTCATATTCAGTCGTAAAAACCGATAGTCGTAACAACCGGTGATGTTTAATGTGTATCGTGCAAGAACAAACAAATCGATAGGGAATTATTGGAAAAATATATTTATTCAACTATGTACATTTTGTTTATAACACATAAGTACAATGCATATTATTTTTCTGTGAGCATAAAATCTGTAATTTTGGTCTGTTTGGAACAATTCTGTTGTGCATACATATTTTGTAATTTACGTTGGATTTTAATTAACGTATCGTCATAATTGCTGTGGATAT
Organism: Saturnia japonica; assembly: GCA_033032175.1. Lineage (NCBI taxonomy): Eukaryota > Metazoa > Arthropoda > Insecta > Lepidoptera > Saturniidae > Saturnia > Saturnia japonica. Next base: position 9,129,978 of record CM065324.1, on the reverse strand, counting down.
GGAACTGTTTATGAAAAAGAACAATCTTTCTCAATACATTAACAGCATTGATACCATCATTCAAAGTTGGTACAGTAAATTGTTCTTCAGAGTCTTCCTGTTCGTCATCTTCCTCTTGAACATCTCGTACAATATCATCTTCCGTAGCTCGTGCGCAAATTGCAATTGAGTTATCTACATCAATGAACTCTGCTGCTTCCGTAGTAGATAAAAGCAGGTCGTAAATTTTGGGCTAATTGTTGAAATATTGTCCTCTCCATCATCATCAGTCACATCATCTGAGGTTATTGTTAAGAGATCTTTAAAACCAGCATGTTTAAAGCAGTTAGCTATAGTGTTTTGTGAAACGTTTTACCATACTTCTGATATCATCAAGAACCGTAAAGCTTTTTTGGTCTCTACTGTCAAGGTTTTGTATTAACTTAAACACTTGCAGTCTTCTATAGTGAGATTTTAAACACCTTATTTCACCTTGGTCCATTGGTTGCAATAAAGATGTAACATTTGGTGGTAAGAACACAAGTTTAATGCATTTTAGATTAGTAACAGCCGGATGAGCAGGATAGTTATCAACCAAAAGTAGAACTTTCTGTTTGTTTCCTTTCAATTCAGCGTCCCAGTTTCTTAACCATCTCTCAAAAATGTCCGATGTCATCCATGACTTCACATTGTTTTCATACGTTACCGGCAGTGAGTGTATGTTTTTAAAGCATCTTGGTTTCTTAGATTTGCCAATAACTAAAAGCTTTCTTTTACAGGATCCTGTCATATTTGCTGCAACCATGATCGTTAATCTTGTCTTAGACATTTTTCCTCCCGATCAATTCTCTCCTTTGAACTTTAAAGTCTTGTCTGGTTTCGTATTGTAAAATGTCCAGTTTCGTCTGCGTTAAAAATTTCATCTGCTCCGTAGCCTTCGAATAATGTAGGCCACTTTTGCGTTATCCGTTCTTCTACAGTACCCTTATCAACACTGGCAGCTTCACCACTCATTTTCCCGCCGACAATACCGTGCCGAGCCCGGAAACGTTGAATCCAATTAGACGAGCAAACAAAATCTTCGCCAAAACGTTGAGCAAAATCGTTAGCTTTTTGTTGAAGAATCGGTCCGTTTATTGGCACATTATTAGCCCTTTGATATTTAAACCACTTTAACAAAGCTTCCTCAATATTCGTATGCTTCGTTGTTCATTCAGCCGGGACCTTTGTTCTAGGTTATTATAATCGGCATGTTGTTCTAAATGATGTCGCAGTAAACGGTTTTGACTGTAATTATTTGCTTTGGTCACAATCATTTCAAATGATAAGGTTCAAACATGTTCAAATAAATTAATAATTTCGAGTTGTAACTTACTAATATTATAGTTATATAGAGTTTATTGGTTAATTCCATTGGCGCCCTATTCACCTGGTGATAATAAACATTGCTTCGAAATAAGTATGTTTCAAATAACATAACTGCAAATAACGGCGGAAGGATAGGAGCGTTCTTTCTACCAATAAAACCCGGAGCCTTTCATTTCTTCTCTTTTAGTTTCTGTCTCATGATAAGATATTGTCTAGCATTTATGTTTTCTGAAGGTTTCACTTCTGTCGCGTGTGAACTGACACATGTTTTTTTTGTTCTAAGCAGCTTGTCTAGTAGAATACTGTCAGTGTATTGACATTGTCCTCATTCGTTGGGGACGCACAAATTATTATTATACGTTTATGAGTTTTAGTCAATTGTTGATGTCTAATTTGCTGCCCGATTTTCTAGTACAGCATAGCGTGTCTTTACGCGATAATTATTATCCTGCGTGTATAACTTTTTCAATGTTTTTTGAAGTATAGGAGAAAAAATTAATTAAACATACAATTCAAATAATAGTTGATGAATTGGCCATTGACATTCAGAGACACAATAATAGAAAAAAACAAATCTAATATGCGCAACAAGCATATTAGTAACGGGTACGAATTGTATCTATAGGCCTCTTTGTATGTATACTTTTTTATGCACATTATTTCCGATTATTTATTGAATTCTTATAACGAAACTACCATTTGAATAATAGAAACTATGAGTTGATTTGTGATTATTTAATAAATCTGATCGTATATGTACTACAAATGGTAGTTTTTTAGTCATTAATATTGTCTATACTGTTTTAATAAACAGGTAGTTTGCATGTTTTTAATCTTTGTAATTACTGACCCGATTTTAAAAATGGTTTATCTCATAGAAATCTACGTTCTTTCTGAGTGAGATAGACTATATTTTTATACCCGTGGGTAGTGAAAAAGGAGATAAATTTTACTTAATTTATTTTTTCATACACAATAAAGGAAAAGTCAAATAACCTCACTATTCAGATATTCACTACATTGTGGTCGTACGTACAGTACCTATCCCTTGTTTTTACACCACTCGGTCTTTGTGTTTATTTCTTCCTTGTTTGTTACTTTGACTTGGTAGTCTAAAACAGAACTATCCTGGTTCGCTTATATACCCAAATAAAACCAGGGTCGAAATTAGTAGAATAGCATTGAACTATATTATATTAACTATACTATAGGTACTTATTCCTCTTTTTATAAAAATGGTAGCGTTAACACACTATAGTTTGTTTGATTACGTAATCGGACCGATAAGCTTTGATAAGATACGAGGAACAAGACGATGTATGTATATACTTAAATGATTTCAAAGTGAAAGGGGTTCAAGGTACGTTGCACAGATAAACGTAACGCTTTTTGTTAACGCTTTTATAAATTTCACTCCCCATAAAATTTCCATAGTGTGTAACTTATATGAAAATCGATTCTTAACAGGTTAACTCCAATAATAATATCAGCCAGTAAGTGCCCCACTGTTGAACACTTCTACAACAGCATTTCTTTAAGCACTTAGGTTTCCTCACGATGTTTTCCTTTACCGTCAGTCGACAGTGTTTACTACTAAATGTAAGTGAATTCCGAAAAATTTGTTGGTACATGCCGGGGCTTTTAACCTGCTGACATCGAATCGATATTCCGCCGATATAAACTACTCGACCACCATGATTTCACGTCACAATATTTTCGTAATAATATTTTATAACTAGTATTGAGTTTTATATTGCAATTAAAGCTAAAGAATAACAGAAAGGTATTTATTATATCCGATAAGGATATATCATAGTGAACGTTTTCTTTAGTTTAGAATCAAAGGTCCATGTTTTCGGAATATAACTATAATTTATATAGTAAATTACCTGATCTACCTAACATTATATGTTTTACATATCTAATAACTCATTAATTCATTTCTGTTTATCTATAAAATATATTGTATAATATACATCCACAATACTGCACAATCATAATAATGCAATTCACATATAATTATGTCTGTGGTCGATTTTTATTGGGGTAAAAAAACTGTTAGAGACGGGACGTTAGGAAATACTGTTTTTCAAGGTGCATCACAAAGATATTCTTATTTTTCTCTAGTGATCTTACAAGCTAGCTATATTTTACGACAGCGCGATGGATATATGTATAATACATATTAGATATCCATTTTTTTTTTCAATATAAGCCTAAAACAATATATAATTTTAGTTCATTTATATTGTATTAATATAGCGTGATTTTAAAAGTCTTACTAAAAAGACTTATTGGCAAATACATTATAAATCCTTTCATATATGAACAGACTATTTAGAAATAATATAAAATGTTTCATTTTTTTTTTTCTATTGTGTAGGTTAAAGTTACATCAAGTTTACAGCGAAGTCTTGATTTTAAAATAACTTCCGTAAATATGAGTCACGGCGAGGCGAAGTTTTATCACCATGTGCCCATGCACCATTACCAATGTACCATTACTGGTACCATTATGGTACTAATGTACCATTAGTAGCGATCCAGTTATATACAAAGCCTTACCACCTCGCTTGATTATTGGGTATATATCGGCTGAACCCGGAAAGCAGCATGCCTCGGCGTGCCAATATATGACGGGTGTACACCAGCTGGTGTATGGTAGTCGCGATACAGTCGAACACTATTATTGTGTCTACTAGCAAATAAATTAACTAAACAAATTCGATTTTGTATACAATATGATGTAAGAAAACAAACTAATTATACTACATCGAGATTTGTACATCTAGCAATATTACCACATTGTTATCACCAATTATCATATTTTGCGCAAGGAGCTGTAATCTACCTTTCCGTATTTTTTTGTTCGGCTCTATAAAACTTTAGGCGTCGATGTCTAGTTTAAGGATGTACCTCGTGAGTTTGCGGTAGACATACTGGGTTTCTTTATAATAATAACGTATTGTTATTGTACACAAAAACTGAAGGATTTTCCCAAGCGGCAGGTTGTAAGATGATTTCGTAATATCATGATAATTACGGTGATTTCATTCAGAAGATTTCAATAAGATTAAACTTAATTAAAATTACAATTAACTCTTCCGTTAAAGTTAATATAGTGCTTTGTTTATTGCCTTTAAAATAAATAATTAAAAACTCTTGATTTAAATACACTATTTTAAAATAAGTTGATAACAATAAATGTTATGTCTTCCTATATATAAAAATCGATGTATGTATGGACTACCAAAACGACACAGCAACTCCTGGCCAGGTTTGCTAGTATTATAATAATTTAATATAACATCAATTATAGTTCATGTATTATTGCTGAGTTGTACACTAATCATGATTGAAAAAGAGGTTAAAGAAATCTGGGATTGTTTCCAATAAAGATGGCGCATTGTAAGTAATTAGATATTCATAAAACCCTTTATTTTGAAATAATACAATTATTTCTAGAATCTTTGTCATATGTAACTGTATTATTAGTTTCCTACATTCGAAGTCTGGTATGATGTCGTATAATTTAATGCTTGTTTATGTCATTAATATGAAAATATTAGCATTTAATAATATAATAAGAAAAGTAAGCATAAGAAAAATAATTAAGTTACGTATTGTACATGCATTCATTTGAAAATTTATGCAGGTGGAAAAGTTATGTATGGGTTTTTTATTAGGATAAAAAAGACATAAAGACACAGGACGAGATGAAATAATGTATTTCAAAATGCATCAAAAGGAAACTCTTATTTTCCTCTCTTGATGTTTACGGTCTATCTATATTTCACTATGAATGTTGTGGAGACATATGAATGAATTGGTTTATACCCATAGACTAAGTATAAGCTTAAATAAGCATAATAATTTATAACTTTCTATAATTTATAATTTACCTTTCATATTTATTTTTTATTGTACTTGGTAATATAACGTCCTGATAAAAAGTGTGCAAACTGTAACTAATGCACCTAATCATAAACTCTTTTATCTATATAAATCCAATGATATAGGTTTACCGTTGTGCGCGCATCACGCAAAAACTACTGGATAGACTTTTTACATTTAAATTCTTAAATACTTTGTGCTTATCTAAAAAAAAGGATCATGATATCTTAATTCAATAAATAGTTACAAGACAATTTTTAATAAGAAATAAAACCAAGTTCAATGTTTTTAGGAATTCCCTTGTGTATCTTCGAAGTCTAAAGTCCAATGCCAATGAAATTATTTTTTCCGATCTAACCTTACTGTTGTCCTTGGGGGCTCTATCCAAAAACAGAGCCGCTGATGGCTTTTACAGCTTTACTGGGCTTGGAGGCGAGCGCTTAAGGCACTCAGCCGCGAAAGCGTGGGCAACAAGCACACAAGGGTGCCAAAGCGACTGGACCTCGGCTTGGGCTGTGGCCGCGATTGCAAAGAAGTCGCAATCGGATTAATTCCTGTCCGTAAAGTTCGAGCTAAACTAACATATACATATATACATGGCCCTGCCTCCTGGGAGAAAGAAAGGAACATGTGTATATGTATTTAATGATTTGGTATATGGATTACTCTTACTAGCGTAAAAATAAAAAAAAAGGTTCCTTACTGAACATATGTACTTATATTGTGTGCACGTATGTATGATAATATTGTGTGTAATGATATGTGTGGGTAGCTAAGTGATTGCAAGTGCAGTGTCACCTGTATCGCGCGGGCGGCTGCCAGACTCAAGGGTTTCACACCGAGGAAGGGACCTAGGCTTGAGTTGCCGCGAGAGAGCATGAAATTAAAAAGTGGTTCACCCTTGAGGTATTCCTTAACCAACAAAAGAAGAATCATCCAAATCAGTTCATAAGTTCCGGCTAGTTTTAAAATAATGTAAATTAAAGTATATCTAGAAAAATTCTCACAACATGAGAACTTTTTTATTAGTAACCATACATTCAGTTTGGCATGCTACCGCATTTAGTTAAAATAATATGCATATAATGCTGCATCAAGGAAGCTGCTTATAAAAATGAAATATAATCTTTGTCTAATTTATGATTGTCATTGTTGTTGAAAAATGATGTACTTGTATATCAATAAATATTGTCAATGTATGTAAAAATTTTGGTAGTTTTTCCTTGTTTAGGTGTTAAACAAACGTCACCAGGCGTCGGATCATTCGACTCATCTCCATACAAAACCTGCGTCGGCGCAGTCCGCTCGCCCACTTGCGTGTCTTCTCACGTCCGCGACTCATCTTTACCGCTAATTCAGTTTTATAGTGCGTATGTTGTGCCAGTGACATAACGGTTCGTTAATCTTTTGTTTTTTTTTTGTTTTTAAAAAGATCTAAAGTGCTTATTAGATATTGCCAAGTATTGTCCATCTATGAAATTGATAGATTTGTTTACAGTAATTATAAAAAAAAACTACGTAATATTAGACTTTTTGTGAAAAAAAATTGGTAAAAACAAAGGCATAATTTTAACATAGCCTATAATGAAATATGGTGTTTGTTTTTGTTTTACATTTAGAGTCGAAAGTAACTCAGGCGTATTATATTATTGTTATGCATAATCTAAATATAGATAGATATGCTTATATAGTAGAGCATCAGAACCCTCATCATGGAAACGCTAGAGTTCATTAGAGGCATTTAATTCCTAACGGTACCTACTGCTGTAGATTGTGGACCTAATTAATTCATTTTACAAAATTATTAGCATTGTTACATATCAATTAGCTTTCTCCAAAGACTTTGTAAACATTGTGTCTTAGGTACCTACGTGTTGTTTGTTCTTTCACATAAATTCAAATAATATTTATTAATGTTTTATAAATAAAAAAACTTCAGTCGGAAAATATCAACAGCAAAGAAAGGATGTCAAATTAAACCGGCTCCCTTACAACAAGCTCTGTTGTCATTTGTTCGTAATAATCAAGAGGACGTTAGCCTTAAGCCAATACATAGCTACAGAAATGAAGATGTGTTTATATCGGTTAGGACAACTCGTCTGACAATCTAGTGGTCATAAACATTAGAAACTAAGAATTCAGGTTAAAATATTCTAGAACAGCATTGTTAATTTAGAATAAATAACAATGCATAAAAAATTCTTTTTAAAATTAAGCTTTTATTCATAAATTATTATTGAACAAAAAATATAATTCCTTTGAATAAACAAAGTTAAAGGAGAACCACATTTTTGGTCTCTGATTAGAGGCGCAGGCACTACATAAGTATACTAAATAAAATAAAATATTAGGTGTTCTTCAATGGGTTCATTTAAAGTACAGGCAGTGTTTAATTAATTATTATTAACCATTATATAGCGGTCTATCATAAGATACGAAGTTAATTAAACAAACTCGCAAAATCTTTTTAACATTAATATATATCGGTAATTCAACTTCTTATCATTCATTGAAGTGTTCATCTATTACAAATAAAAAAGTATGTAGGTATGTATTCATTTACTCTACCTACTATTAGTACTTTTTTTAGATATAAAAATACTTATACTTCACTTTATTTTTAACAAAATTTTCTATTTGCACTAATTACAACGGTACCTACTTTTCTTGTCCTTCAGTATTGCTTTATGAAAATTTCTTCTAGCATTAAGCACGCCAGTTTACAACGTAAACTGCAATAAAGTATTCATTCGTTAATATTACGTTATAAAGTTTCTCGGTATATTTTAAATATCATACTCGACTAAAAAAATATTTTTTTCTTTTTTTGCTTTTTATTTGATTCCCAGACGTCGTACTTAAATATTAGATAGCCTATGTTATTCCCACAATTAAGACGAACCTAAACACCTCGTATGTCAAAATCCCTAAAGTAATTTAGGCTACAGAGCGTGCCAAAGAAATAGATATTTATAAATACGCTCGAAAAACAGAACCGTCCTTTTTCGCAGTCGGGTAAAAATATATTAGGTCTTAACTTTGATTTATAGCTATAAAAGATCTCTAAAAAAGTAACCGTATTCAGCATGATGTATAAAATAATTTACGTAATAATCTCCTTCCAAAACTGTATTTTGCGCAAATATTTTAACTGCTAACTAACGGCTCCCAATTACGTCGTTTGGTGAGATTATTATTGACCACTTACGGCATTTTAATATTCTTGCTAGGTGCCAAATGTAATTCTATTACATTCGTAAATACTTACAATATGAATATATTTATATTATAACAAAACCAGTTACAATTATAAATTCTGCTTATTAAGCAAAAACTTATGTGATAAACTCATTTTTGTAATTGTAGGTACTCGATTTGGAACTAACATACGTTAATTCTAGTGTTATACGAAATTCACTTCCAAATAAAAACTAATAATGTTAACAAAATGTAAATTATGGTGCAATATGTATAGGTATATAGTGCTTCTTTTTTAATCGAGACTTTATTGAGGCCAAATAATTATAGAATATAATTAAGTATAGCAAAGGATAAAGTATTATTATATTTATATCTAAACAATAAATTTTATGTAAATATATTGTAATTAGACGACGATGTAATTAGATACATAACATATTTTTAATCGGTTCATTATTACACCATACCACTAGGCAATGATGATGATTTGTTTAATACCTAAATATTGTTTTCACATTATTTTTTAGCTAAAAATGTTATGATATTACCGCTATTATTAGCTAAAGCGTATTAGTAAAATTAACGATGAAAATATAGTTAGTTTTCGTGGTATATTTGTCAAGAAAATATATAAAGTATATACAACCAAAATTTAATACGATACTGTACATTATAGTGCGGGTTGAAACCTTATTTTCTTATGACAGGAAACGAAGGTAAAACCCATAATAACGGACTTTATTAGCGGTACCTACTAAGGTACCGGTAAAAAGTTGACTTTCTTGGGAAGTTAACATAATCATGGAAAAAGATACCGCTGCTTGTTTTTAGGTTATTTTATATAAATTGAAAACATATGTGTATAAGTATATCAAAACTGGTTTTATTAGTGTAAAAATGTATATAACTGCAGTTAAAAGACATGCGACATATACTACCATACTCACAAGTAACCATGTTCAAGCTTCATTAATAACATTTACCCAATAATATTATAAACAATAAATTGGAATAAATTTATTGATTAAACTCTAAACTTGGATGAAGATAGTCCTTGATAGAAGAAGGAAAAGCGTAACAAATAAAAAATACAGATATCTATAACTAAATTTTGATATGTTCGTACAAGAAAAAAAGGAGCTTCCACGAGTGGCGAGTGTATCAGAAATTGAAATTTAGAGCAATATAAACAAAAACGAAAAATCCCCCAGTGCCCTAAACAGTCGATAACAACGTGACCAATCCTGTTAACACGATGATTGTAAAAAGTACTTCTAAAGACCACCCTCAATGGTTCTTTAAGAACCACAAACTAAAGCACTACTTACTGTTAATAGAAACAGCTCTCAATAAATACTAAAATTAATATACCTGATAATTAGATAATTAAATCTAATTAGATGACCCGCGCAACTTCGTCTGCGTCATATAAGACAGAGAGAGAAAAGGTTAGAGAGTGGGTAATAGGCACTGTATTAAAGGAACCACCCGCCTCCTAAATTATTCTGCATAATAAAAATGCGCTCGAGATAGTTGATAATTATTTTGCTGCGGTTTTATTTTAAAACTGTTATATCTCCTAAGATATTCATTTAAATCAATTACTGTAAATGGCAATTTTGTTAAAAAGTAAATACTTATAATGAATAACGTATTTATTTCGACAAGGATTAATACCATGTATATAAAAACACCTTCGCAAATAATTCATTATTTTATAACAAATTATATTTCCATAAAAGGGTAATATTGAGTAAACCTTAAAAGATACTAATATTGTCGCGCACTTTTTTTTTAATTTCGTCCAAAACTATTGTTGCGTAACTTTAACCATTCACGCAGCGCACGCAGTGGAAGCTCTCAAAAGGAATAATTTTCCCCCGTTTTTGCAACATTTTTCATTGATGCTCCGCCCTTATTGGTCATAGCGTGATGATATATAGCCTATAGTCTTCCTTGATAAATGCGCTATTCAATAATAAAACATATTTTCCATTCGAAGTAGTGGTTCCTGAGATTAGCGCGTTCAACCAAAGAATCAATCAAACTCTTCAGCTTTCGCTGTATAGATTAGTGACAACACCTTTATATTCCTTTATCACCGTGACCCCCTTGACGGTTGGTGGTTGGAACACATAGGGGACAAACAAACAAAGAAATATACCTATACATATAGATAAAAACATTTTTTTTTTAATCTTTACATGCTTTTCAGTATGGTCATAATCTCACATGATGTTATGTTGCCTAAGATGGTGACACGCTAAGCCTAGAGAGGGAAATGGCTCTCAAGTACAGCTACGGAAACACACTTATTGGTGCTTGGCGACAGGTTTTCAACTTGAGGGTGGTAGTTAGCCAGGCAGGCATTAGATAAACCCTTACCACCATACTATGGTTTCATCACGATGTTTTCCTTTTCCTGTATATGAAACCACTGGTCCAACATCGCTTCTAAAACAAGTTGGGCAAATCCTACAGAAGATCGCAGCCAAATAACCTTGTGTTGTGTTTCAGAGGTCGGTAAGGTTTTCAGAGCTCTTTGGGGTAGGGGGATTCAAGGTCGGCAGTACGCTGGTAATATCTATGGTATTAGAAGCATTTAAAGGCCATAGTAGCCGTTTACCATCAGTAGGGCCGTATGCTTGTTTACTACCTTTGTAGAATAAAAAACATATAATTTATATTAAATACTAAACTCCGTTATAGTACATAGCAAAAAGTACAAATATATTTATAAGCAAACATTATATAATTTCTGTTCATAAATCTGTCTAACGGCCGTTTTCAATAATCTATCTAACCACTGTTTTTGTTATGACGATAGAATGATATACATATATTTTTTGTTGTAAGCTATTGCGTTTCAATAACGTATCTTCGGATAGCTAGTTCATACAAAAGCTTACCAACAGATATACGAGGGGAGGTCCAAAGGTCAAAAGACAAAACCTTGGCTATATAGGTTATTAAAAACGGAGGTTAATAAGCACAAAAAGCAATCTGCAAGATGTCGAATACAAAAAATATATAGAATTTTTTTTAATGGTAAAGTAGAAAAAAAATGATCATTTTAATTTTGTTACAGTGTTCTTGGTTATTTAGTCAAAAAGATGATATTTTCACCAGACGTAAGTAAATTTCTTTATTATATTTGTAAAATAGTAATATCTGCATTTAACAATCGTATATAAGAACATAAACTAATATCGCACATTGAAATCGATCGGTTCCAAACAAAAAAAAATTGGTATGAATTAAACTGCCGTTTTATTTTTTAAGTACGTTTACGTACCACAACTTATCTGAGTTAATTCTATTAATCACAGAACAGATATTTAAGCCATAAATCGAGAAATTATGATATTTAACAGAATTCTTAATTTTAATGCGAAACATGTTTAGTAGTTGTGTGGTACATGTTTATTTTAAACTTAAGCAGTGTCTTCTGCGTGAGTTTTGCTGTTTTTCATCCGGCATGGGAAGCAAATCGTTGTTGACATCAATATAAAATTAAACTTGATGAGCAAAGATGTGTAGCCTAACGTCTTGTGTAGATGTTATTGTGTAGTATGTATGGCTATCTAATCTATCTTGGCTACTTATGTGTGCAACTTTAGTAGTATGTTAACTCTAGTGCCAGAAAAATGAGAGTTATTTAACCTATCAACGCCAGATTTGGTTTCGGAACCTGAGTAGGTACCTATTTGTATCTATCACCGTTAATTCTTCTGAATCGTTAATATTTTTGTTAAGAATCATAAGTATGTTATCGTTTTGTTTTAAATAGAGGTACCCAAAGTGTGTGCTGAGGTGTCCCGGAGCACCGTGGTGAGTAAGCAGGGGCGCTGCAAAGACTTCATTTTTAGAGAATAGAAAACAGGAGCTAGTACAAACTGAAAAATTCAAATATTGGTTTATTTATTTAAAAAGTTGTTTTTATTTCTGTTCCCGATTGGTGATAGTGATGACAAAGTTTGGGGTTCCCTACTTTAATACATGAAAATTATAGTTATCATACATGTATCAAAATAGAACGTTTATTTCCATTATGAATTTGTATTTTATTGTAAATGAAATAAATAATTTCAAATTAAAACAATGTTCAATTTGCAGGCATGCCCGTGTCCGATCCAGGAAGTGGGTCCGCCTATGGCAGGATCGTGCCCTGGACAGTTCTATGTATTCATGAGTATCCTGCAGGCATTCATCAACGGCAGGTGCGATTTGGCAGATCCTTGTAATAGAGTCAAGAGCATAAAGGACCCCGAAGGCAGTTACGACTTTGTAGTAATAGGAGGAGGGACTGCTGGTTCTGTCATCGCTAGCAGGCTATCAGAAAACCCGCAATGGAAGGTAAATTGCTTTATCTATCAGTCTGTCGTTAAATCGAAGTAGAACATCATCGTCATTAAGGTCATACAATCAGGTCTATAACTCATCGTCGTGGGTTTTACTTCTTTCCAATTGCATTGTGCAAGTAGTCGCTTAATCTGTTTCTACTCGCGAACTAATCTTCTTCGACGGTTGTCTGGTTCACTTATGATATAATTATGTAAATAGTCCACTGCCATCATGGTGTACAGCAGCTTTACATATAAATTAAAAAAAAAAAAAAAAAAAAACAAAGACATTTTTCATCTTTTTCTAGACATATTTTTTGCAAAAGTATTCATTTAAAATAGTAATAATATATTGAACAACCATTGATCTATCGTTGTGATAAATAAATATATTTTAAACTAGGTATAATTCTTTTGTTAGAACTGTCACTGGACAACCCTGACTTTTAGCTTTTATGTTATGATTACTGCTGTATTAATCATTGAGTAATCATTTTGCATCTGACGACAGGTCGAATGAATATGATGTTATTAAGTTAGTGAGAAATAAAAGACATTCCAAACAATAAGTAGATATTATGGGGCGATGATTTCCTTTAAATATGAAATGAAATATCAAAAACTAGTTACACTGCAAAGAAAATAAGTATAAGTAATACTTATGTAGGAGTTGTTATAGTAAATTTATTAAATGACTAGCTGTGTCCGCGGCTCCGCTCGCGTGGACTATAGAATGTCGGTAGTGTGGTGACCTCTGTTCCATCCACGGAGGGCGCTCACCTGTTATTTTATAGATAAAGATGTTTTTTCCTTTTTTGCGTGGAACCCTAATTCTTCTTCTAAAATAATGTAGCCTAAGTTACTCCTTATAACATCAGTTATCTGCCAGTGGAAGTGCCGTCAAAATCGATTCAACAGTTTCAGAGATTACCCGGAAAAAACAGACAGACAGACAAAAATTAAAATATTTTTTCCTTTTAAGTACCGTACCTATATACTTTAATATGCATTTGCTGAAAAACTGATATTTTGATATTCAATTAAAATTTTGAATATTTCTTCGTTCATTATACAACATTGATATAGCGTAATGTTAGGTATGTGGATGTACCTATGTATTTTTCTGTATAATATAATGTCTATAATCTTTTGTTATAATTCTTTTCTCTAACTGAATTAAAATGCACGTGGCCTAAGAGGTTAACGTTTACAAGATGAGCGTTTGGCGTTCGGCTATACGAGAAATGTTTCCGACACTAAAAAGAGACAGACATACATCTGTAGGATTTTCAAGAGTATGACCATCGCCGAATTAGATATTTTGTTATTGATTATTGTTATTACTAATGAGTGTCTCACGACAACTCTCGAGTTTTAAAAAAAGAAAAAAAATTGAACTTTTACTATTAATCTGACTATAATTATTAACATTTTCTATTTATATAATTAATAAAATTCAAGTGCCTGTTTTTAATTTCAAAATAACATATTTTTACTAAATGAATATAAAAGTATATACGACACCTATAAAAAAAAACATTTTTTTTTTATCCGTCTGTATGTCTGTTTGCTCCGGGTAATCTCCGAAACGGTTAGACTGATTTTGAGAGAACTTTCACTGGTAGATAACTGATGTTATAAGGAGTAACTTAGGCTACTTTTATTTTAGAAAAACCGCGAATACCGAGGAAATAAAAGAAAATGGTAGTGGAGAATCAATTCGGACGCTTAAATGACTTACGCTTAGTAAACCATAAGAGATATATCTAATCAATATACAAATTATTACCCAATTGTAGATCTAAAAAAGACAGAAAAAAGTCAACGAGAGTAATATACTGTATATATATACTATATATTCTAAGGATACCCGCAATAAGCATTATTCCGGAAGCGGGGTAGCACGGTTTGCGTGTGTGCCCGATCGACGGCATTCTGTAGTCCAGGCGAGCGGAGCCGCTAGTACTGCTAGTTGTAAATAAATTTTAAAACTTCAATAATTATATCGTGAAATGTTAGGTACATCTACAATCACACTGTAATGGCAATAAGAAGTCATATTTACGTAAAAAATTCAAGGATTCTGTTTAAGAAATTGATATTTGCAAAAAATAAAAAATAAATCCTTTGCTTTTATAGACGCTTATAAAAATCATATTTCGCTTATACAATTGTTATTACAACACACAATATTACTTAGATGTTATTAAATTAGATACACTTTGTTTTTTATTATAAATTGCGTCATACAATATACGAATCTGTGCACGTTTTACATTGAACACATTTATTTATTAAGCTGGTACTAGTGTGATTTCATATTGACATTGGTTTTTTTATGGTGTCTAAGCACTGCTTGCGGGCGGTGCTGATTCAATTGACAGTCCGTTGTTAAGAAAACAATTTGTGTAAGTATATAATAATAACCTAAGTATATTAAAATTAAACTGAATATTAATGGTCTGTGAATGCCAAGTAAAAGCTTACATAACATAACATACCATCACGCCTGTATCTCCGAAGGGTCAGGCAGAGGTGTGCTAAAGTACATCCACAGTTCGCCGGGTATGTTTTTAGGTCCCAAGTAATAGAGGGCGAGCCTATTGCCATTAATCGGGCACAAAGCCTAATTCGGAGCTGCTACTGAGAATTTCATAGAAAAACTCAATAACACTTTGCTTGATCTGGGAATCGAACCCAGGACCTCGAACATATCAGTCGCGCTTACGGCCACTAGGCTAATAAGGCAAATGCACGTAATGATAGAAATGCTAATGGATAAAACTAAAATTAAAACAAAAATGTAGGATTTTTCTTCTTATTATTATAATTTAACAACGTGTTTTTATACACAATTACACACATTATGTCACGTGGGTAGAATATTTTTCTAATCTTCAGGGTTTAAAAATACTTGAATAACAAGATGGTGGTTCTCTTGTTAAAACTCTCAAGTAAGTTATTGTGGCAACTTCAAATTCATGCTTCTAGTTGTTATTTATAATTCACCAACAACACAATGGCTAATCTAATTCACGTAAAATGCCACCAATGTTATATAATATAGAGCCAAATGACGTAAGTAAAAACTAAATTTACAAGGTATTTTTTAACAAAAAAGAAAACCAAGTTCAATGATTTGGACTACTAATATGGACTATTTTGTAGATATAATCTATACATATAATAAAAACGTAACTGATCGATGTCTGTACATAGAAGATATATGAGAAAAACTATTATTGGGGGTCTCTATCAACGCAGGAGAACCCAAAACAATGATTGTTAGAATTTTTGTCTGTTGGCCTGTTTGCCAACTTTTGTGCGCGCTAATCTCAGAAACGGCATAACCGATTTGGAAACGGTTTTCACTAATATATTCTGGTAAGGTTAACTTAACATTTAGTGTTTGTTTTACTTCAATAAGTTTATAAATAAAAAAGTTATATCAATTTAAAAAATCACGACGAACATTTTTTTGATAAAAATGCTATAAAATAGCTCTTCAGTTGAATTGACTGAAATTTTAGTTATCTGTATATTATGATTTGTAAAACGATGATGATTGAAACCTTTCATAAAGTTAAAAAATGAAGAGTTTAAAAAATTGCATATAGCAATATAAGTTGACCTCAGATCTATTTGATAAATCATATTAAAAGGGGGTCAGCATATGCTGGATATTTGTCAGTTGAATATAGCTGCGCCACTGCTAGGGATGGCAATTCATTTCGAAAAAGATTGATTCGAATCGAACTCTAATGAATCAATTTCCAAAAAAATCGATGTCTTTAAAGATTGATCTCTCAAAAATTGATTTTTTTCGATTCACTTTCGCATTTGTATTAACAATTCCTAAAATAGAAAATTAAAAGGCAACCACAACAGTCGATCTTTACCTTACTAAAGTATAAGTTATTATAGAGAAACAGAAAGTTATAGAGAGAGTGAATTTATTACAGGTATATAGGGAAAGAGAATTCATTTTAAAAATTTATTATTATAAACTGTTGCCGTTATTTTGCTGTTGGGTAATAATTTACCGTTAGCATTTTAATTGGTAAATGACACCATAGACAATGACTGCATAATGAATTGAATAATCCATACCTACTAATATTATAAATGGGAAAGTAATTCTGTCTGTCCCGTCTTTTGCATTTTCAAGCCTAGACCGCTGAACCAATTTTGAAGAACTTTGATTGAGAAAGGTCATAGGCTACTTTTGGAAATAAAATTGGAAGGGGTTAAATGGGGGGTGAAAGTCGTATAAAGAATCTAATTTTGATATACAGATATGTAGAAATTTGGAGAAAGACTTTGGCTACCTTATGTGATGAAAATAAAACTTTAACAGGTGAAATAGGGGATGAAAGTTTGTACGAAGAACCCGCTAAACTAATTTTGAATAATAGAAATATATTGGACCTTGGAGGCGGACATAGGGTACCTTATGGCGCAAAGATAAAACATGAAGGGGTCAAATAGGGGATGAAATATTGTGTGAAGAACCCACTATTTCTCAATTTAGGGTTATGAAAATTCATATTTATGCTTTTAAGAAGAAATAAGTGTTTCGTGTTTTAAAAAATAAGGGTGATTTACAATACACATAGACCGCACTCCTTGATACTAAGCAAAATGTTCCTGAGACATAAGCTTATATTATACAAAACATATGTCCGTCCTATCATGACATATAAGCTACGTTACATTCGCACATACGTCAAAGATCAACATTAACAAATTCCAAACCCGATTCTTACGTAAAATTAACAAAGCCCCTTGGTACGTTGGTCGAATCGTATATTAAATATCTTACGCGATCGTACTTCGACAATGCTTCGAATCACGTGAATCTGTTGGTGTTCGAATCACGTGAATCTGTTAGTGAAAGCTGCCGCGACTTAAACCCCAAAACCGAACATCCCACGCGAACAACTCCGGTCGCGAATATCTTTACCGAGCCCGTTTATAAGATCGAGGAAATAAACAAATACTACTCCACCGTCTCTCCAAACAAAGCGTTCTCGCACCCACGTCCGCGAAACCACCGTTCCCTCCGCAGGGAAAGGCGGCTAATTTCGCTCCCGCAAACCCGTCATGTCCTCCCTCTCTTACGGCAACTCAAGCCTAGGTCCGTTCCCTCGATGTAGAACCCTTGAGTCATGCAGCCACTCGCGCGATACAGGTGACACTGCACCTGCAAATACGTAGCTACCCAAACACATCATTACACACAATATGTACATACATACATGCACACCACATAAGTACATAGATTCTGTAAGGGACCTTTTTTTTCTTTTTTTACGATAGTTACTTTCGATCATGTTTCCAGAATACTAAATACATATACACATGTTCATTCCTTTCTCGCAGGAGGCAGCGACATGTTATATGTATGCGTTAGTTTAGCTCGAATTTTCTACAGATAGGGAATTAGTCAGTTCTAGACCTTTTCACAATCGCGGTAACAGCCCAAGCCGACGTCTGGCTACTTTGGCACCTTTGTGCGCATGTTGCTCACGCTTTCGGGGCTGAATGCCTTAAGCGTTCGCCCCAAGCCTTGGTGAAGCTGGCCATAAGTGGCTCTATTTCTTTAGGGCCCCTTAGGATAACAGTATAGTCAGTGAGAAAGAAAAAAACCATCTATAATTTTCTTTTGGTTTATCGTGTTCAGAGATTAGTCAGTGTATATCTATACTGTTAATAATTTAGTATAGCCGACGAGTTTTTTTTTGTTTGTTTTTTTAAACATGGTAATCTCTGGACAACTGGTAGCAGTCGGATTCGAAAAATTCTTTTTGTATATGATAGCCAGATTCACGAAGAATAGTATAGGCTATCTGGAACTAAGCTAAACCTCTCAGATAGCCTTAAATATTGATTTTTGTTTAAGTAAGTCGAAGTGAAAGTCTTCCCGAACTACTTTATCCGCATGCGCGGGCGTAATGGTTAGTGATACGTAAATATAATATTCTACAATAATATTGTTCTTTAGTATATCTAAAAAAGTCTCTGATAACATATGCCTATTTCTTAATAGCATAAGCCACAATAAGGTATTTTGCGAGTTTTTATGTTGAAGATTAAAAATATTGATTTTGAGCTTTATTTTTAGGCTTATCATAATAATCCTTACGAATAAAGTTATTTCATCATAAAGACAATTTAAATTTTTCTTTTTTTAGTATGTAATTAGGACACATAGTTCAGGAGAAAATGATAAATTAAAATAATTTGTACTTGAGGGAAGCTATATCAATTATGATAGAATACACGGGTCCGTCGCGTTGGCGGCGCGGTATTTGTTGGATAAAAACTTGGGCGAAACCGAGGAGCACAGCTAGTTTCTAAATATATTTATGTAAAATTTTATGTAACGTTAGGTCTTGTTAATATTATTTTGTTACTAGGTGCTGTTACTAGAAGCCGGAAGTGACGAACCTACCGCATCATCGGTACCAGCGTGGGTGCCAGCTTTCTGGCATCGAAATGACACTGATTGGTTGTATTACACTGAGCCTCAAGAGAAGGCATGTTTAAATACAGGTGGACGGTGTTTCTGGCACAGAGCTAAAATGCTTGGTAAGAATTATTTTATTAGTGCGCGTGAATAACGTTCAATCAGTTCTTCTTTTTTTCGGTTCTTACTTGAACGGCTTGAAACTCCTTGGTACCATTTTGGTTTTTGTAGGTAACTTTGCTGTGGTGTAACATTGTTATGTTGAGGTTTACATGTATCTAGTTTCGTTGTTGTCCAGATTTTTTCACTGTAGTAGTTTATTTGACGAGTATAGAAATATACCTAACTTTTGTTACTTTCTCTATGATGATATGTACATACACAAATAAAATGGATAGCGTAAATGTTAATTATTTATGAACATTTTAATAACAGACAGATACATAATAAAATAAATGAAATTTTTCTGTTAATATTATCTATTAAAGTTCTTCATCCATTACTATGTTAGAAATATTTCTGAAGTTTCCGAGAACATTGGCAAAATTTCACCAATTTTCATCTATTTTTAATTCTTCTTTTTTGTATATCTATTTCCTTCACATAATTTTAAAGTAGGTATAGGTAATTTAGTTACTTGTTTAATTCAAGGAGGCACATCAGTTACCAATGGCATGATGTATATGCGAGGGCATCCAGCAGATTACGACGGTTGGGCTGTAAATGGAGCGGCTGGATGGTCTTGGTTTGATGTCTTGCCTTATTTTCTAATGAGTGAAGACAATAAAGAAATCGGAACTGTTGTTTCTGGACATTACCATAACACTGGTGGACCTATTCCTATTCAGAGAGTATGTTGGAAATATGTTATATTATTTTAATGTCCATCTATTCCAATATTATAGCTCAGGAGCTTGTTTTTGTTTGAACGTACTAATGTCTGGAACTACCGGTCAGAATTGAAAAAATCTTTTTGCATTTTAGAGCCTATTTATTAAGGAAGATTATAAGCTATAAATCTTCATGCTACGAACCTAAAAACCGGAGCAGTAACCATAAACATCAAGCAATCTGGCAAGCCTTAGACAAGTACGAGAATTGAGTACAATGATAGACTACACGGTTGCGTAAGAGGCGCGGTCGCGGTGGAGAGTTGTATAAATTTAACACGGGTGAAACTGTGTGGTACAGCTCGTTTACTATAGATAAACGGGATTGTTTTTTCTCTTATTCTGGCACAAGTAATTGTATACATGAAAATTATTATTGCCATGCTTTAAGATTAGTTGATTAACCAATTTGGTAACGGGGATGACAGCCCAAAGTGTACTGAACATGCTTGGGTATCGTTTCGTGGTAGCTTTGTTTATATACATAACATATTATGCCATCACGCCTGTATCCCCGAAGGGTTAGGCAGATGTATACTAATTAATGTACACCCAAAGTTCGCAGTGTATGTTTTCTAGGTCCCATGTAATAGGGGCCTATTGCCATTAATCGGGCACAAAGCCAAACTCTGAGCTGCTACTGAGAATTTCATAGAAAAACTCAATAACACTGCGCGAACTGGGAATTAAACCCAGGACCTCTATCATAGCCTTCGCGCTTACAACCACTAAGCTAATGAGGCAGTTACTCCTGATAAAAATGATGCTGATTATATTCTCTAGTTAGTTACTTAGGTTATATAATTATAATTCCTTTTTACAGTTCCGATACGCGCCAGAATTCGCTCGCGATATGATTTCTGCTGCCGTTGAACTAGGGTTCCCCCCGACTAACGATCTTAATGGAGAAACCATGACGGGCTTCACGCTTGCTCAGGCTATGAACGGGTATGTAGTCAGTGTTATTATCTGAATGCTACATCTCCCTCCAGCTTGGAAGTTTTATGATAAATTGTATGAAGATGGAAATATTTTTTATCGGGAACTATTTACAATTATTTTCTATTAAGCATAAGAAAATTAGAATTTTGTCTAGGGTGGTGCAGGCAAGGGAAAACTAATGATAAGTTTTTTTTTAATAGTAATATTGGCAATATGGGTCTATGGTAACCACAATACAGTACACAAACAACGAAGATCGTCGGTGAGAAATTCTATCGTCGTCCTCGATCTAAGGAACCAATATTATAGGAAGGAGCGAAAACGTTGGCTGGGAGACAGTTCCACACGGTTCCACGGATACCACGCGCTTACCAACACCTTACTGGGGAGGGAGGCTGCCTCCCCCACGCCCGTAATTACAACTGTTTCTTTTTTTTTAAATACAATTAAATAAATATTTCAGTGGTGGATCGAGGTATAGCACGGCACGAGCGTACATAAGACCCGCATCACATCGTGAAAATTTACACGTGATGCTGAACACGTTAGTTTCAAGGGTGATCATAGATCCTAACCTTAAGAAGGTTACCGGTGTCGAATATATCAAGGATGGTGTAAAGAAAGTTGTTGGAGTCAATAAAGAGGTAAATTGTCGTGTATCTTTTATTGTTATTCAACTTTTTTAGTATTTTAAGCATTGCATTAAGATTTAGTTGAATAGGAGATTTAGGAGTGCAAGGAGAGTCAAATAACATCTTAAGACTTGAGACACCCGAGCCAACTTCACCGGCACCCTCTGCTACCAAACGCCGAAATGTCTATAGCGGGGTGGTAGGGCTCTACAGCCTGATTAGGTAGCGATCACCATGGATATGGTCCTCGTTATAGTGATTCGCGTATGCACTTCGCGTTTCGGGTTCGGCCAGTGTATATCATCTCGTTTATATTTACGATGGTCGGTCTGACATCTGCAAATGACTATGAAATGTTAATGTCTAATTGGTCGCCACTAGTTTTGGAATGCAATGTGTTTACTATTAGACACAGTTCTATACAATAAAAAATCCTATAATATATACATACATATGAAAAAGAAAAGTTATAAATGGAACGTCAATGAAAGTCGGTAGTAAGCGACAAACTCGTTTATAAACCACGATAGCAACAAAAACACTAGAGTTAAAAAAAATCTCTTACTTTTGTTTTTTTTATTCGTACACACGTACATACCTAACGACACCTCGTATGCTAAAATCCATCAAGCCGTTTAGGCTATAGAGCGTGCCAAAGAAATAGACAGACATACATACATCGAAAAACATAACCCTCCTTTTCGCAGTCGGGTAAAAACTATAATTACCCGCAACCCAACAATATTGAGTAATTTTTATATCTCTCGTTGCTAAGCTAACAAATACTTTAACTATCTTGTAATATAATTTATGCGAGAGATATTTTTTCTTATCTGCTCGATTAAATGCACGCCGTGCACGAACAGACGCATCTGAGGGTGATGATACAGATGCAACCGGACTGGACTGTTCACGTTTTTGTGGTGGTGATGATTCAGATCGAACATACGAAGCAAGCAATGTTGTTCTCGCTTCACCCTGCACCTCGCTTTCACCGCCAGTTAATGCGCCCTCATAAACGTCAACTTCAGCCCCGTTATTGGCCTCCGGAGTCTTCGTTTTGTGGTCGTATATCTTCACTTACCGATCTGCTATTCAACCTAGCCAACAAATTAATTAATCTATCGACATGTCTACGCCACTTTACCCCGTTACATATACTGACTCGGTACGAGACTGGACCAGTTTTCTTTACGACGGTGACTTCGGTCCATTTATCCTCCCTCGCTGTGTAGTTCCAGGCTAGTACCGTGTCGCCTACTCGGAAGTGTCTACTGGCACCGGTAGCGCGTGCTACTTGCTGCTTTTGTTCGGCGCTTCCCGCAGCCGCGCGGTTAGGCCGCGACACAGCAAGCCGGCTACGTAGTCGCCGCCCCTGCAATGCCATCGCTGGCGACACTCCCGTAGTCACTTGTTCACAGCTGTTCTTTTAGTGGAAAAGGAATTTACGTAGAGCGATTTTAACATCATCATTTTCGTAAAGTTTTTTATCGCTTTTTTACCGCATCTCAGATGCACCGTTACCTTGACGGTTGACATTACCTGTACGGAGCAGAAGTTGTATGTTTAATTATTGTTTAAATACAATTTCAATTCCTGAGATTAAAAAGGTGGACCGATATCTGTAACTAGTTGTGCCGGTAGCCCTAAACGCGTGAGAAATATTTTGTAACACCTTAATTGTAGCGTGAGCGTTTATACTCCTCATAGGTTTCGCTTCAATACATTTCGATTTCGCGAATGGGCGTTTTCAAGAATAAAATTGTTAAAAAGTTATGTTAGTCATTGTTTATATATTATACAGTAGCTATTGATTTCGCCAATAAAGTACCTAGTAGATTAGCGTGACAACATCGACTGTTCAATGTTCATGGTGGTACCACGACCCTCGGTGGTTTAATATATTAGGTTTGTACTTGGGTACGTTCTTGCATTATGTATTCATTTTGATATGCAAGCATAAGTAAATTAATGAATTTTCCAGGCAATAATCTCCGGAGGAACTATAAACTCGCCACAGACTTTGCTTCTGTCCGGTGTAGGACCGAAAGAGACACTTGACAAAATTCAATATTCCCACTATAAAGGACTTACCAGGCGTGGGACAAAATTTACACAATCATGTAGGCGTTGAACTACAGTTCACACTGACGAAGGAGGCGGATGTATCTTTGTTGAATTGGGCATCGGCTATGGATTATATGTTAAACAGAGACGGTCCATTATCTTCGACCACGATGTGGCAGGTATTACTACTTTCATTACTACTTTCCACTCCAAAAGACAAAGTGCGTACACTTATTTATTTACTTTTATAAGTGACGTTTTCCAGCCTGATAAGTTTCAGGTGTTTGGCTAAAAATATTCAAACTGAAAATGGCAAATCTTAACCTTATAATCATATATACCTAGTTCCACTACAATAATAATTTTGTTTAATCGATACTCATTCGATCGTCAGTCGGAGCCACCAAAATCATTACTAATGAATAATTACTGCTTCAAAATTACATTAAACATCTACAAATGTGGAAGAGAGCGAGGTTGATAAATTTATTTTTAGTTAACAGGTATGGTGAATTCTCGTTTGGCGCCTACCGGTGGAAGGCATCCAGATGTTCAATTCTTCTTCGGCGGTTATTATGCCGCGTGCAGTGACGGCGAAATCCTGTCCCCAGAAGAAGAACTGAACAAAAAAGAAAGACGGGAAATTTCGTAAGTGGATAGATTTATGAAATCATGATTTTCATGTTTTTTTTTTTCGAAATGACCTTACAGTTAGCTTGAAGTGCCCTATCCAAAAACAGAGCCGCTGATGGCTTTTACAGCTTTACCGGCCTTAGAATGATTATCATCTGACATCTAAGTAATTATGCCTTACTGAGACCTAAGAAAACTAGTTAAGTAAGGTAGGGTGGTGTAAGACAGCGCACTTAACATGTCAGAGGCTACAAAATGAAAATGAATAATATTACATAAATCAACTTTTATTATTTTTAAGTCTTATTAACTAAGTAATAATATTATAAATACTCTTTGTCCTGAGATGATTAGTTCTTGAGTTATTGGAGTAAACAAAAAAAAGGGGAAATGCGCACTCTTACACTGCCAGTTGTATAAGATTGCGCAGCGCAATCGGTAAGACTGCGCGGGTAGTGTAAAATAGCGCAGTTACTAATAAATGCTACTTTTCACATAAATCACATTTAAAATCTCCAGCACCTACATACGCTGTGTATCGCTCATGCCACCACTCGTTAAAAACAACGCATACAATCCAGTCTTCAATAATTGGTTCCTTATAAATTTATGCACAGCCTGGACACATCCAAGTTCTCTTGTAATTCTATTCTTTTTTGGTCTTTTGCTGATTACATTTTGCTGTTGTTTGTTTCCGATTTTCAACATTTATGCAGCTAGTACTCGCAGTTGCCTTCAGTTTAATCTTCTTTTCCACAGGCTTTCTTTTTTCTTCAATTTGACGTTGTAACTAATTATTGTAATGTGAACCACTGATTACTCGGATCTCTTATGTTTTCTTGTAACTGATATTTAATTTGAATATTTGGTAAAGGAGAAATACGACACAACGCAATGCTTTCACATTAAGGCATGTTAAATCCCATGGCACAAGCGATGCTTGTACAAGTTGGTTGTCTTAGTGAAATATTTACCCTGTAGCCATTCCTTGCCAGCCATTTTAATCTCGGGGTTAAATCTATGGGATATGCTGTTCTTCTCCGCATATTCGAATGCCAAGATTCTTAGATCTTTATTATTCATTCTAAAAAATATATCGTCTATCTTTTGTAGATATGTACTCACAAAATTCGTCCTCTACTTTTTTTGGAAAACGTACTGTCGAATCGTCCAAGATTGGTTGCTAAATATGATCTATTCAAGCGTAGTCGTAAAGTAGATTCAGCCATACCAAGTTCCTTCGCAACAGACCTTTTACTCTCACTATTTGCAACCCGTTTACGTGCTGTTCCTACTATTTCTTGAAGGCAAATTAATAGTTCTGATGTTCTTTTTTCTTTTGGATGACATTCTATAAATAAAAATAACATTTAGATATAAGAAATTTCACAAATTAATTAAATGAAAACAGAAGAACAAAAAAGGTTCTGTAAGACTGCGCGCGCACTCTTATACAATTGTATCATGCGCAGTGTTACACAATCGTTAATATTTATTTATCCATATTGGTATCGCCATCTACATCCATGCGACAGGACCTAATGTCACCGGCCTTTACTTGTGACAAAAAACGCTTGCGAAAACGAGCATTAAAATTTTCAATTTACTTCAAACTACTGAGTTTCAATACGTTCAAATTGAAAAAAAGTAAGATTACAAGGTGATAAAAATTTCAAACTCACCTGAGACGTCGTATTTTAATGATAAACCAAATATATTCCGGGAGCAATAACGGGCATCTAAACACTTCAAAATAACACTGAAGTTAGTTGCAAATGTCACTCTGTTTTTGAGTTATGACGTGAGCGCTGTCTTATCGACCGCGCAATCTTACACTACCCTACCCTACCTATCGTTCTCACGAGTCAAAATGCCGTAAGCATCGTAGATAAGTAGGTACTTGTAGCAACTCTTTTCTGGTAGATCGTTCGTTTATCTGCGCGTCGATTATGAAGTATTAAAAGAAAAAGTATAAAAAATGCTTCTTATGTGCACCTGTATTGTATGTAGTACTTTAAAAGCTTGACAAGCTGTTCACAAATATTATTAGGTTGTTTTAATTTTTATCCAATGACATAAATACGTAAGATTAAACACATAAATTAATGTAACGTAATTCTGTTATTGATACAAATTAATAGTTTGATCCCATTTAGGTATTTAGTACCTAATAGAAAGCATTACAAGACTCCTCAAGAAGGTTTTTAGTAAATGAAAGTATTACCAAAATCTCCAAAATTTTATTATGATGATACCTACCAACTGTGAAATAATTTATTAATGCTAGCTCATTATAAGTAGATTCTGCAGATTATTTTGGTTCTATACAGAGATTATATTTCCATAAAGCGTTATTTAACAACATATGATATCGATTTGAAACGATGCTGGCTCAGTGGTAGCGTGAACGGACACCACCTCGATCGACGTAGTTTCGAACCCGAAGTTGAACCTGAACTTTCAATGAAGGAACAAACATCGTGATGAAAACCTTAGAATGGTGGGAGTACTTTTTATGATACCCGCATGGCTAACTATCACCTCCAAGTTATACCAAGCTATACTTGAAAACCACTCTTAGTTCAGGCTCAGTGTGTTACCATTTTGGACCATATCGACACTGTTAGGTGAGATTATGGTCAAACACTAGGAGTGTAGTACCTATGTATGTTCTTTGCTATAAAGTATTTAAAAAATATAACTTCATATCTATGAAGTATTATAATTCTTATATATCGACACTTTTGGACTGCAAAGGGCGAAAATGGCTTTATAATTTTATCGTACTCAGTTTTTTACGCTGTTTTAATCTGTCTCTTATACTTACCCGTTTTGATATTCTCTAAAAATGTTTTATAGGTTTTTTTTTGTTGTAATATAGTAAACATATCCAATTTTAGAGGATGTAAGATACAACTGCGCCACGTGAATATGTGTATGCCATTCGCATGAAAATTGTTATCTGTTGTATAGTCTTGAAATATTGGTTCGTAAAGAACAATATCAACCGATTTCTCAGGGCATATGACGATACATGTATTTTTGAACATATTGATCAATTCCTTCAACCAACGGTCGTCACAGCAATATAAAACTTGTCTCTTTAATAAACATGTTCCTTAGAAAAACCTTATAGCAATTATCACAAAAAATGTTATATCCTAATAATTTAACCCCAAAAATGGTTTTTGTCTTTTACGCCCTTTGTAATCCAAAGTGTCGATTATTTAAAGTATGGTTTCTAAGAAACGGCTCTAACGATGTGGATGAAATTTTGTTTTTATATAATGGTTTACTATCCAAGTTTATGAAAGGTTTTTCTCCAGGTAGGTACCGAGCTAAGCTCGGTCGCCCAGATATTTCTTTTTAATTACCATATGAAGTTAAATAAATAGTTAAATATTATATTGATTTTTTGGAAGAATCATTTTTATATTGTTTTTCAGTATAAACGTAATAGCTTTGCAGCCACGTAGTCGCGGGTATGTTACTCTACAATCAGTTGATCCAATGAAATCGCCGATCATGCAGCCAAACTATTTCTACGAGGAACACGAGCTCGACGTACTAGCTGACGCAGCGAAGATTGCATACAGACTTGCCAATACCACCGTCAGTTTTTTTTAATATTCTACGTTAAACGAACTTTTTCCAGTTTCTCCTTTTTCATAATGGCAACGTATGTTTATATACAATACACCAATATCACGTAAAAAGAATGTTTCTAATCTTCAACGTTCAAACAATGCAATATCAAGATGGCCGCTTCCTTTATGAGTTTTTGTTGCAACACAAAATGCATGTTTCTTGTTATATTCATTTCACTTGTGCGCGATAACCAACTACATCACATAAAATGCCATCAATATTACGTAATATAGAGCCAAATAGCATATGATAATGAATTAAAATCCGGTATCGGTAATGCTACCGCACTGGAACTTTGCACAAGATCTGTTATTACTCTAATCCCTTCTTTTATTTCAAAAAAATCGTATTCTTTGCAAAAGTCGACTGCGAAATATTTTCGCCACTAAACGGCAGTAATGTTGCTGTGTATGAATCTTGAAGGTAGCAGGTGGAACGAAGGGTGGCCCAGTGGTAGCGTTTACGGATACCGCGTCAATCGACGTGAGTTCGAATCCCTGCAATAAGACTTAATCTTTTAGTAAAGGAAAACATCGTGATGAAACCATAGCATGGTGGTAGGACATTTTCTAATACCCGGTTGGCTAGCTACCACCCTCAAGTTGCAAATCTGTCGCTAAGCACCTACAGGCATGTTCCGGCAGTTATACTTGAGAGTCAGCTAGAGGCCAGTCCATAAAGCTTAACGCGTTATCATCTTAATCTCTTAATATCAAGTGAGATTTTAGCAAAACGCTAAACTTCTAAAGAAATTTAAACAAAAAAAAATTTAAAAGCCGGCAGAAATCGGTACTGGGTACACGAGATATATCTCATGTAGCACAGAACAAAGACTTACTCTTTATTCCGTGTCATGTATTATTCGAAGAGTGGCAACATTGTTTGACAGATCACGAATAAAACAGTGGGTACCTATTTCTATTTGAGCAGGTGGTTGACTGACACATTTTTACGACTTACATTTTTTATTTCATTTCCAGATATTAAGAGAAAAATACGGTATTATACCTAAAATAGGTTACGGTAGCCAATGTGGTGAAAATAATTTGGAACCGACAGACGAGTATATAAAATGTTTAGCGAAATATCAGACCGCGCCAGAGAATCACCAAGTGGGCACATGCAAGATGGGACCAACGAGTGATCCCACAGCAGTAGTAGACATGGAACTTAAAGTTCACGGCATAGAAGGTAATTCAAAACGACAGCTGATTATTACATGGAAATAATATAGGGTTGCCAGATAAAAAAATTAAAAGGGAGCAGTAGATAATGCTGCTTCGCATGAAATGCATAAAAAGGAGGATTTCTGAAACAAAGGGACATCCAATTTTTTAAATGTTTTATATGATTATGTACTACCTACGTTTCCAAAGGTTTGTGCAACCAACATAAGGTAAAAGGTTATTTATAAGTTCTTTGAAATTGAGAAAACAAACAGGTCGGTTTGTCAGTTCAAGAAGTGTCATACTACGAGCGAAATTTGAAAAAGGAGACCATTTGGTAGGTTAAGTAGTTGCAGTTTGTGGAAAAACATGTCCTCCATTTGGAAGTTACGATTTTTGTCACAGGCATGTTTTTCCAGCGGTGCAATATATAAATCCAAGGTTTTTTTAATGCAGATGTGGCTAAAATGTTACTTTTATTCAATTGGAAGAATAGCACAGAAAAACAAAAAAAATTGTTGCTTTATCAACTCAACTTTCAATGCCAAGATTTAGCAACAGCTCATATAGCTATTTTTTAAATATAAGAATAAAAGATTTATAACTTTATTTCAGGCCTACGCGTTGCTGACGCATCTATAATGCCGACCGTAGTAACCAGTAAGTTATTATTTCATAATTATTGTGATAACTTATTACTTGACTATTCGGACTAATTAGAGTTTCCATTAAATGTACAGTGTATGACAGTTATTAAATTTTTTTATGGTTTCATCGCGATGTTTTCCTTGACCGACAGCTCAGGTTCATTGCAGATATTCGAACTCAAATCAATCGACGCAATGTCCATACATTCTACTAACATTACTTCAAAATGTCTATATTAATATAATAATTGCATAAATATAACCTACCATCACACCTGTATCCCCGAAAGGTTAGGCAGAGGTATACTAATGTACACACACAGTTATAATAATTTTTATAGAGCTAATTAATATTTCGGCAAACTTTTTTATATAAAAGTATAAGTTGAAAATCATACCTCAAAATACTTATATATCGCTAATAAATTGTTGTCTATATGCAATATTTACATAAAATCATTTATCTCTCCGACAGGCAATACAGCTGCACCCGTCGTGATGATAGCGGAACGCGCATCGGAATTTATTAAAACTCAATACCAAGATCCGATATATCGGCCCAAAAATATAGACAACAGGTTCAGAACGGATTCAACGAACAGCGGGCACTATGATAGTAGTGGAAGCAACAGGTACATATTTCCTTGACCCTGGTATCGGCGTGGGTCTAAAGGCGGCTATGATCCCCAAAACTAAATATAATTTCCAGTTATCGTTAAAAAATATTTTTCTTCTTTTTTAAATTAATTTGTTCGATTGATATATTGAAATATTTGAAGTCTAGATCCGCTCTGCCTGGATGGATTCCATGATTTAGAAAGAAACATTGTAACGGCAATAAGCTTTGGAATTTTAGTCTTTGCCGCTATTCTAAAGAGATTCGTAATTTTTAGCAAGGCTGCCCAATTAATTGTAATGGTGGGCAATAATTTCGAATCAACGTTAGCTGGCAGACCATCTAATTGTGAATAATAATTTTTTACAACTATTCAGATATAAATAGATAAATATTTAAAATGAATAAAGTTTTTAGTAAAAGATAGTTTAGTGACTATCCACTTTATGGCCCGCGGGTCTGGGTTTAGGCACCATTGATTTATAGGTAGGTATAGGAGGCAGGTAACCGTGTTTTGAAGTTCATGCAATTATTCAATAATTAAATTTTCAGACGGGACAGCAGTCAAAGAACATGCAATGATGAAAAGGCAAAAATTCAAAATAACCAAACCAACAGATGGAACCAACGATGGAAGCCTTGGAACAAACATTGGCAACAAGACAATAACACTCCTTATGTACAAAATAATGGACAGTGGCAAGGGAACAATGTACCCGTACAGAGTTGAAAGTATTAAAATGTTAGGTAAGTAGGTGAAAGTTAAACTTTGTGTTAAGTAGGCAATATAATTTTAATAAATCTTAATTAAAATAATATCTATTTTTTCTTCCCGTTGCGCTTCCCTTTTGTCACTGGCTCAGGTTCAGGATCAGACCTACAAAATAATATTTCTTAGTTTAAAAAAAAACCTAACAGTGCATTGATATTGGTTACATTGATAGATTACAGCTTAAACTGGATAATTGTTATTTCTTGAATATGTTAGAACTATAAACATTAATTGCTTAGAGACGGTTCAGTAATAATACAATTATACTATAAGCATCAAATAAACAAACTTCCACATTCAAAAGGTTTTCATTTACATACAATAAAATTTGGGCTTCTACTTCTAAAACTGTTGATGTCTTTGAAGAAATAAATAATAATTGTAAAATCTATGCTTACTCATCACTGGCATCTGGTGTCTCTGGGATGGTAACATTAGCAGTCAGTGATCTTCTACTATCAGCCAACTCGCTGGAATCATTCAGCACCTCTTGTTCCTAAAAAATAAAGGTATAAATAAAAGTAAAGGTACTCGGAATCAGGAAGAAAAGGCGTATCTGCTTTGTTTTTACCTTCCTCCCTTGAATACACTTAGTATAAATGAAATAGACGTTTCTCCCTACAGATTTTTCATTTTTCTGATTTGAGATTTAGTTAGATGCAACTCTTTTCCATACGGCGCCAGTACATTATAAATGTTATTTGATAAAATTATATGCACATTTGGTGTAAAATAAAATTTACGAGAAATAAAAGATCAGAAGTTATTATACAATAACAGATAGCTTATAACTATTATAGTTGTATTATATGTTTTAACCGCAAATCCGTACTTGAATGTATATTACGTCATCGGCTATATTCCTTGTTTATGTCTTACATAGCACCATCACTAAACTAGTTATCGGCCGTAAATAATGCACATCGAGCTAAAGGAGAGATAATGGGGCTACTTTCAGCTTCGTAGAGCGTCGTCCCTGTCACTCAATAAATTATATGACGTTTCGTCGTTTTCGATCACTGCTATTGACCGTGCGACAGAGACGACGCTCTACGAAGCCGAAAATAGTCGATTGTCTCCCTCTCTAGCTCGTTGTGCATTATTTACGGCCGACTTATATAATTAATGGTTAGTGAAATAATAAATAGAAAAAAAAACATCTTACAAATTCTTTATCATAAACAATAGTGTGGAGGAGCGTGATTTCGTCGTGTGAATCATGAAACGCTGAGCCGTGTGAACTGCCCGCACTGCTGCGACTCGAGCGTAAGCCTGAGCTAGAGCCAGAGCCACCGGAGCTTCGCGTCGCTGGGAGTGATGACTTTTGTTCTACAAAAAAAATCATATCGAAATCGTTTGTAATAATAATCTTTTGAGCACACTTGCACGTAAACAGTGTCACCCCTTAAATAAAACCGGAAGGCCTTTTATTTGCGTTTATGCCCGAGGGCGTAACAACTTTTGCAATTGATGACATTCTTTTTTACAATCCATATGGCTGTATGCGTCTTTGCGCCTTTTACGTTTTTGAACGCAACATATTTGTATTATCTATGGACCACTAGCCCGCCAACCGCATAAAAAAACCGCTCTTCGCAAATTTTGTAATTGTTGAGTTGATTAGTATTGTGAAGTAAATTAATTAATTGAATTAATTTTTTGAGACTATTTTATTAATTTCCTCGCAAACGTGATGAAAAACATTGTACGAGCGGTGCGGGAAGTATGAACTTGCGAATCTCGTATGACATAATCGTAGGCAAAAATTTAGTTACGTTACATACATAAACATTATGATATGATAAACTCTCTCAATCTAAATGGGCCTTTACTTGCCTAAAGTTTGTCAAATAGCTTCATGTTCATGGTTACTGCTCCGCTTGCTGACAAGCCCCTTAGGTCGTAGCGTGAATTTAAATAGCTTCTTCCTCAATAAATTACATTATAAAATGCAAAAATAGTTCTTCAAATAGGACTGGTAGTTTCAGACATTAGCGCAAACGAACAAACAATCTCGAAACCTTTACAAACCTCGTGGCACAGTGGTAGGAGCCCCTAATATTGAGTCGAGAGGCCTTGGGTTAAATCCCCACATATGACTGACATTTGTGTGATGAGCATAATTCTGGGTGTTGAATATCTATTATACATGTATATATGTCAGCTGTTTAGTTACCTTAGTACAAGCGTTGTTTAGTTTGGAATTAAATAGCAGTGTATGAAAATATCACCATATTAAAACAAAAAATTTGTATAGATAGGTATTTTAATACCGTCGCCTTGTGACCGCTGTGAACGACTTCTTTTTACACCTTTACTCTTGTCTTCCGCTTTTTCCTTTCCTTTAGCAGATTTCTTTTTCTCGTGTTTAGGCTTTGTTTTGTCCATTTCTATGGACTGCTTCATTACAGGCTGTTTCTTTTTTTTGCCTGTAATGTACAAATTGTTTGTGATCGATATTTTAGGATCCATTATTGAAACAATGAAATAAATTTATTGTAAAAATTTGCATTACTTATTCTTGTTATGTGAATTTAAGCAGAAAAACACGCATAACGTAATTAATGAAAAGTCTATATATTCAGTTATTTTTTAAACCTAAAGTTTACATAAAAAATTACCTTTAGTAACTTTTGCCTTTTTAATGGGGGAAACCCCGCTACTAGTGTCAGATGTAATATTTGGTGGATCTGGTACAGATACCGCGCCGATATCTGATGTTTTTCGCCTTGGTTTAGGGCTCTTAGACTCTGTGGAGGTAAATCAAGTTTAGGAGCAATTGGTGCCAGAATGTAAATGTTTTTAATGAAAAGTTAAAAATTTCGCCATAATGACTACTTTTAGTGTAAATTGTTGCACATTTTAGTGCACTTACACGCATGACGCCATTGTCTGCTTCGTATTTCATAATAGGTTGAGTTACCATAATATGTAGTACAGTAGTTTTATTAAGTTAGTGTCAGAAATAATTTAAAAAGTCGGATAAAATTTTATTTTTAATTTTTATAATTGTTGATATTTTGTATTATAAGATTAGATTTTATAATACTAAAGTCTCCTTCAGAAATTTTAGACATGGTTTTAAGTTACCTTCAGAACTTTTAGACTCTGTTTTACGAGGTGATTTCTCATCTATCTCCGGCTCCTGTTCAACAGTTTCATTGATGACAACATGCGTACTTCGACCAATCGGTTGAGCTATGAACACAATAATTAAACATCAATAGTAATAATCCACACTAATTAATATATAAATGCGCAAGTAACTCTGGCAGTCTGTTTCCTTTTCACGACTATGTAATTAAATACTATTCCATAATAATCATTCTACATTAACCGTGTATAATTATTTATTTCAAAATATAAGTTTGAAATGACATTTATTATAATTTTTTATCTGAGCTAAGTGCACTTTCAATGTTTTTCTTTATTTAATATATTGATTTAATCCAATCAAATTACCTAATTACTTTTAATTGACGTAATTTGACGCATGTAGTAATTGAATTATACTGTTATTTCAAATTATCAATAATTATGTACATTTTATTATGATACTGATGTCAACCCTCTATAAATAATCCTCCGAACCGATCACTATGAAATTTTGAATAAAGGTAACGTGGGTCCTGGAAAGGCCACGTAGTACGAAAAACACGCTGAAATTCGCATAATCAATTTTAGTTTAAAACAATTAATTGTGTTGGAAATGCTGGGAATTATTTTGTATTTAAAAATAACAAAGCCATCTATATAATTACGTTTTTGAAGTCAATAGATATGCAAATCATATTTATATTATGTTTAATTTGAAATAAATCAACTGGTCATATTAAATATTGAAACATTCAATTTACGTATAAAATACTTACGCAAAGATGTGGTTACCCGTCCGAGCATAAGTGTATCTTCTTGCATAGTACCTTCCGTTATACCTTCAATTGAAATACATTAAACAAATTAAAATACGACATACTATAATTATTTAAAAGGCAGACATATTTTTTTTACTTTTTGTATTCACTACGTCACAATATGACAAAGATGACAATTATGTACTTCTTTTAGTTTAAGATTCCATTAAAAAACTAATTATTGAAGTTAATTATTACATAATATTTGGTTTATAAGTAAAAAACTAAAAGATTCAAATCTGGAAAAAAATTATTGTTCATTTATTACATTTTCCCTTGGGAAAATTGAGAAATATTTTTGACTGGGAGTTATATGATTGGAAACGCCAATCAGAAAACGTGGCGTCATCGTACAATTTATATTATTTATATTATTATTATTTATATTTATTTTAATTTCTATTATACAGTTGTGTGTTAGTTATTATGTTATCATGTGACAAAACACTCTAAAAACGTAAAAAAAATTATCGGTCGCTGACATGGTTTACGCTGGCTAAACCTTATGAGATAGATGAAAATAATGTATCAAAGAATTTTAGTACTTCAAAAAGCCTGGAGAAAAGTCCGCGAAGGCATATGTCTATTTCCTAAGATTGACCCACAGTAAACATTTTTATCTTCGACATAAAAATTAAAAGTAGTACGTTATTTGCGAAACTATTTTCTCCAATTCAGTATTAATCTTTATCCAGATAAGTTTGGACTTTTAATGTAGGTGAA
Source organism: Saturnia japonica (assembly GCA_033032175.1). Classification (NCBI taxonomy): domain Eukaryota; kingdom Metazoa; phylum Arthropoda; class Insecta; order Lepidoptera; family Saturniidae; genus Saturnia; species Saturnia japonica. The sequence continues at coordinate 9,094,074 of CM065324.1, read as the reverse complement.
AATTATTCTTCAGTTTTCCATTTAAATGAATACCGTAGGAGATATCACGATTTCAAAATTAGGTCTGACCAAAGAAATTTCTCTCAACAAAACGGTCGTGGTCGGTTGGCCGGCACTCCGCACCTATGATGAATAAACTAATAAACTATTAAGTTACATAACATATCATCACGCCTGTATCCCCGAAAGGTTAGGCAGAGGTGTATTAATGTACACCCACAGTTCGCCGGGTATTTAGGTCCCAAGTAATAGGGGCGAGCTTATTACCATTAATCGGGCACAAAGCCAAACTCCGAGCTGTAACTGAGAATTTCATAGAGAGTCCCTATAACACTTTGCTCGATCTGAGAATCGAACCTAGGACCTCGAGCATAGTAGTAATGTTTAGGACCACTAGTCTAATGAGACAGTTATGGAGTTATGAACCAATAATATTATAGCAATAAATTCTAAAGCAGGCTTTTTTAAGCATAAAATACACCACTTTGTAAATTGTACCTGTGCGAAGCTGTGGTGAGTCGCTAGTAATGAGTAAATAATAGTTCAAGGGTATTGTTTTCAATATATAAAGTGCTACAACTTTTTAAATGATGTCTACTACCAGACTAAATAGATAATCAGAGATAAATTATAACATTCACCTGTGTTTGAGATTTTATTGAGACTAGCACGTTCGGTTGCTTCAAGTGCACCCAAATACCGGGTTAGATTGCGACACGCTTGTTTATCAGTCAGTTTCTGAAGAAAATATTTTTTTTTATTTAATCAATAAAATTTAAATTTAAGAATAATGTAAAGTAATTCATTAATCTTTTAATGTTGCCTGCCTGTCCACTGAAGCGGAGCTGTGAAAATATCGATCAATAGAGTTACATCTCTAGCAAATTTTTACTAATAAAATTGGTTGTCTAGATTTTTATGCATTTCTATTGGTCTTAATCTGTACAGCTCCGCTCCGCTTCGGTGGACAGGCAGCCTTACACCACGTGGAATAATGATGTGTTTTTATTTTATTCATTATTTCTAATCTGATTTGGAAAGGCCTGTCTAGAGACCGGACGTACATAACGTTCAATATTCAAAAAAAGGGCGCACGATATGAGCACAATAGAGTAATAATGGTTCAGTGTTAGGGGATTTTAGTGGACACCGCGTCGATCGTCGTGAATTCGAATGCAAAGAGCCTGAGCTTTCGGTGAAGGAAATCATCTCGATGAAGCCGTAAAATGGTGGTAAGTCATTTTCTAATGCCCGCCTGGCTAGCTACAACTACCCACAAGTTGAAAATCTGTGTGCAACGACCTATAAGTGTGTTCCGGCAGCTGCACTTGAAAGCCAGTTCTCCTAATATGCTTAACGATTTATGTGACACATTGTCACTAAAAATCAGGTGAGATTGTAGCCTGTAAAGAATTTAAACTATTCACAAAAAAACATGTTTTTGTTCTCGGGACAAACAATAGCATCCGAGGCTCCCTAGACGTTCATTTAAAAATATTGTTGATATTAAAATTACTACCTAACTGCTGAAAAAACAGCAAAGAATTCGAGGGGCATTTACTTCCCAACGATCAGAGCGTTATACTATCAGCTGTAGTGAAGTTATTTCGACGAATTACTTTATAAAAAAATAAATTAAAAAAGGGCTAAGAGATAATTTTAGTCACCAGAGACAAGTCGCGCAGCATGTTGGCTAGCACGGAAGCGAGGTGCACGTCGCGCGGCGGCGATAGTAATGCCAGCAGGCGGCACGCGAGTCCCACTTCTGAAGCGGAGGGGTTCCGGACTATGTTATGGCATACCATAGTCGCCATGCCAGCTTGACTGTCAGCCAACTATATATGCATATTTAGAATCAATAAATTGTATTACCACAACATAAGCGACAAAAAATATATGGGCTTCTATTATGGTAACTAAATGGCATATATAACACACAATTGAAAATTATATATTCATCACACAGTCACTCATGTGCGTGGATCTAACCAGCAACCTCTCGGATCAATAGTAGAGCTAACTAACACTGCGCTACGAAGCCTGTCAATACAAGGTAAAATAAAAATTTAAGAAACTCCCCACACAAGTAATTTATTTATTGAGACAAACACAATATCTCTGCAGTAAGTTGGTGAAGAGTTACGTATCCTGCAAATTCCAGATGATGCTGCAACACCAGCTCAAGGTTTCCATGTTCTTCTAATATCATTAAAGTTTTTTTTTAAATTAACTTTGTTTATTTAAAACAAAGTTACTGTATAATCCAAGTGACTACTAATAATTAAGCGGTCTTTGTCGTTTTGAATACCGAAATTAAAGATAAGTTGATGTCCCAACAATGTAAAAATTGACAGTATTAAGTACTTACTTCGTGATTAACTCTCGTAAGGGAGACAATGAATCTGACAACCGCTTCCTGGTCTATTTCGGCTAAAGGCGAACTTGACGGTGCGTCGGCAAGGGTGCGTAGGGTCGGCATAGTTGCTTTCTATTACAATTTTTATACATATTTTAATATTTATTAAACATAAATATAACATATTTATCTTAGTATTAAATAATAAAAAAATTTAATTCAAAGTAAACAACTAAAATAAAATAGATTACAATAAAACTAACATAGGTAGAAAATAATAGTTTAGCAAATAAATTAAAAACATAGAAAGTATGTGTAAAGACTTACAGAAAGAAATAAGTAATATTTGTACAGTTTGTACTTCTATATCTTAGAAACATAAGAACTAAGATGGAACTATTTTGTTTTGCGTAACCTGAAGAAACTTGATGAGGAAAATACTGTAGGTACCAAACACAAAGAAAAAAAAATCTATATAGGTATCATCAATAAGGAAGCACCAAACCAATCTATATTTATACAAGACAATTTATAACAAAACCATTTTCAATTTTTTTTCAGTTTATTGGTTAATCTATGAATTGCAAGGTACAACGTCAAATGATATTAAAATGGGGCCACCCTTGAGGTAACCCCTTTCCAAAGAAGAAAGAATCATCTTAATCAGTTCATAAACAATGAAGTTATGGCAGAACATCCATAAAAAAATACATAAGAATTGAGTAACTACCTCCATTTTTTTTAAATTAGGTTAATAAAGGACAACTGATTGACATATCAACGCACGGCCCAAACTATTGAGGCTAGAACCATATAAAAAGGCATGCGGGTTCCTTTTATACTGTAGGTGAGCACCAATGAAGAATTTTTAGAAATTTAGCCCCTAAGGTAACGAAAAGGGAGATGAAAGTTTGTATGAAAATCCGTCATCTTTAAAAGTAGATCTATGATATAGGTATTTATTAATTCAGTTAGAACGGGACATAAAAAGCATATAATATAGTACATTACAATGGCGCTAGTACTATATATTATATAATAGTAATAATACCTGTATTTGATCTTGTGCATCGTCCACACTAGCTGGGAACGTTTGAAAGAACACTCCTATTGTTTGACGCAACATGTCTTCATCAACTAAAATATTTACAAGACAATTTTTAACAAAAAGAAAACAAACTTCGTGGATTTTGAACAGTTCCTTGATGTATCTTCGAAATTGAAGGTACAATGCCAATGCAATTAAAATGGGACCAACCTTGAGGTATATCCTCTATCAAACAAAAAATAATCATCCGAATAGGTTCATAAACAAAAAAGTTAAAGCTGAAAATTCATTAAAATAAACATTGTAATTGAGTAACCTCTTTTTTTTTAAGTCGTATAAAAAAATCATCATCACAATAAAGAAGTTATTTAAAAAGTAGTTTGATTGTGTATAGTTTTTGTTATAATATGCATGCATATTGTAAAAATTCACACTCACGTTTTCGTTTTTAAAGTATAACTTAAAAATTAGTATAAATGAGATCCCATTTAATTTAGAACCTTCGTCTATGGTTTGTCCCAGAGCTATATAATATCTATGATAAATATAATATTGATATTTATACAGTGTACTATAGAAGCAGATAATTTAAAACACCGATATTGTGTACTAACTGGAGTATTAATCCCTTAAAATACACAACAATAAATAGGAACGAAACCGTAACGTAAATATTCTGGTTAATTATGCTTTTACCTGTAGCTGGGTTAAACCAGAGAAGTAATAATCTACTCAGTATAGAAGGTGACTCAAGATGTCCCAGATGGAGAAGTCGACACAAGCCTTCTACTACAATATGTCTGTAAGTAGCACACTGAAAGAAAAATCTTATTTACAATACACAAATGATACAATACAGTTGTCACAAGCTTTTATCATTTGTCTACAGCATAAATGCTTATTATACTTATTGTGATGATCATTATGGAGATAGACATATCATGCTATCGCTGTTTTTTTTAAAGTCTTTTTAAGATCTACAATAATATGTAATACATTAATTATACATATATCTTTTGGTTTACTCAACGTAATCCATTTAACCCAAAAGCGTTTTTTTTCCAAACCTAATCACCAGGCTTATGTATAAGAGATAGGTATATATATGGTGCCGCGGACTTTTGTTATGTTCTAAAGACCAATATTTTTTGTAAAACATTGTATTTACGTATCACTAACCATTACGCCAGCGCATTCGGATAAAGCAGTTCGGGAGCGCTTGTCCTCTGACTTACTTAACAAAAACCAATATTAAGTTTAGCTGAGAAGTGTAGCTTAATCTTAGATATACTATACTACTCTTCATGAATTTAGCTATCATATACATTAAGAATTTTCGTAATTCGACTGGCAGTTCCAAAGATTAGCTCGCTTAAACAAACATACAAACAAAAAACTCTTGCGCTTTATTATATTATTATTAACCTACGCAGATAACTTAGCTATGAATTAAAATTAAAAATAATGTAAATCAAATAAGTGGTTTTAAAAGAACATAAGCGGACATATAAACAGAGAGAGGTTGAGTTTTATAATATGTATGTATAGAAGATGTAGAAGTATAGATATAAAAAAAACAACCGTTGTATCCATAATCTCCAGTAATAATTTAATGACAGTGCTATGATCTGAAGACAACGCTAGCGTATTTTCCGATAAATTGCCTGTGAACAAAATATTTAAGAAGTATTGCATGAATTATCAAATATTTTTACTACTATTAGCCAAAGGTAGAATAGAGATAAGAGATTAACCGATAATCCCCCAACAAAGTCCAAAGTAATTCAGCCATAATATTTACCAGACACAATTTTAAAATGTTTCGCCAAGAACCAGATCGTTCTAGTAGTTGCAATTGAGAGGCAGTCGCTAGTCCGTTTGAGATAATTTATTACCATCTAAGACCACAGATTAAAGCCAAACGCTAAACTCGAGTATAAATATATTAAGTGGACTCTCAGATTGTTGATGAATGACACTTAATAAAATTTAAATGATCATAATTTTTAAATAAAAAAAAAACTACTACACTTTATCGTCATAAAAAGTGCTGCATCATAATATATCAAATGTTTATTTGAGATGTAGCATAACTTAATTTGGAAGTTGATTTTACGATTATCGATTCCTTTTTAGAGCTAAATATATCCGATTATCATTACAGTGATTTTAATTAGAACTAGAAGCTAAATGAGAGAGAGGTTTTGAAGCAATGATGGCTCAGTTGGTAGCGTGTACGGACTCCGCGTCGAACGACGTAAATTCGAATTCCTGCAATGAGCCTGAGCTTTCGGTGAAGGAAAACATCGCGATGTAACCATAGCATGGTGGTAGGGCTTTTCTAATGCCCGCCTGGCTAGCTACCACTCTCAAGTTGAAAATCTGTAGCCAAGCACCAATCACTATGTTTCGGCAGTTGCACTTGAGAGCCAGTCTTCCACTAGGCTTAACATGCTACCATCTTGAACCACATCGTCACTTAAGATTAGGTGAGATTGTGGCCACAACGTTAAACCTATAACTGTAAAAAAGGCACTTATCCCTGGTTGAGTGAGAGGTAAACTGTTTATATATTTTATTCGCATGCAATCAGAGAACCGACAAGGTAGGGCATTATTCTAAATGCCCGCCTGGCTAGCTAACACTCTCAAGTCGAAAATATATAGCCAAGTCCTCCATTAGTGATTAGTTTCCTCCATTAGCTTAGTTTTTTTGTGAGCTTGGTTTATTTGAGTTCCTTGAGGCCAACGGTTAAAAGTATTTCAAACAAAAAAAAGAAAAAAACCGAAGAATAAAAACTAGCCTTCATCATCTACTGCATCAATGTAAGTGCTTCGTTTAGTAGATACTAAATCACCGGATTGTCCTTCCGGAGGTCTCTCGTCGAACACTCGGACGCCGTGCACGCATAACAGATCCACTATGCACTTTAATGTTGTCGTTACTATACTCTCATTGGATAAATCAATTATCTAAAACAATATGGTAAAAATATCAACTAGAACATCTAATATACTAACTAGTCTGGCAGATGTAACCCAACAAACAGCGCCATCTATCCCATTGTGAGTTGTAGGTCTTGAGTTCAAAAAAAAAAAAATTGAAAAAAGTATTTTCAGTTTTTCCAAATTTTCTAGGTAACAGTAATTTTTTTTTATTTCTCTCTACTTAGGGCAGTCCGACAGGGAGAATAACTCTACCCTACAGAAGATTGCAGCCAAAAAACTTTGTTCCTACAGTGAGTAGTGTTTCCAAGAGCTCCTTGGGGTAGAGGGGTTCAAGGTCGGCAATGCGTTAGTTATACCTATGATATGAGAAGCGTCCATAGGTTACGGTAGCCGCTTACCATCAGGCAGGCCGTATGCTTGTTTGCCACCTTTGTAGTATAAAAAATGTAACCTCTCCTCAGTGTATATATATTCCTACTTATCTTTGTCGTAGCACACCAGGACATACGAAAAGTTCCACACTGTAAGGTCTTATATCAGATTCCTTTCTCAAGTGTTCTTTTGGTTGATTTTTAAAACGAATTCACAAAAAAAGCTCTTCAACATCGTTTTTGTTTGTTAAATATTTATAATATCGATAACATTTAAAACGATATATTATTCAATACAAAATAATACTTACATTCACAAAGAAGAATGGCTTATTTTCTATCGCAAAATTAACATCCAACATTCCATACAGTGCTACCGTCTCTAAAGCTGTTTCGAGGATCTCATGATTCTTGTAGATTTCGACCTTAATAAAGATAAATATTGTCAATAAATCCCCATGTATAAAGGTTACTTGTGTTTTAAATTACATTTGGCAACAATGAACACTGGGAATTCACCCACAGGTAGCAGATTTAGATTTCGGTGGAACCAAACTTTTAACTAACTAGCGGTGTCTCACACGACCTTGCACACGTTTATCATTCACTAATTATTTTCGCCCCCGTTATTTTATTTTTTACTAATCTGTGTTATATACAGTTCTTATATGACATATGCTTCCCGTCTACAAAATTCTGTCAATATCGGCTGAGAATGTTAATATTATAACTTTTACGATTTCTAACAAAATTATTAACAATTCGTATAGGTAGTCTATTAATAAACTGAAGGAATTACATAAGCTTCCCGTGTAAAAAATAAAATTTTTAAGGTTACAGACCAGTCAAACAAATTTAAATTGATTTAAGTGGCTTTAATAACAGATGTCTATTAGAAAATTTAGAAAAATATTTAGATGTCCAGGCAGAACAACAGATTTATTAATATGCAAATTATATATGTACAGTACTTTGTATCATACAATATTATATTTGGATTGTGTGAATACTGATGATATTTGATATAGGAGAATGGAAGAGGAAAGCAGGTGCATCAATACTATTTAGCGTGGGATAAGCAAGAAGAGGAAGTAAAATAAGAAAACATATTAAATAGTTATAAATATAGGATCCAAAAGTAATAATAATTCCCTCAGATTCATATAACATACCTCAAGTTCCTGGAATATTATACGCAACATTGGAGTCATAGTTTTCAACTGAGGTGTGTCTAATGCACAATTCAGTATTGTCAAGCACTTTCTCAAAGTTGCAGCATCTGATACATTCTCCTTTATTACCTACAATAATTTATATATACTAAGTATTAGCTGAGAACATTTAATTATTGGATGTACCATAAAGGACCTTTTAGCTTTATGTTTATCCTCGCGAAAAGTAGCGATCACCACTTGTAGTCGCGTCGAGACCGTGCGAGTTAAGGCACTACCAATGGAAGCTACTTACGGCAAAAAATGTATTTTCTGTCAAAATTCCTGAAGGTAACGCAGTATACGCATTTTGAAAGGGTTAATAAAATAAGATTTTTAAAATGTTTTGCCTTATTGCTATTTTGCATTACTTACGATAAACCATATCATGCTTCAATGCTCTAAAATAAAAATGAACCGCAAGTAACAAGGAAAATTTCATTTGAAATGAAATAAATGAAAGACCACAAGTTGATGTGAAAGAAATATTTTGTATGGAACGGTTATTCCGTATCCTGAGTTGCCATTATATTTTTGAGACGTAAGCAAGTTTCCTGTTGTACCTAATAATTGTAATATTACTTTTATGTATGGTTATTATCAAATAGTATAAAATAATAACAGGTTGGCCGATGTGCGCGCACCACGCAAAAACTATTGGATAGATTTTGATCTTTTTTTGTTTTACTCCTTAGATACTTGGTCCTTATAAAAAAAAAACGCGATATCATCATAAACAATAATTAGGCAGCTAACGCGCGCGGAACCGCGAGTACAGCTAGTTCATAATAATATGTCAGGGACAACAAAGTGTGGGTAAAAGTGGCTAAAATAGTTGCATTGGCCCACGTTATGTATTATCCAATTATAAACATATATTTAAAGAAATATAAAAAATAAGAATCAATTTTTCATTATAAATATTCTCAGATGAAATAGTTTTAAAATTTTAAGCCCAGGTTTTCATCCTTTTGGTTCAGATCGGTATGAATTTAAATTAAATACATACATTTAAGGATGGACATGGTTCTGCAGGTTGAACATTCAAGTCTTCCAATTTCTTTTGAATCTCCTCTACCTGGAATAAGATAGTAAATTTACTATATATAAACCAGGCTACAAAAGAAAGTTTTTATTTTTTTAAATTTAACTTACTGTGTCTATATTATTTATTGCACTAGCTTACCTTTGCTTTACATTCAGCGGCGAGAGAATAATTCTGGTCCCTTACCGCCTCTTCTTGCGCTTCTATAGCAACGTTCAAAGAAACGCGTAGTCTTGCCCTCTGAAAAAATATGGCACGGTTACAATAAAAAGTATTTTACAGGAAATTAATGAAATCATTTTGGAGAAACTATGTGATTTTTTGTGACAACGCCATTTATATACTTTCATTTCTTATAACAATTATTCAACCATCATTTTAAAGCTTATTATTTTCCCGCAATTGTCGAAAAACAATTAATGTTTTCTTAAAAAATACATAGGCAATGTCATCTCTTGATGGACTGTTTCTTAAGGACTGGAGTTCAAACTCTATATTTTCTAATCTTTTAATAGCGTTACGACAGATCAAGTTCCATAATATCACAATACAAAAAATAAAACTAACTTTTAATTTAACTTCGGACGTCTCGACAGGCGGTGGTAATACTTCCGGTAAATCTGTATCAGGTGGATCGCGTAGTGCTGTTATAACTCCACTGATAACTTCAATACGCGATGAGACCTCGGGAACTACAAGTTCTAAAGCTGATACGAAAGCGCGTATAACTTCAGGATTTAGAGGTCCATAATCTCCTGAAGAAAGCATATCGTTACTATTAGAACCAGCTAAATTATTAAGAAGGAAACAAAAATCCCGACTGCAACAAAAACCGCTTGACAAAATATTTTTTTTCTTCTAATTTTGTTTTTTATTTTATTCCCAGACGTCATAATTAAATATAATATAGCCTATGTCACTCCTACAATTAAGACGAACCTAACGACACCTCGTATGCTAAAATCCAACAACCCGTTTAGGCTACAAAGTGTGCCAAAGATTTAGGGCATATACAATCTGTATTAAAAACCCCGTCGGATCCGTGAAAGTGTTATTAGGTATCGAGATTATATTCTGTTTATGTTATGTATCTATATAAGTAAAAAAAAAAACAAATAAAATGTAAAAAAAATTACTTATATGATGTTGTGCAAGTGTTGCGCCACGCGTCCTTTATCTAACATCATCATGATGACCCTAGTTGATCACGGGCTCCGTTTATCACAGTAATTTTTTTTTCTTCAGCTTTGAAAAGAGCGCTCTATTTGTCGTGGGAGGATAAATATTATGACGATCATACGAAGAGGATTGTAAGATGATGGCTTTAACGAATATGCTGTTCCATGTTCCTACCACCAACAACAACACATGTCTGACAATGTCTCACGAGGTTGTCACGGACGCTTTGTAACACATTTAATTTTGTCAAATGCTGCTACAATACGCAAACGCATTTCAGCTTCGGTATTATATAGGTCTGCGTAAAACCTGTTTTTTTTTTAGCAAGACTGCATTAGTACGATGTGTTTCTTGGCTGTGAACACTGAACATTGGCCGTAGTAAACACACGGTTTTGCAAACGTTGAAACCCACGGTCTTCTACCCAAACACATTAACTTATTAAAATACCTACTCTGTGGTTAGAATACGACATTTCGGGAAAACAATCACAAAAACGCAACGGAACACAACTACTCAGAAGCAATATTTTCGCGAAAATGACCCTATTATTAAAATTAAACCAAAGCTATGTAAAGGTCGGGAAGTTCGTTACATGTGCCTAGGGATGGTAGACAATATCACAATAATCCTGGTACAAATGTAGCCAAAAGTGGACCACTTGAAAAAAAGTTGGTACAACTCATTGGGGTCGCCCCGAACGACCTTTTTTAGTGGTGGGAGATCATCATTCTTATATCCGAGAAATTTACTTATTACTAATATTGATAATTAATTATGAAATTAGTAACAAACAAATTTTCATAATCTAATAATGTTACTAATTAGTACAATTAATTCTTGTTCAGTAGTAAATCATAATCCCATCAAAAGAAGTTCTATATATTATGATTTTTTTTTCTCCTCCGGGATGAAAATTTCACTTTTAGGCACTTTTAATGGCAAATGTGCGCATGCGCGTACTTTACTTTATCTCCCGGTAACCTAGAAACTGCGTGTTTATATATAAAATATATAAACTTTTATATAAACTTACATCCCGGAGGAGAAAAAAATTGTAAACGCACCTAGGGAGAAAAGTAGGACATTCACGCCCGCGCGTATGGTTGTCGTAATATACTATATTTGGTACTTGGTACAAGTCACTGAAACCTGGTACGTGTACCAGGAAACTCGTAGTGCGCCGCGAGGGGCGCAGCGCTATGCGGCCATGCGGTTCTTCTGAACTGACGCGGCCCACGGTACCGCCTCACGATCAAACGTACCGCTGCGCCGCGCAGGGGCAGACGACGATGTTATCACGTTTTAAAAATTTGTTAAATTTTAGGGTAACTAAAACTAAATATGTTAAATTTAAATTACAGTAACATTATTATTTTGATAATAAATAAAATTTTGTTATTTCTTTTGGTAATGTCATTGTCAATGAGGTTTTTATACATATTGTATATACATACGCTCGAAAAACATAACCCTTCTTTTTCGCAGTCGGGTAAAAATTGGGATAGCTTGGGAAAAATGTATTAAAATAAGCCCTTTTCCCACACGTAAATAAATACTTAATCACTTGAACACAAATAAGATTTTTTTTTGTCTGTATGTCCAGATTCACATCACAAATGGCTTGAGATTTTTATGAAAATTTGTACACGGAAAGCATTTTTATAAACCTATGACTTACATTTAGACATCACCTACATCATAAAAAAATAATTCACGAAATATTAAATTTGTATTCATTCCATATCTGATTGGCTATAATAATCGTCAATAATACTTTTATATATAATTTAAAAAATCAACAGATTTTAAAGAAATTATGTAGGTTCACAAAAAGTATATATTGTCAATAATACACGTAAAAATAAAATTACAGTAAGAAAATGCTAAGGCTTCTTGAGTAGTTCAATCTATCACTTAGCTCATAAACTCAAATAAACAATACACTCATTCATACACACCGTCTCTCTCACATTCGCGTAAACGGTACCATACACACACCCACGCAAACACTGTCCCTTATACATGTTCTACTATGTAACAGTTTTATATACTTGATAGAAGGGCACAGGAATCCGGAATACAAAATTGTTTTTGTCCAGATCCAATGATCCCTTATAATGGTACTGTAATTATTTAATAATCATTACTATTATTATAATTAAAACTTGTGCGGAGACACGGGGCACCGCTACTATCTTATAATGTTGTTGTGTATACCAGTAAGAACATCAGTGATGAGTGTTTGCAAGGCCGCTCGGACCATAGAGTCTGTCACGTCGTAAACACGAAGCATGCTGGCGAGCTCGTGAAGCACATACTGACGAGTGCTGAACGCAACAGGCTTCTCACTCTCAGATGGACAGGGTGATTCCACTATACTGTGAATTCATACACTTTGAATATTTTTAAAGTGGAACTTTTTGGTTCGATAATTTTTTGGACAAGAATTGTGAGTGAAATTTTAATGAAGCGTTACGTTTTGTCACATTTCGTTACATAAGAGAGAAGTAAGACATAATGTAGAGAGGAGGAGAAAGACAGCTATACATTTACCGCCATCTACTACTGTTTTTTTTTATCGCTTTAGTTTTTGGCGTTGTGGCCATTTTTTTTTGTGACAAGTGACGATGTACAGCTTGGCAATAAAGAGTTGACCGTGGTGACAGAAAGAAGAAACTAAAAGTTATTTATTTGGCAACATTACAATTGCTGTCAAGTGTTTGTAGCAGTTTTGTTTTCGACAATAAACATTTAATTTTTCATTACCTATAAAGGTTTTACGGCCTTTATTTTACACAACTGTCCTAGTAAAATGAATAATACCATCTGTAGTAGTGCTAGAGTAGTTATATATAAAGTTTTTATGCGATGTTTAGAAGAATCTAAAGCCGGTTTGATTTTAGAGATTGACAATGTTTACCGAAGAACTGTTGATATGATAGGTATTTATTAATTCTGTGGGGGCCGGATACTAGGAACGGCGAATTAAATCCTTCGATAGCTTCGCAACCTGCTGGTCCCAGGACTTTCTATATCCTATTGAATAGGTAGTTGTTCAGGTCCACCAAAATAACTGAGCCCGACAGAACAGTCCAGACTTACCTAGGGATCGCCGTTGATGTTGTGTCCGTGTCCGGGTGCCAATCCACACTTTACTCTAGCGGCTGCCGTTGTCCGAGTTATTGTATTTGATTAGTGACACACAAAACTGTTCCACCACGAACAAACTGAGGCAATCACAATACTTAATAAACTGGGAAAAATGATAATACTGCTCCGAACATTCCGACCAGTCCGACGTCGAAAAACCGTTTTTGAAGAGCGCGCCCCCAAGCGTCGAAACACCGAAACAACCGGAGCACAGATTAAAATAGTGTTGCCTGAACACATTTTATTTCATTTTATAAAAAGAAAAAACTTGTATTATTACTTTTACAAAAACTAGTTTTGCCAATATTTTTTTATTGTTTTGTCTACATATTCGATTTTGAGGTTAAACTGTAAAACTTATACGCTAACACTGCATATGTTTGATACTTGAGTACCTTCAACATTTTTTTTGTCAATTTTGTGTTTTGTTGTGTTTTAGGTATAAGCGTAAGCACAATAAGAAGAATTGTAAGAGAAGGGAGAAGGAGAACTACACCCGGAAAACATAGGCGAGGACGCCTAAGAAAAGATTTAGATAATTTTGATCTATGCACTATCAGACAAAAGGTACATTTCAGCTATATTGTGAAAAAGCAGGCATTTACAAATTTTTATCACTTCTAGTATTACCTACTTTATTCTACTTATCTAAAATAATTTTCTCATTTATTTTCAGGTGCCTTCTTAGAGAAGTTTGTTACCTGTACTTTGAGAAGATCTAGGTTTTAATTGCAGCCGAGAACATCTAAGAAAAATATTAGGATCACTAGGTTTTTCATATAAGAAATGTCAGTCAGATAGATCTGCTCTTATTGAGAAACCTATTATAGCAGCAAAGAGCAACAATATCTTAAAACAATAATAGATATTAAAAATTTGCCACCAGAAGTACAGAAATAAATTATTTACTTGGATGAAAGCTATATATATTCCTAATATAAATTGAAAAAGTATTGGCAGTCAATTGATGCTATTGGACCCCGACAAACATACTGAAGGACAAAAGGTACATTACTGTACATGCTGGCAGCGAGAAAGGGTTTGTGCCAAACATCCTTCTGATATTCAGTGGCACAAATACATTTGAAGACTATCATTCAGAAATGAACAAAGTTAACTTTTCAAAATTGGTTATAGAAAAATTATTTCCCTATCTAACAGAGGCATCTATATTAGTTATTGATAATGCCCCTTATCATTTGGTGGTTTTAAATAAGGCTCCAATTAGTGCAACAAAGGTTGGAGATATAAAGTTGTGGCTATAAAATAGCCTTTGATGGTATTCTTTACGCAAGCCAGTAATTAATGCTTGTAAAAAAACATAAATCAGAGCCGATTTATAAAATAGATCAAATTTTGGGGGATCATGGTCATACTGTAGTACGTTTACCGCCTTATAATTGTTACCTAAACCCAATTGAATTGATTTGGAGAATTGCAAAGCATAAGATCGCTTCAATCAATGTGGGATCTACTGATATAAAGATACTTTATGAAAACTTACGTACCTATCACTTATTTTATTTATATCCATAACTACTCTTTTGTATTTACAGGTGGCGGCAGAACAAGTTTTTCAAAGCATTTCTGTGGACTATTGGAAAAATTGTAGTCACATATTATCAAAATTGAAATGGAGAGATAGGTTGTCAATCTTAGGGATGACGGCAGTAGCAGCGGTGACATAACATTAGCATCTGAATACGAGCATCACGATATTGCAGGACATTCACATGAAGGCTTTTCGGGGATAGAGTATCTCGATAAATATATTTTAGATTAAGAATAAAATAAAATTAAAATTAAAAATCCTAAAAATATGTAATTTTATTGCATATTCCTGTAAATACTTGCAACCCTTGCTGACAGTTGCTGATGTTACAAATGACGTCAAACGTAAAACCAGCCTGAAGAATAAACTGATAATATAAATAAGCCAAGTTAGTCAAGTAAAGTTTGTTGCTTTTTTACATCCAAGCCAAAATTTAGATTAGGGCTTGGCTTGGAAATTAGCGCAAAATACTTTAAATGATGAAATCGTACCGAAGAAGTTCCTTACGGTTAAACGATATTTAATCATATGTGCATTTAATATGTACTTAAATTCTGGTATTTTAAAATAAATAAAAAGTATCAAAACTGATATATTAGTATAATTTAAGGTGGCCACATTAGCGACACTAGCGCTCTTATTTATTTTCAACTCTTTTTTGCCAAGCTATATCCCAAGATAGTAGCACGATATGCCTATTGGAAGAGTGGTTCTACAGTGCAGCTGCCGGAATACATCTACTGGTGCCTGGCGATTGATTTTCAACTTGAAGATGTTAGCTAGCAAAGCAGGCATTAGAAAAAGCCTTTCCACCATGCTATGGTTTCATCACGATGTTTTCCTTCACAGAAAGATCACTCATTGCAGGGATTGGAACTCACGTCGATCAACGCGGTGTCCATACACGCTACCAACTGAGCCATCATCATTGTACTTGTTCGCAAGTACAACCTAACCTAACCGAGCACCGCCTAAGCGTGCGTGTAACTTTGACGGATGTTACATCTGGTGTATCGTGGTCGCGATTCACTCAGACAATGTCGTATCAATCACAAAATAACAACATAAATAAAATAAATACAACCACATTTAATGCATAATACGAATAACAGGCTAGGACCAGTATCCTTATAGCTAAATCTACTTACGCTCTTATATATCCTATGAGCACTATTAAATCAGGTACTATGGTTTGAAGAGTGTCATCGTCGTCTATCTTCTGTAAATGTTCAGACAAGTGTCGCCAGTACCACGCCGTCTCTTTATTTAATTTCTCTGCCGAAATTAGTCGTAAATCTTTATCAGTTGGAAGCCACTCTAGAAGCTCGGAGATAGGCAGACGTCTGTATAAACATTATATTTCATTAATTACTAAAACTTTAATAATGAAATAAAAAAAAAAGAAAAAGTGTTTGAATATTTGTAGATTATGTTCTGAAGAACAACTACGTAATTTTCAAATGATTTCTTTGGTGGAAAGTTTGCAATTGCTTTTAACAACTACATTACTATTTGGTGTGCAATAAAATATTATACTTGTCTTAATAACATTATCAGTCAATTGAGAAAACAAAAGCACTTTATAAGTAAAATATCCATATCATAATTATCCGTAAATTACAACACGCAGAAGTAGACACTTTAGTGAAGTCATAAATCCGTAAACAATGTAGAATCAACCTTAACTGATCAGTGGCGGACTTAACCCATCGGAGCCACTGCCTAATTAAATGACGCCCCCCAGGCTTCAGACTGTTACGACTATTGCTTAAATAGAAATTTTGGGATTCAGAGCTACCTCTAGCTGCTGATATTAGAAAAGTAAATTTAGCTGTGGGACTCCCAGCCATTGCCTTTAGCCATTGGCAATAGAAAAGTGGAGTCAGCTGTGACTTCCAGGTAGACCTTTTGTGGTCCTATCTTTAGCCGTTGAAAATCAAAAAGTAAAGTAGATACTCCTCCTAGTGATACTACTAAGCAGAAGAACTTTTTTTGGAGAATTTAGGAAAACTTATGTCCTACATTTCATATAATTTTCGGAACCAGTTCAGTGACTTCCACATATATAAAGGAAATTTTTAGAGCATTGCAGGAGAACCGCTGAATCCCCGCACCACTCTTAGTCTGCAATTGTAACTAATACCAACACTAAGCATAACAGGGCACAACAGTAGTGTAACTTATTGGAAAGATTAATTTAGTACATAGTCTAAAATTTAATTTATTTTTTAACAGTTCATTTTTTTCTTTCTGTATTAAAAGTTAATTATAATAAAATACAAAACTGTTATTGCAATAAAATGTACTGTAAATTTATATTATATTAATTCATGATGGAAGAAATAGGATTATTTTTAATCTAAATAATTAAAAATAACTAAACATACTTGAACAAAGATTCTAGCAGTTTCCCAGCTACATATTGAGAATCTTTAGCATCATGCGCATTGTCCAGTCTAATTGCTTTCAATAAGTCAATAATATTGCCTTTGAATGAACTCAGCCAGCCTGGGATTAAAATCTCTTCCACCACTCGTCGTACCCTGGGAGATCTCTCTGTGAGTCCTACCTATAAAAACCATAAAATGAGTTAGTAAAATAATTTAAAATTAATTAGCATGTTCATCGGTCATAAATTTTATAATAAATTAGCTTGTTCTGACCACGGTAGATGTTGTTATGCCCTTTCCAGGAGTCAACTCAATCATAAAACCATCTATCGCGTTCAGACATGGTGTTGTGCGGTTCTACATATTACTATATAATCTATATTAATAAATGTGTGAAATTAAATACTATGAATCCATATAAATATATATACCTTAATTGTAAAAACGCGTTGCTTGACCCGCAACTGTGTTACATTTATACCTGCAATGTATAGAAATGCTGCTCTTCTAACAGCTTCATCGACATCGCAGAGTCTTTCCAAAACAAAGGGTACATTACGACTGCACTTTGCTACTGACATCACAACAGCTCTGTAAAGACAACATTGTGATTTTCAGTGATGGACATGTCAGTCCCATCATAACCAAAACATAGCATCACACAACTAGTTTAGTCCACTAATGGCAAACTTCCACAAAATCTTGGCCTCCTCACTTGCAGGTGTAGCCAAGATCCCGTGAAAGATGCCTTGGTTCATAACATTCAATTTAAACTGACTTATAACTTATTTCTGTTGAAGATTGTTCCGTTCACATTCTGGCTTTTTTTGTGGATCTGCCACTTCAAAATTTTATAAAGTATTTTTACAGGAATTTCGTTATATGTCTTATATTAGTAACTTGGGGAAAAAACCCAATTTATACATATAAACATGGAAAGTAAAACATTATCTAAATACAAAATGTCATTCAAATAATTCAAGAAATTCATTACATCACCTAATAGTATTAGATTAGAACATAACTTATTAATTTAAAAAAAGTGACCATTTTAGTCTATATAAAACTAATAACTTAATATTGATAAGTAACAAAAATACAACAGTATCAGTAAAAAAGTTTTAAAAACATTTCTCTGTGGCCTACCTCTCTAAATTAAGATAAATTTATATGAAAATATAGCATATAACAAGACAATTTTTAACAAAAAAGAAAACCAATGTCAATGATTTTGAAGAGTTCCCTTGTGATCTTCGAAGTCCAAAGTCTAATGCCAATGAAACTATAAGGTGGCCCCACCATTGATATATCCCCTATCCAATAAAAAAAGAATCATCCAAATTGGTTCATAAACAAAGAAGCTATGGCTTGACATCCATAAAAAAAGGAAATATACATTCGAATTGGGTAACCCCTTGTCTTTTGTTAAAGTCGGTTAAAAACGAGAAAAAACTGACTATTGTTTACCTTCTTACAGAAGAACTTGGATCACAGCTCATATGGAAGCGATAAGCACGTGTCACTTCATCATCAGACTCCAGTGGGTTTTGCAAGCGCTGTAAGGCTTGTGCAGCTCGGCATCTAACTGCCCCACGTGTATCTTGTATTCTTTGAATCTACTTATGACAAGATTAGCATAAATACGATATTTATCCAATATACATTGTTAATTTTGAGGAATAAGGGGCGTCGACATCTTTACAACTGAGACGCCTAAGCCAACCTCACATGCACATGGTGCACCATGCTGAGTAACGAACGAGGAAATAGCGATAGCCGGGTGGTAGGGTTGTTTTGCCCGCCTGGGTCGCAACCACCATGCACGTCGTGATAAGTCCGTCATAGTGACTCGCTTTTGCGTGTCGTGTTTCGGAATCAGCCTGTGTATATCTAGTTAAATGTATGCAAGCCGGCCGTTACTCACCGATAGTCACTGTTGTGTTTGAATTGTACTGTGCTTACCATCAGAAGTAGTATTGTCAATTTGCCATGCAAAACAAAGTACATATATTTTAGAAAAACTGTTATCTAATATTAATATTATAAGGATTGAGCTTATGACCCGGTGCTGAGTCTTGCTGAACTGAAGTCGGATAATGTCCACGTTGTACTCTGCTGACTAATTGGGAAGCTTTTATAGAGCTTCGAGCATAAACTCGGGTCATTCTGATTGTTAAAAACATTGCTCAATAGTAAAAAAATTCTCGTCAGTAAATAACATAAGCGTACGGCTTAAGAAGTTTTTTTGATTTTACCACCCTATTTATTTTTAAATTATCAGTTAAATAATGACCAGTGCATCTCTTATAGGATGCAAGTCCTAAGTGAACGTTTAAAATACGCGACTTGGTTCTTGGTGCTATATTCATTTCCCGAGATAAAATCTTTTGCTTTCGGACAGGATTTCTTCGAATTCTTTCCTTCACTGCTTTGATCGCCTTTTTTGAACGAATACTACGTGGATGTACGTGTCTTTTTCTGTCACAATCAGAGGTTTGATTGTACCTATCAATAGCCCGGTATACAAACATTCGACTAATATCAAGAGGAGGTAGAGTTTCAAAAATTGCATTTGGCTCCCTACCTACTTTATCACCCCACTCCATTTTAATATCACAAAAATATTTAATACCGATTGGCACGAAAATGAGAAAACACAATGAATATTCATATAAGTATAACAGATTCCAAATACAAATATAGTATTATGTTTTTTTTTTATTGTAACAGTATTTATGGCCAGACTAAGTATAATAAAACGAAAAGGTTTTTTTTGATTGTTTGGTTGTTTAAACACGCTAATCTCTGGAACTACCAGTCGGATTCGAAAAATTATTTTTGTATATGATAGCCAGAGTCTCGATGAATAGGATAGGCCATTTAAGATTAGGCTATACAACTCTCAGAGAGCCTTAAATATTGATTTTTGTTACGTAAGTCGGAAGTCAAGGCCCTCCCGAACTGCTTTAACCGCGTGCGCTGGCATAATCGTTAATGATACCGAAATACAATATTCTACAATAATGTTGGTACCTAGTATATCTAAAAAAGTATCAACTATGGCATATGCCTATCTCTTATGCATAAGCCACAATAATGTATTTTGTGAAAAAGATTTGTTGAAAATTAAAAAGTGATTTATAAGCATTATTTTTAGACATGGCATGTTCATCCTTACAAACAAAAGTTACTTCATCATAAAGACAATTTTATAAAGTTAAATTTTGCTCTTTAGAATATGCTATTTGGACACATAGTTTAGGAGATAATGAAAAATTCAAATAATTTGTACTAGCAGGAAGAACCATTATGATAGACTACATGGGTGGGTTGGTGGAGCGGTGTTTATCAGATAAAATTAACAAGGATGAATCTGAGAGACACAGCTAGTATCTAATATAATAATAATATCAGCTTAAAAGAGTCCCACTGTTGGTCAAAGGCCTCTTCCCAGGGTAAGGTAAGGGCTTAATCACCACAGCAGCCTATAATATATTTGCAATTAAAAAAACTGAGAAATCAACAGTTCTATATACTACACTCACAAAAATGCAAAAGAGAGAATGCTATATTAACTCTATTTGATTAATAGAGTATAGTTTAGCTATTTTTTTTTTCACTTAGTATATATAACCAGGTTATAGATTTATCTCAAAGTAGCATGTACAGAATAATTTGCAAATCTTATAATATGCAAGTTCAAAGCAATTTTAAATGTTGATGAATATAAGTATGAAGGTTTATTGGTTATACAAAACAAACCTGTGATTCAAGCAACTTGTCACATAAATCATCATCTAAAGAAGCATCCTCACCAAGAGCGTTCAATACAGCAGCTAGTAGCTGACTAGCCCTGAATCTAACAGATTGCCCGGATACACATTGACACTGAAAAGGAAGAAAAAACGTTGTACTAAAAAACCTTTGTACATTACATATTTGTAAAATGTCTTTACTAACATATTATGCTAAATTTACTAACAATTTCAATCTAAAATGAATTCTTCTTCTTTTTCTTACCCTTATCCCACACTAGACAGGGTCGGCACAGCACATTTTCATGTATTATACTATTCATTTTCGTGCTGTAATAAGATTAGGCTTAAGTTTTACGACCGGCCGCCTACTTGGGAATAGCATGTTTGACATAAGTTGGTCACCAAAAAAAAGTCCCTTAGTTGCCTTCCATGAAGAAAGGTGGCTATTCCAAGCTGGGAACAACATGACTAAATATATCTAATATTAATTATATAATACAAATAAAAAGTATAAAACTAATAATACCTAATACATAAAATTAATATGATATACAAAATAGCAAGATAACTATGGTTGTCATAAGCCCAGGATCATCAATTACAGCAGTATCCATCCATCAGGTAATGTTCATATTGAAGCTCCTAGTAATATGAGGGACAATTTTATTGATAACTAATGATAATGTATCTTGTTGTTATATATAAATATTTTGTGCACCAGCTGGTAATTTGATTGACTCTGTTAATTTTGTAGGCATAATTGAAATTGATTATTCATTCTGATATATTTATTATCTCTCTGATGCCACATACATTACCCTTGCACAGAGCGCTTTTTTGATTATTGGATTTAATTTTTTTTTAAACAAATTACAAAAGTTCATCCACCAATGACATCATGACAGCCATCACAAGTCCTTTCTAAAGTGAGTATATCATGATATCCACATTGCATTGTTTACAATAATATAAAAAAAATATGCAAAATTATCACACTGAAAGTTCCAATTTGTTCCAATTAACCAAGATAAACTAATTAATCTATTACATTATTAAGTATTTTTGTGATATGATTTAGTTATTTAAATAATTTAAATTATATTACTACAGTTATTTAAATAATATAAAAATTAGTACCACCAATAATGAAAATTGAGGTGAATTGTGTAAAGTATCAATTTTCTAAGCTCTATATTTAGAGCATTACATCTCGAAATGGATATTTACATGAAAAAAATCTATACAAGAGATTGTTTGAACACACTAATCTACGGATCTCCCAGTCAGATCTTCACCTTCCTTTTATTTCATGGCAACTGTGTTCTTGCACAATTATGCTAAAGCCATGTGTATAAAATATTTTTCCAATTATCATGCAACCATCAAACATAGCTTTAAAAACATGGCACATCAGTCCATTCTTAAAACATTCCAGGGAATTTATAATAAAGCAAGTTATAATAAAGCATGTTTCCAGTTATTATTTATAATCCAATTCACATGTACACAATAACCAAAATACATCACATAAAATGCCACCAAAATTACATAATATAGGGGAAAAACACAAGTTTATGACTTAAAAACCACCACATAACATTTCAAGATATCACCAAATACTCTATGACAGATTTGAAAAAGTATTTTTGCATTTTGTACTCTCTTTATTGAAAAGGGCTATGGACTATATAAAATCATTCTAAGGCCCTTAGGAGCAAAGCAATCACCTTAAGGTAGGTCAGACAGTAAGCTAAACAAGAATGGATTAACAGCGCAACTAGGCCACAAGGTACAGCAAATAGTGCCCGACAATAGCCAAAAAACTAAATTGAGTGCAACCGCAGGACTCATGGTCTAACATAACTTTTTAATTAACCCTACAAAAAGGGCTCATGTACTAACAAGTATTATAGTACCAGCTCATACCTACAACTTGGATATTTATTACCATGCAATAAAACGTTGCTGAATGCACAGTGCTTATAAAAATCATAGTTTGTTAAAGCTTTAATAACACTTCATTGAATGAAGATAATTTTTTTTTTCCAAGTATCTAAGCAATAAAACAAAAAAAAGTTTAGTAAATTCTATTCAGTAGTTTTTGCATGATGTGTGCACAAAAACAAATCTCTATGTATCATTTTATTTATATAGATTAACATATGTACTCTATACAAGCTAATGTTAAGATGTATGTACTAGATTACTTACTTCAAATATAATATTAAATATAAATTGCAGGAACTCTTCTTCATCATCAAGAGAAGTGCAGAATGTTGCTACAAACTGTATAACTCTATCTACATTAGCACTGGTGTCACCAAACGTAAACAAATACATGAGAGCATTTTTGAAGCTCTCTCGAAACGAGTCTTCACCCAGCTGTAACATTGAAATAAGTGCTTAGTAACGAAATCACCAGTACATTTTCTGTAAAATAAATTTTAAGCTAACAAGCTTACAGCTTGCCTGGAAATCATTCTAAGCAATAAGGCCGCCAAATTATACACAAATAATGTAAACAGTTGTGTAAATGTATTGTGCAATAAAGTTTTATTATGAAAAATAATTAAAACTGAAATGTAATGTATTTTTAATATATAAATATTACATCATAGCAAACAAGATTAGTAGTTTACTTTATATAATTTATACGTCCGATAATATTGATACGGTTATGAGGAAATATATATTTACCTACCTTTTTATACAGTTTCGTCATTTCTTTCACGTACTTCTTGTGTTGTACAACATTATACTGAACATTTTGTAAAATTTTAAACATCGTCGGATCATTACGCGGGTTTGGTGTAGTTTTTACCGGTTGAACAATCTCGACATTCGTCAGAGGCATTTTGCTGGGTATCAATGCTTCAATTGAAATATTAACAACACATAAAACACAAATTACAAGCAAAAATGAAAAATGCAACCAATCCAATTTCCTATTTCAAAGATCCAATCTCAACGGTTATTAGACACGTCAGTGTGACCCTTTCAAAATTATGTAATATATTTTTGCCCCCTAGTAGGGCCGCAGAGGAGAGGATAACAAAATGTCTGGCCAGTTAGCCAGTACTAAAATATAGTAAATGAAAAATATAATTCTACTAAAAGTCAATTATTGTTAGAACCATATTTAAATAAGAATAAAACTAATTATTGTCTATGGGCATTTCGGTTCTATGTTAACTCTATGCTAAGGTCTGGGTCTGTGACCAAATTTATCTCTGGTGACCAACGTCTACATGTGTGTCGATGGTTCTATTTAATGTAGTCATGGCTATAATCTATGGCTATAATGTCGTATGTCGTATCTGTAACAAACTTAATCATTTTGCATCAGTTTGCCGTTCCAATAAAATTAGTAATGTTAATGTATCGCAAGAAAATAAAAGTCCTGAAACATATTTTCTAGGTTTATTGTATATTATGAATAATTGCAACACACATGTAAAAAATCCTTTTCAGACACAAATATCTGATATCATATCCATTAACTTCATAATGGACACAGGTGCTGACACTAACATAATGTCATTTATCACATCTAAAAAACCTGGTCTTTCAACTGACATTCTAGTAAAAAGTATTCACAAATTATCTACATTCAGTGGTGAAATTTTACCTAGTGTTGACAAGTGTCAGGTCAATGTAAAACATAATAACAAAATATAAATAGAATTATGAACTCGGCGTGTTAGAGTAAGCGGACTTTATTACTCTATGAAAATATACAAAACAATTTTTTACATACTGGATATACCTTGTCAAAATATAATTGGTCGTAACAGGTGTGATGAAATGCACTTAGTCCGTCGAATTCATTCTGTCAGTTTTGATCCTAGTCTACCTGAAAAAGATATAACAAAAGGAAATTCAGATCTTTTTAAAGGAATAGCTTGTCTAAAAGATTTTGAATGTCACTTAACTGTTAAGCCTGATGCTGTTGCATCTGTAGATGCTTGCCGTAGAATTCCATTCAGCCTGCTCGATGACCTGAAAAAAGAACATAAAACATAAGAGAAAAATGAAATAATAATAAAAGTAGAAGAGCCTACTCATTAGGTTAGCTCTATAGAACTTACCTCTAAAAAGAATGGTTCCCTAAGACTCTGCATAGATCCCCGTAAATTAAATAAAGCTTTAATGAGACCGCATTATCAGTTCCCATTAGAGATTAAATTAAGTCTAGTTTGTCAGAAGCTTGTTACTTTTCTACACTTGATGCAAACAGTGGCGTAGCTAGCAAAGGAGGCACCCGGGGCGGATTTTATAGGTGTCACCCCAAAATTCAATCGAAACTGTTAAAATAAAAAAAGTTATAATCATTTACGTTTTATTAAAATACGAGTACCTATTACAAATATTTGAATATTATGTGAAACAAATTACTTTGTTAAAAATTAAAATTTCTTCCTTCTAGCTTTGACACTAGCGATTTTCGAAATCACGTCTTCAAAATTTATATTTTGTTTTGCTTCATGTTCTATCGTTAAAATACCAAGATTGCTTAATCTGGTTTCAGTCATTGTAGACCGCAATTTGCTGAAACTTCTCTCACATGAAGCAACTGATGCACATATTGTTATAAATAACTTTAGTGCGACCGTTAGTTTCGGAAGAGATTCTGTAAAATCCCATTCCACATTAAATTTCAAAAAGTCCAGTGTCACCCAATTAGAGACAGTAATATTAGCCGTTTTTAAATGTCTTCTCAATCTTGGTATTTCTAAAAGGAGTTCTGTTTCTGACACTTCATCGTAAAGGTTAGTAAATTTTGATATTTGCAAATTTTAACTGTTCAGTGTTTGCCGAAAGCAAGGTCTTTGACTGCACAACTTCAAACAATGAAGCTACGTCTTTAATGGACTTTACTTTTGTTTCGAGTTCAATATTGAATCTGTCAAGACATTCTAACATGTCCTTTTGAAGTTCCGCTCTAAGTGTAAGTCCAGCATCGTCCGGACGATGCTAACTCACCGGGCATGCGTTTCTTGCGACGAATTCGTCGTTCCATCGAAATGTTGTATTTTTTCGATTTTTGTACAGCAAAATCTATTGCCTCTTCTGCTAGATGCAACCGTTTCTGTCCAATGAATAGACGAAGTGCATCTAGTTTTATGATTATTTCATCAACACATAAACCTTTACTTTGTAATGCAATCTGAGCGTTTTCACTTCCCTTAGCACATCATTCCAAAAGAAAAGAAAACAAAGAAATGAGAAATTGCACACAGCAGCTATAATATTTTGTGCAGCACCTCTAGTTTCAAAATTTACGTCTTGGTCACATAGTTCCTCAATTGCAGATATTATCCCATCAAAATTTTCAACCAATACTTTTACTGCACCATAATGAGCACTCCAGCGCGTTGTCGAAAGTCTTTTAACAGATGCTTTGCTGTGATTGAGGAGCACTTCCCAACGGCATGTGGAAGTTGAAAAAAAGTTAAATATTGTTTCCACTGCTCCGAAAAATGTAACACAAGTCACATTTTGTGCGAACGAATGTTGGCCGCATAAATTAATTGAATGAGTTATACAACCAATAAAAATTGCTTTATTGTTTTTTTCTTTTATAATAGCTTGCACTGCTCCGTGTATACCACTCATAACTGCAGCATTATCATAACCTTGAGAACGACACATCATAATATCTAAGCCATCGTTTTCAAGCTTCTTTAGTATTTCAGCGCTTAAATCAGCTGCTTTTTTCCATGTAAAGGAAAGAATCCTAAGAATACTTCTTTGACTTCTACTTTTCTATTATTAATTTTTACATAACGAATCACTTCAGACATTTGATCGACATGTGAAACGTCAGGTGTGCTATCAAACATGATTCCGAAATATTTGGCCGATTTAATTTCGTTGACAAGCTGACATTTTACATGATTAGCTAGAACATT
The DNA here is from genome assembly GCA_033032175.1 of Saturnia japonica. NCBI lineage: Eukaryota > Metazoa > Arthropoda > Insecta > Lepidoptera > Saturniidae > Saturnia > Saturnia japonica. The sequence goes on along the minus strand of CM065324.1, from coordinate 9,067,151 downwards.
TATGAACTCATTTTGTATTTCTGTCGATAAATATGTTACTTTAGGTGATTTTTCCTGCTCCAAATATAGGAGTACTGCATCATACTTTGACAGCAGTTTAACTAGTTCTAAGAAATTACCTTTATTAGACGACCCTTGGGTTTCATCATGTCCACGAAATGCTAGGTTTTGTTTAGCCTAAAACAATATTATATCTAATAATCTAGATAAAAGATTTTTCCACTTCTGTTTTTCCGTATTCATTAATTGCAAGGTTGCATCATCTATTGTGGTGTGAGATTTTAATCTCATTTCCAAAGTTTTCCACTTTTCAAAATTTTCTAAATGTTCACATGAAGTTTCATGGTCCAATACTTTAGGATTTAGTTTCCACCACTTCTGAAATCCAGTTGTAAATGTTGTTTGTATGTTACTGACAGCAAAAACAGTACAGGTTATTTGATATAGGAGAAAATACCATCCATGATCGTAGAATTTTTTCACCACTAGGCATCTGTTTAAAAAACCATTCCTGTGAAAAATGACGAGATACAGTGGGAAACGGTCCTTCTTTGTTCTGGAAATGTTCACTGCCCTTTTTTATTATGTCAATGCGAACATTATCAGGCACCGGTAAACTCCAATGTGAAACATCTCTCAAGTGTTGAACTGATTCTTCGAAGCTAATGCTATCTCCGAAAGTAGCATTAACGGCGTCATTTTGATTATTTATTTTGATTCCGTCAAGGTCCTGGGTCGCCTTCATTGATTCTTTATTGTCGATGTTGCTATCTGAATGTGAGTCTCCAATATGTGAATCATAACTTTCGTCAGCAGGAGATTCGGGTACTTTACTTGAACTTTGGCAGCTATCTGCTTTTGTGACATATTTGAAAAGAGAACAGGACATGCTCTGAATTTCATCAATTTTAGCCTTTTTGGCTTTTCTCTGTTGAAACCCGCTTTCTCTTTTCGAAGTATGAATTCCCCGAGGCATATTTCGTTCTGGGTATTCTAAAAAATATTTTTAGTTAGTAAGTGATACGTTGAATTTATAAACTAATTATAACAGTAAATAAACACTACACGTTACGTAACTAGCTTTGTGAAATATATTTTTGTATAAATTAACAATCCTGCATCTGGGTGTAAATATGTATTTAAGTATTATTAGAAAAATACTAGTTAAATACTCCACCGTTGATTGTGATATCCGTGCCACGAGTGCTCGAGCTACTCATCTCGGAGCCAAATCAACGTACGCGAAGTTGTATGATATGATTATGATTACTTTCAATCAAAAATCTAAACTTAATATATTCCGTTTTTGTAAACAAATCCCATTGCTATTAGATCAGAAAATAATAAGTAAGTAAATAATAAATAAGTATATTATTTACAATTAAACATTATTACCTAAAGTAATATCGTAAAACGTGTAGAATTATAAATAAAATCTTTTTACGCCAGCAAAGCCTTTAAAACCTATTTTAATAAATAAATACCTTTAGTAGATAGTAATACTTGCTCAGGCTAAACAAAAAAATATTACTGCAATCCGTTTAAAATACCTTCTGTAGGTACCTATTTATCATTTAGGATGGCTAAATAATATACTTTTAAAATACACAGTAATTAAAAGAGAATAAAATAATTGAAGGGTTTTTCAAAATAATCTAAGCTATTAGATACTAAATGAATTAAAAATGTAAGTATTACCTGTAATAACAAAAATACTTCACTTACCTTGTTTATTTTCTTCAAGAATCGACTATATTAAATCGGTTTTTATACAAAAAATGTTGTTTATAATATCTAATAATTAACAAACACTTTGCGTTCATACGTTCACGTAAGAGAATATAAAAATAAATGCGGTCGGAAACAAAAGAAATGGCCCAATCCACAATACAAATTACGAGCGCTATATCGAGGGAATCCCCTGACTAGCGTTGGTTATGCGCGAACGGGGTATTAAATTTTTGGGGAATCCATGATCGATTGACAGTGTGCACATTGTTTTTTTTTGTAAATATCAATTTATTATGCTCGTGGTACGATATCATAGTTACCTAGATAATTTTATTAGTAGCGGTTATGCTCTCTGCCATAGATTTACGATTTTTTATAGGTAGAAAGAACTACAACTGATGGTCATAGTCGGGCTCGGGTGTCACCCCTAAACGAGTGACATCCGGGGAGGGCCGCGCCCGCCGCCCCCCCTTAGTTACGCCACTGGATGCAAACAAAGGTTTCTGGATGCTGAAGCTAGATGAGAGCTCGTCGAAGCTCTGTACTTTCATTACACCACAGGGTCGTTACAGATTCCTAAGACTTCCATTCGGGATAAATGCAGCACCAGAGATCTTTGATGCTGAAACGTGTAAAAGATTCAATGATATAGCCGGTGTGAAGGTCATGATGGACGATTTCCTGATTTATGATAGTACAAAACAAGAACATGATGATAGACTACAAAAGGTTTTGTCTAGAGCTAGGGAATTTAACCTAAAATTCAATTTGGAGAAGTCACATATTTGTCAAGGCAAAGTCACCTATTTAGGCCATGTATTTAGGTAGGATGGTGTACAAGTCGACAAAAATAAGGTAAAGGCTATTTGTGATATGCCCCCTCCCACCACCATTACTGAACTTCAACGTTTTTTAGGAATGATAAATTATTTAGGGTCCTACATTCCTAACTTGTCTCAAAATACATCCAATCTAAGAACACTTCTGTCTGAAGATACTACATGGATATGGAATGATTTACATGAAAAAGAGTTCAATAATGATAACTACAGCTCCTATATTGGCTTACTATGATCCCAATAAGGACATAACATTGTCAGTAGATGCCTCAAAAAATGCCATGGGTGCGCAATCAGTCATGAAAAACAACCTATAGGTTATGCTTCTGCAACCTTAAGTCAAAGTCAACAATCTTATTCCCAAATTGAAAAGGAACTTCTAGCAATCTTATTTGGTTGCACAAAATTTCATCAATATACTTATGGTCGCCGTATTACTGTGGAGACGGATCACAAACCAATTGTGTCCATATTTAATAAGCCAGTCTACATTATACAACCCCGTCTTCAACGTATTATGGTAAGGCTTCTTCAGCCTTATGATCTTGATGTCACATATAAACCAGGGAAATATCTTTATGTCGCAGACACTCTATCTAGAGCTGCTTTGCCTGATGAGTCACTGACTGACTTAGATGCTGACATAGATTTAAACGTAAATTTAGTCATTAAATCCCTATCAGTTAGTCCAACAAAGCTTAAAGATTATCATGAACATACTTCCAATGATGAGGACTTATCTTTAATGATCCAATATTGTCACAATGGCTGGCCAGAACATAAGAAATCTGTGCCAGATCCTGTTAAACCTCATTTTCATGTCAGGAATGAAATACATGTTATGAATGGAGTAGTATTTAAAAACTCAAGTATTATTGTCCCTAAGTCTCTAAGAAAAGATGTCTTACATCTCTTGCATGAAGGACATCAAGGTATTCAAAGTTGTCAACGCCTAGCCAGAAGCTCTATATATTGGCCTAACATATATAATGACATTGAAAAGTTTGTTAATATGTGTCACATTTGTCTTACATACAGGCGTAATAATTTTAAAGAAACCCTACAACCCCATGATTATAAAATGATTCCATGGTATAAAGTGGGTGTTGATCTGTTTGATTTTAATTCACAGAAATACCTTTTAGTAGTAGATTATTTTACTAAATATGTTGAGATTGTATTGCCAGGGAACGCCACCCCTCGACGGAGACGGTGTGCCAGCTTCCCTGGGGAGTTGAAGACCTTAAACCGTATATGTCGGTGGTCCGAGAAGGTTTCCACCTCCTCTAGCACCCTCCAATCCACCACCACCAAAATATCCACCACGGACCCTCCGTACTGTCGCACGCACGTGTGGACGGACCTTCTGTTGAGGAGGGACATTCCAACCTGGACTGTCCACTCCTCAACTAGCGCTCCCCGAGGATCCATAGCCACCGCTCCCCATGCTTGTGACTTGGCGTCAATGGGGAGCGGCGACAGCCGCCTCACCGCCGGCCCCAGGGAGTCGAGAAACGACTTGAACTCCACCAGGGCCCGGTTCGTACTAATTCCTAATTCGACCCTGACTAACCTGTAAATATACAAATTGGCTATAATAGCCAATGTAAATTCGGGTGCTAACAGAAACACAATGTATGCGGAACTGATTTATTGCAAAGAGCGGTATACCTACATATGACATTATTTACGAATACCGTCACTAACATATATCACAAAACTAAGCTAGGTCCAGGAGTTCTGGCAACAAAATTATATATGTCCAGTAATTAGAAACAAAATTAGCTACGTCCAACAGTTTTATCAAATTATTGCCTATCTCCCTCAAAATAAGTATGGATTTTATGATATCATTATAGAGAGAAAAAAATTTGGCATATACTTAAATTTAGGTTGTCACAATGAAGTGCAGATAACAAATATAAAACTTTTTTTTATATAGTCCAATATTTTATTCTGACAACTAAGATAGTTTTGATTCTATACCCCTGAAATAATTAAATTTTCTGTACTATACGAAAACTTAATTGGAATTTATTGTATATACAAACCTTCCATAAAAATATCTCTAAATGTTTGTGAAACCCGCATTAAAATCCGTTGCGTAGTTTAAAGATCTAAACGTACATAGGGACTTTTAGATCTGACTACACTGTTAGCCTTAGGGGCCCTGAAGCCACTGCGGCTTTTACAGCTTCACCAAACTTGTGCCACGTTGTTCAGTGTGTGTTCGTAAAAATACCAGTTGTAATGTGAATTACGTTAAAGATGGCATTTCATTCCACAAGTTAATTCTAAAAAATTATTGTTTTTCCTATAAAAATCAGCAAAACATCATTTAATGTTTGTTAAAACGTGATAAATTATCAAGCCATTTTTTTCAATACAAACAGAAACCGTTGCTATCTTAGTAGAAATCCATTAATGAATTAGTTGAACTAACGGCGCAATGGATGAATGTTCCCGGTCGTAACGATAAGACAATAATGGACATAGAGATGTTGTTATATGATACGTGTAGTTGTCGCTATTTTTTCTATGTCCACAGTCCACACCTTGTACGGATGATAGTATTATACAATTACTTGATTATTATTTCTAGATAAAATCATATTAAAATCCATCATTAGTTCAAACAATCACATATGAAGAACTATTTAACAATGCGTTTAAAAGCCGTGATGGAGAGATACATTGATTTAAGACTACATTATCTAACGCAAAACGCAACACCTTAACTGTACAAACCCCAATTGTTAAATAAATGTTAGCATTTTACTGGCCAGTAAAACAATGTAAACAAAAAATGGAAAAAATTTGTTATTGTATAATTATTGTTCATTTAGTCGAATTTGTAATGAAATATTTTTATACAAAATGTTTTATATCACCGTAAATGTAACCCTTAGAAAATAGAACCGATAATATTTTCCATTTTTATATCGTTTACCACTTTTCATCTCTTGTTGCATACATGTGTCTAATAACAATCTGTCGCTAGTGGCTGATATGTGCTATTAGTTAGTTTATTTGTGTTGTTGCTAATTTCTTAGAGTGAGTGAGAAATATGTTTTTTTTAGAACTGACTACACTGTTAGCCTTAGGGGCCCTATCCAAAAACAGAGCCGCTGCGGCTTTTACAGCTTCACCGGGCTTGTGAGAAATATGAGTAAGTGTGCCGTATTTATACTTTTTGTGTTTGTTTCAGTGTAGTAAGGAGGCGGAGCTTCACTGTGCCAAGGAGACATGTGAAGAGGAACAATTATTGTTTCAAAGCATATCTCCCTTGTTTTACTGATCTGTGATAAGGACAGACAGCGGGAAGCGACTTAATTTATTTTATACTATGTATATATACTATATAGATTTCAAATAAAAGAGTATATTTTCATAATTCGTGTACAAGTTTATTGTGCTTATTTATGAGTACAAATATTATTTTTAGTAATTAATATTATATATACAAATCACTTGATAGTTATTGTAGAAAAATAAATCGAAATATTAATTATTTGTATGAAAAGTTAAACATTTTTAATAATTACGAACATAACACATATTTTATATCATTAAAAAAGCTTACCTATCATTAATTCATCACTGCTGAATATAATATTATTTTCACTTATTAATTTTATACTTATTAACTTATTTTATATGATAAAAATGGCGATGATATGTGAATAATTTTAAAAGTAAGCAGGAACAGGGAAGCTTGAGTTTTTTAAAGCTAGAAACGGATCTTTTTACATATCGAAAAATTAAGACGAACACTTTTGAAAAGTTGTTTTAAAAACTACATATTAAGTATATATAAAAAATAATACTCATGAAGAAATATTAATTAATTATTACACCTTTTTAATTTCATTAAATAACATGCCAAAAAACGTGGCACTATGTTTATTTAACCGCATATGTAGTTGTGAAAACATTATGAATTTTCTTCAGCACTAAAAAATATTAAAGTCACAATTTCTACATTTAGGAATAATTTTAAAGTCACTTGTCACAAGATAACCTAATATGAATAAGACGTAACTGTGTATTGTATATATATATATATATTATACAATGACGCCACGTTTTCTGATTGGCCATTTCGATCACGTGACTCCCAGCTAAAAATATCAATTTTCCCATGTGAATGTTAAAGGAAATGTACAATAATTTTTTCCCGCTTTGTATTTTTACGGCTTTTCTCAATAAAGCAATATGCATATATCATTAACATAAACATTAAATTATCAAATCACCAACTGTAATCATATTATTAACACAAAATGAAATAGTGCTTATTATACATTATACCAATATGATCGTGTCGATTTCTTTAAGTAGAAACGTATTCAATAATGAAATTCAATGTTCAATCACTTACCACTACTGTAATTATTTTAAATAGTAACAAAATGAAATAAACAGCTTTGGTTCACCGACATGTAGTTATTTATGATATAGTGAGATAAATAAACTATTTAGTAATTGCGATGTAAAAAATATTACGGAGCTATTAATATATCATTCGAGGTCATCAATGAGTGAGTCCAATTCTTTTTGTAAGCTGACTGATTCTTCCCTTTGCTTCAACACGTCATCCTTAAGTCGATCGACGTTAGCCATGAGAAGTGCGTTACCCTTTTTAAGAGCATGCACTCTATTCTCATGTCGCTTAACTCGTTTTGTGAGGTTTTCCTTCTTATTGGGTAGAGGAGCTTCCTGCAATAAGCGTAAAAAATTAAATAATTACGACATGGGGTCCTTCAAACTAGATGTGGGCTATTGTGTATGATTTACATAATCGAGATATAATTTACTTATTACTAATTTTGCTTAATAAGATTAAAAAAAAGCTCGTTCAGGCGTGAACGAAGTTCTTTATAAGAACAAGTATACCGAAGACAAATAAAACTCGTTCGGTCGTAATAGTTACTAATCCTATCAAATTAGTCATTAGTCATTACTAATGGTTATAATGGAGAAATCTGGAGTTATCTTCACAATCGAATGATTGCTTCAGTATAATATCTCATAATCGCTCACAACTACAGTTCAAAGTTCAAATATAATCATGAAGAGATTTTAGCAGGTCGGTATGACAGCGGCGATTGGCGTTGGATTATATGTCCCTCGGTGATCGACAATGTTGTTGGATTGAACTGTGCTTACCATCAGGAATAATGCCGTCACTTTGCCGTGCTACTACAAAAAAGTATATTTTTATACCTGGAGAAATAGTACCTACATACCGGGTTTTTTTAAGAAACTAAGGATACATTTATGTTACCTATGCAATGTTACGAATGTATGTAATAAGAGAATCACTATTTTTGCGACCAATAAATATTATTAGTATATGTTTTTTTAAATCATCCCTCTTGTAATATTTCTGTATCATATAAGTAACTACACCCCAAATATGCATTTATATGCTGAACCAAGACTCCCCGTCCCCACATAATGTGCAATAATAACAATACAGCAATAAATTGATAGTTACCTCAGGTTCACTTTCACTCTCGGTTTCACTTTCTGTGTCTTGTTCCGTCTCCGTTTCCGTTTCTTCTTCAGATTCCGTTTTCTTCTCTTCCTCAGACTCTTCTTCTTCCTCCTCTTCTTCTTCTTCTTCCGAGCCGACCTCCTTCATCATTGCAGCCATTTTATCCACTTCACGTTTTAACTCTTTGTATTTTCGTTTCTCCTCTCTATCGAATACAATAGGACAATATTATTGTTAGTCATTTCATACAAAACACTACAGTGTATTTATTGTATAAGGACATTTATGTCAATTCTAAGTATAATTTTATTTTACTGAGCCATCGCGTACCCTCCTCGGCCTCGTCTTCACTTTTCATCAGATGTGACTGAGGCCTAGCGACAGCAGTATATTATACAAAAAAAAATGCGCATACCTATAGCAAAGTATTTAAGTGTATCTGTGGTTTAATTAAAAATCGATGAAAAATGAAATTTACACTATAATACTTAATACTAGTTAACCCGTGCGAATATTTCGGATATTCTACAACAAACTAACAGTTGTCATGTTAGTTCAAAACATTGTTAATAGAGGGCGCCTTAAATATATTTCCATTAACATCAACAGATGGCATTCCTAATGAAAACATATTTTTTAAAGAAAAATATTTTTTTTAAACTATTATGTGTTCGTTCAATAGCGTGCAACATAAGCTTTAAAATGATGTCTGAATCATAAATTTTGATGAAGAATTAACGGAAATATGTCGTTGCCAGGCAAAACCACCATTTCATAGGCTAATTTTACGCTACGACGTTTAAGAACAGACCAGCAACGAAGTCTGTCAAGCAATCTGACAAGATGTAGGAAAGTGCAACTGTAAGAAAACAACGATTGGCTACAAGGGTGCGTCGGGCGTGGCGGACGCAGGCGGGGAGGCGCAGTGGATAATTGGTTGCATAAATTTAACACGGGTAAAACCTTGGGGCACAGCAAGTCGATAATATTTAGTGTTCCTGTAGACGATACGTCCGATAGAGGGAAGTGGAAGCAAAACACGAGGAAGGTAGACTCCACTATCAGATGGGATTAATAATTGTACATGGGGGAGAGAAAGATATTATGTTCCCGTATTGAGTTTATAAACTAAGTAATAAACAAAACAAATAATTATTTTAAAACTGAATATTTAAAAAACCAAGACAAGTAACCCTATACATTGAGACCATTCCAGTAAGCCTAAACACGATATTTCTGCTGTAAGTTAGCGAGGAGTTAGGTATACTGCAGATTACAGATAATGCTGCAGCATCAGATTAAGGTTTCCAAGTTTTTCTAATATTGTAATAATAATAGTAGTAGTAATGAAGAAATATAATACCTAATTTCGACTCGATCAGACCTGTGGAAGATGCTTACATTCATTAATCAACTAATAAAGACCTGATAATCTTCAAACGTCTGAACAGGTGTTCTTCAATAACGAAAAACACTTTCAATCTAGTCATCTTTCATACAAAATAAAAGTAGAATAAAATCAGCTCAGTAGAATAACACCCCCTGTTTGCAACGGGAATTAAAAATAGGTTTTCTTATTCTAGAACGTAATTTTAAACGGAGATCTGTACTGACTTAAGTGCTGCCTGTTGGTTTTTAAGTGCCATTTTGAATCCCATACGTTCTTTCTTCATGTGGTCTTGTTTTTCTTTCAGATGACGGATTTTATTTCTCATATTACGTATTTCTTTTTCTATTCGCTTTTGCTTCTTTTCTTCGCTCTCTTCCTGTAATATTGAATTCAAATTATGTACAAGCCGTGTGCGTGATGGAATTTTCTGTCGGCAAAATGTCAGGAATCATCCTATCTTTTAACCTTGTTTAACCCCGTAGGGACTGTATTTATTCAAAATGATTTCTTAGTGCTCACATACGTTATATATCTGCATGTTTTAAGTAAAATAGAGTGGCAGTTAATAAAATCACAGCTGAAGTTCAAATGTGCATAATAAAGTGGTTAAAATATTGGCAAAGATATTGTTACAACGACCGCCTTCCTCTACAAACACGTCATAATAAATAAGTTACTTTTTAATATAAGTCGGAGAAACGTGTGGATGTGATTAAATAAGGAATCCGTAAAAATGACTTTACTATTGACCCGCAATATAGATTGAGTGGTCGTGATAACAAGAGGTGTGCTCTGTGACTGCATGCACTGGAAACGACCGGCCTGAAGGCTTTCCGTTTGGTCGGTGGGAAAGTGAAGACATCAGTTAACGAGGCAATCAATAAACCCTTTTCCTTATTGCTTTCTCACGGACCATCTCGCTGCTCACATCCTTTTAAAATCTGTTTTCAGAATACACTGACAAAGTGGTCGGTACCAAATTTTTCATTTGATATTTGTAGATGATCAGGCAAATACTAGAAAATGTTTACAAACAAACTAAGGTTTCGTTACAATGCAAGTAAGTATCTATTGATGCCATGCCATTGTAGGGTTCGAAGCGACATTCCGCGTCCTATAGTCGCTGCTGTATACTGCTCTTTGTTTCAATAATGTCACAATTTAAATTTTAGAACGTTAGGTATTTATTGTTAATGCTTTCTATTGTTTAAATAAAATACATATACAAATAGAGAAATAGATGTTGGTATATCATGATATAACTCCAATACCGTTTGACTGATCGTCATGAAAGTTGGTAAGTAGATGAAGTGTTTTATCCTGAAGAAGGTTCATAAGCTATCCAATTTAATATTAACGCGAATGAAGATTAAGTTTTGTAGATCTCCTAGGGGTCAAATGTTTCTGTATGAATTAAAACACCTGTGGCTCAATATACTAGGGTCAGCAAGAGGCGAGGCAGAACTCTCTCATAGGTGGTGATTACAAGCGGTTACTTGTTTCAAGTCCGAAAGCTGACTGGGGATGCCCAGCCGATTAGTGCACCTTTTATGTATTTTTTGTGTTGGTATCTGCCTCACCCCTCTGGTCATATTTTTACCTCTTCCTCTTCAGATTCTGATTCCTCTTCGAAGCTGTCATCTTTTGTGACAGAAAGCTGTTTGATTGCGTGACTCGAACGCCTGGAACCCATGCTTGTAGGCATGATGCCCTGAAATTGTTATAATTTTATATTGTATAAAACTCTAAATTATATAATTTTTTATTTGGGTACATTATGATGTAAGTTGGACCCTGCATAATTATGTATGTATTAATAAGCGTAATATAATGGGTGGGATCTGACCACCATGTACAATATGATAGGCCCGTTAAAGTGAGTCTCTTTTGATTTGTCACGTTTCGAAATTGTTAGTGTATATCAGCTGCCGAGAAGCTTGCAGACAACAATCGATGAATTGCCTATCTCACGGTGGTCGCTATTCTTCTTGGATTCTACTACGCTTAGCATCTGGTACAGTGCCTTTATTTTGCCGAGCTACTATTAAAAAAGTATAACATTATAATTACAATTAAAAAAGTACTTTATGACTTATGCTAAATGCTTTAAAACGAATACCTTAATTCCGTCGAATGTGATTTCTGAATTCCTATGCGGTGGATCTTTGTATGGTGAATTGCTCTGACTTATATTAACTTATATATTACAAGAAACAAACCTTTCATTTCCCAGTCGCAGGGGCCCGTAGGTACATCGTAAAGGTTTTTTTATCTATACTAGTTCGGAAAAATGCCTGAACAAAACATAATGGAAACTGTGTTACAGTTAAAAAACATGGTGAGCATAGGTGACAAATTGCATCCACAATTATTGTTGTCTTCATGCCATCCTGCAGAAAGGTCTCTTTACGCCATGGACCTAATACCTTAGTAGGGAATACGCTGAGTTTTGACTATGCGTACTTGGTTCCATAATTGTTTTAACTTTTATTTACACCAAATATTAATTTTTAAGCAAATACAAATTAAATTATTTAGTTACCTACAAGGGTCTGGCCCTTGTCTTTGGCTAAACTAAACTTCAAATAAAAAAAAACTACATTTTTGAAATACGCCGATGAACATAATATTAGGTTCCTTATATTATAGTTATGGCAATTGTCAGTTATTTGGTGGCCACTTTATCACTAGGTACGGAATACTATTTATATTGATTACATGTCTAGGGAAAGGTTCATGTTTACGACAATTTTTACTTAGTTTTGTACAGAATGTGTACGTACTTAAATTGGTTTCTTTCTTTTGCCGTAAGTTTTTCCAATTTTTATTTTAAATTAAAACATGTCTTTGTGAATAATGTAATTAGGTTACAAAAATTGGGCTATAAATTCTATTTCGTTAATGTTTTTCATTTATATAACTATTAAAATTAAAAGTATTAAGTACGTTAATATATGATTATTTTAAGCATACCTCGTCATCTTCTCTGTTAGTAAAAGCGGCGTTAGTTATGTTGTTATTAGCATCAGCTACATTTTTTCTCAATTCCTGCGCTTCAGGAGAATTAATATCTATATTTAATAACCTACACTGCTTTTCAAACTCGAGCTGCCTTTTTTGATAAAATGATAATGGTTCCTCTGATTGGTATATATCTTCAATTTTTTTCTGAAATATTGTTAGTTCAAAAACGTTATTGATTTTAACGATTAGGTGATTTCGTATTATTGAAAAAATCGATGTTATTACTATTATAGTTAACTACTCAAAAAAAAGCAAATGAATTTTGTGCCCACTATTGAACATTCGCTAAGTTTATTATTATCTTTAACTATAGGAATTATAAAGCAAAAAAGAAACTAATAATAATAAGCAAATCAATCTCGTAGTATTACGCATCACATTCTTTAATAAAGTTAATTTAGAACAACACTTACGTTTTTTTAAATAAATTAATCGAAACTAGGAGAAAAATTAGATATTCTTACCGACATAGCCTGCTCGAGTTTCTTTTCTAATTCTGCGTTTTTCCTCTTAACTTCTTCTAACTCTGTCAGTGCTGTATCTCTTTCTTCAGCTGCTTCTAAATATTGTTTTTCTAAATTATCAGCAGTCTCCTTTGCTTTTTCCACTTCCATTTTAAGATTTGTTACTAGTCTTTCATCATACGCGTCGGTAACAGAAATAACTGTCTTGTGTTGCTCCTGTTTAATAATAGCACGTTCTCTTGCTACTTCAGCTTCCAAATTCTGTATTCTTGTTTGAAGTCTTTTAATTTCTCTTTCTTGTGCTTCTTTATTTCTGATTGTAAATTATACATATCAATAAAATGTACTGAAGGCTACACGTCAATTGAACTAAATTCTTAGTTTAATAAAATATACTACCTAAGTTCCATAGCTAACAATTGCTTAGTAGATTGTAGATCATCTCTCACCCTGTCAATATCATCCATTTCGTCAATTTCTTCTTCATCTGGAACTGCACCTGGTCCCTGAAGTATTTTAAAAGCTTCATTTCTTAACATCGTAAACATAAATCATTACATAATTTGAAGATTCATGGCATTATCAAATGTGATCAGGGTGAGATCTTTACATAGTGAAAATATTTTTTTAAATATTTACAATGTCGAAATGAATTTTGATACCTGTCTTTAATTGATTTTTCAACAAGAATATTCTAATAATAACCTTACCTCTGCTATAGCTACTCCTGATGGAGAGGCTGCTAAGTTAGCTTGAGACATTGATTTCTGCACTTGTTCTTCTATTGTCATTTGCCTCCTGAACTTCCTTAAACCCTCTAAGATCGGCTTACTTCTGTCATTAGTCTTTACCTTCTTCAGTCGCACACCCTTTGTAATTTCTTTGAGTAATTCATTATGAGAGTTTGGTTTTTCTGACTCGAAAATAAATTGATCTTTATTTTTCACTACCATTGATTTTGTGATAATAGGGCTCGATCTAAAAATTTGTATGTTTGGATTAAAATATAACAATATGTATTTATTGATAAAGAAACATTAAAAAATATACATAGAAACATACAAATTAAGTAAATCATCACCCAGCTTAACTTTCTGTAGAATGAAACTTGACGAAAGTGCTGATTTTAAATTGTAGACAAAATTGAACTATTAAGCCCGCCTTACGGGGATGCCAGAGTTTATATGGAAAGTATTTTTTCCTGTTTAGATTTATTTCAAATTAGGTGATATTTTTCAATACAATAAAAAATCTATTTTGGCATATTATTTTAATTTTAAGTGAAATGAAAAGATATGCAAAAGTTCGTATGGAAAAACAAGTTTTTCTTGGTAAGGTTTTTACGGATCGAGCTAAATGTCTTCTTGTTCAAGCATTGTTTTCAAGATGAAATCGTGTAATAACAACACCATTATCCGCGCAATTCACTGCGCCGTAATGTCGATCCGTCCGCCTAGTCTGTTTGATAGGTTAAATGTGGCTAACAGTGACGAAGAAACCTTTGCTTATTATATGAACAGTTCTTAAACTTGGTCTGTTTCAAAGTTAGCTTCAACAGCAGTCTGGTGATTTTACCATCAGACAATACGAATATTATTTACTAAGAAGTATTTTATTCACTTCTGACTTCTTATCCGCTACTTAGTTTACGTCAACTACGTACAATGTCTGCACAATTTGTTGATTTATATACTTTTACACTTAATACAATACACAAGTTCGATTAAAAATTTAAAAATTTTCGGACAAATCTCATTGTTTCTAGGGGCGAAGTTGCACACGAAATGCTAGAATAAATGGCTGATATGCTGGTTATAATTATAATTATGCTAAAATACATAAAATCAAAGTTTAAAGTATTGTGCCTAACGAACTTTTAATTTCTTATCGAGCTGCGTTTCGACTTTTGATAAAAAGAGATTTATTTAAATGTCACGACAATTAAAGCGATTAAGAATAATTCCAATTCTTCACCTGTCGTTACAAACAACATGTTTTAATTTTCTCCCTTGTTCAACTTCCTTCATCATGTCACTCCAGTCTGGTCTCTTCCTAGGTCTACTACGAAGCTGCTCTATCTTTTTTAATTTAGTGGGATCTACCGGCGCTTTCTTAAATTCCGGTGGCGGTGGTAACTTTGGTGGTAGTGGTGGTGGCATCGGCGGTGGTGTAGGCTTTAATAAACCTGGTTACAAGAGTTATTAAATGTACCTTGTTATATTAGCGAACAAATAAATGTAAATATTTTGATATTGTAGTTATAACTTTAAAGCATTTATTATAATATTATAAGAATTAACAGGCTTATACTAATTTTATATTCATTTTATCATTTACAAATTTGATTAATGTTTTCATATTATTTTTGGTAAGTTAATTGAATATTTGTAATTTACTTTAATAAACTTCAAACCTTTGAATAGGTTCCCTTGTTCGTCTGAATCACTCATAATGTTTTCTTTTTTGCGTTCAATACTATTCACAGCACTCTACTAATATACACCATTACACAAACAAATATACACGTTAATTAAAAGGAGCTTAATATACAAGTCCTGCCCACAATTTTGTCAAAAATTTTATGTTCTTATACAGATTTTGCGTTCACTAAGTTTGCTTGTTAACTGAAGCATATCTGTGTTTGCACCTGATGCGCGCATGCGACGCACGCGGAACTATTCGATACTATTTTGGATCGCATTTAGACCACAAACTAGTCTGGCGCACATGAGATCAAAAGGTAACGATCGTTAGGTGAACCACTTGAAAAGGACATATAGCTTCCTAATGCAGTAAATATTCCTAATGAATTTAATTATATAATTAATTTCTGTACTTTCCAACACTAACAATTTTCCAAATTTCTTTAAACAAATGTGGATATAATATGAAAAGCACCGTTTATCTATAATATTATGTATGTAGGTATTTGAGTTTTATTATTAACAAATTACTTAAACAAAGTTATATTCGGTCTAGTGCATTTAGTAGAGGGTAAAATTGAAAGCCGCGCGAGTATCGTGGGGACGGAAGTGGGAAATCATAATTTGATTAAAATAATGTTTATTAATACATCGCCCAATTTAATTTACATAATAAAAAAAGTAATAAAATGAGTTGACATTATTATCATTGATGACTAACTTCATAATGTTGTTGACACGAGGGATACAATTTTTTAAGTTATTTTTATTTTTTTACGACAAACAAGTGTAATTTTTTACTCGCGTAAAGTACTTAATATCTTTTTGTTAAGAATAGAACAATTTCAAAATTACAAATTTGATATAGAATTATATTACTTTGTAAAATGTTATTTTTAATCTTCAACATGATTTAGCTATTTTCATCTAATACATAATACAATTAATTATACTGCAGTTGCAAACGTCTCAATTATTATCTCTTTTTACTCTGACATCGCCAACCTTGCCAAAATCAAATTGGATTGAATTTGTCTAAAACATACGTGTCGATTGGCGATCGAACATGCGATTCAAAGTAAGTTATTTATAGTTACATGTGGAGAAAGTGCTACAGTGTCAATGTTGATGTCACATATATAAAGATTAAACGAATTAATAGTTATAGTAGTATTGTTTTGTTTTATTTTTGTACGCTCCTTGATTCGTTTCAACGTTAAAAATAAAATTCTATTCATAGCATAAGTAATAATTTTTAAAGAAAAATACAATTGAAAGCACTTACTTCTCAAGCTCTCATTTTTAGTTAATGTATGTCCTTTTGGAATTTCATTAGCTAAGGTCTTATCAATATTTTCTTTAACACGTTCGAGTAGAGGGTCTCTCCATTTCTTTACTGCTATTTCATCTTTGGAAGGTTGCTTCTGAAGCGGTGGTTTACGAAGAACCTGAAAATTATCTTCCATCCTATTTTCACGCTGTATATTATACAATAATACAGTATTGATATCAAAATTTATAATTATATCAGTTACTGATATAGCTGATATATTCCTGTAATATACATGTAAACATATAATATATTGTAATAGAGGACTTTGATTTTAAATTGGGTAAATTTTATGTGCTATCATAATAGTATAAATCGTGCATGCATACCTTGGAAGGAGTCTTTTCAACGGGTGTGGGAGGCTTAGTAGCCATTTTAGGTTTATCTTCTACTTTATCCACTGTAAGTGGTTTTTCAGGACTCAATGCAGAATTTAACTTATGTGCGACAGTTACTTTTGTCACTGGTTTTTCATTTGCAATAACTTTGCTTGTGGGCTTTTCGGTAATGGAAGTTTTTAATGATGTCTTATCTGATTCTATTGGTTTAGTAACGGTTTTTTCACTTTTAACAGTTATTGTTTTAGTGGTCGGCTTATCAATGGCATTTTTTTTTGAAACCGTATCGGAATCTGTAACTTTTGTAACTACTTTTTCGACGGGGGTAGTTTTCGACACTGCTTTTTCAATCGTATTTGGCTTTGTCAGTGGTTTTTCAATGGAGTTAATTTTTAATGCTGGTTTTGAGTCTTTATTATTGGCGGGCGTTTTCTCAATTTTTTGATTACTTACTTTGGTAGATTTATCTATACCATTATTCTCCGACTTTTTATCGATAATAGTGACAGATTTTTCTTTAGCTTTATCGTCGATTGTTCTAACACTTCGCAAGACAGGTTTTTCTGTCACTTTATCATTTGAAACTTTGTCTTCTGTCTTCTGTGCTGGTTTAATAAATTTTGATTTTTCTTCAACTGGTTTAGCTGAATTCTGTTTATCAACTTGCTTAGCCGCTGAAGGTTTCACAAGTTTTTCTTCTATGGTCTCAGAAACACCATTTTCTGATTTTTCTTTTATTGTCGCTTGTTTTTTTAAAACAGCTGCAAAAACATGTATTATATTTAATAACTAACACTAAATATGAATTATTATTGCTTTTTAAAAATAAAAAAAATGTTTATGTTTACAGTATTCGTAGAATCACGTAAGGCACACATATATTTCAGGCTGAAGGTGAAATTCGAAAGCTAATTTCGAGACCAGGCTTGTTCGTTATAAAAGTCATACATTTTATTATTCTAAAATAGCTCGTAGCAGAACGTATATAAAGGTTCTGAAAAACGTCGTCAACAAAATGTTCTATGAAATGAAATTCATTTATAAACCATCCTATTCTTGGATGTTACGGCATAATGAATGACGAGATTCGTTTATTTCCAAAATTTTTGTTATAAAAGTGTGTGTATTAAAATAAAGACGAGTATTGTTTTGTATAATTTTTTTTTTGGATAAATTACTTTTTTTGCAAAATTTATTTTGGAAAAATGTTTCAGGATACAATATAAACTGACAGAAACACATGTTTCGTCCCCGACACTGTGCAGTTTCATGGCATTCGCGTACGTAAATAAACATGGCGGTTGCCAAGATGGCCGACCTTCGCTATTTTAACGCGATTACATGTCAAATTCCCTATTATATCGCCAAGTAAATACGGAAAATATACATGGAATAAAGAGTAAGTTTTTTCTATGGAAAATATTTCAAAGTAATGAGATATTTAAGATCCAATTTTATTGCTATCTATGAAATTTTATTTTAATAGATACAATAGGAAAAAAACAGACACCATGACACAATAATTTTTTAAGGAACTACAAGGAACTACATAGTATCAGAGTAATTCAAACAAAACTATCTGTAACTAATACTACCTACATAATTTACTTCGGAACGCAATATTTAATTTTTTAACTACCCTACATAAATGTCTATTTTTTATGGATGTCATAATATGCAAATGCAATGTGTTCATATAAATTAAGTCTTTCCATGTTAACGCATTTTAATAAGAAAATGTTGCACAGTGAACCTTTTTTAACCTCGTATAAGTTTTGGCACAATCTACAACTCCTTATAGACGTACAATTAAAAGTTACTACAGAATGTCGGTCATTCGCATTAAAATTGATGTTGTAAATCGGAGCTATCTCATATAAATCAGCGAATAACCCTAACAGCTTCGTGTATTTTGTAAAAAGTGTATCCTCTCTAAAAATACCGCGGATAGCCGGCGCGTCGCGTCGTGTCGGTCTCGAAATATCTATTCTAACTCAGACTTAGTACTTATAATTCGTTTAAAATTGTATTTTTATTTCATTTTCCACTTATATTATGATCTTAATACAAACTACTTACTCATTTTGATATTATTTAGCAAGTAGATCTTAATGCCTTAGTAAGTTTTGACGATATAAGTCAACTTAGAGAAATTGATTGAAAAACATCGTTTATTTTGATTCGTGTTAATGTATAAAGCTTGGCAGCAGTTAAATTTTCAGAACAATATTCACCTAAAACTTTTACGATTTTCTCTGATTTTTATTACCTAAATAACGCGTCATTGGAACATGTGTCGAATTTTTACATGCAATACGAAAATAGTACGCCAGCTTTGAATTATGAAAATTAACTTACGTTCAGAATGTAAGATCGTCTGGCGCAGACACTATGGCGTGACTTTTGGTTATTTTCAAAAGTCCATAAACAACACTTCACAGAACATTTAGAAAATTCAATGGAGCTTACGAACGAAACGTTCACAGTTGTTCCCGTAAGTGGGCACACTAACGTCACGCGGTTCCAAACTCCAGACTAACAAACTTGTGAACGATTTCGGAGAGTCAATTATTCAGAGTCTGTGTCTCCTGCCAAACTTTCAGGCAGGTGGTTGACGTCATCATTTACACATATGTATATCAGCACGCATACCCACAAATATACAATTACTAACAATATGCAACGTGAAATATTGCCTTCTGTCACAGTAGCGCTGGCAAGAAAACACGAAAAATCGAATCATTTTGTACGTTTTAATGCAAACTTTATGTCATACATGAACCCGTTGAAATGAGTGTTAAATGTGGTATAAATATGTATTACTAGCGCTTTGCCCGCGTCATAGTTGCGTTATGTTATACGTATATATATATATATATATTTTACGTTACTTGTATCATACAAACTTTTTATTATGAAAGCATTCATTGGCACTATTACTAGTTATTGGCTAATAACTCTAATAAGTATACTATGTCGTTACTTGTACCTATTGTACAAACTTCAAACCCATCTTTTAGTCCCTTGGGTAAGAATAATTTTTAACAAGAAGCATTAAGCGACAATGATAATGACGTAAATAGAACATGTTTGTAAATAAATTACGATAAAGCTACATCATCTGACGTATTAATAAAATAAAAACAATTGTTAGGACCGAGAACAAAGAAATAGTATTTTTTTAAATCGTTTCTCAAAGCCAAGAATCACCTATTAGTTTTTTGTGGGTCCGTTTTAAAGATACAAAACACTATCGCGATCCGGTCTAATTCATAAGTTAGATTTATTCAAGTGGTTCGACAAAAGTTTCTATAAAAGCTTGCCATTTCCCTGAAGCTTAATTAAGTTCATATGTTTAAAACCGTTTGATAATATGAAAGTTAACTTCATATTTTACGAGTATAGGTACAGATATGGAGTGGAATTCAAAATAAATAAATAAACAAACAGAAAAGCGAGAAGTGTTTCACTGAATTAGAGTTAAATATAAGTTTACGGACAGAACAATACATTTTATTGAGTTGTTGCCAAAACTACGAAATTTACAACAACTGTGACATTACCATTCGGCTTTATTTATTGATTTGAATAAGAAAGAAATACCTAATCTGTTCTTACTCTATGCTTAAATAAAAATGGATTGATAAACTCCAAAACTGTTTCACCAAATACTATAAAAGTCGGTCGATCTCATGAAGAAGGTTTTTATGCTATTCCCTGAAAGGGATTAGTGAAGCTGTTGTCGAGTTATTTATTACTGCAAAAGGCAGAACAACAGCCAGTATAAGGAGTGTAAGTAGCTATTTTAAGGAGGATACAGTAATAAAGAGGTAAAGTTTGTTAGTATATTTGTATGGGGTAAACTCCGGAACTATATAGTGATCCAATTTTAAAAATTCTTTCATTATTAGCTACAACGGACGGCTTTCTTAGGGCTACCCACCTCGCTGCATATTACATTAAGCTATCTTTTTTATTAATAAATTGTTTATTTTGTTTTACGTTCTCTTTCTTTTTAGGGGGTTTTTACAAATGGTGTATGCCAGCTTCATCAGATACCCAAAAATCCACAGAAGAAAATAATATTATACTTAACTATTATTAACTAAATAAAAGAACTTTATACTTATATCTCTAATACTATAACATATTATGAATAATAAAGTTCCACAGCATACTACGCGAATCAGAAGTCGCTTCTTCTAGTAAGCATATTGTGTTAATGCGAACGAAGCCATAATTACATCATTGCATTGGTTGCTAGTTAACCTTAAAGTCCGAAGGATAATGTAATACAGATTTAATACTCATTATTGACTGGTTTTGCAAAGTGCTATAAGTAGTTTACAAATAGAGTAAATATTCTTAAATGGTAGGTGTAACAAATTTTCCTTGGGCACAAAACATTCATGCGTCTGACTAAATCAACACTAGCTTTTGCCAAGTTATTTATGAATAAAAGTATATTATTTATAAATATATTTTATGTACTCCGTTCGCCTGTTACCCATTTTATATATTATAATATCTATATAAATAAATATGTAGTTCTGTCTATACATGTAATTTTTTTGATCCTGATAGAAATACTATCACTAATACGACTTAAAAAACGTTGCCTGTCTGTCTGTCGTTTTCTATGTATGTCAGTATTTAACTCTAAATAAAATGGACGGATTTTTATGAAAATTTTGTACACGTGAAGTATAATATACCATTCATCCGTTGATAAAGTGTGATACATGAACTATCATAATAAATATGAGTAAAAATAATGAGATTATGATGAGATGAAAATAATTACTTCGTAATATACGCGCGTGGAGCCGCGGGACGCCTTTTATATATATGGCTTAAAAATATAATAAAACAAACACGAAAGAAATTAAGTGTGAGTAGAATAACGTACCGAGGGTTCTGTGCCTTTTGCTAATTAACCATCGTATTTATAAAATAAATCGTGTTTTCTTTTATTTAGTTCGAATACCTTAGCATGAGCCCGAATCACGCTTGACCGGTTTTTATTATTTCATATTTTAATAAATAAAAATATAACTACACTATAATCATACCACGTATCACATAACATAACATACCATCACGCCTATATCCCCGAAGGGTTAGGCAGAGGTGTACTAATGTACACCCACAGTTCGCCGGGTATGTTTTCATGTCCCATTTAATAGGGGACGAGCCTATTGCCATAATCGGGCACAAAGCCAAACTCCATGCTGCTACTGAGAATTTCATAGAAAAACCCAATAACACTGCTCGACCTGGGAATCGAACCCAGGACAGAAGCAGTCGCGCTTACGACGCTTACAACGACTTAGGCTAATGAGGCAATTACGACCAAGTCTCACGCTAGTATGTATTACCAATTTTACGATAAAGCAAAACAAAAAAAACCTTTAAAAAACAGTTTCTTTTATGAGGGCCAACTTAATATTTCGCTATTTTTTTTATTATTTGTTTATTCATAGTATTTGTTGTACAATCACCATAGTAATATGTATTATGTAAATATTTCAATTGGATACATATCACGGCTTACTATATACCAACAGGTTGTTTAAAGGGACAGCGTGGCGTAAGCTAACAATACTGCTTCTTTATCTGAGTACGGGACCCTAAAAACGAAATGTAAATCGAATACTTGATGATAGTGTATTACTTGCAGATAAGATATACACATAAAAAATCCAATTTTTCGTATAAAAAACTCTTACGTTTCAAGGGCTTGGCGGTGGGAGTATTGTCGTTCTCTATTGTCATCGTCTTTGTTACGCTTTCCACTGGTTTGAGTTTCTTCTGGGTCCATGCTGGTGGAGATTCAGTATCTTTTTCTTTCACCCATGGAGGTCTAAAACTCTCGCGTCTCGGTCCGGTATCTTTGCTTACGTTTCCAATCGGCATTTTGGTGCTCTGTGAAATTTCTTATAATATTAATGTAGTTCAAATTTTTGAATGGTTTCTTTGTTCAAAGTATTCAATGTTTGTGTGATTTGTTTAGGTATATTATGATGCTAAAGACCGATATAGGAATTAAATAAAGACTAAAAAAATATTAAATGTCATGTATAAATCTTATTTATTATTTTCACTGCAAAATATGCTCTGAAATGCCCTAAAATCTTTTTAATTTATTGTTCTCTTAATCTTAAGTTTAAGTATCTAATAAGTCAACAGTTTTCTATGAGCAGTTGGTCACGAGCATCAGTAAATGCTTATTGCATGTATGTATGTACTCTTTAAAAGCTCTTCTAAAAAATTTTTACTTTGTGTTTTAAATTGAGATGTAGGTATCTCTCCAATCTCGTCTATAAGATACTATCTCATCTCGTTGTGAAAATCTCTAAAGCGGCGTCAATTCATGAAAGTAAACAGTTATTTATAAACTGCCCGTCATTATTTATTTAAAACATTCGCTAATTTGAAATTATACATGTATTTACAATGTATCACGTGTGAAGGATACCATGCATGAGTCATCGATTTTAATAATTGACCGTGCATCTTTTTGATAAGTAGGTCGAATTCGTACTAAAGTTTTGGTTAATTATACCAAATTGTATTATAAAGTTATAAACAATGATTAGAGCTTAAGTAAACTATTAACACTTTATTTATGTGTATCGCGCGGAGTTTGAGTTGCATCTGCCATTTAGATTAAATACAGTGCTGTTTTTAGTTAGATCATATCTAGTGTATTGCGAGTTTCACAATGGACAATAACGTCGAACAAAGAGTTTATCTTAAATTATGCATCGCCAATGGAATTTCGTGTTCGGAGTCACTGAAAATGTTACAGAAGGCTTACGGTGAGTCGACTTTATCAAAAACACGTGCATATGAGTGGTACAAAGCGTTCAAAAGCGGTCGAGATATGCTGGAACATTTGCCTTGCCCTGGTAGGATATTAACGTTTTTAACTGAAGAAAATAAGTGAATAAGTAATAAGTAGGAAATTAGCATAAGTGAAGGAAATTGTGACTGAAAATCCTCATTCAAGTTTGACAGAGATAGCCGCTGAACTTTCTGTGTCTCACGAGTCGATCTGTATCATTTTATATGATCATTTGGGCATGAAACATGTTGCCGCTCGACTGATCCAAAAAGACTTATGACAAACGCATAAGAGTCGCTGAGGACATGCTAAAACGAATCATTCATAAAACACATTGTTACTGCTGACGAGACGTGCGTTTACGAGTTTTACATGCAAACTAGTCAACAAGCATCGTAGTCCATTGAAAAGTTACATTTAGGGTTGCGTTTTTCAGTGGACGCAATTTTATTTTTTTTATGTGTAGGGGGGTTAGTATAAGCTTAAGTTCAGGTTTCAAAGATGGCTCGATCTAGCAAAGTTTTCACTCCTTATGCCTTCACAGTTCTTACTTTAATGTTCCCTAGAAGTTTCTTACAAACGATACAATCACTCATGATGCACGTTTAAAGAAAGTCAAAATATTTATAACAAAATTAAAAATGTTGCCCACAAAAGTGTTAATTGTACCTATCAAACTAAAATACTTTTCACAATTTTCAATGTAGCACAACTGAAAGAATAATTAGAGGGGGAAGAAACAGCTATACCTCCTAGGACAAATTATAATAATAACAGTAATAGCAGGCAGATGTTCATTTGTCCCCAAGTGGTAACTTGGGCTTTTTCTACCTGCTTAGAATTCTTGGAAATGTACACTCTGATTAGAAATTATTGTAAAACCAATGATATGTTACTAAGTTTTGTGGAGATGCGAAAGGGTCAATAATGAATTAATAATAACATAGGAATCTTAAGAAAATCATAAATTATATGAATAATAAAGTATATATAATAGAAAAGTAAGCCCTAGTGGTTCGTTTTCATGGTATTCTTACGAGTATTCAAGAACCCGGTCAACTTCGGAGCGCTGTAAAACCCAGATAAATTAATGAAATTAAACAGATTTGTAGTGGAAATTATTTGTTAAAAAAACCCTCTATAAGATTGCTCTGATGTTATTTTATTGTAAAATGACCAGAAAAAAAGTTATAACGGCCAAAAGAAAATTTGTTCAAAAATTTTCCGTTATCTTTGTTTATAACTACATATTTTATTTTCCATTTTACGATTAAAAGCAAAATGAATAAAGTTGTAGACAATTTAATTTACTACAAATAATGACTTACAAAATTTTCTGTACGGTTGCTAGTTTACGAGATACAGTGCGAAAACCCTTTGAATCCGTTTTTCCAAGATCGCGGCCGGGGGACAATGGTGGCGACCCCACAAACTTGAACTTAAGCTTATACTAATGCCCCCTGTTATGTTTGTACATAAAAAAATAAAATTGCGTCCTCAGAAAAACGCACGCTAAGGCCTAAAAAATGTAACATTTTAATGAACTACCGGAGTGGCGTCTTCCAACTGAACCGAAACCGAAAAAACCAAAAGAAAAAAGTCGATCAAAAGTCAAAGTCATGTTGACTGCTTTCTTTGGCTATTGCAGTGTTGTGCAATCGAAATTTTTACCTGAATGTCAAACAGTAAATTTGGTATATTATTTGAGCGTTTTACGGCGTTTAAGAGAGAAAATTCGACGAAAAAGACCAGATTTGTGAAAAGATTTTGGACAGGGCCATCATTATGAATGAATTTTTAACCAAAACTCAACAAATACCATCGAGCAACCACCTTATTCACCAGATAAGGCTCCAGCCGACTTCTTTTTTTCCTAAACTTAAATTACCAAACGGGTGCTACCGTTTTCATTTGGTAAAGAAAGAATTCGCGACCGAGAACTAATCTCAATTCCGGAAAAAGCGTTTAAGAAATGTTTTGATGATTGGATTATTCATTGGCGTAAGTGTGTCATTTCTGAAGGAGTATACTTTGAAGGCGATAAAATAAATTCGGATGAATAACTAACATTTTGTGTATTATCTTTTCCCAGTACTTTTTTGACAGAGTACTTATACACTCATTCATACTGATAATTTTAAATTTGTTTAATATTTGTGTCGGTACCCAGTCTCATAGTTATAAGTTTGATCATGGAATTGTAATTTTTTATTTGTAGTAAATAAAAACATTCAATCATGTAGATTTCTATTATTGTACAAATGTGAAAAAAGGTCACATAAATAAAAATTCCAATTGAATTTAATGATTTAAGTTCATTCATTCATTTGACATTTTTCATTTGTTAAAGTTTGTCTGAAATTATCTAAACCAGTATATACATACTGTATGTAAATTTATGTATGTAACATACATAAATACATTATAATCACGTCTCTTTCCCAACGGGGTAGGCAGAGACCACATCCTTCCACTTGCAACGATCCTGGCATACATCTTTCGTTTCTTCAACATTCATCAGTCTTTTTATGCATCCTCGTCGGTTTAGAGTACTCTTGACCTGACTTTTCTTCATAATGTCCCCGATTTGATCAGTATATTATTTCAATTTAGATTGAAGAGTAATATACTTACATGAATTTTATTTACTTGTAAGCTAGCGTTTAACATAATTTCAACAGATGAAACAGCTAAAAGGCTACTGAAGCACAAAGGCAGCTTTATGGCAAAATATTATTAATTACTATGTTTATTTACTATTTAGTACTTTTAATTTTTTTTTGTAAAATCACCGGTACTGTTTAATTACAATAAAATAGTCATGATGTTTATTTAGATAAAGTTATAAAATATATTATAGTATACATATTTCAAAAAAATATAGTATCTATGAAAATAGTAAAAAAGGTTTTTTTTTAATATTTTATTTTCCTTGCATCTCTTTTTTTAATATAGGAGACATATAAGTCTGTCAATCCATCTAACTGAAATATAATATTTTGCGTAATATTTATAATACTAGCTGACCCGCGCAACTTCCTCTGTGTCACATAAGAGAGAGAGAGAGAGAGAGAGAGAGGGTTTGAGTGAGTAGGACATAGGTAGAGAAAAATAATAATTGTCGTAGGCACCTACAGCACTATTTATAGGTGCCGCCCGCCTGCCACATCACTCCATTCCGATTACTGAATACACATACGCACGGTTCCTTCCTTCCTCCCAGGAGGAGGGGAACGTGCATATGAGTATATATTAGTTAGCTCGAATTCTCATAAGATTAGGGAATTAGTTAGATCGCGACTTTTTCGCATTCGCGACGACCGCCCGAGCCGAGGTTCGGCCACTCTGGCACCCTCGTGCGGGTCGTCACAAACTTTCGCGGCTGAGTGCCCTACGCGCTCGCCCCCAAGTCCGGTGAAGCTGTAAAAGCCGCAGCGCTCTGTTTGACGATAGGCCCTAAGGCTAACAGTGTAGTCAGTGCAATAGAAAAAATATAAAAGAGGCACCTAAAATAAGAAAAAAAAAAAAAAAAAAAAAAAAAAAAAAAAAAAAAAAAAGCACCATCGTAAAATAGGGAATTGATTATTATTTTGCTATGGAGTTATTTTATAACTGTGATATCTCCTAAGATATTCATTGAATTCAAATGATGAATAGGGCATTTTTGTCCAAAATTGAATATTTGTCATGAATAACGTATTTATTTCGATAAGGAAACCATGCTTATAAAGACACCTTCGCAAATAATGCATTATTTTAGAACAAATTTTATTACCATAAAAAAGGTTATATTGAGTCAACTTTAAAAGATAGACATATTATCCTATCGCGGACTTTTTTTAGAATTTTTTAAGAGAAACAATTCCGTCACCCATCATTGTTGCGTAACTTTAAATATTTACTCAGCGCACGCAATGGAAACTTTCAAAAGGAGTAAATTTTCCCCGTTTTTGCAACATTTTTTATTGATGCTCCACTCCTATTGGTTGTAGCGTGCTGTTCTATAGCCTATAGCCTTTCTCGATAAATGGGCTATCCAACACCAAAATATTTTTTCCATTCCAACCAGTACTTACTTCCTGAGATTAGCGCGATCAACCAAACAAACAAACTCTTCGGCTTTATAATATTAGTATGTATAGATTTCTTCTACAGTATACGCACAGACCCGAAATATAGTATAATACAATTTATTAAAGTACAGTTGGCAGCTCTAGTTTCGTGGTATTGCGTATTCTGAGCGATATTAATGACTACGGTTCGTTAGTTACTATAATATTACTTATTATAATATAGTATAGATAAGTAATTCAGTTAATTTTAATATTTTATTTAAAAAATATTTTATAGCTTCTGTTAACATTAATTTCATTAATTTATGAGTGATATGAATTTAGCTTTGTAGTCTTTTCTTTAATATTCATATTATTTATTATTTAGTCTTTTCAATTTAGCCACAATGAAATGCTTTGTAGCTATTATGCGAGGGCCATAATGACATGAATTCTGTGACATAGACGAGCCTAACACGTCCATGATTACCAATTTTTTCATTCGAGGTCGTTTTAGATCTAGTATTTTAATCTAATGTATTGTATAAAATGTTAATAAAGGAACTTTATAATGTGTATTTTATGTAAACAATAAATAAACACAATGTATTTTGACAGATTTTGTAGACTAGTACAAAATTATCGCGCGAACGCCCACTTGTATGATTATTAAGAGAAATGTTTGGAACTTGTTCAATAATAAAAACGTTGTTTCTGTGTCGTACACGTGCGGGATTTGCTTTTATTTTTACCACTAATTATTGAATGTTATTAATTTGTTATTTATTAAATATCTACTTTAAAATAACTATAAATAATTTAGAAGAACCATGTATGAACTGTTTGCGATTTAGATTTTAATATGAATAATGCTTGTTACGTAATTGAACTAAAACAAAATTAATAAACCCATAATATAATAGTATAAAGCACAAGAGATAGTTGTTTGTTTGTTTGAACTCGTTGATCTCGGGAACTACTAGTTCGAACGGAAAAAATATTTTAAATTTATCGAGGGGTACTAGGGATGTAACGATACCGATACAATATATCGGCCGATATACTTAGTCTCACCGATTTTTAAAAAGCGCGCGAAGCAACAATCCTTTTCCTCGCAGGCGAGAGAGTCGAGCATGCGGTGCAAGTGGCGACATTGGCGTCTTTACTAAGCAATGTGTATTATTTCACACCTATTTATTATTAATTTTGAAATTAATATTAAATATCTACTTATCTTTAAAAATTTGTACATAATAGAGACACGCAATTACCCAAAAACTTTATCCTCCGCCAGGCTTACTTCAATAATTATCGGTATCGTTATCGCATCGACAAAATAATATATTGTTACATCCCTATTTATAACATAAGGCTATATAACTACTCGCTACACCCCTACGAAGCTAAGCAGCAACCATCTAAGATATTATAAGACTTCCAGCAATCTGGCAAGGTGTAGGCAGTTATGAGAACTGAGAACAACGACAGACTGCAGCTAGTTGGCTACGCACTTGTATTTTGTTGTAGTTTAATATCTTACTTTTTTGCTTAGACTAATTACTAACTGACGTTCACATAGTATAGTGAAATTATTTTTGACTTCGTACAGTTGCCGTTGACAATTTCGTGAAATTTACAGACAACATGATGTCGTTGATGTGATTATAGCCAGCAAACCTCTCACCAGCTGGATATGTGACAAAATAACTGGGAGTCACTTTAACGTCAGTCCCTAATCGTATAATATAATTACAATAATTAAACTTAGTACCAGCAGTTTTACTAGCTGTTCCCAACTAGCGATAATGATATTGTTTTGCACACGATCTGGCATGCGTACAATTTCTATGTATGATGCCCTATGAAAGTTGAATTGACGAAATTTATTGTTATATTTGAAATTATTTATTATTAAAGGTCTCCATATTTGTTTCAATAACACATTAGATACACGACTTAGCTCAAACAAATATAAGAGTAACTTCTTTTGGCTTTGGGAAAAATTTTTGTAGCGTTGACGTTACGGACTTCATTCACTTCATCCGGTTTTCATCAATGTACGGGGTGATTTATGAAGAAGGTTTAGGTGTATAATTCATTAAAGGTTTTGTGTAAATTGGCTGAAATATGACGAAGATTGTTGAAGATGTCGGAAAAATCATGCCGACTGGGAGCTTAACTGGCGTCCGCCGCGTAAACCAATAGAGATACACAACATGACATACATACATATTTTTTGTCATTCATTACATGTCGAAATAAAATTGAAGCATGTATGCTCTGCTACTCACTTAGGTATATATGGCAGTGTGTACTAAGCATACCTATACTTTAAATCGAAGTACATTAGAGCGAGTACTTCTGGTTTACCTCAGAAATAATGTAACGGTGAAGTTGTTGCTATCAGACTTTACAATTCTGGCATTCTTGAATTGATTTTCAAGCACGCTATAGATACGCATACGGCGTTACGCAGGACCGCTCATTAAAACGATCTACGGGGAGGCTTTACTTGGCTAACTAACTTCGGTATATATACTTACACTTAGAGCTGACAGTTGAAAATTGAAAACAGTTGGATAAATGCTATAATGTTTGCTAAGGCTTCATAGTGTATAGTTCAATATGGATCATCGATTATCGACTTGCAGAAAAACATAGAATATGCTGGTAATATAAGGTTGGTGTAAGGCCAAAATTGCTAAAGTTAGAAACCGGTGTAGATACATTACCGCTCGAAGTCGGAGGTAGATAAGTATCACACCTTGACTCTATCGTGTGAATTTAATATTGTAGCTGCTTGAACTCTTTAGTTTACTTCTAAAATGGTTCGATAATGCAGAAGTAGATCCATTGCGACCATTAAAACCTCGTGAAATCATTAACTTGAATGCGGGTCTGAGGAAGTAACACACCGAGATTAACTTAAGCACTTTCTAACATTAAAATTGAATCGAAGTTAGGCAGACATTCGGTCAAAGTTCGCCTTCGCTATAAACCACATTCGGCCCATCTCTAACAATTATATAAATAACTTGACCTAGAAGGAATCCAAGTCCGTGACCTCGTAACTTTTCAAGTCAAACATCTCAGTCATTTTAAATTCAATCATTAATATTCATCTATTTCCTTTACTTTTTACCTACTTTGTTAATTGTATTTTTCCTCCTTTGTCTTATTTTTACTTGCAATAAGTAAAAATTCTCAAATGATTTTTCTTTTTCAAATTTTTTCTATATTTTAGTTATAATATAACTAGCGACCCTTCCCAGATTAGCACGAGTGCAATTTACAAAGTGGTGTCGCTTATGTTTTAAAAAAGTATGTTCAATTGATTTGGAGTTTATAGCTTTAGTGTAGATCGTTCATAATTACGAAAAGTGCAATTAGCTAGCGACGCCGACCAACCGTTTCGCTGCGAGTGATTTCTTTGGATGCATGTGTTTTGTATTCGTGATATCTTCTATGCTATTCATTCTAATGATATATTGTAAAGGACAATTTTAATCTAGATTAAGTGCCCAAATTAACTAACGTATTTATATACATAAGTATTAATACTGAATTGAAGAAAATAGCTTCGCAAATAACCTAATATTTTTAAATATCATTTTGAAGATAAAATTGGTTACTGAGAGTCAACCCTAGAAGATAAACATATGCCATCGCGGACTTTTCTCTAGGCTTTCTGAAATACTACAATTCTTTATAACATTATTTTGATGTTAATGTTTAGCCAGCGTAAGCTATGTTTTTTCTCTGCTATACAAAAACTCAATCGAAATGTATTGTTTATACAAACCCGCCGTAAATTTGTTGCGTGGTTTAGAAGAAGTAAGCGGACAAACAAACAGACGCGGATAGCGACTTTCTTTACTATGTATAGATATAGATATTATATGACTAGGTAGGTATCTAAACATTATTATTATTATATTTTATAATATTTATGCAGTTTATATTTATTATGTCAGTGTGAAATAATTGAAATACGTATATTTTGCATGTACTTTTTATTTATGTAATATTGATGGCAGTATGACTTTGTCATTTTTATACTAATATTAAAAAGAGGTAAAGTTTGTTCGCTTGTAGGAAGTAATCTCTGGAACTACTGATCCGACTTTGAGCATTATTTTGCTGATAGAAAGCAACGGTCTCTTTTTGTGACATAGATTTATTCTTCTTAAATTTTATAAAGAGCCGTTCCTAAAGTTATGCTGCAACTACCATATAGATACCCTACAACACTATTGTATCAGCAGGCTAAAGTATTATGATATATCCTTCTTAAATTTTATAAAGGGCCGTTCTTAAAGTTTTGCTGCAGCTACCATATAGACACCCTACAACACTATTGTGTCAGCAGGCTAAAGTATTGTGACATATCGATCTTAAATTTTATAAAGGGCCGTTCTTAAAGTTTTGCTGCAACTACCATATAGACACCCTACAACACTATTGTATCAGCAGGCTAAAGTATTGTGATATATCCTTCTTAAATTTTATAAAGGACCGTTCTTAAAGTTTTGCTGCAACTACCATATAGACACCCTACAACACTATTGTATCAGCAGGCTAAAGTATTGTGATATATCCTTCTTAAATTTTATAAAGGACCGTTCTTAAAGTTTTGCTGCAACTACCATATAGACACCCTACAACACTATTGTATCAGCAGGCTAAAGTATTGTGATATATCCTTCTTAAATTTTATAAAGGACCGTTCTTAAAGTTTTGCTGCAACTACCATATAGACACCCTACAACACTATTGTATCAGCAGGCTAAAGTATTGTGATATATCCTTCTTAAATTTTATAAAGGACCGTTCTTAAAGTTTTGCTGCAACTACCATATAGACACCCTACAACACTATTGTATCAGCAGGCTAAAGTATTGTGATATATCCTTCTTAAATTTTATAAAGGACCGTTCTTAAAGTTTTGCTGCAACTACCATATAGACACCCTACAACACTATTGTATCAGCAGGCTAAAGTATTGTGATATATCCTTCTTAAATTTTATAAAGGACCGTTCTTAAAGTTTTGCTGCAACTACCATATAGACACCCTACAACACTATTGTATCAGCAGGCTAAAGTATTGTGATATATCCTTCTTAAATTTTATAAAGGACCGTTCTTAAAGTTTTGCTGCAACTACCATATAGACACCCTACAACACTATTGTATCAGCAGGCTAAAGTATTGTGATATATCCTTCTTAAATTTTATAAAGGACCGTTCTTAAAGTTTTGCTGCAACTACCATATAGACACCCTACAACACTATTGTATCAGCAGGCTAAAGTATTGTGATATATCCTTCTTAAATTTTATAAAGGACCGTTCTTAAAGTTTTGCTGCAACTACCATATAGACACCCTACAACACTATTGTATCAGCAGGCTAAAGTATTGTGATATATCCTTCTTAAATTTTATAAAGGGCCGTTCTTAAATTTGTAATGCGGCTACTCTTGTATCAGCAGGCTAAAGAATTGTCAGTTTAAAAACTATTAGCCTATCAATGTATTAGACGCTGCCACGAAACTATAAGTTCCAGTACAACGGGAACAACCGGTAAAAACGATTTGATCGCTTCCCTGTCCTGCAGATGAAAACTACACTAGCTCGTATGACATATCGATATAAAGGCAATATCTGTATAATTTCTTCAATTACCGATATACATTTAGGAATCTTAACAATCATCGATTAAAAATGCATTAAAGGAAATTCTTCAATTTAATTAATAATACGATTAATATGGAATAGAGAATCTATTACAAACAGTAAATTAATAACTATGCCATCACACAGATATTAGCACAGAATATATCCAATAGTACAGACATTCTTTATCCAAACAACATTCATACGTGTACACATACTTCTAAGGAAACTTATTATACACGCACGCACACTCACGCACAAACAGTTTAATTTTTAATGTTTTATTTGTAATTTGCCTCATTTTTATTTTATTTTATTCTTTAAATTCGTAATGTGAGAGTCTAGAAAGTTGTATTTGTTTATTGGAGAAGACACCGTTACCTGAGACACGGGTTATACCTAGTTCAGGTGACAGGGTTCAGCCATAATAGATGTAATGTAAAATATTGTGAAAAATAAATTATTATTATTATTTATTAATTACTGCAAACGAGGTCGCGCTATGTTGCTAGTGTTTAATAATTTTTCGAAATATTTGAGCGAATATTCGTTTGAATTTAACATGTAAAAACATACACTCAAAATATCAAACAACTATGGTGATTGCGTTGTTTATACCATAGAGTTTAAACAATTTAATTAATTTTAAATATACTTTAATTTAATAAACATAACATAACATACCAACACGCCTGTATCCCCGAAGGGTTAGGCAGAGGTGTACTAATGTACACCCACAGTTCGCCGAGTATGTTTTTAGGTTCCATGTATGTCATTATTCGGGCACAAAGCCAAACTCCAAGCTGCTACTGAGAATTTCATAGAAAACCCCAATAACACTTTGCTCGACCTGGCATCGAACCCAGACCTGGAATGTAGCAGTCGTGCTTACGACCACTAGACTATTGAGGCAGTTAATTTAATAAATATGTATACTTTTTTGTTGTTAATCA
Source organism: Saturnia japonica (assembly GCA_033032175.1). NCBI lineage: Eukaryota > Metazoa > Arthropoda > Insecta > Lepidoptera > Saturniidae > Saturnia > Saturnia japonica. The sequence continues at coordinate 9,032,584 of CM065324.1, read as the reverse complement.
ATTGTGATAGTTATTGATAATTTTTAGACACCAAGAAATAAGTTATAGTTAGTTTCATATCTCTACAACATTAGATTGTAAATAAAATATAACAACGATAAAAATCAGCCAGTAAAAATAATCAGTCAATCAACGGTAGCGATAAAAAATAAAACTAATGTAACATCCATGTTCACGTCCGCATCCGGAGCATCGCATCCGCTGAAACTAATGTGACGTATATACGTAACGTAAATAAATATTATGAACCTAAAAATGTTCAGTCGTGTAATCTTCAGAAGTACTGAACATTAAGAATAATAATAATATGACGCTGTAATTTATTATATGTTTTAGCATGAAAATATTTGTTCGTATATATTATGGGAATAATATATTATGAGTTGGTTATACTACTGGCTGATGGTAAAAGAAATCATCACTAGAAAACATAAACGCTTGAGAAATGTATTGTAGCAGGAAATAAAAAGTCGTTGTAAGTCAAGTGAATCTAAAACTACAGTACTGATACATGAAATACGTGTATACATTAACCAAATTAACATAGTCTTTTCATTGTAAGTTATATTCAAGAACTAATTCAACAATGGAATAAACTAATTTTGTAAAGTTTACGTAAATCTGTGTCTATTACGCGGTTCTTCAAATAGAACGTGCTTTAACTAGATAATAGCATGACATTATCTTACATGAAATCTCCGTGTGTTTTTGTATGTTGTGTTTTTTTTTTTAAATTATTCACACACAGTATTTACGCACTTAATATGACCACAACGCCAACGCACTCAACTTATCATAATCAAAAGATATGGATGATATCGGTGACCGATTTAACGGAAATTTCGGGAGACGCGGGCCGGAGAAGGCGCGTGGTTCGCGACTAGCGTAGGAACAGGAATTTCATTTCTGTACATCTACTGGAATTTATAAATAGTCGCATCGAATCGAGTTAGTACCGCGAAAATTTTAGACGAACGTTAAATACCGTTGTCTCGTCAAATAGCTTTGTTCTGCTGATTAGTATTATTATAAATTTATGTAATAATTATTATAACTAGCGATCGCCCTAAGCTCGAAATTCGACCAGACTTTTTGATCATAGACTATTTTTTGTTTGACATTTGCAGTATTCATGATCCTAAACAACGAGTATTATCTAAATAACTTGCTGTCACTTTACGTTGAGTGACGATGTCAATATTTTGGGGGGTCTAAGTTCAATGGCACTGGTCGTGTTAGGATTCGCAGTATTAATTTATTTAATTTAATATACTAGTATCAGATATTATAGATAAATTTTACCTTTCTGCACTCCTTCTTCATATATACTTTAACCATGGTCAAATTACCCAATCTTCCGTGCACGCAATATGCTTAAAAAGGGGTAGAAAGCTAATTTAAAGATTAAGTGGAAAAATGGTTAGCTTAATCAAATTACTGTCTACCATCTATAATAACGAATAAACCGTGAATATAGGTACCGATAAAGAAGCTCAATAAGTACATTATTATATCTGTGATTACTATCTTATACAATGAAATCGGTAGAGAGGATTAAGAATGGATTATCCCATATCATTATCTTAACGAATAAACCGTGAATATATCGAAAAAGAAGGTCAAAAAGTGCATAAAATTTTTGATTACTATCTCATACAATGAAATAGGTAGAGGGGATCAATGATGGATTATTTCAAATCATTATCAGACATCATAAAAAAAATTTATCGCATGATATCCACAATCGAAATTAGGCGACATACGTTTTATTCATTTATCCATTAAATTGAATGCCACGAAGACTCTCCTCTTTGTACTTTAAATGAAATAGTTTAGTCCTCAGCTTTCAAACGGTTCATGCAGGAGTTAAAAAAAAACCTTCTTCAGGGACCTTTCTTCGAGTATAAAATATACCATTTTAATGTAGTATGCATTACACCCCTACGAGGAATTTATAGAACGATCTAAAAACGCTAATTATGACATAGTTACTTGTTATATTATTTATCTGGAAGATAATCTTATTTATCTTATTTAATATCTACTTTATATTATTCATCATAAGTTCATTTGATTTACCTTATTATTGTTTTGGTGTACCTATTCTTTTATTTCCAGGATACCAATTAATGATAGGTTTATGTATTGATGCGTTTAGATATTTTATAACTTGATAATTTTGGTTTAATAACAGCTTTGTTAATATTTTAGGTTCGTATTGTTTACATTGCAATATTATGACAATCTCTGTCATTGATAATTCTTTGATAGTAATAGAGCATGCACAGTTAGGAGTTTCTCAGGTATAGACAAATATTCTATCCAGGTTCTAGTTTAGCAAAATAAATCTATGATTAGATTTATTTTGAATTTTTAAAATGAGAAAAGTCTAGTAAGATGAAATTTTGAATTCAAACAAAAGAGAAAATTAGAACAGAGAGGATGACAGATTTTTCAGGAGGGATCTGATCATGGGATTGATTGTACAACAGACCGGGGAGTCGAAAAGATAGTTTATTTTATAACATATTTATATAGAAAAGTTATTTTAATTGTTATAATTTATAATTTTAATATTAATATGGGTGAAATACCCTTTGTCAAAACGACAAATACCTACTGAACATTGAAAGAACACTACCGGGAAAGTATCACCTGGATTTTGTATTTATAATACAAATAATAACTTTTCCTTTTACATATGAGGAAATCTCAATAGATAAGATATTTGGTGCTGCGTCGTCTGCTTGAGCAGTGTATCCTGATACGGTCTACACCGTGCTGACTTCTATTCTAGATCCTAGGCAAGGATCTCTACGCTGAGCTGTCGGAGCAAGAAGAACGTCTCAGTTATGGACATTTAAATTGTGTACTAATAAATTGTAAAACCATATTATTTGAAAATTGTAAGGTATGCTGGAAAATTATACATAACTATCCTAAATTAAATTATAAACATAATATACTATGCTATCTAGGCACTCATATATTTACTTTTTACAAAGTTTTATGTTAGGTTTTTCTTATTACGAAAGTAAAAACTTTTACCAAACTATTTCTATTAAACGTTGTTCAGTTTAAAGTGTAAGGTCATTACTATTTTTTAACTACTTACGTGTAGTAAAAATTAACTATATTATAGTTCCTTTTATCGACTAAGAATGTTTCTCCTTGAACTTGATTTTTAAATTCTTTATGGGTTTTAGCGTTTTGCCTCAAACTCACCTGATGTTAATTGACGATATGGCCCAAGATGGTAAAACGGTATGCCTAGTGGGGGAACTGGTTCTTAAGTGCAGCTGCTGGAACAAACCTATCGTTGCACAGGTGCTTGGCGACAGATTTTCAACTCGAGGTTAGTAGCTAGGGAGGTATTAGAAAATGCCCTAGCATCATGTTATGGTTTCCTTCACCGAAAGCTCAGGCTCATTGCAGAGATTCGAAGTCACGTCGATCGACGCGCAGTCGGTACACGCTACCAACTGCGCCACCACATTGCTTCATTTAACTATATAAATAACCATATACATATTTTAGTTGCTTCATCTAAATGAATTTAGTATAGGTACTAAATAATATACCTAATGAACAAGACTTTCCATGCCCAATAGTGGAATTCATAAAAGGTTGGTAAAAAGCCAAGGTAAAAAGGAAGCCTGATTATATTATTAATACAACAATATCAATGAACTTTTTAGTAAAAGTTCCAGTGGTACATTTACGTGCATCGCGTCATACGTGGCGCGGTGAGGCGTCTTATTTCCGGCCGCCGACACTGCGCCTCTGGTTACGCAATATTCTTTGTCGCGCATGATTACGAGCCGCTCCTGTATCTTCAGGGTTACGCCAAAATGCACCGAAGCATAAAATTATTTTATGTAATTCAAGTTTGTAATTTTATGTACTTTCCATACCGCATCGTTTTTGTAGTGGCTACTTTATTTTTAGGATTCCCGTACCTCAAAAGGAAAAAAGGAACACTTATAGGATCACTTCGTTGTCCGTCCGTCTGTCTGCCTGTCAAGAACCTTTTTCTCAGGACCGTGTGGAGGTATCAAGTTGAAATTAATATCTAATAATCCCTTCGAATTGTGAAAAAATCAAACATCTAAGTCAACGCGATCAAAAGTTACAAATGTTTTATGCCGCATATTTTAACATTCGCAAAGGAAATAAAAAGGATAGGAAAAAATCCGAAAACAGTAAATTTGTAATAGCTCCACACAAAAAAATTATTTGAGACTACAAACTTATTTGCATTTGGTAAACTGACCGCAGCATATGCAGATGTATGGGCACAACAGTTTTACAACGACGAAATGAAGTTTGCCTCTCAATATAGTTTATTTTTCTTACAATTGTTCGGTGCTTTATTCAGTAATGTTACCTAATTATTATGGTGAATGTGGCTTTACAATACGGAGCCCTCGGCACGAAAGTCCGACTCGCACTTTTACGTTTTTATTTAATTATTAATTAGCAAGTCCTACTGACGTTGATGTGCCTGGTAATAAGCATAGTAAAATTCAAAAACAATGGCGTACACTGACAGATCGGCTATCAATCGTCGGTCGTTGTTTTCATGATGGCTTGCAAGATTCTCGACAGCTCGACAGCTCGATATACGCTGGTTGATATCCAAACGTTGGCAAATTAAAAGAGAGTCATTTGTGACCCAGTCGAGTACAGACGTACAGACACCTTTCCACCTCGCTGTAAGTACAAGGTGTCCAGAAAGGGTATCGGGTATTTGTTTTCGCGCCATATTCGAAACGGGGCGTCTAAAGGGTGCGGGGAGGGTTCGTGGCGTCCGCCATTTTGTGGAGTTTTAGTCACGATGGAACAGTACTCGGGGACGCATCGCGCATTTTGCGTACGAGCGTATTATCGTAATTGTGATTCAATAGTGACTGCTCAACGTCTCTATCGTGCGGAATATCGTACACGCCACGCGCCAAGTGACGATAGCATTAGGAAATGGATCAGGATGTTCGAGAATACAGGTGCGACAGTTAAAATTCAAAACTCTGGTCGTCCTCGTTCAGTTGGCGATGAAGAAACAATTGAAGAAGTTGAGGCGTCGGTTCGTCAAAATCCGTCTTTATCCATCCGAAAGCGAAGCCAAGCGTTGAACATCAAAAAATCGTCTTTACATTCGATTTTAAAGAAAGACTTACATCTAAAAGCCTATAAAATTCAATTGGTTCAAGAATTGAAGGATACGGACTATGCTAATCGACTGAATTTTGCGAACGAAATGCTGCAGCGATTTAACAACTTTAACAACATACTGTTCAGTGACGAAGCAAATTTTCACCTGAATGGTCATGTTAATAAGCAGAATTGTCGGTACTGGGCAGTGGAGAATCCGAGACGAAAGCATGAACGACCCCTGCATAGCTCAAAGGTCGTTGTTTGGGCCGCTATGTCTGCTAAAGGCATAATTGGTCCTTATTTTCATAAAGATCAACGAGGCTGAGCAATTAATGTGAATAGTGACCGTTATTGCGATATGTTGCGAAATTTTTTGGTCCCAGAGTTGCAGGAGTTTGCAGGTTTCAACTCAAGAACGTGGTTCCAGCAAGATGGGGCCACTTGCCATGCCTCAAATGACTCAATGGAAGTTGTTAACGAATTATTCCCTAATAAAGTCATTTCGCGAAGGAGTAACATCAACTGGCCTCCCAGAAGCCCAGACCTTAGCCCGCTTGACTATTTTCCCACGAATCTAACCCAGTTAAAGCAAAACATCAGGTCAGAAATGGCAGCAATATCGATAGCTATGTGTCAACGTGTTATCGCCAATCTTCGTTTCCGTTTAGAAGAGTGCCAGCAACGTAACGGTCATCATTTGGATAACATCATCTTTTCCAAATAATTCTCCAATTCATATGCTAATAATAAACAATAAACTTTTTTATTGCATACAAATAATTTTTGTTTCATTGAACTTACAAATACCCGATACCCTTTCTGGACACCTTGTATGATAAATTATTGAAAAAGAAACAAAAAATCCGACTGCAACAAAAAACACATTTTTTTTTTCTTTATCTTTGATCCCCAGACGTCGGACTTAAATATTATATAGCCCATGTTACTCCTACGATTAATACGAACCTAACGACACCTCATATGCTAAAATCCACCGTGCCGTTTAGTCTGCAGAGCGTGCCAAAGAAAAAGATATAACCCTCCTTTTTTGCAGTCGGGTAAAAACCTTTTACACGAAGAGTGACGATGTTAAAAAGATAAATAAGGAATTCTTAGGAGATTTATCTCTACTTGGGGCAACCGGCCTGGTGAAAGGTCTCTCGCCTACAAAAGTTCGACGGTAAAATAACCTTGTGTTGTGTTCCTGCGGTGAGCAGTCCCCAGCGTTCCTTGAGGAAGGTGAGGTTCAACGTCGGTAAAACTCTTGTGATGCTTATGGTGTTACAAGCGTCCATAGACTACGGTAGCCTTTTATCTTAGGGGAAGTCCTAGATTTATACCTTAGTTATATAAAAATAAATAGTCAGAATTTTGCTTGATAATTATAACCGATGATAGTTACCGATGAACCAATAATGATCACTAATGAATTGATTTTTACGGGCTCTTGTAAAGTTGATTGGAATCAAACGTAGAAGCAATAATAGTAATAAATAGGAATAAATAATATAATCTTATTACCTATTCATTTTTTAAACATATTTTATCGTCATGACTTTATCACGCAGATTTATTTTGATAATAATAAATAGATCAATGCGGATAAGGTTATTACCCGCCGAGTGCCTTATAATAAATACGTCACACATGCGAGTTACGTCATAAATGAGAATTTTCTTATCAATGGTGTTTAATCTTGTAATATTAAATATGTGTAGGCGTTGCATATAATACCGTCCCTTACGAATAACTCTTCTAAATAAGTGTAATATGTTAAATTTGGTTAATGAATGTAGTATATAAGTGCTTATAGATTATTTATTGATTGAGTCTGGCGCTACAACAGCTACTCGGATACCAATTTATTAATCTATGTATAGAAGTGTATTTTATGAGAATGAATTAAAAAAAATATGTTTATATGTCGCAATGTAGCTAAATGTACACGGACTCTATAATTATATACCAAATACCTAAATGTAACCTGCATATAAAACAAATAAATAAAATAATATTATTAATAATACTAATAAATCTGTAGTTATGTCTGTACATGTAAATTTTATTTTCAAATTTCAGATCACGAATATGACAAAAACATTGTCTGTCTGGATTGAAATTGAAAACGACTTAACTGATTTTTAAGAAATTTATATACACGGAAAGCTTATGTCATTGCTGAATTGACAATTTATTAATTCTCTATCAATTTTGATGACATTTTGTAGACTGTAAGTATATGTCATTACATAGCTATATTCATATGAATGGTCGATAATATTTTAAGAAATCGATAAAAAAAGTATTATCAAACCATATTTTAGTCTTTGTTATTTTTTTTTGTTTGTTTCAACGTGTTAATTTCTGAAAGTAGTAGTTCATCGTCATCATCATTTTAGCCGAAAGACACTGGGCATACTTAGGCCTTCTCCAAAAGTCCCACAACGACCGGATCCGTGCTTTTTACATCCAACGGCTTCCCGCAGTCTTTACCAAGTCGTGGGTCAACCTTGTGGCGGGTCTGGCAGCGCTGCGTCTTGTGGTACGTGGTCGCCACTCCAGAACTCTTTGGCCCCATCGGCTATCCGTTCTACAAGTTACGTCTACGAGTTAGATTTTAAAAATTATTTTGGTATTTTGTAGCTTATTTATTGAGGAAGGTTATATGCTCTGTAAGGCACATTCTCCAAAATTGTGGTGAAATTTGAAATTGGTTGAAAAAAATTGTTTTTAGCAATTTTATTTTTGAACATATTTACGAAATGGTGGACTACCTTACTCTTCGAAATAAAGAAGACACAGCTGATGGCCTGCTTTTCAGTAAGATATTTCCTATTCGGTAATGCTATGTTATACATAAATAGTCATGGTTATGATAAATTGTGATATGGTAATGAGATGGCCGATATGGTAATGTGTTTTTCCGGTCGGGTACTCTACTCTTAAGCTCATGTAGGAGATATATGAAATAATTCTGCAATCTTCAGGTGACGTGTTTATGTATAGGAAGCTCAAAGGACGTATCTCCAATTCATTGAACAGCGACGCACGTAGTAACCAGTACTTAGGACCCTTCAGACCCTGTTTCATTTCTACATTCCCGAAAGAAAAATGCTGCAAGCATGGACCAGAAGTGTGAAGGTACTTTTCTTCAAACAAGGCTTTCTCCAATCTCCCGAACAAGCCGGTTTCCGAAAAGACTACAAACACACGTTACGGTAAGTTATACAGAAGACCGAAAAGTGCCTCTTTCCTTAGCATTAGTGGACTGAAAAAGTAAATGGTTATGTGAATTGGCATTTTATTCAGGCATTTTAAGTATATAATTTTCAGTGCCGAAAGTTGAAGATTTCTAACTCTATGTCGAACAAAAAAAATCAGTTTCGTAGGTTACATCTTATATACGTTCTCCTCAATGTAACATGCTTTCGCCGCAATTTTGGAGAATGTGCCATAACTTCACACTGAGGCTCTAAGGAGCGCATCAGTAACCATGAACGTCAAGCAACCTGGAAAGCTGTAGGCAAATATGGAAAGTGAGAACAATCATATCCTACACGGGTGTGTTGGCGGCGCTCGGCGCGGTGGTGAGTTGATTTAACATGGGTAACACAATTTTACTGCTTGAGTTTATATATAATAAATCTTATTTAAAAATGTTGATGTCAACCGCTTCATAATACCATATCATTTCTAAGAAAAAAAGAAAAACAACCAGCAAGATTTTGAAAAATTCCTTGGTGTGTCTTCGAAGTTGAAGGTCCTAGGCCAATGAAATTAAAATGGGACAGACCACCCTTGAGGTATCCCTATCCAAAAAAAAAAGAAGCATCCAAATCGGATCATAAATAAAGAAGTTATGCCTGAACAACCATAAAAAAACTCAATAGTCATAAGGACTGCTGACATAAGTGAAAACTCAACTTTGAATTTTTAAATCAAATTATAGTCTGAATTATTGCAGAGCATGTCGGTGACGCGAAATCACAATGTTTTACCTATCCAAAAAGTCAAACACGCATATGATACAGTCGAGTATATACAATGTATCTTATTATATTATGTGAGCATTTATTGTACATATATATGTAATTGGTTTCCCGGAAACGGCTCCAATGATGTGGATGAAATTTCGTATTTGACAATGTTTTACATTCCAAGTTCAAGTATAGACGTGTTTTTTTTAAATACCGGTCTTAGCTCGGTCGTCCAGATATTTAGTATATATATATAAGGTATTTTCTTGTGATTTGGGCGACAAAGTTATTCAAAACACAATTGAGTTTCTCTGTTATAAAAGTTTTATTGTATTAATTTTACATATTCTGATCCACTTATAAATAAAACAGTTTAGTAACAAAATCTTACCTGTAATAAAAGAAACGACATTTAATGTTATTAATGACAATGTCAATTCCTAAATCACAACTGGGAAACAAAAATGATATTTTTTATAAATTTTCAAAAGATAGCTAGCTAGCTAGATGCTTCGTAGACTGTCATAATTCGACCACAGATTACAGAGTAACTAGTATTAGTCTATGTCGCGGTCTAACACGATGACACTTGATGCGTGGAAATCTTAAAATTAAAGAAAATTACATTTTTCTTTACATATATATGCGCATACATATACATAGGTCGCTATACTACGCGTCGCTAGTCTGACGCAAGCACAATACGTCACGCGAACCCATAAGTTTTTCCCCTACCAAAAATCGCTCAAAACGATAAAGAAGTTTTCACTTTAAAATAAAATACATTGGAATTTAGTAACCTCCGTTTTTTTTATGAAGTTGGTTAAAAATACATAACACGCCGATTTATTGGTTAGATGTTAATCGCATTCTTGATATAAAAGTCTTTGATTAGGTATTAAGTAATATCTTTAAAGGACACAAACAGTTCATCGATATGGCTAGAGTGTTCAATCTCAAGGTATAACAAAAGTAGCTTTGAATTTGTCAGCTATATATCTAACTAGCTGTGTCCGCAGCTCCGTTCGCGTGGAATTTCGTGTATGAAACACAGTGTTTATAAAAACATCACAGATATGTACCTAGTTGTATTGAAATACGACATCGGAGATTTAACCGTACCTCGCGCTTTCCGAATGTTTGTTTTCTGAGACGCTTCCAAATTTCATGATAAATTTTAAATAGTGTATTAAATTATTGTTCAACGATAAAGGGTCTAAATAAAAGTCTGCCACAATATATATATATATATATATATATATATATATTATAGAAATTCCAATAGAATTAGTTTCGGTAATTTAAATTCTGCTTGCCTGCTTTGTCGGCATGCATTGCCCAAGCGGTTCGAAATTGTTGAAAACAATGTTATATTATTGTTTTCCCTAAGATCTAAAAAACGGTCTGCAACAGTATATATGATCATTTTATATAAATCCCTATAGAATCGATTTTAGTAATAAAAAAAGATTTAATAAGAACATTCTCAATAGTTGTTTGTGTAAAAAAATTACTTACCAGAATAAACATCTTTTCTGACTTGCGCGTCACCGTTGATTGTACTCTACTAGAAACCTTTACGCGGAGGCCAGCTACAACTGTATAAAGTTTCAACGCAATCGGATGAACTAAGCACGAACGCATGGGACAGCATACAAAAATAATTTGTTATTTAAAGGCTTGTATAGACGGCATAGTTGACGTGCCGCAACCGCGCCGTCACCGCGCAGCCGCCGCGCAACAGTCGCGCCTTCACCGCGCTATGCTGAGTACGCGCGTCCACGCCGCGCTTCAGCCGCGCCGCATGATTGCTATATCACTGTATTTTTTTTGTAATACATTGCTAGCCACGAACATCATACATGTAGGCATAATGAATATGACGGGTTTAACTACAAAAGGAGGTAGTGTTTGCACACTATATGTAAAGAAATGGGTAAATAAAAGTAAGAAGTCAATTAGACGTTTATGGGTTAATCCTATTTTGATGCAAAGAGAACAACATGGTGGATTCCATACACTTTATAAAGATCTACGAAAAGATTAGTGTAAGTTTTGTGGTTATCTTCGGATGAATATCAAAACATTCACAAATTATTAGATAATAAACCTAAACACTAACCTTTTTTTAGTTAAACTCAAAATGTTAATTATTCCTACGCGTATAATTTTCATGGTTAGCACTGTATTACATAAAAAGGTACAGTGATATAGCAATTACGCAGCGGCAGCGCGGCGCCGGCGTGGCTGCGGTGAGGCTGCGGCGCCGTCTACATTAGTTTTCAGACTGCTTAGCGTCTACAGAACAGCGTAATGATATGCAGTTTAGATCTTTCTTCGAATCCAGTCCTGAAAACTTACAACAACCTGGATTACAATAACATAATACGGATGTCACAATATTTTCGCAGCGCATTTAATAAGTTTTTAATACCTTCGATTACATTAACGCAATTTTCATAAAGGATTCTGGTTCTTTTGAAAATAAAATAATACAAGCTTTGTTGTTCGTTTAAAAATAATGTAACTTGAGAAAGAATGTCTGAGATCGGTTCAGTAATTTTTGTGTGTACCCATTATTGAGTTTTTCAATTAGTACAAACATACATAGAATCTTTTTTTTTTCAGCAATACACTCTATAGTATTAGTTTAAATAGTGAACATTTCTGTTTACCTACCTAACATAGAACATGTATTGTTCCATAGAGCGGTTTGCAATATAGTAACAATTTTAATTTTCTTATACTCATCGTAACTTTAAAACGAGTGTACTCATTTGAATAATTCAAAAATTAATTTACATCTACGTAAACAGCTTAAACGATTTAATAATTGATTTGGATAAGGATTCATGTGATGATGACGGATTTGTTCGTATCCATGTTTTAGTTGACTAATTTGAACAAAAACGTTTATTGTAACATAACTATAATAATTACACATATTGTCTCGCGGACTGTTTTATTTGTGTGAAAGTTCAATAGGAAACGGATTTGAAAGAAATACAACATATAAAATACAATATTATAAAAGATATAGTAGCATAATATTAATAACCCGTAATTCTTTAATGTGATATATTTTTTTATTAATGTTTTAGACAGCTCTTATAAATAGTGTATATATAGTACCTACTATTAAATAAATGTAAAGGAGGTAAAACTTGTATAATTTTTGTAACCCCCAGAACTACTACTGATCGGAATTTAAAAATTATTTCAGTACCTAATAAAAAACTGCATTATCCCTGAGTGATATAAGTTGGTTTTTTGTCAAGTTATATGTTATAGTAGAAAAAAGATAAGCACGAACGAATTTGTGGACGATTGCTATAAAAAAATATAAATTGAATGAGTAGGCTAGATAATAAACAAAATATTACATACCAGCTGTTCCCGCGACTTCGTTCGAGTGAATATCGAAAAACAACCCTATTTAGTATATTATGTGTTAATACAGGCTATAAACTATCAGTGTGCCAAATTTCATCCTAATCCATTCAGCCCTTTTTGCGTGATTGAGTAACAAACATCCAAACATACAAAATTAAATTTGAGACGTAATCCCCCGTGAAGGAAAAAATGCAGAAACAAATAGTTTTTGAGAAATGTTTTCTTTTCAGTTTTGAGGTTTTGTCTGCCGAGGACTTGTATATGAATTTTCATCTAATAATAATTTGCTTCTGGCACTCAACTACCGCTGCCATGCCCCATTCGCTTCGCTGGCTCGGCCAGAGCATTATGATCACAGTTTAAACATAACCTAGCCAATTTTACCACAATGGAATAGATTTAAGTTTAAATTGAGGTTAGGTTTAGGTTTATATTTAGATTTATTTGACGTACATAATGGACTAAACATAATATGAATTTGCCATTTTGAAGCCGATATTTAGCTATTTCTGTAATCGCTTTTTTCTTACTATAAATACGTAATTTCGTACGAACTTGGTCTACGAGTTCGATCTCATCTTTTGCTGCTATTTATTTCAAGCGTTTCAATGGATTTTTTGCTTTATCTTATTTATTTAAGCTTAACTTTTTCAGATAGAAATAAAGTGGTAACAAGAAATGCAAAGAAATATTTTCTTTTCCAGAAAGAAGTAGCAGCAGCTGTCAATCTGATACAGGTGGAATTGGCAAAGTAACGAAAATTACGATCTAAAATATCATGGATTTCCAAAAAGTAACGCTTTGAATGATATGCAGTGTATTAATTAATAATCAATTGGTGTTCTCTGAATATTTATTTATTTTATAGTAGGGTTAATCTATATTAATAAACATATAGTACTGTCGAAACATGTTACTTTTTAAAATGTTTTTTTTTCTGGAATTTTGTACAGTGGAGGAATATGTCACTCCACAGTTACCACAGAAACTAATTACCGCGTAATATACGCATGAGGAGTTTCAAGGTAACTATTGTTAGTTATTAATAATGCAAGTAACTAAAATACCTATTAGGTATTATATTGTGAGGTAATAAACGAAACCTTAGCTTTTGAGGTAAACAGAGGGGACTCACCAATCTACTAAAACATAAACTTAAACGTAAACATTGATGTGTTTTATTTTATTATTAATAAACAATACATCAATTATAATAGTTACTGCGGGAATTTAATTAATACACGGAATCCGGGATTTAAATTAGTTATCATCTTGTCCTGATTAACATGCATATTTAATAAGTATAATTATATCTACAATAATAATTTAAAATTGAAATATCATGTCACTGTAATTTTACTTATTATATCTATACTAATATCCATACTACATATAATATTGTAAATGCGAAAGTATAGCTCTGTCTATCTGTCTGTTACTTTTTACGCCTAAACCGCTGAACCAATTTCGATAAATTAGGTACAGAGATAGAGTGGACCTTGGAGATGGACATAGGCTACCTATTGCCACGAAAAATAAAATTTTATGGGGTGAAATAGCAGATGAAAGTTTGTATAGAGAACACACCATTTCTCGAATTAGGGTATGAAAATTCATTTTATACGTTTGGTAAGAAATAAAAAGTGTACCGCGTTTTTGAAAAATCACCTTCAAGGCGGTACAATAGGGGATTATTTTAAATATTTTTAATCTTTGCATCTATAGACTATACTAAATCATTGGCAGATTTTCCTTATTTGTCGGAAAGATAGCTTGCATCATAATATGTACTTAAATGATAGTGTTCCCAAGACAAGCTTAGAAAAGGGATATCATAAAATATTCCCTGCTTAAAAAGTCGCTGATACATAATAATATGGTAGTATATAGCTATAATAAAAGTACTTCCCAGTAAAACATGTGACTTGGAATTATTTAGCCGTAAAATTATTCTTTACTTGATTAGTAGTGACTCATTGATGAGATTATAAATTTGGTTTTTTTATTCAAACGTAACAAATAATAAGTAAACAATAAGGTGAATACCGGATTGTAAAATTTCGTGCCTATGAATCATGAGTCATCAATTTCATCAACTCATCAGCTATAACGTTTTTCCTTCTCAGGAATACCGCAATGATTTCATTGACAATAATTAAATGACATGACTGATCTTATGGCGCAGTGGTAGTAAGCCCTAAACATTGAGCTGAGAGGTCGCTGGTTCAACCACGCATGTGACTAACTTTTGTTTGATGAGCACAATTGTTACATATCTTATATGTCTATATATGTAGGCATATTAGCTGTTTTGCTAGCATAATACAAGCTTCGCTTATTTTGGAAATCCAAGCCCGGTGAAGCTGTCAAAGCCTCTTAGGCCTCCAGGGCCCTTAAGACTAACATTATAGTCAGTTCGAAAAAAAAAGTTTGGAAATAATGGGTAAAAGAAGAGGCTAGAGGGCAGAGACTGGATGAAAGTTAATAATAAACGATATATTCAGGGCCTTTCTGAACGAACAGGAATTGAGTAAAATGAAGGCTAATTTCGAACTTTGCATTTGCTGTAAAGATTAATCTATACTTATTATGACTCAGTAAAAAAGCTATCAATAGATGAAATTCCTAATGAAAACGATTTTTGAATCAATTAATTTCTAACGAAAACAATTACAATTTTAAACTATTTGCCCATGTCGAGAATATGATGAGTAATTTAAGGTTCAAAATGACATTTGAATAATTAATTTTGATAAGGAATTATGGAAAATAATGCTTTGCTACAAATAACACATGTGAAAAATTATATAACTTTAATTATGACGCAAAGAATTTATTATAATCAGGATTTTTGCATTTTCTGGGAAATTTATTGCATTTTTTTGATAAATTGACATCTAAAGCGATATTTATTCACTGTTTTATCATAGCATGATAATAAAATAATTAATTGGGATGGGCAAGTATATTGTTGAAAAACCACGTTCAGAGACTCAAGGCAATTATAATAAAATGTTTAATCATCTTGCCTCGTGTCACAGTGGTGGTAAGCCATACTACTGAACCGAGAGGTCGTGGGTTTGATCACCGCTCATGACTGACTTTTGTGTGATGGACATAATTGTCAGTTGTGTGTCTGGGTGTTATATATATATATGTTATCTTAGTTACCTAGCTTAATTTGGTATTAAATGGCCGTGTGTGAAATTGAGTCTCCCATATTTTGTTATTATTTAATTCGTGGACTTTTTAAATCGTAATGGTAAACAGTATTATTTTAAAGCTTGCTTGATCAATTTAAATACAGTGTAAACTCTTTATAACGTTATCCTTTATAACGATAAACTTCCTATAACGTTGAAGTGAGCCCAACTTGGTTGGTTTGCGTTAAAACCCACATATTTAAACACTCTTTATAGCGATACGCCATTCTCTATTACCACCACATATCTAGATATGAATAGAATACATAAAATAAAACAAAACAAGTACTGGCATAGCAAAAAACGTCAGACAAAGTTATCAGACTATATGTGTAAACAATAATTTATAAGCATTTATTATATAAGACATACATATTAAAAATTCTTGTTAATTTGGTTGTTTTTTTGTTCACTCCATATAACGATAACTCTCTATAACGACAAAAAATGCTCAATCCCTTGAGTTTCGTTATAAAGAGTTTACACTGTATGTATGAATTTTATTAATAAGAACAATATTTGGACCTCTGACCTTTATAACTTGAGTATCACAACATGGTTTACTCGTGTATGTTCCATTCGCTTCATAATAGTAAATATGGAATTAAATTAGGGGACTTACTAGTTTATTGATAAATATCTCATAGTGTATAAACAATAGGTAAGTAT
This sequence comes from Saturnia japonica, assembly GCA_033032175.1. Lineage (NCBI taxonomy): Eukaryota > Metazoa > Arthropoda > Insecta > Lepidoptera > Saturniidae > Saturnia > Saturnia japonica. Next base: position 9,016,188 of record CM065324.1, on the reverse strand, counting down.
GCAATCGTTGAGTATTTTATTAGTTCGCAGAATCTGGGGTTTTTTTAAACAACTTATATTGTGTAATGTTGACATAAGTATGATCGACATCGATCAAGAAAATAGTCACATTTATTTCTAATTACCTACCGGCAGACGTTGTTTTGTCTTTTCCAATAGTCAATAACTCGACACAATTATATGAAATTATAGAGTAACAGAAATAAGATACTAGTAAGAGTAGAAAAGATTTAAATCCTATTATAGCTTTTCAAGTTGCCATAATTAGGTTTGTTAGTTTGATATAAAAATTTAAAGTAGCCACCTTTACTCGTGAGGCTCTCTTTTAGGTTGAGGGGCGATACCTTGAGGTATTCACAAAGGATCTCATGATCGAATCAAATTTTATTACAACGTGGGCAATCCTCAAAATTGTTAGTAGATGTTTTCAGAGGGGCAAGTGTCATTCTCGATTATTTTAAATCTGTGTAAGTATTGTTTGGTATATGCATGTCCTGTGAGTGTAAAAGTTTGTGGTGTATAATTGAATACTGTTTTGATATCAGCAGGTAGATCAATATAAATCTGAATAAAGTACCTACCGGAATATCTGACCGCCAAGCCAAGCCGCTGTTCTATAATCGTTAAGGCTAATAACAATACAATTTTTAACAAAAAATATAAATAAATATGAGGACACAATTTATAAATAATGGAGTTGACAGTTCTGATCACGTAATTTTATATTGAGATACGATGTCAATTCTATACATTTTTTCGTTTTAAATTAGCGTTAACGATTGTAGAAAGGGTACTTGGCTAGGACTCTGTAAAGATACGAATGGTCCGCAGGTCCCAACAAGAATACCCCTTGCGGCTGTTGAGTTGGTTGAGAATTTGAAGGTTTCCGAATAAAACTAACATTATACAAAACATGAATTGACCAATAAAATTATTTCACGGTATTTCCAGACCATAGAGGAAGCTTTTGCACCGACATATACATTGTCAGGATTTCTTTAAATAATTACGTTTCCGTGAGGAGACCGACGATATTTAGGAATATCCATTTATGCGAACAACAGTTTGCATACTTGCATTATGTAACAAGTTCTAATTTTAGGTCAAACACATCGTTGTCGGCGAAGAGCAGCCAAGAAAATACATATCTAAGTGTTTTTTTACTGTATTTGGTTAATAATTACGTATATTATACAATAGTACAATACATTTCATTAAAAAATACAACGATATCCTATATTTCAAAGGCCTTGTGGCACAGGGGTGATGCCGAGACATCGCGGGCTTAATTCAGGATAGTAGATCTATGTTTAAAATATATCTTATACTCACATATATCGTTTAGTTGTGTATATTAAAAGCAAAGTTTCATTGTATACAGGACAAATATGTTAAGTTTATTTTAGAGTAATCCCATGCGGAGGAAAAGGTTATTTACCCACTCGGAACAATAAATTGTTTTTGTTCGTTACGTCACAAATCAGAATATTTATCGTTGGTGACGAACTGTAATCAGCCAAACTATCTTGTACAGAACCTTCGACTTATCAGACACAGTAATACATGTCGCATAGTATATAAATCGCTTAGGTTGATGCCATAACATCATTAATTCCAAGTTATTAGTAAGTATAGTGGCTCAAGTGGCTGTCAGAATATTCAAAGAGAATATTTTTGCGAGGGTGAGTCTCTCTACGTCTGTTTTACTAAATTGAATTAATTTCCTTGTGAATGTCTATATAAATTTAAGAATTATTTCTGAAACGAAATAGATGATTATATTACAAAAACAAAGTTAGGTTTTGTTAATTATATTTTGTTTACTAACTTACAATGAATTTTATCAAAACACAATTATCAAAAAAGTTTACCACTGTTTCGGCGTTTTCATATAAACTAGACACTCTATACAAACTCTTATTAATACTAGTGTTTAAGTTGTAACAATCCAATCAAGAATCTAAATATAAACTCCTAAAAGTAATATTTTTTGTCCAATGACTACCTTGTAACAACCTGTGTCCGTCATTAATTAAGTTTGACCTTTATTCAGAAACATTAAATATTAAAATTAGAATATATCTTGTTTATCATACAATGGATTTATAAAAAATGTGATATTATGAAATTGTATAATATAATAATGATCACACGGGCTAAATTTATTTTCCTAATTATTTGGATAACTTTTTATAAAATCAATAATATGTTATAAGCTAACTCATACATAGAACTAATAAATTGTGTTCATCACATACAATTCCATTCTCTTTGGAACTAGAACCTGATTTCTCTTTGCACTAAGCTACTATCATGGTATAATACAATATATATATCTATGCAAACTTTTGAATATCTGCTTCAGGACTGCATTAGATTTTATTCGAAAAGATTGGATTATTGAATGCTCTGCGAAATCCTTCGAGATTCTCCATTCAATCTTTTAAAATTATTAAACAAGGATAATTCCTTGTTAATAATGCCATCAAGTCTTTTGATAATATTGCAAAGCACATTATGGCCAATCTTAAATCGGGGAATTTAACGGGAAGAGAGGTGGATCTTATCAAAACGCGGCTGCTTATCTCCCTCCTAATATTTTGTTTAAATATAAGGTAACAGAACGAAATACCAAAAAAAAACTACCATGGCATCACCGGACCTAATCCTTAAATCAAGACAATGGAAAAGAATTTTATGCGATGTAGTCGCTTTATATAATACCAGCAACCGCCTTCATCTTTGCACGCATCAATTAGGTACATAATAACCGATAAGTAGTTCCTGAGAACACTTCTTACAAACCTAATCACAATTTTTTACCTCTTAATAATAATAATGTAGACCAATATTTCTCAAAGTGGAAGTTAACGGCCCCTTGGTACAGTACTCAGAGAAAATTGGTGGTAGCGTGAGAGCCCATGGTATAGACGTAGATAATAGTTAATATAGAGTAACCTAATAACCAATTGTAAAGAGATAAAATATAACCCATTTTCACGGCGTGTTTGTGGGCATTAGTCAATCATTTTTAAGCGTTAAGGTAACAAACTCTTGCAGCTTTTTATACAATAAAGGAGACAAACAAGCGAACAGAAAAATTTTAAAAATTGGTTTTTTGGTATATGTATCTTATATACTTTCATATGGATTTAGTAAAAAGCTGTTATTTGGACATTACAAACAGATACTTCAATTTTATTTATTATATAAATTAATTTTTAGTATATGTGTAGTATAGATATATAATTACAGATTGGTTCTTGACTTTGAATGTTATATCACATCCTTGAAGTGCTCGCATTACTGAATGTGATTTATTAAATACTCATTAATTTCCGATTTATAGTCGATATAAATCATTTGAATCTATCTATCCCATTAATCTAATATAATATTACAAATGTAAAAGTTTTTATGTTTAGATGTTTTTTGTTTTTTTTTTACACAATGATGCAAAAATGACATATCGGTTTTGGATAAAATTTGGTATACATATAGTTTATAACCAGGATAAATACGTAGGATACTTTTTATCCCGGTAAATTACATATTTTTTTGTTTCCTCGGGACTCAACACTAAAATCCACGCATACGGAGTCGCGAATAGAAGCTAGTATATTATAAGATAGAATTTGAGTGACTCTTCATCGTTCAGCCCAAACTGTTAAGGATGGAAATGTAAAATTTGAAAAGCGTGTTGATTTTACACATTACAGGCATCGTTTAAGAAGGGATTTCTTGAGATATTTATTTAGTTTATTCTACATAAATCTATTACAAAATTACATAATACTTTTAAGAACCATGCTAAATAATAAATGTTTTAAAACTAGTACTTACAAAAAGGTTCTAAGGCACTGCAATTTGGTAGAGTGCCCAAAATGTTGGCAGACTTTCCGCGCTGAATTCTTATTGATACATTACGCTGCACGAAATGTGTGCCAGCATTTTGGTCGCGTGAACTTAAACCTAAACTGTCACGTCTGGTTTAAAAAAGTGTTTTTCTTTGCTAAAACTTTTTTATTATTTTTGGTAAGAGCAATTTTATTTATCCGAACTAAGAGTAGGCACTCGTCTTTACGTGCTATCGATCAATCCACCATTCCACTATAGTGTGTTTATTTCATTACTTTTCTTGAAATTCAACTCCTAAAGGTGTGAAAGTGGGTGCTAAAGTTTGTAAGGGAAATAATAGTTTTGGGATCATATTTATTTAAAACTTTGTATTCATGGAAACAATTAATAAAACACGTATTTTAAGTTTTTCCAAAATATATCCCCTAAAAGGGATGGTAAAGTTTATATGGGAATTAATATTTCTCTGTTAAGATTTCAAAATAAATAAATATGCAACATATAAATTAAATTGCAATCAAAAATTTGTACAAATCTTGTAAAGTGTGCGTGCGAAGCCGCGGGCAGATGCTAGTTTATTATATTTATGCCATTTATATCCTTAGTTGGGTACTTTGGGTTGGGCGATGATTTGTTAATCAGGACAAAAGTCTTTTATATTAGATAGATTTAATAGTCTTTGCATAATTTTGAAATTGGTAGGTACTTGGGCGAATTCATGAATGGATTCAGTTATAGTAAAAGAACATACGTAAGGTTTTGCATAATTGTGATTTCTTTAATTTGATTTCAGATATAATGGCGAAATACGTTTTCATAGCAATAATTAGTTTAGTGGGATGTGTGCTGTCATACCCTAATCCGAGATCGAATGCTTACAGTGAGTACTAATAATATAATAAAATATTATTTCTAGATACATTCAAAAAGAATGTACCTACTGATTAAGTTTATATTTTATTTATATTTTTATAATAATTAATAATATACTTAAAAAATATAATATTAAAAAGATCCAATATCAGCGGGACTCGAACCATCGACAACACGCACTGTACATACAACAGTACGTAGAAATCTGGTCATAACACAGCTCAGCCAATTCCAAGACTCTTATAGTTTTGAAAATCCTATAAATGTGTTTGTTTTTTTTAGTGTCGGTCGGACCGGTCTCTTTTTCAGTCTTTTCTTTTTTTTATTTAGAAAAGCAAATTGGCTGTACCGACCTTGAGGGTAAGCATAGTACAATCCTAATACAACGGCGACCACCGAGAGATCGTAATCCATCGGCCTGCATACATTTAACTGGATATGAAAGGCTGACCCCGAAACGCGACACGCAAAAGCGAGTCACTATGACGGACTTTTCACCACATGCAAGGTGGTCGCGAACCAGTCGGTCAAAACAGCCCTACCACACCGCTATCGCCATATCCTCCTATCGTTTATCTCATAAAATCTGTTTAACTAGCATGACAGATGTTAGATTTTATACACATTCTATAATAAACAAAATATCCACAAGGGTCAGCTGGTAATAGCTTTATAATAAATATAAGATATAGGAGAATATAAGATCTACAGTTCCACCTTATCGATATGCCCTGTTTTATTACAGCATACCCATTCCCGTTCATAACTAGAGAACAATGGGGTGCGAGGCCTCCGACAGGTGTCACTCCTCTTAACAATCCAGTATCGTTTGTTGTCATCCACCACAGCTACATACCCGGAGTCTGTATGACGAGAGAGCAATGTATAAATTCCATGCGATCCATGCAAAACACTCATCAACTAACTAATAGATGGGCAGATATTGGATACAAGTAAGTAAAGTTATTTGTAATTTCCAGTTTTGATTTTACTGTTGGATTTAGAAATCATTAGCGTAAATTCAGGGTAAACAGTTGGGGTTATGATTGAACCAAAATATAATGTTAACCAGTCAAATTTATTAGTAAGACGCGGCTCTTAATCTTGAAAAAATTGAAAAATTATGAATAAAAAATATAATTGATATTTTGGAACATTTTACACACATTAAAATTTTCTTATATGTGCCTTGTATAGACAGGGCGAACGAACGCGAATGAAAACGCTTCATTCCAAATAATGACTATTGCATCTACATAATGACTATTGCATTTACATAATGATATACCAACACAACTCATCACCTCTGTACAATCTTGTCAGTGATACGAAATCCTAGTTACACAGTTAAAATGTAAATCAGATGAATGAGTACAGTTCTAAGGTATAATATGTACTTATATAACATGTACAAAATATGTACAAAAACAAACCCCACGTATTGACATACCAAGTTTAATTTTATATATTTTAATTTTACTGATATATGATAAAACATTTCAAAAATAATAAATGATTTAAAGAAATTTGCAAAGCTTTCCTAAACAATTGTATGTACTAAAATTAATTATATAAAACATTATAAGTCAAGACCTGGCTGTATAGCATATAAATTAACGATGAATTTATTTGTTCCGTTATTTCCTGTTTTATCAAAGTTAGAACTGAACCCACTTTCCGAGTTTTAATCACAATAATTTTAATATAAATAATTACATTAACTAGGTATATTAAAATTATTTGTTAAATTTAAAATTATATAATAGTACAATGTATGTATAAAAGTTATTAAATCTATATTTGTGCCTGTGTTAGGTAAGTGTAATTTTTCCAATTTTGTGATAGACAACTTTTCTATGGGATACTGATCTCGAATTACATAATTAAACATTTTGTCTTTCTGCATTTAACTCGACAATTTTGTACGCAGTAAATATATGTCAACCAGAAATTGATTGAAAATAATAAACATTATATTACTTTCAGAAATCTTAAAATATTTCTAAAATAAAATTATTAGACGACAAAAATTTGGTACTCTAAAATAAACAACAGAGTTAGTAGTTCATTACTACAGTTTGAGTAAAAAATCATGTATTAATACGGACAGATATAAAACGTCATTGGTACGAACAGACAAGAAATAATATAATAATTTAGCTTAAGTTTAGATATTTAATTTAGTACCAACAAAATTTTATAAGCTGTATTATTTTGTAAAAAAAAAGTTGTAAGAAAGTAACTATAACTGATAAGAGAGTTCGGGCACAGAGAAATCTCTTTGGATATTTCCCTCTACTTGGGTCAGCCCGATTGGTGGGCTCATAGCGTTTTCAGAGCTCCTTGTGGTAGGGGGGTTCAACGTTGGCAACGCACTAGTGATACCTATGGTATTACAAGCGTCCATAAGCTATGGTAGCCGCTTATCATCAAGCAGGCCCTATGCTTGTTTATCACCATAGTAGTATAAAAAAATGCTCCGTAAATAACAATAATTTTCTAAAGTTTACATCTTCAATAAAGTTTCATTTAAAAAAAAGTGTCGCGTGAAAAGTTATTAATAATCGCAGAATCTAAGATACATAAAAACAGTCAAGATAACGTGAGACCGCACTACATAATTATGTAAGAATCTAAAACAATTCATTTCTATTTAAACAATTGTTAAAATAATAATTAGAGCTATCAAAAATGCCCGAACTTCAAATATATATATTGTAAGTGATAATTTATAAAACTTTCCTGTTGAAATAAATATATTTTAAACAGTAGGTATAATTTTGTATACATTTATGCCAGAAAGACCTAAATAACATTTACCTCAACACGTATAAACTTGTATGGTTCGCTAAATTTCACTGCTAGGATAGGTTTATTTTATAGATAGGTCTGATTGAGTCGAGATTTGGTATTCTATTACTACAATGTTGTTAGAAAAACCTTAACCTGATGTTGCAGCGTCATCTGAAATACCTAACTCCTCACCAAACTTACAGCAGAAATATCGTATCTTGGCTCATTGGAATAGTCTCAATGAATAGGTTACTTGTGTTGTGGGTTTTACCTTTTTTTTAAATGAAACACAGATATAATAATAACAATAGTACCAGCCTGTATATGTCCACTGCAGGGCAAGGAGCCCTTATCCCGAGAAAAGGCAAAAGATTTTAAATCAGCAATAAGTATAGTTATTATGTTTTTGAAATATGTATAAGTTTATAATTCGTCCTCGTATATTCCAGAGGATTTCTGAGGGTTTTTAAAATAATGATTATTGTTATCGAAATATTATTATTGTGGCGTTGGCTTATATCAGCCAGCGGTGATATGAATGGAATTGTATTTTTGTAATCATATTAGAGTTGTTCAACGTTCATAATATGATAAGTTCGTATAAGCTGACTTATCTACGAGTATAATTACTTCATTATAACGATGATTTGCTGATAGGGGTCAGCGTACTCAATTTTGCGGTTTACTATGTCAATTCTTATAAATTTGTTTTGCTACTGACGTTGGTTAACCGCAAAATTATATAATTTACGTTCGAGGTGTGTCCGTAGCTCCGCGCGTGTTTATTACGTAGGACTTAATTTAGTTTCGTCTCATAACTTATTTTTACTTATATTTTTTATTTCTAAAAATATTAATGACAGTTCCCTTATGAGGAAATTGAGAAATGATATTATACTTCCCGTTTACAAAATTTCATCAAGGTCGGTTAAGATTTTGTTCTTAACATCGTTCAGTTTTTTTTAATTGACAATCAGATCAATTGTGGAGTGACATAAGTATATTTTCTTTGTACAAAATTTTATAATAATCGATCGGTCAAGACGTTTTTGAAATAAATCTAGACGTACACCAGGCAAACAATTCTTTTTTAATGTCGCAGTCGTGATCTAGTGTCCTTTACAATGTACGCCAATCACGAGATTTGGAAAATAAATTACATTAACGCAGACTTATTAATATATATATATGTAGTCTGAAGATAGTATTTAGGATTAATTTTTACACGTATGGACATTTGTATGGTCTATAAATTACGTTTAGGTTATGTACGTATAAAAAGGAGTGTATGTGTATGTAGCTCTGTAATATAATTACCGAAATAAAATGAGAAGATACCAAATTAATTCAAATTATTTTATCTTTACATGATTTTCTATAAAATCAATAAGTAGGTACGTTTGTATTTTTATTGTCCAACAGTATACATATATGGCGCTGTACGGGTTGGTAAGAATTATTTTTAAATTATTATCATTTATAAAAACAAAGTAATTACATAAATTTACCTTTCCTAAAGGATTGCAAAACTAAACATTTTTGTATGCCTTTATTATTTAAACAATAACGAAGTGTTACACAGAGGTGTACTAATGTAAACGCTCAGTTCGCCGGGTATGTTTTTTGGTCCCGAGTTATATATAGTGAGCGAACTAATTGCTATTAATCGAGCACAAAACCAAACTCAGAGCTGATACTTAGAATTTCAAAGAAACACCCAATAGCACTTTGCTCGAACTGGGAATCGAACCCAGGACCTCGAGTATAACAGTCAGTCTTTATGTATTTTAGATAATATCGGTATAATTGTTAAACTATGATATGGATTGACATTTGAAATTATTTTAATTGGGTATTATCAAAGCTTAAACGGGTCAAATAAAGTAGTGTGAGATTGAGGCGAGGTGAGGTTTTTATTAATAGTTAGCTGTTTTTCATACACGAAGTATACTACATGGACGAAGTCGCGGTAAAATTTAGATATATGAACAATGTTTTAGTTTCGCTATTGGTGGAGAAGGTTCAGCATACGAAGGCCGCGGTTGGACGACAGTTGGAGCTCATGCAGTAGGCTTTAACAGCAACAGTATTGGTATTGTACTCATTGGAAATTGGATTTGTAAGTATTAAAAATATTATAAATAATACTCATAGAACGTACATAGTTCGTAAATATAAAATATAATTTATAACATTGCCGGGTGGTAGGTAGTACACGACAATTGTAATCGACTGGATCGCGAACTCCATACACCAGGTGTAACACTAGTCATAGTGGCTCGCTTACGCTTGGTAAGACCTGTCGCATTGTGTGATCATCCAGTGTATATCCAGAAACCAAGCAGGATGGTAGGGATCTTTACCCAAGTGGATTGCGACCACCATACACATGAAAACGTCACAGTGGCTCTCTTTTGATTTGTCACGTTTTGGGTTCAGCTAGAGTATATTATAGGATAGTGTATATTAAGCGACGACCATGATAAATTGCCGATTTCTCGATGGTCATCATTTTGAGATTGTATATTCATATCATTCCGGAACCGTAGATGAAATTGCATAGATGGTACGATTGTCGAGGTTATTGATCATTAAGGACGAAAGTCTTTAACCAGTGAGTCCTACATGTTACGACCTACAATGCCGAAAGTTTACAAACTTACGTTGGAGCTGATCCACATGTTAAAAGTCACTCTGTGAACTATCGAAATAGCTATGTTATGAGTTTTTTTTAGGGTTATAATTCCTAATGAATATATGTCAGAAAACAAAAGTAACCGACATAGCTCAAAATGTAAGCAAGCTAAAGTGGCAGTGGGCCTGTCACATCCGCAAAAGAACCGATAACCAATGAAGTAAAAGAGTTCTTGAGTGGACAACATGTCTTGGCAACCATTGTGTAGGACGCCCTCAAACCAGGTGGTGTGATGACTTGCAGAAGGCTTCTGGAAGTGAACGAATGCAGAAAGCCGGAGTTCGGATCCGCGTTGGACTTCAAAAGGTTTATTATATATCTACCATTAGGCACAACCCCTAAACTATGACGTTCTTCTATAAAAAAAAATGTACAGAGACTGATCCGATATAACCATGCGTATTGGTCGAGGTACCGTTCACGAGAATCCTATCCTATTCCACTGCAGTCGTCACTTATATGTTTATGTTTCAATATATGTAATTCGAAATCTTATACCCTATTATACTCTATTAATACTTTTTCACTTTATTGTACTGTTTTTGTCTACTAAAATATTTTTTCCTATTATTTTTAGCAAATCTACCACCGGCCAGGCAACTGCAGACAACAAGGGATCTAATCGCAGCCGGAGTTAAACTCGGATACATTAGGCCTGATTACTTACTAATCGGACACAGGCAAGCTTCTGCCACAGAGTGCCCCGGCGAGGAGCTCTTCCGGGAAATATCAACGTGGGAACGTTTCACAGCGACTGTATAAAGTACAGAGGTTTAAGATTGTATGAAAAATAGAATGAATCAAAAATGATACCTGGCAAACTACTTCGGTTTTTTTTATTACCCTGATACGAGATCTATCCTATTCCTGTAAAACATTTAGAAATGTCAAATCTATATCTATACATATAATAAAAACGTAACAGATCGATGTCTGTACATAGAAGATATATGAGAAAAACTATTATTGGGGGTCTCTATCAACGCAGCAGAACCCAAAACAATGATTGTTAGAATTTTTGTCTGATTGTCTGTTTGCCAACTTTTGTGCGCGCTAATCTCAGAAACGCCATAAACGATTTGGAAACGGTTTTCAATAATATATTGTGGTAAGGTTCACTTAACATTTAGTGTTTGTTTTACTTCAATAAATTCATAAATAAAAAAGTTATATAAAATGCAATAAAATGGCTCTTCAGTTGAATTGGCTGAAACTTTGAAACTTGATTATTAAAATGATGATTATTGAAAGTTTACATAAAGTTAAAATATGTACAGTTTCAGAGAATTTGCAAATTTCCAATATGAGTTGACCTTACATCTATATAATAAATCATATAAATAAGGGGTCACCCTAGGTTGGATATTATCACGCAAGCGAGTCGAGTGCCGCATCGCTGCTAGGCAATTCATTTCGTAAAAGATCGATTCGAATTAAACTCTGATGTATCGATTCACAGCAAACCGAGGTCTAAAAAATCGGTCTCTCCAAAAAATCGACCTACTTTTATTCACTTTTCATATTAATTGTGTTAACAATATAAAAATCCCTATTATAGAAAACAAAAAGAACACCACAACACTCGATCTTTTATTATTTTTACCATGCTAAAGTATCAATTAAAGAGAAACAAAGAAAGTTATAGAGATAGAGAGAGAGAATTCATTACAAAAATTTATTATTATATAAACTGTTGTCGTTATTCTGCTATTGGGTAATTTACTGACACCATACAGAATGACAACATAGTGAAATGGATAATTCATACTAATATTATAAATGCGAAAGTAACTGTGTCTGTCCTGTCTGTTGCATTTCACGCCCTGAAATAGGCGATGAAGATTTGTACGAAGAACGCATCAAATCAAATTTGATGGATTTTGGTATGGAGATATATTGGACCTTGAAGAAAGACATTGGCTTACTTATTTTATTTATTTATTTTTTCGTGAAAATAAAATTTTAAGAGGTGAAATAGGGGATGAAAGATTTTATGAAGAACCCACTATTTCTAAATTTAGGGATATGAAAATTCATATTTATGCTTTTAGGAAGAAATAACAGTGATTCGCGTTTAAAAAAATAAGGGATGATTTACAATACACATAGACTGCACCCCTTGATACTAAGCAAAGTGTCCCCGAGACATAAGCTTACATTATACAAGACATATGTCCGTCCTATCATGACATATAAGCTGCGCCACATTCGCCCATACGTCAAAGATCAACATTAACAAATTCCAAATCCTCCAAACCCGATTTTTACGTAAAATTAACAAAGCTCCTTGGTACGTTGGTCGAATCGTATATTAGATATCTTACGCGACCTCACTGCTTCGAATCACGTGAATACGTTGGTGAAAGCTGCCGCGACTTAAACCCCAAAACCGGACATACCCCGCGAACAACTCCGGCCGCGAATATCTTCACCGATCCCGTTTATAAGATCGAGGAAATAAACAAATACTACTTCACCGTCTCTCCAAACAAAGCGTTTCCTCCGCAAGGGACGGGCGGCTAATTTCGCTCCCGCAAACCCGTCACGCCCTCCCTATCTTGCGAAAACTCAAGCATAGGTCCGTTCCCTCGGTGTAGAACCCTTGAGTCATGCAGCCGCTCGCGCGATACTGGTGACACTGCACTTGCAATCACGTAGCTACGCACACACATCTTTACACACAATATGTACATATATACGTACACACCACATAAGTACGTAGATTCTGTAAGAGCCCTTTTTTTCTTTTTTTACGATAGTTACTTTCGATTACATTTCCAGAATACTAACTACATATACACATATTCATTACTTTCTCCCAGGAGGCAGGGACATGTATATATGTATGCATTAGTTTAGCTCGAATTTTCTACGGATAGGGAATATAGAAATAGGGGATAGTCAGTTCACGACCTTTTCACAATCGCGGTAACAGCCCAAGCAGACGCCCGGCCACTTTGGCACCCTTGTGCGCATGTTGTTCACGCTTTCGCGGCTGAATGCCTTAAGTGATCGCCCTCAAGCCTGGTGAAGCTGTCAAAGCCATCAGTGGCTCTATTTCTTTAGGGCCCCTTAGGCTAACAGTGTAGTCGGTGAGAAAGAAAAAAAACCACCTATGATTTTTTTTTGTTTATCGTGTTGAGAGATTAGTCAGTGTATATAGAGTAATATAGGTAGGGATCGCGACCTCCATACACATAGTGATAAACACATGTATGATTTTCTTTTGGTTTGTCGTGTTGGGAGATCAGTCCGTGTATATCTATACTATTAATAATTTAGTAAAGCGGACGAGTTTTTTTGTTTGTTTGTTTAAACACGGTAATCTCCGGACAAGTGGTAACAGTCGGATTCGAAAAATTCTTTTTGTATATGATAGCCAGATTCACGAAGAATAGTACAGGCTATCTGGAACTAAGCTAAACGTCTCAGCTAGACTTAAATATTGATTTTTGTTTAAGTAAGTCGAAGTGAAAGTGTTCCCGAAATGCTTTATCCGCGTGCGCTGTCGTAATGGTTAGTGGTACGTAAATATAATATTCCTCAAAAATATTGTACCTTAGTGTATCTAAAAAAAGTCTCCGATAACATATGCCTATTTCTTAATAGCATAAGCCACAATAAGGTATTTTACGAGTTTTATGTTGAAGAATAAAATTGATTTTAAGCATTATTTTTAGGCTTATCATTTAATCCTTACGAACAAAAGTTACTTCATCATAACGACAATTTTATGAAGTTAAATTTTTCTCTTTATAGTATGTTATTTGGACACATAGTTTAGGAGAAAATGAAAAATTAAAATAATTTGTTATTTGCGGGAAGTGATAACAATTATGATAGACTACACGGGACCGTCGTGTTGGCAGCGCGGTATTTGTCGGATAAAAACGCGGGTGAAACCGAGGGGCACAGCTAGTCAGTAATAAAATTCGATTAATATTTGTATCTAAAGTATTAGCTGCAACGAAAATTATTTTCTTAATATCTTTTGTGCTTCTTTAAAATAATTTATAAAACGGTGAAAGTGGTGTTTTACCGACAAATAAATCAAGTTCTTGGTACTTAATCAAATAAACTGTCCGTTTGTCGTTTTTATACCATGTCCCGTAAGTTATTTATTTAAAAATTTTAGTTGGAATGGAAAACTGAATATTCATTTTGATGGTGACAGCTATCATTACTGCCAAAAACTCGTATAATATATGTCTTGTACGATAACGAAGAAAACCACAATAAAATGTCTAAAACAAGATCCAAAAATGTTTCTTACTGTGCGGCTTGTTCATACAATATTACTAACAACGAAATTATTAAATGTATAAAATGTTCTCTATTCTATCATTTTGAATGTGTGATTACCGGCAAAAATAAGTACACAGACATTAAACCTGATTATAAAAGTAAGTGGATATGTACAGCTTGCAGTAGCAAGCAACCTAAAACTGGAAATGTGATTACTCCCGACAGATGTTTCTCACAAAACACTCAAGACAATAATACATCTATTAATCTTGATGAGTATATTTCACCTATTAACTCAGTTCACAAGAAAAGTACTAGTACTTCTGTTTTAACACCACAAATTACATTAGATGATATAAGAAAAATTATTAAATCTGAATTACAACATATTGAAAAGAAAATATTAGACACAGTTATCAACAAAACCAAGGACTTATTTAGCGAAATTAACAACATAAATGAATCTATGGTATTTATCAATAAACAATATGAAGACCTCAAAAATGATATCACATTAAAGATTAGTCTGATGGAGAATATTCAGGACGAAAATATAAAATTAAAGGAAACTGTTAATGACTTACAAAAACGTCTTACTGCTATGGAACAATACAATCGTGCCAATATCGTTGAAATTCACTGTATATCGGAGTTTAAATCAGAAAATCTTGTCAATACAGTTATTCAAATTAGTAGAGCAACTTCTAGCAATATTAAAGAAGAAAACATAAATCGTTGTACTCGTATTGCGAAGATTAATGCTTCTAATACCAGGCCCCGCTCTGTCGTTGTTAATTTTTCTAGCCCTCGTATTCGAGATTCTTTCATGGCTGGTGTTATTAAATTTAATAAATCGAATCCAAAAGACAAACTTAACTCTGGACATATAGGCATTGGAGGTGAAAAAATACCTATATACGTAGTTGATCATTTAACACCTAGTATGAAGGCTCTCCATGCTGAGACTAGAATAAAAGCTAAAGTTAATGGTTACAAATTTGTTTGGATAAAAAATGGACGCATATTTCTTCGAAAAACCGATACATCTGAACACATCCTAATCCGTGATAAAGAGACACTTGAAAGATTGTAGTAATCTAATTCTGAATTTTCACTTAATTTTTTGCTTGTTTAAATTTGCATTTTATTTGATTTATAATTATTCACATTCGATGATTTAAAAATATATTACCAGAATGTTAGAGGTCTCCGTAGTAAAACTCATGAAGTTAACCTTAATATCCTAAATCATGACTTTGATATTTATGTTTTTACAGAGACTTGGTTGAATAGTAGCGTTTTTGATGGTGAGATCTTTGATAATAGATACACAATTTACAGAAGTGATAGATTGTCCAGCGGATTTCATAATATGAAAGAAGGCGGTGGAGTTTTAATAGCAGTTTCAAACTTATTATGTCCAAGTCGGTTACCTGAATGGGAAAGTCATTGCGAAGATTTATGGGTCAAACTACAAGTTACAATAAATGCACGACGTGAACAACTAGTCATATGCGCAGTCTATATTCCACCTCCCGTTAGCCACATAATTCTTGAGTCTTTCCTAACCAATGCAAATAAAGTTTTGGAAAATAATTCTAAAATTATAATTCTTGGTGATTTTAATTTAAGTGAAATTAACTGGTTACATTTAGACACTAGCCTATGTGTTCATAGCAATAATAGTTTGGCTGTATCGTTAATTGATTTCATTGCAGAGAATGACCTTATTCAATTTAATGACATATTAAATCACAACAATAAAATTTTAAACTTAATACTTTCCAATATACCATCTGTTACTGTCGATCGTTGTAGTTACCCCATAACAAATATTGATACACATCATCCTCCACTGGTTATTACTTTTTATAAATACAAAACTATTAATCTTCTGCCCAAAAGCACGGCTCGTCCCAACTTCTTTAAAGCTGACTACAACAAAATTAATTCTGAATTATATAATATTGCATGGACGGAAGTTTTTTCTCATTCTCTCGATGTAAACGACATGGTTGATAACTTCTATAAAATATTGTATGAAATAATTGAAAAATACGCCCCAAAAACTAGCTATACTAGCAAACGATATCCTATTTGGTTTTCTCGTCGTATTATATCATTATTAAATAAGAAAAATAAATTAAGATTGAAAATCAAAAAGTTTAATAATCCACTCTACAAGTTAAAGTTTGATTTTCTAAGAGCCGAAAGTGACAAACTTATCAGATCCAACTTTAACTCCTATATTGAACAAGTGGAGATGAACTTATCAAAAAATCCAAAATTATTCTGGACTTATATAAAAAATATGCGAAAAAGAACAGGTAATTACCCAAGCTCTATGAGTCTAGGAGCTGAAACTGCTTTCCTTGGCTCAGATATATGTAATCTATTTTCTAAACATTTCTCGTCTTTATCAAATGCAGATGTTTCCTTATCTTCTTACAATAACTCTTCATCAAACGAAATCCAAACTGCTTCTTCTATCCAATATACTTCTATTTGCAATATTTCTTTTACACATGATGAAGTTTACACGGCTTTAAATAAAGTTAACATACATAAGGGGGCAGGTCCTGACACTCTGTCTTCTATATTTATAAAGAACTGTGCTAAATCACTTAGTTTTCCTTTGACAAAGATTTATAATAAGTCAATTAATACTGGTACATTTACATGGAAAAGAGCCAATTTATTGCCTATTTTTAAAAAGGGTGATTCCTGTTGTATTGTAAATTACAGACCTATCTCCATTTTATCCGTACTGGCCAAAGTATTTGAAAAGTTAGTATATCCCCATATAAGTAGACATATCAGACCATACATTACTCCTCACCAACATGGCTTTCTGACTGGTAGATCTACTAATACTAATCTTACGAACTATATAGCATATTTAGCAGAGTCTGTGGATTCGGCGGTACAGGTAGATGCTATTTATACTGATTTCTCGAAAGCCTTTGATACAGTTAATCATAGTATCCTAATAAAAAAAATGTCAAGTTATGGTATTGGTGGAATATTATTACAATGGCTTTCTTCTTACTTAAAAACCGCCAATCAGTCGTTATTGTCGAGGGATATCAATCTGAACCATTTAAAATACTATCTGGTGTCCCACAAGGGTCAATATTTGGACCTCTTTTGTTCAATATATATATATCAATGATGTGTCTCAATGTTTTGTTAATTCTTCTTGTTTTATGTTTGCGGATGACCTTAAGATTGCACGTAGAATTCATAACATAAATGATGTTAACAAATTGCAATCTCATTTAAATGTACTACTTGTATGGTGTGAGGTTAACTTTATGTCTTTAAACATAAATAAATGTAATCATATAAAGTTTAGCAGAAAGAGAGAACTAATCCCGTCAACGTATTACATTAATAAAGTTCCAATACAAGAGATTACTTGGATTAGAGACCTTGGAGTCTTCTTTGATACTCACCTAAAGTTTGACTTCCACATAAATAACATTTGTATATCTGCACGCAAAATGTTAGGGTTTGTGTTCAGAAATAGTAAGCTTTTCAACAACCCATATATTAAAAAACTTTTGTACTGTGCATATGTTAGAAGCCAGCTTGAGTATTGTTGTACTATATGGTGGCCTCACTATCAAACATATATAAACCGCATTGAAAGTATTCAAAGGCGATTCACTATGGTTTCCTTACCAGACACTAAGAAATTCGCTCCATATTATGACAGATTAAAAGATATTAAACTTATATCTTTAAATAACAGACGGATTTTGCTTAACATGATTTATTTATACAAGGTGTCCAGAAAGGGTATCGGGTATTTGTAAGTTCAATGAAACAAAAATTATTTGTATGCAATAAAAAAGTTTATTGTTTATTATTAGCATATGAATTGGAGAATTATTTGGAAAAGATGATGTTATCCAAATGATGACCGTTACGTTGCTGGCACTCTTCTAAACGGAAACGAAGATTGGCGATAACACGTTGACACATAGCTATCGATATTGCTGCCATTTCTGACCTGATGTTTTGCCTTAATTGGGTTAGATTCGTCGGATTGTTTTGATAAACCTTACTTTTAAGGTATCCCCATGCAAAATAGTCAAGCGGGCTAAGGTCGGGACTTCTGGGAGGCCAGTTGATGTTACCCCTTCGCGAAATGACTTTATTAGGGAATAATTCGTTAACAACTTCCATTGAGTCATTTGAGGTATGGCAAGTGGCCCCATCTTGCTGGAACCACGTTCTTGAGTTGAAACCTGCAAACTCCTGCAACTCTGGGACCAAAAAATTTCGCAACATATCGCAATAACGGTCACTATTCACATTAATTGCTCGGCCTCGTTGATCATCATGAAAATAAGGACCAATTATGCCTTTAGCAGACATAGCGGCCCAAACAACGACCTTTGGGCTATGCAGGGGTCGTTCATGCTTTCGTCTCGGATTCTCCACTGCCCAGTACCGACAATTCTGCTTATTAACATGACCATTCAGGTGAAAATTTGCTTCGTCACTGAACAGTATGTTGTTAAAGTTGTTAAATCGCTGCAGCATTTCGTTCGCAAAATTCAGTCGATTAGCATAGTCCGTATCCTTCAATTCTTGAACCAATTGAATTTTATAGGCTTTTAGATGTAAGTATTTCTTTAAAATCGAATGTAAAGACGATTTTTTGATGTTCAACGCTTGGCTTCGCTTTCGGATGGATAAAGACGGATTTTGACGAACCGACGCCTCAACTTCTTCAATTGTTTCTTCATCGCGAACTGAACGAGGACGACCAGAGTTTTGAATTTTAACTGTCGCACCTGTATTCTCGAACATCCTGATCCATTTCCTAATGCTATCGTCACTTGGCGCGTGGCGTGTACGATATTCCGCACGATAGAGACGTTGAGCAGTCACTATTGAATCACCATTACGATAATACGCTCGTACGCAAAATGCGCGATGCGTCCCCGAGTACTGTTCCATCGTGACTAAAACTCCACAAAATGGCGGACGCCACGAACCCCTCCCCGCACCCTTTAGACGCCCCGTTTCGAATATGGCGCGAAAACAAATACCCGATACCCTTTCTGGACACCTTGTATAAACTTTTTAATAACCTCATTGACGATTCAGAACTTTTGGAGAAATTTAACATTAATGTACCTCTTAGGTTACCTAGAAATCCAGTCCCTTTATTTTGTCATAAATGCTTTAGAACCAATCTTGGACACTACTCAATAGTTGCTAGATTATCACGTCAATATAACGAGCTGGTTAAAAAAGATGACACCATTGATATATTCGCCAATTCACCTTCTCAGTTTAAAATAAAAATTTATTCTCTGTTAGCTTCATGATTTTTATTTTATGATTATGTTGAACGAGCTTTTTATTGTATTTTTTTTTAATCCAAAATTTCAATAGGATTTTAACTATGTATATAGTTTAACTTATTTTAATCTTAAATCTTATTTTCATTCTTTAATAATAGTTTTTTTTAAAGAATTTATTATGGTTCTTTATTATGACATAATAAGTAATAATTTAACAATAATTTTCTAGGTAGATAAATTGAATTCTTATTATAACCATTAATTTATTGATTTCATGCAAGCTGTGATTGGCTATAATTAGTTATTAATTAATCTTATTACTTATTGACTATTATTTATGTATCTTTAATGAATTACTGTTGTCAATCCAAATAAATAAATAAATAAGCCTTTTTAATAATATCAAACTTTAGTATTTATTATTAATTATACCTTAATTTTAAAATGCATTTTTTATTGTACATAGAATTCCTACTTAATTAATATAAGATAAGCGCAAAATAATGTAACGCTCAACAAAGACGGCAGTGCCACCGCGTGGTAAAATCGTCGCTTCGAGCGCTTTTCAAATTGTTAAGATCAAATCAGATGATTACATAATCGGCGTCTCTGATACATAATATGTCGTATCGGTATAAAAGACTGTGTGTCACGCAGTTGATTAAAAACAAACCTTGAATAAATCACGTTATCAATATCTATGAAATAATAAGAATGCAAAATATTATATTTAATACTAGATGTGCCCGCGACTTCGTCTGAGTGGTATATTTCGTGTATAAAAAACTGCAACTAAATACCTCCCCTCGGCTCAACCTCACCTTACGGTATTGGACCGGTTTAAGCTTTGGAAAATACCCAACTTAAATCATTTTAAATGTTAATATTATCTAAAAGCTAAAGACATACAAAAATGTTAAGTTTTACAATGATTTACGAAAAGTTAATTTTATTTAAGATCTGTATTTTTATAAACTGTTAATATCTTGTGAATAATATCTATTTATAGTATGTATGTTTAGTGTAATTTAATATAAATCTTGGTAGCACCAAAACACCAAACAGCGACATCTATCGTAGAAAATCTAGATGCAATAAATACACCTACATAATTATTTTAATAATTTATTTAATCTATCTAAAAACATCTAAAATAATAATAAAAGCCTAGTCTTAAAATCTATGCTTATATTAAAAGAGTAAAGAGTCGAAATCTATACATTGAAGATATTTGAGAAAAAAATAATACGGGTGAGTTTAAAATCATTGACTGTAGAACACATTTCGATAGTTTTTGAAATATTTGTCTCTCCATCTGTCTGTCTGCCGGTATGTTTGAACACCAATCACATAAAAACTGTTGGACCGAATTTAATGAAATTTGATATGACTGTAGTAAGCTAAAGTCTGAAGTAAGTAAGTAAGTCTGAAGGTACATTTAGGATGCATTTTTACATGGTATGAACATTTTTATAATCTTTAAATTGTGTTTAGGTTATGTACATATAATCCAAGTCCGGTGAAGCTGTAAAAGCCGCAGCGGCTCTGTTTTAGGATAGGGCCCCTAAGGCTAACAGTGTTGTCAGTTCAAAAAAAAAAAAAAGTACATATAAAAAGGATTGTATGTTTGTGTGACTTTGTAATATATTTAAAATATTTACTGAAATGAAGTGAAAAGATTTCAAGTTATTTATTTTATCTTTACATAATTTTCAGTAAAATCAATAAATGGAAATGTTAGTATTTTTATTTCCCAATAGTATTCATAGATGGCGCTGTACGGTGGCTTAGAATCACGTGTTATATATTTTCTGTAAGTACCTACGTATATTAATAATTTAAGAATTGGCTTTTATTATTATTTTATAAATATTTAAATAAGTAAAAATATCAATTCTATCTTGATTTCTACGATACACGTCGTTATTTGGTGTTTTTCCGTAATTATGATTTTTATTAAATGACACTAAACAGACTTACTGTAAATCATCATTATTCCCTGGTAAATATCAACTTATAAATTTAAAGATATTAAATAAACCTATATTTTCGTGTAAAGGATTGCAAAATTGAATATTTTTGTATGCCTTTATGACAACAATAGTAACAGCAATAGGGAGGAAAAAACGAACGGGACATGGAGGAAAACTATGTTAATTAATGAAGATTTTGAAATAATAATAACTGCATTCACAGATTTACTAAAAAGCTCACATATACTGGGAATCGAACCAACAAGAAAATGCAAAAAACCGACATACACTATGTTGTTATACTAATCGATACGATCTATTAAAAGAATAAAATCTCTCGAATAAACATTGTGTCTTCCAATTAAAGGACACCATGAAATTTAACAATTCGTACATATTGAACTAACATGAAAGCAAATTTATATCTAAGGTATTTTAGATTTTAACAAATTGTTAACTTGCTCGAAATGAGATCCATTATCCTGTATGCACAGATTATGACTGCATTAAATTTCATAGTACACGAGTATGACTGGTGTTTTACTCTTCAGCAGCTCGGCAGCTTACTCGCTGTGGCCGTTGTACGCGTCTCTTGAGACTTCCAACGTTTACCAAATTTCTCTCAGTCGCAACAACATCAAACAGGGGTAGTGCATAGAGAAATTTATTTGAAGATGTTTCTCTCCTAGCGACAGTCCAAATGGTCGAATACCTCCACCTTACAGAAGATCGCAGGCCAATTACCCATTAGCAACGCGCTGATGATACCATAGTATTGGCCACCTGTGGGCGAGCCTATTGTCATTAATCGGGCACAAAGCCAAACTCCGAGCTGCTACAGAAAATTTCATTAAAAAACCCAATAATATTTTGCTCGACCTGGGAATCGAACCCGGGACCTCGAGCATAACAGTCGGTCTTTATGTTTTTTAGATAAAATCTGTATGATTGTTAAACTCTGATATCGGTTAACATTTACCCTCCTAAGGACTAAACATAAAAATTCAAAATTCCCATATTTATCTGCAACTGCTAAATTTTTGAACTGAAATATGTCTTAGTACTATGAAATAATATTCAACGTCAATTATTTTTTTCATTTTGGTTATGAGATAACTTTTCGTTTCATGTATACTGTTTTTAATTGTTTCTGAAATATGTTCAATTTTTTTTTCTTTTTCGATGTACCGTATTTGACCCGCCAGGCCTCAGGAGGTTAAAATGATTTAAGTTGTGTATTATCAAAGCATAGACGGGTCAAATACCATACGGTGAGATTGAAGTGATGTGAGGTTTTTATTTAGTTTCAGTTTTCATTCTTCATAGACGAAGTCGCAGCCACAGCTAGTATTAATATAAGTGCTTACAGAAAATATACATAAGTGTGACAATAAATATCAGACCAATTACATGATAATTTAAACCAAGCCGTAAAGCTAAAATGAATACTCCTGGCAAATAAAAATACATGCGTTTCCCTTTATTACCTTTAATGAAAATTATGTCAAAATAAAATAATTTTCATTAATTTTTTATCTTTTCAAATTATTTCACTGAACATTTCAAATATACTACATAACCACTTACATACATTCTTTTTTTATAATATGTTCATAACTTAAACGCAATTTATAGACCATACAAATGTCGATACGTATAAAAATGCATCCTAAATGCACCTTCAGACAATTATTAATTAACTACAATAATACCAAATTTCATGAAATTCGGTCCTGTAAATTTTCCGTTCAAACATACAGACGGACAAAAATTTCAAAAAATATTGAAATGTGTTCTGCCTATGATTCTAAAACACCCCGTAGTATTTTTTTTTTTCTCAAATTTATGTCTTTCATGTACAGATTTCGACTCTTTAATCTTATATTAAAAGCATAGATTGGTGCATTTCAAGGCTCTTAGAACAGACTGAGGCAGTACATGTATATCGATGGAGACTTGTACTTACATCAAATAATAACGTTCTCCTTTTTGAACACGGTTAAAAATAGATTTTATTTTATTGAAATTATAAATAATTTTTTGATATTATAACTTTAACCGACTACAAAAAAAAAACGAAGGTTATGTACTCAAATCGAATATATATTTGTTACGGATATTCAGCCATAACTCCATTTTTTATGAACCGATTTGGTTGATTCATTTTTTGTTGGATAAGACATGGGTACCTCAAGGGTGGTACCATTTTAATTTCATTGATATTGGACCTTCAACTTTGGAGATACACTAGGAAACTCTTCAAAATCGGCGCAGTTGGTTTTCTTTTTTATTCAAAATTTCTTGTATATAATCAATTATATTTCATTCCATTATTTACATTTTTTAAATATTTTTTTTACACAATATTGTACCATTTATTAAAAAATCAAAATATCTTTACTCCTAAAACATTATTATTATTATTAACAAGGTATGTTTGTATAGACGATAAAGAGTAAGGAAACGCTTTTATTAAATTAATTTAAGTAAACAACCATATATTACATAATACTTAAACTGAGGTAGGTACTTGTGTGAATTCCACGGTACAAAGGGCTTCTGAAGCAAATCATAATATTGTTGATAAAAATTGAGAAAGCCAATGCAATTTTTTTTTAATATTATGTAACTACCTATTCCATAAATTGGATTAAACTTTTATGAGATGACCTCGATTCTTGCACTACGGGGGGAATTTATTATTTATTATCTTGCATAATATTTTGATTACATTTAATGACCTCAAAAAGGTGTTTTTAAGACGAGTTTGTTGTAGATGTAGGTACTTATGATTGCAATAACGTCCGGTACATCCCAAAACATAACGCATCTACCTACCTCTCGGTTTCTAACTAAGGTCAATCTTCAGGTTACGAACACCGATAGTATACTGTAGAAGAAACAATACTAACTTTTGCCAGTGACTCCATCCATTTATTTCATTTACCTTTACTTAATCTACAACTATTGCACTACTACAAAATGATTAAAATACTGCACAATTAATGCATCAGTATAAAAAATTCAACAAAATCTAAAATAGAATTCGAATTATATATAACTAGCTGACCCGCGCAACTTCGTTTGCGTTACATAAGAGAGAGAGAGTAGTCGTAGGCACCTATAATAGCATTCTAAATGAGCTGAAACTTTCTTTGTTTTATCTACGAACCATTTGAGCACCATTCGCCCTCCCTCCTCACATGAAAATGCGCGCGCGATACTTGATCATTATTTTGCTGCGGAGTTATTTTAAAGCTGTGATATCTCTTAAGACATTAATTGAAATCAAATTATAGAAAGGACAATTTTGTTTAAAATTAAATATTTTAAAACCTCAAAAGACAGACACAAGCTATCGCAGACTTTTTTAAAAGTTATAAAGAAAAACAATTTCGTCCCACATGATTGCTAGGTAACGCACGCAATGGAAGCTCTCAAAAGGAATAAATTCTCCCCGTTCTTGCAACATTTTACAGTTTTATATTAGCATCTAAAGCCAAGCGGGCCTGTGACTGCTCCTCAGATTCTTGGCTTCTAATAATTTTTGCATCTTGGGCTCTGCAGCGCTTCGCGCTAGATCAGGTTTGCGCTTGCGAGGCATATCCGAAGATAAATATATAAATAATTAGTCATAACAATAAACGAAATATCCCTAAGTTAAACTGCTACCCACCTACTAAGTATGCACAAAACTACTGTATTTTAACTAATAACACAAACGAAAGACATGTAAACAAATTGAATTCGTTGCAGCGCAAAATTTCAATATTCACATACATGCGACAACGACGCATGTATGTATTATTATTATGTATTATTCCCGATGTATTACTTTACTCTATGCAACGACATCTGCCCTCACATTATTGAAGTTTTTATTTCTTCAAAATTAAAAGAGATTTTAGTTAAATTTATTTGGTACCCATATTAATTTTAATATATTTTACTTCTAAATATTATGTATATGAAAACAATTAAATTATATTTATACTACGTACGACTTATAAACACAGAATATTTAAATTTACCATAGACGCATAAAAAAGGATTCTATACATCCATGACATTTACTATGAGTTTCCGAAAGTTTCCATCTAGCTACAGCTTATTGAACTACTTATTGAATAGATAGCTGTCTAACAGTCACAATCATTTAGTTATTACTGCATATACACCTAATGTTGCCGGAACCCGACAAACCAAAAGAAAATCATAGACGGGTTTATCACTATGTGTATGGTATTATCATTATATGCCAATATGAATTCAAAACATCACCCGTCCCAATAAAACTTCAAAAATAAATTAAAATCTTCCCTTATTGTACCAGCCTGCGGAAAGGTTTTTTAAAAACGTGAAACCCCTTTTTTTTCTTACCAAAATCATAAATATGAATGTTCATATCCCTAATTTGAGATATTATGGGTTCTTCATACAAACTTTCATCCAAGTTTTATTTTCACCACATGTGGAATAACACAATGAAATAATTCACTTGTAAAAAAAAAACTGGATATTCCAGATATTTACAATAGGTAAATCGCATAGAATATATAAAAACCCGCGAGTCACGGTTAACATCACACGTCACATTTAAACCATAAAATAAAACGTTAATTATGCCGTATTGCATAGTTAAAGAGTTTAAAAACACTTCAGCCAATCTTAAAAAGAATACTGGACTATCATTTCATAGGTAAGTATTAGAAATACAATACATTTCTTATTATGTATAACAATGACAATAAAACAACAAACCAGTTGCCGTTGACGACGATGTCCTTTCATAATTACTGCACATGCGCATAATAAAACAACAATCCGGTTGGCGTGGCAGCCGACATTACCGTGCATGCGCATTGGTGTTCCTATATTTTCGTCTTATGAACTTTTTTCCCCTATTTTCTACCCTTAAAGTTTTACTTTCGCTATAGAAAGTACCCTATATGTCCTTTATCAAGGTCCAATCTATCTCTATACCAAAATTCATCAAAAAATTGATTCAGCGGTTTAGGCGTGAAAACGTAACAGACAGACCGAAAGATAGAGTTACTTTTGCATTTATAATATTAGTACGGATATAGGTATACTTGAAAATAATTACATAGCCTTTTTTAGAATATTGGTTATTATAAAAAACTTTTGTTTGTACCTTGAAAACTTTTGAATTTTCAAATTAGCAATACATTTCTAAACGAATGGCTGTTCGTTGGCAAGCGCATCACTAGAGCACGGCTGGACCGATTTGGCAATTTTTTGTTTTAAAATTTATGTAATAGTCCGAATGAAGTTATAAGGGAACAAAAATTGAAAATGATTTCCGGAAAATTTTCAAATTCAGGAAAACAACGTCTTTTTCCTATCGGATTTCGTCTGCCGGGCTAGTTAGTATTGAATAAATCAAAAGTTTTGAAATCAATAAAAGCTGAAATTTATGAAGTTGTTGGAAATTACAAAATTCTATTAGATATCAACGTAATCTAAGTCTATATAACATTTTCCGATTTTACATGTAGAAATGCATTTCCGAATACCTAATAAAATTAACCTTCATAAACATGAAAACTTTATCATGGTCTATTGTATTATTATTTATTAAAGAATTAGAATTATAATCGAACAAACAGAAAAAAAGAATACGGCAATATTATATAAATGAATGTTACATTATATACCTAAAATTTAGGGTTTTCCCCAATACTGTTTATTTATTTTGATCTACATTCAAGGGCTAGTATTGGAATTATAGATAAATGTTTATTCATAATGACTTGTTTACATTTAAAAAATCTTTGATTTTTATGTTTTTTTTTTTTTAATTATAACATTTGAATTAGAATATTAATTAGACAAGTCTCAAATATTGTATACTTAATCTCTAAATTTTTTGAATACCAACTTGAGTAAACTTTAGACCCATAAATAAATCTGCCTGTATGTTTCATCGGATGCCAATGATGCTAATTGATAATAATAATAAAAATATTTTAATCAGATCATCTGTATAAACTATACCATAATATAACTCGTGTGCGATAAGTTGAGATTCACCCGGAATGCGACTCCCCACCCGCTTCCCGATGACACCCGCGTTGTACAGCGCGCAACGCCGTTATATAATATAGGATTTTTAGTCTCTTACTATACTAAGCTAGTTGTGTTCTTTTTTTGTTCACTGTACCAGGACCCGACAATTACGTCACCGCGCTCAGGTTTCAACTTATCGCGCACGAGTAGTACCTTTAAATATATACATGATCTACCTACTACTATAAAGAGGTAGTTTGTGAGTATATGTGTAGGAGGTAATCTCTGGAACAACTGATCCGATTCTGAAAATGCTTTCACTGATAGAAAGCTATATTTTATATTATAATTAACACCAACGAAGTCGCTGGAGGTTCCTAGTAACTAATGTAATAGCCGTTTCCATATTATGTGTAACAATTTGACTTAATAATATGTACGTAAAACAGGGTAAAAGAAATATTACGATGTAAAATTCATACTGATTTTAAATTGCTTATTATTAAAAGGCTTTTGTGTAAGCTTAAGCATATTGTGTATTCTAGCTTCACAAAATAACTCTACAAAACAACGATTCTGAATAGAGTAAGTTTAAGAATGGTTGCTGAGAGACTAGGATCTATTGACAGTTGTCGTTGCATACATTTGCTGAACTCAAATCGGAATGTCAATATCATTTCAAAAGCCGAACTTGATGATGTTGTTGAATATTTGATTGAAGAGGGTGTTACTTTGTGGAAATCAAAAATTTTTTTGTTACTTCCGCTGAAAAATATTAACAGCAGTTTCATCTTACTGCAACATAAAAATGTTTCTTATTAATTGTTAATATGAACCTGAAAATGTTAAATTAGAAAGTAATCGTAAAAAGGAAGAAAAACAAGTGAACGAGTTTTCCTTAAATGTTGACCAATCCACGTGCCCATCACGGACTATAAGTACGGTCGCTCGAAAAATTGTCTCATAAAGCTTTTCATAATCCCAAAAGACCCTTCAAAGATGATTCGAAAGTTTTCTAAGAAACAACGAAACGACGAAGAATTTCTGTTACTTTATTTTTAAATTTTAATTTTAAATTCACAAAGTGTTAGTGTGAAATTAGCCTAAAGTAACCGAAGCCAGGGTCTTATCGGGGTGTCGGGAAATTACCGCAAACTTAGGATGGTTCTTATAAATCTGAGCTCTCGGGAATGCAATCCAGTACACGTGCGAAGTGAAAACAGTTAATACGTAAACAAAGCAATTAAAATATTGTTTTATTAAAACTGTAAGTTAGTATTATTGGTAGTAAACCATTGTCAACTATGTGTAACTTAATTTATTACTCAGCCGCGTTACTTCTAAGTGTTTCTGTTGCGGGTTTCCCTGGTTTTATGAAAAGTGAGTATATAGACATATTTATTAACTTATTAACGCAAGAATTTCTTAGTACCCTATTTTAATTTTTACTCATTTTTATAGTATACAAAAAAATTATTACTCATTACTTTACTCATAACTTACCATAAAGAAGTAAAGTTAATATGCTTTTAGGAGGTATTACTACTGATTAGACTCTGAAAATTGTTTATAGCGCGTCATAGACGGTCAGGATGTTTCTTCTTAAACTATCGAGCGATATGGTATATTCCATCCTAAAATGTTGCGACAAGTTTTCAATGTGGGGGCGAGGGGTGTCAATGACGTTACTCTCACATCTCTCTCACGAGTGCATTGCTACGCGTTAGTTTAGGTAAAAAGATGCAATAACTAAGCAGACTGTCAAGAGACTGAAATGACCTTCTTAGCCTTCTGTGATACCTTCATATCGCTTTATATTACGATACCGTAACATAAAGTATTATAGCAGTAAGTCCGTCTGTGACGCGCTTATTTAATAAGGAAGTTCCGTAAGAGTGTAAATAAGGAAAATTGTATTGTCTAGTTGATTAATTTAAAATTTAATTACAATTTAAGACACGCTTCTTACTAAGATAGCTGATATGGTTAATAAGAAATAACATTTTACCTTATTCAATTTTAAACTATATAATTAAAACAAACGAAATCGTTAACGGTAATACCTAGTATTTTATATTTTCCAAAAGTAATATTGACAATTCTTTTATTCAATCAAATATGGTATGAAATATAGTAGGTACTTTTGAACAATATTTTATAAAAATCGATCTAGTCGTGTTTGTGTTAAATCTAGATGTCATATTTATGATCAGTCCAATAATAAATATACGTCTATTAAGAAATTATGATATATTACATGTAGAGACAGGACTACAGATTTGTTAATATTATATTATTTTTATTGTTGCATTTGAATTTTTGTACATTCTTTTACATAAATGTTAAACAGTGGTATAATATATGTATGTATATTTATGTTATGACTCGGCCTAAGAATTTGATTACAGTTTTCAATTTTATTTTCATTGTAGTGGATCTAACTTTACTTATCTACTACGAGTATCTCTGGATTACTACAGAAAAAGAACTTATTTAACTAATTTTTATTCCATAATTTTCCGTTTAGCCCTTAAATTATGATTATATATGTATATAGTTGTGTTATATGTTAGTGCTGACGAATTCAAAATAATAACAACGGCTTAGAAATTACAAATCACGACGTCAGTTTAATAAATGATTTCATCTAAAAACAATAATAAATTAATATAAACTGTGTCATTAAACAGATGACTTGACATGTATATACAATATATGTATGGAAACATATTATTGTTAATTCACAATCGCACGCTAACTATTTACTGGCATCGTTATATATTTTAATTTGTAAATAGCTAAGAACATTATATTATAACATGTTTGTACCTTTTGTTGTTTCTCTGTACCTACTTAATCGACGATTATTGATTTTTATGATGTAAATATTTAAATAATTATTTTGCTAAAGAATGACAAACATAATAATAATTACTGTGTCTTATTTGTTGTATTTTTCTAATACTTAAATAGTAGATTTTTTCTGTAACTATTATTGTATATTTAGTGAAAAACAACGTACTAGCATTCGCAGGCCTTGTCACTCTTTGTTTATTTGGGCAATAGCCAATAATTTAATAATTAACGGCTGAACCGATTTTGACAGGACTATCATTGGCAGGTACTGGATTTTCAGAGTATTATCTAAGTTTTACATTATTATACTTTTCTATAGGACCGAAGCAATGATAAAATGACAGAAAAAAACAGGCTACTTTTATTCGCCGATAGGACGTGTAATTGCCGTACAATATCATATTCACGTGAACGAGGTCGCATGTGCCAGCTAATATTTAATGATGATCCTTTTATTTCAGGCTCTGATGAAACGTTTCCATTTTGTTCGCGTGATTGTTGGGGAGCAAAACCGCCAACTGATACCAGAGCATTAATGACACCAGTTCCGTACGTGATTATCCACCACACAGCAATACCCGGTGCTTGTCATACCACCGAGCAATGCGTCCGGGACATGCAAAGCATGCAAAACTTCCACAACAGCATGGGTTGGTCTGACATCGGATATAAGTTAGTTATTTCACTTTTATACATAATTAACCTAAACCCTACGGTTTTACTCCTTTAAAATATTTTCGATCCTAGTAATAACAAGCCTGAAATAGTATATTACGCACCGAGGGAGAAAAGTAGGCTCGGGTGACAATCGCCCTACAATGTCCTACTTTTCTCCCTAGGTGCGTTTACAAATTTTTGTCTCCTCCGGGATGAAATGTTTATATATTTTATATATAAACACGCAGTTGCTAGGTTACCGGGAGATAAAGTAAAGTACGCGCATGCGCACATTTGCCATCTCACCGGGAGAGAATTGGATACTTTTCTCCCGCGTGACAGGGACTAAAAGTGAACTTTTCATCCCGGAGGAGAAAAAAATAATTTTAAATGCATTAACCACTTAATAAAAAATATGTAGGCACATTGGGTAACGTAGTTAAATTACCTACATAAATATCTGTAAACCATGACATATTCAACTCAGAATCATACTCAACAAATCAGAATAAGTCCATCAAAACTTTTGTATCATACATGATCAGTTTTACTAAAATAAAATCACAACTTTATTTAATAATTAATTTTAACATATATCATAATTATAATAATACTTAAACTATCATTAAAAAGAAAAAAAAGGAAAAGAAAAGATTTATTTATCCATCACACAACACATCAAAAACAAAAATATTAAAAACATAAAATCAACACAACAAAAAAAAAAACAATAATAATAATTAGTAACGTGCCGTGCGGGAGTAAGCAGTTTCCAGTCTCAGCATAATTGCTACACTGAATCTGTGCAGCACTGGTATTCTGACTGGGCCACATTAACATACATCACGGACATCAATAAAAAAAAACAAATAGTGAATAAAAAATAATAATAATATAATATATACTAACAATGTAAAAAAAAATCAATAAAGAGCAAATAAAACAGTGTGAGAAAGAGAGAGAGTGAGGAGTTCACAGCTTTAAGATCACACTAAGCTACAATACTATTCCTGTAACAAAGATTCGGAAGAAAAAGATTCGGACTATTTTTAAATCACAAAGTGGCGGCGGTAAATCATTCCAGCATCGTGAAGCCGCAAACTTAAATGAACCTCGAAAACCATGGTACTCGGAAGTACAGTTCGGAGTAATAAGCACAAAACTACTGGTTCTTCTCGAGAATCTATGTTGACACTGTCCAAACCAACTTAAAGTATAAATAATTCGGTTTCTGCTTCTTTATTACTCCGAACCAAAGTACTCCAAGATGCAGCCTCCTACGCGCCTTCATTTTTTAACAACTTGATGGAACATCTAAACAGAAACGTGCACAAGCAATTTGAATGCGTTGGATTAGTTTCTCCGTTCTATAACAATATTAACGTTATTAACGAGAAAAAAGCAAACGAACCGTTTTTCTTCTGTCTATATTTCTATACGTAACATTAAACAAGAAAGAATAAAAGAAAACTATATTGTATTTCATTTAAAAAAAGTGCAACGGTATATTTTTACACAAAACATACTACTTACGACTGTTTTATTTGCCAATATGTATAGACACCATGTTCATAATAAATATTATAGATGTAAACATGGATATACACAATCGTTTAAAACTTTGGCCTAAACGTGATAATTTACATTTGAAACCAATGACTTTCAATATGTAATTAATTCGTCACTCGTAAACAAGAATGATAACCCATCACACACTGTACTACATAAAATACTACGAACGTGTAAACAAATCCATGTGTAAAGTTTATAAGTATATGTAAATATATACTATATTATATGTCACCGGGTAATTGTATGAACCGTTAGTACAGAACTACAAATTTATTAATATAGATAAGTCACGTTACTCATAATTTTAAATATGAAAACCACAGATCTCTAATGAAAATGCCTCGAAGAGTTTCCACAAAAATTGTTTACTACTGACATATATATATTTTCCCTGTTCCAAAGTGAATATGTGACCATTCAATCATACGTGAATAAAGTGTCAAGTTATACAAGGTGTCCAGAAAGGGTATCGGGTATTTGTAAGTTCAATGAAACAAAAATTATTTGTATGCAATAAAAAAGTTTATTGTTTATTATTAGCATATGAAATGGAGAATTATTTGGAAAAGATGATGTTATCCAAATGATGACCGTTACGTTGCTGGCACTCTTCTGACCTGATGTTTTGCTTTAACTGGGTTAGATTCGTCGGATTGTTTTGATAAACCTTACTTTTAAGGTATCCCCATGCAAAGTAGTCAAGCGGGCTAAGGTCGGGGCTTCTGGGAGGCCAGTTGATGTTACCCCTTCGCGAAATGACTTTATTAGGGAATAATTCGTTAACAACTTCCATTGAGTCATTTGAGGTATGGCAAGTGGCCCCATCTTGCTGGAACCACGTTCTTGAGTTGAAATCTGCAAACTCCTGCAACTCTGAGACCAAAAAATTTCGCAACATATCGCAATAACGGTCACTATTCACATTAATAATTGCTCGGCCTCGTTGATCTTCATGAAAATAAGGACCAATTATGCCTTTAGCAGACATAGCGGCCCAAACAACGACCTTTGGGCTATGCAGGGGTCGTTCATGCTTTCGTCTCGGATTCTCCACTGCCCAGTACTGACAATTCTGCTTATTAACATGACCATTCAGGTGAAAATTTGCTTCGTCACTGAACAGTATGTTGTTAAAGTTGTTAAATCGCTGCAGCATTTCGTTCGCAAAATTCAGTCGATTAGCATAGTCCGTATCCTTCAATTCTTGAACCAATTGAATTTTATAGGCTTTTAGATGTAAGTCTTTCTTTAAAATCGAATGTAAAGACGATTTTTTGATGTTCAACGCTTGGCTTCGCTTTCGGATGGATAAAGACGGATTTTGACGAACCGACGCCTCAACTTCTTCAATTATTTCTTCATCGCGAACTGAACGAGGACGACCAGAGTTTTGAATTTTAACTGTCGCACCTGTATTCTCGAACATCCTGATCCATTTCCTAATGCTATCGTCACTTGGCGCGTGGCGTGTACGATATTCCGCACGATAGAGACGTTGAGCAGTCACTATTGAATCACCATTACGATAATACGCTCGTACGCAAAATGCGCGATGCGTCCCCGAGTACTGTTCCATCGTGACTAAAACTCCACAAAATGGCGGACGCCACGAACCTCTCCCCGCACCCTTTAGACGCCCCGTTTCGAATATGGCGCGAAAACAAATACCCGATACCCTTTCTGGACACCTTGTACTATCTTTTTACCCGACTACGGTAAATCCAAAAGGAAAGGTTATGTTTTTAACAGTCATAAGTACCCATGTATATTTGTATTTAAGTAAGTATGTTTCACCGTAGCATCTAAACTAAAACTACTCATACGGTTTTGATGAATGAGGTGTCAATCGATTAGGCTATATAGGCTACATTTTATAGAAACAAAAATCAATATGACGGATGTTGAATCTAAAAAGTGTGTTTTTTTTGCTTTCATATTGAATGGAATGTCAAATTAAAGGGGAGAAAATTCTGAGTTTATGGATATAATTATAGTACAATATTAAACATAAATCAAATATACCAGGGGCGGTCTTTTTATAAATACATACTACTATTACTACATTACGGAATTGGCCTACAGGGTCTAACAATCGATCTGACCCGTCGCATTATATTATCAATTATTCAAATAAAAACATATATTGGAACATATATCACATAAATCAACTATGACGCAAGCGAAGACACAGCAAAAACCAGACTGGTAACCAAACCAAAAATCAGACTGGTAGTTCTATAGATTAGTGCGTTCAAAAAAACTGAGTTTTTGTTATATGGGACTTTATAATTATAATACCTATAGATTATGTATAATACTTTCGAAATATATGAAGACAAATCAAAAAGAAAACTTTCTATTATTGTTATAATAACGATTTAAATTAAGCTATACCTCCGAACCGAAGGGAGAAGTGGACAGAGAAAATAACTGTATAGTTACTTATCGATCACGGTTTTATTAGCTCGTCTATTTGTCTTATTTGTTTGATTGATTGTATTGAAGCAAAGATGCTCAGTGGTAGCATGTACGGACACCGCGTCGATGGCCGCTAGTTCGAAGCCCTTCAATGAGTTTGAGCTTTCGTTGAAGGAAAACATCGCGATGAAACCATGGAATGGTAGTAGGGTATTTTATAACGCCTGCCTGGCTAACTGCCACCCTCATGTTAAAAATCTGTCGCCAAGCACATACGTGCTTGATTGCCTATATAGATGTGGCCTTAAGAGCCAGTTTGACCGCTAATCTTAGCGTGTTACCATCTAGGGCCACATCTTACTTAACATCAAGTGAGACTCACTGTCGCCATAACGCACAACCTATGAACAATAAAAAAACTTATTTGTTTATAGTACGTCATTCATAAATTATTTTTCCACAAGCACTAATTATATAGTACATAAAAGAAACTACGTCAGAATACTCAAAACATTAATATGATATGACATAACAACTTCAGGGGAACAACCGTAAATGTTGTATTTTTAAAACAGATTTTTATTAAATATATCATTGAAATCTTATAAAAAGTATAATAATTAACATCCGGTTGAAAATTAAGGTAAAAACAGGTATCATAAGGTCGTTCGCTTTGGATTATGTTATGTATAAAAAATATATAGGTAGGTGTGTTTGAGAGTTAAATACAAGTAAATTTACAATTGTTTCCTAAACATAAAACTCGATTTTATTAAAAGAACTAGCTGTGTCCCACGGTTTCACCCGTTTAAATTTATACAATAAACACCGCAACGCCAACGCATCTATGTAGTCAGTCTATCATAATTATTGTTCTTGTCTCAGGTACTAATTATTTGATTTTTTTATTATCTCCTAAACTATGTGTCAAAATAACATACTATAATGAGCAAAAGTTAACTATATAAAATTTTCTTCCTGACGAATAAACTTTTATTCGTAAGAATTAATATGCCATGCCTAAAAATAATGTTCAGAATACACTTTTTAATTTTGAACAATGTATGTTACAAAATAGCTTTTTGAAGCTTATGTATAGGAGATAGTCCTATGCTATCGCGAACTTTTTATATATATATTAAGGATCAATAATTTTGTAGCAAATTGTATTCACGTATCATTAACCATTTGACCCCTTCATGTTTCATATTTGCGCCATGAGGTGCCCTATGTCCGACTCTCTCTATTCATTAAATTTGGTTTTGATGGGTTTTTCGATTGATTGGGTATGAAGGTTTTTCATCCCCCCTATTTTTACCCATTAAAGTTTTATTTTCACCACACACGGTAGCCAAAGTCTTTCTCCAAAGTCCAACATTTCTCTATACCAAAATTCATCAAAATTGGGTTCTTCATACGTACTTCGACCCCTCATTTTCACCGCTTCCAATTTTATTTCCAAAAGTAGCCTATGTCTTTCTCAAGCAAAATTCATCAAAATTGGTTCAGCGGTCTAGGCGTGAAAATGCAACAGACGGGATAGACAAAATTACTTTTACATTTATAATATTAGTAAGTATGGATTATTCATTTCATTATGCTGTGATTTTCTATGGTGTCATTTACCAATTAAAATACTAACAGTAAATTATTACCCAACAGCAAAATAACGACAACAGTCTATAATAATAAATTTTTGAAATGTATTCTCTTCCCTTTAAAGCTGTAATAAATTCTCTCTCTCTATACCTTTCTATGTTTCTCTATAATAACTGATACTTTAGTAAGGTAAAAATTACAAAAGTTCGATTATTGTGGTGTCCTTTTCATTTTCCATTTTAGGGATCTCTATATTGTTAATACAAATCCGAAGTGGATCGAAAAAAGAATGTTTTTTGAGATATCGATCTTTTAGGCCTCGATTTTTTGTGAATCGGTTTATAAGAGTTCGATTCGAATCGATCTTTTTCGAAATGATCCATCCCTAGCAGCGGCGCGGCTATGTTCAACGGGGAATTTCCAGCCTATGCTGACCTCCTTGTAATATGATTTATCACATAGATCTGTGGTCAACTTATATTGGTATTTTAACATTTTTGAAACTAAATTTTTCAACTTTATGAAAAGTTTCAATCATCATCGTTTTACAAACGATAATATACAGATAACTAAAATTTCAGTAAATTCAACTGAAGAGCTATTTTATAGCATTTTTATCGAACAAACGTTCGACGTGATTCCTTAAATTGATATAACTTTTTTATTTATGATATTATTGAAGTAAAAGAAACACTAAATGTTAAATTAACCTTACAATATTATATTAGTGAAAACCGTTTCCAAATTGGTTAAGCCATTTCTGAAATTACCGCTTACAAACGTTGGCAAACAGACAAAGAGTCAAAAATTCTAACAAACATTGTTTTGGGTTCTGCTGCGTTGATAAAGGCCCCCAATAAGAGTTTTTCTCATATATCTTCTATTTACAGACATCGATCAGTTATGTTTTTATTATATGTATAGATAGATAGATAGATATAGATATAGGAGAATATAGAAGATAGAAGAAGAAGAGATATACATTCGAAACGACATCATTGAATTAATTGTCCAACCTCGCTACAACTGAACCATTGACGCAATAATTGTAGTTTTTTTTTCTTTACAAATAATTTGCAATAGGATTATGGTTTTATAATATCATAGCTATAATATAAGAAATTTAGTTTTGGGGTGACCGAGCTTTTGCTTAGTGCCTTGAAAATAAAATCACCTATCTATCTAGTTAAACTTGGACAGTAAAACCTTATAATTAAAAGACTAGGTAAATACCAACCGCTACAGCCGTATTCGAACACATTATACCTTTATAAGAATTGATCATCTAATAATATTTGAATTTCGACTGTATACATTAGCTAACCAACTACCTATCCATTTTTAATGATCTAAGAATGTTAACTTTGCTCTCCCTATACCTCTGAAAAACTTAGATAAGTTTGAACATATAAATGAAAGTACAGTATCTATAATCCACTTTTTTAGACTTAGTAAGACAGATTAAAGTATTTTGGGTAATTGTGCTAAGTTTTACAATAAGAGTTCTAAGCACGTTAATGATTTGTCGGATAATAGATTCAAGAATCATGTTAAGCAAGTTTTATATTCGAAAGTATTATAGAATGAACTATTACGTGAATGACAGCAATATCTGGAAGCGACTCTGTACATAAACAACACATATAGTTTTAAAAAAAAAAGGCGGCTGAAAAAGCTAAGGCATGCAAATATAGGGGTCTGGGCTCTGAATATGATTTTGTCCCATTCGGCGTCGAGATCCTTGGCCCGTGGGGTCCTAGCGCTACAAGGCTTTTTAAGGAAATAGTAAAAAGGTTAGTTGACATCACAGGAGACCGAAGAGCTGGCAGCTACCTCGGACAAAGAATTAGTCTAGCTATTTAAAGGGGGAACGCTGCCAGTATCTTCGGAACCTTGCCTAAAGGGACTCCTTTTCATAATATATTTTAATCTGTAGTTATGTATGTACATGTGATAATTATAAAAGTTTAAAAAAAATGTTGATTAAACCGATCGATTTTCATGTCAGGTTTTCTCGATAACTGAGATGAATTCCGAACATATGGTAGTGTGTTGACATTCATAAATGCCTTCATAGAGTCCAAATTAAATTAAATATTTTTGATTTTAATTGCATTCAATACTCACAGTTTCTGCGTTGGCAGTGATGGTCTGGCATACGAAGGTCGGGGCTGGAAGGTCGTCGGCGTACATGCTGGAAACGCTAACAGCCAGAGTATCGGTATATGCTTGATCGGAGATTGGAGAGGTACCAGTATCTAAAAACTTAATTAATTATTTTATAAGTTTAACGAAATTTTATTTCAGTTCTACTTTTGGCGCCTTTAGTAGAGAGTAAAATTTAGAGCTGCGTGCGAATCATATAAAGGGAAATGCGGTAAGATAAAATAAGCCATCAATGATAAATTTAATCATTCTTACACAATTTAAACAAAATGCTAAAATGAATTTACATTCTTTGATGGCTAACTTCATCATGTTATTGGTACGTGGGATAAATTTTTTTGTTTTTGTCATTTTTTGTTTGGTACGACAAAGAACGTTATAATAATTAAAGGTGGCCAACTCTTTAATATCTATAATAATTATATAGCCAAGCGTATTGAAGTAATACGTGTTCATTATATAATACAAAAGTTAGCAATTCGATTATTATCTATTGTGTCTTATAGTAACGTACTGATATAATAATATAAATGTATGTTCAAGAAGTCAATTAGAATTATGGGTCAGGGGTAGCGTATACGCAGACCGCATCGAACGACTTGAGTTCGAATCTCTAAAATAAGTCTAAGCTTTCGGTGAACGAAAACATCATGATGAAACCATAGCATGGTGGTATGGCATTTTCTAATGCCCAACTAGCTAACTACCACCTTCAAAATAAAAACTATATCGTCAAATATCTAAAGGTTGTGTTCCGGCAACAGCACTTGAAAGCCAGTTCCCTTATTAGGATTTAATATGTTAAAATAACTTATATAGAAACATCGGTGGTTCTCTCGTATTAATAAGGACAATTGAATTAGTTATTTAATTTAAACTAGTATTAGACATCTGTTAGTAAGTTATCAAGAAGATATGTTTAAAATCACCAGTACATCGTGGACTGACTTGGTGATTAAGGCTGTGTGTTTACAAATTATGGGCTTTTCCTAGTTGTAGTTGCCTTTCCACTGAAGCGGAGCTGTGAAAATATTGACCAATAGAGTTGCATGATTAGATTTTCATGCATTTCTATTGGTTAAAATTTTCAAGCTCCGCTCCGCTGCGCTTCAGTGGACAGGCAGCCTTACAATACTTAAAAATTCGGCCTGGCACGGATCTAAGGGTATAATATATAGAGTTACCAACTTTAGTACATGGATTTTAAAGGGCATTTGTAATCATTATTCTGGTACGTGGTTAAAAAACGCGAGACGTATATGCAAAAGTATAGAAAGAAAGGAATGAGGAATACAACGTTCACTCGTTCACTTCAGTTGTCATCTTCAACATGTGTTTACTTTTACTTATAACCCGAAAGTGTAACTTTACTATATAGCGGAACAATTTGTGTCCCTTACACATCTTTCATGGGACGCATCCTCTAAGGGTCGGGATGTCCTGCCTCTCGCGGAATGTTTGGCAACCATAGTCATAGAGATCATCGGACACATTGAAACTAAATATCGTTTTTAATTATCTCAGAAAATTATTTTTATTTTTTATAATATCCTCCAAATATA
Source organism: Saturnia japonica (assembly GCA_033032175.1). Lineage (NCBI taxonomy): Eukaryota > Metazoa > Arthropoda > Insecta > Lepidoptera > Saturniidae > Saturnia > Saturnia japonica. The sequence goes on along the minus strand of CM065324.1, from coordinate 8,975,570 downwards.
AGCCCTAGATCCGCAGCTGGATATGCCAAATATTTGGAAATACTTATTTTGTATCATTAATCAACATCAACGTGACTAAAAAAATACAATACCGTAATGTGACTATTCAACCGGAGCTCTCAAACTTTAGACTATTATTTGTATAATTATTTTTGTAACGACTCGTATTTAAAATAGAATTATTTCATTGTTGAAACTTGGCATAGGCAATAATAATTTGTGTGAGCCATTATATATTCGCTGATGGACTATTATTATACTAATAGTTGGTCGTCATAGACCTAGAGTTTAAATAAAGATTATAATAGCAGATACACAGTTTCATTCAAATTATTTCTGTCTATTTTTAGACATAAACTAAAACAGTGTAAAAAAACTTTAATGAAAGGAAACTTTTTCAACAACTTTTTCACTTGACATTTGATACACGATTGATATTCAGAACTGACTATAAATAGCGCTAGCAGTATGCATAATATATTTGATATAGCTTTTTTATTTATATTTCAATTCTTACCATATTTATATATACTAGCATTGCCCCACGGTTTCACGCATGTTAATTTTATACGACAAACACCGCGCCTGCCAACGCACCCGTGTAACCCGTCAAATTTTTTTTCCCGCAAGTACACATTATTTTAAATTTAACTTCATAAAAAGTCTTTATAATAATGAAATAACTTTTGTTCGTAAAGATTAATATGCAATGTCTAAAAATAATGTTCATAAATCACTTTATAATTTTTAACAATTGTTTGTCACAAAATAGCATATTGTGGCTTATTTATCAGAGATATCCATATTTTATCAAGCACTTTTTTTATATATTCTAATGCCCAATATTTTTGTAGAACATTGTATTTACATATCATTAACGATTACGTCAGCGCACGCGGAAAAAAGTTTTGGGAACACTTCCAATTCCGACTTACTTAACAAAAAACAATATTTAAGGTTACTTCAGAGTTGTAGCCTAATGTTAGATATGACTTAATATTATTTTTTTCGTGAATCTGGCTATTATTATCATAGTTAGTTATCATTATCTTATATTTCTATCCTTTTTATGCCATTCATCCCTACGTTATGTAAATTTTATTCACTTCTTTCCGGTAAGATCGTTATGTCATCATCGCCATAAAGGCGTGTCCAATACCCGATTATTATATAATTAATGACCCCTGACTGATGCAATAATAACACGTACCTAATGTGATTCACGTTTCACAATATTTAAAGTATGTTGTGGTGTTTCTCTCATATTACTTTTATCTATAATTCGTAAATCTCGGCTCATTATTATTACAGAGAAAATCCAAGTTTTAAGGATCTTGTATATGATACAATATTATCTTGTTAAATTATTAACACAGGGTTATTTTTAAATTTTGGCTTTCTGCCTATGTAGGCAATTTTATGTCAAGTTTGACATATACACGATATAGAAAAAGATTACAATGATAACTTGAACATTTCGAAGTTGAAACTTTCAATGCGTATCTATTTATGTATATTATTTTCACCTAATTTTGAATTTTTGAAGATATCTAATACTATTGGTTTCACGGAAACAGCTGTAACGATTTGGATGAAATTTGGTATTCAGATAATTATTTACAATCCAAGTTTACTTAGATAGGTGTGGTGTATTTTTTTACAACACCGAGCGCAGCTGTGTTGCCCAGATATTATCTATTAAATTAGCAAACATCTAGGACTTGAAAAATGTGAATTTTCAACGCCTCATTTATTTTTCTTGTTATGATCACAATTTCTACCTAACCTAACCAATCCAGTTTGTTTTAAACCTATGAAAATGTAACCTTATTAAACTGCTAATTTTTGTGTTTATATTTATAAGCAAACGGTTCGTACAAGGTACAATTATAAATTTTGTGGATTACATATTGCATTGTAAATTAAATATTTAAAATGATTCAAACTCTTCTCACCAGGTTCAGCTTCAAGTTGGCAGTTATTTCTTCGCACCGTATCCATAACTAGTCTAAACAGATCTTATCTGATATTTTGTGAATGTCTAAGCATGAAATGAATATCAATGGTAGCTATTTACTGTAGGATCTTTTATTTTAAAATATCTAAGGCCTCTTTCAACCGTTTTAAAAGTCGATTATATGGAGTGGACATGATTCTGTTGTCAGATGTAAATTTAAATATGCTATTATAATTTGTTTTAGTTGACCTTCCTCCAGCGAAGCAGCTGTCAACGACGAAATCTCTCATCGCTCACGGTGTACAACTTGGCGTCATCAGTCCTGACTATAAGTTGATTGGACACAATCAAGTTATGGCAACTGAGTGTCCGGGAACGGCACTGCTTGAGCACCTTTCTAGCTGGAAACATTTCCATCCAGGACATGTAGAGTTTAAATCTAATACAAAAAATAAAAAGGCTTAGGTAAATAAATCTTGTTTTTTTTTCTTCATTTTACACCATACGTTATTTCATATGTCTTGATAAATGAAAAAAATATCTTGTCTACACATTTCTAAGCAGGAAGTTAATCTGCTATGTTTGTTTACTTTGTTTCAAAATTGCTTAAGGTAATAACTGACTATCTTCCTTTAGATTGTAATCTTGAAATAGATTAGGGAAGTACAGCATTGTACGCTACATAAGTATGACCGTTGCATACACATAATTGTGTACATTGTAATGGTAAAATTTATGTATTATGACAAAAGTACCTATTTCTAAATTCTTCCAAGTTATTCAAAATCTCCTTAAAACGATTATTTATACACTCTTGGACACATTTAGAGGAACACACAAAAAAAAAATAGTTTTAAAAAATATCGTGAATATTTGTGACACTTAACTTTTTAGATTATGCTTATAGTTCGTTTATGAGAAAGTGATCAAATGACAAAAATTAAACCAATTAAGAAAAAAGAAACATTTTACAGGAAAAAAAAAATTTGTATTTAAAATTTTCTTTTTTTCTTGTACAAAGATGGGCTATATATAATCAGTACTTATTGTTGGCCCCTGTAGCTCTTCGAACTGTTTCCAGTCTCCTCGTCATACCCGTTATCAAGTGATTAATAAAATCTTGATGGGTTGCGTTCCATTCTTCCTATAATGCGTTTTTAGATCTCTTAAATTAGCGCGGAGCAGAATCTCTTTTCTTAATTTTTCTTCAAAGATTATCCCATAGATGCTCTATGGGGTTAGAAACTGGCGAGCGCGCTGGCCATCCCATAGCTTCAATTTCAACTTCTCGTAGGTATTCGACAATTATGGGTGCAATATGGAGAGTGTGCATTATCATGCAGAAATGCAATAATAAGCAAAATTTAAACTAGTTATCACAAATATCTATCATATTTTGTTTTATACTCCTCTTTATGCGTTCCTCTCATTTTGTCCATAAGTGTATTAAATTTTACCTATTAAGGCGCCTTATTCTGCAGTACTTTTATACGTACAATAACATATTATAAGCCATAGTAAGTGCTAAAACATAAAATAATAACACCCTCGTCAGTAGTACACATTAAAAAGACCAGCTGATCCATCGCTGTTTTAATAGAACAAACAATATGTCACGATGATAAAGTTAATACAAAAACATCAAGCAATTAGGCATTTTTGATGCATTGTTTTAATTATGAAAGAAAAGGCCTGGTTTGAACAGACCAGACGTTGGAATGTATATAGGTGATACGACGACTGATGAGGAGGCTAATCTGCTGACTGAGTATATAATAAACATTATTTATGTTACGATACTAGGGTAATGCTACGACTCGGATGACGTATGCGAATTGAAAAAAAGACAGTTTTTTAAGAATAGAAAAAGAAAAAACAAATTAGAAAAGGTGACTCTCAGAATCTCAGATATAAGATTAAGGTTGCCTGTCCACTCATGCGGAGCGAGGCTGCGGAGCTGTGTTGCGAGTCATCCAAAGAGGGTGGCGCACAGTGGTTCAGAATTCGCAAAATAGGGACATGAGCATCGAAAGTAGAAATTTCAATCTAATCTTTGTTTTAAAGAATTATCGATTATAATTGAAATCATTTTTATTCTTAGATAAATTTCGATATATGTAGAGTCAAAATAGTATTGGAGAAAAACTATTTAAATTAATTCTTCTATGGAAAAATTAAAGTGTGTATTACTAGAAAAGTTATCAGTTGAGCAGCTTCTAGTGCATATTTTGTTGTAGATCTGAATATCAAACAATAAAAAAGTGTCCGCTGCCGTTCGAGTTATTTAAGTATAGTTAACAGCAAGTACTGGTAGATCAACTAAAAGTTACTAATGTATAACAAAATCAAAGAACATTTTTTTTATTTCATGTTACGCAACTTTTTTTCTAGTATATTATAATTAGGAATGTGTATTTTAATAAAAATTGTTTTGTTCAAAATTAGTAGTTAATCTAATTAATAAAAATTAGATAGAGATTCTTATGTCCCTATTTTTCAAATCTTGAACAACTGTGTGGCAGCGGCGAGCTAGTTGTACGGACTCCATTTCTCTGCTCCGCTTGCTCGCTCCGTATATAAAATGTATGAAATTTAAATTATTAACTGAGCTGAGATTTTTATGCAATACTATTGGTCGACAAAACTCCACAGCCTCGCTCCGCATCAGTGGATTAGCAGTCTTATAGTCGTAAAACTTCGAGCGCGACCGTCCTATGTCCTTCCCCGTAACTCGCCCCCGCCAACATCTTTCGGCCACATTGGGCGGTCGAGCACGAATTTGTACCTAAGACTATAAATATACAACTCCGTGTAAAACTAGTGATGAGAGATGGCTAAAATCGAAATTAGATAAATAGCCTAAGCTTTTTAAATCTAAGTAAGGCGGCCTTTTTATTGGTTGCCGCTACTCAACCGCCAAATAGTAGAATCGCGTAGTCTCCGTGCGGTATTATTAATGCGACGTGCCTAGAAATCGTTTAGTTACTTTACGGAGACCGTGCGTTTTGGACATTAACCTCATAAGGGTATGAAACTTGAAATTTCTCAATTGAAAAAGTACCTATTACATCTAAAAATTTTGATCTATATTCACAAATAGTTAAAGAACCTAAAGTAATAAATAGGATACCTATCTAACTCCGCAACCGAAACTGCGGACATACGGAACACAAAAAGAAATAAAATAGAAATGTGTTAACTGTGTGTGTATTAAGTGTATACGTGAGTGTGTTACGTATTTCAAATGTAGAATATGTAAAAAAAATTGTAATAAATTGCAGACCAATAAATAAATAGGTTATGTTAGGATCGATTACTTTATATAAAATGCATCAATACTGTACTCTATACTGCATAATATTTTTTTAAAGATTAGATAATATAAACATATTGCCTTCTAAACTCCCATCTATGAAATAAAGTGTAAGTAGCCTCTCTTCGTAAATATCCGCATATTCACTGCGCTGTGTGAACATCGATATTTTTGTACGGTTAACCTTAACAAGCTCTAAAACTCAATCTGCATTGAATATACTAGGAAAATATTATGGATTGGTACAGACCGGAAATAATGCCGATCATTTAGAATTTTAAATTTTATTTAAATACAAGTCTGTAACGTGATGAACGACCAACACAGACTGTGATACAGTTTAAATAAATAATAAAGTGCAAACTATAACAGATTGTAGTTGTGTATTTTTATAAACTAGCGGTAGCCCAATGATTGTAATTCGACCAGAGACTTTTTAAATATAGACTAATTTCTGTTTGACATTTTCAGTATGAACCTAAACAATGAATATCATATCACTTGCTGTCACTTTTCATTGAGTGACAATGTCAACATTTAAAGGGTCTAAGATCAATGGCACTGGAAGCGTTAGGATTCGTAGTATTCATTAATTTAAGTTAATATATTAGTAACAGATATTATAGATAAATTTTAGCTTTCTACACTCCTTCTCCATATAACTTTAACCATGCCAAATCTCACAGTCTTCCGTGCACGCAATACGCATTTATGGGGTATAAAGTTTTTGCATTGACGTATTAATATATTGATGATGATAATAGGTACTATATAGTTAGCCCCGCAGACGACAACAAAAACAAAACGCAACGCAACAAAAATTTGTTGAAGATTAAAAAGTGATTTATGAGCATTATTTTTAAGCATGGCATATTAATCCTTACGACAAAAAAGTTATTTCACCATAACAACAATTTTATTATATTAAATTTTGCTCTTCATAGTACGTTATTTGGGCACATAGTTTAGGATGTAATGGAAAATTAAAATAATTTGTACTTTCGGGAAGTGAGAAAAATTATGATAACCAATAATGGTGCGTTGGTGGTGTTTGTAGGATAAAATTAGCACGTGTAAAGCCGTGATGCACAGCCAGTCTTATAAATACATAGTACAATCATTCATTTTTATAGCATAGGCTAGTTGGGCCGACAGCCTGTTCGGTTAATGGCTCGACCGAAGTGCCAACTATCGGATCATAACATATCTCTAAATCATCGCGGCATTGTCTCGATAAAACAAATATATGTATATAATGTTGTAAATATGAGCTTTAACGGATAAGTCATTTAAAAGTTATAAACTCACTAACAAACGCACAAAGATTTTTGTTAACAACGTAAATATAATGAAAAGTTTCTTATTAAATTTCTTATGTTCAATATCACAATTGTATTTTTAAAAATCTCAGTAATGATTTTGCGACCTGTGATTCCGGAAATTCCGGACTCCGTGGAGGTCACAACAAGACCTTAGGTTCAGCTTCCGCTTCCGATATAATTATAATAGTTAATAATTAAGTACGTACCTACTGATTTTTAAAAAATTAATATAAACTGAATAAACTTTGATGAACTTAAAATAAACTTACCTAATATTATACACTAGATATGCCCGCTGTTGCGTTCGCGTGGACAACAGAATGCCGTCGTTCAAGCACGTGCGCGAATCTAAATCTAAATTTTATTGAAGGTCTTTTTAATATCTACAATTATGTAGTACATTAATTAGATATATTCCTTATGGTTTACTCAGCGTAATCCGTTTAAGCGCCCGCATTGATTGACCATGATTAGATTTTTTTATTTGTGCAGAACCCTAATTCTTTTTCTAAAATTAAAGTAGCCTTAGTTTGCCTTATAACATCAGCTATTTGCCAGTCAAAGTCCCGTCAAAATCGGGCCAACCGTTTCAGAAATTACCTGGAACAAACAGACAGACAGACAAAAATTTAACCTCTATAATAACCTTTTAGACTTTCTAATGTTGTTTCTTAGAATTCTTCTTCTTACGTTCACTGTTACCGTTGCAAAGGCCGTAGCAAAACACAATATAGGCGTATTTTTCATTTGTGTAATTTTGAAACATACGCTGTTCATTTTGATCTAGCTCTTCCATATTTCAATTCAAATTAAAAATTAAACTACAATACTGAGTGTATTTACTTCAAAAAACACGGCGCCAATTTGTAAAACAAAACCAATGCACGCGTGAAAGGTTTTTCAAAAAAGAACTCTTTGAAAACTTTGTTTTATTCTCTAAACCTGCCAGTTTGCTTCCTGCATTGGCTTAGGTACGCATTAAGCCTATTTGCAAGATATACAAACAGCAAGTTTAAGTTTAGTTCGAATATGTATTTCCGCCTGCTTCCTCTGTGAACTTTTTTTCAGTTTCATTGAAATAACTTACTAGTTGTCATAGACGTAGTATACTACACCTATTCTAGTGTTGTTATGCATACTTGGAGAGCTAACAAAACGGTTATGTTTTTAAAATAATCTGTAATCCAAGTTTTACTAAGGCATTTTAGTAGAAAAAATTTACAAAGAAATATTGAAATAATATAGTTTTTCATCTCGCATTTTTTTTTATTTGGACCGATAATGGAAATTTCTCCCTACGTAGGGCAGTGCGACAGATGAAGTATTTGTACCTTTATTGTAGGATGATCGCAGCCAACTGAACTTGCGTTTATTCCCTACGTATTTAGTTTCCAGACTTCCTCGGGGAAAGAGGGTTCAAAGTTGGAAACGCGCTTGTGATACTTCTGGTGTTAAAAGCGTCCATAGGGTTTTAAGTAACCGTTTACCATCAGGTGACCCGAACGCTTTTTTACCTTCTTAGTTGTATAAAAAAACTGGCCAAGTGTACGTCGGGTCACGTTCTGCGTAGGATTCCGTATTTACCCGTCAAAATATAAGTACAGACTTAGACAGTGGCTTTTTAATTTATTTTTTCAAAAATTTTCATTGTTTCTAAAGTTGTATTTTCTACCTATATTATACAACTAACGACTTCATCTAAGTGATTTTCATTTGAATTTTTACGAAACTTTAGTTTTTTAGGATCTATAGTAAACAAAAAACCCTTATATTTTCGCCACGTCCATCCGTCTGTCCGCAGCTTAGCTCAGAGATTCTTAGTTATCCTAGAAAGCTGTAATTTGGTATTGGTATACATATTGATTAACTATAAAATTGTTTAAAAAAGTTTTTTTTAAGGATACCTTTTCTACTCCTATTCATATTTCTCGTGTATTCCATAATGTAGGATGTTTTTGGATAGGTCATTCAAAAATATCCCACGTCCACCCTCTACAGCGGTAACCCAAGCCTAGGTCCGTTTCCTCGGGTCGAAGCCCTTGGGTCAAGCAGCCGCCAGCGCGATACAAGTGACACTATACGTGCAACACTTAGCTACCCACATACAACATTACACACGTATGAGCATACACACGTGCACACCACACAGGTACATGGGTTCTGTAAGGGACCTTTTTTTTTGCGCTAGTTGCGCTAGTGTGAAAATACTTTCAAATCACTAAATACACATACACATGGTTCCTTCCTTCCTCTCAGGAGGAAGGGAACATGTCTATGAGTATATATTAGTTAGCTCGAATCGTAGGAGTAGGGATTCAGTTAGATCACGACCTATTTGCATGCGTGACGACCGCCCGAGCCGAAGTCCGACCACTTTGGCACCCTCGTGCGAGTCGTCCAAACAACTTTCGCGGTTGAGTTCCTCTTGCGCTCGCCCCCAAGTTCGGTGAAGCTGTAAAAGCCGCAGCGACTTCAGGGCCCCTTTGGCTAACAGTGTAGTCAGATCTAAAAAAAAACAATGTTAAGTAAACAAAATCGGTTCCGACACTCTCGCAGGCAGCAGTAGCAACTTGCGCGCGATTCAGCTGTAAACTAAGCGTCACGGAAACCGAAACCCCATCCCCCTCCCCCCTCAAACCCCAGACACCTTAATCAGCTTAACTGACTAGTCGGCCAAACTCATAATCGGCACAACTCTAGTCACAACTAACATAATTACGATTTAGTATCTAATGGCGCATAGTAATTTAATGATTTAAAATCAGATAATAAAGCAGGCGGAGCTGTTAACGGAAGCTAGTATATTATAACCTGGTTAAGTTATAAATCTATGATCAAACCACATCCGCTATGAGACAACGAGACGGTCACAAACAAAATGAAACAATATGATTGTCGTTACCTACATCTATTGTATTTGCTCGTTGATTGATAACCTCTTCAGTACATACTCTGACAGCTTCTTTCGTGATTCATATGATCAACAGGGTATGTACCGATATAATGATCTTATTTAGATGTTACACTAGTATTACCACTTTGTTTATTACTTACTTACGTTATAGATGTAAAGTTATATCAATTCTTGGAAGCAAAACTGCCATTAACGAAAACAATCAAATCTATTGCGTAGTTTTGTGAAGCTGGTAGTGAAATAATATGAATTTACTTTTATTTTAACCTTTCATGTTTAAATAAATAGATTAAAAGAAAATTTACTCATAACACTTAAAAACACTATTTTATCAATAAAAAATACAGGTTTAATATATGAAATATAATTCAGAGGTCTATAGCTACTCTACAAGTGCCTACCATTGGTCATTATTTATCTATCTATACATAGTATAAAATGAAATCGCATCCCGCTGTCTGATATACGCTTAGATCTTTTAAACTACGCAACCGATTTTAATGCGGCTTCCACCAACATTTAGAATTTTCTTTACGGAAGGTTTATATATCCAAATGATTCCAATTAAGTTTTTGTATAGTAAAGATAATTCAATTATTTGTAATAAAGTCGTCAAAAAATGATTTTCGGGCTCTTACATGGCTTAAGCTGGTTAAACATTATGAGATACACCTTTAGCGAAGCTATTGTCTCTAATTCAGAATTAATCTTTATCCAGATAAGTTTTCTTAGTTAACTTGGACATTCAATGTAGATTAAGATTCTTACAGTTGTTACAGTTTTCCATTTAAATGAATAGGTACGGAAGAAGATATCAATGCGTATTTGATATACACGTCTTTTTAAATTTTATTTCATAGTTATGTTATCTGGCCAGTTATTTTGTTACATAAACTAACATACAAAATAAGCACTGACGATAATGGTTAATCAATTCGGAAAAGAGACGCTTTTTGAGCGCCTGCTTACGCTGACTAAACCTTATGTGATATATCAAATTAATGTACTACGTATTTTTATATGTTAAAAAGATCAACAAAAAAGTCGGCGATAGCATACGTCTATATTCTAAGGGTAGCACACATTTTGGTCTTAAAAATAACCGCCGGAATACGTTTTCAAGTTAGCAAACAAAATATCAAAAAATGTGTGGCGGCAAGTCATTTTTCTCTATGGAGAGAGGTGGCAACACCGGACGGATTAGAGAGGTGTCAAAAAACGATTACAACATATAGTACGTACTTACTTTGATGACTGAACAAAAAGTAATTTAAGTTTCTAGCTGTACCTACCCTTTAAGATCTTGTGGTAATGCAAACTAATGTACTGTTGTGATTTCATGTAAAGTGGAAGAATATATTATACATAATATTTGAAAGAAAAGGAAGTTTGACTAACTATAACCTCTTCCACAAATGCATAAAACTATGTTTAAATCATAGATGCAGTATTAATCTATGGTACTATGGTATATGGTGGTATTAATATACTACATTTATGGTTTAAATCTATTTAATTAAAATTATTTGGAGATTGTCGTTGTGTACTCATCACGCAAAACTACTGGACAGATATTGATAAATTTTTTGACGTACTCCTTAGATACTTGATCAAAATAAATCACGATGTTTTCAAGTCGTCATTCAATAAAATGCTAGGATTAGGAAGCTACGATTTTTATATGCATTACGTGTTCTTTTGTCGTCCACGCGAGCAATGCCGCGGGCACAGCTAAGTAACGATAAAATAGATCTGTAGTATTTTAATTTGTTAACCAAACTTAAACAAACTTAATTTAAGTTTACTTATAATGATGTAATTTAAATGTTTGCCCTTTGCAAGGTACAGCGAAATTGGCTTTCGGGGCACTTTGTAGTTATTACTCAACGCTTTCACGTAAATTTTATTTCATTTTTTGTATAATAAATAATAACAGTTCTTTTTCTTTTGCTTGAATTTGTCATTCGGATTTTGGCGGCCATTGCCATTTGGCATGGCCCCTAAAATAACTCCTCCTTTCGTTCCGGCACTAATAACTTCTATTCCAGTTGTAACATAAATAGTACAATATCTATACCAATATAATAAAGCTGATAAGTGTTTTTGTTTGTTTGTTTGTTTAAACACGCTAATCTCTAGAACTACCAGTTGGATTCAAAAAGTTCCTCTTGTATATGATAGCCAGACTGTCGAGGATCAGTATAAACTGTTTATGATTAGGCTGCAACTCTGAAATAGCCTTAAAAATATTGATTTTTATTACGTAAGTTGGAAGTCGAAGCCCTTCCGAACTTCTTTATTCGCGTGCGCCGGCGTAATCATTAATGATACGGAAATACAATGTTTTACAATAATATTGGTACTTAGTACATCTAAAAAGTTAGCGATAGCATATACCTATTTCTTATACCTAAGCCACAATAAGGTATTTTGTGAAAAAGATTTGTGGAAAATTAAAAAGTGAATTTAAAAGTATTATTTTTTTAAACATGGCATATTATTCCTTACAAACAAAAGTACCTTCATATATAATCTATATATCTCATCATCATATATCATCATATAGTCTATTTGGACACGTAGTTTAGGAGATCATGAAAAATTAAAATAATTTGTACTTGTGAGAACATTTATGATAGACTACATGGGTGCGTTGGCGGCGTGGTGTTTGTCGCATAAAATCAACATTGATGAAACCGTGGGGCACAGCTAGTTATATTATATTCATACTATATTTTTGTAGAACTGCATGTCGAACAAATATAGCAAGTAGGTACTATGTAATACCTATAGTAGGTTTGACGATTTTAGTAGTAGGTAGTACCTGTATAATTGGAACAACACAAAAGATTAGCCTGGACCTTACATAAGGATGAGACACATACAGATTTTTTTAATTGTATCGTATTTAAATATTTGTATTTATAGGTTTTCTAGCTTCTACAGATAATCTGCTACACAGATTTATTTGATTAAATCTACAGTTATTAAATCAAGTTAACATACATCCATAATAATATTATAAATGCGAAAGTAACTCAGTCTGTTTGTTACGTTTTCACGCCTATACCGCTGAGACAATTTTGATGAATTTTTGATATAGAGATAGATTGTATCTTGGGAAAGGACATAGGCTACTTTTTGTTGTGAAAATAAACTGGAAGGGTTGAAATAAGGAATGAAAGTTTGTATGAAGATCCCATCAAACAAATTTTGATGAATTTTTGTACAGACATATAATGGGCCTTGGAGAAGAACATAGGCTACCTTAAGTCGTAAAAATAAAACTTTAAGTGGTAAAATAGGGGATTAAAGTTAGTATGAAAAACGTATCAAACCAATTTTGATATAGAGATATATTGGACCTTAGAGAAGAACATAAGGTGGCTTATGGCGCGAAAATAAAACTTGAAGGAGTGAAATAGGAGATAAAAGTTTGTATGAAGAACTCACCATTTCTGAATTTTAAGGATCTGAATATTCATAAATATAGTTTTGGTAAGAAATAACAGGGTTTCGGGTTTTTGAAAAATCATCCCACAATGCGGTACAATATGAGTGATTAAGTGATTAGTGATTTTAATTATTTTTGAATTTTATTTATACAGTTAATGTGTTGGATTCATATTGATATATAATTACAACTACATACACATAAAATTATAAACCTATCACTGATTTTATTTAGGTGTACAAAGTGGTGTCATTTATGATTTAAAAAAAATCATGTTCGATTTATTTAGAGTTTATCGCTTTAGTATTATTAGTTCATAGTTACGAAAAGTGTACTTAGCTCGCGACGCGTAATTCATAGTCCATAAGTAGGCCGCGGCGCGGATGGCAGCAGCGTTGCTTAGTGCCGGTCAATCGTTTCACTGCAAGTGATTTTTTTGGTTGCGCGTAATTTTGAAACCGTGATAACTTCTACAGTATTAATTTAAATTATATAATGTAAAGGAAAACATTAACCTACACTAAATGCCCAACATATCTAAAATGTTAGCCTGGATCAGGATTTATACTGAATTTGAGGAAGAAGCTACCTAAAAAACCTAATATTTTTAATTATTTTGCTAAAAATAAAAATGGTTACTGTAAGTCAACCTTAGGAGTTAGACATATCATCTCGCAGAAGGAGGCTGCGGAGAGGGTTCGCGAGGGGGATCCCCTGAGCGGCCCTCTCCGACAAAGAAGAACGGGTGGTAGGAAGAGGCGGTTCACCCGCCAACACCCGCCACCCTAGCCGAACCAGAGGAGACGGGACGGGGGCCCGTCTCCTCATTGCACAGGTTCGGCGGGCGGAGGAGACGGCTATTGTGTACATAGCTGTTTCTTAATTAGGCCGGAGCCCGGTTAGCCGGGCCAGGCCGCCGGGGCGGCGTGGCTGAATGCTAACGCAGTGCCCACGTCGCCCCAGTATGGCGGCGGATGGTACACCGCGGAGTTTTTTAGTGAGTGAGTCTCACATAACCACTCGTCCCCCTTTGCGAGTGTGTACCCATGACGGGTTTTCCACTCCGCGTTATCAAAAAAAAAAAAAAAAAAGGAGTTAGACATATGCCATAGCGGACTTTTTTAGACTTTTAGAAGAACTACAATTATTTAATACTGTTACGACCTGTTACAACCCGATTGGGAAGAGAGAGAATCCTGTTCCAGAAATATTTCGAAACAACTGCATAATTCTCAGTAATTCGAAATAATGTTCGCGTCGTAAAACAACCGCGGCGCATGTTTGTGTAAACTTCACAGTTTACACACACATGTATAGGGCTTGTCGACTCGATTACGTCATCGAGTAGGCATAGCAACTAAACGTCGAGAAAGATAGCGATGATTCACGATTTTTCTCGACCGTTTAGTGTAGGTATTTAAGTGTCTCAGGTGCGGTGCCGGGGTAGTTCAGTTTGGAATTACAAAGCAATAAAAGAAGCGAAACCACAGTGAAATAAATAATAGTGTTGTGAGTTCGTGTATTTTGCAACTGAGTGGAGTTCGAATAAAACTTCTTCACGCCAATCATCGGCATTTTTATTACCCACGGGCGTAACAATACATTATTTTGATGTATATCTTAAGGTTTAATCAGCGAAAGCCACGTAAGCGCCCAAACATTGATTTTTGGTGATTTCATAAAAAAATATTGGTTTTTCTCTTCTATACAAAAACTTGATTGGAATGTATAAATACATTATACAAACCTTCCTTAAAAAAAAACTCCTAAATTACAGTGAAAACCTATAAAAATCCATTTCGTGGTTTAGAAGAAGTAAGCTGATAAACGGACAGATGCTGACATTGACTTTCTTTTATACTATATATTGATATTGATTATTAGATTAATTTAAATTACATTTTTCAATGTAAACATCGCCCATTGCCATTTCCCAGCCGTCTGGAAAACGGCCATAGTCATAGGGATACATAAATCCGGCAAACAAGCATCACATCACGATAGCTATTAGCCCGATTAGTCTCTTGAATACCTTAGGTAAAATCTATAAGCGGCTCCTTCTGAACCGTCTCAAGAACGTGATAGATGACAAAATTCTATACCCACCTGAACAGTTCGGGTTCCGCGTTCGATACTCTTGTACGCACCAAGTGCAACGCCTCACGTAGCACATAGTGTCAAACTTCGTGAAAGATAAACCGTACCGTACGCTTGCGGTCTTCTTCGACCTCACGAAGGCCTTCGATAAGGTCTGGTACGCCGGATTGGTCCACAAGCTACACCACTTACAAGTTCCAGATAGATTAGTTCATATCACCCGCGACTACCTCACCGACCTCACCTTCCGTTACCGAGTGGATGGTGTACTTTCCACACCCCACCCCGTAAGCTCGGGCGCCCCGCAAGGCTCCATTGTGCCACCTTACCTTTTCAACCTGTATGTCAGTGACCTACCCCGTCCCTCCGAGGTCGTCCAATGTGCCGTTACCACTCTCGGTAAATGGTATCGTAAATGGCGCATAGCCATCAACCCCTCCAAGAGCGCCGCGATTGTCTTCGACCCTATCAAAAAATAGATCCCCGAGGGTATCAAACCTCTCAAAATTATTAAAGACAAGATCCCTTGGGCTACCGAGACCAAATACCTCGGTGTGACCCTCGATAAAAAGCTCGCCTTCGACTCTCATGCCCGTCCCGTTTTGACTAGAGCCGCAATGGTCATAAGTCGACTACAGCCCCTGACTGTAAGCAAAATGTCCCTGAGACACAAGCTTACTCTATACAAAACGTGTGTCCACCCAATTATGACGTATAGTTGCGCCGCATTCGCACATATGTAAAAATCCAATATTCATACATTGCAAGACCTCCAAAGAGATATGGAGCTTTCCTTGGTCGAATCGTACATCAAATACTTCTCGAGATCAATGCCGCCGCGACTTACACCCCAAAACCGAACGCCCCCGCGAACAACGCCGGCCGTGTAATATCTTTACAGATCCCGTTGATAAGATCGAGGAAATAAACAAATACTACTCCACCGTCTCTACAAACAGAGCATGCTCGCACCCACGCCCGCGAAACCACCGTTCCCTCCGCAGGGGATGGGCGGCTAACTTCAGTCCCGTACTCTCATCGCTGCGACCTCCGTCTTCCGCGGCATCTCAAGCCTAGGTCCGTTTCTCGGTGTGAAACCCTTGAGTCTGGCAGCCGCCCGCGCGGTACAGTTGACACCGCACTTGCAATCACTTAGCTATCTATACACATCATTACACACAATATGTTCCTACATACGTGCACACCACACATACATACATACATAAGTTCTTTAAGGAATCTTTTTTTTTCTTTTTTACGCTAGTTAGTGTAGACCATATTTCAGATCACTAAATACATATACATATATTCCTTCCATCTTCCCAGAAGGCAGGGGCATGTATATATGTACCTATATGTTAGTTTAGCACGAAATTTACGGATAGCGAATTAGTCAGATCGAGACTTCTTTGCAAGGTCAGTAAACTTATAATGCTGACGGCGCAGCCGATTGGTTTTATCACACGTGTATGCCGCCGATATATGCCGCAGAAATAAGCATTTCAGTTGTGAGGCGCACCTGGTAAGGCTGATTTTATAGTGACGCTTACGGTCAGCGCGTTTGATAAGCGCTGCTTAAAAGACCGCTGATGGGCTCGTGCAAACTGTGTAACGAATTCAGCCACTCTCGCGCGGTCCGACGCATCGTGTTGTACAAAATGGGAAGGAAACAACTAGCTGCACGTCCAATCAGTGTGGCAGTGGACGTTTTTTGACCGCGGTAGGGGTGCCGACCGTGCGCGGCCAGAGGACTATTACTATTCTGTGACGGTCAGGAAGCGCTTTAGACACGAACGTGGTATAATGACAGCGCGGGTCAGACGCGTAAAAATAAAACGAGAGTAGATAGGTACTACAAACATTTGCGCCCGCAACGCTTACGGCATGCGGCACGCGCGGTGTCAAGCGTGATTATAAAATTAGCCATAAGCAACCAGGGGTAACGCTGCCGGAATAATGTTTAGTAGCCATTATAATCCTGAGGTAAAGTTACGAGGTAGGAAGTTTATCTTTAACCATATATTTTTTTGCTCTTTCAGAAGGACCGTAAGGGTATGCAAAAATTCATTGTTAAATGTACTTTTTAAATCAGTTTTTAAAATGTTAATGGCACTTGCACTTTTTAGGTATCACATCGTCACCTTTTACTTGTATTTATTTGTTTATTCAATAAAGGTAGCGCCAACAGCGGGTTTATTAGTTACACAAAAATTATTTTAATATCATTTCCCAATTATATTTTTTCCTGGCAGTGCCCTATCTCCGTTAATTCATCGTCAAAATTAATTATTAAAAAAATATTTTAAAGCTTATTTCCCCCGCTATTGACGAAACATAGAAAAATAGTAAAAATTAATATTTTCAACAAAAAAGCAACGAAAAACTTTTCTTCGGAAATGTCATCTATTGATGCTAATGAAAATATATTCCAGGCACTATTTATTATCAATAATTTTAACTAACATGACTGCTGTTAGATTATATTGTTTACATTTCAAATATTCAAACAAGCTATGTTTATAGTAAATCTAATTCCGATATGCGAACCTATTAAAGACGCTCTTTAAATTCAAACCAATAAGTATCAAAGAAAATGTAATTTGTTATCACAATATCATAAGAAATATTACTACTTATGATAATAAAATAAAAAGATGTTAGAATATATTACTATTTTGTATGAAACTTTGTCATGGACAACTTTGAAAATAAGACGTAACAATAAAAAAATGAAAATATTTCTTTCCTATAATACAATGATAAAGTATGTTTCACATAGGTAACAAGTCCTTTGTTCATTCTAATCAAAATCTGATTTTTTTAATTCAATTGAGGTTGACCGAGGTATTAAATAAAAATATATCTTATAGTTCAAATTATTCTATTCAGAGCAATGACCAAGAAATTTACATACATTAGATTAGAGTGAGATTACATTAGAGTGTTTTTGCATAGTTAGATAGTATTATATTAACCATTATTCCAAAAGGGAATTACCATCAAACATTTTCATCAACAATATTTGTAATAATTTAAGTAAATATATCCTTAACATGTGATTTCGTATTTAAATATGTCATCTGTGAAATACCTAGGTCACAGTAAAAGGGAATTTATTATTAACACGGATAAAAATAAATTAATTGGTATTCTTAGTCCAAACCGGGTTATAGCAACGTCATCTTAACATATATTAAGAAACTCTAATTTTGTTTGTACAAGTACTTTTTTTTAATTCCTGGTAGACATCCTATGTAAAGGATACTGATCACGAAAATGCCATTAATTTTTTGTCTGTATATCTGTTTATAGGTCTCAATTTAACTAAAAATGGCTTGATCAATTTTTATGAAATTCTGTATACTGGAAGCTTATGTCATTGCTCAAATGATAGGAAGAATTTTTAATAGTACTTTCAGAAATCGTAAAAAAATTGTCCTCAAATACTTAATTTTTTATTAATTCCTTAACCGATTTTCATGAAATTTTGTACACAGGAAGTATATGTCATACCTCAAATGATAAGCTATATGAAATGTCTAAAAATAAAATTACGAGATGGAAACAGTTACTACTGCGTAACGAACGCGTGCGGAGCACCTCTAGTCTATATATATTTATGAGATTTTATCTTGACTTATCATCGTTCAGCCAAAACTAAAGGACAGAAATATAAAATATAGTGAGCGTGTTGATTTTATATGGTAGGCATCGTTTATGAAGGATTTTCTCGAATTCGACCTCTGAGTGTGAAAGTAAGTGTCGAAGTTTATATGGGAAATAATATTTTTTAGCTCGGTTTTATCTAAAAAATGATATCAATACTCTTCGACACAATTAATAAAATACGCATATCATCGTTTTTCAAAATTTAAGAACTAAGGGTGGAAAGGCAATATAAAAGTTTTAATGGATTTTTTTTTTAGTTTTGATTTATATTTATTCTGTGCGGCATGTGTCAGAGTCAGTTCCAACAGCGGTCTGGTAATCACCAAAATCAAAATAAAAAAATACACCAAAGTGTATACAAAGAAGTGCGCTTTATTGAATTCTAACTTTCAGTCGGCAGCTTTGTTTGTATAAATTGGGTTCACTCTTTGCACAATTTGTTAAGTTATATAAATATAAATTCAATTAAAATCACAAACAGCACAAATCTTACAGGTCGTGTGTGGAAAGCTAGCTTTTTTCTATCCTGTTTTTTTATATACCACGATGGTGTCAAACAAGTATGTGGTTCGCCTGATGGTAAGCGGTCACCGTAGTCTATAGATGCTTGCAACACCAGAAACCAGAAGCATCACATGCGCGTTGACTTTAAAAACCTTTTCACTTCCCTTTTGAAGAACTCCATACTGTCGTCCTCTGGGAAAACCTCAGTAGGGCGCTCATTCCACATACGGAGCGTCCGCGGAAAGAAACTTCTCTGAAAACAGATTGTCAGCGACCATTGCTATGGTGGAACATAGCCGTTGGCATCATGTCGAACAAATATTCGAAATGCAACTCATCATACAAACAGTAGGCAAGGTACTTTCATCAGACATAAGTTCGATACCGTTTGTGAGTTTGGGATCGTCAACAATTCTCACAGCACGTCTATAAGCCGAGTCAAATGGTCCAAGCTTGTATCCAGGTTGTTCCTGCCCAGAGATGACAGTACTACTCCATATGGGGTTGATATTTACCTTTTTTCACAAGCTGTGTGCGTGGTGTCTTTACATCAATGTAGTTTACTAGGCGTCTGCTCAATAGGATTTACTATCCTTTAACCTATTTAGGTGATGAAGTTTCAAAAAGCTCCCTTACTATTACACCACACTGTTCCAGCGCAGGGAAACTAGACGACGTGACGCCTATAATATATATTCCCCCAATTTGCACGAAGTGTTCTGCTTCGTTTATTATGGGAACGATTAAGGAGTGAAAATCACTCCCGGCATCTGTCGTCCCGCCCACCTATAACTTAAGTCTTCAAGCGAAAAGTGAGAACAGGCATTTGATAGGTAAGCGCGATCCATCATCGGCCTCATCTTTACTTAGCACCAAGAGAGATCGAGCCTAGGTGCAAAAAAAAATCTTATAAAGAACTCCTATTCAACATTTTATATTTCACCTTTCTAAACCTTACCGTTGTGAACTGTATGTTGTTTGTCAGTTAGTTTTAAGAATTTTATTAAGTAGATTTATATAAAATAGTTTTTTTTCCTATTCTAACTAAATACCTCTCGCACGTCCCGTCCCACCTGTTTTGCTTTCCCTATAGCATTATATATTTTAACAAGTATTAATGTTTTATGGAGTCTATGTTGCCTTCTACAACGCATAACTAAAGATGATATTGCCCATATATTATACATATATTGCGAAGAGATAGTGAAAAATAGTAACAAAAAAATCTGTCAGGGTTTTTAAGTGGACCGAAACTTGCGGCGTTAATAATACAAAATTACTGATACTGAAATTTGGTTCCCCTGTGTGCTTTTAGTATACACAAACCGTAACAATTAAATTAACAATTTTCTTATATTCGGTTAAAATTCATGTTACTTAAACGTTTGGTTAAACACAGCTATGGATAATACCTACATATAGCAATAAGTTACTCGTCTGATATTGACCTATTTTTTTATTTACGTAATGAATGATCATAAACAGAAAAAAAAAAACAACTCTAAAACTTAGTTTTCAAACCAGTTTAGAATACCTTTACACTGTTGGTCCTAATCGGTATATTAGGTAGTTCTCGATGTGATTTGTTCGACGTACCCAAAGGGGAATCACCTCAGCCGTAAATATACTATAAAAACATTTGTGTAAGATACATTACAGTAAGACCATATAGCGACGCCGCCAATACAGTATCTGGTTGCGAACGGCGTGTGAGAATCATCAAATCCATGATAAATCATATAAACAACGTAGTGATTTTGATAAGAGATATTTATTGGTACATGTATGTGTGCTCACATAAAGAAATCTAATAAAAACAATATTAGTTTTGAGTGTAATCAATGTTAAACGTGTTATCAAGCCAACAACTGCTCTGCTGTAAGTTGTTAATAATATATTTTATAAATTTATTAAATAATTATTTAAAACATCAATAAAATATTATACATCTATGCTTATAGAAGCAGTAACTTATAGGACTGTGATCATTTATAGTAAAAGTCATCTAGCAGCAAAGGAAGCAATTAAATTACTCCCATTCTTTTATAAATATCAAGGAATTCTGATTTAAAATATGTAACAATTACGATATTGTTCATCTATATATTTTGTAACTTATTATAACTTTTTTATATTTACTTGCATGGTGAATAAAATTATTGTCGACCCCCTTTTAAGTGAAAGTGGATATAACTGGTTTTGCTTCTATATGACTTAATTCATACACTTTTAACTTGATTTATACCATAATAATAATATTTAATAAGTATATTATATTCGTAAAATATCAAAGTAATTATGATTATTTTGTTTCATTATAATTTTTAAAGAACATGATTTTAGTAAAAATTGGTTAGATTTGTTTAACTTAGTATATTTTTTACATAAGAAAATATTATTTATACTCAGAAAATAATAATTTTACGTACTTCCTATAAAATTTCAAATTACGATAAACTATTTACAATAAGATGTTCTATGGTGTTATCAATCAACTAATTGAAATAAATAAAATAGTATAGTTATACCAACAGTTCTTTGAGAGTTTGCTCTAAGTAATCATTGAACATGGTAATTTTTTTAACTTAAAATCGAGATAAGTCTATTAAGTTGTATTATTATTACAAGATACGACTAAGATATTAAATATTGCATTTGTATAGTATCTAATAATTACTCTGTTGTAGAACAAAAATTTATCTGTTTCTATTAAAAAAATATTATTATTTATCAAGTTATGTAGCTGTTGATTACAATCCCATGATGTTAACCATGTGACCTTAATTGCAATTGGTTATACACAATGTCAGTTGCATGATGACAATGGTCAAATTGAGATTGCAGCTAACGAGGCTAGGGAACTATCTACCTACCACTATGTTATAGTATTATCACGAAATTTTCCTTCACTGAAATTTCAGGGTTGCTCTGCGTTCCAACACACCATCACTGAACCACAATCACTATAAATTATAAAATGCATAGATTATTTTCATAATACTTATTTGATGAAATAATATGATGTTTTCAAACGCTATTTACACTTTACAATTTTTTTATTTATCTCAATCTATTTTGTCGTATATTTATATTTATTTAAGTTTTCAAACTTCTCGATATTTAAATCCTAGTTATCGAATAGTTAATATTGTTAGAGGATCAATCCTTTATCTGCTAGTTCGATTATTTTGCATGTACCTTACATATTAATTTTACATGAATGATAGTAAGTAAAAAACATTGTGAACCTTTAAGAAATATACACCTACTAACACCAGCACCACATACAACGAAAATAATATACATTCGGCTGGTGTTTGAATGAACAAGCCTGCTTGTTCATTCCGTTGAAAAGTCCAATTTCCCGAGTAATGGATGAGCGTAGTGTAAAATTGAGCTGAATAATTGTACGAACCGTTAGGAGGGATTTACACGGGTCGATTTTTGCCGTGCGACTTGTCGCTTACCAAATCGCCTCACAAAGCCGCAAAGGAGTAAATGCAAATGGGGTAGCATTTACATAGTTACCTAAATTTTCAGATCTTTTGCTTGGTGGTAACGAACTCGTGACTCAGTTCTTCAAGAATTGGGAATTTGTCTTTGGTTCCATAATCATGCACACCTTTCGTAGCGTTCCAAAAAAAGAATGTCATTATTTTTATCCTTAGTTAAGTTTATTCTTGAAAAGGATAGGATTTATACTTATTAGTGTAGCGCTAATTATGTAACGGAACAACACAGCGCAAACACGCCTTCATGCGACGGGCGATCGCCTGTGAGTTGTGACTGACCATTTTCACGGTCGATTTTAATCACCCGTGCGGCCTGTCACCGCAATGCAAAAGTCGAAATGTAATCTACTTCGGCATCTGCGATTTTAGACTCTTGCGGCTTACATGATTTACTATTTACATGTAAATCTCATATAATATATATATATGCAATCTAGTCAAGTGGTAGGGTTTTTCTAATGCTCACACAATGATATTTTATATGTAGATACGGCATTGATGCTCCTTACGTGCTATCGTGAATGGTGAGCAATTGCCCTAAGTTCACTTTAGACTTGATACCGGGGTCAACGAGAAGAAACTTTTATCCTTTTTTTGCAACAGAGTTTCCACCTTACGCTGTGATTTCCTATCTCTTTTGTTTCAACATGCTGATCACAAAATTTGTAAAGTTTTCAAATTGCTTTTAGTGAGAGTATAACGCGTCTATGTATAAAAGAACATTGTGCTCACGTGGGGAAAATGACAACCTCGATTTAAATTCTGTCATAAATCACTTATTTGTTCTTTTTCGGTTGCTGTAGTTGTAAGCCAGTCCTTAAGCGTTAAAATTATTAAAGTTGCTAATAACTGAAACTTAGATGCTATAGATGAAACTATAGCTTAGCTTATGACACAATAACAACAACAAAATAGTATGTACGCATATAAGAACTTGTACTTTCTTGCCGTAACAAAATAAAAATATCTCCAAAAATATCCACTTGCCAACATGATTAAGTTAACCTTTCATTATACAGACGTTTATAATCAAAGAGCTTAGCCGTCGATAATAATACTGTGAATTAATTTTATGTAATGACTTTTTAACATGTCTAAAAAAATGGTATATAAATAAACAATTTTTAATCAAATTAAAATAATGTTTTGAATACAACGTAAAATTATTGTTACACGATAAAAAGGCATTTACTTTATTGTCATTGATTGATGGCTGTCTTCTTTAATAATGTCGATTCATGTCGCTCTTCGTCACAATGATGCGCGCGCTCTCTCTATTTTAAGCTCTAGTACACAGTCCAAAAGAAGTATAACTTCAAAAAACAAAGTAAACACATAATACACAACACGCATTATGTATTGATGTAGGTACTGTAGGTATACGAGTATTGTTAAGATATACCTACACAAATATTCTCATAATTGTAAAGTTATATTATGATAAATACATGTAACTAAACGATAAAGACACAATTTAGATAAGCGACAGATAAATGTATTTGATTACATATTGAAAGAAAAATAATCAACATTTAGTTACGAGTTCATAAAAAATGATATTCTAATAATAATGGAAAGTACTTCTCGTTCCAGAATTAAGAAGAACTGTAATAGTGAACTGTGGTGTACTGTGTTGAAAGTTATTATGTTTACATTGTCAATTGTATTGTTTATGACGATTATTATGAACGTGAAGGGATATCCATCAATTTTTACAGGTAATTTTTATTTATTAATACATTAGTTGTACCAACTCTCCATCTCGCACCCGTGTAGCGTTTTTAGTTCCCATACTTACGTACAGATTGCCAGACTGCTTGACGTAATTGGTTATTGTTTCGCTCCATAAGACCATAGCGTGAATTAATAAAGGGTATATACCCTTTATGGACATTTTTTAGCGTGCCGTTGGAAAACCAAAATGCTAATTTTCATTTCTTTTTCATCTTTATGACGCACGTCTTTAGACAGAAACATAAGCTCATGTACCTACTTCATATAAGCATGAGGACAATTTTGACGTGCTGTTGGAAAATCAAAATATTTTTTTTCTTTTTTATGACGTTCGTCTTAAGACGGGCATCCAAGGGAGGTAAGTACTTATTTCAGAGTTTTGGTGTGCAAACAAAAAATGTTTTTTTTTCTTTAAGACGCGCGTCTTTATTGAAATGCTGTTTTCAGCAAGAATATGTATACATTTCTTATTAAAAAGCCAGAAAAAATATAATAATTGGTTAAGTAACGAATAGAACTCGTACCATGAGGGTTCCTTGTTTATATAATACTTACATTGTTTATTGTATGTCGGTCTGGCTGTCTGTCTGTTAGTGCGCTTATAACTAAATAACTATTTAAAAGATTTCGGTGTCAATTTTTTTTAATAGATTTTTTTACTAAAAAGGTTATGATTATGACCTTATGATCAAACAACTAATAATCAACTTGGAAAAAAACTACTAAAAACAAATAAATAAATTTGGGGACACAATTTCACAAACGTCCATTTAATTATAAAACTAAGCAATGCTTGAATTTTGGTAACTAAACAGCTGATATACGTACATATGTTAAATAGACAACTAACTTAAAATATAAACCACGATGAGAAAACAAAAATATTTATGTTATGTTAAAAATATACGTGAAATTATATGTATATTAAATGAATTTTATGCTCAAAAAGTTGACCCGAATCATTGTTTACTATTATTATATGGAAAACATTATATGAATAACTTGTTACAGGGCTTTCAAAATTGTATAAAGTTTGGAAGTATATGATCATTATGTAAGACTTTTATTATGAAGAGCTGTATCTTTTAACTATGTTAACTTAGAAATTGGATTTTTTGCAACAGTTTGAGGTCATAGATCTTGGCATTCGATATTAATTACAATAGTACACTTAAACTCTTAAAGTTATTTTTGAGAATAAAAAGAATAAAACTTAATACATATTTGTTAGAAATGGGATTAGAAGTTCCCTATTTTTGGATTTATTGCTTAACGTTTGTTAAAAGACCTTCCTTAGTGCGAAATTTTGAAACTGTAGGTCTGCGGGAAGTACCTTAAAGATTTTGATAATCTGTTCGTGAGCGGTATATGAACCATAGATTTAATTATATAATACATCTATGATTTTAACTATGAATTGCCGTATCTCTTTAATGCGTTTACCTAGAAATATTTTTTTAAAGCAGCATGATGCCATAGACCTTAATATAAGATATTAATTTCAACTTCATACCACAAGCCGTTTTCGAGAAAAACTGTCTTGATAGATGGACAGACAGCCAACCAGCCAACCAGATAGACGGACAACAAAGTGATCCTACAAGGGTTCCATTTCTTTTTCATTAGAGTTAGAGAACCCTAAAAATAAGAAACTTATATAAATGGATAAATTAAGAAAAAAATATAAATCAAAGAAACATTCTTTTGTTAAATAAATGAATATATTTTTCACATTTTTTAAACTGTCATATTTTTTAGGTGAATCAGTGGAAAATGAAGTTCCTCCCTACGATTTTCCTTTCGTGAGTCGTTCACAGTGGTATGCGAGGGAACCTAATACAACTTTACCCCTCCACACCCCAGTACCGTATGTGGTAATCCACCACTCTTACATGCCAGCTGCATGCTACACAAGAGAAAGTTGTAGTAAAGCGATGAGGAGTATGCAGAACTTTCATATGGATGGTCACCACTGGTGGGATATTGGATACCAGTAAGCAACATACATTGTTAATATAGGCTAGTTTTGAAAATATTGGTTAAGGTAAAGGAACTATGTACCTGGGTACCTTGGTATTATATGTGTAATTTGGTGGGTGGTAAGACAACTGTGTCCGATTAGATCGCGACCACAATACACCAGGTGTAGTACCCGCCATAATGGCACGGTTATAGTCGAACAAGTTTGTGCGCGACCGTCCCATGTGAGAGTCGTTGATAGAGACGAGGTAGCATTACATTACGTCATTACAGTACACTAAAGTGAAGAGTATTTTCGGCAGTCTTCTTGAAATAATTACCAGTATCCGCTAGGTAGATAAACACGCACTAGGGCTGCCCTCTGACTATGTTTATTGGGTTAACTACTTACGTATTTAATAATGCTACAAGGTGTCCAGAAAGGGTATCGGGTATTTGTAAGTTCAATGAAACAAAAATTATTTGTATGCAATAAAAAAGTTTATTGTTTATTATTAGCATATAAATTGGAGAATTATTTGGAAAAGATGATGTTATCCAAATGATGACCGTTACGTTGCTGGCACTCTTCTAAACGGAAACGAAGATTGGCGATAACACGTTGACACATAGCTATCGATATTGCTGCCATTTCTGACCTGATGTTTTGCTTTAACTGGGTTAGATTCGTCGGATTGTTTTGATAAACCTTACTTTTAAGGTATCCCCATGCAAAATAGTCAAGCGGGCTAAGGTCGGGGCTTCTGGGAGGCCAGTTGATGTTACCCCTTCGCGAAATGACTTTATTAGGGTATAATTCGTTAACAACTTCCATTGAGTCATTTGAGGTATGGCAAGTGGCCCCGTCTTGCTGGAACCACGTTCTTGAGTTGAAACCTGCAAACTCCTGCAACTCTGGGACCAAAAAATTTCGCAACATATCGCAATAACGGTCACTATTCACATTAATTGCTCGGCCTCGTTGATCTTCATGAAAATAAGGACCAATTATGCCTTTAGCAGACATAGCGGCCCAAACAACGACCTTTGAGCTATGCAGGGGTCGTTCATGCTTTCGTCTCAGATTCTCCACTGCCCAGTACCGACAATTCTGCTTATTAACATGACCATTCAGGTGAAAATTTGCTTCGTCACTGAACAGTATGTTGTTAAATCGCTGCAGCATTTCGTTCGCCAAATTCAGTCGATTAGCATACTCCGTATCCTTCAATTCTTGATCCAATTGAATTTTATAGGCTTTTAGATGTAAGTCTTTCTTTAAAATCGAATGTAAAGACGATTTTTTGATGTTCAACGCTTGGCTTCGCTTTCGGATGGATAAAGACGGATTATGACGAACCGACGCCTCAACTTCTTCAATTGTTTCTTCATCGCGAACTGAACGAGGACGACCAGAGTTTTGAATTTTAACTGTCGCACCTGTATTCTCGAACATCCTGATCCATTTCCTAATGCTATCGTCACTTGGCGCGTGGCGTGTACGATATTCCGCACGATAGAGACGTTGAGCAGTCACTATTGAATCACCATTACGATAATACGCTCGTACGCAAAATGCGCGATGCGTCCCCGAGTACTGTTCCATCGTGACTAAAACTCCACAAAATGGCGGACGC
Source organism: Saturnia japonica (assembly GCA_033032175.1). NCBI lineage: Eukaryota > Metazoa > Arthropoda > Insecta > Lepidoptera > Saturniidae > Saturnia > Saturnia japonica. The sequence continues at coordinate 8,947,498 of CM065324.1, read as the reverse complement.
CACGAACCCCTCCCCGCACCCTTTAGACGACCCGTTTCGAATATGGCGCGAAAACAAATACCCGATACCCTTTCTGGACACCTTGTATAATAAAATGTCATTATTATCTTTTTCACCAAAATATATAAAGTGATTGTGAGTTAGTAAGAAGGGAATGTACATCTTTTTTAATATTTTTTTTTGCTTAAAGTTTGCTTAAATATAAAGGAAGCAGAACAAACTCTATTTACATAATAAATATACAGTCATTATAGGTACAAGCATTTAACTACTTAACCACTCAACTATCCATGAACGTTATAGTTACATAATAATAGGTTACACAACAAGTGAAAAAAGAGGGAAATTTAATTCGAGGGACTGAGTTGGATTCCGAGAGCAGCGAAGGATTCTAAAGTAGAATCCTGAGCGAAACGAGAGATAAAGGGAGCGAGATTAAAGTTTTTTTCATGAGTTATGTACTCTACTTTTTAACACTGACTGCGAGAAAACTTCTTAGGAGATGATACTTTTGGTTTATCACGCTTAGAGATTAGTCAATGTAAATGCGGTAATGAAACGGGTTATAAAGAAAGAAAGAATGAAAGAAGGAAAGAAAGAAAAATAGAAATAAAGAATAAAAGAAAGAAAGAGAGAAAGAAAGAGAGAGAAAAGAAAGAAAGAAAGAGAGAGAAAGAGAGAAAGCGAGAAAGAGAGGAAGAGAGAAACGAGCACACAGTTTTTACAAAGAAAATAAACATTCCATAGAACACTAAAAATTAAAGAAAAAAAGTTAAGATAAAGATTATAAAGTTCGCGACCACCATACACATAGTAGTACACTCATCAATGATTTTTATTTCAAGAAGTTTCACTTCTATCACGTACCTATACGTACAATTTTTTTATTCATAATTTATACAATTTGCGCTTGTTCTAAATTTAATACGTTTTTATTCTCTTGTTAGTAAAATATTGTTTGATCCACTGAAAATGCCCTTTTTCGAATAACAATGTTAAAAAAGTCATTTTTGAAATAATATTTTTTTCTATATTTAGTTTTTATAATACCTAGTACCTACGTTTATTTATATCACATTTTTCATAACATTTTATTTTATCTATCCTGGCTTCTAGCAAAAAATCGAGCAGAATTAAATTGTTAGGACTTTATAAATAAAAGTTACGTATGGCCAAAACTCTGCTTTAATAATGAAGACAATGAACACTATACCGATTATTGAAGAGACAAACAATTTACTAGTTTTACTACGTGCTGTTCGTACGACGTCCATAGGAAACGGAAAAAGTTCTTAGTGTTTGGGGTTGCCACATAAAACCTCAATAAAATACACTCATCAAAAAAGTCTAAACAACATGTACTAATTTAAATTTTAGGATGGTTCTTCCTTCACATTATTATTAGGGTTCTATGATGTAAAAATAACAGCTGTTGTCTTTATAAGTTCTTTTAATAACAGAAATGAACAATATTAGAATATACTGTAGAAACTAAGATAGAAACTAAACTTTTTTCTTACAAAATGAAATTTCTAAAGAAAATGTAATTATTGAGAAAGAATAGAACAATTTAATATAAAGTATGGGCTCCTCTGCTATTCAGAACTTGTCGGCAACGATTATTCATTGAATTAATGAGACTGTTTATGTCATCTTGCGGTATTCGCTCCCAATGGAATTGTAGCAAATCCTTCAGCTGTTGGGCTGTTGTCGCTCCGTCCAAGTCCTTCAAAACACGTCTCTGGAGCATGTCCCATGCGTGCTCGATGGGGTTGAGATCTGGCGATTGTGCAGGCCAGGGCAATACCCGGATGTTCTCCGTTGCAAAGTATTCACTGGTTCGCCAAGCTGTATGTGAACGCGCATTGTCATGCATTAACCTATAATCGGAGCTAAAGGTTTGTGCAAATGGGTAGACATAAAGTCTGAGAGTATCCTCAATGTAATTTTCAGCATTCATGTTTCCATTTACAAAAACGAGCTCAGTTCGCCTGTTCTTCATAATACCCGCCCATAACATAACTGTTGAGCCGCTGTATGGATGAACTTCCTGAACGCACCTGAGCCTTTCAGTATTTCCGGGCCGACGATACACTCGCACCCTTCTTGTATCAGGCTTAAACCCGAATCGCGACTCATCGGAAAACATAATTTTATCCCTTTGTTCCTTGGTCCATGTTATGCGTTCTCTACACCATTCATATCGACGAGCGCGATTCCCGTGACGTATCGGTGGGCACCTGATTGGGCGTCGAGCTCGTAGGCCGTACTCATGCAGTCGATTTCGCACAGTTTGAGGACTTACATCAACACCACTTGAAATTTGTAGCCTCAAACTTATCTGTCGAGCGGTTAACATCGGCTGGCGTCTTGCAGTCAGTTGTATGTACCGGTCTTACCGAGTGGTTGTACTCCTTTTACGGCCTGGATGCTGTTCAACGGGTTCTCCTGTATTATTGTAGCGCTGCCAAAGACGACAAATAACACTTCTATGAATGCCAAAATGTCGAGATACCTGAGATTGATTACTTCCCGCTTGCAACATCCCTACAGCTAAATGCAAAGGCATTTCATCTGCCATCAAATAACATTGCTTCATGACGTAAAGAATATCTAACAATTCAATTTTGTCGCTAACTTTATTTAAATGGTTGGTAAAATTATAAAATCAAGACTAAACGTAGCAATTAAAACGCACTTAAATTCAAACAAATTCGCAGTCATTTGAATTTTATGAAAAAACAAAACATAATCAAATTTTTTTTTTTACAACCAGCCAGTATGTCATCAATAACAAAAAAGTTTAGTTACCTACGCACTTTGTTTGAGTAAATATTTAGAAATTAATTAATATAAATGGAAAAATTTGTAATATCACGCAAGTTGCTTAGACTTTTTTGATGTGTGTACTTTATTGATCTAAGTAACATTCTCGGTACATAACAGAAAAAAATGACTAAATACTTTAACATTTTATTTCAGCTTTGGTGTCGGCAGCGACGGTACAGTTTACGAAGGAAGAGGATGGTCGATTTTGGGAGCCCACGCGTTACACTTTAATACTGTTAGCATAGGCATATGCCTTATTGGAGATTGGCGAGGTACCGTTTATTTATGTTTATAAATATATTTAACATCTTATCTTAAATTGCGTATTTGTCCCCCGATAAGTTTGTAGAATTGGCTTGTAAACAAGTTTAGGTGTAGGTTTTAAAGATCACTAGAAAGTTACCACTCTCAAGATTCATATAGATTTTCGTGTGATACTCTAACAGCTGCATTGATGAGTGTTATTATCACTATCCGTACTTGATACAGTTTGCCAGATTGTTTCACGTTCATCGTTAACTACTGCTCCGTTCCTTAAAGCTACGACCCTAAGGAATTGAAAAAGAACTGACTGACTGGCAGTTCCGAGGATTTTCGTGTTCGAACAAACGAACATCCCTTGAAGCTTTATGATATTAGTATAGATTATTTTACAATAAAACGTAAAATATATTGGTTTATTTATTATTGCCTACAATCATGAAAATGAAACGAAATGATATCGAAACAAAAACGTAGATTAAGTAACGAGAATAAGGGTTCGTGCTATTAAATGTTTTACATGAACTTGAATGCTATCCTTATATTCTTGAACGTCTGCAACAAGGCACCACATTTTGCAGGCGCTCGCATAGTATCTACATTGTATGATATTTTAACTGTAATTTAACTTATTTTTATATATCGTTTATAAGTTTAGCGTTTGACCACAATCTCACACGATTTTAAGTGACGATATAGGCCAAGAGGGTAACATGCTAAGCCTAATGGGGGAACTGGCTTTCAAGTATAGTTTCCGGAACACAGCGACAGATTTTCATCTTGAGGATGGTAGATAACGAAGCAAGCATTAGAAATTACCTTATAACCGTGCTGTAATTTCACCACGATGTTTTCCTTGAAAGCCCGGACTTATTGTAGGGATTCGAACTCGCGTCAAACAACGACGTGTCTAGTTGTGCTACTACTAAATCATCATTGCTTCAAAACTTTTAACTGCATCATGGAAAAATTCCAATCGGTATTCGAAATTCAGTATTTTCGAATTTGCAGCGGACACCCTGTTCGTTTAGACAAATAATCCGTGAGTGAACGAGATATATAGCATGAACGGCCATAATCTTTTTTAACTCTTTGGCTTCCTTACGTCTCAAAAATGTACGTAAAATCGTCAACCCCGGGATCTGAGTTATTACTTAACCTAAATTTTTTATTCAATATGAATTTCAACTTTCTACATCAAGCCGTTTTCAAGAAAAAGAACCTTGACACGTGTCGATGGACAACAAAGTGATCTTATAAGGATTGCGTTTTTCCATTTTAGGCGCGGAACGCCAATAACTGTACATTAATTGAGCAATTCAGTTTACTTTATGAAAATCCCTTTTTTTCAACAGTCTCACTACCACCTGCGGATCAAATGAAAGCTACCAAATCCCTTATCGCCGCTGGTGTCGACCTTGGCTACATAAGGCCAGACTACAAACTAGTAGGACATCGGCAAGTACGCGCTACGGAATGTCCTGGTGATGCATTGTATGAGAACATCAAAACATGGACACACTACTCCGCCTTCCCTTCCAGCGTCAAAGATTTGATCAACGTAAAAGAGCTACCAGAGAGTTTTAGAGAAACGCTTCTTCATAATACAACAAAAACCAAGTCGTGACCACTCGCGTACCAGAATTGTGTTTGTATATTAAACTTTTTAGTGTTAAACATGACAAAAAAGCATACAAATTTATTGCAAGTATATTACTTCTAATGTTCTAAGCACCATACCAACATAGATTAAATTACACTACTTTAATAGGAAGAATTATTAGTTCAAAATCTTTGGCGTATTTTTGTTTTGTTACCCAAAGAAGTATAACTTCTTACGTACGTTTTTTTAACCAATGATTTTATTGATTGATTGAATTTTCGAACCATGCACTCTGTTTCGTTTGTGTGGTTGTAATTGTAATGAAAACTATTGAATAACTTAATCATAGTGATTTACACAAATTTCGTTTTAATAAGAACAAATACATATTATTAGTTTATTTAATATTTAAGATTATTTATCCTAGAAAACCATGAATGTTATTAGTTCGGAAATAGACGACATATTGTACATATTCGTAATAGATGAAGATCCTTTCTGCACCAAAATGCTAAAACACTATTACACATTTTACCTAGATAATGTACCAACATAATTAACTATTTACTATTTTTTTTATTAATCAGATTGTTTCAATTAATCAATATTCTATTAAAAAATCCTCCATCCGTTCCTAACTGCTTCCAGTTAATGCGACCATGACTGTTATGAGAGGTAAGACACAAAAAACTTTGTAAATTGTTCGCTACTTAGATTACGCTTCTATTAATTTACCCGATTTTATCACAGTTCCTTAAATTTAAAGTTCGTACATTTTTAATAAGTTTATGTACAAATGCTATATTTTAAGTATTACGAAATTTAAATCATAATAATTATTAGCTCTGATTATAAAATAATAAATGAGGATAATAAAGCGGCTTTGTGTTTTAATAAAGTGCCTTGAAACGTCAAAGTTCCTATAATTTTTCCGTATCGTAAAATTCCCCGTTGTGACAAGGGCGGCCTAAACATCCACTCGTTGTCGGCGGGCGAACGCCGCGTGGCCAACAAATTGACGAGTGTTTGTACATAGTGTCGCGCCGCCGCGCGCCGTACCGCGCCAACGACACATCGTCCTTGCGTTAATTACTCGCGGTCTACCCCGACACTGGTGCGTTGACAACTCGCGGTCCACTTCCGTGCAAGTCGATACGGTGACGTTATGGAGTTGGTAAGTATGGACGTATGGAGTAAGAGTTGGTAATTATTACTTAATTTAACAAAAATTGAAACACAATGTATGGTGTGAGAGCGTGGTTTTTCTTTTAATTCATCTTGATTTAACCTTAAGGGCCATAGAGCTATTAGAGGTCTTGACAGCTTTACCGGGCTATAAGCGTGCGTAAGCGTCGACCAAAGACCATTTCGGTCTACCTTGATTAAGTGCTTAATGCCTTGTGTCCGAACTAATATTTTTTTTATTACTAGCTCGGCAAAATCACTGTATAGTACCTGATGGTAAGTATGATACAGTCGACAAACAACGGCGACCATCGGTTACACAGATATCATGGGCGGCTCTCGATGTCATGCCGACCTGAAATATTATAAATTACTTTTAATATTACCTGTTGAAATACCTCTTCATGCCTCACTTGAAAGACCCAAAAGATAAATGTTGTTTTATTTTAAAATCTTTTATAATTTTATCGTTATGTCCACAATCTCACCTGATATTAAGTGATGACGTGGCCGAAGATGGTTCCATTCTAAGCCTAGTGGAAAACTGGCTATCAAGTGCAGCTGCCGAAACGCATCTATAGGTGCTTGGCGATAGATTTTCACCTTGAACGTGGTAGTTAGCAAGGTAGGCATTCAAATATATCCTACTACCATGCTATAGTTTCACCAAAAGCTCAGGCTCATTGTAGGGATTCGAACTCACGTCGAAATTCGCCGTGTCCGTACACGCTACCACTAGGCCCATCACTGTATCATTCTTTGAAGTGGTAGAGGTGGTGCAATTAAAATATGCAAATAGCATCGTACATTTATAATTAGCCAACATTTTCTCGCAACTTCATTTGTGTGTTTTTCTATGTCCTTCTCCAGGTCCCAGACAACCTCTATGCCAACTCCATTGTGATCAGTTCAGAGGCTTAGATGTAAAAACGTAGAAAATAGACAGAGAGACTAAGTTTCTTTCGCGTTTATAATATTAGTGAGTCAGAACATGAAAATGTCTCATAAAAAGGTGGTTTCCCACGGTCTGTGGTATTGTCAAGCACGGCCGACGACCACGGGCAGTCGCACACCGCACACGAGGCTACGGACTTTTCTGCGCTTCCACAGACGACACTCTACTTATGGTGCTTCGGTGCGAGCTGGTCCGCAATATCACTGACTGGGAGACTGACTACCTTTAGTACCTATTGAATTGTGTAAATTTTGAGTTTGTAAGTGTACCCATGTATTAAAATTATCTTATATATTTTTTTTTTAAATTAATGATAATTTTGTATCGACACATGTACAATATTATGTATAAAAAGTGTAGGAATCTTAGTTAGATAATTTTTCTTTTTTTTAATTGGAGTAATAACAAAAGCTATAACGATGTACGTAAATATTTATTTGGTAACTTGTCATTTTTTCCTTTTAATTTATACCATTCTCTCAGTTCACTTTAACGATTCATATAGTGATTCATTTTCCGGGGGACTTACCTAATCTAGGTCATTACAAAGAAAACAATATAAATAAATCGAAACACGTTTAATGACAAGATGACTTTCATAAAAATAATTGTTTACTATAAATGTTACTTACATAACATCTACATTATTATGTAACGTAAACATAAACTTACGTACTATTCCATCGACGTATATTCAATATAGTTTAATAGACGTTTATAAATTTAATAAAAAAGATCTTGAATATATTAGGTTAATTTTTTCTATGAAAATATTGCATGGAATGAGCAGCGCACGTATTATTTAATACATTTATTATATAGAATAATATAATATTGTGTTTTTTACATGTCAGTAGAAATACACAATCCATAAAAAAAATTTTGGTTTAATAAATCTAAACAAATTTTCGAGTTTACTTAATAATTGAAATCCGGTATTTCGTCAGACGCAAAAACGAGTTGTAAATAGTATTAAAAAAATTTAAAAAGTAATGGTCGAGTGATTTACACAGGCGAAATATTGATTCGATATCCGCAAGTTTAAACCCTGGCAATTACCAACGAATTTTTCAGAATTCACATATCTACAGTGTAGTGATATTAGCCCCATGCCTTCTCAAGGAAAGACTTATTTGCCCAGCAGTGGAAAATTACCCATTAAATTGGCCCAGAATTACTACTATCCGTAATATTCATAAAAATAATATAAATAGACCAAGGTTTTGAATCTATAATATATAGTAGTATATCATAGTATAAAATATAGGTAGGGTACAGAGAAATCTCTTCGGAAACTTTTGTCTACTTGGGGCAAGCCAGCTGATGAAATGCAGAAAACCTATAAGATGCCCTACAGAAGATCGCAGCATCTGTTGTGTTTATAGGAAAAATAGGGTGAATAGGGTTTCCAGAGCTCCCTGGGGAAGGGGGTATAAAGGTCGGCAACACGCCAGGGATACCTTGGTGTTACAAGTGCCCATAGGCTACGGTATCCTCATAGCGTCAGGCAAACCGTAAGGTTGTTTACCACCTTAGTTGTATGAAAAACGAAACCGACAAAAGCTTAGTAAGACAGTAAAATAAAAACACGATGCGTAAAGTATGATGCATGCAATTCATGGTTTGTTTCTCAATTACTCTGTAAAAAGGATGATCTACAACTTTGATTTTGAGGTTCTGGTATTTAGTTATGGATCATAAGTGACTGACTTAGTTATCACGGGTGAATCAACTAAAGTCTATTAAGAGTAGGTTAGAATTTAACCACTATAATTGTGTGGGAAATATATATTATGCTATTTGTTAATTCTGTTATTTTTAATACAACAAAAACTATGCCCTTTATTTTGAAGGACTTAAGAAATATCATATTTTTCTAGAATAACCTTTAAAGGTTATTTGCATTTGAATTTGTTATTGTTATAAAAGGCGATTTGCATTCAGATTGCAAGCCATATGCATAATTGCAGTTTGAATGCGATCACAACCGCATCAAAACAGCCAATAGACTACACAGTCAGCATGTATTTCTATGGTAATCAGCGTGCAATTTTAACTCCGTGTAGTCGTTGGAACTGCACGTGACCGCAGGTGAACTTCGCAGTCGATTGGAGGGTTCGATGTATTTGTGTCAACTGCACCATAACCGCATCCGAACTTCAATTATGCAGATGCATGTCAATGCAGATCGTCTGTATAACCTTAAGATATTTTATTTCTCAATATATACTAGTTATAACTCCAAATACTATAAATTCCAGAAAAATAATTTCTAAATAATTATAATAAGTTATCGTTTGCTTTGGCTCATATTTTAGGCCTGTTGTATATATAATATAATTGTATTTGTAGATGTTAAGACTACATTAAGCGTATAACAATCACAATATTTTCATAGACATCGATAGATTTTTATAATAGAACAAAATAACTAGTATAAATACATTTAAATTACAGTAGGTATACATATATCTTTCTATAAACACTATAAGAATAGAAGACTCAATCCATAAATAAATATAATATATGGCTATTCAATAAATATCTTACTACAAGTAGGTAATTATAATCAGGTAATTATAAATGTAATTATACTAAATTCATTTTTATTTAAAGTTAGATTATTGATATTATTATATTTTTAGGAATATCTACGGTACGATACTAGGTAGTGAAAATCTAAGCTAAGTACGGTACGGAAACGGTGTGGTTTTAAATTTACTTTTTCCTTGAATCCAAAGATACTCTTAAGCTGTGACATGAATCGTCTAACATGCAAAATATTATATATTTAAAAATTATGACGGTACACGTTTCGATTAATACAATTATTATTTTCACATGGTCTACAGACTCTAAAGCATGGATGCTCAAAAATGATTTGCTTTATATAAAATGAAACGATAGTGGAACAGTGGCAAAATGTCCGGAACTAAATGCATGAATTTTACAATAAGCCCGAGCTTCCTGTAAAAGAAAACTTCGAGAGGAAACAATAATATGGTGGTAGGGCATTTTTTAATCCTCGCTTGGCTAGGTAACTTTTAAGTTAAAAACTGTTAAACTGTTGCACTTATACATATTTTTTGGAAATTGCACTTTACACTATAGTCTGTCTCCTTCTACCTAAGATTAGCGTTTAATAACGTCTTCGGTCTAACACTTTGGTCAAAGGTCCAAACACTATAACTAAAAAGTAGAAAAACATGTGATAAAAATTACGGTTTACTTGAAACTTACAACTCTGTTTTAAACTGTAGTATAAGTTATTTAACATCATTGATTTTCTTTAGTAATAGTAGGTTGGCACTGTTGGCAGTCAATCATTTGCTGACCACATTTCTCGCGGTTATTCGGCGACATTATAGGATTGAGCAACTCTGGTCTAGAGATATTTTTAAAACGCTCAAAATCATATTTTTTGACATAAACAAAACCAAACATTTGACAAAAATCTCACTTGATGTTATGTGAATATCGTAGTTGAAACTGATATAAGCTACCGATAGCTGAATTACACCTATAGGACTACATTTTTTACATATGAGTGTGGTAGATATTCAGGCGAGTATTACAAAGTATTACGCTCATAAAAATGTTTTCCATCACCGAAAGCTCAAACTTATTGTAAAATCATAATTCATATCATTTATGTGACAGTGAGTCCGAGCTTGTAAAAATGTTAGACGTCATCATCGCTAAAAAAAATTGAACCATATATTATACATCACAGCTTAAGAATATCGATAATTTAATCAAAGACGTAATACAATTTTATTATGTATTTTTTGGCAATCTCATTATTGTTTTATATCCTAGGGTATTTTATTTATATAAAAATAGCAATGAAATGTTTAATAATTATAATATAGTAAATATTTTACAAGAAAACAATGGAAGCGCTAATAATTATAGTTTAATATCTAATCTAACATTGAATAATATAAAACGAGGATTCATTAACCATATCATCTTATAAGTAACTTCATTAATATTTTAGTAAACAAATTATTCCTGACATTTCAATTATTTAATTGAAATATCAAAACTATCAATCAGAGTCTGTCTATAATCCGCGAGTTGACATTATATTATATTTAAAACTTAAAGTAAATTATTGAGTAATATTGGTCTATAGTAAAATATCTAAAACAATACAAATCTGGAAAAAGTAATGGTTTATCTAATTTTTCTTTTGAAAAATTAATTTATTTTTTGTCTGTGAGTCACGTTATTTGAAACGCCGATTAGAAAACGTGACGTCACCATTTAGGAAATATGAAGATAGACTCTTGTCTAAGTTGTCACATTTGTCAATGTTTATCATACAAATTACATATAAAATTAATAATGATGTCACAAGACCATAATGCCAAGGTTTTGTCATGTATTTTTTATTTATCTTAAAATATTTTTTAAATAACTTTTTATGGTGTATTAATGAACATAAAATAATTCATTTTTATTATTTTCAACAAACAAAGTGTTAAAATAGTTTTCCAAAAATTGTCAACTCCTTGGATTGCATAACTTATTTATATATTGATAAAAATACGTAGTATTAATCACTTAAAAGATTTCATTTAGCAATACTAGAAGACAGAAAATTTACGAGTGATGATCCGACGATAGTAAAAAAGTTATATATAGCTTATCCTGAGTCTGTATTCAAATAATCGCAAGTACCTATCAAAACAAAAAAAGCCAATGTCAACAGGATCAAATCGACAAGCAATATGAATATCATCGTAACTTTAATTACAATAAAATACAACTATACACTAAGCAAATACAGTACAAAAAATCTCTATTTGAAGTCTACAAACCCATCTCCACCACTAACAAATAGATTCATTTTTACTTGACTAAAATTATAATTATAAAATAAAAAGATATTTCATGTATAAAATTATCGTTAATTAGTTACATTAAACATATATTTAATTGATGAGATATAAAAATAAGTAAGTATCATCCAATTTATATTCGAATCATGTTGGCAAGATGATAATGTTTTTAAAACGGCTCTTCTAAAAACCGTGGTTAAATGAGTTACGATGTTATTCACATTGGATATCGAAATAGGAAAGAAAAAAACGAATTAAAAAAAAATTGAATTTTGTACTCACATTTTTCGGTGTTTTGCTTTGTCTGTTGTTTGGCGGCAAATTCAAATATGATTAAGTTATGTACGATGGTGAGATTTTAATTAATCTTTCTAGTATTGCCAATTACAATTAAATTGCAAGATAGCTTAAAAAAAATTTGCATAATAAATTGCCTTAGGAAAAATGCACAAACTGTGGATACAGATCAGTAATATAGGTCATACATAATTCAAAGGCTTTATAAAGAGGCGTATAGACAACAGTCTATAGACTATTCAATCAAATATGGTTAAAATATGAGGTCTATATTTGGAATATATACAAATAATTAACAAAGTACATGTACCTGTAATTTTACAAATTTTTGAATCTCTTTATAAGAAAGACTATCTACAAAAAATGCATTTTTGCGACGATGCCACTTTGTTATATAATGCTCCATATATATTAATACAAATCATGGCATGCATGGCATATAAAAAATATGTAGATAGGTAGGTATCTAACATCATATGGGTACATATTATAAATTGTTGAATTTTAAATTCACATCATTTTTTAACTCTATTATTTTTTGATACCCTGATATTAAGTGATTTTTTTTTTAATAAATATGGATTGATATTTTTTATGATGGTCGTTTAAGAAGGCACAGGGTAATGTAAATTCAAATATGATATGAATCTGAAAAAATAAATAAGTGCTTCCCCAGAATAAATATAATAATCAATTTATATTATTAGGTATAAAAAGGTACATAAAAATGCATATCTTATTATTTTTTTTAGCTTTAACTTAAGTGTTCAACTGTGTAGTTTTTAATAAAAACATATCATAAAAATAGCCACAAATAACGAATTAAGAACAAAACTACATTCTCGTCCGAGGTCAATGACAGTTAGGTCGAACTCTGTTTAAGACAGAAAATTCAATTATATTAATTTCGTAAACTCTATTGTTCGAAGCAATTTAATGTATGTACATAAATAGTTTGTTTATTAAGAAATGGCTTGTTAATAGTTGACTACCGAACAAAAAAAAATATTTTTTTAGTCTAAGTAGTACGAACTGTAAGAAGTCCTGCATGAAGTGTTCTTAGAACGTAAATTGTTAGGTTGTGGAGATTACTATATAACCTAAAAATATGCATTTCGACTATCAACTATTTATCATTATGTAAAAAATTATAATACTGATAAAATATATAAAAACATTTTGACCGACATAATAGTTAGGAAACGAATTTCCTCTATACAATGATGTTTGTGAAAATACGTTTTTTTTTTAATACGTGCAGCGTTATTTTCTATGTTACTTGAAACTAGAGTATACCAAAATAATAAAATCAATGAATCGAAACATGACGTTGTAAATTTAATCCATTAGTTACTTTTTTAATTTTGTATAAAAATATATATATATTTACATAATTTCTACATTTTTACTGCAGCAACGTGCAAAGAAGAATATTAACTGGAAGAATTAATATTGTTGTTTGGCGTTAGACATTCAATAATTAGTGTTCCAGATTGCGATTTCAATTGTTGTTATGGTTTATTTTTGTTATTTCATTTACACACCTTACATGCCTCTCAATTGATTTATGGCATAATCGCATTATCGATTATATTTAATTTTTTTTAAGTATTGATAATCGTATAATCAACTTCCAATGTAAGTTACGCTACATCTCTAAAATAAACATTTGACTTATTTTGTTATGCAGGACTTCTTATTATGAACAAAGTATAATGAGCAGGCCTGCGCTACCCGCGTCATTGTTTTGGAAATCGATCTGAGAAGTATGAAAATTGCTCAGAGAGTTAATCAATCAACTTCATGAATTGTGAACTGTATACGAGTTACAGCAACAAATGTTTGGGCGGTCAAGTAATTTTAGCTAAATAATTTTAGAAAAACTAATGGTGTAGTTACAATAGGACGAGTTAGAATTCCTACGCCTATATGTCAGTATAATTAAACTTGCTTCAGTCTCCATGGAAAAAAGCCGTATGGAAGCTACCTAAGCCAACATAAAAATTTAAATAACTTAAATTTATCTACCATTGAATATAATTTTTTAATACATTACCTAATTTTTTTCTTTTTTAACTAAACTAATATAATTATATCAGTTATAATGTTGCGTGTTTATTTGCAGTCGTGAACTTTGAACGGGGTATTACTAACTCAAGCAGATTAAAGTCTACATGATTATGTTAGGTACACATAAATAGTCATAACTCCAAGTTAAACTTATAAAAACAAATGAAAGGAACACAAGACAAACAATTAAAACATAGAAAAAAGTAAAAATTTATTTATATCTTAAATCAAAGTAAATTACAATCAATATAACGAACATACTTCTCGACTGCAAATTCATTTGAATCGGAATAAACACACAACATAATATATGAAACGTTCTATAGTTCTATAATAATAATTAAATCACTCTACATTTAGAGGTCATCGTAATCTACAATCATTTTAATAATAGCCTTTATTTGTTTTCGATTAGAGTTTGAACTTGTAGAACGAGATCTCTCGCCAGAGATAGAACAGCGGAAGCATCATGACGTTCGGCCATCTCTGAAAACAACATGTTATTTAAATAGTCATTAAAAACAAAACATTGCAAGTTATATTATACGGGATTATTTAAATAAATGTTTTCTGTCTATTTGTATACATGTTTACCATCACGGATACTATTTGTAAATGTCATAACGGATAGAAAGGTGGTATTATGAAACCACACAGTAAGACAATATTATTCGTATCTAAACAAAACATATCATATTACGAACTGAATAAAAAAAATCACTAATCTTGAAATATCTGGAATCGATTAGAATCTACTAAAAACATCGAGAATGTATACGTAGGTACAACTATACGAGTATCGCGAATTCAACACATATTTAAAACTTTATCAGTTCGATTACCTTAGCAAACAATGTCTAAAAAGAACACACTTCTCTTTCCTTTAAACGACATCATATGATGCTAATAATAGATCAAGGCCACTCTAGTAATTTCAACATCTCAATTTATTTTGGTATACTTATAAGCGAACCGTGAACACCTGAATAGTGAGTTTGTCTACTTTTTGCTTATTGAGTGCGAATAAATTATTTTCGTTAAAACAAACGGTATCAATTAACGGCAAAATGGTAATAACCCAGGGTATAACAAACAAAAGATACATTATGTTTTAGTCAAACAAACCATCACAATTTATTTCTAACTATTTTTGCTATTTTGGTTTTCTTTAAAATAACACAATATTATCTCTTTATATTATATTAGTTTACCATTAAAAAACTTGATGATATCGGTGAAATCCATAGTATTGGCTAGTATGACGTCACGGTAGATTTCTAGCAACGCCAATGCTATGAAGACAACCATATGCTCGGAAGCTACATGTCGCGCAGCCCATATCAGCTCCCATGCCGCAAACACCTTCATAAAATGCGGATAAATTTCTTTAATAGACCATAAATGAGAACATATTTCATAAAACTTGTTAAATATTATCATACTAGCAACCGCTGGCAACCTCATTCGCATTAAGTACAATATACCAAATAAAACAAATAGCCCTTAGCGTGTATAATTACGGAGGATAGAGACCAGAACTACCATTTCTATGTATGAATAAGGAGTCCGTCAAAAAGTGTCAAATTATGCTGCCTGTCCACTGAAGCGAAGCGGGACAGAGCTATGCAAATTTCGAACAATAGAATTGCATAAAATTCTGGAGATGAAATTCTATTGATCAAAATTTGCCCAACTCCGCTCCTCTTCGGTGGACAGGTAGTCTTAAAGGCTACTTTAGTTGCGCCAGCAACGGTATCAAGTGCGTAAATTAAAAAGATGGTGCCAAAACTTATTATTTCTTAAATTTTGGCCCATTTGAACCACTTTTCATTCCACAAACATTTCCCATTTTTGTTCAAAATTGTTTTTTTTTTTAAGTATAAAATCACGAAAAAGTATTATTCTCTCTTGCTATGCTAGCGCCATGTTTATGGGTTTTTTAATTGTAATTTGCTGCTTATAACTGAACACTTTTTCAACTTATCCCCATATAAGATGGTTCTCATTTCCTCTACCCTCCATAGGGGATATAACTTCCTCTTTGTGAAATAATTTTCAGAATGTAATGAGTAGTTTCAGAGATTACTTCATAACTATAAACATATTGATAATCATTATATTAATAGCTTAGATTTTAATTGCAACAATAATATCCATTTTTCCATATAAAATTATCTTCAGTTCGGAATTTCGTTCCTGATCACTTAAGAATGAAACGACTTACACTGATTATACTAATACAGACAGCTTCACGGGTGTTCGCACAATAATTCACCAAAGTATTATTGCATTCACATAAATAGTATAGGAATGCATAAACAAACAAAGAAGGTCAGATGACTACATACATATATAGATGTAAAGGTCAAGTTTTGATTTTGTTTTTGTTTAGAAGTTAATACAGTTCAAGTTTTCTTTAAAATTACTAGTATGGTGGTGGTGGTGGAGGTACTGGTACTATGGTGTATAAGCAAAATTAAATTCATATCTTACATCTTGGTAAAGAAGTTCCCGTTTAAAATCGAGGAGGAACCACCGGTAACAGAAATAGAAATGGGTGTAGTCTCCATGAGATTGCATCAACTCGTACAGTTCACAGTCTAATATTTGAATTAGTGACCTGAAAGTAAAAGCGAGTATTGATATACATCATTTACTACTAATAAAATTAAGTTAAATTTAGTAATAACACAATTTTTGTGGTCCATTTGACGATACGTTTCCAAGATCACTAAGGTATCGGACTTTTAGTCATTATTATAATAACATTCAACATATTTTTCAAGAATCTAATGCCATTAAGACCAAAAACGAATCTATTTCTGATCTCTTCATAAGAATCACACAACCTTAAATAAGAATATGATTAAATTACACGTACATAAAAAGAAAACAAAGCGTCGAAAATAAATCAGAAGATTCAAACCTCATATCAGCGAAATGTGCATCCATGGCCTGTCCTGATGGAAAATTATCTCTGGCTCGTTCCATTACCTTGGTGAATAGTGCATGAGCAGGTGCCTCTTCGCGCATTAATACTAGTAAAGGTGCTGCCAAATCACACATTCCTTGCATATATCCCGTATCTAAATGCTCCCACACATATCTACGATTATAAAAGAGCGAACAGTGTTTCAGGGAAGTGAACAACTTATAAGGGTTAAGTGTTAAATAGAAGCTTAATTTTTCATTTACGCAGAGTAGAGGACCAGGTAAGAGTCTTTATAAGAAATCTGTCATACAAAATAAAATACCGACACGAAATATTGGAAACAAAATGTATATTTTTTACAAGTTAAATTAAATAAGAATACTTACGTGCACATTATATTTCTAAGTTTATCAAGATTATCATCAGTGAAAAATGGATAATTTCTATCACACCTTTGTACATCCTTATCTATTCTGTGAAGGTTCAGTGCAAAGTTATCCACCAATTCATTCTAAAAACATCAGTAACGAGTCAGAAATGAAATAACTCATTTTGTCTTTTTGAGTACGAATAAATTATTATCGTAAAAGCAAACAGCATTTTATTACCCACGGGAATAACAATATTACATAAGCAAAGTGAAGGCAGTTAAGTGCAAATTATATACAGAACAATAAATAGAAAACAGAGATTATGTGATATTTCATACATTTTAATTAGATACTATGCTTACAGTGTACACTCCTCCATTTGAACTAGCAGGTGAAACGCAGTTTGATCGGTTCTCGGATCGTTGATCGTTTGTTGGTTCCAATGTATCGAAAGACGCTCCAGCCGAATGAGATTCTTCTCGTACAACGCCTAAAGGACTCCGAGAGGGACTAACGGTTGCTGTGGAATTCATTTACTTTCTATATATATTTTAATATGCATTAAATATTATATATATAGTAAATAACTAATAATAATACATAATATCAAATTATGTATTTAGCAAAGAAATCTTCCATGAAGAAAATTTCTATACTATATAAACAACATCATGATTAAATGGTAATAACAATACAGTAATAAAATAATCACGAGACGATCTAGCTCTTAATCAACGTAACTAACTTTGCAACACATGTCCAGATTTAAAAATAACACAATATTTCCTCTTTTTTGCACAGGCGTATTCACTTCTAGTAGTGATCAGTGATCAATGAACACGACACGTAAGTTGTAAGTGTAAACCAGTTTTGTAAACTACTTAAAATAAATTATCCAGTTATATTAAAATATAATCTTTTTCATGAATATAAAAACATTATGTTACCAGTAGTTCCTCCAGAAGCTGGAGATCCAGAAGGTGCTAAGTCAACAGACGGATTTGTTATAATCACGCTCGTATGTTGTTGATGCGGACTCTCCTGGGCGTCATCCAAAGAAGACTTTAAATCATTGCCGTTAAGATTTATATTACCACTGTCGACACTACATAATAATCCTCTTCCGTTACCCTTCTGAACAATGCCTTCAGCAAGTCTTTTAATTTCTGCTATACTCTCTCTTCTCATATCAGGATTCTCTACAACGCTTTTAATGTGAGCTTCATCATCTTCATCTGAATCTTTAAAGCTCTCTTGTTCCTTATCACCATTCTTATCAGTCTCTCCATTATGTTTAACGTTTTCTTTTTCTTCAGAATCCATTTCAATGTTATCCACCTCATCTATGCTAGGTGCACGTGACAACATCGGCTTAGAATCAAGCTTCTTTTGTTCATTTTCACTGGGTTCTGGAGATACTATCGGTGGATTATCTGATATAACGCTGCAATCGTCTTCAAATACCTTTAGAAATAAAACAAAGATAATTAAATTATTTTAATATTTTCTATTCTACTATTGGGTTTAAGCAAGTTTAAAAAAATTATAATAATGTTTATAATCACTTATAAAACAAAAAAATAACAAGTATTAATTAATTAATACTTGATGTTTGTAACCGCATTTTTTGTAAATATAAATATTTTGTGTGCTTAGTAGAGACTTTATTAAGTCAAAAAATTTAGTAATTATAAGTTAATGATAATTAATATTCTGAAAAAAAAAATGTTACATAATTTCAGTTACCTCTCCTGCATCAACGTTTTCTACTGGTTTTAGCCGACCCTCTGCCTGTGTTAAACGAGCTATCGAAGCAGCTGTTGCCTCTCTATCTTTCTGTCTAACTATCGCCTCTACACACAACCATTCTGACATTGTCGTTTCATATTGCCTTCGACATGCTGCATCTTGTTCAGCCCTTTCAGACGCTGTTGAACCAAAGCTGAAAATAAGTGTTTCACTTTATGAGATATGTCGTCTGTATCAACTATTTATTTTATTTATTTTATTTTTCATAAAAGCTTTAAGATGTGTAATCCTGGCAGATATATTAAATATAGAATCAAACTATTTTAGTCTTTTAAATATTTAGGTATTGTTTAGTTATACTTAAATTATTGATATTTTCATATACCACTAAGTAGGTATACAGTCATTTCACAACTAAGATTCTACATAATTAATTTATATAAATCAAATCATATATGATGTCATGGCGCAGTACACACTTGTTCACGTCTAGGAAATCTCAATTCGTAGTATCACCTATATTTTTAAATAGCTGTGCCCTACGGTTTCACTAGTATTACATTTATTTTACCAACTCTCCACCTCACCGCCACAAACGCACCCGTGTAGGGTATCGTTATTCTCATTTCCCGTACTTGCCTACAGCTTTCTAGATTGTTTACGTTTATGATTACCGCTTAGTTCCTTAATGTTGTAGCGTAAAGTTACATAGCCTTATACCCTTCTTATTTATATAGACTATAAAATGCTAAAAGAATATTTAAATCTTACTGTTAGTTCCAGAGATTAGCGCGTTCAAACAATGTCTTTAAATTTACAATATTAGTATAGATAAAAATAACCTCGTATTAATATTTTTTTTATTTCTAAACAATAACATTATTATTAATAATAATAATATTCTACTAACTCGTAATAGCCAAAAAGGTACGGCCACAATTCACGCCGTATCTCATGTTGCACACCGCCGTAATATACCATACGATATACGTCATCCTTGTCATTAACAGCACCTTGCTCGTCCATCATCGATCGCCAAGTTTGCTCCGTGAGGCCCGATTCTGTACCTTCTAGTACGAAATAAATTAAAACACAAATTAAAAAGCTAGATGTTAATGATGTTTACACAGAACTAATTACATAAATAAAATACAAGATAAACATGTTACTTTACTCGTACTTTACTTTAATGGACTATTATGGTTATAGTCTAATAGTTTTCACTATAAATAAAATCAGAACAAAAGTACCTACACGAAATATAAATCCTTCGCTTAATTCCAGCAACTTGCATATTAATAATTGATAAAGAGAGATATCTTAAAAAACTTATAGTTGGAGAAAATAATTAATTTTACCAAAAATTTTATAATTGTATTTATCTTACCTCTTGACACAATATTAGGATGGACTAGACCACTGAGATGGGTCCTCACTGTAGATAAATGCCTGCAGTATGCAAGCCAGCCGTAAAATGCGCGAGATATAATTTGACGACGCATCGTACTACACACCAACTCGATTGAAGCCGACTAGAACGATAATTATAGTTAAACGTTTTTTACTAGTAAAACTTCTTCAATTTGTGAGTAACCCAAGTTGTTTTTCGAATGGAAATAATGTTCAGTAAAATCTATAGTCAAATTTGTTTCAATTCATTTTTAATCTTGTATATAATCCAATACTCATGATATTAACGAATAAAATATTGCTAATAAATCAAAAATAATAACAAAAAAAATTGTGCGTGTAATCTTTACGCGCATTTGAAGTAACACTTTGACATTTTAACAGATATTAGATTTATAATAAACATAATTAAGCAATTTATATTTAAAAAATAACAATACTTAAATGAAAATTTTTATTAATGTGTTTGCAATGCTTGGTCTAAGTATGGCTGTAAACGATATTATAAATTAACATGTTTAGACTTATTTATTTTTAGTACAATTGTAATATCTGCTACAAGTTTAAAGAAGTTTTATTCCAACGCGCGTAAATGTAACACGCGCAATTTTATTTTTTGTACCTAACTACAAAATTTAAACTTTGTAAACTTAATGCTCGTAAAGTTTAAACATTAAATTAATCACTTACCTGCTCCACAGGTTGATGTGCGACAGATATAATTTGAGGGTGACCATTGATCCCAGCGGAGGGGGGACAGTCAACTGACATGGTCGAAGAGTCAGAAGAAGTGGTGGAAGTAGATGCCAACGGTCGGCGAGGCGTGCGCGGTGGTGACTGTATAGCGCGCTCCAGAAGTGAATGACGAATAGCTATTTAAATAAATAAAAGCTAATTTCTTCTGCAGTTCTATTAACATAGGATCTTAATTCGAATAAGAATGAAGGGTATAAACAACCATTTTTTTATTTTTTGCAGATTTTAGCAATTGGCCACAATCTTAGCTGATATTAAATGAAGATGTAGTCTATGATGATAACACGCTAAGCCTCGTGGGGGGACTGGCTCTCAAGGGACAGCTGCCAGAACACACCTAAGCATGTTTGGCAACAGATTTTCAACTTGACACTTAGAAAATACCTTATCACCATGTTTTGTTTTCATCACGATGTTTTCCTTCACCGGAAGCACAGACTTATTGCAGGGATTTGACGTCACGTCGATTGTAGCGATGTCTTATCGACAAAGGTAGGTAAGAATTTTTTTTTTACTGTGTATATAATGTTTTCAATTTGGCACTAGCATCGGATCTCCTAATTCAACTGAGAAAGAAGTCTTAGACAGAAGGGAGGATATAGCGATAGGCCTGCAATTCGAAGGCCTTTCTGGGCACTAAATGCACATGAGCAGTCTTCCAAGAAGTCGGAATTTGCCTACTAGAGTTCAAAAAGGTACGTTAACACAGGGAACAACTCAGGAGCACACTTTTTAAAATAGAGTCCTTTTCTGGGATCTCATCCACAAAATTGTATTAAAAGTTATTATCGGCATTACAAATTATGTATTATTACCTTCTCGGTCACCAATAGCATTATTTACTATGCGAAATACGTAGTCTCCAGCAGACTCCTCCCATTCAGCCTCTTCTATTTCGCCACTTTCACATAGACTTGGCATTGGGCGTCTTCTGTTTTTGCTTCGGCCAAAAACCTATAAATTTGTTTCGGTAGTGATATGAATAATCTTAAGCAATCGCTTTAGATATATCTGAAAATTTATAAGGAACTTACCTTTCCAGTACCACGTTGAGACCATAGAGGTGGATCTAGCTGTCCATGTGGCAAAAGCCCCGTTTCCAAATTACTAAGAAAAGTTAATAAATGACCTCCTGCGAACAAGACCTTTAAATATGAGAACTACTAAACTAAATATAATACAAGAATTAACGTTTCAGTATTTTATTTTTCTAAGTATTAGGACACGACGACTATGTCGATCACCATACACCAGGTATAATACCTGCTATTTAGCTACTATATATGGTTATAGGGGCCGCTTGTGTGCGAATCGATACGGAAAGGTTATGGAGTTGACAAGTGAGTGCGTATATATGGAACTCCATACAACGAAATCTTAACCCCAAGAAGAGATGCGGTGCTGGTCGGGTGCCGCGGCCGGGATAATAGGTGATAGGTGAGTTAGGCGTTTCGCGTTCCAAGGTTAACCGATGTATATCTAATAATCAAGGAAGATTGTAGGGATCTATAGTCGTATACATCTACATTGCAACCATCATTCACATGGTGATAAACCTATCTGAGTGTACTCTCCTTTTTATTGTCACGTTTCAGGATCAGCCAGGTGGCTATTGGCCGGCTTTGGTCGGGTTTGACAACCGACGATGGTTAGGCGGATCTGTCTATGGACGCCGTTGTTTTTGGATTGCACCGTGTGATTATAATGAACTATCGGTCAAAGTGCCGTCACTTAGCGGTGTTAATATTTAAAAAAAATAAAAATAGACCGATTGGAATTGAAAACGCGAAGTAAATTGTTTTGTGATATATTTTTGTTTCATCATCATTATATTTAATATATTCGTTTTAAGTTGAAAATACGATCCACAATCCTCTAGTTCGCGAGTTAACAATATGTTTAAAAATTAACGTTAATTATTTATCCCTTGAAAATCCCTTGAAAAAATTGAGATTTTTTGTCTGAGAAAAACATGATTGAAAACGCCAATCGGAAAATGTGACGTCATCGTACAATATTTAAATACATAGTTGGATGTTATTCTTATTAGGATTTCTAATAGAAAATGCTTTAATAAACATTTAAATATACCTTTTGGAAAATGAATTGGCGGTCTCTGGACTCCATCCTGACCGACTAATATGAGTGCGTCACTACCCTGCGACCGATGTACGTGCACATAAACTACTTCCCATACGCACACTTGGAGCGACATAGCCCAGTATACGCTGAAAAATTACAGAGTTTAAGAACACATCCCACAACTTTTACAAAAATAATCGAGGCAAAAGAGTAACAATGAAAATTATTGTTCAAAGCTAATTTATACATGTAGGAATTAATTATCACGATGATATTTAGATATATAAATAATGATTATCGTATCGAACATATCACCAAATAATACATATGGCCGTATACTAATAATAGCTAAAAGGATTTAAAGCAGGACTTTTAAAATTTTGCCTTATTTCGTTTTCAAAAGTCTCCAGCAACGCTGTGAAAATCATAACAACATTGAGTTCGTCCATCTACATACTTATAGCAAAAGTAACAAAAAAAATTCAAACAACATTTATAAGCAAAATATTTTTTCATGATAAACTTAAAAGCGTAAAGTGTTCTATTCTAAGCTTTGTTGATTATCGTAAACAAAATTTTATTTATGTATTTTTACAATGTGTTTTGCAGAAACAAAAACTTTTGTTGATATTTATTTGCTGAAAAGTCACCCTAAAGCATTGACTTTTATGTTGTTCCCTTTTTTAAATCAATGCCTTAAAGTCAATTGACTTACGTGGTTTCTCAAATGCATGTAATTTTTCACGCATTTCTATTCTTGTGGTATTGCACTTTCGTATATTGTTTTTCGTACACTTTTTCAGATTATAACATAAGAAAAACGCAAAAGTACAAATAAAACCTGTCTAAAAAATACTTATGGTGTTTCTGAAATTCCTGATTTAAGTATAATTAAGGTAACTTAAAATAACGTATAGAAAAAATAATGTAACATAAAAATATAACGTACCAATCAACACAAAGGGGTCCAGAACACCAACTCCTAAAGACGGTGCACGGTGCTGTACTGCACAGAATACACGAGTTTTGACAGGCAGATGCATGCACTAGGTGACAGCGGAGCAAGCTACACATAGGTACTACACGATCAAATACAAACGCAATCACAAACTCACTAAGCCTCACTAAAAATAAATTATTATAAAAGTTAATTTAAGATAAACTGAATTTTTTTATTTCTCTTAAAAGCGTGATATTTGTAATAATTTCTCTATTGTACATTCCACAAAGCCAACAAACAATTTCTGAAGAAGTTTAAACACTAACCAAAAAATTACACAAATGAAAAACTTTGCAAAGAAACAAACAAAGTAAGAGAACAAATAAAGTTGAAAGTAACTTCAACAAACGGCTTCCAGGATTTATAACAATAACGTATTAAGAAAACAAACTTCAATGATTTTGAAGAGTTTCCTAGGATATCTTCGAAGTTGAAGGTGCAATGCCAACGAAATTAAAATGGGACCACCCATAAGGTACCCCCTATCAAACTAAAAGAGAATCATACAAATCAGTTCATAAACAAAGTAGTTATTACTGAACATTCATTAAAAAAATTATATTCGAATTAAGTAACCTCCGACTTTTTTCGAAGTCTGTTAAAAATAGGTTTTTTTATACCGTTGTAGGTATAACAATATTTTATTTTAACACCAGTAAACAATAATTATGTACATAGTTGATAAAAAAAATTTAACAGTGTAGTATTATATTAATTATAATAATAAGTCTTTACCTATGAAATTGCCGTTCTGCAGTACTGGCCATTTCAAATCAAAATAATTTTTGTTTGGCTAAGAATTCTAATTTCAAATTAATTTTATTTTAAAAACATGGAATTCTTTTTCAAAAGTAGTCATTTGTTTATTGATTTGTGTTACATTTTCATCGCATTTCAATCTTTTTTGTCATCATGGATACGTTAAAAATTCGAGTAATTATGGAAGAGTACCGTCGTGTCAGCAACGCGGCACAAGCGACACGCAACATTAACGACATTTACGGAGCTAACACTACAAACCAACGCACCACCTGTTATTGGTTTGCTCGCTTCCGTTCTGGGAATTTCGACCTGAAAAATGAACCTCGCGGTCGTCCGAAGACTTTGGTCGACAATGACGAATTAAAGGCGATTGTGGAAGCTGATGATACACAATCTACGGCTGAATTAGTAGCAGCTTTCGACGTTAGCGTCAAAACAATATTGGTCCATTTGCGTCAAATTGGCAAGGTAAAAAAGCTCGACAAATGGGTGCCCCACGAACTCAATGATCGCCAGCGCGAAGTACGCGTCGAGACGTGCCTTGCACTGCTCAACAGACACACAAATGAAGGAATTTTGAACCGCATTGTTACCTGCGATGAAAAATGGATTCTGTTTGATAACTGCAAGCGCTCAGCAAGTTGGTTGGATCCTGGTTCAGCACCTAAACAATGCCCTAAACGAAAACTTACCCCTAGAAAAGTGATGGTCACTGTTTGGTGGTCTAGCGCCGGTGTGATTCATCACAGCTTCTTACCAAACGGGGTGAGCATTTCTGCAGATGTGTACTGTGAAGAACTGAACACAATGATGAAGAAGCTGGCACATCTCCAACCAGCATTGGTCAATAGCTCGTCTCCGCTGCTCCTGCACGACAACGCGCGACCTCATACTGCACAGCAGACGGTCTCCAAGTTGCAAGAACTGGGGTTGGAAGTTCTCCGTCATCCGCCCTACTCACCAGACCTTGCACCTACAGACTACTACTTTTTCCAGAATTTGGATAACTCCTTGGCAGTAAAAAAATTCAATACCCGAGAGGCAGTACAAAATGCCTTTGAAGAATTTGTTGCCTCCCGTCCAGCTAATTTCTTTAAGAAGGGCATCAATAAACTGCCACTGCGCTGACAAAGATGCATTGATTGCATAGGTGATTACTTCGATTAATACAAATAAAAAATACATGAATAAAATTTTTTCATACAAAACGGCAATTTCATAGGTAAAGACCTAATATTAAATTATAACACCTTTCGTGACGCATGGATCTGAGCCGCTGGGTAATGAATTAGAAAAGAAGATTGCATGTGCCAGAGATGAAAATGTTAAGATGGATGTGTGGTGTAACTGGAATAGGTAAGAACAGGAATGAGTATATCAGAGGAGGTATATTAAGAGCACCAGTGACAGAGAAGTTGACGTGATATGGGCATGTCATGAGAAGGGATGAAAATCATGTAACTCAAAGAATGTTATATTGGATGGATAATAGAAGCAGAGGAAGACTAAAGAGGATATGGATGATGTATAAAAGATGTGAATAATGAGATGACAGTTGACTTCTAATACATGCGTGGAAGAAGAAAACATGTTGTGTCGACTCTACTTAGTTGGGATAAAGGAAAAAAGAGGAAGATTAAATACGTACATAATATAGAATAGCTTTTATATATTTAGCTCTATTCTCATTCTAAAACTTTTTACGTCATAGTCCCCAATATATTTCAGACTGGCATACATAATCAATATTATAAGCATTATGTACTATGGATACAAACCATTGATATTCTATTGACGTAGTAAAACAATATGAACTGGATAAACATTTAAAGTAACAACTATTACAAAAATGGACAAAACAGGAAGGAGAATAAAGCAAAAACTATTGATAAACAAACCTTTTGTCAACGCTCTCACTCTCGGCGTATCCATTCATTAGCTGATTAGGGGTCCATTTTATAACAAGTCCAGCGGCAGTCTGATGAAGGCTGAGATAGCCTGGCATTGGTTCCTCTGTGTCTTTCTGCAAAGTTGTAGTTTATTATTTCCTGTACTATTATCTATACATATGTATGTAATTACTTGTCCTGACTGACTGATTCATCAATGTAAACTACTGGGGCCTAGGGCCGCAAAATTTACATGTGGGTTCCTTTTACTCTGTAGGGTGAGCACTAAACAAGGATTTTTGGAAATTCAACATCTAAGGTGGTGAAAAAGGGGATGAAAGTTTATATAAAATTCCGTCATTTTTGAAGATAGATCTAGGAAAATTTAGCACTTTCGTTAGAAAGTAAAGAAGATGTGTTTCATAGTTTAAAAAAAAATTCAGTATCTAAAGTTGTAAAAGGTTGTGTGAAAGTTTGTATAATACAAGCAACAACATCTACTAATCAAAGGTAGTATTTTATATTTTATTTGACTTCACGTCACAACGTTAACGTCTTTTTGTTTAGTCTAACGTTTGGTACGGTGGCATTCCAAACAAAATAGGACGTAAAAACATATATCGGATCATAACTATGGCGCGAACGAAACCGCTGACAAAGCGCTAATTGTTTAATACACTAGGAGTTCTATAAGTGCTTGTATATATGTACCTATGACTGCACTTGAGTTTTTAAAGTCCTTAAATGTCTTTCGAGATTATTTTTGAAACAGTTCTCTGATGGTGTACTAATGATAGTCTCTGGAACTTATTCTACATATTGACTATGTATTCTATGATATATTATTCTATTGCTAATTATTATATTACATTCAACGTTTACAAAAAAATCTCCATACTCTTGCTGGTAACTGCTATGTCACTATTTTTGTCTTTGAGGTACTACAAAAACGGAAAACATTTTAAAGTAAAAGTACGGAGGTACTATAGTAAAATGCTTATCGGTTTTAAATTGACAGTTTTAATTATATATAACTAGCTTCTGTCCGCGACTTCTTCTGTGTGGACTTCAGAATTACACCTTTGCCTAAATAAAAAGTATCTTATGTGTTAATCAAACCGTTTTTGCGTGATTGAGTAACAGACATCCAAACATACAAATTTCACATTTATAATATTACTAGGATTATAATAAAAGAATAATTAAAAAAAAAAACAATTAGAAGTACTATTCTTACCGGTTGCACTCGAACATTGTTTTTCCCGTAGAGTAATGTCGCCGTGGAATTCTGATGTAAGCTTTCGACATATTCTTTGGCACTAGACGCTCCGGTCTTTCCGGGAACTGGTTGATAAATAACAATTAGTTTAATCCAAACGTTGAAAATAGCGATTTAACTAGAAACTATTATAATACTGAAATAGATATTCTATACATGTACAATTACGTAGAAGGAATGAGAAAGTGAAACTTCTTCAATATCGACTTAGCCCTGGAAATTTAGTGATGTTCTTGAAAGAATAGATAATGATGTTAGAAAAAACACAAGCAAGCCGATATTATGTTATGTAATGAATGTGATTATTGAAGTAAATTACAATATTTTTTATATGTTATTATTACCTGTATTAACAGAACTACTGTCATCAGAGGAAGCATTCAAACTTCTCTTAAAATTAAGAATGGGTCTTCTGACAGATGGCGGTGTTGTTGTACCAGCAGACATGCGATGTCTTTGAACCTAAAAAATTCAAAACGAGTATCATTATCACTTACATGTGTCTGAGAATCACGTCTGTGTTTTCATTGAATCTACTCTAATGACCTAGTATTCGAACTATTGACTATACTACTGACCAGCACTATTGACTAGGCGTGATAGCAATAGGAACAGTAAGTGGTTGTTAATATTAAGTTAGAGACATGAATCTTTAAAAATAAGTACATTTTCAAAGTTAAAGCATCTTTACTATTTTCATTGAACTTACCAACTCATCAGCAGGTGGATCAGACCAAAAGCAAATAGGAGCTTTAGCTTTGGAGAACTCCAACGCGCATGGGCCTACTAGCAGCGAACTGAGAATACTGCCGTAGTCAGGATCGGCGACTAAAGCGTCACGCTCGTAATATCGATTAGCGTTTGTAACCAAGTGCTCGATAATCTTCGCCAGTTGACGTTCAAAAAGAGCTATGCGAATCCATAGGTACCTGGGTGCAATCAAATAAATTATGTAAACATCACAAAGACTTGGCCCATTATAAAATTATTCGAACAAAACTTCTTGCAAAAACGTTTATACCTACTATTTGTGTATTTCAAAATATAGTAGGCGGCGAACCAGTTCACGTTAGTGCTGACTATATTTTTAGTAGATCTAGTTTTACAGGGCATAGTGCAATGATGTTCCGCTTGCCTAACAAAAAGTGTACAGTCTACCAATATATAATATATATATTCTTTTAATAGTTTAACTACTGCACTCTTCCTTATACACGGTTGCCCACGTATTATCCTTTTCTATATCATATACCTACACGTAGTATCTAGCTGTAAAAACTGTGCTATGTGCACTTAAACACCAACAATTCTCATTATTTCGTCCTGTTACGATCGGCCATAAACTGGCTTTAACGAAGGCACAGACTGGCCTGAATAAAAACAAGTTGGCAATGAAAAAGCCACTTTATTGCTATAATATACAACTGAAAATAACCAAGACGTAAGATAATTGTGTATATAAAAGTGAAGGCATAAACCAAGAAAAATCTCCTAAAAACATCTTTAATAGACCAGTATCACTTTAACTTTTCTTTAACTTTAATTTTTACGTATTACTTTAACACCTTTATAAAGATATCTCCAACAGCTTGTTGAAGAAATTACAATATAAGATGGAAAAATACTATCATCACTGGTTTGTCTATATACAAGCACTTCAACACTTCGTCTCAACACGAAAGTGTTTGACTAGTGTGTGCTGCCAGTGATGACTTATGGTACTG
Source organism: Saturnia japonica (assembly GCA_033032175.1). NCBI lineage: Eukaryota > Metazoa > Arthropoda > Insecta > Lepidoptera > Saturniidae > Saturnia > Saturnia japonica. Next base: position 8,917,497 of record CM065324.1, on the reverse strand, counting down.
AGACGTAGTCACTAACAATTGATCTGACAAGATAACTCAAGTTCACTCAAAGGAGAGGGCTATTTATCTGCGTGATCGAATCAGATATGAGGAGATCCGCAGAAGAACTTAAGTCACTGACATAGCTCTCAGATTTGCTAGACTTAAGTGGCAGTGAGCGCGAGGCCTTAGTTCTGGATTGGCAATTACGTTGCGGAAGACTCAGCATGGACAGACAGAGCCCACTGGATGCAAGTAGTTCAGGATCGATCGTTTTGGCGATCTTTAGGGTAGACCTATATGTAGCAGTGGATGTCTTTAGGTTGAATGGATGGATGGATGGATGCGCCTATAATTTTTTTATTTTATAGTAATTTCGATGTTCATTTAGGTGCTTCGAATTTTGCCATTACATACTTATAATCACTTCTTCTGATTGAATGGCAACTGTTCATTCACAATTATACCAATTTCACATGAATAGAATATTTTTCTAATTATTCTTGTAATCATCAAATATAGCTTTAACAAAATAGCGGCTCTATTCTTTAAACTGTCCAGGTAATTTTTTTGGTAACTTAAAATGCATGTTGCTAGTTATTATTTAAAAACAATATTACATCTTTATAAAGCCCTAGTTAGGAGCATTTTAGAGTATAGAATAAGTATTTGGAACCCTCACTATATATAATATCCTTATTGATCGCTTAGAGCGCATTCAACGCAATTTTACAAAATTCCTCCTCGCAAAGACCAGAAATGCCCTTACCGTGCTGATTATAAAACTCGTAGACGTAAGATCTTCGACCTTATTCTTTTACATAAGCTTGTTTATCGGAGTTATTCTAGTCCCTGATGTTTAAGAATTAAAGCTAAATGTTCCTATGAAGATACCAAGAATTCCTATTCAAAGAACCTTTTCTAAAACACATTTCAGAACGAATAATATCTGTTCTCCTTTGAATCGCCTTAAGGAATTGTATAGCGATGTTAATAAAAATAATGTTGATATTGACGTCTTTAATTGCTCTTTCTGGAATTTTCTCTCAAAATTCTGTGAATCATTCGTTATTTCATTTCATTTGTAGCTTTCTTCATATTTTTAATTTGTTTTTATTTTTGTTGGAGTTGAGCTATCTGTAACATGTACATATCTGTAAAGATATTTCACAGTCCTTAACTTATGATATATCTGTTGTTGTAATATTCTGTGAATGAGTCGTTGATGTAACACTAAATAGATAAACATTCAAACTACATCAAGTAAATACCGCCAAAGTTAAATAATATATGGTCAAGTAGCATAAGTATATGAATTAAAATAAAAAACGCATGAAAGATCAAGATCCCGTCAAAAACTCTTCATAATTACTTGTTATCGAGTAGTATCTACTGTATTGTTTACAAGCCAGCTTGTTGATCATGGATATCCATAAATCCTTAGCTTTTGACGATAGCTCTTGGATTATATTGTAATCAACAATATTACTACAAAAGCAATAAATTAAACTGGTATAAAAAATTGGTTTTCTACTCAAAACGATGTAATTTTTTGGAAGATCATCAAAGTGATCCTTTTGTACACAATAAATTAGGAATTTAATAAAAAAACCTTTTGCGTCAATTAAACCCAACAGACTTATTCAATTACAAAGTTTCCTGAGCCATGGTAAATAATGTCAAATTTTAATTACAAGAACAGAAGCTATTTCAATTTTGTTAGTACTTTTTTTTAATAGGGAGATTAATTCGGAATCATTTCTGAATTATATTTTATATTTAACTAATGATCCGCCCCAGCTTCACTCGAGTGAATTTTGTTTTTACAGTCAATTCCTCAATTAGGTGCAATGACTGTAGCACATAATTCTTTATCACCTCTTCGCATACCGGGGGTCCAGCCAAGATGCCTTTTTATAATTGATAACGCAAAGCGATAACAAAACGAATAATACGAAATTGACATATCTCAACCTAAAATAACGTGATCAGACCTAAAATGAGAACAAGAAAATGTGTCCAGAAAGGGTATCGGGTATTTGTAAGTTCAATGAAACAAAAATTATTTGTATGCAATAAAAAAGTTTATTGTTTATTATTAGCATATGAATTGGAGAATTATTTGGAAACGATAATGTTATCCAAATGATGACCGTTACGTTGCTGGCACTCTTCTAAACGGAAACGAAGATTGGCGATAACACGTTGACACATAGCTATCGATATTGCTGCCATTTCTGACCTGATGTTTTGCTTTAACTGGGTTAGATTCGTCGGATTGTTTTGATAAACCTTACTTTTAAGGTATCCCCATGCAAAATAGTCAAGCGGGCTAAGGTCGGGGCTTCTGGGAGGCCAGTTGATGTTACCCCTTCGCGAAATGACTTTATTAGGGAATAATTCGTTAACAACTTCCATTGAGTCATTTGAGGTACGGCAAGTGGCCCCATCTTGCTGGAACCACGTTCTTGAGTTGAAGCCTGCAAACTCCTGCAACTCTGGGACCAAAAAATTTCGCAACATATCGCAATAACGGTCACTATTCACATTAATTGCTCGGCCTCGTTGATCTTCATGAAAATAAGGACCAATTATGCCTTTAGCAGACATAGCGGCCCAAACAACGACCTTTGGGCTATGCAGGGGTCGGTCATGCTTTCGTCTCGGATTCTCCACTGCCCAGTACCGACAATTCTGCTTATTAACATGACCATTCAGGTGAAAATTTGCTTCGTCACTGAACAGTATGTTGTTAAAGTTGTTAAATCGCTGCAGCATTTCGTTCGCAAAATTCAGTCGATTAGCATAGTCCGTATCCTTTAATTCTTGAACCAATTGAATTTTATAGGCTTTTAGATGTAAGTCTTTCTTTAAAATCGAATGTAAAGACGATTTTTTGATGTTCAACGCTTGGCTTCGCTTTCGGATGGATAAAGACGGATTTTGACGAACCGACGCCTCAACTTCTTCAATTGTTTCTTCATCGCGAACTGAACGAGGACGACCAGAGCTTTGAATTTTAACTGTCACACCTGTATTCTCGAACATCCTGATCCATTTCCTAATGCTATCGTCACTTGGCGCGTGGCGTGTACGATATTCCGCACGATAGAGACGTTGAGCAGTCACTATTGAATCACCATTACGATAATACGCTCGTACGCAAAATGCGCGATGCGTCTCCGAGTACTGTTCCATCGTGTCTAAAACTCCACAAAATGGCGGACGCCACGAACCCCTCCCCGCACCCTTTAGACGCCCCGTTTCGAATATGGCGCGAAAACAAATACCCGATACCCTTTCTGGACACCTTGTAGAAAAATCGTAGCCAAGTTTACAAGTTATCTTTCATTCCAATTGTTAGGATCGAATGTAATCGTTTATATCATGCCGAACGCTACGCCCCATACATTTCCTAGCCATGTGTCTTTTTTTTACACGCACATGCGAAACGCTATTATTTTATCGTTATAGGATTAGAGTTATGCCGCTCTGGCCATAAGGAGACTGTCCTCACCTGCTATTAAGTGACGATGTGGCCCATCTTAAATGTTCGAATCCCAACAATTACCCTGAGCTTTTGGTGAAGATAAACATCGTGATAACATCGCAGCATTGTAAAGCACGCCTGGCTAACTGCCGCCCTCGTGCTAAAACTATATCGCCAAGTACCTATAGCTGTGTTCCGGCAACTGCGCTTGTGAGTCAGTTGACCCACTAAGTTTAGCGTGTTACCATCTTGGGCCACATCGTCACTGGACATCAGGCGACATTGTTGTCAAAACGCTAATCCTATAAAGAACTTTAAAATATACATATAAATAAATCGTAAGAGAAATTAATTCCACAGTCCTCTTTACCAACGTACATTCATTACCTTTATAACACAAGATAAAGAAGGGTTCACACAAAAGGTTGTTTTAAAGCACACACAAAACCTTCAACCTTTTGCAATTAGCATCATAAAGAAAATATTAACATACCTATTTCATTTACAAAATTTTTTTTACATAATTATCCCAGATTTTAACCTAACAATATCAGAATTTGAAATTCTCCAAGGATTTAAATTCTGTAAGACCACCACTACAACTCGAAGCTCGCTTTTTCTTTACATCCTGTTCGTTCTTGCAAGAGAAAAGAATTCAATGTAAATTTGTACATTTACGTCGAGTGTAAATCACGTACATAGTAAATTAATGAGTACATTTGGTAAGCCTGAAATTGTATTTCTTGTGACAAAAGAAATTCTCTGTCTGCGAAACAGACCGTTTAAGTTGATCAGATGTTAGAATCGACCCCTATTTAATACATTAAAAATATAATAAATTTATCATCGTCGTGTTTCGGGATCATATCACATACATACATAAATCACTCCTATTTCCCAACGGGGTAGGCAGAGACCACATCCTTTCACCTGCTACGATCCTGGCATACACCTTTCGCTTCTTCAACATTCATTAATCTTTTCATGCATGCTCGTCGGTTTAGAGTACTCTTGACCTGAATTTTCTTCAGAACGGATCAGCTAGGCATACATACCTACATAGGCTTGCAGGCCGGAATGACAGTGACGACGGTTAAAGGATTGCCGATATCACGATGTTCGCCGTCATTTTTGAATTATACTGTACTATAACCATCAGGCACATGTACTTTTCCGTAATGCCATAAAAATATATTTCTTATAGGCTGTTTATGTATATATTGGGATCTTCGAGCTTGTTTTGCTCTGCTTTTGAGCAATGTGACGACAGAATTATATAGACTTTGCTGAATAGGTATATAGTTTAATAGTATAATATTTGAAGAAAAATATAATATAAATTGAAATATATACCTACATGTAATTGCTTGTTAGAGAGAAAAAAAATGACAAATCATAAAACAAAATATTCGATTCTTTCAACAAAAAATTGGTTGCCTGTAAAGTCGGTATACGGGCGAAAGTTTTACGTGACAACGACTTTATGTCTGTCTCTCTCGCTCTTAGGCGGGCTAACCATGCCCGAGTGGAAGGGACGCGTGCCTTTCACTCGCTCTCATTGTGAGCGCATAACGTGAGCGGAGCGTAACGCAGTTTCTTGAAGTGTCACCCGGCAAACCAATTTATAAGACGTTGTCACGTCAAAAAACTTTCTTCTTTTTAACAACGGCCAGCACGTGACGTGCAGGCCATCGCGCGTTAACATAGGCAATATATCAAATGCTGGCATTCTGTAGAATACCTAAGAGCAGCCGGCAGTACTTGTTCGCAAGTCCAAACTAATCTATCCGGGCATCATCGGTATTTGTTAATAAGGGCACTATTATTAATTTTTTTTTTTAAATTTATAATTAATTTATAACATTTCCTAGGCATTCTATAGAATGTATCTTACAAAATACCGAAGATGTTCGGTTAGATTTGGTTGGACTTGCGAACAAGGACTAACGTCCGACTGGTGTCCGCCACGGTCTCATACTTTGCCGGTTTCTTATTTGGCATTCTATAGAATGCCTAGGCAATATATGAATTATGAATCATTTGGATGCCGGTATTCTATGCATTACCTATACAATATATATATTGTTGGATTTATTACATACATAGATTGCAAAATAAATAAAAAAATACACAATAGACATAATATAATCAGATAATATTAGGAATTCCTTGTTACCTTGAAGATATATTCAGAATAATAAATACACATAACCGATTTTCCATATAACATAACATCAACATCAACATAATAACAGAAAAAGAAAATTATCGCTCGAGTTCCTTATTAAGTCAAGGTTAGGATAACTAGGCTAAAGCCATAAAGTGTCTTACGAATAATGAGTGCTACAAATATTAAAGCATATTATTACGTACTACAACTTTTATATTTATCTAAGCTTTAGTCTACAGATAAAGTATGATTAAAAAGACACGGTAATTGTGGTTAACCATTGATGTATGTACTACGTACGTACTGACGTACTGGAGCAGTTAATTAAATACTGTGCTGGTTTTAGCTAGATCATATCTAATGTGTATTGCGAATTTCATAATGGACAAAATCATCGAACAAAGAGTTTGTCTTAAATTTTGCAACGCCAATGGAACTTCATGTTCGGAGACACTGAAAATGTTACAGAAGGCTTACGGTGAATCGAATTTATCAAAAGCATGTGCTTATGAGTGGTAAAAAGCGCGTTCAAAAGCGGTCGAGATAGGCTGGAAAATTTGCCTCGCCTTGATAGGCCATCTACGTCATCAACTGAAGTTAACATCGCAAAAGTGATGGAAATAGTGACTGAAAATCCTTATTCAAGTTTGAGAGAGATAGCCGCTGAACTTTCTGTCTCGCGAGTCGATCCGTATCATTTTAAGTAATCACTTGAGTATGAAACATGTTGCTGCTTGGCTAGTCCCAAAAGACCTGAAATTTATCCAAAAACTCAATGTCATAAGAGTCGCTGAGGACATGCTAGAACAAATCGATTCCGACCCAACATTCATAAAACGCATCGTTACTAGTGACGAGACATCGGTTTACGAGTTTGACATGCAAACTAGTCAAACAAGCTTCGAAGTGGCGCCTTCCAACTGAACCGAAACCGAAAAACCACGCCAAAGTGTAGTCTTGTCGACTGTTTTCTTTAGTTATCGCGGAATTGTGCACTCGAAATTCTTACCGAAAGGTCAAACGGTAAATAAAGTATATTATTTGAGCGTTATGCGGCGTTTAAGATAGCAAATTCGACGAAAAAGGCCACATTTGTGGAAAGAAAACTTTTGAATTTCTCAAATACGCTTTCGCACTAGGACATTATTGTGAACGAATGTCCGACCAAAAACTCAAAGCATACTTTGAAGGCGATAAAATAAATTTGGATGAATAACTAACATTTTGTGTATTAATTAATCTTTCCGCGGAACATTTTTGACAGAGTATTACATAGAACTTACTGCTGAAATGTCACTCCTTTACTTTAACTTGTATTTCTCGAGTTGTTTAAGTATACATGAAAGCATATTTATTAAGTCAAATTTAGGCAAACGTGTATTCGCAACAAGTGCCCGGCACAGACTGTGAGTGTGAGTGTACGCACTCGATGGCGTGTTTCAAACAGACTAGTTGAAGTGTCATCTCTTATACGTAGTATACATAATATCTAAATGTGGTTAAAACCTCATTTCAGAAATCTTGAATTTTAGTAGCTCCTGCTACAACTTTACAATGTTAAATCATAATTTTGGCAGGATTTTGATATATCATGTGGTGGTTTTTATTTTATTAATTCTAAGCTAAAACTTTGTCCCATATTGTCATTCCAACTTCACTTGTAATCAATACAGAGGAAACTACTCGATAACAAAGTGATTATGAGCAGATTTTGACGGGATCTTGATCTTTCATGCGGTTTTTATTTTAATTCATAAACAGAATTTTTTGTAAATATTAGGTCCTTACATATGAAATTAGCGTTTTATATGGTAAAAGTAAAATGAAAAAAATATTATGAAATTATATATTTAATCAATCGAAGTATGTACCGTTATTATCTATGTACTTTCGCCATTTTACAAGTAGTTTATTGGTTCTATTGCTGAAAAAAATGTGGGAGCGAGAATCAATAAAATCTTTAAAGGCGGTTTGGGCAGCTTCATCGGAATGGAAATTTTTTCCTTGCAAGAAATTAACCAAATTCCGAAATAAGTGGTAATCTGTTGGAGCAAGGTTCGCGGAGTATGATGGGTATTGGAGACGTTCATACCACAGTACCTCTAGTTTAGCGACCGTATGTCGTGAAGTATGGGGTCTAGCGTTGTCCTGAAGCAGCAGTGGTCTCGAGAGATTGACCAGTCTCAGTTGCTTAACGGCTAGCTTTCCAGCATGGTTTGCAGTTGTTGATAATACAGATCTGCCGTTATCGTCTGGCCAGATCTTAGGAACCTGTAGTATATGACACTAGCACTGTTCCACCAAGCACTCGCCGGTACCTTTTCTGAGTCAACTTTCGCTTGGGACAGGATTTTACCGGTTCTACTATGTTCAACCACTGTGATGAGCGTTTCCAATTGTCGTAAAGGCTCAATTTTTCGTCACAAGTAACAATACGATTCAAAATTCCCTCGTTACTGTGACAATTGAGTAATTTAACGCAGCACTCACCCATTTCTGAACGTTTTTACTTTTCCAATTTATGTCAAGTAAAATAAAATTGTTTTGTAGTAGTGATAGTGATGCCTATGGTATTACAAGCGTTCATATGCTACGGTAGCCGCTTACCATACGGCGGGCGGTATACTTGTTTGCCACCGTTGTTGTATTCAAAAAAGTCTAAACATAAAGATGATATAGATCAGATCTATACAGCGTTCAGGCGTGGAAACACCACCACAAATGATTTTATTCGACATTATTATGGCTACAGTTTTTCGGCGTAGAGAGTGTGCTTTACAGCACGAACTTTCACGTAACGCATTTCAACGAAATGTTTAGAAATTAAAAATAGACAAAGCTTTTACTATTAATAAAAGAATTCGTGTGGACTTATGTAGACATGTAAAAAGTTATACTTCTCTAGAGTAACAATACATAAATAACTCCAAAAATTGCCCGAGTACCATCAACATAATGGATAACAGTGTAAATTCTGTTTACTGACAAAACTTATTATATGTGTAAAAATAATTTAGTTTTGTTTTATAATCAAATCAAAATAGTGTGTATTTATACACAGTTAAATTATTTTTATAGCATTAAAAGCAAATAAAGTCAGCCCCAAAAGAAGTATATCTTCAATAAAAAAAAATGCAAAAAGATTAATTAAATTATAGGATATAATTAAGCATAGTTTGCATCGTTCGAGAAAAAACAGCACACTGCTTTTATATAGAACTACTAATTATAATCGAAGAAAAACTGGCTACTCTAGAGATTGGATTAGCTTGTAGAATTATAGTATGGTACATTCATAATTAACACTATCATAAACAGTTAATCTGCCGATTTATTACTTTTATCAATCTATGTTTCATATTACTCACATTTAAGCAGATTTTTATTACTTACTAGCTGGTACGCGCGACTTCGTCTGCTTATTATTATATAAACAGACTGACCTCGGAACACGACAAACGTTATGTATGGTGGTCATGCTAAAAGCATAAATATAAATTTTGTTATCCCTAATTTGGGGCATGATGAGTTCTTCATACAAACTTTCATACAAGTTTTATTTTCACCACATGTGGCATAACACAATGAAATAATTCGCTTGTAGCAAAACGAGGTTAGAATATATAAGCTCCTACGACCCGCGGTCGACAGCGCACGTCACGTTTCAGTCATAAAATAAAACAGTAATTTGCTATACTGTGTAGTTAAAGAGTTTAAAAACACTTTAGCCAATCTTAAAAAGAATACTGGACTATCATTTTCATATGTAAGCATTAGAAATACAATACATTTCTTATTATGTAGTATAATGTCAATAAATCAACAAATCAGTTGGCGTGGAAACCGATTACTTTCACCATTACTGCACATGCGCATAGTAAGTCAACAAACCGATTGGCGTGAAAACCGATGTCATTTAACCATTACCTCGCATGTGCATTGATGTTTCCATAGTTACTTCTTACAAACTTTCATCCTCTATTTTCTTCCCTTAAAGTTATATTTTTGCTACAAAAAGTAGCCTATGTCGTTTCTCAAGGTCCAATCTATCTTTATACCAAAATTCATCATTATTGATTTAGCGGCTTAGGCGTCAAAACGTAGCAGACAGACAGGGTTACTTTAGCATTTATAATATTAGTATGGAGAATAGTTTTTATAGATTACTAGTGGTGTGCCCGCGGCTCCGCACGCGTTTGTTACTACGCAATAATTATTTTAATCGCTTTATTTTTACTCATATTGTTAACAATTCATATACCGTATCAATTGAGGAATGGCATGTAATTCCCGTGTACAATTTTCATCAAAATCGGTTGAAACCTATTATTTTAATGTACAATTCCTAATGCATTATTAACAATTCTTATAGCCTCTCAATTATAGTATGATATATGATCCCCGTCTACAAAATTTGATCAGAATCGGTTCAGAATTGATGAAAATTAAACTGTATGAATTACTTTTTTTAAATTCTAGAAGTAATATTGACAATTATTGTTGCCTATTAATTATGTAAATAGTTAGGCTTTCCGTGTATAAAATTACATCAAAATCGGTTAAGAGTTAATAAAATTTAAAATTTTTGAAAATTCATTTTTTTCCGTTCCCAAAAGTGTTATTGAAAATTATCATTACTTATCATTCATGGAATTACATACTTCCCGTGTACATAATTGAATTAACGAAAATATTTTTACATTATCTAAAAGTAATATTGAAATTTGTTTTACCCTATAAACTGACCAATGATATAAGCATCTCGTGTACAAAATTTCATAACAACCAGTTAAGCCGTTTTTTAGTTAAGTCCGGACAGACTAACGGACAAAAAAAAAATTAATGACATATTAGTGATCAGTATCGCATATAATATGCGTATCGGAAAATTTTGGAAAAAATATTTAAAGTACAGACAGGACTACAGATTTATTAATATAGATAGCTATATTTATAATACAAAAAAAATAAAAGAAAATCACAGATGGGTCTATCACCATGTGTATTGTGGTCGCAATCCCTAACGCTCCGCTATATTACTGCATATGCACTGGCTGATTTCTGAACACGACAAACCAAAAGAAAATCATAGATGAGATTATTATTGTTTGTAAGGTATTATAAATATGCCAATGTAAATCCAACACATTAACAGTCCCAATAAAACTTCAAAAATAATTAAAATCATACCTTATTGTACCAGCCTACGGGAAGGTTTTTTGAAAAACGTGAAACCCCTTTTATTCCTTTCTTACCAAAATCATAAATATGAATGGGTTCTTTATACAAACATTCATCCAAGTTTTATTTTCACCACATGTGGAATAACACAATGAAATTATTCATTTGTAGCAAAACTATATAATCCAGATAATTTACAATAGGTATATCGCTTAGAATGAATAAACCCCCGCGGGCTGCGGTTTGACAGCATCATAAAATAAAACAGTCATTATGCCTTATCGTGTAGTTAAATAGTTTAAAAACACTTCAGCCAAAATTAAAAAGAATACTGGACTATCGTTTAATAGGTAATTATTAGAAATACAATATATTTGGTCAATAAATCAACAAAATAACGCTGTCATTTCAAATCAACTAACTGGTTATCATGGAAGCTGATATTTCCCTCTTACATACTTTCATATCCTATTTTTTACCCTTAAAGTTTTACTTTCGCTACAAAAAGTACCTTATGTCCTTTCCCAAGGTTTAATCTATCTCTATACCAAAATTCGTCAAAATTGGTTCAGCGGTTTAGGCGTGAAAACGTAACAGACAGACAGACAAACAGAGTTACTTTCGCATTTATAATATTAGTATGGATATAAAACGATAAAAGCTAAAAATATGATTCCTGTTAAAATACCTCTACTTTATTACGTTTGTTTTTCAATCAGTGCGTCAATCTAATTTGGGATATTCAATTTATTCGTAGGTACTCTTTGTCCACTTATTCCTGTCCGACCTACGTATCTATTAAATCTCATAACTCGACCTATTTATACAGAGAGATAAGCTACAAATAAATAACATTTTTATTTATTTTTCAAATAAATGTATATTATGGTTCATAATAAACCCTTTTACAAAAAAAGGGCACTTTTGATTTTTTTCTCTACTTTAATGAATATTACAAGAAAGAGGTTTTATTAATTTGACGATGTATTAGCATGTTATTTGAAGCATACTGGCATGATTCCTTATGATCCAAATTTAAATTTTTAAATGAACATATAAAAATAAATATCTGGGCGACCGAGCATAGCTCGGTGCCTTACAAAAAAAAACACCTATCTAGAGTACACTTGGAATATAAAACATTATCTAAATACAAAGTTTTACAGGGATTGTAGAATGTCCCTGCAGGTAGCCATAAGTCGGGCCAAGGATGAGGCCTGGGAGGAGCACCTCCAAACACTGGAACACAGGCGCATAAGGATGTTGGGCCTCAGGGTGGCCCTCGAGAAAACCGAGGCCCTGTTGTTTCATGGGCCTCGGTGCGGACCGCCCCCTGGGGCCGTCCTAGACATAGGAGGGGTTAGGGTCTGGGTTGGGGCCTAGATGAAATATCTGGGTCTCACCTTGGACGGAAGATGGCGGTTCGAGTCCCATTTTAAGGCTTTTGTTCTTGCCGGCTCCCCGCCGTGGGAGCTGGAGGCGGAAGTGCTCGCCTCCGTATATCGGTTTACGGGGGCAAGGAAGGAAAGTGGGGAGCCTCCGGCTCCCACAGAGATTAGCCTTATCAGGCAGAGAGCGCAGGAAGAGGTGCTCCGGCGTTGGGAGGAGGACCTGGCGGATGCGTGCTATGGACGTTATACCATAGACGCCATCCGCCCAGTCCTCCTAGAGTGGTATAGCAGGGAGCGTGGCTCCCTGACATTCAGACTTGTGCAGGTACTGTCCGGACACGGTTGTTTCGGATGGTACCTGCACAAGATAGCCAGGAGGGAGCCTAACACTACAAGCCATGATTGCGGGGCTGTAGAGGACACGGCGCAGCACACTCTCTCTGAGTGTGCTGCGTGGGAGGAACAGCGCCGCACTCTGGCCGTAGCTGTTGGAGCGGACCTCTCGCTGCCGAGTGTGGTGAAAGCCATGCTCGGCAGCGAGAGGGCATGGACGGCGATGGCCTCCTTCTGTGAGGACGTCATCTTGCAGAAGGAGACCGCGGAGAGGGTTCGCGAGGGAGATCCCTTAAGCGGCCCTCTCCGCCAAAGACAAACGGGTGGCAGGAGGAGGCGGTTATCCACTCGCGCCACCCTAGGACAGAGGAGACGGGTCCGGGGGCCGGCTTATTGCACAGGTTCGGCGGAGATCGGCCGGTTACTGAGCGCTCCTATTAGGCCGGGCCCGGTATAGACGGGCCGGCCGCCGGGGCGACGCGGCTGTATGCCATCGCAGTTCCCGTGTCGCCCCTATATGGCGGCGGATGGTACACCGTGGAGTTTTAGTGAGTAGGAGTCTCACATAACCACTCGTCCCCCGGGCGGGTGTGTACCCATGATGGGTTTCTCCACGTATATAAAAAAAAATTAAAAAAAATATATACAAAGTTTCATCCAAATCCTTGGTGCCGTTTCCGAGAAACCAATTACATATATATATATACAAGAATTACTCACTTAATATTATATAATTCAATTCAACTGTCCAGAGGACTTGGCAACGATATCAAGAGACCGGTTCTGGCAAAAGGAGGCAGGTTCGAGAAGAAAACGATGCACAGAACCACGAGATGCACTTTTTGGTGAGTCAGGCGTTGCGGAATCGTAAGCCGCCAAGGTGGACTTTAACAAGAGCCTTGAAGAAGTAAGAGGCGTAGAAGTTAGTGTTGTGGACGATCAAAAAAAGACTTTTGGCTGTTACTGTTGTTACTAAATTACTCTGTGAGCACTGTGTAGCTTGACTTCAGTTTGCTCGATACTGCGCTTTATGAACTACAGAGGATTGGAATAAAGCTAGAAACTCTTTTTGTGGAGAGGACGGACGCTGGCGAGTGCTGCGAAGACCACGGGAACGCTATGCGGAAGTGTGTTTCAAAGAAATCACTCTATATGGCGTTAACCACTAACTCCGTCATGTTTTGGGCAAAAATTAATTAGAGGGAGAGTACGGAGTCAGTTTTCATCGAAAATGGAACATTAAACGCACACCGGATTATAACGAAAATCCAAATTCCATTTGTACAGCGCGAACTGTCTGCTATTGAGGAAGATTCCAGTTTTATGGACCGCAATGCTCGCCCTCAGCTTTCTAGCGACGTGACGTGGAAGCGTACATTCAAGAAGTTGGGATTCATAGTTTAGATTGGCTAGCTCGAAGTCCTGAGCTCGGTCCAATTGAGCATGTGTGGGATGTTCTAAATAAATGGGTAAGATTGGTGCAACCTGCTCCACAAAACATTATGGAGCTAAAAAGTGTCATTGCAGAAGAGTGGCAACGTATTCCTGAAAAACTTATTAAAAATATCGTGGAAAACATGCCCAGAAGGATTCAGACCTTGATTTTGGCAAGAGAAGAACACAGTCGTTAATGGGTTTCTACATTCGTAACTACATTTAATTTTAAAAAAAAAATATCTTCTTGACTAAATTACAGACTACTTCTTATTGTTTGGACGTGTACAACGGTTCTATAGAATTCATGGAAAATTAATGAATATAATTGCCAGAATTCACTCATATTAATTTACACGACTATAAATATAGTATACAAACTACGTCAAACAATTAAATTCAATAAATTACTGAAATCGACCTTAGAACATAAATTTTCTTACGTGACCGGTTTTTTTTTTGTGAAGTAGTGTATAATTCATACTATTTACAAGTTACATATTTTGTAACTTTGTATTTGAAACTTGCCCTATCCTAAGCAAATAAAATGTTTCCGTATAGCTTTATAGCTCTTAATGAGTCAATTTAATTATGTTTTAAGATAAAAGGATAGCTTCCTTCGCGATATGCACCGAATATATACATACCTATAATTTTGTCTCCTTAATTAGGATATGACTGAATTTATTTTTTTATCTACAAAACACAACCGGGATATAGTTGAAACCCTTTTGAAAATGTAATAATTTCGTACCACTTTTGAAATGTTAATAAAAAAAATATTTAAACCTAATTTCAGGGATTCGGGTTCGACTTTTAAATGGCGATTTCTATTCAGATATATCTTGGAATACCGCATACTGCAACCAGGAATCAAGTTAATACGCTTGATTTTACTGACTACATAAAATACATTGTGATTTTTATATATTTATTAAATAAACAAGATACAGCTCAACACATTTTCTTAAAGCTATCCTAATGAAATTGCTATTGAGGTTTGAGGTGAGGTGTTCGATGCAAGCAAACAAGTTTAAACAGGTATTCCATATCAAATATACACAGAATACCCCTAGAACCCGCCCGATCCTTCTTAAATCAAATTTCAGCAATTTCTTCACAAAGGTTTTTGATATTGCATTTCACATTGAAGGCAGCATATATTCCCACGTACACATACCATAACTTGTATAATAACTTGAATGCTTATGGAAAGCAATAAACTGGTTACTATTTCCACAGCACGATTTTCATATAATTGAA
Source organism: Saturnia japonica (assembly GCA_033032175.1). Taxonomy (NCBI): domain Eukaryota; kingdom Metazoa; phylum Arthropoda; class Insecta; order Lepidoptera; family Saturniidae; genus Saturnia; species Saturnia japonica. The sequence continues at coordinate 8,902,256 of CM065324.1, read as the reverse complement.
CAGTTTCTACAAAGTCAATATTTAGGGTATCGCAACAGAAAGCGGAACACAAAACGGGTTGTTAGCGTTCGAAATATGTAATAAACAATTTATTGAGTTTACTAGAGAACAGCTACGACACAAACATTTGTGGAATCTAGTTTGTTTCGAAGTTAATCGAATCAACCTTTATTAATATTAGATAGTATTATTTTATTATCGTCGGAATTTGAACCAAATTGGACGTATCCTACAAGTGCTAAAAGATTTTATTTAAAAATTAACTGTAAAAAAATGTTTCCTTCTGAGACACTTGTACTTGTACGCCATTAAATAATAATAATATGATAAATGCATGTTTAATTCCTTTAAATGCGTTTAATTTCTTGTTACATTTTCTTTTCTATCTTTTCTATCATCACTCACTTTGTACCTAGTAATTCTACACTAATTAAGATTCCAAATAAAAATATTTGACCTATGTTTAAATTATATGCATATTCCCTATTAGCCTTTAATTTATTATCTAGTTGGTTTTTAAGCAACTCGCAATATAAAAAAGCATATTTTAAGTCATCTAACTTCTTTTACGTGCCATGTCGGATTGCAAGAAAATTAATTTGTCGACCTCGCCGCAAGTTGCGAGTCACTGACAATTATTACATTTACTTGATAAATCTTCCCGAGGGTAATAAATTGTGCGCTCGAGCACGAGTAACTCTAGGTCAGAATATAATATATAATTTACTTATTTATTAATTATTATAAGAACACTAACAGATACTTAGCATAATATACAATATTAACAATAAGAAAAAGGCTTAATCCAAATTTCTTATGTGTTAGCAAATTGAAAGTGGACACATCCTTGTCTGACATGAATATATAAAATGTTTACATAATTTTCAATAACAATTTTTACTACCTAAGCGGGCAAGCCATGTGAAAAAAGATGAAAATGGAAATCACATGGGAATGTGATGGAGTTAAATTATATAGATAAAAGTATAATAAAACCAAATTAATATTATTATAGTGGAAATAAGAATAATAGAAAATATTTAATTGAATTACAATTTTGCTACCGATTAATCCGATGTTAGTTTTTTTTATATCTAGGTATGAAATAAAATAAAATGTTAAGATCTAGTAGTAAGTAATAGTAGTAGTAGGGGAAAGTGAGGAAATTACGAACACCTAAGGAAAAATTCGAATGAAATAGCAGAACTAGGACACAAGCTTATTCTTTACGCATCTTTAGCAAGTAAAATTAACCAAGTAACTAAGACAGTAACAAACATTTAGAAATGTTTAATTAAAGTACAATTGAAGTAACAAATATTAACACTCTCCTTATTAATACTTTCGCCTTTATAATAGAGGAAGTGCAGCATATTGGAAATACTGCAGGTAACTTGGAATACTCAGATATCTAAATTAATATAAAAGCATCTGAGTTTTTTTTGCTGTAAACATAACGTCATGTGACATACAAAGCCAATGAGTACTAAAAACAGGGTGCTATTTTGATATTGCTGTTGTCAGCCACACGGGAACGAGGCGTCAACTTTGAGAACTTTTTCGGTAAGAATACATTCGTTGATCATCATTTGCTATATAGTACGTTATATCTTCATTGTAATTATTGAAACTGTTAAGTGATCTTATTAGTTTATGATTTTAATTTTATTTTGTGAATTTTTCTAGAATTAGAATTTGTGACACGGAATTCTGGATTAGGTTGCCATGTTGTTAATTTGGAATACCGACAGTGAACACAATTTGGTGTATTCCAATTTGTATGCACATTTTATGAGTAGATATTAAAGATATTAAAGATTCTTTCCTTTTTTTTGAAATGGCAACATCTCACAAATACAAGACGAGAAAGAGGTGGGAGAAGGAGGAATTAATGTCTGCTGCTATTGTCGCTGTTCGAGAAAAGGGAATGGGATACATAAAGGCAGCTAAACACTTCAACGTTCCCAGGTCAACACTCTTTTGATATGATAATGATAAAGACTCTCGGATTGAATCGATAACAAATAAAATTATTAGTCGACGGCCAGCTTTTGAGTACAGATATTGAAAATCTGCTGGTTGAATATATATTAACAACGGAGAATAAAGTTTATGGGCTAACTAGAATGGATTTGCGCCGATTGGCGTATCAATTAGCTGTAAAAATAATATACGAAGCCCTTTTAAAGAAGGGTTTGCTGGGAGATACTGGCTAAAAGGATTTTTAATACGTCATTAGGAAACTTTGTTCATTAGACAGCCAACTGGAACTTCTCAAGCAAGAGCCAACATATTCACCAAAGAAAGAATGGACGAATTTTATGACAATCTTGAAAAAATCCAGGCTGATAAATCTTTCGCTGCTGCGCGTATATTTCACGTTGATGAGAGTGGTCTCTCTATAGTTCAGAGTAAAATACCAAAAATCATAGCCCGAAAAGGGAAGAAACAACTCGGAGCAATGACCTCAGCCGAAAGGGGGTCCTTAATAACTATTGTGGTCTGTATGAGCCCTGCAGGAATATATGTCCATCCTATGAAAATTTTTCTGCGTAAAAATATGTGTGATGCTTTGATGAGAGGAGCTCCAGTTGATTCTATAGGAAAAGCATATTCATCGGGATGGATACTGTGCTCTTGATTCTCGATGGTCATTACAGTCATACCAAGAATATAGAGTAGATAGATCTTGCAAAACAGCATCACGTGACGATCCTCGCACTGGCACCGCATTGTACGCATAAAATTCCACTACTGGATTGGACCATTAAAATCTTATTATAGTGAAGATGTTTGGGTGTTTCTCAGAGAAAGCAATAGACCTTTAACACCATATGATGTTGTTGAGTTATTTGGGAAAGCCTACATCAAGCGCCAAACTGGAGAAATTGCTGCAAATGTTTTCAAAGTTTGATGTATATATCCGTTTAATCGAAATTTATGTACTGATGCCGATTACATGGCCGCTGCTGCCGGTTTTGAAGAGGATCAAAACCTTCAAACTATTTGTACGACGCTCACCTCACCCGTGGATGCTCCTTTGTGATTAGAGAATTTTGATGAGCCTGAGCCAGGACCGTCAGGTACTAGAACAGGAATTCACTCACTTGTTACTCTCTCATACTTCTCCTGAGCCCATAGTAAAAAATAGAACCAGCAAGATCGGCAATAATTTCAAGTTCCCCTTATAAAAAGGACCTTGAGAATGCACAATTTAAAAATCTGATAAAAAGAACAGAGCACAGAAAAAAAATGATTAAGAGAAAAGGAAAGAAGAGCATAGCAAAACAGACAAACAAAAATATAACAGAAAGCGAGTCGTCGGATTCGAATCCTGGGGCTATCTCTGGAAATAACACAGACTCGTCTGACGATGTAGCAACGAGAAATGAGGCTGCAGTCCCTACTGAAGAAGATGCCGAGTATTTTTTTCTGCAACGGATAATATAGTGAGGATAAAAAGGGTGAAGAATGGATACAGTGTTTAATGTGCGAGTTGTGGGTTCACGCTACTTGTGGTGGTTATGAATTCGGCGTGTATATCTGTGATTACTACAAGAATAGTAACCAACAATAGTAAATTGTAAGTTTAAATTAAAACCTGATCTATGATTATGGAGACTGATTACTTAATTATTATTATTTTAGTTTATTCTGTTACAAAATATTGAATACCTTAAGAATTAAGACAGTAAGACTGTTGAAAAGATAAGAGATTTATAGTTTCTAAGGAAATATACAAATAATTGTCACAGAAAAAAAAATTATTTGGAATACTATATTTCAAACTACCTGTGAACCCTAAGTCAAATAACGCTTTTGGAGTTTTTTAGTTTAATAGAAATTTTAAAAAGATTCCTTGTTTTTGTTTTGTTACATTGTTTGTATTATTAAAGAATAATAACATCCCAATAAATTGATGCATTTTCATTTAACCCGTTCCCTTTTCTACTTATTCCCAAAAAACAAACCGATATTCCAAATATGCTGCACTTCCTATAAAATAGTAGGATTGCAAAAAAAAAACAAATAAATTTTTTTAACTTCACCTTTTTCTCTTGTTCTTCTGATCTTGTTTAGAATGCCTGTTTTAGATTGTTTTACAACTTTAAAACACTGAAGTAATCTTTATTGTGAAGTATCAAAAAGTAAAATTCTTAAGCATTATTTTTTTTAAGACATCGATTGCTATTAGCGTTAGTATCATTGGAATCTTTGATTAGTGAGAATTCCAGTTAATAAATGTTATATATTTAATTTTTTCATAAAGGTACATCAAGTTCCTTTCATGAAAATTATATAACGAAAACACAGAAAATGTTTAAGCATTCATAGCTCGAACTACGGGAATGCTCTCTTCTGTCGAAACACTGTCTGTCACTAGAGATGGCGTGTTTGTTAAGATGGTGATGCCCATAATACTGGCAACTTCTTCCAACATAGTAAAACTGATGATTTCGAGGTTACCCCGTGCTCGTGTTTCCCACGCTTCCGCTACTGTAGGTAACCTTGTGCTCTGAATAATTATCTGTTCATATGAAATGTATCCTCGTAATAAATCGCATCAATTAAATTATGTTCCTGTTGTTCTTAAATAATGTAAAAAATATTTCCATATAAGGAATGTGTAAAAATTAGATATGCTAAAACGATTAATCTTTCTTCCTTGATTACCCTCTTGTTGTAGGCATCAAAATTCATACATCCTTAACAAGATATAAAATTAACACAATAGCAATAATTTATAAGGGACACACAAAAATTACAAGGTGTAAATATAGCCCTAAAAATAATGCAACAAACAAGAACGTGTGTTTATAATTGTTATAACAACAAACTAGTAATTACGATAAAATAAAAAAATAAGAATAGACTAGCTGTGCCCCACGGTTTTACCCATGTTAAATTTACCCGACAAACACCGCGCCGCCAACGCACCCTATGTAGTGAGTGTATCATAATTGTTCTTCCCGTAAGTAGAAATTATTTAAATTTTTTATTATCTCCTAAACGTGTCTAAATAACATACTCGAAAGAGCAAAATTTAAGTTCATAAAATTGCCTTTATGATGAAGTAACTTTTGTTGGTAAGGATCAGTAGGTATGCTTTGTCTAAAAATAATGCCTAAAAATCACATTTTCATTTTCATCAAACTTTGTCACAAAATACCTTACTATGGCTTATATATGAGAGATAGGCATATGCTATTCCTGACTTTTTTTTAGATATACTAAAGACGAATATTTTTATAGAATATTGTATTTCCGTATCATTAACGATTACGCCTGCGCACGCGGATAAACCAGTTTGGGAGGGCCTCGACTTCGAACTTACGTAACAAAAGTTAATATTTAAGGCTATGTGAGATTTTTAACCTAATATTATATAGTCTATACTAATCTTCATGAGACTGGCTATATTATATACGGAAATAATTTTTCGAATCTGATCAGTAGTTCCAGAGATTAAAAATTAAAAACTGTTCCGCTTTATTATATTAGTACAGATAATAAGCATGTTAAAATTGTATAACTTAAAACTTAAAAACTACTTATTGACATAAATTTCTCATACTATATAGATACTAGATATGAGCAGCATAAATAAAAAATGTCACATAGTTTAAGTAAGCTACAAGTACACAACAACATAACAAAGAATACAATCACACCCATCAGAAGACACTCACGTATAGACTACACAAGTACATAGAATAATGCAAAACATAACACGAAGAATTACACAAGCATGTCCCTGTCAAGATTGACAGGGGGAAGTTAGCGGCGGCCTGGTAGCTAGCTCCCTATTATATGTAGCCTAAAGGGCTGTAAAAAATACATTTGTTTATTTGGTTGCAACATTCTAATTTTGTTGAATTTAAATAATTGCTAATATCCTTATTGTCCTTTTTTCTATAACGTTATAATAACTTTAATTTATTTTAATCTATACAACTCAATTCTATATAACTTCCATTTTAACAACAAAATATTAAAGAATTTTGAGTTAAATCTGTATATAACAGAGAAAACAATTTTTAAATAATATTCGTAATCAATGTCTTTTATTTAGACGTCTATCAGGGCATTAGGAAAAAAAAATTGCGTGTACAGACAGAACTACAGATTATATTAATATAGATTACAGGCCAAATATTTCCTTCAAAATATTTCGTCGTAATCACACACTTCATTACACAGTCTACGCTTACTTGGACTGCGGTGGTGTCTGTGCTAGAAGTGAACCAGATCCTCTTTTACACAAGGGAGGTCGAGGCACCGATGGGCGTCTCTCGACGCCGGACGCTGATCGCGTAGCTGGTGCTCCTTCCGCAGCCAGCACACGAGCCGAAACCAATGCTGCTTCAGGACAATGCTGTAACAAATCATTAGGTATTAAACGTAAGATACTTCCAGCGTGATCAAATTTAAACAGGTAGCCTGTTATTTCCATGAAAGACAAACACATTAAAACAAAACATGGTATTTACATTTGAACTCACTTCCTTGCCTGCTTTTTTATATCACTAAGATAGCAAACAAGCATACGGCACTCCTGATGGCAAGGGACTACCGTACCAAGGAGCTCTAGAAACCCTACTCACCGCATAAATACAATAGAAGGTTATTTGATTGCGACCCCAAATATAGAAAAAATTCTTGTTTGGTACCATTTTTGCAATCTAATAAAGGTGGACGGACACATTCGTTTAACACGTGACGCGACTCGACGCGAAGAAAAAAGGACAGAACTATGCTATAAACCGAGATAGAGAGATATCGCGACGTCGTGTCGGTTGTTAATTAATGTATTTCTATCCATACAAATTAGTTAGATTTATTTGTCTCAACACGTGTCTCGTCACGTCGGTCAGCGTAGCATGTTAAAGTATGTTTATGCCATTAAACTTCCATTCCGAAGAATTCGAGACTTGAAATTTTAAACATAGTTCAGGACTTAGTCAGAACTTAATAAGCAGTTTAGGGAATAGAAGGTGTCGTTGAAGAAAACTCAACAATCATTATTCATAATATCATTTAGTGCAATAAAATATTTGTTGACTTCTTCTTCTTCTTGTTCTTCTTAACTTGGCAACCGGTCTTCTTTAATGAAGACCATTACTGCCATTATCGAGTGAATTATATTGTCATGTGTTATGACGATTCAGTATCCTAACAAGATGGTGGCTTCCTTGTGAGAACTTTATAGGAAAATTTTGTGGGACTTCAGAATGAATGATTTCAGCTTATATTTATAATGCACTTCAATTAAGCACAAAAACCAAACTATATCACGCAAAACGCCACTAATATTACATAATGTAGGGTCAAAAACCTATGTTAATGAATTAAAAATAAAAACCACAACATGTTACTTCAAGATCCCGCCAAAAACCGCATTTGTTGGAGACGCTAAACTTATTCATGAAATATCTTTTTTATAAACGTAATATTTAAAAAAAATACCAAAGGTTCCATGGGCCACCCGGTAGTAACAAAGTTCCTTTCGCTATATATTATTGTGATGGTCAAACTATTACGCAATGTTGTATGTACACAAGGAGTGGTCGATGGTTCGAGAAGAAAAATTATACACAAAATCCGAAATCAGTGAAACAATAGTATCACCATACAACAGTGCGTAGAAATGTAGTCATAACATAGCTGAGCCAATTCCACAACTGTCATGGTTTTGAAAATCCTATATGTGTGGGTATGTGTTTGTTTTTTTTGAGTCGGTCGGGTCGGTCACTTTTTTTAGTTTAACTTAAGTTAAATAGAAAGTTCGTTACAAAAAGTTATTGAGATAATATCCAAGATTGGTGGCCACAAATATTTATTACTTGTAAAATATATAATATTTATTTATTATTATATACTTCTCTTTTTTATTATTCTTTAAAGGCGTTTGGCGTATATGTAGCGTATAGCAAACTCACCTGATGTTTAGTGACGTTATGTTAAGATGGTAACATGCTATGCCTAGTGAGGGAGGGGGGGGGGGGCTGGCTCTCAAGTACAGCTGCCAAAACATACCTATAAAGGTGACAGATTTTTAACTTAAAGGTGGTAGCCCTTCCACAATGCTCAGGCTCATTGGAGGGATTTGAGTCCACATCGATCGACGTTTTACATAACATATGTGAGATCCATATCCTCGATTAATATTATACTAATTAAAAACTATCTTTACCTTAAGAGGTATCGACTTCCCTCTTACCTATCCAAGCAATAGGATATGGATATATGTAGATACGTAATACTATACATAAATATATTATTGAAAAGAAAGTAAGTACAAAAGAATAGATTTAGTAAGTGAAACAACGGATAGATAGGCTATTTAAAACGCCTGTAAGTAATACTGCAATCCTGTACTTATATGAGTGTATGTCTGTATTTAAACCGCATTACAATTTGATAAATTAGTTATACATGAAAGTAGGTACCTATAACCAATTTTTCAAATCAAATTACATCTAAAAAACAAAGTTATTAAAGATCAAGATTTGGTACATTAATTTATCGTCAGACAAAGAATCCGTTCCGCCTCCTTAACTTTACAAAACAAAAGTAGGTATTTATTATTTTATAAATCAGAATTTAAGGTTGAACCCTATAGGTTTAGTATAATTCTTTATAAATATAGCATAATTTTAATGTAACTTATGTATCTTTAGACAAAATATAGAGATAAAACATCATCTAAATTATATTCAGTAAACATTAACTAACAGATCTTAAGAGAAAAGATTTTTAGGCTATTAGTGAATTTAAATTTCTAGAACTGTTTGAGAACAATACAGTTAGCTAAACCTAAAAGTAAACATGACTAGTCCCAATAGATACCAGTTCGGTACAAAGTAATAATGTCATTAGCGAAACTGTTATCGATTCCCAAACGCAAATAGCTTGTGAGAATACCAAATAGGATTAAACATCAATGGACAGCTGAAAGCGTTTCGAAACGCCATTGAATTAATTTGTAATTCTGAAACAAAGTTGCCTTTACATAACATAGTTGTCGTGCCCATAGCTTCACCGGGGATTTGTTTTTACAAGCTTTTATTTAACTCGCTATGTTAGTTTAAGTAATTATGTATGGGTCAAATTTTACAGCGAAAGTTTGAAGTACTTCCTTTACCGTTTGAACTGAAATTTGGAATACATGAGTAACTTCAATGAAAGTGCAATAATACAATATTATTGAGCTGATTTGATGATTTAGGGTCTGCATCAGCATCTGAGATGCTGGCCGTAGCAACGCCCCAGCAAACTAAGATGTAAATCTAATCAACGAGTTAAAAAAATGCAAAAATACAAAAATTTCAAATCCGCACATAAAAAACACATAAACAATTGCAGTACTTATCTTCCAAATTTTCATTTTTTTTAATCTTATAATCTGCTATTATCGATTTTCATTTCTACTTGATAAAGGCTCTTCTTTCTACACAAACAAACCGATCAGATCTCCTGAGGATTGGTGTAAAGTTGCACAATAAGCAATAGCGTTATTGGTAAAAAAAATTCAGTACCAATACTGTACTTATTAAAATTACACAAATAACACTTATATTAATTTGAAAATTAACAAAATTTGTTGGTAGCCTGTAGTTGGTATTGTAAATTATTGTCTACTTAATTGTTCATTGATATTTCGATGTTCGCATTAATTTGATTTTATCCAGCGTGGTCTAAATATTTTTGTATGTACTCAATTTCAAAATCTTTATCTGAAGAACTTTTTGATTAACTAAAATATCGCACGATCGATAAATCCATTACAAAATCTGAGAAGTCATTAATACAACGTAATTATCAAAATGTCTACTTTAAATTAATGTCACTCAAATGAATGAAACAGCTGTTGGCTCTAGAGCTAACCATCCGCCATATTATTAACCAGTACGAGTCGAGTTTTATCTTTGTAACAAATGATCAAATAATTCACAATTGGTTGGTATAACTATGAAACAAATAACGCATCGTCCATGATTTTAACCGTTTGGTACAAAATCTAACCATTAGTCGAGTTAACTACGAAACAAAAAAATGGTCCTTACGGTCGTAACGTGATTTTAGATAGCCTTTCTCAATAAACAGGCTATTTATTATATAATACGAAAATAATTTTTTCCATGACTGGTAGTTATGGCTGCAAATCCACCAGAAAGGTGCGAGATACTAGTAGGTACGCGAGGAAAATCTACCAATAGGATTATTTAATTTTTGTAGCCTCTCTCAGAGCTACGGCTGGTGGAAAAGTTATGTATTTGTACATACAAAAAAGCGAGAGATATGAATGAGAGAAGCAAGCGAGAAATATGTGCGAGGGATGCGAGTGAGGAAATTATGCGAGATATGTGTGTGGCGAACTAGAGCTACTGGACCGCTACGCATCCTCGCATGACTCAGCTATATACAATTTCACAGCTTCGCTACGTATCCTCGTACCACGTAAACTCCTCGGACAGCTTTGATGGAAACCATCACATCGTTTCACAGCGCTGCTACACATCCTCGCACTGCCTAGCTACCTCTCACATCTATGGTGAATACGCAGCCTAAAAAGATTTGCGCATTCAACCAAACACTTGAGCTTTATAATAATAGTATAGATTCGAAACGAAGTAAATAATATTAAAAAGTAATAAAATAATATAAGCCTTAGAAGTATATATGAAATCTATAATATAAACAAACTTTTTTAAAGAAAAACAACAAACACAATTATTATAATTATGTATTTAAGAATGGTACTTTAATAACCTATATACTAAAACTTTTCCATAAATGTGTTATATTACCTACCCTAGTAAAAGAATCATTAAAATCATACATTCCGGGGAAACATAAAGAAACTACCTTTTTTGAAATCTGTTTAAAATCATTATAGCAAACTATTATTAAATCACACTTCATACAACTGTCATAAATACTTTGATTTTAATTTTAATTAAGGAAATTACACAAATAACTATTTTATTAAATTTCGAGACCTTTAACTCCGCACTACGATAACAAAATTTCTGAGTCAGAATACTTTTATTACATTTTGTAGATGAAATATTGTGCCAGTTTGTTCTTTCAAGTGAGTGACTCAAATGCCTTAATATTGAAACATTTTTTAAATAATATCGTTTGAATGGTAAAAGGATCAAATTCAATTTATTTTAGATCTTCGCGAATAAATTGCTTTCGTGCGACTTATTAAATGTAATGTTTATGATTCCATTTCAATTATTAACAAATTCCAAATATTTTATTAGTTAGTGTTCTGTCCTCCATCAAGGGCTCAGGGAACATTAAATGCAGTGGAAGATATTGCATCCGAATCCTCGACGGAGTAGTGGTTGACAAAACAATAGCCTGTGTTTCGCAGGGCTGGGAAGTTTTTAACAATTTATACTACAAATTATTACAAGTTATAATAATACAAATACACTCACCACTCTCGGCGTCTACTCTGACGGGAGAAGCTCCATAATTCACAAGTAATAGTCAAAGGTATAGGAAAGAATTGTGAAATCTTCAGTTAGTCAAGGTCGTCATCTCTTCAAACTAATTCTTCCAGTGGCCAGATAACAAGTTATACAATATCACAATACAACAAAAGATCGTAATAAGTGGATTTTGCGTCCCGTGGCCCAAAAACAGTTGAAAACAACAATTACAAGAGGTTTTATCAAAGTTATCAACCAGCGTGGCGCACAACTCAAAACCGGCATATAGTCCTTCAAGACAATCACAAGTGACCACAATAGGGAGAATATGTCGTCCCGTGGCACAAACCCACGCGTATTTAATCAATTGATAATAATTAACAAGGTAATGTACATGTGATATCGTGAGCAGGTCAAAACACGTAACCTTTCAAACAAACCAAAACGACGCGACGACTTGACGTAAAGTGGCAGCTTTCGAGCGCGAAAGTTACATAGGGACAACTTATGTTGCCAGACCCCTGTTTCAAACAGTTAGTTTTAGCTTTGTTCAATCTAAAGTTTGGTCCACACGTGTGACACTATGTCAGCCCGAACTGCTTGGTATCGCCACCGGACTCGTTACGTTAAATGCGGCGGATTGTCTAGGACTAGGAAGTACTGGTACAGTCTGGAACCATGTCACTATGAAATTTAACTTTCAATCACCGCGCAGTGTTATAGCCGCTGCTTGAATGAAGCAGGGAGACGGGTGCACTTCATTTATGGCGCGGAAGGTCTGAGCAGGCAAATATCACGACTCAACCTATCAAACCTCGTGACACTTAAGGCTCCACTATACCAGAGCTATGTTTGAAAGTTGTAAGATATTAGGAAAAAAACTCTATCTACGTAGGCTCACCATACGTCCCAGTTTAACCGGGATTGTCTCGGTTTTTAACATTGGTCACATTGATTTGTACTTTGTGTACAAATTTCGGTATATTGGTTTCATTTTTGTCATAGGGGCCGTAGCCTAGCGTCCTACAAAATGATCCTTGCATTAAAACGAGTTGAAAAGCATTAATTTAAAATATATCTATGTCCTAATTATTTATGGATAACGTATTCACGTTCGACCAAAAATTTGAGTATCACAAAAAAGAGCTAATGATTCTTAAGTTTCCGGTCTGCTGGACACGGTAGTAACTAAATACGTAAGTGCTTTTCCGTCACATTATTACGTAATATATTTACTTTATTTCATAGACAATGGCTACCAATAGGCTTTTGAGACCTAGTGAAATAGAAAAATACCTCAATGAAGAAATAGAAAATGAAGACTTTTCTAAGACTGAAGACTACTTATAAATAAGTCAGAATGAATCGTATTCCGAACAAGAAGGTGACGACGGCGAAGTAAATATACAATCTGAGCGTGAAATAACCACACAGCCAAGACAAGGCAACCGTCGACCACCACCTGATCTTCATCTGTCGGATTCAGATTGTGTAACATTCACGATTTTACGAAATGGATATTACATCAGCAAAGATAAAAATTACCGAATGGAGTATTTAAGAACCTGCAAGAAGTGTAAGAACTCGGAGTCATAATATTGTAAGTGAAGTTCCAGGGTTTTATCTAAAAGCATTGAATTCGACTACACTGTTAAAAACATTTTGTGTTTTGTATGCACATTAAATTTTGGCGAAAATAATTCAGTATTTGTAAAATACAAATATTTACATGACGAAAAGTACGTTGCTGCCTATGTACGTAGAAAAAAATTGAAAATCCAAAGTTTTTGCGTAAAATGCAACCGATTTGCGGAGAAAGCATTGTGGAACAATGTAGGGGTGGGATATTATCCCAAAGAAAATATATTAATTTTGTTAAATTTCAAATCCGTTTTTGTTTTCTAATGCGCTATTTTCTATAATGATTGATCTCTCATTGTTATTATGTCTACGTAGGTACAGTATAGTAGTGTAAGAAAATATAGATTTTGCTTAAAATACGTAATTACAGAAATTATAACAATTAGCCCTAATCTTGTCATAAAAGTATGGTAAAATTCCTTTTATTTTTGTAGTAACTCTTTGATCAAGTAAGAACAATGATTATTATATTTTTTAACTCACATAATCCATCCATCAAGAAAGTAAACATTCACTTTTATTGAGCAGTTTTGAAATAAACATATAATATTATACTAGCTTCAGTGCACCCAGTAGCGAATATTTGTGTTACAAATTAAGGCAACAGTCCATAAGTGTTAATAATTATGATTTAATAGATAACTATAATTAGGTAATTATAGTATAATTTAGGACATTTGAATCTTTAGTTATACAGCAATAAATTTTCAAATTTTCAAACTTTTGTCCGTGACGTGTGATATAAATGAATTTTATGTTTGAAAAGTTGTCATCATCACAGTCATTGCTTATTATTTTATTATTAGGAGGATGTCTGTATTAAGGCTTTCAAAATAGTATGTACTTGAAACTACCCTGTAGGTTTTGATAATCGGTCACCGAGTGCGACTTGTACACTTTTATTATGTATTTATTTCATTGTATTAACCTAGAAACTAGATTTTTCTATAGTAGTTTGAAATCATACACTTTGTATTCGAAATAATGTACTTTGAAATTTATACTTAATTAAGCCCTTTTAGAGAAAAAAAAATATATTTTGTTGCATTATAATTTCACACTGGATAAGAAATTCTTTATTTTCTGATTTTTCGCTTAGCTTTTGTTCAAAGACCTCACTTCGTACCAAATTTCAAGACTATAGGCCTGCGAAAAGTACTCTATAGGTTTTGATAATTGGGCCCTGAGTGCGACTTATAAACTTTTATTATGAAGGCCTGTATCTTTTTAACCTAGGAACTTGATTTTTTTAAAGTAATTTGAGGTCATAGATCTTACTTCGTATTCAATATTATTTTTTATCTATATACCTTGTCATTTTCGATTTAAAAAAAACTTAATACATTTTTGTTACTTTATAACTTCACACAGGATTAAGAAATCCCTTATTTTTGGATTTATTCGTAATCTTTAGTTAAAACACCTTCCTTAATACGAAATTTGAAAACTGTAGGTCTGCGGGAAGTACCCAATAAGTTTTGATCATAGGTTCGTGAAAGTTATTTTAACTATGAATATGAAGGTTAAGTAATCAGTTTTTTAATGTATAATTTTGAAGATGTTTTAAAATTAGTAGATTTGTTAGTAAGCAATCCAAATGTTTATTTTTTTATGGTATATTCAGCCATAACTTCTTTTCCATTAACCGATTTAGGTGATTTTTTTTTGGAAACGGACCCATTTTTGTTTAATTGGAATTGGACCTTGAACTTCGTAGATACACAAAAAACTCCTCAAAATCTTTGAAGTTGGTTTTCTTTTTTTGTTAAAAATTGTCTTGTTAATCTGTCCACGCAATAAACGTTTCATTGATCCCTCATATTAATGACTACATGAGCGAACAAGAGACTTAATAGAAAGATGATTCTAGAGATCTTTTGTTTGAATTCAATATTCCATAGAATCTATACGATAATTATGTATATAAATAACATCGCGAAAATCGTTGTACTTTTATTATATTTAATCACTATAACCGCATGTTCTTTTGAGAGAAAATAAATAAATAAATAAAAATTCTCCAAGATTCAAGTCTCTATGTTTATCACGTACTTCTTTGCAATTTGTTTATTTTATACTTAAATGACATAGGTTTTAGGCATTGAATAATTAATATTTTATCTCGGCTAACGTAATTGTTAAAGAAATTTGAAACTTGGTAAAATTCAACCCTATAATAGTAACCAATCTATATAAATAAACTGATAGAAATTTGCCGTTGCAAAAACTACTCGATAATTTTGATTTTTAGTTCATAAGGATTACCCGAATATATATACATAGTTTAATTATTAGTGATCAAGTTTATTTTTTATATAAAAATTAGAACTGATATGAAACACTTTTGTTTGTAAATGAACTGTAAGAGACGTCTATACCTGCCGCTTATTCTATATTTAGTATTAATTCACTTTTTATATTGAAAAATTATAACTTTGAAAATCTTTTACTGTTTTTAATCCAGAAGAAATCAAATAAGAGATATTTTAATCGGTTTCCAAAAGTTCTCTTTTTATACTTCCTAAGATGGCAGAGTAACACCAGAGATATCATTACAACGATGCCCTTAACCTTACTTCCCAATGAACTTTGGATACCCTACTAATCGCAGGAACACTATACCATGTTGTTTGGCTGCAATCTTCTTTAAGGTCCTTCCCTCCACCTCACCTCACCAGTCGGACTGTCCTAAGTAGAGAGAAATTCCCAAAGAGGTTTCTCTGTGCCCTAGTACACTTGTTGACGGTAGTACGACTCAAAAAAAAGTGCAAAGTAAGATTATATTCCCATATTATTATTATTCACATATTAACGGGTAATGGTTCAGTTGGAAGAAACATACTCACACGTTAAAGAGAAATATGGTAAGCATCATATACTGACTCTGATGTATAGACACAGTATAGAAAACAATAAAGGATTAATGGACGAAGCGTGTCGCTTTTAACGAGATGAAAGTAGTTTGTTTACTGACTGTGACTGCAAACCGTCGCACTCGTACTGATTGTTTTTAGGATTTTGCGTTAAATTTATTTTAATCAGGGATATTATGGATATGAGATTTCGAATCTGGATATGAATATCTTAAGAGTTTTTAACGGTTTCGGTTATGGATACGGATATGAAATTATTTCAGGTATCCGATAGTTTCGGATAATTTTAATTATCGATATTACATTTTTCAAAGAATTGTATCAAGAAGCATATATAGAGTTACTATAAATATTTTTAGGTGAACAGTGTTTAGCTTTATTTTAGATAATTTGAGATCAATTTTATGTAATTTTTGGTATTCCTAATAAGACACTATCCTCATTTAACTACGTCCTTTTCCGAAATTATTCAATACATTTATTTGGGATAATTTTTGTCTCAATTTCAATAAAATAGAACTTTATAGACATTAAAGTTATACTAATTATATGACTATATTATGTAAGAATAATAATCCTATATATGTGGCACCATCTGGGGGTACGGTAGCGCCCCCGCCAAGTTGAGCGCAAGGAATGACCGTACGTACCATCCTTTTCTCAAAGCGACTTACAGTACTTTTGAGACCCCCCTGTAACTTTGTTGTGTATAAAGCAAGAAGTTTGAATTTTTTGAGGAGGACAAGAGTACATTCTATTACTGGTTATGTTGCCAATATACACGAGACAGAGACAAACATCTTAGCATTCCATGGATTTACCGTGCGGGTGCCGGGTCCATCGTGTTGCAGAGAGAGGGAAACACGAACAGCCCTCGGGACTTGCGACTCACGTGTAAGTATAAGTTTAAGCACATCAGCGCTCACTTTGACTGCCTGCGATACCCTCCCTGCCAAGATTTGGTAAGAGCCTGTTAATGCTGCTTTAGATACCCGTTCTAAAATAGAACTTACTGCAGTTCTCAACAGGCCGAGGTCTTTTAGCAACTTATAGAGAGATTTCGCTGGAATACCTCTCGCTGCCACTTCTAACGCATATAAGTTAACCGCATAGTCGTTTTTTTGTTAGCTCAATACATAGATCGTAATATTTATTCATTTTTATTGCGTGGTCTTTAGGTGTATTAGTTTCCCACGGTACAGTAAGCTCTACAAGTACTATACACTTGATTTCTCGAAAATAAAGAAATATGTCTGGTATGGATGACGAAACACCCACATCCTCTGCGATTTTATAAATTATATGTGTCCACTAAAATAGTCCAATCAGGTGCAGAACTTAGAATTGAGAAGGGCTAACTTTTAGCATTTACTGTTGTGCTTTCTTAACTTAATTAAGTTCTTAACTTTTTAAGTTAATTTGTCTCCTGTTAGTAGTCCATCCTTTTTGAGATCTAGCTACTGAAAAACTTACTGCTTCACGTATGATTTGAAGTACTCTATCATGACGATGTGAGTAATACCTAAAGTAACCCCTATCAAGAAGCACCTTGCATCCTACTAATAAGTGCCTGGCTGTACTTATAGCCTCACCACAGGTATAGCAAGATTTTTCAGAGGCTTTTCCCCATCTTACTAAGTTACTCTGGTCTGGAAGAGTCATTTGGAAGGCATTAAGATAAAATTTAAGTAGTGCAGGAGACCAGTCATATAACAAGGCACTCCACTTTCGTGCTGCTGTGATTCAAAACTCACTATGCCTAACCACTCTTTTTGGATTTCTCAATTCATTGCGTGCATTGTCATGTGTCTGTGCACTGTACGTCATTTTCATCTCGTTGTAGAAAGGATTTTATTGTGTCTCGGTCATCCTTTTTCTTTCTCAAACCCTACCCGAGTCTATCAACCTGTGCACCTGCCATAAATTGTTTATGGAATTGTAGACTCTCTAGTTCTGTGGCACATTTACCTTTTGGGAGACGTAATTATTTTAAGACATAAATTTTGGTGACTCTAAGTTGTTTATAGAGTTATGATGGCCTCTTTAATTTCATCCCAAAACTATTATGATCAGTAAATGAAGTTGATGGGTCAGCCAAATGTGCCAGTCCAAGCCATAACTTCAATATCTTTATGAGATTTGCATCTATCTTTGCCAGGAGAGTTTTACCAAAGTCATATACCCGGAAAGGCCAAGTTAGACAAGATGTAAGATAGTTTTTCAAAGTTCTTTAATTTTGGAAAAGACGCACCCACCGATCATCAAAATTCTAAGGTACTTCTGGCAGTCTCACGAACAGGTTTTAGCGAAATAATATTAATAAACAGCGTCAACCTCCGTATAGTCCCAACATAGCCCCAGCGACTTTTGGCTGTTCCCAAAATTAAAAATGCCACTCAAAGGACATCGGTTTATGACACAGTGAAATGATAGGTGAAACAATGCGTGCGTGCACTAATAGCCATTTCAAAAACAGATTACAAGAACTACATCAGGATGTGGAAAATCGATGGGAGCATTTTGTTCAGTCGAAGCTACTTCGAAAGATGCCATGAGCCGGATAACAAAATATAATGCCTTTGCTAGGTTACAGGTACAGTCAGATGCTTCTGGGACACATTAATATATTACAAAATTACATATACATACATTATTTTTATATATATATAACCTAAACGCAATTTATATACCATACAAATTTTCATTAGTGTAAAAATGCATCCTAAATGTACCTCCAGTCTGTAAACTACAATCATACCAAATTTAATTAAATTCGGTTCAGTAGTGTTTGCGTGATTGGCGTTCAAACATGCCGACAGATAGACACAAATATTTAAAAAACTATCGAAATGTATTCTGTGCATGATTCTAAACCCCCAGTATTATTCTTTCTCAAATATCTTCAATGTACATATTTCGACTCTTTACTCTTTTTTTTGTCGACAGAACTGTTATTTTCGTGTCCCGTGTTATGTGTTATCATAAAATTGATTGATATGGATAATATTATAGAGAAATGTTAGCGACTACGCTACATTATAAGTTGCATGTTATGTATTAAGTTGTATATAAATGCTTATGTATTATGTGTTACATATATGAAAATAGAACTATTATAGAATAGGTAAATGCATAGAATAAGTCAATAGAGTAAGAACATCCAATGTTACAGGAACTTTACGAACGGAAAGCGGTGATGCCGCCCGTAAATTGCATTGTTTTTGGCTTATCTACGGAATATATACTTGTTGTATGTAATATGTGAATGCTTAACGAATAGGTAATACGACAAGGAATATTTTGACATATAACATGTATACACAAGATATATAATGAAAGAAATATAGAGCGATTAACAGGGCGACCAAAGTGAAAACTAAGGTTAAAACACGAATTAAAGCGGGGCTCTCTTTAGGGTCACTCTCCGAACTACTTAAGCTCGAAGAAGCGCCGTATGGGGCATGGCGCAAATCATCGAGTACAAGTAACTACAAGCAACAGGAAGAAAGCTTTGGTCGTCCTGCAAACAGCAAACAAGATTTCGACTTTTATTGAAGAACCGGCACCTCAAGCGGTCGTGCATTATTGCACCCCCCGGACCCCCTAACTAACATCGCGTCCCACTGGCATCCGTACGGCGTCTACGAGACGGGCATCCGGCGCAACAAAACGGCCGTCCAAACCGGGGAAGCGTCACCCCCCCCCCCTCATGCAGAGGGGAAGTGACGCGTACCCAACACTTTTATTATAACAATACGTGCATACATACCATCACGCCTGTATTCCCCGAAGGGTTAGGCAGAGGTGTACTAATGTACACCCACAGTTCGCCGATTATGTTTTTACGTCCCATGTAATAGGGGCGAGCCTATTGCCATTAATCGGGAACGAAGCCAAACTCCGAGCTGCTACTGAGAATTTCATAGGAAAAACCCAATAACACTTTGCTCGACCTGGGAATCGAACCCAGGACCTCGATCATAGCAGTCGCGCTTACGACTACTAGGCTAACGAGGCAGTTATTTAGATAAAGAATAGATAAACATAATATGAATATATCATGTAAGCATACGCTACGTACTAGTGTTAGGTACCTACGCATTTATGTATCAAAGCTACAAATTGCTATTTTACGTCATGTATAATATAATTATATGTTATAGGCAATTTACAAAATGCCGGAATTCTATAAAATACCTGAAGCTAGCCAGCAATACATTGTGATTTCATATAATAAGTCACATAAATTCATTTATACAAATTTTTTTTCATAAAGGTGTAGACATCATTTTTTATCAGTGTTGCTGTTATAAATGCATTGAAATTCCCTCTGATGGATGTTAAAATTATAACAATATAATAATTTTTATGTTCAATATAAATACTATTCTACTATACGCATTGTATAGGTTGAAATCACGTGGACTAATGTACTTTTGAGTAGTTTGGCTATATCGGTAGATTGTGTTAGGAACTCCACACTGCCATAACGTAAAATCATTGAATTTGTACTCGTTAGGTTCGTCTTAATGAGTATTTGAATGACAGTAGCTAAATGGAAACATATTTTTCTCGAAATCTATATTAGTTTAATTATTATATTTCCCGGAGATCCAGTACATTCTACAATATCCCGCTAACAGCTAATGGATTAATAGATAGTCTCAATAACTGTCCTTCATTAGTCCTACTATAGACTGTAAGTTTCACGCTTCGGCTAGGGAATCAGAGGCATTCACATCGTATGAAAGAAGGGTTGAATGAGCAGCTGCTAACTTGTGAATAACACCGAACACATTCACAGAGCAAGAGACATTATTAATTCACCAATATTCCATTTCAATAAAACTACTGACTTTAAAAATAAATATCATGCAGACGGGGTCGCGGGCACATTTAAGATACTATAAAATCGATCAATCTATATGCAAAAATTCCCCCACATTTATAGTAAAGTGTTTTAACTTGGTATCCCCTATACATCACACAAAAACCGCTGACGCGCGTGTACAACGATGCCTTTACGCACACTAGGCTAGTTAATCCGTGAAAACAAAAATTACATCGGTCTCATATTGACATGGTATCTAGACGTTTATACACTCATCAAAAAAGTCTAAGCAACATGTACTAATTTAAATTTTAGGATGGTTCTTCACATTATAACGTTGTATTTTATTTTTAAAATAATATTTTTAGGGTTCTATGTTGTAAAAATAACAGCTGTTGTCTTTATAAGTTCTTTTAATAACAGAAATGAACAATATTAGAATATACTGTAGAAACTAAGATACATAAGAAACTAACCCTTTTTTCTTACAAAATGAAATTTCTAAAGAAAATGTATTTATTGTGAAAGAATAGAACAATTTAATACAAAGTATGGGCTCCTCTGCTATTCAGAACTTGTCGGCAACGATTATTAATTGAATTAATGAGACTGTTTATGTCATCTTGCGGTATTCGCTCCCAATGGAATTGTAGCAAATCCTTCAGTTGTTGGGTTGTTGTCGCTCCGTCCAAGTCCTTCAAAACACGTCTCTGGAGCATGTCCCATGCGTGCTCGATGGGGTTGAGATCTGGCGATTGCGCAGGCCAGGGCAATACCCGGATGTTCTCCGTTGCAAAGTTTTCACTGGTTCGCCGAGCTGTATGTGAACGCGCATTGTCATGCATTAACCTAAAATAGAATCCAAAGGTTTGTTTAAATGGGTAGACATAAGGTCTGAGAATTTCCTCAATGTAATTTTCAGCATTCATGTTTCCATTTACAAAAACGAGCTCAGTTCGCCTGTTCTTCATAATAGCCGCCCATAACATAACTGTTGAGCCGCTGTATGGATGAACTCCCTGAACGCACCTGAGCCTTTCAGTATTTCCGGGCCGACGATACACTCGCACCCTTCTTGTATCAGGCTTAAACCCGAATCACGACTCTTCGGAAAACATAATTTTATCCCATTGTTCCTGGGTCCATGTTGTGCATTCTCTACACCATTCATATCGACGAGCGCGATTCCCGTGACGTATCGGTGGGCACCTGATTGGGCGTCGAGCTCGTAGGCCGTACTCATGCAGTCGATTTCGCACAGTTTGAGGACTTACATCAACACCACTTGAAATTTGTAGCCTCAAACTTATCTCTCGAGCGGTTAACATAGGCTGGCGTCTTGCAGTCAGTTGTATGTACCGGTCTTGCCGAGTGGTTGTACTCCTTTTACGGCCTGGATGCTGTTCAGCGGGTTCTCCTGTATTATTGTAGCGCTGCCAAAGACGACAAATAACACTTCTATGAATGTCAAAATGTCGAGATACTTGAGATTGATTACTTCCCGCTTGCAACATCCCTAAAGCTCTTTGCATTTCATTTGCCATCAAATGACGTCGCTTCATGACGTAAAGAATATCTAACAATTCAATTTTGTCGCTAACTTTATTTAAATGGTTGGTAAAATTATAAAATCAAGACTAAACGTAGCAATTAAAACGCACTTAAATTCAAACAAATTCGCAGTCATTTGAATTTTATGAAAAAACAAAACATAATCAAATTTTTTTTTTACAACCAGCCAGTATGTCATCAATAACAAAAAAGTTTACTTACCTACGCACTTTGTTTGAGTAAATATTTAGAAATTAATTAATATAAATGGAAAAATTTGTAATATCACGCATGTTGCTTAGACTTTTTTGATGTTGTATAATTAAAAACTTTTTTCATACTTTGCCTAAATAGCATTTGGCATTTTGGCATAAAAACCTAACTACTTATATCACATACATTGCTGGATACTCTTAGACATTCTATAGAATGCCTAGGCCCTAGGCATTGTACTTGAATGCCGGCATGTCATACATTGCTTAAACCAAAAATAATATATTCGTTTAAGTGAGGTACAATGAACTGCTAAACTCAACTACGTCATACAATACTCTAATCCACACCCATCGTAAGCACGTATGTGACTATGAGACTCGCTAGTTCATTACACTAAATCGATACACAAGTGTACCATATTATTTACATAGGTATACTATAGATACAAAGTTGATTGATTTCTTGATTAGTTTCCTTGTTAACTTTGACTCGTATTTCTTTTGGTTAGTTTGAGGAATAAAAATTTCGGTCTTAATATCTCTTACCATCTTGATAATTTAATACATTATTCGCCTTACTTTCTAATCATAATATTAGCCTAATAACTAGTTTTGCCCAATGGTTTCACTCGTGTTAAATTTATTCGACCAACTCTCCAACGCGCCGCGCCACCACCACCGCGCCACCACCACCGCGCTATACTGCGCCACCAACCGTATTGCCTATCGGTGTTCTCACTTCTCTTACTTCCCTACAGCTTGCCAGATTGATTAATGTTCATGGATACTGCTCCGCTTCTTAGGGTCGTACCATGATGTTGTAAAATCGATAATCTCCCTCAATAAATAAGCTTATAAAATACTGAATGATTTTTTTAATACTTGCAGTTTTAGATATTAACGCATTCAAACCAATAAATAGACTCTCGAGCATTATAATATTAGAAAAATAATACCTAGAATTTCGATGTTTGTTCGATGTATAATAACACTGCTAACAAGTAATTTAATTATCTGTATGTCATCATAATCCCGTATTCACTCTAAAATATAATAGGATTGTGGAATTTGGCAAATACATTGCATAGGTACGTACAGTGATATCGCATAATATGCCAACTAATTGCAAACTGTTCATGAAAGCATTTCTAAATTAAATGTAATTAATAAATTTTCAAATGATAATATTGCAAATAATTTAAATAAAAAACTTTAAAAAGTTTAATTAAGGTCATTAAATTACTGTAAATCAATCAAAAATGAACTGATTCAAATTAATTGAAAGCTTAACAAGAATATCAAGGAAATTCAATATAAATATTTAACTTGAAACATACTTTGGAATTATTTATTACCTACTAACTACTCCATGGCATGTAATTTATTACATAAAATATTAATTCTGTCACTTAGTACTTCAGTACTTCCGTTAGGAAGTACCTGTTTCATAAACAATAATAATTACGTATATACAAATAAAATGAGATACATATTATAGCAAAGGAAAACTCAAAGAAATAAGAACGGTAATATAATTATAATAATTTCAAAAAGTATTAAAATAAACTATTAACTTTACAGTGAATTTGTACCTAAGGCTTTTTACAGTTATCGAGTAGATCTTCAGAGGAATTTAAGCGTAGACAGAAGATTTAAGTACGTTTAATATTGTTTTACTGCCTACAAACTCTCTACTATAACAGGAATTCTGTATTTAAACAGGATGAAAGAATACAGAAAAAACATTTATATGTTTACCTTCCCTTCCTCTAAATTTTATCGTAACCAGTTTATAACGGTTTGAAACGAATTTACAAGAGGTCGATATTTCCAACGACCTTGGCCTTACTAAACATAAACGAGCAATTTTAGATTATACATAAAATAAAACCTCCTTGACAATCAATCTATCCGATGGTAAAAACCGGAACAAAATTTATTCACCAATTTCAGGCGCAAATACAAACAGATCAAATCGACAGAGTGACTTTTAAAAGATCATCATCATCATGGATGGGTTTTTTCAACCCAGTGCAGGGTATAAGCCTCCTCTCTTTTCTAAACGATTAAGTTTTTTTTTTCTTTACTTTGTGCTGATCACTTGTACAAAATATAATTAATCTTTACATATCTAGGAAAAGATATCTATATATGCATAGCATATATACACACACTCTTTCTTCTTTCTTTATATATAGTATAAAGAAAGAGTGCTCTTCTGTATATTTAAATAATAACCTTGTAGTCTACTCGTGCGGAGCAGTGGGCGTACTAGTAGATAGGCTGCCTGTCCACTGGAGCGGACCCGCCAAGTCCGGTGAAGCTGTAAAAGCCGCAGCGGCTCTGTTTTTGGATAGGGCCCATAAGGCTAACAGTGTAGTCAGTTCAAAAAAAAAAAGGAGTGGACCGGAGCTGTGAAATTGTCGACCAATAATAAAAATGCATAAAAATCTAACCTCCGGTTCGCTCAGCTTCAGTGGTCATAGATTTGCGGAGTTGAATCAAAATTCATACATTTTAAACGCGGAGCGGTAAATCGAAGTGAAAAAAGGAGTCCGTGATATTTCGTGTACAACTAAAATGACCGCCCGCCGCCGCCCTCTTTGAATGACTCGTCGCGTCGTCAGTAACACTGCTCCGCATTACTCTCTTGCACCGCTCCGTTTCAAAGGACAAGCACAGCTCCGCGTTAGGGCTCGTATAGACGGAGCCGCGGACGAACCGCCGCTGCTCCGCCACCGTAGCATAATTGCTATATCTTTGTATCTTTTTCCATAAACAACGTTAACCACGAAAATTATACGTGGAAGAATAATGAACATGTTGATTTTAACTTTAAAAAATGTTAGTGTTTGCATATCATAGGTATATCTAATAATTTGTCAAAAATTTTGATATTCTTCGGAAGATAACTTATAAAACTTACACTAATCTTTTCGTAGATCTTTATAAAGTGTATGGAATCCACCATGTTGTTCTCTTTGTATCAAAATAGGATGAAGTCACAAGCGTCCATTCGACTTCTTACATTTTTGCCATTTCTTTACATATAGTATGCAAACACCACCTCCTTTTTTAGTGAAATTCATCATATTCATATGCCTACGTATGATATATTACTAAAAATTTACAGAGATAGACAAATCAAGCGGTGGCGGCGCGGTGGCGGCGCGGTGGCGGCGCGGTGGCGGCGCGGTGGCGGCGGTGCGTCCGCGGTACCGTCTACACCAGGGCTTCTTAAACTTTTGTCATTCACGACCACATACAAATATAAAAAAAAAAAAAAAAAATATTTTTTGATGATTTATTTATTAGGTAACAATATACATATACATATGAAAATATATAGTTTTAGAATTTGTTTTGAAATATACAAAAATCTAAAATTAAAAATTGCACAAAAAATTATAAAACTCTAGTGATGTTATAAAATGGTATATATAAATATTTGACATTAAAATCTCTCGCGACCGAAGAATTTTGCTACGCTACCCCATATGGGGTCGCGACCCATAGTTTAAGAAGCCCTGGTCTACACAATTCTTTAATCCCTCTTTCCGCCCGATTCCTCGTTCCGCGGCAATAGACAGGCAGTCTTACTCTACATAGTATTATAATTAGATACCTTACCTTTGCAATTTTGTGTAATAAAGCAGTTGTAGAGCTAGTCTTGAAAAGTCCGAGTGCACGCCGACGTAGCCCCTGACCAAGGCAGGCTTCGACAGCTCCACAGAGCGCTGTTACACCGCCGCTGTCTTCGTGGACAAATTTTCTTGTAACAGCCTAAAGATTATAACATCTGTATATATATATTATTTTTAATAACTATTCTGACTTTTTATTTTATAAAAGTTAATTTAAGTACCTACGCAAGAGTAGTTCAGCTCTACGCTACTCTGGTACTAGCGCTTCTGTTTTTCAATATAATGGGTGGAGCCTGTGGATTCGAGAGGCGTTCTAACATAATCTCAGGAGGTATTCTACCTCTGTTAATAACTAACTTTGCAGTCAACATCAGAATTATTAGGGCCTAGTAAAATATCTAGTTGCAATACTTCTTTAAGCAATATTAAGAAATAAGCCAGTAATATTGTACTTATGTATTTATTATGTAGTATTTTAAAATTATTTATGTAAGAATATTTATTAAATCAATGCTAAAAAAACTTATACGCTGACATTGGACCTGCAGACACTTGGATCCACACATTTTTTTTTAATATTTATAAAATTGTCTACATTTAAAATATGAAATATGAGTTATTAATACTGAGTAACCTGAATACTCGATAAAAAATTTAACAGACAAGTAATAGTATTTGAAATCGTAGCTGCAGATATACTAAACTACATTTATTTTCTATCTCTTATTTTAATTTTTGTTTTAGTTTCTAGGTGTATGATAAGACACTAATTAATATTATATTAACGCGCACTAAAAATTTCGTCATCCTAAACATTATATAATTAAAATTTCATTGAAGTCTCAATAACACCATATTCAAGAATAAATAACAATCCTAATTGGAAAATAATTCAGTATCGAGTAAAATGGAAAAATAGAAAATTACTTTCTACTTTCATTTTGTATTTTAATGAATACATTATCTTAAAAATAACTTATTTATTCAAACTGTGCTCAGATCCCTAACAAAATTGTTCTTTTCGAGATTGATATCTATTTTTATCCAACAGAGAACACATTAGACTGTTATTTTTTTGTTTTTAAGGTTCCTTACCTCAAATTGGAAAAAGGAACCTTTATAGGATCACTCGTTGGCCGTCTTTTTATCTGTCTGTCTGTCAAGACCCTTTTTCTCAGTAGTGCGTGGAGCAAGTTGAAATTAATATCAAAAACTCGGGTCTACAATCCCTTGAAGTTGTGAAATAATCAAACTTCTAAGTCGACGCAATCAAAAGATGCGACTGTTTATGTCGAATTTTTTTTAAATTTCTAAGGGAATAAAAACCAGTTGACCTGGAGTCATGAAATTTGTCAAGAAGCAGTGATTTGTGGCACAAGTAAAGGAAAAAATCCGAAACCCGTAAATTTGTAGTTACATCATTAAAAAACATATTTTGTTAGTTGTTGGTATCAGTTGGTAATCTAACCGCGTCATATATCAAACTACAGTTTTTTAACGACAAAGTTAAGTTTGTCCAGTAATCTTTTTGTATTAAAAATCTAAATTTATAAGGCAGCTCCACCTGTCGAGTACAGGGGTATCATTATTATTATCATCGATACAGTATGCCTGCTCTTCTCTTTTGTACAATTTGACACAAAGTAACAAATAACTATTTTGTGAATTAATTAAAAAACGCATATTCAACGTGACAACGACTACACCGAACGTCGATTCTCCCGAACTTGGCTCTCTTTATGCTTTTATTTTCATATTATTACTTTGGAAAACTGCATAACGCCATCTACTGGTGAGTAGTTAAACATTTAACTGTATCTGATGCTCATTTTTTTGGCACAACGCTGTCAATAAATAAGTATTAATACAATAATAATAATTTAAAATACATCGAGAGATAAATCCATATTTTTTCGTTACAACAGGATTTAGATTTTATTCGATTATTATGGAAATAAAGTCTATTTCGTTAGGCTGCATTATTTGTTACAAAACTGCGAGCATAGATCCAAATTTTTTTCAATACAACCATACTTTAAAACAGTTATTTAACTACCTCATTAGCCTAGTGGTTATAAGCGCGACTGCGCTATGATCGAAGTCCTGGATTCTCGAATCCACGGGTCGAGCAAAGTGATATTTGGGTATTTAACCGACTTCAACAAAATATGGACAGTTACTCAATGATTTTTTTATGGATATCCTAATCTATACATAGTATAAAATGAAGTCACTTCCCGCTGTCTGTTATTTCGATAGCTTCGTGACAAATTTTCAATTTGAAAGTGATAGGTATTAGGACATCTTTAGTATGACATAATTTAAATAAGATATTTTATAATTAATAGCAAAATATAACTCTTTCGGGTATTAATTCCAGAAGTAATCTGAAATATATTATCTCTATTATGAAGAGCCAAACTCTATATTTTGTTAACCTAGAAATTAAAATCACAACAACATGAGAAAACGGGCCTTAAAACAAGGATAATCAGAGAGACTGATAAGAAAGTGATCGTAAGTATAATAAGGCTTCCGTTTTTTCATTATTAGGTAGGCAACCCTAAAAAATACGAAAATTCTTATGAACAAATAATTATATTGAGCACCGAGGTAGTAAGGCAATTTAATTCCCTGAGGCTATGAACCTGGATATAGCAACTATTTACCTCTTCCATCAACTGTTTGACTTCTTTTTTAACAGCAGCTATAAGCCTTTCTTTCTGTTCACCTCCGAGGTCTGTCGCCGTTGTCGCAGGCATAGTGTCAGACAAGTCGTTGTCAACTGCGACAAAAACAAAAACTAATTTTACTTTAATTTTTTAATTACCATTCCAATATAGCGAGATAATTACACGCATTTCACAAGAGGTATTTTGATATAAAATATATATACCGCCAGATGACAGACAGGCAGACAATACTGTGTTACTTCCAGTAGTCTATTTAATATTTTCATCAATGATATCTATTTACAATTTGATCTTTTTGCAGATGACTTTAAATTGCTCCGTAAGATCAACTCGCCTAGTGACGTACCGTTACTACAAAGCCACTTAAACTTGTTGCTCAAATGGTGTGATGCAAACGAAATGGTTTTGAATACTGACAAGTGCTATTTAACTCATCATGTATCATGTAAATTTTGGACGCACCTGAGTTACTGAGTAGAGTTAATATGAACGTTCCTTTAAAACTACTGAGAGCTTCTCGTTTTAATATATTAGCTACTAATTATTACTGACCAAACTTGGGCTTTTCTCTCCGTTGAATATAATTATATCACGTTATAATGCTGAATCTAAAAAGTCAAATCTAGTCATCTTCACGAATAGCCTTGAAAAATATAAATCCATTTGTCTCTGTAAGTAGAATATATTGATACTTTAATTTGTTAAAGTTTTTTTTTCTCTTATTACATTTCCAAATTAATTCATGCTAATTTTAAATTAATTATTTTAACTACTCATCGTGTGTAATCATGTCATAAACTCCTATAATTAAGATTGCATTTGTTTAGTCTTTTTTTGTCGGTAATCTTATAATTTGTCAGAATTTAAAACTTGTTGGTGTTTTTAACTATACCAATATTATAAAGAGGAAAAATTTGTTTTTTTTTGTAATGGATAAACTCAAAAACTACTAGATCGATTTTAAAAATTCTTTCACCATTATAAAGCTACAGTATCAGTGAGTAATATAGGCTATATTACAATTTTAAAAATTAATTTATTCCTCATAAAAATGTCGATAGTTTTACACAGGTATAAAAAATTGTCGATGTTTGTCTTAAAAAATTAACACGAGAGAAACTGTGGAGCATAGCTAGTTATAAATAAATAATTAAAAGATAAAAGAATCATCTATCCATCGTCCTAATCGCTCTTGAGTTCATAAATAAATAAAAACCAATATCAGTTTTTCCACAATTTTCCATTTTCCGGGAAAGTTTTCAAAGTTTTCTTTCCCTAAAAACCTTATTTGGACTATTACCAACATTCAAAAAAATTTCCAAATCGATCCAGCTGTTCTCAAGTATGCGCTTACCAATAAACAGCATTTAATTTTTGTTTACATAAATTCGTCTATAAAGTAACAACTGAATCTCGGACTAACAAACACCACAATTTGTAATTGTTATCACTAGGTTTGCTTAGTATATTTTTTCCCCTATAAGTTTTCATCTCTGTATTGTATATCTCTATATAAAGAATGTAAACAACCTAACAGTAGCTGTCATGGTTAGTTCATCAGATTGTTATTAGATGGCGCCTTGTATTTATTTTTATTGGCATCAACAGATAGCATTCCAAGAAAAAGTTTTTTCAATATTTTTAAAATCATTTTGATGAAGAAGTTCACGGAGATATATGGCGTTGCAAGGAACAAATATATTTGAGAAATAAGGTTAATCATAATTATAAATTAAGATGTGGGTTTATTGAAACGTAAAAAATGTCCACACATAACACAATATAAGTAAAAACTTGTATCGACTTAAAACAGAAAACATTTAAAAGTTATATTTTGATTCTAAATTAAGTAAAATTTTAAGAAAAGTATGGGTATGTACTCTATTACAATACATAGCTAACAAATAAAAGAAGTATTGTTAGACAAAAATAACAAAACCTAGTCTGTAATGCCTCAGGGATCGATATACATACGGGCGGTCTCGGGGCAAGGAAGGTAATATAATATTGATTAAAGACTTGAAACCAAAGAAAAGCAAAGAGTATTATGAGAACACGTCCAACTGGACAAGTATTCAACGAATCAGTATTCTCTCTGAATTTATATACTACTAGTTATACCCTACAGTTTCACCCATGTTAAATTTACCACACCAGCTCTCGACTGCGCCCCTGCGCACCTGTGTAGGCTACACTTCCCTTACTAACCTACAATTTGTCAGTTTGCCGTTCCTTACGGTCGCTGTGTAAAGTTATTGTGAACCTATTAAAAGACAAAATTATTCTATACTGCGTTTTTTATTCCCACGGAGTAAATTGACCATTACTTATGTCAAACTTGAAAATAATGTTACCACAATTATTTTTATTATGTTGTACTACCGTACATTTAACAGTACAATTATTTGAATCGTAAGATTTTCAAATTTTGAACTAAAATTATTATTTATTAATTGAAATATTTTGTGTTCATTCAAGACGGGTGTCATTTACTATTATCATTAGATAATTCAGGAATCTATGAAAAGTATATATGGAAAACAACTGTAAAAAGATAAAAAAAAAAAAAATGTTTTGGTTGGCTTACAATAGATGCGAATTTGTCACCCTTATTCGGTCCAAGTGAAGGGAAGAGCAGGGTTGAAGGGATCCAAGTTATTTGAACAAAATTTACCAATAGGTATGTTTGTATGGTTTTACAATTAGTACCGATTGGTGACATCACTGTTTTGAAAATACAATGAAATAGCAACACATGAAATGTCATGATAATCCGTGAGAATAAAAAACGCACTCTAGGTAACTAATATGATAGATTACTCTTAGATCAAACTAGCTAGAGTCTGGTCTAGTTTAGTCTATCTCGGAAGTAAAGATACAATTAAAAAAAAACACATTTGACTGCATAAGACATGTAACTAAGATATTTAACGAAGTTTTCGTCTGTAACCAAAAAACGTAAAAAAATCATTATATAAAAGGCTTTCTTTAAAAGACATAAAATATTAATTTGTATGAACATACGACAACCACTAATGTTAACCAAAGTTTCCGTGAAAGATGCTGCTCAAAAGCTTAATAAATTTTGGTGAAAATTTATAGTTAGGTAAGTAGGGAGTGTATCATCTCCCTTGCATTTTGTATTATTTCAGTGTGCCTTTAGAATGTTATTATCTGCCGTAACGTAAATAAAACCTATTTCTTTGAGAAATTACTTATGTACTTGGATTAATGACTAGTCTACGTTAAGCTCCAATCGCAGTCGACCATTTCTCTAACGGCCGTTTTCAATAACCTATCATTCCGTTGTTTCAGTTTCTAAAGATAAACAAATACAACTTATTCTACTTACTTTTTTTCAATAACCTATCAATGGATAGTTTTTCGTATCTACATAAAATGTTTCCATATCCATATCATATCATGCTTGAATAGATAAGAAGGAAGCCGATATCTGTCTTAAGTTAAAAATAGTACTTATTACAAATATGTACTAATAGGGGATAGTAAACTCAGATATGTTATTGAAAACGGCCGTAAGCTTTATGTAGATACAGTCATGGCATCAACTAACTTGTAACCCTTTGTTCTAAACTACCTCATTATCAATCGTGACAGCAACATATTTACACAAGGCTGGTGCCGTCTTTGCTCTGATATTTAATTTCAGATTAACTTCAGAAATATATTAGAATTATTCTGATCCGGTTAATTGACGTTCTACGTCAAACTTTCACTAACAATTTATTATTGGAAATTTTCTTTTATCACGGTCTACCTTCTTGTTTGTGAACTTGAACTTTATGTAGAATAATCTTCTTAGGTATCGAAGTTTTTTTTTCGAAAAAAGGTTCCAATTATTATATTATAGCCTCTACCTTTTGTAGTGATCATTTATATTATTCCTCATAAGTGCGCAATGCTTTTGTATATAATATTTGTAACTGGTTTCTCGGAAAGGGCTCCAACGATTTGGATGAAGCTTTGTGTTTTGATCTAGACACTTGACACTAGTGTTTTGAACGGAATGGCGAGCGGTATTGTACATTTCAAATTTAGCCAGATAGGTGTTTTTACCTTTTCTTTTTGAAGTGATAGCTTCATAGGGGATGGTAAACCGCTTCGTAACGTAACGCGTTACGGCGCCAATCTGTCTGGCTTCCCTTCTCTACTCAGTGTTCTAATGTACATATTCAAGAATTATAGCTAAGGACAAAATATATTTTATAATCAATAAAAGATTTGATTAATAAATAACCTTTACTCACATTATCATATTAGTATACATAATGTTTAAGTAATAACCTAAGCTTTTCTCAAGTGAAACAATTTCAATATTAAATAGTTCAACTTAGATTAGTTTAAGTTATAACTTCTGTCGAGCGACTCGGACCCACATGTTTTTTTGTAACACATCGAGCGCATATTTCATTTTCAGCGCATTTTTTTGTGGCAGCATCATATCTCTCTAAATTCTTTATCAAAGGTAATGATTCAAATATAATTTTAAAGCTTACGTTGCCCGCTATTGATGACTAACTTCATGATGTTGTTGGCACGCGGTATAAAATTTTGGAGTTATTTTTATTTTGTTACGCCAAAGAAGAATAATTTCTTACGTACGTACATACTCGTTAGTACAAACAATTATTATTTTCCTTAAGATCTGGGTAATTATGTCTATACTATGTATTTAGATAATCTTAATACTTACGTATTTTGATAAACGGTATTTTATTAAAGAGTTTATCAATATAATTATGTATGTATAGATCTGGAGTAGCTCAGTGGTAGCTTGTACGGTCGCGTCGATCGACGTGAATTCGAATCCCTGCGATGAGTCTGAGCTTTCGGTGAAGGAAAATATCGTGATCGATGCCCGTCTGGCGAGCTACCGCCCTCAAGTTAAAAATCTGAGGCGTATGCCTGTTTGCTGTTTTTGGTATTAAAAAAGTTATAATTCTAATTAACTTTTACACTACATCTACCACAATATAAAAGAATACATAATTCAAGTTTTAATAAATAAAACAAATAAGCCGATCGAAACGAACCTGAAAACCCAAGATTAATCGTCTTATGGGGAACGGGCGTCTGTTGCGCATTTTTATACTACTGTAATGTTTTTTTGTGACAAGGCTAACGTTATACA
This sequence comes from Saturnia japonica, assembly GCA_033032175.1. Taxonomy (NCBI): domain Eukaryota; kingdom Metazoa; phylum Arthropoda; class Insecta; order Lepidoptera; family Saturniidae; genus Saturnia; species Saturnia japonica. The sequence continues at coordinate 8,868,209 of CM065324.1, read as the reverse complement.
TTATTTTATATTTACGTATATATTAGTACATACGTCAAAATAAAAACCCTATTAGCGACGCTATTACACGCCCGTCCGGGCTCTAGTTGTATGTAATGGATAAAATAGGTCGACATAGGCAGAAAAAAGAAATAGTTTTAAATAGGTAACTATTTAGATAACTGAACTGGTCCAACTGATGAAAAAAAACTGATTATTTTTAATAATATCGAATAACTTTATAATTTCATGCCAAAATGTTTATTATTAGGTACCCGACTACGAAAAAGGAGCGTTATGTTTTGCGAGCGTATGTAATGTATGTCTATTTCTTTGGTATGCTCTATATATTTATTTATTTTCGTTTCGGCAGTAGAATTTTACTTGAATCTGAGACATAATCTTCTAACATAACTTTTAAATATTAAACACTAGCTGTGAGCGCAGCTCCGCACGCGTTAACTACAAAATTATTATTTATGAAGATATCGTGATTTTTTTTTTAGATAAGGACCTATCTACCTATTGGCAATATCTAAGAAGTAAAACACAGAAAAAAGAGATCAAAATCTATCCAATAGTTTTCGCGTGATGCGCGCACAACGGCTAAACTCGCACCGCGTGACAGCGACGACTGGCGATGGATTTCTAATCTCTCGGTGGCCATCGTTTTTGGATTGCATCAAAAATATAAATAAATTATTAAAATTTATTAACGCCAATATTTATAACTTATAATAGCGGCACGCTATGATGGTCATTTTGACACATTACAATAGTGACGTGGCAATATTGACGAAATCCACAACATACCTATAATACCTATCACGCCTGTATTCGCCGAAGGGTTAGGCAGAGGTGTACTAATTGTACACCCAAAATTCGCCGAGTATATTTTTAGGTCCTATGCAATAGGGGGCGAACCTATTGCCATTAATCGGCCACGAAACCAAACTCCGAGCTGCCACTGAGAATTTCTTAGGAAAAGCCCAATAACACTTTGCTCGACCTGGGATTGGAACCCAAGACCTCGCTCATAGCAGTCGCGTTTACGACCACTAGGCTAACGAGGCAGTAATCCACAACAAATGGCGTAATCAGAGACCGCATTAACGAGCAAGGATCAACAGTAATGCAGTATCAATATCAGAAAACCAAAGTCAGGTCAAGGCTATATCACATTCACAGTGGCATTCACAGTTTGTTCTTTTCGAAGCAACGTCGAGTCAAAACTGCTTTGTTTGCATTGAGCATTGAGGCGAGTTTGCCGTTTGTAGTACTTATGCTGGCTAGCAATCCTATATGTGACGATCGTATTAAATAACATTTTTCGTTTATTTCGAATTTAAAAAAAAAACACATGCCGAGTTGTGTGGTATATAAGTACACTAATAATTATAATCCATTAAGGATTCCGTCAAACGGCGCTGTTTTTTGTTAGTAAAAACGTGAAAAGAGTAGTTCGCGGGACCATATTCTATAGTTGAACTATGGCACATATAGTATATAAATCTGTGTAATAAATTAATTTTGTGTCCTAAAATTATACATTCGATAAATTTTATGACTAACTGTGCATGTCACAACACGAATGCCAGCAACGAAAACATTATATATAAAAACGATTTTATTTTTAACAGAATACATAATTAATAATCTACTTACAGTTTATATTTTTGTTGTTTTTTAAACATTATTTAGGTTTACCAGAATACCTGCCATTGAAAAGAAATAGATACGCAATACAAACAATTATTAAAGTAAATTTAAGTAGAGGACTATTACACGATTATATTATAGGTATTTTAACGATCCTTACCGCATAAATAGTTTTGCTTTTACAAATTTTCCATTAATATTTTAAATTAATTTTAATATTAATATGAGTCTTTGTATTAAATTATTATATGGCCGGTCACGGGGCGTCGTGATATACAGCATAATTTGCATATTTTATGGTTTTTATGACAGTATCATATATATTACCCCTCAATGTTTTTTCCTGGCAACGCCATGTCTCCGTTAATTCTTCATCAAAATTAATTATTCAAACATTATTATAAAGCTTATGTTTTCCGTTATTGACGATACATCTCAATTTATTCAGCGTGTATATATAATTTATTTAAAACCACTACAACAATACTTCAATTATGTAACGAAACTGAAATCTGAAATTCTTTGGGGCAGCACGGCTGCCAAGTTCAGACGTAAAATAAGTTAATTGGATTTTTGGATGTCTGATGTTTTAGAAGTTTTATACATGTGTGTGTGGATAGCCTTTTGAAAAGTTTTTTGAACCTCCAATGATCCAGGGCATCCAAACAATGCATTTTTAAAATATAAAACGAATGTTCAAGGATGTGGAATTTGTTGTCGATTTTGATAACTCTATAGGATAACAATTTGTTATCTATAGCTTTTATTTATATGATCAGCCTGTGGCAGAATGTGAATAATATATATATATAAATAATCTTTCAGCGAAAGTAACTATTTTAAGGGTAAAACATAAATCATTTGAAATTAAAAAGAAGGTTTAAAAACGAAAAGAAAACTAACAGAAAAACGAGTAATAAAATTCTTCAGTCAGAGATTGCATATTTACTTAAACTAGCAATCGCTGTAAGGTTGATATTCGACCAGTGACTTTTTGATCATATACTATTTTCTGTTTGACATTTCCAGTATTCATGAACCTAAGCAATGAGTATTATCAACATATTTTGGGGAGCCTAAGTTCAATGACACTGGTCGGGGTAGAATTCGCAGTATTCATTTATTTAATTTAATATATTTGTAACAGATATTATAAATAAATTTTAGCTTTCTGCACTCCTTCTCCATATAAACTTTAACCATGCCAAATCTCATAGTCTTCCGTGCCCGCAATACGCTTAAAAAGGGGTAGAAAACTTTTGTTCACGTGTTAATATATAGAAGATATCTGGGCGATTGAGCTTTACTCGTTATCTTAAAAAAAGAAAAATATCTATCTGGGTAAACTTGGAATGTAAAGCATTTTCTAAATACCAAATTTCATCCGAATCGTTGGAGCAGTTTTCGAGAAATCATTTATATATACATATAGGTATATACAAGAATTGCCCACTTAATAGTTTTAAATTAAATAGTTCAAAACATACATATATTTAATATACCTACAGATGAACAACAAAATATATTTACAATTTAAGTAGAAACTGAAAGAATGATAGATTGATCAACCAAATAGGTATTTGTAGATATATAATTATTAATATATCATTAGCACTTGACCTTAAAGAATAATACAATATCCAAATGAAAAAGACTCAAACATAAACGACTGGAATATTAACCTACACCAGAAAACTCTAGAATACATGCATACATACATACCTTTATGTTAATTAACAAATAGAAAAGCCGGTGTTTTCAAAATACTTATTAAACTGTAACTATCTATGCTAATCATAATAAAATATTATAAAAAATATCCCATTATACGGTGTTAAACTAGAAAGCCACCCTTATCTCTCAATGCCATAAAAACAAGAACGCAAACAGTACTCACATGGCCGATTTTCGCCCACGCAAGTTCTTATCGCAACGTCAAAACGATATGCAACACGAATATATTAACAATGGCCTAGAGAACATCGAATTATGCACATGAAGCTCGTTTCTTATAATCAGAATATAATTATAGTTTACAAAGAAGAGAAAACCTTGAAACGTACCTGTATTTTGAGTTGCCATTATATTAGATGCCACGGAGAATGGAGCATAATTTTCCCGGGAAATTTTCACATTTCACCGGGTATTTGATGCTATATTAAATACTTATATAAAAACGTGTTTTAAATGTAAGTTGTTGGCTTGGAAGAGGTTTGTTTTGTGGAAAAATCGATTTGACGCCGCGCCGCGCGCATTGGACCACTACGGGTGAGTGTAGAGCCGTCGCTACTCGGAGTGCCATGCCGCGGCCGCTTACCGCGATCGTAGCCCGTAGCCTATCCTTTTGTACCTACTTAGGTATATGCCAGCTGATAGATACCTACAAGTACATAGAATTGATTTCTTCCCTGTCTCGTTTTTAATGTTACTCGTTTAATTTTGCCTTGTTATTAAATCTATTTAATGGTCATCCTATTTATCATCATACCATGTCCCTACTGTTAGGCAGTAAGCATGAACCACTTAACTCAGTCCTTTTAAACAGTTTTCTCTTTTTTCAGATTCGTCAAGCGCTGCTTGTATCCGCGTCAGTTCTCATATTTCATTTTAAGCCCTACAGGAGTTTTTGGCGGGATTATAATATCATGTGGTTTTAAACCGACTTAAAAAAAGACCTAGGTTACTCAATTCGAATGTGAATTTTCTTTTTTATAGATATTCAGCCACAACTTCTTTGTGTATAAACCGATTTGGATGATTCTTATTTTGTTTGATAGAGGATACCTCAAAGATGTTCCCAAGTTAATTTCATTAGCATTGGACCTTCAACTTTAAAGATACACCAGGGAACTCTTGAAAAACATTGAACTTGGTTCTCTTTTTTGTTAAAAACTACCTTGTAAATTTAGTTATTAATTACGTCATGTGGCTCTATATTATATAATATTGGTGGCATTTTACGTAAATTAGATTAGTCATTGTGTTGTTGGTGAATTATAAATAAAAACTAGAATCATGAATTTGAAGTTGCCACAAAAACTTACTTGAGAGTTTTAACAAGAGAGCCACCCACCATCTTGTTATTCAAGTATTTATGAACCCTGAAGATTAAAAAAATATTCTACCCACGTGACATAATGTGTGTAATTGTGTATAAAAACACGTTATTAAATTATAATAATAAGAAGAAAAATCCTACATTTTTGTTTTAATTTTAGTTTTATCCATTAGAATTTCGATCATTACGTGCATTTGCCTTATTAGCCTAGTGGCCGTAAGCGCGACTGATATGTTCGAGGTCCTGGGTTCGATTCCCAGATCAAGCAAAGTGTTATCGAGTTTTTCTATGAAATTCTCAGTAGCAGCTCGGAGTTTGGCTTTGTGCGCAATTAATAGCAAGAGACTCGCGCCCCCTATTACATGAAACTTTAAAATAATTCCCAGCAAACTGTGTCTGCCTAACCCTTTGGGGATAAAGGCTAGATAGTATGTTAATATTATGTATGTAATATGTACCTGCATGTATTTAAAACACGGAAAAAAACATGTCGAACCCTGGTGTCTTGCGATATGTGATGCTGTTAGAAAAACAAATGTAGGTCTGCTATGAATCTGTGCAAAAATATCCACAATCGACGTTAATACCAATATCGATTTCCAGAAGGGTCAATGTCCCGATCCCCTTTTATTTATTTCTCGAAATCGTTCCTGAATATACTCTATTGACACCGGCCTCGCTTTGATATACGCCGCTTTTGTTTCGGTGTTTATGTAGAACATTCCATCCCCTTTTATAATCTATAAATACCTTTATCACTGTCCTAGTCCCAGTAGTTTGGGCTGCGCATTGATATGTCAGTCAGTTAGTCAGTCAGTTATCTATCTATACAATAAAAAAAATGAATTGCCTGTTTGTAATGTAAAAATAACAGTTTTTTAGTAAATGCATATGAAAGTACATACGATACCTTTAACATAAAGCCTATTTTTTAAATTTTTGTCTATCTGTCTGTTTGTTCCGAGTAATCTCCGAAATGGTTATGTACCGATTTTGACGGGACTTTCACTGGTAAATAGCTGAATTTATAGGAAGTAACTTAGGCTACCTACTTCTATTTTAGAAAAAGAATTAGGTTTCCGTACAATTAAAAAAACTGGTCATTGTTAGTCAATTCGGGCGCTTAAATGGCTTACGCTGAGTAAACCATAAGAGATCTAGTAAATTAATGTACAACAAATTGTAGGCGTTAAAAAGACCTATAAAAAAGTCACGGAGAGTATACATCTATCTTCTAAGAAACACCCACAATAAGCATTTTTGTCTTTAAATTAGTCTGGAGCGGAGGAACAAGACTCGCGCGGGCATTCTGTAGTCCACGTGAGCGAAGCCACGGGCACAGCTAGTTCTTTTATATAATTCGTATGCGGGTGGGTGCATTTTGTACTGTAGGTGAGCGCTAAGGAATGATTTTTGGAAATTCAACTCTTAAGGTTTCAAAAGGATATGATAAAAGTTTGTATGAAAATCCGTCATTTTTGAAGATAGATCTATGAAAACTGGTATCTATCAATTTAGTTAGAAAGTAAAAAAGGAGTGTCTCATAGCTTTTTTTTAATTTAATACCTAAGGAAATTTTGTGTAATACATTTTCTTATTTTAAAGGTTTCTGTGCCTCAAAAGGAAAAAAGGAACCCTTATAGGATCACTTTTTCTCAGGAGTAGAGTGGAGGTATCAAGTTAAAATTAATGTCAAAATCTTGTGGTCTGCAATCCTTTAAAGCTATGAAAAAATGAAACTTCTAAGTCAATGCAATCAAACGATACGGCTCTTTGTGCCGCATTTTTTCAATATTACGAAGAGAATAAAAACCTGTATAGTACTTCCATTTGACCTAGAATCATTAAAATTTGTCAAGAAGCAATGTCTTGTGGCACACGTATACGAAAAAAATCCGAAAACTGTACATTTGTAGTTACAACAGTAAAAAAATGTTATTTGTTGGTAGCAGTTGTTATCAGTTGGTAAACTGACCGCGGCTTTTTTTTATGTATGGGGACAACAGCTTTTTAACGACATAGTTAAGTTTGTCCATAAAATAAAATAGCTCCACCTTTCGAGTATAGGTGGTATCATTAAGTAACTTTTGCAATTAAGGCAGTTTTTGTAACTTTTGCAGGTATTGAGATAATTGTTATTATAGACTGATTCATATAATCTAAACTGTTTATAAATTCGCCCATATAAACTACTAGCTCTTTCTTAAAGAAACACGTTGAACGTCAAATTAAACACGTTATAACAAATGAAATCTAAAACTTTCGAGTTAAATCTTGATTTCTTTTAGCATGCCACGATACTCTGTAGTGTCATGATAAATTCGTACTTAGAACATACAAGATAGATTAGATTGTCTTACATGTCTATAAATATTTTCATGACTTGTTAATAACTCATTAAAATTTGTATCTGTTTGACAATTGAATGTAATTTTAATTGTAAGGATTCCGTGTGGAATAGTTATAAAAATTTACGATGATTACTATTGATTATAAGCTATAATTTTACTAACTAATCTAACCATTCAATCACCAATACTTACTACAAACAGCTCGATCCCACAAGGTAGTGTACTTGTATACTATTTTTAATATACATAAACGATTTGCCTAAAATCTCGGATAAAATGAGTACACTGTTTGCTGATGACGTGTCAATACTTTTTAAACGTTCAACTAACTTAGATATATAAAACACATTTAATAACGTTAAAAAATGGCTTGTAGATCACAATCTTGAAATAAATATAAAAAAAAAAAAAAAAAAAAATTAATACAATTTCGGCCCTATCAAAGGAAACCCATAGACCTGAAAACAGTTCAGAATAGATGTAGTATACACGAAGTAGAAGAATTTAATTTATTACGAATAAATACAGATACACATATTAACTGAGAGCCATATTGCAAAAATGAAAAGTAAACTGTCGCAATTCGCGTATGGCTTAGGGATTTTAAAATCGAATACGAATATGGAGTGCGCTCAGACTGTATACTACGCATACGCATATTCGTGGCTCAGATACGGTGTTTTATTATGGAGACATAGTACAGAAGCACGCCAATTAGTTAATCGTCATGCAAAAAAAAATGTTAGCGTATTTTAGTTAACATCCAAACGTCGGATAGTTGCAGACCTTATTTTAAGAAACTGAAAACGTTAACCTTGCAGTGTATATATATTTATACTAGACATAGCAATATTCGTTAGACAGCACCCAGAAATATTTAACGAATATTATAGAAGCCATCGTCGGAAAAATAAGCTCATCCCCCCAGAACCCTGATTAGAAATATACAAGAACAGTCCTTAGTACAGAGCCATTACCGTGTTCAATAAAATTCCAGATAATATCAGAGAAGAAAATGCGAAAAAGTATATTTAAAAACGAATTTAAAACCTATCTGATGAATAAATCTTTCTACTCATTAGCAGAATTTATGAATGATTGATATAACTCTCCAGTATATACTATATTTATCTATGGACATAACCACATACAACAATTTTTAAGAATAATTTTGAACAAAGATGAAACGGATATACGGTAACTATCTGGTATCCGGGCTACCAGGCCTTGTTTTCACTATCCGGCCGGATACCGTATAGTAATTCAGTATCCGGCCGGATACCGTATAGTAATTCAGTATCCGGTCGGATTCCAGATAGTAAAATTTAAAAAATTCTCATGATTTTACACAAGGTAAAACATACCACAATAGGTTTACACACAGTATACCGTTTATTTTTATAATTGCACGTCAAAAATGTTTGTTTTATTAATTACTTTAGCTTATTTCCGATCTCGTTCACCGCGCCAGTATTTAAATCAAACTAATCGCGTCATGTAACGAGATAAAGGGCTGAATATCCGGTAGCCGGATATCCGACGCTCCGGCTTCGTAACTTGCCGAATATCCGGTATCCAGCCAAACCATTAACTGTTTCATCTCTAATTTTGACATTAATATATATAATATTAATAATATTAAGTTTAGATAGGTAATAAATATTTGACATGATGATTAGAGAGATAAATGACCAATATAAATAAATGTATGACAATGACACAAACAAATTTTATGTATAAATAAAGAAATAATTAATAAGTTAGATAAATAAAAATTTATAAAATGTATGTTTGAAAAGCAAATGTAATAATTTGCCATACCCTATTCAGGGTCCATGTATTCGGATACATTATGATATAACAACAAATGTACATACAAAATGCAAATGGATATATAAATAATGTTTTTTTCTTTTTGGTAATTGTGTAAAGATGTTGTAGCGATGGATGCATGAGCACGCTACCGTTTCGGTGGACGTTTAAAAAACTTTATTACGTAAAATATTTTAATTTAAATGTAATACAATTATTTTCGATTACAATTGCTAACTAACGGCTGTGACCTTTACATAGTCTGTGCGGCTGTGCGTTGTTCACGTCACGCGTTAGGTTCATTCCGAAACATGCCTTTAGCCATCTTGGAGTTTTTTCCCCGAAACAGATGTACTGACCTCTTTTGAAGAATTGATAAAATCGGTTCACCACCGGTGAGACGAAGTTATCGCATTACGTATAAATAAAACATAAACGTTGGCCGCCACTGGACGTCCGGCAGATGTGACACATCTTAGTGTTTTTTTTTTTAAAGTTTGAGTGCGTTCCTGCTCCGACACACGACTGGAATTTATTCCTTAAATGCGATTGTCTTTGAATAAGCAATAAGCAAAGAGGTGATTGATTGATTGACTGACTGTACCTGTACCTTTACCTGATAAATAAATATACTGGGTGATTCCGAAACATGACAAACCAAAAGAAAATCACTGTGAAGATGTTTATTTTATTACTATGTGTATGGTTGTCACCATCCTTACCAACCGTTTTTAATCTATCTGTGGCGACTTATCTCAATAAATAGTTCTTACTTCAGCCACATTCTATTTTGTTTATGATAGACTGGCTGACTTTCAGATCTTGAAAAAGATAAAGAAGACATCTGTCACTGACTGAGAAGAAGATATATTATTCTGTAATCGGTTACGAGCGACAAAATAAATACAGCAATAATTCAAACGCTGAGCTGCATTTTTGATTAATAGGATCGGCCAAACGATCCTATATAACCATGTTTTAACATGACATTTTGAAATGATCTATTAATTTGTATATTAACAAAACGAACTTGGCTCCACACCGCCAAAGTTGGGCCATAGCGTCGCCACGCCAACATCCGCCAACATGGGGTCCAACAACTAGTCTGACCCACGACATTAGATGTTTTACATCAATAACAAAGGGAAAATATATACTTACCTTTTTTGTAATTCGTACAAAAAAATAACTGAATATACCACAGTACAATAAAGGCTTTTTAACCAAAAAAATAAAATAAGAAGAAATTGTAACTTTGGCAGAATGAATGCAATTTTTCAAGTACGAAACGTAACTTTCGGGTCCAAGAACCTGGCGACAGTGGCGACACAATGTTAGTTTCATTATTTTCATAAATTTTTGATTGTTCCTAGTTCATTGTTGACAAAATTGTTGTCAAAATCGATTTGGGATGTTTTGGTAGATTATTAATTTACCAATTATTTATTTAGAGGGTACCTAATTTTAGTAGTAGGTACCAATTACTAAATACGAAACGAGTAAACAAAATATTGTTTCTACTAAATCAGAAATGCGAGATACAAAAATGAGTACCCATCTATCAGGCGGTCGACTCAATGTTGCTTTGGTACAAGAAACAATGAGAACTGAACTTCATAACTTATTGCAGTTATATCAGGGCCCGAAAGTGAGTAATTTTTAATGTTTCATGTAATATCACATTTCATTCTTGAACTCTGTAGGACCGTACTTGTAAGCTTGCTTAGGATGTTGTGAGTTATTTTGCTATAAATGAATATAAAAGCGTATAATAATCTATAACAATAAATAGCTATTCTTCTAGCTAGCTTCTTCATGTCAATACATAGATGTCACCAACAGAAAGAGAAACACATTTTTTATCAATATTTTTTTTTTATTATTAGGTAATAATATGGGATGATTGGCTTACTAGGCCAGTGGGATTAGTTGCTCAAACCTCTTTTCTAAAAGATCATGAGATGACTAACATGTTCCCACTTCGCCCCGGGAATCTGCCAAATATATCTGTCCAGCACATAATATTTATTACCAGACCAAAACTACCATTAATGGATCTAGTTGCTGACTATGTAAACTCAATAAGGTAAGTGCTCTTATAACAAGATATTAAATATAACCTACATTACATATTAATTTAGAGTTATATTCAGATTAATTTAAACTATGTTGTTATAATTACTATAGAATACATGAGGAAACTGCCATAATATATTCACAAACATGGGCATAGCCAGGTACAGGGGGGGGGGGGGGGGGGGGGGGCAAGTGCCTCTCTCCCCAGCTAGAGATTGATAAGTGGGTGGTCATGAAAGGAAGAGTAAATAATTTTGTCAAGCTAATATTTAAACCAAAATCACATTAACTTTCCCTTACTATGCTCCACAATAAGCCCATTTTCACAATAATAATGATCAGAACCTAACAGTATTACTGCCCAGTTTACACATAACCATGTTATTACAAATTAAAATAGTTCACATAAAAAATTTGAACAATTTTTATCATTTTTAGATTAATTCAAATATATTCATAGTCTAAAAATGAGCTTTCACAAAAATAAAGTGTCCAAAAGTTATTATAAATTCTTGCTGCCATTTATGTTACTATCATGTAAATAAGTTTATTTTTTAATTTTATAAAAGCACATTTTCAAATTATGAATATGTTTGAATTTATTTAAAAAGCACATAGGCCACTCTGTTCCTCGTGGCCTAAATTATATCATAAAGTGGCAAATTTTATATCTAAAACTGCAAAAAAAAACATGAATACTGCACGACTGAGCTACTAACAATTGTCCACAGAGCTAAACAAACTAATCCAGTGTTACTGCATCTGTTCTTCTTACCAAGAAAAAGTGAATTATGTAAGATTCACCTCACCAACAGAGGTGTTATCAATTATCTATCAATTCATGAATTCAAATGTGACATCATACCGTTTGATAGTGACGTCATGTCATTGGAATTGCAAAATGATTTCAGGTGAGTATTAGATTTAGTAGAAGTTCCTTTTTTATACAACTAAGGTAGCAAACAAATGTACAGCCCACCTGGTGATAAGCAGTAATCGTAGCTCATGGACTCTTGATTAATACCAGAGGTATCACTTTTGTGTTGCCAAGCTTCAACCCCCTTCCTCATGTAGCGCTCTCAAAACCTTACTCACTGTAGGAACAAAGCACAAAGTTATTTGGCTGAGATCTTGTATAGGGAGGAGGTATTCTATCAGTCAGGCTGCCCCAAGTATAAAGAAGTTTACAAAGAGATTTGAAATGTAAAATTAATATTTTAAGTTTTTTTTCCATCTGACTAAATGTTAGCCTTAAAAGCCCTGAAGCCTTTTAAAGTTTTACCGGGCTTGGGATGAGCCCTGTAGGTACTCAGCCATAATCCTTTTAAGTATGTATCACAAGGATTTATATAATACTCTATTTACAGGGAAAATTACTTAGAAGGTGATACAACATGCATATATGATTCAGCTCAAGCTCTAAGAACTATACAACAACTGTATGGTACTATACCACGTGTCCTTGGCAAGGGACACGCTGCTAAGCAGGTAACAATATCTGTATATTAATATAGGAGGAGAAAACTTCGGACTCCTTTTGAAGTGTATTGTGCATAAGAAGCACCATGAAATTTAGTATGGTTAAATTTTATATGGAGGAGTGGAGAAAACTAAAATTTATGGATAATATGTGTTACCTGATACATTAAATTAAGTTTAATACTGCAAACACTACCGTGAACAGTGCCATTGAATTTAGACCCCCAAAACATTGACATGGACACTCAGTGAAAAGTGACAGCAAGTGATATAATATTTACTGCAAATATAAACAGATATAGATAAATATAACAGATATACATAAATAGATACAGATATAGGTAAAATAGTCTCTAATCAAAAAGTTGCTGGTGGAATTTCAGCCATTGGGTGACCGCAAAATTTTTATAATTCAAAAGTATTCTAGTTATAAACCTGAGTTTTGAATTTTACAGGTACTTTTCATTGAATGATATGATACAAAATATGTTATGCAAAATCAGGGATTTATAGGACCAACAATTTTATGTAATAAATTAATAATGAAATATGTAATGAAGACAGTATTACATTTTTATAAATACACAATATTTATTACTAAATACACAGGTATGGGATCTTCTATACCGGCTGAACAAGGAGGAACAGGGCTCTGACAGTAAAAGTGCAACTACATCTTGCATAGATTACTTACTATTGCTTGACAGAGCTGTAGATTTCACAAGTGTAATGGCAACACAACTCACCTATGAAGGTCTAATTGGTATGTCAAATGTTACTCTTGCAAAAGAAATTACAGAGTGAAAAATATCATTTTATTAACAATTTTATAATACTATTAATGTCTTGATTATTTATAAAATTAATTATTCTTTTACACAGAATAATAAATTTCTAGATTCTTAATCAAATTTTACTAAATTGCATAACATTTGACAGTTACTTATCCCTCTACTGGGGAAAAATCATGAATTGAAAAAATCAATTTTTTAAATTACTAAACTTACATTAATTTAATTCCTGGAAAATTAAAATCCAAAATTTTTTTTATTAAGAATCGAATATACATTATTAACTTTTGGATTTTTGTTTTCTGTTCACCAAAAGTACTATTTTGCACATTGTATATAACACAGTATGTACACAGGTAGTTATATCAACCAGCAAATTTCATAAGGCCCACATAACCAAAGCTTTTATGCATTAATTTAGTCTAATTTAACAAAAAAGGGAATGAAAGATTGTAGGTCTTGTAATAATCCATTGAATAATTGGTTGACATAGAATAACCCATAATCAATAACAATAGTTCTCAGTTTCAAGCCAACAAATTTTATCTAAATGCATATTTTAAATGAAAATTGTACATTACAGATGAAATTTATGGCATAAAAAGTGGCACAGCAACTTTCCCAGGTCACAAATTCGTTAGCCCAGATGATCCAAATCCTGAAGTGACAGCATTGGATAAGAAACGAGTACTTCTCAATTCCAGTGAAGAACTCTTTGCTGACCTACGTGATTGTAACTTTACTTCGGTGGGTAAAATGATTAAATACTACTAACATGGACAAAAATAAGTGTGTGCTTAGAGGGTTCAGTTCCCACTCTCTTAGCTTACGCTGAAATACTAATATTCGCCAAATATTCACTTTTTTACCAAAAAACTATAGAACTAAAGTGTAAAAACTAAAAATAAAACCCAAGTAGAAATAATTTAAATTAAAACTTACAAAATTTGCAGTAATTTATTTTGGTAAAAGATAATAATGACAATTACTAATAAAATAACATGATAATATAACATTATCCAATACGTAAGTAGGTAACCCAAGAAACACATTCAGATGGAAGCCCTAGTGTGCATTTTATCTATCGAGCGACTGTAGGAAATTATTGCAAGAACACTGCCGAGACATCATACTATTTACTTTAGTATACTGTGTAGTGTAGTGACGTAATTACAAGCTACCTCGTTTCCGCCAACGTCTGGCTCATATAGAACGGTCGCGCACGAACTCGTACGACTATAAGTGCTTGTTCACGTTGACTCGCGGGCGCGGTGGTGAACGCGGTCAAGAAATATCAAACACACAGCATAATATGCAAGTATTTACGTACAAAACGCAGGTACGACGAGAGTAGCGGGCACGCTAGCCAATGGTGCGTGCGGCGCGCTCGCGGTTAGAAACTTTTGATGTTGTTTGTGTGTGTTCACGTCGAACTAGCGGCGTTGCTTGTGATTCACTCGCGACGTCACGTAAGTTCAACCAGTTTGAACTTGTCGCTAGAAACGATAGCAAATTTTCATAAATTTAAATCTCACTCCTTATTGAATCTAGTATGTAATCAAAACAGTTGACAGTCATACTGTGGTATATACAAAAAAAATTGGAGGATATTCTCTCAAATTACTATATAATGTATGAAATTCACCATACCATTATCTTTCTTTATTAATTTCATGCACATCAATTCCAATTTTTGTCGTCTCCTACTTTAGGTATGAATTTTGGATTAAAAATAAAAGGTCGTCGTCGTCCATCTTTTCAAACCTCCGACAACATGTAACACTCGCTCAAACGCCTGGCGGTCAATGTGAACACGTGCTCGCCACTTCGGCCGCGCCTGGACCCGTCACCGCGCCCGCGCGTTCCTACGTGAACAAGCACTAATAGCTATGGTATTCGTGAATTTTCACAATTTGTGGGCGTGAGAATACGACCGTAAGAGATTATGTACCAATGAAAAAATGAAAACGAATCAAACTAATCAGGAACCGAAATAAAGAACTATTATGAATTCACATATTTATTGTGTTAAATGTACCAAAATTTATTGTTAGGTTAGAGCGAGGGTCCAAAAAAAGTTAGAAGCTTTATAACTTGGTGTAAATTGTTTCCACAAATCAAAATTAATGTGATTTGTATAAATTATACCAATTCCATTTCTTTATTTTCTCGATGACAGCTCCTGTGAAAACTTGAACGAGCATCTTATTTACATTATGTATGCATTTTTAATAAAAATATGAATCTTACACACGTACAAGGTTATACCAGAGTCGGAGAAACTGATAGGGATGGAACTATATCGATAAACAGAACACGATAACAGACCCGATATTTTTTTACAAAATTTAAGAAACTAAACTACTGCCGGATACTTTTGTACAAATTTATTAACTAATATTATATTTCATTACAAGATGTTACACGTATTAATTCTTGATTGATAATGCCAACTTCTTCAAAATTTTCGAAACTGTTGTAAAATAAGTAGGTACTCGACAATGAAACGAAATAATTATAACGACAGGTAATATTTATTTATTTATTTTAATCAAAATCTGATGAATCGTCACTACTTATTTCATATCGATATTCATTCAGATCGATGTAATTACTTATTTGGTCACAACACTACAACTATCAAATTAGAACTTCTTGGAAATAATATAATATTATAAAATTTTGAAATAGCTCTTAAAAACTTGATGTTTACACCTTATATTATGTGATCTATCGCCTTTCATAGAGTCAAGAGACTAAAGTGTATGACATGCTGTGAAGTAAAAGCTAATATTGAAAAATTGATAGAATGCTTTAAAAAAAATGTCATCAATTTATACAGATCCCACATATTTTGTAGGTTGGAGCAACGCTTTCAAAAAAAGCCCAGATTATCAAAGCTCAATTGGATGAAAGACACAAAAACAAATCTGTGCAAGAGATTAAGCATTTTGTTTCAAGGCTGCCACAATTATTGGCTAATAAGCAATCACTAGCGACACACACAGCGATTGCAGAATATATTAAAGAGGTAAATTAAAAACGATCAAAATAAGTAACTTTATGTCTTAAGGCAGTGGTTCCCAAAGTGGTTGCCATGGAGAGAAAGCAGGAACACCGCAATGCTATCCTAATGTTATCTCTTCTCCGGAAACTAAGTGATTATACTTTTAAGAGAATAGAAAACAGAGCTGGTAGAAACTGAAAATTCTAACATGTACTTAACCCTAAGGCTGTCTGCTCACTAAAGCAAGCAGACCTGTGGAAATTTCGACCACTTAATCCTATTGCTCGAATTTTGATAGAAATGCAATTCTAATGGTCGAAATTTTCAGAACTCCACTTCAGTGGACAGCCAACCTTATATTGTGACTTGCTAAGAGATGTAGGGCACAAAGAATTTTTTAGGATTTATCTCTCTACTTGGGGCAGCCCGAATGTTAAAATAACTCTACCCTACAAAAGACCTCAGTCAAATAACCTTGTGTTGTGTTCCTGCGGTGAGTAGGGTTTCCAGAGCTCCTTGCGGAAGGGTTCAGGTTCATAAGTTTCAGGGTAAGGTATGGCCCAGAGAAATTTCTTTAGAAATTTTTCTATACTTGGGGTTGTCCGACTGGTTGAATACCTCCAACCTAGAGAAGTTCGCAGCCAAGTAACCTAGTGTTGTGTTCCTGCGGAGAGTAGGGTTTATAGAGTTCTTTTGGGTAAAGGGTGTTCAAGATCAGCAACGCGCTAGTGATACCTATGGTTCATATGGTACAAGTGTCCATACGCTACGGTAACCGCTTACCATCAGGCGGGTCATATGCTTGTATGCCACCTTAGTTGTATGAAAAAAAAACTTGTGAGGTTTATCATAATGTTAATGTCATTGTCACATATTTTGAGCAGGGTACCGTGACAAAAACTGAAAAAGTTTGGAAATAATAGGTTAAGTCTTAGTAACACAAGGGAATAAATTAACCACATTTACAATATGGAATGCTGTTGAAACTAAATTGTTGCAACATTTCAGACCACAGACAGATTTGAATTCCATGACACAATACAATGTGAGGAGGATTTTCTGAACTGTGTTGACAACGAAAAAGTGTGTCGTTACATTGAAGAGCTTATTGCACAAAAAGAGTCACTTACTAAGGTAAAATTATAAGATTACCTTTTTTACTAATAAGCCTTTATATAGACTGCAGCAATTATATGTACCATTTTGAATACTTTTCTGTACTTCCTAAAAAAATATGATTGAGAATATCTCTAGTGTTTATTAACAAATTGTAAACAGGCACGGCACACACACAACAATCCAAATTATTTATGTAATTTTAATTAATTTTTTCATTTAATTCTGTTTTATAATGTATTTCTGTGTTTTTATTTTACTATACCATTTAGTATAGGAAAAGTTAATGACTGGGACACAATCTATACTAGTACGGTCGTCAACACAATTATCATTATAACTAATTTTTAAAGAAATATAATATTCTAATTGTTTTTAGGTACTGCGGCTAATATGCTTGCAATGCGCGACAGGATCTGGTCTGAGGCCAAAAGTGTTGGAATATTACAAGCGGGAATTGGTCCAAGTATATGGTCTGAAAACTTGGCTTACAATATGCAATTTGGAGAAATGTGGTTTACTTAAAGCACAGCAAGGAACACGTCAGTATGCGATACTGAGGAAGGTATAAAATACACACCCAATTTAGTTTTTACAGCCTTTTATTTAACTTGCTTTGTTAGTAAGGGTCAAATCTTGCAGCTGAATTTTTAAACAAATATCACCAACCGATGAAGTCACAATTTTGCATACATGTTTAATTTGGATAACAATGCATGGATAGCTAAGTAGCGTCATTTTTAATCCAATATGTCGGACTCCCAAAATGACGGACCAGATATTTATGCTCCCCCATGGAATGGGTATCAAACGAAATGGGTTGTTGAGAAGTTATGCAAGGGCTATGCTGAATGTTTTTTATATTTTTTAGCCTTAATTCTATCTACATATGTAATTAAACTCTGTACTCAGATGTAAGTTTTCTTAAAATATTAAAATGAAAATGAAATAATTAGGTTAATAAGTTAGGTTTACATAAAATAATTTCAAAAGATTATGGCGGAAATAAGAAAGGGAGAAAGAGGAATTTAAAATAAATTAAATATAGACAAGACCTTACTTTAATAGGCATGATACTTTAGACACTCTATGTAAGTAAATAAATAAGCCTTGTTAACCAATTATTTGCTAAATTCTGTTTGTCCTGGTTTTTTGGACCAAATAAACGTTACTCGAAAAAACGCACAGACAAAATATATATTAATAAATTTGTAGTTCTGTCTGTACAGTTAATTTTTTGTACAGATTTCCCGACAGGCATTCTTTCTATATGAACGACACTGATCAAGAATATGCCTTTTTTTGTCTTTCTCTCTGTATTTCCAGATTTAACTCAAAAACGGCTTGACCGTTTGTTATGAAATTCCATACACGGGATATTTCTGTCATTGGTAAATTGATAGAGTATAAGATATTTCAATATTTCTTTTTATAAATCTTAAAAACCCGTTACTTCCAAAAAAAAAATACATCATAAGTATGTCATCCCATGAATGATGATGACACAAGAAATATTGCTAGTTTAAACGCACCTTATGTCAGTTAGCTTTTTCACCGTCGCTATATTTTTATCGTCGTTTATATCCAGTTTTCGGCGGTAATGTACCTACTTTTGTTCGATTGCAGCTTGACCACCATAATTTATGAACAGTAATTAAAACCATTATAGTGGTTCATAAAAATGACTTATACAAACCTATTCCTATCAAGTTACTTTTAAAAATAATCTGTAAAGTATAAGAAGGACTCTCACACCGAGAGTTCCGTTCCACCACACAAATATATTATAGTGTAATGTTTTTACCAAAAAAAAATTATTCCTTTCGGAATCCTTACACTTAGCCGGTTTTTTTATTATTATTTCTTGTTTTACTACATTATTATTTGCATTATAATCACGCCAAGTCAGAGGCTTATAATATGTATTTCTATTCGTAATATAGAACAAAACTTTGAAACATGTTTCATGTGTGGGGGAGAGGCTTCTTATTTGTCTTTTCGGTATTTTAATTATTTGTTAGTGTATCCGCCATAATATCTGTATTCTGGAATAATTTCGAATTACTACCTATTATTATTTATAAGATATAGCACACAGAAAGATAGCCAATTCTTAATTACGCTCTCGTACTTAATTATTAATTACATGCGCGTAATTCAATGCGCGATTATATGCAATATTTAATTGAATTTAAATCACTTCATTTAAATTACTTAATTTAATTAATTCAATTGAATTATATGCGATACTTAATTACGCGCAATTCTCTTGTAAAGGTGGGGGGAAGGACAGCGTTTCTTATAATAGGGTCCTTTTTTGAGAACGGTACAGGTACATAGGTTCTGTAAGGGACCTTTTTTTTTTTTTTTTTTCTTTTTGCGCTAGTTAGACTAATGCGCTAGTTAGTGTAGAAAAACCATTCCGATTAACAAATACACATATGCATGGTCCACTCCTTCCTCCCAGGAGGAGGGGAACGTGCATATAAGTATATATTAGTTAGCTCGAATTCTCATAAGATTAGGGAATTAGTTAGATCGCGACTTTTTCGCATTCGCGACGACCGCCCGAGCCGAGGTTCGGCCACTCTGGCACCCTCGTGCGGGTCGTCACAAACTTTCGCGGCTGAGTGCCCTAAGCGCTCGCCCCCAAGTCCGGTGAAGCTGTAAAAGCCGCAGCGGCTCTGTTTTAGGATAGGGCCCCTAAGGCTAACAGTGTAGTCAGTTCAAAATCAAATCAAAAGAACGGTACCTTAAAAACCGCATTGTGAGCGAACTTTATAATATACAGCGTGAGTTTAGCAATATAATAAGAATCCCTATACTGGGTACGGAATCTTTTAAACAATATAGTAAGGGAACTTTTTGGATTATTATTTTTTATTTTTTAGACTTTACACCTTACAATGGACGAATCGGAGATCAACGCAAAGGACAATAGTTATATGTCAAGCAAATACACACCATTAACAGTACGATTGAGCGAACACATTGCCAAGAACAAAGGATGGAACGGTGAGTCATTGTTTGCTAATATTGAAAACAACTGATAATACTTAATACCTACAATTATAAACACCAATGTCATAGTCGCTATGTTATAAAAATTCCTTATCAAGGCCAGAATATATAACGATAATAAACCTAAACTATTATTTCTAGTTTGCCCTAATTAGGTCAATTTGCAGCAATATCAACAACCTTCCTACCTCAACAGTAAATAGTAATGAATAATAACTTTTCGACATAATGAACATTAAAACTAACCTATAATTTTCAAGTGATATATGTAGTCTGTCGAATGAATGCCGAGTGATAAGTTGGCAGAAAATAAAATAAATTAGGTAATGTATTCCCATGTTAACTAGGAATACATTTTATTGATTATGATTACGTTTATTCACAATAATTTCGTTTACTATTTATTGAATACGTAAATCCCTAGTTGATCTGGGAATACACAACCAATTTTTTTTTATTTGGCAACAACTGTTACTCATATGTTTTGATTTTCATTTTCCCAGTACCAAGGTACCCAGTACTTTGCAATAGGTAAATGCTACGTAACTCCGTGAAGGTCTAAAATAATCATATAAAAATATGTAAAAAACTATATATTTTTAATATAGCTGCACAGCTGCACTCATAGAAATCTGTTGAATATTTTTGAGTCTGCGGGAAATAAATTCGTCATTACTGTTATAAAAAAGAATTAAAATCCTGTATTCATTAAAATTATATACATTATAAACATCGTTATTGTTGATTTAAGATTTGCTTATATCACTCCCTGGGCCAACAATTGATGAACAACAAACACTGCAACACCGTATGACCCGTCGAAACTCTGCATCCAGTGAGAACTCATCATCAATAGAGAACGCTCGTGTTATCCTGGTCTTCTTCATAGGAGGATGTACTTACAACGAGATATCTGCATTAAGAACTATCAGCCAACAGGAAGAGTCTAATGTTGAATTTGTTATATTGACCACAAAAATTATAAATGGCAACACATTCATTGAATCTCTCATGGAAACTGAATAGATTACTACCAGGAGTTTTGTGGTACTTTGTGACCGTGAACAATACTATCGGATGTCCGAAATTCGTACCCCATACAAATGTTTCGAATAATTTCAGATACATATGAAGTCAAATGTGAAACTGTCAAATACCAAAAAAATATTTAAAATATAACGAATAATTATCTAAAATAACTCATCTACAAATGTTCTAATCACACCTATTTTTCATCTAAATAATACTAATTTAACAATAGATTGTGAAATTTGTGTAACATTGTTTTTAACATAATTCTAATTACCTATTGAATTGGTCTTTAAAGTTCCATTTTTTCTAAACCATTTTGTTTTTAATTGACGCAGTATAAACTCGTGTTTTGATAAGCTTGATGAGTAATATTATGTGCGATAAAATTAGTTTATCGGTGTATTTGCTAATATTATTAAATATCACAATTATATCCAGTCATGTATATTATACACTTAGAGTATAGTGTGGATGATTACTAGGATGTGCCGGATATCTGTATCTGTGGATATCCGAGGGGGAAAAGTGATTTGTATCCGTAATTGTTTTGCAAATGGTAAACGGATTTCTATAACATTGCCTTGTATGAAATTTGAAAGTAACTATGTTAATCTTTGAAGTTTTTTAAATTGATTTTATTAATACTAACGTAGAATAGGTATATAACACAAATAATAACAAAATTATACCAAAACTCGCCTTATTACACGCAAAAATTAAAATTCATACTCGTATTTAAATGAAATTCACCAACAAAGCACACTAAAATATAAAAAAATCGCGTGTGCGCGATGTCTCACATTTCCACTTACGCAAAGGGTTTATCGTTCCAAGGTCACACGCGTCTACTGCGAATAAACGAAATACTAAAGTTGAAGTCCGTATCCGCGATCAAGATAGCAATAATCCGTGTCCGTATCCACGGATCCACACTTTTTAGTTTCCGGCACATCCCTGATGATTACTGAGAATAAAGACAACATAATATTGTAAATTCCCTATAAATTAATTTACTGTGTCTTTACCCTTTTACTAATGAGATTAATATACAATAATAATTAATTTAATTTCAATATACATTTTAGAACAAGCAATTAACAATAACTTTGAAAGACCACATTTAGTGCAAAATAATTTTTATTTAGTACTGATGGAAATTTACTCTTATTAAAGAACTTTGTTTTGAATTAATAGAATAATTTTCATACTACTTGTTAAATTGCATTACAAGTATCTGCTTAAATAAATCTGAAGTGTATGTACATATATCTATAATATACTTGTATTGCTTAAAGTATAGAATTAACATGAAGAAAGATCTGTGAAAGAACACAGTATAGGTATATGTTAGAGATAGAAACATGAGTCACTTTTTTACATGCTGTATCAGATCTATGGAGGGTAGAGGTAAGGAGAACCATCTAGTATGGGGGATCAGTTGAAAAAGTGTCCACCTGTAAACAGCAAATTATGGTTCGAAGACTCGTCAAAATAGCGCTAGTGTCGGAAAAGGAAATGATATGAATTTAGCCGTTATAAACAAAGTGAAGTGTGCTGGGTTGAAAAATTTAATATTTTTCGTGACTTTCGTAGTTAGGAGATATACAGTATTTAAAACCCTGAACTATTTACGTAGTCAAATGTAATTTAGTGAATATAACCTGTACAGCTGCTTAAAATAACAGATAGTGATTCGATTGTTATAAACTTTTGTTGTTTGTGTCATTTTTTCGACCAACAGTATGAATAATAAATTTTTATTAATTATTTAACAATAGCGAAGTTAAAGGATACATAAAAGGTTTTTTATTTTTATATGGCACTATTTTTAAATACTTTCCACTTGCTATTGTGGCGCCATCTTAATTGGCTGCCTTTCAGTGGACACTTTTTAATATACTGAGATGGTTTTCCTTACCTCTACCCTCCATAATCAGATCTGTGTAAAGCGGCCTAATGTCAGTTGTGACAGGTCATGACCAATACAAAATATTACTTTTACTAAATTTAAGGTTTTAAAAATGTAATTTAGTGTTGAGTAGACCTATTTATAGATACCAGCACAGTGCCTGGATGTACAAAAAAAGAAAATTGTCAAAGTTTTGCATTTCAGATGCAAACTAATGTAATTTGTTTTTGGTCTATCCCTAATATCTATGTAATCTATGGCTGAAATACCTCTATAAAAGTAAAGTATATTCGAAATTAAGGTGTTTTATTTGTTTAATTCTTCATGCAAAATGGAAATAAACAATAAATTCTTGGTTTATTAAAATTTTGTATTTATAACTTTCATATAATATAAATTTTATTTTGATCGGTTTTTAAATAACAAAAGTCCTGCATGCTTACTCTCTATATATTACAAGTTTTAAAGCTTCAGCATAATAAAAATAATTTCGTACACCAACATACACACATAATCTAGTGACTATTCTCATAAGTATTCATTGCTTGTATATTTTGTGATGTTGGATTTCTTTGGTGGTGCCACATTAACTCCAAACTTCTTGGCCAATAACACCAATTTCTCATTGTCATAACCAACTTCTTCTTTATAACGTCTGAGCATTAAAAGCATCACTGTGTCTAATATAAATTTGAAATTTTTCTGAGCATAATTAGAATCATTTCCTATAGATAGTACCAGACGAGAGTTAAACACTGCATGTATACATTCATCTAAAACATCCATCATATCTTTAGTAACAAGTTTTAATCCAATTTGCTGTATAGTTATTACAGATTTTGCAAACCATATTGTACTACTCGATAGGTCCACCCATGTCTCATTAATTATATACTTAGCTAATATAAGGCCCAAAGTTTCCATTTGTGTTAAGAATTTAGTAACTCCTGCTTTTGTGTGCATATTAATAGGTGTCCATTTATCTTCTGATACTTTTGTTTTCATTGAATCCACTATCTTTTCCTTGTATTCCCTTAAACATTTAATTATCGGAGTTCTTAAACAACTGTTCATTTGAAATCTCAAATCTAAACCAAATTCACAAAATAGTAAACACTGGTTTCTTAAGCTCTGTACACAGTCTAAGACAGTGTCCAGTGCACACTGTGGTGTAAACACTTGCTTTATTATTTGACTCATTAGTATTCTTAGTTGCATACTAGCCCAGACAATGAAAGCACTTATCTTATTCTTAGGAAATAGTGCTATAAACTCTGTTAAGGCATCTGTTAGTGAGCAAAAGAAAACTTCCCCCACTTGATTTACGTATGTGTTGATGGAACCCTCTAATTGAACTCCTTTAACATGTACCTTGACTGTGTGGCTACAGATGGCAAGTAGAAGATCACATGCCTGACTCGTCATATTAAATTTATTGAGTATGAGGACTGGTTGTCTAATTATTTGAAGGCCACCTCTTGGACTCCAATTATGTGTAACATCTAACTCTTTTAACAACATCTCAATTAAAGCTTTTTGCTTCTGCTCTATCTTTTTTATTATATCAGCCTTTTGAGGATGGTCTTTGAACTCATCAGCATTAAGAGACTTTTGTGCTAACACCATTAGATCATAAGTTTTTTGAAAATGTCTTTCAACAATAAGAACATCCAACTCCTCTGTTACATCCGCTAACCATTCTGGCAGTGGAGCCACTTGTGGTGAAGGTATCTCTTCAACAGACAAGCTGGGAGATTCCAATGTCTCTAGCTTAGGTTTATCTTGATTCTCCTTTTTCTTCTGTTTAGAATTTTCGTTTTCAATATGAATCTTTTTTGCTATTTCAAATTTGTCAAGCCAATCTTTTTTAATAGCAAAACTATTACACTGAAACACTCTTGTATCTGGGAATACTAAAACTTTAAAGGCTTGTTTGACAGTACCCAAATCTCTCACATTTACTACTGCCATAGTACTTATCGGATAACTTGCCTGAAACTTATATCTCATGGGACCTCGGCGATTTGATATCCAAGAAGTGAGCATAAGAATGTCATTAAATAAGTATACATGCATTCTCTGTAATGCAGTGTTTTCTTCAGCATCTATTTCTAATAAATCGCCTTCATGAAGCAAAATTCTATCTGGAATATCTAGTAAATTCATGCAGGATTCAACCTTCTCCATTATAAGGTTAAGTTTATTTTTGCGTTGTTCCTCTGCTCTCTCTGCCTCAACATCGTGATTGTCGAGCGACTCATGAGACACGGTGTTGTCGTTACCTAAAATTGATGCATGAGACAGTGTAGTTAGCACAGAACGCTGCTCGCTCAGCAAATGCGAGAGCTTATACATTTCGGCTTCTAGGTGGGATATCTCCGTCGCGGTTTCGATAAACTGCATATAATTTTCGTAAACATTTTTCTTAAGGGCACTAGCGGTTTCTTCGGCCAGACTTTGTATCTTCTCCTTCTGTTGTTGGAGCTCCTCCCCCCCGACGCAGGATCTCGCTAACTCCTTCACATAGCGTTCGGGAACAAAGTCTGGTACGGCAAACTTCTCCATATTAATTTCTGACATGGCTATACATAAATAGATTATAATTCCAAACCGTAACAATTAATAGATTCACTCATCGTTCGTTAATCGAACGATGGGACGTACCTACCTACATATTCTAATTTCTATCAAATCAAACTGTCAAAATTGCGTTTTGTTACATGTTTAAATTCGACTCTTTCGTAGTGGTCTCACAGATAAAAGTACGTTTGTATCATAGATTAAACAACTTATGATATATTGCACACTCAATAGGTACATTAGGGTAAAACGAGGTTATAACTGGCCATCTTCTGTAACTGGCCAGGCTTCTCTTTAACCGGCAAAAATAAGCTATAGGCTCATCGAATGCCATCTATTATAATTTATTAATATTATTTACAATATGTATCGGGTCTCATTATTATTAACACGTTAACACGCTTTTATTATTAGCTTCACCTGTATGTATTTATGTATGTAACCGACCCCTTTGAGCTCGATTTTGTCCTGCTTTGAATTATCAGATTTAATTAAAACTTTGCACACCTGTCAAAAGTCGATGACAATGCAATAATCCGATCAAAGCATCCGATTATCCTAATTAGATTCGCCAGGATTAATTAATTTCTTTCCGCATTCTTTGCATGCGAGTAAGAGAGATAGAGCTAGTGCGCGAACTACGCATGGGTGCAGTTCCACACTTACTCTTTCGGGCATGCAAGGTTGTACAGTTGATCATGCAGTCATTTATTTGGGTCCGCGATTGTTTGCTGCTGGACAAGCTTATGTGGCACTTAGTCGTGGAAGATCCTTGGACGGTATATGAATTGAAGAACTTGATTGCTCAAAATTAACATGAAGAACTCCATGTAACAGTGAAGCATTGAATGAAATGATTCGATTAGGAGATAAACCATAAAATCTACAATCAGTCACAGAGTGAAAATTCACACTCATCCTCATTCTCAGTGCCGCCAACAGATTCGCTCCTATGATTATAATATTTTGTAGAGTGATTACGGATTGAAAATTCCATACTCAAGCATTAATGTGACTGACTGTATATGTAAATAAGGTTGCACCTCTGTGTCTCGCTGTTTATATTGGCATCATAGAAATCTTTGAATATGTGTTCATAACCAAGATACAATCGGAACACATTTATACATATTAAGGGCGGTTGATGGTTAGCAAATCGAACTAAATAATTTATAGTTTAAAAAATTTAACTAAAAAATGAAAAATAAATAATAGTTTAAAAAAACAAAAAAAACACGCTTTCATAAAAAATCCAACTAAAAAACAGAAAATAAAATTTAATAAATTTGATTAAGTGCAGTGTAAAAAAAATGAATGTAAATTATTGTAAAAAAAGCGTGGGGTGCATAGTGCCAATAATTATAAACATTTTATTGACAGATAATGAGTAGAAGAATTATCTCTTCGATAATATAATATCTTAAAAAAGCGCTTTGAATACACCCCACGCTTTTTTTACAATAATGTACATTAATTTTTTTTTACACTGTACTTAATCAAATTTATTAAATTTTATTTTTTTAGTTTACAATTGCGTCACCATACTTCTAAAATAGTCTCAAAATTATCGTTATTTTCTTACATTCGGCGAGCGAGATTCTTCTTGTGTGGTCGCATAACAAAAAGGTAAGATTAATGGATGTATAAATTATCAGTTAAACATGTTTTTTACTTACTAGCTTTATAATAAATAATCTACTTTTTGTTAAATAGGTATTAATAATATAGGCTATTTTCATTAATTTATTTCTTCCTCTTCTTCTTCCTAACTTGGCAACCGGTCTTCTTTAATGAAGACCATTACTGCTATTATCGAGTGAATTATATTGTCGTGTTATGACGATTCAGTATCCCAACAAGATGGTGGTTCCCTTGTTAGAAGTTTCTAGGAAGTTTTTGTGGGAACTCGGAATGAATGCATTCAGCTTATATTTATAATCCACCTCACTTATGCACAAAAACCATACTATATCACGCAAAATGCCACCAATATTACATAATATAGGGATAAAAACCTAAGTAAATGAATTAAAAATAACAACCACAACATGTCATTTCAAGATCCCGCCAAAAAGTCTATTAATTTATTTATAAATAACCTCTTGTAATGGGGTGGCTAGTAACTGAAATAAAAATAAGCCATTTTTAGTTACTGTCCATCTATGCCAGTTACTAACAAAATTACATTTACGCTTTTTTGCAAATTTGCGACGTAATCTAAAAGGTTAAAGGATTTAGTATAGTATGTCAAAATGCAGTGTTTTTTATGAAGTCCTTTTTAGTAACTGGCATAGGTGGCTAGTTGCGTGGCCAGTTACTAATAGTTAATATTTTTGTTTTCAAACAAGCTAAATAATGTTCAAAAAGCACCAATATTCGAAATAAGCTATAGATAAAGCTGAAGTTTTGTTCAGAATGAAGAAGGGTCTTTATACAGTGTTGCCAAATTATATAGGGTGCCTGGGAGCACTTTTCAATTTAAGATGAAACATTCTGAAACAAAATTTAATTCCGGGCAAATCCTGTATTAACTTAGGTTGATAGTCCGCTATAGTAAACTTAATACTGGCTTTAGCTAGACGAAGATTCCTCAGACGAGCAAACTGCTTGAAAAGGGCCTTCGAGGTTGGTTTACCGCAAACAATTTGTTAGTATTGCTGATGTAGCAATCTAGTGTGTTTGTTCACACCATAAGCAGAGTCTTATAGGAAAACACAGTTTTAGCAAAGAATCGTATGAATATTATATTTCATTATTTTGTAGTTATAATAAATAATAAACACTTTGGAATAGATAACAATATTAATTAATTATATCACATTATGTTATAAAATATATATTTGTATCTCAAACAATATATTATATTTTCTCACTTGACATTTTTCAGTTGGAGAAACCGTTGAAACATAATTTTTTATAAAGAAAAAACATACAATGATATATGCAAAGAGATTATATTAGTTTTTTAACAAAGCCTCTTTGCTTCAACACAATTATCAAAGCGGATTACATAAGTAACATTTGCTCCGTTTTTAAAATCATTATTAGATGGAATGGAAATAATCATATCATAATTAACGTGTTTCAGTTATGTGGATTATTTCCTTTTAATGAAAATAATGTTGATTATAGTAAATGTTTGGCCTCTAAGATTCAATTAAAATCAAACCAAAATGAGCAGAGCATACCAAGAACCAATAAAAAGGGTATTGAGACACAAACTTATGAAATGAAAGGAGAGATCGATGAAAGCCTGATATATATATAATATTAAATGAAATAACTGGGCAGTTCTATTTTATGTCAGTAGAACAGCAGCAACACGCTATTAAAATTATGTCCAATGAACCCCTTACAGATTATTTTAAGAAAAAAATGTGGCGCGAATCTCCAAAAATAAAAAGAAAGTGAAAAGTTGATTGAATGCCCTTTGCTATGACTGCTAACTATTATATAAATATATTGAAGGGAAAAAAGAATAAAGGAAAGTCATAAGCGTCGTAAGAAAAGAAATTAAATAAAGAAACCCAGTCAAAAAAGAAGAAAGCAGTTAAAAGACAACTAAAAAATTGGATATGCGTCTGTTAAAATAGAAACTGTTACAAGTGGATCCTTAGTTGCCTACGATGGTTCTTTTTTTAGCAAAGAAAGAATTGAAGCAATTGCAAAAAATACCGAATATAATGATCGACCGCCTATTTCGGTTATATTCTTCAAAACTGATCGAATGTAGTGAATGTTTTAAACAATTTAATAAAAGTTGCATTCCAGGTTACTACCAAATTCACATTCTTGCCGATGAAGGCGATAGTTTCTTGTGTCATAACTGTTCGAGAGTATGCAACTCAGATTCATCTGAGACCGACCTTTATGATGATATAATTCGAAAAGAAGAAGAAGCAAGGGTTTTTTTAAAACTGACAGTATTATTTATGCATGAAAGCTAATGTTAATAAAGTTCCTATTATTATGTGAAATATTTAAGTCTAAATATTTTTTTTCAGTTAATATTAGGCCTTTACCTATGATATTGCCGTTTTGTATGAAAAAATTTAAACGAATTTTTTTCATGTATTTTTTATTTGTATTAATCGAAGTAATCACCCATGCAATCAATGCATCTTTGCCAGCGTAGTGGTAGTTTATTGATGCCCTTCTTAAAGAAATCAGCTGGACGGGAAGCAACAAATTCTTCAAAGGCATTTTGTACTGCCTCTCGGGTATTGAATTTTTTTCCCGCCAAGGAGTTATCCAAATTCTGGAAAAAGTAGTAGTCTGTAGGCGCAAGGTCTGGTGAGTAGGGCGGATGACGGAGAACTTCCAACCCCAGTTCTTGCAACTTGGAGACCGTCTGCTGTGCAGTATGAGGTCGCGCGTTGTCGTGCAGGAGCAGCGGAGACGAGCGATTGACCAATGCTGGTTGGAGATATGCCAGCTTCTCCATCATTGTGTTCAGTTCTTCACAGTACACATCTGCAGTAATGCTCACCCCGTTTGGTAAGAAGCTGTGATGAATCACACCGGCGCTAGACCACCAAACAGTGACGATGACTTTTCTAGGGGTAAGTTTTCGTTTAGGGCATTGTTTAGGTGCTGAACCAGGATCCAACCAACTTGCTGAGCGCTTGCGGTTATCAAACAGAATCCATTTTTCATCGCAGGTAACAATGCGGTTCAAAATTCCTTCATTTGTGTGTCTGTTGAGCAGTGCAAAGCACGTCTCGACGCGTACTTCCCGCTGGCGATTATTGAGTTCGTGGGTCACTCATTTGTCAAGCTTTTTTACCTTGCCAATTTGACACAAACCGACCAATATTGATTTGGCGCTAACGTCGAAAGCTGCTGCTAATTCAGCCGTAGATTGTGTATCATCAGCATCAACAATCGCCTTTAATTTGTCATTGTCGACCAAAGTTATCGGACGACCGCGAGGTTCATTTTTCAGGTCGAAATTCCCAGAACGGAAGCGAGCAAACCAATAACAGGCGGTGCGTTGGTTTGTAATGTTAGCTCCGTAAACGTCGTTGATGTTGCGTGCCGCTTGTGCCGCGTTGCTGCCACGACGGTACTCATATTCCATAATTACTCGAATTTTTAACGTATCCATGATGACAAAAAAGATTGAAATGCGATGAAAATGTAACACTAATCAATAAACAAATGACTACTACTTTTGGAAAAAGAATTCCATGTTTTTAAAATAAAATTAATTTCAAATTAGAATTCTTAGCCAAACAAAAAATATTTTGATTTGAAATGGCCAGTACTGCAGAACGGCAATTTCATAGGTAAAGACCTATTATTAATAATACAAGAAGATATTTTAAGTTACTGTTGATTTCTTTTACATTTTATATTTAAATTCTATTACCTATTTTATTACGTTATTACGTTTTAACCAAGTAATATCTTGGCAAGTAACTAACAGACAAATTGCCAATTACTGACATTTACGGCCAATTACTGGTAAAATTTGATCAGTATTGATTAAATAAACTTTAAAACTATGATAACTGTACTACGATGTAATTATTATGTGGCAACTTATCACAATAAATAGTTCTTACTTCAGCCACATTCTATTTTGTTTATGATAGACTGGCTGACTTTCAGGTCTTGAAAAAGATAAAGAAGACGTCTGTCACTGACTGACAAGAAGATATATTATTATTTTATAAATATTTATAAACGATCCTATAATTATTTCCCTATTAAATAACGACATTTCCTTTATCTGGCAATAGCCTACAAGTTAAATTTGAATGGCGCGTATTGGAAATGTAACGACTCAAACTGGCTAAGATGCTTAAGTGGCCAGTTACTGCATGGTTTACCTTAAATAAGGTTTCTTCTTCTTGTTTTGGCGCCGCAAAAAGCACTTGTCAGTGTCAATGTTTTTAAGCCTTCGTAAAAGTTTCCTTTATTACACAGTGGGGTCTTCTGACGAGATGGTGGCTCTTTTGTCAGAACTATCTAGGGAGTTTTGTGACATCCCAAAATGCATGTTTTCCGCTTTATATTTATAATACACTTCACATAAACACAACAACCAAACTACTATATTACTTAATATGGGGTGAAAAATCTTAAATTAATATATTAAAAATCAAAACTACAATATGCCACTTTAAGATCCCGCCAAAAACTCCCTATATAATCTTAATCATAGAGCAACACAGGCCACCGGCCAAGTCCGGTGAAGCTGTAAAAGCCGCAGCGGCTCTGTTTTTTTGGATAGGGCCCCTAAGGCTAACAGTGTAGTCAGTTAAAAAAAACCTGTCAAAGTGTAGGTCCACGCGGTCCTACGCGTCTAATAAAACTAGTTGCAACCGGACTGTTCACTAGAGTAAATCTAATTGCACGGCTGAATCGACTTCCCGTGAAAATGCCGAATTGTTCAGTTTTTTGCTGCAAAAATTGATCTACCACGTCAAATTTACAAAAAGATGGCGTTACCTTTCATATTTAAGTAATTTTAATTACGTTATTACTATTTACTTCTTCAAAAACTTAAAAGAATTACAATAATAATGGTTGTATTATTTTGGATTTGTTTATCAACACAGAGCGCTCACCCTCATACAAAATGTGGATTAGTCAAGCGACTGATCCGATCCGAGTGTAGTTGCCGGGTTGTAGATAGATATCGATAAAAATGGCTTCCACAAGTAAATCTATACATTCAATACGGGGTCGAGCAGGTGTGATGTGGTACTTGTATCTCTGATCTGCAGGGGGTGGACCCACAGGCGCAACACAGCACTCTTCCTTGGAGAGTGCCTTAGCCTGACACCTCAAGACCGTAGTGCGTGGTGATGAGCCACATCCTTCGCGAGGTGACCCTGTCTCGCTGAACACTACGGATCTAGGCTGGAGAGCCGATAAACACTCCTGGGTGTGGCGTGTGAGCAGCGCACCCAGTATCCAGCTGGGGCCGATGAGAACTCAAGTTGAGTCCCAAGGGCCCAGTTCCGGACAGCGGCTGGCGGGACTGGTGACTTTCATACTGGTTCCGGCAGGCGTACTGCGAACTTCAAGATGACGATGAAGATGAAAAATGTCAGAATTTCAAAAAAAATTACCCCAGGAGGGTACCGGCTATGCCGGAGAATCCCTCCCCGGGCTCTGCCCGGGCAGCCCCTCGTTCTCTGGGGGGGGGCAAGATTTTGACAGTGGATAAAAACTCAACGACTAACGCTAGAACACGGACTAATGATTTTGCAGATGATGTGGTATTTGCGGGAACCAGTATTGGTTCTAGGGATGTGTCGCCCATTTGTAGGATGAGATCACCGATCCTTATTTGTGGTGACCGTAGCAAGCGACACTTTCGCCGAGTTAAAGGGTCGGGGTCTGGGTCTGGCTCGGCTTCGAGCGACGCCGAGCCAGAACCAAAAGTGCGACAGACGGTGAGTCGAGGTAGAGGACGATCTATGACGAGGCTAGGCAATACCTCAAGGGATCTACCGGTGACCAGTCAGAGGTCGATGCCGAGAGTGAGATTGCGGAGATGGCCAAACAGGCCTCCGACTCTTGGGTCACACGGCGGTTCTCAGGACTTCCAGGAGAGAAGGCGTCCGTTGACTCCTTGACATCCGAAGCTCTTGAGAGACAAATAAGAAGTTCGGTCTCAGCGGTCTTTCGAGTATCGCGTCTCTCCAAGGGACTGAAAGGCACTAGTTCTCGTCTCCTTAAGGATTCAGTTGCTTCCATAACTGAGGCAACGGGCGTCCTCGTATCGAGA
Organism: Saturnia japonica; assembly: GCA_033032175.1. Taxonomy (NCBI): domain Eukaryota; kingdom Metazoa; phylum Arthropoda; class Insecta; order Lepidoptera; family Saturniidae; genus Saturnia; species Saturnia japonica. The sequence goes on along the minus strand of CM065324.1, from coordinate 8,834,595 downwards.
AACACCACAGAGGAGACGGCCGCTTTAAGAGCGGAGATTACAGCCCTTAAAAAGGAGTTGGCTGAAGTAAAGGCGCTACTGAAGCCCACCAAGGCTGCTCCCGTATCTCCAGCTGTGAAGAAGTGCCCTCAGCAGGTGGCGAGACAAAAGGCGAGGGAAGAATTTCCTTCCTTGCCAGGGCTAAAATGGCAAGAATTAGGGAAGGAAGTATCTCCAGTATTGGGATTCGATGAGATCGTGCGCGCCGTTATGCTCCAAGTGGGTAGTATGATGGACGTACGAAATGCCGCACTGGAGGAACGGTTACTTCCGCCACCACCTCCTCGTCGGCCACCACTTGCAGTGGATCGTATGGCTGCAGCTGCGAGTCAGGCAAAAACGCCAGCTAAGCGTCAAGTCCAGCCCCAAGTCCCTTCCGCCCAACAACCCGTGGGGAAGAAAGGACCCAAAAAAAAGGTCCGTGAAGTTATGGCAAGGAAGTCTGTGCCTGTCCCTGCACCCAAGGAGCATCCTCCGACACCCAATCCTCCTGATGGGGAATGGGTTACCGTAGGAAAGAGAGGCAAGCGTAAGCGGACGCGTAAGGGAAAAGATACGCGACCAAAACGGCGAACACCTACCCTTCGGCTTCCTAAGTCGGCTGCGGTGGTGCTAACGCTGAAACCTGAAGCTTTAAAAAAGGGCCTCACATATACTGAGGTCCTTAAACAAGCAAGGGCTAAGGTGGACCTCGCCAGTCTGGACATCTCTAGCGTCCACATTAAGATGGCAGCTACTGGATCATGCTTAATTCAGGTACCGGGCACAATAAGTGCCGAGAAGGTGGATGCCCTCGCTGAGGCTCTCAAGGGGTCTTTTGAGGCAGACGACGTAAGAGTTTCCAGGCCAACAAAATGCGCAGAAATGCGCATTTCGGACTTGGACTACTCTGTTGAAGAAGAGGAAGTCGTGGCTGCTGTCGCCCGAGTTGGGAACTACCCTCTTGAACATATCAAGTGCAGAGGCATCCGACCTGGGTTTAATGGCTTAAGTACCGCCGTCATAACGTGTCCGGTGACTGCGGCCAAAAGTCTTTGCGATGGTCGGCGGCTCCTAGTTAGCTGGGTTTCAGCACAGGTTAAGGTTCTACAGCCAAGACCTCTGATGTGTTTCCGTTGCCTGTGTATTGGGCACGTTGGTGCTCAGTGCAAGGGAACAGATAGGAGTGACCTTTGCCTGCGCTGCAGCAAAGTGGGACACAAGGCACGCGAGTGTAAAGAGACGCCATACTGCGTTGTTTGCTCGGAGGCCGGAAAGACGGCAAATCACCGGATTGGCAGCGGAGCTTGTGCGACATCCTCAATCAAAAGGAGAAAACGGGGTAAATGGCGTAAGGAGCCTCCCCCACAGACAACGCGATCGTCGGCCATTAATAGGGTGCCGCCGGCTGCGTCGGAGGCGAACATGGATTGCCAATAATAATAGCACTACATGTTCTCCAGGCGAATCTAAACCACTGCGCCAGAGCTCAAGGCCTATTGGTCCAGAGTATGGCACAGTGGGCTATTCATATCGCCGTGGTCTCTGAGCCTTATTACATCCCACCTGGGATAACTGGGTGGGAGACCTTAACGGCTCAGTGGCCTTAACTCAAGGGCAGCTCCTCCCCGCCCTTTGTCGTTGTCACAAAGGGTCGTAGAAGTGTAGCTGCTAATCACGGCGATATCACAGTGGTGGGGGTGTACGCACCCCCAAGTTGGAGTCTCGCCGACTTCCAGGGATTATTAGCTGAACTGGGAAGTTCACCCGTAGACCCTGGTGTGTGTTGGGGCTTTAATGTAAATCTGTGTTGGGGTTCCTGAAAGGTGGGGGGGGTGGGTGGGCCCTCAATGGCCTACCCTCCTAAATGAGGTTCTCCACACGTGCGTGCGACAGCAGGGTGGGTCCATAGTGGACATATCGTTCGCTAGTCCTGCCATAGCACGCCTGCCGATGTGGAGCAGGAGGCTGAACGGCTTCGAAGGGTTGTAACGTGTGCCTGTGATGCAGCTATGCCTCGAGTGAAGCGTATACCCGCCAGACGCCAGGTGTATTGGTGGAGTGCTGAGATAGTGCAGGTGCGCGATGCTTGTGTCTCGGCGAGACGCCGATATACCAGGCATAGACGGAGGCGAAGCCGAACACAAGATACGACTGCCCTGGAGGCGGAGCTATACGGAGGGTACAGAGCTGCCATAAAATCGCTCAAAGAGGCTATAGCCAGGGCGAAAGCCTTGGCTCGAGAACAACTACTGGAGACGCTCAGTCGGGATCCGCGGGGGCGCCCTTATGAGAAAACCATGCTGTTCAAGAATAAAGGAGGCGGAAATACTATTATATACTTGGGTATAGACAATTCTTTCAAATATTTTAGCAAAAATACATAACTTTGAGATTGGTCTATAGTTCTTTATGTTATTTTTACTTCCATTCTTATGTACAGGAGTAATAAAAGCAGACTTCCAGATTTTAGGGACTATACCTTCCTCTAAGGAACGTGAATATAATATTGTCAATGGTTTTATTAAAGAATCCGAACATTTGGTAATAAATAATGGAGGAATATGATCTGGTCCTGCTCCTTTTGTTAGATCAATTGCATTAAGCAATTTATGTACCATTTCAGGAGTAATTTCTATATCAATAATAATATTAATATAATTATAAGACAGCTCATAGGTCGATTGAGTATTCAGAGTAGAAGATTGGGAAAGAAAGGTAGACTGAAAGTATGTTGCAAATAAATGACATATATCTTCACCTGAATCTGCAGCCTGTCCTTCATATGAGAGAGAGGAGGGCAGAGTATTAGAACTATTTTTAGTCGACTTAATAAATGACCAAAACATTTTCGGGTTTTTAACTATAGAGTCTTCACATTTCTTAAGGTAAGAAGCGTAGCATTCTGCTTCTAAAATTTTTGCTCTGTGCCTTAGTAGCGAAAATGTATCATGATCAGACGTATTACAATATGTACGAAATTTTTGGAGGAATTTAAACTTTTCTTTGAGAACTTTCTTCAAAGAAGCATTGTACATTAGGTTGATAGTCCGCTATAGTAAACTTAATACTGGCTTTAGCTAGACGACGATTCCTCAGACGAGCAAACTGCTTGAAAAGGGCCTTCGAGGTTGGTTTACCGCAAACAATTTGTTAGTATTGCTGATGTAGCAATCTAGTGTGTTTGTTCACACCATAAGCAGAGTCTTAGAGGAAAACACAGTTTTAGCAAGGAATCGTATGAATATTATATTTCATTATTTTGTAGTTATAACAAATAATAAACACTTTGGAATAGATAACAATATAAATTAATTATATCACATTATGTTAGAAAATATATATTTGTATCTCAAACAATATATTATATTTTCTCACTTGACATTTTTCAGTTGACAAGATTTTAAAACATAATTTTTTATAAAGAAAAAACATACAATGATATATGCAAAAAGATTATATTAGTTTTTTAACAAAGCCTCTTTGCTTCAACACAATTATCAAAGCTGATTACATAAGTAACATTTGCTCCGTTTTTAAAATCATTATTAGATGGAATGGAAATAATCATACCATAATTAACGTGTTTCAGTTATGTGGATTATTTCCTTTTAATGAAAATAATGTTGATTATAATAAATGTTTGGCATCAAAGATTCAATTAAAATCAAACCAAAATGAGCAGAGCATACCAAGAACCAATAAAAAGGGTATTGAAACACAAACTTATGAAATGAAAGGAGAGATCGATGAAAGCCTGATATTGATATAATATTAAATGAAATAACTGGGCAGTCCTATTTTATGTCAGTAGAACAGCAGCAACACGCTATTAAAATTATGTCCAATGAACCCCTTACAGATTATTTTAAGAAAAAAATGTGGCCCGAATCTCCAAAAATAAAAGGAAAGTGAAAAGTTGATTGAATGCCCTTTGCAATGACTGCTACCTATTATATAAATATATTGAAGGGAAAAAAGAATAAAGGAAAGTCATAAGCGTCGTAAGAAAAGAAATTAATTAAAGAAACCCAGTCAAAAAAGAAGAAAGCAGTTAAAAGACAACTAAAAAATTGGATATGCGTCTGTTAAAATAGAAACTGTTACAAGTGGATCCTTAGTTGCCTACGATGGTTCTTTTTTTAGCAAAGAAAGAATTGAAGCAATTGCAAAAAATACCGAATATAATGATCGACCGCCTGTTTCGGTTATATTCTTCAAAAACTGATCGAATGTAGTGAATGTTTTAAACAATTTAATAAAAGTTGCATTCCAGGTTACTACCAAATTCACATTCTTGCCGATGAAGGCGATAGTTTCTTGTGTCATAACTGTTCGAGAGTATGCAACTCATATTCATCTGAGACCGACCTTTATGATGATATAATTCGAAAAGAAGAAGAAGCAGCAAGGGGTTTTTTAAAACTGACAGTATTATTTATGCACGAAAGCTAATGTTAATAAAGTTCCTATTATTATGTGAAATATTTAAGTCTAAGTATTTTTTTTTCAGTTAATATTAGGTCTTTACCTATGATATTGCCGTTTTGTATGAACAAAATTTAAACGAATTTTTTTCATGTATTTTTTATTTGTATTAATCGAAGTAATCACCCATGCAATCAATGCATCTTTGCCAGCGCAGTGGCAGTTTATTGATGCCCATCTTAAAGAAATCAGCTGGACGGAAGGCAACAAATTCTTCAAAGGCATTTTGTACTGCCTCTCGGGTATTGAATTTTTTTCCCGCCAAGGAGTTATCTAAATTCTGGAAAAAGTAGTAGTCTGTAGGCGCAAGGTCTGGTGAGTAGGGCGGATGACGGAGAACTTCCAACCCCAGTTCTTGCAACTTGGAGACCGTCTGCTGTGCAGTATGAGGTCGCGCGTTGTCGTGCAGGAGCAGCGGAGACGAGCGATTGACCAATGCTGGTTGGAGATGTGCCAGCTTCTCCATCATTGTGTTCAGTTCTTCACAGTACACATCTGCAGTAATGCTCACCCCGTTTGGTAAGAAGCTGAGATGAATCACACCGGCGCTAGACCACCAAACAGTGACCATCACTTTTCTAGGGGTGTTTTCGTTTAGGGCATTGTTTAGGTGCTGAACCAGAATCCAACCAACTTGCTGAGCGCTTGCGATTATCAAACAGAATCCATTTTTCATCGCAGGTAACAATGCGGTTCAAAATTCCTTCATCTGTGTGTCTGTTGAGCAGTGCAAAGCACGTCTCGACGCGTACTTCGCGCTGGCGATCATTGAGTTCGTGGGGCACCCATTTGTCAAGCTTTTTTACCTTGCCAATTTGACACAAACCGACCAATATTGATTTAGCGCTAACGTCGAAAGCTGCTGCTAATTCAGCCGTAGATTGTGTATCATCAGCATCAACAATCGCCTTTAATCTGTCATTGTCGACCAAAGTCATCGGACGACCGCGAGGTTCATTTTTCAGGTCGAATTTCCCAGAACGGAAGCGAACAAACCAATAACAGGTGGTGCGTTGGTTTGTAATGTTAGCTCCGTAAACGTCGTTGATGTTGCGTGCCGCTTATGCCGCGTTGCTGCCACGACGGTACTCATATTCCATAATTACTCGAATTTTTAACGTATCCATGATGACAAAAAAGATTGAATTGCGATGAAAATGTAACACTAATCAATAAACAAATGACTACTTTTGGAAAAAGAATTCCATGTTTTTAAAATAAAATTAATTTGAAATTAGAATTCTTAGCCAAACAAAAATTATTTTGATTTGAAATGGCCAGTACTGCAGAACGGCAATTTCATAGGTAAAGACCTATTATTAATAATACAAGAAGATATTTTAAGTTCCTGTTGATTTCTTTTACATTTTATATTTAAATTCTATTACCTATTTCATTAATTATTACGTTATTACGTTTTAACCAAGTAATATCTTGGCAAGTAACTAACAGACAAATTGCCAATTACTGGTAAAATTTGATCAGTATTGATTAATTAAACTTTAAAACTATGATAACTGTACTACGATGTAATTATTATTTCCCTATTAAATAACGACATTTCCTCTATCTGGCATTAGCCTACAAGTTAAATTTGAATGGCGCGTATTGGAAATGTAACGACTCAAACTGGCTAAGATCCTTAAGTGGCCAGTTACTGCATGGTTTACCTTAAATAATGTTTCTTCTTCTTGTTTTGGCGCCGCAAAAAGCACTTGTCAGTGTCAATGTTTTTAAGCCTTCGTAAAAGTTTCCTTTATTACACAGTGAGGTCTTCTGACAAGATGGTGTTCTTCTAGGGAGTTTTGTGACATCCCAAAATGCATGTTTTCCGCTTTATATTTATAATACACTTCACATAAACACAACAACCAAAAAAAACCAACCAAAATGCCACCATTACTTAAAATGAGGTGAAAAAATCTTAAATTAAAAATCAAAACTACAACATGTCACTTTAAGATCGCCCAAAAACTCCCTATATAATCCTAGAGCAACACAGGTCACCGGCAGAGTCCGGTGAAGCTGTAAAAGCCGCAGCGGCTCAGTTTTTGGATAGGGCCCCTAAGGCTAACAGTGTAGTCAGATCAAAAAAAAAAAAATCTGTCGAAGTGTAGGTCTACGCGGTCCTACGCGTCTAATAAAACTACATAGTTGCAACCGGACTGTTCACTAGAGTAAATCTAATTGCGCGGCTGAATCGACTTCCCGTGAAAATGCCGAATTGTTCAGTTTTTTGCTGCAAAAATTGATCTACCACGTCAAATTTACAAAAAGATGGCGTTACCTTTCATATTTAAGTAATTTTAATTACGTTATTACTATTTACTTCTTCAAAAACTTAAAAGAATTACAATAATAATGGTTGTATTATTTTGGATTTGTTTATCAACACAGAGCGCTCACCCTCATACAAAATGTGGATTAGTCAAGCGACTGATCCGATCCGAGTGTAGTTGCCGGGTTGTAGATAGATATCGATAAAAATGGCTTCCACAAATAAATCTATTTAATATAATTAAAGTAAGTATGCACCGTTGTTATCTATGCACTTTTGCCATCTCATAGGTAGTTCATTGATCCCTTTACTAAAAAAACCATGGGGGCGAGAATCAATAAATTCTTTGAAGGCGGTTTGGACTGCCGCATCTGAGTTGAATTTTTTGCCTTGTAAGAAGTTGACCAAATTCCAGAAAAAATGGTAATCTGTTGGAGCAAGGTCCCTGGAGTACGGTGGATGTCGCAGACATTCCAATTGCATCTCATCTAACTAAGTGGTTGTTTGTAGTTCGGTGTGTGGTCTTGCGGTGTCGTGAAGCAGCAGTGGCATAGAGCGATTGACCAATCTCGGTTGTTTAGCAGCTAGTTCTTCCTTCATAGTTTGCAGTTGCTGACAATAGATATCTGCCATAATCGTTTAGCCAGATTATAGAAAGCTGTACTGAATGACACCGGCGCTAGTTCACCAAACACTCACAAGTAACTTTTTCTGAGTCAATTTTCGTTTAGGGCAGGATTTGGCTGGGTCTCCAGGGTTCAGCCATTGCGACGAGCACTTCCGATTATCGTACAGTATCCACTTTTCATCACAAGTAATGATTCGATTTAAAATCCCTTCATTATTGTGTCTGTTAAGCAAAGTAACACAGCAGTCGACGCGTGTTTGCAAGTTAGATTCACTCAATTCATGAGGTACCCATTGTTCAAGTTCTTTTACTTTGCCGATTTGCTTCAAGTGGATTAATACAGTTTCATCACTTACCCCGAAGCTTGCAGCTATCTCTGAAGTGCTTTGTGATGGATCCGCTTCCACAATAGCCTTTAATTATTCATTTTACACTTTGGTCTCCGGCCAGCCATTTGGTTCTGAAGGTTGAAATTAGTAGAACGAAAACATTGAAATAAAAAAAAAACGTACCGTGCTTTCTTTTGCGACACCAGCGCCGTACATATCATTAATCCTTCGATCTGGTTCTGCAGCACTGGTGCCACGGTAGAACTCGTACTCGTAAATATACCGATATTTCATGTTTTCCATTGTATAGTAATAAGCGACTCCAAAGAAAAAAATAATGAGGAAACAACATTACTTGGATTTTTCAGTTTTTGTTCAAGTAAAAAAATTATTATAAACAAAGTATAAATATATTTTTTTTAACTTTTATGGTGCGTTCTTCTTAAGTATGTATGTAAGAAAGGCTCTACGAAACGAAAGTTTTTTATGACAATTATTTTAACATTTTTTTCACTTACAATTAAGACCAAAGTTCGAGATAATTTTGTTAGTTAACAATTGTTTAACTTATTCAAAAATGAACTTTAAGTAAAATTTCCAACTGGAATATATTATTTATAGTGTTCAGAACACACCATAATTTTTTCAAATAAAAAAAATCAATACCTTAAATACATTAATGAATGTGCCGTACTCGCTTTTCACGCAGTGCGCACAACCTAAAAATGTCACGCGCAGACCTATTTTCAGCGTTGAATTAAAATTATAAATAATAGAGATAGAATTCCGGGTGTTAAAAGTTTTTTATTGCAAATTTCCTTCTCTTTCAGAATCTTTTTTTGAAATTCATTAAATATTAATATTTTATGAAATATTAGCAGAAAACGAAATGCCATTTTTTTTTTCATCTTTAATTGTTTATAACTTTTGCAATTTTTTATTTGCTAATACAAGCTTTTGGCACATTTTTTTAGGCGTCATTCCGGATCCAATGAGTTATCGCACATAATTTTCAGAGCAGTATCTCTATTTTGTACCATTTTCAACTTGTCGACTAGACTATATATGGAACAGCGTCGAGCCCGCCAGTTAGCCGACTTATTCATTTAACTAACTCACTTGCCTCGCGTACCATTTTACTGCGCCATGGTGCAAATTTGAGTTGCAGTGCCGCGTAAGCTGCACTTGAGTTATTGAGTTGGCGCAAGGAATTTTACTGAATTACCCATGTCTATGTCAATGTATAACTTCTTATTCTTCTTCTTGTTTTGGCGCCGCAAAAGCACTTACCAGTGTCAATGTTTTTAAGCCTTCATAACAATAACCAATAAACACAGTGAGGTTTTCCGTGTCAATTTTTTAAAGTCTTAGTAAAATTTTCCATCGTAAATCTTCAAGCTTTCGTATACATTATATACAAAGTGGTGTCTAACAAGATGGTGGCCGCCTTGTTAGAATGATCTAGAGAATTTTTGTGGGATCCCAGAATGCATGCTCTTGGTTAATATTCACAATCCACTTGACTTATGCACAAAAACCAAACTATACCACACCAAACGCCAACAATATTACATAATATAGAGTCAAACCTAAATAAATGAATTATAAATAAAAACCACAACATGGTACTTCAAGATTCTGCCAAATACTCCACCAATGTATATCGTACCTATACTTTCTCGAAAAAAGGCGGGAGACCTTTGAACTGAGAGGACGTACCTTTTATGTGAAAAAAACTATTTGTTGTTGAGTGGTAGTCTTAAAGTGACCTGTGATTTGCCTGTGGATAGAATGAAGGCGAAACGGAAGAAAAGAAAGGCCGACGAGAATCCTTCGCGGTCGGAGTCTGATGATGACTGAGACCTTGATCTGTACAAACCTTTTAAACTTGAAAATTATACGCGTCAATATCCAGAGGATGGCGGGAATTTGGTGAGACCCTTTTTTATAATTAGGTTATTTATAACACACAATGTTGGGGTATTTTTTAACTTCTCGAAATGAAAATCTTGTAAGTTTTCATGAATAAGTTTTCTGTGCACACCCATCATGGCCAGGCCATTGAGCTGATTTTCCCCCATAGTGCTTCTTAACCAGATTTTACTAAACTATCGCTCTACTGAACACGTTGTGCAACCCTCACCTCACTTTAACAATAGACTATAGAAGCGTGGACGGAATACTTACAATGAAATAAGTTTATGAATTCTAATTTCATTTATGCGAGACTTGTTTGAACAGTCTAGCAGGTCTACCTTGCCTACATTTTTTTAAATCTCTAGGAGGTGGTACACACATTAAACTTTTAGCAGGGGTAAAATAAAAAAAACACCTGAAAATCAAAAATTAAATGAAGTTTAATTTGACAACAATTTACAAAATTATTCAATCGGATCCGTTTGTTTATGATATATTTAAATTTTCTATAAAACTGTATTCCGTTTTCAAAATTAATTTTTCAAATTCACTTAACTTGTTTACAATGCTCAAGTATATTACTTAAAATCATCAAATATAATATGATATTAAAAGCACCCATCTATTTTGTATTTCTTAATTAATAAAAAGGTAAATTATTTACTCATTATTTCTAGCTATTTATTAACAAGTGAGTACTATTTATTTATTTAAATGAATTTTAAAATGTCATGGTAGATACGCAGTCCAAATATTGTCAATAAAGGTTATAATGGTTTCTTGTACAATTTATTATTTTTCGTCATGTTTCGTTTCGCTGGTTGGTGTTTCGTCGGCGACAACAGAGGGCGCTTCAGGCTCGGTGTAGTTACCGTTCCTCTTGTACCTGTAGTAACGAGTGGACGCCACTACTGATTGTGATTCGTAGCAGTTCACGAGGGCATCGCCATTGTGTCCTTGAAAAACATTAAAGTAATGATTATCACGAACATTATTTTTTTCACAATAAGTATTTTTCGAGTCGATAATGTTAAAAATATAGTGGAACACTCTCGTAGTAAGCATTCTACATTTCTTCTCCTTTATAATTTGGTAAAACCATCTGATATACTTAGCTCAATTCCTAAAAATTCAAAATTTACCCGTATCCAATTTACGTGCTAACACATCAGGAAAGGATGTATTATGCTAACAATGAATCATGTTCGAAGTGTATGATTAAGAAATATATTTTTCATTACACCTGCACGTAAAATATGTAGGCTAATTTGGGTGTAACCCCTAAATAAAACCCGAGGTCGTAATGGCTTTTAATATTGATGCCATTTTTTTTACAGTCAATTTGCCTATAAGCGTCTTTGCGTCTACATACCGCATACAAAAAACCCGCCCTTCGCAAATTTTGTAATGATTGATTATTGTTAAATCGTCTAGTATTGTGAAGTAATATTCGTTTACTTACTTTTTTGAATTTTTTTTATTTATTTACTCGTAAATGAGATGAAAAACATTGTGTGTTACACGAGCGGTGCGAAAACTACGAACATCGACTCGATCGACTCATTAAAACACTCTGTTTTCGACTTCAGGCTTCTCTAATAGACTCTCTTTCGTAATACCTTATTTACCGCCCTCAAGACACAATGTACTATAATTAACTATATACATATTTAAAATTAGAACAAAGGAAATGGGCTACCTAGCCGCCAATTACAAAAATAAAGAAACTAAAATGCTCCTCAGCCAGTATTAGTACCTACTTAGCATGATGCAGATAATATTGTTTCTTCCTCTGTAGGAGACCCCCTCGTCTACTACTTGGGATCCAGCCCACTTCTACCTACTGTCAGATTTAAACTATCATCTTGTCAGCCTGTAATTTACCTGTAGAACAAGTACAGACAGCTAGATGCCGTCTCGCCATACAAACAGCCCCGGATCCACATTGTGTGTTGCCGAGACAAGGATCTACGCAGCTGTAGCCGACGCAAGCCAAATGATCAGGACACTGGGAATCCAGTTCGCATTCACCCTAAAAAAGTATTATATTAAGTATTTTTTATAGTGTTATGAAGTGTACGGACCGTGTCATACAGACAGTTCAAAAAATATGCCGTTCTTACACACTCAAATGATCTTTCCTAAATCAGAATACTCGACTTTTTTCGAAGATAATTGAATGAAAAACGAATAATGTAATCAGAAAGGAATAATTATTGTGTTGAAATAAATACTGTTGTTTTAAAAACTGAGCATCAACTTCCCGGAATCTTTGTTATTTCAATTAGGTAGTAACTTTCGTTCTACTATCAATAATTATTGGATGAATATTTTTCTCAACTATATTAATTTATCTATAAATATTTACGCAAGAAACTTGCTGGGCGCATAGTCTTCCTTTTCAAATTGAAAAGGACTGCCTATCATGGGCGTAGCCCCAATATCATAAGGAAAGAACGAAAAGGTTGATTGGAAAACCTTTTCATATCCCCACGGTTACCACGCACTAACGACTTGCTAGAGAAGACAGCTCCTTGGTATTTCCCTCCGGGCTACTTTCATGACCTTTATTCTAATGTATGTTATTAGAAAGTACACTTTCATCACAGATGAAAGAAAAAACTAATCAACTTTGATTAAAAATTTGAATTAATATGTACTTACACGTTCGCAAGAAACAAGAGCGTTGCCAATATATCCAGTGGGACAAGTACAGACAGGACGCTCAGCACCGGTGCGGTCATGTCCAGGGGTACACTTGGCGTTAACTCCGCAGGGGTTCGGTTCACAAAGGTCACCTAAAATTTCAAGAAGGATAATTCCATCCATTTTGACTCTAGTGATATTTAAATAAAGCACTTAAACAGTACTAATGTTGTGCTATGGTCATAGACATATAATATTAATTCAGCAAAAGTACAAAATATAAGAGTTAAGAGGTAGGCCACAGAGCAATTTCTTTGTAGATGTCTCTCTACTTGGGGTAGTGCGACTGATGGAATACCTTCACCCTACAGACGATCGCAGCAATATAAACTTGTATTGTGTTACTGCGGTGAGTAAGGTTTCCAGAGCTCCTTGGGGTAGGGGGATTTAAGGTCGGCAGCACGCTATTGATACCTATGGTACTACAAGCGTCCATAGGCTACGGTTACCGGTTATCATCAAGTGGGCCGTATGCTTCTTTGCCACCTTTATAGTATAAAAAAGTATAATTGTAACCGAATAGAGAGAGAATGAAAGGTGTTGCATTTTATAAAGAGGGAGATGATCTTACGAGCTTCGAAAGGCCTGCAGAAGGTAAAGGGATCGCCTGTCATGTTCCTTGGGCAGGAGCAGACAGGAGTCAGACCACGCAGGTTGCAATCTGCGTTGACACCACAAGAGTTGATGCAGGGGTCGATGCAAGCATTGTACACACAGGCTGGTTTGTAGCTCGGGCACTCGCTGTCTGAGCTGCACTCGGGATTGCAGATTCGGTAAGGATCGCCGTGGTAACCCTGTCGAATAAATTGGTCTATAGCAAAATTGAATCTTTTACATCTAAAGACCAAAACTGAATATGTAAGAATAAGAAAAGCGTTACGCTTTAGTGTGATCTCCGATTTTTTTATTCAGCGGAAGATATGTAAGTCCTCAGTTACAATTAATATAGAGCTTTAATATTTACCCTTGGGCACTTGCAAACAGCGCGATGAGCAGCGACTGTCTCACAGTCGGCATTAACACCACAATCACTGCAAGGGCTCGCGCATTTGAAGTCTCGGCATGACTGCTGAGGACCACATTCCCCGTCGGATTCGCACTCGTGACGACAGCCAGCTAGAGGGCTGCCCTGCATGAAGAAAATAATAAAATATAACATGATAAACTATAATAACCTGAGAAAATATATGACATACCTATCTACATAAATTCACTTGTGGCTAAGACAGTTTCCTTATAATAATTCTATCCTATGGTTTTCAATTTTACCATACTGTTTCATTTAAAAAAAAACACTGTAAGCCCCAGGGATTATTTAACTCTCCATCGGTGAAATAATTTTTAGATTCGGAGTTGGAGCAGTAGTTCCAGAGATTACCTCCTATAAACAAACAAACTTTATCTTTTTATAATATATGTATGTATAATTATAGTAAGGATAATCTTACTCTGTATCCGGGAAGACAAGTGCAGATAGCTTGGTTATTGGCAACGTGGCATTTAGTATTGGGCCCGCAAGGAGACGGATGGCAAGCTTCCTCTAAAATAGATAAAACACTTCATGATTAAGTTTTATTCAGTGCCGAAATAAGAGCAAAGTTTAATTAATTATATATATTATCTGCGCAAATCTCCATTAAAAGCCTCGTTCTTACTTTTTTGAATACGTATAAGTAACAGCAACAGCAAACTGGCATGTAGACCAACTGATTTTAAATGGTAACTACACCCTATAGATATTTACAATCGACCTAAAATTGTTCTGCAATTTCCACATTTATTCACTAATAATATTTATGAGGTTTAAATCAGTGTAAACAATTTGTGATTACTAGCTCTAGCTATTCCTCGCTTTCCTTCAAGTTTACCTTCCAAAATTGTTTTTAAAGAACTTGTCGTGCCGTATCAGGTGTCCAATCATCTTTCCTCTTCTGCTATCTATGTTTCTCAACAACTGTTTTTCCTCGTCAATCATTCATAACACTCCCTTATTTGTAGTCTAAGAGGACCTAAACGAAGCTTTTTCCAACGAGTGAAGGATAAAGTGGGAATCCTGTCATATCAAGAGGTCAAGACAGAGGATAGGGAACAGTGGGAACTGCTCCATCGACAAAAGCTGAGCTCTTAAATTAAAGAAGAACAAGAAGCTCTAGCTATACCTAAAACCTAACAGTGAGGATTGACGAAGGTGAAGTTTAAAATTATAGTACAAATAAACATTGATGTAATTTACGACAGTCTCATAAAATATAAATCATTTTGTTATTTTACCTGGGTCAGCGATTCTACAAGAGGAGAACGGATTTCCGGTGTATCCAGCAGGGCAGGTACATACGGGAATATGATTACGAACCTAGAACAAAATACTCCATGATCATGTTTACAGACAACTTAGAATTGCAATTCACTAACTAATTATGCACCAAGTACAAATTAAAATATTATACCATAATTAGTTTTATGGTAACTGATTCACATATTGTGCATGTTATTGGTTTTACAATAATTAATGCATTTTAGTACCACATCGTAGTACTGAATAGATATACCTACACTGTTTTATTAACATAAATGTTGTGTCCTTTTGTGGATATGTATTTTTGTTTGTAGCCTAACTCATTTTACAAGTTTCCAGCGTCATCATTTAAAACGACCCAGTCAAAACTACATGGGTCCAGGTAGAATACCAACATTGAAGTGACATTTTGGAGACTATTGCTGACATATGTGCTGACAGGTGTTTGACATGTGTGCTGGTTGCGCAAGTATTTATCATTAGATAATACTTTCGCCAGCGTTCAAACCAAAGCTACCCAAATCCAGGCCCGGGAGCCATAAAGCGATCCCCAAGGCATTTAAATTTGCTCGTCAACGATAGCGTCTTGATGTCGTGCTTTTTATTTTTTAATTATTAATAAACTATGGATAAGTAGTATATTTAAATATTTTTCTATTGAGATCATGACTGTAAACAAATATTATTCAGTATGTGGTCCACAGAACAATAATTCTGCTATCGAGGTGATCCACCAGATGACGTGGAATCGAAATTATAGCCTACATCCAAAAATGATTTGAGCAGCCCTGGTTCAATCGTTATGTGTCACTCGTGAGGTCTCTTGCATAGTGAACGGCCGTTTACAATAACATCCTCGATTAGTACATATTTGTAATAAGTACTATCTTTAACCAAAGACAGATATCGGCTTCCTATATCGGCTTCTTATATATTGAAGCTTTAGAATATGGATCTATCCATAACTATCAGTTGATATGTTATAGAAAACGGCAGAAAGTTCATAACAGATAAACATGGATTAGCGGTGGATTTTACGAAAATAGATACTAACTATTATAATAATCTAGCGGTAGTATTGAGTGAGCGATATTGAAAGAACGTTCAGTGTTGTTCGCCGAGTAGTGCGACGCGAAGACGACCCGCGACGGTTAGAAACGTGTAGCGACACCAGAGACGAGCAAATAGGTTACACATGCGTGAAGATCGCTGGCACTCGCATTAAGCAAAAAGTGTTCACATACTTACGCTTTATTCTGTGGTTCACATGATGAAATTTGATACAAAGTGGTAGTACTTGCGCGAGCTACTGCGACGGTCTTTACTTGGTTCTACTACGCGGGCACAGGCAACATATTCTGTTAGTTTGTTTCTTTATAATAAAAAATATTGTATTGTTTTGTTGCTATTGTAACAAACAACTATTGTACTATTTGTATAATTAGTTATTATGTTATTGTTTGTTGTTATTTTATTGATTCGGTTGTGTGAAATTATAAACTTAATCATTAATCTACAGCTAAACATTTGACATATGATTAATTAATAAATCTACATATTTGTTCAATTGTAAAACTAAAAATAGTAATTATTCTTATTCACATATAACATGTGGTCAGAAGTGAACTTCCTGTTTCTTCTATGAATTCAATGTTACTAATAATAATTTGGCTTTGTTTGTCTATTATAAATAATTGTATATTGATTGATTTTAGAAGGAAAAACGTTAGAGACCGAAGGTAGGTCCAACTGAAACGATTGAACGGCTGTTGACAAAGATGAAAACGCAAATTGTAATAGGAATTATAATAACAACAATTAGGTACCTAGGCTGGTTTCAAGGAATATATTGGACTGCTCCCCATCTAACAAGATATAGATCCCAGCACCTCTTAGCCTAAGCTAAGACTTACTCGCTACTGTAAAGCCTCAGGTGATAATTGACTTACATCGCAGTTGGCATTAATTCCACAGGCACCCTCACATGGGTTCACGCAGTGCTGGTTGACACAAGTTTGGTGACTACGGCATTCACTATTCTCTAAAATCAACATAAAATATGTTATATTGTAATAACCAAAATTTCTGATTAATGATTCACACTTTGTTGAAAATTACATACAAATTACCTACTATAAAGTACGTAAAACAGGCGCCGTTATCAGATTTTTTGTAGGTTATATGTTTTTTGGACTGTACCGTATGCATAAAAAAATAACTAAATATGTTTCCCCCTTGGCTCCAAATCTGGCTATACCCGTGCTAATATCGAAAAAAATTCTTCCAAAACTGTTCATTTCCTATGCGATATGATTGAGCTTCTTATCTGCTTCATCGATTTAAATAATATTTAGAAGCTTATATAGGTACTAAAAACCTACAAATTTTGATTGGCTAATTGAACAAATAGTGACAGTGTATACGGACACAGCGTCGATCGAATTGAGTTCAAATCCCTGCAATGAGCCTGAGCTTTGCAAAACATCGTAATGAAAGCATAGTATTTTCTAATACATGCATGATTAGCTAGTACCGTCTAGTTGAAAATCTGTCGTCAAGCACCTGGCAGCACCTCTGGCAGCTGCACTTGAAAACCAGGCTTTATTTTACTATATCATTAGGCTTAGCGTGTTACCATTTTAACATGAACTGAGGGTGTGACCAAACATAACAACCTTATTTGGATATTTAATGCGCCAACTTACCGACGCATTCGATTTTCACACACTGTGACAATGGGTCCCCTGAGTATCCAGGAAGACAAGCGCAGACTGGGCGTACACTCCCGTGGGTGCAGTGAGCTCCAACACCGCATGTGTGTGGACCACATGACACCAAATTGTCAGAGATGGACCGGCCGTGCTCGTACAAATCACGTCCAAGGTAACTTCTTGGGTGATAGTTGTAATAACGTTGAGCTGTAAAATAATATTACATTAAAAATTAAGTTATTGAAATTAATTCCTGATTGTAATGTTGAAGTTATAAAAAAATATTTTAATATAACAAGATGTAATGTTGATCTAAAATGAGGTTTGCTGATTACAATAATGCTCATATTACAACAACTCTATTACATTACAATATCTTGGGGGCTAAGCAGCACTCGGTGTCTTACAAAAAAAAAACCGTGTGGTGTCCTGGGACACCGGATAGGAACGAAGTTCCTTATTATAAAATATTAATTTCAAGTTCTATGATAAAAAAAGCTACTTTACAAAATTATCTTAACACCTTTATTTACAATGATTTATAAAAATATATAATAATAATATACAAACAAACAGCTATTTACATTAATAATAATAACAGTCATCACGTAGACTATACATTACACAGTGTATAGCCACGATACATAGACTATACATAAACTCTATGGTTTTGAAGAGTTCCCTTGTGTATCTTCGAAGTTGAAGATTCAATGCCAATGAAATTAAAATGGCACCACCTTTGAGATATCCGCTATCCACCAAAAAAAAGAATAATCCAAATTGGTATATATAAAAAAAGTTATTCTATGTTCAGCAAATAAAAAAAAAATTAATACTAAGACTTCTATGTTATAAATTTTCGAATTAAGTTACCTCAGTACTTAAAGACTTAAAAAAATCGTTCGAGGCGAGGATTCGTACCTAAGTCTTCGGCCATAGCAGTGACGCTTACGACCGCTAGGCTACGAGCATTTTTTTAGGATTAAAATACATTTAAAAAACTGCATTTTAATGCCAGAGAGTGCAATTTTCAAATTTCATAATTGGTTTTTAAATATCCGGAAGTTTTTAGTGCGCCTTATGTATGAAGATTGTCTGAAAATTTCACTAAAATCACTCCAGCCGTTTTGTAGTCCACAGGGAACCTACATACAACCATTGATTTTTATATATAAGATAATAAGAAGAAGAGGAGAAAGAAGAAGATTAGTGACAATGAAAATAAACTATACGAGCTATCGACATGCCGCCTTAGTTAAAGTTATTCCAACTGATGAGCGTTTTTTAATTGTCCATAAAAAACTAAGATCTAGAGAAGGTAACTAATGTGGAACCCAAAGAGTCCAGCCAAACTGTAAAATATATTGAAAAAATGCCGCTTTAGTGAACATTAGTTCTGGAACACTAAGAGCAATAAATCCAATCAACATGATAGGCCTTTCATGCTTATCGATATTATGAAATTCCAGTACTTACCTGATTTAGAACCTTCATAATAAACTACAAGTAGAAGTGAAATCCCAACAAAATCATACTGTAAAAAAGTTCCCTGTCTCGATTGAGATGGGTTATCTACAAAAAGTACCTAGTAAAATCTCTCAAAAACAGCCAAGTCAAGCCAAAAGGTGGATATAAAAAAAGAACTAGTAATTTTGGCTAAAATCTGGCTTATCTTTCATGCGGTAAATTCCATTGTTTAAAATCTACTACGACTACCTACATCCATTGAAGGGCTATATACGAAATTTTATACAAATGGAGAAATTTTGTTCCTTTTGAATGTTAAAATAGACATTCTTTAATATCGAATACTATTAAGTGAGCAATGCTAGTATTAAAAGTCGCGCGTAGCTTACACCGGCGGAACAACGATTCGATGTCCGCAGGTTCCAACTGAGATAGGTATAAACGAATTTTTTAGAATTCCCGTACTAATTCAATCTGATAACATTATCGGCTGACGATGAAGGAAAACATCGTGAGGAAACCTGAACGCTTGAGAAACGTTCTTGTGTTACCACTTTTTGTGGGTTAAATATAGAACTGTTGAATTCTCGGTGTTTGAAATGGGCAATACGTCGCGTCGTGAGCTGGTTGTGGTGAATGAGCCCATGCCTTAGGAAGAAACCTATGCCCATCAGTCGGACAACTTACAGGCTAATATTATTATAATCATGGATTCTCGAAAGCGGCCCTAAAAATTTGTTTAAAATATTGTTTTACTCTACGAGTTTATCTATATTGGTATTTAAAAGCTCTGTCACCCATTTATTTAACATTAATTAGCACACATAAAAACCAACCCCGCCTACACGCTCTCATCCAATCAACGTACTCTATATACATAATGAACATCTCCATAAAAATATAATTAATAAAAAAAAACATACATTAGACCTTGGCTACATCCATATAAGAATGTAAAAATGCATCGCCCACTCAAGACCTTATGTCCTTGTCGAGGCTGACAGGTAAATGGACGGAACTAGGATATCTATATTAAATTGCACAATATTATAAATGCATAAATCAAAATAGAAAGATGTGGGCGGATTCCGCGTGGTTATAAAATTTTGCAATAGATCCATAGAATACGTTATTCAAGTTCATGTGATACCCGAGTTTTCATACAATGCCTGGCAATCTATACTACTAGCCTTTTAGGTTCTGTTCTGTCCTATTCCGGTAGATAATGGCTCGACAACAGCGCCACCTACCGAATATGCCTCGATAAAACGAATAAAGTGAATATGGACCAAATCTCAGAAGTCGTTCCGAAGTTAATGCAAGATTTTTATACATAAGATTATATAGAGGTAGGTATCTAAAGTTTGTATGTTTTTTTTTTTTATAGTTTATAGGTTTAGCTTTATGGCAACCTCACCTGATGTTAAGTGAAGATAGTGGAGACGCTCAGTCTGGAAGGGAAACTGGCTCTCAACCAATAGGTGCTTGGATAAATACTTTCTACATAACTGGTAACTAGCCAGGCGGCCATTAGAAAAAACCCTTGCCACTATGGTATATTTCACAGAAAGCTCATTCTCGTTGCATGGATTCGACTCACGTCGATGGACGCAGTGTCCGTACACGCTACCACTGAGCCATCAATGCTTCAAAATCAAATTGTATGTTTGTGTATTACCTCTGGAACGAACTTCTGATCGGATTCTCGACATATTGCACAAAATCGGAAGCTACATTATCCCGGAGTAATTAGTATTAGTATTTTTTATTTAATATTGTATTGTAATTAACGCGAACGAAGTCGCGAGCAGTTGATAGTTCAATATAATTATGTGTTAATAATTCACTACTGGCCAAAGGCCACTTTCTTTTCGAGGCTTAAAAACTTAATCAAGCCTTCAAAGTTACTTACACGGAGATAATCCTACGTCATTACGCATTGATCATTGTAAAAACCCAAATCGATAATTTTGTATTTTCAAACTAAGCAAATTGGTACAGTACTATGAGAATATTTCTCAAACTTTCCGGCTTCTTCACGTTGTTTTCCTTCACCTTCAGTCGCTAGCGTTACTCATTTAATTCAAAATATCTGGGCGACCTAGCTTCGCTTTATGTATTCCAAGAAAAAAATCAACCATACAGGTAAACTTGTAAAGTAAAACATTATGTAAATACAAAACTACCAAATCGTTAGAGCCGTTTCTGAGAAACTAATCTACGTAAATAAAAATTAAATGCTGTTTTTTGGTAAGAGTATCTATCACTTGAGAACGGCTGCTGGACCGACTTGGCTATTTTCTTTTATTATTTTATTAATAGTCCGAATTAGGTTTTTACGGAAAGAAAAACTGGAAACGTTTCCCGAAAATACTTCGTAAAATCGGAAGGTCCTTTTTTCTAAGGGATTTTTTTTTTAACTATTATAACTCACGATTCGAAGGACAGATGTGCGCAATTCTTTTTTTTTTTTTTTGTTTATGGTAATGGAAAAGTTTTCAGGGAAAAAACGGGATAGGGATAAATATGATCCAGTTACTACTACTACTATCTACTGGAAAGGGTAGAACAACGTCTTGTCGGGTCAGATAATATGATTATAAAAATCTTGTGTTAGTGCTTCTATAACTTCTGAATAACTTGACCGATTGAGCTCATATTTACATAATATATATGACTTTATCGAGACGAAGGTTTATAATTAAGTTAGGATTCGATAGGTGGCGCTGTGCTCGAGCCATTAACTACCGGAAAAATAGAACGTCTAGCGTTGGTTGTACAGTTACATACATAAATACATACACTTGTTGGTATTACATTGGTAAATGTATCTACCATCATCGGATCGGTATTTCACTGATCTTAATTAATCCATGGGGCTGGCATACACCAGCTGTAAAAGCCCCCTTAAATAAAAAGAAAAACAACTAATCCACAAAATTCACCCATATGATTACATTTCTCGTGACATCGTGTCGGTAGACAAACAATATTTAGCATTAATATTTCGAGACTAATAGTGAAAACTTAGCCTCTGCTTAGCCTGCGGTGGAATATGCTCAGTCTCTCAGTATTCTTCGTGTTTTTCATGTTGCTCACTATTCATCATCATTCAAAATCATCAACCCATCCCAATACCAGCAGGCATTAACTTACAGAATCATCAATATCAATAATATGAAAATTTGATATTATGAAAATTCAAGTAAGATAGCGAGTTCAAACGAAAAGAGCACGACCTCGATTATCATTATTGCATACTCACTTCATAATATCAAATATTACATAGTAAACTCTTGCCTTCTATACTAACGCAACATATTTACGCATCTCATATACTTAAAAAATCTCTTAACTAGTTATTTATATTTTCAATGTAGTTAGATGACATTAAGAAACGTATAAAAAATATGGTACCTATGTAGTTTACGTAAACACGTAAGAAGCCATACTTATCTGTTGTACAAAACCAAAATAGCTCCAAAAATTTTATCTCGCGGATGAAGTTAGCAATCAATGATAATAATGCTTTTAATCAAATTAAATTAAACATATATACTTTATACAACGTTAAATTATTTTTACAAGATAAAAAAATTAAAAGCCAGTAAAATGAATTCAAATTGTTATCATCTTTAAATCTATAGAAATTAAATGATAGTGGATTGCCGTTGTGCGCGCAGCACGCAAAAACTACCCATAGATTTTGATCAAATTTACTTACCTTCGACGCTAACTTGCAGTGCTAAAATGACCACCAAGGTCAAAAACAGCAAATTCTCGGCCATCTGAGGAGAATTAGAAAATGTAATTTAAAACGGTATCGTCTAAACAGAGATTATATCTCTGTAAGAGAATAATACAATAGAATCACTAACTCAATGTAGAAGGTTATAGTGCATTGTTGAATTGACCACAATGTACCTCTCTGTAAAGTAGAATTCAATCGAGTCATTACTGCTTTATTTTAGGAAATAGGAAAATACCCCTAAAATCCTATTTTTTAATATGTATAGAATTATTAACAAAAGAACATACTGCATGTTACGTAAAAGCAACCAGTTGCAGCATTAATCTTTTTTTTATATTTTATTGGAACACTTAATTTTTGCCACTGATGAACATTTATCTAAAGTTTATTTTGTCAATGACGAAATGTGGCGATTTATTGTTCTTAATGTAAATAAGCACATATAAATTGGATAGGCAATTTAAAATCGAACCCTTCTTACAATTGTAATTAATGGGCTTGTGGTATTTTCCCAGACATATTATTCATCACCATTACTTAAACAAGATCTCTCACTTTTAATTAGTTCCTAATAGTTCCACATAATACTATAGAAAGCCTAAACCAAAAAAAAATTATACAGACAAGCACAACATTAAAACATTAACAAATTAATCCTTTCTCAATCGTATTAATTTTTTATATAGGAAATCACAAGTTTCGATAAATAACAACAGAGATGTTTTCATAATCCAGACAAACCTGAATATAGATGAATATTATAGTATTCATTATAATTATATTTATTATATTATTATAATAATGTATAATTATAATTATATTATAATTATATTATTATAATAATGAATAATTATAATAATATAATAAGTAATGCTTTGTAGGTAGGTCATAATATCAATTGAGTTTAACTCACGGATCTATAAAATATTTTAATTTTTCCCTCTACGATTTAATATAATTTTTATTCATAGTTATAAAACATTTAACACTTATCGTTTTTTTATAATAAAAAAAATAATTATTATTTGCTTGACGTAAACAAATCTTACATAAAATACTTTTTAACATTTTATTTTACCTATTAACCATGATAACGTATTTAAAGAAAAAAAATCACTGCACTGGACACTTACAATAAATTTGTTCGTCGTCGTGTGTTGCTAGAAGGAAACAACTGAATAAGGAACGCTTTACGTCCTTATACTACCTTACACGCCTACGCTACGCGCCTATTAATTCTAAACTGACTTCGCAAACCTCTATATTATATGTATTATGTACACAATGATTATAATATAAGAGGCATACCTGTCTTTATAATCTATACATATTTATAAAGCCGACGAGATTGTTTGTTTAAACGCGCAAATCTCTTGAACTACAAGTCCAATTTGAAAAGCTGAGTGTTCCCTAAACATAGAACTTCTGCTTTTCCTGGCAGTTTCAGATATCAGGCGATAAAATCTTGGAATATTAAATCCCAGCCGATCCAAAATGTCCCTTTTCACTTTCAACTCCAAATTAAAATCTTTTCTTCTTTTACAGCAAGCACTTTAATATGATACTTTTAATTACTTGTTTTAATATACTTACAAACATCTCAAACTCACGTATTTGTTGTAATCTTTAATTATTTTTTCTTTTTTATTAAAAAAAATATTTTATCAGATTAAAAAAAAAAGACGTAAGTTACTCAATTCGAATGTGTATATGTTTTAATAGATGTTCAGCCATAATTTCTTTGTTTGTAAACCTATTTAGATGATTGTTTTTTTGTTGGAAAGGATCCCATTTTAATTTCATTGGCATTGCACCTTCAACTTCGAAGATACACCAGGGAACTCTTCAAAATCATTGGAGTTCGTTTTGTTTTTTGTTTAAAATTGTCTTGTCTTTCTTTCAAAAGCTCTTTTACATTTTATAGCCTACTTGCTGACCCGCGCAACTTCGTCTGCGTCAGATAAGAGAGAGAGAGAGGGGGGGTTAGAAAGAGTGGGTCGTAAGCACCTATGATATAATTATAAAGAAGCTGAAACTTTGTTTATTTTGCTGGGGAGTTATATTAAAACTGTGATATCTCCTAAGATATTCATTGAAATCAATTGATGGAAATGGCAATTTTGTTCAAAATGAAATACTTGTGATGAATAATGTATTTATTTTGATCAGGATTAATACCATATTTATAAAAACAATTTCGCAATTTATGCATTATTTTAGAATAAATTTTATTACCATAAAAAAGGTTATATTGCGTCAACCTTAAAAGATAGACAATGCTATCGCGGACTTTTTTTTAGAAATATTTAAGAAAAATAATTCCATCACACATCATTGTCGCGTAATTTTAACCATTTACGCAGCGCACGCAATGGAATCTTTCAAAAGGAATAATTTTTCTCCGTTTTTGCAACATTTTTCATTGATGATCCGATCCTATTGGTCTTAGCGTGATGTTATATAGCCTATAGCCTTCCTCGATAAAAATGGGCTATAAAACAATAAAATATTTTTTCCATTCCAACCAGCAGTTCCTGTGATTAGCGCGTTCAACTAAACAAGCAAAAAAACTCTTCAGCTTTGTAATATTAGTATAGATTTATTGAGGAAGGCTATAAAGGCTATACAACTTTACAGTACGACTCTAAGGAGTGAAGCAGTAATCATGAACGTCAAGTAATCTAGAAAGCTTTAGATAAGTAAGGGAAGTGAGAACAACGGTAGGCTACACTGGTACGTTGGCGATCTCTAGAAAATTAAATAAACGTAGCAAGGGTCAAGGGTGGCACCTGACTGGGGCACAGCAAGTCTTCTATAAAATACTATGTATCATTAAAAACGATATTACAGGATCAACATCCACCAAAGATGTTTAAATAATGGATTCTATACATATTAAGTCTAACCGATTTTAGTATTTATATTAGAAGTTTCAATATAAAAATCAGTTTAGTTTTTCAACATGGCCACGTGAAAATTTCTATAAAAATTTAAATTCTTTTAGTTGAAAAAAGTTCCCATTCTTTTTATCCTTTAAATCGTTAATCTACTTTCACGCCATATTAGGGTAGCGTAGCGAAGCTTAACTAGGTTTGAAAGATCTTGTTTGCAACAAAGGTCCAAAAAAAATCACCTATTCACAATAATGACATCATTTTGCCTTCGTATTTTTTTTTTTTTTTTTTTTTTTTTTTTTTTTTTTTTTTTTTTTTTTTTTTTTTTTTTTTGAGAACTGACTACACTGTTAGCCTTAGGGGCCCTAAAGCCGCTGCGGCTTTTACAGCTTCACCGGACTTGGGGGCGAGCGCAGAGGGCACTCAGCCGCGAAAGTTTTGTGGACGACTCGCACGAGGGTGCCAAAGTGGCCGGACCTCGGCTCGGGCGGTCGTCGCGTTCGCAAATAGGTCGCGATCTATTCGAATCCCTACACCTACGATTCGAGCTAACTAAATATACACATAGGCACGTTCCCTTCCTCCTGGGAGGAAGGAAGGAACCGCGCGTATGTGTATTCAATAATCGGAATGTTTCTACACTAACTAGCGCTAACTAACTAGCGTAAAAAAGAAAAAAAAAAGGTCCCTCACAGAACCTATGTACCTGTGTGGTGTGCACGTGTGTATGTTCATACGTGTGTAGTGTTGTATGTAGGTAGATAAGTGATGCACGTACAGTGTCACTTGTATCGCGCGGGCGGTTGCCTGACCCAAGGGTTTCACACCGAGGAACGGACCTAGGCTTGGGTTACCGCTAGAGAGGGTGGACGTGACGGGTGTGCTGGAGCGAAATTGACCGCCCGCCCTCTGCGGAGAGAACGGTGGTTACGCGGGCGTGGGCGCTGGCACGCTCTGTTTGGAGAGACGGATGTGTAATATTTATTCGAATTTTCGATGTGATCGTCGGGATCAATAAAAATATTGCGCGGCCGGCGTTTGCACCGGATGTCCGTGGGTGCCGGAACATAAGTGGCGGCTGTTTTTATTAACGGATTCGCGTGGTTCGACGCGGTGTCGAAATACGAACGGGAGAGCTGTTTAACGTAGGCATGTATCGAAGGAAGCTCCATATCTCTATGGAGATCTACGCTTCGAACATACCACGGGGCCCCGGTGAGACGATAGAGGAACCTATTCTGTATCGATTGTAACCGTTTGAAACTCGACTCGGACATATGTGCGAACACGGCGCAACTGTATGTCAAAATTGGTCGAATACACGTCTTGTAGAGCGTGAGCTTATGTCGCGTGGACATTTTACTCACCGAACACAACAGAGGATGCAACCGGCCCAGGACCCACGCGGCCCTGTTCCTAACCTTACGGATGTGGGGTCTAAAAGAGAGCCTACTATCTAGGGTTACCCCTAGATATTTGGTCTCTCTTACATACGGAATCGGATTATCGTAGAGCTTAACAGGTTTAAGCTTCCACGGTATCTGTGACGAATCCGCATCGAAGAGCATCGCGGCGCTCTTCGAGGGATTAACGGCTATACGCCACTCGTTAAACCACTTCCCGAGAGTGGTCACGGAGCGTTGGACTTTGTGTCTGAGGTGGGATCTATTCCTATCTGAGGCATATAAGACTGTATCGTCAGCGTATAGCCCTACCTCGACCTCCGGGAGTCGAGGTAGGTCACTGACGTACAGGTTAAATAGGCTAGGAGCCAGGATCGAACCTTGGGGAACGCCTGAGCGTATTGGACGGGGCGTGGACAATTCACCTTCCACTCTATAGCGAAAGGTGCGATCTGTTAGATAGTCGCGAATTATTTTAATTAGCCTATCGAGGACTTCAAAGTGATACAACTTGTAGATCAATCCCTCGTGCCAGACCTTATCGAAGGCCTTGGCAACGTCGAAAAAGACCGCAAGTGTACGGCGGGGTTTATATAATTCAGCAAAATTAAATGCAACGTGCTCCGTGAGGCGGTGCACTTGATGAGTGCAAGAATATCTAGCACGGAAACCGAATTGCTCAGGCGGATAGAGGTCTTTCTCCTCTATTACTGACTTGAGACGGTTCAGAAGGATCCGCTCGTACATTTTCCCTAAAGTATTTAGGAGACTGATCGGGCGATAGCTGTCGGGAAGCGACGCGCTCTTGCCGGGCTTACGGATACCTATGACTATGGCCTTTTTCCAGGCGGCTGGAAAATGGCAGTGGGCTATGGCTACATTGAAGATGCAGACCAAAAGAGCTATGAGGCGATCGGGAAGAAGTCTAAGTACTTCATTCCTGATCCCGTCGGGACCTGGTGCTTTTCTAAGCTTAAGGCTTTTTATAATGGAAAGAACCTCCTCAGACGTGACTGGGGACAGGGAGTCTGTCGCGGGGAGCTTATCCAGCTCCCGCACGCATCCATCGATACCCTCGACCCGGTCGGTATTTGCATCGACACTGTTCGGAGAGCACTGGCTCTCCAAACAAGTGGCGAGGCACTCCGCCTTGTCGCTGCTATCGAAGGCGAGCGGTATACCGGGACCCCTCTCGAGGGGGGGCATAAGATAAGAAGCCTCTATTTTGAGGCTGTGAGCTAATTTCCAGTAAGCCAGATGCGACGGCCTTAGCCCTTCGACGAGGGTGTCCCATCTGTGACTTCTGAGTTCTAATATACGGGCTCTAACCGATCTTTGAAGTGCGCGTAAACGTGCGCGGTTTTCCTCGGTCGGATAGTGGTCGTGCGCACGAGTCGCCGCGTTCTTTTCCGTCAACAACGCCCGCACGTCGGCAGGGAGTACGAAGCGGCGATCGCTCGCCTCTTCGACCTCTCTCGAGGCCTCTCCGATGCCGGCCTGCAGGTGGTCGACCAGGGAATCGATCGCGAGATCTACGTCCGCAACGGACCCCAATACGTCCGGGATCCTATCTAAGCTGGACGAGGACGGCCTGTCCGCAAGATAATGTTTTAGCTTGGCATAGTCAACCACTTGGACCGAAGGAGGGCTAGAGTCGTCTGGTTGACCTAGCTGCATGATGACCGGACGGTGGTCGGAGTCGAGCTCGTGTACGACCCGAATGAGTCGTAACCGAAGCGCGATACCTTTAATGAGAGCTACATCAAGCACTGTCGGCATACAGTTGTCTTGAAAGTGGGTGGGAGTGGGTGGCGCTATGACATCAAAGTTTAGCACGTTCGTTAGCTCTTCGAGTTTAACCCCATTACTGGAGTCTCTCCAATTGCCAAACGAAGTGTGTCCACAATTGAGGTCACCCGCTATAATGACCGATTCACCGAGCGAAAGTAGCTTTTCTAGGTCAGACCTGAGAGGCTCTTTCCTCGGCGAGAGATAAACTGAGACTAACGTTATGGACGGGTGGTCGGTCATTCCTAGTCTACACACGGATACTTCCATATTGGTAAGTATCGGAGGATCTACCGGCGTACAATATAACGATCGTTTGTAATAGATGAGAGTGCCGCCCCCGCGGCCGGCCCGGTCATTTCTTACAATATTGTAGTTCGCGATTTTTGGATCACGTTTAGCACGCTTTAAGAGCGTCTCCTGCACTAAAAGAACATCTACTTGGTGATCTTTAAGAAAGGTCGCGACGAGATCACGCTGCGGATATAGGTTCCGTGCGTTAAAAAACGAAAGATTTAACGCTTTCGGTTTAAACTTTGCCATTGAAAGGCCCTAAGTTATTATTACACGCCTCACGGTCGAGACGTTGTAGTGTCTCTGAGAGGCGGGGGAACGCGCAAGCGGTCTTGATGAGACCGAAGCGCTCCAGATGGTCATTGTAGTCAATGAGCTCGCGGATATCGTGCTCGCGAAGGAGCAGTATCATTAAGTCGTTACTATTAACGACAGCGTTAGCGGGCGCGCGGGGCGCGGGAATATCCATAGCCATAAGGGGCTGTGGATTGGGGCGACGGGGGCCCCATGCGTTCTGCGATGAACGCACGGGTTGCGGTTGCACCGCGCGGGGTGCGGAGAGGCCGGCGGTGGCCGGGGACTGGCGCGGGACCGGCAGCGCGGGAAATTCCCCTGACGCCAGCGGGGGTTGCGCTTTGATGGCTGAGGTGGGGGGCGCCGCCCGGGGGGCCGCCTGCCTCTGCGTGCGTGGCCGCGTGGTACGCGGGGCCTTGGGGCAACCGCGATAATTCGCGGGATGCCCCTCCTCCCCGCATAACACGCAGCTCGGGGGAACGACGGAGTCACGCTCGCGCGTGCACTCCCGTGTGGGGTGGTCCTCTCGGCACTTTACGCACCGCGGACGAGAATGACAGTTACGGGCAGCATGCCCGTACAGCTGGCAGTTGTGGCACTGCGCAGGCTGGTGGTTTTTGTGTGGGGGCTCCACGTTAATCCCGGAGAGCCCGCACACCGTCTCTAGCTGGAAGATGGCCTTTCCCTCGGGGGAAAGGTCCAATATGGCCACTACCATTTGTAGTGGCCGCTTATCTTTACTGTACATCCGGTGTACTTCCCGGATGGGATAACTTTGCTCCTTGAGCGAGGAGCACACCTCCGACGGGTCGAGCTCCACCGGAATGCGGCGGATGACCACTCGGAGGACGCGCTCCTCCGCGAGCGAATACGTATAAAATTGCAGACCTTTCTGCCGGAGGAGGGTGGTTAGTTTACGGTGAGTTTCCGAAGAACTCACCGAAATAGAAATCCCGTTGACTATGTTTCTAGCCTTGTGGTAGTCGAGTTTGAGTCTGCGCATCTCATTGCAGACTCCCATCCAGGCTGCCTTGTCCCGGATTATGATTGGAGGTGCCTTCGTATTAAATATACGTCACTTTATACCTACTTGACCGCGTCGATTGACGTGAGTTCGAAACCTACAATAATACTCATTTTTCGGACAAGATTGTGATGAAATAATAGCGTGTTGGTAGGGTATTTTAATGCTCCCCTGAACACATGACCTATATTTGACATAACTCAAATATCATATGTGTAAAATTTATGTAAATATGGCACATTTTATGATCTAAATGTAATGTCAGACTAAGAAACCTCTTTTCTATGTGCTTAGCGTATTTCCATCTTCGGCTACACTTTCACTTAAATAAAAAAACATGATAAAAATTCGGTTAATAAAATATAGAATTATACTTACTATTTCTCTAAACTATTTAAAGGAACTCTTGAAACCCTACTCATCTCAAGAACACACAAGTTCACACAAAACAAGGTTATTTGGCTGCGAACTTCTGTAGGGTGGAGATATTCTACCAGTCGGGCTGCCCAAGTAGAAAAAAGCTCCAAAGAGATAAGAGATTTCTCTAAACCCTATACCTCTTTGTATATTATAATTTACCAAATATATATGTATTACTAGCTGTGCTCTTGGTTCCGTGCGCGTTAATTACAGAATTATTATCTAAGAAGATATCGTTATATTTTTTTTAGATAAGACCCAATTATCTAAGAAGTAAATCACAAAAAATTTGATCAAAATCTATCCAGTAGTCATTGCGTAATGCGCACACAACGGAAATCCTCTATCATTTTACCTATCTATATATTAATACGAGAAGCAAAAGATTTATACCCATTTTTAAGCGTATTGCGTGCACGGAAGTTTATATGGAGAAAGAGTGCATAATATCTGTTACTAATATATTAAATAAAATACTGCGAATCCTAACCGACCAGTGCCATTGACTTAGACCCTCCAAAATATTGACATTGTCACTCAACGAAAAGTGACAGCAAGTGATGTAGATATTACTCATTGTTTAGGTTCATGAATACTGCAAATGTCAAAGAGAAAATAGTCTATGATCAAAAAGTCGCTGGTCGAATCTGCAATATTATTATTAGTAGATTGTTTAAAGAAATGTTGTAGGTGTTTTTATTATACCTACTATAGTAATAGTATTATACTATATCCTGTAGGCTGGCATTTCACCACAAAGAGATCGATGATGGTGATACATAAGGCTTTCAACTGCTGCTGTTTTAACATATCGATCTATGCTTCATCATTGATGATAAACTCTTTAAAGGAGTACTGTAAAATCTCAACAACAACGCTACACTTGTTTCACGATGTTTTCTTTAATCATAAATTAAAAGCTTTATTGTAATTTATAGGACACTAAGGCAAGTAATTCGACACTATCTCTATACTGAAGTATAGAAAACGTGCGAGTTGAATGCAGAGCTAAGGGATTCGATAGTGCTGTGGCTGTGAACTTTTCCGATCGCGACCACCATACACATAGTTATAAACCATCTATATTTTTTTTTTGTTTATGTGTTCCGAAAATAGCCGATGTGTATGCAGTAACATAGCGGTGTAGTAGGGATCGCGTCCACCATACACATAGTGACAAACCTACTTATGATTTTCTTTTGGTTTGTCGTGTTTCGAGATCAGTCTGTGAATATCCAATAATACGCAGACAAAGTCGCGGGTACCAGCTTGTTTGATATATATGATATATCTCTTATTGTTTACTCAGCAAAAGCTATATAAGCGCCACAAAAAACGTAATATGTCCGAATAAATTTTCATTTTTGCGGAACCCTAATTCTTTTTCTAAAATAAAAGTAGTCTAAGCTACTCCTTCAGCTATCTGTCGGTGAAAGCCCCTTTAAAAATCGGTTCACCGAAGATTACACAGAATAAACAGACAAAATGACAGACAAAAATTTAAAAAAAATGTTTTTTTGTTATAGGTTGTTTATACTTGCATATGCATTCAGTAAAAAGCTGCTATTTTGACGGGATTTATTTTATTATGTATTTTACAAACAGACACTTTAATTTTATTTATTTGTTTATATAAGTGCAAATTACCTTGGATAGTTTGTACAAACGTACAAAGCTGACTTCATCACAGCACTATAAGTAAACGAAAAAATTAATTCTTATTAACGCCCGGTGAAGCTGTAAAAGCCGCAGCGGCTTTAAGGCCCCTAAGGCTAACAGTGTAGTCAGATCTAAAAGAAAAAATCTTATTAAAAAGTCAAACATTCGAGTATTTAATACTTTAATTTGTGTTCAATTAAAAAATACATATTTTTCTCCTCCGGAATGAAAATTTCACTTTTAGTCCCTGTCACGCGGGACAAAAGTACCCGATTCTCTCCCGGTGAGATAGCAAATGTGCGCATGCGCGTACTTTACTTTATCTCCCAGTAACATAGCAACTGCGTGTTTATATATAAAGAGGACATATATAAACTTTTCATCCCGGTTAAGAAAAAAATTGTAAACGCACCTACCTAGGGATTACCGGTGCGTAATATACTAATTTTCATTTAAGTAGCAAATTCATTAAATTTTATAAATTTTACTATTTTAAACATTATATTTTTATGGAAAGATTATGATTGACGAGATTGATTACGAGATTTACGGCAGTTTTCAATAATCTATCTAGCCACTGTTTTTGCTGCTGAAGATAGTCTGTTCTGTTAGTAAGATATGTCTGCTGGTAAGCGTTTGTATGAACTTGCTATCCAAATACAAGTTATTGAAATGCAAAAGCTTACCAAAATATACATCTTTCTATTATCAGTAACAAACACAGTGGTTAGATAGATTATTGAAAAAGGCCGTTAGTGAAATTCATAAGTACCTACACAATTTATTCCTACTAATAAAGTAGACGAATATACCTAAGTATCAAACTACCCTGTCTATATACCTAAATAAACATACCTAAGTATCAATGTTCACTGTTACCTAAATGATCAAGATCAAAGATGTGTAGCATACGAACACGGAGGTGACCCAAAACGGCCCTTGACAACACGGCAACATTCGATTACTCTAACATCCTGAAGATGATAGAAAAACATATTTATTAATTTTAAATACCAACTTTTGCATATGCGTATGGGCATCGACTGAGGTACGAACATATTTTATAACAAGATACATGACTAATTCGACCCACATTGGATTACGTAACATACCCGGCCTCGGTGCTTTATTGATATATTTTCTTATGGTGTTTTGACGAACAAAGCTTATGTGCTATAATGTAGATGATGGCACTTAGAGACTTGGTAAAGTTGTGTCTGCATTGTTAACCACCCTTCTTTTTAATTCTGGTATAGGTTTTATTGTTTGACTACAATCTCATCCGATTTTAAATGACAATGTAACCTAAAGGAGTCTGCCCACATAACCGGAGCATACCATGACCGTACTATGAACCTATCAGGAACGTAAAGAAACACGACACGCACTATTATGCCCACTGCAGATATACTGTATGCAACGGATATCGTGCCCGTTCGGAATCCACTCAATAACGTAGAGCACTTGATATGTCATTTTCGCATAAATATCAGTGTTGCGTGCATACAAAGTAGTGTAGTTGAACTGTTGTCATATTTTTTAAATAATCAAATTGTTGTATCTATTAGAAAATTAACTGTTGATGTACAACTGTAACAATATCGCTATGATTTTGGACGAGAGAGAAGTAAACTATACAAGACGTGAAGCTGACAAGATCACCTCGGGGGGCCGCCGTACACACCGGTTCAGCAATGTCACGTGCCATGGACGGACCGTACCTACGCATGCAAAATTATATTCTCGTCGGGAATTCGCTGCCGAAAAGGTGATGGCACGCTACCGGCTACGGTCTTGTTTAGTGATGAAACGATCTAGTGGACATAATCTCATACTAATTCATACAAACAAAATTTTTTTGTATGTGTCGCAGTCGATACGGTTACGGTTACGGTTCTAGTGGGCAGAGTCCTTAAGATGGTAAAACGAAAACTTTAATACTAGAAGTATTCAGGTGGGTATTAGAAAAAAGCCCTACGGCCATACTGTAATTTCTTGTTCACGATGTTTTCTGGCTCATTGTAGAATTTCAATCCAATAACCCACGTCAGTCGACATTAATACGCTACCACTAAGCTATCTTCGCTTCAAATTCCTTCCCGTCAAAGTGCTACGTTTCTTTATCGCAGTTAAAATATGTACAAAAATGTATGTAGGTAGGTACATACATCGTTTATCAATTCCTTGTCCCATACGTATTATATTAAACCAGTTTAACTAAGAGAATGCAATGGATACAGCGGACAGAGAGGTACCTATGCAAAATGCAATACAAATACACCGAGAGATCAATTTCATAGGTAATCTTCACTATAATGCCGCTCGAAGATCAAAATTATAACAATAGAAAGCCTCTACGTAAACTCTCTAGAATTAAAATGTACACTAGCTGATACAGAAACGCTGAAACAAGTCACTGCGGTTTATGTTTGTTGTAATTGTGATCGAGTTGGACACTATTACTACACAATGGGTACTATTCCAATCAAAAGGAGATTAGCAAAGGATAATAATGGTTGAGTATGGATTTGAACCAACTTAAAAAAACCAGTGGTTACTAAATTCGAATGTATATTTTTTTTTATAGATGTTTAGCCATAACTTCGTTGTTTATGAACCGATTTAGAGGATCCTTTTTCCGTTGGAAAGTTGATACCCCAATTTACCTCATATTATTGATGTGTAACATCTTTCCTCTTGCTTTCCTGCAATCTCCGGTATTAATTTCGTGAAAAGGGACGGAAGTGTGTAACAGGAAACCGGGGAAGCGCGCGCTATTGTTTTGATTTGACTCATGAGCACACGCTATTTGATTTGACCAATGAGCGCGCGCAGTGGTGAAGTTGACCGTCAAATGGTAACAACCCATTTTTCGAAAGATCGATACTGTCTGGCAACAGTGTGTGACGAGAAAGAGAAAGGGAAATAGATAAGAAGAACGCATCATCTGTATCTGCATCATCATCATAACTTACGGTGTTGTGTATAAAGTGTGATTTTATATAAACTAATTTATAGTATAATATGTAAACTTTATAACGTCATATGTTACACATCATATGCGACTGTTGTAAGGCTCGCTTTTTTATTTCTTTCTAAATAGATTAGAATAGTTCTAGCATTCGGATTTATTTTCAGCTTTATTAAATTTATATAAGCACAAATTCAGTCAATCGTTTAAAGTAGGTGTATACCTATATACATAACAGTCCTAATACTTGAAATAGGTATCATTAATTATTTCAGTTTTGTTTGGTATTAGAACATAATATTACATTTCCCATATTTTATTATGCTTTAAAACCATCCTACATAAAAATTTACATTTTAATTATCCACCTGTTCTTACTACTACTAAAATTTATTTGTTTTTATGATCTCATGTTTTATTTTATTTTAATAGTGCGGTTTTTTTATTGGTAGGTACTTATCTGTAGTTAAATATAAACCACCTATCTGTTTGTTTATAGACAGAAATACAGCTTTATTCCTTTGGCTACCCGCACACACACAAAATTATTGAGAATGCTAGGTTGCAATAATATTGAACAATTTAATCGGCCAAAGTACTAGGCAATATTTTTGACAATTTTTCGTGATAGAAACTGACTCAGTAACACGCACAGTAAGTCAAAGATTACAATATACATATAAACTGGACAGAAGTAACGCGTTGTAACTTGCGCCGCGCGCGCCGTGTGCAAGTGTTAAACTTACTGTATAAAAAAGCATTGAAGAAAGAAACGTCATATTAAAAATTGGATGAGAAAAAAAAACTGAGTTCAATAATTTTACTCTAATAAATGAACTACAACTTACAGAAGACGATTTTAATTTATAACCTTCTCTTCTCGAAAATTAGTTCGTGGTAAATTTAACTTTATTTTTAATCTTTTCGCACGCAATTCGATTTAATTTTCTTTAATAAATATGGAGCATAATGGTTTACTTTAAATACTCTTTAATGAAATGTAAACAAAACCAAATGTATTAGATTTTCCCTGCCTAATATGAAACGTGTTGACAGTAATATCAAGATAGAAGGGAAATTAATGGTCTTAATTAATAATACTAAACCCTTTTGCAAAAAAAACGGGCACTTTAGACTTTTTTCTCTACTTCAATGAATATTACTATGAATATATATTATAATATACTTCAAAGAGTCTTTATTTATTTGACGTTGTTTTGGCATATTATTTGAAGAATCCTGTCATGATTCCTTACGTTCTAAATTTAAATCTTTAAATTAACAAAAGAAAAATAATGATTAATGTAAAATTGCTTTACTAATGGCGCGAATTGCTGAAAATGTATTTGCTGATTACTACAATTTGAATTTTTTTGGATATTTTCTGCAAATTAAATAATTTAATATATTTCTGCTATGACTGATAAAGCGTTAAGGGCGATATGTATCTCAGTGGCTAAGTGTCGGTCGTGCAACTGTCCAGAGGACTTGGCAACCGTATCAAGAGACCGGCCCCCTTATTACGTTTTTCGCAATAGCAAAGCGATAGCAGAAATCGCTGAATATTTGCTTCGAAATGACAAAATCAGATTGTTTGGTACTTAATAGCTGTTACATAATACGAATTTGCGATTTCTAAGCAAATATTCAGCGATTTCTGCTATCGCTTTGCTATTGCGAAATACGTAATAAGGCGGTGGTTAGGTCAAAAGAAGTCCAGGTTCGGGAAGGAAACGATGCACAGAACCACCAGATGACTGCTTTTTGGTGAGTCAGGCGTTGCGGAAACGCAAGGCATCAAGTGTGGACCTATAGAAAAGCCTTGAAGAAGTAAGAGGAGTAGAAGGTAGCTTATGGACGGACAGGAGGAAGGTTTTGGCTGCCAATATCAGCAGATACCACCCGGCCCGGCGTCCTAAATTACTTCGTGAACACCGTGTTGCTCGACTTCAGTTTGCTCGAAACTGTGCTTCATGGACTCTGGAAGACTGGAACAAAGTATTGTTTTCTGATGAAGCTAGAATCTCTTTGTGTGGAGAGTACCGACGCCGGTGAGTGCTGTGAAGACCAAGGGCACGCTATGCGGAAGTGTGTTTCGAAGAAATCACACCTTATGGCGGAGGCTCCGTTATATTTTGGGCAGCTATTAATTCGACGGAGCGTGCGGAGTTAGTTTTCATAGAAAATGGAACATTAAATGCACGCCGGTACATAACGGAAGTCCTAATTTCACATGCACAGCCTGCATTGACTGAAGATTAGATTGGCCAGCTCGAAGACCTGACCTCAATCCATTTGACCATGTCTGGGATGTTCTAAAGAGAGGGGTAATATCAGTGCAACCGGCACCAAAAAAAATTGGGAGCTAAAAAGGGTCCTTGCAGAAGAGTGGAAACGTATTCCTCAAAACGTTATTAAAAATATTGTGGAAAGCATGCCCAGAAGGATTCAAACCTTCATTTTGGCAAGAGGAGCTCACACTCGTTACTTGGTTTCTACATTTGTAACTTTATTTAATTAAAAAAGTCTTGTCGCTATTGCTGACCACTTCTTATTGTTTGGACATGTACATCGGTTTTATGGAATTCATCGAAAATTAATGAAACCGTTGCCAGAATTCACTTTACGCATATTAATTGAATGAAATCGACCTTAGAACGTAAATTTCCTTAGGTGCCCTATTTTTTGGCAAATTAGTGTATATTCTTAGGCATCACACATTCAATGCAAAATTACAATATTTTTCACACTTTAAAACTTTGGCGGGGAGATTAAGCTCTGCTGTATTCGCACTGCGTAAGAATCGCCAGTCATCAGCCATTGCTACTCCATCGCTACTACTTCGCATACCTAATAACATAGTACCTATAATGTTCTACTGTTTTGTACTGAAACATTCAGCAGCTAAAGTAGATACCATATTTATAGTATAAAAATGGCCAATTTAAAGAATACTTAAAGAATATTTGTAAAGTTAAAAAAGGTCGAAAAAAGAAATGGTAAATCCGCCCGAATTTCTTGCTGGGTCTTTTCAATGAGCAATTAGTGCCAATGACTTGGGATGTTTTCCAAACCGGCGCGGTGGTAGCGTTTTCATTGTCAGAAGTGTGCTTTGTTCGGGCCTAAAATGAATAGGGTAAGAGAGACAGGGCACAGAGAATTTTCTTTGAAGAACTTTCTCTACTCACCCTACAAAAAATTACAGCCAAATAACTGTGTATATTGTTCCTGCGGTAAGGCTTCCAGAGCTCCTTGGGGTAGCGGGTTCAAGGTCGGTAACGCGTCAGTGATACCACTACCAGACCTATGGTACCTACTACAAGCGTCCATAGGATACGGTAGCCGCTTACTATCAGGCGATCCTTACGCTTATTTGCCACCTTAGTTGTATAAAAACAGGTAATTTTGATTTATAAGGACTTAAATTGATTACTTGCTAGTACCAATGTTACAAAGTAGACTTGGCAATGTAACTTTAATGGTAAAATGGTATATGTGATTTATTAGAAATTAAAACTATATTTGACAATTTTTTAAAAATGAAAAAAAAAATCAAATTTTAATAAAAACTATGTTTATAAATATTATAATATGTTTTAAAAACGAATGGTATAATTTTCTACTATATTTTTATGGATTAAATTTATCATGAATAAATTATCCATATATCAAAAACGTTCAAGTTAAATTATAAAAATATATATAAATTTCATTAGGGCCACCCAACTCATACTTGCAGGCGGGTGCCTTATAGTCTAGGACCGGCCCTCATAGGACAGTCTGTAAGACCGAGTCGCAACGTGTGTGTGATAATCGAATTATCGTTGGTCATTGCGATGATCCCGTCGACAAGCTTTGCGACTGCCTCAACGTAAATGGCCTAAATGTTGATGTAAATGTATGTGTTCCTGCGGTAACTCAGTGAGTAGGGTTTCCAGAGCTCTTTGGAGAAGGAGGTTCAAGGCCGGCAACGCGCTAGCCTATGGTGTTGCAAGCGTACTTGCCTAAGAGCCTTACTGTAGCCTTACAGTAGCCGCTTACCTTCAGATAGGCCATATACTTGTTTGCCATCTTTGATATATAAAAAAGTAATACATTAAGTAAAATGGTATAACTAATCAATCAATATCAACCAATGTCAACTGTAACATCATAACTAGTTTAAGAAGGTTTTGAAACAAAAAAGCTAGCAACCCTTTAGCTCACACTTGATGACTTGTAGGGATGTATCATACAAAATAAGAATTGATTATTAATTGGTTATATTTAAAATATTCTTTAATTATTTTTATTATTATAAAAATAATCAATTTTTAATCACTGATTTCCCTTAGATATTTTCTTTAGAGATAATATGAACATAACTGTATTCATCAAATAATTATAATTATCAGAAAGTAATAATATTAACCAACATAGATTACATACTATTATTATAATAGTTTTTCACTTCTTATTGTTTGGACATGTACATCGGTTTTATGGAATTCATCGAAAATTAATGAAACCGTTGCCAGAATTCACTTTACGCATATTAATTGAAACACAATTAACTGACAAATTTTCAATTTTTTTTAATCATTATGTATTTATAAAGCTAGAAAAAATATAATTTCACATAAATAAAGCACTATAAACAATTAAAATAACGTCTAGACGTCTACATTTTGAAATTACCGCGCAAACAATACCGCAAAGCTCGTGACATCATACCTAGAGTTAGTACTAAATAAACGCAGAAAATTATAAGAAATCAACAGATGTCAGCTAAACGCACCAATTGGGTAACATTTGCTTACACACGAATTACATCATGCGCTGTTATTGCTGTTTATTGGTAGTATTGTTATTGGTTTTTGACATGAGAACAGCAGATAATATTCGATGTTATTAAATATTAAAAATACTAAAACCACAAAATAAACATAAAAATAATACAAAATATATAAAAAATTGAGTAAAGGGTGATTATAATATTAGGAAAATTATTTTCAAGTACATTTTATATTTTTGTGTGATTAATGCCATGTTGCCTTTTAATATTTTTTTTTTTTAAATATAAAAAATTGTTTAACAAAAAATCAATTTAATATGCCTGGCCTGAGAAATAATAGGCAACCCGACATTAATCACAAAAAAAACCTAGTTGAAAATAATCTTGCTAATTATTGTGAATAAAAGACGTCCACAATATTTTAATGTGTGCTAAATTAATAGCGCTTGTTTTATTCGCTGCTTGCTGTTGCTGGTGTTGTGGTGTTTCTCGAACTGATCGCAGATTCGCTGCTTGCTGTTGTTGTAGTGTTTCTCGAACTGATCGCAGTACTGCCGCCCTCTCCGCTATATTTAACCTCGCCCTTTGCCTCGCAACCGGTAGTGCGATGGATTCCGTGCGGGGCGTCGCTCAGCCAATGAGCGCGCACGCCCTGTGTGCGCGCTCTCGGCAGTACCATGAGTCACCATGCCAGATGTTCCGAGTCTGGCATGGTTCATCTTTACAACTAGTGAAATTTATACATTTAAACTTACAACTAGCTATATTCTTATTCTAATCGTTTTAAAATACACATATTCACACATATTCAGTTCATATTATTATATCTATTCCTAACACGTATTTATAAACCTTATTCCTAACACGTATTATTTCATTTATTTGTTCATTCTATACTATTAGACTATCGTTATTCGCTCGCCCCGCTCGCTGTCCGCAACACTAATGTTATAATTATCATTTAATTTTTTTTTTAATGTGAAATAATATTGATTTAATTGTTTTATTTAATAAATAGCATTGAATATTATATGCTGTTCTCATGTCAAACAAAAAACCTTTATAAATCCATATTTATTAATATTTAATGATTTTTCAAAAGTTGACCATCGTCTATTATTATTAAATAATTATCAATTAATAATTGATTTTGTCATAATTGCTTCTTTTTCACATCACTAATGACTAGCCATGAACCATGAAGTTTGAACAGCTGACCGCGCCGAAACTATTGTTGACATCTTTCAAATTAGTCATTTTAATCAAAATGTGCTACAACGGGTTGTAAACGGTTAACATTTAACAAACGCAACTTATAAAACATCCGCCCATATCACGAAAAATGTCAACTAGTAGATTAGACGCAGTATACAGGAGTATTCTACTTACAAAATTCTTTACTAAAGGTTGGGGAAAACCAGAGAATTTAAGAAGGTTAGAACCTTGGAACCTTTATCACGTGTGTTGTGTAACATTAAAAGTTCATCTATAATAATAACACACTAAAATTTTACTATAATTGTAACGTTTTTTTACATAATTTTTCTCTATATATTTTTAGGTTATTTGAGTTCCGAAAAGTGGTGTCAAATCGTGATGAATGTTTCAAATTAATTGAAAAAGATTATCCTATCACTATCACGAAGGTAATTTTTATAATTTAATTTATATGTTTTCATAAGTTAGTGCTGCAAGTCTAATAAGTGTTTATTAGTAACACAACATACCATCACGCCTGAATCCCCGAAGGGTTAGGCAGAGGTGTACTTAATGTAAGTATACCCACAGTTCGTCAGTATGTTGTTTTAGGTCCCATGAAATAGAGGACGAGCCTATTGACATTAATTAGGCACAAAGCCAAACTTCGAGCTGCTACTGAGAATTTCATAGAAAACCCAATTACACTTTGCTCAACCTGGGAATCGAACCCAGGACCTCAAGCATAGCAGTTGCGCTTACGACCACTAGGCTAATGAGGCAGTTTATAATATAAAATTAAATTAAAGTTAATCAATACAGAGTGGAGAGTT
Organism: Saturnia japonica; assembly: GCA_033032175.1. Taxonomy (NCBI): domain Eukaryota; kingdom Metazoa; phylum Arthropoda; class Insecta; order Lepidoptera; family Saturniidae; genus Saturnia; species Saturnia japonica. The sequence continues at coordinate 8,792,455 of CM065324.1, read as the reverse complement.
GTTTTCATTCCCCTAAGTTAAACATATTGCTTAAGGCAGCTCAAATAAAGGTTGTTCAAAATTTTAAAAATGTAATTTTTTTTCTTGTCAAGTAATTATGATCTATGGTTGACATTATAAGTATTCAGAATTTTTTTGTTGATATTTCATTTTATAGAGGTCACTCTCAATTTTTTTAATTATTAAAGTAGCATACTTTATATGTTTTCGAACAACATGTAAATGTAAATATTACTTAATACAATTTAATTTAAATGTAGTTAACATCGTAAGGAAAGTAAATAAGGAGGAGACAATTTTTTATTAATTAATAAGCCATTAGTTTTATGAGCGCATATATTGATTTAATTTAATGACATTCAGAAGTACTGTGGTTTTATGCTATTTTTAGGTCTCTTACTTTATACATATTTTGGAAATATATTTAGGAACAGAAACAAAACACGAGGGATAATATTTTTAATTAAAAAAAAACATTATTTTTGTAAGATACAGTGTAAACTCTTTATAACGTTATCCTTTATAACGATAAACTCCCTATAACGTTGAAGTGAGCCCAAATTGGTTGGTTTGCGTTAAAACCCACATAATGAAACACTCTTTATAGCGATACGCCATTCTCTATTACGAAGAAATGTGTTCATATTTTTAGACAGTAAATATTTATTATCGGTATTATTGTTTATGTTATGTTATCAGGTAAGAAAAGACTTTGAAGCTCTGAAACATCCGAGGTCGGTCTAGCTTTTGTTATCCTTAATTGTCTTGAACACTTGCAGTATGACGCATTGTTTTCTCGGAAGTGATGGTCTTCGACCAAGCATACTGGGTACCTATCGTATTATCAGTCGTAAACCTACTTTGAAACTGTTAACGTGTCCAGTAAACGGAAAACGATTAGTATTGACGAAAAAGTTTCATAGAAGAAGATATGAATAGAATACATAAAATAATACAAAACAAGTACTGGCATAGCAAAAAACGTCAGATAAAGTTATCAGACTATATGTATAAACAATAATTTATAAGCATTTATTATCTAAGACATACATATTAAAAATTCTTGTTAATTTGGTTGTTTTTTGTTCACTCCATATAACGATAACTCTCTATAACGACAAAAAATGCTCAGTCCCTTGAGTCTCGTTATAAAGAGTTTACACTGTATTTTGTAATATTTACAATTACAGGTTACTGGAAAACATATAAAATACACTACTACTCTAATAATAAAAAAATGTGAGTGACCTCTATCAAAAGTAATATTAACTTAAAAATTTCAGGATACTTATAATATCAACTATAGACTATAATTATATATGTTGTTTTTTGGGTGGAAATTCTTAAAATGTTTTATAGTACCTATTAACACATTGGCATGTAACAAGTTAAAAAAATCATTTTTATGGGCCACCCTAATACTGCCAAATGAAAAAACTTGGCTGAAAGAACCTAAAAACCCTCCAAAGGTAAAGGTTGAATAAGCAGGCAAGACTGTGTCTCTCCTGAACTAACCAAAGCATTCCTATTTCTAGTAAGTTGATTACTATATATTTGTTTTATAGTTTCCTGAATTATGTAATAATAATAGTAAATTATGGGGTATGCTGAACAACACAAAATATTTCAATTAATAATTAAAAACCCTCAATTAAATTCAATCACTCACCACGTCAATTTACTCAGTGGAATTCAAAAATGCAGTTCAGGTAATGGTGCGAAAACAAATGATTCACTAAATTCGAAACACAAATATACAAGTCAAAAATAAATTTTAATTTAGAATTCCTGACCAAATATCCAAGACCAATGACCAAGTGGCCAGTTCAAGAAATCGCCAATTTCTTAAGAAAGGACCTAATAGATTGATGTTTTCAGTATTTTAATATTTTCAGGAACAAAACCTAACAGATTGCAAAGTGCTTGAGGGCTACTTTGTATCACCTTTGGAGAGGTATCTTCCAGGTATTGTGCCAGAAATTGCACAGAAAGCACATTTTCAAGCTATACTACCAGTGCATTGGCCAGAACCGGGATGCAAGCCAGTCTGTCTACATTTAGCTGGGACTGGTGATCATGTGAGTTATTACAAGGTTTTAATAATAAACTGCTACAATACACAGTAATATTCAAGGTAAATGTGTATACATATATTTTGTGTATAACTAGGTACTATTTGTAATTGGGGCATTTCACGTGAAGCGGCTGACAAAAAAAAGTGAGGTTCTTAAATTAGTTCAATGAATTTGAGTTTTCTCAACAATATGAAATAGCTAAGCAATAATTAATTTAAAACCTGCCAGGATATTCCTTGTCAATATCATTATTTATTACAGTATATATAACATTTGCAATTGAAAACAAGTTATAAGAAACACCTAGAGCATTACAGAATTAAATCTTGGCAGTGGTTCATTATATAATTAATGATTTGGTGATGGTAAATGTGACAAGTGGTTAATCTTGTTCAGATAAACAAATTTATAATTATATCAGGGATGCTCAAATAGTGGATCGCAGAATGCCTGTAAAGTGCTTTACCCAAGTCTCCCTGCTGCAATCACTTATACGCATAATGAGATCTCAAAGCCAGAGTATCAACAAAAATTAGAGTTTTTGTATTACTTATTATTATCTGCCTTTCTGTTAACAGGTTTGATTAGATCTACTTATTTGTGCGAGCCAGCATTTTCTAAATATCACAATTGACCACCTATCTTATTTTGGTTGCAGTTGGCACTCAGTAATTATAATCTATGTTGAAAGTAAAGTACGCGGATGATATGCAGTGCCATAAATCCAAATGTAATGAAAAATGATTTTTGAGTTCATACCCTCCATTGCCTATTTAATTTTAAACTGTAGTAAATGCCATTTTACAAATATTATGTGTTTTTCTTCCGAAATAGTAGTGGGTTGGCACTTGGCAGTCCATCACTTGTTGATTACATTCGCCAACACTAAGTTTGAACATCCCTGGCTTATATTATGCAAACAACAATCTATTCTGGGCTTGATAGTCGATTACCAAAGTTGCGACAGTAGCAAACAGATGTATATGTTATTAGTATTAAAACATATTATATAAAGATATGTTCTTCTGCCAGCTACTTCACATGTGTTGCAACAATACAAATGCATCATCATATTACTTATAACAGAATTAATGTATATTTAATATATAAGGATGAACAGATTGATTATGGGTTTTATTACTTTCATTAAGGGAGTAGCTATTACATATTTGTATTTATTTGTGTTTTTTTTATCAATTAGGTTTTAGTGTTATAGCTACACCTGATCTTAAGTGACGATGTGGCCCAAGATGGTAGCACACTAAAGCTAGTTGAAAACTGGCTCTCAAGTGCTGCTGTCGGAACACACCATAGGTGTAGGCGACAGATGCAACTTGAGGGTGGTAGTTACCAAGCGAGTGTTAGAAAAAGCCCTACAACCATGGTATGGTTTCATCACGATGTTTTCCTTCACCGAAAGTTCAGGCTCATTGCAGGGATTCGAACTCACGTCGACTAACGCGGTTTCCTTACACGCTACCTTTGAGTCATCATTCAAACTTTAAAACAAATAAATTAACCTTTATTGTCGAAAGGGAAAGGTCGAAAAGGTGGATCATTACGTGAATGATATTAATTTCTGGAAGTGAAAGTATGTTTATTTTCAATGGGTATACCCATAATCGCGTCTGCAGCAATTTAATTGTACAGTGCATTCGTTAATAAATATTCTTATTAGAAAGCAGAATTACATATTAATATTTTATTTTTAGGTGTTAGAATATTTAGACTAATAAACAATGTGAACGGTTCAACGATTAAAGTATAGAATTAGAAATTATTGTGTTTTTAGATGTTCGAATCCGGCGACGAATAGTTATAATATTCACTGGCGAATAAACAATATGAACCGTTAGACGATTCAAGCAAAATGTTACACCGTGAATATAGGTACCCTGCGCCATATATGCCCTTCCGCTCGGCTCTAGCAGTAGTAATTGTGAATATTCAATTATGAATATACCCCATTAGATGTTAACTAACTTATAATAATAATTAAATTTCATATTTAAATTAAATATTTTAATCAGTTTCATGCACAGACATTTGACTCCAAATTAAGCATTTCTTCATAAGTAGTAGAAATTCACTTAAAGTCGAGAGTGCAGGAACTGAAAAATCGGTTAATTTAACTATCTTCGGGGAAGGCCTAAGTCCAGCAGTGGATATGGTGATAATAATTTCGAAGGCTAAGGATTGAAACAATAAATCTAAAGCAGTAGTAGTACGTTTTATTTATCATATTTAATGTAAAATTATAATCTACTAGATAATTATTAAAACTTTACAGTTAAAATAATTTATTTGAAGTTTAAGCTTATTGCACTTGATTACAATGTACATACATCAAACGCAGACTTCTTGGGTCAATAGTAAAAATTATGACTGTGACACTAAATCTGTCAGATATTTCAATGGATGAGCATAGAGAAATATTGTATAATATTATAAATAAAAATTAAATTAAACAAATGTATAACTATTAGACAAGTTCGAACATTTGAAGTTTGGTAATATTCGTAGGACCGAATCTGATACTTTGTATTTGGTAGTTCTTTTGGAGACGGCGGAATTTAATGGTTAAACCGCTGCTTAAAGAAGCTGGCATCGGTGGCATTATACTGGAAAACCCATTCTACGGCCTTCGAAAACCTATAGATCAAATGTAAGTAAAATCTCAATTTGTTTTATCTCTGAATGAAACAAGCAACTTCCTTACATTACCTTTATTATCTATAAAATAAATATATAGAATGGATTTTAAAGTAGGATTTTATGGGCAAATCTGAAGCTTTCGAGTAATAGAGAACAGTGGTGTAAGGACTTATGATCTCGACACACCTATAGGTGCTTGGCGACACATTTTCAAGCTTAGGTTTCGAACTTACGTCAATCAACGCGGTGTCCGTACACGATACCACTGAGACATTACTTGAAAAGTAATTATTAACATGTAAAAAAAATCGCAAGCAGTGTTGGGTACAATAGTTAATAGCACTGAGGCCTGTCAAAGGATTTGCTATGTATCTAAAAAAAAAATTATTACTACAGAATGAAAATAAAACAATTTGACAATTTAATATAAATTACTGGTATTAAAATTTTCGCCTTTGTTGTCGGATGTGCGTACAGACAGCATTCCTTCAAACATCGTAGTGGAATAGTATAGAGGATACTTTTATCATTTATTGATGAAGTTTAATTTTTGCCTAGCGAAGCGGGTGGGGGTAGTAGTAGAATAATGGACTACTATATCATAGATATAATCGAATATATATCATAATTTTTGAAATAACACCATTATTACTTTACAATTTTTATTGTAATCATTAATTAATACATTATTGCAAAGGCCGTGAAATAGGCAATTGCAGGTCGAGTATCGGTTCGGCCTTCACTAATACGACACAGGCAATTGCCATTTCCGCCGAGGCATATGTAGTGCTTTTCTCAAACATGCATGGAAATATTGTCAATATTTTGGAAAAAAAAACACTCGAATTATCGAATTTACGGACAAAGAAAATCAAATTCATTCCAGGAGCGTTTTTTGAATTTGGAACATTACAACGCTCCAGCATAGTTGTATGAAACGGCGTTCTGGGGTTATTAAATACTCTTTGATTGGATCTCGTTTATCATTCTTGGCATGTCCGTAAATTGAATACTTCGCGTGTTCTTTTTTCGAAAATAATGACAATATTTCCATGCATGTTTGAGAAAATTATATTTAACAGTCGATCAGCTTTACATAATGTATCGGACATATTCGTGATGGGCGGATGCCTTATCCTGGAATCTTTGGTGCTATTCCATTGGTGCGAACGCAACGGGCTGGGCCCTCTTGGCGTTACCGGACTCTCTATGGGTGGGCATGTACGTACTACTCATTCAAATTATCTTATTGTTTAAATAATAATACAATTTTCTCACCTATGACTTACATTTATTTAAACAGTTCACTAAAAAAGTGGAATTATTGCAGTTTAAAATATAGTAATTTCTTTAAATACCTACTGCATAGAACCCTTGAGTTTTAATTTTTTTTACTTATTTAAAGTTTTAACTAATTACACATTAATCAATTCCTAACAAATGCCCATAAATTTCTGAATTTGCGGTTTAATAAAGTGCTTGATACTATCGACCTAAATTAAAAATATGTTATAAATATAAGTTTATTGGACAGCAACACTCAAGAGTCAATTCTCTTTTGAAACTTAGCATGTTACCATCTTTGACTTCATTACCACTAATAGTGTGACTATATATTTTATAAAATTAAATATGGTTTAACGTTTTTTGATTGTTCTGTGAAGGGGAATTAGAAATAAATTATATTTTATTATTTAACAGATGGCTTCATTAGCAGCTACAAATTGGCCAAAACCCTTAGTACTAGTCCCTTGTTTATCTTGGTCGACCGCTTCTGCTGTCTTTCTTCAGGTAACAAAACCCACTTCTGTTCCAAATATTTTATTTAGTTTGGTTAGAAATGTATTCGAGTTTTCTTACTTCAACTTAATTTAAATATTGACTTAATACTTACTTCATGCTAAATACTGATCAAAGTAGTAAGATTAAATAGAAAATTAAGAAAAGTACATATCAAAGTATAAAAATAATTAATTCCTCACTAAAACATAATTTACGTTAAAATAAAAACATTTCTTATGATACAGGGTGTAATGTCCCATTCAATAAATTGGGATCTATTAGAAGATCAATACCTATCAGATGGTGTATATAGAGAGAAGTTATCAAAAATGGTGACAATAGTTGACGAAGCATTCCTCGCTGGGAAGAAATTCGCCCGGACGTACTCCCAAAATATTGAAAATGTAAAAACAAACACAGAAGCAAAACTTGAAACTGAAAATAGTGAACAATGTGATAAAAGTGATAAAAATTTAGATATAATATACAAAGAATCAAATGGTGCCAGTGAAACGCATAGCGTAATAGATGTAATTAAAAAAGTTTTAGAATCAAACGTAAAAGTGCCTAAAGATATAGTTAAGTCCGAGTCTATAGCACAAATTGAAAATTTAAATGAAGAACTCAAAAAATTGTTGAATGAAAAGAAAATTAGTCAAGTGTTATATGAAAAATTATCTTCTAATAAGAGGTTCGAATTAGATTCCAATGATATTGAAGACATCAATAAATTAACGGAAGAGAAATTGAAAGAATTACTTCTTAAATGTAAAGTAGGTGAGTATCTTGACTATGCAATGGTAGGCCTGTGACCATACCTGTTTACACCGTCTATTTAATAATCGTTGTCTCAACGTAATAAGTGCCTATATTAAATAATATATTTTTTCTGAAAGAAACAAATCTTTATAATAATCATACTTTCAATTTTCCCCAACCTACTCATATATAAACATCGTGAGGAAACCTGAACGTTCGAGAAGAGGCCTTAATGCCCAGCAGTAAGTTATAGATATTGTAAATATTATAAACAACAAACTGTATATAACAACTATAGTGCTTTTAAAACATATATTATTTCAAAAGATTGAATTGAATTAATGATTACCAGAATAACTAGCTTTCTATTTCAGCAGATATTAAGAATGAGCCGCTAACATATACACAAAATAAAGAAGAAAAATTAAATATAAATAATAAAATTATCCAAACTTCAAGTACAATTAGTGTCAATCCCAGTACATTAGATAACAATACAACAGCAGTTGTAAAGGAAGAACCAAGTGTTGTAGAAACGAAACCTTCAGAAGATAGATCAATAACTGCAACAGATATAGTTAAGAATAAAGAAAAAGCACCCTGGAGTTTATCAGAAATGACTTCAGATTTTTGGATAAATCTACCATTTGTCAGATCAAGTGGAAAGAAGATTGACATTGGGAAAATAAACTGGCGGGACAGAGAGGCGTTACAGTTTATGAGAGGAATAATGGACGAATGCACACATTTGAGTAATTTTTCAGTACCATATGATACTTCATTAATAATTGGTAATAATATAGCTTATAATATATAACTTTTAAAAAACTACATAATTAGAAATCAGTTGTTGTTGAGAAATGTATGTATGTACCCCCCGCGATTTCACCAGTATTAGATTTATTCAACCAACTGTCCACCACCCACACCGCGCCGCTTCTTAGGGTCGTAACCTTCCTTAAAAAAAAGGCTATATCATGCAAAAATAGTTTTTCAAATCGGTTAGTTCCAGAAATTAGCGTGTTCATAGAAACAATATTTGAGCTTTGTCATCTTATATATAAAATTCTTGTGTGTGTCTGTAAGTGATCTTATAATTCTCATCGACTAGACCGATTGAGTTTCATATTCCGGACAGAACATCCGTGGGCCCAGCCAGTATTTAGTTTTAACATTTTGTATATGATAATCTCCATAAAACGGGTTTCCTTTATTTTAGCTGTATGCGCAAAGCACGATGCATATGTACCTCGTGACGATGTAGGCACTCTCGAAGAGATTTGGCCAGGAGCAGAGGTACGGTACGTCGACGCCGGACATGTCTCGGCATATATATTACATCAATCAGTGTTCAGGTAAATGTCCAAATTTATAAACATCAAGTCAATATGTTAGGCCGACTGGTCACATTGTGGATGATAGGTATGTCTATACTTGGTTCATCAAAAGAAGGCTTGCATGACATATTATGTCAAATGTTTATTTCAGAATTGTAGTAGATGGACTTACTATAGGTACAACGGCGATAGATTTTAGATTTAGCAACATAGAAAGTAATGCTGAACGTAGTAATAAAAATAACGAAAATTCACAAAATTCATTCTGTAGAAGAGGTTTTTGGCAATTTGTAAAATGTTTTATATCGTTTATCAGTATCAAATTTTTTTTTTATGAATATTTTCATAGTCGAATTATGTTTTTAAGTTATGTCATAATTCGCACGACGCGACGTAACAATTTACGTTCTAGAGACACTTCATGTAGGACTTCTTATAATGAACAAAGTGTAGTAGAAATCGTGAGGTGGCGTTCTGATTAAGCCCGTACCTTTCCTTGAGAGTTATATTCTGCCAAGAATTAGGATAACTAGAGATTTGCATTATTAGTATACTATACACAAATAGATAGACCTTTCAACCACATCTCGAGTCCCAAAAATAGTTTAAATGGAATAGAGTCATTACTTAAGTTATATGCCGTTTTATTATATTGTGCTTACAAAAATGATCTAAACATTTCCTTTATTAAAATATCTAGATATTTATTTATTTATTTCTTAATAATATCTTTGATTCATGAACATAATTATGCTTTTTTTTTGCATTAGGATAGAATACAAATCATTATGTATAATTAATTCTCTTGCAGGTCCTGTATAGTAGAAGCTTTTGAACGTTCAAAAAAGAAGTGGAAAAATGATAAACATATCAAATGACAATAATAATTTAGATGTTATAAAAAAACATACGTAATCTTCTTCAGTAGTAACATCCTAATTCTTCGATTGCTCAATATTTATGTACAAAACTGATAAATAATGCTCATTTAGTCACTTTAAGAGTCTCAAGAATATAATTCTGTGTGACTTGTAGCCAAATATGTAAATGGGGGCTACTCATAGAATGATTGCTTGCCGGTCTAAATAATTCTGCTGGATCTTTATATTTATGTAATAGAGTTTATATAATGAAACAACGATGGCTTAAAGATCAGGCGTACAGAGAGAGAATTGAACTTTCAATTTAAAAATACATACCATGACAGTATGGCATTTTCAAGTTCTTAAATAAGTTTGGTTTCACTAACCACTAAACAACTACACTTACTACTTATCAAAGTTAAAATATTCCATAATGCCCTTTAGGTACCTATACTTTGATTTATAGTTTGCTGGTGACAATTATAGTGACAGGTGCGATCGCCCTGTTTGTTTTCAATGATTATAGGGTGGAGCATAGTGTTGTGGTATAGCTATTCCTAAATGATTCACGAACTATTTTCACATAACTCCTCGATTTCATTTTACTCATTAGTCTAAGTCAGTGGTCGGCAAACTTATTAGCCAAAGAGCGAAATATGAACATTACAACAATAAAAAAAAATGGGAGCTAAATCTGCTTGTTTAGTAAACTTTTATTACACTAAATAAAACTAAATTTCATACTTAATAAATATTTATTAATGCGAACAATGTGCTTGCATCTCCTTGGAAAGTTTGAGTAAGTCAGGTTCTGTTAGTAAATTTAATCTAAATCTAAAATATAAAGTTTGATTCGTAAAATAATGAGTAGAAGTTGCTCTAAAATCTAAGGTTTGACCACACCTTTTTTTCCTAATTGATTTTAGTGTTTTAAAGTTTTTGACGTGACAACGTCTTATAATTTGATGGAGCCGGCTGCACGCACGAAAAAACATGACTCATGCGGCGTTACCTCACTCTGAGGCGTTCCATTTAAGGCTTCAAATGGAAGCGAGAGCGCGGAACGAGCTACAAAGAGGCACAATCGGCCTCCGCGTTCGGCAGCGTTCGACATCATTCTTTCTCCTACTTGAGTGAGCGATGCGTCCGCGTGGACAGCTGCTATACAATAATACATTTACATGTATGTTGTCGTCAAGTATGAAGTGCAGTGAAAAGTGAATGTGGTGTCAATTGTTTAAAGCAACGATAATTGCGGCGATATTAAATATATGTTCAGTGATATATTGTCGAATATTCGTGCTTTCATCATTAAAATCAATAGCATCGGTTCGCTAGTGCAGCTATTGTAGGTTATGATATAATTGACAAAACTATAAATAAAATTAAAATTTTCTTTTGAAAAATGATACCATTCCATCAGTATTTTCTTATGACGTTGTCACGTTCAACTATCGTCAGTAAACCGACTTTACAGACAACCGATTTTTTTTAATTAAAATATTTATGCGCCTTCCGTGGATATTTGTGCCAGAGCCGCACTTTGCCGACCACTGGTCTAAGTAAATGTTTCAGGCGGATTTTATAGTGACTCTTATGGCCGGCGCGTTTGGTAAGCGTTGCTTAAAAGTCCACTCTCGCGCGGTCTGTCGTCTTGGTACGTCCAATCAGTATGGCAGTGTAACGATCTTTGAGTCACCAAAAAAATTTCAATTAAATTTCAGCTTAAATTCAGTTTAGTTGTGTTAAAATGTATGCAACTGTCAATCTTAATCTTATATCTGATTTAACGATTTTAAATATGATTTAAGGATTTGGTTCAAGTCGTCCTTAATATAAATATAACATTAATAAACAAAATACATTAACTGTTTTTAAATAACAAATTTATACAAATAAATAAATTTGAAGTGTCTATTATGTCTATTAATGTCAAAGTAACAGCTAAATATGTATGAAGTATATATGGTACTTATAACAAAACACCAATTTTTAAAATTTTTGTTTGTGTGTCTGTTTGTTCCGGGTAATCTCCAAAACGGTTCGACCAGTTTTGATGGGAATTCCACTGACAGATACCTGATGTTAAGGAGTAAAATAGGCTACTTTTATTTTAGAAAATAAATTAGAACTCCGTGCAAATAAAAAAAAAGTGGTCATGGTTAATCAATTCGCGCGCTTAAATCTCTTAACTATCGCAATAATCGCAAATTATAAATCATAGTATATGTCAGTTACGCAATAATAATATGTCAATTATGAGCTTTTTTCTAGGAATTATGTTCCCACGTTGAATAAAGTATAGTATAATAACATATCTAGTCCCGTTAGATTTTTCGCTTGTTTTAATGTTAATTAGACGTTTTATTTTCTTTTTAATAATCATCGATATAATTCAATACGTTCACACGTGATTTTTTTACAGCAATGTATTCTTTTTAAATGGCATTTTAATGCTGTAATAATCGAAGATTTTGTAATATGTACCAAACTAAATACTATCGACGATACCGATGTATATAAGAGTATATAATAGTTATTCTCTATTGAGATCCATAGTGTATATTATATTTTTTATAAATAAATGTTGTTTTTAACGTTTTCGTTTGTTTTATACTAGCAAAACCCGTTATTACCCTCACCTACCCATATTCCGATGATAAGTATTTCGATATAGAAAGCCATAATCAATATTTTTTTGTTACAAATACAAATAGTAATTACATAATTTATAATAATTATGTCAAAATATTCGGTCCTTCCTTACGCATAAAATTAGCGTTTTATATGGAAAAAGAAGAACGAAAAAAAAAAAAAAATATTCATTTAATCAATCGAAATATTATTATTATTATTATTATTATATTTGGTAAGACACACTAGCAGCTAATTAGCTGATGCGTGCGTATCAAATAGCTTGGAGATATCTTCCTTGTCCAATCTGCTCTTAAAGGAGGTTATGGTAGGAGCCATCACAACTTTTTCTGGAAGTTTGTTCCATGCTGTGACCACTCTGTTAGGCTTGTACCATTATATGCACTTTCGCCATTTTATAGGTAGATAATTGATTCCATTGCTGATAAAATTGTGGGAACGAGAATCAATAAAAAATATGAAGGTGGTTTGGACAGCCGCATCCAATGATAATTATTATAAAAGACATATTACCTTCACAAAATAAGTGGCTTGCTAATGCACACATAGGTACAATGTATCATGTATGTGTACGTCATATCATTAGACGATACGAGGAAGTAGAACGGAATGTTTTTATATCGGCAGCGAAAATGAGACAAGTTTTATAGGATACCTTTAACAATAATTTGTAAATAAATTTATTAGTGAAATAAATAAATTAAAAAAAAAATATTCAGGTGCTTCAAGAAAAACAATAAATAATAATAATAAACATCGATCGAACAACCATTTTGTTATTATTTTAACGATATTTTGAATATAATTATCTATACAATTAATAAAACTGAAGTGTCTGTTTGTAATGTCAAAATAACAGTTTTTTACTAAATACATATGAAAGTATATACGATACCTATAACAAAAAGCCCTTTTTTTAAATTTTTGTCTGTCTGTTCGTTCCGGGTAATCTCCGAAAAGGTTGGACCTATTTTGACGGGACTTTCACTGGTAGATAGCTGAATTTATAGGAGTAACTTAAGCTACTTTAATTTTAGAAAAACAACTAGGGTTCCGCAAATATAAAAAAAAACTGGTCATGGTGAATCAATTCGGCGGGTGCTTAAATGGCTTATGCTGAGTAAACCATAAGAGATATAGCAAATTAATGTACTACATAATTATAGGCATTAAAAATACCTATAAAAGTCCGGGAGAGTATATATCTATCTTGTAAGGAACACCCACAATAAGCATTTTTGTCTTTAAAACAGCCGGGAGCAGGGAGCAAGATTCGTGCGGGCATTCTGTAGTCCACGTGAGCGAAGCCACGGGCACAACTAGTGTACTATATAATTGTAGACATTAAAAAGATCTACAAAAAAGTCAGCAAGAGCATATTATGTCTATTTCTAAGAATGACCAACAATAAGCATTTTTTATCTTTAAAATAACCGAGAGCGGAGGTAGCACGATTCACGGGTGTACCCGAACGACGCGACGGCATTGTGTAGGCCACGCGTGCGCAGCCGCGGCCATAGCTAGTCGGTCCATAAATAAATAAGTCATGGTTGATCATCCATAAAAAAACTTCCTAATTGAGAACCTCGTTGTTTTTTGAAGTTAAAAATAAACAAAATCTTTCAAAGATAAGAGATTCCTATGACAATCGTACAATAAAACACTATTATAGCATAACAAATAATCATTTATTCCTTCAATTATACCATAACACATACATTACAGAAACAAAATAATTTTGGTTTATGAACATATAACGTTCTGCGGTTAACTACAATGACATAAATGATATCTATTAACTTACGAGGAGAAAAACGCTATACTTTTAAAAATAATACACTTTCATTGGCTAAGCGATTCAGCGCAAGGTATAATAACATATAGGTATAGTAATAATATTAAATCATTATCACTTTTAAAATATAAACACAACAATTAAATATAATTTTATAGGTATATTCTTCTCACAACATTATTTTTTTGTGTTCATAAAATCTTGAACAATTGTGACAGTGTCAATTATGCAACACAATGCAATATGTATAATATTATTAACAATTATTTTTTTCAAACTCACTGTACTGTTTTAGCTTTAAGAGCCCTGGAGCCATTAAAAGCTTTGACAGCTTCACCGGAATTGAGCTAACAAAATAGTTTGCAATTAATCCGAATTGTATACGTATTGATGATGATATTTGATTTTTTTTTAATGTTAATAATAATAACAAGTATGAAAGTGCATTCTACAGAACAAATACGTCTTGCGTTGTATCACTTAGAAGTGCTTAACACGAACTCAACGACTCTTTTGAGAGTTTACAACAACACGGAGGCAGGGACTGCTCATGTATACTTTCAAATTGTAAAATATATCGAATATTTTACAAAGTATACAAATTATGTTTAATACGCACTTCTCGCTTATAATTAATTACTCAACCAGCCAACAAACCCAATTATATTACCCATAAAGTTGTGCCGGCGGCTCTGCACGCGTTAACGATAGAATTATTTTTATAAAGATATGATATTTTTTCAGATGACCACTGATCAAGGTGTAATAGAAAAAAATTTATTAAAATGGATCCAGTAGTTTTTGCGTGATGCGCGCATATCGGCAAACTTCTTCTTTTTCTTTAACGCGGCAGACTTCTATCATTTAATTTATTTCAATAACGCAAACTAACATCATATTGCGGAAACTACACTTTACTAGTTACCATTCTGAACTAACCGTTTGAAATACATTTACATTTATATTGGATTATTAATTTTTGAGCAAATGTCAAGAGACATTCGTTGACAGGTTAAGGTTAGAACTGTAGCATAAAGGTAGCCTCTCACGGTCCGTGATATTGCGGACGGACGCGGACCAGCCCGCACCGACGTAGTTTAGTGGAGTAGACAAGTCCGTAGTCATGTTCGATACGTGGCTGTCCGTGCGTGAGAATCTGCAATATCACGGTCCGTGGGAGGCCACCTTAACGCGCGAGACGAGTGAGCGTGCCGCAGCAGCAGACGTCGAGAGCCAGTGAAAAAAATGAATATGATATTGTATACTTTGTAAATATTTGTTAAATGTCTAGAGTCAGCAAATGTTGGTCTTGGCCTTCTATATTTTTCCCAAATAATTCACTACACCAATATTAGAAAGTATACGCGACTAGTGTGCTTCCTTCATACATGCTTTCTAAGAATTTATTTTACTGCTTCTTCTGAAACTATACAGTGCAATAATATTATGGATGCGTGTTGGTCTTGTATACTCTTAAAAGTCGCGAACTCTACCACGAGAGAAGTCAACATGTGTTGATCACATTTGTTGACGCACAGAAATCAAAAGTAACAAGAAAATATTGGCAGAGTGTGAGAGGCCTTGTAGTATAACAAGAAAATATAAGCAAAAATAAAAAGGATTACAAAGTGTATAGATACACATAAATGCTGGCGTACACTAGACGGAAATAGGGCGGTCCGCCACGTCCCGTACACACGGACGCAAGAGCATCGAAATGGTGCGGCAGCTCGTTCTCACACGATCCACCCCGATCTACCGCTAATGGACGCCAGCCTTAAACATAGATGACAAGAGGGTGATAGAGATGGCTCATTAAAATAATTTCTTTACTGTATGTTCAGTGTACCGTATGACTAGCCGCATGGAAACTTCACTACGCTTTTCGTACGCTACGCAATTTCAAGCCTTCCGATAAACTCACATCAAAAACTTTATACGAAATATTGATATAAATTTCAATCATCCTTAAATAACTAAGTCTTTGTTTTTAAACTTATTTCACTTATTGCCGAGCAGCATGCTTCTGAAGTCGCTGTTGCTGAGAGGTTTGTTCTCGCTGTCGCCATGGTTGCCGTTCGCTGAGACCGTCGCTTTACTCGTTGACGCCCTTTGTAGAACACTGGGTATGAAACTGCTTAATTGTGTCCGCCGCCTGTAATCATAATTATGCATACATATATGATGTATATAAATAAATACTTGCTGAATATAGATTCTAGATCTACAATTTGTCGGAATTTGCATACATTTATTAATTAAAATAGATAACACTATCGGCTGACGGTGAAGGAAAACATCGTAAGAAAACCTGATGAAACCTTGATAAATGTTTCTTGTATTACCACTTTATGTGGGGAAAAATATAGAACAGTTTATTTCTTGGTGTTTGAAATCGCCAATACGTCGTAGGCTAACCCAATTTTTTTTCTATTATAAAATTTAGTGTCAGTTACTTTATCTACATCAACTATCTGCCAGTGAAAGTTCCGTCAAAATAAGTCCAACCGTTTCGAAGATTACCCGGAACAAATAGACAGACAAAAAAAAAATGGTTTGTTATTTAGGTACAGTATATACTTTCATATGAATTTAGTAAAAAGCTGTTATTTTGACATTTGTTGTTTAACCGACTTAAAAATAAAGGAGGTACTCAATTCGAATATTTTTTTTTTTTTTAATGAAAGTTATGCCATAACTTTTTTGTTTATGAACCAATTTGGATGATTCTTTTTTCGTTGGATAGGAGATACATCAAAGGTGGTCCCATTTTAATTTCATTGTAGTTGGACTTTCAACTTCGAAGATACACCAGAGAACTCCTCAAAATAATTGGAGTTGGTTTTCTTTTTTGTAAAAAATTGTCTTGTTTAGATTATACTCACATTCCACCAGTTTCTCGCTTGGGTTGTCCTAAGTTCATCCCAGACGTGCCTTGCTCGGGTCTCGGAGGTGGTGCGCTTACCGCGACATCTATTTTTTTATCGCCAACAAGCAAACTATTTGTCTTTGACAATGCTTCTGCTGCAGACTTTTCATCTTTATATTCAATATAGGCTAAACCTTTCGGTTTTCCATCTCTGAAAATATTTATAAATTTTATTACAGCAAATATGTTCCTTAAATAATAAAAATTATCGAAATTACAATTAATTTCAGTTATATTTAAATCATAGTGTATTTTCATTATTTAAATAAACAATATTTTTAGAACTGTTCTGACATACTAAAGAAAGAGTGGTTTTTTTAACAAGAATATACAATATAATAATCGTAAGCAGTAAGTCTAGTATTTTTAGTTTATTATAATTC
Source organism: Saturnia japonica (assembly GCA_033032175.1). Lineage (NCBI taxonomy): Eukaryota > Metazoa > Arthropoda > Insecta > Lepidoptera > Saturniidae > Saturnia > Saturnia japonica. The sequence continues at coordinate 8,775,222 of CM065324.1, read as the reverse complement.
TCATATAGGTTGGATTTTTGAACAATTAATTTTCATGTTCATTAACACTTTTCTTTTCAAGTATTAGATCTTAATAAGAAAAATGTTTTGTGCAATAATACAGGTGTTATATTTAAAAAAATTAAATGTTTTGATTTCACAAGCAGCACTTTTCTCTATTTTTCATAGATTAGAATAATTTAAATTCATTCATACAATCCCATCTACAAAATCGAACCTACGTATAATATATAAGTTATAATATAAAATGCTTTAAAAAACCTATTTTGTTAAATGTTCATTTTTATTATTTGCCAATCTAAGGGCGGCTTGCGCAACATTTCATTTAACTCACTGCTAAACAAAATCAATTAATTACATTTACACTCTTAAATGGATTTAAATCAAACGCATTTAGGGTCATCTTGCACGAGACATACAGTGCGCTGATTTAGTTAAACATAATTAGCGAGACAGTAAAGCAGTCTCTGCGTTCAGTTTCACATTTTGACGAGATTCTTAGTCCGAAAAGCGCGATAACTTATAGAACTTATGCCTAAAGTATATTTAATAAAAAGTGTATTTGGATGTAATTGTTTGTTGTCTGACAAAGTCAATTGAATAACATGAAAATAGTGCAACTATCTTCTATTAGATACGAGTGAGAAATGTGGTAAAAGTGTTAATACCACACTGATTAATCCTTATGATGTCTCTGTTCTCCTATATTCGCATATTTTTTATAGATAATTTGTATTTTTAAATAGTAAGGTGATGACTTAAACGTGCTTAACAGCGCTAAATAGCAATTTTTGGCTATTTAACTTTGACAGTTCGTTAAACATATTTAGCAATTTTCTTTGCGCAAGACTCTAATTTTGTTTAACTACTTTAACTGCTTTTAGTCTTACTTTAATCAAGTTTAAACATGTTACGCAAGTCGCCCTAGATCTTTTATCTATATTCGATTAAAGAACTATCGAAAGCTAAAAACACCTACTTAAAAGTAACAATCCTTATGTCTTTCAAGTTGTCATATTTGTCGAAAACATCTGTCAGAGCTTCCTTGTTACAGTGGGAGAAAGGTATATTCTTCACAAATAACTTATTCTTCTCAGCACCTGTTGAGTACTTAAACATGGGCTTGGATTTACTTGAAGAGTACCGCGACAGGAACATTGGTCGGCCGTTAAGTGAGGTCCTATCGTGTTTCAACGCTTTGTCAACCGATTCCTTTAAACAAAAAAAAAAAAGATTTTCAGTACTCAATGCAAAGTTTAATAAAAATATAGCTTCAGACATCTGAGCCACCTTGCATATTTATTTAGGTTTGGAGTACGGACATTAAAAAACATAAAAGGAAAAGTTTTGATGCAGTTTTGGAACTGCCTCATTAGCGTAGTGGTCGTAAGCGCGACTGCTATGCTCGAGGTCCTGGGTTCGTTTCCCAGGTCGAGCGAAGTGTTATTGGGGGTTTTCTATGAATTTCTCAATGATAGCTCGCAGTTTGGCTTTACACCTGGTTAATGGCAATAGGCTCGCCCCCTATTAAATGGGACCTAAAAACAGACTCGGCGAACTTTGGGTGTACATTAGTGCACCTTTGCTTAACCCTTCAGGGAATACGGCGTGATCGTATGTTATGTTTGAAACTGGTATATTTACCATCATTTTGGTGTATCTTTTCTAAATTTTAATTTAGTTTACTAAATAAATCGAATTAATCAGCCATCAAGTCGTTATTTATGCTTTGAACGTAGGTACTTTAAATCGTTGTTTTAAGAAAAAATATCATTTCAGCCGAAAGACGTCCACAACTGGACATAGGCCTCCCAAAAGATCTCCACAACGAACGGTCCTGTGCTGCTTGCATCCAAAGGCTACCCGAAACCTTTACCAGGTCGTTGGTCAACCTTGTGGCGGGTCTGTCCACACTGCGTCTTCTGGTACGAGGCTTCCACTCGAGAACTCTTCGGCCACATTGGTCATCCGTTTTACGAGCTACGTCCCCCCCCATTGCCACTTAAGTCTCTTTATTCTTGAGGGCATATCGGTGACTTTGGTTCTTCTGTGGATCTTCACATTTATTTGATTCTATCACGTAGAGTAACTCCGAACATAGCCCTTTGACTGACCTTAAGATTCCTTATGATGAAGCCCACAGTTAGCGACCAAGTTTCATGATAAATCTATTCTCAAAAAATATGGTTTACATTAAAAAATGTTTATTTCGTAACCTGTATTGCCTCCGAGTGCACACTTATGATGGCCGTCATACGATTTGGAATTCAAAGTGCGCGTAAATGACGCATGTCATGCATGCATGCCTACATGTCACACGTGTATGGAATAGAATTAATCAATATTGAATTAAAATTATTTTATTTTAATAAATGTTAATATAATTTACATAAACAAAAATAATAATTTACTCAAAACATATGTAGTCAGTAAACATTAAGGAATTAGGTAGACAAAGTCAAAACTAATTCATAAAATTTGAATTGGTGTAATGCCATGCCTGTATCCTTAGAAGTATAAATGTACATACAGAATATATTCCCCAGGAGTGGATCTACATATTTAAGGATTCCATCAATTATGCACCACAAAAACGTTTGCCTTGACCTCAACATTTCTTGATAAAAAGAGATCCTACTATATTATAGATGTTTAGGTTTATATTTGGATCTTTATGGCTGAAGGGATTTGGATGAATTTAGGCAAACAAATAGTTTATAACCAGGATTAATACACAAGATACTTACTTTCCCGGTAAATAACTTATTTTTAATTTTTCTTTGGACTCAACTCTGAAGTCAGACGAAGTCGCAAGCAGAAGCTAGTCTACTATAAATTAGTAAAAAGTACTCACCACAGACTTGTATTGACAGTAACATATAGATCCACCGAACGCTTTTACACTGTGCCTCAAACGTAGTGATACAATATCTCCATACTCTGATAACTTTTCTGTTAAGTCCTCTTCAGAAACTCTGAAAACAGAGCAAAATGCATAATGGTTATTAAACATTTCACGAACTTCAATAATAAAATGTTTAGTCTTATTGGGTATAGTTTAAATAGGATATTTTACTATGTACTTATGTTAAAAGCGCTAAATGCATAAAAATAAAGTACACTTATCGCCGTAAACTAGGTTATATATGTAGTAATTTTAATTCACAAAATTAAATAATAAACATTTTATTTCAAATTTCAATATTTTTTCTGTTCTACAAACACAAGAAACGGTAGCCGCCATAATTGTTCCTACGTGACGTCGTTATATAGTAAATGTCATATAGATGGGAATGTATATTTTTTAATCATATTAAATCTCCATCTAGTGATGGAAGCTGAAACTAAATAGTATATAGATAGGACCAAGAATTAGTAATAATAATATTCTTATAGAGATACAAATATCATATTATTTTATAAAACAAAGTGCCCTGCCGCGTCTTTAATACGGTTTTCATCATTGGACGGAGTGATTCATGGGGAACGTTTAGGTGTATAATTAATTCATTAAAGGTTTTGTGTAAACTGGCTGAAATATGACGATTGTTGAAACTTTACTGGCGTCCGCCGCGTAAACCAGTAGTGTTATATGTATTACTCAGCTACCCGTGCAAAGCCGGGGCAGGTTGCTAGTTTATGATATAAAATCCTCAATATAATATTGTAATTCCTCGATAGAGAAATTAGGAAAAATTGTTTATGCTAAGGTTCTAAGATTAAATAAAATATAATAAATACAATGTGGACATACTTGAAATCGAGATTGCTAACAAAAAGTGTAGACGCGTCTCTTCCACCAGGGTCCGTGTCGCTCGTCGAGCTATCCTTTCGCTGCCGTTTGTTCTCTGTGCCTGTATTAAAACGAAATCTACTTGATACTAATCAAAATTTACTAAATAAGATCTTCTTATTGATTATTAAATACTTACATAATGATTATTTCAATCATGATCAGAATCTATTTAAGCAACAACAAAGAGAATTTAATAGTTTGATTTTTTTATCCTTTTTTTATGCCAAAGGTCGCATAAAAGCAGACGTCCCACCTGGTTAACGTTGCCTATGGACAAAATTCAACACCAGGGGTATTACAGCCATGTTGCCAACCTTGGACTCTGTACTTCAATCTCTTTTGAAGAACCCCATGACATAGCCCAGGAGGAAGATTGTGCTGAGTAACCCATTCCACAAACCTAGCGTACATGACAGTAAGGTTCTATACCAACCCCGTCAACCAGGACTGTGTAAATTGTGAAGTATATTGGTGGAGTGAACTGTATGTAAGAGTGTGTTACAGCCTCAAATCGCACAGGCACCACAGCAGTTCACCAAAATTCCAGAGACACAACTCAAAGTTATACAATACAAAGAAAACACAAACTGAATAACACCAACAATTCCCAATTACGCCATTACGTTACGTTCAAAAAACAAACGCAACGCGGAGACTCGCTAGCAGCGTTCAGCGGACTGACCAGAGAAAGCGGCGGCCAGGTTGCCGAGGGCGTGCGCCGGCGCACCTCCCCCCCATGTGCGACCCCCCGTGACTCAACCGCTCTCGCCTTCATTAAGCAATTTTAGCGAGTGAGATAAATGAAATTACATTTCCAACACAAGTAATCAAGTGGGGTGCGCTAGAGATCTGTACTTGACTATCCTGCACTTGGTAATAAACCCATCACATTGACACTCTATTGGATAGTCGCCTTTGTTTCTGGATTGTACTGAGCCTACCATCAGGTACAATGCCATTACTTGCCGTGCTACTAAAGACAAAACCTTTATTAAATTGATAACTAAACTTTAAACTACACACCATCAATATTTTCTTCTTCAAGTGGTCTCTTCAATCCACCACCACTATCCTTTTTTTTATCTTTAGTCTGTGTTTCTTCCCCAGATTTCTTCTTTTTCACATCATCCACTTGCTCAGATCCATCAACCTTTCTTTTTCCTTTGTTCTGCTTAAAATCATTCTTTTTCTTATCAAACGCAGGTTTTTTTTTGTCAATCGGTTTCCCTTTTTGTTTTTTCCCAATTATTTTGTCCTTCATTGCCTGGAAACTCTCGCGCCACTCTTTTATCTTCGCCTAGGAATAAATGTTATAGAAAATATATGTACAGTAAAGTTTGCTTTATCCTCAAGTTAGTGTTAATTTTGCAATAAGAATAGAAATAACAGAACCTTTCAGACTGAAAAAAATATATGGTGAGAAGGGGTAAAGCTATGTAATAGCAAATATTTGTCAAATTAAAAAAAAAATGAGCCACCTTGGTACGCCTGACAGATGTAAAACATATAAATTGATTATTATTGAAAGACAAATCAATAACATTATAATCTTATTACATTTTCTGGTATATTTCATTTATACAAATCAAATTAACTATTTGGTTTAATAACAAGACGATACGCAAACATCGTAGGGATCAAATGGTCCTTAGAATTAACAAAAATGGCGTTTAAAGCGAATTTGTCGGTTACGTTATTACCTACAATCAATTTTATTCCCAACTGCACCATGATGACTCATATCAAAAGTTAATTCCATTTGTAATATATTCTTGGTTAAAAATTTAAATTACTGTTTAAAAAATGTTGATATACCTCACAGGCTTCATGACAATCTTGGACCGTACGCACTGTTCCGTAGTCACGCTCGTAATCGGTCCAAAGTCTAACTATGGCGGGAGGATAGTCCCGTACGCTGCGTAAGGCACGGCGCATCAGATCGCGTAGCTTGTGTTCGGATACACCACTACGACTCAACTCGAGATGTATTAGTGCTTCCCAGTATTTCGACAATGTTTTGTTTTCACCATATCCTTAAAAATATATGTTTGATAAATTGCAAATCGCAGAAAAACAATAAATAGTAGTTAGTTTTCTGCATAAGTTCATCATACTAGGGGTTTTCAATAAAAAGTGAGAGAGAACTTTTATTAGGTAAATGTTATTTGATATTTCGACATTGTCGCCTTTTAGTGACACACTTGGGATACCTCTTTTCTAGGCTTAAAAACTCTTCCTAAAGAACTGCTCATCCCAAGTATTTAGAAATTCCTATACTGCGGTAACCATCGATAACTACTGTTTTATAATCTTCGAACCACTGTCTTCTTAGATACTTCTTTAAACTCAGAAATAAAAATTCCTAGAGCCAAGGCCTGGTGAATATGGAAGAAGGTTAAGTATTTCAAAGCTAGCATCTCCGATTGCAGCCATCGCAACAACATTCTTATGAACAATATTTGTACGTTTTCCTCGCTGTTTTTCTCACACATTTTTTTTATATGTTCCGAATATAACGTGCCCATACCCATAGCTCCATGATTCAGGGTATTCAATTAATACTATCCCTTGACTATCGTTTAAATGCAAGCTCATTATCTTACCAGTAGAAGGACTCACCTTGAATTTCGTAAGAGCTGGGAACATAGCAAAAAAAGAACAAGATCTTTTTACACTAACTCCAAAGAGCTTCTTTTATTTTAGAAAAAGAATTAGGGGTTCGCAGAAATAAAAAAAAACTGGTCATGGTGAATCAATTCGGGCGCTTAAATAGCTTATGCTGAGTAAACCATAAGAGATATAGCAAATTAATGTACTAAAAAGACCTACAAAAAAGTCAGGGAGAGTATACATCTATCTGCTAAGAAACACCCACAATAAGCATTTTTGTCTTTAAAATAGCCGGGATCGGGGAAACAAAATTCGCGCGGGCATTCTGTAGTCCACGTGAGCGAAGCCACGGGCACAGCTAGTCTAATGTAATTTTACTTACTAAATATTTCCTCGAAAATACTTTTTCCTTGTTTGATGTCCTTTGTAAACTTATATTCGATACGCGCCCAGTATAACGGCACTTCAGAATCGTTTGCCTCATCACCCCAAGCCTGTGTTACCAAAAACGGAATAAAATGTAGTATACTTATTGCAAAATTATTTAAATAACTCTTCCAAGATCTTAAACATCTGTATGTTACCATATTGGCAACTCTTGTATCTATTACCTCTATATACTGTTTCTCAGATGTGTTTTTGTGGTGATGTCATATCTCTCGTAATTCTTCATCAAAATCAATGATTCAAAAATCATTTTAAAAACAATGTTACGGAGATTGACAAAAAGTTATGAAATTGGCGTTTTATATAGAAAAAGTAAAACGAAAAAAATATTATGAAATTGTACATTTAAGCAATCGAAGTATGTACCATTATTATCTATGCCCTTCGTTATTTTATAGGTAGATCATTAATTCCATTGCTGAAAAAATTTTGGGAGCGAGAATCAATAAATTCTTTGAAGGCGGTTTGGACAGCCTCATTGGAGCTGAATTTATTTCCTTGCAAGAGATTACCACTTTTTTCGGTAATCTGTTGGAGCAAGGTCTGGGAAGTATTGTGGGTGTCGGAGACATTCCAACCGCAGTTCCTCTAATTTAGCAACTGTCTGTCGTGAAGTATAGGATCTAGCGATATAGCCATTAGACTTGTTCTTGCTCAGACATTACAAGGAGCGCTCCGTACTAGTACAATCTTTCAAATGTACTAGTACAGATTTCTAGTACTATTAGTACAGTAGTACATAACGGTAGTTTCCCCATACACATCATCCATCCTTTGAGCTATTTCTGCAGCGCTCATGCCACGCTCGAAATCATATTCGTAAATAACGCGATATTGTAAGTTTTCAATGTTGTGAAAAGAATGATGTCAAAGAAAATTCAAATGGTGCGAAGACGAATCACTAAATTCGAAACACAAATACACAATCCTAAAGAAATAAATTTGTATTTGAAATTCCTAACCAAACCGCAGATACTTGAGATCAAAGTAGCCAGTTTAACAAAACGCCAATTTCATCTAAGGACCCAATATTACTAGTTAACATGTTGGTGGCGCCATCTATTATTAATCTGTTTAACTAACATGACAGCTTTTACATTGTTCACATCGTATAATTTGGACTATTTTTTTAATTTTTATATAATAAATATATGTATGTATTCCAGGGTGGTAGAAAATGTGCACGATTAAAATGAGGAAAAACCAGCATTACTTCTTCCGAAAAGCAGCAGTGCTAAAAGTATCTTTCTGTCTGAAGTGTCAACAAATACTGGCGCAGGAGTTGTTCTAAGTCTAATTTTCAAGAAAAACAACCTCTTATTATCTGGACGCAGAACTGCGATCCTATTTATAAATATTATAATATGATGATGCAATTCATGCAATGGACGCCTAACATTGTGTAATGTGCATGGCCGTTTATATACACCATACAATAAAAAAATCCAATTTTAATTTAATACTTCACCATCAAACCTGACCTAACTACCTCACCAATAAACGCATTCTTCAATCGGCTACCACAACACGAATTTCTCAATATATTGCTTTTACATTAACCTCTGCAAGTGAATCCCAGGCCATTTGAAAAGTCCACCTTAGTCGCTGCACTTCTACTTCGTTTTCCATTTTGGTGCGCCGTCGTACAAACTCTAAATAAGTCATCCACAGTGATTCCGATTGCTTGTACGATTCCATACCTTTAGAGAAAGCCGTCTCAAAAATAGCTTTCACCTGTGAAATATATATTTGTAAAAAATTATACATTATACTTATTTAGTCATATTGTTCATATTACAGTAAATATGGGATTGCAATTTTATGTCTTAACTAATTGGATGGGATATTTTTTAATTAATTAATAGTAATAACCATATTTTGTGGTAAAATTAGCTAGCTAGCTACATAAAAAATATCAAACATATTTACACATTTACATTTATTAAACATTAAGCAGGGTTCGAGACAATAAATACTATAGATAATTATCCGGATATTTATCATGATAAATATAGGTTAACAACAATTATCTATCTATTTAAATATAAAATGATTGAGGTTTACCGTTGTACGCGAAAGACGCAAAAATTACTGCGACAGGTTTTGCACAATTTTATTTTGTTTTACTGCTTAGACTCTTGGCTCTTATAAAAAAAAACACTATATCTCTATTCAATAACAGCTTATTCAAATTTTTAGAAACTATGATTTTATAAGCATTACATCATTCTTCTGTCGTCCAGGCGAGCGAAATAATTTCGATATAATCGAAAATATTACATTTGCCAGTCTTTAAATTGTCGTATTAAACGACTGCGTGTATGGGAACTCTCGTACCTATGTATCTATCGTATATCGTAAATTATGATAGGCAAATAATGAAATATCAGTACCTATACAAGGATGGCTAAGTTTGTATCCACATATTTAATAGATATCAAGATAATTATCGCGATAATTATCAAAAGACGTAACTATCTTGATAATTTTATCCCTTGCATATAAGACATATTATACAGCTGTACAATGTAGTACAATGAGTTAGGGGATAGATGGCGTTTAAAACAAATATTGAGTTAAATCCGGACATACAGACAAAAAAATTTTTTAGGGCGTATTCGTGATCAGTTTTCTTTATATAGTATGTCTATCGGGAAACGAAAAAATATGTATTACATGTAATAGACATGACTATAGATTTATTAATTAAAGATATAGATTATAACTAACCTCATCAAATTCTTTCTCTTCATGCTCGGCCTGCTGAATCTTGAGTGTCCAGAAGGTATGCTTGCGCGGACAGCGGCGCGTGCAGGCGTCCAGCACCCGCCAGTACGTGGCCCGCGACGAGCACTCGTGCGTGAGCCGCGCGTACGCCAACAATAGCGAATACGCTTCCTCACACGATATACACTCATATGTCACGCGGTCGTATAGTACCTTTGACAAAAACATTTTACCTTAAAGTTTAATACCACGGCTTTCTATATTAATACTACAACCTCTCACATCTTTTTTGATAGGTTTATCATTTTGACCACAAGTTATGATATGTGAAGTTCTATCACGACAAAAAAAATTAACGACGCGGTACTCTATATTTCATTGTGGAAAATAATTATTTGTTACAATTCGTCTTTGTACTCGTTTGAATAGTACATTCGTAATTGCTAGTACGTTCTAAATCTTGCTAATTACTCCAATTGCTCATACCGTATCGAAGTTATTTGTGGTTTAAGCTATTTTACATGGACACGTCCACTACGCTCGGTATCTGTCCGCCGATTGTGCGCTCGACCGTAGTACTCCCGAAAGGTACAGTAAATAATTTTGTCGAACTAATATTAAAGAAAAATTGTTTGCCCTTGCCCGGCCTCCTCCTGTACTTGTTACGCTCATGGGAAGCACAAACATAGCGCCGACTCATATGCATTTTCAATTGAAAAAGTGTTTCCCAAAATGCATAAATAAATGCCACTAAGCATCACGAAACATTACGAAAATACATAATTTTAAATTAAAAAAAAAAACAAGTTTTTAATCAATATTTACCCATATCATGGGGGTGCATAACAAAATAACTGGTCCGCCATATTTGAGAGCTTGCCACATTGGATTTAGAATTACACTTAGCTAACTATGAATTGTCATCCAAACTAACCGTGTATGCAAAATTTCAGATCAATTGGTTGCGGATAACTGTTTTAAAATTCAGTTGCAAAATTTTACCCATACTAATAAAACGAATTAAATAAAACCTTGTAAAAATACGGCCCGATGTTAACAGTATAATATGGCACTTTCTCGATAGTAACATCATCTTAATTTAACCTGATTTTTTAGCATACGGAGTCGGCACTCCTTACCGTTGTCCTCCATAAATATAAAATTTCATTAAAACTAAAAAAAAAAAAAACTATTAAAACTAACTATTGTATTTCCTAGAAATAAGCCTCATATTTTTGTACCTCGTTATGGTCAAATAAAAGTTATCATTATTATTATTATAGCCCGAGAAAATCATGGTTAATAATATTATTGTTTAAAAATGTAGATTATTTAAGTAAAAAAATGTTTTCTTCTATATTAGCTTGATACATTGACGGTGCTGTTCCTGATTGTAACCACAGCACAGTTCAAACACAACGGCGACCACTGAGAGAGCTGAGATTCATCGGTGGTCGCCGCTACTATGCCGGGCCTGCAGTAAATATCTCTTTACGTTACGCTTTAAAGACCCAATGTCATAAGGAGGGGACATACTGGCAGGGAGATGGTTCCACAGTTTCACGATACGGCAAAGATAAGACATAGATAACTTTTTAGTTCGTGCAGAAACGGATATTACCGTAAATCTGTGACTCCGAAGCACAGCGCGTGTGGTTCTGTTATGGAACATTTTTATCATAACCTTGAGAGACCAAATTTTTATCTAAAGAAAGTATAAGGAGATTAAAACCTTGACTCAATATAAAAATATTTAAACTCTTAAATCATGAACCGTGGAAGGAACAACTAAAAGAGTATGGGATATTATTACTTACTCTTTCATTAAGAACCGAAAAAACGACGCACAAAAAATATGAAGAGCAAAAGAGAAAGGGTTAAGGATTTTTGTCCCCCTATCGCTGTAACTACTATTTGGTGCTAGCGCAATAATTGTCAAAATCGTCGTGTTTGAGTCTTTGTCGTTTTTTTTTTCATACGAGAATGAAGTAAATTAACTTTTATTGTACATTTGACATTGCACAGTGTATTTCACGTATGAGAAGAATGCGTGCGATGGTAAATTCTAATCTGAATACAATTGATAACACTACCAATAAAATATCGCTATCTCACACCCGGTTACACAATCTGTTGATCTTCCTGTATCCTTTAATCTGAATCCTTTTTTTTATCTACGTCATGAAGTTATAGAAATTGAAGATTATAATCAATTATCTTCTGCCCGCGACTTCGTCTATGTAGACATCAGAGTTTGGGCTAGAGATAAATAAATAATAATAGTAATCCATGTTGTAAAAATATATGGGCAAAATTTAATCCAAATCCGTTCAGACGTTTTTGCGTAATCGAGTAAAAACATTCTCATACACACAAATACTTTTACATTTATAATATTTCCATTTCTTTATTTTCTCGATGAAAGTTCTAATTTGATAGTTGTAGTGTTGTGACCAAATAAGTAATGATATCGACCTGAATCAATATCGATATGAAATAAGTAGTGACGATTCATCAGATTTTGATTAAAATAAATAAAGATTACCTGTCGTTATAATTATTTCGTTTCATTTTCGAGTACCTACCTATACCTACTTATTTTACAACAGCTTCTAAAATTTTTAAGAAGTTGGCATTATCAATCAAGAATTGATAATCTTGTGATGAAATATAATATTAGTCAATAAATTTGTACAAAAGCATCCGGTAGTAGTTTAGTTTCTTACATTTTGTAAAAAAATATCGGGTTTGTTATCGTGTTACGTTTATCGATATAACTTCATCCCTATCGGTTTCTCCGACTCTGGTATAACCTTGTACGTGTGTAAACGTCATATTTTTATAAAATAATGCATACATAATGTAAAAAAGACGCTCGTTCAATTTTCACAGGAGTTGTCATCGAGAAAATAAAGAAATGGAAATGGTATAGTAGGAAGTACTACACGTGCGCGATAAGTTGAAATTCGCCTGGAATGAAACCCTCCGCCCGCTTCCCCTGTAACTTCCCCTCGAGCTCAAGTGTTGTACTGTAGGTAACGCCATTTTTATTAACATCTTAGTCTCTTACTGGCTTACGTCACGCAACGACGACGCGCTCCGATTTTATAATCTTATTTGATACTGTTTCGTTAATAGTGAATAGAGTTACTGCTATATTTTATTGTTATTTTTTGTGTTAAATTTATTGTTATAATGAAGGGTAAAACTTTACATAGTGGAGAGACAAATCTCGGGTTAAAAGTGTTGGACTTTTTTGAAAACGAAAAACGGAACAAACGGTTGTGTTTACCTGTTGATCAGGCAGTAAAAAGAACCTGTATGGCAACGGGAGTTCCGAGTACAACACTCGCTACATTAAAAAAAATAGCAGAGACGAAGTCGCGAGTGGAAACTTGTTGTGATATTTTTTTGTGCACAGTACAACCATGCGTCTGTGGCGTCACACAGGTCTCAACTTATTGCGCACGGGTAGTACGATTGTAATATCTTTTTTACCTTTAGTATCCCGTTACTATCACATTCGGCGTACTTTTTCTCCTGTGATGCATTTTTCACAGTATCTATGTATGCTTGGTACACTTTGCATTTTTCTTCTGGACTCCTAAAATATAAATTATTTATTTTACATTTTGTTTACCCACCACAATTGGGGATGTATGACTCATAAGTTTGCCGGTACGATACCGATTACTGTAGTGAATTATCGGCGATACCGATACCAAAAACGATATCCAAAATTTAATCTATACTAATATTATAATTTGTTTGTTTAGTTGAACGTGCTAATCTCAGGAAATATTGGTTCTAATGGAAAAAATATTTTAATGTTGTTGGATAGCCCATTTATCGAGGTAGGCTATAGGCTATATAACATCACGCTAAGACCAATAGGAGCGGAGCATCATTGAAAAATATTGCAAAAAACGGGGAAAATTTATTTCTTTTGAGAGCTTCCATTGCGTTCGCTGCGTAAATGGTTAAAGTTACGCAACAATCGTGTGTGATGGAGTTGTTTCTCTTAAAAAGCTCTAAAAAAAGTCCGCGATAGCATATAGCTATCTTTTAAGATCGACTCAATACATATAACCTTTTTATGGTAATAAAATTTGTTCTAAAATACCTAATGCATTATTTGCGAAGGTATTTTAATAAGCATGGTATTAATCCATATCCAAATAAATTCGTTATTCTTAACAAGTATTTAAATTTGAACAAAATTGCCCTTTACATCAATTGATTTCAATGAATATCTTAGGACATATCAGTTTTAAAATTACTCCGCAACAAAATAATGATCAAGTACCACGCGTGCATTTTTATTATGCGGAATGATCTGGGAGACGGGCGGTCACGTGGGCAGGGACGGCAAATGGTGCTCCAATGGTTCGTAGATAAAATAAAGAAAGTTCCAGCTTCTTTAGAATTTTATTATAGGTGCCCACGACCCACACTCTCTCTCTCGCTCGCTCTCTCTCTCTCTCTCTCTCTTATGTGTGGCAGAAGAAGTTGCGCGGGTCAGCTAGTAAATAAATAATGAATTATGTAAGCTCCTATACATTTTTACCCGACTGGCGGAGGGTTATCTTTTTCGGGTTATTTTATGTATCTCTATTATATATATATTATTATTTATTAGAAGTATGTATTTAACAATTATTTTTTTTACAGTAAACCAGCCTAAAAAGGTGTAATATTGGAAATATTTATAATGTAATTGAAAATATTGAAATTATACAACGCTCGCCGTTAGATAGGGACTCGTCGCCACTACGCGCGGTTTTCATATTGTTAGATATCGATTGATACATAATCGGCGATCCCGACATATAGACCTGCCGATTATATCGACTTTATATATCGTACTAGCTGTATCCGTGGCTGCGCTCGCGTAGACTAGAGAATATAGTCTCGACATACGCGCGAATCGTGCCAACCAAGCTCCCGGTTATTTAAAAGATCAAAATGCTTTTTGTGGGTGATCCTTAAAAGATAGACATATGCTCTAGCTGTCTTTTTGTAGCTCTATTTAAGTCTACAATTATGTAATACATTAATTTGATATATCTCTTATGTTTTACTCAGCGTAAGCCATTAATCACCCGAATAGATTCACCATAACTAGTTTTTTTTTTTTATCTGCGCGGAAAAAGAGCTTCTGCAATTATAGCCCCGTCAAAATCGGTCCAACCGTTTCGAAGATTACCTAGAATAAACAGACAGACACAAAAAAAAATTAAATTACTTTTTTGTTATAAATACTTTATATACATTCATATGCATTTAGTAAAAAGCTGTTATTTGACATTATAAACAGGTACTTCAATTTTATTAATTGTATAAATTGGTATCGGTATCGTTACATCCCTGATACAATACATGCATCTGTTAATTCTTTACTCACTCTAAGGTCAGCAGTTTGTCTTCAAATGGTGTCAACTTCTGCAAATAATCTAAAGCTGCTTCATGCTGTCTTTTCACCTGGAATACTTGGTTTAATTAAGGACTCATCAAATTTGTGTACATAATAGTACACAGTCGTACACCCTGTTAATTCTATCGATATACATAAATGTAAAATTAAAAATTACGATAGTACAACACTAGAAATATTAATGTGGCAACATTATTTTCCTGCCTCGTTAGCCTAGTGGTCGTAAGCGCGACTACTATGAGTGAGGTCCTGGCTTCGAATTCCAGGTCGAGCAAAGTATTATTGGGTGTTTCCTATGAAATTCTCGGTAACAGCTCGGAGTTTGGTTTGGTGCCCGATCAATAGCAATAGGCTCGCCAACTATTACGTGGGACCTAAAAACATATTCGGCGAACTGTGGGTGTACATTAAGTACACCTCTGCCTAACCCTTCGAGGAATACAGGTGTGATTGTATGTTGTATGTTTTTCAAGTTTGACATTAGCGACTCAACTTTTTCCGCGTGATTAAAAAAAATAGTATTACTTTTGTCAAATTCACCTTCTCAATATATTCCTTATCACGCAGTACAGTCGCAAGTTCGTCCATCTCCTGCCAAGATTCCTCCCCACGCAACAGAGGTCTGGATACTATCTCTTCTAGGCACCACAGAACACGTTCTTGTTGCGCTTTGTAATCTGAGTCATCTTTACTGTGACAAAAAAAAAGTAATTATTAATTACAGAATAAAGCAACACAGAGCTCCAACACACATAATTCATGATGAAACATTAAATTATATATTTGTTCATAAATTCATCTTGAAAATTTACTTTTACTCATATTATTGATTTGATAGATATATAATTAAGATTGATTGATTGTTGACAGATTAATTAATTGGGGAATGACATTTATACACTTCGGCTTTATAAATTTTATTTTTTATTTGTAAATGTAATAAATATTGACAATTCCTAAAGCGTATCAATTATAAAATATATGGTTGCCATCCGCAAAATTTATCGAAATCGATTTGAGAATTAAAAAAATATTTTTTGTAATTCTAATTCTTTTTTGTTACGAAAATCCGGTCATACAAACAGCCAGACAGATATTTATTTAAATATCATAGCCGTTATCAGTGTCCTTTATAGGGATGTAACTAGAGAATTCAATATCGCAAACGGGGGTCCCGTAAGTGCGGTATCAAAGATGCGGGATCTACAGGATTTGCGGGACTGAAATAAAAACTTAATTTGAAGAAAAATGGGCGCAGACTTCATTTTAAAGATCTTCACCTGTAGCTATACCCGATGGAGCAAATTCACTTGAACTGATATTGCATCGTGACGCGGAGGCAATAGAGGAAAGTACTTAGAAGCTGCTTATAACGCATGTGAATTCGATTCCGTCAATAACTGTTGAAACCGAGCGTGCGTTTTCCGCCGCCGAGTATATATCTAACAAAATAACTTCGAATTTAAACGATGAAATTTTGAATACTTTATCATATCTTCGGAAATATGTACTATCAAAAAATAAATAAAAAAAGTATTATGTATTTCAAATCTAATTATCTTTTTACTTAACATATACTTACCAAATTACCATACCATAAGTCGTATGCCATAACATACCACTTAACAAATAACATAAATTCATGAACATTACTATTCAGAATAAAAAGAATGTAAAAAATCGTAGTCCCGCGGATCCGCAGGCTTATGTGATTGAGATTTTGAAGCAGGAGTAGATTTCCTAGATGTAACGATACATCATTTTGCCGAAACCATACCAATTATTGTAGTGAATAATCAGTGATACCGATATCGAAAGTTTAGAAATAAATAATGAAATATTTAAGATCCTACACATTTTTACCCGCCTGGCGGATATAATATATCGGCCGCTATATCGTATCGATGTCGTTCCATCCCTGGTCATTTATAATAGATGTATATTGGGAAATTTGGAAAAAATTACATATAGAGACAGGAACTGCATATTTTATTTATTAATATGGTTTACTAACTTCATAGTATCCAGGTGCGCTTTCTCTAACTCGAGCTTGGCGTCCCAAAATATCTTGCCAGAGAGTGGATCTGCGCCGGCGCGTCTTAATACCTCATCGAGTTGAGCCCGAGCACTGACAACGTCACTATTACTCATTGACCACGTACACCACTCACTCAATATCGAAACAGCTAGGGGACATATAATATAGTTCAATTACCTACGTGGAAGATTTTTGCCGACTGTGGGGAGATCAAGTAAGCTCCTTCTCACATTACGATACTCACAGGCGACAAGTATCCTACACGAGTTTCGGAGACTATTCTCCGCCGAGTATCCCACATACATTTAAATGGAGACTCAACATTCGCACACTACGCCACTGGTATCCTATGTTTTCGCAACATGTATCGAGATACCCGCTGTGTCGCGCGTCTTACAAGTATTCCCAAAATGGCGCGCGAGTAAGATAGAATATTCAATACAGGGTATTAGTAGACCGCTCCCGAAAATGAAGACAGACGATAGTACTAATGACACCTTTGATGATGGGATGGAAAAAAAATTATCCTAATAAAAAAAAAAACATATTATTTAAACTTTTTATTAGCATTATTTACGCTCCATCGTGTTAGTACAGCTAAATGAAACGATAATTTCATAAAAAATACATTACTTTACTAAAAAAAAAAAAACCAGCAATGAAACACAAAATCAAAAACAGCTGATGCTCGGATCAACGAACGCCCGGGCGCAGCGTCAATCTTGCGCTGCACGCAACTAACCTACTAGATGTGACGTACCTACCTGTTTTCAAATTAAAGTATTGGCCGGACTAAAAACAGAAAGTCTGTTAACATAAAGTACAAGAATTTTATTTTTAAATTCATTCTGATAGATTAATTAATTGTCGATCATAATTGCAAATACTTTCTTCAACTATTACATTATTCTGTACCATTTCATTTTTAATTTCTTGTACAAAATTGTAAATTTTTTAATTGTGTACGTGATAATCCAATTAGGTTAATTTAATATTCTATTATCATTTTTGTAGTAGCGAGTTTCTTGTTACGTCAGGGTACAATTGATTGTATAAATCTATAAAAAAAAAAATTGAATTATAACTTCTAAATTCCATATGAAGACTAGTCAGTAGGGATAACTAAACTTATGAAATAATAGTCGTGAATGTAGGTATAACGGTTTATCGATCTGCGGAAAAGATCAAAGTGCTGCTTTCGACGCTAACGAGGGGCTACTGCAAGGAGGCGGCCCGCGGCGCTTTATTTCTTTTGGCGGGGTTGATTATTAAGTTTAGTATTTTTAGTTCTTGAAAAACCCGTCACGTCCACCCTCTCTAGCGGTAACCCAAGCCTAGGTCCGTTCCTCGGTGTGAAACCCTTGGGTCAGGCAACCGCCCGCGCGATACAAGTGACACTGTACGTGCATCACTTAGCTACCTACATACAACACTACACACGTATGAACATACACACGTGCACATCACACAGGTACATAGGTTCTGTGAGGGACCT
This sequence comes from Saturnia japonica, assembly GCA_033032175.1. Taxonomy (NCBI): domain Eukaryota; kingdom Metazoa; phylum Arthropoda; class Insecta; order Lepidoptera; family Saturniidae; genus Saturnia; species Saturnia japonica. The sequence goes on along the minus strand of CM065324.1, from coordinate 8,756,675 downwards.
TTTTTTTCTTTTTTTTTGCGCTAGTTAGTGTAGAAAACATTTCCGATTACTGAATACACATACGCATGGTTCCTTCCTTCCTCCCAGGAGGAAGGGAACGTGCCTATGTGTATAATTTAGTTAGCTCGAATCGTAGGTGTAGGGATTCGATTAGATCGCGACTTATTTGCGAACGCGACGACCGCCCGAGCCAAGGTCCGGCCACTTTGGCACCCTCGTGCGAGTCGTCCACAAAACTTTCGCGGCTGAGTGCCCTCTGCGCTCGCCCCCAAGTCCGGTGAAGCTGTAAAAGCCGAAGCGGCTTTAGGGCCCCTCAGGCTAACAGTGTAGTCAGTTCGAAAAAAAAAAAAAAAAAAGTTCTTGAGACAGTTACACTTTGACTTTCATTTCATGTGCGCGTGCGTGGGCGACATATATTCGTTCAATCGTATTGTTAACTAAGTTCTTGTCATTATTTTATTGTTACGTTTTTTGTTTCTTTTTAAGATTGTGTTGATTTTATGAGAGTTTTGTTTTAATACTGCCTAACGCATACGTTTATAGTGTTCATGAATACGGTAGCATGTTAATGAATAATGTGCCTTGGAGAAGCTCGCGGGAATACTTCGCGTGCATTACGAATTTACCGAGAGAGATTCCCGACAGCTGGACATCCGACTGACTCTCGCCTGATAACAGCAGCTATTCAGCGAGTGTTGGAAAATCGGCCCACTGCCCCAGTAGCGACAGGAGGTGGAAGTCAAGTGGCTATTCAGTTCGAGGAGAGCATTTTTGATGTCGTTCGCTGAAATCCGAACTTAGTTAAACGAGGTATTGCTAAATTGTTAAGGCTTCGAGATGTAACAAGTGTGTTATACTGGACAGTTTCCAAGGTGTTAAAGCGTAAACGAATGTGCCCATAAAAAGTGCACAAAGTGCAAGCTTGGTATCCGGTGAGAACGATCACTGGCGAGTTTTTTACCATTGGATAAGACCCGCAACAACGTGTGCCTGGTTTCATTGAACACGTGATCTGGACGGACGAGTAGACATTTACAGGAAACGGGCTGTGGAACCGAAGAAATACACACGTTTATTCCGAGGTGAACCCGCACGCTGTTCTACAAACCAGGCACCAAACCCGATAGTCGGTTAATGGGCAGGTTTATTTAAGGATCGCATACTAGAACCAATGATTCTGCCACAGCAAGTTGACGGACAGCGATATTTAAACCTCATAAATGAACAGTCGGAGGACAATTTAGACGATTTATCATTAGCTGAATATCGCCGAAAATGGTTTCAGCATGATGGTGGCACCCCCACATCCTCAGATTCGTCCGTGAGCGCCTCACTGAGCTATTTGATGATCGCTGGATCGGCAGACTAGGACCATACTCTTGGCCACCTCTGTCACACGATCTGACCCCGTTAGTCTTCTTTCTGTAGGGGTATGTGAGAGAATGTGCTTTTAATCGTAAGTGTGTTAGTGCCAACGAAATGCACCAAAGGACCGTGGATGTTTTCGACAAACTACGTGCGGACTGGGTCGAGGACTCCACGATGATGCCTGCATGAGAATACGCAACGCCGAGCCCAAATCTGCCTCGAAATGAATGGGGCACAATTTGAGCCGCATCTCATAAGACCACGGAAGCTTTAGATCGGTAAGCTGTTTCATACCTACATTTTTTATATATAACTTAGTACTGAACTGATATGAATAGGTACATAACTGAATACATCAGAATAATAAACATTCTTACACGATGGATTAAAAAGAGTATTTTTTTCATTCGCGGGGAATCGAACCCGTTACTTTTTTAATTCAACCGGAGAATTCGAATGAAAGTGGCCAGGTAGACACTAGCACAGTGGCAAAGTAGATAAGTTAGGTATTTAGACAATATTGTAAATAAGTATTTGTGCGATCGCCAGCTGCGGGCCGCGCGAGTATGACACCGCGCCGCGCTAGCGCTGGACTGGCGCCGCGACGCGCCGCGCCTGCGCGTTATTTGACCCGAGCAATCCAGCTGTATTTAATTTGGTGTTCATTGCTGGTTTTTTTTTAGTAAAGTATTGTATTTTTTTTTAAATTCTCGTTTCATTAAGTTGTACTAACATGATGGAGCGTAAATAATGCTAATAAAAAGTTTAAATAATATGATTTTTTTTTAATCAGGATCAATTTTTTTTCCATCCCATCATCAAAGGTGTCATTAATACTATCGTCTGTCTTCATTTTCGGGAGCGGTCTACTAATACCCTGTATGTGCATGAGGCCATCCATAAATTACGTCACACGAATTTCATTATTTTTTGACCGTCCTTGTCACAGCTGGTCACAATCACATTAATGAAAGATAAAAACTTAATCCTCTTCAGTCCATAGACTTCGAACCCATTCCTTTATATTATTTATAACTGGCATAGTAGTCACATCGTTCTCATTTGGACAGTTGATGATAACATCAGAAACATCATCATCATAAAGCTTCATTGTCATCATTCAAACAAAGAATTTCCCTGGCACGTCTTACAGCAATTCTTTGAGGCCGAATTTTCGCGATGGGCAATACTTCTTCTTGCGTTTTATGTGATTTCTTGTGTAGGTTATTGGCCTTGTATGATGCAAAATATAGACCACAGATGCCACACGATGGCTTAAATAAGTATGCCTCGACACTGGGGCAATAGGTATTGTGCGGGTTATCAAGTGACCAGACGATAGCTCTGGTCTATACTACGGACTATTGATTCCGTGGTTTCCGCACTTTGAAAACTATTACTGGATTGCCGAGTAAAAATACGTCGATGACTATAAATTCAACTTTTATTGATCACTATTTACGATATTCACTTGTTACTATTTACTTGTTGACAATGTCTTTATCACTATTTATTTTCTTGCCGACTTCTTGAGAACGAATGCACTTGTCGCTATGTAGTTTCTTGCCGACTTCTTGAGAACGAATGCACTTGTCGTTATGTATTTTTTTTGCCGACTTCTTGAGAACGAATGCATTTGTCGCTATGTATTTTCTTGCCGACTTCTTGAGAACGAATGCATTTGTCGCTATGTATTTTCTTGCCGACTTCTTGAGACCGAATGCACTTGTGGCTATGTAGTTTCTTGTCGACTTCTTGAGAACGAATGCACTTGTCGCTATATAGTTTCTTGCCGACTTCTTGATAACGAATGCGCTTGGTACCGCGGCTCGCGGCCTTTTATGGCGCTCGACGGGGCGGCAAAGCGAGTCTTGATGGAGGGGCGACAATGCGGTGCGAGTACGAAGTCCCCTCCATGGCAAAATGTAATTCTTATTATCTATATATCTATTGGTTATACAAAACTATATTCGTGTGTTGAAACTAAAAGGTTTTCTAATAATTTAACAATAACTTAAAAATAATACATTTAAAGGCTATAAATACGATATAAACTAAACATATAGTGCGTCTCGCTCGCACTTGTGACGCGATCTCGCTCTTGTGACAGGCCACGCCTACTGCGGCGTTTGCGCTGTTTTCCTGCCATCCTGCACAGGTATCATACGGAACTTGCTTGAAATATGATGAAGCTCGGAAATCCAAAGATAGATGAAGTAACAGTGGAGCGAATTTTCTTTCACAGTCATCTTTTTCTAAGGTAACATACCCGTTACACGTCTGTTTCATCAAAAAAGGTGGTGGTAAAAACCCCTCTCGTAATATTCACAACATAGAACATCCTCGCATTTTACTATTTGTAATAAATATTGTGATTCACGTAAATGATGTGCGTACCAAATCGCATCATTTTTCAATACCTTAGCCTGTTCGATATCCAGTCTAGTATCTGTTGGCGCAATGAATGTACTTATATGAATAATGTACTTAGATATAAAATATTATATTTTGAAAAAATGTGATGTCACAAAATTTGGGACCCCTCCCCGCCCCTTGTCACACAATGTCACACTTCGTCGACCCCCTCCCGCCCCTAAACGTGTGACGTAATTTATGTATGGGCCCCAAGAAATGGATGCAAGATCCTCTTAAAAATATTTTTGACATCCGGTATTCTTCCTTGCGTCTATCATTTCTATAAAATAGGAAAACTGCTAGTGCCCCCGCATCACTGGTATTACTCGGCATTATTAAATTTCCACTTTTTTACCATCCTATTTATAACTCATCAGTGTCTAATGACAAATGCTGAAATTTTCTGCATTTTGAGTAGGTTAATGTACGAACATCGAGTCGCGCGAACAAGTCCCCTACTGGTATCTGACAAAAGTATCGTCGCATACACGTATCGTAATGTAAGAAGGGCCTTACAGATTCAATATTAAATATGAATAACAAACCAACCTTTAAAAATTAATAGTGATGATGTATTTCTACATCAATAAGTTTTTGCGTTAAATAGGTGTAAAGAAAATATATTTCTTTAATTCTAATTTAAGTTTTGTAGGTTTAATATGTTTAGTAATGTAGGTTGTATATAGTTTATCTATTATTAAAAAGAATATTGTAACATACAAAAGGTGACAGATGTGTCAAATATTAAAATGAATTGTAAAACTAAAGAAAGGACATGTAACTAGGAAATATAAACTTTTAATGTCGTTTTTAAAAAAATATAAACATGGTGCCGAAACACGGGAAATAAATAAACCAAATTAATAAATAGTGTGTAAAAGAACAGTTTATTCGTTTATTTAGTTTGAAGTGAACTTGGAAAAAATCCCTAGTACAACTATTACGTTGTAAATTATACGAACAAAATGGAGTCACTTTATCTGCGGCAAGATGATAATTTAGAAAAGGTAAAAAAAGCTTTCGAGAATTATAAAAAATCGCCGAAAACACGTATAACAAAATATTACGTTGAATCAAAACTCGAAAATTTAGAGAAAATTTCTAAAGATTTTATGAATTTACATTCGGACATTGTCAGTAAAGTGTCAAAAGAACAAAAACAGAAAAACGAGTATTTTATAAGCAATGTATATTATGAATTCGACGATATTTATACGGATTACAAAACAAAGCTTAAGGAAGATTTTAAAATGTTGACGGAAATGTCAGACTCCAATTCAAAAACTATAACTGTTCCATCACAATCACTATGTGAAGTTAAATTGCCACAAATCCAATTGCCGAGTTTTAAAGGAAGTTATGAAGAATGGCAAATGTTTCATGACATGTTTGTTTCCCTAATACACAATAATAATAATATAAATCCAGTACAAAAGTTACATTATCTGAAAAGTTGCTTGTCCGGTGAACCAGAGAAACTTCTTATGAACCTTAATACTACAGAGACAAATTATGAAGAAGCCTGGAATCAATTAAAACGCAGATATAATAACAAAAGGTATAATGTGAATGAAGTAATGAAGCGTTTATTTGCACAAAGAATTATAACAACTGAATCTTCGACCGCAATAAAAGAAATTTTAGATAATACATCGTCTTGCTTAAAATTACTCAAAAATTTGGGCATAATCGTTGATTCATGGGATACTATCGTAATTCATTTAATTGTAACAAAACTGGATATAGAGTCTAGAAAATTGTGGGAATCAAACTTGAGTCAATGCGATTCTGATAGTCTTCCAACATGGAACGATCTTGTGAGCTTCTTAGAGACAAGATTCAGAAGTTTGGAAATGTTGGAAGAATGTAAAATAAATAAACATATGGGATCAAAACAGAAGTCATATCACTGCACACTAGAAACAAATATAAATAAAAATTTAGCTTGTATAAAATGCAATAATCAACATTTATTATTCCAATGTGAACAATTTAAAAGCCAGCCCCCAGAAAAGAGAATAGAGTTTATAAAATCCAAGGGGCTATGCTTCAATTGTTTTGCCTCAAGCCATAATGTGAAAAACTGTCACCGACCTACCTATTGTCGACGCTGTGGAAGAAGACATCATACCTTATTACATATTGAGAGAGCTACAGCTTGCGGACCCTCACCAACGGAGAATATAAGAACTCGTGCTGTTTCTGTCAACAAAGAGTCCTCTAATCAAGATAATGAGAAAAAGATCTTGGCTCACTTTGCTGTGGAGAGTAATAGTGAAGTACTACTGGCAACAGCGTTAGCTAAGATCAAAACCCCATCTGGGTTTTCCGAAATAGTTCGAGTTTTAATAGATCAGGGTTCTGAAGCATCTTTTGTAACCGAAGACACAGTACAAAGATTAGGCTTGTATAAAATCCCTATGAATGGTCTTGTTTCAGGTGTAGGTGATGGTGATATGAAAATTAAAAGTAAGGTTTTATTTAATTTAGAGTCAATCCAAACTCCCAATTTTTCTGTGCAGGTTCAAGCTTTCGTGCTACGTTCTTTGACATCTTTTCTACCTACCAATAATGTTGTGGTCAAAGAATGGTCAGATATTGAGACACTACCATTAGCCGATCCTCAGTACGGAACACCTGGTAAAATCGACATTATCCTGGGAGTTGAGATATATAGTGAGATCATTTTGAGTGGTCTTTTGAAACATCCTTTATACAGTGGTCCAGTTGCACAAAATACGCAACTCGGATGGGTTTTATCAGGCCGGATTGAAAATCCTAATCCTAAGAAAATTGTAAACTTACACCTTAGAGTAAAAGAAGACGAAATATTGAAGAAATTTTGGGAGCTAGAAAAAGAACCTAATGAAGTTTATAAGAAAATGACAAGCGATGAGAATAAATGTGAAGAGTTATTTCATACAACTACCATACGAGAGAAAGATGGACGATATAAAGTTCGTTTACCCTTTAAACATTCTGAACCCAGGTGTCTAAATAACAGTTTAGACAAAATCGCTCTACATAGATTTAATTTATTAGAAAAAAGGTTTAATAAAGATAAAACTTTACAGAAGGAATATACCAAAGCTATAGAAGATTACATTGATCAAAACCATATGGAAGAGATTACAAAGGTTGAAGAAATAAAAAATCCAAAGGCTGTCTATCTACCTCATCATGCTGTGATTAAGAAAGACAGAGAAACAACGAAACTTCGTGTGGTCTACGATGCTTCTTGTAAAGGTACGAATAACATATCCTTAAATGATACTTTTCTAATTGGACCTAAAATTCAACAAGATCTCCGTCATATATTGATGAGGTGGAGATATCATCCTTATTGTATAGTAGCTGATTTATCTCAAATGTATCGACAAATTCTGGTTCATGAAGACGATACAGACTACCAGAGAATATATTGGAGACGAGAATCGAACCAAACAATACAACATTATCGTTTATTGAGACTTACATTTGGAACAGCTTGTGCTCCATATTTAGCAGTAAAATCACTTCAACAATTAGCTAAAGATGAACAACAAAATTTTCCTCTTGCATCAGCAATAACCTTAAAAGACTTTTATATGGACGATTTATTAACTGGATGTGAAGAGGAAAATGATGCTATACAAATATTTAATGAAATGAATGATTTAATGAACTCTGGTGGTTTTCAGTTACAGAAATGGTGTACAAACAGCTATACCTTATTAAACTACATAAAAAGTGAAAAACAAAAAAATACAGAGACTATAATATTTAAAACAGACAATATAGTAAAAGTGTTGGGAATTTCTTGGAACAAAATTACAGATAGTTTTGAATATAATTATAAAATTGAAGGTATTGAAGATGTGGTAACAAAGAGAAAGGTATTGTCGGATATAGGTAGGCTGTATGATCCATTAGGATGGTTAGCTCCAGTCATTGTTATATCAAAGATTCTCATGCAAAAGCTCTGGAAATTAAATCTGAGCTGGGATAATATCCTTCCTTCTGAACTTTTGAATGAGTGGATTGCTTTTAAAAGAGATTTATGCAACACAAAGCATATAAAAACCTTTTGTTATTATATCTGCGTTTTAATTGATTCCAGGCTTCTTCATAATTTGTCTCTGTAGTATTAAGGTTCATAAGAAGTTTCTCTGGTTCACCGGACAAGCAACTTTTCAGATAATGTAACTTTTGTACTGGATTTATATTATTATTATTGTGTATTAGGGAAACAAACATGTCATGAAACATTTGCCATTCTTCATAACTTCCTTTAAAACTCGGCAATTGGATTTGTGGCAATTTAACTTCACATAGTGATTGTGATGGAACAGTTATAGTTTTTGAATTGGAGTCTGACATTTCCGTCAACATTTTAAAATCTTCCTTAAGCTTTGTTTTGTAATCCGTATAAATATCGTCGAATTCATAATATACATTGCTTATAAAATACTCGTTTTTCTGTTTTTGTTCTTTTGACACTTTACTGACAATGTCCGAATGTAAATTCATAAAATCTTTAGAAATTTTCTCTAAATTTTCGAGTTTTGATTCAACGTAATATTTTGTTATACGTGTTTTCGGCGATTTTTTATAATTCTCGAAAGCTTTTTTTACCTTTTCTAAATTATCATCTTGCCGCAGATAAAGTGACTCCATTTTGTTCGTATAATTTACAACGTAATAGTTGTACTAGGGATTTTTTCCAAGTTCACTTCAAACTAAATAAACGAATAAACTGTTCTTTTACACACTATTTATTAATTTGGTTTATTTATTTCCCGTGTTTCGGCACCATGTTCACTCGTTTTAAAATACAATAAAATCAACATTTCACTGAATTTCGTTATTAGTTTTATTCCAAGATTGACATAGAGTGATAGATTAAAAGTGTGACCAAATTAACATAAAAATTACACAGAATATTTTTCTTAATGATACCAATGGTTTCAAACATCTCGCCCACCAAGAACTTCGTTCTTAAATCAAATTAACAAACAAGAAATAATCACCAATACCTACTTATTGATATAACTTAAATTCAATCAACATAAGTATACAAAGTAATAAGCACATAAAGTCGACAATCACACACAAGCAACAAATACAACAAATAAGCAAATTTATAAAGGCATGCATAAATATAATATAGAAATGTTTACATACCAACTCTAACTGTAACCTTTACAAATTTTTACATCTAAAACCTTTACTTAAACGTTTTATTATCATTTAAGAGGATACACAACTTGTTTAAAGAGCGTTTATATAATCCATATTTAGTTTTCACTGTTACAACTCTAGTTATACCGTCTAGACCTGTATGTTTTTGTATAATTTTTCCTAAAAGCCATTTTGCCGGTGGAACATTTTCATCTCTAATGATAACAATATCTCCTATATTTGGTTCATCTCCTTTAACTGACCACTTATATCTATTATTTAAAGTTATTAAGTATTCTTTAGACCATTTATTCCAAAATGAATTTACCATTCTTTGACAAAACTTCCACCTACTTAGATTAGAACATTTATTAATTGAATGATCTTCATCAGGTATAGTGATAAGAGGTTCGCCCACCAAGAAATGTCCTGGGGTTAAAGGAAGTGGGTCGTTAGGGTCATCACTAATATATGATATAGGTCTAGAATTTAAACAGGCTTCAATTTGAGTTAAGACTGTGCAAAGTTCCTCAAATGTTAACGTTGAATCTCCAATAATCTTTTTTAAATGTGTTTTAGTTGATCTTACACCTGCTTCCCACAGTCCTCCAAAATTAGGGGCATGTGGAGGAATGAAATGCCAGGAGGTGCCTTCACCTGCCAACATCTGTTGAAATTCACTTGTTAGTTGAGATATATTCCTCTTATACATTTCACACAACTCTTTTTGTGCTCCTAAAAAATTGGTACCATTGTCACTGTATAAATTTTGACAATGTCCTCTTCTGGAGACAAACCTTCGAAAGGCAGCTATAAATCCTTTCGACGTTAAGTCTGACACAGCTTCTAAATGTATAGCTTTTGTTACCATACATATAAATAAGCATATATAGCCTTTATAAGACCTTGCACCTCTCCCAGGTGAAAATCTTATATTTATATGCCCTGTGAAATCCACACCTGCACTTTTGAATGGTCTGGATGGTGTAATTCGAGCCTTCGGTAGTTGACCCATAAACATGTTGTTATTTTGCTTTCTGTACCTAACACAAGTGACACATTCTCTGTATATCTTCTTCACTAAAATTCTACCGCGAGCTATCCAATACTTTGATCTTATATAATTTAACATGATTTGTGGACCACCATGCAAGGTTTTAATGTGAGCATCCAAAGTTAAATTTTTATAAACAATAATGTCGTTTTATAAGACGACTATAGTTTTGGCATGTAAAATAAACTGTAAGCGTTGCTCTGTAAACAAAGTTTTATTTCATTAAATTTAATAATTAATTAATATTTTATACTAATATACACTAAATAATAATATCATGTTAAAACCAACCTGTAAACAAAGAAACGACATTAAAAGTTTATATTTCCTAGTTACATGTCCTTTCTTTAGTTTTACAATTCATTTTAATATTTGACACATCTGTCACCTTTTGTATGTTACAATATTCTTTTTAATAATAGATAAACTATATACAACCTACATTACTAAACATATTAAACCTACAAAACTTAAATTAGAATTAAAGAAATATATTTTCTTTACATAGGTATATTATTTTCTTTAATCTATGTAATTTCTTTCTTAATTTTTAATGTTTATTATTTTCATTAAAAAATTAATACGTGTAAGAGTAATAATGAAAATTCAAAATACTTACTCATGTAGACTTATTGAGGTATGCATGTAATATACGTAACTTGAAAAAAAAAAACAGGTATAATTTACAAATTATGACTTACAATAGCTGTCAAGAGTAGCTTGTTGAAACAAGTTAGCAATCTTTTCTCGAGCTTGTTGGGAATGAGCAATAGTCTCCTCTGCACGAAGGCGTAAGAGCCAATCGTCTGCTTTCACTGCTGACATTTCATGTAGCCGTTCAAATGCACTCCGCCAACGATCTAACTCTGATAAGCCCCTAAACATAAATATACTGAATTATTTACATTTGTGAAAGTAATTTCAGTCTAATCAATAAGCCTTAGTTTCCTCAGGATATAGTAAAGGCAGAAACATACCTTTCAACACACCATGGTACCCGACACGTGCTGAGTCTAATCAAATTGTACATGTTTGTATGGCCCAAAACACATTATTAACAAACGAAACGACGTCGTGTTCATCTGCTATCTCGGTTTATAGTATATTTCTGTCCATTTATCTCTGCATCGCGTTGAGTGTTAAAAGTATGTTTCTGCCTTCACTTTCAGATTATTTCATCTTCTTCACAAGAATGTTGCATATTTTCAAATGACAATGTCCCAGATTTGTCTAAATTTAAGCATTTGTGGAATGAAACAATTAATGATAAACTTGTAGCGACATCTATCGAGCCACATACGACGCATCCTATATCGCGCTATAGAAATTAACTCTTCAATTGAGTATATATACAAGAACCCGACTACAACCGTCCTCCAAACCGCCACCGCGATGGCCAAATCAACAAAATTCGCGGAATTAGAAGTTAAGTTTAAACAGCTGGAAGCCGAACACCAGCGGTTTATGAATTTTGTAATCCTACACATGCCCGCGCTCAGTGACGAGTATGTTAGCCGGGCACAGATGGCGAACTCGCTACGTCCGTCATCGTTCAATCAGAGCGTCGATGTCGCACACGCCATCCCCTCCATCTCCGCCGCGATCTCACCCGCCGCCGCACCACCCGATGTCGTGCGGCCCGCCTCAGTACCCGCGACCGAGTACCCCCACCCCTCTAGCCTCGCAAGTGCGAGTCTCGCCCCGCGTACGTCCCGAGCGAAATCGCAACAGTGATCATTCACCCCCGGCCCCTATGGCCGCCCCGCTAAACCCGTTGCCCCCGCGGCAACAACATCCCTGTCTAATTCTTTTTCGGCCCTTCAAGTCGAAATAGACATGGACGCCCCTGTCAGCCCAACCCCTTCCTCGGAAATGGAGTTTTCGCTCCACTTCCGAGAACCGGTTATAATCCCGACCGAAGCTGCAGGGGACAACGAAGACTTCACAGTCGTCAAATCACGGAAATGTGCGTCCCGTGACAGCCCTGTCGCGCAAACAAGCGCGACCAAAACAGCCAAAACGGCAAATGGCTCCGGCACCCCCGCGCCCTCCATAAATACCGACGAACCGTTCGTCGGTAAAAAGCAAAGACCCCCACCCGTCATAGTCCACGACAAAACAGTCTGGACACAACTCACAAATGAGCTTAAATCGCTCAAAATTCAATACTCCAAGGCGCGTAATATCGCGACTGGAATATCCGTCACGATGAGCTCGCCCGACAGCCATCGTCAAATAACGATCCTCCTCCGTAGTAGGAATATCCCCCCCCCCCTACTACACTTACGCGCTCGAAGAGGAGCGAGTCTTCCGAGTGGTGCTTCGACGGGTCCCGGTCGAAATCACACCCGAGGAGGTCCTCGCCTCTCTCCAAGAGCAGCAATTCCCCATCCGAGAAGTACATCGGATGTACAATAAGGAAAAACGAGCACTTCCAATGCTCGTTTTAATACTCGGATAACACGCCTGAAGGCAAAAAGATATTTAACCTTGAGAAGGTATGCGAGCTCTCCGGCGTAACAGTAGAGCCCCCATACAAAAACCACAAGCCCTCCCAATGCCACAACTGTCAGTTGTACGGGCACTCCGCTCGCAACTGTTACCTACGTCCGAGGTGCGTTAAATGCCTCGAGGACCACCCAAGGCCCCAAGGCCCCGCGCACCACGCACCCTCGCCGCCCTTGGCAGGCTGCCCCTCAGAGGGCACCACCCGCCTCAGGTCTCCGGTCACAACCTCTGCTCAATCCAGAGGTGTTTCCGTCCCTCCCGACCCCCCGCTGCACTCAGGCAACCCACGCTCTTAAAATAGATCCCCACGCTCGCATGCCCCCCCTCGAAAGGGGTCCCGGCACTACACCCGCGTTCGATACCATCGACAAGGCGGAGTGCCTTGCCGCCTGTTTGGAGAGCCTGTGCTCCCCGAACAGCGTCAACGCAAATACCGACCGAGTCAGAGGTATCGAAGCCCGCGTGGGGGAGCTGAATAAGCTCTCTGCAACAGAATCCCTGTCCCCAGTCACTTCTGAGGAGGTATGTGCCATACTCAAAAACCTTAAGCTTAAAAAGTCACCAGGTCCCGACGGGATCAGGAACAAAGTACTCAAACTTCTTCCCGATCAACTCATAGCTCTATTGGTCTGCATCTTCAATGTAGCCATAGCCAACTGTCATTTTCCAGCCGTCTGGAAAACGACCATTGTCATAGGTATTCACAAGCCCGGCAAGAGCGCGTCGCTTCCCGACAGCTACCGCCCTATCAGTCTTCTCAATAACTTAGGTAAAATCTATGTGCGGCTCCTTCTAAACCGTCTCAAGTCCGTAATAGAGAAGAAAAACCTCTATCCGCCTGAGCAATTCGGTTTTCGTGCTAGACATTCTTGCACTCACCAAGTGCACCGCCTCACGGAGTACATTACGTTTAACTTTTCCGAGTTATATACACCCCGTCGTACACTTGCAGTCTTCTTCGACGTAGCCAAGGCCTTTTATAAGGTCTGGCACGAAGGATAACTCTATAAGCTGTACTCTCGCGAAGTCCCCGATAGATTAGTTAAAATCATCCGCGATTATCTCAAAGACCGCACCTTTCGCTACAGAGTGGAAGGTGAACTATCCACACACCCCCCCCCCCCCCCCCCCATACGCTCAGGCGTCCCCCAAGGCTCCTAGCCTTTTCAATCTGTAAGTCAGTGACCTACCAAAACCTCCCGAGAAAGTTGAGGTAGGGCTATACACTGACGATACAGTCATATACTCCTCTCAAAGGCAAAGACTCAACCTCAAATGTAGAATCCAAAGAGCCGTGACCACTCTCGGGAAGTGGTTTAACGACTGGCGAATAGCCATCAACCTCACGAAGAGCGCAGAGGTGCTCTTCGACCAAACCGCCTCACAGAGACCGAAAAACCTCAAGAGTCGTCCCCTTGAAATCTTCGGTAATCCGATCCCCTGGGTAAAGGAGACCAAATATCTAGGTGTAACCCTAGATAGTAGACTCTCCTTTATACGTCACGTCACTCTGGTTAGGAAAAGGGCCGCCTGGACCCTCGCCCGATTGCATCCTCTGTTTTGTGCTGCAAGCAAAATCTCCACGAGACACAAGCTTACGCTCTACAAGATGTGTATCCGACCGATAATGACATATAGCTGCGTTGTGTTCGCACATATGTCAAGATATAATTGGAAACGTTTACAAGCCATCCAGAATAGGTTTCTTCACCGCCTTACCGGCGCCCCTCAGTATGTTCGTATGGAAGATCTCCATAGAGATATGGACCTTCCTTCGATACATGCTTATGCTAAACATCTTTCTCGTTCGTATTTCCTATGTTCCCGACCCCAATGCCTGCCGGAGTAAGCACCGGCAGCGCAACATCTTCACTGACCCGCTCGACCAAATCGAAACAGCAAACTCGTTCTATTCCACCGCCTCTCCAAACAGAGCGTGCCACCGCCAACGCCCGCGTAACCACCGTTCTCTCCGCAGAGGACGGGATGTCAACTTCGCTCCCGCACACCCGTCACGTCCACCCTCTCTAGCGGCAACCCAAGCCTAGGTCCGTTCCTCGGTGTGATGCCCTTGGGTCAGGCAGCCACCCGCGCGATACAAGTGACACTCACTATACGTGCAACACTTAGCTACCCACACACAACATTACAACGTATGAACACACGCACGTGCACACCACACAGGTACATAGGTTCTGTAAGGGACCTTTCTTTTTTCTTTTTTTGCGCTAGTTAGTGTAGAAAACCCATTCCGATCACTAAATACACATACGCATGGCTCCCTCCTTCCTCCCAGGAGGAAGGGAACGTGCATATGAGTATAGTAATAACCCGCTTTACGCGAGGGATACGTTCCGAAAAAAATCGCGTTAACTGAAATTCGCGTATATCGAGGTTTATGATTAAACATAGTCAAAATTTAATACAAAAAAAATACAAATCATTTTAATCAATCACTTTAATTCTAAGAACACTTTATGCAATACATACTCTTATTTTTTACGGAAAAATACATCTATTGTCTTTTGGGTAGCGTTTTGTTTACGTTCTTGTAAAATACGTTCATAACACCCAACACTGTTTTTAATTGTTTGACACACGGTCAAGACACGGTCATCATTATTGTCTATACTCTGCAATATGTCCAAACCTGAATAAATTTTTTAAAGAGCATTTTGTATTTCCCCTGAAGATAAAACTTTCTCTTCTACTTGTTCTTCCTCATCGTAGATAGGAATATTCTGTAACTCGATCAGATCTTCATTGCTGATAGGATCGTCGTGCGCTGCTACAAGTTCTACGAGATCTTCTACCGTGATATCTTCAAGTTCAGACCCCTCAATCATTGCAGCAATGTCTTCACGCACTTGTCTCTGCATCTGGACAATTCTTCTAGGTGCTTCCACTACATCTGGCCAAAGATTACGCCACACCCCATTCATACAACTCATTTTAACTTCCTTCCAAGCCTCTTCTATGTTGTGAATAGACTTCATAATGTTGTATGACTTCCACCTCTCTCGCATAGACTGTCTTCCTTCTCCGTCAGTTTCATGAATTAGTTGGCTAAAAGTGCGGCGACGGTAATAAGCTTTTTGAGGTTTGCTATTGTTCCCTGGTCCATAGGTTGTAATATTGACGTAGTGTTTGGTGGAAGGAACTTTACGTACACTTTTAAGTCTCTGGGCGTATCAAGTGAGGTTGGATGTCCTGGGGCATTGTCTAAGAGTAATATAACTTTAGGTTCAAGCCCATTTCTGTCACAGTATGATTTGACTGATGGGCAAAAACTATTAGAATACCATTCTTGAAAAATGTCCCGTGTAACCCACGCCTTTCTGTTTGATCGCCACACAACTGGTAGACTTGTCTTGTCTGTGCCTCGCATTGCACGGGGTGTTTCTGAATGGTACACTAGTAAAGGTTTCAGTTTGAAATCACCAGTGGCATTACCACCCAGCAGAAGTGTTAGTCGATCTTTCGCAGCTTTAAAACCACTGGCTTGACGTTCTTCCTTAGAAATGAATGTTCGAGATGGCATTTTTTTCCAGTAAAGTGCGGTCTCATCAACATTGAAGATGAGACAAGCAGGAATTTTCTCTCGTCTAACAAGACCAAGTCAAGGAAGTTAGTAGAAAATTTTATGCTTCTCTTCATTCTCTCATGCGTTTGAAAAACTTTCTTCCTGTTAATACTAAGATTTCCCTAGTGAATACTCTTCTTCTACCACTTCTGGATTATGCAGACGTTGCTTACTTGGACCTCTCAGAAGATCTCTTAAATAAATTTGATCGTCTACTAAATAACTGTATCCGTTTCATCTTCCGTCTTCGGAAGTTTGATCATGTTTCTGAATACCGAGCCAGGTTGAAATGGCTACCTATTCGGCAACGTAGGAATATAAGAATACTTTGTCTTCTTTTCTCCGTACTTAATAATCCCAAATCTCCTAAATATTTAAAAACACTATTTCAATCTCTCGCGGATACGCATAATAGACAGCTAAGGTCTTCTGATTCTTTAATTCTCAGTATACCAAGTCATCATACTAATTTCCGCGACCAATCCTTCACCGTTACAGCAGCACGACTGTGGAATTCGCTTCCTATCAATATCCAACTGGCCAACTCTCGAAATTCCTTCAAGTATTCGCTACGTAGGTTTTACTTGGAGCAATTGAATATTGGCTAGATTTTTTCTCTTTTTTTTTTACTTAACATTATGCACACCTTGCATATACCTTTCCCTTGCTCCCTTGGAAGACTGGCAGAGAATGCTTTTTAGCATTAAGTCCTCCATTTGTACTTTTTTTTTTTTGAGCAATAACTCTTGAAACTTGTCTGGAAACTCAGCTGCAGCTTGAATGTCCGCGCTGGTCGCCTCGCCTGTTATGTGGATATTGTGAAGATTAGAACGCTGCTTGAACCGATAGAACCAGCCTCTGCTGGCAGCAAAAGTCGGAGTGGCACTCCCTTCTCCTTCTTTTGTTTTCAGCATCTCATACAAAGATTTTGCTTTTGTGCATATGAGATCTTGACTTAGTGGTGTGTTCTTCTTATTCAAATCTTCGATCCAGACTGACAGTAATTTCTCCATTCTTTCTAAGATAGATGATCTCGAACGAGAAAGTTTTGTTGCACTTATAGGTGTTGAACTTTCGCTGGAGATTTTAATTTTTTTCCGATTTTTATAAATCGTTCTCACAGTCGATTCTGAGAGTCCAAAATCTCTCCCAACAATTGTTGCTTTGCGTCCATTTTCCATTCTTCTTAACACTTTCATCTTCAATTCCAAAGTGACGCTTTTACGCTCTTTTTTCTTTACAGGCGGCATTTTTAACGTAGGGTTAAATTATGTATGTATCTCCAATAAATGTTAAAACAAAACTGCCAGCCGACCGAACTAACATTACGGAACAAATGAACACACGAAACGAACGAGGAAATCCCCATAGAACAAAGTCGAAGGACAGGGAATTCCCAATTCTTCAAAGAGAATATTCAGAGAAAGCGGGGATCCCGCGGCCATATAGAAGATAATGACTATGTACATTATGTTTATACGCACTCTTTCACGTAATGCGAGGCATTTGAGCGCGAAATTTGAAATTCGCGTTATAGTGAAACCGCGCGTAACGGGGTCGCGCTAAGCGGGGTACTACTGTATATATTAGTTAGCTCGAATTTGTAGGAGTAGGGAATTAGTTAGATCGCTACCTTTTCGCATTCGCGACGACCACCCGAGCCGAGGTTCGGCCACTCTGAGTGCCCTAAGCGCTCGCCCCCAAGTTCGCAAGTTCGGTGAAGCTGTAAAAGCCGCAGCGGCTCTGTTTTTGGATAGGGCCCCTAAGGCTAACAGTGTAGTCAGTTCAAAAAAAAAAAAACTACAACCGTTGGGCAGCTGCCAGCCAGACTTAGCACCCGTCTGGTCGGAGGATCCTCCCTTTGCAATAGTTCTTCTACAAACTTATATTTTATAAATAATGTCCTAAATCCTAGAAGCTGTAATAGTAATGTATTGAATAGAATATAAAATACTGGACCGCATGAAAAGTGCCTCCATGTATGACAATATCTGCGTACGTCCGATGCAACCTGGGCAATCCTGATTCCAACTTCACTGACTAGCCAACATTTTTACTATAGCACAAGCTATTTTTCTTTTAAATACAACATGTACCAACATGAAGATATAGATAAAAGATACTGTAATTTGTATTTTTTTATAACAATATTAAATACTAGTAGCCTCCAGTGATTCCCTTTATGTTAATAACAGTGAAGAATTTATTAAAAATAAAATATAGCCTATATCACTCAGGGATAATGTCACTTCATATTAGTGCAAAATTTTTTGAATCTGATTAGTAGTTCCAGAGATTAGCTCCTATAAACATACAAATCTCTTTATATTATTGGTATAAATATAGATACCAATTTTTGCTTGAGAGTTAATTTAATGCCCATTTTGCAGGACATCATAGTAACTTTCGAAAGCATCTTTTGGTTACATATAATGCTGTTTGCTGTTGGACAATATGGTAGCCTTGTTGAAACCAAATTTTTATTATCTTTCCATCCAGCACAGCATGATGTTACGTGAAATGGTGCTTAGTTTTATTCTAAAGAGAATGAATAAAAATAAAAAGCCTTACCATAGTGCTTGAATCAATTCAATATGTTCATCATAATTGTATGGGTCATCTGCAAGGTGACTCTCTATTTCAGCTACTTTTTTTTCCAAAAATTGTTCATCATCATCATCATCATCCTAACAAAATAATATTTCTTTGAATACAGATTCTATTGTAATTTAAGTAATATTATACTAATACTATAAGTATATTACATTGCATTTTTTTATATACATACATATTGCAAAGTAATATTTAATTAAGCAAACAAAAAATAACAAATTATTAGGTCCTTACACATGAAATTAGCATTTTGTTGTCAAAGTGTGATCTGAAATATCTCCTCCTTGGTTAAGAATTCCAAATTCAAATTTATAAATTCATTTAGCTGGTACATATTTGAGTTTTGAAAACAGTCAGTTATCCTCATAATTTTTTTCTTTAGCGTCGCTTATTACGCACAATGGAAAATATTAAATATCGGTATATTTAAGAGTACGAGTTCTACCGAGTTTTACTGTAGCATCAGTGCTGCAGAAACAGCTCGAAGGATTAATGATGTGTATGGTGCTGGTGTTGCAAAAAAAGCACGGTACGTTTTTTGTTTCAAATTTTCGTTCTGGAAATTTCGACCATAAGAACCAACCCTGTGGACAACCGGAGACCAAAGTGGAAAATTAAGAATTAAAGGCTATTGTGGAAGCAGATCCATCACAAAGCACTTCAGAGATAGCTGCCGGTTTCGGAGTAAGTGATAAAACTGTATTAATCCATTTGAAGCAAATCGGGAAAGTAAAAAAACTTGAAAGATGGGTACCTCATGAATTGAGTGAATCGAACTTGCAAACACGCGTCAACTGCTGTGTTACTTTGCTCAACCGACACAATATTGAAGGGATTTTAAATCGAATCATTACTTGTGATGAAAAGTGGATACTGTATGATAATCGGAAGCGCTCGTCGCAATGGCTGAACCCTAGAGACCCAGCCAAATCCTGCCCTAAACGAAAATTGACTCAGAAAAAGTTACTTGTGAGTGTTTGGTGGACTAGCGCCGATGTCGTTCACTACAACTTTCTAAAATCTAGCCAAACAATTATGGCAGATATCTATTGTCAGCAACTGCAAAACATGAAGGAAGAACTAGCTGCTAAACAACCGAGATTGGTCAATCGCTCTAGGCCACTGCTGCTTCATGACAACGCAAGACCACACACTGCACAACAAACAATCACTAAGTTAGATGAGCTACAACTGGAATGTCTGCGGACCTTGCTCCAACAGATTACCATTTTTCCGGAATTTGGACAACTCCTTACAAGGAAAAAAATTCAATTCCAATATGGCAGCCCAAACAGCCTTCAAAGAGTTTATTGATTCTCACCCCCATGGTTTTTTTAGTAAAGGGATCAATGAACTACGTATGATATGGCAAAAGTGCTTGATTAATGAAATATATTTTACAAAAAAAAAAAATTACTTTATATTCCTCTCATACAAAACGCCAATTTCATATGTAAGGACCTAATATATTTTATATTCAATCACATATAAGTTCTTATTATTTTTATGTAATAATATGTAATTTATTAAGTCTAGTATATGTGTAGTTTTTTATTTAATTATTGATATTCACTGATGGGGTTGGGTAAAAGCCACCTTTCATAATGAGAAAAAATAATTCTAACTTGTTTATACATTGTTCACCTCTGTATTCTACTAATCCTCAGGCATTTTATGAGATCACTGCAGTTATTAATCGACTGCCCACTACATTAAAATACCACAACCAACCACTCCACACACACTACCACAATCATATGTTTAGTAGTGATTCAGCAAAACATATCACAATAAACTTATGCAGAGTAATGTAATTCTTATGATCACTTTGTATATACAGTAGAATATATCAATGATGTTACAACATATTGTTGTCATGACATTTTGAATGTTATATGTTAAAATTTAGAATAATTTGGCATGCAGCGAGGAACAGGAGTGTGGTAAAGGGCTGACCCTAAACCGCAGACAATACTACTATTATAAGGTATCATCCTTGGCAGTTACAGTCTCTTTCCTGGCCTTATAAAGGATCAAAGTTACAAGGTCAAATTTTAAATTTTTTAAATGTTTGGCATGTTGAGTGACAAGGAAGGGATCATGGAGGGCACAGTGAGCAGCTCCATACACTCTGACATTATTCCCTTCAAAAAAGGTTCAAGGTCAAATTAAGATTTTGGTTAAATTAAACTTGGAGAAAATAATTAGTGATAATATTAAGACATGGACATACTTGTTCTTATTTACAAGAAACCTAACAAAAGCAGTATTCTCTTTGGTTGCTCATTGTTACCTATTTACTGTTCACTAACAAAACTTTTGAGTAAAAATTTAGTATCCCTTGTTTAGGTTTTGAGATTACAATAGTTTAATTTTCTCAACATGGTCTATTGTTTTATAATTAAAGTGGTAGTGTTATAATCAGGGACAAATCTCGATCAACTTCTAGCCTCAACATGTGCCAAATGATCCTATATCCACATCACTTAATGTACTAGATCTTGGGCAAACATAAATTATTTACATACCCAATAAAATTACTAATCAGTATTACTAATTCTCGTTCCAAGAACTTGCATACCAACAAACTAAAAAAAAATGGTTCTCCGGACTACCAACATCAAGTTATATCTTGAGACATCTTCTTAACAAATAATTGTATTAGTATATCTCATAAACACCCACTACTAGTTAAGTTAAATTTATAGTTCCATACTGAAAATGAGGTTATCAAGTAACACACAATTAATTTAATTTAATATAGTTACTTGCTATATACAAAACAAGAAAGGGGTCTATGTCACTGTTGTAATGAAGAAAATATTACCTACAAGTTTAATCCAATTTGTTAGATTATAAAAACAACTTTAATTTTGTGACAAGATATTTATTTAAAACTATAAAAGTAGTAGAACACATTAAATAATAAGAACCTAATAGCATGTTTGTTATTGGCTTTTTGACTTATGTGTTGAGTTTATCTTAACAAATTTCGGAAAAAGGCAAGCAATATGCTAATATATCCTTGAATATTTTAAATTGTAAATCACGAAGAAAAACGACACAAAATGATGTGTATATATAAATATAGAAATAAGATTCTAGTACATACTCACCTCGAATTTTTACCAATAAATATCTTTCACTTTATAATATATTTAGCTGAGTTTTAGAACTAAAAATACCTATAGTACATGATATGATGATATAAATATGTATAAAACGTTAATCTTCAAACGATAGAAAGTTTCAGATAGAATACCTAACCATTAAAACAAAATATTGCTTACATCTGTATCACCGTCGTCTTCTTCCACAACTACTTCTATTTCATTCTCCTCCTCGGATTCATTCCGGACTTCGTCCTCAACGATTGCCATCTTTATACATCCACAGAATTCAGAAAATCTAAATCAAATACCTTTCGCCTGTATAACAACAAATTTTCGCAAAAGATAATATGGCGGAATAAAGAATACAGTTGACCAGGGATGTATATAGTAGTGGTGGGTGATTATAAGATATATCGATGTAATCATTCGATTATGAAGATATATCTTGTTGTCTTGATTATAGCCATTAATAATAACTAATATTAGTAGTTTAATAACGAAGTACCATTAGTGTTACTAATTTGATAAAATTAGTAATTATTACGACCGAACAACCTTTTTTTTAGCTAATGATATATTTGTTCTTGTAGAGAACTTTGTCTTCGACTAGACTGCGCGACTTTTTTTAGCTTTCTACTCTTCGTTTTTAGTATGTACCAGTCATTATTCATAATCACCCACCTCTGAGTAATACATCAAAGGCTCGATTATGAGTTATCACTCATCTTTCAAATATGTATCTCGATTATGTAAATCAATCATAATTGAATTTCTCATTATCATTTATAATGGCCAACTCTAGTAGATAAGGGACGAATAATACTACTTTATCCTTGTCCTCCAGGTTAACCACATTTTGACAGCTGCTTTAGAACGTAACTGTTCCAAATTACGTAAAAGTTAACTTTAAAATGAGTTTAAAAATAAATATTCTTCTTACAAACACTATAATACCGTAAATGTAACAGGTTTTCCAAAAAAATTATAATTGTTATTTGTATTAAATTTAGTTATATTCTATCGTAACTAGTGATGGGATCGAATGTATTTGCTGTAATAATTTTATACACGATTTAAATATATATATCAGTATCGGTAAATTAAATTCACTCAAATATCAATAAAATATTCATAAATGAAACAGAATCTTTTTCAAAATAAATCAGTGGCTATATAAAGGGGTTTGTATACAAAAATTAAAATAACCAGATGAATATTTATACATATTTGTTTATTATTGGTCGTTATCCGACATGGAACTTTCGTCTGAAGACTCGCCGTCTTCACCTAAATTTATTGTGATTGGTTCTTGCTCTATAATGATGGTATAACACGTAGGAATATATAATGTACTCAACTTGTCGTATTAAAAATGGGAAAACAGCATATAGAAAAGTGACTAGCACGTAAGTACGGACCTCTCGTTGCGACTGTTGCTGAGTGTTAACCACAGAACACTATTACTCCTAGTGGAGAGTGTTAACCGTCACCAAACAAAATGGCGCCGGCAGCATTATGCTAGTATTGCCAGGACATGAATTTGCCTCCATAAACAGGATGTTAGTGTTTTTTTTCGATATTTTAAAACTATCATAAAATATTATGCACAAAAACGGTGTGTTTACCCCATATTTATGTTACATATAACTTATTACATAGTAAAAATTAACCACATATGTAAAAATAAAATATACACTTGAATAGGAATAGAAACCGCAACATTTCCAATTCGCCAATAAAAAATTAATAATTGATACTAATTAAATTATTAATAATGGCATTGTCACATTGCTGCAATAACTATTTCCATCTTTCAATAACTGTAAAAAAGTGGTCAACCTGGAGAACAAGTTATAAACTATTTCCATTTCTTTATTTTCTCGATGACAGTTCTACTTTGATAGTTGTAGTGTTGTGACCAAATAAGTAATGATATCGATGGCATAAATTTATTATATTTTGAACAAAGACAAATACAACAAAAACATTCAAATATATTTTTCAAAGTGGGAACACTTAATGGCCAGTTCATTACTATAGAACTAATATGGGCACAAATCAAAGGACACGCTGCTCGATACAATACCCATCCCCCTTTTACGGAAAACAAGATGTTAGATTTATTAAAAAATGCATTTGCGGAAGTAAGTGCCGAAAACTGGGAAAAAATTGTGAGAAGAACCCAAAACATTATAGCGTCGGATTGGGAAATTCATGTGGCATTCGATAATATACAAGTACAGGAACTTATAATAAATGTTGGGGAGAGAGAGCTCATCGAGTGACAGTAACAATTCATCAGATTTTGATTAAAATAAATAAATAAAGATTAGCTGTCGTTATAATTATTTGGTTTCATTGTCGAGTACCTACCTATACCTACTTATTTTACAACAGCTTTGAAAATTTTGAAGAAGTTGGCATTATCAATCAAGAATTAATACGTGTAACCTCTTGTAATAAAATATAGTATTAGTTAATAAATTTGTATAAAAGTATCCAGCAGTAGTTTAGTTTTTTACATTTTATAATAAAATATCGGGTCTGTTATCGTGTTACGTTTATCGATATAGCTCCATCCCTATCAGTTTTTCGGACTCTGGTATAACCTTGTACGTGTGTAAACGTCATATTTTTATAAAATAATGCACACATAATGTAAAAAAGACGCTCGTTCAAGTTTTCACAGGAGCTGTCATCGAGAAAATAAAGAAATGGAAATGGTATAATATTATATTTCATTACAAGAATTTACACGTATTAATTGCCAACTTCTTTAAAATTTTCGAAGCTGTTGTAAAATAAGTAGGTATAGGTAGGTAATCGACAATGAAACGAAATAATTATAACGACAGGTTATTATTTTTTTTTTAAATCTAAATCTGATGAATCGTCACTACTTATTTCATATTGAATTTCGGTCATATCGATATCATTACTTATTTGGTCACAACACTACAACTATCAAATTAGAACTGTCATCGAGAAAATAAAGAAATGGAAAAGTATAGCTAGTAATTTTAATTTAATAAATGTCATTTTACAGGGTGGAAAAAACGGACGGGACAAGGAGGAAAAGTATATAAAATGTTGACGATATCAAATTTTACTCAAAGAAAACATTCTTTTATTTTTTTAAATTAATAAATGCATTCACAGATTTTCTAAGAAAAAGCTTACCTTTATTGGGAATCGAACCAACTAAAAGATCGATAAAACCGACATTCACTATGTTATTGTACTAATGGATAGGGTATATGATAAGGATAAAAATCGAATGGCTTGGAAAAGCTGATCTGGTTGTATAGTGTGATCTGAGTGAAAGGGCAACAGGCGGAGGTGATACACAAGATACGGATGAGAAAACATGAGCAGATAAAGCGCGACGAGGGACTGTCATGTTGCTGCGTGTCCTGTCAATGACATGAAATGCTACGTGATGCGATACGATGCAGTATGAGAAGACACGACACCTTCCACTGTCCGAAGCGCCACAAACAGTCAGGCAGCAGACAAGCGCAGCGTAGTGCTGCAGCCAGTTGCGACTTTCCTTACTGAGTAATCACGTCTCAATACAGGATGCCACGCTGGAGTAGGCCTGCACAGTTTAAAGCTACGTCCGGTCTAGAGGCTCTATGATGTGGAGAGTGATCGCCATTGCAGTAGCGCGAAGTAGGGCCACAAATAAGGTGGCAACTCAAACTCTTAATCCACCAAAACACTGTCACGGATCATGACACAAAAGTGGTGACAAATGCAATAATATGCTCTGTGGTGAGATCCTGGGAATCAGGGAGGTTGCGGTATCATTGCGGTCACCAAATAAGAGCCTTTAGTACCATAGCGGTGACGATGGGCTCCCAGGTTGCATAGACTTCGTGGTCACCAAATAAAGGCGGTTTGACCCATATCACAATTGTAAATTGGTTTAAATATAAATTCAAAGACAAATAATAAATCGTCTTGTATTTCTTAACTAGGCTTCATCTGTTTGTACTATGCGCCGTATCTATTATTATTATTATAATTTATGGTTTGTAATTACTAATTCTCAGTAAATAAAAATAAAGATAATTATTATTATATGTTTATTTATAAAAATATGATTACATGGGAATTACTTAGGTACCTTTTCATGTTACAAACAAAGAATACAAAAGCATTACAATATCAAAATCACAAATTGATCTTCAAATAAAATTTCCCAACTTTGGCACTGATTAAATTCAGAAAATAATCTACTCTAGCCAATGAAATAAAATATTTCGATAGGTAACTCTTTTTATTCTAATATTTATATAAATGCACCTGTAAAGGACTGAATTGTTATGAATAAAAAATTTAAGAACCTAATGAAGTAATTAGTATCTCAACACATTACCAGTCACAAGCATTTATTTATCAGCCTTATATCATACTCCTAATTAAATTATATAATATAAAAATGATAGGTACATATATTGTTACTGCGTACATGTAAAGTACATAAATCTAGAAAATGAAAAACTATTGGATAAAATAATATGTAAATATACTTTGTGCCAATCTCTAATACCTTAAAATTATTATGGAAATAACACATTAATATTAAATTGTAAAATAAAACGTTTGAAAGCTAAACTTGTTATAAAGCCTATAGTATCATAACAACTAACAAGGAATATTTAAAATTGTATAATAGTGTATCTAGTACCTACAAATCTGCAATGTTAATAAGAGCAATGGGTTACCTTGTATTTTTATTTATGTAAGTACATATTATGTCAATTATATCATTATTCATAATCGCCTACCACTGGTCATTAGTACCATTTTATACAAGTCGGAACGTTTCATGTGTTGTCTACCGCACCCCGCAAATTGGAAATCAAACTCAGCAGTATTTTAGTATTCTTTCATAATTATTATGAATTATTTGATGCAAGAATAACCTAACCCAGTATTGGATACACAGTCACATGACCACCACTTAAAAAAACATGTGGCTGAGGGCACCACCGTACATAAAGATTACTGGAGGGCAATTATGATTGTTTAGGGGATCATGGTTTCATCCATTGAAAAGTCAACCACAGTCATACAGAAAAAACCTTTATAGCTGGAGACGGCATGCACACTCAAGGCATTGAATCACAGTGGTGTCGTCAAACGATATTTTCATTGTCAAAAGATAATTTTAATAATAGTGAAAATTTAACTCATTTACTATATGAATGTCTGTGAAGACCCAATGTGATGAAACAAAAGAAAGATCCCTTTGAGGAATTAATTAAAATAATTAATTACATTTATAGTACAAGAAAACATAGAAAATGTGGTTGTTTTGTTTACTAACACCAAGTATACTAAAGTTTTATGCTAGTAATTCGTAAACAAATGGGTAGCGAGGAGCGACGATTATTAGGTTTCTTGCTATAAGTATGAGCATGAGCCGAACGAGCATGCCACGGCAGCGGCCGGCGAGTGCCATGTCCCAATCTTATCACTAATCATTGTTGTTCTGTGTAAAATCCCATCAAAACCTTAAATTTAACCGCCTATATTTCTGGCCAGGAAAATCATTTCTTCATAGAAGTAGTTTCAGAGGGTGGATAGCTGCGCCTTTACATTCAGTGATCCATTTCTTGCCTCGTAAGATTGCCTGAGACTACAAAATGTTGAAATTTTAAATTTGAACTTGAAACTTTGCTTTGGTGAGTTGCCTTGTAACGGATTAGTGCCAAAGGGTTGGCCCCCCCCCCCCCGTGCCAAACAATTCTCAATTTATTTAATTTCAAATGTTCACATCTTTAAAATTACTCTTGACTTATATATAAGTGTGCCCATGCTCTAATAATTGGAAGTCTGAATTCACGCCTGGACTAGTCCATGTTTTTTCTATTCTTAATATATTAATAAGGAAATGGCACATGATAAAAACAAAAATAAAAATAAGTCAGATCATAAAATTAGCCCACGTTCATTACGTTTAATGCTTAAAGTATATAATAGCAAACCTGGTTTAGTTTTACACTAAAACGTTCTGTTCAATTTCTACCAATCGTAACTTATAATTACCGGCGCACAAAGTGAATTAAATATTGTCATACAAAAATAAAATTCATCTTATCTGGCAATACCTTTTACATTGTAGTGACCATGAATTTATTATTGCCTTTATTTTTTACGAATCTATTTATGACATTTGATTTATTAGAAAACATTTTGGAATGCCTTTGCTTCTGAGTCATGTGTAGTCGTAGAACGTATTTCAAAACTCGATGAAGGAACACGTATACTTGTCTTCATTTTAGTGAAATTTGTTTTTTTTTTTAATTTACAAACTTCGTTCTAATTTTACTATGGAACTTGCTACTAATAACTTAGATATAGATTTTTTTTAAATGCTATTAAATTGAAATATAATATAATCTTAAGATTCAATCAATCAGTCAACAATTTGTCGAAGATTATTAATTTTAATATAATTTTTTTATCACTATTTATAGAGTTTAATATACTAGGAAATGGAATTCGAAATCGAAAGTATAAACAAAGGTATTGCCAATTCAAATAATCACTATATTTGTGTACGGTGAAAAGTACTAAAATACCGTGTTAAAATTGTACGAATTACTTAAACACGCAAAACAAAATATTGCATACAGTTTTTAACTTTAAAGTCGCGTAAAAACTTATTAATAGAAATCTTTTGTTTTCATAAAGCATTTGAAATAATTAGACTGTTTAGGAAAATGTTAACAAAACCTGAAACGATAATTTGACAGTGACATTTCTTTGTTTACATTTTTGGTCTCGATTCCATTCCATTCCATTTCGTAGTATAATTAATATTTAGACATTATCTTTAAAACTCGAGAATAACATTTGAGTCTAAATTAATACTTGTAAGTTAAATATTTTTAAGAGAGCTTGTTCTATTTAAGATCTTTTTTTTAATCGAGAGTAATTCATGTATAAACGTTATAACGCAATTCCATATACCATAATACCTAGATTATGTATACGAGAGTCAGTTGGAAGTTATACAGTAAGGGATAGCGTACAGAATCGAATTGACCACATTGCAGGTAAACGGCCACTGAACAGCCATTTTGCTGTCCAACTGGAAGTATAAAGAAAAATAATTGCATTTATTATTTATTACATATTATGCAATAATAATACAAACAAAAAAATATCTATGTAGTTTAGATAAATTATAAACATACAGCTCGCCTGATGGTAAGCTTAGGGGCCCTAAACAAATAAAGTCGCTGATGGCTTTGACAGCTTCACCGGGCTTGGGGGCGAACGCTTATGGTACCGTAGCCTATGGATGTTTGTAGCACCATAGGTATAACAAGCGCGTTGCCGATGTCGAACTCCCCATCCAGAAGAAGCTTTGGAAACCCTACTCACCACAGGAACACAAATACAAGGTTATTTAGCTGAGATCTTCTGTAGGACGGCGGTTTTAACAGTCGGGCTGCCCCAAATAGAAAAACCCTAACTCTTCTAATAGACGAACATACACATGGAAGTAGTGAGAAGAGGTACTGCCCTTTCCTGTAGTTAGTGGCTCGACTACAACGCCATCTATCGGATCGTAACATATCTATAAATCATGGTCTCGATAAAACAAATATATTATGTAAATTGAGCTCCATTGGTCAAGTTGTTATTTTTCTAAAATCACTAACAGACGCACACAAGATTTTGACCTACAGGGAGATAAAGAATATGTATACAGTTGTAGCGTGTACGGACTCCTTGTCGATCGACACGAGTTCAAATCACTGCAATAAGCCTCAGCTTTCAGTGAAGGAAAACATCGTGATAAAACCAAAGCATGGTGATAGAGCTTATTGTGATGCCCGCATGGCTACGTACCCCCCTCAAGTTGAAAATTTGTCATCAAGCACCAGTAAGCGCGTTCTGGCAGCTGGCAAGTGTAGCTACACTTGACGGCATGTATAAAATACATAATCAGATTGTAAATTTTTTTTGCTACATTTTAATAATGGCGAATCAAATGGGAACGTATTAAATAAAGGAAAAATTTATAGTAAATTAGTTCTTAACAAATAATAAACTACTAGAATAGGCAAAGCGAACCTGCGTTAGATGCATAGACTATGCAGTAGTATTTGTGGTTCCTGCAGCTTGAAGCTGCATCTGGCGTTGCATTTGCTCCAGCATCTCTTGCATGCGACGCAATTCCGCTTCCTGGACATAATCGTTTTATGTAATTAGTAAAACTATAGTTATTATACATATGGTTCTTTCATTATATTACCTAATATGATGAATAATTATAGTATAATTAGAATTTAAGTAAAGTTATCGTTTTTTTATTAAAAAGAAACTAGTTGTGTCCCACGGTTTCTCCCGTGTTAAATTTATTCTAGCAACTCTTCGCCGCACCGTGCAGCCGTCAACGCATTCGTATCGTTGTTCTCACTTTCCGTACTTGCCAGATTGCTTGACGTTCATGGTCACTACTTCATTCCTTACGAGTTGTAGCGTGAAGTTATATAACCTAAAACTTTCCCCAACAAATAAGCTATAAAATGTAAAAATATTGTTTTAATTGAAACTGATAGTTCCACAGCATAATGTGTTTAAAAAGGTACATTGAAAATGTATTTAACCCCCGACACAAGTAACCTATTCATTGGACCCATTCCAATGAGCCCAGATGCGATATCTATGCTGTAAGTTGGTGAGGAGTTAGGTATACTCCTATAGATTCCAGATGACGCTGCAGCATCAGGTTAAGGTTTTTCTGATGTCATTGAAGTAGCAGAATACCAAATCTTGACACAATCAGACCTGTTGAAGATGCTCACATCTATTTTCAACTAGAAAAGGGCTGATAATCTTCAAATGGCTGAACAGATTTTCTTGAATTATAGTAAAGAACACTCTCGATGAAGTTACCTTTCAAACAAAAAAAAACTAGATGAAAATCGGTTCACCTATTTGTGAGCTACGATGCCACAGACAGACACACTGATGAACCGACATGAGCGTTAAACTTATAACATCCCTCTTTTTGTGTCGGTGGTTAAAAAATCAATTCTTTGAGAAATCTTTTTTCTTTCTTTCTTTGATTGAGTCTTGATTTTAAAGTTACATCCGGAGTAATAAGTCTTCTGAAGTAATTTGTAAATAATGTACCTTCTCACGGAGCACGCGTTCGCGTTCGGTCGAATCTTCCGTAGACCCATTAAGCACTCCGTTCGAATCCGCTTCGCTAAGCCCGCTCTCAGTAGAACTAAAAGAATTATTATATGAATTTGAAAACATTTTTTTATGGATGTTTAGGCATAATTTATTTGTTTATAAACATATTTAGATGACTCTATTTTCGTTGGAAAGACGATACCTCAAGGGTCCCATTTTAAATTCATTGGCATTAGACCTTCCACTTCGAAGATACACCAGGGAATTCCACAAAATCACGGAAGTTGGTTTTCTTTTTGTTAAAAATTGTTTTATGTACATATTATTGATTATTCGTTACACTAATTTGATTCTTTATTTTTCTTTACTGTGTATATCAAGTTCATACCTAATTTATAGTTGTTAATTACTATTAATATACATATTATTCTTATTCATAAAATATCTTACACAGAATATTTTTCACGACTAAATCTCTGAACGGATCGATATGAAACTTAATGTAGAGCTAGCTTAGGACCTGAGAAGGAAAAAAAATCACAGGAAAAGTCAGTTTTTCAGCTCCGACGCAACACCAGAGTTTACTCCTTATGTACGATTGTCTATAAATATGTAATATGCAAAGAGGTGGTTGATTGATCAACTGACTGATTGAGTTGTTAATGATTTATCTAAAAGTAAGATGATGTATGCATACACATACATGAATTCAAAGTGTAAGGTGCGCAAAGTACGTTGCGCAGAAAAACGTAACGCTTTTTGTTAACGGTTTTATAAATTTCCCTCCACACAAAATTTCCATAGCGAAGGAATTATATGAAAGTCGATTCTTAAGGAGTAAAATATAATAA
The DNA here is from genome assembly GCA_033032175.1 of Saturnia japonica. Taxonomy (NCBI): domain Eukaryota; kingdom Metazoa; phylum Arthropoda; class Insecta; order Lepidoptera; family Saturniidae; genus Saturnia; species Saturnia japonica. The sequence continues at coordinate 8,724,842 of CM065324.1, read as the reverse complement.
AAGTAATCAATTAAAAATATGAAAAATCAATAAACTGGTATACAGGCAATACTTGGAATATAACATTGCATACTTACGTATGACGTTTTGGGGCTTGACCGCTACGTGCGAGCCTTTCTGAACGATAATTTTCATAATGCACCTCTTGTGTGACCTCTTGTAGATCTTGCATGTGAGTGCTACGAACACAATTATACGAAAATTACAATACACGTATTTAAAACCTTGTAAATATTATTACCGACCGCGTACACCTAGTCGTTTTCTTCCTACAAAGTTCTCACATATTCATACATACACATTCTCACATATAATACAAGTTCCAGCACATTCTACATAAACAAAATAATAATTTTTAAAAGTGAAAATTATTTGAGCGCATTAAGAGTAAAATATCCACGTTGAATTTTAATACAATTTTTTCTATGCAACGTTTTATATCGTAATGATTCTGACACAAAGGGAACGGTAATAAGTAGGTACTTGGCCAGAACAAAAGACCCATCCTATAAGCAAAGATATAGCGTGATAAAATAAAGGAATAGTCAACGTGGAAATAAATGCACATGTGTGGACTAAGGCGCTCATTGTCATTTCATGTATGTTCCGGCAAGTGTAATTGAAAGCCAGTCCCCGACTAGGTTTAGTTTATTATCATCTTTGTTCACGTCATAACTTAACATCACATCAGGTGAGATTATAACCAACCACTGAATCTATAAAGAATTTAAAAAATCGTTGAATTTCCTTTCTTGATTTCGGCAAATTCATGTAAAAGGATTGAAATATTATTCACAGAAAGTTCACTTCTGTCAGGTGTGCTGAGATTTTTTTTTCTCTGAAAAATACATACATAAGCATAGTACGGAGTTTAATAAAATCACAGTGTTCGGGGTTCTCTACTTCAACGACACCCCACGGGTAGAGGCGGCCACGCACTCGCCGCCCGCGCACCTCTAGTTGTTGGCCCGCACCGCATACTGCGAACGGGACCGCCTCCTTCAGCTGGCGCACCTGCAATTACCACTTGAACTACTAAACTAAAAGGTTTATATGATATAAATCATGTTTAAATATCATTATAACCTACCTAAACGATGGATACCTTTTCTTAGGGGTGTAACGATATCGATACTAATACGATACATCGGCCGATATATCGGAATAACCGATATTATTATCAAACGATATCTAAAATTTGAAAAGCGCGCGAAGCAACGATATTTTCCCTTCGTCGCAGGCGAGAAAGCCACACGTGGTGCTAGCGGCAACATTACGGTCTTTACTAAGCATTATAATGTTTCGCACCTATTTATATACTATACAATAATCGGTATCATATCGGCAAAATTATGTATTGTTACATCATTACATTTCTATTTATTTAATACTAGCTGGGTCCCACGATTTCACCGTGTTAATTTTATCCGACAAACATTGCACCGCCAATGCCCCCGTGTAACTTCCCGTAAGTACAGATTATTTTATAGTCCAATATATTTTAAACTATATATCCAAATAACATGCTATAAAGGGCAATATTTGACTTTATAAAATTATCTTCATGATAAAGTAACTTTTGTTCGTAAGGATTAATATGCCATGTCTATCAATAATGCTCATAAATAGATTTTTAAACTTAAAAAAAAAAAAAAAAAAAAATCTTATTGTGGCTCATCTATAAGAGATAGGCATATGCTATCGCGGACTTTTTTTAGATATACTAAGGAGCAATACTTTTGTAGAATATATCACCAACCATTACGCCAGAGTACGCGGATAAAGCATATCGGGAGGGCTTTTACTTCCGACTTACTTAACAAAAATCAATATTTAAGGCTAGCTGAGAGTTGTAGCCTAATGTTAGAAAGCCTATACAATTTCTTGTGAATTAACCTATCATATACAAAAAGAATCGAATCTGACTTACCAGTCCAGAGCAATATTATAGCAGAGGTATTATAGCTTTATTAATAATAAAGTATAGCTAGGATTTTTACACTTATCAAATATTATGTATTCCTACTTCCATCTGTATAGTATATTATTTCTGAAAGATATTTTTTCTGGCAAATCTCCGTTGATTCTTAACAGAAATGAATTATTCAAACATTACAACTATTGTTTTAGTTTAAAAAATTATTAATTATCTTTCTCATAAGGAATACCATTTGTTGATGTTAAAAAATATATTCAACTAACATGTAGGAGGCACCATTTAACTATATTTGTTTATATTCTATAATATATAAAATATTCCAAGGGTCACCTAGTTATCCTATATTTCATCGGATATATTTTAAGATTAGTGAATAAGTAATGTTTTGAATAAGTAAACAATATTTTAAATATACCGAAATAATATAAAATAATGCAATGAAAAATTAAATTCAAGAAATAATGATCGTTCTATTACCATCTTTATGTTTTTTTTTTCATTACAATTTATATAACATTTGTAATTATAATAAGTTGGCTGATTACTGTTTGAATGATTAAAAGAAGTTAGGTCCATATTACGGCAGGAAAGTGTCAAAATATTGTTCTCTTTTAACCTATTATCTCATATTTATAAAAACTAGCGGTCGCCCAATAATCGAAATTCGACCAGCGACTTTTAATCATAGACTATTTACTGTTTGACATTTGAAGTATGTATATACATATATATATATATCACTTTTCATCGAGTGACAATGTCAATATTTTGGGGGGTCTAAGTTCAATGGCACCGGTCGTGTAAGGATTCGCTGTATTAATTTATTTAATTTAATATATTAGTAACAGATATTATAGATAAAGTTTAGCTTTCTGCACTCGCTCTCCATATAAAACTTTAACCAATCCAAATTTCACAATACGCTTAAAAATGGGTAGAAAGTTTTTGCTTCACGTATTATTTATAAAAATATAACCTGCTCTTTGTAGTCTTCATCCTCATCACTGTCACAATCTGGCAGCGGATATATCTTGATGCCTTCCCGCTCGATTTCTTCCATAACCTGGTAAGTATTATTTATGATATGTTAGTATTGGTAGTTAGTGTTGCTGACACATAGGTACACGTTAATTTATTCCAGTGATATGTATACAAACAACTTATTTATACAACTTATACAATACATACCAAACTAAAAAAATCTATAAAAGGTTACAATGTTTATAAATAAACTATAATATAATTGACTAAATAATTAATTATTAATAATTCATACTGTTCATATGACTATAATGAATAATTAATAAATTGCACATAATAAGCCCATCATAGTAACTCTCTTTTGGTTTGTCGCGTTTCAGGATAAGGCAGTGTATGTTCAGCTACGAGAGGCTTACGGGTCGGCATGTTAACGACGACCGTCGATAGACTGCCGATTTCTCGACGGTGGCCATTGTTTTTTAGATTGTACTGCGCTTACCATTAAGCACAGTGCCGTAAATGTTTCCGTGCTACAATTAAAAACAATTTACTTAATTGTATTATCTTCCATCTCCTATTCCTTATTTTCTAAATATACATGGAATATGAAATTTTTATTATACTACTAGCTTATACCAGATGCACGCATGTTCTGTTTGCTACATATTACTTCATATGTTTACTATTTCTATGGTTAAATCTTTAAGTTTTAAGTTAATTTTACCATAGATTTTTTTTTTTAATTGACTTTACTGTTAACCTTAAGGGCCCTGGAGCCTCAGGCGGCTTTTACGTCTTCTTCATGGCTCGGGGCGAGCGCTTAAGACACTCATCTGCGAAGGCTTGGCAGCATGCTCAAGGGTGCCAAAGTCACCGAACCTAGGCTTGGGCAGTTGCCGTAGTTGCAATTAAGTCGCGGACTGGCCAAATCCCTATCCATAGAAACTCGAGCTAAACTAACATATACTTGCCTCCTGAGAGGAAGAAAAGAACATGTGTATATGTATTTAGTCATTTGTAAATATTTGTCAAAAAAAGAAAAAAGGTCCCTTATAGAACCTATGCACCTGTGTGGTGTGCACGAGTGTGGGGTTCAATTTAATGGTGTCTGTTGGTTGCTAGTGAATACAAGTGCAGTGTCACTGTATCGCGCGAGCGGCTGTTAGACTCAAGGGATCCGCACCGAGGGATCGGACCTAGGCTTGAGTTGCCACAGGATAGGGTGGACGTAGCGGATGTGTGGGAACAAAGATAAAAGCCCGTCCCTTGCGGGGGAACGGTGGTTTCGCGGACGTAGGCGTGAGCACGCTTGGTTTCTAGGGACGACCGTAATACGCGTTCATGCCTCGATATCGTTATAGGGATCGGTAAATGTTCCGCTGGCGGCGTTTTGTTCTCGTGGCATCGGGAATGAGGTGTAAATCGGGACGGCTCTCGCCAACGGGTTCGCGTAATTCGACACGGTGTCGAAATATAATCTCGCAAGAGACTTAACGTACGATTCGATCGAAGGAATTTTCATATCTCTATGGAGATCTACGTTCCGAACGAACCATAGGTCATCGACTAAATAACGTAATAAACTATTTTCAACTCTTTGCAATAGGATAAAATTTTATTTAGACATATGTGCGAATGCGGCACGACTATGTTAGGATCGGGCGGACACATATTTTATATATAGTGTTCATAGAAATCTGTTTACATACCCTTGTCTTGAGCCTCTGTACTTCCTTCTTGGTGAGACAATCCGCTTTCGCAATAACGGGCACAATATTCACTTTGTTGTGCAATTGCTTCATGAACTCAATATCCAATGGTTTTAAACTAAAAAAAGAATATACAAAACCAACAATATATTATTATAATTTTAATGAGAAATTAGTAACAATATGAATAATAATAAGCAATAATTACCCATGCCCGAATGGTGAAATAAAATAAAAGCAGCAGTGTATGCGATTGTCCACAATATTACGCCGATTGAGTCCGCTTTCGTCACGCAAGAATCGCTCGAATTGCTCGTCGATGTATTGGATTATTGACTACGAATATAAAATAACATATTTTGACAAATTATGTATTATTTTACCCACATATTTTAAGTCTCTGTTTTTACCCTTTCATTTTTAGCTCTATCGATATAAAAAGTGTTAATATTGCAAAGCCAAATTAATGTGGCATAATCATTGAAAGTTAGGAATAAAACATAACTTATTACACAACTCTACCTACAATGTTATATAATCGATCATACCAAGAGTAACGGGTTCAAATCACCTATATTTACTAATCTATCTATACTAATACTAATATAAAATAAAGCGGAAAAGGTTTTTTGTTTGTTTGTTTACACACTAATCTCTGGAACCACCAGTTGGATTGGAAAAAATCTTTTTGTATACGATAGACAGACTCTCGAGTATGGACCATTTAAGATTAGGCTGCAAATCTCAGATAGCCTTAAATATTGATTTTTGTTACGTAAGTCGGAAGTCGAGGCCCTCCCGAACTGCTTTAACCGCGTACTCTGGCGTAATGGTTAATGATACGGAAATACAATGTTCAACAATAATATTGGTTCTTAGTATATCTATTAAAAAAAACAGAGATAGCATACTCTTGAAAATCCATGTTTTTCACATGTTCAGTTGTTGTCGCCTGTTCGCGTGTCGAAATATCAACAAAACTTTTCATATACGCGCCAGAAAATAAAACTAAGAATGTTGTGCACCATAAACCATAATAAAACTATATGTTTTTCTAATTTTTTTAAAAATTAATTATACCAATTCGAATTCAGTATTTATAGTTAAGACGGGACAACAACAGTCGAGTCAGCTAGTGTATTAAGTATGTATGTCTGTCTATTTCTTTGTCACGCTCTGTAGCCTAAACGGCTTGATGGATTTTAGCATACGGGTGTCGTTAGGTTCGTCTTAATTGTGGGAGTGACATAGGTTATATAATATTTAAGGACGACGTCTGGGAACCAAATAAAAAGAAAAATTTTTTTTTTAGGCAAGTATTTTTCTTGGAGTCGGGTTTTTTGTTTCCTCTTTAATAACTTAGCTTGTCATTGGTGTAAGCCCTGAGGTTCATCATAAAAATTGGATAAAACTAAAACTCTTTTGTAACAATAAAACATCGTAATAAAACCATAGCCATTTTCTAATACCCGACCGGTTATCTACCACCCTCAAGTTGAAAATCCCTGTAGGTGTATTCCGGCAGCTGCATTTGAGAACCAGTCCTTCCACTAGGCTTAGCGTGTCACCTTCTAGGGCCATATTGTCACTTAACATCAGGTGAGAATAGCAGTAACACTAAAAAATATTAAAAAAAAATTTCGAATCTACGTAAAATGCCATCCAAAGCAATTACTTTGATTTCCCTCATCTCTAAATTGTATGATGTGTCTGATGGTAAGTGGCTACCGTACCCTATGGACGCTTGTAATACCATAGATATCACTAGCGCGTCGCCGAACTCGAACCCCCCTACCCCAAGGAAATCTGGAAACTCTACTCACCGCTGGAACATGAAACAATGTCATTTGGCTGCGATCTTCAGTAGGGATGAAGTATTTCACCAGTTGAGCTGCCCCAAATAGAGAGAAATCTCCAATGAGATTTCTATGTTCCATAACTCTCTTATCATAACCTCGCTCATCCAGGGCTACTAGCTTGTACAAAGTATAACAAATACGTACTTTAAAACAATCCGTGTTATTTATAGCATCTCCATAACCGGGAGTATCAACAACAGTGAGGCGTAATTTAACGCCTCTCTCCTCGATCTCCACCGTCGACGCATCTAACTTCACCGTTTGATTCGTTTTCTCTGAAAATTTTATAGACATTAGAATACGTTTTTAATGGTTTTACGATACACTTTTTATTACATTGTAGAAATTTCTGGAATGGGTGCCGACGACAAAGAACATTTAGTAAATATTGTGTATTGACGATCATCCTGTCTGAAAAATGTACAAAAACTCAAAGTATCACCGGAGATTTACAAACACTATCAAGTTGTTTTGACAACATTTGACAACTATTAATAATTTCCGTTTAAATGCAAAAAAACGTCATTTTAAAAATTGCCATTAAAAATATATTTTATATGAAATTATAGAGTCTTCTTCCGGATCGTGATTTAATATGATTCGTGATTATTTTTTCAGTGGCACATAAACTTATCGTATTCAAAAACTCATGAAACGTGAAAAATGATGAAAACGTCTTTTAATGAATGTCTATTAATACCGAATCGTCAATGAGGGATGTGTGTGTGAACGAGTCCAAAATCCTCGAAACAAAATGTAACTTTGAAATATGTATTATTATAACAATATGTATACTTGCCTATAGCATCTGGTATTACGCGTTCAGGGTAAAGATCTGTCAAGAATAGGGAATTAACAAGTGTAGACTTTCCCAACCCACTTTCACCAACAACCATCAGTGTGAACTCGAAACCCTTTTTAACAGACTTTCGGTGGACTTGATTGGGTAGGTTTGCAAACCCCACATAACCGGGTGTCTCTAAATTAGAGAACTGCAAAGAGGAAAGTCTTCATTTATAAACTAGTTACATGAAAAAATTATAGCTGCAATTGCACACAAGAGTTCAAAACAGTTGCGCTAAGCTGGGACACTCGTGAGCACATGGTAACTTACTATACGCATTTCCATATAAAGACCAGTTCGTAGGACTGCTTTTACAATGAATGTTAAAAAAAAAAACCAATGATATAATGTATATCTACTCTAACAGAAGTGCTTTTTAACCTTGTAACTTAGATACCTTATTTATTTATATGTAATTCTATATTTATATTCAAAAGAGTTGTATAAAGCTATCAGTGCGGCGACGTTATTATTTAGAGAAGTATGGGCTCACGATATATCTTGAGAAATTGAACAAATGGCATAGTTTGTGAAATATATTATTTAACAGTAAAAAAAGTAATTGCTAATTTTAGGGAATGTGTTTATAATAAATCCCGCAATTCGGCGTGCCTTTTGGCATAGGCCTTCTCCAACTCTCTCCGTTGTGCTCTGTCCTCTGGAATTCCTTATAATTTAGGTATAATAATTAACTAATAATAATATCAGTCTGTTAATGACCCACCGCTGGGCCAAAGCCTAAAACCCGCCATAGACGATAGGTTATGCATTTGCAGTTTTGCCTGCCTGTATAGTCAAACTGTACAGGCATGCGACACGTGGTTAGGCAAAAACTGTACAGTTATTTTTGCCTGTACATACAACCCAAACAAAATCGAATTCTCGTCTTTTTTATAACCAACTTTTAACCCATTATTTACGGTTTCTGCTTTATTTTTAAATAACAAGTAATTAAATCCACAAAAAGCAACCATGTGACGCCAGGCTTGCTGTTACATGAGTTCTCTAATTCTTCATGGAACTCGGTTTAGCATGCACATTAAAAACTGGCATGCAAAACCTATAGTCTAAGGAGGGCTTTATCCTGAGGGAAGGCAAGAGCTCAATGATCACCCTTGCCCTCGGCTAGGTATTAAATTAGTTTTACTGTTTCCCACATACGGTGGTACTATAGGAACACTTCTCAAGCTTTCAGGATTCCTCACAGTGTTTTCCTTCACCGTCAAACGATGGTGTTACCAATTAAAATTAGTAGATGTACGCAAATTCCGAAAATGTTGTTGGTACATCTCGGGGCTCGAACCTGCGAACGTCCAAACGATATTCCGCTGATTAAACAACTTGACCATCATAACATAATAATCATGTATATCCATTCATATCATAGAAGAAATCATTGCATATAATTTGTGAAAGAAACTTGAAAGGAAATTGCAAAAAATATATAATTAATTTTGCAATCTAACCTGTATCAGAGACTAGTGACAATCCTGTAATAACTAAACATAATGATAGAGTCGTAAGTTATTGGCCTTTTAATAGATGACAATCAATAGGAGCATATATCCAGATCCTTTTTCATTCATTCTTTGAACTTCTATTATAACACCTAATGTAAGTTATGTCACGATATTCATCATGGAATATGTAAGTGTTCAATTTACAAAGAACCACTATATCAAGTAATATTTAAACACCCACAGGAACATCAATGATAGTCAGATTTTAAAATTCTATTGCTGCAATTTAATACTAGATTTATTTAACTCCTCCGCAATTTTAAGCAATTATTTTCTTCTGTCTATTAAAATCTGACCCATGTGAAAGGACATAAGGGGTTGCTAAATAAAAATGAAAATTATAATAAAATGATTTAAGTAATAAAAATCTGAAAAAGTTGACTTATTCAAATGAGCATGTATTCACTCTGAATGTATAATTTTAACAAAACTTACATCATCATATTATTTTATGTCTATTTTAAATAACTTAATTTGGTATCCAATAATTTAACAAAGGAATGTTGTAATTCTTAATGAATAATTGTGTACTGTTAGCTCATTGCATAGTTATCTATAATATTTCAATGATAAGAATTAAGGTATTTACACATAATAAGCACTAGCTGTGTCCCACAGTTTCACCAGTGTTAAATTTATTCGACCAACTTTCCACCAAGCCGCTGTTAACACTCCCATGTATCCAATGTTCTCCCTGCCCTTAGTTGCCTACAGCTTACCAGATTGCTTCTTAGGATTGTATCATGAGGTTATATAGTCTATAATCATCCTCAATAAATAAGCTACAAAATGCAAAAATAATTTTTCAAATCTGACCAGTAGTTCCAGAGATTAGCACTGCCAAACAAACAAACAAAAAAGCAACCTTCTTGAGCCTTACAATATTAGTATAGATAAATAAGTAAAACTCACCAGTAAACCAAGTTTAAGTACACTCATTATTTAAAGACAATATTATCACATCAATGCTTGACAAATTAAAATGATGATGTTCTGCATTCTATGTTAACTTGATGGAAAATGAATAAACATTTTCTAAGTATTTTTTCTTTAAATAAGGTGTTTTAGTATTATAAACATTACATGTAAAATGCTGAATTTAAACTCTATTCCAAAAATATATTAAAATGTTTACATAAATTTAAAAAATATATATAAGTGAAATAAATAAATAACATATATCAAAATACAATACAAATAAACACATTCAAAATTAATTTAAGTATGTTCAAAAATATATCAGTTCTCTTTATGTTTACATTCAGGTTAACTTATTATAAATGAGAAGCACATTTGACACATTAATTAGTTATTCAGTCTGCATCATCAAGCAGTGGCCACTGCACTGAGACTTATGAATGTATACCATTCCATTTGGATTTTAGTGACAAAGTGTGACAAAAATGATAACAGACAGATATTCTGTTGAGTCATATAAAATGCAGCATATGGATAGAAATGTGTTTATAAATATTTTATTTGGGATAACATAATATATACAATTTTTTTACCATACTCTGTATCTTCTTCACAGTACTTGTTGATTTAAACAAGACACAGCCATTTGCTGTTTAAGGACCTCATTTTGTTAGTAATGTAGGTTTTCCAGTAATATAATATTTATGTAAAAACATGTCGAAAACACTATTTTCTCACAGTTTTTCAATTAAAGAATACAGCTGGCTTGACAGATCTCTCGAAGACTTCAACACTATGTAAGTTTTTAATCTTGAAAAATCAAGAAAACTTTATTTAGTTTTCATAGTGAAAATGCTTTATTAAACAAAACATATTAAGCCTGCCAGTTGATTCATGTAATTTATTTAGAAACATCATATCAACAGCGAAAATGATAATTGACTAGCATTTAACAAAATTTACATGTTACTCAGTTAGCCTTTTCACTGTTAATATGCTACTGTTTTAGAGTGGAAATAAACAGGTACAATAAATAGGTGAAAAATATAACATAGTAGACATTAATTATGTAAATCTGTCTATATAAAAAATACACTTTTTTTGACACAGACTGACAATGTTGTGTGCACTGGTAGTGAGATGCTATTACAATGTTTCAAAGAGTTTTACAGTGGCTTGTTGATTAATATTACAGGAATAAAAAAACTCAACTTATGATCAACAAATCTGACAGAATATTTTCTAATTAGTTAATAGCTAGTTGATCCATTACATTATCCATAATAATATAATAAAGTATTTTATTTCATAAAACTAAAGTAAAAATAAATAAATTTGTATAATGGCAAATAAATAACATTATTTGTAATTCAAATCGTAAACATTTTTAACATCCTTTAAATGTAAAGGTTTACATAAAAACTAAAAATGAAAGTTGTTGTCAAACTAATTTAGAATAATTATGCTTCCAAAGCAAATATTGCTCATAGTTGACAAAGCTCTGTATTCTATTACAAAACAAAAATACATGTGAAATTATTTAAATCAAATTTAGATTATTATTGCCCACACAGAATTTCTACTTTGAAATTCCATTAAAACAATAAGACATGCCAGCCCTACACTGTTGAAGCACAGCTTTCAAGAAAGCTACACTTGCCACTTGCTTACAATGCAACGGGATGCGTGTGTTTATCTAAAGTATGAATCATTTACTTACATTTTTATTATTTGATTCATTGGACATCTTGTAAAGTCTACCTTTTCCTTCACAAATTAAAATTCAATATTCAGTTACCCGTCAACTCAAACGATTTATTATTATGAAGATTTAGGCTTTCTCATTTGTGTGAAAAAATATGCAACAAATATTCATTTAGTCCACTGACGTTGCACTGACACTCATAGACCAATAACCAGAGGCTGACACTCACCGTGTCACTCAAGCACAGACCATTAATATGTGTCACTATAGACAAATAACCAAAGAGACACTAGTACTGCGCGTTTTGCTCAGAAACGGTTTTAATAACCAGTTCTTGTACGAAAAACGAACTAACTGTTTCTCTATTTAACAAAAACAAGTTTAAAAATGAACGAGACAATTTTATGTTAGAACAGATCTATAGTTATTAACAATAACAAAACAAACAAAAAGGATTATAATTGAATGAACAGTAAACCATTACAATAAACTACTTTAAATTTGAAGTAACGAATAAGCTACAATGAATCTAATTGCTAACGGAATACAATACATATCTGGTTGTAGAACCAACTGAAACAACTAATAAAAAGTGGTATTTTGGTTAATCGTCAAATATTCGTTTTTTTGTTTTGATTTGGTTCATTCACTACAGTTTGTCGAATTTAAGGAAAAAAGACGTTTTTTTTATATCCGTTTCTAAGAACTGTTCCTTGAGTCTAAAAAAGCGTTTCGTTTCGTTTTATGAAAAATTAGGACCGACCCAGCACTAGTCGTATGTAATGATGGGACTAGAGTCGGATTTAATCAATAAAGAACTAAAATGTGTTCCATTAATTGTATTATTATACTTCTGAACACAGTTAAAAATAGAATAATAAATAGGGTTTTGACCTTTATTATGTGGTTATTATTTTTATTTGTTTTATTGGTGGTGTTTTGCGTGATATAGCTTGGTTATTGTGTAAGTGAAGTGAAATATAAATATAAACTGGAAGTATATATTTTAAGGTGCCAAAAACACTCCCTATAAAGTTCTAACAAGGGAGCCATCACCTTAATGTCGGGATACTGAAATCTTTCTAAGACAGGATATTCTATATTCACTTGATAATGGCAGTAATTGTCTTAGTTATGAGAATGAAGAGTGAGGTTAGACACCTAATATCACAAAAAAATAATTTACGCTAGTGCTACGAACAAGAAAATGCAAATGAAAAAAAAATCGACAATAAAAATATCCATTATTTAATAGCCCATTTTTATGATTTCAAATACAGTGTAAACTCTTTATAACGAAACTCAAGGGACTGAGCATTTTTTGTCGTTATAGAGAGTTATCGTTATATGGAGTGAACAAAAAACAACCAAATTAACAAGAATTTTTAATATGTATGTCTTAGATAATAAATGCTTATAAATTATTGTTTACACATATAGTCTGATAACTTTGTCTGACGTTTTTTGCTATGTCAGTACATACTTGTTTTGTATTATTTTATGTATTCTATTCATATCTTCTTCTATCAAACTTTTTCGTCAACACTAATCGCTTTCCGTTTACTGGCCATGTTAACAGTTTCAAAGTAGGTTTACGACTGATAATACGATAGGTACCCAGTATGCTTGGTCGAAGACCATCACTTCCGAGAAAACAATGCGTCATACTGCACGTGTTCAAGGCAATTAAGGATAACAAAAGCTAGACCGACCTCGGATGTTTCCGAGCTTCAGTCTTTTGTTACCTGATAACATAACATAAACAATAATACCGATAATAAATATTTACTGTCTAAAAATATGAACACATTTCTTCGTAATAGAGAATGGCGTATCGCTATAAAGAGTGTTTCAATATGTGGGTTTTAACGCAATCCAACCAAGTTGGGCTCACTTCAACGTTATAGGAAGTTTATCTATATAAAGGATAACGTTTTAAAGAGTTTATAAATAATTTTTCATGTTATAAAAATCAAATAATAATTATTTTTTTAAAGTCGATTTTTTTATATCCCTAACTCACGGAGTACATTATCTGTGGATAAACTTCACACTTCGGCAAGTGTCATAAATAAGTTATAAATATTGAAGTGAAAAATAAAAGCAATGTAGCTGATAAAACTCAATTAATTAATTAGTAGAGGTGTTATATAATGCTCATAGTTAGATATTCCTAATATGGAATATTTTAGTAATCTCATAATAGGTTACCGTTCATTACTAATACCCAGTGTATTAATCAATTAGTGATAGTCGCCGATGAAATATAAACGGTTATTATCCTTATGCCTATTATATTACCTAAATGAAACGGTGATTTTCCGTCGTAATAACAAATAACGGACTGTAGTTAAACGTCAAAATCTTTGGTATAATATATAAATATATTATGCTTATGTCATAAACATTGATTTTTCTGTCTTCTTTTCGTTACATATTCTCATTAAAAACGTCTGTCGACTGACTTTTTAGTTAATTCTAAACACAAAATAATAAATACATATTTATATTTAAAATTCTCAAAAATATATATAGGGGGAAGTGGGGTACTTTGATCTAGGGGCACATTGATACACCAACAATATCTCAATATTAACAAACGTTATTAGTGACTCAATAAAACTAAAACCTGTATATACATGTCTTAGCACCACAGCTGTAAACAAGCTGACCATTTCTTCTTCTTCTTCTCCTTCTTCCTAACTTGGCAACCGGTCCTCTTTATTGAAAACCATTACTGCCATTATCGAGTGAATTATAGTGTCATGTGTTATGACGATTCAGTATCCTAACAAGATGGTGGCTCCCTTGTTAGAACTTTGTAGGAAGATTTTGTGGGATCTCAGAATGAACGCTATCGGTTTATATTTATAATACTTATGCACAAAAACCAAACTATATAACGCAAATCGCCACCAATATTACATAATATAGAGTCAAAAACACAAGCTAATGAAATAAAAATACAAACCGCAACATGTCACTTCAAGATCCCGCCAAAAACTCCCGCTGACCATTTGTTAACCGTTGGCGTTTGAACAGAGAAGGTATGTTTTTAGTGCGACCAACTAAAAAATACTTACCTAAGTACCTATGTATAAGTATTTCTCTGCTGTCTTATATGATATCATTAATATTTAAACTTGCCAAAGGTTAGTTAACCCATTAAATAGTCAGCAATAGAAATATTTTTTTAAAGTGTTCAATGATTAAATAGGTTTCTTTTTAATTTTTCAAAAAAAGTCTGCTGTGGCACATTGATACATCAATACACGGGGCACCTTAATACTTGTCAATTACGTAAGTAAACGATACGAATGTTATAAATTTGGTAAATACACATTAAATATTCCTTGTGGTCATTCATACTAGTGCATTAAATGATGCTGCTAACTGTAACCGACCCCATATGTAAGGAAAAACCTAGATATAATATGTTTTTCCCATTGTGGAATAAATGCCAAACGTTGATTTTGCAGCTGTAACTGTAGTTTTGCAGATACTCATTTTTCAAAGGGGACATCTCGATCTTTGTTATATACTTTTTGAATTAATTTAAGTGCATATAATCTGCACCAATATGTTCAACTACACAACCCTGGTAATAGTGCCAGTATAAATTGAGGTTTCATTAGGAACTTGTTATTACCGAAAAGAACTCAGCTTATGACTGGAACTGTTGCCACTAATGCAAGTTTGATGGTCAATAACCAATTATGTTTTCTTTAATTTAGAATTCAGTCTTTCCTTAATATATGTTTGTATTTAAAAGATAAGGTTTTGAGAATCCGAAAACAAAATTTTTTAATATTTTTTTATGCTTAAAATATGGCATTGAATTTTTCTGTATCAAGCTGCCCCCCTTCCCCCTACGTCCATGGGTACGCTATCATGTATGCAATTATAGCGAGTTCCAAGGAACTGAAGGAACCATCAATATAATACGAAAAGATAATTAATACAAAAATTACAAACTAATCTATATTAACTAATACAGTCAAATTCGTAAAACCGGTGTCTATTGTAGTAATTCTGTTCTCATTGTTCGCTTACTGTGTTACCAACCCATGCAGTTTTCATAACGAAGCCAGAAGTGTATAATTATGTCTTTACAACACATACATAGTCGCGCATACGATAGATCAGCGCCCAGCGCTCGTTTCTATTTGAAGTTTTAAATCATATAGCCATCTCGCTTACTCGCAAGACTCGCACCGCTCTAACAGACAGAACTTATTAACTTACTTACTAACTCTAACTTACCGCACGGATCTTGAATCACTTGTCTATGATTTGACTAATATCTGCTAACTTATTATTAAGTATTCGTATATCATAATATAACTAGTTCGCGGCTCGTAACATATAACCTGTATCTATCACAAATATATTCGTTATACCTCTATTAATATCTAAACTCGTACTGTTGCATCCCTAGTAAAATGATAATTTGACATTTTTGACAATTGACATAGAATTTGTATGTATTACGAAGTCGTTTTTGTAAAATGTATTATAAAATACGATAAAATATTCAAAATACGTTAATATTTCAATGATGGCGACGTCAAGCGATACTTCTGATCAAAATGTGAAATCAAGAAGACCGGCAGGTAATATATTTTATTTTCTAGACTCCACCCAATTTGTTCATTAACAGACTATTGATAAATTTTTATGGTTTTTCCTTAGAATCTGCATTCAAACAGCAGCGCTTACCTGCCTGGCAACCAATATTAACTGCAGGGACTGTTTTACCTACGTTTTTTGTTATTGGTATAGCCTTCATACCGGTAGGGATTGGTCTACTTTATTTCTCGGATGAGGTAAGCTTTTATAAATATGCTTTTAAAGGAAATTTATTATCCTTACCTAAAAAAACTTGATCGTATTGAAAGGCACATCTCTTTAGGCAAATTAAAAATTATTTAAATTTTTTATCACTAATTAGTTAGTATGTAATGCAAACATGCCTGGTGGTTTTGGTGCTAATAAAGAAAATCCTATAAAAAATTATATAGCATATACATATAAATATAGTATTATTTTTATAGCATGGTATTTTCTAATGTATGGCTGGCCAGCTACCAGTAGGGAAAGGTGAAAATTTAAAAAATGAAACCAACCATAATTTGAGCTTGTCATAAAAGTAAAGCAAATAGTTTGTACTACTTTTGCCATACTTGAATTGATATTGTAAGAAACAGTGTTATTGGCAATTACATTGGCTAGTGTGTACTTGTAAAGACTAACTCGAGAACTGCTATTTAAATTGTTAGTTACACCACAAATTTTTGAAATATAAATGAAAAAACTTACTTGAAGCGCACATAAATAAAATAAAAACGAGTGTGTAGTTCACACTCTTTAAAAGTGAAACCTTCAGAAAACATGTGAATATCTTCTTTAAAATCTCTTTAAAAAAATCAGATATCAGTGGGACTCGTACTATCAACCATTCATACTGTGCATACAACAGTGCGTACAAGTGTGGTTGTCTCACACGGCTGTCCTAATTTGTTGATGATCATAATTATGAATATCACAATGTGCATTAATCATGTATAATGTAAATGTATTCTATCTCATTCTCTCATAGGTTAAATCTTATATATGTATGTGTTTGTTTCTTTTCATTTCATTATGTTTCAAATCACAACAGTACTAAAGAAGTTTTCACTTCAAAAATAGATGTTTTTATTGAAATCCATCTGTTCTGCACATACTGAGATAAAAAGGTATTGTAAAAATTTGTAATTTAGGAATGAAGCAATGATGGCTCAGTGGTAGCGTGTATGGACACCACATCAATTGACATGAACTCAAATCTGTGCAGTGACCCTGAGTTTTAATGAAGGAAAACATTGTGATAAAACCATGGCTTGGTGGTAGCATATTTCCTGATGTCTGCCTGGCTAGCTACAACCCTCAAGTTGAAAATCTGTCCCAAGGTGTATTCCAGCAGCTGCACTTTAGAACAAGTTTCCCTAGTTTCAAGAAATTATTCATAGGTTTAGCATTTCATCATCTTGGACCACATCATCACTTAATTAATATCAGGTGAGAGGCTAAGCCTACAAATAATTTTAAAAAGGACCTATTTTACATTATCTGTTGCCAAGCTTTTATAGATGTGTTCCAGTAGCTGTACTTAAGAGTCAGTCCTTTTAGACTCAGCATGTTGCCATTTTAGACTATTTTGCTTAGTATGAAGTGAGATTGTGGTTAAACTTACTTGAATGACATTTCATAATAAAAATTTCCATATATGCTGTTGTGGTTAATTTGAAGTTCATTATTAAATATCCCTGCCTCATTGAAATGCTAATAGACAAATGCTAGCAAAAAAATAACCTATATACATAAAATGGTTTATATTAAGCCTAATTAGTTCTATATATTTTATACTTCTAGGTAAAAGAACATGTTATAGATTATACATATTGTATGAAAGAGAATGAAAACATTACATGTGCTGAAATCATCAAAAAGAATTCTATGGAATCTTGCACTTGTCGGCTTCATTTCAATCTAACTGAGGATTTCAAGGGTGATGTTTACTTTTATTATGGACTAAGCAATTACTACCAGAACCATAGACGTTATGTCAAATCTAGGTAAGATTATTGAAAGAGCAAAAATTTTGATAAATAGTTCTTAGGGCTACACACTACACATATGCTACTCAATATGCCAATGCCAAAGCCAACGGGTTTTTGCGGTGCGGGTGTGCCGCAGTAAGCTGCAAGCATAATTAATTTGTGACAGTTGCTAGAACGCTGTGGCTGCTCATTTTAGATGACCAGTGGGCTGAGCCACTGGCATAGTGTGTAGTAACCTTTTTAAGCTGTATATTTGTATCTGTTATTTTATTAATTAGTTAAATTTGGAAATACAGTGTAAACTCTTTATAACGAAACTCAAGGGACTGAGCATTTTTTGTCGTTATATGGAGTGGAGTTTCAATATGTGGGTTTTAACGCAAACCAACCAAGTTGGGCTCACTTGAGCGTTATAGGGAGTTTATCGTTATAAAGGATAACGTTATAAAGAGTTAACACTGTATATGTACTTAATTTTATAAATTGATATAATCTCCTTCAGTGGGGGTGGTAAGGTCAGCATCATGCTAGTGATTTTTATGGTATTACAAGTATCCACAGGCGGACTGTATGCTTATTTACCACCATAGTTGCGTTAAAAAAACATTTTGTTTTATGAAATAGCTCATAGAAGAAAAGAGAATTGTTAGATTTATTGACAAATTGACAGATTTTTTTTTATAGTAGCTCGACAAAGTGTTGGCTCTACCTGATGGTAAGCCACATTACAACAGCGACCACCGAGAAGTCAGTAATCCAGCGCGTGTCGTCACGGCCTACAATCCTCTCGACAGTTGGATATACATTGACTTATCCCGAAACGCTACAAACCCAAGATTGCTACTAAGGTGGGCGTGGTCGTAATCCAGTCGGACACAATTGTTTTCTCATATCACTCAACCAATAACTTTATCATGAAATAGTGATTTATGAATGTATTGTAAATTAAAAGTGAATCATCATAGGATCCTAGATAAGATTATAAGAACACTCTACTTTATCTAATCCTGTTGTTTTATATAGGGACGACAATCAACTACTTGGTCACCTGTCCTTGAATCCATCATCGGATTGTGATCCATTTGCATATGCTGAGAAGGATGGTAGAATGATGCCTGTGGCACCTTGCGGTGCTATTGCTAACTCAATGTTCAATGGTAAATAAGATAATAATGGTAAATCAAATAAGATACTATTTAATATATGTATATATGTTTGAAGATATACAAACAGACAATTAAGCAGGTTGGCATGACAGCGACGACTGATGACAGATGGAATGTAGATCTCGCGGCGGTTGCTGATGTTATTGAATTGCACTGTGTTCACCATCAGGTACAGGGTCGGCACTTTGACGTGCTACGATAAAAAAAGTGTAAATGGAATTATCCAAAAGTATTGTTACACCCGTGGGTATTAAAAATGCCGATGATTGACGTGAAGAAGTTTTATTCGAATTCCACACAGTTATAAATTTCACGAACTCGCAACACTGTTATTTATTTTACTATGGTTTCGTTTCCTTTTATCGCTCGATGTATCGATTTATAATTCAAAAGTGAACTGCCTCGGCGCCGCGCCTGAGCCGCTTAAATACCTACACTAAACGATCGCAGAAAAATCGTGAATCATCGCTAACTTTCTCGACGTTTAGTTGCTATGCCTACTCGATGACGTAATCGATGTATGTGTAAACTGCGATGTTTAAACAAACATGCGCCGCGGTTATTTACGACGCGGACATTATTTCGAAGTCGTGAGAAATATGTAGTTGCTTCGAGATATTTCGGGAACAGGATTTTCTCTCTTTTTAATCGGTTTGTAACAGGTAACAGTATCAACAATCTTCATCTTGTTTTATGCCTTTGATGTTGTTCATTAGCTTTGAAGATTTGTGTTGTGTAGTTACATACGTAATATTATGTTTGTAAACATCCTCATTTTACTCTATGTATAAAAATTATTCAAGCAGGATAAATTAAACATGATAAAAACAAGTTATACAACACCAATTTTATAGACACTAAAATAAATTGCAGTTTAACAAAAATTGAACAAAACACCGGTAACAACAACTATATAATAACACCAATATTAATACTCCGGCAATTCTCCTCTCCTCTTCTCAACCTACACTACCATCCCACACAACTAAAAGTGTCACACTTCACTGTCGCCAGCGTTAGTTCTTTTTATTTAATGACAACTGTTCTGCTAATGTTATTTGAATATAATATTTTTCTAATTATTCTTGTAATGTTTTTATAACTGTTCAGGAGTTTTTGTGGCAACTTATTATAAAATACATGATCCTAGTTATTATTTACAATCAACTTCACTTGTTCACAATAACCAAACTACATTACAAAAAATAGGTACCAGCCAAAATTACATAATATTGACAAATAACATAAGTATATAAATTAAAATAAAATTTCATTTTCATTAATATGTCATCAGAATTTGTAAGCCAAAAGGCTCAAATTAATTGACTGCAAAATGTTTATCCAAAATATATTCTATAATTTTAATTACTATGCTCAAATTGTTAAAATTTATGAATGACAATGAATCTTTTTATTGAAGTGAAATGTTGTGTATCGTGATATTATGTTACGGAACGATATGTAATGGTTTAAAAGTTAAACAAAACTGCCTAATAAATTTTGAAGGTAAGCAATTATTTCAATTCCATGCCAGTTGACGGGCCAAATATTGCTTCAAGTGCAGTCATGGTAGACTCAATTATAAATACGTAAATATTTCAAATAAACTTTAATTTACACTGTAATTTTATTATCAAAAAATTAAAAAACGAGACACCAATCGCGTGGCGGTAGCCGACCGCTGGTGTTGGCGGGCAAATTCAAACGCATTAGAGGGCCAATTTCTGGCCCGCAGATATGTGTTTGAATCGCTTAGGTTTAAAACGAAGTGTTCAAATTCAAAGAAGTTTCACTTTGTGAATGATACAGACGTCACTAAGTATTTAGAACCGCGTGAGCTGCCAAGAGACATTACCTCGCAGAATGTTCTGAAGAATTGTTTGACCTTATCCCATCAGCTCCCTTCCACTACAGAACCACGCGGTCTAGTCCACGGAGCATCAACTACTCGGTAGTGCCCATCATGGCACGATTAAATAGTTTTCTAATTCTTGCCTTTACCGTACCGTGCAGATGTGGAATAGTCTCTCAGACAACATGTTCCCTTCTTCCTATGATATTGGGTCCTTCAAATGAGGCGTGAAGAGGCATTTCAGCAGGCCGGCATGACATCGACGATTGCCCATGAAATTTGTTTTGTCGACGGTTGCCGTTGTTTGTGGACGGTACCGTACATACCAAGTTCTGTGCAGCAATTTTTTAGAGCAAATTAAAAAAAAAATTATTCAACTGCGTATAAACGTTTCACATTTTTTTTTGTAACAGATACTCTTTTGGTGTATTCGGAATATTTCAACAAAACCGTGCCGGTGTTCCGGACTGGCATCGCATGGAATTCAGACAAAGACATCAAGTTCCGAAACCCTCCTGGTGATCTTGAGACTGGTAAATAAAACATCATACAAGATTTTTTTAAATACAGTTTGCAACATCTGATAAATAAAATATCATACAAGTTTTTTTATAAAATTATATTTGCAACATCTGCATTGCCAATATCTATCAGTAAAAAGAGCTAATTTTGTTTTTTTTTTTTCAATCTTTTGTTTATTTTCCTTAGCGATAACACACTGCCTAATGCATGTTCGTTAATATCATAATTCTTTGTTAACTACAAATTTAATCGATTTGTAAATAAATGCTTGATCTCCTTCAACTGCTAGACTAAGAAGAAGACGGGACTATTATATGGAAATGTAATAATGGAATTATGTACGTAAATGTTAATAGTTTAATAAAACTAAATACAATTTGTCTTTTAGCTTTCGCCAATTTCACAAAACCGATAAATTGGCGTGTCAACGTGTGGCAATTGGATCCGAGTGACCCATTGAATAATGGATTTCAGGTTCGTGACGTAATAAATATTTAACAGACTCTGTTTATTTTTTTTCTCTTTAAGAAAGGATTGTTTTTCTACTTCATATAAGCTTAGGATACTGCCTTGGGTATTTAATCTAAGCAATTAACAATATAATGTCCAATGTGCTTTATAGAACGAAGATCTGATAGTGTGGATGCGAACAGCTGCGCTACCAACGTTCAGAAAACTGTACCGGCGTGTCGACCATTCTCAGGTTGGCTTTAGCACTGGACTCGTCAAGGGGCCGTACATTCTGACTGTTGAATACAGTGAGTAAATTGCTTTTTCTTACTTTAAGGTCATTACGGATGTACCTAATGGTTCAGTGTATATACTGAGTTGTATTTAAAGTTACCGACTCCTAATTATGTATTTTGCAAGAGCAAAGCGATAGCAGGAAACACTAATTATCGGCTTCAAAAAGTCAAATTCCGATAATATTTGGTATATTATGACTAGCTCATAATATGAATTTGCTAATATCAAGCCGATAATTAGTATTTTTTTGCTGTCACTTTGCTCTTGCTAAATACGTAATTAGGGACCTGGTTTCATTATGGATTTGTAATTTATTCACTTGTCAAACAATATGTCTTATGCCAAAATATGACCGCTGTTGGCGACGTTGCTCCCAATAATCAACATTTCATATGACATCATAGATAAGCATTGGAATAGTTGCCTCTCTGAAAAATTGCGTCCGCTATACCGTCGTACCGCTACAGATCAGTGCCCTTGTATACTTCTACAAAGAATTCTAAAGTCCGTTTGTTACGATCCATCCAATGCTTACGATGCGAGCATGTGCACGCATACCTTTACTCAAAATTAATCAAGTTCTTTTTACCACTCATTTATGGAATGTCAGAGGACAATTATTGAAAACGGGTTGTACAATTTTTTTGCCAGATTATCCAGTTATTGACTTTGATGGTACAAAGTCGTTCGTAATATCAACAACTTCATTGCTGGGCGGAAAGAATCCATTCCTGGGTGTCGCGTATGTGGTCGTCGGGACCCTTTGCCTGCTTCTTGGCATTGTCCTGCTTATCATACACGTCAGATGCTCTAAAAGGTATGTCAGCCATTATATTTTGTTCTCATCAGTGTGAGTTGAAAATAATTATCCTTTTAAAATACATGAGCTATTCAAAAAGTAAGTTTTTTGCAAACACCGCGTTCTTTCATTTACTTTATTTAAGTTTAGAAATAACATAAAGGGAAGAAATTTGTTGGAAGTTTTTGGGAAGATCTTGATCATCTGACATGTGGTGGTTTTTATTTTAAATAATTATAACTTATGTTATTCAACCCTTTATCGTATAATAGTGGTGGCATTTTGCGTGATATAATTTGGTTATGGTGAACATGTGAAGTGGATTATGAATAATAACTAGAAGCAAACTTTTTGAGTTGCAACAAAAACTCCCAGTTTTAACAAGTTAGCCATCACCTTGATAGATCCTACTTTGGTAGTTATAAAGTACTTCGAAGGTAGGCTTAAAACATTAACACTAGCAAGTACTTCTGCGACGCTAAAATAAGAAGAACTTTTTGGTTAACGCAGAAGGCACTCAGCCGAAATGGCAACAAGCGCATGGGTCGATCTTCGGCTTGGGCTGTAGTAGTGCAATTTCACAATATAGTTTAAAATTTATTTGGTCTAACTGCACGAATAAATCTTTATTTAAGAATATACGCATATGTATTTAGTTTCTCTAGCAATTGTTATCTAAGTCTAATTTGTAAAAAAAAAGAAATAAACTGGTCCTTCACAGAACCTGTGTTCCTACTGTGGCAATAAATATGTCGCGTTACCGAACGATTGTGGTCATAAATGAAATTAAACTAAGTATAGCAACACCGTTACAATTACTAGTATTTTTTATGGGTAATTTTAATTATTTTTTTACATCAGCCTTCCTACTCCTAACACCCAGTCCTACTTCATTGACGAAGAGCATCCTTATCAAAACACTACCACGAGTTCGTAAGTCTCATTTTGATTAGAATAGAACCACACATAGATAATATGCAAAATTTTAAACAAAGAAACTAAAATGTTTCTTATATGAGTAGTTATGTGTACGTTAGTTGAAACCTAAATATTTTTCTTGGCAATCTGAGTAGATGCATAATGATATAATTACATAAAACAAATAATATTTATATCAATAAATACTATCACGTGAAATACTAACAAGATTACATTGATTTTACGTGATATGCAAGCGAATTAGTTAAACGAAGTCAAGGACTTTAATTTCGATTTAGGTATCTCAAAATCCCCAGAAGGTAGTTATCATTTCATTATAATTGATGTGACGTTAGGAAAAACTTCTGCGACGCATTATAAAAAAAAGTAACTTGCTCCATGATTTTTTTAAAACGAAGTAATCTATGAACTGAACACCATAGTCTCCATATATTATTCAAAGATTTACTCTTTGGCAACACCCTTGAGGGGGAGGGAGAGGGGCAGCAGATCACCCTTGTTCGTACTTTGCTATGCCCATGGCAATGCCATATCATTGTTGATTTTTCATCACAATTAATTATTCAAGCACCATTTCTTATATTCCCACTTTAGAGGAGAAAAATATATTTTCGTTAAAAAAAAATCTCTTGATGTCATTCCTATTGAAAATATATTTAACTAACATATAGAAGGCGCCATTTATTAATAATCTGTTTAAATAACATTAAAACTGTTAGATTACATTCTATAATTATGAAATATTCACACGGGTCAACTAAGTATGTTTTTATTTTTACTGTAGGTATGTATATTATAATAGCGTGATTTAATTATATTTCATCTGTTCTTTCAGCACAACGGAAATGATCAACGTGAATCCACGCACACCTTACTCTTAAACAAAAAGTGCGAAACTAACGTGTACCTCAATATTCTCCGATACTAGATTGTTTTTTTGTTTAAAAAAAAAAAAACAAAATATATTGAGATAACAACGACAATGATTTATATTCTACGCATCTTAGAATTTGTAGAATCTTCAGACATCCTTCACTTTTGGAAAAATACTTAAAGGACTAATTAATTGAATTATGTTTATTTGAAGTTATCAAAATTTATTTCTTTTTTACTTCTATATCCGATCGAACACAATTGTCGTGTCTTACCGCCCGACAAATATAAATCTTTGATATTGCTATTCATTATTTGATCTTTGATATTGCGTACCGTCTTTATAACCAAAGTTGAACGTAATCTTAAGTGGTACAAACAAAATTGTAAACACATGTACCAAATAAATATAAAAGTGCACGTTTTTAGATACATATAGCCATAGTATCACCACTTTTAGTTGGATGCTGGTAAATAAAAAAGGTATAAATACTCAATTCATATTAGCGCGCGGCGCTACGTGTGTGTGCGTGAGCTTGTAAAATATGCAGTTTTTATTAGTATGATAGTGACGCGGTAGTCATCTTCTGAGCAAAAAACGTGTCTTTAACCTTTTGTTTTACGGGTACAGTCGGTAATAAAAATGTTTATTTCGTCCCGAGGAAAATATTTCATCGAATTAGTTTTGCTTGATAATATGTAGTTTTTTTAGTACTGTCTATACTGTTAGACATAAGGGCCCTGGAGCCCCAGACGGCTTTTATAGCTTAAGGCACTAAGCCGCGGAAGCATAGCAACATGATCAATGTTGCCAAAGTGGCCGAACCTCGACTTTGTGAGCTGTTGCCGTAGTTGCGATTAAGTCGCGATTTGGCTAATTCTCTATCGGTAGAAATTCGAACTAAAGTAACTTAATACATATATACATGTTCCTGCCTCCTGGGAGGAAGGAAAAAATATGTGTATATGTATTTAGCGATCTGCCAATATGTAATAATGCGTCGCACCATAATGATCGAAACATTAAAACTCCAATTTGTAATAAAAAGCATAAAAATTCGGCAAAGGGTAACGGAAAAAATACTCATTAACATTGTATAAAAGTTCTTCATCTGCCACCATACCATCATATAGAAAATAAATGAAGAAATTAAAAAAAATATACTTTACATAACATTGAACAGAACGTGACGGGAATAATGATTTTAATAAATGAACATATAAGTCAAGTTGATGTGGCGTATTATTTGTCGATATTTTAAAAATGACGAAGAAGAATCGACATTTTTATATGGAAACAGAATTCATAATTAACTTTGGCGATAGGTACTGATGGCAGTGAATCATAAATTTGATATTTCTACTAGTGATACGAAATAATATTACCTATGTTCAACAAACATGCATCTGCCTAATTGAGCCGTTCATTTATTTTTATTTTGAACAAATATAAAAATAAACGTTTTCCTCATAAGTAAAATAGCTGGTGGAAAAACCAATCTGCGTGCTGGTCGTCCTCCAGATCTCCTACTTTCCCGGGGGGTATGATACGAACACTGAACCACCAAGAAAGAATTATCGTAATTCACTTACCGACCAATTCCTCCTTGTTGTGCAGCTTCCCGGGTATCCCAAAACTGAGGGTTAGCGTGCAGCGTGAATTTTGGCCACAGACACAGCGGTTAAAAATAAAGCGAAGCGTTGATAGAAATGCGAGGTGCGTGTGTGCGCGCGTCCGTTACCCCGCGGGTTGCCAGACGCCAAAAAACAATTACTCGGCAAGAGTGACCTGACACTCTCGCCCAGCAATTCAATGCCCAACCAATAGCCATAGTGCGTTTTTTATTCCCACGGAGTAGAATATTGCTAGTTTATTGTGTTTTTAAAATAGTCATGTCACTAATCGGTACAAATTGTAAAACCGTATGAGATATTATACTTATTGCTAAGTTTTTTTTTTTTCAAAAAACATTGAACTCTTCAAATGTGAATAAGCAGATTATGGTAAAATTCGTATCTCTTGTGAGCCAACCAAGGCTATCTTTTTTAGTTCTTTTATTGACTTGTTCGTCATATATACTTTTATAGTTCCCTGAATTATGTAATGATAATAAGTAAATGATCAGGTTTGTTGAATAACACAAAATATTTGAATTAATAAATAAAAACCTAAAATCTTACGATTCAATTAATTATACTGTAAAATATACGGTAGTACAAACACGACAAACATAAATGTAGCAACAATATTTTCAAGATTGTAAATTAACTCCGTGGGAATCGAAAACGCAGTATAGTAGAATTCACTCGTGTATTCGACTGAACCTCTTGACAGGTACACGTAACCACTGTATTTATACACGCTCTATGCACACATGGCCGCGTCGCAGAAATGAGTTGATAGATCAATATTATATATGTCTTGAATTAAAACTTTTATTAATATAAGAATTGCTATTTATTGTTACTTTGCAGTATTTTATTTTGCTTTAAAATTATAAGAATATTTTGCTATAAAAATGTATATAGTTTCAGATGATATCGAATATTGTGCGACAAGTATAACTTGGCGCGGCTGTGCACCACTGTTTTACAAGCCGGTGTTGCCACTATATAGGATATGGCACAAAGTTCGGGAAAAGTGATTTGCACCACTTTATAAATTTTAGACTTCCGCAAATCTGAATAAATTCTTATTTAAACGTGAAGTTAACCAAATAATACGCCTTTGATTTAACTCTGCGTAAAAAGATCCCACAGACACTCTCTATACCACTTATGATCAATTTCTAAATTAAAATAATAAATAACCGGTTCTTATGAAGAAAGCGAAAACAACCGTAGTATTTTGACATCTAAAGATATTAGATTATTAAGATATTTAAAGATATTCAAATTGCACTTTTTTTTAATTTCAATATTATCTTGCCAAGTGCTGTTTTGTTGTTTAAGAATTAACTACAATTTTTTAATTTATTCCTTTGAAGCAACCTATGCATAAATAACTATAGCAAACAGGTTCTAAATGTTCTTGTGTATTAATTTCGTATCGAACTTATTTATATTTTAGAGCCAATCATGGTGGTCAAGTCTAAATAGTGGCAACACTGGTTATGTGCACAGTAGCCCAGTGCTGCGCATAGTCATACTCGTAGCACTGTACATAAAATATTTTGTTAATTAACACAGGTTATGTTTTTTAATTGAAACAAAATTTTATATTATAATTTTGTTTTTTAATATATAGTTATAAATTTTTATTATTGTGTATTAGTTGTCAAATAGATGTACCCAC
The DNA here is from genome assembly GCA_033032175.1 of Saturnia japonica. Taxonomy (NCBI): domain Eukaryota; kingdom Metazoa; phylum Arthropoda; class Insecta; order Lepidoptera; family Saturniidae; genus Saturnia; species Saturnia japonica. Next base: position 8,696,572 of record CM065324.1, on the reverse strand, counting down.
AAAATTTTTACTATTGTTATTCAATTGTTTAATTATTAATCGCAACAATTTAGCGGTAAAACAACGCAGATACGAGTTTCGTAAAGGCTACTACAAATTATGCTCGGCCGGCAGCATAATGGCCACTGCATTGGTTGTCTAACCTGACGGGCTTGCCGCAATAAACGAGCAACAGCACCGCATCGAGAACTATCACAACTGAATTGATGTTCGCGATATCTGCGGCATTTGCGGCGTAGTGTGTAGGATCCTTTAGAGTTAACATAAATTGAGATATCAAATAGATTATCCACGAACATAATATATTACAAGCATCAGTGGGTTTCGCACGAACTATTCTCGAAAAGAGAGTAATGCCCAAATTTAGCCGAGGGGAAATTAATAGGGGGTTAATAAATTTAATAATCTCTCTAAGGTACAATTTGATCAAAGTCAACAATAATTTAACCAAGTTAGGAAATAAAGCAACTTATTAATATTAATTGTAGTGCTTAACGTAATCGTGTAGCTTTGGTTACGGGTCGTGAGAATTTAGCAGTGGTATTATCAGAGGCTAGTTCTAACATGTATATCGCTGTATAACACGAACTAATCGTGCGATGATAATAGTATAGGTATAACTTCGTGCCACATACCCATAAGCCTGTAGAAGCGGCACGATATAATGGTTGTTTTGACGTTTGTCCGCTCATTAAGTTTCGTATAAATTAATATTTGAAGGAATGTTTGAAGGAGCAAATTACTGTTCTTTATTACGAGATCAATAGTGACGTGCAGTTAGTCATAAAATTTATCGAATGTATAATTTTAGGACAAAATTAATTTATTATATGTACTGATTTCTAAACTATATAATATGGTCCCGCGAAAAAATATTTTTACTTTTTTACTAACAAAAAATCAGCACAATTTTACAGAATCCATAGTGGATTATAGTTTTTAGCATTGATGTTCTTCAAAATTTGAAATTAAAAAAAATCATATCTAATACGTTCGTCACATTAATATCACTGGCCAGCACAACTACTACTTCTGGCAAATGCAATTTCGACTTGACGTGGCTTCGAAAAGAACAAACTGTGAGTGCACTGTAATTGTGATATAGTTTCGACCTGGCTTTGAATTTCGGATATTGAACTGCATTACTGTTGAAACTTGTTAGTTAATTTGGACTTTGTTTACGCCTTTTGTTGTGGTTTTAGTCGATATGACTAAAGTACGTTTCACATCACTATTGTAATGTGTCAAAACAGCCCTCATATCGTGCCGCTATTATAGTACAAACAAGCGCTTTTATGTCGTTAGAAAAAGAACAAATAAAACGTCGCGTTAAAAACCGTTTGCGTATACTGAGCCTTACTATATACATTTTGAGGCTGAGCTCTCATGACTCGTGGCCGGAATTTTAATATATTTTTTAATTCTAGTTAAGTAATCGTTACTAAAAGTGCCTTTTAGATACGCTATTATTCTCTTTTTCTCGTATTTGTATGTAATTTATTTTCTTAATGTGTACTTAAATTTTACATACAATTGTCAGACAATATCTAAAAATAATAGCGTGTTGCTGCGCTTCATTTACACACGAGGGCACAAATATTTATATATTTATCTTTAATCATCAAATCTTGAAAGTACGATAAAGGCATGTTAATATTCTAATCAAAAGTATTAATATTAGGCGTATATTTAAAAACAAAGTTAATACGGACTACGAAATTGGTGGTAAAAAATCCTGAAAAACACCTATAAAAATCTTGAATTATAAATGCAATGTAAAACAAGACAATTTTAAACAAAAAGAAAACCAACTTTAATTATTTTGAAGAGTTCCCTGGTTATCTTCGAAATTGAAGGTCCAGTGTCAATGAAATTAAAATGGGACCACCCTTGTGGTATCCCCTATCCTACAAAAAATCAGTTCATAAACAAAGAAGTTATAGCTAAACATCCATAAAAAATATTCGAATAGATAACCTCCAGCTTTTTTTAAAGTCGGTTAAAAATGAATGTTTTTAAAAATCATCTTTATTCTTTCATTTAGTCGCTTTAAATTAAAAATTATAGAGTAATAAATGTTTAAAACTATGAAACTGTTTTATTTTCTTTGTTTTTTCTTGGAAGAAGTAATTTTATTCGAGGTTTTCAAATGATATATTGTATTGTAATACAATACATTGGCGTGTATTGTAATAATATGTTTTTATGTAGAGAGTCTAAAATGAAATTGATTAAAGTCATACTTATAAGAATATTATACAAGGAAACAGTTTTTTTTACATTGAAGTAATTTCATATTTATTGTAATCTTGATCCAAGTTACCAGGAATGATAAATTTATTATTAGGTTGATTCCGTTTACTCAATAATTAAGAGTCGCATGAAATTCAATTGTCTAAGATAGATATCCATCCACTCAGTCAAGAGACACCCATGCTGGACATATAGGCCTTCCCCAAAAATCGCTACAACCACCGGTCTAGAGCTGCCCGCATCCAGTGACTTTCCACAATCTTCACTAGGTCGTTAGTCCACCTTGTGGCAAGTCTGCCTACGCTGCATCTTCTGGTACATGGCCGCCACTCGATAACTCTTCGGACATAAGAACATGAGGTGCATGATAAGAAATACAAGTTCGTCAGTCCTAATTCAATCTTCACTGACAGACCCAATCTTTTACCACTACGCAACGAGCCGCATATTTATTTTAATTCTTTTCTGCTACTAAGGTGGCAAACAAGCATATGGCTTGCCTAATGGTAAGTGGTTACCGTAGCCTGTGGACGCTTGTAATACCATAGATACCTATCGTACTAGCGCGTTTCCGACCTTGAACCCCTCCATTCCCAAGGAGCTCTGGAAACCCTACTCACTGCAGGAATATAACACAATGTTATATGACTACGATATTCTGTTGGGTGGAGGTATTCCACCAGTCGGGCTGCCCCAAGTAGAGAGAAATCTCCAAAGAATTTTTTCTCTTGTGTCGTCACGAACAAAAAAAACGACAAGCAGATTACTTGTAACCTAAGACTTAGTAGGTACGGAATTGTTTTATTTTCAATGGTCCAAGTAATCTAAACTATTATTATAGTGAGCGTGCAAACTTTATTGATTTGTGTGTACATGTGGAGGGTAATCCAGAGGAGAGTCCGAAACCACTCTATATTTTTTTATACCCTATTTGTTACGGAAAGTTACATATATAACTTTACGCTACGACTTTAAGGAGCGAAGCAGTAACCATGATCATCAAGCAATCTGGAAAGCTGTAGGTAAGTACGGGAAGTGATAACAACGGGTACGTTAACGGCGGGGCGGGGCGGGGCGCGGTCACGGACGCCTAGAGTTAGTCGAATAGATTTACACAGGTGAAACCATGCGGCACAGGCTATACAGCTAGTTACCGATAATTTAAATAAAATTACAAAAATATATAGTCTTTCAAAAATAACTTTACATGAGGGGAGCAGCAATTGGTGGGAAATATAGATACGTAGGTACTTTGGTGGATTATCGTAGACCTAGTTTGTAGGTTATTAGTAGTTATTACGTATACTTGTTCGATCCAAACGATCTTATCAACTGATTACATACGGTATTCATCAATAAAAAGCATGATTGGCCTAATCGCGATTAAAATAAATTAGCAAATATGAACAATACGTTAATCCTATAAGTATTGTAGATAAACAATCTACAAAAATAAATTACATAGCGTAAACTTCTTTGATACTATATTATTATGAAAATGGGTTGGGATTTTGCATAATATATAATGATGTTTTTTAAAAACGATTGAGGTCAGAGGGCCTAGCCAAGATGCCTATCTACAATCGTTAACGCTAATAGAAAGCGAAAAAATGAATGGTGTTGACATAATTATCTCAACGTTAAAAAACTAAAAACATCTCGATAATTTTATATGTCGCAAGCATGGGCGTAGACAGATACCTACTGGCAGGGGCGGGAGCAGCTGAACGAGGAGTTGGTAAGGTCGGATTGCGCCTGACAGGAAGAGTAAATATTTTTGTCAATCTAGTACATTATTTTTCCCCTGCCTACTATCCCATGAAAGCGAGTTAGATGAGTGTTGACACGATTGGAAAATCTTGAAATCGCTCATCGCTATAACTAGAATCTCCAGAACTAGTGCATGCATTGCATTTGCTTTGCTGCAGAGAGATGTATGGCGACACGACATAGAAGCCGCGTAGGTACCTATATAAGATGCATGAGACAGCGCTTACGATACAGCAAGCGATAAAGTAAGTTCGTAAAGTAATATGCGCTCTTTTAAAATAAAAAGAGTATATCATACCTAATTACCTACATTCATGTCATTTAATATCATTTTCTCCTGCAGCCCGTTGCGAAACGATTATCTATTTCTAAGATTGTCGTGTATAGTTCGATTCCCAATTATAGTTATTCGGTGTAGTAAATTTGGACAGCACAATTCATAAATGAACTTTTGGACGTGAAGCCGATAGTTACGGCAAAGTAGTATTTTGCATTACTTTGCATTATACGCAAGGATTATGAATTTTTTTGCTAAAAAATTTCGCCCTTATTAACCCACGTTCTATTTTAGTCGTCATTTAGAAATGTAACTTCAATTTTAATAAATTCTTTATCCATTTAAATTTTCGTGAAATCTATCAATGACACCTTTATCTAATTATATTTTATTACCTTTATATTATCTTAACGTTTAGGTAGTTACCTGATACCTACCTAGTTTATCTTAGTGATATTCAGTAATTCGTGGGTTTAATACATCGAAAGTCACCGTTAGTGTTAGTGGCTGATAGGTATTCAACATGTTAATAAAGAGCTTGGTTTGTTTCATCGTTTTGGATATTATTCTGGTACAATCTGATAATGGACTATTTGAATTAAATATCATACATTATAACGACTTTCATGCACAGTGAGTACTATTTCATTTAATTATTTAACTAAGTACTTATATTGTCAACTTTAATATTCCGTAACAAATCGTCTTTTCTTTGTAGACAATGTCTTAATACTCTTAATACATAATATGCTTAATATATGTATAATTGTTTATAAATTAGGTTTATTTTAATTGTTATTAGTACTGTTAAGAGTATTAGTGTGTAGATCCTGTTGCACCTCCCTGAGTGTAATCCTGGCGGCGCAGCACCCACGGTGTTGTTATGTACTAAAACTGATCAATTACTAAACAGAAATAAACATGCAAGGCTGCAACCTTGCAAGTAGGTATCTACATAAGAAGAATTAGGTACCTACTAGGTATAGATATTATATGAGAAAGTGAACCTGTGTGTGAAAACATACTGGGCGAACTGTGGGTGTACAAATGTACACCTCTGCCTAACCCTTCGGGGAATACAGGCGTGATGGTATGTATGAAACTGTTAACTTGATTGTGTCAAGATAACTACCTACTTAATTCGTTTAATCTAAGTTGATAATCATCGATGTAAGTAGGTAATTTAAGTTTACCTTTCCTTTGCATGGTCTAGTTTAATTAACTAACTTGCCATATTTCTGTCAAAATAATATTCATCGTAAATAAATGTACCTACCTACCTCAAATTTATTTCAAAATTATTAAACACTCAAACATTCGACAACGAAAAAACTTAATTATTTGCTAATTTAAATGTAACTAACTGCCAGCAGGAAACATTGAATGAAAAGCGGTATAAAATTGTAATCAAAATTAAATAAATAATATTACATAACTTATTAATTTACAAGTTTCTTACCTAAGAGATATTTTTTCTAAAATATTTAATGTTTTATAGTTTCGATGAGGTAAGCCCTTCAGGTGGTGTGTGCAATCCATCCGAGGCACCATGCATAGGTGGGTTTGCACGTCTATACACGGCTATCATGCAAGCAATGGAAGCTGAACCTGATTCGCTTCTGCTGAACGGCGGGGACACTTTTCAAGGAACTATATGGTATAACTTTTTAAGATGGAATGTCAGTCAACACTTTATGAATTTGCTGCCCCATGATGCTCATGTAAGTATTTTTCCTTAAGTGGTAATACTTGTAAAATATCTAAGTACTTTATTAGGAAAACCATAACTATTTTTTTTTTTATAAAGTACTATTTCATGAAAAACCAGGATAGGAAAACAAAATAGAATATTTAGTTTACTGTGTGCGTTTATCCTCAGTATCCTCAGGTAGTAGAAAAAGGAATTGTGTTCGAATAGATAGTGACCACCATAGATCCGGTATAATACCGGCCATAATGGCACTGTCGTGTTCCGGGATCAGCTGGTGTATATCCACTAACCAAGCGGCAAAGTAGCGGCATTGATGGCTAACTTCATCATGTTGTTAGCACGCGGGATATATTTTTTAATATTGTGTTACCTACGCCAAAGAAGTAAGCAAAAGCAAAAAGTAAAAGGAAAGAAAACATAAGTAGGCTACACAAACACAGTGCAATGCCGCGGTGTACCTACTTTTACTACTACAATCGTGAAGACCACGTAGTTTTTAGTTTAGCTCTTTTCTAGTGTATCATACTCAGTGTTATGCAAACCAATGGCGGAATAAACGTAAATGCAAAATAGGTAATCGCCCATGGTCGGTAGTTCATAGGATTACCTAATCCTGCACGTTCTCTAAATATTAGGTCTTTACCTATGAAATTGCCGTTTTGTATGAAAAAATGTATACGAATTTTTTTCATGTATTGTTTATTTGTATTAATCGAAGTAATCACCCATGCAATCAATGCATCTTTGCCAGCGTAGTGGTAGTTTATTGATGCCCTTCTTAAAGAAATCAGCTGGACGGGAGGCAACAAATTCTTCAAAGGCATTTTGTACTGCCTCTCGGATATTGAATTTTTTCCCCACCAAGGAGTTATCCAAATTTTGGAAAAAGTAGTAGTCTGTAGGCGCAAGGCCTGGTGAGTAGGGCGGATGACTTGGACAACTTGGAGACCGTCTGCTGTGCAGTATGAGGTCGCGCGTTGTCGCGCAGGAGCAGCGGAGACGAGCGATTGACCAATGCTGGTTGGAGATGTGCCAGCTTCTCCATCATTGTGTTCAGTTCTTCACAGTACACATCTGCAGTAATGCTCATCCCGTTTGGTAAGAAGCTGTGATGAATCACACCGGCGCTAGACCACCAAACAGTGACCATCACTTTTCTAGGGGTAAGTTTTCGTTTAGGGCATTGTTTAGATGCTGAACCAGGATCTAACCAACTTGCTGAGCGCTTGCGGTTATCACACAGAATCCATTTTTCATCGCAGGTAACAATGCGGTTCAAAATTCCTTCATTTGTGTGTCTGTTGAGCAGTGCAAGGCACGTCTCGACGCGTACTTCGCGCTGGCGATCATTGAGTTCGTGGGGCACCCATTTGTCAAGCTTTTTTACCTTGCCAATTTGACGCAAATGGACCAATATTATTTTGACGCTAACGTCGAAAGCTGCTGCTAATTCAGCCGTAGATTGTGTATCATCAGCTTCCACAATCGCCTTTAATTCGTCATTGTCGACTAAAGTCTTCGAACGACCGCGAGGTTCATTTTTCAGGTCGAAATTCCAAGAACGGAAGCGAGCAAACCAATAACAGGTGGTGCGTTGGTTTGTAATGTTAGCACCGTAAACGTCGTTGATGTTGCGTGCCGCTTGTGCCGCGTTGCTGCCACGACGGTACTCATATTCCATAATTACTCGAATTTTTAACGTATCCATGATGACAAAAAAGATTGAAATGCGATGAAAATGTAACACTAATCAATAAACAAATTACTACGTTTGGAAAAAGAATTCCATGTTTTTAAAATAAAATTAATTTGAAATTGGAATTCTTAGCCAAACAAAAATTATTTTGATTTGAAATGGCCAGTACTGCAGAACGGCAATTTCATAGGTAAAGACCTATTATAAATATTATTGGACCACCGCGCGGCATTATCTTATTGCACGTTGTTATTAATAGCTATTACATTTACCTTCTTACAGGTTCTGGGTAACCACGAATTTGATCATGGAGTTGAGGGTTTGGTGCCATATTTGCAAATGCTTAACTCTCCGATGCTTGGAGCCAACGTAAACACTACTTTTGAGCCAACCATGACGCCTTACATTAAAAATCATATCGTTGTGGAACGACATGGACGCAGGATCGGTATCATTGGGGTTCTTCTGCGAGTGGTATTATAATATTTGTTGTAAAATTAATAATCGATACCCTAGCGTTAGTTTTGGTTTTAAAATTTAAAATCACTTAACTTTTTCAGGTACCTAATCTATCTATGTAAATAAAATAATTGAGGTTTGTTGTTGTACGCGCATCACACAAAAACTACTGGATAGATTTCGATCATTTCATACGGCAAATATAAAACTGTTTAATAAACACTACATAATCAAAATTGCTAGTCGAATTTCGACTATTGTGTGACCGCTAACTGTATAATTGAGCCCCGCGGTTTAACTTCCGTTTAATTGTTGAAAACTGGATCTCAAGTGAAGCTGTCGGAACACGCCTATGGTGTTTGGTGACAGATTTTCAACTTGAGGGTGGTAGCTAGCCAGGCGGGCATTAGAAAAAGCCCCTACTATCATGCTATGGTTTCATCGAGATGTTTTCCTTCACCGAAAACTCAGGCTCATTGCAGGGATTCGAACTCACATCGATCGTCGCGGAGACCGTACACAGTACACACTATTAACTGAGCCATCATTGCTTATTCAATAAAGGCTTATAATTTTTCATATCTGACTTGTAGTTTCAGATTAATGCGTTCAAACAAATAAATAAAAATGAACAAGCTATTAAGTTTTATGATATTGGTATAGATTTCATTTCCCTATCTTGTGGTGTATGTACCCTCAGTTTTTAAAGGAAGAGTTAAAATATAATCTTTTTCGCAGTTTTCGGCGCCGATCGGTCAAGTGATAATGGAAGACGAGTTCGAGGCGATAAACCGTGAAGCGGCTATATTAGCTGCAGATGGTGTAGATATTATTATCGTACTTTCGCACGTCGGCTACACTAGCGATCTGTACGTCATTTTATTATTTATATTAAATGTTTTCTCAGGGCTGAGCCTAAAGTATCTGCTATCCGGGTGCAAGATATAACTTGCCTCGCCTACCGCCATATATAACGTTAATAGTAAAATGCTGCATTTCTTCGATATATTACATGTTTGTCTATTTCAAAATACTGCAATACTTTCTGTATTAAATAAAGTACCTGAAAAAAGTCCGATTGATATGACGTATATAAACGTAAGTATATGTTGTATATAAAACGAGCGCTAATGTGCGTCATCTTAACAATTATTTTCATATTATATAACCTGCGATGCGTAAATTAAATGGAAAGAAACACATGATAGTGATGTCTGAATTTTTTAATCATTTTTTTAATGTTTAATCAAAGATAATCGTTGTTAAAGAGTAAAATTTCAATCACGCAGGCCTACAAGAGGCAGGTACCTACAGGCATGCACCACTTTTTTAATGATTCTACATATAACACAGACAATGTTCTAATTTTTAATAACAGTTTTCCTAATTTCAGTGAATTTGCCTATTGCTGATGTCAGTAATGTTAATATTTGATTATATAATTTGTCCTTGAATGCAAATCAATTTTATGATCTAATGATATCATTTACTTTTAGGAATTTAGCCGCACGAATTTCTCCAGAGGTAGACATAATTGTAGGTGCTCATTCCCATTCACTTCTCTTCAATGGAGATACCCCGAATGGAGATACTGCTGTAGGCGAATACCCTAGTATTGTTACACAGAGTAATGGACATAGGGTAAATATCTCGTATACGTTTAAAATATATTTAAAAGACATAATTATAACTTTTCGACTTTTGCTTGCGTATTTATAGGAAATTATATAAACAATAATATTATCTATACATATAATAAATTTGAAGTGTCTATTTGTAATGTCAAAATAACAGCTTTTTACTAAATGCATGTGAATGTATATACAATACCTATAACAAAACACTCATTATTTAAATGTTTGTATCTGTTTGTTCCGGGTAATCTCCGAAACGGTTTACCGATTTCGACGGGACTTTCACTGGTAGATAGCTGAATTTATAGGGAGTAGTTTAGGCTACTTTTATTTTAGAAAAATAATTAGGGTTCCACACAACTAAAAAAAAACTGGTCATGGTGAATCGATTCGGGTGCTTAAATGGCTTACGCTGAGTAAACCATAAGAGATATAGCAAATTAGTGTACTAAATAATTGTAGACCGTAAAAAACATACAAAAATGTCTGGGAGAGTATACGTCTATCTTCTAAGAAACACCCACAATAAGCATTTTTGTCTTTAAAATAGTCGGGAGCGGGGGAACAAGATTCGCGCGGTCATTATGTAGTCCACGTCAGCGAAGCCACGGGCACAGCTACTTCCTTTATATAAATCTTTCATACATACATAAAATAATTTCTCATCTCTTTCCCAACGGGGTAGGCCTGACACGTCATTTTACTTGCTACGATCCTGGCATACATCTTTCATATTCTTATATTTAAGAACTTTTATACAATTTTGACATCTCAGCCCCATCATAGAATAGCCACAGTAAATATATAATATAATAAGATTTAATTGATCTGAAAAAACTAGCCGCCTCATGGTACCATCTTGGGCCACATCGTCACTTAAGATCAGATGAGATTGTGACCACAACGCTAAGCCTATAACTATAAAAAAAAACTTAATTTCTGAGTTGAAACACAGTTGTTTTCCAAGAAATAGTTTAGGAGTTCACCATCATCAGTTTACTTTCTAACACCAATACTTTCAGATCCTAGTGGTTCAGGCGTCGTGCTACACACGATATTTGGGTAACATCAAGCTGTTTATCAACGATCAAGGCATAATAGAGAGGTGGGACGGTATACCAATATTCCTGGGAACTTCAATAGTACAAGGTAATTTAATACAAAGAGTTACAGCCAAATCAGCTTGGAGACGTTTTTACGTTACGGTTGTACGTATTTGTATGGTTATAACTTATAAGTAGTATACAGTGTATAAACCTACGTTTGTAGTTATAGACCCCTAATTTATTTCGTACCTAATATGATGATGATGATGACCTTATTATGTTTCGAGTACATTCGTGCGAGGCACGTGGTAGCTAGCGCAAAGCGGTTTATTCCAGTTTTAGTCAGTGTTTTACTAAACTACTACAAACGCAAAAACGTATCCAAGCTGATTTATCTTTACAACTTGAGGGTGGTAGCTAGCCAGGCGGGCATTAGAAAAAGCCCCTACTATCATGCTATGGTTTCATCGAGATGTTTTCCTTCACCGAAAACTCAGGCTCATTGCAGGGATTCGAACTCACATCGATCGACGCGGACACCGTACACACTATTAACTGAGCCATCATTGCTTATTCAATAAAGGCTTATAATTTTTCATATCTGACTTGTAGTTTCAGATTAATGCGTCCAAACAAATAAATAAAAATGAACAAGCTATTAAGTTTTATGATATTGGTATAGATTTCATTTCCCTATCTTGTGGTGTATGTACCCTCAGTTTTTAAAGGAAGAGTTAAAATATAATCTTTTTCGCAGTTTTCGGCGCCGATCGGTCAAGTGATAATGGAAGACGAGTTCGAGGCGATAAACCGTGAAGCGGCTATATTAGCTGCAGATGGTGTAGATATTATTATCGTACTTTCGCACGTCGGCTACACTAGCGATCTGTACGTCATTTTATTATTTATATTAAATGTTTTCTCAGGGCTGAGCCTAGAGTATCTGCTATCCGGGTGCAAGATATAACTTGCCTCGCCTACAGCCATATATAACGTTAATAGTAAAATGCTGCATTTCTTCGATATATTACATGTTTGTCTATTTCAAAATACTGCAATATTTTCTGTATTAAATAAAGTACCTGAAAAAAGTCCGATTGATATGACGTATACAGGGTATTAGTAGACCGCTCCCGAAAATGAAGACAGACGATAGTACTAATGACACCTTTAATGATGGGATGGAAAAAAAATTTATCCTGATAAAAAAAAAAATCATATTATTTAAACTTTTTATTAGCATTATTTACGCTCCATCGTGTTAGTACAGCTAAATGAAACGATAATTTCATAAAAAATACATTACTTTACTAAAAAAGAAATCCAGCAATGAAACACAAAATCAAAAACAGCTGATGCTCGGATCAACGAACGCCCGGGCGCAGCGTCAATCTTGCGCTGCACGCAACTAACAATCAAATAAATACTTATTTACAACATTTGTCTAAATAACTAAATTATCTACTTTGCCACTGTGCTAGTCTTTACCTAGCCACTTTCTTTCGAATTCACCGGTTGAATAAGCTAAGTACCGGGTTCGATTCCCCGCTTATGAAAAAAATACTTGAATGAAATTTTAAAAAGGATAGATTCATGCTTTTTAATCCGTCGTGTAATTATGTTTATTACTCTGATGTATTCAGTTATGTACGATCTACTCAGATCAGTTCAAAAATAAGTTATAAAAAAAAAATTGGTATGAAACAGCTTACCGATCTAAATCCTCCGTGGCCTTATGAGATGCGGCTCAAATTGTGCCCCATTCATATCGAGGCAGATTTGAGCTCGGCGTTGCGTCTCCTTATGCAGTCGGGGCATCATCGTGGGGTCTTCGACACAGTCCGCACGTAGTTTGTCGAAAACATTCACGATCCTTTGGCGCATTTGGTTAGCACTATCACACTCACGATTAAAAACCCTTTCTTTCACATACCCCCACAGAAAGAAGTCTAACAGGGTCAGATCGGGTGACCGAGGTGGCCAAGCGTGTGGTCCTAGTCTGCCGATCCAGCGATCATCAAACAGCTCGGTGAGGCGCTCACGGACGAACCTTGCCACATGTGGAGGTGCACCATCATGCTGAAACCATGTGCGGCGATATTCAGTCAATGATAGGTCGTCTAAAATGTCCACTATTTGTTCATTTATAATGTTTAAATATCGCTGTCCGTCAAGTCGCTGTGGCAGAAATACTGGCCATAGTATGCGATCCTTAAATAAACCTGCCCATACATTAACCGACCATCGGGTTTGGTGCCCGGTTTGTAGAACTGCGTGGCGGGTTCACCTCGGAATACACGTGTGTATTTCTTCGGTTCCACAACCCGTTTCTGGTAAATGTTGACTCGTCCGTCCAGATGACGTGTTCAATGAAATCAGGGACACGTTGTTGCTGGTATAATAACCAACGGCAGAAAACTCGCCGGCGGTCGTGATCGCCGGGTACCAAAGCTTGCACTTTGTGCACTTTGTATGGCCGCATTCGGTTACGCTTTAACACCTTATGAACTGTCCAGTACGACACACTTGTTCCATTCCGACACCTTAACAATTTAGAAATACTTCGTGTACCTAAGTTCGGATACCGGCGAACGACATCTAAAATGCGCTCCTCGGCCTGAACTGCCACTTGACTTCCACCTCCTGTCGCTACTGGAGCAATGGGTCGATTTTCCAACACTCGCTGAAATGCTGCTGTTATCAGACGAGAGTCAGCCGGATGTCGAGCTATCGGGAATCTCTCTCGGTAAATTCGCAATGCACGCGAAGCATTCCCGTGAGCTTCTCCAAGGCACATTAACATGTTACCGTATTCACGAACACTATAAACGTACGCGTTAGGCATTATTAAAAGAGAACAATAATAAAAACAACACAAACTTAACAAGATACACAAAATGTAACAATAAAATATTAACAAGAATTTAAATATCAATACGATTGAACGAATATCTGTCGCTCATGCGCGCATGAAAGTCTAAATGAAACTGTCTCAAAAACTAAAAATACTAAATTTAATAATCAATCCCGCCAAAACAAACCGCTCCTTTGGCGGTGAGCCGCGGCCGCCGTTCACGGCACTTTGTACATTTCCACAGATCGATAAAGCGTTAGACATTCCCAACTTTTATTTTATAAGCTTAGCTGTTATTTATAAAAACTATTTAATCTTTTTATCTTTGATTTTATTCAAGAAAATAAAAATGAAATGGTACAGAATAATTTAATAGTTGAAATTAATTGCAATTACGATAGTCTATTAATCAATCAGAATGAATTTAAAATAGAATTCTTATACTTTATGTTAACACACTTCCGTTTTTAGTCCGGTCAATACTTTAATTTGAAAACAGGTAGGTACTTACAAAAATTACTTGCAAGTTTTATCGTGAACACCGGCGCCGCCTCTAATTCTTTTATGTCGCTTGCAAATCTAGTACCTACACCAGCAGGCCGCGGCCGCGGCCGCGTGTCAGTGCTGTGTTGGCGCGCTGGCACGGGGAGAGCACGGTGACGCGGTGTCACCGCCGGTGTGTGTGTAAAATGAACGACTAAAATGAGCGAAAGTACGAAAAACCTAAAGTGTAGTGCTGTAATAATTCATAATGCATTGTTTTGTACAGAGTTAGATAGAAAAAATGAGGAAAATTTTACGGTGTGTATTTCTGAATCTTACAAAACAAAACACAGTAGTGACAATAATTAATTTAGTATGTGCAGATTCTACGTCACAAGGTTCCTTTAGAATTGACATTCCAACTTCGTCATTGCGTACTTTGGAGAAGAATCGAACCCGGCACTTAGCTATCTCAACGCCTGGCCCAAATCAGTACTGAACTGATCTGATACATAACTGAATACATCAGAATACTACTAAACATAGACGATGGATTAAAAATCTTGACTCTACCCTTGCTAAAATTTAATTGAAGTATTTTTTTAATTAGTGGGATATCGAACCCGGTACTTTGATCGGATGGAAAGCGGCTAGGTAGAGACTAGCATAGTGGCAAAGTAGGTATTTAGACAAATGTTGTAAATAAGTACTTGTGCGATCGCAAGCTGCCGGCCGTAATTTTCGATAGATGTGAGTGACGTACCTACCTGTTTTCAAATTAAAGTATTGGCCGGACTAAAAACAGAAAGTCTGTTAACATAAAGTACAAGAATTCTATTTTAAATTCATTCTGATAGATTAATTAATTGTCGATCATAATTGCAAATAGTTTCTTCAACTATTACATTATTCTGTACCATTTCATTTTTAATTTCTTGTACAAAATTGTAAATTTTTTAATTGTGTACGTGATAATCCAATTAGGTTAATTTAATATTCTAATATCATTTTTGTAGTAGCGAGCTTCTTGTTACGTCAGGGTACAATTGATTGTATAAATGTATAAAAAAAAATTGAATTATAACTTCTAAATTCCATATGAAGACTAGTCAGTAGGGATAACTAAACTTGTGAAATAATAGTCGTGAATGTAGGTATAACGGTTTATCGATCTGCGGAAAAGATCAAAGTGCCGCTTTCGACGCTAACGAGGGGCTACTGAAAGGAGGCGGCCCGCGGCGCTTTATTTCTTTTGGCGGGGTTGATTATTATGTTTAGTATTTTTAGTTCTTGAGACAGTTACACTTTGACTTTTATTTCATGTGCGCGTGCGTGGGCGACAGATATTCGTTCAATCGTATTGTTAACTAAGTTCTTGTCATTATTTTATTGTTACGTTTTTTGTTTCTTTTTAAGATTGTGTTGATTTTATGAGAGTTTTGTTTTAATAATGCCTAACGCATACGTTTATAGTGTTCGTGAATACGGTAGCATGTTAATGAATAATGTGCCTTGGAGAACCTCGCGGGAATGCTTCGCGTGCATTACGAATTTACCGAGAGAGATTCCCGACAGCTGGACATCCGACTGACTCTCGCCTGATAACAGCAGCTATTCAGCGAGTGTTGGAAAATCGGCCCACTGCCCCAGTAGCGACAGGAGGTGGAAGTCAAGTGGCTATTCAGTTCGAGGAGAGCATTTTTGATGTCGTTCGCTGAAATCCGAACTTAGTTAAACGAGGTATTGCTAAATTGTTAAGGCTTCGAGATGTAACAAGTGTGTTATACTGGACAGTTTCCAAGGTGTTAAAGCGTAAACGAATGTGCCCTTAAAAAGTGCACAAAGTGCAAGCTTGGTATCCGGTGAGAACGATCACTGGCGAGTTTTTTACCATTGGATAAGACCCGCAACAACGTGTGCCTGGTTTCATTGAACACGTGATCTGGACGGACGAGTAGACATTTACAGGAAACGGGCTGTGGAACCGAAGAAATACACACGTTTATTCCGAGGTGAACCCGCACGCTGTTCTACAAACCAGGCACCAAACCCGATGGTCGGTTAACGTATGGGCAGGTTTATTTAAGGATCGCATACTAGAACCAATGATTCTGCCACAGCAACTTGACGGACAGCGATATTTAAACCTCATAAATGAAAAGTCGGAGGACATTTTAGACGATTTATCATTAGCTGAATATCGCCGAAAACGGTTTCAACATGATAGTGCACCCCCACATCCTCAGATTCGTCCGTGAGCGCCTCACTGAGCTATTTGATGATCGCTGGATCGGCAGACTAGGACCATACTCTTGGCCACCTCTGTCACCCGATCTGACCCCGTTAGTCTTCTTTCTGTAGGGGTATGTGAGAGAATGTGCTTTTAATCGTAAGTGTGTTAGTGCCTACGAAATGCACCAAAGGACCGTGGATGTTTTCGACAAACTACGTGCGGACTGGGTCGAGGACTCCACGATGATGCCTGCATGAGGATACGCAACGCCGAGCCCAAATCTGCCTCGAAATGAATGGGGCACAATTTGAGCCGCATCTCATAAGACCACGGAAGCTTTAGATCGGTAAGCTGTTTCATACCTACATTTTTTATAAATAACTTAGTACTGAACTGATATGAATAGGTACATAACTGAATACATCAGAATAATAAACATTCTTACACGATGGATTAAAAAACATGGCTCAATGCTTGTTAAAATTTTATTTAAGTATTTTTTTCATTCGCGGGGAATCGAACCCGTTACTTTTTTAATTCAACCGGAGAATTCGAATGAAAGTGGCCAGGTAGACACTAGCACAGTGGCAAAGTAGATAAGTTAGGTATTTAGACAATATTGTAAATAAGTATTTGTGCGATCGCCAGCTGCGGGCCGCGCGAGAATGGCACCGCGCCGCGCTCGCGCTGGACTGGCGCCGCGATGCGCCGCGCCTGCGCGTTATTTGACCCGAGCAATCAGCTGTATTTAATTTGGTGTTCATTGCTGGTTTTTTTTTTAGTAAAGTATTGTATTTTTTTGTAAAATTCTCGTTTCATGAAGTTGTACTAACATGATGGAGCGTAAATAATGCTAATAAAAAGTTTAAATAATATGATTTTTTTTTAATCAGGATCAATTTTTTTTCCATCCCAACATCAAAGGTGTCATTAGTACTATCGTCTGTCTTCATTTTCGGGAGCGGTCTACTAATACCCTGTATAAACGTAAGTATATGTTGTATATAAAACGAGCGCTAATGTGCGTCATCTTAACAATTATTTTCATATTATATAACCTGCGATGCGTAAATTAAATGGAAAGAAACACATGATAGTGATGTCTGAATTTTTTAATCATTTTTTTAATGTTTAATCAAAGATAATCGTTGTTAAAGAGTTAAATTTCAATCACGCAGGCCTACAAGAGGCAGGTACCTACAGGCATGCACCACTTTTTTAATGATTCTACATATAACACAGACAATGTTCTAATTTTTAATAACAGTTTTCCTGATTTCAGTGAATTTGCCTATTGCTGATGTCAGTAATGTTAATATTTGATTATATAATTTGTCCTTGAATGCAAATCAATTTTATGATTTAATGATATCATTTACTTTTAGGAATTTAGCCGCACGAATTTCTCCAGAGGTAGACATAATTGTAGGTGCTCATTCCCATTCACTTCTCTTCAATGGAGATACCCCGAATGGAGATACTGCTGTAGGCGAATACCCTAGTATTGTTACACAGAGTAATGGACATAGGGTAAATATCTCGTATACGTTTAAAATATATTTAAAAGACATAATTATAACCTTTCGACTTTTGCTTGCGTATTTATAGGAAATTATATAAACAATAATATTATCTATACATATAATAAATTTGAAGTGTTTATTTGTAATGTCAAAATAACAGCTTTTTACTAAATGCATGTGAATGTATATACAATACCTATAACAAAACACTCATTATTTAAATTTTTGTATCTGTTTGTTCCGGGTAATCTCCGAAACGGTTTACCGATTTCGACGGGACTTTCACTGGTAGATAGCTGAATTTATAGGGAGTAGTTTAGGCTACTTTTATTTTAGAAAAAGAATTAGGGTTCCACACAACTAAAAAAAAAACTGGTCATGGTGAATCGATTCGGGTGCTTAAATGGCTTACGCTGAGTAAACCATAAGAGATATAGCAAATTAGTGTACCTACTAAATAATTGTAGACCTTAAAAAACATACAAAAATGTCTGGGAGAGTATACGTCTATCTTCTAAGAAACACCCACAATAAGCATTTTTGTCTTTAAAATAGTCGGGAGCGGGGGAACAAGATTCGCGCGGTCATTATGTAGTCCACGTCAGCGAAGCCACGGGCACAGCTACTTCCTTTATATAAATCTTTCATACATACATAAAATAATTTCTCATCTCTTTCCCAACGGGGTAGGCCTGACACGTCATTTTACTTGCTACGATCCTGGCATACATCTTTCATATTCTTATATTTAAGAACTTTTATACAATTTTGACATCTCAGCCCCATCATAGAATAGCCACAGTAAATATATAATATAATAAGATTTAATTGATCTGAAAAAACTAGCCGCCTCATGGTACCATCTTGGGCCACATCGTCACTTAAGATCAGATGAGATTGTGACCACAACGCTAAGCCTATAACTATAAAAAAAAACTTAATTTCTGAGTTGAAACACAGTTGTTTTCCAAGAAATAGTTTAGGAGTTCACCATCATCAGTTTACTTTCTAACACCAATACTTTCAGATCCTAGTGGTTCAGGCGTCGTGCTACACACGATATTTGGGTAACATCAAGCTGTTTATCAACGATCAAGGCATAATAGAGAGGTGGGACGGTATACCAATATTCCTGGGAACTTCAATAGTACAAGGTAATTTAATACAAAGAGTTACAGCCAAATCAGCTTGGAGACGTTTTTACGTTACGGTTGTACGTATTTGTATGGTTATAACTTATAAGTAGTATACAGTGTATAAACCTACGTTTGTAGTTATAGACCCCTAATTTATTTCGTACCTAATATGATGATGATGATGATGATGACCTTATTATGTTTCGAGTACATTCGTGCGAGGCACGTGGTAGCTAGCGCAAAGCGGTTTATTCTAGTTTTAGTCAGTGTTTTACTAAACTACTACAAACGCAAAAACGTATCCAAGCTGATTTATCTTTACAGATGTTTAAAATGTGCACATCAAATAAGTATATCACTTCAGGTTACTGATGGATAATTCGGAGATATATAACAAAAATCGCCGTCGCTAGGATTTTGTCAAGTTAACGGTTGATACGCTGTCTATCGGAAGCATCAAGATTTTTTTTAGATTGTTGGTTTCGAGACTCCAGTTAACTGGCAAAGTGGGCGCGGGCGAGCTAATCGAATCCGATAATCAACTCATTCTATTTCATTAGACCCCGCGATTATGATGGAGTTGGAGCCGTGGCGAGAAGAAGTCGACGCAGTTGGCAAGGAAGTTCTGGGGAGAAGTTTAGTTACTCTAAATCGATCTTGGTGCTATCGCAGTGAATGTAATCTCGGAAGCTGGGCTTGCGATGGTCTGCTTGAAGAGGTAAAAATTTTAAATCAAAAAAATATTGAGTATTAACAATGCTTTAGTTACTGAGTGCTCTTTTGTTTATCTGAGTGCTCTTCAGAGAATTGTACATGAACATTTTGCTATGTAATATGAATGTGTGAACAAAATCACAGGTGTAAATGCCTACTTGTACTTTTTATAATTTGATTGATAAAACTTTTCATTTCAATAAATTAACGTGCCAGTATATTATCAACCTATAACGGTGCCTGGTATTATCTTTACACCATTAGCCGGGTCCAGAATGACCGAGAACGGCACGAGCGCGGCTCGCGAACCAATTTGACTCCGTCAGTATGAACGAGACTTGTTGCCTCGGGCGCTCGTTGCTTAAGCTGAGTATGCCTCGATCCCGAGACGTGCAGTGTCGGCTGTGAGGACGGTCTCAACTTAAAGGGGCCTCAGCTTATGACCTTGATCTGTTTGCTCGATGTGAACGGTAGTGTCAATCCGAGCGAGCCGATGCAAAATGGACAAGGAAGACTGTATTCGCTTGATACGAGTACAATTATGTAGCGGTTTTAAAATGTTGTAGGATGGAATGATTCTGTACATTTGAAGTACCTAAAGGAAACGTGAAGATTAATAAAGGAAGATGTCTTCATATGTTTTTGTTTTTTAATTAAATAGATAGACATTATTAGAACCATGGCCGTTACAAATACGTGATTATCCATCTTGTTTACGACGCGTATCTACTTGAGGCTCGGCTTGGCTCACGAGACCCGCCTCGTAACTCAAGATGTCCCTGGACAAACACGGCTTGCGAGTCAGAAAATCGAGCGTGGCTCGCGATTAGTAAAGTGAACTTAATCCATAGTCGTGATAGATGATGTATGGAGACCAACGCATAACATAGTGTGTTGTAATTCTAGGTAATGTCACGAGCATCAGGTACAGCATGGCATGATGGACACGTCTGCTTGATAAACGCTGGTGGGCTTCGAGTGCAGATTAATCCAGGCAGTATGTTTTTAGTTCTACTAACTTGAATATTTATGCGGTCTTGACGACGACAGTCCTGGAGGCGATTTAAAGGATGTCCCAACTACAGTCACATAATCTTTTACGTTAGAAAAATACTGACAACCGAATGCTTTATGAACGCTATTTTAACTTACCAAAAAGACACACTTTTATCAGTAGGTATCCATGTTTTAGCAACATCGATTCCAAACAGA
Organism: Saturnia japonica; assembly: GCA_033032175.1. Taxonomy (NCBI): domain Eukaryota; kingdom Metazoa; phylum Arthropoda; class Insecta; order Lepidoptera; family Saturniidae; genus Saturnia; species Saturnia japonica. Next base: position 8,675,571 of record CM065324.1, on the reverse strand, counting down.
GACCATCCTCCGAGAATGATAAAAATGTATATGATATGTAAATCATTATTCAAAGAATGATGATTTTGTGCGCTAGGATTCCGCGTCAGTCGAAATGAACTTGAATCCAACAATCAGCATGAACTTTTGATGAAGTAACAAAATATTCAAACTTCAGCTATGCTAAGCCTAAGTATTTATAGATTATTCCATACTACTAATAGACATATAAAATACTTACTTATTCCAGTACTTAAGCGCCAGCTTTAATCAACTTAAGCATAATACCTACCATCTTTGGCTATATCGCCAGCGACGCCAGCACTTTAGCATCATGGTGAAATTGTGACAGATTTTTATTTAAAAAAAAAAATTTTTCGTGTAAGTGCATTCGAGTTTTTAATAGTTTCTTACATATAAAATTAGTGTTTTAAATGCAAAAAGTAGTAATAGAAAAAAAAACTTATTATGAAATAATACATTTAATCAATCGAATTATGTACCATTATTATCTATTTATTCTTGCCATTTTGTAGATAGTTCATTGATTCTATTGCTGTAAAAATTATGGGAGCGAGTATCAATAAAATCTTTAAAGGCTATTTGGACAGGCTCATCGGAATTGAATTTTTTTCCTTGCAAGAAATGGTCCAAATTCCTAAAAAAGTGGTAATCTGTTGTAGCAAGGTCCGGGGAGTGTGGTGGGTGTCGGAGATATTCCAACCGCAGTTCCTCTAATTTAACGACCGTCTGCCGTGACCAGTTTCGGTTTTTTAACGGCTTTTTCATCATAGTTCGCAATTGTTGACAATACTGTTCTGCCGTTATCATCTGGCCAGACCTTAGGAATCTGTAAGGTATGACACCAGCAGTGGTCCACCAAACATTCACCAGTACCTTTTTCTAAGTCAACTTTCGCTTGGAACAGGATTTGGTCGGTTCTCCTGGGTTGAACCACTCTTTCCGATTGTCGTAAAGAATCAATTTTTCGTCACAAGTAACAATACGATTCAAAATTTCCTCATTATTGTGGCGGTTGAGTAACGTAATGCTGCACTGAATGCGTGTTTGTTGGTATGCGTCAGTCAATGCACTCGTTACCCACTTCTCGAGCTTTTTCACTTTTCCAATTTGTTTCAAGTGAATTAAAATTGTTTTATCACTAACACCGAAGCCTGCCTCTAACTCAAGTGGTTTGCGATGGTTCCGCTTCCACGATCACCTTTAATTCTTCAAAATCAATTAGGGTCTCTGTCCGTACACGGGGTTTGTTTCGTAGGTCAAAATTTCCAGAACGTAAACATTGGAACCAAAAACGTACCGTGCGTTTTTTTTCAGTAACTTCCCCACACACATCATTAATCCTTCGAGCTGTTTCTCCAGCGCTGTTGCCACGGTGGAACTCATATTCGTAAATAACGCGATTAAGTTTTCAATTTTGTGAATAGAACGATTTCAAAGAAAAATCACATGATGCACTTCGAATCAAATTCGAAACACTAGGCCTTATTTTGAATTTGGAATTCCTATCGAGAGTTTTAAGTTAACATTTTTGTGTTATTATTGCGAAAATATTGGTTTAAAACCGTGCCGAAAGTGATTAAAACTATTAAAACACATCTCTGTGATTAAAAAACTGTGGCGACAGGCGCGCCAAGTTATAGGTAGGTTACCTACTTGTCGCATTATAGGTACTTAACACTTCAAAAATATTTCAAGATCTCGCTCATTATTGCCTTTACAGATATTACAACTGAAGGTCTGCTAATGTCAATACCTTTTGAAAACTACGTTCAAATATATGATTTGAAAGGAGAACATCTGCTAGAAGCCCTAGAATTCTCTGTGGGCGTCAACCAGAACACACCTGGAGAGTTCTACAGTGGACGCATGTTGCAAATCGGAGGTAAGCAAAATGCATAGTAGTACTCAATAATTAATTATAGAATAATAGAATTATATTCATTAATGCGGTCTCGATGCTGGAGTTATGCAGAAAGAAGGGATGATTGTCTTGGATATATCTTTTTGTTCCATGATAAGTCATTAATTATTCCATAAGTTTCTGATACTTTTTAACCATATTGTTTTTAAAATCTACTGGTAATGCTTAAAATAGGCTTTGATTGTTTTGAGTTATTTATTAGGAATATCTCCTAGATAATTGATTTAATATTCGGCTGAACAATAATATCTCAATGACGTCCATGCTCATGATAACAGCCCTAGAATCGAAAGGAGAAAAAACTTCTATTTGATTGATACCTTGTATGTATCACATATCCGACTTAGAAATTTCTAAAGTTTAGGACTCGATAATAAAATTATATAATACTGGACCGCGACCTTGTTGTGTTGTCAACGCACAAACATCCGCCATTGCAGCACGCTTAGGTGTTTAGCATTCCGTAAAAGCCGGTGTATATCTAATAATCAAGCAGGGTGGCAGGTATTTGCACATGGTAATAATCATGTCACAATGACTGTTTTGGTATGTCGCGTTTTGAAACCAGTCTATGAAATACAACTGCCAGGAAGCTTGCAGGCCGGCAGGACAGCGGCGACCAGCGACGGACTACTGAACTCTCGATGATCGCCGTTGTTTTTAGATTGTACTGGTGTCAATCAAAGGTTACGTGTTCACTGGGTAGGTACTTTGTTTAGGTCATATCCGTACCCTACCCTATATATTAACCTATCTTATTAAACTAGCGCTACAAGTAGTGATATTATTAACCATAAAGACGATAACAGAAGTATATTGTATAGATAAATGTAACAAATAGACTTGAATTAGTTAAATGATTCAGGTTTACGCAATACATACAACGCAACAGCACCGATTGGGTCGCGAGTATCAGCTACAGTTCGTTGCATTGATTGCGATGTACCGCGATACTTGCCCCTAGACGTCAACGCCACCTATAGAGTAGTCACGCAGAATTATATAGGTGACGGAGGCGGTGGATACACCGTAAGTATTATTCAGAACTTTACGCTTTTAATAATAAACGACGAATTAGGGAGTAGAATGTAGGTATTGACTTCACTCCTCATTCCAAGAAAAGGATAGTAATTCAATAATATGAAAAACATGGAATGTCGAAGCTTTCATTACAATAAAAGTTTTATCTACACGTGTTGTAGCTAAGGCTACCTACGTGACGATTGCTTGCCACTATACAAATGAAACGTTGTCGCTCCGTGGATAGTGTTTCGTTTGTTTAAACGCATTTCACAAACTGCAGACAAGCGTACGCGTACAATAGTCGCATGACAAAATGGTGCGTATGAAGCGACGCTACGTGTAAGTTCGTTGTACAAGTATGAAGCTGGATTTCTGTACCTATCTATTTTGTGGCTAGACTCTTATGATTATAGTGCCCACACTTTTCGTAGTAGCATAATTAAAGTTACTTCAACATATTTTTATTTATTACGGTTCTTAATATTTGTATTTTTAATTTCATTATTTATTTTTGTATCATAATATAGGTACACTAAAATTATTAACCGAATGATTGGTTTTCATCTTTTCTTTAATCACTCACCCATTCATTACAACTTTTTCAGATGCTCTCAAACAACCGGCAAAATCTAGAAAATCTAGAGGTTGATTACGTAATGCTACAGCGATACATGAGAAGGCAATCAGTTGTCATCAAAGACCTCGATGGAAGAATACAGATCGTATTTTAAATAAAATATTCGTACCAAAATTTGTATTTTAATTGATTAGATAGTCACCAAGAAAGATCGGTAGATATAGTTACAATAATTATTTTTTCAAGCATTTTTATATCTGATACAATTTTTTACATGTAGGGCAACCAACTTGCAATGGTTGTTAACAATTTTTAACAAAAAGGAAATCAACTTCAATGATTTTGAGTTCTCTCGTATATCCTCCAAATCGAAGGTCCAATGCCAATAAAATTAAAATGAATCACCCTCGAGGTATTATTCCCTTTCCAACGAAAAAATAATCATCTAAATCGATTCATAAACAAAGAAGTTAAGTACGAGTAGTCTGAACATACATAAAAAAATATTCATTCGAAATGAGAACAGCTCCTTTTTTGATGTCGGTTTAAAATCTAAAATGGTGTTTTATTTTATACTAATGTCATGTTATCATATAAATTAATAGTATGTTTATAGGCAAAAGTAATAAATAAATTACTAATCATTTTATGAGAGGAAAGGAAGATCATTGTGGGACCTAACATAAATATGTCGGGTAGGTTCCAGCAATATGAGTAAATCAAAGCACCTTTTAACGAATTTATAATCTTTACTGCTTCATTATAATACCGTAAAAACTATTTACAATGCTTTTATCATACTAAACGCAGGTTGATAATTATGTTATTTTGTAATAAAAAAATTTGTATATACGCAACTTATACAGTTTAACGAACGCATATAATAGGTACGTGGGACGTTTCAAATAAATGTAAATATTTTTATCAGATTTGACAGAAACTTCTAAATTTCGATACAATTTTTTTGTTCAAGCGAGACTTCGATATATTCAATTTTTTAACCTCTTAATATAGAGATTATATTATATATATATATATATATATATATATATATATATATATATATATATATATACCTACTTAAAAAAACAACAACATTGAAAATGTAGAGTTAATCTTTAAAATATTTTTTTTACATTTTAGTCGAAAATTTCAGCCATGCCTCTATTATGAAAGTAATTCTCAACATTAATAAATTCAATTCAATTTATATTAGCAGTAAGAATAGTACTTAGAAGGTATATAAATAAGAACAAAAACAAAATACTATTAAAATGTCCATGCAACTTATTAGCACTAATGACGTATGTCGAATGTCTTCTTAAAAAATTAAATATTGTCCAATATTTTATATTTACGTCATGTTGCTAAAGTGTGTGTATTGTCTACATATAAAGTAAAACATAATTTTCTATTAAAATAAGTAAGTACTTTATTTTACTATATAAAAGTAAATATCTTCATTATGAAAAGTGGTATATCTGACGTCAACTATTTATATCTCACCTCAAATGTTCTCTTGTGAATGTTTATAATCATAATAAAAATAATTAACTTCAAATTTCAACTAGTCACAAAGGTTTATACTACAAATAATTAGTAATTCGGCATACTGATGCATGACTCGTTGGTTACGAAAATTCTTGACGAATAGGTACAAAATTTTTGACAACATAATATTAAAAAAATTGATCTTAAATAATAATATGTTTTTGCTAAAACGGTGATTCTTTTTAGGATTTAAACCAGTGATGATAAGGATATAATATTTCAGATTTGGTATCTTAGAAGTATTTAATCATTTTTCAAAGAATATTGTATTTAGAACGAAATAGGTATTATTAAAACAATTGTACGTAAACAATAATAACGTTATTTTACATAAATGTTAGATAAGTGCTTTTAAAAACATTTTTTTTGGTATTTGACAGTGTCTCTCTCTCTCTCTGTTTCTGTCTATCCGTCTCTATCCGTTATAATTCGAAACATTAATGGCCAGCGCATACTACTGATTTGCGATACCGCCGGTGCACTTGTAGATGCTGCAGCATGTGGAGGGCTTAGAGTAGGATTTATCCGCTTGCACTGCCACTCCCCCAAGAACGTAAGCTAGTGGACTCCGGCCCATGCCCTTGCACCTCTCCGCATGCCGCTGCATACGCTATCCTCCAGCGCGTTCTTCAATACCGCAGAGAAATCCCCTTTGATGTTCCGTGGTCGATCTCTGAGCGTTCGAATCTATATCTTATTGTTAATAAATACGCACGAATTTATGCTGACAAATTTAAAATACCCTGAACCTGCCGTCCGCCGGTGTGCGTTGGCAATTATACGAGACACGGTTAAGATTTCGGATATATTTTTTTATTTCGAATATGCGATAGTTTCGATTACGGAGTTCCATAACACCATTTAATCTAAACATGCATTTCTGAAAGGCAACATTTAGTACCGATATTTTCATTTAAATAAATAATTAATTATATAAAGTATATTTTGGCTAGGCACTTGGATATATGTGATAACCGATAGGCCAGTATCAACATTGAGCAAGTTCAACTTTAGGCACTTCAATAATAGGCAAGTCGCTTTTGAACGTATCTATGTCTTTTATAAAGTCGGCGTCGTTTTCGACTGTATCGCCGATCGGCTCACTAGCGTCCAAATATTTTAAAGAGTAATTCTTTGATTGATTTCTGGAGGCATCTGGTACGATGGCGTTACCCTCCTTTGCTTTATGTCCCATAACCTAAAATCAAAAATACTTTTGCTCAATTTAGGTCCAAAGTTTATAAAGTAAATTCTTTATCAAAATTAATGATTAAAATATCATTTTAAAGGTTATGTTCCCGGCTATTGACCTAAGATAAACAAATACCTACTTACATGACGAAAATTAGGGAGACTACATTAATTATAGAATGTAAAAAGAAAATAAATATTATACAAGGCTTACCTGTACAGACAGTTTTCTAAATTGCGATTTATTTCCAGTAGGGAAATGATTCTCCACCCAGCTTTTGATGTCCGACAATTTCACTTTTTCAATAGCCTCCGCCTGTGACATATTAATTTTAAAATTTTTGAACACAAAAACAATAAATCATTTAAAATAAAAAAATTATATTTCTTTCACCTCCATGAATAACCTCTGAAAGTTATATTCCTTGCTCACGATTTCTTTCCAGTTCCTTTCGACCTGTAATATTTAAAATTATGCTGAACGAATCTCAATGTGATAAATATATGTATAAAAATGATATTTAACACAAAGGGTAATTTTATTTCAAGTGGAAATTTCCTTCATGGTAACTTAATGTATAGCCGACTAATAAAGGAACTGACCGTAATATTCACATGCAACCACCACGACGGTTGCAACTATCGATATTGTTTATTTTAAATAAACAACCGATACAAAAGAGAATACCGACAAAAAAAGATTATCAGAAACGAGCACTGGTATTTCCATAACAAATAACTTTCAAAATGTTGAGATCTTTGTTTATAACAAAGGATTTAGTAAGTTAAACGATTGCTGGGTGAAATGACACGACTATTGTGTACCAACTTGATCGCGACCATCATACACCAGGTAAGTGTCGCGTTACGGGATCAACCGGTATATATACATTAATTAAGTGGGATGATAGGGATCTGCACATGGTAATAAAACTGCCACAGTGACTCTGAGGATCATCCAGTGTATATCCAGCTGCCGAGCAGGCTTGCAGGACGGCATGACAGCAACGACCAGCGATGGATTGCAGATCTCTCAATGGCTGCCGTTGTTTCTGGATTATACTGTGCTTATCATCAGGCACAATACCGTCACTTTGCAGTGCTACTTTAAAAAATAAAAAAAAATAATGTAAATATTATTCAGTATTAAGTCTTAACCCTTCAAATAAACATAATTTAAGGGGGGATGGATACCTCCTCTTTGACTTCGTAGTCGGTGGTGTGCTTAAGTTGAGCAAGTGATGTCTTGGTCGCGCTCAGCGTGCGCTCGCTCAGCTTACGCATGTCGCGCGTGAACTTACGTAGGAACGCTTCGACGCGCTGGTCCACGTACGACACACTACAATAACAATCATAAAATAATAAGATAAAGACAATTCCCATACTAACCATCTTAACCGTCATCAGAGTGACTGGTCACATTCTAGCTTATACAATTCAGCCGCTGGTAGAATGAGATCCTGACGTCTGTCACAACAGACAACTGTTTTAGCGGTCACAAAATTACGGGCCATCACGCCATTTGAGGTGCCTTTTTTTAACAATGAATTAAATAAAGTTTTTAAAACTTACAAAAGATAAAATACTGTCCATTTTTCTAACATAATATATATACTTTATTACTTGTACAAAAAGTAGGCAACCATAATAAATATAAATAGGTATCCACAATACTTTTATATTTCTGGTAAAAATGGCAACCCCAAAAGGCGTGATGGGCCGCCTGGGTCTAATGTATAACAGACATATGAATAATGAAACTTACAATTATTTTTAACAAGCAATTTGTGTATATTATGAAAAATAGTAGTGATTCATGAAATGTTCCATGTCTAAATAAAACCCACCTGAATTTATCGACTTGCGTATTAACGCTGACAGAGAAGCCGAGCACGCCGAAGGTGTACCGCATCATGCTGAACACACTGTACCCGAGTTGCTCCTTAGTACGCAAGTTGTCGAACACTGGTTCCTCCATCAACATCTGTTTACAAATGAGGTTACCAGTAAATCTAACTTCTACAAAACTATTATTATGTTAATGTAACAAAATAATAGATAATAAAATGTAACTTTTTTGATGTTAACTTGTAGCAACACTGTTCTTAATAAAACGTTCACATATGTTCGAAGCGTCGCAGGCCATTTTGTGTTTTAATAATTATGTAAGTCAGTTGTTTTAATAATATCGTACATTGAGTTTTATTTTATAGTAGTACGGCTAAGTGACGTCACTGTGCCTGATGGGAAGCACAGTACTAACCAAAAAAACGGCGATCACCGAGAGATTAGCTTTCTAGCGCCGATCGCCGTTAGCATGCAGCCTGCAAGTCTCTCGGCACCTGAATATACATGGGCTGATTCTCAAACCAGATAAACCAAAAGAGTGTCACTGAGACGGGTTCATGACCATGTGCGTGGTGGACGCGATTCAGTGGGGTATAAGTACCCTACCACCTCGCAAAAAAAATTATAAGTGTATAATTTCTCTATGAAAAAAATGTTGATAGAAGAAAGTAGGTATTAACAGCAAAAACAAAAATTGCTAATAAATATTTGGGCGCACAACACAATAAAAAGTTGATTAGGAGCATTATTAATAGTGGAGCAACAACTCTAAGTAGGTATTTATGTCAAAACCAGCACACACTTGCGTATCTTAAAAGTAGATCAGGTAGTATTTAGTAAAATTGTAATATACCTATGTATAAGTATATTAATACTAAGCATAGACTACAGATCTTACCATGAGCACTTCAAGAGTTGCCAGATCATTAGGCGTAGTCGATTCGCCTTGGTAATAATTAGTGATCATACTATTCGTAGAAGCTTCATTGAAACTCAACACTCGGATCTTTCTCTCTCCCAAAGGTAATTGGTGTACTTTAAGCTGTAAAGAAAAATAATTTTAATATCACTTTAATCACTACAAAAAATATACACAGACGGATCACTAACTGGACGAAAACGACAAAACGCCACACAGTGTACTGAGTAAAGGAGGCGATGCTCTACGAATCTGATCGAAATTAGCCGATTAGCTTCCTCTTTAGGTCGATATGCATTATTTACAGCCGGTAACTGTACAATGTATATTATTTGGTTAATCGGAAATTATATTATATGATCAAAAATTAATTAAAACAAGAAAACTGGGCAAGTGTTGTGCAACGTATCCAATTTATTTGAATCGATTTATCCCTTATTTTCATAGAACATAGAACCTAAAAATTACTAACTACGAGAATTACTTATACTTACTTGAGGCATTTCATCTTGGGATAGTCCCTCCCATTGTATGTTTGACAACACGTTTTCTGATATATTAATAGCATTATGCCACGCTAAGTTTCCTTGCATCAGCACCTATAAACAACAATATCTGTACTTTTTTATAAGTACGTATTTCGTATTAATTGACACCGAGATTTATTCTCTTGATCATTGGTGATATTATCTTTGTCTTAGAGCCATAAGGCCTAAAGATAAAACAAAACAATGCTTCTAAGCCAAAGATAGGTCTAGGCCGACTGGTGAAATACTTCTACCCCACAGAAGATCGCAGCCATATAAGTTGCGGTGGGTAGGGTTTCCAGATCTCCTTGGAAAAGCGATACATATGGGTATTACAAACGTCCATAGGATATGGTAACCGCTTACCATCATGCGGGCCGTATGCTTGTTTGCTACCCTAGTTATATTTAAAACCCAAATATTCACCATACAGTAAAAGGGGCAAAATACAATGTAATTAAAACATTTAAATATAATAAGATCCTAGTTGGGGTCAGATTTATTAAAAGGTTTTAAGTTTTTAATCAATAAAATATTTTTTGGTATCTCGTTAAAAAGTTGATTATTCACCTATATGTAGTGGTCTTGCATGCTACCCGTTAGAAAGGACAATAAATAAAAAATAACTACCTGTAAGTACATTTTGCTAAGCAGCCTCTGACTGAACTCCTTGAGGTCAGCGAGCGTCACGTTGTGTATGATAGCAGCTTTGTCCCGCGGCGATATATACGGCTTGAGCAATATTTGCATCCGCAAGTCTCTAAAAACACAAGGCAATTTGTAAATCGAAAATCAAACCTATTAAGAAGTCAATATGTCGACGTGTCAAAGTTTTTTTTGTGAAAACTCTGGGCAGACTTGTTAATTAAATTGAGTGAAATTCAAAGGTGGAAAAATCGATATAGGCTTAAGAACAATATCGATGAATCGATCAATCTGTAACAGCCGCTCCACACTCACGTGAGAACAATGCGTGAAACATGAATTATAGCGAGTGGATTCGCATATTCTCTGCAGGTTCGGCGAGGTGTTCTCCGTTTTTTGTTTATTTTTTTAGCGGGCGTCAAAGGAGCCGCGAACGTGCGAGTAGGCGCGAACAAGAACAAACTCGCGGTTGTCAGTGCTCAGTTTGATTTAGCCTAAAGAATTACAATTGAATTTTCTAGATTTTTAATTTGTTTTTTACATTTTATATAGGCGTAATTATAGTACGTAAAAGTTTACAACAATAGGCTGGTCGTAACAGCAACTTCTATTGCCTGCAGTTGTGGATCCAGGACGGTTCGTGCCACGATTTACGGGTTAAATGTGAAGCGGCCTTTACTGCGTCCACGAATAACAAGTTAAGGTTCGAATTTATTATAACAGCTTGCTCACTTGCTCAGTTGGGAATTGGGATGGATTTCCGCTAGTACTAACTATTCGCGCCACTTAATTGGCACTTCTTTTCAATATCTACCAATCCGCTTCAACGGCTACCTGTCGCCCCTTTCCGTGGCTGATTAGGAAGCTGTATGTAATTACGAACAGTCTACGTTCGCCCGCACGCGTGTTGACATCATGAAATATTAACACCCCGCTATATCAAGTGCACGTGCGCCCGGACGGCGCATGAACGTCGTCGTGAATTATTTACCCGCTATACCGCAATACAGTCCACTAAAACCGATCAAGGAACGCATTGATGACCCCGAAGAACATCAACGAGGTGGCGTAGCGTATTCCCGGTCAGAGCTAGCATAGTCGCCGCGCTAACACTAACCTCACCAAGTCTTTATGGTAAAACATTTTTAACGAACCTATGTCGTAAAACCTATATAAATAAAAATGAAATGCTGTTCGTTGTTAAAGCGCATCACTTGAGAACGGCACTACCGATTTGGCTAATTCTTCTATTTTTAATGTTAGTAATAGTTCGAATTAGGTTTTTACAGAAAGAAAAATTTTGTAAGTTACACGGAAAATTGGATTTAATTTTATAGGATTGAAATACTTTTTGAAGTAGAAACTTCTTTAACATCGTTGTGATTTCAAAGTCGATGAAACGAAAAAGCGACAATAAAAAGAGACAGACACATAAATTCATAAGATTTAACGTGGGAATGAAATGGGAACGCCCGGGAAAGTTTTAGGCAATGGTAAAATGGTACAAAAGAGGTTTATTGCCATGCAATAATTAATTTTATTATCTCACCAAAAAGGCACGAAAAATAAACTTTAATAACACTTATGACATTCTGTTAGTGATTGATATTGTGTCAGGTTACTTTAGTCGTAAAAATGAAATTATTTCGGTTAGCGGACTCTGTACAAACAGTATATGAATAATTTTGAATGATCAATGATGAGAAATTACACCGTTTCCAGTTTGTATAGAAGTAACAATAGAGGGCGCTAAAATAAGAACTCTAATAAAATAAAATTACAGATTTTGCAAATTAAGTTACCAAAGTACAAGTTTGCATTTTGTCACAAAACTCCCTAGAGGGCGCTAAAAGCAAAATATGTAAATTGTAAATTCCAACACTACAAAAGTAGGTACGAACATTGAAAAGTACGAATTTTGAGATGTAAAACAACATAACTCACTATCCGAACAATAGATAATTATGCGTAATTCGTATTTTGTATTGTTCATTATGGTACTAAAAGAGTTTTCAGGAAAAGAAAGAACAACGTCTGCTCGTAAAATTACAATTGCAGAGTTGAAGTAAGATTAAACCATGTTATTGCAATTTAAATATTTAATATCATTAATGTTTAACTAACACCACTGGGTGGAATAATTATGAAAACAAGCAAATAAATAAAATCTACCTCGCTATTGTCAGTACAGAAAAGTTAATAAAACTAAAACGATAATTAATATGATAAGCATTACTTAGACAGTTTGTGTGGTTTAATGAGCACATTGTGATATGTACGTGCACGCACTTCGCGTACCGCTTCGAACAACTGTTCAGTCACGCCATCTGTCGCAGTGCGCATCTCGCGTGTTATCAGCTCTACCAGCAACTACAAATAAATACATCAATTAACATTTATAACAGCTACTTAAATTTATTACACTATGCTGCTTCAACTGCGCAGGTACATTACATCGCTGAGCATGTTCTACCGTCTGTATCATGATGAGTGTTCTGAAGAGCTTTTTAACCTAATTTCCTCCTCTCCTTTCCACGCGTACTGGAATCCGTAGTCAAAATTTTATGATAAACTCAATCTCAGAACCAACAAAAAAGTTCTAAATGTCTTATTTTTAATGTACCCACTGTGAAACTGTGACTGTCTCCCAATCAATGCGTTCCTTCCATACGCCATCTAATTCTTCAAGTGTAACGTGAAGAGATATTTACGCATGACTACGACGATTGCCGTTGCATTCTAAACTCTCGGTGGTCACCGTTGTTTTAAGATTGTATTGTGCTTGTCATCAGGGATACATTCCTCGGAAGTTAAAACAAAAGATACCTTTCTTCCACTTTGAACATCATATTAAACACAATCTAGTATAGTGTTCTACAAATGAATATAATTAAAAACTATTGGCCAGTATTGATAAATAAAATAAATTAAAGTCGATAGTACTTACGTGCAAATTTTGACTGTATCCATTGACTTTTAATGTTAACCCTTTGTCTGCCACATACAAGGAGTGTGAAAGATCAGCCATGTTTGCCGGGTACACTTCTTCCTATGTGGTGTAAAATATGTCACATGATGAAGTTCAGCCTTTTTGGGAATAGGTTGTAAATTTTGAACACATATATGAATTTGAAAGTAATTAAGTACAATATACTTGTAATAATAGTATTTATCACAACATAAAATATATACAGGGTATTAGTAGACCGCTCCCGAAAATGAAGACAGACGATAGTACTAATTACACCTTTGATGATGGGATGGAAAAAAAATTGATCCTGATTAAAAAAAAATCATATTATTTAAACTTTTTATTAGCATTATTTACGCTCCATCATGTTAGTACAACTTAATGAAACGAGAATTTTACAAAAAAATACAATACTTTACTAAAAAAAAACCAGCAATGAACACCAAATTAAATACAGCTGATTGCTCGGGTCAAATAACGCGCAGGCGCGGCGCGTCGCGGCGCCAGTCCAGCGCGAGCGCGGCGCGGTGCCATTCTCGCGCGGCCCGCAGCTGGCGATCGCACAAATACTTATTTACAATATTGTCTAAATACCTAACTTATCTACTTTGCCACTGTGCTAGTGTCTACCTGGCCACTTTCATTCGAATTCTTCGGTTGAATTAAAAAAGTAACGGGTTCGATTCCCCGCGAATGAAAAAAATACTTAAATAAAATTTTAACAAGCATTGAGCCATGTTTTTTAATCCATCGTGTAAGAATGTTTATTATTCTGATGTATTCAGTTATGTACCTATTCATATCAGTTCAGTACTAAGTTATTTATAAAAAATGTAGGTATGAAACAGCTTACCGATCTAAAGCTTCCGTGGTCTTATGAGATGCGGCTCAAATTGTGCCCCATTCATTTCGAGGCAGATTTGGGCTCGGCGTTGCGTATCCTCATGCAGGCATCATCGTGGAGTCCTCGACCCAGTCCGCACGTAGTTTGTCAAAAACATCCACGGTCCTTTGGTGCATTTCGTTGGCACTAACACACTTACGATTAAAAGCACATTCTCTCACATACCCCTACAGAAAGAAGACTAATGGGGTCAGATCGGGTGACAGAGGTGGCCAAGAGTATGGACCTAGTCTGCCGATCCAGCGATCATCAAATAGCTCAGTGAGGCGCTCACGGACGAATCTGAGGATGTGGGGTCCGTTTAACTTCGAAACCATTTTCGGCGATATTCAGCTAATGATAAATCGTCTAAAATGTCCTCCGACTGTTCATTTATGAGGTTTAAATATCGCTGTCCGTCAAGTTGCTGTGGCAGAATCATTGGTTCTAGTATGCGATCCTTAAATAAACCTGCCCATACGTTAACCGACCATCGGGTTTGGTGCCTGGTTTGTAGAACAGCGTGCGGGTTCACCTCGGAATAAACGTGTGTATTTCTTCGGTTCCACAGCCCTTTTCCTGTAAATGTCTACTCGTCCGTCCAGATCACGTGTTCAATGAAACCAGGACACGTTGTTGCGGGTCTTATCCAATGGTAAAAAACTCGCCAGTGATCGTTCTCACCGGATACCAAGCTTGCACTTTGTGCACTTTTTATGAGCACATTCGTTTACGCTTTAACACCTTGGAAACTGTCCAGTATAACACACTTGTTACATCTCGAAGCCTTAACAATTTAGCAATATCTCGTTTAACTAAGTTCGGATTTCAGCGAACGACATCAAAAATGCTCTCCTCGAACTGAATAGCCACTTGACTTCCACCTCCTGTCGCTACTGGGGCAGTGGGCCAATTTTCCAACACTCGGTGAATAGCTGCTGTTATCAGGCGAGAGTCAGTCGGATGTCCAGCTGTCGGGAATCTCTCTCGGTAAATTCGTAATGCACGCGAAGCATTCTTCATTATTTATTAAGCATTATTCATTAACATGCTACCGTATTCACGAACACTATAAACGTATGCGTTAGGCATTATTAAAACAAAACTCTCATAAAATCAACACAATCTTAAAAAGAAACAAAAAACGTAACAATAAAATAATGACAAGAACTTAGTTAACAATACGATTGAACGAATATCTGTCGCCCACGCACGCGCACATGAAATGAAAGTCAAAGTGTAACTGTCTCAAGAACTAAAAATACTAAACTTAATAATCAACCCCGCCAAAAGAAATAAAGCGCCGCGGGCCGCCTCCTTGCAGTAGCCCCTCGTTAGCGTCGAAAGCGGCACTTTGATCTTTTCCGCAGATCGATAAACCTAGTATAACTACCTACATCCACGACTATTATTTCATAAGTTTAGTTATCCCTACTGACTAGTCTTCATATGGAATTTAGAAGTTATAATTCAATTTTTTTTTATACATTTATACAATCAATTGTACCCTGACGTAACAAGAAGCTCGCTCAAGAAGCTCATAAGGCCACGGAGGATTTAGATCGGTAAGCTGTTTCATACCAATTTTTTTTTATAACTTATTTTTGAACTGATCTGAGTAGATCGTACATAACTGAATACATCAGAGTAATAAACATAATTACACGACGGATTAAAAAGCATGAATCTATCCTTTTTAAAATTTCATTCAAGTATTTTTTTCATAAGCGGGAAATCGAACCCGGTACTTAGCTTATTCAACCGGTGAATTCGAAAGAAAGTGGCTAGGTAAAGACTAGCACAGTGGCAAAGTAGATAAGTTAGTTATTTAGACAAATGTTGTAAATAAGTATTTATTTGATTGTTAGTTGCGTGCAGCGCAAGATTGACGCTGCGCCCGGGCGTTCGTTGATCCGAGCATCAGCTGTTTTTGATTCTGTGTTTCATTGCTGGTTTTTTTTTTAGTAAAGTAATGTATTTTTTATGATATTATCGTTTCATTTAGCTGTACTAACACGATGGAGCGTAAATAATGCTAATAAAAAGTTTAAATAATATGTTTTTTTTTTATCAGGATCAATTTTTTTTTCATCCCATCATCAAAGGTGTCATTAGTACTATCGTCTGTCTTCATTTTCGGGAGCGGTCTACTAATACCCTGTATACGCTCGAAAAACATAACCCCTCCTTTTCCGCATTCGGGTTAAAATCTTCATATCAAAGTTGCTAAAATTTTAGTTCTAAGCTATTTTTGGCATAGGTTGTTCTTATTATTATTATTGTGGTGTTTTAATGATTTAAAATAACAAAAGATCATTGTTGATGTAATAAAGTATTAGGTAATGTTACATACCTTAAGACCCTGTTGCAAAACATCTGTCCACAGGTCGAGAAGACACGATCTGCAAAGTATACACTGATATGTTATTAATATTGCATAAACCACATAATATTTAATTCTTTTTTAACCAATAATGATGTATGATTTGGTACTTTAATCATATTTATTTCAAGAATATAACAATGAGAATATATAACAATAACAATATGGAAATATTATGACAATACATTTTTATATAATACTTAATAATTACATCTATACCATTTCCATTTCTTTATTTTCTCGATGACAGCTCCTGTGAAAACTTGAACGAGCGTATTTTTTACATTATGTATGCATTATTTTATAAAAATATGACGTTTACACACGTACAAGGATATACGAGAGTCGGAGAAAGTGATAGAGATGGAGCTATATCGATAAACGTAACACGATAACAGACCCGATATTTTTCTACAAAATGTAAGAAACTAAACTACTCCCGGATACTTTTGTACAAATTACAAATACAATACAAAACAACACGGAGGAACACAAAATACACAACGTAACGTATGGATAATGTGAAAAAAACTCAGCGAACAGAAATGTAGTGACTAGCACGACCGTCTTGTTGTGAGTGACTGATTAAAACAAACACAAAATGGCGTTGGACCATTGAGTGTTCCCATCTTGACAAAATATATTTGAATGTTTTTGTTATATTTGTCTTTGTTCAAAATATAATAAATATATGCCATCGATATCATTACTTATTTGGTCACAACACTACAACTATCAAATTAGAACTGTCATCGAGAAAATAAAGAAATGGAAATAGTATAATACACTAAAGGAGTGTTTAAGTGTGTGTATGCTTTCATGTACATATGTGACAACCGTGTTAAATAACCTATAGCTATATAAATGAAAATACATACTCCCGAGGCGATTTTAGGCTGAGTGGTGTTATAAAGTAGAAATACAATAACGCTGTCGGAAAACGGAATTTGAAATCCGGCTTGTACCAAAGTTCCATGTGACGGTTCTTACGTAGCAAATTGGGTTGGTCTAACCTGGAACAAAATGTTTTTACAAAAATTAAACACAAAAACTAAATAAATGAAAAAACAAAATTGTATTTTCTATTTGCAACAAAATAGCAAGGTTATGAGGAATGTAGCAAAGCAAGTAATAAATTGCTAAATACATTTAAAACGTCGCTAAAGTTAATACCTATTTGATTTACCTAAAATTATTAATAGTGGCAATCAAGTCTCCGTGTTTCAGAACCTTCGAGGTCTGTTTGGATGATGAAACCTTCTTATGTATGTCTTTAACAGAGCTGTTTCTCAAGTCTACATCGAGTTCGTTAGCGGTTTCAATGTACGCGTTCGCAGGCGGTACCAGATCGAAGTTCGTTGTTATGTAAATGTTCTTATCTGGTACATGGAACTGAGCGTGCGGTTCGGCGTGTAGCCATCGTTGTAACCATTCAGTCGGGATTTCTGTGGACATTAACAGATTTTTTTTATCGAGTCTTATTAGTTTTTATGGTAAAATTTCGACGTCCTTAAGTAAAATGACAAGTATAATAATACAAATGAAAACAATAAATATAATTTAATTTGAGACTTTCCTACCCTCCGAACATTAATAAGGTTTATACAATAACTTTCTACATTTCCCTGTGAAAGGAAGGTTTCTTTCTACATTAACTTTCTACTTTTCTCTGTTAGAGGCAAATATCCTCCAGCATTTAATCCTCTTTAAGGATCCATAACAGGCGGTGGAACCGCATCTAGCGAGTCCTATTTATTACCAATTCATAGATTTTTACCCAACTTAATCAATAGACATATTTTGTTAGCTAAAATAAATGTTGTTGGTGGATAAAACACCACACGTCATTTAAAATATGTGAAAATGGGTAGGACAAGTAACTTGTTGAGCGAAACGTTGCTTTATTGATATGATGTATGATCAGCTGATTGTTCTAAAATATAATTCACTGCACTGAGCCGGCGCCGGTTTACTTAATCTTGTTAATTACGTAAAACTTTTTCTCTGTTCTTGCAAGTCACGAGTACAGTACGTTGTCACAGAGCGGAATAAGTAATCACAGACAATCGCGGTGACTGACTGACGTCACGTCATTCTGGCGTGATCATTTGTACTTAACACAAGTACAATAAGTGGACCAAATTATTAATAAAAATGAATGAAAAAACTTTACCTCGTCGTTTGTACTCGGTGCCAAACCATTTCTCTTTAGCGTCGTATTGTATAGGTTTCGAATGTTTGTTTGATAGAATCATTATGTTGACGCTGTCTGCTCGCATACAATCCAGCAGCTCAGTTATACCCTATATGAATAATATTTATATTATCAACGTGTATGGTTTTTTAACCTGTGAAATATCGTAAACAATAGTTTACAATACCGATTGATGATTATATTTCATAATTCAGTGAAATGACAGAAAAAGCCTAATTTAGATTTATGAATTTTCCTAATTATGTGAAATGTTCATTATCTGTGCCAGCCAGTAATTTTGGAAAACATACTATATTAATTTTATTCAAAACACTATGATTTAAACTGTAAAATTCTAAATTACTTATAGAATGCCTGTTATTAAATGATTTTCTTATTAAATTAAATAAGTTTAGCGAACATACTTGAAGAAACTTGTAAAAATCTTACCTTTGGATTATACTTATAGTACAGTCTGTCTCCTGTGATATAATGTTCGGGAGGGTAGAACTGCATATTTTCAGCTAATGTCTCAACATAATCCGCAGGCTGCGATTCCTCTTCGAATCGAAAACTTGTCTCTTCTATTGTCTAAAAGTAACTTGGAAATATATATTTGTAACACAAAAAGCTAATTTTGTTTAATATTTATGAATCATATAAATTTTCTGTCCAATACACAATATATGTACTAATATGACAGACATATATAAAAGTTATCATTAATACAATTGTTTTGGTGTCTTTCGAGATTACACCTAAATCCATTGGTTATAAAAAATAAGTTCATATTATTTTATCTCTCTACTTTCTGATACATGTATAAAAAGCTTTAAGATCTTACCTTTATCTCTTCGTATATCCTTTTTGATGGTCCTATTTTTCTAAGCATGTTTAAATATGAAAATATTGCTTCCAAAACCTACAAAGAAATAAACATTTTGAAGGCGTCGTAATACGTAACATTTACATTTCTAGCAAATGGTGCATTATACATGAAATGAATTCAATTTATTAGTGTTTCTATTTTCAGTTCTTAACAGCAAGTAAGAACCTGAACTTGAGTTTTCAGGTGTATTTTAAGCACAATTTCAATAAATTTAATCTATCTATGTATCTATTATAAAGAGGTAAAATATGTGAGTTTGGACGTAGGAGATATAAATAAATGGAACTACTAATCTGATTAGAAAAATAATTTAATGAATGATTTCTAAATTTCAATTTTATGATTTGGTAGTGTGTATGGACACCACGTCAATCGACGTGAGATCGAATCCCTGCAATGGGTCTGAGCTCCCGGTGAAAGTAAATATCGTGATGATACCATAGCATGGTGGTAGGGCATTTTCTAATGCCGGTCTGTCTAGCTATCACTCTCAAGTTGAAAATTTGTCGCCAAGCAGGTATAGGTATTCGTATACGTGTGTTCCGACAGCTGTCCTTGAGACCCAGTTTTCCCACTAGACTTAGCGTGTCATCAAAATCAAAATAATCTTTATTCAATTTAGGCCCTAAGAAGGCACTTATGAACGTCAAAACACTACTGCCGGTTCGGAAAACGTCCCTGACATCGAGAAGAACCGGTAAGAAACTCCATCGGGTTTTTTTTTTGTCAACTGTACAAATGTTAATATAACAGGTACAATAATAATAATTTAGTGGATGCACAAAGAGGGAGTCACTTCCAGGCATCACTATCATTCACATAATGATCCACCCTATCCACCTTTTGACAGTAAAACTCGCTTGACATGGTCCTTGAACTTGATCTGACTAATTTATCTCTATTTCTAGTATTAACTTTGTGCTAATTGTGCTGATCTTTGACAAGCTCTAACTTGACTCATTTTGGGTTTCACCACTTAACATCAGGTGAGATTGTAGCCATAACGCTAAACCTAGAGATGATAAAATAAATTGAATTAAATATTGATAGAGTTTCACCTCATCCACATGGTCGAGTCCTTCTTTAGTAAGTACGACCTGAGTCGAGAATAAGCTATACATAGATGTATAATCGATACCGCTCTCCGAGTTGCCAGTGTAGATGCCCAACGCCCAAACCCTGTACAAACGAATATACGATAACAATACGAGTGGAGGTATAAAAAAATAACGATCCTCTTCTTTCCCTTTCCCCACACTAAAGATGGTCAGCACTTTTCTTTCACTTTCACTCTTCTCTATGAGCTGTCATATTAATTAATACTAATACTTTATACGGATACGAGTATAATTCTTCACACAGTCCATCAATGAATTCTTCAGTTTTACTCACCCATAAATTGTTTTGAACTCATACTTAACAATCTTTTAGTTATGTTAAATATTTAAAAATGGTCTAAAGTTATTTTCTATGCAACATCACACTAATGGATATGCAGTATCTCTGAATCTTACTATGAGCCTGGGTGATTTTTTTACTCGGTCTACAAAATTAGGATCCATCTTAGAATTCCATAATAATGTAAAGCTTTAAACATAATTGAGTCCAAACATACAGCTTACATTGACACACATGCAAAAATACAAACAAACTGCGTATTTATTTATGGCCAAGAAAAATAATAACTAAAAATTAAAAAAAAATATATAATAAAAAAACAATGAGAATGCAATAATACCCAAATCAAAAGATAATAACAATAAACATAAGCATTTAAAAAAAAGTATGCAAAAAGATAACAACATTTTTGCCTTTGCTTGGATCGTGATACAATAACATAACATGATAATATTAGGTCCTTACATATGAAATTGGCGTTTTGTTGAACTAGCCACTTTGATTTCAAATATCCGGCGTGTGGATAGAAATTCCAAAATAAAATTTATTTCATATTTAGGCTTGTGTTTTTGTGTTTCGAATTTGGTGATTCATTTGTTTTTGCATCATTTGATTTTTCTTTGACATCGTTATTTTCTCAAATTGGAAAACTTAAAATATTGCGTTATTTACGAATATGAGTTCCACCGTGCCATCGGCGCCGCAGAAACGGCTCGAAGGATTAATGATGTGTATGGGGAAACTAATGTAAAATAAAGCACGGTACATTTTCGGTTTCAACGTTTTCTTTCTAGAAATTTTGACCTACGAAAAAACCACGTGGACGGCCGAAGAACCTAGTTGATAATGAAGAATTAAAGGTAATCGTGGAAGCAGATCCATCGCAAACCACGTCACAGTTAGCGGCAGGCTTCAGAAGCTTCGGCAGGCAGACAAGTGTAAGTGATAAAATAATTTTAATTAACTTCAGACAAATTGGAAAAGTGAAATAGCTCGAGAAATAGGTACCGCATGAATTGACTGAAGCACCTACACAAACACGCATTGAGTACTGCGTTACATTACTCAATCGTCACAATAACGAGGGAATTTTGAATCGTAATGTTACTTGTGACAAAAAATGGATCCTTTACGACAATCGGAAACGTTCATCACAGTGTTTGAATCCAGGAGAACCGGCCAAATCCTGTCCCAAGTGAGACTTGACTCAGAAAAAGGTACTGGTGAGTACCTTTTTGGACTAGTTGGACCATTGGTGGACCAGTGCTAGTATCATATACTCCAGCTTCCTAAAATCAGGCCAGACGATAACAGCAGATCTGTATTGTCAACAACTGCAAACCAAGATAGAAAAGTTAGCCGTTAAACAACCGAGACTGGTCAATCAATCCCTCTAGCCAACTGCTGCTTCAGAACAACGCTAGACCCCATACTTCAGGACACTCGGTTGCTAAATTAGAGGAACTGCGGTTGGGATGTTTCCGACACCCACCATACTCCCCGGAACTGGCTCCAACAGATTACCACTTTTTTTAGAATTTGTACAATTTTTTGCAAGGAAAAAAATTCAATACCGACGAGGCTGTCCAAGCCGCCTTCAAAGATTTTATTAATTCTCACTCCCACATTGTTTCAGCAATGGAATCAACAAACTACCTATAAAATGTCGAAAGTGCATAGATAATAATGGTTATAAACTTAGATTGATTAAACGTATAATTAACAATATTTTTTTCGTTTTCCTGTTTTTATATAAAACGTTAATTTCGTATGTAACGACCTATTATTATTTAACTATTATATTTTCATTTTTTTATTGTTACACAATCTCGACTTTACGTCGGCTCTAATAAATACCCCGTCCCGTAGCCCACAGAAATATAGTATATTACGTACCGAGGGAGAAAAGTAGGACATTCACGCCCGCGCGTATGGTTGTCACCCGAGCCGAAGGCGAGGATGACAATCGCGGGTGGGGATGCCCTACTTTTCTCCCTCGGTGCGTTTACAATTTTTTTCTCCTCCGGGATGAAAAGTTTATATAAAAGTTTATATATTTTATATATAAACACACAGTTGCTAGGTTACCGGGAGATAAAGTAAAGTACGCGCATGCGCACATTTGCCATCTCACCGGGAAAGAATCGGGTACTTTTCTCCCGCGTGACAGGCACTAAAAGTGAACTTTTCATCCCGGAGGAGAAAAAAAAGGTATTTATTAGAGATGAGACAGATATCCGGTAACTATTCGGTACCCGGCCTTGTTTTCACTATCCGGCCAGATACCGAATAGTACTTCAGTATTCGGCCAGATTGAGGATAGTAAAATAAATAAAAAAAAACTAAATTCACAGTTTTTTCTATGTTACCTAGGTAACAAATGGTAATAAATCCGTCACGGTGATTCTCTTTTGGTTTGCCGTGTTACAGGATCAGCCGGTATGTAACCAGCTGACGAGAGGGTTGTAGGTCGGCATGACAACGTCAACCAGCGATGGATTGCCGCTCTCTCGGTGCTATTCTTTATGGATTGTACTGCGCTTACTACCAGGCTCAGTACCGTCACTTCTTCTTCTCATAGATAGAATATTTTTCTAATTTTCGAAGTTAAAACAACACCTTAACAAGATGGTGGCCTTTCTTGTTAAAATTATCCAGGGAGTTTTTGTGGCAAATTAAAATTAACTAAACGATATCACGCAAAATGTCACATATTACGTAATATAGGTCCAATAACGTGTTTATGAATTAAAATTAAAACCACAACATGACAGATCAAGATCCCACCAAAAACATCAACAGTCACATTGCCTTGCTCTATAAAAAAAAAACAATTCCTGTCCGTACTCAAGATACAAACTTGTCGTGAAGCACCCATAAATGAGTTCAGGCTATATTTTGAGAAAGCAGTCATAGTATGCTTAGTGAAAGCTAGCTAAGTAAAGTGTTTTTTTTTTTGCAGACGCATCGTTACATAATTTCAGTTGTCGTAAATATAAAAGAATAATTTAAAAAAAAACATACTTTTTCCGTAAGTAGGAGAGCAGACTTCCTTTGCCTTCGTGTCCAAGTAGATAGGAAATGTACTGATGCGGCTTCGACTCGTATTCCGATATCAAAGATCGCATACACCAAGTCAGATGAACCTATAAAATCGGTTTCTTTTGATAATCTTCTTGATGTCCAGTAGACGAACATTTTCTATTATTGAATGCAATAGGACCATCGCGACACAGACGCGGGTCTAGAGTTTTTAGTTAGGAGAGGGTCATAGATTAGTTTCTCGAAGATTCAACATCATTAATTTTAAAAATAAAAAGGAATCTGATTTTTTTCAATATTTTAAATTATATTTACTTATATTACTTGGCCATACTTATATATTTTTGCAGTAAAGTTACAATGCTCGCTCTGCAATGTTCCGGTCCAAATGGTGTGGTTGGCAACACACACTGGCATAATAATATGCCCTCAGGAATAACTAGTCTATTAATGAGTTCAGTATGAATCAGTTAGTACTCCAATCTTTACAAAGCTTGTTATAAATAGCTATAGTCTGCAGTAATCACTTAACGCAAGCTGGGCTGCATGTCTGTTTGCTTCTTCGAATTATAAAAAAAATAACCATGTGGATTAATACAATAATTAATAATAGTTTATTACTTAACTATTTTATTTATTGAAATATAGCAACACGAACAGAAAGCATAGTGCATTATTAGTTCCACACTAATCACAGTAATGCATTTACAACCAATGATACAATATGTTTTCTGTTAATCCCCATAGTTAAATGAATAAGATGACATCGTTCAATAACTACACCAAAAATTTTTTTTATACATTTCGAAGAAAACAGCAAAAATGTTAATTAAGTTAATGTTAATAACAGACAGCGACTATGAAGGGAAAATTCCCAAAAAATCCTGGAAATATTGGGAACATCCAACTGGCTGCAATGTACAGTGTAAAAAACCTGTCATAATAGCTAGTTTTGCCTTTTTTCAAAGCAGTATTATGGAAGCATTTAACACAATCGGACAGTCCTGCGTGACAGTTTTCAAACTACTCACCTCAGTGGTATCACCAACCGGTTTCACGTAGTAAATCTGTCTGAACTCTGGCGTCACAGCTTCAGATCTGAACGCGAATTCACTGAAATCTTCTGGAGGCAATTTATTCGTTGGAACTCGACCAAACGTGTTTATCACATACTGCTCCAACGCTCCGAGATCCATACGAGCCTGGAAATATAAAACTTTTGCTAATGCTATCCAGAGTTAATCATTTATCTTTCTTTCATTTTTACTGGCTTGTAAATATCTGCTTACTAAATACATTTTTTGGAGTTTACTCCTTAAAAATCGATTTACATAATATAAGAACCCCGATATGGAAATTTTATGAGGATCGAAGTTTATAAAAGCGTTAACAAAAATCGTTACATTTTTCTGCGCACCTTTCACTATGGAACTATGTATGTGTAGACATACATACATCAGCTTGCTTTTAGATAAATCATTAACCACTCAATCAGTCGGTCAGACAGTCAATCAAACAGTCAATCAATCACCTCTTTGCCTATTGTATATTCATTCATTAAATTATAATCATAATTAAGGAGTAAACTCTAGTTGTGCGTCGGAGCTAACACACACTATTTCTTTTCCTTTGTTGGCTTAATACAAACTTATTAAATATTAAACGACTTCCGTTATCAATCGGTGTATACGATTTGAATTATATTGTAGCGGAAGTTGTGTATAGTTTTGCTAAACAGAAATAGTATTATAAAAGGATTAGGTGAATCATGTTAAAATCAGTATCAAACAAGGAATAAAAGTGTAAATCCATTACGCTGTTTCTCTGATACTTTTTAAGCCTATGGTTTTATGCTTCTTACACTTCTACTGCAAAATAAACATCAACATTACAATCGAAAAAGAACGACGACCACCGAGGGATCGGTACTACATCGACGTCAGCATGCAACCTTTTCGGTAGCTAGATATACTGGCTGATCCCGAAACGTTACAAACCAGAAGAGAGTCACTGTATACCATTTCCATTTCTTTATTTTCTCGATGACAGCTCCTGTGAAAACTTGAACGAGCGTCTTTTTTACATTATGTGTGCATTATTTTATAAAAATATGACGTTTACATACGTACAAGGTTATACCAGAGTCGGAGAAACTGACAATGACACGAAATAATTATAACGAGAGGTAATCTTTATTTATTTATTTTAATCAAAATCTGATGAATCGTCACTACTTATTTCATATTAGAATTGTCATCGAAAAATAAAGAAATAGAAATGGTATAATTGGTTTATCACGATTTGCATGTTGTACATATTATGTATGATGGCCGCGGTCTAGTCTGATACAAGTTGACTTATTACTGACTTTACTCAATGGTGCGTAAGGTACAGTCCAAGAAGTGTGATGATCACAGAAAATTTATGAATGACTAGAGCTATAACAAGTCTGTGTATCGTGTATATTATTACAGTCCTTAACACCTCGTCCCGCGCTTTTAGTTTAACATTCGACATATAAGGCTAGCTACTCTAAAAGCCGCAGCGGCTTCAGGGCCCCTAAGGCTAACAGTATAGTCAGTTCTAAAAAAAGTCTTATGATATAACCTTTTACACACAAAAATAGTTCAACACTTTTGAGAAATAATATATAGAGATTTGTGTTTTATCATACACAAATACCTACGTGGTTTTATAATCATGCATGAATAAATAAATTGTGACTACGATATTTAAAATAAACAGTAATAACAGTTAATAGTTTATGGCAATCTAGTATATTAATTCACGTGTACGGATACGTAATTACAAACTCCAGCTTCCTAAAATCAGGCCAGACGATAACAGCAGATCTGTATTGTCAACAACTGCAAACCAAGATAGAAAAGTTAGCCGTTAAACAACCGAGACTGGTCAATCAATCCCTCTAGCCAACTGCTGCTTCAGAACAACGCTAGACCCCATACTTCAGGACACTCGGTTGCTAAATTAGAGGAACTGCGGTTGGGATGTTTCCGACACCCACCATACTCCCCGGAACTGGCTCCAACAGATTACCACTTTTTTTAGAATTTGTACAATTTTTTGCAAGGAAAAAAATTCAATACCGACGAGGCTGTCCAAGCCGCCTTCAAAGATTTTATTAATTCTCACTCCCACATTGTTTCAGCAATGGAATCAACAAACTACCTATAAAATGTCGAAAGTGCATAGATAATAATGGTTATAAACTTAGATTGATTAAACGTATAATTACACAATATTTTTTTCGTTTTCCTGTTTTTATATAAAACGTTAATTTCGTATGTAACGACCTATTATTATTTAACTATTATATTTTCATTTTTTTATTGTTACACAATCTCGACTTTACGTCGGCTCTAATAAATACCCCGTCCCGTAGCCCACAGAAATATAGTATATTACGTACCGAGGGAGAAAAGTAGGACATTCACGCCCGCGCGTATGGTTGTCACCCGAGCCGAAGGCGAGGATGACAATCGCGGGTGGGGATGCCCTACTTTTCTCCCTCGGTGCGTTTACAATTTTTTTCTCCTCCGGGATGAAAAGTTTATATAAAAGTTTATATATTTTATATATAAACACACAGTTGCTAGGTTACCGGGAGATAAAGTAAAGTACGCGCATGCGCACATTTGCCATCTCACCGGGAAAGAATCGGGTACTTTTCTCCCGCGTGACAGGCACTAAAAGTGAACTTTTCATCCCGGAGGAGAAAAAAAAGGTATTTATTAGAGATGAGACAGATATCCGGTAACTATTCGGTACCCGGCCTTGTTTTCACTATCCGGCCAGATACCGAATAGTACTTCAGTATTCGGCCAGATTGAGGATAGTAAAATAAATAAAAAAAAACTAAATTCACAGTTTTTTCTATGTTACCTAGGTAACAAATGGTAATAAATCCGTCACGGTGATTCTCTTTTGGTTTGCCGTGTTACAGGATCAGCCGGTATGTAACCAGCTGACGAGAGGGTTGTAGGTCGGCATGACAACGTCAACCAGCGATGGATTGCCGCTCTCTCGGTGCTATTCTTTATGGATTGTACTGCGCTTACTACCAGGCTCAGTACCGTCACTTCTTCTTCTCATAGATAGAATATTTTTCTAATTTTCGAAGTTAAAACAACACCTTAACAAGATGGTGGCCTTTCTTGTTAAAATTATCCAGGGAGTTTTTGTGGCAAATTAAAATTAACTAAACGATATCACGCAAAATGTCACATATTACGTAATATAGGTCCAATAACGTGTTTATGAATTAAAATTAAAACCACAACATGACAGATCAAGATCCCACCAAAAACATCAACAGTCACATTGCCTTGCTCTATAAAAAAAAAACAATTCCTGTCCGTACTCAAGATACAAACTTGTCGTGAAGCACCCATAAATGAGTTCAGGCTATATTTTGAGAAAGCAGTCATAGTATGCTTAGTGAAAGCTAGCTAAGTAAAGTGTTTTTTTTTTTGCAGACGCATCGTTACATAATTTCAGTTGTCGTAAATATAAAAGAATAATTTAAAAAAAAAACATACTTTTTCCGTAAGTAGGAGAGCAGACTTCCTTTGCCTTCGTGTCCAAGTAGATAGGAAATGTACTGATGCGGCTTCGACTCGTATTCCGATATCAAAGATCGCATACACCAAGTCAGATGAACCTATAAAATCGGTTTCTTTTGATAATCTTCTTGATGTCCAGTAGACGAACATTTTCTATTATTGAATGCAATAGGACCATCGCGACACAGACGCGGGTCTAGAGTTTTTAGTTAGGAGAGGGTCATAGATTAGTTTCTCGAAGATTCAACATCATTAATTTTAAAAATAAAAAGGAATCTGATTTTTTTCAATATTTTAAATTATATTTACTTATATTACTTGGCCATACTTATATATTTTTGCAGTAAAGTTACAATGCTCGCTCTGCAATGTTCCGGTCCAAATGGTGTGGTTGGCAACACACACTGGCATAATAATATGCCCTCAGGAATAACTAGTCTATTAATGAGTTCAGTATGAATCAGTTAGTACTCCAATCTTTACAAAGCTTGTTATAAATAGCTATAGTCTGCAGTAATCACTTAACGCAAGCTGGGCTGCATGTCTGTTTGCTTCTTCGAATTATAAAAAAAATAACCATGTGGATTAATACAATAATTAATAATAGTTTATTACTTAACTATTTTATTTATTGAAATATAGCAACACGAACAGAAAGCATAGTGCATTATTAGTTCCACACTAATCACAGTAATGCATTTACAACCAATGATACAATATGTTTTCTGTTAATCCCCATAGTTAAATGAATAAGATGACATCGTTCAATAACTACACCAAAAATTTTTTTTATACATTTCGAAGAAAACAGCAAAAATGTTAATTAAGTTAATGTTAATAACAGACAGCGACTATAAGGGAAAATTCCCAAAAAATCATGAATTAAGGAGTAAACTCTAGTTGTGCGTCGGAGCTAACACACACTATTTCTTTTCCTTTGTTGGCTTAATACAAACTTATTAAATATTAAACGACTTCCGTTATCAATCGGTGTATACGATTTGAATTATATTGTAGCGGAAGTTGTGTATAGTTTTGCTAAACAGAAATAGTATTATAAAAGGATTAGGTGAATCATGTTAAAATCAGTATCAAACAAGGAATAAAAGTGTAAATCCATTACGCTGTTTCTCTGATACTTTTTAAGCCTATGGTTTTATGCTTCTTACACTTCTACTGCAAAATAAACATCAACATTACAATCGAAAAAGAACGACGACCACCGAGGGATCGGTACTACATCGACGTCAGCATGCAACCTTTTCGGTAGCTAGATATACTGGCTGATCCCGAAACGTTACAAACCAGAAGAGAGTCACTGTATACCATTTCCATTTCTTTATTTTCTCGATGACAGCTCCTGTGAAAACTTGAACGAGCGTCTTTTTTACATTATGTGTGCATTATTTTATAAAAATATGACGTTTACATACGTACAAGGTTATACCAGAGTCGGAGAAACTGACAATGACACGAAATAATTATAACGAGAGGTAATCTTTATTTATTTATTTTAATCAAAATCTGATGAATCGTCACTACTTATTTCATATTAGAATTGTCATCGAAAAATAAAGAAATAGAAATGGTATAATTGGTTTATCACGATTTGCATGTTGTACATATTATGTATGATGGCCGCGGTCTAGTCTGATACAAGTTGACTTATTACTGACTTTACTCAATGGTGCGTAAGGTACAGTCCAAGAAGTGTGATGATCACAGAAAATTTATGAATGACTAGAGCTATAACAAGTCTGTGTATCGTGTATATTATATACAGTCCTTAACACCTCGTCCGCGCTTTTAGTTTAACATTCGACATATAAGGCTAGCTACTCTAAAAGCCGCAGCGGCTTCAGGGCCCCTAAGGCTAACAGTATAGTCAGTTCTAAAAAAAGTCTTATGATATAACCTTTTACACACAAAAATAGTTCAACACTTTTGAGAAATAATATATAGAGATTTGTGTTTTATCATACACAAATACCTACGTGGTTTTATAATCATGCATGAATAAATAAATTGTGACTACGATATTTAAAATAAACAGTAATAACAGTTAATAGTTTATGGCAATCTAGTATATTAATTCACGTGTACGGATACGTAATTACAAACTCACATAATGAGTAATAGACGTTCACGTGAACCGAGAACAATAGAATGAAATATAACTATATTATTATATTACACCAATGACAAGCCAGATTTAATAATATGCCGACTTCATTGTAGGTATGAATTTCCTATTCATCAACGCGAAAACAAACACATGCATGTGTTTTCCTACTACCTACCTGACAAATATGCTGTGATGATTATTTACGAAACACCATGAATTGAAAATCACTAATGTCAAACTTGATTTTATTGAAATATTTTGTGTTATTAATCGTACCCGATAATTTATTATTATCGTTACATAATTTACGAAATTATAATGGAGAATAAAATAAAAAAAAAACTATGAACGCTTCAGTTGGCCCACGAGAGACGCGTTTTTGTCTTCCTTATTCGGTTTTCACTCTTGAAGAGAAAGTATTTTCAGAAAAACTTATCAATAGGAATTTCAACTCGATTGGTAACATCACCATTATAGAAAAAAAACTAGCAACACGCACTTTAGTACTTACTACCCGTGCGCAATAAGTTGAGACCTGGGGGCGGTGACGCCACAGACGCATGGTTGTACTGTGCACAAAAAAATATCACAACAAGTTTCCACCCGCGACTTCGTCTCTGCTATTTTTTTAAATGTAGCTAGTGTTGTACTCGGAACAATGCCGCCTTATATTTATTATTTAACGAAACAGTATCAAATAAGATTATAAAATCGGAGCGCGTCGTCGTTGCGTGACGTAAGCCAGTACGAGACTAAGATGTTAAAAAAATGGCGTCGCCTACAGTACAACACGGGAGCTTGAGGGTAAGTTACAGGGGTAACGGGTGGAGGTTGCATTCCAGGCGAGTCTCAACTTATCGCGCACGGGTAGTATAAAATTTACAAATTCCGGCCTCCTGATTTGAAATGGCTTCAAAATGGGAAAATCGTATTGTGTATCAAGCCGTACCAAACATAATGTTCATTTGCAATTTTAAAACCGATATTTTTTACCATCGCTTTCGCATCGAAATACGTAATTAGGTTCCAGCCGGTTCCGTTTCATAACATTACTATTTAATATAAGTCTGAGAATCGCGTCTAAGTGATTATAGAATCCGCATTAGCTTGCGTGCGAGTCGATACGGTGAGGTTACGGAGTTGACAAGTGAGTGCATATATATGGAACTTCATACAAAATCCCAACCGCACGAGGCGATGCGGTGCTGGTCGGGTGCCGGGTTCATAGATGAGTGACGACCTTAAATGCATAACAGTTACCTGTACAGCGACGGTCATTCTGTTCGCACTGTAATGCCTCTTTCTGAACTCATGGGCGGCGCGATGTAGTTTCTCATCGTCGTCAATGTCATCGCGGAGGCTGCGCAAGTTGCCCCATGTGAAAGTACGTGCCGGGTGACCTTCGGGGAACAAACTTGACAGGAGCTGATCTTTTCGGTTCGAGTCTGAAGGAGACGCTATCGCGAACTCTGCGAGAGACATATTAAATACACATAACTAGCTATCTTGATATACCCTTTCCGATAGTTATGTCTCGGACAAAACGCCACGTACCGGAATCCTAACATAGCTCGGATCATATCGGCTCGATAAAATAAATATATTATGTGAATATGTGCTCAACCTGAATCAAAACATGTTATGCCGACCTTACTTAGATGGGATAAGGGCAAGAAGTTTTCCTTCATTGATTCGAACTCGCGACCCAACCATGTCATAATCTAGAGTCTGCGTTCTAAGAGGCTAACAATAAGCCACTTTAAAACGTTCATAGCAGAATAGTTTATGTATACAATGTTAACATTAATATATCTTTAAAAATATTTACCAGATTCGATAGCCTCTCTCTCCCTCTGCATAGCTTCTTTCATCATAAGAGGGCTCACGAAGAACTGACTGAACATGTCCATAGCGTGGGGCAGATGTTTCTCTTGTATCTCGAAGTAAAACGTTGTCACCTCACAGTCAGTCGATGCATTATCGGAACCACCCTTTTTCTGATAATTGGATGTTCTATTAATTATATTACGAATCTTAACCTATTCTCACGCTTAAAGCTAAAAAGAATAGTCACATCTATATGGACTGGTACCGTTTGTTTGTAGGAACGTGTGTGAAATTAACATGCATAATATGGCATATAAGTTTTTGTGCCTTTACTGTCGGTTGTCCCCATGCCTAATTCATAAGCATAAGAAATTTAGGGCCGGTTAATCAATCCTTAGATAAAATGTAAGATAACTAGAGAGAAGACAATGGAGTAAAGTTATCCGACTCTTTATCAGTTTCATAAGTAGTTATCTTTTTTTTAATCGTTTTTTATTCCAAGTATAACTAGCAGACCGATAATACGACATTTAGCGCCGCCTACTTCTAGGAGGTGAAACAAATTTATTGTATAAATAAACGCCAGAGCAGGACAAACATTTCAATTTTAAGACATCAAAAATTCACTGTCTGCTATGTTTTCTTACCGACTGGTAATTGTGTAAATATAAAAACAAAAAGTAGGAATGGTGCGGCAAACCCTACAGGAGCCAAATAACTCTGTGATGTGTTCCAATCAAAATTACACCAAAAGCTCCACAGCTCACTGACTCTGCGGCTAAATAAATCATTTGTCGGTCCATTTAATTGGCAATCAGAGACAATCTATTAAAAAGTGGCCGATAAACTCATGCGGTCTACGTATCCTTACCACCTCAAACCCAACAGCTTGAGCATCAGAACTGAGGGATGAAAGTAGCCCTCAGTTTTAAACCTCGATAAGCGAATCAAATGTATAGCAAAATAATGCATTTTTAATTCATATGTAAAATAGTTTCATTTTAATTATACAAAAATGAATCATTTGAGAATGATGTAAATATTTCCGATACCCACCCCACACAGCTGTTGACGTAAATGCAAAAGTACTATATAGTTATAAGTTATAGAACACTGGTTTATTAAATCTACTTACCTTGTTGTAAACCAGTAAATATTAAAACATTCAACACAATAATTAAGGAAAACAATATTATCGTAATTTCGTTCCACGTCAACGTATTTGCAAATTTTATTTACGGTTTAATACCACTTACAACGGTCATAACTAATTACTAATTATTCATGCTAATAAATGGTTTACAATCACCTTTAATGAGTTTAGGTTTCATAAACATGCCTATTATAGCCATTTTTTTTAAAGTAAAGGTCACATAGTTTAGCAACCCGTCTGTTTGGTGGCCCGGCTTGGTGGTGGTTCTTGCTTTTCTATTATTTAATTCAAATATATTCTCAGACTTATGAAAATTACCTTAATAAAAGCGTCAAATTCATTCTCCTTGGGATACTTTTCGCTGCCCATAAACACCATGTGCTCGACAAAATGCGCCAATCCTTGTATATCTGGTGGATCACTATAACTACCCACCCCAACACATAACGCACATGCCGCCTGCAACAAACAAAATGAACAATTGCCGTCATGAGAAAAATAAATTTAAATGTAAATAAAAATAATGTATGGAATTATGAACAATTCCGCATTTTGTATAATTCTTAATTGACCCTTTAAAATAACCAATCTACAAGACAATTTTTTTAACAGAAAGACTTTATCAAGAAACAATTTCAATCATTTGAAGAGTTCCCTTGTGTATCTTCGAAGTTGTAGGTCCAATGTCAATGATATTAAAATGGGACCCATAAACAAAAAATAATCATCCAAATCGGTTCATAAACAAAGAGTATATGGCCGAACATCCATAAAAAAGAATATTCATTCGAATTGAGTAACCTCCCGTTTTTTGTTGTAGTCGGTTAAAAACTAACACTTATTCTGTAGATAAAATATAATATTTGGTGATAATTGGCCACCCTATTAAACACATTAACTATTTTAAAAAGTTTACTATATCGGGCCTATTTAGCGTTTTAACAACTCTGTGTGCCTTCGAATCTATTGACTTTAGATAAACGTGATATTGACTATAATTATATATTTAAAAAAAAACATATGTATTAAAGTCGCTCTGACAGTATTTGATTGTTAAGTAAGTCATGGGCATTGACCGTGAACCTAGCCTATGTATTTCCATGGCGTTCGAGATCGAAACAAGTTTTAACAAAAAACGGATTGCATCAACGAATTTTGATTGAATACAAACGACGTGTAACAACGGTCCAATGAGGCAACATTTCGGATCAAGGTTTTCAATGCAATTCTAAAACAACTACAGGACATACAACGAGTATTTGTATTATTGTATTAATGTAATGTATTAATGCCATACAGACATTTTGATTCAAAGGAAATTTGTTTGAATTAAGCACCTACATACATTACCGTAATGTAGTTATTACCCATAGAATTAAAGCACTCTATGATATAACCAATATAATTTATTCAACTTTCATGTAATATTATGTCTGAAGTGAAAGTTTGAGAGAAATCTTGTCATCTTACGAAACGATATCGCTACCGAACATAACTTTGGTCTCATAATTTCAATTAATTTCGACTCGCTAATATTATTTTATACTTATTTATAACTAGCTATGCCCGCGGCTTCTCTCGCGTGGACTACAGAAGAACGCGTAATGCTTATAAAAATCGTAGTTTCTTAAAACTTAATAACTTTTTATTGAATGAAGTATCGTGATTTTTTTAATATGGGTACCAAGATTCTAAGGAGTAAAAAAAATTCAAGTTGATCAAAATCTATCCAGTAGTTTTTACAAAGGCAATCTTCGAACATTTTATTTTTATAGAAGACATGTTTTGTTATAGATTATTCTTTTTAACTAATACATATTAGCAGCGATAATATTTAAAATTTATATTGATTGATCATTGTATTTAATACTTCCATTCGCAAAGGCAGGTAATACCTATTAGAAAGTCGTTAAGGATGGAGATTAAACTTAACTTAACACAGTAAGAATATAATAGCGTAAAAAATTGGCTAAGCGAGAGTCTGCGCTAAGGGATTGCGCTCTTTTACCTTGAAAGAAATTCAAGACAAGGTAATTGTGAATAATTAATATAATACAATAGGTATTTTAAAGGAAATATATTCCAATTAATTCTTAAAATATTTGCCAATCAATCTGTTATTATTTAAAAGTATTGTAAATCAAAGTGGATCTATTCTCTTATTAAATACATCATTGTTAAAAGTTACTGTTATAGTTTATTACACGCTAATGAAAACAAATTGAAATTATAATGTTTGATGATAAGGAACTTATGCAAATAAAGAAGTAAACAATATTTTCTCGTAATGTGCAACGGGCATTGTTTTTTTTATTAATTTCCTATTTGTAAACAAGTATTGACTAAACACCTATGTGTTTAGTCAATACTTCCCAATACTACTGTAAGTAACAATACATATATTTCGATTTATATAGTATATATTTCAAATAAATAATTAATTATTGGTATAGCAAGACAGGTATTAAAACAATTTTTACGTTATAAAAGAAAGTAAACTTTTTCTGTTTATGAAATCTAACTGCTTCACAATGGTACTTATCTACAACTTTTTTTTACAACAACATTTAAGCGTTCTTTTTTGCAACATTTAAAATATCTTACAAATTGAGATCAAGTGCGTACCGTATCGAATGAAAGCTCGATAAACAACATCTTGCATCGCTTTCTAGTTATTTTCTCATATGTGTTCTTGACTAATCTAAATATATTGCGTTTGGTGCTAGTACCCTGTCGAAAGCAGTTAGATTAGTTATGAATGTATTATTGGCTGCAATAGACTGTGCATATTGACTTGTTGTGATGAAAAAGATGGAAAGAGAGACGAATATTAAGATGGATGTGAGGTGTAATTAGAATGGATAAGATTAGGAATGAGTTCATCAGAGGAAGTATGAAAATATCACCAGTGACGGAAAGGTGTAATACGAGTAAGTTAGCGTTGTACAGGCTTGTCATCGCATGGCGTAGATTAGGCCTAAAAAAATAGATATTTAGTATCAAAGGAATATTCGATTTTATTCTATAGTTTTATAACTATATAAAATAAATATAGCTTGATAATGAATTTCCTAAACAGTTAACAAATTGTGAAGTTCTGTTTCATAAACTGCTCTGGTTGTCGTATGTCAATCTACAGTGACGTCATGGTCTTTTCAATATTCAGGTAATAGTGTTTCAATGTCTGCATTGTGAATCACTACAACTGTCAATTACATACCTACCACTGTTATAAAGAGGTAAAGTTTGTTTTTTTGTTTGTAGGAGGTTATCTCTAGAACAACTCATTCGATTTGGAAAATCCTTTCATTCATGGAAAACTATGTCTCTCGCCTGAGTGACATAAGTGTTAAATATTTGTTGATATGACTATTGTAACCGTACTATTGACCCGCACTATTGGCGTGGCGCGATAGCAACAGGTGTGTTGTTATTGTTACCGCACACTGCGCACACATTATATAAGCCGGCCTAAAGATAATTCTCGCTTGAATTATCGGGCCAGTAGTAGTCCGTGATTTTTTAATACGTGACTGAGAGTCTATTATACGTAGAGTATAAAGTAAAATAAAATATATAGTTAACATAACATAAAAATGAAAATATGCGACCACAGAGGACACAGTTTAAAACTTTTAAGACTATTAACTAGCAGCAAGCCACGTCAGCATTTTTTATCCAACCGAGTGGTAGATGAATGGAACGAGCTGCCGCAGCATATTATAAGTGCCCGCTCTGTGTGCTCTTTTAAAAATCAACTAGATAAACACTTGGCTAATTCAATAGTGCACTCAATAATACAAAATAGAATACACGTATTAGCCTAAGGCTGTTAGTGTATAACGTATAACTAATAATAATAAAAATTTCCGGTTGTTCTCATCTTGCTAACGGCGAGTTCCTACTTGCAGGGACATTATCAAGTAGCTCGAATTATACACCAGAAACTTGCTCTTAAATATGGTCTTGTAAGTTTTGAGGTGCCCTACTATAAATACGCTCCAACACCAGTTCTTGATAACGGTCATGTTGTGCTTTACTGGGGTCGGTCTATCATCACAGACAGGACTATTGAAGCCAATAAACCTGACATCGTGCTGTTGGATAGGTCCGTCCGTCGGGCAATTCGTGTTGATGTCATCATACCCCATGATGAGAACCTCGTGAAAGCTGAAAAAGATAAACTTTCACCGCCATGTGGGATGTGGACTCAGCAATAACTGTCCCGATAGTCGTATCAGTGAATGGTCTGATAGCGAAAAGTTTCGACTACCATCTTAGGAAGCCCTCGCTTGGCTGTTGGATCAAGGGAAAGATACAGAAGGCAGTTCTTCTGGACACGACGCGAATTGTGAAGAAGTTCTTCTCTCTGGAGCCCTAGCCACCGGTAGCTTGGGTCTTCACCCCGCTACTGGCGATGAACTGTTTTTTTATGTTTTTTATTTGAGAAAAGTATTTTATATAGATATTATTGTAAAAAAATATGTAAATAATTAAATAAACGAAACAATAATAATATAATTTATTCCTTTTAAATATAATGTTATTTATGTTGTGTGTAATAACAAAACTTTTTTAAATTCATAAATATTTCAATACCTTTATTACCCTAATAGCTGTGTAACCGTGGGTTTCACGTGTTAATTTTATATGACAAACATTGCCAATGCACCCGTGTAGGCAATTTTTTATATTGGTATGTAAAACTATACACATTTTTACCAGGAATTCATTATTTTTCAAATTATAATATAGCTTCTAGTTTATCCATTACAAACAAAAAATCAAATCTTTTCTCTTTATAATATTGGTATAGAATATAATAAAAGTTATTTCGACTAACGTGATACAACTCCTACTTCAAACAATAGTTGCAGTACATGGCGAATATGATTTGAGTTATGAAATGATTAATTTCTCATTGTCTAAATAATTTTTTTTTTTTCAATTGTTGTCATATAACATTATAATTTTTTTTCGTGGTTGGACACAATCTATACTTAATACATACAATATATAATTAATATATACTCTGGAACTACCAGTCGGATTCGAAAAAATATTTTTGTATATGATATCAGATACACGAGGAATAGTATAGGCTATCTAACATTAGGCTACAACTCTCAGCTAGCCTTAAATATTAATATTTGTTAAGTAAGTCGAAGTGGAAATATTCTCGAACTGCTTTATCCGCGTGCGCTGGCGTAATGGTTGTGTTAATGGTTATTGTTACGTATAATATGATTAATGATTAATGATACGTTAATGATAAATACAATGTTCTACAAATATATTGGTTCTTAGTTTAATTAACAAAATTCAGGGAGAGCATAGGCCTCTATAATAAGGCATTTTGTGACAAAAATTCATTGAAAATTAAAAATTAATTTATGAACATTATTTTCAGGCATGACATATTAATCCTTACGAACAAAAGCTACTTCATCATAAAGATAATTTTATGAAGTCAAACTTTACCCTTTAAAGCATGTTAATTAGACACTCTTTAGGAGATATATAATGGAATAATTTCTAGGTACTTGCGGAGAAGTGAAAACAATTATGATAGTCGGCAATACAGGTACGTTGGCGGCGAGGCACGCTACGTGGTATTTGTCGGATAAAATTAACACGGGTAAATCCGTGAGGCACAGGTATTAATTATTATATTATAAATAAGAAAAGCGTGTTGTCTTACGGCCGTTTTCAATAACATATCTGAGTTTACTATGCCGGATTAGTACATATTTGTAATAAGTACTACCTTTAATTTAAGATAGATATCGGCTTCCCTCTTATCTATTCCAGTTATAGGATCATCATCATCATCATTTCAGCCGCAGGACGTCCACTGCTGAACATAGGCCTCCCCCGTAGATCTCCAGAGCGACCGATCTTGTGCGGCCTGCACCCAACGGCTCCCAGCGACCTTTATTATGTCGTCTTTCCATCTAGTGGGGGGGGGGGGGGCCGTCCTACGCTGCGCTTTCCGGTGCGTGGTCTCCACTCGAGAACCTTTCTGCCCCAATGGCCGTCAGTTCTCCGAACTATGTGCCCCGCCCACTGCCACTTCAACTTGCTAATCCTTTTCGCTATGTCGGTTACCTTAGTTTGTCTACGGATCTCCTCATTTCTGATTTGATCTCGTAGAGAAACACCAAGCATAGCCCTCTCCATAGCTCGCTGAGCGACCTTGAGCTTTCTTATGAGGCCCACAGTGAGCGACCACGTCTCTGCCGTATGTCATCACTGGCAACACACACTGGTCAAAGACTTTCGTCTTGAGGCACTGAGGTATTTTGGACGAGAAAACGTCGCGCAGTTTCCCGAACGCTGCCCAGCCGAGTTGGATTCGTCGACTGACCTCTTTTTCAAAGTTGGACCTACCTAACTGGACTGTTTGTCCCAGGTAGACATATTCTTCAACAACTTCTAGACAAGAGTTCCCAACTGATACTGGGGTGGACACCACATGGACATTCGATATGATTTTCGTCTTGTCCATGTTCATTTTAAGGCCCACCTGTTGAGAAACTTTGTCGAGGCCATCGAGCATTGTGCCAAGATCTTCCAGCGATTCTGCCATGACTACGATGTCATCAGCAAATCGAAGGTGAGTGATGTACTCGCCATTGACATTGATGCCGAGTCCTTGCCATTCCAGGAGCTTGAAGGCGTCCTCTAGAGCGGCGGTAAACAGTTTCGGAGATATTACGTCTTCCTGTCTAACGCCTCTTCTCAAAGGAATTGCCTTCGTGCACTGCTCCTGTACTCGGACCGACATGGTGGCGTTCTTGTACAAGCACTTCAACACTTCGATATATCGATAGTCAATACGGCACCGCTGGAGAGACTGCAATACTGCCCAGGTTTCGACCGAATCAAAGGCTTTTTCGTAGTCCACAAACGCTAAGCATAAAGGCAGATTATACTCCTCAGTCTTCTGTATAATCTGCCGCAGCGTATAGATGTGGTCTACAGTGATAAATCCTTTTCGGAAACCGGCTTGTTCGGGAGGCTGGAAGGTTATAGGATATGGATATATATTATGTAGATACGAAAAACTATTCTTTGATAGGTTATTGAAAAAAAAGTAAGGCAAAAGGTTATATGTATTTGTATCTTTAGTAACTGAAACAACGGATAGATAATTTATTGAATACGACCATTAATTATTATTAAAGTTGTAATTCCTAATCTGTACCAGGTAATAACAATTTTCATTTTATGTTGATATTTGCTAGAATCTATCTATTAACATTTTATTGACTAAGAAGTTTTTGTGTCACTACAATATTTTAAAAATCTGTTGTTTTAATTCATTGTGATTCTACGATTTCATATTGTTCCAATGAGCACACTGTATTATGTATTAGGGGCCAGTGATTTGTACTCATTACTATTTTAAAATTTTTAGTTATAATTTGATAAATCGAACTAACTTATTGTTCAGTAATCTGCAAAACGAACTAAGTTACTATGAACAGATTTTTTAGGAGTAAAAAATTTTTTTTAATACAGTATGCTTTTTTTATTTATTGTATGCGTATCGTGGTGTTATATTGTTAGTAAAATCTATATAATTTTATGCAAATCAATCCTGAATATGGACGTAATGTGAAAAAATACTATAAATATAATAATTTGCAATGAATAATTTTGAGCCAGAGACTTTTTGACATAGAACATATTGCAAAATCACTGACAATATTATAACTACGATTTTTGACCTTATCATACACAATTTATAAAAATAAATTAGTATTGGTGCAAATAAGGTAGAAATTGAAAAATAAAGAAAAGTAAAATCACAAAAATTAGAATAACAGGAAAGATTGAACAGCTTGAAGTTTCTGACTTAGTTTTAGTTCTTTTGATTTTATTAATGGCACTAGATTGTAGCCTAATTAATAGTGAAGAGCAACCACACAAAAAAAAAAATATATACAAAAAAGAAATCATCTGAAATTTCATTTTAAACAGTGGCTGTCAACCTCTGTGTAAATTACCCTTTTTAATAAAAACTTTATTAACTGTTATTTAAAAAAGTAACTGCTATTCTAATAACTCCACTAATAGTAAAAAATATGTAATCACTACAAGAAACCAAGCTTGAAATCATAGGTCAAGGTTTATTTGAATGACTCTTTCAATGTAATTCTAACCGACAACAAATTAACACAAAAAGATCAATATAAAAACACACAGTTTATTGTTTGAAATAAGTAAATGTGATGACTATATTTTACTGAACTCCATACTAGAATAATTCTAATTTATTTAATTACTTAGGTTGCCAACAGAGTAGACATCCACACATTATCATTGAATAAAAATTATGCAGTACAATATTTTCATTAAATATGACCCTAATTATAGCCAATGATGGCATACACAATAAATGCTTTTTACATTGTATATCTTTAATAATTTAAATACATATACAAACAGCTATATAAAATAAAAACAATCACAAGCAAATACAAATAATATTTAAAGTACACAATATTTTTTTCTTGTCTCACAAAAAAGAATATGCTCTCTTAATTTTAATAATGGTATTACAGAAAATATCAACCTCATTTGTATTACTCTTGGAAGCAACATTGTAATGTCTCATGAGTCTATTTAATGGTGAAAAGTAACCCAGATTTGTACAACATTGTTTTGATTAGGTTTGAATGACTTTCTCTTTAATAAAAATTTCCCATTAACTTTATATTATCAATTACATAGGCCCAAAATATTCTGAGTAGAAATTACATAGCCCTTTGCATTAAGTATAATATTGAAAATTTTTGACATTCTGTCTCACAGGTTAGATCTAAACAGAAAAAAATATAAAGAATTCTTTTACCAGGTGTTCAATATAAACACATATAAGTGAGGCTTAACTCTTGTAAAAAGGTTTATTTTATAAGTAATATTAAATAAAAAATGTTCTATATGCTCTACTGAGAAAGTTTAATGTTTTATAAATTGTGCAAATACCAGAGGAAAAACTCAGCCTTAATCATCATAACAGCCCATAATATATATGCAATTTCTAAAAATATGAAACCTATAATTTTGTATTTTTCTATTACATGGTAATTAATTCTTGAAGCAAGAATGTAAAATTTATCAAGTATTCAGGTTTTGTGTTGTTGGTGTTTTTTTTCAACTATAATAATACTATTTAATAAATGAGTCAATGTACATATAAATTTCTTTTTAAGTAAAGGTTTAAAGCTAGGTATTTGATAAATATTTCACATCTCTTACTAATGTGATTGATTATTTATAAGTGTGATTTATGTTGCATGTTAAATATTCAATAATATCTTTTTCTAATAACCTTATTATATAACTGGATTTAAAATCTATACAATTTACTCA
Source organism: Saturnia japonica (assembly GCA_033032175.1). Lineage (NCBI taxonomy): Eukaryota > Metazoa > Arthropoda > Insecta > Lepidoptera > Saturniidae > Saturnia > Saturnia japonica. The sequence continues at coordinate 8,632,537 of CM065324.1, read as the reverse complement.
AAAAATCATTTATTTTTATAGGGCTTGTATGAAAATTTCCAATTTAATGCTTTGACTTCTCTAGTAGTACCACCAATTTGCACAACTTTAATCAAATTCTTGAAATAGAGACCTAGAAAGTACTTTTATACCACAATACATGGCAATAAAAGATTTAAAAAAAAAAATCAAACAAAAACTTACCAATTTCTCTTCATCAAACTCTGCAGTTCTTTTAGTACCATGATGGTCACTTATTGCTGACTGTACTGACTTGCCACTGTCACTCTCAGAGTCTAGACTATCATCAGATCCACTGGTCTCTTCCTCACTAGAACTTGCATCTTCTGTAATAGCTGCACGGCTTGGGTCTGATATTAGCAGAGCTGTTAAACCATTTTCCAGTCTAATTGTCCTATAAATGAGAACTTCGTAAGAAAACACTTATGAAGACCTAGTATTTTATAGTAACATCAATTTGATAGTGGATAAAATTGATATTGGTATACATGAGACTGATAAAGTCCCAAAACTGTTTGACAAATCATCATGAAACTTGGTAGATCTAAGTGTTTACATTGGAGAAAGATTACTTGTTATCCCTGAATACTTTAGGTATGGTTGTGACCAAGTTATTAACTATTGAAAAGATCAGAACAACATCTGTGGAACAAGCTAGTATAGTATAAATATGAGTATTATGGATGAATTAATGAAAATATTTTTAATTTTCAACTTTTCTTTGTTACATTATTTCTTTTTCCCAAGTTCTTACTGTTTTAATTAATTGTAACTGGCCACATAAGTTTTTAAATATTATTTATGTAAAAATTATTAACAGAGTAACTAGTTTTTATTTTCATTATAAAAATGCATGTTTACTCTACTTTTATGTTATATTATATTTTAAAATTAGGTATTTTAAGTATATTTTTCCTCTCTGAAAAACAACACTTTCAATTTAAAAAAAAGGTTAAAATGTCTTATTTATTAACAAGATTATACTTATATAAAATAAATAGAATCAAATATGATACATGAATAATGATTTATTTAAAAAAGATGTTACTCAACATCCAAATATTTAAAACTGGCATTTTAATTATAGTAAATCAGTTCTCGTTTTTATCATTGAGCATATAATTATCTACGGGAATAATATAATAAAGAATAAGGATATTTTGTTTGGTATTTTTATTTTATGTATAGTCAGTTTGTTATTTTTTTCCAGTGTAGATGTAACCCATTTATTGATAAGAATTATTTTATTCATAATAAATTCATATAATGTTGTACATACGAAATTTATAAAAATCAATGACATTAAAGGTTAAGAAAAATACAGGTAGTCTAATAAAATTACAGAAATTAACAAATAAAAACATTAAAGATTACGTATATCTTACTTGTAAAGCTTTTTATCAGCCTCAGATTTAATGGGCTCTGCTAAAACCTCGATTTTCTCTTTTCTATTGGACATGGTTATTGCCTGTTTGGGACGGCTGTTGATCATTTTTACTTCAGGTTTAAATTTAGGAGCCCTATGAAAACCACTGCGTTTGGACATTTTCTCAGCTGTGTGTTTTAACTGCTGAAAACCAGATGTTTTTTGAATAAGGATTGACAAAAATTTTGACATTTATTTATATAAGGTTCAGTGCTGCCAGAGACAGAAAGCAAGTTGGGAATTTAGTATTTATTTATTTGTTTTACGTTTTATTTTTCCTTTATAATGCCCCGTGTACACAGTGGCCGATAGTGGCCCAATATAGGCCATCTCCATTGTGTAAACGGGCGTGAAGGCGTAGCATGGTGGATATTTGTCAGTAGTGGCGGACAATCGAGATGTTTTATGTTTTTCGGGGACACCAAAGGAATAGTGATATAGTATGGTCTGTGGTGCTCACACAGTCACCCATTGTTCAAATAATTATGGTCCGCTGACGGATTAGGTAGTTTATCGTGTCGTGGAATTTTTTAGTTTCTGATCGCCGAATAGTGGCTATCGTGGAGTAATGAAGGACTTTCAATAAATTGCCGCGTCAGTGCTTTATTTATTTACAACTAGCTTTGCCCGCAGCTCCACTCCCGTGGACTACAGAATTTTGGTATTGGAGTGACCCCGCTTTCCTCACGGAGGTTGCCCGCCAGTTAGATAAAGATGCTTTTTTTGCGCGGAACCCTAATTCTTTTTTTAAAATAAAAGTAACCTAAGTTACTCCCTATAGTACCAATGAAATACCGTTAAAATTGGTCAAACCGTTTCGAAGATTACCCGGAACATACAGACTAAAAAATTTAAAATTGTTTTTTGTTGTTGTTGTAATTAACGTATATACTTTCATATTAAGCATTTAATAAAAAGCTGTTATTTTGACTATACAAACAGACACTACAATTTTATTAACTGAATAAATAGATTATTACTAGTATAATATATTATAGTGTGTGGCAGATCCTATAAGTGTATGTTAACTATAATATATGACGGAGTAAATGGCCATCTATGATCACAACTTCGACATTGTTCGTAGTCAAAACATGTTTGTAACGTGTCGTCGCTCGAAGGCAGTCTAAAAACAAGTGATACCACACACTTTTTTAGAGAACGACGTATAGTGCGCATGCGCTGTATGTTCGTATTATTAGGATCAGTCTATCAAAACAAACTTGTCGCAATGGTTCAAGGGTCGCCACAGTTGACGTGCCGCCCTAATCGACGTGCCGCCTTATATCATGTGCCGCCCTAGATCATAACCGCCCTAGACCAGGGACCACCCTGGTTCATCCGCCGCCCTAGTACAAAAGATCGCGCTAAAGGCTGTATCATGGTATCTAAATACGCCCATGCATCGTACCTGCTCTGACATATATAAGAAAAAAATCGCGATACTGGCCAATTGTGGCTTATAGCCGTATAATGCCCATGGTGTAGTGGTGCCTTTACCCTAGTGATTAAAAACCAGAACACCAATAAAAAAGGCCAAAAGTAGTTATCAACTTTCATTTTACCATAGATTTTATTGATGTTTAGTTCGAAGGAAACGTCTTTGTCTTTTTATAGATTTTGCTCATTTTAGTGGTGGTGAGGAACAGAGAGTAAAGTTCCTTATCCGCCATAGAAAAGGGAGGATACTCCGGCCAGACGGGTGCTATGTCTGGCGGGCAGCTGCCCCGACTGTTGTAGTCGGGTTCTTGTATATATACTCAACGATAGAGTTAATTTCTATAGCGCAATGTAGGATAGTAGGATGCGTCCTATGTGGCTCGATAGATGTCGCTACGTAGTTGTGTCGATGCATTGATGCGTCAGTTGTGGCGAGAGATGTCGCTATATCACTCCCCTCCGAGACCGGAGGTCGATAGCAAGTTGAGTCGTCCATTTGTGATGCTTGCCGGGCCAGTGGAGTGTTCCAGTGAGTCGGAACTAGATGCCGCATAGTTCACGGTGTGTCGAAACTGTGTGCGGTGATTGCCCCAGTGAGTCGGGATGATTTCGCATAGTTCACGGTGGGTCAGAACTGTCTGCGGTGATTGGTTGCTGCGTCGACCAGGAGAGAAGTGCGTTTTCTGCTGCTTGCTGACCGGCCGAAGTGCAGTGTGCTGTGCCAAGGTCGCTGAGAAGGCTGTGGGGCTGACCAGAAATGCGCGTCCGCTGCATGCGTATGGTCAGGATACCCGTAGTAGCCGTGGATGCTGGCTGGCTGTATTGGACTCGCTGCTCGAAATCTTGAGGAAGTGATGATGACGTAGCTTTTATGAAGAAGGTTGTGCTGACGTATCACATCGGGGTCACCACTTTAGCGGAGGTGAGGAACAGAGAGTAAAGTTCCTCATCCGCCATAGAAAAGAGAGGATCCTCCGGCCAGACGGGTGCTATGTCTGGCGGGCAGCTGCCCCGACTGTTGTAGTCGGGGTCTTGTATATATACTCAACGATAGAGTTAATTTCTATAGCGCAATGTAGGATAGTAGGATGCGTCCTATGTGGCTCGATAGATGTCACTATGTGTCGCTACGTAGTTGTGTCGATGCATTGATGCGTCAGTTGTGGCGAGAGATGTCGCTACATTCATTATTCAAATTTATTAGAGAATATTCTACAAAAAACCGAAGTCACTGAGAACTCAGATTTTGGAACCTAGGATGCTTGGAACAATAAATCTAGTAGTATATTGCAGGCATATTAGCAGTTTTTGTATAAAATAGTTTTATATAAATTTGAACAATCTACTAATAATATGACTATCGTCGATAATTATTAACTAGTAAATTTCGATAGTAGAAATAACAACCAATTAATTGAATTAAATCGATGTTTAAATTAACACTACCTTTAAAAACAAGGAAAGTAATTTCGTCAGAGGCTCATCATGAAATACTGATTGTAGATGTGTGAAACATAAACGGAATATAATCTCTATACCTAATATCACCTTCACGGATCCGACGGGGTGTTTAATAGTATAAATCAGTGTTGTACCTAAACATGAATGATAACATTAAGGTAACTCTGTATTTTGGTTAAAAAGTGAGTAAAATACGTATCCTGTGAAGGTTTAAACCGGCTACCTATTATGGATCAAAAGATCCCAGGACTTGACAGGACAGGTTTAAGAGGTAGGGCACAGAGAAACCTCTTTGGAGGTTGTACTCTACTTGCGGTAGCCAGACTGGTGGAATACCTTTCACCCTACAGAAACTCACAGCCGAATGACTCCGTGTTGTGTTCTTGTGATGAGTAGGGTTTCCAGAGCTCCTCAAGGTAGAGGTTTCAAGGCGGCAACGCGCTAATGACACCTATAATTTACAAGCGTGAGCTACGGAAGCTGCTTACTACCAAGCGCGCCGTAAGCTTGTTCGCTTTAAATTTAGTAATAGATTTACTAACTGCCTGCCTCACTAACAGAAACAAAAAACAAAACATTACGACAAAGAAAGAAGACTGAAGTTCTATGATATTTAAAAAATAGCAAATTGAGCTCCATACTTGAAACAATACAAACAGCGGGAAATCTCAATGTCTTAATAAAGTTTTTTGAAGTGTTATTATCTTCAGGATTTCCAATGTCAAATTTTACCATGCTTTTATCAAAAAATCAATACATTTGCACAATCCTGCAAAATACCGAGAATTAGAAGATAATCCCACGTCAATGCCCTGCCACACAATGTGGTCACACCTTAAATTGAAATTATTTCGACATTCGATGTAATGACTCTTCATTCGTGTCTTTGAAGTCTTTGTTCTTATTATAATTTACTTATGTATAGGTCTGTGATATAATCTCTCTGTTAAAATTTTATGAAATTTATTACACCCTACGATCAAATTGAATAGAACTACTATTGTAATCCTACTGCCGTCTATCATATTGTGTCTATTTTTACCGAACTATAGGATGTAAAACAAGTATTACCTTGATTTGTTGAATTTGCTAAACATAAAACACTGGGCAGTGGACATGGCACTACTTCAATTATTCTTCATGGCAAATAATATAAAGTAAAATATCGATTCATCGATGTTATTCGACACATCATTATTTCTGAAACATAGATGTATCGTTTCATCCCTAAACCTAAACGAACTTTTGAAGTTTTGAACACTGTGTCTTGAACTTTAGAAAAATATAAATAAATCATTGAATATTTACTACAATGGATCAATCTTACTCTGAGAGTGATGTATCTATGTCTCCTACACAAGTTTTAGAGCGTTTACAAATATTACGACAACTACAGTTGATGCAGCGCGGGAAACTACAGAAACAGTGTTTACAGTATCAAGAGACAGCAGAAAGTTCGTCAAGTGTTACAGAAATAATTAGTCACTTTACTAATAGTACTAGTTATAATACTTTTCGTAGTTTATTACAATCACCTCACGATTTAGTGAATGGAGATTCTTCCCCGCAAGATGTACGTAAAAAAGTTGAAGGGACAGACATTGACGGTATATCTGTTTTGAATTTATCTCATGAATCGGAATTCGTTGTGAATTCACCTGTTTCATCTAAAAGTTCGACTTTGGCTAATTCTAAAGAAAAAAGTTCAAAACAAAGCTCTAGTAAAATATTAAATAGAAGCATAGAAAATAAATCTTTAGCAAAGAAAAACATTTCACTAGATGATATGCCAATACTTTCACCGAAAAAGGATTTTGAAGCTTTAATTATTGAAAAACTTCAAAAAGATAAACCAGAACTTAAGAAAACGAATATATTAAATGAGAATATTTCTAAAGCTCCAACAAAAAGGCCTTTCCTAAAACGCGGTGAAGGTATGGCTAAATTTGGATTAAGTAAAAATGCTTTTGTAATTCAAAATACAAAATCTTTACCTTGGAGATGTAAGAACACTGCAACCAAGAAAATGAAGAGCTCTAAACAGTGTAAAGAATCAGAAGTGCTTCAAAGCCATAAAGAAAACAGAGATGTTCAAATAACAATTGTAGAACCAAAACAAACATCAGCTATGACAGGAGATATCCAACTGTCAGCACCAGAACTGAAAACAGAAATATCCAAATTATGTGATAGTGAAGATAATATGAAAAAACAAGATGGTAGTGTATCAATTGGCCATACCAATTGTGAGCTCCATTTAAATAGAACTACAGGAAAAGTAATAGATATTCCGAAAGGCAGAGGGCTAGTTAATAAAGGAAAGACCTGGGCAGCAGTTCTCACTAAAGAGCAAACTGATTTTCTTCATCAGCTTAAACAAAGTGATTACTACAAAAACTTTGCCTCGCCTACAAAAAGTGTAGTTTCAGATCACAGTTGTGATGAAAATCTTTCTAAATTAAGACAAGAAAGGGAAATTGCAGAACAAAATGTGTTTGAATTATTAGAAAAAAAAGTTTCAAATGAAAGTTTTAATTTGGATAATTCATTCTTCAATACATTTTTAAGGAGAAATAGACTCGAATGCTCAGGGGAAAGTACTCCTTTAATGATGCAGAAATGTTTAGTTAGTAATCCTGACCTTTTACACATTTTACCAAATTTGAAACATAATCAGATAATTGACAAAACTAAAGATGATGTTTATACTTGTGAAAGTGACTATACTGAATGTTGCAGTGATACATGTTCATCAGTATCAAGTTGTTGTTCCTGCAAAACAGTTGCACAAGATATTAACTCAAATTATAGCCACAATGAATATAGTGAAAAAAATAAAAAAATAAATGAATCAAAAAGAGCCAATAAGACAGAAAACACAATGGCTGAAAAAGTAACAGAAAAAAGGAAAAGTCAAGACAATACTGTCATCGATAATGAAGTTATGAAAACAAATATGGTAGAAATGAATGCCAAATTAATCACAACAAGTGAACTCCTAAAAGACAGATTATGCGAGTTAGAAGATGAAATAGAAACATTTAGGAAAGAAAATGCCAATTTGGTAAAATTACGTGAAGAAGTTGAATTAGATAGGCAGAAATTTTATGATGAGAAAAAAGCTTATGAACAAAAGTTGAATGAAGAGAAAATCTTGTCAGAATATTACTTAGCTGAAGAAAAAGAGAAACTTACCAGACAAAAACAAACATATGAGCGTTATGTTAGAGATATGAAGGGCAGACTAAGTAAAAAAGAGAAGGATGAAGTTGCCTCTTTAAAAAAGGAAATTGAAAAGTTAAAAGAAGAGGTGAGAATTAAAGATGCCAAATCTACATCCACCATAGCCAGGCTTCGTAATCAAATAAAAATAATGGAGAAAGAAAAAAAAGACTTTTTGGTTGAAGTGGAAAAGCTTAAAAAGGAAAATAGAAGAATACAACATAGTAATGATATTACAAGAAGGTTAACAAATATGAAATATCTAGCAGAAATAAATAAAAAACTAACTAAAATGACATGTAATGATAACAGATCAGAAGTTAATATAGATTCCGATTCTAAATATAAAGCCTTTGAGATTGAAAGGCAGAGTCGCAGTAAAAAGATAGAGCCTTCTGTTAACAAGGCCATAAGGCCCAGAGCAAAAAGTGTCCCCAATATTAATGTAACATCTAGATATGCTAGATATTTTAGTCAAAGAGATTCTACCAGTCAAATAGAAGGTAACAAATCAGCAAATGTTGAATGTTTAGATACATCTACTTCTTATAATGAAGAATCCGATTTAGAGAATGATGATGAAATAAATCATTGCAATGACTGGGAACATGAAAACATTACTTCTGATGCTGAAAATAATTTAGAAAAGCTGTATTTAGAAACATTCAGGTCAACATCATCGAAAAGCAGTTTATCTAGCACTAATTCTTACCCAAATCAAAAAGACAAAAGTAGCAAATCAGATGACTTTTTTCTAAACAAAGAGAATTCTAACTCAAGTTCTGCAAGATTAGCTAAATCTCCGACACACAGAATAAGAACTTTAAAGTCACCAGTGTCAATATTAAATCGAAGGCCAAGTAATCTATCACCTTCCAATACAAATGATTCTACTGAGTTTGTAGCAAACTTATCTGGAGGATCTAATAATTCAAATAATAGGTCAAAGTCACCAATATCTATTAGCAACCATTCAATTCAGAGTCAAAGGTCGGCAACTGTCATTCATAACAGTCAGCCTAGTGAGAGTATGATGATAATAAGTCCTGAGCCCTCAACTAGTAAAATAAGTTTGACAAGAACAAATTTGAACCCAACAGAAATTAAAAAATCAGATGGCTCAAGAGAACTTAGATTTCCCAATGGAAATGTAAAACATACTTCAGCTGATGGGAAGTATAGTAAATTTATGTATTACAATGGAGATGTAAAGGAGAATTTTTATAATGAGGGTAGGATTAAATATTTTTATTCTGAGACAAAAACATTCCATACAACACATGCAGATGGTTTAGAAGTCTTGGAATTTCCTGAGTAAGTTGCTTATGAACTGATGTTCATTCATTGATCCTACTGAATCTTCTTTACTAAAGTAGACCTATACCAGAACTATGGTTCTATAATATGATAATTTAAAACTATAATCCATTGTTTGCAAAAGATCCTATGTAAGAAAATATATATCAATTAAAGAGCACCTAGCATTCTTACAAATATATTATTTAACTACATTGAGTAGTGTTTCTTTAGTCTTAGCTTTGTTGAATTATTGCACAGCTGCTTGGAGTAAATACAGTGATGTCAAAGACTTTGTAAGGGCTAGATTCTGTTTACACTCATTGTCTCGCAAAGCTTGTGAATTACCTTAAATCATTTGAAAAGATGTCAACCTTTGTTTTGCATCAATTTGTAATATCCATATACAGGTTTTCTAATAACATGTACCTACAAATAAAAATTAACAAATTCTTTCAGTGGTCAGGTCGAAAAGCGGTATAAAGATGGTTCAACAGAAATTCGCTTACCAAATGGGAGCATACGCTATTTTGATCCGAAGAATGAATATGTGCGTGAGGAATGGAGATTCCCAGATGGCACAGCTCTCACTATCTCTGCGAATGGGGAACAACGTGTAATGTTCAACAATGGTCAAATTGAAGTACATACTAAAGATCATAAGGTAACTTTTAAGATGATATTATCTCTATACAATAAGCTTATGAAAAGTCATCAGTGAACTTGGCCATTGACCACCTGCATACCCCAGCTATTCATCCAGTATTTTTTATCCATACCAAAATATCTTGCTGCAAAGCCCCGACAGCATTCAAATAGTTCTTGATCTTCTAGTTACAGTTCCTTGGTTTTATTTTTATACTAACACAACATTAATCAGAAGTGTTGTGATGTCATTGTGCTCAGTAAGAACATGATAATCGAAATGTTCCATCCATTCATCCAAATATGTCTACAGCTGGACATAGGCCTCCCCCAAAGATCGTCACTACAACCAGTCCTGTGCTGCTTGCATCCGGGTGGGTTTCCACAACCTTTATCAGGTCGTCGGTCAACCATGTGGCGGGTCTACCCAGCTGCGTCTTCCAGTACGGAGATGCCACTCGAGAGAGAACTACGGCCTCATCGGCCATCTTTTCTATTAGCGATGTGCCTTGCCCACTATAACTTAAGTATAGCAATTCTGACAGCTATATCAGCGACTTTAGTTCTTCTGCCGACCTTATTTCTGATTCGAAAATCCCTCTCCATTGCCATTTGAGTGGCTTGAGCATTCTTATCATCATCCATAACTAAATGTACATACCATTAAAATGTCACGAAAAGTAATTAATCTAGTTTCTTGGAGCATCTCCATGGCAGGAATGTGATTTCAACTGATAGCTTTGATGTTCGGAAGTGTTTTCCCAGAGCTTAAGTTTAATAACGGTATTTGATTTCTAAAATACAGTTGAATCTGGATCGTACTATAGTCATATTTACATTTTTCTGTGAACCTGACTATATAAGTAACTGGTTACCGTATGTGCCAATTAGTATAACTATAGTCAAGAAACTTAAGGTACCATGGTACGCAATATGAATTACTTTTCTCCAAAAAATTGAATGATATGTGAAACATAAAAAATATTGAAATTAGCTCCAGGAAATCAAGTCTTACTAAATATTAATTGAAAGTGCTTTATAAGTATTTTTCTTTTTCAAACGTTATGAAGTTGCAAACAGGCATGCAGTTTACCTGACGTTAACTGGTCACCGCAACCTATAACACAAACTGCCTCAAAAAGACCGCTATCCTAAGGACGGCGACCTGGACGACACACAGTAGACGAAAATCAGAGCTTCCCTTTCATAGGATTTTTCAAATGTTGTTGTTGATAATTTTAAGTATACAGTTTTGTCAAAACGGTCATATCATTGAATTATTTAGCAATTTCAAGCTTTATTTTTAGCTTATACACCATATATAATGGACTTGTTAATTTGAAATGTATGAAAATGGACTTTCTCTTCTTCATAAATTTTTGTGTTTTGATTTGTAAAGCTTAAACTTTTAAGTATCGTTACCGGGGTATTATCGAAGCCTTAGGACCTTTGACCTTGACTCAGGAGGTTCCGGTTCAAAAGATATTTATTGATGAAAATTGCATATTAGAGGACATTGTATTGAGGTGAAGTCATCAATCTGTAGGTTTTTATTGTCGACCTTAATGTTACAGCTATCGATTATACAAAGGGTGATATAAAATTATGTTTATCCCTGATTTACTCTACCGTTTCGGTTTCATTACCTTTTAATATACGATTCAGAATTCCTATTAAAACTTCAATATACCTATTTTTCTATGTTATAAGTCGTACATCTATACTAATATTATAAAGCTAAAGAGTTTGTTTGGTTGAACGCGCAAATCTCAGGAACTACTGGTTCGAATGGAAAAAATGTTTTTGTGTTTGATAGCCCATTTATCGAGGAAGGCTATAAGCTATATAACATCACGCTACGAGCAATAGGAGCGCAGCATGAATGAAAAATGTTTGCAAAAACAGGTGAAATATATTCTTTTTGAGAGCATCCGTTGCGTGCGCTGCGTGAATGGTTAAAGTTACGCAACAATCGTGTGTGACGAAATTTATATGGTACTAGCTGTGCTCCTGCGACTTCGTCCACGTAGTATATTTCGTGTATGAAAAACAGCAACTATTAATAAAAACCTCACCTCGCCTCAATCTCGCCATACGGTATTTGCTTGTTTAATACCCAACTAAAATAATTTTAAATGTCAATCCATATCACAGCTTAACAATCATACCGATATTATCTAAAATACATGAAGACTGACTGCTATGCTCGAGGTCCTGGGTTTGATTCCCGGGTCGAGCAAAGTGTTATTGGGCTTTTCTATGAAATTCTCAGTAGCAGCTCGGAAATTGGCTTTGTGCCTGATTAATTGTAATAAGCTCACCCCCTATTACTTACATGGGACCAAAAATATACCCGGCGAACTTTGGGTATACATTAGTACACTTATGCCTAACCCTTCGGGGAATATATATTATGCATAAAGGCATACAAAAATGTTGAGTTTTGCAATCCTTTACGAAACGCTAAGTTTTTTTAATAACTTTATTTTTATAAACCATTATTTTCTAGTGTACTTACGATTTATACTATAGACTTTATAGTATGTATGGTTAGTGTAATTTAATATAAATCTTGGTAGCCAAAAATACCAAACAACAACATGTATCGTAGAAATATAGATAAAATAGATTTTGTTACTAATGTAAATACATATTTTAAATGTTCTTAATATTTATCTAAAAAATATTTAAAAATAATAATAAAAGCCAGAAAATATACTTAAGTGTGACAACAAATATCCAACCAATTTTGTGATAATTTAAACGAAGCCGTACAATGCTATCTAAGAATACTGTTGGAAAAAAAAGCAGTCATGAGGACTGCCGCCGACAGAAGTGAAAACTTAAAACTATAAACAAACAGTTGTTATTTTTGGATATCCAAATTAATTGTTTGATCTTAAATTAAAACTTGTACTTAAATCAAAACTGTTTCACACGACAAATTTAATTTATCACTTTAGTAAAATATCTCCTAAATTACTATAAAATACATTGCATAGTAATTGTAGATTTAAAAAAATATATCGATGTTTTTAATTTATAGGTTATATTGCTACAAAGACTCCGTTTATCGTTAACGCGTCACGTGACCATGTCGATGACGACTTACATAAATTTACTCCCTTCATGTACAAGTTTTCACTTAAAAAAACCTATATATCCATTTCTTGATTTTATTGAAAATTATGTAAAGATAAAATAATTTGGTATCTTTTCACTTTATTTCAGTAAATATTCTCAATATATTACAGAGTTTCGTGTTTTATAAAAATCGGTCAAGCCGTTTATGAGTTATGTATTTCCGGACATAAAGACAAACTGACAGTTATTTTTAAAATTTCATATTCGCGATCAGATTTTATAATAGATAAATAAGTAACACAAAATTTTGAAAAAAGTTTCATGTACAGACAGAGCTACAGATATATATCCGTATAGATGAAACTATCAGATCTTTAATTTTTTTAATGTGAGAATATTTTGTAGTAGAATTGTCATTAATTTATTTGTACTATTTTATTAAAGTAAGTATTAAGTAAGTGAGGTCAACCTGTTTTGAATAAAATCCGATTGAGTTTTCAAACATGTGTCAAAATAAAATTTAAATTAAATCACAAGCACTAAGGAGTGTTGATATCAACTTCGAAGCAAATCTCCGCCAAAATAACTTTCGTTCGTCGTTAGGGGATGAATTTCAACAAAATACGAAATACGTCTTCCATCAATTCTGTTAAAAAAGGTTTATGCAAAATTTGAGGTAGATTGGACCAAGGAATCACGTTGTCTCATACAAACTTTGCCCCCCTTTTTCACCCCTCAGGGGTAGAATTTCGGAAAATCCTTTCTTATCGGATGCCTACGTCATACAAAGAACACACCCTCCAAGTTTCAGGTTTCTACGATCAGCGGTTTAGGCATTCGGAACAAAGCATTTTATATGTATAGATTAATCCTTTCGAAATAAATACGTTATTCATCACAAGTATTTAATTTTGAACAAAATTGCCCTTTACAGTAATTGATTTAAATGAATCTTTTAGGAGATATCACAGTTTTAAAATAACTCGGCAGCGAAATAATGATCAAGTACCGCGAGCGCATTTTTATTATGCAGAATACAGTGCCTACGACCCACTCTCTCTTTCTCTTATATGACGCAGACAAAGTTGCACGAGTCGCCTAGTTATCTCTAAATTTGCACTATTTTTAAAGTTATCACCAATTATCAATACCTCCTACGATTATTTTTGTTTCACATTTCTAGCAAAATGTCTTGGTTTTGTTAATTAGAGTAATTACTTTATTTGTTTTGCTGTTATTGAAGTCGATGTTTGTCATAAAAGATTATAGTTATTTATGGGGCTAGATTGCTTGATTGCTAGGGGCTTGAAGGTTAGATCCCTCAGGCGTAACGTGAAGAGATATTTATAGCATGACTGTGGAGACCGTCGATGGATTTGGATCTCTCTGTGGTCGCTGTTGTGTTTGGATTGTACTGTGCTTACCATCAGAGACAGTACAGTCAATGTGGCGAGCTACGCATTTCCGTTACGTCACTTGAACGCTGCAAACCGAGCGATCTAGTCTCTGGCGCGGCGCGAGGCGTCGTGAAAGGTCCACCGCGCCCTCTGTCGTTCAGTTCGCTAATCCTAAGGACTGAGTTGGCACATCTTGTGTACCCGTAAATGTTGCAACGAACTGATAAATTGCCGTAGCCGCGGTTGTTTCCTACGTCCACTATCGTCAAAAGGCCAATGCAAAACGCAATACTCCAATGGCGTTACTATTTACTTGCCAATGCATTTCAATGTTTTTTTATAATTATCTTCTTAATTATTGACGTCACAGTACTATTGCCGTGGCAGATGATCGAGTGTGATGTCAATAAACAGTCCTTGATTATTTTAACATGATTTAAATAAATTATTTCAAACAATTTGTTTCAGCGACGCGAATTCCCTGATGGCACAGTGAAATTGGTTTACAATGATGGCACTTCAGAAACTCGATATGCATCCGGACGTATTCGTATTAAAGATAAACATGGTAACCTCATTATGGACTCTGCTCCTAGATGATAGATCTATAATGGCATTTAAATGGATTTCAGTTTTGGCTATCGCTATATTACGGCATTACTTTTAAAAATCTGTTTTAGTATTTCTAAAAGTGTACTTTGTTATATTAGAGACAAATCACTGTTAGTTATTATTATAAAACTTCAAGATTGCCATTATTGTTGGTTTGTAAAATTGATTTTATCCAAGTTATGGTATGTATTCAAATATTTTATAGTTTTAATTTTTGTTTTTTAAGAGTACCTAGATATCAATTTGCATTAAAGAATGTAAACTATTATGAAGTTTTAGTCATTCGTTTATTTTGGTAAAGTATTTTTAATTTATTTATGTGCAAGTACAATACAACTTGCTGAAGAAAAAAATGGTGTTAGCGATACCCCAAGCAAACTGAACGAGCAAATCAATATAAACAAATATATACTCTAAATAACGACATTTTGGATTAGAACGAGCGTAAAGGACAAAACACGACATTTTAGGGAAAGCAAAATTTTTTTGATTTAAAATGTTTTCGGATATATTTTTTTTGTTATAATTGCAATAAGGAATTCATTAAGAAAGAAGATTCTTAAAAAGTCACGATCTACATTGCTGTGACGACCGTTCAAGTGTTTGGACAATAGTTTTAAAATTAGATATCTCAAACGCATTAAGAAATCAGTTACTATTGTCCTTTACGACCCGACATTTCAAGATCCTACTAATATAATAAATGTGAAATTGTGTATGTTTGGATGTTTAGATGTGGATGTTTGTTACTCAATCACGCTAAAACGGCTGAACAGATCTCAATGAAATTTGGCATACAGATAGTATATGACCTGTAATAACACATAGGGCACTTTTTATCCCAGTAAAAGTCATAGTTTAACCAGTGTTATCCTACAAATATAATAAATGGAAAGTTTCTATGTTTGTTACTCAATCACGCATAAACGGCGATTTTTCTGGTTTGTCGTGTTCTGAGATCAGTCTGTGTATATCCAATAACACGCAGACGAAGTCGCGGGTACCAGCTGGTATATAATAGATAACAATTCTCGTGTGCCTTATATCCATGTTTAACGTGGCGCAGTGCAACTCAAAACCCATAAATTTGTTATTCTTTGAAATGATTGTCTCATACACACGTTGTTTTTGTATTAACAGTGTGTCCTTTATGTCCTATTTATTTGAGAACAAAAAAAAACTTAGGTAAAAAACTGAGTATGATACCATTATAGAGCCATCTTCACCAAAATGTCCTTTACGTCTTTTGTAATTCAATTTGTCGAAATAATAATCTAATCTGGTGATGTCGTAAAGGTTCATACTTAGAATATATTCATTAAAAATAAATTATAATACATTATTACAAATTTATTCTATGCTATTAAAACAGAGTACTTTGGTTATTTTAACCAGAAGAGATTTGATATCGAGCTTGTGACGTAGGTTTAGGTATTCCTTCAAGTTTAAAATTTATAGGTTTCATGTGTTCTTCTGTGCCGAATATCTTTTTGAGTGCTTCTCTTGTAGCCATTTCCTTTGCAACTGCTACAGTTTCTCCAAAACCTGAATAGAGAATAATATTCATAATGTATAAATATAATAAAGCTAGTCTATTGATAATCTATACTTATGATATAATAAAGCGGAAGAGTTTTTTTGTTTGTTTAAACACGCTAATCTCTGGAACTACCAGTCGGATTCGAAAAACTCTTTTTGTATATGATAGCCTGATTCACGAGGAATTATATCTAACATATGCTACAACTCTCAGCTAGCCTTAAATATTGATTTTTGTTAAGCAAGTCACAAGTGGAAGCCCTTTCGAACTGCTTTACCCGCGTGCGCGGCGTAAATGGTTAATGATACGTAAATACAATGTTCTACAAAAATATTGGCCCTTAGTATATCTAAAGAAAAGTCCGAGATATGCCAATAATATATGCGTAATATGCCAATCTCTTCTACATAAGCCACAATAGTATTTTGCGTTTTTTTTTTTGTTGAGGATTAAACTATGTGTAGTTTTATGTGTTTTATTTTTAACCCTGACGCAAACAGCCCCTTTGTTATAAAGTATAATGTGTATATCTGTGACTTTGATGCCAAAGGGTTAAAACGATTTTGATTTAGATTTTATTTGTTTGAAAGGTAACTTGACTGAGTGTGTTCTCAGCTATGATTTAAGAAAACCTCTTCAATCGTTTGAAGACCATCTCTAGCTCTACTAGCTCTTTTCTAGTTGATAAATGGGATGTGAGTATGTTCCACAGGTCTGATAGAGTTGAAATTTGGTGTTCTGTTACTTTAATGATATTTATTAGAAGAATATGTTAAATTTGTCCTGATGCCGCTGCATCATCTGTAATCTGTTCAACTCCTCACCAACCTACAGTGGAATGGTATCAATAAATAGGTCGTGTCAGGGATTTTAAAAATCTAATATACTTTTTTACTAAATAAAATGTATACAATATTAAAAAGCAAATAACAATCTATGTATAGGTTATATAGTTTCACTTGTACTTCTCGGAGTTGACCTAATGACTTTGCTACACTGTTATTTATAGTATAGGTTCTATACTAATATTATAAAGCTCAAAAGTTTGTTTTTGAAGTGAAAACTTCTTTAGCACCATTGTGATTTAAAACAAAAAAAGAGACAAACGATACATCTATATGATTTAGCCTGCAAGAGAATGAGATAGAATATATTATACACGGTTAATGCAAGTCATAGTTTGCATGACTAATACCGTCTTTACATTCACCTAACGGTGTGACGACCACACTTGTATGCACTGTTATATGTACATAGTGAAACATGAGTGTTTGATAGATAAAGTCCTGCTGATTTAGGGTTTTTTAAAAAGAGATTTTATGTATATTTTTATGTTTTCTGAAGGTTTCACTTTTACAGCATGTGAACTACAAATATATATTTTTTGTTTGAATGGGCTAATAATCTCTAAAACTACAAGTTAGATTTGAATAGCCTATTTATTGAGGAAGGTTATCTATCTAACATTACACAAGACCTTTAAGAGCGGAGCAATTACCATAAAACTCTAAATGAGAAAGTATGCTAAGCTACTATGAAGTTATAGGTATAGGGGGCAGGCGGGTTAGCCACCCGACGAAAACCGAGGATTATTGAGAAGAGATAAATTGTTAATGCCTGAACTAAAAATATTATTTACACCCAAGTTCTGATAGTTTTCTATTAGTAATTTAAAAAAAGTACAAGTGTAATCTTCAGACAACATAAAAATATTCACATAAATGATACCCATGAACAATTACAACCATGTTGGCTATAACCGTCTTTTTTCCAAGGCTTCGTAATATGCAGGCGTACACACACACGTCCAAAGAGGACACTGAGATAATAGGAAACACTGTATGTATAATGTATTCAATCTCATTCTCTCATCAAGCAAGTTTTACTGTCAAAAAGGTTATTATAGGGTGGATCATTATGTGAATGATAGTGATGTCTGAATGTGACTCCCTCTTTGTGCATCCACTAAATTATTATTATTGTATCTGTTCTACATTAACATTTGTACAGTTGACAAAAAAAAAAAAGATAAGACCTGAGTTTCTTACCGGTTCTTCTAGATGTTTGGGATGTTATCCAAACCGGCAGTAGTGTTTTGACTTTCATAAGTGCCTTCTTAGGGTCTAAATTGAATAAAGATTATTTTGATTTTTGGCTAAATCCTGTACGGATGTACTGTGTTTGTACGGTGTATGTATGGCTTTTTCGTTTCAATTGAGTTTGAAATCACATAGTTGCTAAAGAAGTTTACAGTTCAATAAGCTAGTTTAACTTAATGTCTTGGAGTATGAAGGTTGCGATCCAGTCATGCACAATTGACCTTTTGCAGATATGGTACAATTAAAAAGCAAGTGGAGGCATTATTATAATTTTACTAGCATTATAAAGCTCAAGAGATTGTTTCTTTCCTCATAATAATGTAGGTAAAATTTTGCTCACCTGAAGACATCATCTTTTTGTCAACATAAAGACCAACCCTGTAGCAAGCAAGTAAAGTATTACTTCCAACTTCACCAATCAATCTAGGTTCTATTTGAGCTCCATTTTTTTTCATTAATTCACAGAGCATTGCCCATGGATCTTCAATATGCCAGTATTCATTAACATCTTTGCCTGTAAATTTGATTTAATAAATTATAATAATAATATACAAAAACATTTATTTTGATAGATTGAAATTTAAAAAAAAGTCATTTTAAAAGCTTTAACATACAAAAAATTAAATTTAAGCTCAATTGGTTGGGGATAACTGTTTTAAAATTCAGTTGCTAGAATTAACCAATATTGACAAATTGACAAAGCAAGTGAAAACAAAAAATATCCCAATTCTTCTATGGACTGTAAATTAGTTTTTACATTCCATGAAATTAGTTCATTTGTTTACACTCAAAATGTAAGGAAGATGACACACATACATTTTTTCTAGAAGAACAACATCATAACTCATTTAACCACTGTTTTCAGAAGAGCCGTAATTTTTTTATATCAACTTTTTTCTTCATAATGATGATTGAAATGTTAATTGAATGGTAGTTGGTACATATTTTTAAAGCTCATGTGAGGTTAATATTTGTAAATTGTAACTAATTCATTATCTATTTTTTAGATTAACAATGATAAGTGTAGTAAAGTAAAAGTTGATCTATTATTCATAGAAATAAGGCTGTAAAACTCGAACATAATGTTTTTATGTATATTTTTAGTGTAATTAAAGTTACAATGTTGTTCATATTTGGTGTTGGATATTCCAAAAATAGGTCATGGTAAAAATATTTTAATTACATTTAGATTATTTGTAGGATCATCATAATTAAAGTAAAAATACCTTGCAACTGAGTGATTACAAAGTCTCTTACAAAATGTGCAGCTCTCTCTTCATTTGACTGTATTAATACACCCACTATAGCTTTAAATGTATTTGCTAGAATATAATTATTTACTGGATATTCCTAGAAAAAAGTTATTATTTTACCTTAATAGATAAAAACCTGTGATTATTTTTTTATTAAATAGAAGAATTTTAATGGTAAATACAAAATATTGTTGTACAATGTACATCTTGTTAGTTACACAAATTAGTTCACACAATTTCTAGATTTAAAATGAATACAAGTATAATATAAAAACTTACATTTGCTAGTATAATGTCTTTTGTGCCTAAATGTATAGATACATGTGCCAGTGTATCTTCACTTGTAAGATGATTTCTAACAGCTTGCACTCCCTCTTTCGGGAACTTGGGAAGAACTGTTTCTAAGTAAATCTGTATGTAGTCTTTTATAAATTTTTCACCTGTTGATTACAAACAGCTTATAAAGTTGGCTTTTTTTTTACTAAATTTACCAAATAAATTTAACCAGTCTAGCATGAAAAAAAGCAATTTCGAGAAATTTAACCTTTATTGAAATATCATATAAGTAGTACTTATTAAAAATGCCAACTTTGCAATTTACAATCATGAAAGATTTTTTTTATTTTATTTAACTTATTATGTATTTATATGATATCAAATATAATTAGGTGACAATGAAAAAAT
Source organism: Saturnia japonica (assembly GCA_033032175.1). Lineage (NCBI taxonomy): Eukaryota > Metazoa > Arthropoda > Insecta > Lepidoptera > Saturniidae > Saturnia > Saturnia japonica. The sequence continues at coordinate 8,612,378 of CM065324.1, read as the reverse complement.
GGATCACATGTCAAAATTGATGAAATGAGAATTATTTGTGTGTACACTACAAATTGTCTTTAGAGTTGATTATGACAAGTGCATTCTTATTATAAGTACTTGATAAGACTGGTTTTTGAAATAATAATGAAATTATCAACTCTTAGATTAAACTACATGATATAACCATATTGAATTCTGTAACTGTACATTTTATAGTTTGGCACTTAATCCATACTTAATGTTGTCCAATTATGTATTATATTTTTTAAGTGAAAAATAACTAAACCAAAAAAGAATTGGATCAAAAAATTTGGTTACAATAATATAAGCTTGTTTTGGTAAAAGAAAAAGTGACCACAGGTTGCTGGAAGGTTATTTTCCAATGCTTACCTGCAGTCCGGCAAACTACAAAAGAAACCTATTGTTGTATTCTGGCACTTGTAAATAACCTATAAGCCTACTATTACTTTTTTTACCACAAAACTTATTTTAATGATGTTGGATCTATAAATTTAACTATTTTAAATTACAAAATATACATTATTTTATACCTTCCACTGATAATTCTCTGTTGTCCTTCATGGATATATCAATGCCCATTTCTTTCTGTTTCATCTCTTCTTTTATAACATATGACCTATCAGTGAACGCTTGTAATAGTAAATCTGAGTCAAATTCTTCGTTCAATCGTTTTTCAAAAGCGTATAATTCAGCCTCTAAGTTCCACTCTAAGAATGTATTACGTGGGTTGGTTTTCTTTCCTCCTAATTTCTTCTCCCGAATTTTTAACTCCATTAACGTTGGCGCCACCCATCGGTGTATATTTTGTCCTTTTAAAATAAATTATTATTAAAATTTATATACATAATTATATTCTACGAAATTTTAAAATAAAGCTTTTATAAACCTTTTTCGGTTATTGGGTTAAATTTTAATGTTTTAGTTATTAAAAGTGGAATACAACGTCTTAACAAAGCCATTTTTACACGGTAATGTATTTTAACAATTCAAAACATTTTATTTTGTAACAACATAAAATATAACCAATAATGTCTTCTTTTTTTTTGTTATAGTTTTTCCGTTTCTTCGTGAAAGGGAAAGGCAAAGGTATCTAAGACCATGCAGCCAAGTCAGATGTTTTTATAATCCAAGTTCAAGTTAAAATGCTAAAGCCATGTCATAAGTATTTTTTGTTTATAGGCCGAAACCAAGTCTGCAATTTTTTTGCGTTCAAACCCTGGTCAACAAAGGCTACAGCCATGTCTTGAATTTTCTCTCTAAATAATGTATAAAGTAGTATCCAGTTTTCTAAATTTTTAAAGCCAAAGTCATAGTTTTTTCTATGTATATCTTCATAAAGAAGAAACCTTCTAATCCTTTTTCTGTAGCGCAATTAAACATCTTCAATTTTAGACCATATGTAGTTGCATATGGAACGATAACACTGCTGATTCTTCAAAATTTCTTGCAAAGAGCGCGGGATACTCTCAGCATTTCCATAAACATATAACAAGTCTTCTTCTTCCTAACTTGGCAACTGGTCCTCTTTAATGAAGACCATTACTGCCATTATCGAGTGAATTATAGTGTCATGTGTTATGACGATTTAGTATCCTAACAAGATGGTGGCTCCCATGTTAGAACTTTCTAGGAAAATTTTGTGGGATCTCAGAATGAATGCTTTCAGCTTATATTTATAATCCACTTCACATAAGCACAAAAACCAAACTATATCACGCAATACGCCACCAACATTACATAATATAGGGTCAAAAACGTAAGTTATGAATTAAAAATAAAAACCACAACATGTCACTTCAAGATCCCGCCAAAAACTCATATATCAAGTCGTTAATAAAAACCAGTCTTTGTTTATGCATGTGCAGTCAAAAAATATGTGTTCCAAGGATTGAGGTAAGCCAGAATTACAATAGGTGCAAGATGGAGATGTTATAATATTCATTCTATAGAGATGCTCGTTAAATCTGCCATAACCAATTCACAAGCGACATATTGTTGTATAAAATCGTCTATTGACATATTTGTCTTTACAGAACTACACAAGGTCGGTGAAGTTGTAAAAGCCGTAACGGCTTCAGGTCCCTTAAGGCTAACAGTGTTGTCAGATCTAAAAAATAATAATAAAAATATTTGTCTTTACAGAACCATGGTGCTTTAATAATTTGATTAATTGCTAAATAAGAGTTTCTTCCCAGTGACGAAGCCATTTATCATGTATTTATTTCTTGACCAAAACGAGACAATCAGAAACAGGATTTTAATATTCTTATACGGTATTGCATCAGAAGTGTTAGTAATTTGCCTGGCCAAATAATCTGCTTGTTCATTGCCAATAACGCCCACATGAGATGGGGTCCAGAATAAGACTAGATCTAAGTTATATTGAGTTGTAAGTATATAATATTTTTTACGAATATCATGAATGATATAATGAGTACCAGATGAGTATGATGGATTTAGTAAAGCCAATAACACACTCATACTATCTGTAAGTATGATCTGATTTATCCAGTTTGGGTTAGTTTGAACCTCATGTTCTACATAATCCAATGCAGCAAGAATTGCACACGTCTCTGCAGTATATATACTTGTTACATCCGGCAATTTCAAGCCGACTCCTGATGTGTCCTCCGTGTTATCCACAGCAGGAACAATCGTGTCGCCTTTCCGTTTTCTCGCTGCACTGCCCTTCCCCAATAGCAATCATATATAATTTTTATTACTTCTCTACTTACAGATTGTATACAGGTGTCCCAGAACTCAACGTCAAGCCGAAACGGGGTGACAGGATTGATTTTAACCATCATGAAAAAAAAAATCTATCCCATGCAGTTTGGAAATTATGTGCATTTAAGAAAAACCTAGAAATTTAGTCAAACTGTAACCATTTTTCGGTTATTGTGGTTAATTTTTTAATTTTTGTTCATTTAAACTTTGGAACCGTAACCCTAAATAACATTTCTAGATACCACAGTCAAAAATAATGAAACAACTGCCCCAAGTTTTCTAGAATTAAGACTGTAGCGAGTCACTGGCAAGTCTACTATCTTGAGTAATTGGATAGTAGGCTAGTCCGTTCAAACTCTCCATAAAGGTTTACGACATAATTATACTCCGATAAGGAACAATAGGCTAAGACACGCCTATTTAAAGATGGCCACATGCTGGCACCTATCACGGAGCCGATCGCGCCGCCATTGCACCCACTCCGGCGCATTATTATTATTAATTGTAATTTTATATTTAAGTAAATGGAATGTAGCGGAGAGACGAGAGTTCCGATTTGGTCACTGTTGCGAACGGACGTGTCGCTCCGTTTTCAATTTTGACCATCACGTGACTTAATTGTTGCGATCTTATATTTGGAATTTATTTCAAATATATTGTTGCAATTACGACGTAAACCAACTGGTGTCTAACGCTCGCGTGGTAAACCGCACTTTTCGGTGCGACTTGCTTGTTTTTTTTTTTTTTTTTGTAAATCCACGGTTTTGTGGTCACTTGCTGGATACCTGACGGTGCCAACGAAGGCAAGTGGGGCGTGACCCGAGCAGCCCGCTGGTTGTCTCCTTCAGAGGCAAACAGCCAGACTCGGACGGGCCTGGGAATCTAAACCTTTGCGGTTATCGCATAGTCTTGCCCCAGGTGTCTCCTGCCAAACCTTCCGATCCTGCACACTCCATCCCCGGGAACCTGTTTGGGCCTAGCCCGGTTTAATTACCGGTCTGCGTCCTCGGCCCCAGGCTTGTTAGGGCTCCTTAGGGTTGATAGGTCCTTCCTGTGTGTCATTGCACCTTGACAACAGGTCTCTTGCCGACTCCGATAGTCTTTTAAATATTTTGGCGCACCCCCCTGCCCCTAAGGCAGGGAGGCCTTTAAATTTAAAATTAAATAAAAATGTCCCACTGTCCTCCCTCTTCTGCCGCCATGGCAAATAACGTTGCCGACCTGGCCACTTGCATAGGCAAGTTGCAAGCCAGGATGAAAGCGCTGGAGTTTCAATACCAGCGCTATCAAAATTTCGTCGTATTACGGTGTCCCTCTCTAGACGAGGAATACCGTAATCTACCTGAGAACGCCTGCGTGCGTCGCACCGCTGCGACCGCGACCCGTCATGAGGCCGTTTCAGGTAGCGAGGCGGCCGCTTCAGGTAGCAAGGCGGCCGATGACGTCACGGCCGCGACCGTTACATCCACTGGCGCCGCGCCAGTCGGCGTCGCGCCCAAACGTCCCGCGCGCAGCGTTACGCGCCTGTCCGCCGCGTCATCCGGGGCCATGGCCGCGCCTACGGCCACGCCCCCTGTCCCGACTAGCCAATCGCGCGGGTCAAGCCCCGCCTCCGTCAGGCGAGGGCCGCGAAATTCGCGGTCACAATCTAGGGTTACCAAAAATAGTCCGTACGTCCGTCCCGCGCGATCCACGGAAACCGCGTTAAAGACGAAAAATTCGTTTTCGGCCCTTCCGGTCGAACAAGACTCGCCCTTGAATCCGGATCCATCTCCGGAGATGGATACCGAGAACGACGGCTTCACCGTCGTGGCGTCGCGTAAGCGAACGGCGCGTAGCAGTCCGACTGCTCAACCGGCGCCTAAGGTAATAGCTAAGGCAGTAGTCAGGGGCGCCGCCGCCCCCGCGTCCTCCCAGCTCCCCGCGCCCGCCGGCGGGAAAAAAGAGCGTGCCCCACCTCCAATCATAATCCGGGACAAGGCAGCCTGGATGGGAGTCTGCAATGAGATGCGCAGACTCAAACTCGACTACCACAAGGCTAGAAACATAGTCAACGGGATTTCTATTTCGGTGAGTTCTTCGGAAACTCACCGTAAACTAACCACCCTCCTCCGGCAGAAAGGTCTGCAATTTTATACGTATTCGCTCGCGGAGGAGCGCGTCCTCCGAGTGGTCATCCGCCGCATTCCGGTGGAGCTCGACCCGTCGGAGGTGTGCTCCTCGCTCAAGGAGCAAAGTTATCCCATCCGGGAAGTACACCGGATGTACAGTAAAGATAAGCGGCCACTACAAATGGTAGTGGCCATATTGGACCTTTCCCCCGAGGGAAAGGCCATCTTCCAGCTAGAGACGGTGTGCGGGCTCTCCGGGATTAGCGTGGAGCCCCCACACAAAAACCACCAGCCTGCGCAGTGCCACAACTGCCAGCTGTACGGGCACGCTGCCCGTAACTGTCATTCTCGTCCGCGGTGCGTAAAGTGCCGAGAGGACCACCCCACACGGGAGTGCACGCGCGAGCGTGACTCCGTCGTCCCCCCGAGCTGCGTGTTATGCGGGGAGGAGGGGCATCCCGCGAATTATCGCGGTTGCCCCAAGGCCCCGCGTACCACGCGGCCACGCACGCAGAGGCAGGCGGCCCCCCGGGCGGCGCCCCCCACCTCAGCCATCAAAGCGCAACCCCCGCTGGCGTCAGGTGAATTTCCCGCGCTGCCGGTCCTGCGCCAGTCCCCGGCCACCGCCGGCCTCTCCGCACCCCGCGCGGTGCAACCGCAACCCGTGCGTTCATCGCAGAACGCATGGGGCCCCCGTCGCCCCAATCCACAGCCCCTTATGGCTATGGATATTCCCGCGCCCCGCGCGCCCGCTAACGCTGTCGTTAATAGTAACGACTTAATGATACTGCTCCTTCGCGAGCACGATATTCACGAGCTCATTGACTACAATGACCATCTGGAGCGCTTCGGTCTCATCAAGACCGCTTGCGCGTTCCCCCGCCTTTCAGAGACACTACAACGTCTCGACCGTGAGGCGTGTAATAATAACTTAGGGCCTTTCAATGGCAAAGTTTAAACCGAAAGCGTTAAATCTTTCGTTTTTTAACGCACGGAACCTATATCCGCAGCGTGATCTCGTCGCGACCTTTCTTAAAGATCACCAAGTAGATGTTCTTTTAGTGCAGGAGACGCTCTTAAAGCGTGCTAAACGTGATCCAAAAATCGCGAACTACAATATTGTAAGAAATGACCGGGCCGGCCGCGGGGGCGGCACTCTCATTTATTACAAACGATCGTTATATTGTACGCCGGTAGATCCTCCGATACTTACCAATATGGAAGTATCCGTGTGTAGACTAGGAATGACCGACCACCCGTCCATAACGTTAGTCTCAGTTTATCTCTCGCCGAGGAAAGAGCCTCTCAGGTCTGACCTAGAAAAGCTACTTTCGCTCGGTGAATCGGTCATTATAGCGGGTGACCTCAATTGTGGACACACTTCGTTTGGCAATTGGAGAGACTCCAGTAATGGGGTTAAACTCGAAGAGCTAACGAACGTGCTAAACTTTGATGTCATAGCGCCACCCACTCCCACCCACTTTCAAGACAACTGTATGCCGACAGTGCTTGATGTAGCTCTCATTAAAGGTATCGCGCTTGGGTTACGACTCATTCGGGTCGTACACGAGCTCGACTCCGACCACCGTCCGGTCATCATGCAGCTAGGTCAACCAGACGACTCTAGCCCTCCTTCGGTCCAAGTGGTTGACTATGCCAAGCTAAAACATTATCTTGCGGACAGGCCGTCCTCGTCCAGCTTAGATAGGATCCCGGACGTATTGGGGTCCGTTGCGGACGTAGATCTCGCGATCGATTCCCTGGTCGACCACCTGCAGGCCGGCATCGGAGAGGCCTCGAGAGAGGTCGAAGAGGCGAGCGATCGCCGCTTCGTACTCCCTGCCGACGTGCGGGCGTTGTTGACGGAAAAGAACGCGGCGACTCGTGCGCACGACCACTATCCGACCGAGGAAAACCGCGCACGTTTACGCGCACTTCAAAGATCGGTTAGAGCCCGTATATTAGAACTCAGAAGTCACAGATGGGACGCCCTCGTCGAAGGGCTAAGGCCGTCGCATCTGGCTTACTGGAAATTAGCTCACAGCCTCAAAATAGAGGCTTCTTATCTTATGCCCCCCCTCGAGAGGGGTCCCGGTATACCGCTCGCCTTCGATAGCAGCGACAAGGCGGAGTGCCTCGCCACTTGTTTGGAGAGCCAGTGCTCTCCGAACAGTGTCGATGCAAATACCGACCGGGTCGAGGGTATCGATGGATGCGTGCGGGAGCTGGATAAGCTCCCCGCGACAGACTCCCTGTCCCCAGTCACGTCTGAGGAGGTTCTTTCCATTATAAAAAGCCTTAAGCTTAGAAAAGCACCAGGTCCCGACGGGATCAGGAATGAAGTACTTAGACTTCTTCCCGATCGCCTCATAGCTCTTTTGGTCTGCATCTTCAATGTAGCTATAGCCCACTGCCATTTTCCAGCCGCCTGGAAAAAGGCCATAGTCATAGGTATCCGTAAGCCCGGCAAGAGCGCGTCGCTTCCCGACAGCTATCGCCCGATCAGTCTCCTAAATACTTTAGGGAAAATGTACGAGCGGATCCTTCTGAACCGTCTCAAGTCAGTAATAGAGGAGAAAGACCTCTATCCGCCTGAGCAATTCGGTTTCCGTGCTAGATATTCTTGCACTCATCAAGTGCACCGCCTCACGGAGCACGTTGCATTTAATTTTGCTGAATTATATAAACCCCGCCGTACACTTGCGGTCTTTTTCGACGTTGCCAAGGCCTTCGATAAGGTCTGGCACGAGGGATTGATCTACAAGTTGTATCACTTTGAAGTCCCCGATAGGCTAATTAAAATAATTCGCGACTATCTAACAGATCGCACCTTTCGCTATAGAGTGGAAGGTGAATTGTCCACGCCCCGTCCAATACGCTCAGGCGTTCCCCAAGGTTCGATCCTGGCTCCTAGCCTATTTAACCTGTACGTCAGTGACCTACCTCGACTCCCGGAGGTCGAGGTAGGGCTATACGCTGACGATACAGTCTTATATGCCTCAGATAGGAATAGATCCCACCTCAGACACAAAGTCCAACGCTCCGTGACCACTCTCGGGAAGTGGTTTAACGAGTGGCGTATAGCCGTTAATCCCTCGAAGAGCGCCGCGATGCTCTTCGATGCGGATTCGTCACAGATACCGTGGAAGCTTAAACCTGTTAAGCTCTACGATAATCCGATTCCGTATGTAAGAGAGACCAAATATCTAGGGGTAACCCTAGATAGTAGGCTCTCTTTTAGACCCCACATCCGTAAGGTTAGGAACAGGGCCGCGTGGGTCCTGGGCCGGTTGCATCCTCTGTTGTGTTCGGTGAGTAAAATGTCCACGCGACATAAGCTCACGCTCTACAAGACGTGTATTCGACCAATTTTGACATACAGTTGCGCCGTGTTCGCACATATGTCCGAGTCGAGTTTCAAACGGTTACAATCGATACAGAATAGGTTCCTCTATCGTCTCACCGGGGCCCCGTGGTATGTTCGAAGCGTAGATCTCCATAGAGATATGGAGCTTCCTTCGATACATGCCTACGTTAAACAGCTCTCCCGTTCGTATTTCGACACCGCGTCGAACCACGCGAATCCGTTAATAAAAACAGCCGCCACTTATGTTCCGGCACCCACGGACATCCGGTGCAAACGCCGGCCGCGCAATATTTTTATTGATCCCGACGATCACATCGAAAATTCGAATAAATATTACACATCCGTCTCTCCAAACAGAGCGTGCCAGCGCCCACGCCCGCGTAACCACCGTTCTCTCCGCAGAGGGCGGGCGGTCAATTTCGCTCCAGCACACCCGTCACGTCCACCCTCTCTAGCGGTAACCCAAGCCTAGGTCCGTTCCTCGGTGTGAAACCCTTGGGTCAGGCAACCGCCCGCGCGATACAAGTGACACTGTACGTGCATCACTTAGCTACCTACATACAACACTACACACGTATGAACATACACACGTGCACACCACACAGGTACATAGGTTCTGTGAGGGACCTTTTTTTTTCTTTTTTTACGCTAGTTAGTTAGCGCTAGTTAGTGTAGAAACATTCCGATTATTGAATACACATACGCACGGTTCCTTCCTTCCTCCCAGGAGGAAGGGAACGTGCCTATGTGTATATTTAGTTAGCTCGAATCGTAGGTGTAGGGATTCGAATAGATCGCGACCTATTTGCGAACGCGACGACCGCCCGAGCCGAGGTCCGGCCACTTTGGCACCCCTCGTGCGAGTCGTCCACAAAACTTTCGCGGCTGAGTGCCCTCTGCGCTCGCCCCCAAGTCCGGTGAAGCTGTAAAAGCCGCAGCGGCTTTAGGGCCCCTAAGGCTAACAGTGTAGTCAGTTAAAAAAAAAAAAAAAAAAAAAAAAAAAAAAAAAAAAAAAAAAAAAAAAAAAAGCGGAGAGACTTCACTCTGGCACCCTCGTGCGGGTCGTCACAAACTTTCGCGGCTGAGTGCCCTAAGCGCTCGCCCCCAAGTCCGGTGAAGCTGTAAAAGCCGCAGCGGCTCTGTTTGACGATAGGGCCCCTAAGGCTAACAGTGTAGTCAGTTCTAAAAAAAAAAAAAAAAAAAAAAAAAAAAAAAAAAAAAAAAAAAAAAAAAAAAAAGCGGAGAGACACGTCCGGTGGGTGAAGCTGTAAAAGCCGCAGCGGCTCTGTTTTAGGATAGGGCCCATAAGGCTAACAGTGTAGTCAGTTAAAAAAAAAAAAAAAAAAAGCGGAGAGACACCTCACACCCACCGCCGCGACCTCCCTCTCCCGCGGCAACTCAAGCCTAGGTCCGTTCCTCGGGGTGAAACCCTTGAGTCTGGCAGCCGCCCGCGCGATACAAGTGACACTTTACGTGCAACACTTAGCTATCCACATACAAGCATCGCGTACACACATATGTACTACATACGTGCACACCTCACAGGTACATAGGTTCTGTAAGGAACCTTTTTTTTTCTTTTTTTGCACTAGTTAGTGTAGAACATATTTCAGATCACTAAATACACGTACACATGTTCATTCCTTCCTCCCAGGAAGAAGGAACATGTATATCTGTATATGTTAGTTTAAGTCGATTTTACGGATAGGGTATTAGACAGATCGCGACTTCATTGCAATCGCGGCAACAGCCCAAGCCGAGGTCCGGCCACTTTGGCACCCTTGCGCGCTGGTTGCCCACGCTTTCGCGGCTGAGTGCCTTAAGCGCTCGCCCCCAAGCCCGGTAAAGTTGTAAAAGCCGCAGCGGCTCTGTTCTTGGATAGGGCCCCTAAGGCTAAAAGCAAGGTCAGACAAAAAAAAAAAAAAAAAAAGCGGAGAGACACTCGCTCTGAAATAAATCGTTCAGTTAACTTGTTTTTGCTTCCATACCCTCGAAATTAATTATTAATTTAAAGTAGTGTTAGAAGAGTTTGATAGTGAGTACACTAGGTATCAAGCATACATACTACAAGACTATTTGTTAAACTATGAATCTAAAATTTTCAAAATTTGTCGACTGTCATAAAACTACCATTTCGCTTTTTCTCGAGCCGGTTCACATCTATACTGTGTAAGAATCAATGGGGGAGTTATTTCTATTTCTCTGTAAGATGGGGCGTGAATCGCGTGAAGTAGGGCTGTATGCATGGGCGCAAACAGGATTTTTTACCAGGGCAGGCAAGGGCAAAATAAGGTTACACAATTTTTTCTTGGCAACACAGATTTAAGATAAATACCGTGACCGTCGGTGACGGATTCCTGCTACAGTAGTCGCCATCATACCAGGCTGCAGAAATTATCCTTTCAAGCCTCGTATGAGGGACCCAATATCACAGGAAAAGCTAATACTTTGACTGGAAGAATCGACTGTATTCTTTTTTCATGCCTTGATGGCTCCTCACCTGTACATGTGGCTCCATAAACCAATCCGCGTAATTTTGTATGATGGGATAAGTTCAAACGGTTCTTCAGAACATACACCATGATACAGACTATAAAACTCATAATTAAATGATAGAATCAGGGTAGACTACGACTGAGAAATAAATTGCCGGAATTTATAGACAGACTCCTTAACAACTCAACCTCAAAACCTCAAAAGTCTTGAAGACAGAAGGAGTGCTGCTGACTTATTCATTATGTACAAAATTGCAAATAGTACACTTAGCATCGACCTACTTGAATAACTTAATTTCAAAATACCCACTCGTTCAGTAAGAATAGGTACCTCAATTATTTCACATACCATCTGTCCATAGAGTAGAGTAACATCTGTCAATAACAATGTGTCGAAAAATAATCCCATAATTAGAATGTGTTGTTATTAGTTATTAGTTATTAGAGTGAATGTTGTATTCACCAAGACATATTTCATGATAATAATTATTTTAAAATGAATTTAAGAAATCACTAGTCCAACTATAACATCAACAATAGTATGTGTGTATCAATTTGTTTAAATATATTTATCAATACGTTTATATTATGCTAACTGTGTTTTACATTTATGGAAATTTCGCGTACAATTTGTAATGGGATGTCACATTTGTCATGTTTTAATATTGTCCCATTATTTATGTATTTCTCAATCTGTTATCTGTAATTGTACCTATTCAATAAAATAAAATAAATAAAACGCTCAGCGATATAAAGGCCCTTCCTATTTGAAGCGGTTGTAAGTACCTACTTAGTATGTACGAGTATGTATTATTCACAACGCGGACAGTACTGTAATTTGTCCAAGGAATCAAAAACTCATTGGACGGAATCCTTACCAAGATGCGGACAATGTTTTATCATGGCCGAACTGAAGTCTTATAAAGAAAGTACAGCTAGTAGCAGTGGCGTAGCTAGCATAGGTGGTACCCGGTGCGGATTTTATAGGTGTCACCCCAAAACTCAATCGAAACTGTTAAAATAAAAAAGTTATAATCATTTACGTTTTATTAAAATACGAGTACCTATTGCAAATATTTGAATATTATGTGAAACAAATTACTTTGTTAAAAATGAAAATTTCTTCCTTCTAGCTTTGACACTAGCGAACTCCGAAATCACGTCTTCAAAATTTACATTTTGTGTTGCTTCATGTTCTATCGTTAAAATGCCAAGATGGTTTAATCTGGTTTCAGTCATTGTAGAGACCGCAAGTAATTTTTAATTAATTTTAATTTGCTGAAACTTCTCTCACATGAAGCAACTTTTGCACATATTGTTATAAATAACTTTAGTGCGACCATTAGATTCGGAAGAGATTCTGTAAAATCCCATTCCACAATAAATTTCAAAAAGTCCAGTGTCACCCAATTAGAGACAGTAATATTAGCCTTTTAAATGTCTTCTCAATCTTGGTATTTCTAAAAGGAGTTCTGTTTCTGATACTTCATCGTAAAGGTTAGTAAATTTTGATATAGCAAATTTTAACTGTTCAGTGTTTGCCGAAAGCAAGGTCTTTGACTGCACAACCTCAAAGAATAAAGCTACGTCTTTAATGGACTTTACTCTTGTTTCGAGTTCAATATTGAATCTGTCAAGACATTCTAACATGTCCTTTTGAAGGTCCGCTCTAAGTGTAAGTCCAGCATCGGTGGACGATGCTAACTCACCGGGCATGCGTTTCTTGCGACGAATTCGTCATTCCATCGAAATGTTGTATTTTCCGATTTTTGTACAGTAAAATCTATTGCCTCTTCTGCTAGATGCAACCGTTTCTCTCCAATGAATAGACGAAGTGCTTCTAGTTTTATGATTATTTAATCAACACATAAACCTTTACTTTGTAATGCAAACTGAGCATTGTTCACTTCCCTTAGCACATCATTCCAAAAGAAAAGAAAACAAAGAAATGAGACATTGCACACAGCAGGCATAAGATTTTGTGCAGCACCTCTAGTTTCTAAATTTACGTCTTAGTCACATAGTTCCTCAATTGCAGATATTATCCCATCAAAATTTTCAGCCAATACTTTTACTGCACCATAATGAGCACTCCAGCGCGTTGTCGAAAGTCTTTTAACAGATGCTTTGCTGTGATTGAGGAGCCCTTCCCAACGGCTTGTAGAAGTTGAAAAAAAGTTAAATATTGTTTCCACTGCTCCGAAAAATGTAACACAAGTCACATTTTGTGCAAACGAATGTTGGCCGCATAAATTAATTGAATGATCTATACTTACAACCAATAAAAATTGCTTTATTGTTGTTTTTCTTTTATAATAGCTTGCACTCCTCCGTGTATACCACTCATATCTGCAGCATTATCATAACCTTGAGAACGATTCATCATAATATCTAAGCCATCGTTTTCAAGCTTCTTTAGTATTTCAGCGCTTAAATCAGCTGCTTTTTTCCATGTAAAGGAAAGAAAGAATACTTCATTGACTTCTACTTTCTATTATTAATTTTGACATAACGAATCACTTCAGACATTTGATCGACATGTGAAACGTCAGGTGTGCTATTAAACATGATTCCGAAATATTTGGCCGATTTAATTTCGTTAACAATCTGACATTTTACATGATTAGCTAAAACATTTATGAACTCAATTTGTATTTCTGGCGATAAATATGTTACTTTAGGTGATTGTTCCTACTCCAAATATAGTATATGTTTTTTGAGTACTGCATCATACTTTGACAGCAGTTTAACTAGTTCTAAGAAATTACCTTTATTAGACGACCCTTGGGTTTCATCATGTCCACGAAATGCTAGGTTTTGTTTAGCCAAAAACAATGTTATATCTAATAATCTAGATAAAAGATTTTTCCACTTCTGTTTTTCCGTATTCATTCATTGCAAGCTTGCATCATCTATTGTGGTGTGACATTTTAAACTCATTTACAAAGTTTTCCACTTTTCGAAATTTTCTAAATGTTCACATGAAGTTTCATGGTTCAATACTTTAGGATTTAGTTTCCACTACTTCTGAAATCCAGTTGTAAATGTTGTTTGTATGTTACTGATAGCAAATAAACAACAGCAAAAACAGTACAGGTTATTTGATATAGGAGAAAAAACCATTCCTGTGAAAGATAACGAGAATCACCTTTAATCTTTGAACCATGACGAGATGCAGTAGGAAAAGGTCCTTCTTTGTTCTGGAAATGTTCACTGCCTTTTTTTATTATGTCAATGCGAACATTATCAGGTACCGGTAAACTCCAATGTGAAACATCTCTCAAGTGTTGAACTGATTCTTCGAAGGTAATGCTATCTCCGAAAGTAGCATTAACGGCGTCATTTTCATTATTTATTTTGATTCCGTCAAGGTCCTGGGTCGCCTTCATTGATTCTGTATTGTCGATGTTGCTATCTGAATGCGAGTCTCCAAGATGTGAATCATAACTTTCGTCAGCAGGAGACTCGGGTACTTTACTTGAACTTTGGCCGCTATCTGCTTTTGTGACATATTTGAAAAGAGAACCGGGCATGCTCTGAATTTCATCCATTTTAGCCTTTTTGGCTTTTCTCTGTTGAAACCCGCTTTCTCTTTTCGAAGTATGAATTCCCCGAGGCATATTTCGTTCTGGGTATTCTAAAAAATATTTTTAGTTAGTAAGTGATACGTTGATTTTATAAACTATATTACAACAGTAAATAAACACCTACACGTTACGTAACTAGCTTTGTGAAATATATTTTTATATAAATTAACAATCCTGCGTCTGGGTGTAAATATGTATTTAAGTATTATTAGAAAAATACTAGTTAAATACTCCACCGTTGATTGTGATATCCGTGCCACGAGTGCTCGAGCTACTCATCTCGGAGCTAAATCAACGTACGCGAAGTTGTATGATATGATTATGATTACTTTCAATCAAAAATCTAAACTTAATATATTCCGTTGTTGTAAAGAAATCCCATTGCCATTAGATCGGAAAATAATAAGTAAATAAATAATAAATAAGTATATTATTTACAATTAAACATTATTACCTAAAGTAATATCGTAAAACGTGTAGAAATATAAATAAAATCTTTTTACGCCAGCAAAGCCTTTAAAACCTATTTAATAAATAAATACCTTTAGTAGATAGTAATACTTGCCCAGGCTAAACAAAAAAATATTACTGCAATCCGTCTAAAATACCTTCTGTAGGTAACTATTTATCATTAAGGATGGCTGTGGCTCAATAATATAGTTTTAAAATACACAGTAATTAAAAGAGAATAAAATAATTGAAGGGTTTTTCAAAATAATCTAAGATACTGCTATTAGATACTAAATGAATTAAAAATATAAGTATTACCTGTAATAACAAAAATACTTCACTTACCTTGTTTATTTTCTTCAAGAATCGACTATATTAAATCGGTTTTTATACAAAAAATGTTGTTTATAATATCTAATAATTAACAAACACTTTGCACTAGACGTTCACACGTTCACGTAAGAGAATATTGAAATGAATGCGGTCGGAAACAAAAGAAATGGCCCAATCCACAATACAAGTGACGAGCGCTATATCGAGGGAATCCCCTGACTAGCGTTGGTTATGCGCGAACGGGGTATTAAATTTTGGGGGAATCCCAGATCGATTGACAGTGTGCACATTGTTTTTTTTTTTCTAAATATCAATTTATTATGCTCGTGGTACGATATCATAGTTACATAGATAATTTTATTAGTGGCGGTTATGCTCTCTGCCATAGATTTACGATTTTTTATAGTTAGAAAGAACTACAACTGATGGTCATAGTCGGGCTCGGGTGTCACCCTAAACGGGTAACACCCGGGGCGGGCCGCCCCCGCCGCCTCCCCTTAGCTACGCCACTGGCTAGTCGGGCGTGGAAAACCATCACACTCTGATCAGGATGCCAAGACAGCCAAGTCTCCTGAATGTTGCGAAGATAACGCTTCCAATATGATCGCCGTGATTAAGTTTATAACAAATATTCATTCATGGAGTATAGTGGCTGTTTACATGCACAGTTTGCAAGTTGGTACCTAAGTCATGCTAAAGAGAGAAAACCGGAGTTTTTGATATGAAACATCTAGTGTGGCTGGTCAAACCGATTGTTGAACCCAGTGTTGGTGGATGTTGGCGTGGCAACGCTTTGGCCAACGTTGGCGGTGTGGAGCCAAGTTCGTTTTTTAAATAATAGTACAAAAAATCCTTACTTTTTCTTTGTCTGCTTATAAAGGAAGATATTTAAGTATTCCTTAGAGACCTTGGATTTTTTTTTCATTGTTATGAAAAAGAAATCATTAATATTTGATTGACAATTTAATTATTATAAAAAAAATACACAAATCATAAACATAAAAAATTTAAATAATTGATTAATTATGATTGAAAATAATCGATTGACTTCATAGATTGGTCAAAAACCCCTTCACAGAACTAAAGAAGCCTCTTTTCATTTTGTTATTGACGACTGGACATACATCGTGGTTACTATAAAATGAACCAGACGTGTCATAGACTGATGACGACATTTCTATTGCCTGCAAAAGGAAGGTGATTAATAAATAGATGTAATCAAAATTATAGCCAAGTGTACTGCTAACACTAATACTGTAACGCCGAAATCCCTGACATGTTTTTTATCGAATGCTAAGCAAAACTGTCTCTAATTTTCATATTACCAAAGTGTATATAATACGCCAAGCCTACTGAGTAAGAGTACTGGCTGTCAAGTGCATTTGCTAGAACACATCTATAGGTGCTTGGAGACAGATTTTCAACTTGAGGGTGGTAGCGATCGCCAGGCGGTCATTAGAAAATTCCTTACCACTACGCTATGGTTTCATCATGATACTTTCCTTAATCGATAGATCAGGCTAGTTGAAGGAATTCGAATCCACGTCGATCCGTACATGCTACCATAGAGCCATCATTAACTGAACACGCAGTATTACTAGTATATTCTGTGCTAGTACTATACAAAGAGAGGTCGGACACTAAGGAATCTTTGGAGATTTCTCTCTACTTGGGGTAGTCCTACTGGTGGAATACCTACACCCTACAGAAGGTCGCAGCCAAATAATATACTGTTGTGTTCCTGTGGTAAGTAGGGTTTTTAGTGTTTTTTGGTCAAAGTCGACAACGCGCTAGTGATGTTACCTCTGATGAATAGGGTGCGGGGCAGCACCAGCCACCAGTTATGTGCTGAACTGAAGGTGGTTGATGTAGGGTTTGAATATTTTGGTATTCGACATTGGATGAGTTTAGCGATAGTTTTAAATAGTCAGCGGTTTAGAAGATTCAATATATATATATATTAGTTTATAAATAAATATGAATTATTAAGTTAGTTGTGTAGTTCATATAAAAATAAATACTACTACTGATAGATTCCTGCTAGGCATTTAGGACGAATTAACCATTATTTTTATTACGTTACTAACAACCCACCCTGGTTTCGCACGGATGCAATTTTCTTACTTATGTAAAAAAGAAATAGGAAAGGATGAGAAATCTTTATAATAAAAATAAAAATTATCGTTTAAAAATTTTAGATTTCGACAACTGCGTTACTTATTGTGACTAAAACTACCCTATCTTTTAAGTTGGACCTAATTACAGATATTTACGAAATTTGATCAATATCGGTTTAATCATTTCGGAGTTTGTCCCGAACATACATCGTGACACAAGTTATATAAGTATATATAATGGGAGTGTTCTCCTATAAATCCAACAAAATAAACACTCATTTACGCTCTTTCTAGTATTAAAAAAAAAAACATTTTTTTTTTGGTTGTTTGGCAAAGCTGGGGTGATACGCAAATCAAACAACGCACAATCGTACCACAGTAGCTTTTTTAAGATTGCAAAATAAAGTGCTTGAACGATTATAAAATAATAATACAATAAAATCTATTATGACAGTGAATAATAATTGTTATCATACTTACACCAAGAGATGTATTTATGTGATAAGAATCCAGCGAACTGTTCGCACTTGGAGCTTTCGGAGTAGGTTTTGTTGGTATCTTCTCAGATATTCTAGATTGCATTACAAGGCAGGACATCAGTCGTCTTAAGAACGGTTTTTTCGCTTTAATATTAGGAGTACTTGATGAACTTTCCAGACATTTGGATTTCAATTTCGTGGAGTTTGTTATTAGAGATAATACCGATGTACCTAAGTTCGGAGTTGGAGTTTTTCTGGGAACTACAAACGACATATCTTAAAAAACATTTTATATTATGTTTTATTTTACAAAGTAATTTATACTTCTATTATGTATAACACTAACACTGTGCCCCACAATTTTACTCGTGTTAATTTATTTTACCGACTCTACACTGCACCTCGCCGCAACCGCGCTGCCAACGCACCCACGTACAAGAGAGGGTGCTGTCTGAATTACCTACTGTTCACTAGTACCTACACACTATACTAGGGATGTAACGATACATAATTTTGTCTATACCGATAGCCATTATTGTAGTGAATAATCAGCGATACCAATGTTGAAAGTTTGCTAATAAATAAAATAAATAATGAAGTATGTAAGCTCCTACCCATTTTTACCCGACAAGCGAAAGGTAAAGTTGTTTTGGTGATTGCATGATGTCTCTATTTTTTTATTTGTGCATGAAACTGACGATAATCTTTATCAATGATAAGTATATTTTTGATATTTAATTTCATAATTAACTATAAATAGGTGCGTAACAATAAACTCTTAATACAGACGGCTATTACGCCGCAAGCTATAAAGCAATATCGTTGCATCAGGCGCTGTTATAATTGTTAGATTTCGGTTGATAGTTAATAACGATCCTATTATATCGGCCGATATATCATATCGGTATCGTTACATCTTTACTATTAACTTTTAAAATATAGGTAATGTATACATAACTATACATTATGTATTGTACAAATTCGGATAGCAACCTAATACACTGTATGATTCTATTCAAACATTAACTTAACGATTATAAAATGTTAATATTTTCTGTCCCGACAGGCGTGCAAGTGCACTATTTACTTGCTCCTTCCTGCCGGCACCCATGCCCGTCTAGCAATGGTGTAGCCAGGTACGGGCAAGAAGGAAGCTGCTCTCCCTAGCAAGGCGTTGGTTAGTACGTGGTAGCCGTGCGGATGTGGTACGGGTTTCCAATCAAACGTTTTCGCTCCCGCCTATAATACTGATTTTCTCAAAAGAGGTGTGACAGGCTGGCATGACGGCGACGACTGTTGTTAGATACCGTTACCGATAGTCGCTGTTGCTTTTGGACTGTGCCGCACTTACCATCATGTGCTGTAGACTGTAGCGTCATATTGCCTAATACAAAAAAACACTTTCTTTGTCTAGGTTTATATAGGAAGATACATTATCTTTTAGTGAAATTTGCTATTTTTATTCTTATAAAATTTTATATCGAAATTAACGCGAACGAAGTCCCAGGCCATTGCTAATATGTAATAATTGCAAAAACACCGTACGTACCTAGGTAGGTATCTGCACATACCTTTG
Organism: Saturnia japonica; assembly: GCA_033032175.1. Lineage (NCBI taxonomy): Eukaryota > Metazoa > Arthropoda > Insecta > Lepidoptera > Saturniidae > Saturnia > Saturnia japonica. The sequence continues at coordinate 8,593,133 of CM065324.1, read as the reverse complement.
AAAATAGTGTAGAGAGAATTATTTCTTTTATTAAAACTAGTCGATGATAATGATTCAACATTAGTCGATGAAAATGTATCGCTTTTCATATAAGCCACATTTGTATAGTGAATTTCTAGAGATGAAACTGCTCGCTTTTCAGAATTGCCTGTAGCTTCTTTAATTGTAGTATCCATTATATTACTATGTTCAGCTTTCTTCGAATCAAATAAAAATACAGTTTGAACTTGTCTTTGCTCGAAACAATTTTTGTAACTACAAAACGAATACTTTTTTCTATCTTTTTTAGTCTCATTACAGACAGTAGCTGAACTGTTTGTTTGTGTGCACTTAGGATATTCACATTCCACGGGTGTATCAGGTTTGGTTCGTCTACGAACTTCTCCTATCGAAATTATACTATTTTTACATTTATCATGACAGACTCTTCTCGAAATGGTTTTTTGAATAATCTTCTTCACCTTATTATATTGTTTTCTTGATAATATAATTGGCTTCTGTTTTGTGAACTGTTCTACTTGTAGGAATATCTGTATATTTCTGTTCAGGATCAGTTGTTGATATAAGGAGGACTCGTCTACAGATGGTTCAGTTCCAATATTCTTATGACAATATTCATTTCCATATTCTCCACTACTCCTCTCTTCCTCGTTTTTATCATTCATACAACAGCAAGGATATGATTTGTAAGTACTTACTCTACATTCTAAGTGTTTAATGCTGGAAAAAAGGCAAGCAGTAATTTACGAGTTCAGATGTTCAGTTTATTATACAAAGTAAAAAAAAAGGAAAAAAAATAACCAAGTTTTGCTGTAGAAGCATTGTATTAGGCTATGATCTTCAGAAACACTTCCAAGTTTGTGTTCCTATGAAAAAACAAAAATGTCAAAATACTGCGTCTATTGTAAGGCAGCGTATCCATCAGAGATATGCAAGATATTATAGGCGGTGCAGGAGGAAAAAAGTCACTAATAGGATTAGATACTTTATTTTCCCAGCCCCACTTATCGCAGCTATGGCGGAAAAGGGCATACAAAATGTGTGCGATGTATGCGAGCGAGGCGCAGCCGCTACAAATCCTCGTACCGCATAGTTACCTCACAGATCTCTGGTGGATAAGCAACTTAATAGGCGTAATATTAATAAATAGATTAACTCTATCTGAAAATCTTACCAGTTTAGATGTAGTAGGTATGTCTTTAGCAATACCTAGTAATTCTCTAATTTGTTTATCTCTCTCTACTGGGTCAGGAATTTCGCAATCATCTCCTCTATAATGCTTGACGGGCGCTGTTTTAATTTCAATTATTTATTACATTAATTTATTATTCAGTTAACTTTTCGTTCATAAAGAATTACATAAATAGGAAAAGCTTACCAAAAAATTCAGTATTATTTTCGTTTTTATCGCTTTCCTTTGTAGATTGATGTGTTTCAGTATCTTTCATGCGATGACTCGTTTCACGCCTAAAATATATTTCCTTTGAACATGACCTCATATTTTATGTTATAATAATATTGAGCATCGAAAGATGCTGTTTCTTTTAAAGCTAATATACCTATATTCATAGATAATCATGACATACAAGAGTTTTGTAGATGAAAGTCATTAATGTATATGTCACTGGAGATTCCCGAGATGCAATATATCTTCAGTTATATATAATCTATGTTAAAATTCTACGAGCTAGCTAGTTAATTTTCATTATTGTTAACCGACATCAAACAAGGAAATTTTCAACAAAAAAGAAAACCAACTGCAATTATTTTGAAGAGTTCCCCTGTGTATCTTCGAAGTTCAAAGTCCAATGCCAATGAAAAAAGTCCACCCTTGAGGTATTCCTTATCCAACAAAAAAAGAATCAACCAAATCGGTTCATAAATAAAAATGTTATGACTGAAAAATCATAAAATATTTATATACATTCGAAATAAGTGACTTCCCGTCTTTTGTTGAAGCCTATTGGGGTGATTCTTATTTTGTTAGATAGGGAAGATACATTGGACTTTCAACTCCGAAGATACGCAATAGAACTCTTCAAAATCATTGATGTTTTTTTTTTGTTAATTGTTATCTTGATATTAAGTACCGGTTTAGATGATTCTTATTTTGTTGGAAAGAGGATATCTCAAGGTTGGTCCCAATTTAATTTGATTGGCTTCGAATTCGAAGATAAACCAGATGGCCTAGTTAACTTGTCTTTCCATAATTTTTAACGCTAACGAAATCGAAAAAAATGTATAGAATTGACATAATATTAGGGGACTTATCCAAGTTGACTTTATACAATCGTTAACTCTATAGAAACGAAAAAATATATATAGAGGTGATATTTCTCAACGTTAAACGTTTAACGTTGAGATATGTCAATTCCAGGGAACTCCTAAAAATCATTGAAGTTGCTTTCTTTTTTGTTAAAAATTGTCTTCAGTTCAATGTTACGCATTATGGTCTCAGATCATAACTTATCTAATCCAGGATATCGCTATTGGGTCAGGATAGGATTTAATATTCACTGGTGTATAGGTATGTATTTCATTCTAAAAGACATATTTCTAAAATTCAATCTTCTTACACTATCAAAATTGGTGATTGTCGAAAAACGCTGGTAGATCTTATCATCCCCCTATTTCATCTATACAATTAATAAAAATGAAGTGTCTGTTTGTAATGTCGAAATAACAGTTTTTTACTAAATGCATATGAAAGTATATACGATACCTATAACAAAAAGCCCATTTTTTACATTATTGTCTGTCTGTCTGTCTGGTTGTTCCGGGTAATCTCCGAAACGGCCTTACCGATTTTGACGGGTCTTTCACTGATAGATAACTGATAATATAGGAAGTAACTTAGGTTACTTTTATTTTAGAAAAATAATTAGGGTTTCGCACAAATAAAAAACCTGGTTATGGTGAATCGATTCAGGCGCTAAAATGGCTTATGCTGAGTAAACCATAAGAGATATAGCAAATTAATGTACTACATAATTATAGACAATAAAAAAGTCCGGGAGAGTATATACCTATCTTCTAAGGAACACCCACAATAAGCATTTTTGTCTTTAAAATAGCTGGGAGCGGGGGAGCAAGATTCGCGCGGGCATTCTGTAGTCCACGTGAGCGAAGCCACGGGCACAGCTAGTTTTATAAATAAAGTTAGCGACAACACCATTATCATAATACAAAATTATTAAAACCGACAACTTATATATAAGGTAAACTTTTCTACTTATTGTAGTGGATGCAAATTTGATAAGAGCAGCATCTAGAGATGCAGATGCGGTTAAAGAAGGGATTAAAAAATACGTGGAGGTAAACAATGAAATAACTTAATTTTTTTTTGTGAAATTTGACTGTCAAGATAAAGGAGTGTGAAAGAAATAAAAACATGTTTGCCGACTCTACTTAAGATCGAAAATAAGGGCAAGAAGATTTTAAAAAGATATTGCTGGGAGCAAATACATTTTTGAAATTATATCTACATTTTTTTGTAAATTGCTGTAATCAATACAATGAAAAGATATGTACAAATTATTGCACACAGAAATGCCAGCCACAGTAATAGTCGACATATTATGATAATAATATTATAATTATAGAACCTACCTACTGAAATCGTTACACAAGTATGACTTCATAATTGTTGTGTAGCATAGCTATATAAATCTTGGACGAGAATAGTTATATATAAGTCCCGTAAAAATAATAATAAATAATCTACCTGTGGAAAATTTCTATACTATCTCTGGGATTCAATGTTGACGTATGATTCTGAGAGTCCAGAACACCGTTACTTTGCTGAAAATAAAATTTGTATTGGGTATTGTACTTACTTACCTAGGCATTTTACAAAATGTACTTTATATGGAAATTTGGGAAAAGCTATAAAAAAAAATGAATATCTGTTATATATTTTACTAACGTAGATTTGTTTTTCTGGTGTAAGCTTTCTTCTGGTTGGGTCTGTAGATAAGATTGAGAAATCTTTACGAGTTTTATTACTACTGTGTTCATGCTTTTGTGATCCCGCTTCCTTTACAGTCTTTCTAATTCGAAAATCAGTTTTCAATTTTCCTTGATTAAACAGTAAATCGTAGTTCTCATGATCACCGTCAATTTTAACATTTATTTTCGAGTTTTCATTTTTTGAATCATTTGTACAGCAATTCCCATTAATGTTTCCAGTTAACATTTTTGTGTAGTCTTCCACTAACGTCTTTTTGAGTTGGGCTTGAACATTTTTTGGTTCTCGAGATTTTAAAACGCTGTTCACATGGCACGCACGCATGGTTTCCTGATTTTGCGTTGTACATGTATTTCTTTTATTAATAGCAAATTTGTTTTGTTGTTTGACTTTTTCTTTATTTTCTGTCATATTATTCGTAACACCGTTGAAATGACGTGGTGGACTTCCTTTTCTCTTAGCTGTTTGAAGAATCCTCGTTTCAAATTGGTTATTATTTTTATTTCTTGGAACACAACAATCTTTAATAGGTGATGGCGAACGACTAGATCTGACAATACCTAAGTTGCTCTTAATATTATTAGTTTGTCTTTTCTCTGGTCGCTTTGAACTTCCATTGGAAACATATTTTTCAGACGGTTGAGAACGCCAAAAGTCTTCTATTGCAGGTTTTTTTTGAATTTTTGTGGTTTCAGAATTATCTTGTTTAGGATATACTGATATTATCACTAATGGACTATGATAGGCCCGAAGGCTATTTTCTTTTACATCCTTTTCCAATGTGCTTTTAATATTGTCTAAATTATTGCACTTACATTGATTTCTTTCGTCTTTGTCCTGGTTTCTCAAAGAATTTATATTCGGTAATTGAATATTAAAATCTATCTGCGTGCTTTGTGACTTTTTACTGAAAATTAATTCTATTTTTATCTCAATAATACTTTTAATTGTTAAACAAATTAAGTCTTGTTACCTTCTAAAAGCATTTTGGGTAATATTTTCAGAGTTACAATTAACATTTTCAAAATCCACTTGTATATTTGAATCTCTTTGGTTTCTGTCATAGAAGAAAAAATATATTAATAGAATATCTCTCACCATTTACTTTATAATAGGTCTTTACCTATGAAATTGCCGTTCTGCAGTACTGGCCATTTCAAATCAAAATTATTTTTGTTTGGCTAAGAATTCTAATTTCAAATTAATTTTATTTTAAAAACATGGAATTCTTTTTCCAAAAGTAGTCATTTGTTTATTGATTAGTGTTACATTTTCATCGCATTTCTATCTTTTACATTTTCATCGCATTTCTATCTTTTTTGTCATCATGGATACGTTAAAAATTCGAGTAATTATGGAATATGAGTACCGTCGTGGCAGCAACGCGGCACAAGCGGCACGCAACATCAACGACGTTTACGGAGCTAACACTACAAACCAACGCGCACCACCTGTTATTGGTTTGCTCGCTTCCGTTCTGGGAATTTCGACCTGAAAAATGAACCTCGCGGTCGTCCGAAGACTTTGGTCGACAATGACGAATTAAAGGCGATTGTGGAAGCTGATGATACACAATCTACGGCTGAATTAGCAGTCGCTTTCGACGTTAGCGTCAAAACAATATTGGTCCATTTGCGTCAAATTGGCAAGGTAAATAAGCTTGACAAATGGGTGTCCCACGAACTCAATGATCGCCAGCGCGAAGTACGCGTCGAGACGTGCCTTGCACTGTTCAACAGACACACAAATGAAGGAATTTTGAACCGCATTGTTACCTGCGATGAAAACTGGATTCTGTTTGATAACCGCAAGCGCTCAGCAAGTTGGTTGAATCCTGGTTGTGATTCATCACAGCTTCTTACCAAACGGGCTGAGCATTACTGCAGATGTGTACTGTGCAGAACTGAACACAATGATGGAGAAGCTGGCACATCTCCAACCAGTATTGGTCAATCGCTCGTCTCCGCTGCTCCTGCACGACAACGCGCGACCTTATACTGCACAGCAGACGGTCTCCAAGTTGCGAGAACTGGGGTTGGAAGTTCTCCGTCATCCGCCCTACTCACCAGACCTTGCGCGTACAGACTACTACTTTTTCCAGAATTTGGATAACTCCTTGGCAGGAAAAAAATTCAATACCCGAGAGGCAGTACAAAATGCCTTTGAAGAATTTGTTGCCTCCCGTCCAGCTGATTTCTTTAAGAAGGGAATCAATAAACTGCCACTGCGCTGGCAAAGATGCATTGATTGCATGGGTGATTACTTCGATTAATACAAATAAATAATACATTAAAAAAATTCGTTTAAATTTTTTCATACAAAACGGCAATTTCATAGGTAAAGACCTATATATAGTAAGTAGTACTTACTTGAATATATTATTTACTTTGCTGAAATATGTTTTATTATTTTGATCATACCTGTATAATACAACAACATAGGATTTAGTGAGATTTTGCTTAAATAAAATGGATATACATAATATAATCATTATACTTACGCAGTTTCTGTTTCGTTGTTATTATTAAATTTGTTGCATCTAGCATTACAATTACGCATGTTGAAATCCCGAAAGTCCCTGCTAGATAAAGCAAAGGTTTAATAAATTGCACTAGGGTTTCTTTATAAACAAGGAATTTGAAAATAAATATAGTAGACATAATAGTAAAGTAGGAAATGAAAACGCTCTTAAATAATGAAGATGTTCATGGTAATTGCAAACAATAATACATCTGAATGTACTATGGTAATAAAATCATTTTGTCGGGATAGATAATAATTATCAAACAATATTTTATTCAATCAATACATACACCAACCTGCAACAGTCTGCCTATGTGTAGATATGCTAAAAATTCGATTCAGATATTCTGTATTCTAAGAATTTTGAATAATTTTCGACATATTAAAAGAATTCTAAAACTTCTAATAACATAAATCTTTATTCCTTTCTACAATTTACTTACTTGTGTGATAGTTTTTATTAGAAGTTATCTTGTTGCATCCAACCTCACAAACGTAAGTTTTAAATTCTTCATTGTATCTATACAAAATTAATCTATTGGATATTTATTTGCAAATGTAGGTAATAATTTCATTTAAATTAGTCAAAATGTTTTATAACTATGAAACCTTAATCATTCTAAACAACATAATACTCAAATTTCCCTTTCACCCACTTCTCATAATTCTCACTTCTTTTGCTTTTTGTCAACAATTCATAAAGCCTTCTTTTTTACATATCGCTTTTAATTAACAAGCTAATCAGAGAATTCAGTGTAACATAGATACTCGTAAAGATTATAAATATTTAGCGTAGTCAAAGAGAAATACAGATTATAAATCATGATGAGGAAGCATTACTTAAAATCTATTTAAAAACGGAATGAACTTACTTGGGTCGGTTATGGTTACTAGGAAAGAACTGAGAAGAATTGTTTTCTATCGGTTTAGAAATAGTTGTAACTGTAAAGGAACAATGAAAATGTTTACGTTACACACATTAATATTGACAGTTACACTTTTGAAAATTATAACTGTATTCTTACTTGGTTTGTTATCAACTGTCGCAGTACAATTTAGAACATATTTTTCATCCTCCGTAAGTCCAACACGACCTGATATTCTGACATGGCTATGTTGAGCATTTGTATTTTGATCTACACCAAACATAGAAAATTCTTTACATTTACATTCTTTGAATGAACTTGAATTTTCATTTATTTCAAACATTTGGTCATTGTTGATTTTGTTCTTTTTATTTTTCCTTTTCTTTTTATCCATTTCCAAAGATTTGATCAATTCCTTGATATTCGCTATACCTTTGACATTTTTTCCATCTATAAAATTATTTTCTATTTGTCCGCAAGACAATTGAGCACTTTCAGATGGTTTGATTTCATATATCTTTTCTTTCTCTCCACTTACAATCAGAAATAATTTCTTTGGGTGAATTGAATTTTCGTGATTTGAAGTAGTCTTTTTTACCCTTTTAGTATTGTGTCCTGGTTTGCGGTGGAACCTACCAGTTTGTGTTTGTTGGGTTTTTGGAATGACAGTAACCTTAATCAATGGCTTATCCTCACTTGAACATTTCTGGATATGGTCTTTACGATACGTCGGATGTAATAAAGTGGTGTAACTTATGATTGAATATTTTCCGAGGAACTAATGAAACAAAACAAAATATTTCTCTTTCGATTACGTAATAAATAAGTTATAAATATAATTTTTGGGAATGGCATATTATGGTCTTTAAAAAACAGACCTCATGCAATACAACGTCATAGAATACAATTGCGAATTATGTACCTATAGTTATCTTAAAAAAAAGTTTTATATGTGTAAGTAATATTCACATTCTTTACCTGAACTTAAACGATTGTTATACTAAATATGCTTATTGAATAGTTGATTAAAAATGCTAAACAAAAACACAATAATATATTGTACCCATCTAGACACACGGCATGGCAGTGTGTCAGTCAAGTTCGGAACGGGCGACACCGGCCAGTCATTGATGGGGTCAAGATAATTTTGACATTTCCATAAGTCAAAAACTATTCGACCTACATACACACTTCAAATTTTGTATGTTTAACATATTTTTCTTGAACACATAGAATTTCAAATATCACGAATAAGCCCATTATAATTCTTGTGTTATTCGGTTCTGAAAAGTAGCATTTATATCACTCATTCATCAAAAACCTAGATAACATCTAGGTGACTCAGAAACTTAAAATTTGGAAACAAGGTAAGTAGATCATTAAGCATATACTAAGGATGCAAAAGAAAAAAAAACTAAAAAAAAAATACAATTTTAAATGAATAAAACTCATTTCGCTGATCTAAACTACAATGAAGTAATTGCAATTTGACGATTTCTCAGGACAAGCGTTTTAAAGTTTGGGCCTGAAAATATTGAAAATGTTAATTATATTGCATAATTTATCTTATTATTACCATACATTGGTTTATTGATGACAATAAAATTTAAAAATAAGTAATGAAATCTCATTAAAATCTATATTAAATTACCAATTACTAAAACCTGACCCACATTTGTGTAATTTTTTTGGATAAAATAATATAACAATACAATTATGACATATACTTTGTTATGTTGTGCAGATATGAATAAAATGGGAAAATAAACTATTAAAGTTTGAATGGAGTGTTTTAATAAGAAAAAATAATATCAATGATGTTGATACAAAGGTATTAGAGAAACTGTTTACTAAATATGAATCAGAACTTTGTAGGGTTGTATTTAAAGCTTTTACAAAAATAAAGTAATCTATAACCAACAAAAGGAATCAAAATATTGCTCTTAAAAATGATACACAGTATATCTTTGTCATAACATAACTTTCTCCGAGATAAAGTTTAAATTTTAGCCGATTCCATAACGACATTCTTATCCTCAATCGATAAATTTTGGAAGTAGAATTGACGTTTTTTTCTTAGGTAGAATGCCCACAAACAGTCCTTATGACATCAAAATCACAATTTCGGCATTTTTGCAATTACGTCATTGTAGTTTTGAATGAGCGATTTATTAACGGCGTTTAAATCCTCTCAGCAAAAGATGGTGTTGTGCCAATTTATATCTTTATTGAACATCAAATATAAATATAACCAACTTGGCCCCTTTTTCGCATTTATGTTTTTGTTGGATATACTTTTAAGGATTTATTACTCACTTGTCTTCCTAACGATTTCTTTTCAATCAAAGATGTAGAAGAGCTGATGGGTTCTTTAGCTTTTGAATATATAATGTCTTTCGGAATATATTCATGAAGTCTTCTAATTTCACCTGTATGTGTTGAAACTTTTGAATTTATGTTAATATTTTTATTCTTCCAAGATTTGTCCGGTACTCTCTTTACTGGGGGTCTTAACAGTTCCAGTGCTTCTATAAAAAAAAAAAAAAAAAAAAACAAAATCTTGTTACGGTAGATCAAGCTTATTAATTTACAAAAATAATATTTAAAGAAAATCAATGATGACCTATAATTTCAGAACTGGCGTTGCTGCAATCCATATTGAATTTCGAGACTTCGGCTATAAATTACAAAAAAAAAATATGTCGCATTTTATTGCAGATACATTTTGACAATATCATAGATTCTTAGACTTTTTTTTATTTTATTTCTTTTATAAATTTCAATGTCAACGACTAATAAGGATGTTTAATAATACCTACTTATTGTAGACTAAATCGATGGGATCGAGTTATTTGAGTTTAACATTTATTAAGATAGCTAAAGGTAGATTAACCGACTTCAAAAAAGAAGGAGGTTCTCGATTCGATTGTATATATTTTTATGGACGTTCAGGTATAACTTCGATTTAGATGATTCTTTTTCGTTGGAAAGAGGATACATCAAGGTTGGTCCAGTTTTAATTTCATTGGTAGTGGACCTTTGAAATAAAAAACATTGAAGTTGGGCGTCTTTTCTGTTAAAAATGTTACATTTAAAAACATAGTTCAATGTACTTATTTCGTTCAGCAAATTCGGATTAAAAACAAAAATGATCTGTCGTGTTCACAACAAACGTATCTTATTCAATAAAGAATTCTTTATCTCGCTAATTTCGTAGCAATCATGGCTCAGTGATAGCGTGTACGGACACCGCATCGATCAAGGTGAGTTTGAATCTTTCAATGAGTCTGAAGCTTTCGGAGGAAAATATAGTGATGAGACCGCAGCATGGTGGTAGGTTATTTTCTAATCTTCGAGTTGAAAATTTATTTCCATAATGGTATGGATCTAGTATATTAGTATCTATTGATCTATGGTACGGTCTGACCATAAAGGTCAACTTGTTGAAATAAACTGCTGCAGACCTAGCAGTGATTGTAAGAGAACGGTTAGACTTATTTCAAACACTAGATTAAATCGTTTAAATGATAGCATTAAACAGCAATTATCTGCAGAGGTTTTACACGATATTGATCCAAATACTAACTACGGCAGCTTGTTTAATATCATAAGCACTGAATTTAGTAAACATTGTCCAACAAAGGTTATTAGTGTTAGGAAAAAAATGGTTTTTAGTGAATGGGCAACCAAAGGAATTATAAAAAGTAGAGATCGACTATATGATTTATATTATAGGAAATCATTGACTACTAGTGATTCATTTCATGCTTATGTTAGAGATTATTCTAAAATATTTAAACGTGTTTGTGGAGCTGCAAAAGCGATATTTTTAAGAAATAAAGTTCTTAAATCTAGTAATAAGACTAAAACTGTTTGGCATATAATAAATAAAGAAACAGGAAAAGATAGAAAAAAGATAATTCGCTTAATCTAAACGTCGAGGGAGTACATATCTCAAACAGTTCAGAGGTAGCAACTGTTTTCCAGGATTATTTCACAAATATACCCTTAGTAGTAACAAAAAATATAATATCATCACCCCATGGCGCTGCATCACTTTTGGATAATCTTATTACACCATCAATATAGATAGATAGTTCCGATAGGTATTTCCAAATAATACCATATTTATATTACAAAAGCGGGCAGTTCGAGCAATTTACAATATGAGACCCTGCGAATCACTAAAGAACAAGTTCCAGGAATTTAGTATTTTAACTTTGCCCTCCCAATACATCTTTGATAACTTAATTTATGTCCGTAAAAACTTAGACAAGCTGGATTTTGTCAAAGATCAGCACAATGTAAATACTAGAAATAAAGATAAATTAGTCGTACCGTGTTTTAGGTAATACTAATAAAAGTTTTTTAGGTAATAGTGTTAGGTTCTATAACAAGATCCCGAAGCACATTACTGATTTACCTGACAATAAGTTCAAGGACCATATCAAGCGGGTTTTACTGTCAAAAGGTTATTATAGGGTGGATCATTATGTGAATGACAGTGATGTCTGGAAATGACTCCCTCTCTGTGCATCCACTAATATATTATTATTGTACCTGTTATATTTGTAACATTTGTACAGTTAACAAAAAAAAAAGAGATGAACCCGATCGAGTTTCTTACCGGTTCTTCTCGATGTATGGGATATTTTCCGAACCGGCAGTAGTGTTTTGACATTCATAAGTGCCTTTTTAGGGCCTAAATTGAATAAAGATTATTTTCATTTTGATTTTATTACCAGTTTTAGTACCCCATTAGGCTATTGGCGTGTCAATCGCCACATCGTCACTTAACATCGTGTGAGATTGTGGCCATAACACTAAACAAAAGAAGGTTAAATATTTTACAATTTTGTTGTGTTCTAATTTAACTTTTGGGACTTCCAAATGTAACCAATAAAATATAACGAAATTCGCAATCGAAGTACAATATTACTACTTTTGATTATACACATTTAAAAAACGTGTAATGAAACCTTTGTTTAAAATAAAAAAAATTATGATACTACAAAATATTTTGTAAAATAGGAAAAATGACATTTTGATTGTCATAACATGAAATGGAAATTTTAGTTCAGATTTGATGAAATTATTTTCATGTGTATAGTTAAAAACACATTTTCACGAATGAAAAAATTTAAAATAAAACATAATGTCGACAGTACTCCCAGACTCTCTAAGGACACAAATGATTATACCTGTGTCCAAACAAACTTACTTCAACACGAAATGGGAGCCAACGGAGGCACCTTTATGCGCTTACGACATGCTTTATCACCCGCCGGACTATAATCCCAAATCTGCCAGATCAGACCGACAAGAGCCCAAAATTATAAAGAGAAACATATGGAACCAAGTAAATGTAACATTAAATCTGAATTATCAATATAGTTAATTTAATGAAGACGAATGGGGAAAACCCAGTGAAATGTCGATCCGTTTTCCTCTAATTCGCGCATCAGCATTACCTACAAGCAAAATTTTGCAGAATTCACCTGCACTTGCAAATAAAAAACAAAGATAATAAGGACAAATTTTATTATTAAATTTATCAACAAAAGTTAAAGAATTAATTTATCCGAATTTTTTTTGCTATTTCCGCCTAAAAACTGATTAACCAACCAACCAACAATCGATAATTAGTTTTTTGGCGGAAGTAGCAAAGAAAATTCAGATACATTAATTACGATGGTTTTCCGCAACACCTACGTCAATCAAATAAAAAAGTTAAAGAAAACATTGTGAGGATACCACAACTATAAAGAAATGAATGTTCTTTGTCCCCTATACATCTCCAAGCTATAGATTAGTTTGCGAAGATACTTTGGTGAGTCGGTGTGTACACACAAGTTTTGTATTAATACAACCAGCTTACAAAAGGTGGAGCACGAGTCGTTTAATTTCGAAGTAGAACAAGATCTTTTGTAAAAGCTAGTAAATATTACCTTACCACCTGCACCGTTAAAGATATTTTATAAGTAGATACAGCAATGAGGCTCTTTACATAGTATCATGAATGAACGGAGATTGTCCTCAGTTCACTTTCGATTTAATACCGGTGTGAGCGAGAAGAAACTTTTATACTTTTTTGACTACAGAGTTTCCGCCTTACGCTGTGATTTCCCATCCCTTTTGTTACAACATGCTGATAACATTATTCGTTCCGTTTTCAGATTACTTTTAGTGAGAGTATAACGCGTCTATTTATAAAACGTCATTGGACAATGAGCTCCGTGTAGTATTACTACAGTCAAAGCCATAGATTTCTAAGTTTTATCGTCAACATTAGTGAGCCCATTAAGCCCGCGCCAGGAAGTCTTTATCCAATAGTGGAGTATTTAATGACTTAGAAAACTATTTGCCATCTTCATCTTCGCATTGAACACATTTAAGTGACTAATTAGGGTCAAACGGTGAAGACGATTTTACTAAGTTCCACAGTCTTGATGTATACAAATACGAATAGCAGTAATGAATTGTCAATTTGAAGCAACGATGGCTCAGTGGTAGCGTTTTCCAACACCGCGTCGCGTCGTTCGACGTAGTGATGTAAAACATCGTGGCGAAACCATAGCATAGTGATAAAGCACTTACTGGCTAGCTACCAAAGTTGAAAATCTGTCGCCAAACATCTATGCACCTATAAGTATGTTCCTGTAGGTGCACTTGAGAGCCAGTCCCTCTAGATTTAGCAATACCATCTTGGGCCACATCGTCACGCGAGTGTGTTATCAATCTAATGTTCAATCGTTAAAACCTATAAATAATAATAATAATTTAAGTGGCGAAACAAAAACCAATTAATTTCGTAAGTAAACGTTGATATAATTTTAAACAAAAAAGACAACCAACTTAAATGATTTTGAGGATTTCCCTGGTGACTCTTCGAAGTCGAAGGTCTAATGCCAATGAAATTAAAGTTGGGCCACCTTCAGGTAATCCCCTTCCTAACGAAAAAAGAATCATCCATTTCGTTTCATAAATAAAAAAGTTATAATAGTTAAGCCTATAATTAGTTAGTACTTTTAAGCATATTTTCATAAACTGTATGTTAATTAAAGAAATATTGTACAACTGTTGGCTAACCAAATAAAGAGAAAAAAAAACATTCGAACTGAGAAACCTCCTTTTTTTGAGGTGGAGTTAAAAAGATGTGAAATTGAAATAGTGAAATATTTACTTACCCATTACCCGTAGGAATCGCACAAAGGTATCGCGTCAACGACTCACTTCGGTCACGGTCGACCCAAATGGAAACCATTTGACTTGCCAACGAAGGAATTTGTTCGTGCACAAGGTCAGTAACTTAAGAAATCTAATTTTGTAGATATATATTTATAAAATATAGTAAAAAAAAACGCTTCTCACGATTATATCTAAACAATACTGCAAAAATATAAAAAACAACATTACTATTAAAGTGAAACTATAACGTTAATCAATTCAATTTAGGTTTAATTTGTTCAAACAATATTTTCTTTCAGTGAAGAACGAAAATCCACATATGCGTATTCATCACGTTTTGGAATGGGCGAAGCTACTTAACGAGGGAAAACCGAATATATGCGATCAATAATGAAATTCTGATTCGCTATACACAAATTAAATTAATTATTATTCTATTCTATATTATAATTATTAATCTTCACAATTTTTATTAATATACAAGATCTTTTAGTAAATAAAATCTAGAAAATATAGGTATGTAATCAATAGAGCATCTCGAATTACTTGATCACTATATAATATAAGGAGCTAGCTAGCCCTATATACCATATAGGTGCTAGTATTATTTGATTTTCTGTACAAAAAATTGGAAAATATAGTCACTTTGAAATCTACGCACACAGTTTTATTTTATAGTAGTTTACCACAGTACAATCCAAACACCGAAAGAAATCGAAATCCATCGGCGGTCGTTTGCCTGCATTAATATTTCTTCACGTTACTCTTCAAGGATCCGATGTCGTAAGAAGGAGGGAACACAATAGCCAGGAGATGGTTCCACAGAAGCACGGTACGACAAAGATAAGTCAAAGAGAACTTTTTAGTTCGTGCCGAGATGGAAGTTACCGTAAAACTGTTAACTCCAAAGCCTAGCGCGTGTGGTTCTGTTGTGGAAAAGAGAGGAGGGTATTAAATTGAATAGCTCTTCAGAACACTCACCATGATAAAGACGGTAGAACACGCTCAGTGAGGCGATGTTCCTGCGCAGCTGAAGCGGCTCGACGATGTATTTGATAACGTCTGCATTGAGAGCCCGTCTCTCTAACCTGTCTCGTTTTGTGTAAGTATTAATATTTTCGGGCCTAGGGATATAAAGCTATAATATAATATGATAGAAAAATAGAGACATACTATCACGCCTGTATTCCCGAAAGGTTAAGCAGAGGTATATTAATATACACCCACAGTTCGCTGAGTATGTTTTTAGGTCCCATGTAATAGGGGGCGAGCCTATTGCCATTAATCGAGCACAAAGCCAAACTCCGAGCTGCTACTGAGAATTTCATAGGAAAACCCCAATTTTTCACCAGTCTCCCTAAATTTAAAAATTCACTCATTTAATATATTTATTTCTATTTCATTGTTAGATTTTTAGTCCATTTATTATAAATAGTATGTGTTATCAATGAAAGTTGTGCACATATGTTATAGGGTATTAAATTTTAAGAGATATTTAGAGTTAAGTTATTATTGTTACTTTAATTTTTTTTGATCTCTTACCTGTATTTGTACCTTACTAAATAAAATAAAAATAAAATAAAATGAACACTTTGCTCGACCTGGAGATCGAGCCCAGGAACTCGAGCATAGCAGTCGCGCTTGGGACCACTAGGCTAATGAGCACAATAAGAGAGCACATTTTAGTTTATGGAAATAATTCAAGTGCATGGAATATTCGAGAGCCACCATTCTGTTGTTGTTTGTTTTGTTAATTCATACAGGTGAATTGAAGCGGGAAAAGTGAACAGAAAGAAACATGAAACATGAAACATGTTTTTAATCCCTATATAAATACTCAACCAGCAAACCAGTGGAATAAGAAATTATTTACTCAGCTTCCAACGGCAACGTTTCCAATACTCTAAATAGCCGTATAATAGAGGTAACTCCACTATTTAGCATTTTTCACTAAATAATGCTCTATACAAGTCACATAAACGTTTACAGTAATGTGCTATAGCACTTTTGTTCTATCTTTTTAACTAAGCATTAATTAAAGTGACCGAACCAATTTAATTCCATATCTTTGTGCTATAAAAGTTCTATAACAGCTAAGAAACCGTTAATTCGCTGAATTGGGTACTTTTATTCTATCATTATTTTGTTCTGTTTCTTTAAATGTCAAGTATAACCAATCTATTTACTACTAGGATTAGGTATCTTCATTGCTTTTTAAAAATATATCTACATTTATCTTAGACAAGTAGACAACTCAATAAAATTTTTTGCGCATTGAACAAAGTAAGTAACGATAATATTCTTCTCATGATACAATCTTGTTACTGCAGATTTTTTGAAGTGATAACTTCTTTTAGTGCGGTACGCATATTTTTAGATGAGATAAAATCTCTGGACTCGCGACAACGTTACGAGACGCAGCTATAGTGTGTGCATATATGTATGTACATTTAACAGACCGCGAAAGCGTCTTTCATAAAAGAATATTAAATGTATTTTAAAGTTTCTATTAAATAATAAAATACAATTCATAAATAAAATGCAGTTCATAACCCAATAACTAAGTTTTCACTTCTGTGGGCACTCCCGGAGTGCAACTCATAACTTTTTTTTTCTGACTGACTATGCTGTATCCTTAGGTGCCCGTGTGAAAAGGCCCTTTTACTTTTAGTCCGGATGTCACAGATTTCAGTCTTCCAGCAACATCAGTTGGATTATTATTACAATCATCATTAGAGTTGCCAAATAGTACAACCGTGCAGCGTATGTATAATACATTGAACAGTGTTGTACGTGTATGTAAATGCTTGCGAATAACCGCGGTTCTCCGATACCCGAAAAAACACTAACAAGGCTAACAGTATAACCAGTTCTAAAAAAAAATTGCGCTGAGTAAATACTTAGTGAAGTTTGAGCTAAGCTAAGGTTGAGTTAAGGCTGAGTAATTACGCTCTATAGATTTCAGCCTAAGACTTGATTTTTTTTATTTAATCGACATTGTGTTTTTAAGTTATTATTAAATTGTATAATAGATAATTTCTATTAATCTAATCTTTTAAACACATATACGGAGAGAAAATAATAACAATGCAGATTACTTTTGAGTATATTTGAGAATAAGTGAAATCTGTGAATACAGATAACAATATACTAAATAAAAATGCGATTTTAAAAGATATATACTTAGACCAAGGATGTATGTATAAATACCGCCGCGCCGCGCCCCGTACCGATACCTATAACTACGTTATATCTGTGTTTTCATTTTAGTATGTTACTTAGTAATCTAGTATTTAACCCCTAAATGCATAATTTATATATTGAAAATTATACATCGCGTCCAAATCTATAAGTAAGATTAAAGAAACGTGTAGATATTAAAAACACCTACGAATTTTAAAACTTTATTTTTATGAATTAAACCAAGTTTATCGTATATCGTGTATAATCTAAAACATTATTATGAACGAAATTATTTAATCAAGAAGCTGCTTTACGAGAAATTAAGTTTTTATCTTCCAATTAAATAGTCGCCGCTCGCTCGCGAGATACTTACAACATAACAGAAATGATTATAAAATGTAAATCTACTAATTCTAAGTAGGTATATACTACCTATATACATATATCTTCAAATATTTAGATGTGAACACAACACAAAATATTGATACCAGCCAGTTTAACAACTAAACTTGTTTTAATAAATACTAAATCCACACATATTTTGAATTCATTCTGCGTTAGGAGGTACGGTACACCCTCGCACTAAGGTCGATATCCTTCAATTTTTCCTGTGTTATACCGATATGCAGTTATATTCGCACTTTATAGAGAAAAAATTAAATCAATTCAGTTATTATTATATTATATTTGTGTTTGTTTGTGTAATTTATATATTTATCCGAATTAAGTGATATAAATCTTGTTGAATTGACATATTATAATTATGTAACATAATTACAGTTTACAATTAGTGCTAATCTCAAAATATTTAACAGGTAAGTTTAAAAATGAATATTAAGTAGCGGACTAAATTAATTAAAAATTTCTAGTGAAACTTTACAGTAAAAACATTTTATCGAAAGAGATTATTAAGTGAATAATATTATGTTCTTTATTTTAACTTGATTTTTAATAAATTATACTCGATTTCGTAGACAATAACACTACACACAGACAGACAAACAGCCTAAACTAGCAAAGGTAAAATTTAGAAATCCTGACAGTAGCTGCTATTTCTTAAGCCAAGGATCACTAAGATTAGATGATTGCAAATTCTGCTCCCGAAATGGTGAGAAAGAGTAGAACTACCTAGTTGAAGATCGTAAGCTTCCTAATACGCATATCTTTGATGCGTCTATAATCTACATTAACATAAATTTACATTACCATACAAAATATAAAATCCGCTAAGCGAGAACAAAGTGAGAACATAAGAATAGTAAATAAATATTAACCAAGGTTTTTTCTACAATACAGAGGACTAGGTCCTGAGTAGAAACGAAACTCCTTTGAAATTGCGTAGAGTGCATTTCACCCCGCAAGGCGCCTTGTAACGCATTCTCGTTACGGTTGTCACAGCACAAAAATAATAGGTATTTTTTACCTATGAAATTGCCGTTCTGCAGTACTGGCCATTTAAAATCAAAATAATTTTTGTTTGGCTAAGAATTCTAATTTAAAATTAATTTTATTTTAAAAACATGGAATTCTTTTTCCAAAAGTAGTCATTTGTTTATTGATTAGTGTTACATATTCATCGCATTTCAATCTTTTTTGTCATCATGGATACGTTAAAAATTCGTGTAATTATGGAATATGAGTACCGTCGTGGCAACAACGCGGCACAAGCGGCACGTAACATCAACGACGTTTACGGAGCTAACACTACAAACCAACGCACCACCTGTTATTGATTTGCTCGCTTCCGTTCTGGGAATTTCGACCTGAAAAATGAACCTCGCGGTCCACACAGGCGAAATGTTTAAAAATCCTGGTCAAAAATCAAAATAACAAAAATACTTAATCAAAAAAAAAGTACCTGGAAAAAAATACGGCGAGCGATGCACAAGCCGGTCTATGGTCAGTCTGAACTTGAGTGATTGAGCGACGCACGTATTCTTTATTCAAGTGCATTAAAAATTCGAACATTTTAAAGTTTTCTAACTTGACTGTCATAATTCGGAGTGGTGTATATTACAATGGAGGATATTCCTGGGGGTAAGTACTTCCTATTTTATACTGTAACACAGGGATATTATATGATAGTCTTGTTTTTAGTATCGTTTTACAAAAGAGATAAAAAGTAAAATAATATTTTACTATGTCTGAATTCAAATAGTCTTAAAGTATAATATTCAACGCTATTCAAAGTAAATAAATACGTCATTATGTAGGTAATGATATGGGCTTACAATAAATACAACATTTGTTTCCGACTTTATAATAAATGCGACATTTTACTTAATATAGGCAAAGTAGTCGAAAATATGTATCTACACAAAACTGTCGTAAAACTTGAATTTTTGAAATTTCTAGAAGACTTTGTTGTACATCTTATTTACCGTCAATAGTTTTATGAGTCTTGTGTCAAAAAATGATAATTTAGTGCGTTTTTTTTTCAAGGGTACAATATGGACGAAATTTTTATCAGCCAAGCTACGCTCGTTGGATACTACAAAGAGTGCAAAAACAATGAGACGAAACATGAAGACTTACATATAATGAACTACATTACATATAGGATACAAATTGCCTATTTCTAAATATCAAGCTAGAGGAACTGAAGCAAAAAATCGAGTGAAAAGAGAAAAAAACGTATTCAACATGAATTCCATGACAAGTTGGGACTACATATCGACAAACCAAGACCAGGTGGAGGAACAGCTACTACAGGAAACGTAGCTCGGGCAATTCTGAGTAATGCCGAAGTTACTACGGAAATAACTGGTGTCCACAAAAACTTAATAGAGAGATGGCACATTATCCTCTGTATAATTTCCAGTGGCTACGAAATCAATACCAAAAAATTTAAAGACTGTTGTCTTAAATTTGCACAAGCATTTGTTTTTCTATACCCTTTGCACCACATGCCGACTACAATACATAAAATGTTGATTCATGGGTCTGACATAATAGAGTCAGCGAAACGGCTATAGGACTCCTCTCCGAAGCTGCACAAGAAGCGAGAAACAATGACATTCACTCGTATAGAGAAAATTATTCTAGAAAGTTTTCGAGACTTCTAACACTAAAAGACGTCTTTCATAGGCTCTTGGCGACATCTGACCCATACATAACAGGGATAAGAAAACTTCCAAAAAAAGCAAATTGTATGCCATTGCCAAAAGCGGCAATAATGTTTATTAAAGAACCAAATATATAATTTTTTTTGTCATCAATAAAAGTGTTCTTGTAAATTCTGGTTGTTTATTTATTATTTAAATCTTTTATGTCGAAATGTTAATACTATTTCAATAGAATCATTTTTTTAAATAGTTTCAGAGTCATATATAAATAAATTCACCAGTTTATATTTTTGGCCAGGATTTTTAAAAATTTTGCCTGTGTGCGATCGTCCGAAGACTTTGGTCGACAATGACGAATTAAAGGTGATTGTGGAAGCTGATGATACACAATCTACGGCTGAATTAGCAGCAGCTTTCGACGTTAGCGTCAAAACAATATTGATCCATTTGTGTCATATTGGCAAGATAAAAAAGCTTGACAAATGGGTGCCCCACGAACTCAATGATCGCCAGCGCGAAGTACGCGTCGAGACGTGCCTTGCACTGCTCAACAGACACACATATGAAGGAATTTTGAACCGCATTGTTACCTGCGATGAAAAATGGATTTGTTTGATAACCGCAAGCACTCAGCAAGTTGGTTGGATCCTGGTTCAGCACCTAAACAATGCCCTAAACGAAAACACCCCTAGAAAAGTGATGGTCACTGTTTGGTGGTCTAGCGCCGGTGTGATTCATCGCAGCTTCTTACCAAACGGGGTGAGCATTACTGCAGATGTGTACTATGAAGAACTGAACACAATGATGGAGAAGCTGGCACATCTCCAACCAGCATTGGTCAATCGCTCGTCTCCGCTGCTCCTGCACGACAACTCGCGACCTCATACTGCACAGCAGACGGTCTCCAAGTTGCAAGAACTGGGGTTGGAAGTTCTCCGTCATCCGCCCTACTCACCAGACCTTGCGCCTACAGACTACTACTTTTTCCAGAATTTGGATAACTCCTTGGCGGGAAAAAAATTCAATACCCGAGAGGCAGTAGTACAAAATGCCTTTGAAGAATTTGTTGCCTCCCGTCCAGCTGATTTCTTTAAGAAGGGCATTAATAAACTGCCACTGCGCTGGCAAAGATGCATTGATTGCATGGGTGATTACTTCGATTAATACAAATAAAAAATACATGAAAAAAATTCGTTTAAATTTTTTCATACATAACGGCAATTTCATAGGAAAGACCTAATATAATAATTGTAAAAGACAATTTGATTGTTAAGTAATACCTATGTGAAAAGGTACATACTATTATTGTCATTATATCGAAATAAATAAGTATACGATTACAAGTTGTGTATTGTCATGTAATGAATTAAAAGTGTGGGAAAAGAATTTAAAAAAACATTTCTAGTGATTTTATTTTTATTTTTCATATATGCTAATTAACACATCAGTAGAAACTAGAAACACAAAACGAAACCGATTAGAAACATACCCCTTTTCGCACGATATACAAGGTGTCCAGAAAGGGTATCGGGTATTTGTTTTCGCGCCATATTCGAAACGGGGCGTCTAAAGGGTGCGGGGAGGGGTTCGTGGCGTCCGCCATTTTGTGGAGTTTTAGTCACGATGGAACAGTACTCGAGGACGCATCGCGCATTTTGCGTACGAGCGTATTATCGTAATGGTGATTCAATAGTGACTGCTCAACGTCTCTATCGTGCGGAATATCGTACACATCACGCGCCAAGTGACGATAGCATTAGGAAATGGATCAGGATGTTCGAGAATACAGGTGCGACAGTTAAAATTCAAAACTCTGGTCGTCCTCGTTCAGTTCGCGATGAAGAAACAATTGAAGAAGTTGAGGTGTCGGTTCGTCAAAATCCGTCTTTATCCATCCGAAAGCGAAGCCAAGCGTTGAACATCAAAAAATCGTCTTTACATTCAATTTTAAAGAAAGACTTACATCTAAAAGCCTATAAAATTCAATTGGTTCAAGAATTGAAGGATACGGACTATGCTAATCGACTGAATTTTGCGAACGAAATGATGCAGCGATTTAACAACTTTAACAACATACTGTTCAGTGACGAAGCAAATTTTCACCTGAATGGTCATGTTAATAAGCAGAATTGTCGATACTGGGCAGTGGAGAATCCGAGACGAAAGCATGAACGACCCCTGCATAGCCCAAAGGTCGTTGTTTGGGCCGCTATGTCTGCTAAAGGCATAATTGGTCCTTATTTTCATGAAGATCAACGAGGCCGAGCAATTAATGTGAATAGTGACCGTTATTGCGATATGTTGCGAAATTTTTTGGTCCCAGAGTTGCAGGAGTTTGCAGGTTTCAACTCAAAAACGTGGTTCCAGCAAGATGGGGCCACTTGCCATACCTCAAATGACTCAATGGAAGTTGTTAACGAATTATTCCCTAATAAAGTCATTTCGCGAAGGGGTAACATCAACTGGCCTCCCAGAAGCCCCGACCTTAGCCCGCTTGACTATTTTGCATGGGGATACCTTAAAAGTAAGGTTTATCAAAACAATCTGACGAATCTAACCCAGTTAAAGCAAAAGATCAGGTCAGAAATGGCAGCAATATCGATAGCTATGTGTCAACGTGTTATCGCCAATCTTCGTTTCCATTTAGAAGAGTGCCAGCAACGTAACGGTCATCATTTGGATAACATCATCTTTTCCAAATAATTCTCCAATTCATATGCTAATAATAAACAATAAACTTTTTTATTGCATACAAATAATTTTTGTTTCATTGAACTTACAAATACCCGATACCCTTTCTGGACACCTTGTACGACGTCCGCAGTGTTCCATGCTGATTTAAATCTTCGTAGCGCTGAGCAAGCAGTAGGCATTTAATTCAACTGTTAGGCGTAGGTTTGGTACTACGTAGCCGAAGTACGTAGCAGCCCCGGATCTACGATTTTTTCGAACCGAGGTAGAAACTTGATAGTGGCACTCCCCTCTTCAGCGTTTGAGATAAATAAAAAAAATAAAAAAACAAATATAAAAAAGACCGTATGGTGTCCCGGGACACCAGTTAGGAACGAAGTTCCTTATTATAAAATTTTAATTTCAAGTTCTATGATAAAAAAGGAAAAAAAAAAACTTTACAAAATTATCTTAACAACTTTATTTTATTTACAATGATTTATAAAAATATATATTAACTAGCGGTGTGCCCGCGGCTCCACACGCGTTTGTTACTATGCAATAATTATTTAAATCCCTTTATTTTTACTCATACAATTGACAATTGATAGTTGACAATGCATATGCCGTATCAATTGAGAAGTGGCATGTATTTCCCGTGTACAATTTTGATCAAAATCGGTTGAAAACCATTATTCTAATGTACAATTTCTAATGCATTATTAACAATTCTTATAGCTTCTTAATTATACTAGGTATGATGTATGTTTCCCGTCTACAAAATTTGATCAGAATCGATTGAGAATTTATGAAAATTAAACTTTTTTAATTCTAGAAGTAATATTGACAATTCTTATAGCCCATTAATTGTGTTAATAGTTAGACTTCCCGTGTTTAAATGTTCATCAAAATCGATTAAGAATTAATTAAGAAACCAAAAGAAAATCATAAATGGGATTATTACTGTTTGTGTGGTATTATCAATATATGAAAGTGTTTTGAAAAACGTGAAAGCCCTTTTATTCCTTTCTTACCAAAAGCGTAAATATGAATGGCTTCTCCATACAAACTTTCACCCAAGTTTTATTTTCAACACATGTGGAATAACACAATGAAATAATTCACTTGTAGCAAAACTGTATAATCCAGATAATTTACAATAGGTATATCGCTTAGAATGTATGTTTTTGTGTATGCGAGCCGCGATTTGACAGCGCCATAAAATAAAACAGTCATTATACCGTACTGCGTACATAGTTAAACAGCTTAATAACACTTCAGCCAATCTTAAAAAGAACGCTGGACTATCACTTAATAGGTAATTATTGGAAATACATTCATTTCTATTTGGTATAACTCTGTCAATAAATTAACATTGACAACGCTGTCATTTCAAATCAACAAACTGGTTGTCATGGAAGCTGTTATTTCCCTCTTACATACTTTCATCTTCTATTTTTTACCCTTAAAGTTTTATTTTCGCTACAAAAAGTACCCTATGTCCTTGCCCAAGGTCCAATCTATCCCTGTACCAAAATTTATCAAAATTGGTTCAGCGGTTTAGTCGTGAAAACGTAACAGACAGACAGAGTTACTATCGCATTCATATATTAGTATGGATAATATACAAATAAACAAGCTATTTACATGAATAATAATAATAGTCATCAAGTAGACTATACATTAAACACTGGTTTTGAAGAGTTCCCTTGTGTATCTTCGAAGTTGAAGATTCAATGCCAATGAAATTAAAATGGGACCGCCCTTGAGATATCCGCTATCCAACAAAAAAGAACAATCCAAATTGGTTTCTATGCAAACAGTTATGCTGTGTTCAGCAAATAAAAAAATTAAATAAGAAAAAAATACTAAAACTTATATTCAAATTAAGTTACCCCAGTACTAATTGAAGTCCCAAGTAAAAATTAAAAAAAGAAAAATTGTTCGAAGCTAGAATTCGAGAAAGTCATTCATATCAAAAAGTTATTTTCATGTGGAAACAGATGTCTTCGGTTTCACCCGTGTTAATTTTGTACAATAAACACCGCAACGCCAACGCACCTGTGTAGTCTATCATAATTATTGTTCTTGTCGCAAGTACAAATTATTTGAATTTTTTATTCTCTCTTAAACTATGTGTCAAAATAACATACTGTAATGAGCAAAACTTAACTTTATAAAAATTTATTCATGACGAAGAAACTTTTATTCGTAAGAATTAGTATGCCATGCCAAAAAATAATGTTCATAAATCACGATCTAATTTTTAACAATTGTTTGTTACAAATAGTCTATGTATAGAAGATAGTCATATGCTGTCGCGAACTTTTTTTAATATATATTAAGGATGACTATTTTTGTAGCAAATTTTATTTACGTATCATTAACCATTACGACAGTGCAAGCGGATAAAGCAGCTCGGAAGAGCGCCAACCTCCGACTTAACAAAAATCAATATTTAGGAATTGCTGAAAGTTGTAGTCTAATGTTAGATAGCCTATAACTATTCGTCGTGAGTCTGGCCATCATATACAAAAAGATTTTTTAGAATCCGACTGGGGTAGTGCCAGAGATTAGCGTGTTTAAACAAACAAACAAAAAACTTTTCCGCTTTATTATATTAGTATAGAAATACACCGAATGATCTCGAAACACGACATACCAAAAGAAAATTATACATGGGTTTATTATTATATGTATGGTGGTCGCGATCTTTACCACCCCGCTATTTATTGCATATACACCAACTGATCTCGAAACACGACATACCAAAAGAAAATTATACATAGGTTTATTATTATATGTATGGTGGTCGCGATCTCTACCACTCCTCTATATTACAGCATAAACACTGAAAAGTTGGGTCCTTCATACAAAATTTCATCCCCTATTTGACCCCTTCATGTTTTATCTTTGCGCCATAAGGTAACCTATGTCCGTCTCCAAGGTCCAATATATATTTATTCACCAAAATTTGTTTTGATGGGTTCTTCGTACAAACTTTCACCCCCTATTTCACCCATTAAAGTTTAATTTTCACCACATAAGGTTGCCAAAGTCTTTCTCCAAAGTCCAACATATCTCTATACCAAAATTCATCAAAATTTGATTCTTCATACGAATTTTCACCCCCCATTTCACACCTTCTAATTTTATTTCCATATGTAGCCTATGTCCTTTGTCAACAAAAATTCATCAAAATCGATTCAGCGGTCTAGGCGTAAAAATGCAGCAGACGGGACAGACAGAATTACTTTCGCATTTATAATATTAGTAGGTATAGATTATTCATTTCATTATTTAATTTTTTTTTTTCTATGGTGTCATTTACGAATTAAAATACTAACAGTAAATCATTACCCAACACCAAAATAACAACAACAGTTTATAATAATAAATTTTTGAAATCAATTCTCTTTCCCCATAAACCTGTAATAAATTCTCTCTCTCTCTATACCTTTCTATGTTTCTCTGTATTAACTGATACTTTAGTAGGGTAAAAATGACAAAAGATCGATTGTTGTGGTGTCCTATTAATTTTTTATTTTAGGATTAGATAATAGAAATCCGAAAGTGAATCGAAAAAAGATCGATTTTTGAGAGATGAATCTTTTAGACAACAATGTTTTTGTGAATCGATTCTTAAGAATTCGATTCGAATCGATCTTATTCGAAATGAATTGCCTTCCCAAGCAGCGGCGCGGCTTTTTTCAACTGGCAAAAATCCAGCCTATGCTGACCCCACTTTAATATGATTTATCACATAGATCTCAGGTCATCTTATATTAGAATTTTAAAATTTTTGAAACTCTCCATTTTTTTTTTTTTAATTAAAAGTTTCAATCTACATAATTTTACAAATCATAGTATGCAGATAACTAAAATTTCAGTCAATTCAACGTGATTTTTTAAATTGATATAACTTTTTTATTTATCAACTTATTGAAGTAAAACAAACATTAAACGTTAAGTGAACCTTACCACAATATATTAGTGAAAACTGTTTCCAAATCGGTTAAGCCGTTTCTGAAATTAGCGCGCACAAACTTTGGCAAACAGACAAACCTACAAACAGAAAAAAATTCTAACAATCATTCTTTTGGATTCTGTTGCGTTGATAAAGGCCCCCAATAATCGTTTTTCTCAGATATCTTCTATGTACAGACATCGATCAGTTACGTTTTTATTATATGTATAGATTATGAGGGGCACCTCACTCGTGGCTATTTGATTCCAAGTTACCAATAAGTAAAAAAATAGCTGATATACATAATCTATCCATACTAATATTATGAATGCGAAAGTAACTCGTTTTCACACCTAAATCGCTGAACCAATTTTGGATGAATTTTGGTATAGAGATAGATTGGACCATGAGAAAGGACATAGGGCACTTTTTGTAGCGAAAATAAAACTTTAAGGGTAGAAAATAGGGGATTAAAGTTTCTATGAACAAAATAAGGAAACACAAAATGCGCATGCGCGATAATGGTGAAATGACATCGGTTGCCATACCAACCAGTTTATTGATTGTCAATCTGGGTTGTTGATTAATTGATATTGTTATACTTAATAAGAAATGTATTGTATTTTTAATAATTACTTATTAAATAATAGTCCACTATTCTTTTTAAGATTGGCTGAATTGTATATAAAATGTTTGACTACGCAGTGCGGCATAATTACTATTTTATTTTATGATAGGAATATGACGTGCGCTGTCAATCGCGTCTCGCAGGAGTTTATGTATACTAAGCGATATACCTATTGTAAATTATCTGGATTATACAGTTTTGCTATAAAGTGAATTATTTCATTGTGTTATTCCACGTGTTGTGAAAATAAACTTGGGTGAAAATTTTTATGAAGAAACCATTCATATTTATCTTTTTGATAAGAATGGAATAAAAGGGGTTTTACGTTTTTCAAAATACCTTCACATAGGCCGGTACAATAAGGTATGATTTTATAATTTTTGAAGTTTTATTGGGACGGTTAATGTGTTGGATTCATATTGGCATATAATGCCAATACCATACAAACAGTAATAATACCATCTTGATTTTCTTTTGGTTTGACGTGTTCCGAAATCAGCAGGTGCATATGCAGTAACATAGCAGGGTGGTAGGGATTGCGACAACAATACACATAGTGATAAACCCATCTATCATTTCCTTTTGTTTTTTTTTTTGTTTGGTATTATATATATATATATTAATAAATCTGTAGTCTTGTCTGTACTTTTAATACTTTTCCAAAATTTCCCGATACGCATATTATATGAACGATACTGATCACGAATATGCCATTAATTTTTTTATGTCCGTCAGTCTGTCTGTTTGTATGTCCGGATTTAACTCAAAAATGGCTTGATGTCCTACTCTAGCATCGACGGTAATGTTACTGTGGTGGCGCTAGTGGCGACATTCAATTGTGTCTCTGCCGGAGTGGTGGGGCCGGGCGGAGGAGAGGGACGCATGCAACGACGCTTCCGTCTCTCTCTCTCTTCGTCCTCTGCTGCACGCTTCTCACGATCCGTTTCAAGGAGAATCAAGAGTCCTAGAGCCGCAAACTCCAGGGCCGTTATGTCTTCGTCCGGCAGCTTCCTTTTCCTTTCCCCGGCCTCTCGCACACCCGAGTACAGCGCTATCCAACGCTGCATGTTGACCGTCATGAGTGACGGAGACAAAATATCGTCGAACGACGCCGCGCTAGCGGCAACAGGTGGTTGGGATGCCTGCGTTGCGCCAGAAGTGGTCTGGGCCGCGGGTGACGAGTCCGCGGCAGCAGGGGGTAGCAGCTTTTGGACAGTGGTAGCAGTTGTTATTTCTTATGGTTTCTTCGTTGTTCTTATTGGGAAATCTTGGGTTTGGGTCGCTGAAGCTTCTGCGGTGTCCTTGGGAATGCTTGAGGTCGTCGGTGTTCTTGTGGTTTGGCGCTGAAAAGGGCCTTTAGCTGCTTTTTTGCCCTGCAGGGGGCCTTTGGGAGACTTGCTGCCAGGTTTTGACGCCATGGCAGCAAGTGGCGGTCACTGAGTCGAACCGTAGTGCGAGCTAGTGGCTGTTGCTTGGGTTGATGCGTCACTATGGAAGCTCACCTTCCATTGGCCCAATCGCGCGATCTGACTACACTGTTAGCCTTAGGGGCCCTATCCAAAAACAGAGCCGCTGCGGCTTTTACAGCTTCACCGAACTTGGGGGCGAGCGCTTAGGGCATTCAGCCGTGAAAGTTTTTGACGACTCGCACGAGGGTGCCAGAGTGGCCGAACCTCGGCTCGGGCGATTGTCGCGAATGCGAAAAGATCGCAATCTAACTAATACCCTACTCCTACAAATTCGAGCTAACTAATATATACTCATATGCACGTTCCCCTCCTCCTGGGAGGAAGGAGGGAACCATGCGTATGTGTATTTAGTGATCGGAATGGTGTTTCTACACTAACTAGCGCATTAGTCTAACTAGCGCAAAAAAAGGGGGAAAAAGGTCCCTTACAGAACCTATGTACCTGTGTGGTGTGCACGTGTGTGTGTTCATACGTGTGTAATGTTGTGTGTGGGTAGCTAAGTGTTGCACGTATAGAGTCACTTGTATCGCGCGAGCGGCTGCTTGACCCAAGGGCTTCACACCGAGGAGCGGACCTAGGCTTGGGTTGCCGCTAGAGAGGGTGGACGTGGAGAGAACGGTGGTTACGCGGGCGTGGGCGGTGGCACGCTCTGTTTGGAGAGGCGGTGGAATAGAAGAGCTCCGTGTACGGGTACAGTTCGGTTAATCTCGCCCTGCGCATTGCAACCGCTCATTTTTCAGCGACTATGCGGACATAACTCAGTCAATGAACGCACGCCGTGGTTCGCGCGCTGTCTTGCCAGAGCGAAGTTTTTTGCAAGGAGGGGCGGCAATGCGATTAGTCATATGCCAGATGTTCGCTCGTTAGTTCTTACAACTAGTAAAATTTTATTTTTAATCCTCACAACTAGCATACGCTACATATACCTATACATACAAATTTCCTATTACTACGCTTTTATCTTATTCAGTACATATATTTAGCCTTAACTTATAGACTATAAATATATTTCTATCGCGGAGGCTCGCTGTCCACAACACCTACTCTAATTGAGAGGCTATAAGAATAAATAATGCATTAGACATTCTACATTAGAATAATAGTTTTCAACCGATTTTGATGAAAATTGTACACGGGAAATACATGCTACTCCTCAATTGATACGGCATATGAATTGTCAAGAATATGAGTAAAAATAAAGGGATTTAAATAATTATTGCGTAGTAACAAACGTGTGCGGAGCCGCGGGCACAGCGCTAGTATTCTATAATTATATAGAGTGTTTCTTTCAACGCACTTATCTCAGAAACTACATGCCTGATTTAAAAAATTGTTATTGTATTTCATAGCCGCGTATAATTTAAAATAAATCACTGACTAATTCGTAATACTTCACTATACACAATATTTTTAGTAGCATTTTCTTGTGCTATAGAATACATAAATTGGTTTTCACCGCACCCTATTCTACCGAGCCGAGTGTTGAATTAACTTATTATTGCATTATCTCAACTATGCGTCCAAATAACATGCTATATAAGGCAAAGTTTATCTTTTCATGAAAGTGTCTTAATGATGAAGGAACTTTCGTTCATAAGGATTACTATGCTTATGCCTAATAATAATAATAATACTCATAAATCACTTTTTAATATTCAACAAAAAAAATCTCAAAATACCTTATAGTTAGAGATAGGCATATTGTATGGCGGACTTTTTTTAGATATACTAAGGACAAATATTATTGTATAACATTGTATTTACGTATCATTAAAGCATTTATCTAACGGACGCGGGTAAATCAGTTCAGGACCGCTTTGTATAACTACTTACTTAATAAAAATCAATATTTAAGGCTAGCTGAGAAATGTAACCTAATGTTAGATAGCCTATACTATTTCTTGTGAATCTGGCTATCATATTACAAAAAGAATTTTTCGAATACGACTGGTACCTTCCAGAGAGTAGCATAAACAAAAACAAAAAAAGTTTTCCGCTTTATGTTTTAAATAAATAAGTAATACTTAAGTATATATTTTGGAATGAACCCTTAGGATGTGGGTAAAAATCAACTGAGTGTTTTAAAATCAAATGAATAATTGATAGACGCTGGATGCTAGGCGATTAAAGAATCACCTTTTTTTGGAACCATTTTTTTATAATGATTTTGGTGCGTCATTAAACTGCCGTCCGTGGTTGCTATGTGGAGTTCTTATTTAAGCATAAGGTAATAGCGTGGACTGGCCATATGGTGTGGTGCGGACTATCGTGGACCAAGGGTAGGCTGGTCACCCGACGAGAACCTTAAACTAAAATTAATTATGAGTGAAACCACAGAGTAGAATAAAGGATACAGGTATTCAAATGTTACTGAATGTCCTAAAAGTTTGGGTGTAACCGAAATTAGATCAATGGTTTAACACCACTTTATTCACCATTATTATAACCATAATATAGATAATACTGTCTATGTAACTCATAAAAAGACACGTAAAGTGTCACAGGATACATAAAATATTAGTGTCATGGTTTTGAACGATCATTAATGTACCTTTCTCTTACATTTGTTTTGATTAAGACTATTAGGTTTATTGTTGGTCTAATGACATAGTAAGTTTTTATATTAATTTATGTTATCATAATATACCTAAGTAACCAAATTGTGCCTACAATGATAAAATGTTAATATGTAATTAAAACACTTCCTTACTGGCGGAATTAGTTATAGCTCAACTTCATTTGTTTGTGATAAGTAGATGTTATTCTTTATATTATGAAATAATGTAGATATATTTATCTACTCTCATAACGTAAAATTCGAACAATAAATTTCAAAACGAGTTCATAATGTTATAGGTACTTACTTTATAATATAAACACATTACCGAAATTTAAAAATAGAATAATATTATAACACCTTTTCTCAAAAGAAAATTATTTTATATTACAAATTATTTTACCAATACGATACAGTGCAAATCACGGATTAAAGAGTAAAGCGCCCGTTATAGCGCACGCGTGGTGATCTGCTACGTTTTGGAGCCATTCATACGATTTGTTGTACCTACTGAATTTCGTGGGATTTTTTATTCTTACTTAAAAATGTCTGATAGCAGTGAATGTGAAGAAAATTTGACTCCGCCCGATATTTTAGATGCGACGACGGAAATGACTCTTATTCTATTTTACCAACAAAGCCGAGAAAATGATATCATAAATGTTATCACGACTTTATGGCATGGCAAATGCAAAAAAGGCTACTTCGTTGTTTGGAAATGTGCTATTGGCCTATTTTCAGGAATTGTCTGACAAGTTCAAGTGAACCTCATTATGGTCTAAATACTCCATGTTAAAGAATAGGTACATTACCTAAGCATCACTTCGCTGTATATAGGTCCTTACATATGAATAATAAATATTGATAAATTTGAATTTGGAATTCCTAACCAAACGTCAGACATTTGAGATCAAAGTGGCCAGTTCAACAAAACGCCCATTTCATAGGTAAGAACCTAATACAGCGAAGTCGATATGTCCAAATATTCAAAACTTATAGCGTTTTTGAAAAAAAAAAAAAATCCCAAGGCTTTAAAGGGAAGAAAGTCAAAACCTTTTCACATGAACAATTAAATAAATCCTTAAATGAAGCTCTTACTAAGAAACATTTTACTTTAATAATTATTATAACCCATAAACTATTTCTTGCTCTTTTAATTTTGATCTTTTATTTTCCAGGTTAAATCCCAATGCATGAGAGTAGATAAAGTTGTGATTCTCACGTGATTCATTCGTGTTTTAATACCCTCATTATGCAACAGTTTCATAAACTTCTATTATAACTATTATAAGTTATATATTAAGTAACTTATAGTTTTATGTTCAATGAGATTTGTTGTGCGCGTTGTGGCGCTGAGGGCCATCCGCGGGTACAGATCGATGTCCGCGGGGGCGGCCTTTGTGCTCGCCGGCTCCCGCCGTGGGAGTTGGAGGCGAAAGTGCTCGCCGCCGTGTATGGGGACATGGCGGCGAGGAGGGAAAGAAGGGAGCCTCCAGCTCCCACAGAGGTAGCCAACATGAGAAGGGCCCTAAAGGAGGGGGTAATTAGGAGATGGGAGGAGGACCTGGCGGACGCGCGTTATGGTAAATATACCATAGACGCCATCCGCCCGGTCCTAAGAGAGTGGTGTAGGAGGGAGCATGGCTCCCTCACGTTTCGACTGGTGCAGGTGCTGTCCGGACATGATTGTTTCGGATGGTACCTGCACCGGATCGCAAGGAGGGAGGTGACCACCGTGTGTCATGAGTGCGGTGCTGCCAATGACACCGCGCAACACACTCTTTCTGAGTGTGCTGCGTGGGAGAGCCAGCGCCGGGCTCTAACTGCGGTGGTAGGAGGGGACCTCTCGCCCCCGAGTGTGGTTAGCGCCATGCTCGGCAGTGAGAGGTCGTGGGAGGCGGTGTCCTCCTTCTGCGAGGAAGTACTGTCGCAGAAGGAGGCTGCGGAGAGGGCACGCGAAGATGATCCTCTGAGCGGTCCTATCCGCCAAAGACGAATGGGCGGCAGGAGGAGGCGATTCGTCCGCCAACTCACGCCGCCCTAGCCGAGCCAGAGAAGACGGGGGGGGGGGCGTCTTTCCATTGCACAGGTTCGGCGGCTGTGGGAGACAGTTAGGGTTGTACCGAATTGTCTCCCTTTGTGGTGGCCCGGCAGTAGTAGCTGGGCCTGCCACCGGAGCGACGTGGTTGAATACAACCGCGAGCCCATGTCGCCCTACTAAGGTGGCTGAGGTAAGGTGGTGGAGTTTTAGTGCGTAAGAGTGTCACATAACCACTCGTCCCCCCCCGGGCGGGTGTGTGAGATTTAAGCGTTCATAGGGACGGGACATACAGCGGGAAGCGACTTTACGTTAAACTATGTATAGACAATTTTTAGTCGTTTTCTAACCGGTCAATATATCTTAACTCTAAATGGCGTCTTGCGGTACGTAGAAAAGCACTTTATCAGGTGCATCATCTCTTATAATATTTTTACACGACCTATCTACAAAACACTTCAATGTACAAGGTGTCCAGAAAGGGTATCGGTTATTTGTAAGTTCAATGAAACAAAAATTATTTGTCTGCAATAAAAAAAATTATTGTTTATTATTAGCATATGAATTGGAGAATTATTTGGAAAAGATGATGTTATCCAAATGATGACCGTTACGTTGCTGGCACTCTTCTAAACGGAAACGAAGATTGGCGATAACACGTTGACACATAGCTATCGATATTGCTGCCATTTCTGACCTGATGTTTTGTTTTAACTGGGTTAGATTCGTCGGATTGTTTTGATAAACCTTACTTTTAAGGTATCCCCATGCAAAATAGTCAAGCGGGCTAAGGTCGGGGCTTCTGGGAGGCCAGTTGATGTTACCCCTTCGCGAAATGACTTTATTAGGGAATAATTCGTTAACAACTTCCATTGAGTCATTTGAGGTATGGCAAGTGGCCCCATCTTGCTGGAACCACGTTCTTGAGTTGAAACCTGCAAACTCCTGCAACTCTGGGACCAAAAAATTTCGCAACATATCGCAATAACGGTCACTATTCACATTAATGGCTCGGCCTCGTTGATCTTCATGAAAATAAGGACCAATTATGCCTTTAGCAGACATAGCGGCCCAAACAACGACCTTTGGGCTATGCAGGGGTCGTTCATGCTTTCGTCTCGGATTCTCCACTGCCCAGTACCGACAATTCTGCTTATTAACATGACCATTCAGGTGAAAATTTGCTTCGTCACTGAACAGTATGTTGTTAAAGTTGTTAAATCGCTGCAGCATTTCGTTCGCAAAATTCAGTCGATTAGCATAGTCCGTATCCTTCAATTCTTGAACCAATTGAATTTTATAGGCTTTTAGATGTAAGTCTTTCTTTAAAATCGAATGTAAAGACGATTTTTTGATGTTCAACGCTTGGCTTCGCTTTCGGATGGATAAAGACGGATTTTGACGAACCGACGCCTCAACTTCTTCAATTGTTTCTTCATCGCGAACTGAACGAGGACGACCAGAGTTTTGAATTTTAACTGTCGCACCTGTATTCTCGAACATCCTGATCCATTTCCTAATGCTATCGTCACTTGGCGCGTGGCGTGTACGATATTCCGCACGATAGAGACGTTGAGCAGTCACTATTGAATCACCATTACGATAATACGCTCGTACGCAAAATGCGCGATGCGTCCCCGAGTACTGTTCCATCGTGACTAAAACTCCACAAAATGGCGGACGCCACGAACCCCTCCCCGCACCCTTTAGACGCCCCGTTTCGAATATAGCGCGAAAACAAATACCCGATACCCTTTCTGGACACCTTGTACATCATAATTAGTTATAAAATAAAAGAAATTTAAAATAAAACGATTATAATACTTTACACTATACAAGATATTATATACTTTGTCATTGAAACTCGGTGACAGCGCAAAAGTGGCGGCGTTTGGAACATCTATCAAAATTTACAAATTATTCTTCTAATAAAGTTGTCCGTTGATTGAAAAATCGCCCGTGCTAAAAATATAAAAATAATTCATACATAAACCCTATTTCATTTTATCAAGATGTTGGATTATCCTAATGTCGTAAATTTATATAAATGATACCTTATTTTTGATACTTCTGTTTAGTTTATTCTATGATAAGCTAATTTTTTTTTAAATATATTCTAATTAATAGGTAGCTATTTATTTATTAATTAATAATTTATATTATCTTTAAATAATATTCACGACAGGTTGTTTGCGAACACTAGCGTCAAAATCATAATTTTTTAAAATTTTTGTTATAAATGGAAGGAAAATAAGGAAGTGTATTACAAAGTATAATGAAATATTATATGAATATTGACTCAAATGGTTTGAAAACAACGAGAGTGCTAACCGCTTATTGTATTGTTTTGACATTTTAATATTTCGAACAAAATACCTATAATTTGAAACTCTGTTAAAAGATATTTCATAAATAATTAAATTGGTAGGTACACGACTAGGTATGCAATAACCATGTGTCAAGATGGTGGTGATGTATTTTCTACAGATACTAAACATAAATTATTGTTCCTAGTCTGAATTAATTAAATGATAAAATTAAAGTGAACCCATTATAACCTAACACAATAACGAAATCTATGTAGGTACATTTTGATTTAATCAGCATAATGTGCATATGGTGATTATACTATATATGGCAATTCCAAAACTCATGACGGATAGAGATCTTAGAAATATTAACAGAAATACATTTTTTTATATAACTAACTATACCTACTGTTAGCCATAAGGGCCCTGGAGCCTCACACAGCTTTTACAGCTTCACCGGGCTTGGGTAATCACAAACTAAAGTATATCCTGTACTATACGCGTCGGGAACCCTTATATATTTGTTTAAATTTCTTCGACCCTGCAACAGTGTGCCGACTAAAAGGCTCCGACGCGAAAAAAAAACTACAAATCAACAAACAACAAGCTTAAAAAAAAATTTGTACAAGAAATTCGAGCGCTAAAACTTATGGATTTTAATAAAAATATTACATCCTTACATCTTTCCATAAAAGTATATGTAATAGCTATTTCAGATCTAACGGGCGTGGCAACTATTTTGGCGGAAATGAGATTTTACTTAATCAACCTTAATCGTTTTTCAGTTTAACAGTTTTTCTATATCGATCTGTGTCCTACTAATATAATAAATGTGAAAGTGTGTATGTTTGGATGTTTGTTACTCAATCACGCAAAAACGGCTGAACGGATTTGAATGAAATTTGGCAGACAGATAGTCTATGACCTGGAATAACACATACGGTACTTTTTATCCCGGTAAAAGTCAAAGTCATAGTTTAACCAGTGTTATTCTGCAAGTATAATAAATGTAAAGTTTGTATGTTCGTTGTTTGTACTGCTGTAAGTTTTATTGGGACGGTTAATGTGTTGGATTGATATTGGCATCTAATGACAATACCCTACAAACAGTGGTAAACTCATGTATGATTTTCTTTTGCTTTGTCTTGTTCCGGAATCAGCCGGTTCATATACAGTAATATAGCGGGATGATAGGGATCGCGTCCACCATACACATAGTGACAATCCCATCCATGATTTTCTTTTGGTTTGTCGTGTTCCGAGATTTATCTGTGTATATCCAATAATACGCAGACAAAGTCGCGGGTACCAGCTAGTATTTAATAAAAGTACCGGAATTCAAAAAGAAATGCGAGTGTATAACCCACAGTGTTTTTGTAAATAAATACAATATTTTGAAGATTTGTGTCGTAAGTGACTTAACTGTTCGTTGTCAACTTTTCAATTATTTGTGACATTCACTGTGGTGACATGGACACTGATTGGCCAAACCCAAAAAAAAATTATACTATTTAATACTATCTATACTATAACTTATACTTATATAAAAATCTCGTGTCAAGGTGTTTGTGGTCGCACTCCTCCTAAACGGATGGACCGATTTTTATTTATTTTTGGTACGTATATGAATAATAGTTCGTAAAGTATATTTCATACCGCTAGGTGATTAGGGTGTCCCTATCAAACATTTTTTTTCTATTTTACGGGCGAAACCGTGGTGCACAGTTAGTATTATGTAATATAATAAAGCAGAAAAGTGGTTTTGTTTGTTTAAATCCCTAAAACTTCCAGTCGGATTCGAAAAATTGGCACTTGGCAGCGAGCTGTTTCTCGCGGATAAAATTAACACGGGTGAAACCGTAAGGCATAGCTAGTATAATATACGAATATACATTAACTCGTCAAGGATGTATTGGGAGGGCAAAGTTAAGATATTATATTCCTGGAATTTGTTCTTTAGTAATTCACGAGGTCTCAGGAGGAGGCTTTTGTAATGTAAATATGGTATCTACCTCAGCTTCTGAGCCCCACAGCACAATGCCGTAAGACTCTAAGCTATGGAAGTAAGCGAAGTAGACTAACCTAGCAGCGGCAATATCTGTTAACTGGCGAATCTTACGTACTTTCAATGCAGCAGAGCTTAATCTTTCCTCCAAATTTTTAATGTGTGGACCCCATTGTAAGTTTCATTCAAGCGTATATCCAAGAAAATAGTACTATCAACTAAGCCTACGAAATTCCCTTCTATCTTGATACTATTATCCGGACATTGGGCAAGGGAAACCTCATATATTTGGTTTTGTTTAGCCAAATTAGCAGTAAATTATTTAAACCAAACCATTCAGAAATTGTAACTAAAATATTGCTTAATTGCCTAAGCTCCAAATGTATTCTTTTCACTTTGAATATAAGTTAGAGTCGTCCGCAAAAAGAACCATGTCAGCACCGCTTTCAACAATCAGTGGTAGATCGTTTATATAAACGAGAAACAGAAATGGTCCCAAAATCGATCCCTGAGGAACGTCTACTGTAGCCAATGATCACGAAGACGTTGTCCCATTTACACTTACTTTTAGGCAGCGGTCTGTTAAATAAGAGATAAGAAAGTCGAGAGAAGAGCCACAAACACCATAATGTTTTAGTTTAAGTATCAGCGTGGTGTGATCAACGCAGTCAAAGGGCGATTACAGCATACACCGATTGCATCCTGCGATTCTTCCCATGCCCCAAATATATGACTTAGTAGCGTTGCATCAGCGTCAGTGGTGGATTTCGATTTCGTGAATATCCAAGTCCAATATCTTGTATTAATTAAAATACTCTACACTCTAGCTGCTACAGCACAATTTTCTCGAAAATGTGTTACTAATCGAAAGTAGTAAAGAAATTGGGTCTACAATTACCAAGATTATTTCTACAGCCTGATTTAAACAATGGAACTATTTTACTAATTTTCATAATATTAGGGAAAGTTCCTGTTGCTATGCATTGATTATATATGAACGAACCAAATATGGTGAAATACTGAAAATTTGAAAATTAAGAATATGTATATATATAAATAGTTTACGGCATACAACGTTTTCAATAAAATTAATAGAATTGGACACATCCAAAATATTTTAAAATACTCAATAGATTTGACTAAGGTATACCTACAACTTCAAGCCTATTTCAGTAAATATTTATGCTGACTGGCATGACAGCGGTGATTGCCGTCAGGAACAATAGGTACCGTTAATTTGCCATGCAAAGTACTAGAACCAAAAAACAGCCCCACAATTTTTAAGATAGGCAACTGTCTATTCTGCCATCACACTATAGTTCGAAACAATGGAAGATCACATATGCTGCGAGAATTTAATAATTATGACAATATTAATGGAATTAATTTGGAATACAGTAAAAAAATCAAAAAATAGCTAATGACTTAATATTTAGACAAATATTTCATAATTAAAAGAAGCAAGCGGGTGCCTAATAAAATAAGATGGTTCTTATCTCTCACACTTATAATCATATGATATGATTTACGCACAAAAAATTAAAATAAACAAAAACAAGATAATAGTATAGACAAAATGTCATTGGTGTATGGATAATTTAACATGTATCTAAAAAACGTCACAACTACATACACAGATCATACCAACACTCCAAAAGAGACACTAGTATACGACGCTTTTTTTAACCTAGGGTAAAAGGAAAGGTAAATGCGACAGTGGCGTACCTAATAGCAAACTGCTTATATATCAAAATATCTAAAAAGAAGACGAATGAAGAATATTTATTGGTTAATCAGTGACTCCTACTATGAATCTAAACGTGTCGTCATACAATTAATACATCTTTGGTCAGTCTTACTTGCCAGCTGATTTTGTTCGTCGTAATTGAAAAAGAGGTGAAAAGAATTTAGCGGAGTCTATCAAAATAGCTGTTTTTTTTTGTGGCAGCGCTGAATTAAAAGTCCTTAACTCTAACATGCCAATGTAAAAGATAGTTCAAATTTCCCTGCAGAGATACTTATAACCGATTAAACTTTTATGATTTGTAAATCGAGCACTAGATCTCGACCATCTGGATAAACTACGCTGTCTGATCCCGAAACGTGACAAACAAAAAGAGTGTCACTGTGACGGGCTTACCATAATGTGCATGATTATCGCTACCCATTCGGATAAAAGTCCCTACCATGACCACCTCGATTGATTACTGAATATAAATCTCGGAATGCGTCGCGTCTGCGTCTAAGCGTGCCTTGACGACGCGGACGGGTTGTGTTCCTGGTGTATATAGGATTGCCAATCATACCTTATAATAACATATCCTACTTTATTTTCGATAAATATACTTTATACGTTTGCATAAAAATAAAGTATGCGAAAATACTTTATTTCTAAACTTTACTGTGATGAGTAAAATGAAACAACCATATGGGTAATTACTGCATAATTTATGGATACGTACAACGGAGTTTATGGCATGATTTCAAACTGTCATGTAGAGGTTTTTGTTAATTATTCACAAATTTGTGTTGTTTGACCCTATATTGTATAATACAGACAATTTGCATAATAAAGCTTGGTTATTGTTATATTATTCTTTGTTTCCGCTATTTCACTTTTCACTGAGAGAATCTTTTCAATCTAAAGTGGCGAGAAGACACTAACAGATCGTTTATGGTTTTAATCAAAAAACAAGTTATTTATTTATTTAAATCTTAATTTCGATTCAAAAACTAGGTTTCAAACTTTCAAAGAATAAAAAATATTGGAGCGTGCACCTATAAAATTGAAAATAATTTTACTCTTTGAAAACTTCATTATCTTTCCTCATTCCAAGAATTTCCTGGTTCTAAGCTTCTAGATCGATGGTAAGTTTCCTTTAAGTTTTGATTCCTTTTCGAGTCTCAAAATATGCAGCATAAACGGCCGTATCTTTTGGTTGCGTTGACTTAGAAGTTTGACTTTTTCACAGCTCCAAGGGATTGCAACCCTGGGTATTTGATATTATTTTAAACTTGATACCTCCACGCATTCCTGAGAAAAAAAGTGTCTTGACAGACACGAACAGCGAAGTGATCCTATAAAGGTTCCATTTTTCCTTTTCAGGTACGGAACCCTAAAAAGAAAATAAAGACTATGAAACCAAGAGCACAATTTAGAAATGATGAGTCTACGACTTATCCCACAAAACTATACAGTTTACGAGTACTATTAATTAGCTTCTATCAATAATGTACGTGACGTGTTACCTAAAATTGGAAAAGACGAAGAAAACCATAGTAATGACTAATATTACTTAATTACATTATAACAATGTTATTTTATCTTTGATCTAATTCTCCGAAATATTATTAGTTAAATGTGGTGGTTTATGAGGTATGTCGTTATTAGCAATGTCGTGAGCAATGTTTTTAATAAGGCGGTCATATAGCATTCAGTCGGGACTTTGTTCTAGGTTATTATAACCGACATGTTGTTCTAAACGATGTCGCAGTAAACGGTTTTGACTGTATTTGTAAACTATGTAAATGAAATAACAAAAATAAACTATCAACAACTAAGAAATAAACAAAAATAAAGATAAAAACATCTATATTAGCTGATAACAATAAGATACTTTAGTATTAAGTTGATCGTATTCTGATATTTTCATGTGTAAGTTTTAAGTTATAAACACAACATGGTACTTTTGCTTACGGTGTACTTATACGCCGAACACCTTTAAATGAAATAAAATGTATATTGAATGCGCCATGAAAAGTTACACTATGTATAATAAAATAGGTATTTTAGACAAACGACCAGATAAATGTTTTTTAATAGTACTCTCTACACACTTGAAATTTTTTATGTTTAATAAGCCCCCCTTGAACACCTAGAACAAATTTCACAAATAAACGTAAAAGTTCTTGAGTTATCAG
Organism: Saturnia japonica; assembly: GCA_033032175.1. Taxonomy (NCBI): domain Eukaryota; kingdom Metazoa; phylum Arthropoda; class Insecta; order Lepidoptera; family Saturniidae; genus Saturnia; species Saturnia japonica. The sequence goes on along the minus strand of CM065324.1, from coordinate 8,550,777 downwards.
GGCATGAAAAGTAAAAAAGTTGAAAAGTAGTATTTATATCACCCACTCACTCAGTCACCAAGACGCTAGACACCTTCTAGTTGACTCAGAAACTTGAAATTTCGAATCAAAGTAGAACATTGCGCATATATATTACAAAGGGTCCAAAAGAAAAATACAAAATTAAATGAAATAATACTCATTTATTAAATACGTTTCCATCCTCTCACCAAAAGACGGCGTTATGTCAATTTATATCTATTATTATTATTATTTTGCTGTGCCCGCGGCTTTGCTTGGGTTAACTACAGAATGCCGTCGATCGGGCACATGCAATCGTGATACCCCGCTCCCGGTTATTTTAAAGATAAAAATGCTCACTGTGTTAATCCTCAGAAGATAAGCATATGCTCCCGCTGACTTTTTCGTAGGTCCTAACGTTCGTTAGGTAACCTAAATTACTCCTTATAACATCAGCTATCTGCCAGAGAAAGTCCCGTCAAAATTGGAGATTACCCGGAACAAACAAACAGACGCAAAGGCAAAAATTGTGTTTTTTTAGTAAGTACCGTATGCATTTAGTAAAATGCTGTTATTTTGACATTACAAACACTTTTGTACAGACGAACATCAAATACAACAAACAACAAAACACTTATTAATTGATTTTAAAGAAAAAATACTCATAATTAACATTAACGGCATTTCCATCCTCTCACCAATAAAAGGCGCTGTGTAGGTGCAGCTTTTCAAAAAGTAATATCTAAACAGAAACATACATGTCAAACAAGGGCTAAGTTCAGTAGAAACGTTCAGGGCTTCAGGGGTTCAGTTCCATAGCTGTTCTTTTATTTATTGCTGTAAGAGTGTATGTTCGTTAAATCATTCACACAACAATTTGTTACTTTCTTTGGTATTGGATTTCTAACTTGGCAAGATTTCATTTTCAATAAATATTTACTTAAATTTATTATTTATTAGGTTATTATATTTATTATGTCACAAATTATTTACGTTAATTTCTTCTACTTTAGAATCAAAAATTTTGTTCGTAATTTCTTGACAATAGTCAACAAAATCTTAGAAAATATTTCTTTCAAATACATATATATATATATATGAATTAATAAAAAATACAAATAATTTTCAGAATTTCATTAATGTTGTTTAAGTTAGTCATCTAATATTAATAAATCTGTATTTCTATCTATACGTGTAGTTTTTTTTTTCTTAACTTCCTGAATACGAATATGACATTAGAAATATTTTCGTCTGTTTGTAACAGATCTGGACAGATATAACTCAAGAATGGCTCGACCAAAATTTATGAAATTTTATACACGGAAGGCATTTGTCATTCTATAATTTATAATATGGTTCATAGGCTATAAGAATTGTCAATAACATGAGTAAAATAAAAAATTTAAAACGAAAATAATTACTGCTTAATAAACGCGTGCGGCTGCGGGATATCGCTGGTATACATATATTACTATTAAGTAATTAAAGACGTACATTAACGAATGTAATCGATAGATAAATTCTATCGGTACATTACAATTCTGTCCTGACGATATGTTTGTATTAATTTATTTTCGGTAAAATGTGTAATATAAAATGACAATCGGATAGTATGTCTGCAACATTAGGTTAAAATTGACATGACGTCATTGACATTTCATCTTTATAAGGACGGTTTTCAACTTATTCGTATTTAGTGAGAGTTGCCACCAGAGCAACTGCGATACTGAAAATTGATTAATTTAATGTAAAGAAGTATTTAAAATAATTAATATAAACTTGAAAAATTTACAATTAATATTATTATATAAAGTATTTTAAAAATTTAATAATTTTTAACTTGTTATACCATAATGTAATTTATTATGTTAGATGTAAATTATTTAATTTTAAATAGTCAACTAATTATTATTTTTTAATATTTATCTACTTAAATTTAATTTTCCGATTTATAATACTTGATTTTCAAGCATAACAAAGGAAATTTACCTTTTCTTTCTCTTTCTAGAATACTGAGCACATCTGGAAGGGCGTTAATATGATTCTACCAGCAGAGGTGAGTAGAAAACATAATTATTAAAATATAAATTAAAAAAATATCTAATATATTTAGTGTGTCGCGGTGGTCGACTAGCTTAGACCGATAGAATGTCGATCCGATATCCGCAGGTTCGAGCCGCAACATGTACAAACGATTTTTTCAGAATTCGAGTACATTTCCTCATTTACGCTGAAATTTAATATTCTTGTAGTAGATACCGCTGTCTTTAGGAAGAATGTAAAACTGCGTTTGAAATTGCTAATATGTCGTGAGCTGGTGTGGTGATTTGTTTTATGCATTGCATATTTATTTCTTCTATCGAACTAAAAACTATTATGATCAAACTGCACAGACAGCCGAACAGGAATTAATTTTAATGTATAGTATATATTTTAAATAACGAAATCGCTAGTTATATATAAAATATTGACACTATACATCTAAATTAAATATATCGATACTTTGGATTAGTAGTCCTTTGAAAAGTTTACTTTTAGGGTTGCGTTTTTCAGAGGACGCAAGTTTATTTTTTTGATGTGTTGGGGGGGTTAGTGTAAGCTTAAGTTCAAGTTTGTGGGGTCGCCACCCTTGCCCCTCAGCCGCCATATTGGAAAAAGGGTGTCCAAAGGGGTTTCGCGCTGTATCTCGTAAACTAGCAACCCTACAGAAAATTTTGTAAGATATTATTTGTAGTAAATTAAATTGTCTACAACTTTATTTTTATTACTTTTTATCGTAAAATAAAGACCGGGCTCTTGAATACTCGTAAGAATACGATGAAAACGAACCATTAGGGCTTAGTTTTCTATTATATATTTTTTTACTCATATAATTTATCATTTTCTTAACATTGTTATGTTATTATATTATCAATTATCGATGCTTTTCATTGGTTCATTGTAGTCATTGGTTTTTACAATAATTTCTAATCAGTGTACATTTCCGAGAATCTTAATGAGGTAGAAAAGGCTCAAATTACCGCTTGGGGACAAATGAACATCTGCCTGCTATTACTCCTATTATTACCAGTAACACATTAAAGAAAAATTGCGTTCTCTGAAAAACGCACGCTAATGCCTAAAAATGTAACATTTCAATACACTATAGGTACATAGGGCTTAAAAGATATTTTGACGAAAATAGCTTTATAATTAAGTTTTTTACGCTCTTTTGATGTCTTATACCCGTTACGATATTCGCTAAAAAGTGTTAAAAACGACCGACTTTTTTTTTTAATATTAATTCTTTTAATAATAAGACAATAAAGAACACGTTGATAATATTTAAAAAAAATACGTGTGTATGAGAAAAATATTTCAAAACCTATCAAATTTTAGAGGTGTAAGATACAATACTCCTATTATATATTTTACAACAATTATTCTGTTAAAATTTTATTAATTCAAAATAAATAATATTATACATATAATATAATTTGTATCTAACACATAATCGTATTGAGCAAAAATATTTCATTGTGTAGTTTTTTGATATTGTCTCGTTTTCAACGTTGTAGGTAAAATAACTAAAGAAATAAATAAATTAACTTCATTGATGGGTTTAAACAGTCTCTCGTATCGATCAACACTACAAAACATCTGCCGCGGGCCGCTCTACTCCGCTGTATTGGCGCAGTCGATAATACAAGTGCTATAACTTATGAAGGCTGTGATCAGCTCCCTAATTAAGTAATTACGTATTTCGCAAGAGCACAGCGATAACAAACATTAGCTTAAAAATTGCTAATTCATATCAGCCATAATGTACCTACTAAACATAATCTAAAGCTGATATACAGGTGGGTTTTTGAGATGGGATTGTATGGCCAAATTAGAAACTATGAGAAATAGATAAAATTAAGTAAAAATTAGCTATTTCCATTCACTTTCCATAATACATTCCTTTGCAAGTATTAATCCTTATTAAAAACAAAATGACTAGGTTCTTTATGTATTGTATAGATATTAGATATAGTACGGCAAAGAACTTTTTACACTATTAACAATATTATTACACCTGTTATATTCTTTATACTATATTTCAGGTGTGTGGTTGCCCTATAGAGGAGGATTTATCTATAATAAATTCTCCGATATGTAGCGGCACAATGCTTTTTATGGTACTTTTGCAATCATACATTCGAGGAAGCTGTGATATCTCTACACCGTGCGCTAATGTCAAATCAATTGATAAAGTTGGGTGCAACTACGATTTCATAGTTGTAGGTGGAGGTCCCGCTGGTTCGATAGTCGCTGGTAGGCTCAGTGAAGATCCTCATAACAGAGTAAGTGAAATTATTTCAATTTGGGTAAGAGCATACTTTTTCCAAAACCTCTAAGAGATTAATAGAAGATGCCTGACAGATGTTATTTTTTTAAGGAAACCGTTATTTTAAAACTAATAGAAATAATATACAGAGGTATATCATCCATTTAGAACCGTATTATTGTTTTAGAGAGGCGAAAGTTTTAGATAATTTTCTGTAATGTTTATGTCTTACGATAGATTTAGGGGTATTGTTATATCTCTTGATGTTGCTTAAAGTTATACACAAAAAGCTAGAACATAAGCCATTTCATATAAGATGATGTCAGGATAGAAATAATTTTCTAAGTCTATACTCCACTAGTCCATATAGACTTCGGCATTTTGAAGGGTAATAACACAGGCAATAATATCTGCACGACCGAGCTTCGTTATTTGTCTTGCAAAAACTAAACACCTACAATCTAGTTAAGATCTATCTATTTATTTAAACTTGCAAAGTATTTTTGAAAGTATCTAAATATAAAATGTCATCCAAATCGTTAGAACGATTTTCAAGGTTATTTTATCCAAATTATTAAAACCGTTTCCGAGGCCTAGAGATAATTGTATATCTATATAATGTTTTACATTCCAAGTTCACCTGGATAGATGATTTTATTTTTGCAAGACACCGGTGTCCCATATATAATGTTTTACATTCCAAGTTCACCTGGATAGATGATTTTATTTTTGCAAGACACCGGTGTCCCATATATAATGTTTTACATTCCAAGTTCACCTGGATAGATGATTTTATTTTTGCAAGACACCGGTGTCCCATATATAATGTTTTACATTCCAAGTTCACCTGGATAGATGATTTTATTTTTGCAAGACACCGGTGTCCCATATATAATGTTTTACATTCCAAGTTCACCTGGATAGATGATTTTATTTTTGCAAGACACCGGTGTCCCATATATAATGTTTTACATTCCAAGTTCACCTGGATAGATGATTTTATTTTTGCAAGACACCGGTGTCCCATATATAATGTTTTACATTCCAAGTTCACCTGGATAGATGATTTTATTTTTGCAAGACACCGGTGTCCCATATATAAGGTAATGTTAATTGTTTTGGCAGTTTTAGATGATTTAAAAACACAGATGTTACACATTTAATACTTAATTAAACCTTGACACATTAGATTTTTTTTTATTATGTGATCGCAGATATAGTTGTTTGTGATGTGATATTGTAATACAGTAATAACAAGCGGGCATAGTCGCTGTTACAAAGTAGGTACAGTTGTACAAATAAAATTGTAACGTTGTATTAAAAAGATTATCAAAATTGTCTAGTGTCTAGATAAATACAATATTAATCGTGAAGTTGCAAAAACTTATTTGGTTGTAGAGATAAGCAAAACTCATCAAAATATCTTTAAAGCTTGCGAAGATCTAAAACAAGGTTAAACAATGTTTTACACAAACATTATAATCTCTTTAAAAAATCTTTATTTGTGAAGTAGAATATTCTTAATAACTTTACTGATAATAGAATGTTTAATTAAGACTAATTAATTTTTTATTATTTTAATTACAAAACATAGAAGTTTTGAAAAATATTTACCCGTTTACATAATTCTATTATTCATTCGTAGTTGCATTTAAATATATTTTTATGGGTGACAAAATATAATTTGTTTCCAGATACCTACTATTATTGTTATAGATAACAATTACCACGATCCACCATTATTCAATAATACACTGCTTGGTACTGCACTTTTTCCTTTTTTTATTCTTGGCACTGTTATTCCTAACAGTTTCTACCAGACTATTTTGAACACAAACATAATACACGTGGGCTGTTCCGAAAATAGTTAGTGAAATAATAGTTAGAATATGAATAAAGTTTATTTATAACTTTTAAAAATATTCCCCTCCGCCTCCAATGAAACAATTAATTCTTCGACGGCCTCTTCTGCAGTGTTAAATTTTCGCCACGAAGCATTTTTTTACCGTGGGAAATTAAAAAAACCGCATGAGATCAATCTGAGCTGTACGGAGGATGGGGTAACATTTGTACCCCCGAAGTATTCAAATAGTCTATGGCTCTAGCAGCTGTGTAAGCAAGCTGGCGCGTTAACTTGGTTTAAATTAATGCCACGGACACTGCTCCTTGGTCGCTCGCTATTCGACTCCCCGAAAGCTCGAGGCAGAGAAACTTCGATACCATTCACTAGTAACTGATCTTACTTATATTGGAATTACAACTACTGGTCCACTGCGTCGAAAAAAAACCGCTATCGTTAGATAGTCATTTAGAAGATTATTTATCCATCATTTAATAATATTATTAGATGATAAACTAGTAAACAGTACAGAAATAAATATATTTTTTTATTTTCATTAGGTTTTGCTGATAGAAGCAGGAGGTCCGGAGCCAATCGGCGCACGGATACCCTCTTTTTACAGAACATTCTGGAGTAACAAAGAAATTGATTGGGACTACCGTACGGTACCAGACAGCAGATTTTGTCTTGACCAAGGAGATAAAGGTTGCCAGTGGCCCAGAGGAAAAGTTCTAGGTTACTTTTATAAATATTTTTAAAAATTACTTTGTACACGGGAAGTATGTGATTGTATGAAAGATGGGCTATGAGAATTTTTGAGAACATTTTTAGGAATCGTAAATAAAAGAAATCTCACAAAAAAAATCTATAGTTCGTAACCGATTTTGATGAAATTTTCTACACAAGAAGTACCTATATGTAATTACTTAATTGTTGGGCTGCCGCGGGATCAGCTAGTAATAAATCTGTGTAAAAAACATTTACAAGTTCACTAAAACCAACTTTTCCCAATTAAGATCATTACAATTCGTTTTTAACTTTTTGTTAAATGAAGGAATAAAATAATTGCCGATTAACAAAATGATCACTTAGATCAGCAATCATCGGAAAAGAAATTAAACAATGTTTAATACTAAGCGATTTATTGCCTTCGTTTGCATTTCAGTGTAACTACTATCATGAGAAAAATTTGATCAGGTGGTTCGTATTACGCTCGTCGCAGCTACTGAGCGCTAAGTCAAGAGCATTAAAATCTATATCTATACTGTATTATATAATACGATAATATAAACCAGAAAAGTTTTTTTGTTTGTTTGTAAACACGCTAATTTCTGGAACTACATACTAGTCAGATTCGAAAAATTATTTTTGTATATGATAGCCAAACTCTCGGGAAATAGTATTATAGGCTATAAACTCTCAAATAGCCTTAAAATATTGATTTTGTTACGTAAGTCGGAAGTAGAGGCCCTCCCGAACTCCTTTGAACGCGCGTGCTGGCGTAATCGTTAATAATACGGAAATACAATGATCTACAATAACATTGGTTTTTAGTATATCTAAAAAAAGTTAGCGATAGCATATGCCCATCTCTTATACATAAGCCTCAACAAGGTATTTTGTGACAAAGATTTGTTGAAAATAAAAAAGTGATTTAAAAGCATTATTTTTAGACATGGCATAGTAATCCTTACGGTTTGGTTCAAACGGTTCGTCACGAAGAAAATGTTTCACTTAACCAGTACTTGTGCGTGATAATACGTCGTAGACTCGTATCACAATGATCAAAATATTAAAACGCTAAATTATAACTGTCAGCAATGGGTAACAGGAAAAGTACTCAGAAATATGGTATAAAGATTCTTCACCTATCACCATATCATCCTATACCTTAAACAAAATATTTGGGGAATATAAAAAAATATATTGCTTTACATAAAACATTGAACGGAACATGATAGAAATAATGAAATTAATAGAAAGTCAACAAGAACATAATTACATTTCTGTCTTCTAAGGATCACCTACAATGAGCATTTTTATCTTTAAAATAACTGGGAGCGGGAACGGTACGTTTCGCGCGTGTGTTCGATCGACGGCATTCTTAAATCCACGCGAGCGCAGTAACGAGCACCGCTAGTAGATTTAAATAAATATTTAACAACATAGGTATCATTAGCGCATTGTCGACGAGCTCTGAAAACCCTACTCGCCGCCCTACATTACACAAAACGAAGTTATTTGCTCACGATCTTCTCTAAGTTGATCAATTTACCTAACTCTTTCTCGTTGAAGAAAGAACTCGAACCATACTTCATTACATACATCTATACTGGAATCGTTTGCAAGTATATAGGGAATATGATATATTATTATGCCTTGATATAAAGAGGTATTAGATAATATAGAGATTATTAATATTAATGTATTACAAATAGGGCATTTTTATGAGTTTGGATGTAAGAGTAGCTACTGGAGGAGGTACTGGTTCGATTCTAAAAATTATTTTACATAATTAGAAATCTACGTTCAGTCTCCAGACTTATGGCTATGTTTATTTGTTATTAAGTTTTATATCATAATTAACGCGTCCAAAGTTGTGGGCGGTTGCTAATTGCCAAATAAATACAAGAGGGATGTTACATAGAGATACTACGTCACATGGTGAATGAAATGATACAAAAAATTTGTTAATTTTTTTAATGACCTATGTTTAAAATTAATTATAAGCTAGTTTACTTTACAGATGTGCTTGTTTGATTTTCTCATCACTTTCATTTGACACCATAAATTTCGGACGACAATTGTTGAATTAATTAACATAAAATATTTTCAAACAAGTAATTATCGTTATAGGTGGATGCTCCGTACTCAACGGTATGATGTACCATCGAGGCCACGAAGCCGATTATGAAGAATGGGTCAAACAAGGTGCAATAGGCTGGTCTTGGGAAGAAAATCTGCCATACTTTGATAAGACTGAAGGCAACAAAGAGATCGGTTCTCTTGTCAGCGCTCAATACCACTCAAGTTCTGGTCCTCTACCTGTTCAGAGGGTAAGCTGCATGTACAGGACTATTAAACTACATAAACGGAAATAATTTATTTTAATTTCATTCTGATACTTCACGAATATCTTCTCATACATTTTGGATAATCGTTATTTTTTCTATTAATAAGATATTTCCACTTAATCGTGCCTAAACTTCGCAATGCATTAGGTACCTACGTAGGTAAGGTTAAGAGGGCTTTCTATAATGCTTGAATTCTTAGGATATCTTAGTATATATGTATATCTATACAATTAACAAAATTGAAGTGTCTGTTTGTAATGTCAAAATAACAATTTTTTTACTAAATGCATATGAAAGTATATACTATACCTATAACAAAAAGCCCATTTTTTTAATTTTTGTCTGTCCGTCTTTCTCTTTGTTCCGGGTAATATCCGAAACGGTTGGACCGATTTTGACGGGACTTACACTGATAGATAGCTGATGATATAGAGACTAATTTTGGCTACTTTTATTTAAGAAAAAGAATTAGGGTTCCTCACAATTAAAAAAACTGATCATGGTGAATCAACTCGGGCGCTTAAATGGCTTATGCTGAGTAAACCATAAGAGATATAGCAAATTAATGTACTACATAATCATAGGCATTAAAAAGACCTACAAGGGGAGTGGGAGAGCAAGATTCGCGCCAATACGGCAAGAAAAACAGCTAGTGGTTGGCGGTAATCATATTTCTGGAGACTGGATTTCTAATGCTTAATGCTTTTGAGTATTCAAATTCTCTAGTTGTAAATTTCCTAATCAATACGCCTATTCAAATTAATTTTATGTTGGCATCAGTGACATTGGTCAGGATTTTTTAATTCCATATTTATTACCTACATTTGAACAGTTCTGCGTTTTTGCTACTTTAAAGAATAATTGTGTATTGTGGTAGGACTTGGCACATTATGTTTTTATGTTATTAATAATTGACTACTTCTCTCTTTAAATTGAGCACAGAAATAGCAATTACGTGATACTGTAAATTAGTTATGTTAATAGAGGCGCTAGTAATAACTTGTAAATTAAATAAAATTCTTATAATTACAGTTCAACTACCAGGGACACGAAATATCCGTGCTTCTAGATGCTTTGAACAATACTGGCTACGATATTATAAGTGATATGAACGATCCCAATACTCCTGTAGGATTCACCATCGCTCAAACCTTCAATGAGTTAGTATTTTTTATTCATAAAATCACATTTGCTTTATGCTCGTGAATAGAATAAAGTAATGACAAACGACACTAATGCTTTGTCTTCTTTCTTCTTCTCACGTGTTGGCACGTAGCTCTTGCTATGCTGGAAAGATTACCAACAGGGTCAATAAAATTAGAATCAAAACTGAGTGCCCTACAGAGATATCGTCAATTGCGGAGGTTTTTTTCATTAACCCAAATACCACTTTGTTATGGACCGATCACACTTAGAAAAGACGTTATCGAATTTGCAAAATATTTAAAATCATTCGCATATCAAAGCTGCAACGCCAGCGAGGTACCTATTTTTAAAGAGATGTAGGGTACAGAGAAATTTCTTTGGAGACTTCTCTCTACTTGAAGCAGTCCACCTTGTGGAATACCACCACCCTACAGAAGATCGCAGCCATATAACCTTGTATTGTGTTTCTGCGGTGAGTAGGGTTTCCAGAGCTCCTTGGAGTAGGGGGGTTCAAGGTCGACAACGCGCTAGTGATACCTAGTATTGTATTACAAGCATCGATAGGCTACGGTAGTCGCTCATCATCAGGCGGGCTGTTTGCTTGCTTGCTACCTTTGCTTTGATCTTATTGGTTCATACCATCAAACAATAGTAAAATGTGTTTTAAAAATTGTAGTTAACAAAAATGAACCTAATCTACCCATAAAATGAAATTCATATCGGTAGTTATATGCATATATTACTAGGTAAGTACTGTTTACTACTAAATATCTTTTACAAACTCTCCTAAAAGTATTTTTTTTATAGTAATGGACAAAGAGTTACTCCCGCAAGAGCATTCCTGAAGCCAAAATCTGAAAGGCCGAATCTAAGTGTTAAATTACATTCAACTGTAACCAAAGTTATTATTGAAAAACAAAGGGCAGTTGGCGTAGAGTTCATTGATAAGAATGGTAACAAGAAAATAGTGGCAGCAAAGAAAGAGGTCAGTGCCATATATTTTATACTAGCTCAGCTATGTAAGTGCTTCTTGTGGCAAAGAAACTTAAAATATGTAATGGTAAACATGAATATGCAAAAGCGGTACGAAGTGTGGATAATAAATAGGTCACCGCTTAAGTGCGGTCAAAGGAGCCTTGCACTTCGAAGGTTTAGTAGGTGTAGCTTTCTCTAACTCATGAAATATGTTTAATTAGGATCATTAAAGGCGTTACCATGAGTAAAGTTACTAATAATTCTCTATATAGTGAATTATAAAAATCTCACTGGCTAGCAAGCATCTAGCAATACTAAAATACAATATTCGTTTTATCTACGAGTATTTAAGGCTCACTTGTTAGTGTGCAGACATGGTGTGCTACTTTCAATGTTTGCCCGCTACATGTCGGTTCGTAGTAACTTTTAGCCTAATGGTGGTACTAAGTACCTACCTAAATTTAATTACAGTATATCGGGAATGAAAGCCTTTTATTTAATTTGCTTTTCAACTGTTTAGATAATATTGAGTGCAGGTGCACTTAATAGTCCTCACATACTACTGCTGTCTGGTATCGGACCGCGAAAAACGTTGGAATCATTTGGTATCCCAGTTGTCGCTGATCTCCCCGTTGGAGACCATTTGAAAAACCATGTTGGCGTTACAGTCAACTTCATTTGCACTAAAGTTAAAAACACGCGGACCCTAGACTGGAGTGCATTAATGACATACATGCTAAATAAAGGAGGTCCAATGTCTTCCACGGGTCTTACACAGGTTAGTATTTTGTGTTTTAAATTATTTAACATCGTTTAACGAACCCATCGAAGTTTTAAAATCAATTCAGATAATTCTTACAGCTTTTGTGTGTGGTAAAATCATCTAAATAAAAAAATGTGATTGTGACATCTTCGACGCGTGACTAGAGTTTACTTTTTAAGAAAGATTGCGAATAAGTATAAAAATAATAATAATAAAATAACTAGACATCACTCACGTGTTGCTCCACATCTATATATTATAGATGATCTATAATATCTTTGGAAATTTCTTTTTACTTGCTTGTTTGCCACTTTTGTTGTGTAAAAGAAACTAATTTACATACCGTGGTATATATATATATATATATATATATATATATATATAATGAGAATCGAGTAAACCCCTAAAAATTAGGACATATAAAAATGTTATGTTTCAGTTGACAGGTCTTTCGTACTCGAGCCTCGCGGACGTAAGCCGTCAGCAGCCGGACTTGCAGTTTTTCTTCAATGGTTACTACGCAGAATGCTCAAAGACCGGTAACATCGGCGAATGCATAGACGTTTCTAGAGACCAAAAAGGATTCAATATCACGTAAGACTATGAAGATTTTATCATACTCATTGACAGAAATAATCATACTATATTCAAAGTCACCCGCCGCGCCTGTCTGTCTGAACACGATACTCAAAAACTACGAACGGATTTCATTACAGTTTTCTTCAATGAACGGAATGATTCATGGAGAAAGTTCGGTTATGTAATTTATTAAGATTTTGTGTAAATTGGCTGAAGTATGACGATAATTGTTGAAGATGTCGGAAAAATCATGCTTCACCGCTCAAACGCGAGTTAACATGTAATACTCTGCTACCCGTGCGAAACCCGTGCGGGTTGCTAGTATGAAATAAAACAGACCAGCTAACCTCAGCAAATATGATTTTACACAATATAGAAAGGAAACAATCTTACTATAATGCCTGTCACGTTAGTTATACATATTGTTAATCTATGGCATGGCGCCTTGAATATAGTTCATTAGCATAAACATACTTATGGCATTTCTTTTTTTTTTTATGAAAACATTAGTTTTTACTGAATTCCCGCGAACTTTCCCGTTTCCCAAGATATGAAGCCCGGACACACGAAAATTTTGTTTTTAAATGTCCCATTCCCCAGGAAGTGTTAATAATGGGGAACATAACCTTTAAAAAAATGTTAGAATAAATAATTTTAATAAAGAACTAACGGAGATATAGTTTAGCTATGAAAGAACACCTTTGAATAATTATGTAAGTTTATTATGATGATATACAAGTAAAATTGTATGCTCCATAGTTTTGGATTTCTAAATTTCGTAGAAAAAAAGAACAGTAATATTTAAATGAACTAAGAGTATACAAAACTGGTGTTTATAATGAAAACGGTTTTTGGTTTAAATTTAAATACTGCATATAGGTAACTTCGAAACCAATTAAGTTAAAGATTGAAAAAAACATCCATTTAACATACAAACTAAACCTAAAGTAGGTACCAATGCAAACTAGTTATAATAATAAGTATATAATATTATTGTGGACAGAGTATCCAGGTATAACATATTTATATAACGTTATAAGTATGTTTGGTGTTGTGACCACAATCTCATCGGATTTTACGTGACGATATGGCTCGAGTTGGTAGCACGCTAATACTAGTGGAAGACTAGCTCTCAAGTGAAGCTGCCGGAACTCATCTATTGTTTTTGGTGGCAGATTTTCAACTTAAGGGTGGTAACCAGCCAGACGGGCATCAGAATAAGCCGTACCACCATGCTATGATTTCATCACGATGTTTTCCTTCAACGAAAGATCAGGCTCATTAGGGATGCGAACTCACGTCGATCATCACGGAGTCCTTACACGTTACCAAGTGAGCCATCATTGCTTCAAACATTGAGAACAGTCATTACAGGTAGCTCTGATACACTTACTTGATACATAGGTAATGTTTTGGTTGCTTAAAGTAATTAAAACTAGTGAAAGTTATTTCAATTTTTATATCAAATTGTTGTAACAACAGTGTTAACAATATGTGGTAGAGTCATAATACCGTTTCAATTGGATGTTAGTAAATTTAGTAGAATTCAATTAAATATTTGGCAGAACCTCGTAAAAGAAAAGTAGTCACGTTGCTTCTAATATCTACTATTCTTTTTATGTATGTATCGTTCAAAATGTATGAAGAACCGTTGATATGTCTGCTTCAAAAATATGTAGGATTGTATATCAAATAAAAATCGAACCTAATAATTAAAAAAAAGAGTATGATCTTTTATCACAATAATTTATAATGTAAGCTGTAAAGAATAAATGTTGCTAAGATACCTGTGTAATTAAATAAAATAAAAAAATATTTTTTAATTATTATACTTTGAAATGTTCACAGTGACAGCCATTTTCAACCAGTTTTCATTTAATTTATTTTCACTTAATTCAACAGAGCTAATGTTGTGAGTTTGAAACCACGCAGCGTTGGTTATCTGACACTACAATCGACGGACCCTCTAGTGGAACCGCTTTTCTATCCAAACTTCTTTTCACACCCTGAAGATATGGTCATGTTAAAAGACGGCTTTCGTCAATTAAAGAAAATCTTCGTTAATGAAGTAAGTTAAAAGCAACATATTACACCTAAATGTGCACTATAAATAGATATATGTATTAGGTCGGGGAAAAAGTTTCTTCGCATTTTTATATGAAAACTCAAGACTTTTTTTTAAGTTTATTTATAATTTACAGTATGTATGTGCCGTTTTGTTCGATAACTTTCTGCCATTTTGTAGGTAGAGACATGATCCCGTTGATGTAGAAACGTTGGGACTTCTGATCAAAAACAAACATTAAAAGTTTTGGCAGTCCTCTCTTGATGTTTACCTTACAGAACCTAAAGAATAATGAAGAGACCGAAACAGATGAAAATCTGAAGGTGCAAGGCCAGGGCTATATGGTGGACCTCCCAGCCAAACTCTCTTAATTTTTGCTGAGTGACTAAAGATGTGTGTGGTCTAGCGTTATCGTTATGAAAGACCACACCCTTCTTGTTGATCAATTCCGGCCGCTTTCTCTCAATTGCTTCCATTAATTTCATCAGTTGATGGCAGTAGAGATCCGAATCGATGGTTTTGCCGGGCGTAAAAGCTCATAATAAACAATGCTCTTCCAGTCCCACCATACACACAGCATCACCTTATTTCGAGTTAGCCCAGGTTTGGCCACAGTCTATGAAGCCTGGCCGACCTCAGACCACGACCTTTTTCGCACGTTCTTGTCGTACGTGATCCACTTTTCATCGCCAGACATTGATCTCTTCAAAAATGGCTCGATTTCATTACGTATCAATAATGAATCGTAAATTAGTACACGGTTCATTAGGTTTCTTTCAGTGAGCTCGTGTGGCACCCAAATATCGAGTTTTTTGGTATAGCCAGCTTTCTTCAAATGAGTTAAAACTGTTTTGTGGTCAATTTCTAGTTCTTTAGCTACATCGTTACTACTGACATGCCGATCATACTCCACTTTTTCAAAAATGGCATTCATTTTATTCGTAACAAGGCGACCAGTTTGAGGTGCAATTTTAACATCAAAATTTCCGGACTGAAAACGTTTGAACCAACTTTGTGCTGCTCTTACTGATACTGCATTAGTTCCATAAACATCACAAATTGTTTTCGCTGCTTGAGTTGCATTTTTGTCTTTTTTGTAATAATTTTTTTAAATGTATCGAATTTCATAATTAGATTCACTCATTTTTACACAAAGAAAAACAAATGAAAAATAGCGGAAAACAACTTTTTTATTTTATTTAATGTAACCTTTTTAATGTTACCAAAACCAGCCAGATACAAATAGTACAGCCAAAGAAATTTTATATCAAGTTTATACCTACGTTATGCGAAAACACTTTTTCCCCGACCTATTATAATTATACTCTTTTAAGATTTCCTATAACTTTAAAAATTCAATAAGGCTTATTAATTTGGAGCAATTCGAGCAATCTAAAACATAAGATCTCGCAAATCACTAAAGAACAAGTTCCAGGAATTTTATATCTTAACCTTGCCCTCCTAATACATTCATGATAATTAAAATATATATTGGTGAAAACTTTGATACGCTAGTCTTTGACACACCTAAGTCATTCTGACCTAGACACGATACTTGCTAAGCGAGGTAGCTAACGGCGAAAAACTGACAAGTGATCACTCTCCATTTGTGATGAATCACTTTGAAATCTCTCTGTACCTACATTGGGCAACCTGACTGGTGAAATACCTCCACTCTGCAATAGACTTCAGCCGAACAAACTTGTGTAATGTTCCTGCAGAGAGTAGGTGGTAAAGAAGCTAGAGGGTACGCAGCTACTATAGACTATGGTGCGTTACCTATGGTTACCCTTATCCCAAGAAGCTCTGAACACCTTACTCACCGGAGGAACATAACACAAGTTTTTAGGGGCTTACTCGATTCTCATTATATATATATCACGGTATGTAAATTAGTTTCTTTTATAAATCAAAGGTGGCAATCTAGCGTATAGACCGCATGATGGTAAGCGGTTACCGTAGTCTATGGACGCTTACAGATCTGGAAACCCTATTCATCCCCAGGAACACAACACAATATATTTGGTTGCGACCTTCTGTAGGGTGGAGGTATTTCACCAGGATAGTCTGCCCCAAGTAGAGAGAAATGTAAGTGTATTACGGAGCGAGATAGGCAAGTGAAAATGTACTTACAAACCGTGTTATTATAGTCGACTTATTAACTGTCAGCCACTTTGGTACCCTTGTGCATATCGCCACGATTTCGCGACTGAGTGCTTTAAGCGCTGACCCCCAAGCCACGGTGAATCTGTAAAAGTCATCTGTGGCTCCAAAGCCGCTATGAATAACAGTACATTCAGTTAGAAAAAAAAGAGGTCTTCACGATCTAAGTGATCTAACAACTCGACTGAGAATGTCTTCAAGCCGATCGTAGCCTACTTATAAGGTGTGTGCGGTCACAAACTACATCTGTTGCTATCGCAACCAGATAATAGTGCGGGACGAATAGTTAAGTCATAGTAATACTAAGTTATTAATACGGATTCCACATCGACACGATTTTCCGACATATATGAAATGGTATTAGTATCTTATTTAATACTAGTTGTGGCCGCGGTTGTGCTCGCGTGGTCTCAGATTGTCGTCGATCGGGCACACGCACGAATCGTGCACTTTCGATTATTTTAAAGACAAAAATGCTTATTGTAGGTGATCCTTACCAGATATATTATGCTCTCGCTAACTTTTTTGTAAGTTTTTATAAGATCTACAATTATGTAGTACATTAATTTGATATATATATATATTATCCCATATGGGTTACTCAGCGAAAGCCATTTAAGCGCCCTAAAATCGTCCTTTTCCACATTGATTTATATTTGCGAGGAGCCCTAATTCTTACAGTGAAAGTTCTGTCAAAATCGATACAACCGTTTCTGAGATTAGCCGGAACAAACAGATAGACAGGTATTTTGTTATAAGTACCGTATAAATTTATTTACTAGCTGTGCTCCACGGTTTCACCCGTGTTAATTTTATTCGACAAACGTCGCAACGCCAACCCACCCGTGTATCCTATCATAATTGTTCTTTCCGCTAGTACAAATTATTTTAATTTTTCATTGCCTCCTAAACTATGTGTCTAAATAACATGCTATATATAAAGGGCAAAGTTTAACATCATCAAATTGTCTTTATAACTAAGTAACTTTTGTTCGTAAAGATGAACATGCCATGTCTAAAAATAATGTTACGAACAAAAGTTACTTCATTATTTATAGAATGTTATTTCGACACATAGTTTAAGAGATAATGAAAAATTAAAATAACTTGTACTTGTTTGTCGTATAAAATTAATACGAGTGAAACACACTTGTAATGTTGTGGCACAGTTAGTAATATATGTATAAAAAAGTATGTGTAAAAAAAATCAATAAAATATAAGTACAACAATATTTAATAAATTCATAGCTACATAATTTATTAATGCAATCTTGTAAATAGATATTGCAGGACAAGTGCGGAATAGAATTAGATAAAGAATCTGTAGCAGTCTGCAGTAATTCAAGTAAGGTATGGTCGGATAATTGGATGGAATGTATGGCGCGCTACCACACTGATCCTCAGAACCATCAAATGGGCACCGCTGCTATCGGTCATGTCGTGGACGAAGAACTCAGAGTATATCATATTAAAGGTCGGTACAGACAACAAAACTTTACAATACGTTGTTCATCATAAGTAGTCTTTCATAAGTGACTCTAAAACGTAAATTGTTAGGTCTTAAAAATTACGTTATAACCTGAAAACATGCATTTCAACAATGAGTAAAATTATCATTATGTATAAACAAAAAATAATCGATAATCGTAAAATTAACTTCCAATTTAAGTTATGCTAAATTTCTAAAATATCATTTCCAAAACGACAGACATCGATCTCTTTCAAACCAGTTCTCTCAACTTTGGAAAACTCTAACCAGTCAAGTTTTTTGCCTAATTTTACCATCCAAATATATATAAATATCTACCTATGTTACTGTATATCTGTGTAAACTTTTTAATGACCTTCTGTATATTATTTCTTTTTATATGTATTTTGTTAGCTGTAAGATCTCACCTTGTATCGCTAAATAACATTAAATATATAAAAAATCATAGAAACTATTTAAATTGTATTCTATTACTTTTTTTATTATTTTTATTATAGGGTTACGAGTAGCGGATGCATCATGCATGCCCTCGCCTGTAACCGGAAACCCGCAAGCAGCTATTATGATGGTGGGCGAACGTGCTGCTGAATTTATAAAAGAAACATACAAAGACCAGACCTACTGAGGTATTTGTAAAAGTTACAAAAATAAAGATTAAATAATATAAAACAGAACATCATTTGACCTCGTACTTACCTATTCATAGAAATAATAATTAAAAAACTTTCGATATTGTATCTACAACGATCAAGTCACCGCTCTTAACAGCTATCCTCGTGTTCTAAATGAGGATGGATAACTGTCGCTCCCGTCGCCCGCTTCACAAATCCGCCAACCGCGCTGTAATACACACAGGTGGACGTGTGTCGTGTTATTACCACAACAGCGTGCGATACACTATCGTGGTCTGCAGAATGAATACCGACTCGAAGGCCAATCACTGGGCTTCGTAAATAGCTAAGGCCCGAAAACCTTTCCCAGTCCCTTATCCTCACCTGACAAGGGATTCTTTTTTCTCCTGTGCGCGAACCAAAGAAAAGGGTATTCGGAACGGCTCCTGTAAACCCTTCCAGCCTCAGGGATCTTACTCTAGGTTTTGCCGAGTAAATTCCTTCGTCGATCTCAATAAGGGCAAATGCCACAAACAGCGGGTTACGGTGCGTGCAATGTAGCTGTTGGTAAATACTGTCGACTATGTCCGGACGGCTATAGTACATGGGTAAGAGGTTTCCCTAAAGATGAATGGGAGTTGGTTGACGTCTCCGATGAGAAGAAGTTCACTTATCCACTATTTAGCGTGAACAATGCTGGGGATCTCTGAAACAATTTACCAGGATCGAGGCCACGGCACGCACTTTTGGAACCACTGTTGAATCAAAGCACTCCGCCAATTTTCTCTTCAGATCCTTGGCCGCTTCGTCTGTGGTTACCGCGATCGCGTCCTTCGCCTCCTCGAAATTTCATCCGTGTTGTTTTCACAACTCGGGACCCGATTTATCCACCGGATATTTAGGATTGCGCTGGTTGCTTTCCGCTGTGTAGTGGTCAGGACCGTTCGTTACTGTTTCTGCCTTCGCGAGGATCCTGTCATCCAGCATGATCTTGCTACAAAGGCGACAACCAGTATGGGGTCGTTTTGGGAAGTCTTGAATTTAAAATGTTAGATTAAGTTAATTCAGTAATGTGTGAGGTCAAATAAATAAAATCTTATTATTATATTAATAGTGCTGTTAATATAATAATAGTGCGGATCCGCTTAAATAGCTTTGGCGTGAGGTCCTTGTAGATTTCTCTCTCGGTTTCCGCCGGAGTTTTTTTTCTCGGCTTGTCGTGTACTAATAACCAGAGATCTTCTGTGTTCTCATACACAACCACCTCATGGTGTTTGGAGGCTTTTATGCATCCGAAAAGATCCTCCACTCTTGCCAACTGGTACCCAACCGCCATCACGTTTAGGTTGATTACAAAATGTTGTGTCTATCCGCTCTCCTAATCTGGTTAACACTAAGCATGCCTGTGAAAATGGGGAGGTTTCCGCCCATACAAACAGTGCGACTGTTTTGATTTTGAGTAACTCTTATCTTACAGAGATGGTCTTTCACCACTGTCACGCACTGTAACGCTTGATATATTTTGCGTTTCATGCTCACTCTCATAGTGCTTAAATTGATTAGGGTAGATAGATGGTTCGACAAACACTTTAATCTATAGAAATAAAATGATTGAGATTTGACGTTGTGCGCATCACACAAAAACTACTAGATAGACTTTGATCTTTTTTTTTTGTTTTACTCCTTAGTCGCTTATATACCTACTTGGTCCTTATTTAAAAAAATATCACGATATCTGCATTCAATTAAAACTTTTATAAGAACTACGCGTTTTTCTGTAAAGCGAAGCCGCGGGCACAGTTAGTATAACATAAAACAAAAATATAAACCTTGATTTAGCATCAAATTTGGGTGACATTTAATACATTTTAAATTTCGATGTGCTTAAAGCACTTGGCTTTTCAATCACGTCTTATGAGAGTGCCTATTTATTGTAATGGTTACAATATTCTTAATCGTCATCTAGATCTTCTCCATTCTTATGTAATGCATCTGTAACTATTTATTTCGAAAAGTCGGTTCTCATGAAAATCTGAAAAAATATACATTAAGTCAACTTTATATTTAAAAAAATGCATCTTATTACTTAATTTTTCCTCTCGAACTTTGCAGTTTGCATTACACATATTTTGGTGCATTTTAAAAATACGTTCATACCGTACCACATTGACTCAGGAAATAAAACATTTACAATTTAATAAGAAATGTATTTCTATGAATTAATAGTCTATTATTAGATACGCTGGAGTGTTTTTACATTTTTTTACGACAAAATAACTTTTTTTAGTTATTGTAACTATACGTGCGCTTCCAATCGGGGCATGCGAACACTCCGGACGGAATGGTATTGGTTTTCTTTTCTTTTTTGTATTACTTTAGGAGGCTTCACTCGCGACTTCTAAACGTTATATCTAATATTTTAAATAACATCCACAACTAACATGACATACATACATACATAAATCACGCCTATTTCCCTACGGGGTAGGCAGAGACCACGTCCTTCCACCTGCTACGATCCTGGCATACCTCTTTCGCTTCTTCGACATTCATTAATCTTTTCATGCATGCTCGTCGGTTTAAAGCACTCTTGACCTTACCTTTCTTCAGAACGTTTCCGATTTGATCGATAAATGTTTGTCTAGGCCTTCCTCTTCTAACGATTCCTTTCACACTCGCATCATAAATTTGTTTAGTCATTCTTCTTTCATTCATCCTCTCAACATGCCCAAACCATCTAAACATCCCTTTCTCAATCCGTGTGACTATATATTTTTTCACACCACAAAGCTTTCTTATCACACTATTTCTTATCCTGTCACTCAATTTCACTCCTCATTTCTACTGCATTAATTTTACTTTCATGATTTTTCTGCCACACCCAGCTTTCACTTCCGTACATGAGCGTTGGAACCAAACTCCTCTATGCACAGCCAAACGAGCTTTCATAGAAATACTCTTGCTGCTCATAAAGGAGTGTAACGCCCCATTCACCATATTACCCGCATTTACTCTCCTTCCTATATCACTCTCACATTTTCCATCCCTGGTAAACATCGATCCCAAGTATATAAACTCACTTACTTGCTCCAGTTCATCCTCATCAATCCGGACACATATTTCTGTCATGTTTTCTTCCTTTTCAAACACCAAAACTTTCGTTTTCTTTGCATTTACTTTCATTCCCTTTCTTTCCAAAACCTCATTCATAATAGTCACCATCGCTTGCAAATCCTTAGCCGACTATGCAAGTAAAACTTGATCATCAGCGTAAAGAAGGCATTTGACAAGTAACTCGTTCATTCTCAGTCCACAATCACTCTCTTTCAAATCTGTTAGACAATTATCCATGAATAGGTTGAACAGCCATGGAGATGCTACACATCCCTGTCTAACACCCTTTTGGATATCAAACCATTCAGTGTATTCTCCATTTATTCTAACACAAGCACTGGAATCCTCATAGAGATTTCAATGCATGTATCAGATCCTCGCCAACCCCATGCCTAGACAATGCCAACCACAATTCAAATCCTCATCACTTTGTCATAGGCCTTTTCTAAATCCAAGAATGCACTAAAGACTTTTTGGTTTGTTGCCAAATATCTTTCAATTATGCACCTTAAGGAAAAGACCTGATCCGTACATCCCATACTCTTTCTAAATCCTGCTTGTACGTCCCATATTCTATCATCTGTTTCTAACATAACTCTTTCAATTATTACCTTAGCATACAGTTTGCCGACAACACTGAGAAGGCTAATTCCGCGGTAATTTTTAGTCTTCTTGTGACCCTTTTCCCTTGTATAAAGGCACGATCACAGCCTTCGCCAGTCTCCCGGTACCCGACCGTTTCTCCAACACAAATTGAAAAGGCGGTACAACTGACTTGCTACCACACCCTGTCCAGCCTTCAGCATTTCGACAGACACCCTGTCATACCCCGCAGCTTTACCAGATTTCATACTTTTTAATCCTTTCATAATCTCTTCCATACTGATGATGCTGTCAGGTTCACTTTCATTCATTCCAAGAGCAGGTACTTCCAATGGCGCTAGCACCTCTTCCCTTTCAAACAAATTTTGAAAATATTCCTTCCATTTCTTCAACACATATTCTTCTCCTTTTATAATACTTCCATCCTTGCTTCTGATTTTAGATAACTCTGAGTTTGTTGTCTTTCCTCGAGCTAATCTAATCGATTTCACTTTAATATTGGCTCGAAAATTATCAGAGAGCCTTCTGTCAAACTCATCTTTCCGCTCTTTTTTCTTCTTACTAACCACATTTTTCACTAACCCTTTCATGGTTTTGTAAACCTTTCTTGCCTTATCCACATCCTCTAATGTTGACTTTTGCACTCTTAGATTAATTACAGCCTTTGCTGCTAACCAATCCAGCTACGCTTTCTTTCCACCCACAACTTTTTGCACCTCTCTATCCCACCATATATTTTTCTGTTCTTCCATTCCTTCTTTTATCAACCTCACATACCTCACTTGCAACATTGACTACACCTTTCTTAAAATACTTCCATAAACATTCTATCTCACATTTTTCATCCAAATTAACAAATCGTTCTTTCAACTTTTTTATCCTCTTGTAAATTTTCTACTTTCACACTTTCTAGATTAGATATTGAATCTACTACTACCCTATGTCGCCATCGTTTGGTAAGACCACTAATCCGTGACATCACCAGGAAGTGGTCTGTATCGATACCGACACCGCGATACGCCCGAGTATCCAGAACTTGTCCTTTCAGTCTTTCATCGATGACCACAAAATCAATCATACTTTTAAAACCACATTCAACCTTTGTGTACATATGAACTCTTTTATAAGCAAACATTGTGTTCGCTACTAAAAGATTCCATTCCAAACATACATGAAGCAATCTTTTACCATTTTCGTTAACCCTCTCATCACCAAAAGTACCAAAACCTTTTCATACCCATCACGCTTCACACCTACCCATCCATTAAAGTCTCCCAACATAATAAATTAATAATCCTTTCATTATCATTACAC
Organism: Saturnia japonica; assembly: GCA_033032175.1. Taxonomy (NCBI): domain Eukaryota; kingdom Metazoa; phylum Arthropoda; class Insecta; order Lepidoptera; family Saturniidae; genus Saturnia; species Saturnia japonica. The sequence continues at coordinate 8,526,732 of CM065324.1, read as the reverse complement.
TTCTTTAGAACTTCTCTTAAACTTTCCCACAACTCCTCACAAACAGGACATCTATTAATTAAATTGTTTACATTCGTTGGCTGCAGGCCGCACAAGATCGGTCGCTCTGGAGATCTATGGGGGAGGCCTATGTTCAGCAGTGGACGTCCTGCGGCTGAAATGATGATGATGATGACATTCTTTATCAATAATGTGCGAAATATTTGCATGGGCCAGCAGCTAGTTTCATGAATTCATATTTTAAAGTATATTTCAATTAATAGATTCAGGCTTACATTATACAAAATGTATATACTTAATCACGGGCCTCACAGCGTTATTTACGAAAACTTTTCACTATTGTAGTCACCATATTTTTAATAAAAAACTTCAATTCTAATGAAAGTGGAATTCACGGAACCTACCTATAATATTAGCCAGCTAGTTATTTCATCGACACGAATTTGGTCTATCTTTGTGTCGCAAACACATCACTCACCATGTAATTAAAACTAATAAGCAATTAGACATGTTATAAAAATAAAACAAGTTTGAAAGATAATAATTATTTATGTTTATAATATTTATAGAAATACATGATTTAGTAACCAATACACACAATTTAAATAAAAACTACATATATGTTAATTCACAATTATAAACCAAACAATTCATATTACATAATTTAAAATAATATTAGTTTATCGTAAAACTTAAAACATACTTCATTTTATTATTAAAAGCTGTTGAGATTTCAATAAAATTAAGGAATGATCTTAATACTTTTGCCAATCACACACCTAGTACTAACAGCTATTGAAACCATTGGAATAAGCAATAAATCAATATTGTTTGATTAAAAGTGAAAGATTTATTATAGTGATAATTAAAAAACAGTGTTACAAGTTACAACTAAAATAAAATTACAGATTCCAAGATTATATTGTGTTAATTATAATTTTTATTCAGTGTTGGTAAAATCAGGAAAACAGTTACAACCTGAACTCAACTAAAATGTTTAGATTTCAAAGCAAAGTATTTAATTTATTTACATTCACCTCTAGCTTCTCTAGTGATGTACAGTTTTTATTAATACAGCAGTTGCATATTCGTCAACCAAACATATTGACATAGTATGACATAATAATCTTAAAATCTCGAATTGATGGAAATGCATAACAGTATCATTGTTTTAAATGCAACAAGGTTACAACAGCAAGTACATGTATTTTTAGCACCTGAATTATTTCGGAATTTCATATCACACTACCGTATTTTACTACAATATGTTTATATCTTAAAATCGAATATATTAATACATAAACTTAATATCATTACAAAATGGCTTGAATTTACTGGCAAATTACTAAACGAGAAAATAAAAAATAATATACTCAATTGTATTTTCTTTCAGATCATGTGATTAATTAATAAAACCCCCACCATTTCATATTGATTATCTTTTATATTTGTACAAGTTCTGCTCAACCGTCCTATGTTTTAGACATTTCCGCGGACGAGGTAGCACGCCACTACACATTACACTAAAGTAAACAGTATGGTATCTCAGCAATGTTCATGAAATAATAACCTTCAGCTGCACGGTAGATAAACATGCACTGGGCTCCGACTGTGTTTCTTGATTTAATTACTTACTTAGATGGATGTGTATTTTGGCTTGCTCATCTTCAGATTGTAACCTGATAACATCTGGAGTGACTTGCACCTGCCAACATCTATTGTCCCTTGGATGAACTTTAGTTTTAGTCTAATTCTAGTCTAGTAGAACTGTAGTTATAAATTAGAGAACTGCAGCGCATTTGCGACCATTGTGTACCGAAGTTTACAAAGTGTTTGAAGCGCGTTGTTTCGCCTGTTTGTATGTAGACAATAACATATTCTACTGATGGACAAGAACGTTCATGAAAGTATTTGTTCAATTGCAGTTTACTAAAACATTATAAAAAATTACTAAAAAATGTTATACATTAGTAGTGAAGTAACAAAGCATTTTTCATTTGATTACGTCATTAACCTTTCCAATATCTACTTACATAAATTATACATATATATCAATGCATTATACTGTTCACTTTAGTGTACTGTGAATGCGCATTTACGTGACGTAATTGCACGCGTTTCCTTTTTCCGCTACATGTCTGTCGGAAATAAAGGTCGGTCACGCACGATCTTGTATGACTATAAGTTTTGAACGTTTTAAAAATATTTTTTTAAAATCAAATTTAATATATTTTACTGTTGAATGTAATTTGCCAAAAACATAAACGCTTACTGCTCATCTTTATCCTTAGCACCATGTTTCAAGATACGTGTGAACTCAACGTAATCGAAGATTCCATCACGTATAGGAGCTTCACGGAGCATCTCGTCAACATCATCATCAGTGAATCGGTCACCCATAGTGGTCAGCAGTTCACGAAGCCGTTCCTCGCCAATCAAACCAGTGTTTTCTTCATCAAAACACCTGTGACAAAATATAGCATAATTTTTTTGTCATTTCATAAATTGTTTAGTTACATTTACATTTCATGTTAAAAAATATAAACAAATCCAATTACATTTTTAATTACAAAACACAATCACATAATTTTAATATAAAATATTAAATAATTTATAATTAACTTTTTTTATAAATTAAAAGTTTAAGTATATTGTATATTGTCTAAAAAACAAAAACAGTGATAATCTATATTAATGTCTTTATCCTGACAGACTTATCATCCCCCAAACAAACTACAGGCACATATTTTAATCTACCCCAGGATAGTAGAGTTCTAGAGTCATTTCCAACAGCATCCTAGTAATATGAGCACCAAATAGTAGAATCACCAATGTAGTATACAAAGAAGTATGCTTTATTGAATTCTAACTTTCTGTCGGCAGCATTGTTCAAATAAATTCATTACACTGCTAAAAATGAGAAAGAAAACAGTACAAATCTTAAAATCTATTCAAGCAAAGCCATAGGCAGAAACATAGTTTATTACAGTTATGTAAATGAGTATGCAATAGCTAACAGGTACCTCTTAGCAATGTGCAATTGAAAACACAATGTACATATTGTAATTAGTAGAAGTAGTGTAATAAGGAAAGTCGGAACATGAAAATTTTAGTTGGATTATAAAATAAACAGAAACATGAAGTGATATTGAAAATAAAATTTAAACTTTATATGTACTATAAGGTTACTTAATAACTTACACCTGTTGCTTCATCCCTATTGTAAAAGTTACATATTACTGAATACAAATGTTATAATTTGTGGCTCATTAAGAAAAACTGTAATAATAAGTTACCCAAATGCATTTTTGATGACATCTTCAGGATCAGTGCCCTGCAGCCTCTCACCAAATAAAGTCAGGAACATTGTAAAGTTAATAGGACCTGGTGCCTCATTCATCATGCCTTCCAGATAATCTTCAGTTGGATTTTTACCTGCATTATAAAAATATAACTAGTTTAAGTTGATCAAGTAATAAAAGACCACACAATTTGAATTTACTTGATTTTTTGATGTATAGGAGCATACTATCTATAAAAATAAAATAATTGAGGTTTGCTCTTGTACACACACACATCACACAAATATTATGGCATAGATTTTGATCAAATTTGTTTTCTTTTACTCCTTGGAGACTTGGCCCTTATCAAAAAGAAAAATTATCATATGTTCATTAGGTATAATTTTATTAAAGTTTGAGCACTATGGGTTCTTCTGTCATCTATGTGAGTAAAGCCAGGGGCACAGCCAGTTTTAGTTTAATTTAATTCCTATTTAAACATCAGAGGTTGAATTTAGTAGACTAGTGCAGTTGGTATTTCAGGTTCCATGAGAGCCAAAAATAGACAATGGATAATTAAATTTCCATTTATTTATTATTATGTTTTAGAACACAATACATATTGTAATTTGTGAACATAATAATGTAAATTTATAATCTCACCAAGAGAAGCCAGCATGTCATGTAGGTCATCTTTATCAATGAATCCATCTCTATTTTGATCAATCATGTTAAAGGCCTCTTTAAATTCAGCAATTTGTGCTTGGTCGAACATAGCAAACACATTTGAAGTTGCTCTCTGAGCACGCTTTTTGTTGGTGCCACGGCGTCCAGCTGTTTTACGGGAAGACATGATGGATCTAAAATAAAATTATACACAACTTCAAAACAATTTATATGAATTATTATTTACTTAAAGCAAATATTACAAAAAATGTTCATAAACTTATAAAATGTTACTTGAAGCTTCTATTTATTACAAGAAAACAGGTTGACAATTTGTCTAAAATGTAAGAAAATTATATTTCATCAATACTCTGAATAGTTTAGGAGTGGAATTGAGTGACAGGATAAGAAATAGTTTGATAAGAGAACTTTGTGGTGTGAAAGAAGATATGGTCACACGGATTGAGAAAGGGATGCTTAGATGGTTTGGGCATGTTAAGAGGATGAATGAAAGAAGAATGACTAAACAAAATTATAATGCAAGTGTGAAAGGAAACATTGGAAGTGGACGGCCTAGACGAACATTCATCAATCAAATCGGAGACGTTCTGAAGAAAGGTCAGGTCATGAGTATTCTAAACTGAAGAGCATGCAAGCAAAGATTAATTAATGTTGAAGAAGCGAAAGATCGTATGCCTGGATCGTAGCAGGTAGAAGGACGTGGTCTCTGTCTACCCCGTTGGGAAATAGGCGTGATTTATATATGTATGTACTTGAATAGCATATAGTTGTTACTATAGTCATACATAAAGGAATGAACTATTTTTGTATGACGTTCTAAAACATAAGTCACAGGCTATGGTCCCACATTCTTTTCTTTAACATGGAGATATTTGCAGCAAAGAATTATGGCCCTTATAGGAAACTAAACAGTCACAGTTAAATTTATACCATTATGTATATTCATTATGAAAAATAAATGCGGACCTACCTATGTAAAGTCTGCTTTGAATCGACGAACTGCTAGCTAATGACAACCTAATTAACTCGTTAGAAATGATTTGTCGTCGATACGTTTAAAATAATTTAACGGTGAGTCAACTTGTCGTTAACGTTAATGTAGGTGAGTCACTCTCAAGACTTACAATAATTCTGTATTGAAGTTTATCTAGGCCATGCAATGACAAACAGAAACAATACTACCATAAAAGGCTATACATTTTCATTAGAGCACCTGGCAGAATGAAATAATTTAATGGAAGTATTAAAAGATGAAAAATCACTTACATGTTTTTTGCACACACAAAAAAAGGAAAAGTTGATTTAGTTATCAAATTGTTAGAAAACAGAGAATAGTACTAGCAGCGAGCGAAAGCTTAATACCAGAGATAATTTTTTTTTTTTTCTAACTGACTACGCTGTTAGCCTTAGGGCCTTATCTAAAAACAGAGCCGCTGCAGCTTTTACAGCTTCACCGAAATTGCCAGAAATAAATAACAATTACTTAATACTATACTCTATTATCATAAATAATACATTAATAAATGATTAATAGATTTTAAAGTCTGGCAAATGAAAGTAGACTAAAACAGCGCGGCAAATTTAAAAAATATCTGGAATAACCTAATTTGATATTTTATAATATAAAATAATTTGTTTTTGCTGAAAAACAGTATTATTTGTACACTACTTTGGACTGAAGCGGTTTTGCTTTTAAACCCCTCAAGTAGTAGTTAGTAGTACGGCTATGGAAATGAAGTTCCAAATATACGATCTTTCCAAATACATATTTCAAATAACAAAATACAAAAATAACAATTCATGTGATCATTTTGTCGATATAAAAATTAATAACAACAGACATGAACAAGGCATAAACTCCTTCTTTGTGTTTTCTATGAACGCATCCAAGAAATACCAATGTTTATCCTTCTGGTTATTTGTCTATGGTCTATTCTGTCAACTCGACACAATTGTTATTGACCTCTGCTCGGCACCGTCTTAACAATAGAGTAAGGTAATATAATGTTAACAAGAGATAATTAATTACCATGAGAGTTTTGGCGGGATCTTGAAATGACATGTTGTGGTTTTTATTTTTAATTCATTTAATTAGCTTTTTGACCCTAAATTATGTAATATTGGTGGTGTTTTGCGTGATATAGTTTGATTTTTGTGCATAAGTGAGGTGGATTATAAATATAAGCTGAAAGCATTCATTCCGAGATCCCACAAAAACTTCTTAGAAAGTTCTAACAAGGGAGCCACCATCTTGTTAGGATACTGAATCGTCATAACACATGAAAACATAATTCACTCGATAATGGCAGTAATAGTCTTCATTAAAGAAGACCGGTTTCCAAGTTACGAAGAAGAAGAAGAACAATTATCATTTGTGTTATTTAGGAACCCTTGGGATGTAAAAATAAAAGTCTATGGGTGAAATTAACAAAATTTAATTAGAAAAGTATAAGAAAACAATGATTTCAAAATTAAACAGGTTATACAGGTTGTCCCAGAACTCAACATCAAGCCGAAACGGGGTGACTCGATTGATTGTAACCATCATAAGAAAAACAAAAAAAAATTATCCCATACAGTTTGGAAATTATGGGCATTTAAAAAAAAACCTACAAATTTGGTCAAACTGTAACCATTTTTCGGTTATTGTGGTTCATTTTTATTATTTTTGTTAATTTAAGCTTTGGAATCATAACCCTAAATAACATTTCTAGAACCACAATCAAAAATAATGACAACTGCTCCAAGTTTTCTAGAATTAAGACTATTTGTTAAACTATGAATTTAAAATTTTCAAAATTTGTCGACTTTTATCCTTTTTATTGTCCTTTAAAAAAATTTTACTAAAGTGCCTTGGCAAGTGCCATCAAAATTTCGCACATTTAATCAGGATTGTAAAATGGTACAATAGTTGTTAGTTTCATACTAAAAAAAAAACTAGTAAAAGAATAAAAACCTCGAGTAACCCAATTTTTGCTAACCCATTTTACTCAGCTCAAATGTTTTTTATTGATGTGAGAGATGGATAGTGGAGATGCTTGCCATGAGCGACCGAGACAGATAGTAATGCCACTTTTACCAAAGTCAACATAGTAAGTAAAATTAATAAAATAATGAAAAATCTTGACCTAGTTTAGTTTAGGTTTATTGGAATAAAAGTCAGATATCAAAATAACATTCTTGATTACAATAAATGTTCAAATTGTTTACCATCAGCCTCAAAACACGCCCTACATCTTATTAAAAAAGATCTAGTTATTAGTCGGGCATATCCTCGAGAGTTGATGTCCTCAGCAGCTTGAGAAATTCGTTCACACAGCTCGGCTACGCTGTCAATGGGCTTTGAATAAACTTTTTCTTTGAGAACGCCTCAATAAAAAAAATTCAGGGGATTTAAATCTGGGGAACGGGCTGGCCACGAGATAGTGCCTGAAAGTCCAAGCCACCTTCCCGGATATTCCTGGTCAAGGAAATCTCTTACTTGCACTGCGTAATGAGCTGGGCAGCCTTCTTGTTGATACCACATGTGGCAACGATCTATTAGTGGTACGTCCTCTAACAAAGTTGGTAAATTTTCTCGTAAAAAATGTAGGTAATTCGTGCCATTAAGTTCTCAGGTAGCTCAAAAGGCCCAACAATTTTGCCGTTTAAAATTCCAGTCCACAGGTTTACTTTTTGGCGGGTTTCATAATAATGCTAGTCAGTAGCTTTACCAGTGTCATTTAGCAGAATTATCTGGTTAATGCTGTATTTAGTACTTAACGTTGACTAATTATATTTTTATTTATTGTATTGATATTTATGTATGATGTTGTTATGTGTATGTATTGTATATGTGTAGTATATATGTATTATATATGTCTTATATATATATATATTATGTTTTGGTGTTGATATTTTATTTATATATTGTGATTTTAAATTGGTTAAACATAATTTCAATAAACCTCCTTACCTTTTACACCTACCAATATTTATCTCTGCATCACCTAATGGTTGACTGGCAGAGAATGCCTTAGGCATTAAGTCCGCCATTGCGTATTTAACGCATAGTGTGTAAATAAATAAATGTACTTTAGATTGGGATCCGGGCTCAATTTATTCAATTATTAGTACGTTATTTTGGAAGAGAATTGGTTCACCTAAACTATTTGAAGGGCCAAAATTAAGAGCTTATGGCAATTACAAACTGAAACCCAAGGGATTTACTGACGTAACAGTTGAAGTACAGAGAAAGCAAAAGACTTTACCAGTTGTTGTAATAAAAAATGCAGAACCTATGCTATTTGGATGACAATGGAGTGAACTGTTCAATATGACGTTTTCCAGTTCTGTTTATTCCATAAAAACTCAGTCGATATCACTGAAGCAAATAATTGATAACAACAATGAACTTTTTAATAATAAGCTGGGAGAGGTCAAAAACTATGAAGAAACATTCATGTGAAATTAGGAACGAAACCAAAACATGTACCATTAAGACCGATTAAGTTTAGTATGAGAAAAACGTGGAAATCGAATTAGAGCGCCTTACAAAAGAAGGAATCATCGAACAGGTGATCCAAACAAAACTCCAATTGAATGGGCAACTCCAACTGTCAACATTATGAAACCTAATGGACAAATACGAATATGTGGAGACTATTGTACAACATTTAATTCGTGCTTAATAACACATACGTACCCAGTACCACATTTTGATTATATCAGATAACGTCTCGCAAATGGGAAGAAATATTGTAAAATATATTTAAAAGATGCATACTTACAGTTTAAAATAGCATCTGAATCAAAAACAATATTTAACTATATCAACACACAGAGGATATTTCCAATATAACCGAATGCCATTCGGAATAACAACAGCACCTTCCATTTTTCAACAATATTTAGAAAGGCTACTAAATAACATAGCAAACACAACTATCTATTTCGATGACATTGCTATAACCGGAAAAAATTATGAGGAGCACATCAGTAAATCTTAGCAAATGTTTTTTTCTTCAGAATGAAATTGAATACCTTGGTCATAACATTAGCAAACATGGAATCAAACCAACGAAGAACAAAGTTGAAGCCATTCTCAAAGCACCGCCTCCTTCAAATACCAAAGAGTTGAGATCATTTTTGGGATTAGTAAATTTTTACGAAAGATTCATACCTCATCTCCACAGCATTTGTGCAGATCTACATGCACTTACAGGACAGAAACAGAAACGGGCTGGCCACGAGATAGTGCCTGAAAGTCCAAGCCACCTTCCCGGATATTCCTGGTCAAGGAAATCTCTTACTTGCACTGCGTAATGAGCTGGGCAGCCTTCTTGTTGATACCACATGTGGCAACGATCTATTAGTGGTACGTCCTCTAACAAAGTTGGTAAATTTTCTCGTAAAAAATGTAGGTAATTCGTGCCATTAAGTTCTCAGGTAGCTCAAAAGGCCCAACAATTTTGCCGTTTAAAATTCCGGTCCACAGGTTTACTTTTTGGCGGGTTTCATAATAATGCTAGTCAGTAGTCCTATAGCACATTTACTTTGTAATAAAATAATAAGGTTTTAGTACATAAAGTGACTTGAAACCAACAGTCTGAATTTTTATATATCTCTGATATGTCATCACCTAAGTACTTTTAATACTAACGATTAGAAACAGCCAGTACAAAAATAGTGACGAATGAGGCGCCACATCACCCCCCTAAGAAGAGCAAAATTTTGAATTTAACTCGTCTGCCTGATCATGTTGTATATGGCTGAGGTTGACATGTAGGTACAGCGACAGGCAGTGGGACAGCAGTCGATTGCAGGTGAGACGTAGGTACAGCCACAGTCGGTGTGATAGTTGTAGGTTGACGGTAAGATGTTGGCGACAACTGTGGTATCCTCGGTGTTGTATAAACAGGACTTGAATCTGATTCCTCAATGAAAGCCGGTTTCACGCGGTCTACGCTTACAACCACATGTTTCCCTTTGTAGTCAATAGTTAGGGTCTTTTCATCACTTGCTCTCTGAATGACATGGCATGGACCAGAATAGGGAGGTTGCAAAGAACGCCGGACTGCGGCATCCCGCAAGTATACATGAGAACACGTATTTAAATCTTTGAAAATAAAAAAACCTGTCTTCGCATGACGCGACGCTGGTACTGGTCTAATTTTCGACATATTTTGACGTAGTTTCACAACAAAATCAAACACTTCTCCAGAAGTACCCACTCCAGGAAAATCAGCTAACAACTCACCAGGAAGCCGAAGAGTTTCTCCATAAAGCATTTCTGCACAAGTAGCTTTAATATCTTCTTTAAAAGATGAACGCATTCCCAAAAGTACAAATGGAAGAGCTTTTGCCCAAGAACTCCCATGACACATTAATGATGCTTTAAGTTGACGATTGATGCGTTCAATCATTCCGTTCGCTGCTGGGTGGTAAGCTGTAGTTCTATTCCTTTTAGTGGCAAAACTGCACATAAGTCTTCGAAAAAGTTCGGATTCAAATTGTGTACCGCAGTCGGTCGTAATAATAGAGGGAACACCAAATCGTGGTATCCATTCTCTAATGAAAGTATCCGCTACTTCCTCTGCGGTGGTGGTGCGCAGTGGCCAAACTTCTGGCCATCTGGTGTCTCTATCAATGGCTGTGAGACAATAGCGGTAGTCGTCACGGACAGGTAAGGGTCCTATTATATCTATATGGACGTGAAAAAAACGACCAGATGGTGTGTCAAAAGTTCCAAGTGGAGCATAATTGTATCTTGTTACTTTACTCTTCTGACAAGCCTTACACGTACGAGACCACTGACGGCAATCTTTATTTATTGAAGGCCAAACGTACCGTTCCGCAACTATACGTAAAGTAGCCTTCGGACCAGGATGGCTAAGACTGTGTAACTTATTAAAAATAACACGACGTAACTTAGGAGGAACATATGGACGTCGTTTGTCAGTAGTAGTATCACATATGAAGGAAATACTAGTGCCAGGAACTGCAATCGTGATTAGCTTCAAACTAGACGAGCCAGATCTTATAAGTTCTGCTAGCTGCCGTCAGTTTCCTGCAACTTGGCAAGGGTTTCGTACTCTTGCTCCAGAGTAATGGCACTGATTCGTGACATAGCGTCGACTACGACATTGTCTTCTCCTCTGATATGTTGAATATTAATAGTAAACTGGCTTATAAAAGACAATTGGTTAAGTTGGGATGGAGGTAATTTATCCCTCCGTTGTACAAAAGCATACAACAGTGGCATATGATCAGTAAAAATCGTACAATGCCGAATCTCCAAAATATGTCGAAAGTGTTGTACACTTTCGTACACCGCTAAAAGTTCCCTGAAATAAGCCGGCCATTGAGACTTACCCCATAAGCTTCTTACTGAAGAAAGCAAGCGGGACCCATTCTCCCTTACTTCGCTGCTGCAAACAAGAACCAATGTGAACGCTAGAAGCGCCGGTAAAAAGGCCTAGTTCAGCACCGTATATTGGGTGTTGAAGAATCGTGGCATCACTAAGGCTACCACATTTTGATTATATCAGATAACGTCTCGCAAATGGGAAGAAATATTGTAAAATATATTTAAAAGATGCATACTTACAGTTTAAAATAGCATCTGAATCAAAAACAATATTTAACTATATCAACACACAGAGGATATTTCCAATATAACCGAATGCCATTCGGAATAACAACAGCACCTTCCATTTTTCAACAATATTTAGAAAGGCTACTAAATAACATAGCAAACACAACTATCTATTTCGATGACATTGCTATAACCGGAAAAAATTATGAGGAGCACATCAGGACACTATCAGAAGTATTAAATAGACTCAAGGAAGCTGGAATGAAAGTAAATCTTAGCAAATGTTTTTTTCTTCAGAATGAAATTGAATACCTTGGTCATAACATTAGCAAACATGGAATCAAACCAACGAAGAACAAAGTTGAAGCCATTCTCAAAGCACCGCCTCCTTCAAATACCAAAGAGTTGAGATCATTTTTGGGATTAGTAAATTTTTACGAAAGATTCATACCTCATCTCCACAGCATTTGTGCAGATCTACATGCACTTACAGGACAGAAACAGAAATGGAAATGGACTGAACATGAAAAAGTTATATTTGACGAAACAAAAAAATGTATAGTCAAATCGAAACCTCTCATCGCATATGATGAAAAACAACCACTATATTTAGCTTGTGATGCCTCGGAAAAAGGAGTAGGAACTGTCTTGTTTCATAAACATAACAATACAGAACGCACAATTGCATTTGCTTCAAGGAAATTAAAAGAAGCAGAGAGTAAATATACCGTAATTGATCGGGAAGCATTAGCAATATTCTTCAGCATTAAAAAATTTGACCAATATTTACGCGGTTCTAAATTCACTTTAATAACAGATCAGAAACCACTCATTCATATACTGGGAACAAATCGCAATCTGCCAAAAATAGTAAACAACAGACTAGTCAGATGGGCTTTGGTGATCGACAGTTACAAATACGATATTTTATATACTAAAGAAGAAAATAACATACTCGCAGACTCTCTGTCCAGAATACCAAATCCTGATGAGCAACCATCAAAAGCAGAACGTACAGTCAACAGAATCGTACAAAACATTCATGAGATACAGTTCGAAGACATAGCTATAAACGAAAAGAACATTAAAAAACACACCAAACAAGATGCAACACTCAAGAAAGTAATCCAGTGTGTTAAGACAAATTGGAGTCCTTACAATTTTGATGACAACCAATTAAACCCATATCACAAAAAACGTAACGAACTCTCTGTAGAAAATAACATTTTAATGTGGCAAGGAAGAATAATCATACCATCCTCGCTAATGAAAGTAACACTCAAGTAATTTCACAGAGGACATCCAGGCATATCTGCCATGAGAGCACTTGTGCGATTCTATGTTTGGTGGCCATCGATCGAGGAAGATATTTACAATTATGTTAAATCATGCAACGCATGCTAAGAAAATAGACCGAATAATCCGGAACTACCGATATTTTCTTGGTCTATACCTGATAACGTTTGGCAAAGAATACATATTGATTTTGAGGGCCCTTTCCAGGGCAAATATTGGTTGGTTCTTTGTGACGCTCTATCAAAATGGATAGAAGTAAGACCAATGAACAGTGTTGAGATAAAATTATGTTAAACATAAAATGAACAATTTGTTTCTGAACAGAACAGTTTTTAGTTCTTAATTCGTCCGAAGTGTGGCGCCTTTCTCTCTTGTCGCGTCGTACCATTGATTAAGTATTGTCTTGTTTTATCTTGTCACAATTTGTAACTACATTTATGTACAGTATTTCAATAAACGTTAATTATCGAGGTATAATTTCTACAAACAGAACCACGACAGATAAACTATGTTAAAATGAGCGCGGACCCGAAGCGGAGCCGGCCGCCTATTATACAATGTGCTACGTCAATCTATACAGAGCGGGACCGCGCACCGAGGGCGCGAACGCGACGGAAACGATTCCCTCGTACTCTGTATATAACCGACGGCGGATAACACGCTACGGTAACCAGCTGTCTGGAAACCAGTGCGTGCGAGCCCCTCTCACTACGTGCGACCAACCCTGTTCACACCCGAAACTACTAGGCGTGAAGAGGGCGAAACATCAAGGTACACACACGCAGTGAGGTGCCTGCTGGTAGGCGCGGCGATGACGTAGCACGGAGCGGAATGGACTGGGTCGCTGGCGGGTTGAACTTAGTGAAGATGCGAAGAAATGACACACAGGCACCACAATAAAATTTGCTGTATTCGTCAAGACAATACACTTTCTTAACACTATATCTTCTGGGTACGGTTACTTCCAGTTTCTTGAGTCTTGAGTCTTGAGTCTTGATTCTTGATTCTTCAATTTGTGGTACCCGTGTGCGCTCGTTTGCCCCGGCAGAATGCCTTTTATATGGTTTGCCGGAGAGCGAGACGGACGATGGCGTCTCTATCCGTACTGCTCATCACCAAACTTGGGTGTGGTCTGTTAACCGCGGTAATGCGCAGTGGTTGCAATATTGCTGTCTCTGTCTATTATTATTATTACTTGTATACAGAATACAATAAATTGTTAATATCTCTAATTACAGTTATTCAATTACAATAAAAACTATTTCACATTAATGTAGACATAAATACCTATTCAAAAACACTAACTTTAACATTATAGGTTAATAAACACGGGAGATATAAAGCATTAAACATTGCAACCTTAAAACGTCTTGTGACTCGTTATATACGTACTATTTGAGCTTACACACGTTATAAAATACATACGGAAGGCTATTCTACTTATATCACGCGAAACATTATGTATAATTTTTACAAAATATGAATTATTGACAATATATTATTTTAGTACTTTACGTGATTATTTTTATTAGATTACATACATTTTTATGACTTATATACTGTCTTTACATACCTACGCGCTATAGTAACATATTTAAAACATTACAAACATTTAATTATTGATCGTTTGTGCAAATTATTCATCCTTACAACTTATATTTACAAATGTTATTCTTATATCATTACGCTTAGGCTTATGCGTCGCTAACAGTCTCCCCCCCAGTGTACGCTCCGTCGTGCACTCCAAATTGATGTCGCGACGTTGCAGGCACGATGACGATGAGTCTCGACGTGGGACGCCTCAGCACACCTCCTCTCGAGGTCCGGACGTCCGCCACACGTGTTCTGCCATCTGGGCCGGGGTAGCTGGCGACGACTTCGCCTCGCGGCCAGGTGTTGCGTGGTAGGGAAGCATCGGCGATGATGACTATATCGCCTCGCTGCGGTTGTGGAGCCTCTCTCCCGCTGATCTTCCGTGGCATGAGCGTCGGTAGATACTCACGCAGCCACCTCTTCCAGAAGTGGTCCGCCAGACGTTGCGATGTTTTCCAATCGGCCCGGCCGATGAGTGTGTGCTCGTCGAAGCTTCCGACGACCGATGAACCGCAGGAACGACCTATAAGGAAGTGGTTAGGGGTTAAAGCTTCCTCATCTTCCGGGCTAGCGCTCAGGTGAGTGAGCGGGCGTGAATTGACGGTGTGCTCCACTTCCGTGAGCAGGGTGTGCAGCACTTCTTCTGGCGGGCTTCTCTCGTTCAGGATCGCGGAGAGGGCCGTTTTGACGGTTCGCACCATTCGTTCCCAGGCGCCTCCCATGTGTGGCGCACCGGGTGGTATGAACTTCCAGGTGATGCCTTCGTGACTTGCCGCTTCAGCCAGCTCGGATTTCTTCAATTTCGACATTTCTTCACGCAGCTCGCGATCTGCACCAATGAAGTTTGTGCCATTATCACTATACATTACCCGCGGGTTCCCTCGCCGGGCAGACATGCGACGTAGCGCCATGACCATGGAGCTGGTACTTAATGATGGCACTAATTCAAGGTGTATCGTGCGCGTCGTCAAACAGGTGAAGAGGGCTCCCCATCGCTTCTCTCTTCGCCGGCCGATGGTAACGTGCATAGGGCCGAAATAATCGACCGCGGTGCACGTAAACGGATGCGCCCCGTGTTGCAACCGTTCGGCGGGTAGATCTCCGGTTGGCGGCAATTGTGGCTTCTCTTTCCTGATGCGGCACCATTGACATTCGTGTAGCACTTTTTTCACAGAATTCCGTAGCCCAAGAATCCAGTACGTTTGTCGCAGCTCGTTCACGACGGTCGCATGGTTGGCGTGGCAGAATTTTCGATGATAGCGATCGATGAGTAGGCGAGCGATTTTATGTTTCCCGTCTAGGACCGCCAAGTTTCCGCTACTCATGTTCATTTTCCGTGTTCTGTCTCGCAACCGAATGATGCCGTTTTCATCGAGTTGGACGTCTATTCTCTTCAGTTTGCTACCTGTCTTGATGGGTAAGTTTTTCCGTAAACATTCCATCTCGTCCCCGAATGCATCCAGTTGACTGTGGTGTAGTAGGGCTAGTTCGGCCCGCTGTAAACAACGATCGGGTATTGGTATAAACTTCGTTGTGTTTTCTTGAGTTTTCTTTGGTCGGACGGTTTTCTTGGTTTCTTTTTTCTTATGTGGCTTCCACTCGCTGTCGCGCGCGACGTTCACGACGTGACCTTTTCTACACAGTTCTGTAAATTGGAATATTCTCGCCACCGTTCGCAATAGTTTTATCCAACTTGAAAAGCGTTCCGGACTCGGTAGTGTGTCGTTGTTTCTTGTGCGCGTGGTAAGTACAGTCGCAGATTTCTTTTCTTCATCCAATACTTGGTCGCACTTTCCCAAGCGTTTCTGCGGCCAATCCGCTTCTGGCCGATGAAGAAAATCTGGACCGACGAACCATTTTGAGTCTTCACTGAACCCATTTGGTACTCCCCGGGTGGCTATGTCCGCCGGGTTTTCGCGTGTCGGCACCCACCTCCACTCGTGTGGCTTCGAAATCTCTTCGATGGCTGCCAACCTGTGGGCCACGAACGGTTTGAAGTGGCGCGGATCGGCTCTCATCCACTGCAGTACTGTGCTCGAGTCTGACCAGTAGAATTTGTCCGTGGTTTTTAGTTCCAGTTCTTCAGTGATTGTGTCGGCCAGCCTCGCTCCCAGTAGTGCAGCCTGTAACTCTAATCTGGGTATTGTCACGGGTTTGACCGGTGCCACTCTAGCTTTCCCGGCAATCAATGTGACACATACCCCGTTTCCGATCGATCTCCAATAACATGCCGCCGCATAGGCCGTTTCGCTGGCATCCACAAAGGTGTGCAGCTGCCCCGCTCCCATGGACGGCGTCAGACAGCGTGGAATTTTCATATCGCGTAGCGTGGACAAACTGTTGATGTAATCGCGCCATTGATGATGAGCCTCTTCCCCTATGCTCTCATCCCAGTCAGTTCCGGTTCTCCACAGGGTTTGAATTAGCCGCTTTCCCTGTATAAGAATAGGCGCGACCAGTCCTAGCGGGTCGAAGGTGGACATCACTGCGCTAGTGACTTCGCGTTTTGTCGGCGCTCTCTGGTTTTGTATGACGTCACTCGGTGTGTTTCGGAGGTTACTATTGAATGCTAAACAATCCTCTCCGACTAGCCAGCGTAGTCCGAGCGTTTTTTCCTCGTTGTCGCCTATGTGGATTTCTTGGGGGGATGTTTCGTTTTCTGCCAGGTTACTCAGCAGTTGCGCGTCGTTGCTTGCCCATTGCCGCAGTTCGAATCCCGCCTTCCTATGAATCGCCTGGACCGCCTTCGCGGTTTCTATAGCTTGCGTGCTTGATGTGAAGCTCTGCAGGTAGTCATCCATGTAGTGGTTTCGGACGATTGCTTGGGCCGCTTCCGGGTGTGTCGCTTTGAAATCTTCTGCATTCCGGTTTTTAACGTAGATGGCGGTAGCTGGCGATGACGCGGCACCGAAGATTACCGACGCCATTCGGTATTCGGTCGGCCTCGACGACCGGTCATCTCCTCGCCACAGGAATCGCAGGCTGTCGCGATCCTCTTCGCGCACGCGGATTTGCAGAAACATTTCTCTAATATCGGCGACCACTGCGATCGGCCCCTGCCGGAATCGCAACAGGACTCCGAACAGCGACTGCAGTAGGTCGGGTCCCGGGAGCAGCGCGTCGTTTAAGCACTTGCCGTCGTATTTAGCTGCGGCGTCAAATACGAGGCGTGTTTTTCTCTTCTGCGGGTGCACCACGGCAAAGTGCGAAAAATAGAATGTCCTACCCGGTGTGGCTTCAGTCGGTGCCTTCTCGGCATATCCACTGTCGAGTAGGTTCTGAATTTGTTTCGTATATTCCCCCTTTAGTGCGGCATCTTTTTCGAGCTTCTTTTCTATGCCGTTCAGACGATGACGAGCCATTGCGTAATTGTTCGGCAAGGTTTCCTCGTCGCTCTTCCACAAGAGACCTGACTCGAACCTTCCGTCGGGTCGTCTCTTGGTGGTGTTGTGGAGGATTTCAAGGGCTCTCCCATCGGCATCGTTGGTGGGGCGGCGCTGCTGCACCCCGATGGACTCTAGCTCGAAGTGGCTCTTGATTAATTTTTCTATGTCGGCCTCTTCACTCACGTTGTTTACGTGGTTAACGAATTTCACCGGCGTAGAGTCACTCGTAGCGCAGCAACCGTGTAGTACCCATCCCAGACTGGTGAGAGAAGCAACTGGTTGGTTCGGCTTCCCCTTGATGATCTTTCTTGACACGATCATCTCCCAGTTGTCTTGCCCGATGAGTAGAGCCGGCCTCTCTTTACTGTAGACGAGCTCGCTTCGGTTTTTCAGATGCGCACACTTGTTTATGGTTTCTACACTCACATGTTGCGGCGACAACTTCAGGTTGGTTACGGTCCGGACTCCTTTCAATAGGCGCTTGTCCCGCCGGTGAGCTCCTTTAATTTTGATGTCGATTATTTGAGAGTCCTTCGTCTCAACGAGCTTTCCCCCGACGGTCTCGAGGATGAGCAGGTCTTCCTTGCCCGAGGCTCCGATCTCTTGAGCCACGGCGTTGTCCAGCAGTGACACGGTTGACCCCTCATCAAGTAGCGCGAGCACACGAGCGGAGCCGGCCGGTCCGAACACGTCCACCGGAATCATTTTGAGGTAAACCTCTTTCCCGTCCGCGGCGGCGTACATAGTTTTGATAGTGGCCTCTTCATTATCGCCCTGTGTTTGTGTTTGTGGTTGCGGTCGCGGCGCGGGTTTTTCCGGCGGCGCTTGTGCCGCTTGACGAATTGCGTGTAACATTATGTGGTGTTGCCGTCCACACTTACGGCAAGACGGCCCTTTACAAGTGTTCTTCGAATGTTTCTGTCGCAAACACATAAAACACAATTTTTTATTTTTCACAATTACCCACCTGTCTTCGGTTGTCGATTCCCGAAACTGTTTGCATTCAGTTATCCAGTGCTCGCGACTTTCACAATTTGCACAATATTTCTTGCCACTGGATATTGTTTGTTGGCCTCTGTTCTCTTCGGTTCGCGCGGTGTGCACACGCCGGTTGAACCGTTTTGCAGGTGCTTCCACTGGCGCGAACGTTGCCCACAGGTCCGCTTCGTTTTCAAGGAATTTTCTCAAGTTCACTAGCACTGGATCTTCTGTGTGCGTCTTGACATAATCAAACCACCTGATCCGTAATGATGGTGACAATTTCTGAACAATGTCTCGACTTACCTGCGGTGAGCAGAGGTACTCCGGTTTCCGTAGAGCGCTTATTGTGGCGACGGCGTTGCTAACTCGACTGGCGAACGCGCATATCTCGTCACAAGATTCCCCTATGTGAGGCAATTTTTCTATGGCGGCTAATTCGGCCAGGACGAGACGCTCCGGATTCCCGTACCTCCTCTCCAATGTTGCGATGACCTCGTCAGGATCGTGGGCTGTGAACAACATTTGTCGCACGCTCTCCTTCGCGGTGCCGTGTATGGAGTGCCTCAGACGAGCCATATTCTGTGTGTCGCTAAATTGTGCGACAGAATCCCGATATGTTCTCAGGAACGGTAACCAGTCTTCCGATGCTCCATTGAAGCTAGGCAGATCGGCATACTTCGACGGTGCGGCTGGTACGACGGCTCGTGTTGAGGCTTGCACTGCGGTGACCATTTTATCGGCAATTTTTTCAATGTCACTTACCTTGACATAGGCCTCCTGTGTTTTTTCGCAGTCCTGTTTCTCCATGATGGTTGCACTTTGGTTTATCCACTGCTCGATGTGTGTGGATTGCACTTCGCGTTCGATGTCTTCGTCATCGATCTCCTCTTCAGATTGACACTGGACCATTTCCAGTTCAATCTCGGCCAGCGCGGCAGCTGACTTGGCTATTTCCAATTTTTTCCTCGCCTCTAGTTCCGCCATACGGGATTTTGACGATCTCACTGACCTTGATTTTATCGACCTGGCGCGCTGTGCCGCAGGAACGCACGGTGGGGCTGTTCTCCCTCCAATGTCCCTGGACGCCTTTGCTGCGGGCACTGTAGGAACGCACGGTGGGACCTCCTCGCTCCCTCCAATGTTCCTGGGTGCTGGTGTTCTTGTGTCTTGCGACGCGGCGGCGGCGGTTGCAGCGCGTGTGCGGATCGACGAAGTCGAAGGTACCGTTTTTCTGGTGGTGGCGGACGTAGCGGTAGCCGAACTTGTTTCTGTCGGCGTGTTCAACGACCAATCTGTGGTCGTGGTTTCACTGTCGTCCTTGCGACTCGACGTAGGCGACCGTACTGTAGGCATTTTCACTGTTCACTGGACCCAATCCGGCTATTCGAAGGACCAAAACTAAAATGAGCGCGGACCCGAAGCGGAGCCGGCCGCCTATTATACAATGTGCTACGTCAATCTATACAGAGCGGGACCGCGCACCGAGGGCGCGAACGCGACGGAAACGATTCCCTCGTACTCTGTATATAACCGACGGCGGATAACACGCTACGGTAACCAGCTGTTCTGGAAACCAGTGCGTGCGAGCCCCTCTCACTACGTGCGACCAACCCTGTTCACACCCGAAACTACTAGGCGTGAAGAGGGCGAAACATCAAGGTACACACACGCAGTGAGGTGCCTGCTGGTAGGCGCGGCGATGACGTAGCACGGAGCGGAATGGACTGGGTCGCTGGCGGGTTGAACTTAGTGAAGATGCGAAGAAATGACACACAGGCACCACAATAAAATTTGCTGTATTCGTCAAGACAATACACTTTCTTAACACTATATCTTCTGGGTACGGTTACTTCCAGTTTCTTGAGTCTTGAGTCTTGAGTCTTGATTCTTGATTCTTCAATTTGTGGTACCCGTGTGCGCTCGTTTGCCCCGGCAGAATGCCTTTTATATGGTTTGCCGGAGAGCGAGACGGACGATGGCGTCTCTATCCGTACTGCTCATCACCAAACTTGGGTGTGGTCTGTTAACCGCGGTAATGCGCAGTGGTTGCAATATTGCTGTCTCTGTCTATTATTATTATTACTTGTATACAGAATACAATAAATTGTTAATATCTCTAATTACAGTTATTCAATTACAATAAAAACTATTTCACATTAATGTAGACATAAATACCTATTCAAAAACACTAACTTTAACATTATAGGTTAATAAACACGGGAGATATAAAGCATTAAACATTGCAACCTTAAAACGTCTTGTGACTCGTTATATACGTACTATTTGAGCTTACACACGTTATAAAATACATACGGAAGGCTATTCTACTTATATCACGCGAAACATTATGTATAATTTTTACAAAATATGAATTATTGACAATATATTATTTTAGTACTTTACGTGATTATTTTTATTAGATTACATACATTTTTATGACTTATATACTGTCTTTACATACCTACGCGCTATAGTAACATATTTAAAACATTACAAACATTTATTTATTGATCGTTTGTGCAAATTATTCATCCTTACAACTTATATTTACAAATGTTATTCTTATATCATTACGCTTAGGCTTATGCGTCGCTAACATATGTGATGAACTTGACGATATATTCACAACATTTGGTTTACCTGAATTAATAGTATTTGACAATGGCCCACAATTTACATCGGAACTATTTAACATTTACTGCAAGAAGAAAGGAATATTACACATTACTTCATCACCTTACCATCCACGTACCAGCGGTCTAGCTGAGCGCTTAGTACGCACTTTCAAAACGCGTATGTCTGATAGTAGACAACATAGTAATACAATAGAACGATTACGAGATTTTCTGTTTACATACAGAAACATACCGCATAACACGACAATGAAGTCTCCTGCATACATGATGTTTGGAAGGCAGTTAAATTGTGTATTGGATAATGCACGTCCGAGTACTAAGAGAATGTTACAACATAAACAAGTTCAAGCAAACATACTGTCAGAAAATCAACAACTAGGAAGACAACTGAACTATTCGTCTGGTGATAATATCTATGTACGAACAAAAGAAGAATCCATTTAGAAGCCAGCTGTTGTATCAAAGAAAACACACAAATACTCTTATGTTATACAAACAACAGACGGGAGTGTCAAGCGTAGACATGCAGATCAGTTATGACTACGAATTGATGAAAGCACACCAAATGATATGAATAACATACTTGTCCATACACCGGATGGAAATCCTGAAACACAAGAAGCACTGCAAACATCGCGTACACCTGATGTAGTATCATCACCTGTACAAATTACCATAAACAATGATAGGACAGATATTTCTGGAATCAACACAGATATTAGAATACCACGACGAAGTATGAGAACTACCAGAGCCCCAAGACGTCGTATTGAGGAACTTCAATAAAAGGATGGGAGGAATGCTTTATCCAACCTTCTTTAATTATTATGTTGAAACGAAAGAAAAAGTTTTAGTTTGTCAGATTTTGAAGTTTTGTGTTCTATATTAATATGTAAAAATAATTAAGCATATTATAAAAAGAATTTCGTTATTTTAATCAGCGTTTTATTCGTAATAATATGCCTACTGATAATCCCTTTTAGTATTATGACATTTAGTTGCATAGTGCAATGACGCGCTCGCCAACGATCTGATAACCAGGAAAATAATCAACAGGCATAGGCCCCTCAACCAAACTGCCGAATCGTATAATTGTCATTGTCCGTAACTTTGATGATGGGATTATTATTATTAGTCCTGTTTATTTAAATATTATAGGTTTTATATATTGTATACCTATGTTAAAAATAATGTAAAGCCGCACGGATTTTACTACGTGAAAACCGATACAGGGATTCCCCGTGCAATCTAACCGTCTTACTTTGAGATTGTTTTACGACATTCAGTCATTCTAATTCAAACAATATTACACTATGTAAGTAGTTATGGTTAATTACAATTTAATTTCTGTTTTTTTTTCGTTTTTGTTGCTTGGTTTGGAATTTATATTATAAATACGTACTGGTATTTTTGTGCCATATTGCTTTCAATACGAAATGTGGTCTTTTTGACATAGATATTGTTTCACTTCGGAATCATGGCAAAAACATCTAGAAATAAGCAAAGCACACCAAAAAAAACTAAGACAACAATTGAGTCGTATAATATCAAAAACAGGAAAATTGTTTTTTTAATTCTTTAGGCGAAATTTGAAACATTTTTTTTAAATTATACTTCATAGTTATTATCCTCAATAATTTAAAGGAATTAAAATAGATGTATGGAGAAAATACATGAAGAAATCTTTAAAAAACCAATGGAGACTGCCGACTTTGTTAGACACTTTTGGAGACAGCTGAGTCTGATAGTAACTGTGTTGGAGATTGCCGTTTTTGACACAATCAACGCCGTCTTTAAATCATACAAAAAGTGAGCATGTAATCTTGATACTATTATGGCAGATTCAGGTAGGTTTAGGAATATAAAGCAATCGCAAGAAATAGTACACAAATTGTTATATTGAACCTTGAAAATATCCTGAAATTTTTATACTTCACATTACTAAATTAGGATACGTTATTTTATTATATTATATGTATATTTTATTGATTATATTTGATGATTACACATGAGATCCTAGCATTTAGGCAGTAAAAATAAAACTACATTTTTAAATATATAAGGATTTTTATAAAAAATCAAAACTTAATCATCACAATAAAAACTAAATTATATTCGCAAAACAGGCTCCTCATTCTGACATTGACATAAGACCTCATCTACATGTCCATGCGTTTCATTAGATCCTGTAGATTCATGATCTGTATTTGTAGACGCAGTTATTAAAGATTTGTAGAACACCAATTCCTTATCTTCGGTCCAGTTTTCTCCGTAATGTTTTACTAATAATTTCTTGACGTCTAATATCTTATTTGTGTTCACGTGTCCAGACGAACTTACTTCGCCAACCCTCATCGTATAAAAGGTTTTTGTTTTTTTTTTGTTATCGCTCTATATATTCCTTCACTTACTTTATAAAACAAATCGCCCTTTACTACCACATTATCTTTGCTCTTCGTTCTTTTGATAAAAAATCTTTTACGTTTTTGAAATTGTAAATTCCAGTGACCGACATGTTTGACAAAAGTTTTCGTAACGTTTCTCCAATCATAAACTTTAAAGTCAACTCCTAATTTAATAACAGTACTGTAATTTTTTATTATGTTCAAGTATTCTTCTGGATTTTTGATTATTTCTTGTTTTCGTATATCTTTTTCTATCATTCCAAATACTCGATCCGGCGGTATAAATGAGTGTCCTACTACAGGGAATACTATTTGAATATTTTTTATGGTGTCTGGGGCATTGTTTGTCAGCCACTTAGCTAACATTGTCATCATGGACGTATTTTTATTTTTCATCCCACAAAAATCTGTTGAACAAAGTCGGTGGAATACAGCCGAGGCAATTTTATTTGAGCCTTTCGCAAAAGTATCTTCAGTCCAGCAATAAGCAAATACATTTTCTTGTGAAAGTTTTGTTTTAGAATTGCCTTGAACAATGGTGCAATTATAAAGGTATAACGGTCTAGAATAATATGTGCTTTGATCAGGCAGTTTAGGCACAGGGCAATTTTTTTGACAATCAAAAAAAAATGTTATCATATCATCTTTTTCTTCGCGAACCAAATCAAAAAATGCTTTTACTCACAATTTATGCACTCTTCTTTCTATCACTATATCATTTCGTTTTGATGTATCTTTCTCTACTTTCAATAATTCATGATACTGCAAACAAGTTGAACAGACATCCGTTCGTGGCGAGCCAAATCCCAAATTAAAATGCGTATTAAATATCTTTCTGATATATGCCTTTTTCATTTTTAAATGACCCTCTGCTGGAGCGTTATACATACGCCACATCTTATTAATGTTAAGGTCAGCCGCTAGATAAAATATTTTTGTTTTATCCCGACAATAATGAGGCTTATCGCAATTGAAACTACCGATAAACGTCTTTACAGCAGCAAGTTTTTCTCTGAATACAAATTCTTTGCGATGACCTCCGCGCCGTTCAGTAATTAAAGAACCAGTTTAAAAAAAATGTTTCATTATTGTTAGAATTCTATGTTTCGTGATTTGCAATATATTAAGAAATGCTAACTGACAAACAGGAATAATGCGTTTCTGACTTAAACAAAACACCTTAAATTTAGTCTGTAGTAGTTTCCGTTTATTAGAATTCTGTTGCCCTCTGCGTCTTTTTATATTTTTTGGTTTGCAATATTTTAAAATAAATGCATCTTGAGATACTTTTTCTGATTTTTTGTAAAACATTTCGTAAAAGTACTTGATGTCCCCTATCGTTAATGATCCACATTTAAAAGCATTAGTGTTGTGTTGACAGACTGGACGAACTGGTAAACTCTTAGAAGAATACCTGTAAGGAAACAGCATCTGATAAAACCTATAAATACTGATGAGATTTAGATCTTTCTGCCATAATGTCATGAAATTCAAATCAGTGTATTATTAGTCGTGAAAATGTAGGAAAAAACACAATTTCGCATTAATAATATTAGTAAGAATATGTTAGCTATAGCTAAAACTTGTATCTCCGATAATAAGCCTTGGTCATCGGAATAGTATAAACTAAAAACTAAGGATTATCGTAGAAGCCCAGCATAGATATTTTAAATTAATTATTGCTCCTAATAACATATATTTACTTGTTTGTTATAAATACATTGAAGGAATAAATATAATATATTATTATACTTACATACGTAATAAATAATCTAAATAACTAAAAATCACAACACCAATAAATAAAAAATATCAAAGTATCAAAATTGTGTAAGCGTTACGTACGAACCTCGCCCGTTTCTTAATGTTTACTGTCCAATTATCTGGATTTTTCTGCCGTTTTCTTGACTGTCTGGGTAGACACGGTGACACGGGATGTTCCATAATTTAAAAGAAACAATAGTTTTGTTTGTTTTATCAAAAATATACAGCTAAAATCATTAAAAACCAAGAGCAAAATCACCATTTATCAACTCCGATCCCATACTAAATTCTAGTTCCTGATTGACCGAAATAGAGACTGCCATGTTAGAAATCAACACACTAGGAGAATGCCGCTTTTGAAAATTACCTTAGAGTTTAAAGTGGTTTTTAATAGGAAGATTACCGTTTCTGTAAGAAACTTATTATTCAAGATGAAAACTTTGATAATAGACAATATTTTGGCTTTGATAACTTATTTTTGGCCAAATGTGGAGATTGCCGTTTTTGATATTATACGATTCAATTATCAAAACCAGAGCGGCAGAATCAAAGGGCTCAAAAGTATCGGCCAGATTGGGAACAATTATTTATAGGTATTTAAGAAGTTGCTCAAATCGGGTCCTAACGAATTTAAAGCCGAATGCAAATGTTAAATTATTATGTAAAGTAATAATAATTTGATCTATTTAAATTATTTCCTATTATTTTAGTGAAAACTCAATGCTATTAAAGGTTAAATAAAGAAATTAATATCTTGTTCATTACATTCTTTATGTTTATTCTTTAGATACATTATACTGTTTTACACACATTGGGTTTAGGTAAATACATACATATCGTTTCAATAATGGATTCACTATAACATAGACAATTGTAAACTCCGAGGGCATAGACTATTTTCTCTAACAAATGTGTACTATTTTTTTCTAGAATTCTTAATAAAATACGATTTTTCCTCGTGTATTGTACGAACCCCTAAAAAATAAAGTTGGCAACACTGGTGCTAATGAAGTTGTGTAATTCTAAAATGTCAAAATTGTCTACAATAATGTTTGAAACGTAATAATTTCATCCAATTTATCTAAAAATTAAATAATCCCATTATTTATCCAACTAAATGTTCGCTTCCGGTATAGTTAAATCTTTATTTCTTTATTGTATTACTTTATTCTAGAAGTTTCAATGATTGATTTCTAATTATTTTCAGTATAATTTTTTACAGATGATACCGATATGCAAATTGAGGTTCGCGCCTGTCCTGGCGCGTTCCATTTGCCTGTCGCCTGTGTGCTGCGCAAGCCACTACGATGTCCTTGGCATTACACCTAAAGCGACACAAAATGATATTAAATCTGCATATTATAAATTATCAAAAATTCATCATCCAGATAAATCCAAAGTAAGTTTTTTTCTTCTAGCCCTTATTGCATGATGAGTAGCTTCTACACAACATGTTTTTCTATTCCACTCTGCTCAACTCATTATTCACACCTAATAGACACAATTTGTGTATAATAAATAAATTTAGATTTTTTTAAATTTTCAATAAATATTCTATGCAATCTATCCATAACTTCTTTAGTATTCCTTAATCCTTTATCTGTATATTTTTGTACACTCCTCCCTCCTCATAATAATGTCCATACTATGCTAACATATTCTTCCTCAACATACTATTATTTTCTCTGATATTGGTTGTTAATGTTCAAATGGCTTGTAAATAAATCAAAATTTATAAATTTTTTCTTATTTATTCAACATTATTTTCAAAAATAATGTCAATAGTTTGGTGCTGTCTTAACTGAACATATTTATGATGAGTAATTGAATGCTGTTCCATCATGTGTCAGTAAGGATTAAATGTTTTAATGATTCATGTGTTAATAACTGTTAAGACACATTCAAAAGAAATTTTATTTTTATATGGATGGCTGCTTATATTCAAAAGTTTGCTGATATATTTTTTAAATACTTTAATTTTATTTAAAATTGTTAATATTGATGTAAATATCAATTATCGTTAAATATATTTATGTTTATAAATACTATTAGGATGAAGAATCAGATAAGAAATTCAGAGCTATAAAGGAAGCCTATGAAGTTCTGGGGAATATACAGTTAAAGAAAATGTATGACAAAGGTATTTACAATGTTTAACTTAGTTATTAAAATAATAATTTCATATATTACTACCTGTGCGGAATAAGTTGAGACCTGGCGGTGGCGGTGATACCACAGATGCATGGTTGTACTGTGTACAAAAAAATATCACAACAAATTTCCACCCGCGACTTTGTCTCTGCTATTTTTTTTAATGTAGCGAGTGTTGTACTCTGAACAAAGCCGCCTTATATTTATTATACTTGAGCTATTACAAGTGTGCGAACTGAGTCATATATATTTTTAATCTGACCTTTCGCTCGCACTTATAGGTCTTATGGAACTGCACTGGTCTCTATGTAACAGTAAAATTGCTTTGTCAATAACAGATAATAAGGGAGAGTTTAAAAATAATGCAAAATATTATTTAGGATTTGGTGCCCCAGGGCAGAACATTTCTAAAGTTTAACTTGACATTTAATTATGTTTACTAAAAGTGATGTTGTAATTTATAAAATACAGTTTAAGTTTATGTAGGTATTTATTATAATAATATTAACAGTCATTGTCACTGATAAGTGGCTCCACTCCTTCTAATTCGGGTTCTTCGTCACTACTGAATCCTTCACTTTCAGAAGAGGTATCTGACTGCAAATTTATTATAATTTGTGTTTCATTTGCTTCTAGCAGTAGGTCATCATCCCAATATTTTTGTCTGAGCCTGTCTACATGGATCACTTTTTTTTGCCAGTTGTTTTCAGTTATGCTGTTAATGGCATCCCATGTTGATTTTTCTATTTCTTTTTTGAATTTGATATACAGTTATGTCCCCTACTCTTTGCTTTATTAAATTCCATTTGTATTCAATCGGGTTCAGGTCACACATGTAAGGTGGTAAGGGTACAACTTCATGGCCATTTTCCTTAAATATTTCATCTATGATATATATTGTTTTGGTGGTTTATTTATATATAATAAATGGTATAACTCAGGTTTTTTCATTTTTTCGTCGAACGGTATGTTGTGGTCTAATAATCATTGTTTTATAACATCTTTTGTTGCAACACTTGTGGGTGGTTTATTTATTTGTATAGAGTGGTAGGGTGCATTATCTAGTAGCACTATGCTATTGGATGGCAAATTGGGAGTAAATTTTTCTGTTTTTAAAATTTGTTGTATCCATTTCATGATGGTAGTCTCCTGAATTACTTTTACATTTGTATACTAGTGCAGCCCCATTCACGAACCCATTCTCTTCTCCTGCATGAACGATCACCATCTTTGATCAGTACTATGATTTTTTTTACTAATGCATCTGTACTGTTTTGCCAGCATTTGCTCACTGAGTATTGTGTGTGAATCCAGGTTTCGTCGATGTAGATGACTGGTCTTTTTGCGGCACCTAGGTCGTCGTTCTCCTCAAGAAGTCGTAGGTACCGTGCCCGCCAAGCTCGAATGTCTGGTTTTTGAACCAAAAAATGTCTCGCATTCTTACATTTCTTAAATTTGTAGCCTAATTTTTCTACCAAGACTTTTCTTTAATATTTTTTTTGCCCTTGCAAATTATGATCCCTTTTAGCCACAGCTAATATCTTAATCAAAGTGGGTATTTCTTTTCGAACAGTATAAAAACTATCCACAATGTTTCTGATAGCGCATAAGTCGAAACTGTTCAATTGTATTCTATTGCTCTTTGGTTTGCGTTTTTTACCAGGAGTCGACAATTTTATTTCATTCTCCGCTGTAGAACTACCAGGTGTCGGTGAAGCAGTTCGTAAGCGCTTGGCTTCACTTTTGATCCTCAGCAACGTGGCTTTCGAAACTCCCGTTGCCATACAGATTCTTTTTACTCCCTGATCAACAGGTAAACACAACTGTTTGTTCCGTTTTTCGTTTAAAAAAAAGTCCAACACTTTTAACACGAGATTTTTTCTCTCCACTAAGTAAATTTTTACCCTTCATTATAACAATAAACTTAACACAAAAAATAACAATGAAATATAGCAGTAACTCTAATAACTATTAACGAAACAATATCAAATTAGATTATAAAATCGAAGCGCGTCGTCGTTGTAAGCCAGTACGAGACTAAGATCTTAAAAAAAATGCCGTTGCGTACAGTACAACATTGGAGCTTGAGGAGAAGTTACATGGTTAGCGGACGGAGGGTTGCATTCCAGGCGAGTCTCAACTTATCACGCACGGATAGTAATGTAGACAATGTCATAAAGCATCTTGAGTTGTTTCTTTTTAACACATTTTGTTTGGCCACAACAGAAAAAGTGGATTATGTAAATCATTAGTGTGAAAAAGTGCCCGCCTTTTCAGTATGACACAGTATGTGTATAGTCCAACTGCTGTGTGCATGACCTTTCTGATGGTTTGCAGGATACGGGACGGCAGGTGTGTACAGATGTACATAGTATTTAGATCTTACCCTTTATTTGTAAGATCATTATATTATGCATGTTATTGCAACTATAACAGATATGTAATGGTTATTAAAATAATTCATATAAATGATATTAAAATATTATTATATTATAGTCTTATTAAAATGGTACACAAAAAACTACTATATTGAACAAAAATTGTATTGTAAAACAGGCTATACTATTTCCGTTTCTTTATTTTCTCGATGACAGTTCTAATTTGATGGTTGTAGTGTTATGACCAAATAAATAATGATATCGATCGCATATATTTCATCGAGTCGAGCGACAGTGACGAGTCATCAGATTTTGATTAAAATAAATAAATAAAGATTACCTGTCCTTATAATTATTTCGTTTCATTGTCGAGTACCTACTTATTTTACAACAGCTTCGAAAATTTTGAAGAAGTTGGCATTATCAATCAAGAATTAAGTAATACGTGTAACATCTTGTAATGAAATATAATATTAGTTAATAATGTTTTACAAAAGTATCCGGCCATAGTTTAGTTTCTTACATTTTGTAAAAAAATATCGGGTCTGTTATCGTGTTACGTTTATCGATATAGCTCCATCCCTATCAGTTTCTCCGACTCTGGTATAACCTTGTACGTGTGTGAACGTCATATTTTTATAAAATAATAATGCACAGATAATGTAAAAGACGCTCGTTCAAGGTTTCACAGGAGCTGTCATCGAGAAAATAAAGAAATGGAAATGGTATACAGTATATATTACTTTTGATAATGTATAGTTTTTTTTAATGCAACATTGGTAATTCCATCTTGGTGATGATGATAATGTTACGTAAATTATTCCTTTACATTATTTCATATTTAAGGCTTACTTGTTGGCCGAGAGAACACATCGCGCATGG
Organism: Saturnia japonica; assembly: GCA_033032175.1. Classification (NCBI taxonomy): domain Eukaryota; kingdom Metazoa; phylum Arthropoda; class Insecta; order Lepidoptera; family Saturniidae; genus Saturnia; species Saturnia japonica. The sequence continues at coordinate 8,495,716 of CM065324.1, read as the reverse complement.
AGTACCATCCCGAACCTGAGCCAACTGATCCGATGTTAAAGTTTTATAAGTCACGTGACAAACGTCAGGTTACGCCCAGTATGGATGGAAAAGTACCTATTTATGACTTTGATTCTTGGTGAGTGTAAGCTGCTGTTTTGATAATAATGATAAAATACAATACATATTTAAAGTATTTTTAACATAACTATCAGACATTAAAAATATTGAATGAAGATGATGGAGTGTGCCAAAAATAGGATTGAAAGGAAGCCGCTGATGAATAGTATGAATTTAAACTGTCATAATATAGGTATTTCCACAGCATTTTGGCAGAACCTTGTTCTGAAGCCAAGATGTTCTATGACTTGGTAGTGCTGTCTCGTCAGCGACTCTCCTGATTTGATGCTGGTATGTATTGAGTACAGTGGGAATGATATATTCAGAAGAATAAGTCTTTAAAAAAAAAACAGGTACCTATTGTTAAATCCAAATATTTGTATGACACATAAATAGCTTTCTACATATCATCAATCATATGATGTCTCAAGGTTAAGCATAAATGTGTATTTTAAACTTGACAGCTATAAAGGTACAACAAATACTATACTATACACAATGCCAGTAGCATGCCCGCCGTGCTGCACCCCACCGCTTCTGTTGTCTAACACTTGTGACAATATTATGGTATTGTTTAGTATTATAATATACAGCAGCTAAGGTATGTTAGGTTCTAAAAATGTATTTTTTTTAAATAAATTTCTATACAAAACCCAGCAGTTAAGTTCTACAAAGACTAAGTATAAATAAACCTGCATGTATTTATACAAAAACTATGCTTTATTACTCAAAGCAAGTTCGTAAAGTATTTATTTAATGAATAGGTAATTATTTTTCAATTTGTTGATTTTATCGCAATGGAAAAATATGTGAGATACAAAATAAACTAAACCTTAGGGTTGAAGAAATTATCAATTCAAGTTCGAGACAAGAGATGAATTTGCCTATGACGTAAATCGAAACAAGTGAATCTTTACTTAAGAAATGATATTAATCTTAATTATTATCTAAAACTTATGTCATATTTACGTAACTCAAGTACTGTCTTTATGTAAAATTTATATTCACTAATATACGTTAATAGAAAGTGTGCTGCTATAATAATAATAATAAAATTGAAGTGTCTGTTTGTAATGTTAAAATAACGGCTTTTTTAAATGCATATGAAAGTATATACGATACCTATAACTAAATACCAATTTTTAAAATTTTTGTGTCTGTCTATTTGTTCCGGGTAATCTCCGAAACGGGTAGCCCGATTTGACGGGACTTTCACTGGTAGATAGCTGATTTTATAGGGAGTAACTTAGGGTACTTTTATTTTAGAAAATAATTCGGGTTCCGTACAAATAAAAAAAATAGTCTTGGTGAATCAATTCGGGCGCTGAGTAAACCATAAGAGATAGCAAATTAATTTAGTACATAATTGTAGACATTAAAAAGACCTAAAAAAAGTCAGCGAGAGTATACTTCTATCTTCTAAGTAACACCTACAATAAGCATTTTTGTCTTTAAAATAGCCGGAAGCGGGGAAGCAATATTCGGGCATAGTTAATAAATCTTTAAAAATAAAAATGAAATGCTGTTCTTTGATAAGTGCATCACTGGAGAACGGCAGCACCAATTTTACTATTTTTTGTTTGAAAATGTCCCTAATAATCTGAACTGAAAAACTGAAGGCCCTTTTTCTATCAGATTTTTGTATGAACTCAAGACCATTAGTAATGATTCAAAAGATGGATATTTGTTATTAATCTGTTAGATTTTAGAATGTTTTTAGCTTAAACAGGGTAGAACAATGTAGTAAGTAATAATTATGATTTTATTTCAGGTCAAAACAACACTATGGTAATGTATTTCAAAGAACACAGTATGAAAAGGAACTGGTTAGAAAGAAAAAAGAAAAACGCATTGAAACTGCTCAATCCACACAACAAGAAAACCTTATATTTTTGATGTTTGCTCTTGGAGGCCTGTTTATATTACTAGTAATTCAAGGAAAGGCAGATTATGATACAGACACAATGAAAGAAAGAAGAATAAAACAATTAGATAAAGATAAAAAAGGAAATTAGTTCAACAAGTGTAGTAAAGTATTAGTTATTAATAGTTTTATCTGCTTATAAAATTAAAAGTAATGAGTTAGGTAGGTGTTTATCTCACTTTTGTGGTGAGTTAAAATAAACCTAAAAACTTTAAAATCAGTTCTTTATTTTGATAATTTGTACATATTGTACGTAATTTAATTACCTCTCTAGGATAATAGAAAATGTGATAATATAATAAAAACGAATTCGATACAATCGAATTGAAATTTATTCTTACAGTTTTTTTTTACAACACAAAAAGTTTACTACAAACTATATAAGTGAATATTACTACAAAAGATATAGACGTAATTGAAATACATAATGGTTAATAATTTAGTATTGGATGAATTCATTGTCATGATTTTACTATGATCCCCGTGAATGATGGTGATGTCTGGATGTGATTCCTTCTCTGTATATCTACTGAAAATGATAATAACTGTATATAATTAAATACTGTATAACCAGTTAAAAAAAAAGATAATAAGATTTATCTTACCCTTATCTTATCTTATCTTACGGGTTTACCCGATCGAGGTTCTTCTCGATGTCTGGGATGTTTTCCGAACCGGTGGTAGTGTTTTGACATTCATAAGTGCCTTCTTAGGGCCTAAATTGAATAAACGATATTTTGATTTTGCACTAAAGTAGCGCGCCTTGTTATATGACTGGTCTCCTGCCCTACTAAAATTTTACCTTAATGCCTTTCAAATGACCCTCCCAGATCAGTGTAACTTAGTAAGATGGGGGAAAGCCTCTGAAAAATCTATCTATACTTGTGGTGAGGCAATAGGTATACCAAGGCACTTATTAGAAGGATGCAAAGTGCTTCTTGATAGTGGTCACTACTCAGGTCGCCATGATAGAGTACTTCAGTTCATACGTGAACCAGTAAAATATTTCAGTAACTAGAGCTCAAAAAGGATTGACCATTAATAGGAGACAAATTAACTTTACAAAAGAAGGCTCAACAGTAAATGCTAAAAGTAAGCCCTTCTCAATCCTAGGTTCTGCACCTGATTGGACTATATTAGTGGACAAATATGAAAAACATAAAATCCCAGAGGATGTGATTGTATCGTCATCCAGACCAGACATATTTCTTTATTCTCGAAAAATCAAGCGTATAGTACTTGTAGAGCTTACTGTACTGTGGGAAACTAATATACCTAAAGACCACGCAATAAAAATGAATAAATATTACGATCTATGTAACGAGTTAACAAAGAACGGCTATGCGGTGGAAGTGTGGGAGCGAGAGGTATTCCAGCGATATCTCTCTATAACTTGTTAAAAGACCTCGGCCTGTCGAGAACTGCAGTAAGTTCTATTCTAGAACGAGTATCTAAAGCAGCATTAATAGGCTCTTACCAAATCTGGCTTGGTAGGGACGGTATCGCGGGTAGTCAAGGTGAGCGCTGATGCGCATCATAAGGGGCCCCTTAAACCTACATCTGGGTCGCAAGTCCCGGGAGCTGCTCATGCTCCCTCTGTCTGCTACACGACGGACCCGGCATCCTCACGGTGAATTCATGGAATGCTGTTTGTCTCTTAGCTGCGTGCTACACTGGGCAATAAAAAAAGATATATGCCCTTCATCACAAAACCAAGCACAGATCTAGACTTTAAGTGTGGAAGGAGTTGTAGGTTGAAGTTTCTCGAATATTCTTATGTGAATTTCTGTGTAAATTAAATCCTCTAAATGCGATTATGAAGTGCAGATACGAATCTAAGGAGGGGGAGGTCTTCATAATCGAATTTTATGCCGCTTTTCTTATATACAGGTGTCCTATAAATCAACGTCATGCCGGTGTTAGCACACATGGTGACAATTTTAAAAAGATATTGAAAAAAATGTTATTCAGGTTATTTTAAAATTATAAGGAATTTAAAAACGTGAAATTCGACACCCCGAGATGATCTCCAGGGCTATAAATCTTAACTTATTTCCATTATCCTTCTGTAAATTATAGTAAAAAAAATAATACACCATTAACTCAGTTTTAAATAAATATTACTTTTGTTGTCAAATCAGTACTAAAGATTATTAAATCGCCTATCTTTAACAAACTGCACTGAAGAAAAAAAATGTAGTACACTTTTTTGGAAAGTGATTTTAGAAGATGGCGTAGTCTTAATTCCATAATGGTGTATACAATGGCACACGTCATACCGGTCATACGTAGGTAGATACAAAATAATTCAATATTCTTTCTTAAAAATAAATATCAATTTCATTTCAATAACCCTACAGCTGTGTAGCAGTAGCTGTCGTATGCATATATCTCAAGAAAAAAAGGATAAGTATGGTTGCAGGCTACCTGTTCACTGAAGGCGGAGCGGAGCTGGGGAAATTTCGACCAATAGAAATAAATAAAAATCTTGAAATTTAATTCTATTGGTCGACATTTGCTAAAGTAGCAATTCTATCGGTCGAAATTTTCACAGCTCTGCTCCGCTCCGCTTCAGTGGACAGGCAAAGTTATGTCTTAGGGATCGTTCAGACACGGGAACCGCGCTATTGCATACCGTGGGTTCTGAACCACAAATTTGATGTTTAGACTGCCGTTAAAACGGTTGACGTATGGATATTGTCAGTTTAACTTTTAAAGATGGACGTCGAAGAAGAAAAATGCTGATGCCGCACGATTCCCATTTTCTTCAGTCGAGTTGCGATTACGTCTATATGATTATGAAGATGGTTCAATAAATAAGATCCGCACGAAAACAATTTTGGGAATCCTGCTATTATCGCCGTGTCTGAACGTAGGCTTAAAGTTTAGAAACATTCGTCGCAATTAGAAACAAAAGTAAATAGACAATGAAAACATGATTTTAAGTTAAAAGGGGAAATAGACATTTAAAGCCTAGGTTACAAAAAAACCATGATTCAAAAATTAATAGTTACTTGAATAATATTGTAATATTATAAAATGTGAAAAGTTTTTATGTTTATTAGTTAATTGATCACGCGAACACATCTAAACCGATTTGGATAAAATATGACACACTTTATAAACTTGATTAACATAGGATACATTTTATCCCTTTAACGTAAGTGGAGCCGCGGCTACAATTCGCTTTTAATCATTATCATTTTTCAACACTACATAAAAAAATTAATTTTTAGAACATTTAATAATAATAATCTAAACAATTATTATTTATGGGTGTGTCATAGACATAACCCTCAAAAAGTCCCTGAGATGATGATTTGAAACTCAAACAAAATTTATCTGTTATTATGTTCTATCATATGAGTGTAGTGACATCGATATAGCGACATTATATCTCGCCACATACGACGCATCCCACATCGCGTTATTAAAATTAACTCAACAATTGGAATATATACAAGAACCCGACAACAACCGTTGGGCAGCTGCCCGCCAGACATAACACCCGCCTGGTCAGAGGATCCTCCCTTTTAAATGTGGAGGTGGTAATAATCGCCCCCAAATGAGTAATTGAAGCACTATCAATTTTACGATTTGATGATGATTGATAATGTTAATGTATCACCATCAATGCTGGAATTTTGAGTAACAAGTCAGAATCACTGAAGCAGACGAATTATAGAGTAAGAAAGATATACACACAGAAAGTGGACCTGGATGATGATGTGTAATAAAATATGAGATGCAGCTTCATCATTTTAACAAAGTGGGAAATATTCAATGATGTTTGTTTAATGCTATCAAGCAATGTACAAGGCACTTTGAATTTTAATCTGAGTGCTTTCACAAACTCAAACAATTATTGAGTTTCCTAATAAAATGTCATACTATATATATAACTCAACTTGTAAAGTTTTGTAAACAGTATTTTTTTTTAATTATAATGCACTTACAGTATGTAGTTAGTAGTAACCCATAGGGAATTATAATTAGAGCCAAAATAGAATTAAGAGGTGGACATTTTGTATTAGTAAGGCAAAGCGCTTAATTTAATGACAATTCTAGTGTGAATACTGCATAGTACTCTTGTTTTTTTTTTGTTTAGCTTGGTTAAACAACTGTATCCCAATACAGTTAAAAACCAACTTGATGATATTTATGCAATATATATTATAATACTCTGTTTGATTTGGTAAGAAAAGGTTAAAGATTTTGTAAATGAAATTATCAGGAATTTAATATTATATACATATAATATATAAGATAGGGATCTTGGCAGTCAATCGATATTTATAGAATTGACTCAAATTGAATATTATCTAGTAACTTAAAACAACAAAAAGTATAAAACTTTACTATGTAAATGCTCCCAAACATTAAGCATGTTCAAAAATGGCTTCCGTACATTCCTGGCATAGGCATATTTAAAGGGCCCATGGGGTATGGCATACTAGGGACACCCTGAGGAGGACCATAACTAGGATATGGTAAATATGGCTTAGCTAGATCATTGCCATAAGAACTTTGAATACCACTTCTTAAAAGGTCTGCCATTTTTTCTGCTTTGAATTTCCTTATATGCATATTTTTACGAACTGGTTTAAAATCTTCCAGAAACTTCTCAACACCTATCTTTCCTGATAGAAAATCCTGTGCAATATTTTCAGATTGTTCTTCAGATTCTGCTGCAGCTGTTTGAAGTAATGCTTGTGTTGTATCTGGAGAAACACCAGCAGATTTGCTCTCTACAAACAGCAATAATGACATTACATAAAGACAATTAAAATAATAATTCCATACGAGATATTGATATGTATTAAGTGTGAGGTATAAAAGCAAAAAATACCACTGTCCATATTTGTAAGTTTACCACTGATACTTTAAACTTATTAAAAACAATATTATGACTATAGGAGTGATAACTATAGATGGCCCTTTGAACACATTACAATAGTGACATGAAATGTATTTTGGCCATATCAATGAAATTGGCTACTAAGGGTGTAAACAGAATCCAAATTAATGAGCAAGGGTCAAAAGTAATGATATCCGAAATTCAAAGACAGGTCAAAACTATAGCACAATTATTGCAATGCACTTGCAATTAATTTTTTTCAAAGCAAAGTTAAGTAAAAACGGTTTTGTTTTGCATTGAGCATTGATGCGAGTTTGCCAGAAGGTATTAGTTGTGCTGGTCAGAAATCCTATATGTGATGATCATATTAGATTTAATTTCAAAAACATAAATGCCAAATTGTGTGGTAAATAAGCACATTAATAATTATAATCCATTAAGGATTCCAAAAGATCATAATATATATAGTTTAGAAATAAGGGTAATAAATCAATTTTGGTTCCTAAAATTATACATTTAATAATTTTATGGTGCACTATTGACAATAAAGAACAGCAATTTGCTCCTTCAAACATAGCTATTAATTTATATGAAACTTCATGAGTGGAAAAACCTCAAAACAACACCAGTGTCCAGCTACTATAATATTAATAAATCAATGTTATATCACCTGTTATAATCATCAACACATTATTTTTCTTTTATGGGACCAGACACTGTTAATTAATTGTTTTATTAATATAATGTAATTGAAATAAAACTTTCTTTGTTAGCCTTCCTGCATATCATGGACAGTGGTGTTTTTGATTAAATCCCCATCAAATTAAATATAATGATCATACTGTAATCATCCAATAACTCTTGAATGCGTGTGCAAAGCTGTTCTCCTAATTCGGACTTGTCCTGAACTTCTGCCTTCAGTTGCTCGAGTTCTGGTTCTTTGCTTAAATTGAATTCAGCTAATGATCTATTACTTGCTATTATCATTTCTCTCTCGGTCTCCCAATCTTTTACCTAAAACAATGTTATTTTGTTTTCTTGATGAATTTCTCCACTCATTACTTATTTACAAATCCGAAATTCTTCTTCACAACCTCTTTATATAGACAAAAAAATCTAATTTAGGAGAGAACCATTAGAAAATGAAACCACAGTTGGTAATATTAAATGGTGCAAATAATCAACAAAGAATTATAAGAATAAAAATTCAATGTGTAGTGTATAATTATGAAGTCTGACTCACTGATAATCTAAGGTGTGTGATAATTATATTATTTACTTTAGGTCATGTTTGCCAATAGGACAGATATTATCTATCGACAACAAAATCAGAATTCGTACAAACCTAATAAAGTAATTTACTTACCTGTTTTACGTCTTTTAGTACTGAATCAAATTTAGTGTCATCATTTAACATTTCTTTTAGTTCGTCTGAATTCAAATGAGCTAGTAAGCCCATAGCTGTTGGATAATCTGGTTGAATCATTTTTCTTGTTTTGCTTAGATCACATTAAGTATTTTCGTATAATAAATACAATGAGTAAATTTATTTTTCGTTTACAATACAAAGATTACAAAGTACAACACACAGGCACAGAGTACTTTAAATACTGAGCATAGACCAATAACCAGAGGATAGACGACCATCTTAGAACAATCGTTTTGTTTCGTTAGCGAGGTGATTTACACATATTCACAGACGATACACATACACAACTTTCTATAGATACCAATTTATACATTTCATTCATGATTGATATCTCCATCGCATTTACTCTTGAAGTGGCCTAATGAGCCGTCCGCTACCTCTCTCTTTCCCTCATTATATTTGTATATATGGTACTTGTCAAATTACGTTAGTGATGGAATCATACATTTAAATCGGTACTTTACGGTAAATAAGTAAACTAGTGATGTGTTTTCGTGTCAATCGGTATTTTACTAAACAAATTACCGGTTTTTATCGATATTTTTGCGACGGCAACCATTTTACCAGATTTATCAAACTGAATCTTAAAATAAAAGAAACGTAAGGATTACATAATATTTATTCTTATTGGGATTTACAAATATTAACATGCCATAAAACTTTCCCTTCATACTTCACGGGCTTAGGACCGGCTTTATGCATTGTTTTAAAACCTCAGACCTAGGAATTTCGGCAGGATCTTGAAGTGTTGTGGTGGTTTTTATTTTAATTCATACCTTATGTTGGCTCTATATTGTGTAATTTTGGCGACATTTTACGTGATGTAGTTTGGTTATTTTGCACAAGTGGATTATAAATACCTAACTGGGAACATGCATTTTAAGTTCACATAAAACTCCCTGTAAAATTTTAAAAATGGAGCCTCGATCTTGTTGAAGCTATGTTTGAATATTGCAAGATAGATAATTACATTTGGGTAAATACTTATTGTTTAACATTGACTTTGGCTGAAATGTGTAATAACAGTACGAACAGTTGCCATTCAATAAAAGAAAGACGGAGCGCATGGAACTAAAAGTGAAACCAGAAAAAAGGAAATACAAAATGGAACATTATTACAATTAAATGATCATAAGAATTAAAATATTACCATAAAACAATAGTTATTAAAAGTATATAAAATAAGTTTCTTAATATGACTCATGAATGTAGACAAAAACTACAGTAATAACAGAATTAATCATCAATATAAAAATCAATCGCTCACAACGTATTTCTCAATATTATTACAGACAGGGAAAACAAATTTATATTACAATTAATTAATTAAGATCATAAGAATAAAAACATTACAAAATATTAACATAAAACAAAAGTTATTAAAAGTATACTTATAAAATAATTTTCTTAATATGAATCATGAATGTTGTTAAAAAATACACCAGACAAATTTGCATGCTTCATAAAATATTTGTATGAATAATTAGTAAATATTACACATAATGCCTAATTAAGTAATTAGAAACAAAGAAAATATGCTAGATTATGACATGATTACATACTAGAATTACATAATTATTATTTACCTTAAAAATCATAACAATACATGTGAGTATATTCATGCATCTTTTAAATTTTATTTTATAATTGATTCTGATTTAATCAATCAATGTTATATTATGTACATTAGATAACTAAGAACATTACCTAATAATAACAATGAATTATTAATAATATATTACAACTAGTAGTAGTACTATATTTTAAAAACAATGTAAACAAAATTTGCATACTCATTAGAATTAACTATGAGGCATACTGAAGGAATTCTGTTAGTAATTGCATAGTGATATATTTTGCAAAGGCATAGTAGATATAGGTATCTAGATCCAGTAATAATATATCTATAAATAATAATAGTTAATAGAGGAATTAAAATAAAGACAATTTTAGTTGCAGAAACTATGATAATAATAAGTAGTACCTATACAGTTAAATATGATTATGTAGTACTACGCCTTCTAACTGATCTGTAACTAAATCCTTTTGTAGCTTTAGTATGGATTAAACTTTCCATTTCTACATCTTTAGATCTGGAATCAATATTATGCATTCGTCTGTTAAAATTAATGCCACCATTGTTTTACTTGCATTCTAATAAATAACAAATAACCAAAAAGCTTTGAGAAAAGTTTCTTTGTGCATCTCACAATTGTACAATGTAGTATCAATTTTTTGTTCCAATGAACATTCTCAGGGGGAATAAAATTCTCTATGAATTCAGTGTCGTCAGTTTGAAAATTATCAATGTATGATCCATATTTTTATTGGTTTACTAAATTTTGAAGGGTACCTAACATTTTGTCATCATCATTAGCACAATTTGTAAATAATGACTTACCAGTAGTGATGTTATTAATTAATAAAGTTTTATAAGCCGAGACAAAGTGAGTACAATCTGGGTTGGTATTGAAATTACCATGTGCTCTTATTAGACCAAAAAATTTTTCTAATGGATATTGGTTTAGTCGTCTGAGACTTAAAAATTTTACACCCTCAATAGAGCGTAAATCAGACCACAGATGTTTCATAGTTTTAATATTATGCATAAAATGCTTCAGTGACAAAGGCTTGCTTTCCCTTTCAACGGAAGAATCAAACCGCATTGAATTTAGTTTCTTCACAGCATTATTCCAGAAATCTATGTGTTCAGAATTTAAAGATAGAGCATGTTGCAATTTATAACCAGAGTGACTAAAACAATTTAAACTATCAAACAAATCATTTATAAATAAAAGTATTTCTACTGTGAAAAGATCATTATCAATATCCACATTCGGAATAGAATATTCATGCTCCTGTAGAAAAAGCAGGGACTTCATATAAACTTCAAGCGATGTAGCCACTTGTCTGCTGAATACTTGAGCAGCTAGTTTGACCTGGAAATATACAATAAAGTAATTTTATTTATAAAATAAAAAAATAATGCGGGGCAAAGCTAGTATCCATAATATACAGACGAAGTCGCGGGTACCAGCTAGTAAATATATATTCAGTAGTATTGGAGATGAAAATGACTAAAATATGTTGAGATCTCTTTAGTATGGGCAATCATACATCACTTTTGTCAAGCAAAGTGGTCATTTTATAAACTTCACATGCGACTGGGATTTTAATAATTTTACTTACATAGGTACATAGTGTATATAAATGATTTCACGCCTATACAGGTTGATTTTTGAGATGGGTCAGTGAGAATTTTACTTACCTTCATTTTATCATATGATGTAGATTTAACATGTTTGTCGGTGAGTTTAGTGCTTCTTGCTCGTCCACCATTTCCATCTACTTTATAAAGAATTTCAATGTACTCCCACTTAGCACGCCGATTACCGATGAGAAGATCTTTCTTCTAAAAATTATTGCGAAAACATTTTAGTAAATGAGGTACATCATAGATGTGATATAGCCGGTTACTATTAATGTTATAGGAAACATTATTATCATTGTAGCCTTCACTGCGTACAAGTTCTCTATTTGAGTCCGATATTATTAGCTGCAACATTGGCAGAGCTTTGATCACTAACTGTGGCTCTAACTATGAATCCAGCTTTAAAAATTGCAAATACTACCTCCTTGATAATATTCTTTAAAACAAATGTTTTTACTCCATCTCGAGAAAATTAACAATTCCACAAATTAACAAATATAAAATGTTTAATAATGTTAAATATGAACAACGAACAATGGCGGTTCAATTTGTTTTGTCAATTTTGACAATTCCAATGAAAATGGCGGCGACAGACCAATATGGCGGAAGAATATCAATGAGTATGCCTTTGTGTGAGTATTTCTGTGTGTGAAAGAGAAACGTAGCGGGTACGCTTATGGATTTTTCCCATGTTGAGTGAAATAGATGCGCGAGCTTTTCGTGTTAAAATATATAGGCGAGTTGACAGAGCCTGATACTGAGCAAAGAATATACTACTTACCAATGTTGCCAACACTGTATTTAGAAAGAGAGCTAGAAGGTTATGAAAAAAGAGCTAATTATTTTAGTTAAAAAAAGCTAAATAAAAAATTATATGGAAATAACATTTTAATCAATGGCTTATACTGGCACATAAGACAAACAAAAATCAAAGACCTTAACATATACGATAATGTCTAATAATCAAAAGATAGTGCAAGTATAAACGAAGAATTTTAGACAATATTTCTAAGTTAACACAGTATTTAAAAGTGTGCAAACGTCAGACAAAATATGATTAATTATCGTCATCAGAATAATCATTTATTAAATTTATCAATGCTATTCCACTTGTGCTTGGTTCTTCTTCATTCGCCCTTGAGTTTTCGTAAGTAGCCATTGTACCAATTTTTTTTAATACATCTTTCGGCAATTCGTTGCTGTGACAGCATTTTTTGACTCGTCGTAATCCTGACCTAATAGTCAGAATTGCATTGGTGGAGTCATTTTGAAGTCTGTTTCGGGATTTTTTCTTGATAATATTAAGCTGACTAAATACCCTTTCAACTTCAGCGTTAGACCAGGGCAAAGAAATCATTGCAAGAGCGAAAGAACACAATTCTTTAAAAGGATTCATGTCAGAAGCATCTTTAAAGAGTAAAACTTCAGACCAAAATGCTATTGTGTTATTCTTCTTTTCCCACGGCACTAGGGTGATGTTATGCCATTGCGTTTCTACTTTATTGATGAATTCTTCATCATGACCCATTTCCTGCACCAGTTGTGTAATGTTCTCTTTAACCTGTTTTAAAGTATTTGAAACTGATAATTGATTCACTTTTATCAAAATGTGGTAGTTGTCTGGTAGTCTTTGTCTAAGTTGTTTAATAAGGCCTATAGTAAAATGTAGGCACTTATCTCTGAATTGCTTTTCGTCTTCTGTTGAAAATCTATTGGTATTTGTGATCTCTCTAAGCTTGTTTTCTACTCTGAATCCTAAATAAGGATGTGGCACTAAAAAAATTTCTAAATTATTAACTTCAAAAATATCAATTTGCATATTGGGGTTGAGAACTCTTCTTCCTATAGATTCAATAGCAATTATTAGGTCGTTTAATAATTTGCTAGGGTCAATATTATTGGATTGGAAAATTTTCACAAGAGATTGTAACTGGTCTAAAACGGAATGGATATATAATAAATATGCTTCATTTGTAGGATTTTGATATAAGCTGTAAAGAGTTTCTGTGGCGTAACATTTTTCAGTATTCCTAGCTAGATTAAAATGTAGTTTTAATTCTGTCCATTGATCAAACACTTTTTTAACTGCTGGTTCTATTGAAAGCCATCTTGTGGCACAGGATTGAGTAATTTTTAATGGTTCTTTATCGTTGATTGTTAAATATAAATTTCTGTATTCATTTTGTCTATTTGAGGATTTCGAAAACCAATTATAAGTCTCCTGAACTAAATATTCTAAATGACTTGGTAAGTATTCCGCAGAAGCATGAGAAACTGCAAGGTGGATAGAATGACAAGAGCACTTAATCATAATAAGATGAGGTACATCCATTTTCAAATTCTGGTATACTCCATTGTGTATTCCCGTCATAACATTTGCATTGTCAACTCCAATACCAGAAAGTTTTTTTATATCCAGACCATATGCAAGTAAAGTGTTTTTTACAGCTTCTGTAATAGATTCAGAGTCGCCTTTTTTTAACTCTTTTAGAGTAAGAAGGGAAGTGACAATCTCAAGAGAGGTTTTGCTAAAATATTGCACAACTATTCCTAGCGACTTGGTAACACTTATATTAGTACTCTCGTCAAGCAATAAGCTATATGGTCCATCTCCAATATCATTTTTCAAGGAAGAGGTAAAATATGGTGCTAAAACATGCTTTATAACTGCAGTACACTTGGTTCTATGGAGTTTAATTTCACTTTTGAATTCTTTTTTGCACAAAACTCCGAGATGATCTACTGGCAAGATAGAATTATGAGCAGCTATGAATAATGATAAATAAGCTTCACTTGAACTCTGTGTATCGTCAAATTTGGGTTTGGGTTGGAAAACCAATTTTTGTTGTGATGAAAATGGCTCTGCAGCTTTAATATACTTTTTGCGGGTAATGTGATTCAACAAATCATTTTTTTTTCGCATTTAATTCACATCGACAATAGCTACAAAACGCTTTAGTTTTGTCGCTGCTTACTTCTTTCAACCAACCTTGAAAAGCAGTTTCAGAAAGCCATTCTTCTCGGAAATTTTGTGTGTATGGCTTACTCGATGACATTTTGCACGATACACCTGTCTATAATATTAAATGATTCAAATTATAGCTACACAAAAAAAATCAACACAAAACACACTCCGGACCGTACAATAACGAACAAAATTATAGAACTAAAGAAACGAAATAGTGTTGCTGTAATTCTCGTAGATTATGATAGGATACCAGGGAATTCCCCTCGGATCGCTACTTTCATTCCTCTATATTTATAGACAATAGACGTAGGCTAGGTAGTAATGGTTGCGTTCAATTTTCATAAAAGATTCGGATACACGCGTAAAAAAATTATGAGAAAATTATAACGATTTTTTTTAGGTATGGAATAGAGCTAAAATTCTATGAAAAAGAGCTATGGAGCTAAACACGTTTTTTTGGAGCTAACTCATTATAAATAGAGCTGAATTTAGCTCTAAAAGAGCTAAATTGGCAACACTGCTACTTACTCTCTACTAGAGGTGTAACTAATATATTCGTATTAGGTACAGGGAATATATTACGCGCCACAGACTAATATTTTATGATCCACGAATACAGAATAAAAGGTTACCAAATATTCACAATCCGAATCACGAAAGATTCACGATCCGCGCGGCGACTCACCGCAAGTATCTCTCTCTTTGTCCGTTATAAGGGGGCGCATCTTGCGAGTAAGCGAGATAACTACATGATTTGAAACTTCGTATAGAAACGACCGCTGGCTGCTGACTGATCGTATGCGCAGCTAGGTATGTATAGTACAGACATCACTAAACCCGTCGAGTTTCGTATGAAAACTGCAGCGTTGGTAACACAGTAAGCAAGCAATGAGAACAGAAACACTTATATTAGTCACCGTTTTTAACAAATCAACGTATTAGCTAATACAGATATTAGTTAGGTTCACAGATTAGTTTGTAATATTTCTATTAGGAATCTATTGTTATTTCGTATTTTATAGAATTACTATATTAGGCACCGTTTTTAACGAATATCAGTGTATAAGCTAATACGGATATAGTTAGATTCATAGTTTAGTTTGTAATTTTATATTAGGTAGCTATTGGTATTTCGTATTATATTAGCGATTTCTTCAGTTCCTAGTAACTAGCTGCGATTGCATACATGTTATCGTATCTATATATTTTGGAAAATTTGAAATGTAAATATTTATTATTTTATATTTAGAATCAAATAAAAAATCAATCGATTGACGTTTTTAATGGACATATATAAAAATCCATAATTGTAGTACATAACATAGTGATATTTGTTAACATAAAATATTTCAATATAACAAAGATATTGGACGTTAACGACAGTCCGTAATCTATAATTAATAAAATTGTAGTGTCTGTTTGTAATGTCAAAATAACAGTTTTTTTTACTAAATGCATATGAAAGTATACCTATACGATACCTATAATAAAAAAATTCATTATTAAAATTATTGTCTGTCTGTTTGTTCCGGGTAATCTCCGAAACGGTTGGACCGATTTCGACAGGACTTCACTGGTAGATAGCTGATTTTATAGGAAGTAACTTAGGCTACCTTTATTTTAGAAAAAGAATTAGGGTTCCGCATTAATAAAAAAAACAACTGGTCATGGCGAATCAATTTGGGCGCTTAAAATGGCTTACGCTGAGTAAACTATAGAGATACAACAAATTAACGTACTAAGTAATTGTAGACATAAAAATATCTACAAAAAATTCAGGGAGAGTATACGTCTATCTTCTAACGAATACCCACAATAAGCATTATTGTCTTTAAAATAGCCGAGAGCGGGGGAGCAAGATTCGCGTAGGCATTCTGTAGTCCACGTGAGCGAAGCCGCGGGCACAGCTAGTTTATTATTACGAAAGAAAATTTAACCACTTTTTCATTTATGTTATATAATAAGCATACGGATAATAATAATAAATATTCACAACAATATTTTATTTCATACACACATTCTATAAGTATAGAGTATACTGAGAATAGATTCACTTAATATCAGTATTAGATTCAAGTAGGTAGCGAATAGCGAATATTGAATCGGTGACGAATATTTGACTAATACCAAATTATAAGTACGGGAACCTATTACGAGTTAACTAATATATTCCATATTAGTTATAGCAAAATATCAGCCTAATAAAACACCTCTACTGTATAGCAAGAGAGATATTGAGACACACAGGTACTACAGTTAGGGATATGAAAAGGAATGATTCCAAAGAGATATCGACATTTTACTTGCGATTCCGTGTATTTTTGGAATCGTTACTTAGATTTCAATATTAATCCCAGTATCAATACTTTTCATTGGTATCGATACTTTCAGTTCTACTGCAGCTATTGGAATCTCCAACCAAAATTAGAACGTAGAAGTGTTGCCACAAAATAAACACAGAAATGATTTAATTATACTGTTTCAAGATATATCAGTTAATGTTATTATTTATAGTTGGTGCATTATAGTTCAATCAATCGAATTTTATGTGAAATTTAATTATGATGCGTATGTTGATTTGAATTTTTTTTTTAGCTATATGATATTTAACATAAACATAATAAAAACAATAAATAACCCTGTGTTTCATTAATCATTATGTTTTTTAGATTTATTTTTCTTATTAATTTACGTAATTAACTAGGTAGCTATGCGTACGTATTTATAAAAAGTTTCGGAACAAGATTAACAGACTGAGCTACGTTTAACATGTTGGCATTAAAACCGCAAGAGTTGGTTTTCTATTCCCAATGTATTACTCTACTCTATGGCTTAACGTAACTCGATTATAATTTAGAAAGCTAAGATTGCGCTGAGCCCCCAATCCTAGGTCCATTCCTCGGTGTGAAGCCGCGATACAAGTGACACTATACGTGCTACACTTAGCTACCCACATACAACATTACACACGTACGAACATACACACGTGCACACCACACAGGTACATGGGTTCTGTAAGGGACCTTTTTTTCTTTTTTTGCGCTAGATAGTCATGCGCTAGTTAGTGTAGAAAAACCATTCCGATCAATAAATACACATACGCATGTTTCCCTCCTTCTTCCCAGGAGGAGGGGTACATGCATATGAGTATATGTTATGTAGCTCGAATTCGTAGGAGTAGGGAATTAGCCAGATCGTGACCTATTCGCATGCGCGACGAACGCCCGGGCCCAGGTTCGGCTACTCTGGCACCCTAGTGGGAGTCGTCCAAAACTTTCGCGGCTGAGTGCCCTAAGCGCTCGCCCCCAAGTTCGGTGAAGTTGTAAAAGCCGCAGCGGCTCTATTTTGGATTGGGCCCCTAAAGTTAACAGTGTAGTCAGGTCGAAAAAAAAAATTGCGCTGAGTAAATTCTTAGCAAAGTTTGAACTAAGCTAAGACTGAGTACGCTCTATAGATTTCGGCATAAGACAGGATACTTATCTTCATTTGTATTCACAGTAATGATTTTTAATGAAGAGGTTTAGTTGGAGAGTTAGTAAGAAGAAGGGTGATTGAGTACTCAGTCATAGAGTATAGTAATACTACTTCAGCATAATATAAAGTACTCTGTGTTGACTTCTTACTGTCACAAAAAAATTACGTTAGAGTTATGAACTAAAAATCTACACTAAAAAATATTTAATTTTCCAATAATTGATTTAAGAAATCCATTTAAAGTAATGATTATTATTTTAGAAAAATTGAACCCTTTCAAGCGGCAGGCGCCATTTTGGAGAAAACCCCCGTATTCCCGCGCAACGCTAAAGTCCGCGGGCGTGCAGTAATTTACTTATTTAGCAGTAATTTTTAGACATGTGTAAGTACTGCGAGTCATGTATTACGCGTAATATGTCACGACCGCGTACTGTAACAGTACCTATAACCCAACAAAATTTAGCATGTCACATAACTCTAAACATGACGTTCCATAGCAAGAGGCTAAAGGATAGGTCCGTCGCGTTCTAAGTACTGTACGTAGGTACTGAAGTGTACTGTAATGTTTAAAATATTTCGAGTTATCGTTGTTATCGAATTATAACATTAATATAACTCATAATCGCCCACCACTATTAGAAGTATTTCATAATCACATAATGGTTAAGTTTGAAGGAAAATCAACTTTTTCAATAAAGCAGAATAAAGCTTGCGTTTTCATAATGCCGTGTCGTCACTCGTACAAGTAAACTCTATACAAATAGGCAATAATAAAAGGTCTATTTATGACATCAGAACATTCAGTACAATAGCACATACGTGATTGTTAGCGGGCTATATGTATGCCTAAGCTTAATGCGTTATTTCAGACGGATAATGTTTAGAGTACTGAGTACTGCTCTAATGCCATATGGGATTACTTCATAGAGTACTGTTTTGCGCATGTCTAGTAATTTTGTATAGTACCTCTATATAAAACTATAGTTTGTCTATTCTTTATGAACTGTATTACCTGTTAAATAAACAATTTAATGTGTTTTATTTATTTTGTAAACCCAAACTAAAAATAAGATAAGAGAATATTTGTTAGGATTGTATAAAAACTCCAATAATTTAAAAAACTCACAACGAATGTCAGAAATATATATTTTATTAACATTACAAATACTTATCTATAACATAACATTAAATGCCTAGCCCTCTCGGAACAATTTTTTAATATTATTACATTCGAAAGACAGCACTCCCAAAGGGCCCCAAAGTCGAGCGTCATAAAATAAACAGATGTTTTGAAATTAAATTCCGAGAACAAATACTGTCGGAGGCCCTTTGCTGAGTATTTATTTTAAAGTCGGGTTCATAAACAATGGCTAGTAAAAGCTTAGCACTGTAAAAGTTCATAGTTTTTTATTTACAAGCAAAATAAACAAAGACTTTAAAATCTATAAGAAGAAAGGTATGCTCGAACATTACCAGTTTAGAGTAAGTTCTACTTATTATTTTGTGAAACAAACTTTTTATTTTCAATTTAGATTAAATTTACTAACAGAATTATAAAATATAATACAATGTTATCTTCCAAGAACATTTCATAAATCGACGCTAAACATTCACATTTTTTGCCGAAATGCACGTGTTTACATACCTAAACGTGCCGGCGAGTAGCAAAAAGTATGGATAACACTTTTACGAAAAATATATTAATATTATTTTTTTATGAAAATGTTTTAATATTTTATTTGAGAATAAAACAAAAGTATACAGTAGATATTGATAATATTTTTACGAAAAAAAAATTGGTTGCCTGTAAAGTCGGTATACGGGCGAAAGTTTTACGTGACAACGACTTTATGTCTGTCTCTCTCGCTCTTAGGCGGGCTAACCATGCCCGAGTGGAAGGGACGCGTGCCTCTCACTCGCTCTCATTGTGAGCGCATAACGTGAGTGGAGCGTAACGCAGTTTCTTGAAGTGTCACCCGGCAAACCAATTTATAAGACGTTGTCACGTCAAAAATATATTAATATTATTTTTTTATGAAAATGTTTTAATATTTTATTTGAGAATAAAACAAAAGTATACAGACAGATCATCGGGTGGGAGGCGGAATTTTTGAATTGTGCTAATCTACTTCGAGGTAAGATGGTAACAATTTATTTTTATATTAAATTACTGTCCGTTATTAGAAGCCTAATATTGAGAGCAGCGCATCAGTGTTTCCGTTGATTTCTCTTTCTACCTTCTATAGCCATCTATTTCGCACCTCCCACATGTGTCACCAGGCGGCGCGGGGGGGCCGTAGCCGTGGTAGTAGGATGCGGCGAATTTATTCGTCATTGGCGTGATGTTTTCCGTTCGAACAACTTGTGCTCTCCAAACGTGCCTCGAACGGGCAATTTGTATTTAAAAGTTAGTGTCTTGTTCAAACCACAAACATGTAAGTTGCACAAGTATTATTTATACAAATATTTTTAAAGTGTTTCAAATAGCCTCCTTGGTTACTTTAAAATAATGTAAGTGTTCAAACTCCAAACACAGGTACCTATATTTATGAATATATTATTATTAACGGGTTAACCGTTCGACTTTACGTATTGAATTATCAATTTCTTTTAAAAATTATTTTACTTGTTTTATATCTGCAAGGCATATAAGAATTTAATTTCAAAAATAATTTTGCTTTTCTACCTTAGATAATAAATTTTTTGAAGTGAAATTATAAAGCAAGTAAATATTTGTTCTACACAGAGTTCTTGAACTAGTGTGATATATTGAATATTAAGACTGGATTATGACCATCACACACAGGATGAAACGCCGTAATAGTTAACTTCGTTGTGTTCCGGTATTAACGTGTCCATCTGCAGATTTTGTCACGGTTATTTTGAGATGCTAATGTTTATTAAAAATGCAAACTACCCTCGCGGGGTAAGTTTCGCTTATAAATGCAAAATACCCTCGCGGGGTATTATTCGCTCGATAAATAGCAACTCCCGCGGAGTTTATCATGGTTATTTTGAGATGCTAATGTTTATTAAAATTGCAAACTACCCTCGCGGGGTACGTTTCGCTTATAAATGAAAAATACCCTCGCGGGGTATTATTCGCTTTAGCGTTTTTTGTTTCAAATGCATAAAATGCACGATTGCCCATAGGCAGATGAATAAGACCTTTTAGAGAAAAGACCTTTTAGAAGCAACGTTCATTAACGATGCATACCAACCCTCGCAGGGTTTTATTATATGTGAGCTAAGTTCATTAACGATAAATAGCAACTCTCGCGCAAAATGCCCTCCCGGGGTATTATTCCCTTTAGCGTTTTTTGTTTCAAATACATAAAATGCACGACTGCCCATAGGCAGATTTAACGATGCAAACCAACCCTCGCAGGGTTTTATTATATGCGAGCTAAGTTCATTAGTTAATCTTTGTGTGAATATTTCACAAACAATGATCATTAACGATAAATGACAACTCCCGCGGAGTTTGCTTAAATGCTTTTCGTGCAAATTTCATGCTGGAAGTTTGGATAAGCCTTAATAAATCACTACCGATAAGCAGGTAAGTTAATCTTTGTGTGAATATTTCACAAACAATGATCATTAACGATAAATGGCAACTCCCGCGGAGTTTGCTTAAATGCTTTTCGTGCAAATTTCATGCTGCAAGTTTGGTTATGCATTAATAAACCAGTGCCGATAAGCAGGTTAAACTTTGTGTAAATTTTTCACAAACATACATACAGCGCCTCTCGAAGGAGCGCTTTATATATATTTTTCACAGAAAAATTATCACTTAACAAAACGTGAACCTGTAGAAACCTGTACCGATGTATAGTGCCCCTCGCGGGGGCGCTTTATTATAATTTTCACAGAAAAATTATCACCTCATGAACCTGTACAGACCTGTACCGATGTATAGCGCCTCTCGCAGGAGCGCTTTATATATTTTTCGCAGAAAAAATCGCCTAACAAAACGTGAACCTGTACAAACCTGTACCGATGTATAGTGCCCCTCGCGGGGGCGCTTTATTATAATTTTCACAGAAAATTATCACCTCATGAACCTGTACCGATGTACAGCGCCTCTCGCAGGAGGGCTTTATATATTTTTTTCACAGAAAAATTATTACCTCATGAACCTGTACATTCCTGTATCGATGTATAGCGCCTCTCGCGGGAGCGATTTATATATATTTTTCACAGAAAAATTTGGGTATTTTAAAAGACTGAGAAACCTTGTACAGTTAATTATTGTCACGTGATTAATCGTACAATTTAGTGACGTCGGCATAAAATAAGTTTGTTGTTAAGACTTGGCATTGTATCAATATAAATGACCTGAGTACTTGTACACTCTAAAGAATACACGTGTACTTAACAACCAAAATGCAGTGTTATATGCGTGAGACTACTCAATTTATATAAAATGCTTGACAGCCTAAAAATGTCTTTCTTCGAGAAAGATTACGTGAATGTTTTCATATCCAGATGCAATTAATTTGGAATATTATGCCATTAGAATTATTAAATAATACCTGAAATAAGAACGAGAAATTATGATTTGCCTATAAAATTCTACTGTTTTGGTTGTGGTCACAGCTCCAACCTAACCTAACCTGTTAAGGCTCGTCAAATGACATTTGTTTTGAACAAATGTATAATTATAACTTTGCTCCCAGGGAGGTATACATGCTAATTTTACGTACATAATTATAAACGTGGAAATTAATTCATTTTTCAACGACTGGAAGGATTCGCGTGAAATTTCTATTTATATAGTCCTATATCGTGGACATAGGATATTGAATAGTTTCCTATAACAAATTTAAATTATATAATTTGAAGTTAATGTATGTAATTGACCGAGCTGGGTACTCGTTTTATAAAAAGTATCGATAATCTAAACTAAGGTATTTCATCCGCTCGCAAGGGGCGGATAAAAGGGTGCTCTATGGCGCTGGTTGTTATATAAAGTAATCTGAGAAGAACTTGAAATACAGAATGGCTTAAGATTACAGCTTGGTTGTAACAGATTTCGAATTTAAAAATTATTTCATCAAAATATGAAAATAAGTACATATGTATGTTAGTATTAATCGGCCAGTTATTCTTAATTCCATGTCGCGCATTAAAAATTGACGCTCGCTCGCTCGCCAGCGGCACGCGTATTTCATTGCAAATCAAACTTAACCTAACCGTAGCACGTTGCTCTACTGGGTTACGAAAGGAATTACAGGATTTACCATTTTAGTAAATATAACATCATAATTGGGATTACCTAGCTACTAAGTGGATCAAAATATACAACAATTTCACAATTTAAAATATAGTAGGATTCACAATAATTGTAGTATACAATACAGCTATGTTTCACTATTCGGAAATTATTTTACTCAATTCATAATGCAGGATAACTTTTTATGAATGAAAATATGCCAACCATCTTGCCAGATTGGAAACTTATTAGGAACACGTTGCCTTATTTCGACATGAACATTTATGTAGGTCAAGCATTTTGACACTAAACTAATATGATTAGTGATTACATGTTGTCATGCTCTGTGATTTTATATAGCATCATATTGATGTCAAATGTGATTATACCTACCCGAGTTAATATTTTATGTATAGCTTACATAAATATAAAATTCTACCCTCACATAAACGACTAGTCACAGAATTACGTGGAATATGCAGTCATAAAATCGGATGAAAAATGACAATTTATTACGTACTACTGATATACAGCAAATCTTACTACATAACTAAAGTTGTTCTTACTACGTACAGTTGATATATCAATACAGCCAAACATTTTGATCATGGTTACTTTCGCGCAGTAACTTGAAAGTTCAGTTATATAATCAACGTTCAGTAGACGAGTTATATGGTTATGTATTACAGTTATATCAAAACTTTTGTACATCAACATATTTCATAATAGGAGTGAAATAATGAGTCGTAATATTTATCTGGCAACCGAGTCATTTCGTACATAACAGAAGCTATTGCTCGATGTTATTCTGATAACACAGGGACGCAAATGTTTTCACTGGGTTTCTGAAGGGAGATATGTGTACTAAGACTTCACGCGTGGTGTAGCTATGTGAAGTACGAAACGGAGCTGAGTAGCCAACATATAAGCCGTTATCACTCCAATCACATATATCGCAACGCGCGGAGTGTCTCTTCATAGCAAATATTTCCCGCTCTGCTATAACCACTTTCTTTGATATAAATTAAGTATCATAGCTTCACTTGTAAAAACACTGCCTTTATTAAAGTGATACGGGCTAGAAGCTCGCCAAAGTAAGTGACCATTTGATATTCTAACCATTAGGGTTAGGTCATCGTAGAAAATGGTTCGTTCCAAACGTACAAAATATGCATCTAGCTCTACAGTAAGAATATGGCACAGACCTAGAAAGAATTGTTGAAGTACGAATCGAGAGGACTGCGATAAATGTGAAGTAAATTGCAGTAGGTACAACTCGCACTAACGTAGTTTTTCTAAAGGGTGCATATAACTTTAGATATATAAGTAGGTATATACTACTGACAATTAGGCACGACGCACAAATTAAAATCATGTGCGGGAATCGAACCTGCGATCTCTCTCCTCAATAATACGGTTTATTACACTGGCATGTAAAATAAAGATAGTATTAATCAGAATAAGCGAAATGGAGCTAGTCAGTAACATTAGTAATATTTTGACAATAATATTTACAAACTTATTTCTTTCGCCTCGTATTAATTAGCTTGCTTTAGAATATGTTTGCGACCTTGTGTAATTGTTAAAACTAATCTTATTATTTTTCGCACCTCATATGTTTATGAATAATTACATATACATATCACATTGGCGTATATTTATTTACCCACTATGGCATATCACATTGGCCTGTTCACCAGGCGATAACAAACGGGTCTCAATATTAGGCTTCTAATAACGGACAGTAATTTAATAGACGCGTTTTACTTGAAATAAAACGCATATTAAAATACTTCCCTTATTAGAAGCCTACTTTTTAACCCTGCCTGGTGTATATTTCGACACAATGACGAATAAATTCGCCGCATCCTACTACCACGGCTACGGCCCCCCCGCGCCGCCTGGTGACACATGTGGGAGGTGCGAAAGAGATGGCTATAGAAGGTAAAAAGAGAAATCAACGGAAACACTGATGCGCTGCTCTCAATATTAGGCTTCTAATAAGGGAAGTATTTTAATATGCGTTTTATTTCAGGTAAAATGCGTCTATTATCTACGTAAATTACAATAAAATATATCTATGTGTAGAAAGAACTTATTATAGCTAGTACTCATTATCAAATAATTAACTTAAATTATTTACAATAGGTTTCCAATTATCAAACAGACCACCTTATGGTAAGTGGGCATTATACCACTGTCACCGGTTCGGAAAACACCACAGTCATCGAGAAGAACGATGGTATCATTTTATTTTTATATTATCTACGTAAATTACAATAAAATATATCTATCTATGTGTAGAAAGAACTTATTATATTTTGCCACTAGGAATTTGAATATTTTAACGTGAACAATCTGAATAAACACTGAAAAAAAAATTAGCAAAAGAAGTTTATACAAAAAATAACATTTCCTTTATATCTCTACCTAGTACTCATTATCAAATAATTAACTTAAATTATTTACAATAGTTTTCCAATAATCAAACAGACCATCTTATGGTAAGTGGGCATTATACCACTGTCACCGGTTCGGAAAACACCACAGTCATCGAGAAGAACGAACACATAGATAGATATATTTTATTGTAATTTACGTAGATAATATAAAAATAAAATGATACTATGTGTAGAAAGAACTTATTATATTTTGCCACTAGGAATTTAAATATTTTAACGTGAACAATCTGAATAAACACTGAAAAAAAAATTAGCAAAAGAAGTTTATACAAAAAATAACATTACCTTTATATCTCTATCTAGTACTCATTATCAAATAATTAACTTAAATTATTTACAATAGGTTTCCAATTATCAAACAGACCACCTTATGGTAAGTAGGCATTATACCACTGTCACCGGTTCGGAAAACACCACAGTCATCGAGAAGAACCTACAAGAAATTCGATCGGATTTATCAACAATTTATTTTCTTTTTTAAAATAGTTTTTACAGTATTCAATTATATACAGTTATCATTTTCAGTAGATGTAAAAGATAGAATGACTATTTTATATTTATTTCTAGTATTGAAATTGTGCCTGTTAGTTATAAGTTCAAAATTATCTTAATTTTTTTGAATATACATTTAAATAAGTAAGTAAGCAACTTAGAGGTTACAACACCTTGGTGCTCGGAAATATATGCAATTAGTGTAAAACAATGAAATAATATGAATTTATAATAAATCATAACGTCACACAATCATAATAACGGAAGCACGCAGATATACTAATACCAGCCAAGTAATCAAAAAATCGGTTCAGTGGTTATTGAAGTACCAATACAATAACGCACAGAGAGGATTATTTAATAAAATCGATTCAGTAGTTCTTGAAACAGCAATACAACAATAAACCAGACGGGATTCCTAAAATCGTTAGTAGTTCTTGAAACAGCAATACAAAAATAAACCAGACAGGATTCCTGTGAAATAAAGTAACCGCACTATTAATGTAATACGCAAGTCACTTCATGGATGTAAAAAAATAAAAAAGGAATTAGTAAAATCGGTTTAGTAATTCTTGAAGCACCAATACAACAATGCACAGAAAGGATGAGTAAAATCGGTTTAGTAGTTCTTGAACCATCAATGCTACAACATGCGAGACAGGATTAGTAAAATCGGTTTAGTAGTTCTTGATTGATGCTCAACCAACCTTTCCACTACAGCAATGACTCATCTAGAGCTATATTCTGGCTCATGTTGTATAATGACGAAAATTTGCTGTTAAGATGCGTTATTAAAGGTTTAAGTTTAAACAATTTTGCCTCGGAACCGTCAACATTTTGCTCACACATGTCTCTGTTATCGTTAAAAAGCAAACATGCGTTTAGCAATTCAAAACGGCGCAGAGACATATGTAAGCCAAATCCTGGCGTACTAAATACGTCACCACAGTTGGTATTCCAATACTCTGCAAGTTTTGACTTTATTTATGACGGACCCCATCGCTATGAGGGCAAAATAAACATAAAGTTCTTCCACACATGTGTCCTTCCAAGCAGCGATGCGACTGGAAGAACACAGTGTGGCATTGCCGAGCATACGGAGTACCAACTGCTGTGCATACTTGTTAGTCTCCGAGGCGATGTGTTCCATGATCTGTCGCTCCCATATGGCTGTAAAAGCGGCATATGGGTCGGCATGTGAAACCGTTGGACCGACATCAATGTTGGAGAAGTTTTCTCTCCTCGACTCAGCAGGAATCGGGGAATCGGGAAAAGATGTCCATTCAAAATTATAAAAGTTACTTGGCTGGTAGGTGGCAGTTGAAGTTGAGGCGATTGATACGTCTGCCACGTGCATCTCCATCTCCGGTGGATCGAGCGGCGTATCCATCTCCAACTCCGCACACCTGAAAGCATCCTCGTCCGGCTCCCTATCGGAGTCCGATTCACTGCCATTTCCTGTCAATCAAAAGTAATATGTATACAATAACTTACTTACAACACTTAGACTCTAATTAAAGCATGTTTTGTATTTTTAATTGTAGTGAAGTGTATGTCTTGTTGGTAGCTTAATAAAATAAAATAAATAACCATCAGCACCCCTACATAGTTGTATACATCACTCGTCACTTACCATTAAATAATAAAGCTTCAATTTCATCGTCACGTAACGACCTTCGTCGCTGACGCAGCTGATGCTGTGACGTGACAGTTCTGTTTGGCAAAAGAAAAACAAACATAAATTTATGGCCTGATCCTATATCCAACGAATCGTCGTTGTACATTCACTACCATTCGTTTTTGCATTTATCGCAACCAGCCGTTACAGACGTACATAATATCTAAACCAAAATTTAAAAAATATTAACGAAAACACGTAAAACAAAAGTAAAGTAAACTTACACTGCCGGCGATGGCGGAACCGCAGGCGCTTCACCCGCATTGGATGGGCCTGGAAGTGGATCTTCCCACACGGACCCACTCGTGCTCGGGCATTGCGCTGTATATATACTGGTGAAAAGAAAAATAACAACATATATTTTCAACAAATTATTAGTAAACATATACTATGAAAGTTATATACTTACTGGTCCCACGTGCGTTTCCTTCTTACTGTGAGAGGTTCTTCCAGCGGAGGAACAGTCACAAGGTCCGCCAACATTAACAACTGGATTCTACAACATAAAAAAAAAGTAATAATTAATACTGCAAAAAAAAAAAAAATTATACTAATAAAAAACTTACACGTCAGCATCGTTGGGTCTCGCAGAGGTGCTGGCGGCTCCTCTGCTGGCGGCTCCTCCGCTGGCAGCTCCTCTGGCCCTGCCCCCAACGGCACGTCGTGTACCTCGTCCAGGGCGCCGTCCCCGCCTTGTTTGTGGTCGCCTTCCGCTAATTTGAAATTAAAAATACGACTATAAAATACATGTAAAATAATCACTATACTACACTACTATCATATCAAATATTATTAGCATTAAAAATCAGAAAAAAAAACAAACAAAATATCAACAACAATTACGAACTTGCAAGTCTTTTATTTATAATAAAATACATGTAAATTAATAGTGATATCTAAAATAAGCGCGTGCGTGCGCCTACTATACAATGTGCTACGTCAATCTATACAGAGCGGGACCGCGCACCGAGGGCGCGAACGCGACTGAAACGATTCCCTCGTACTCTGTAACCGACGGCGGATAACACGCTACGGTAACCAGCTGTCTGGAAACCAGTGCGTGCGAGCCCCTCTCACTACGTGCGACCAACCCTGTTCACACCCGAAACTACTAGGCGTGAAGAGGGCGAAACATCAAGGTACACACACGCAGTGAGGTGCCTGCTGGTAGGCGCGGCGATGACGTAGCACGGAGCGGAATGGACTGGGTCGCTGGCGGGTTGAACTTAGTGAAGATGCGAAGAAATGACACACAGGCACCACAATAAAATTTGCTGTATTCTTCAAGACAATACACTTTGTTAATACTATGTCTTCTGGGTACGGTTTCTTCCAGTTTCTTGAGTCTTGATTCTTCAGCTTGTGGTACCCGTGTGCGCTCGTTTGCCCCGGTAGAACGCCTTTTATATGGTTTGCCGGAGAGCGAGACGGACGATGGCGTCTCTATCCGTACTGCTCATTACCAAACTTGGGTGTGGTCCGTTAACCGCGGTAATGCGCAGTGGTTGCAATATTGCTGTCTCTGTCTATTATTATTATTACTTGTATACAGAATACAATAAATTGTTAATATCTCTAATTACAGTTGTTCAATTACAATAAAAACTATTTCACATCAATGTAGACACAAATACCTATTCAAAAACACTAACTTTAACATTATAGGTTAATAAACACGGGAGATATAAAGCATTAAACATTGCAACCTTAAAACGTCTTGTGACTTGTTATATACGCACTATTTGAGCTTACAAACATTATAAAACACATACAGAAGGCTATTTTACTTATATAACACAAAACATTACGTATAACTTTTACAAAATATGAATTATTGACAATATATGATTTTAGTACTTTAAGTGATTATTTTTATTAGATTACACACATTTTCATGACTTATATACTGTTCTTACATACCTACACGCTATAGTAACATATTCAAAACATTAGAAACATTTAATTATTGATCGTTCGTGCAAATTATTCATCCTTACAACTTATATTTACAATCGTTATTATCGTATCATTACGCTTAGGCCTATGCGTCGCTAACAATATCAGATATTATTAGCATTAAAAATCAGAATTAAAAAAAATCACAAAATATCAACAATAATTATTAACTTGAAATCGAAAGCGCCGTATCCATACTTGTACAGCGGATCCCCATCATACGTTTGACAGACAGGTTTGAACAAGCGTCATGTGCTTTTCGATTGTTAAAATGAATGTTTTTTGTGAAATAGGGAAAGAATGTAACGAATTTACACTTTAATTACGTTAATGATTAGTTATACTATAGATATTAATCATATCCCTACTGTAAATATAGCTACTTTGTTAAATTTATTTATAAAATCTCGAAAAATTGTTCCGTTACAACACGACTTGGTGTGGGTATTTGACGAAAAATGCACTAAAAACTTCTCAAATATGAAATGTATTATCTTACAATGATTTAGTACTTACCTATCCATTGATTAAATATGGTTTCCAACTTTAAAACACAAAAAAAACACAGAAAATAAAAAATCACCAACAGAGCAACACGCCGCGTGTTAAGGTTAGCAATGGACTGAAGTACGAAATAAATGGCGGCCGGATGACGTTTTGTTTTGGCTTTAATACTGTGTCCTTGTCTTATGCCTTAATAATAAATATGTTTGTAAGGGATAGCAATATTAATATGGCGACACAAATCGACCAAAAACAACCAACTGTCATCAGCGATCAGAGTGCTGATTGCCGCTCAAGTCAAATTTTGAAGCGACGTTGAGAGCGTCGATTGCCAGACCAGAGGCTGTAAAAGCCGCAGCGGCTCTGTTTTTGGATAGGGCCCCTAAGGCTAACAGTGTAGTCAGTTCGAAAAAAAAAAAACTAAACTTTGTCTTGGAAAATAATGACCCTAACATGTTAGTTGAGTTTTTTGGCGGGATCTTGAAGTGACATTTTGTGGTTGTTATTTTGAATTCATTTACTTAGGGTTTTGACCCTATATTATGTAA
Organism: Saturnia japonica; assembly: GCA_033032175.1. Classification (NCBI taxonomy): domain Eukaryota; kingdom Metazoa; phylum Arthropoda; class Insecta; order Lepidoptera; family Saturniidae; genus Saturnia; species Saturnia japonica. The sequence continues at coordinate 8,464,898 of CM065324.1, read as the reverse complement.
TATTGGTGGCGTTTTGCGTGATATAGTTTGGTTATTGTGCATATGTGAGGTGGATTATAAATATAAGCTGAAAGCATTCATTCCGAGATCCCACAAAAATTTCCTAGAAAGTTCTAACAAGAGTGCCACCATCTGAATCGTAATAACACTTGACAATATAATTCACTCGATAATGGCAGTAATGGTCTTCATTAAAGAGGACCGGTTGCCAAGTTAGGAAGAAGAAGAAGAACATGTTAGTTGATTTTTAGTACTGGCCAGACATTTTATTAGTATATATTACATAATTTTGAAACGGTCACACTGAAGATATTTAATGTCACAGAACATTAAACCGCATTATATTCTCTAACGATTGTTTATTAAACTCTAAAAATTGTTATGAAATATCTATTTTTTAAGTTATAATTCCAGTAATATAAAACAAACATCAATACCTAGTACTTCAAATAAATTCCTCTACTTTTAGATAGAAATGCCAGATATCAACTTTCATAATACTTTTAATGTTTTTAATGATTACTACCCGAAATTATTGGCTGAAATATTATTGTATCTAAAGAACTTTGCTTTATATATTAGCATATGGATGTTAGGGTACTTATTACTGTGTTGTGTCGTATATCGAAGGTATGCTCGACGTTTACCTACTCGAATTCGTGGTGCTTTAGGAGCGAAGAGGGTCTTAATTGTCGTTGCCCACCCAGACGACGAATGCATGTTTTTCGGGCCTACCATATTTAGATTGTGCGAACAAGGCGCCGACGTGCACATATTGTGTTTGTCCAATGGTATAGCATAAAAAATAGTTTCATAATATACAGAACATTGATTTCCTCAAGATTTTTTTTATATTCAAAAATCTATGCTTTTTTTTTGTATTTGTATATAATATGAGTAACAGTACCTATATTTTAAATAGCTAGAATAACAAACGTTTCAATTACAGGTAACCATGAAGGGAAAGGTGATATTAGACGTAAAGAATTGTGGAAAGCATGCCATGAGCTCAGAGTTCCAGATGAAAATATAAGTCTCATCACAGACACTAGGTTACAAGATGATCCCAAGGCCCAATGGCCTGTACCTGTTGTGGCTAAGTTGATACAACAAAAGCTAGAGATGTTGGATATAGATACTCTAGTGACATTTGATAGAGGAGGTGTATCGTCACATCCAAATCACTCTGCTGTTTTTTATGCAGTTGCTTATATATTTGTTGAGAAAATGATGCCCAAAAGTGAGTATGCTATTTCTATATGCACACTGTTCTCAATACATAATTTATCACTCACTTTCAAAAATCTCTCACTCTATCAGGATAGAAGTATGAGTTCTGATGTTTTAACAGGAAATAAATTCTTCTTCTTCTTTGTTTTAATGGCACCATGTGTAGTAACACAATTTCACCATTGTCACATAATTGCAAGATTTGATATTTATTGATCTGTTACCAATTGAGTCAGTTGGTTTTCAGTAATATGAGTCAGGTCAAAGTTCACTACAATAATACCAGAGATTAGTAAGTAAATATAAATACATTTAGGGTTTAATTTATATAAAAATCTAACTAAATAACTGCTATATGTATTTTAGTTAAATAAATTAATAAATTTTACTAATATCTCAAAATTTAAAGAACCATGGCTTTCTATGTATACTAATTTGTAGAGAACCATACAGTTTGCATTTGGTTGTAAGCATTCCATCTTTTTGCCATGCTTCAAACAACCTAGGTTTAGCCAACATGCACAGATCTTCTGTATAGATTCTATAGTGGTTCTTTGATCTTGATTAGGCAGCATTTCTTGCACAGGAACCCACTGATTCATTAGCTAATATGCCACAGTAATCTGGTAAGGCCTAAAGAGTGAAGATTTCCTGATTCCTCTGTGACTAGGTTAGTTGACATAATTAAAAAATATTTGAGTTTGTGTACAATAATTTTTAATAATAATTATTTATTTATTTGTTATAAATGCAGATTACATATAGGTGCTTGGGATGTATGAAGATTAGATTAAATATAATTCATTCTCATATAACATAATTATATACCACATTCATTAACCAAATTTAGCATATTACACCTACTTAGAAGAGCTATATGTACAATATTCTGCCTTTATTATTATTTAAATCTGATATAGAATAAAATTATTTTTCTATTATAGTTGAACAAGTTCATGCCCAACTGTGTAATGTGAGAGATGTTAGCGGGGATGAGGTAGCACAACATTACGTCACTACAGTACACTAAAGTAAATGGTATGTTGTCTTGGCTGAGTTCTTGAAATAATTACCTAATGACTAGATTAGACTAATGAGTAGATAAACACGCATTAGGGCTGCCTATTGTTGTCTATTGTACTTCATTCCCGCTAACATCTGTCGGAAACATAGGATGGTCTATCACTAACTGGTATGACTAAAGCCACAATTTTAATTTTCTGGCAAACATTTTTTCTGGTAGTTCCCTAAAATCGTAAAGGATAGCATTAAATATACGTACACACATAGCAGCATAACAGTTATTACTGTACAATGCTGTTTTTGGTGCTCCAGTCAAAACAATTCTGTCAGGATTCCTTGTACTGAAATATGGGGCATATTGAACAATGTTGGGTGTTTCTAAACAAATTTGAAATTATTATGTGCCATTCTTAATTACTCTCTTTCGAAAATATTTTATTGTGCCAATTTTGAAATACGAATTATGTAGTTTTTACAGAAAATAAATTAAGACAATTTTTTCTACTCAAAACTGCTAATTTTTAGAAAAGCCATACGTTCTGGACATTTACCGACAAACAAATTTGCTTTCATGGTGGGTAAAGCTCAATCTCCCAATTGCACTGCTTGTGGAGTTTTAGAGGACACTTACCATATCATAATAGAATGTACTCATGGAAATATTTTTAGGAAAGAGATTCAACTTAACTACACTTCTTATAATGTGGGTAACTGTAACAGTATTCTGGTCTCACCTATGTCCGACGAAGCCATTAAATTATATAAACTTGCTGGTTATATTATGAAACAAAGATACGACCGTTACGACGGCCAAGATCTTAAAATTTAGATTAAAAAAAAAAAAAAAAGGCATACTTGTAGTGAGTTATATCTATGAAAGTATCTAGAATTTAATGGCTAATACAGACAGTTATATTATTAGGTCCTTACATATGGAATTGGCGTTTTGTATGGGAGGAATATAATAAAGTCATTTTTTTTTTGTTAAATATATTTAATTAAATTATGCACCGTTGTTATCTATGCACTTTTGCCATCTCATAGGTAGTTCATTGATCCCTTTACTAAAAAAACCATAGGGGCGAGAATCAATAAACTCTTTGAAGGCTGTTTGGACTGTCACATCGGAGTTGAATTTATTTCTTTGTAAGAAGTTCTCAAAATTCCATAAAAAATGGTAATCAAACATTCCAATTGTAGCTCATCTAACTTAGTGGTTGTTTGTTGTGCAGTGTGTGGCTTTGCTTTGTCGTGAAGCAGCAGTGGCCTAGAGCGATAAAGCAATCTCGGTTGTTTAGCAGCTAGTTCTTCCTTCATGGTTTGCAGTTGCTGACAATAGATATCTGCCGTAATTGTTTGGCCATTTTTTTGAAAGCTGTAGTGAACGACACCGGCGCTAGTCCACTAAACACTCACAAGTAAGTTTTTCTAAGTCAATTTTCGTTTAGGGCTGGATTTGACTGGGTTTCCAGGGTTCAGCCATTACGACGAGCGCTTTCGATTATCGTACTGTATCCACTTTTCATCACAAGTAATGATTCGATTTAAAATCCCTTCATTATTGTGTCGGTTGAGCAAAGTAACACAGCAGCCGACGCGTGTTTGCAAGCTCGATTCACTCAATTCATGAGGTACCCATCGTTCAAGTTTTTTACTTTCCCGTTTTGGCTTCAAGTTGAATAATACAGTTTTATCACTCACCCCGAAGCCTGTAGCTATCTCTGAAGTGCTTTGTGATGGATCCGCTTCCACAATAGCCTTTAAATCTTCATTTTCCACTATGGTCTCCGGCCGTCCATGGGGTTCGTTCTGAAGGTCGAAATTTCCAGAACGAAAACGTTGCAACCAAAAACGTACCGTGCTTTCTTTTGCGACACTAGCGCCGTACACATTAATCCTTCGAGCTGTTTCTGCAGCACTGGTGCCACGGTAGAACTCGTACTCGTAAATATGCCGATATTTCATGTTTTCCATTGTGCGGTAATATGCGATACCAAAGAAAAAAAAAATGAGGAAAAAACAAATGAGTAACTGTTTTCAAAACTCAAATGTACCAGCTAAATGAATTTATAAATTTGAATTTGGAATTCTTAACCAAATAGGAGATATTTCAGATCAAAGTGGTCAGTACGACAAAACGCTAATTTCATATGTAAGTAAGTACCTAATACTTGTGGTGTAAATCAGACATATAACTTAATGTAAAACCTTTCAGGATGCACAGTCTACACACTAGATTCTGTAAACATTTTAAGAAAATATTTGGGTTTCTTAGACCTGCCTCTAAGTTTTGTATTGTCTTCTAAAAGGTGAGTGCTGCTTACATACATTTGTATCACCAGAGTTTCATAAAAATACTTTTTTTTAAACCGGTCAATAATAAATATAGTAAATCTTACTATATGTTTTAGTTCTTCCTTAAGTATTCTAAAATTAACATAGGATAACTAAACTAACAATCTAAACATTTTCTTTTTCTGCACATGAAATAAGCCTAGCCGGCCCTAGGGAATAAGTTCAATTTGGTGATAATTTGTGGTAGTTCCTAGAAATATATATGAGCGATAGGTATTTGGTTTCGGAAAGACATCTTTAGTAAAATCTATTCCAATGATTTTATAGAAAAATAATTGCAGTTGTTATTAATAAATGGTGATGAAAAAATAAGACATATCGTTTTTCGCTAATAATTCAAAAACTATTAATAATTAAGTAAAATTGTTTTATTTAGTATAATCACAAGAGCGGCGCGGCGCGGTGGTTGCGCCCATACTGTACATACATACTGTGACGGCCGCGCAGAGACCTATTTGCAGCGTTAAATTAAAATTGTTAATAATAAAGAATAGAGTTCCGGGCGTTGGAACTTTTTATTGGAAATTTCCTCCTCTTTAACAATGTTTTTTTTTATTCCTTAATTATGAATAGTTTTTAGTAGTATTAGTAATTAAAATTAAATTAGGTAAATGTATGCAAATAAAATAAAAAAAAAGAATTATGTTAGAGTGTAAACCAGCAAACATCTGACTGATATTCCACTACTCATAACCCAGGAAGTTTATGTTAATGTACTTCTGGTCTTAAGCATTTCCTCATACAAACTTTTAATACCATTATAATCAGGGGTATGCATACCTAGAGTAGGAAGAAGTACAGAGTACGTGCACTGGGGGCCATTCATAGGGGTAAACTCAAAAACAAAAGAAACCAACAATAATATTGCTGTACGAGAGAGAATTAGATAACTGCACAACAATAAGATTTGCGAGAAAACGCAGTTTTATTTTTAATTTTTTTTCGGCAAAATTGTCAATATGTTTTTGCGTACAATAAGATTTATATACTGAAACAATGTTTATCTTTTGAGTTTTTTTCTTTACTGAAACCTCAGCTCTTGTTCATCCATGTAAAAAATTTCATTTTTTAATTTTTTTCCGTTTCTGACGTTTTCAAATTAAGGTGCAGTTACATGCTTTATTTTTGCACGCCTCACACCGCGAAGCGGTTGAGGTTGTGCTCTACTCTCGACACGTCAAAGTCAAGCATTTTTTTCTCTTAAACTGCCTCTACCACAACCAATTGGCATTTATACGATAATATGAGTAGATATATTTTAAGAAAACGGATCATATAATCTAGCTCATAAACGTAAAAACAATTTTATTTTGCTATTTTAAAAAATTAAACTGTTTGAAAAAATTTCACGTGGGCGTCCAGATTTTTTTACGAGGTGGTTACGATAACTCCCGAATATATCGTATCGAGACCGAGTTTTGTTTATTATCTTTAGAATAATATTAATTTGTAGTTACCTATTTAATATCAATAGCCTAGTACCCGTAGTTTATTAATAAAATGTTTATTTATAAAAAAATGTCCAGTAAGTATTTATTTGGATCTAAATTTAAAGCCTATTTTTTCTTTTCTTAAAAATCAAATGAGTGGTGCGAGGTGTGCAAAAGAAGTCTTGTGCTGTAGAATATAGGACAAAGCAATAAAGTAAATTTTTATAAAGGTGTGATTATCTTATTCTCCCTCTATGACAGCGATATTTATAAATAATAATTTACTATTTTGAGTTCAAACTTTTTATTTTGTATACAGATAATTTACGAGAGGCTGCATATTCGATACTTGCCTTAGTCGCCATTTGTGGTTGGTGCGCCACTGATTTTAATGTAACATTTAATCTGTAGGAAAAACTCACAGATTTGAGAAAAAGTATGGAGGGTAGAGGTAAGGAGAACCATCTTATTTGGGGGACAAGTTGAAAAGAGTCCAGCTGTAAGCAGCTAATTACAATTCAAAAACCCACCAAAATGGAATGACACCAAGAGGGAATGATACTTTTTCGTGATTTTACAGTTGTTACTGTTGGAGATGGTGTAGTAGTGGACTGAATAGAAATCCAAGTGGGTGAAAATTATAAATTAATAATTGATTGACGTAGGCGTCACTTTAATTACTTTTTTTTATTTTCTTACTTATCATTTCCATTGTCTTAATATTCAAACGTTTTTATGTTGTAGGAAGACGAAAGCTGCTGTGAATCTGTTGCAGGCGGAAGTGGCTACGGAATTTGGGATAAATTATTAAAAAAATTATAACTTTAGCCGCTGTCTTTAAAATTTACGTATTTGCTACCGGTGGCGCCACCCTAATTTAACGATTTTCTACGGACACTTTTTATAGATAGAGATGGTACTCCTGGGCTTTACCCTCCATAAGAAAAAGGCAGATGGAGCCTGTCAGAATACGAAAATGTATCATATTATCATTCCATTGTGTCAGTTTTGCAAGGCAACGTCATTCAATATCAGAACCACTTGTGTTTTAATATTACATAAAAAATATGCTGTCTTGTGTGTAGATACACAGTAAAAATTCTTCTCGAAAACAAAAAAGGAAAACTGAGTTGCGTTTCATAGGCAACAAAGCATATTATGATATTATTTAACATGTTATTTGTTATTGACTACAAAACTAAAATATTACTAAGTCACAATGAAATATTTTCGTGGAAGTTAATGTAAAGTATATCGTATGTAGCGTTGGAAGATTTTTTTTGGCGACCCTACTACCATGGAACTAAAATTAGCGTAATAACTTATTTTTACTGCCCTGGCAACATTATTCACACAGTCGCACTTGTCATCTGGTAGCCAGGGGCACAGAGTTAAATGCAAGAGCCACATTTGTTGTTCTGAAGGGTCCATCTGCCTTTTTCTCAAATCTCTATAATAAATATTTACAGTTTCAGAGTATTTTAAAGTACATATTATTTAGAAAACTGAAAGGTTTGAAATACAAATTAGAGGTTTTGCATTTAATTTATTTGGTTTTTAGATATTTCCTGCGTTGGTCAGAGAGCAGACGCATAGTTCGCGCGATGAAATGTCATAGATCACAAATGGTATGGTTCAGGTACCTGTATGTAATGTTCTCGAGGTATATGATTATTAACACATTGAGAAGAATAAGTTTAGCAGATATAGAATTAGAACTGGAAGTAGATGATTGAAAAAATTGAACAGTTGTCTTATTATTTCATTCTATAGAACAATTGTTCTTTATGTGACAGCCTGTTTGAGGGTCACTTGACGGAGATAACTAGGCCCAAGGTGTATGTTAGTAAGCGCCCACATATCTAGATGTAGATATGTTGCGATAACGGTAAATAAATTATGGATTAATTTTTAGTGCATTTTTTGTCCTTTTTAGGGTTACGTTCCTAGAGAAGGAACCCCTTTTCCTAAAGCCTATGCTGTCCGTCCTATATTTAAAGGGTTGTATGGTATTATGATGCATTTAGATATAAAAAAAAAACAAATGAAAAAGTGAAATATTTAGGAGGGGTTCCTACACAAAAGACAAATTATGTGCGAGTCGGGCTCACACTATGGATACGCAAGTGGTCTAAAAAAAAAAAAAGATAAATGCATAACAGAAATACGTTATATATTGTGTGATCGAACGAAACCCTCGATGAACGAGTCCGATTCCCACATAACCTATTTTTTTAATAGGTTTTACAGAAGCATTTAACTTCGTAAGCATATTATACCAGGGCACAAACCATGAATCCCAAAGCTTTACCTAAAATATAAATTCATAAATGTATGAGAAGAAATCTTTCTTATATTTGCGCAAAAATATATTTTGCAATAAATTTAGTTAGGAATTTGACCTTGACCGTGTTTTACTAATAATAAAAAAAAGTCATAAGCAAAGTTGTTCTATGAGTTGAAATTCCGTATTCAGGGCGGTATACATTTTTACATTAAAAATTAAATTAATATAAATATTTCAATATAAATGAAATTATTATTTTATATTATAATTATTTTTTAGGGTTTCAAGACATTATATATATATTGTAGAACTACTCGTATTATAATTATAATTTTGTTTCGTCCCATAATATATTATGTTAAAATTTTGCCGTAAAGATTTATATTTCTGAGCCTGGTAACAGGAATTACTGTAAGGTTATATTTTTACTTGTATAAGTAAACGGTGCCGAATTTTTTTATTTATTTTGAGATAAAATCGAGTTATAAAATAAACAATCTAATGCATCCAGTTAAGTTTTGCTTCTTTTTACTTAATGGCAACTGTGCTCATCCAAAATTCTGCCAACAGTATTAGTATAGAAGGTTTTTCTAATTTTTATTCTTGTAATCTCCAAACAGCTCTAACAAGATGGCAGCCCCCTTGTTAAAACTTTCCAGGGAGTTTTTGTGGCATCTTAATATGCATGTTTCTAGTTATTATTTATGACCTATGTTTATAACCCACTTCACTTGTGCACAATAACTAAATTACAACACGTAAAATGCCACCAAATTTGCATAATATAAGCCTAAATAATATAGGTTTATGAATTTAACTGAAAGCCACCACATGCCCGATCAAGATCTCCCAAAAACTTCCAATAGTTAAGTTGATATTTAAATATTAAATAACAAACTTATTGTAACGACTTCATCGTATTCGCTTCGCTTATTATATATACTTACAATATAATAAGATACCTATGTGTCGACGTCACGTGTACGAATGCCCCAAATATGTATGGTCATATTGTATTGTACCTATGGAAACTTTTACCTTTGCACGTTGATTTTATTTAAAAAATTGACATTACATAAAATATAAAATTGTAATAATTGGGTAGCGCTTTTATCACTTGGCAATAACAGTGATTGGTGTAACCCTTATGTTATTAAATGCAGGGTGAAGTTATTGAGATTTTTTTTTGTGTTAAAAAGTAATTTGTTTTATAATATAATTATTATTTTTTACTTGAATAATGCATGCATATGTTTAATCATTTTGTAATCATTAATTTATCTATAAATACTTTTATTTTCTACTAGCTGTGCCCGCGGCTTCGCTCACGTGGACTACAGAATGTAGTCGATCGGGCACACGCGCGAAACATATAAACTTTCCATTTATTATATTTGTAAGATAACACTGGTTAAGCTATGACTTTTATCGGAAAAAGTACCCTATGTGTTAATCCAGGTCATAGACTACCTGTGTGCTAAATTTCATTAAGATCTGTTCAGCGGGTTTTGCGTGATTGAGTAACACATCCAAACATACACACTTTCACATTTATTATATTAGTAGGATTTAATAAGTAAACAAGCAGTTTCTACCCTAAAAAGTTTTATCTAACGTTGTTTTTTAGAATATTGTACTGTTTGTACTATTAGACATAACTTTGTTTGTACCTATGGACACGTCCAAAGACGACCAACATGCTTTAATAAAGGTTCATGTCCAGAAATGTTAACAAAATTTGACAAAACTGTATCAATGGTACGAATTACCCCATAAAATATTTATAATTTAGATGAGAGTGGATATTTTACATAGTTCATAAATTCCAAAAAGTTTGACGTTAAAATGATTAAAATTATTAAGTAAAACAATACTTCAACTATCAACAAAACAACAACTATCAACAATAGTAATTGGTGATAATATTACTATGATTGCTTGTTTAAATACTGTAGGAAACTTCATACAATCGATGATAATATATTACTTTCAAGGGCTCTTTTTGAAAACTTCTTAGCAAGTAACTAAATAATATGTTACAAAGAAGATTTATCTACATTAATTTCACGTGTTATGTTAATAATTGCAAATGATAAAAAGACTTGTTTCATTAAAAAACACTCTATTTTAAGGCTATATGACATACAACATAAAATAGTTATCATATAAATACCTTGATTGTATACAGAAACACGTTGTTCGAAACTTGTGGTAGTCTGAAATGTTCACAGGTACAGTACCTATATAGTTTTGAATATTTCGATGATCCGTTTTTTGTTATGTAGCGACATCTCTCGCCACAACTGACGCATCAACGCATCGACACAACTACGTAGCGACACATAGCGACATCTTTCGAGCCACATAAGTAGCTTCCTACTATCCTTCATCGCGCTATAGAAATTCACTCTATCGTTGAGTATATATACAAGAACCCGACTACAACAGTCGGGGCAGCTGCCCGCCAGACATAGCACCCGTCTGGCCGGAGGATCCTCCCTTTTCTATGGCGGATGAGGAACTTTACTCTCTGTTCCTCACCACCGCTAAAGTTACCTATCTTTGGTAAGTCGGGCTTATTACCAGGTCACTCAGAAATGATTGGTGAGCCGCAGGTTGAGTATAGACAATCTAAAGCCAGCCACGACAGTGCGTGTTTTACTCTACACACAACACAACGACTACTCAACATCGTTCGCTAATCATTTTTGTTATTCAAACTAAGTTGATGAACCATGTTGATATCAACAATGTTTTTTCTTCCGGTGCCGGACAAAAAACCTCTAATCATTTCTCCCCCGTGCGAATGAAGGGGAGCGGAATTCAATAATTTCAGAATAACTCTCGAAAGCGTGTGCACATTGTTTTTGATGCACCCTTTGCACAACAATATGAGGGTTTATTAATATTGTGGATTAATTTATTTTCTATGCTAAAGCGAACTTCTATTTTTAATTCAACATCAATATTAAAATTTCGAGAAAATAAATAGGGTCTTACTCAAAATCTATGTTTTCATCTCGATAACATCTGAAGTCAATTTTGAGATGATGTTTTACACGCTTATCAAGCAGAAGATGACATGTGTATATTATAAACAAAATTTATTTTGTGTAGTGAGTAGGGAAAACACGCGCAAGAGACATGGCATAATGCATGCAAAACATATAACGTGTGTAGGAAAAATAAATGAAGAGTTTCAACTTTTCGCTGATCAAATATTTAGGACAATCTAAGTAAGTTCATTAAAAACTTCTATAAGCACTACTCTGTGTTATTGCAATTTTAGTAAGTACCTACTTGTTTTATGGACTTTTTAAACAAGTATTACAAAACACGTTATTTAGGTGTGACAAACATCCTAAGCAATGTATTTTAACAACTTTTATTTTTATGTGTTTTATTATATACACTCTAGTCATGATTTTATATTTTTTTATTACGTAAATTATACTAAGCTGACAATCGTGTTACGTATCATATTTTGTTCCTTTAACCACAAAAATAAAATATTACAACCAATATTTAAACCATTTTTTTTTGTCACGGTTCTATTTGCACATGTACCGAGATCCAAGTTCGGTGTATTCGTAAAGTTAAAAAAATAATCATGTTCAAGTCAATATTTTCTATACTAACATTAAGTATAAAGACCTAAAAGTGAGTTTGGATTATAGAAAGTTATCGATTGTCGATACATACTTATCTATCGACATATGCCCCTGTTTTGGGCTTCCCTTCTTCATAGGTGAAGTTTGTGATTTTGCCTGGATAGTAAAAAAATGCATTAAATAATTAATTTTATTGTTTGCGTGATGGGTTGATAAAGTTTTTCACGTGTGGAAGAATGTTTTAAATCAATTATAGAATATTGTGAATGGTCTAATAGGTATTAACATATTAAAACACAAGGAAGTTACTTGTTACTGAAAGATGTAAAATACACGAAAACGATAGTCCGATAATACTATTAGGCTTAAGTTTAAAAGAATCAAATTGCCATGTTTATGAAGCAATAAATTACTAATTTCTTCTTGATAGCAATAAGCCGATAGTTATACACTTTTTTTTCTAAATGATGACTGAGTTTATTCAATAAATAGATTTTATAATTTCGGTCATTTTCGGTTTTATGGTTTATCGGAATGGAGTTTAGTTTTATATAATTTCCATGTAGGCAAAGAGAGCCTAACAGGTATGTCGTTCGAATCACTCAGGTTTATTTTATTTTTTCTATACTGCTTCGCTCTGCATATCCTTGCTCCACACTCTGCTTTATTGGTAGTATGAAGTAATGTGTTTACATCCAGTGTAAGCTAAGAAAGCACATAAAATAAACCTTTAAAATTATTAATTATAGTAATTAATCACAGATATAAAATCCATAATAAGAAAGAAATTAAAATACATTTATTTGCCATAACAACACTTAAAAATTATATAAAACAATAGGCAACCGGACAGTAATCTCAAAAAAATATATAATGCAGATGAAAATAATCTTCCTAATACAGTAGAATTGGGATATAACGACAATTGTTATTTATCTCTGATAACGACCTTCAAGGGACCGGCGATACTATGTCGTACTAACTGAATGACGAACAAAACGGCAGGATTATATCTTAAGTACACACTTAACCTACAAATACATATTATAAATTTGATTTTCCTATTTAGGTAAATAATTTTTTTTATAGGAATTACATATACTTTATTTAAGTTTTGTTCGGTAATAAGAACTTCGTACAGCATTGTGAATTCGTGACATCATTGTTTTCATAAGATCATCATTGTAGTTAGTCTGAACAAACACATTGAGCGTTTCTGCAGCCCCCAGAGCTTTAGACATACTCAAGGTTGGATGAATCTCCTCTGGTTCGCCATCATCGCCGTCGCAATTTTTGCTATTCGCGTCGTTGGCGATGGTATTTTCCACAATGTTTTCATCAGACGGTCCTTCACAAGTGGCGACAACATCATCGACACACGCGTATTGTTCAAAGTCCTCATTGGTTATGGGTAACTGATGTGTTGGGATTATGGATATGTGACAGTGTATTCTTTATAATGATTGAAGATTTTATTCATTGGAAGATTTTTATTTATTGAAATAGAGTTTTTGGAAGTGTGCCTTAACACCATCAAGGATCAGAGAGAACTAACTGCTTACAACTATATTTCTACAGTTGTCCTTTTTACATCGTGTAACATATGGTGTTTATGCAGTCTATACAATACTCGAATTCTACCTAGTTTTTATGACTCGTAGTTCGAGTGCTTTAAACTATCTTTCTCCGAAATAATAAAATAAAACCTTTTTCAAGGGTAAAAATGTTTCTTTCTCTTGTAGCAGAGGTCCATTAACGGGTATTCCCCGGTCGCGCTGAAGTATGAACCACTGTAACAATGCCTTATCCGCCTGCTCATGAGTAGAAGACATTGGCATTAAACAGCGGCTCGATCTTATCTTTATTTTTCTTTATTGTGGATATTGTAGAATGAGGTACGCCAAACACCTTTTCGAGGATTGCATTTCATTCACCTGCTTCTAATCGGTGTAATGTTGCACTTTTTTCTTCAATTGTAAAACACTTTCGCTTCACAGAACTCATTTTGTCGATCTTTATGAGCTTTTCATAACAGGTGACCAAACACTAACTGTAATTTACGCGTGCCGATAAGGAGAGGTGAATCGCGCGGGGCGAGGTGAAGTTGGGGCGCCGAGGTTTTGATGGCGTAGGTTTGTAAATAGTTGTGTAAACAAAACATTGCGCGTCGTATTATCCGGACGTATTATCATAAATAATGGTCGCTGTAAGCAGTTGGTCGCTTAAAACGGAGTCGCACTAAACGGTTATATTTTCTCAGTACCTAACAATGAAACCAAACTTGAGTAAACATTATAGTCGCTAAAATCAGTTAGACGTTATAAGCGAAGCGTTATATATATATATATGAATTCTACTGTAGTTTAATTATCATACAATGAATTTGTTTGTGAAATAATTTTGATTTATATTTTAAATTAATAAATTGGATCGAATATTTTGTGCTTTTCTTAATTTCAAACGAAACAACTCTTACAACGCTTTACGTCATTCGTGTGTAAGCGAACATTACCCTGACATCGGTTGTTTCCTTATAATTTTCTGTTTTTTTTTTTTTAGTTCTGACTCCACGTATAACGTCACGCGCTCTGCGGTATGGTTTGCGCGGTAATTAAAAAATGTAAACGTTGAAACGTTATCTTTAAGTACTCGTAATGCTTTGTTTAAGTGAAATTATGTTATTTCTAGCTTTATAAAATATCCATAATAATTAATAATTATTGAAAAGTTGTCAGGTTGCCCAATTTATTATACCAAAAATGTCAAAACCAGTCATTAATATTAAGGTATTTTGTAGCTAGTGGCATAAAATCCAAACAAATCATAACAGATTAAATTATTTTTATTTGTATTGGCCTCAAAATATTCATAATACATTTTACAACAAATTATTATCAATTACATTACAATACTTTCAAATGGGAAAATTCTTTGAGATATTTATAATTAGCTAAATATTTAAAATTGACAATTTTAGTGTCCTATATAGGTGTATCTATTTATGTCATGTGTTATGTACTACTAAGAACTATGGAATTATGAGAAGATTAAATAAATTTATTTATGTTTGTCAAAGTTTTAAAACAATCATGCAAGTCCAAACACATCATCCATATTTTCAATATACACAGAATTTGTTAAGTGGTGATCTAATACGAAAAATAAATAAAAGCAATCTTTCAAGTGTGTACTTAATTTTATTTGGTAACTGCAACAAAAAGGCTTATAACATTGAAGCAAAAAAGCATAAGAATTTACAGTTTTCAAGGTCCGTTGTCAATTACTACTAAACAAGTCATATTCCTGTAATTTAAGAATATTTTCTTCAAATATTAACGTACAAGTTACACAAAAATAAAAACTATTTCATATTGAATAGTAAAGAAATTTCATTTCATATTCATTAAAAAACCAGTATAAGTACTCAAAGTAAAAATTTATCAAAAAATAAAAAAGGACTATACGGAGAACAAGCTCTATGCGATGCTAAAAGCGGTGTGCGAACAAAATTACTAAATTCTACAAAAAAAAAAAAAAAACAATTGCAGATTTAAACCATGCTGTAAGTATTGGATGTAAAAATCTTACAACATGAGTGAACAAAACTTTAAAAAAGAGTGCATTACTTAAGCAAAAATGTCTGAGCAGAGCTCCGGAAGGTTTTTATAAAATTGATTTATATTAAGAAGACACAATGTAGTACTTAATCTCTGTGAAAGCTCACTATTGTTTTCTAACAAAAAAAAAACATAAATACACAATTATGAAGTTATAAATTAAATGATACAACACAGTTTCGCTCAACAGATTCTATTTTTATTCTAGAGAATGTGAAATGCACCTAAAATTTATTTAACACCACGCATATTGTACTGTTTATGCGTAAATTTTAACCGATACGCTTAACACTGCTTTTTAAGAGAGCTATTCCAACAATGTGAAATAATTAGCAAATTCAAACAAAAATATGTTCACATTCGGTACAGTTTGGAATGTCACACAAATATTAAAAATACTGATCTGTATAAGAACAAAACTTATTAAAATAACATACAATCACTAGGGTGTCGCAACATGAACCGTATAATTCATAATAAATAAGTTTTAACCAGACAACCCATATTTTAATTAATCTAACGATATTCAATATCACAACACCCTATGTAATTATAAACCGTAAACCGAAATACCGTCTCACATATTTAACCTTGTTAAAAAAAAGTATTGCACCAATAAAATTTCTCTTAGAAACATTCGTGCCTGAAAACTAATCGGCACTATAGCGCAAACGTCACTTAGGCCTACACCACACTGAATGGAAATTTCTGTCGCCGAACTTACATCGCAGTAAATCCGCAACCGAACATGGATGTAGGCTACATTCATAATTTCGCGACGGATTATAATCAGTCGGCTGTCAACCTTTATATGGGTGGACGTAAAATGGATCTTAAAGAAAGCGTAAATAATGGGACCACCTCTAATTACCCTGTAGGTATAGGGGGCAGTTTCACAAATTGTGCGTGAAACTAAAACAGTACCCACATAAGACAATCGAATATTATCGAATGGCTATTCAATCATTCGATGTACTGATTAGTTTGACGAAGGTTTACATAATCAAACAAAACACAATTTAGAATTGTTATACCTTTAAAAAAGAAACTCCAGAAGAGGTTTTTGTTAAAATACAATATACAACTAAAAGCTGGCAAACAAAAGCATACGGCCCGCTTGATGCTAAGCGTTTACCATTGCGTATGGACGCTTGTAATACGATAGGTATCACTAGCCTACTGCGCAATCGGTGCAAGTATTTAACCGTATGTGGCGTGTGGTATTAAAATACATGCAATGGCGACGGAAGATCAGTGTGCGGAGGTCGGAACAGACGCCAAGAGTGAGCGGTCTGTCAACGGAGAAACTGGTCTTTCGCTAGTATGCCAGTAAGGCCACGTTCAAACCTAACATATAGTAAAACCGCTCAAACGCGGATTCAGCCCCCAAAAAAGGTTGTGGGCACGGCCACCTGAAAATCGACCTTGTGCGAGTCGGACTACGGACTCGCTCACGATCGATACATTGCATTTCTACAAATAAATACCATCTACCTTGCCTCTCTGGTGTCGTGTCTCGGGTTTGGAGAGCTTAACGTGCAACCGACTCTCAAGGGACATCGGTTGAACTCTAACAATTACCGTTCAATCGTCGTAGCTTCAATGTTGTGCAAAATCAGGTATCGCAAACACATTATACAAAGAGCAAAGAGCATAGGCCTTCCCCAAAGATCGCTATATCGACCGGTACTGCGCTGCTTGCATCCAATGGCTTCCTGCAACTCTCACCAGATCGTCAGTCCTGCTTGTGGCGGTTCTGCCTACGCTATGACTTCTGGTACGGAGATGTCATTCGAGAACACTTTGGCATCGGCCATCCGTCTTATGAGCCAAGTGTCCTGCCCACTGCTACTTAAGTCTAGCTCCACCGGATCATCAACACCCAGCCTTTCCGCTTCCTGGAGCATCACTCTTTCATTAGTAATCATAAATATAGCTTTCGCCAGAACCGATCAATGGTTGATCAGTGTAGTCTTCGTATTGCACCGCTAGAAAGAAGCGATTGATAAGCATGGCGTGACCTTGGCGATTAGTGGCCGTTTTCAATAACATATCTGAGTTGACTATCTCCAATTAGTACATATTTGTTATAAGTTCTATTTTTTACTTAAGGCAGATATTGGATTCCCTCTTATCTATTCAAACTATAGGATATGGATATATATTATGTAGATAAGAAAAACTATCCATTGAAAGGTTATTGAATAAAAAGTAAGGACAATAGGTTACATATTTGTCTATCTTTAGTAACTGAAACAACAGATAGATAGGATATTGAAAAAGGCTATAAGTCTGGATATAGCCAAAACTTTTGATAGGGTTGGGCACTGTTGTGAACTTCTCTCCAAATTTCTGGTGTACGGTAAGAGTGTAGAATTAACGTCCTTATAGACGGATGTAATTCGTAGCTCATATCAGTAAATGCTGGAGATCCGCAAGGCTCAGTATTTTCGCCCAGTTTGTTTCTTCTGCATATCAATTATATGATGCCTTTCGTTTGTATTCATTGCTATGCAGGTGACAATACTGTTCACAGGTGTTATTACAGCGAGCTCACTAACAGTCTGAGAGAAGCCAAAGAGACGGGAAGAATTTGTCTTTGAACTTAACCAATCCGAGCACTGCATTTCTACATTGGAATCAAGTAACTGGGTTGAGTTCAATGCCAAGCAAACTTAGATGTGCAAGTTTTCTGCCAAAAATCCCCGTTTTCATCCCTTCACACTCTTTATATGGTCTCGTTAACAATGCATGACAACCTCATTATCTAGATATTCGCACCCCAACAGCTCTACCTGCTTTACAAGGTACAAGTTCAGCCTTGTATGGATTACTGTTCGCACCTTTGGGACGGATCAGCAAATACTTCCTTGGAACCCTGAACAGGTAACAGAGACAGTCTACACATCAGTCAGTACATGATGCAGACACTAAGTTCTTCGAGCAGCTTCAGCAGCGCAGGTACATTGCCTCGCTGAGCCTGTCCTATCGTCTGTATTATGGCGAGTGTTCTAAAGAGCTGTTCAATCTAATTTCCTATTCTGCGTTTCATAACAAAATCACACGCGCAGGGCTTCGGAGCCACAGCTTTACGGTAAACCTTCAACTCGGCACGAACAAAGAAATTTGCTAAGTCTTATCTCTGCTATACTGTGAAGCTGTGGAACTGTCTTCCGGCCAGCGTGTTCCCTTCTTCCTACAAAATAGAGTCCTTCAAACATAACTTGAAGCGACATTTGATCAGGCCTGCATGACAGCAACGACTGACGATGGATTGTAGATCCTACCGCGGTCGCCGATGTTATTGGATTGCACTGTGCTTTAGTATTAGGTACAGTGTAGTCACTTTTCTTACTTGTTGTTTTGTTAGTCACCAGTGTAGTGCTACGATAAAATAAAGACATCGACACAACTCACAGCGACTAGCGTGAAAATCGACTGTTATGTTTGCTTCAAGTGTGTGTATAATAAGCTACATTCAAATTTTACAAATCACGCACTGTTCAATGTTTTATTTATTTTTGTTTTGTGACTTTTGCCTATCGATATCATTTAGGATTGTGGCCATGCCGATCGTGCCCATGACGGTGGATCCGCGTTTGCAACCGCCGCGCCGACTAGACTGTAAGCAAACTGACTGTGAGCCAGTGTGACTGGAATTAGTGTGCGTTTTACACATTATGCAGTGACACAGTATAAAAATTGGCTGCCGAGAGTCAGCGACTACGCATAGCGTTATAGCATTCTATCGGTTCGGTGTAAACAAAAAGGCGAATAAGTATGACATAAAAGTAAATTTCATAACGCTCGCTCACAGTCGTCGGCCGACTATACGTTTGGTTTTTTTTTTTTTTCTGTCTGACCTTGCTGTTAGCCTTAGGGGCCCTATCCAAAAACAGAGCCGCTGCGGCTTTTACAACTTTACCGGGCTTGGGGGCGAGCGCTTAAGGCACTCAGCCGCGAAAGCGTGGGCAACCAGCGCGCAAGGGTGCCAAAGTGGCCGGACCTCGGCTTGGGCTGTTGCCGCGATTACAATGAAGTCGCGATCTGTCTAATACCCTATCCGTAAAATCGAGCTAAACTAACATATACAGATATACATGTTCCTTCCTCCTGTGAGGAACATGTGTACGTGTATTTAGTGATCTAAAATATACGTTTGGTTTGAAGGAGGCCCTTATTAGTAAGCTATACGCATTAAGATGTATTAGCGTCACGCCGCGATTGGTCGGCGACGGAATTTCCATTCAATGTGGCGTAGGCCTTACAATATGTATTATTATTTTATCTATTGTTAAAAATACACAACAGCCCAAAAATGTCCGCACTACGCGGCACTATTTAACTAAATACAATATATTATTATAATTATTATTTACTAATAAGTGAAATGTTAAAATATTCAGCTTAATATACATTCTTGGATAATTTAATCAATCTCGTATCTATTATGAGTGGTTGTAAAAACATTTTGAATATTATTTTATATAATTATTGTAACGACGACACTACCGGTTAACCACAGACTACATCCACTTATAAGGTATTTATTTAAATATTTTCTAATCGTTGCACAATGCCTCACGAGTCAACTGAGATTGTTTAATTTCACTACTATACACAAGTTTGTTTACTATAACAATTTTGTATGCAGGGCCGCCTATAAAATGTTACACGTTAATAGCACACCCACAAAATGTGTTGGTCACGTGGCTTAAATAAGATGTTATGGTGTTGTAAAAAAATAAAACAAAAGCCTATGCCAACGTTATAAAGAATTAGGATACCGGTAGGTAATATTTGAAACGGCTGACCCGATTCTGAATCTACGCCTATTATATATATATATATACGCGACTCTAAGCCAGATGTAATAGGTTAATTTTTATACCTATTAAATTGTATATTGTAATTATCGTTTATCGAAGTCGAAGCCGGTTGCTTGTGTAGATAAATCATCTTGGAGACGTTTTTGCGTTTGTAGTATAATTTTATAGTGAATGAAACTGGAATAAACCAGTTTGCGCCAGCTACCACGTGCCCGCGTACTCTAAGACACAAACGCAAAAATATCTCCAAGCTGATTTGGCTGTACTGTATACAATGACAGTTTTGTGAACATAAAAGTTTTAAAAATGTGACATCACACTAGGAAGGTGGATTAAGAATAGATTGACCTAAACAAAAAATCACTGGAAGTAGGTAGGTAGTTTATGGACGGCCCTTATTTACTAAATGCAAACATTTTAATGTATACAATAATATAATTATTTACACAAGTTAATTTCTACAAAAGGAAATAACAACAACTGCCTGCAGCTGTATCAATTTATTATGTTACCACGATTAATCAATTTTTGCTAAAGTATCAAACAGTGCCATGGTTCATGGGGACGGTGACACTATTTTACTAGATTTCATTTCACTGTATCTTGATTATCGAGTCTATCAAGAAGGCACAATCAACACAATCTAGTTTTTTTCCTATCCTCGTAAAAGGTATCTAGACCATGCAGCCAAATCAGATGTGTCATTTATATAAAAGTCGAAGTCATGTCCTGTTTTTCTTCTTCTCGTTTTTCCAGTGTCAATATTTTTAAGTCTTCGTAGTCTTTTCTCATTTTCAAAGTGAATTCAAACTCAAAATGAATCACGACTACATAGTTCAAATAGCTTCTATTATTTAGGAAAAAGTTTATTTAAAGATTATAATTTCCTTTGCAATATAAAAAAAAATATTGCGCATTTTTTACAATGCTTACCTAATTATTCCGTATAATATATATGAGGGGTTTAGTGTACACTTATAATACTGTAAAATATATAAGTATAACTTTTCTATAGTATAAGGCCAACTGCACTGCAATTATTCGTGATAACATTATCAAAATACAATCTCAGAATATCGAGACTCGGGCATTGTGTGAACGAAATATCCTATACATGACGAGCGCGGAACTCGGAAACATTGTTACTTCAATATGGAAAAAAGGTATTAAACGGCTGACATAATTTTAATATTCTAATAGAGTAATTTCAAAAGACCGAGCCTACTTAAGTTCTAGTGTCAAAATTTTATTTCGATAGAGTCATCATTAATAAATAAACTGTACAGTACAAAAAAACCTAACGCGTTGGACGATAAAAGTTTGAGCATATCGTTATGATTTATGTGTAACCAAAACGTTTATAAAAAGAGAAATAATAAATAAGAAAAACCACGTCAGTGTGTTCAGAAATGCATAGATAACTATGATTCAAATTCAAAAATATATCTTTCATCAATTATGGATAATTTCTCTTGTTAAAAATTATTCATTGGAAAGACAATGCACTTGATAATCACGCTTGGCCAGTTTACATGTAACTCCATCGAACTAAAAGTATTATTATACATACAGAAATGACACACAATTACAATAAGATTCCATATTTGTGTTGAAATTTGTAAGTGAATTAGCTCATATTACTCGATCCGCTACACACGAACATGGGGCTATGGTTAAGTCAAATTAGCTTACATAATATATTATGTATGTGGCGCCTAACACTCGCTCCCGTATATGAGTTTATTCATTCTCGGCCCGCATGCCACGAACTTCTCCTTCACGGCGTAGCTTCTCAAGTTCTTCCTTAGTGCGCTCTTCAATGGCTCGGATGTCTGCCATCGTCATGCCGTACCAATCATCCATTGAGCAGAACACTTGTCTGAAAATATTCAGTTCACACTTAAAAGAGAATCTAATAGGTTTACATACTTTTTAAATCGTAACATGAAAAAGTGATTACAATATGGCTCATGGTAAGCACAGTATAATCGAGGTTGGTTTAAAACTATATGCATGGTGGTCGCGATCCAGTCGGGCGCAGATACCTGCTACCCAGCTTGACTAATGGATACTCATCGGCTGATCCCGGAACGTGACGTGATCGAGATCTATTCAGACACAAATGTCCAGCAAACTTTTCAGTATTATCTAATAGATATGGTTCCCGTTTAAGCTTAAATTTCCATCAAAACGTTACTTATTTTGGCTATAAAGTTTTAAAATAGTTCAAAGATGTGTTTATGATATGATCACCATAAAACATACATTCAGTCAAAAAAGTATCGGGAATGAATGATTTGTTAATGGTTCCAATTATTATTTTTTGTTGTTGTTAGATTGGCACAACTGTTTTTCATTTTGGCGCGGAGTTTGAGTAGTGCATCCTTGATCTGTAATTTAGATTAAATATAGTGCTGTTTTTAGTTATCATCATATATATATATCATCATATATATATATATATATATATATATATGATGATAACTAAAAACAGCAATATAACAACACACTATAGTATATGTATTGTCATAATGGACAAAAACATTGAACAAAGAGTTCGTCTTAAATTTTGCATCGCCAATGGAATTTCGTGTTCGAAGGCACTGAAAATGTTACAGATGGCTTAAGGTGAATCGACTTTATCAAAAAGACGTGCTTATGAGTGGTACAAAGCGGTCGAGATATGCTGGAAGACTTGCTTCGCCCTGGTAGGCCATCAACGTATTCTACGAAAGTTAACATCGCGAAAGTGAAGGAAATAGTGATTGAAAATCCTCATCCAAGTTTGAGAGAGATAGTCGCTGAACTTCCTGTTTCTCAAGAGTCGATTCATATCATTTTAAATAATTACTTGGTTATGAAACATGTTGCCACTGGGCTAGTCCCAAAAGATCAGAATTTTCTCCAAAAACTCAATTCCATAAGAGTCGCTGAGGACATGTTTGAATGAGTCATTTCCGACCCAACATTCATGAAACGCATTGTTACTTGTGACGAGACGTGGGTTTACGAGTTTGACATGCAAACTAGTTAACAAGGTTCGGTGTAGTCCCATCCTACTGAACCGAAACCGAAAAAACCACACGCCAAAGTCGATCAAAAGTCAAAGTCATGTTGACTGTTTTCTTTGACTATCGCGGTGTTGTGTACACGGAAGTCTTGCCAGAAGGTCAAACGAAAAATAAAGTATATTATTTGAGCGATATGCGGCGTTTAGGAGAGCAAATTTGACCGACTTTTTTCTAAACTCAAATTACAACTTCGTGGCACTCGTTTTCATTCGGTAGAGAATCCAAGACGAGAAATTAACTCAATTCCGGCAAAAGCGTTTAAAAAAATGTTTTGATGATTGGATTATTCGTTTATCGTTTCTGAAGGAGCATACTGTGAAGGCGATAAAATAAATTTGTATAAATAACTAACATTTTGTGTATTATTAATATTTTCCCGGTACCTTTTTGACAGCGTAGTATACATGTACAATTAACAACTTCACTGTTTGTTGAACATGCACCCATAAAAGGTATAAACTACTGTAACTAGTTATGATGTAAATCGTAATAATTGGGCAGTGTTATGAAGATAGCAGCCAATCGCCGAAAATTAAAAGGGGAAGTGTGACTCAGACTATTTTAGTGTTTTCAGTTGTAGTTCAATATAATAAAGCAGTTTTCATAAATTTAACTGTACATAAAAAACAAAAATTGTGACCTACTAAACAAAATAAATTGTTAAAAATTATAATTTTGTATAAAAAACACGTCAATTGGATGTTTACTTGTAATTAAAATCACCGACAATAATTTTTATATTAGGTCCTCACATTGAAATTGGTGTTTTGTTGAAATGGCCACTTTGATCTCAAATATCTGGCGTTTGGTCAGGAATTCCAAATTCAAATTTATTTCAAATTTAGGTTTTTATATTTGTGTTTTGAATTTAATGATTCATTTCTTTTCGCACCATTTGATTTTTCTTGACATCGTTCGTGTCACAAAATGGAAAACTTAAAGTATCGCGTTTTTACGAATATGAGTTCCACCGTGGCATCAACGCTGCAGAAACATCTCGAGGGATCAATTATGTATATGGGGAAGCTACTGCTACTGTAAAAGAAAGCATGGTACGTTTTTGTTCTGGAAATTTTGACCTACGAAACAAACCCCGTGGCCGGCCGGAGACCCTAGTTAATAATGAAGAATTAAAGGTCATCGTGGTAGCTGATCCATCGCAAACTACGTCAGAGTTAGCGACAGGCTTCGGTGTGAGTGATTAAACAATTTTAGTTCACTTGAAACAAATTGGAAAAGTGATAAAGCTCGAGCAATAGTTTATTGCATGAATTGACTAAAGCACACCAACAAACACGCATTGAGTGCTGCGTTACATTACTCAACCGTCACAATAACAAGGTAATATTGAATTGTCGTATTGTTTTACTTGTGACGAAAAAATGATCCTTTACAACAATCGGAAATGCTCATTACAGTGGTTGAACCCAGGAGAACCGGCTAAATCCTGTTCCAATCGAAAGTTGACTCAGAATAAGGTACTGGTGAATGTTTGGTGGACCTCCTTAAAAGATTTTATTGATTCTGGTTCCAATATTCTTTTCAGAAATGGAATCAATCAACGAACTACCTATAA
This sequence comes from Saturnia japonica, assembly GCA_033032175.1. NCBI lineage: Eukaryota > Metazoa > Arthropoda > Insecta > Lepidoptera > Saturniidae > Saturnia > Saturnia japonica. The sequence continues at coordinate 8,439,869 of CM065324.1, read as the reverse complement.
AGTGGCGAAAGTGCATAGATAACAATGATTCGATTGATTAAATATATAATTTCAAAATATATTTTTTCTTTTTACTTTTTCCATATAAAACGCTAATTTCAATTATAAGGACCTAATAATACATACCAAAACATTTTAGAAGAACCTTTTTTCATGATTCGTTGTGAGATTATTTAATCAGATCCGTATTTATTTTTAGAATGTTTGTCTATTTTTCTATAAAAAATCGGGTCTTACAGTGACTCTGGCTACTGGATTTTGGCAGTCAACTTTTCGTATCATGAACTATCTATACTTTGTGTTCCATAATTAAATTAGAGGTATGATCATTCACAATCGAGACATACGATTATGAATGATTTACTTAATCTAGCCATTTACGTATACTCAGAGGTGAGCGATTATTAATTTTAAATATACAAAGCAATGAAATGGAAGCTATTTAAAAAGTTTGTAAATTATGACCATATGAGTTGTCTGCGTCTTCCAACAAATACTGTTGTTGGCTTTATGTAACAAATAATTGACGTTTTTGTAAGTAAATTAATTAAACCATTGTATCTTCATATCTCGTATTTATTTGAGTTATTGGACAGGTTTTTTCTTAAGAAATCTGGCACCTCTAAACAAGCAGATCTGTGTAATAATTTTTTCTACAAGAAATCCAAATTGCCTACTTTATGCATAATACCTTCCGATTTCGTACACCAATATTATATACTACAATATAACTTGTTTACACGTTTTAGGGAACTTTCTACATACATACAAGAGTCAAAATGAATTTTTGATATTTACCTGTGGAAAATAGTGAACAATCGCCGCTCAGATTTCTGAATGACATTTTCTACTTTACTCTGAAAAAAGAAATTATAAATATTTATTTTAAAAAACCTCAATATGATTCCCTGAAGATAATCCTCACATAAGACACTTATGACTACATTATTACATTATACACTTATAAAAATGAATATAAATATAACCTGAAATAGTACGAGATTGATAAACTCTATTGTTTGAGCGATCCTCATGAGAGTTAGTGGTAGATCTAAAAAAATTTTCATGGTGGTGGATTTTATACATCTCTGAACGCGATAGGTGGCCCTGCGGTCGAGTTATTGACTACTGGAACGGTAGAACAACTTCTACATATAAAATATTTGTTAAAATAAATTGAACTTATTTTACAATACATAATTTATTATTGATATTTCCAAAACCATTTGATAAATCACCATGAAAGTTGGTAGATCTATGTGTTGCTTCAAAGATACATTTTTATGCTATCTCTGAATTGAATGGGTGACCTGGCCTTATGGTCGAGATAATTACACACTTTTTTCATAATATTATGGGGAAACAATTTTACACAAGTAAACTAAGCAGACACAAACTGACAATTGATACCCGTTACACAAAAGTTAGTCATGGGCGGGATTCGAACCTGCGATCTCTTGGCTCAATAGTAGGGCTTACTATCACTGCACCATAAGGCCTATATTTTATATACTTTAAGTAGCAATTAAATCAGTATTTTTGTAAAAATTATGATTTTATATATGGCTCTACTCTCTATACCAGGAGTCTTTAAAATACGACCCGCGGGCCAACACCGGCTCGCGAGGACCACCAATCTGCCCTTAGATAGTGGGCGTGACGTGCCTGGTATCTGAACTACCCGACGCCACTACAACTACAACGGCATACAGACATACTTCATAATTATATTTACTCCAATTTTCAAAACTGTAATGGAATGTTAATCTGATGAGCTATCTATTTCTTAGCTCTTTGGTGGGCAATCAGTCTGGTTCTTACCCTAAAAAGTTTGGAAACTCCTGCTCTATACTAATATTATAAAGAGACTAGTTGATACCCAATAGTTTTTGTGTGAGGTGCGCACAACGGCTAACCTCGAATATTTTTTTTTTACATAGATAAAGTTTCTGAGTTTGTATGTTAGGGGTAATATCTGGAACTACTGAAATAAAATCTATTGATCCACAAGCTGAGCTATCCCAGAGTGATATTGGCAATGTTTTATTCTTTTGCTTAAGTTACTACAATCAGCGCGAACGAAGCTGTAAAAAAATTTGAATATAATCTTTATCAACGCTCTTAGTGAGTATTTGTCCATACCTGAAGACCGAACCACTTGAACTCAGCGGTGACCAGCTTGTAGCAGGTCATGACTGGTTTCACTTCGTTCTTCCAATTGGGCCCGACGAGCGGCCCGCGGCCAGTCTTCACGGACTTGAACTTGGTGGGGTCGGTCTCCGGTTTGTAATCGGCAGATGGGAGCGGATCGTTCGCGATGTCTATGTTAACTACTTCGCGAGTTTTTAGTTTCTCCGGCGGTAACTCGTGCACCTGCAAGTATAAACCACTGACAGAGATTGTCATAATATTGCAATGTAAACAATACGAACCTAAAATATTAACAAAGCTGTTGTTAAACCAAAATTATCAAGTTATAAATTATCTAAACGCATCAATACATAAACCTATCATTAATTGGTATCCTGGAAATAAAAGAATAGGTACACCAAAACAATAATAAGGTAAATCAAATGAACTTATGATGAATAATATAAAGTAGATATTAAATAAGATTATCTTCCAGATAAATAATATAACACTCTGCATGATAAAATTTATGAAAGTTGGTGTTTTTACAATGATGTAATTTGTCGTGATAACTATTATCGTTATTGACACTTGTCATAGTTATTTGACTAAGTAATCGGTTTTAATATTGACCCTCAATATTCTTGTACTGGTAGAAACGGCATCGGTAAAAATAAAAAAGTAGATATAGTCAGTATAATTCAATGAGATGTAAACATTATCTCACTACATAGTCGTCTATTACCTCTTGTCAGGTTTATCCGAACCGTAATTACTTATTTATTATCATTAATATCATCTATCTAATTATAGTACATTGTGTCTTGAGAGTGGTAAAAAAGGAATTACGAACGAGAGTCTATTAGAAACCCGAAGTCGAAGACGGAGGGTTTTAATGACTCGATATTCATAATTCCTGTATCGCCCGTATAACTGTAACCTACAATGTTTTTATTAGCGGTGGGCGATTACGAGATATACTAAAGTAATTATTCGATTATGAAGATATCTCGAGATATTTCAATTATAACAATTAGTAATTACTAATATTATTCGATGACGAGTGATCAATCATAATCAAAGTACCATTAGTAATTACTAATATTAGTAGTTCGATGATGAGTAATTATTACGACCGAACGAGGATTTTTTAGGCAATTGTTATATGTGTTCTTGTACACAACTTTGTTTACGACTGCGCGACCTTTTTTAGCTTTTCCACTCTCGTCCATCTCTGAGTAGAGGCGAGCGATGTAATGGAAATACCTAGGTTACAAAACGACCGAAGGACCTTTTTTTAGCTTTCCACTTTCACCCACCTCTGGGTATTACATCATACACTCCATTGTGAAAGATCATTCATATTCGATATTCGATTATGAATTATCACTCCATAATTCAATTATCTCGATTATGTAAATCATTAATAATCGAATATCTTGATTATCTAAATCATTCATAATCGCCCACCTCTAATTTTTATCACATTTTCAAGTACATAATTAAATAAAATGACGCAAAAATAATGTAAGTAAACTTATTTATTAAAATTTTCATACAACTCTTAATCTATATCTATTATTTATAGATATAAATAAAAATGAAATTCATTAATAAAACAAACCCTTAAACCCGATGTATAAACTCAAACGATACCCTGGACAAAATCGTGAAAGCACCATCTTTTATCAATATAAAAAGTAGCCACGAAAATATTTGATTTATTGATGTCAACTAATCTATAATATCTATACAATTAATAAAATTGAAGTGTCCGATTGTAATATCAAAGCAACAGCTTTTTTCTAAATGCATTTGAAAGTATATACGATACATATAAAAAATAATTGTCTGTCTGTCTGTTTGTTTCCTGGTAATCTCCGAAACGGTTGGACCGATTTTGACAGGACTTTTACTGGAAGATAGCTGATGATATAGGGAGTAACTTCGGATACTTTTATTTTAGAAAAAGAATTAAGGTTCTAAGCAAATAAAACTAAACTGGTCACGGTGAATCAATTCTAGTGCTTAAATGGCTTACGCTTAATAAACTATTATAAAATTAATGTACTACATAATTGTAGACATTAAAAAGACCCACAATAAAGTCAGGGATAGTATATGTCTATCTTCTAAGGAACACTCACAATAAGCATTTTTGTCTTTAAAAAAATCGCGAGCGCGGTAGCAAGATTGGCGCGTGTACCCGATCGACGGCATTCTGCAGTCCACATGAGTGAAGCCGCGGGCACATCAAGTTATAAATATGAGTACAAATAATATTACGAGACGAAAATAATTACTGCGTAATAAACGCGTGCGGAACTGCGGGGCACCAATAGTAATTACTTTGTAACTTATCATTTGATCCTAATAATAAAGTATTTTATTATGCATTATACTACACGGAATTACTAACTTTATCGTTAATCATTATCATCATATATGATTAGTTTGAATGTAACAAAAAAAACCGCGTCTACATTGTTACTGTCGCGTAAAGCTGACATCATAATTACTTTCTTTTATTCAGATCCGTTATATAGATACTGATAAATTTGAATGTATATTTGTATCAAGAACTGTTGAGATATTCCAAGGTCTTGGCGTAAGCAGTGGCGTTGCTAGGCGACTGACGAGGCGTCCCGCTTCGAGTGCCACCTGTTTTTAGATGACACTCGACCCTAAAGAATGAAAATCTATTCATACTATATCACAATGTTTTGCAAAACTAGGGAGTCCTAGGTTTTTTTGAATATTATATTAAAATAACTGAATAATTTTTAAACTAGCATAAAGGGCGACTACCGTAGCTTATGGTCGTTTCCATAGGTATCAATCACACTAACGCGTTGCCGACTTTGAACCCTCCTACCCCAAGGAGCTTTGGAACCCTACTCACCACAGGAATACAACAGAAGGTTATTTGGCTGCGATATTCTGTAGGATGGAGGTATTTCACTATCCCAAAAAGACAGTAATCTAAAATGAATAAAAGACCTAAAATAGAAAGTTCTTTGACCTAAATGTAAATGTAGCCTTAAAAAAGGTCGGACAGCTGAAAGGCCATATTTTATTTATTCTCTATAGCAGCCCCCAGAAGAACGATTACCCGCTCCAGTGCCACCTGTGCTAGCTACGCCACTCTGCTAGTGTAAAACAGTAAATAGCGCAGGTCTTGAGTAGTAGTAATTAATTACTTGAAATTTATAAAAAGGCCGGCTACCCCTAATAGATAAAATTCTTCAAAGAGATTTTACACTTTCCTCTTGATTACGATCGTGACATTATCACAACATAGATAACCTCGCACGTTTCTTGTCGTGTAGGTACCAATGACCAATGGCTATTTGAAGTTATTACAATTCTCTGTTACTTGGTGACCACGATTTCCATCTAGTACAAGTACAGTCATCCATATATTAATGATTCATATGCCAAATCGATTAACTCCACTTTTGATTTTTATTAAATTTTAATGTCAAACACCTTATTGACTCCGAAGTTCGAACTTGTATTATAAATATTGTATTCAAAAATAATTTATCTGATAATGTAATACAGTTTACACCGTTTATTTTAATTTATAATTTAAAAGCAATGAATATAAAACAATTTCTCAACTGTTTAATTTATGGAGTTAATCAATTCAATATGTAGGGATGTCAAATCTTTGTCACTGACGTGTGTCATAGGAGAGAAAACGTGAAAGGACGTAATTCAAGCAGATAATTTGAATATTAACGTACTCGTGACGACTTACAGTTTCCTCTCTTTTTTATTGACGTCACATTCATTCGCCAAGGGATAACCTACTAATTTGATTATATAAAGTGTTATAACAATATTATGGTAACACGTTAACAAATATTTTTTGACGCCCTTGAATTCTATATGTTTTTATATCTCAAGCGTCGAATTATCGTACATCTTAGAGAACTGAAACTTTTCTATGATAACTCAAAAATTAAATTTAAACCGATCCAAGTACATAATGACTTTAGCGTAGATAACTGATTGTAATCCATAAACACCAGAACACATAGGTTTGCTGTTATGAACAATTTTATATTCTCGAGAGAAACTTGCTGAAAATGCTATAGGTACCTACCTAAATTAATATATTATGTACCTACTTTATTTATGAAGGTTATTTATATATTTCTTATAACGATAATTATTTAAGTTTTTTATTGATTCTTTACTCTAATCGCATAGTATACATATTCTAAAATGTGATAATATAACCCTTAGTTTTTCGAAAAGCTTTTGAAGAAATTAAATGCAAGTGGGCTCTTCGCAATTGCGTAAGAAAACAAATGAAAAATTTAAAGTAATAAAATGTGCCAACCCACAAAAGCGAGTATATGACAGTTTCGGGTGCAACCTCCCCCCTCTGGCGCCGCACTATTGCTCTGTTTAAACATTTTCTGTATTTAAAGTAGTTAGGTAAAGTGACAGCACGAACTCCCGACACCCGCCACGTCCACCCTCTAGCGGCAACCCAAGCCTAGGTCCGTTCCTCGGTGTGAAGCCCTCGGGTCATGCAGCCGCCCACGCCAAACAAGTTACACTAAACGTGCAACACTTAGCTATCCACATATGTTACATACGTGCATAGCTCACAGGTACATAGGTTCTGTAAGGAACCTTATTTTTTCTTTTTTTTTCGTTAGCTAGGCTTGCGCTAGTTAGTGTAGAAAAACTTTTCCGATCACTAAATACACATACACATGTTTCCTTCCTTCTCCCAAGAGGAAGGGAACATGTCTATGCGTATATATATTAGTTAGCTCGAATTCGTAGGAGTAGGGAATTAGCCAGATCGCGACCTATTCGCATGCGCGACGACCGCCCGAGCCGAGGTTCGGGCATTCAGGCACCCTCTTGCGAGTCGTCCTAAACTTTTGCGGCTGAGTGCCCTCTGCGCTCGCCCCCAAGTTCGGTGAAGCTGTAAAAGCCGCAGCGGCTTCAGGGCTCCTAAGGCTAATATAGTATAGTCACTCTTAAAAAAAATATGACAGCACTATCCGTGATGTATTTAGTACAATCCAAAATCAATGTCGACCACCGAGACATCGGCAATCAATCATCGGTTGCCGCTGTCATGCCGTCCTGCATAAATATTTCTTCACAGTACGCTTGAAGGACCACATGTCGTAAGAAGGAAGGAACACACTGGCGGAGGGACGATTCCACAATTTCACGGTACGGTAAAGATAAGATATTGAGAACTTTTTAATTCGTATTGAAACGGAGGTTACCGTAAAACTGTGGCTCCGAAGCACAGCGGCATAGAAAAGGGAGGAATTAGACGTATCCGTTTTGACAAACTGTTTAATTCTTAGACTGTGGCACTATACAGTTGACATTTGATATTCAATAAACGATATCTTCAATATTTTTATCGAATAGCCGTTTAAGCCTCTCCTATTATAGTGCGGCACGGCACGGCACGGCATGGCACGGCAGTACATTGGGTACTTTATGCAACTAAAGATAATGTCTTTATCAAAAAGTTGTTCCTGTATCTAATAAGTGCTATTATAAAAGTGAAATGTCCTTATATTATTGTTTGATATCAAGTTTATCTTGTTATTATCGACCAAGAAGTGTACAAATCCACTTCCTAGAAATATCAGATATAAATTATAATAATCAATCTAATGATAGTTTTTTTTTGCTCAACTGAATCAACATCATACATTTGTGAAAAATTAGTAGCTTTTGTTTTAATTGAAATGTATAAAAAGGTACGCGGCACGGATGTATTGAAATATTGTATATTATATAAAAATAAGCAATTTATTAAATCTTAGTTGTAAAAACGCACAGATTCATTTTTCTCAAATCTGTGGATATTTATATTTCTTTTTTTTTCAGACTCTACTGTACTGATCATCAGATGCAGTGTAGTTAAACATCGTATTAAAGTGAAAGCAAATAAATATATAAATACATTTAATTATTTAAAGAGAATGGTTACCCATGAATTTGATTAAAATCTCATCAATTCATACATAGGATATTGAACATATTGAATTAATTAACCAGTATCACGGTCAATCATAATAATATGACAAGCAAAGCGAGGACAACGAATAATTGATGGATACTGCCTGCTTAATGCAACATGACAATGGTTTTCATTTATATTCCGTGTACTTACATTGTACTGGTCGCCGGCGTCTGGAACATGGAGCGATTCTATGCAGATGACAAAATTGTCTTTCATGTATCCGGGATTCTGAAAAGAATAGATTTGTTTAGTCTAGTGTGGAGGTAACCGTTTGTTAATTAAATTCATTCTAATTGGGTTAAGTCTCTCTTAAATATAAGCTGTAATTTGGCAGGTTATAAATTTGATTTGTTTTCAACCCCCAACAGAAAGTACTCGAAGATAGTCAAAAAGCATGATTTCATAGAATATGTAGGAAATAAAGTCGAGTTTGTTTTAAAGATGTGCAGTTTAAATAAAATTAAAAGTAGAAAATTTTACTAACAAGTTAAAAGATGATACATACATTCACTAGAGAAGAATTGCAAAGTCGCTTGCAAACATTACTGGTAAGTAGTCTGGTGAGAAAAAGAATGATTCTCATATTTTGGATCATAAACCAGATCATAATGTTATATGGGTATATAAATTGTATCTACGAAAACCTATGTCCACGGAAAAAGCAAAAAAAGCTATTAACATACCGTGAGCACAGTCCGGCAGTAAGGGTAAGCGTTCCATGCTTCTTCGTGCACTTCAAGAGAGCCCTTTGGCGCTAGCAACCTTATAAATGCGGGGACCTTTGACGCCAAATGGTAGATCTTGTAAGTATACTGGCCCGATGAGTATTTTCCACCTAAATAAATGACAATATGATTAGTAAAATAACCATAATATAGAACTTGTCAGATTTCAATTACAAATAAATAAATAAAATATAAGTTTAATATATAAGAAATCCAGGTTAACCAATCAGTGTATATCCACTCTCTAGAACCTAGATGCTTTTATATCGTTCTTAGAGTATCTCTAAGTAAAAATCTATTAAACGATATTTTTTATCATTCACCTTTGTTCGTGAATTTTAAATATGCATTAATTTCACTGTTTTATCTCGATATATCGGGATCGCTGATTATTTATCAACCGTTATTTTCGTCGAAGGCAAGAAGCCGCACGTGGTGCTAGTTACAACAATTCCGCCTCTCCTACGCGTTGTATTGTTTCGCGGCTACTTAAAATTTTGATTAAATATTATTTTTGTATTAATACTCCTATGGAAATTTAATATAAAATACCTATTAATCATTAAGAAAGATTATCACCAGTTTTGTGCATAATAGAAATATATACAATCAACTAAAAAACTACACCCTCCGAGGAGGTTACATACTTCATTATTTATTTTATTTATGTATTACTAAATTTTCGATAGCAATAACGCTAATTATTCAGTACAATAATCGGTATAATCTCACCAAAATCATAAATCGATTTACGTCCGGCAAAATCACGTAACTTTTTTTTCTGACTAACTATACTGTTAGCCTTAGGAGCCCTAAAGCCGCTGCGGCTTTTACAGCTTCACCGGACTTGGGGGCGAGCGCAGAGGGCACTCAGCCGCGAAAGTTATAAGGACGACTCGCACGAGGGTGCCAAAGTGGCCGGACCTCGGCTCGGGCGGTCGTCGCGTACGCAAATAAGTCGCGAACTAACTGAATCCCTACTCCTACGAATTCGAGCTAACTAATATATACGCATAGACATGTTCCCTTCCTCCTGGGAGGAAGAAAGGAAACATGCGTATGTGTATTTAGTGATCGGAAAAGTTTTTTTACACTATCTAGCGCAAGCCTAACGAAAAAAAAAAGAAAAAATGTGGTCCCTCACAGAACCTATGTACCTATGTGATGTGCACGTGTGTGTGTTCATATGTGTGTAATGTTGTATGTAGGTAACTAAGTGATGCACGTATAGTGTCACTTGTATCGCGCGGGCGGTTGCCTGACCCAAGGGCTTCACGCCGAGAAAACGGACCTAGGCTTGGGTCACCCGCTGAAGAGGGTGAACGTATGGAGTGTGCGGGAGCGAATTTGACCGCCCGTCCTCTGCGGAGAGAACGGTGGTTACGCGGGCGTGGGCGCTGTCACGCTCTGTTTGGAGAGACGAATCGAAAGAGTTTTTTGTGTATCTACGGTTGATAAAAAATTTTCGCGGCCGGCGTTTATGCCGGGTAGTCGTTGGTTTCGCTGTCGAGAAGGTGCAACGTCTCAACAAGGCGGGGGAAGGCGCATACGGTCTTGACGAGACCGTAACGCTCTATATGGTCATTGTAATCAATGACCTCTTGGATACCGTGCTCACGAAGGAGCAGGATCATAAGGTCGTTGCTCGCAACGTGAGAGGGAGCGCGGGGCGTGGAATTATCCATCGCCATACGAGGCTGTGGATGTGGGCGACGGGGCCCCCATGCGTTCGGAGCCGAACGCACGGGTTGTGATTGACCGCGAGGTGCGGGAGGGCTGGCGGCGGCCGGGGTATGGCGAGGTACTGGCAGAGCGGGAAATTCTTCTGGTGCCAGCAGGGGTTGCGCTCGGAGGGCTGAGGCGGGAGGCGCCACCCGGGGGGCCGCCTGCCTCTGGTGCCGAGGCCGCGTAGTGCGCGGAGCTTTGGGGCATCCGCGATAATTCGCAGGGTGCCCCTCGTCATCGCACACTACTCAGCTCGGGGGGGTGGTGGAGTCACGCTCGCGCGTGCACTCCCTAGTAGGGTGGTCAGGGGCCTTAACGCCTCTGACGGCTTTTATAGCTCTTCACCGTGACTTGGGGGCGAGCGCTTAAGGCACTCAGCCGCGAAAGTAAAGGCAACTCGCTCAACGTTGCCAAAGTGGCCGAACCTCGGCTTGGGCGGTTGCCACGATCTGGCTAATTCCCTATTCGTAAATTCGAGCTAACTATTTTATACACATAAACATGTTCCCCGCCTCCTGGGAGGAAGGAAGGAAACATGTGTATGTAGATTTAGAGATCTGAAAGTATTTCTACACTAACCCTATATCCCTTTATAAATAACTAGCGACCTGCTCTAGCTTCGCGAAGGTGTAATTTACGAAGTGTTGACATTTATGTTTAAAATAGCATGTTCGATGAATTTTGAGTTTAATGCTTTAGTCCCATAAATTCAGTTACGAAAAGTGTGCTTAGCTCGCGACGCATAATTCATAGACGACAGGTAGGCCGCGCCGCGGGTGGCAACAGTGGTTTTAAATGCCGGTCAACTGAATCCAATTTTGAATCCGTGATAACTTCTATGGTATTAATTTAAATGATATAATGTACAGGATAATTTAAATTTACATTAAATGGCCAAGTTAACTAAACTTAATAATCTGGATAAGAACTAATACTGAATTAATGAAAATAGCTTTGGAAATAACCAGATATTTTTATTTATTATGTTGAAGATAAAAATAGTTAGGAGATAGATATATGCCATCGCGGACTTTTCTTTAGCCTTTTTTAAAACTAAAATTATTTCCGTAAGTAGTAAGCCATGTAACCGCCCGAAAATCATTTTTGTACATTGGATTTTGTGTATTATACAAAAACTTAATTAGAATGCATTACGTAAGAAATTTTCTAAACGGTAGTGAAAACCGTATAAAAATCTGTTGCGTGGTTTAGAAGAAGTTAGCGGACAACTGGACAGACGCAGTTAGCGACTTTACTGTATACTATGTATTGATATGGCTATTTTCTCCTATAAATACTTCCCCGGTTTCAACTCAGGTTAAGGCTATTGCATCTAAGAGGCGACCTTGTGCTAGTTGCCACCTAACTAGCAAGCCGAGAGGCTTCTAGCGGTCGTACTTACAGCTGGAAGAGATTTTTAATGAAAGCTATTTCATCAACTTTAAAAATTACCCTAAACACCTATGATATCATATCATTTCATTGTGTAACTTTAAATGTAATAAAACAAGTGTACCTATTTCCACTGTTTCTAGCAATATCGTGACTACCTAAATTTATGGCGAAAATTTTTTAAGCTCCCACTTTTCACAGATCTGTCCAGCATATAAATAGTGTTTTTCGAAAATTTTTGTTACAAAATTTGTAACCCTGCTTAACAAGACCCTAAAGTAGGATTTTTATTTTGAGTAATAGATACACACAAGGAATAAGTCAAAGGACCTATGTAACTATTTATACCTATGTAGTAATGCCAATGAGTTGAATTTACTTGAATTTCAGTTATGAAGAAAAAACTTATGAAATTTCTAAATCACGCATATAATTTTAAAATCACTATTTCTAGGATTAGCAATAAATTTAGAGTTCACTTGTTACAAGATAACCTAATAAGAAAAACTCAACTGTACTCGCTAATTGAACGAAGTCCCATATTATCTTGAAATGTTTAAAGTACCACAATTTATGTAACACAACTTCATAGAAATGTAATACACTAACTATCTATAATCTAATCAGTCATTTAGAATAAACACGCAAACAAATAGGGTGAAGTGAATTACTTCATACATAACTGACATAAATGACTATTGATCAACGTCACTTGAAATCTGAATATTGTTTGAAAGGATGTACTTCTTTCTATTGACTACTTAGGCTACTTCATGATGAAGTGTCGTGCTGTGGTTCCTCTCATAGTGAAGATACTTGCAAGTTGTCTGTAACAGTTAAACTTAAAAGGACACAGCATTACGCTTTATTATTTAACTAAACAGTAAAGATAATATATTATTGAAAAATGAAGTTAAAAATCAAACTTAAAACTACCTCGAAATTAAGATAAATTATTCACGATTAACTTTTTCATTTAGCTGCATTATATACAAATATCTAAAAGACAAAAGATGAGTTATATTGCATTTCACGATTTATCTTATTCTGGAATATATTATGATAATTAATATTAAAAAAACTGATTTACCACATAATTATTTAGGGATACAGATGACAATGAGAATTTTCTTCTACTTCGATAAAAATTTTATAGCCTCTCCATAAATCCATTCTCAGCGGATATCTGGGTCACTCGACTAAACTAGTGCAAGGATAGCCATAAACCCCACGAAGAGCGCAGCGGTGCTCTTCGACAAAACCGCCACACAGATACCGCAAAAACTCAAGGACAATCCCCTTGAACTCTTCGGTAATCCGATCCCCTGGGAAAAGGCGACCAAATATCTAGGTGTAACCCTAGACAGTAGACTCTCCTTTATACGCCACATCAATCTGGTTAGGAAAAGGGCCTCCTGGACCCTCGCCCGACTGCATCCTCTGTTATGCGCTGCAAGCAAAATGTCCACGAGACACAAGCTTACGCTCTACAAGATGTGTATCCGTCCGATCATGACATATAGCTGCGTTGCGTTCGCACATATGCCAAGTTATAACTGGGAACGCTTACAAGCTATCCAGAACAAATTTCTTCACCGCCTTACCGGTGCCCCCTGGTTTGTTCGTATGGAGGATCTCCATAGAGATATGGACCTTCCCTCGATACATGCATACGCCAAACACCTTTCTCGCTCGTATTTCGACACCGCGTCGAACCACGCGAACCCCTTAATAAAAGCGGCAGCTTCTTATGTTCCCGACCCCAACGCCTGCCGGAGAAAACGCCGGCCGCGTAATATATTCACTGACCCGCCCGACCAAACCGAAAAAGCTAACGCGTTCTACGCCGACACCGTCTCTCCAAACAGAGCGTGCCACCGCCCACGCCCGCGTAACCACCGTTCTCTCCGCAGAGGACGGGCGGTCAACTTCGCTCCCGCACACCCGTCACGTCCACCCTCTCTAGCGGCAACCCAAGCCTAGGTCCGTTCCTCGGTGTGAAGCCCTTGGGTCAGGCAGCCGCCCGCGCGATACAAAGTGACACTATACGTGCAACACTTAGTTACCCACACACAACATTACACACGTATGAACACACACACGTGCACACCACACAGGTACATAGGTTCTGTAAGGGACCTTTTTTTTTTTTCTTTTTTTGCGCTAGTTAGACTATTGCGCTAGTTAGTGTAGAAAAACCATTCCGATCATTAAATACACATACGCATGGTCCACTCCTTCCTCCCAGGAGGAGGGGAACGTGCATATGAGTATATATTAGTTAGCTCGAATTCTCCTAAGATTAGGGAATTAGTTAGATCGCGACTTTTTCGCATTCGCGACGACCGCCCGAGCCGAGGTTCGGCCACTCTGGCACCCTCGTGCGGGTCGTCACAAACTTTCGCGGCTGAGTGCCCTAAGCGCTCGCCCCCAAGTCCGGTGAAGCTGTAAAAGCCGCAGCGGCTCTGTTTGACGATAGGGCCCCTAAGGCTAACAGTGTAGTCAGTTCTAAAAAAAAAAAAAAAAAAAAAAAAAAAAAAAAAAAAAAAAAAAAAAAAAACTAGTGCAAAATTTTATAATCTTAAACGCAGCTGCATGACTTTTGCGTAGATAGTTGAATTAGTCTAGGCTTACTTGAAATGTCATAATCACTTACGTAGTTTAGCAAAAGTAACTTGAGACAAGTCAGCCCACTTTTATTTTATGTGGTTATCAGCTATCGATATAAACAAAAATAAAAACTTGCTTCGTGGAATTGTGGAATATATTTAAAAAAAAAACATACTTTGAAATTTATGTAATTATTAATTACAAAAAACTACAAATAAAGTGGAACACTTCCAATTTTGAGGTACCATATAACACTGCAAGTCTGTGACAAGGCAAACTTGTTTCATGTTTCACAAATAAGTTAATTATATAATAATGTCAGTGAAGATCCTGATTGGCTAATAAATGGAAAGGCGATCGGATTCAGACAAAAACCGTTGCGAAGATTTTGTCAAATGAATGCAATTGAGTTTATACGCAACAGTTACAGTACAATCCAAGAATAGTAATGAAGACAATGACTGAACCTTCATTATGCCGATACAACAACAAAAAAAACTTGCTTATTTCGTCACCGATAATGAGTTTTTCGTTTGGTGAGTTGTTTACGAACCCAAGGCCCGCTTTATGACCTTACAGTATATACCGTATTAGCAAAAAGCATTAAAAAATCTGTAGATAAAACTATAGATCACTAATCGCTATATGTGTATGCATCTCTGCATATCAGTATAATTAACACCAAAACTAGGTTTATCGCGTACCGCTTGCACAGATGCGTAGGCTGGTACAAACTACACTTGAACTGGAATATAAGAAACAATGATTTATTTTTAGAAGTAATTGGGTAACACACCTTGGCGATTCTTTACTTGTGAGAAAACGTGTGTTAAGAAGACAAGCAACTCTGCCGAAATTAAAAGATGACATTATACATGTGTATTTTTTCATAATGTCAAATAATAATAGAATCAAGTATAGCATTAACCAGTTTGTTAAATACATTTATAAACTTAGCAAAAAAAGTACTTAGAAAAAATACTGAGGAAAAGTTCGTATTTAATTATCACATTACGAGGTACGAGTTTATTGGTGACTAGCTGTGCTCGTGGCTTCGCTCACGTGGACTACAGAATGCCCGCGCGAATCTCCTCCCAAGCTCCCGGTTATTTTAAAGACAAAATTGCTACTTGTGCGTGTTCCTTAGAAAATAGATGTATATTCTCCCGGACTTTTTTGTAGGTCTTTTTAATGCCTATAATTATGTGGTACATTAATTTGCTATATCTCTTAGAGTTTACTCAGCATAAGCCATTTAAGCGCCCGAATTGATTCACCATGACCAGTTTTTTTATTTGTGCGCTACCCTAATTCTTTTTCTAAAATAAAAGTAGTCTATGTTACTTCCTATAAAATCAGCTATCTACCAGTGAAAGTTCCGTCAAAATCGGATCCAACGTTTCGGAGATTATCCGGAACAAACAGACAGACAGATAAATTTTTTTTTAATAAGCTTTTTGTTATAGTTATCGTTTAAACTTTCATATGCATTTAGTAAAAAACTGTTATTTTGACATTACAAACAGACATTTCAATTTTATTAATTATATAGATATAGATTTCAAAGGAAAATCTTCAGTTGTATGTTTTCCCACTAGATAATTTACGAAAACATTTTTTATATCTGATTTTCTGACGACATATTTTTTTCCCCCGTAAGAAATTTCCGCGACCAATCCTTCGCCGTAATTCGACTGTGTAATTCGCTTCCTATCAACCTCCAACTAGCCAACTCTCGGGATTCCTTCAAGTATACGCTACGTAGGTTTTACTTGGAGCAATAGAATAAGTATGTATTAGGCAATATGCTAGAATTTTTTTTTACCAAGTATTATGCACACCTTTCATATACCTTTCTCTTGCTCTCCTGGAAGACGGGTAGAGAATGCTTTTTAGTATTAAATCCACCATTTGTCCTTTTTTGTGTAATAAAGAATAATAATAATAATTCTGTATGTTTGGACTGGCATCGCTAAAAATCCAAGGCAGTTGATAATTCGGAATTTTTTCAAATTCTATCGAATTTGACCACTTTTTTCGTCTATGTATATGTTAGGATTTGAAAAGCTGCACAAGAGAGTAATAATCTTACTTTTTTCCTTTGTATATGCTTAATGATCTACGTTGATGCCAATTTTCAAGTTTCTGAGTCATCTAGAAGTGGTCTAGGTTTTTGAAAAGTAAATGATTTAAGATGATAATTTTTAGATCCTAATAATAACTGAAAAACTATAATAGGCTTATTTGTGAAATTTAGAATTCTAGGTATTCAAGAGAGGTTTACAGAACATTCACAAAATTAATATCATTACCTAACTAATGCGACAAGGACGGCAATGCTCTGAAAGCAACTAGTTAATAAATTAGATTATCTGCAATAACCTATTCAAGTATCAATTGACCTTCAAGAAATCTTTAATATTATTTTTACATCTTCATTATTTCACGTTACTGTGACAAAACTTGTAAAAATATAAGTGAAGCATGTGTTATGAACGTATTAACCACATCACACTTGAACAAACATCACAATGACTGTAAACTGGCAAAACTGACGTCATAGTATATTCTTAACGTAAATTATGCCACTTTTGTGACTTAGGATAACACAAAAATAATATATTAGGTCCTCACATATGAAATTAGCGTTTTGTCGTACTGACCACTTTGATCTAAAATATCTCCTCTTTGGTTAAGAATTCCAAATTCAAATTTACAAATTCATTTAGCTGGTACATTTGAGTTTTGAAAAAGTCATTCATTTGTTTTTTCCTCATTGGCACCAGTGCTGCAGAAACAGCTCGAAGGATTAATGATGTGTACGGCGCTGGTGTCGCAAAAGAAATCACGTACGCGTTTGGTTTCAACGTTTTCGTTCTGGAAATTTTGACCTTCAGAACGAAACCCATGGACGGCCGGAGACCATAGTGGAAAATGAAGATTTAAAGGCTATTGTGGCAGCGGATCCATCACAAAGCACTTCAGAGATAGCTGCAGGCTTCGGGTTAAGTGATAAAAGTGTATTAATCCACTTGAAGCAAATCGGGAAAGTAAAAAACTTGAACGATGGGTACCTCATGAATTGAGTGAATCGAACTTGCAAACACGCGTCGGCTGCTGTGTTACTTTGCTCAACCGACACAATAATGAAGGGATTTGAAATCGAATCATTACTTGTGATGAAAAGTGGATACAGTACGATAATCGAAAGCGCTCGTCGCAATGGCTGAACCCTGGAAACCCAGCCAAATCCTGCCCTAAACGAAAATTGACTTAGAAAAACTTACTTGTGAGTGTTTAGTGGACTAGCGCCGGTGTCGTTCACTACAGCTTTCAAAAAAGTGGCCAAATAATTACGGCAGATATCTATTGTCAGCAACTGCAAACCATGAAGGAAGAACTAGCTGCTAAACAACCGAGATTGGTCAATCGCTCTAGGCCACTGACCGAGAATTCGATTCCGTTCACATATGCGGCGTCTATGTTGTCGCAGTTTGGGGAGCTCTGGGGAGCAGCTATCGAAGGCGAGTGGGAGGCCCGGGCCTCTTTCAAGGGTGGCAATTGGGAGTATTCTATTTTTAAACATCTAGCTAACTTCCAGTATGCGAGATAGGACGGTTTGAGACCCTCTACGAGGTTATCCCAACTGTGACATCTGTATTATGATATACGAGCTCTAAATTCTCTTTGTAATGCGCGTAACCGTACGCAGTTGTCCCTAGACGGGAATGACTCGTGTGCGCGTATCGCGGCGTTCTTTCCGGTCTTCACCAGGTACTTGTACACATATTATTTGCGACCAAGAAAAGATTGTGCACTTAGGAGCAGTGTTTCTTATAGCCAACCGACAGCAAAAGTCAACACGATTTGATTGTTACACTCCCTTTTATACAATTTTTATTATTGACGTCACAACATGCTCAAATAACAACTTATTAGAATATTGTATTATTGTTTGTTTAACACGCTAATCTCTGGAACTACCGGTCGGATTCGAAAAATTATTTTTGTATATGACGGCCAAATTCACGAGGATTAGTATACATTACGCTACAACTCTTAGCTAACCTTAAACATTGTTTTTGGTTGTAAGTCGGTAGTGGAAGCCCTCCCGAACAGCTTTACCCGCGTGCGCTGGCGTAACGGTTTATGATACGTAAATATAACGTTGTGCAAAATATTGGTCCTTAGTATATCTAAAAAATTCCGCGAAAGCATATGCCTATTTTATAGATAAACCACAATAAGGGATTTTGTGACAAAGATTTATTGAAAATTAAGAAATGATTTATGAGCTTCATTATTTTTAGGTATGGCATATTAATCCTTATTAATGAAAGTTAAAGTAAAGACAATTTTATGATGATAAACTTTGCACTTTACAGCATTTTATTTGCACGTATAGTTCGAGTCTACGATTATAGTAATAAAAGTGGCGCGCTATAAGTGTGACGCATAGCCTTGGCAGTCCGGTAAAAATATTATCTATAATGAAGTAAAATTATTAATTACTCATTTATTTTAAATAATACGCGGATGAAACCGCGGTGTAAACAAGTTATGTTTATAAATTAAAATAGTATCCTATTTAAATGACGTGTTGGTAGAGGAAATCGGTCCTTGTAATACTATAGTCATATATAAAGTAGAATTATTTACCGAGTCACAGTATAGAAATTTTCATTATTATTTAAGTGTTGTATTCTACACAATTCCTAATATTATTGTTAAATAATTATTTCAATATTGGTAACTCTAAGCAGCAGACTCGCCTCTTACAAAGTTATAAGAATGAATGGAAGTGGTCAGTTTAAGTAAGTAGAATACATTTGCTTCATATTTGACTTTGTGTTACTCTGAAAAGTTATTCGACATTGACAAATCAAAAATCAACCTCAAAACTTTACAATAATTAAAACAAATTATACGGGCAAACTAAGATAGACTTTTATTCAACAGAACGCTCAATATATAAAGTTTTATAATAGTGCGTATGTAAAAAGTGGATGTAAATACAGCTCAGCTCCGGCTGCCTGAAATTACCTACTTATTGTTCCAGTTTAAAAAATATCCTCAAAATATATGGAAACGTCTAGAAACTACCAGAAACATCGAGTATGTATTCGTAGGTTAAAAAAGGCATCACGGATCACGCACACATTCAAAGTTTATCGGTTTAAATCGCATTAAATGTTTATCTAATGACAAACCGGCATACAGAGAAACGTTCCGTTTAATCTTACAAAACATATTTAATACACATAGAGGATTGGTATTAAATAGAGCCCTGCTTCTCTGCAGAGTATCTACCTTTTCCTGAGTGAGTGATGTCAATCGTAAAATCATCTTTAAATGATAAAAGTGTTTTTCTCTCCGTTTCATAATGTCATGAACAGCAACAGATCTCGGTAATGTAACGTGTAAAAGAGAAAAACGCTACTTGCCGCTGGCAGCCAATTATCATCAATAACATAATAAAACAAACTACATAAAAACCTTGTAAGTTCTACGGCAAACTATATAATATAAGGAATAACTTTAAAAGGAACAATACATTCATTTAGCAATAAGTTAAAAAAATAAAAAAGGTTCCAAATTACAAATTCATTGTCAGCGTCAAGCTCTGCAAAGTACGAATATTTCATACTGCGATAAAAGTTATCATTTCTATCCAATTATCTGAAATACAATATAAGTTATACCAAACCTGGGTGCACATTACTTAAAACTTTTTAAATATACTAGCATTAAACGATTATTTATGCAATTTTTTTTAAATCCAGTAATCTCACGGACTTTGATCTCATTTATTACTCTATTTCAATAGCCTTGGAAGCTTGGTCGAGTTAATTAATTTGTTATTATATAAATCTCGCCAAAACCTTAAAGTAACCTCAAGTGTGTGCATAAATGAACAATTGTAGAAGCGTGTTTATGAGCTGTGTGAAGTTACAAATGAATGGACAGCCATTACAATATTTGACCAGATTTGGGAATCTGAATTGAACAATGGACTTTTTGATGAGATCTTGCTCTGTCATGTCATGGATTTTATTTTAAATCATAAACTTCCATTATTATATGTTACTTGCTTATTTCTCTGACTCTATATTATGTAATTTTGGCTGCATTTTACGAGTTTTTGTTATTGTACACACAAGGGAATTATAAACAATAAATAGGAACATGCACTTTAAGTTGCCACTAAAACTTTCTTATTAGAGCTATGTACTTAAAGATTACAAAAACATTCTATTCACGTGAGGTTGGTAGAATTGTGTATGAATACAGTTGCCATTAAAAAAAAGAAGAAGAAATATATAACAATAAGTTAATTAACTAGTCACTGTGACCCGCCACAAGGTGGACCGACGACCTGTCGAAGGTTGCGGCAATCTGCTGGATGCTGGTTGCAAACGATTTTTATGGGTGTCCTATATTCAGTAGTGGACGTCTTTCGGCTGAATTAATGTATGGACAGAATGTGCACCGAGTCTATATACTACAAATGTTTACATCTAAGAGCTTATGGTGTATTTTCAAAGCTAATAATGATAGTTAATGTCTAACAAATGAATTAGGGCGGTTATATGAAAAATACATAATTTAGACGTAGTAATCAACAATTATACCAGATTCATTACAAGTGGGACAGATAGCACAAGTATCCGAGTTATTTAGCTTAGATTCATCAACTTTCGAACTTGTACCCTTCTTACCATCGGTCGTTTTTCGTTGTTCGCCTAGGAAAGTATAAATTGTTAAAACCAAACAAAAACCAAATAAACTATTATATAAAAGTTCTTATTATGACATTTTATTGCATACCATATTTGGGTATGAATTATTTATTTCTACAGAATACAATTTCTGTTATAATTCACAATGTCAGGCTGGTTTACAAGGGTCTATGTGACTATGTAAATACGTATGTAATTTTAAATTGAGACTGAAGATAAATAAAAAAGAATAATTGTCCTTTAGACTGCATTCAAAGTTTTCTCTTGGTAATTAATTTTCGTAAAATAAACAAAGGTTTTAAAAGAACTATGAGAGAGAAAAGTCAATTAACTCAATTTAAAATTAAGAAACAAATAACATGTCCTACGAAAAAAAATCCTCGTAACATTAAATTCATCACATTCGATCTTACACCAGAAAGTTCTATTATCGCTATTCAATGAATGTAATATTAGCTAAGAACCCTTTTTTATTATTATAAGGGAGACTTTTTGTATTTTTACTTTCCTATAGATCTCTTAACAGTGGAAGATACAACGCTGTTTGTTAACCTATTATTTATTCTATACATACGATTTAAAATAAAACCCGTTTGTGTTTCAATACGAAAAAAAAAGAAATAACTTTTTTAAATTACTCACCGAGCAACGGATAGTCTTTGAAAGGTTCGTTCTTTATAACCTCTATGCCTTCACCGCCGCCGGTTTCATTTTTGGAGACCTCCGCAACGCAGAACAACTGGGCGACTTGGTACTGAACAAAATATACATTCAAAATTATTAATAATGGGGTTTGATAGTAAATGCTTATTAGATACTAGGAACCACCAGCCCTAATCGATACTAATTACTAATATTATAAAGCTCAAGAGTTTGTTTGTTGTTGAGTCACATTTTGAATTAGCGCGTTTATTAAAGCGCCACCTCCACGAACGAGTTTATAGCGGTGATATTATCGTCCTGCCACTTTATTCTATAACAACCCTATGAACGTATCTTTACACGGCGATATGACGAGTGACATTGATGTGAAAAACGCCAAAGACTCGCTACGCGCTAGTTGCGAGACGCGACCTTACTCGCAACGTATTCGTCGCAAAACGTGACGCCCCACTAAACTATTGACACTTCTGAACACACTCTTGCTTGTCACCGAACTGAGGTTTTTTCAACAAAACAACTGTGCAACGATCTGTTGCGGACATGCGGCGATCCGTCACGATTCGCGACGATACGCAACCGGAAGAATAATCGTCCCGTAGAGATCACCCGACTATAGCAGGAAGGACTCGTGACGGTACACTCGCTTGTGGAGGTGGCACCTAAGGAAGGTTATCGGCTATATAACTTCATGCTACGACTTTTAGAAAGAGTAAATACCATACAAAGAGTAGGTTAGAATTAAAAAAATTAAACGCGTATGAAACCGCGGACTCATCAAGTTAAAATATAAAACTGAATAGCAATAAAATATTATATCCTAAGTCACTTAAAAAGATCGTAGCTTTCAAGAGATCTGTAATTTATTTTACCTTTTCCGGGCTCCAGACCTCATATTTATTGTTATTTCTTACTTATTGATTTATTATATTGTATAAGCTTTAGACTTTTAATTATGATTGTAAATGTAAAATGGTTTCAGGTCAAATAGAAACTTATTATTATAATTAGTCAAATGATTTCCAAAATCAGTTCAGTAGTTCCAGAGATTATACCCCTTACAAATAAACAAACTTTAGCTGTTTATAGTATAGAATTAGATAAATAACTAAAAGACTAAGTGAAAAGTCGTATATTTATTGTTTGTAAACGTTTTTTAAAAATTTAAGGGTCCATTTTTCAATCAACAGGTTTTCCAATTTTCCATAATATGTTATCCGTCAAAATGATTCCTTAAATAAAGTTATCTGTTAATTGAAAAATCGGCCCTAAAAGATACAGAGCATTTGGCTAACCACACCATTTTTCATTCTACGGTACTGTTAGCGACGCGTAGGGCTAAGCGTGATGATAGAAATCATAATTGTAGATGGAAGTTGTAGGGATTAAGAATTTATATACACATTCGGTGATTTAATGTTTTGAATAGAATGTGGTAACTTGTAGGTATATAAGAATAGTAAATAACTTATAAAAATGCTTATAATATCGTAGAAATAGTCTCTTAAAGTATTGAACTTATATCTCATCAATAATCTGTGTTTTATAACAGTTATATGTAATGTTTAACGTTGTATAGGATAGTTAGCCTACTATGTGTATTGTATAATGTTTGTAACGTTTAATAGTGCGTACATAACGTGTTTTTAGGCCGTTTAAGGTTGTAATGTTTATTGTTTGATTTTTACGATGTTTATTGTAATTGATTACAATTACTGCTTTTATGTAGGTATTTATGTCCGTAATAACATAAGACAGATTTCATAGTGATTTGACAAGTATTTTTAGAGATATTAACGATTTATTGAAAACTGTATAGAATAATAGTAATAACGCAGATAGGGACAGCAATAGTGAACCGCGGCGCGCCACGGCGGTAGCGCGACATGACCATATTTGGTAATGTTAGAGTAGTAGAGAGATAGACGCTATCGCTCCGTCCCGCTCCAACAGTGAAATAAAAATCTAGCCGTCGCGGCCTACCAGCACACCCAAGTGCCACAAACTGAAGACTCAAGACTCAAGACTGGAAGAAATAGTACTAAGAAGATAGTATTATACTAAGAAAATGTAATTAAGAAGAATTATTGTATACTGAGAAGAGTTATTGTATCTTGAGGAGAATACAGCGAAATTTTATTGTGGTATCTGTGTGTCATTGTCTTCAAGTGTTCAACCCGCCAGCGACCCAGTCCTCTCCGCTCCCGTGCTACGTCAGCGCCACGCCTACAGGAAAGCGCCTCACTGCGTGTGTACCTTAATGTTTCGCCCTCTTCACGCCTGGTAGGTTCGGGCATGAGCAGGGTCGGTCACACGTAGAGAAAGGGGCTTGCACGTACTGATTTCCAGACAGCTGGTTACCGTAGCGTGTATTCGCCGCCGGTTATACAGAGTTCGAGGGAATCGTTTCCGACGCGTTCGCGCTCTCGGTGCGCGGTCCCACTCTGTATTGTTGACGTAGCACATTTGTAACTGGCAAGCCGTGCCCATTTTAGGTACTATTACAAGGTTATATATTCTATTATTAAGGTTTTTTTGTACCCAAAATTCTCAAAACATTAAGGGGTTTGAATTATGAGAAGTTGACAGCAAGAACTGACGTTCGTATTCCGTAATTATTTCGGGTCTGTTGTTTCTGTATTCTTGATTATTTATTTAATCTATCAATGGCTATTACCATAGATTATACTATTATAGTATTATACTACATCTATGGCTATTACCATACAATCGTATGTAATCGTAGCACTTCGCACTTTCTAACACTCTCAAAACAAAAGAAATATATACAGGGTTATTGGTAATTCCTCGTATTCCCGTTAGGAGGAGATAGGTGTGAGTATTTGCGATAATTTTAACCCCCATAGCATTATTCAAAAGTAAACCATTTTTGAGTTATCATGTTTTTTAGCTTTTTTCAAAATAAGTCAATAATGCAACATAAAAAATGTATTTAAAAAAGGTATCAAGTTTAAATCTCATTTTTTTTCTAAATTATTAAAACCATTAAACACTGGTTATTGATCAATATTAAAACAACAATTATTGGTCCAAATTTAAAAATGCGAGACGAAAAACGATATTATTTAAATATTTTATTGAGATATTTTCCACTATAATGCCTTAAAAACAAAAAAAAACGTTATGAAACTTGGCTTGCAGATTATTTTAAAAACATAACCGTTTTCTCAGCTCTCCCACAATGCATAACAACTACGAACTTATTTCAAATTAACTGAAAAAAAATGATAACAAAGGAAGCAGGCGGAAATTCGTATTGAACTAAACTTAAGGTCTTTCTTTAAAATTTCATAAAATTAATTGAAAACAATACCCAATGTAAATAAAACAAAAAATACGAATTTAAAATAAAGTTTAGAACCAGTAACAGTTTACTAGTAATAACAATTAATAATAAGTAACAATTAAGACATTTTGTAAATTAGCCTAATTAAAGTTCTTGCTCGAAGTGACTTCCCATATTGCGTACGCAAAGTCGTCAAAATATTCCTAGGTATCACACTTGATGCAAAATTACTATGGGGTCCTCACATTAAAATTTTGGCAGAGAAATTAAGCTTCGTTGCATTCGCAGTGCGTAAGATTAGTCAGTTATCAAATATTGCTACTGCTAGATTAATCTACTTCACTGACTTACTTCGACAGTTTAGTGTCCTACGGGCTCAGCAAATACCAATTTGTACTACAAAAACAGGTAGTTGGAGCATTTTATGACATGGGACGTTGCGAATCACTGAGTAACAAGTTTTATCAATTTAGTATCTTATCTTTGCCCTCCTAATACAACTTGAATAATTTATTATAATATTGTTACGACCTGTTACAACCCGATTAAAAAGATAGAAAAATCCTGTTCCCGAAATATCTCGAAGCAACTACAACCTTCTCAGGACTTCGAAATAATGTTCGCGTCGTAAACAACCGCGGCGCATGTTTGTGTAAACATCGCAGTTTACACACATATGTATAGGGCTTATCGCCTCGATTATATCATCGAGTAGGCATAGAAACTAAACGTCGAGAAAGTTAGCGATGAGTCACGATTTTTCTGCGATCGTTTAGTGTAGGTATTTAAGCGGCTCAGGCGCGGCTCAGGCGCGGCGCTTAGGCAGCATAGAGATATGGACCTTCCTTCGATACATGCCTACGCCAAATACCTTCTACTTCGACACCGCGTCGAATCCCGCGAATCCGTTAATCAAAGCGGCAGCTACCCTATGTACCGGTCTCCAATGCCTGCCGGCGTGAACGCCGGCCGCGTAACCACTTCACCGACCCGCTCGACCAAATCGAAACAGGAATCGCGTTTTATTCCACCGTCTCTCCAAACAGAGCGTGCCAGCGCCCACGCCCGCGTTACCACCTTTATCTCCACAGAAGACGGGCGGTCAACTTCGCTCCCACACACCCGCCACGTCCACCCTCTCTAGCGGCAACCCAAGTCTAGGTCCGTTCCTCGGTGTGAAGCCCTTGGGTCAGAGGCAACCGCCCGCGCGATACAAGTGATACTATACGTGCAACACTTGGCTACCCACATACAACATTACACACGTATGAACATACACACGTGCACACCACACAGGTACATGGGTTCTGTAAGGGACCTTTTTTTTTCTTTTTTTTGCGCTAGTTAGTCATGCGCTAGTTAGTGTAGAAAAACCATTCCGATCACTAAATACACATACGAGTATATGTTATGTAGCTCGAATTCGTAGGAGTAGGGAATTAGCCAGATCGCGACCTATTCGCATGCGTGACGACCGCCCGAGCCGAGGTTCGGCCACTCTGGCACCCTCGTGCGAGTAGTTAAAAACTTTCGCGGCTGAGTGTCCTAAGCGCTCGCCCCCAAGTTCGGTGTAGCTGTAAAAGCCGCAGCGGCCTCAGGGCCCCTAATGCTAACAGTATAGTCAGTCAGAAAAAAAAGTTACGTGATTTTGCCGTGAACCAAAATAAAAGTTCTAATATAATAAACTAAGTACAACCGTATAGAACCACAAGTTTTTATTGCGCCGGCAAGAAAGCCTGAACATTGCAAATTTTAGTTTAAAACGTGATTACCTTTAGTGATTAGTGATTATTTATTACTTCATTACGTCATGCGCAACATGTTGTTTTCTCGTAGTCAATATGAAGGTCAAACTGTAGCAATTATTACTGAGTTTTAGCACGACCATCTCTGTTTTCTTTTTGGTTTAAAATAAATGACTAAAAACATATACAATA
The DNA here is from genome assembly GCA_033032175.1 of Saturnia japonica. NCBI lineage: Eukaryota > Metazoa > Arthropoda > Insecta > Lepidoptera > Saturniidae > Saturnia > Saturnia japonica. The sequence goes on along the minus strand of CM065324.1, from coordinate 8,412,624 downwards.
ACTAGCACCCACCCGCGAACTTTTTCAGTATATGATATTGTTAATAATTACATGAAATCATCACCGCAATAAATCAACAAGTCATTTATAGAAAATAAATTATAACAAAGTTACCGCACGGACATGTACAAAGATGACACCACGGATTTCTTTACGAACAAGGAAGTTCAATTATCACATTATTTTTCAAAAGTTCAAGTATGATATGTCTATATTAATTTATTGATTAAAGTCATTCGCTACCATCAAGATAAATAATTTCATATTCTATTATGGTGATACTGATATATATTTTTATGATGAAACATCTTACACACGAAGACAGTCGAAAACCGAATATCCATTGAGAGTGACTGTTCTCATTCTGTCCACTGGTTTTTCATCATCACAATTTTCTCTATTCAGTAGATTGGAGTGCAAACCCAGTAATTAAATTTATTAGGTTCTTAGATATTAAATTGGCGTTTTGTTGAACTGCCTACTTTGACATCAAATATATGACGTTTTGTTAGGAATTCCAAATTCAAATTTAGGCTTGTGTATTTGTGTTTCGAATTCAGTGATTCATTTGTTTTCGCACCATTTGATTTTTCTTTGACATCGTTCTTTTCACTGTGGAAAACTTGAAATATCGCGTTATTTACGAATATGAGTTCCACCGAGGCAACTCCGCTGCAGGAACAGCTCTAAGGATAAATGATGTGTATGGGGAAGCTACTGTAAAAGAAAGAATAGTACGTTTTCCGTTCCAACGTTTTCGTTCTGGAAATTTTGACCTATGTAATAAACCCCGTGGACCCTAGTCGATAATGTAGAATTAAAGGTGAACGCGGAAGGGGATCCATAGCAAACCACGACACAGCTAGCGGCAGGTTTCGGTGTTAGTGATAAAACAATTTTAATTCACTTAGTTGGGAATAGGTAGGTAGTTAATAGGGAAAACGCTCGAGAAATAGGTACCGCAAAATTGACTAAAGCAAAATTCACCAGGATTTTTTGTAAGCTTAGTATGATTATCTAAAAATAGAAGTCATATAAAATTCCACAACATATATTAAGAATATAATATTGACCTTTTTGTCTTGACATTAATGAAAATGTTTTAATTCAAACAATTAGGCATAGTAGATTGTAAAGAATGGAATTTAACGAGTAAAAGATTTTAGCCGAAATTACTAGTTTTTTTATATCCACCGCCTAGACTTCACTGTTTATGAGATTTCACTATTTTTTATGGACAAATCATATCAATCGAGATTTGACCCGTTTTTGTTGGGATTTCACTTGTTTTTGTAGTTTATTAGGAAGTTTCTAAATCAGATACTGGAATTTTATAATATGTCTATTTGTAATGTCAAAATAACAGCTTTTTACTCAATGCATATGAAAGTATATACGATACATACAACAACACACCCATTTTTAAAATTGTTGTCTGTCTGTTTGTTTCGGGTAATCTCCGAAACGGTTGGACCGATTTTGACGGGCCTTTCACTGGTAGATAGCTGATTTTATAGGAAGTAACTTGGCTACTTTTATTTTAGAAAAAGAATTAGGGTACCGCACAAATAAAAACCATTGGTCGTGGTAAATCAATTTGGGCACTTAAATGGCTTACGCTGAGTAAACCATAAGAGATATAGCAAATTAATATACGAAATAATTGTAGAAATTAAAAAGACCTACAAAAAAGACAACGAGAGTATATAACTATCTTCTAAAGAACACCCACAATAAGCATTTTTATCATTAAAATAGCCGGGAGCGGGAGAGCAAGATAAGCGCGGGCATTCTGTAGTTCACGTGAGTGAAGTCGCGGGCACATCTAGTTAAATTGTAAGGCGTTATTTTATATCTCTAATATTTTGGCTGGGCTCTTGTGTTTCACATCAGGGCCAGATGTTGAAAATCCAAGTTTAGATAAATTTCCCTTTATGTTGGTTCTATTTTGATGATCGTGAGTCAGTCGTTGTCAAATTTTCGTTACTTTGCACCTGTAACTTCTAAACGGATGAAGCCATGAACTTGAAAAAATTTGACAATGTAGAGTTTCATAAGTACTCTTAGTAACCAGAATTTCTGCCTTCTACAATAAACCAATGCTGCTAGACATAGACGTGAAAATACGCCGAAATGCTTCCAGTAAAGATGAAGTACGGCCATGCCTTGCGCTCGACTTGCGGAGGCACGTACAGAAACCTCAAGTGATTGTTTGTTTGAAAGATCTATCTCTGGAACTACCAGTCAGATTTAAAAATAATTTTTGCATCTCTTAGCCTATTCATTGAGGGAGGTTATAAACTAACTAACTTTGCCACGCGGTTTCACACGCATATAATATTTAAAAAAAACTAGTTGATAATTCTTAATATTTCACTATATACAATATTTTTATTATAAACAAACACATAAAAAAACTCTTTATTATAATAGTATAGATATAACTTCGAAGACGAGAGCCAACTCGCGGGCAGAATCTAGTAATCATAGATATATTAATAACTTGACTTTATAAAACTATTGAACACACGTGACATATTGCTTTAAAAACAATATAATACGTTTTATTACAGGATAATAAATGTGTAGATAATTATGAAATTAAATTAGTAATTGCTATAGAGTTAATATAAAACATTACGGAGGAAGCACTATAAAAAAAACTTCATTAGCTTCAAAAATGACGATTAGTTTTTTATTCGTAATACTACTCTAAACAGAATGGACGAGTATTCACAAGGTCTTTTAATAACACAACATACTTTGATACTAAATACGTGATCTCATGCACAAGTAAATAGCTGCAAAAAAGACAATAGTCTTCAAAACACTATCGTCGTCGAAGTAGATCTAAATGTTTTCCTATGCTATTTCAAATTGAAAATATTTTGAGACAATTGTCATTAGGTATAATAAATAGTTTGTTATAAAAAAACGTTAATTGTTGATTTCGATTGAACCTTTAATTTGAAAACGCATATATTCCTTAGTCTTTCCACGATCAGATGTCCTACATTGTTTTATTTATATCAGCGGTTTTATTTGTGTCCCCTTATGTATGTATGTACTTATTTTTAACTGACATCATAAAAAGTAGGAGGCTCTCAATTTGAATGTATTTTTTTATTGGATGTTTAGCCATAACTACTTTTTTTATGAACTGATTTAGATTATTCTTTTTTTATTGGAAGGGGATAGATAACTCAAAGGTGATCCATTTTTATTTCATATGTATTGGACCATTGACTTCAAAGATACACCAGGGAACTCCTCAAAATTTGGAAGTCGGTTATCTTTTTTGTTAAAAATTGTCTTGTAGTATGACCATTTAGTATTGTTAATTAACTAAAATATTCTATTCTACTTACGATGACCGTAGAAACTTTCAATAAATTTTGTTTTATTTTTATATCGGATTTTAACTCGCAAAGTAAGTGTATGCATCATTCGTAATTACAAGCTTCTTGGCAGCTGGATCGGCGATTGGCTGACACCGAAACATGATAAACTAAAACATGTGCATGGTGGTCACGACCTATTCAAGTACAAATCCCTACAACCCCGATTAATTACTAAGCGTGCCACTAAGGCATTGGCGGGTATTTAGTAGTGTATGGTGTTCGCGATCCAGGATTTAACTATCAAAGCCAGAGTTTATATCTATCTCGCTCATTCTTTACTGGAAATTTGTTAGTGTGAGTAATGCCTTCATCAAACTATTTTAGTTCAGTGATCCAAAAAATGAACGCACGCCATTTGTCCTGAGCTCCTGATCCCGCGTAATTTCTTCACTACCAAATGTAGCTTGAAAATGACACAGATTCGCCTGTAGAGTATCATACCAGCGATAGTTGGGGCGACAAACCGGACCATGGCCAGTTATATGCTGTTTTGACCGCTTAATTCTCTCATATTCTTTGTAGGGTGCCATATAGACTTACCCAACTAGACTACATAATGAAAATTAAAAACAGTTTATAAAATTTAGGCCCTGAGAAGGCACTTATGAATGATAAATTATTACCATAACCACATATTGATGTTTGCACCTACACTTTGGCCAATTTGTTCAAATTATGCCAAGTTTTGTACCAAACTGTTTGAGTAGTTGAATATATTACAAGTTTGTGGTGGTTGGATACAACATCTTTAGACAAAATTGCCTTGTGGCAATTAAATATCATCAACAATTATTTGTAATTCGCGTACATTTACTATTTTAAATTGGTAACACTATTGTTTCATATGACGAAAACAATTGTGAGGATACCTGAATGCTAACAAAAGGTAACCCTACAGTGAATGAAAGGACACAGCGGATCACTGGGCAATGATGCAGAAGATGAAAAGGGAAAGAGAGGTCCTCTACCCATACTGCCTCTGCCGTTCAGTCAAATTCGCATTTGGCTGCATCAAAGAACAATAGAATTATATAAAGATCAATAGACAATGGTCAGTGACTGTAGACAGTTGAGGCCGACTTTGCCAATCCCTGAAACACAATTGTCACAACGAATACTTAGTCTTAATACAAGTGATCTATGTGTTATGGTAGGCACTATATCTGGCCATGTTTCACTCAATAAACACCTTTATGTTATAGGTGTCACTGACAGCCCTATGTGCAAAGCATGCATTTTTGAAGAAGAAACTGCCACCCACATAATCCTGGAATACTGTCAGAGTTGCAACCCAACAGGCAGAAATCCTCAAAAACCCCAGGTCTTTTCGAGAAGCCTGTGAATGGCTTAGGAGACTTCTGTGTTTCTGGTCAGAGTTGGGTTAGCTGGAGTAACCTGCCAGAATATCTACGCACAATGGACCTAGCAAGACTCTAAGTGCAGACAAATGGAAGCCACATAACATAACCTGAATGCTTGATAAATGTTCTTGTAGTACCACTATATGCGGGAAAAATATAGTCTGTAGATTTATCAGTGATCAAAATCTCCAGTATGTCATGGGCTGATCAAGCCAGTTACATCTCTTGGAAAGAGTCCCTTGACTAGCAGTGGGACACTTACAGGCTGATATTATTATTATGATAATAATATGTAAAAATAAATTAAAAAAAATACTATGGTCTTCGTTATATGTAGCACATTAATAGTTCAAGATCCACAACAAAAAAATAAAAATAAAATAAGATCACATAATATCTGATTGATTGAAAGAAATTTTATTCACATTTGATTTGATAATTTATGAGATTCCTTCTGGCAACTGATCTATGAAAACTTTTGTTTAATAATTAATAGTAAGGTTATGTAAATATAATAAAATTACTATAGTATAAAATATATGATATAGTATGAACCTTAATTTAAAATGTTCACTTAGTCAATAGTTTGGATAAAGTTATCTTATTAATTTTTATTGCACCAGTTTTAAATAACCTACTCTTCTTATCAATATAAAATTATCAAACCTAAATCATAATCTGATATAGTATTGTAAAGATAAACTACATAATATTATCAAGTAATATAATTCAGCAATTATTAACAATACATTTCTATTGAATTATGAGGAATAGATTAAAGTTCAACTCAAGTTACCTCAGGAACCTCATGTATTCCTGGAATGTTTACACTTAAATTTACACCCTTACAATAAAAGGTACTAGTTACACCTTATACTCTATATACTCTAATTTGAACTTGATAATAAATTTTATAAATTAAATCTTTACACATAACACACAAATGGTACACTAATGTAAATAATTCTAATCAAAAGCCAATATGAGAGATATATTGTTTTTTTTTTTTCATTTTTATAGTTTAAATGTTAAAAAATATTTTATGAGCTTCAGATTTTGATAGGGTATAGTGTTTTTCTGTAGAGATTGACATATTTTAAAATTGTATAATATTATCATAATTAATTTTATATTAAATAAATTGTTTTCAGCATACAGGTTACTATTTTAAAATTCTTTTAAAAGATTAGGAAGTACTAGGTACTGATTTAACTAATATTTTTATATCTTCAATCAATTTATACAAAAATATGTAAAATCACAGTCAATGGAAGGGATTTACTTATTGTTGTAATGTAATTATTATACTGCATATTTACATAATGTACCACTGATAAAACTGTAGGTGCGCCGAACTGAGACGACCTTGATATTTTTTAGGGTGTTTTGTAAATAACTCACCTCTTCAACTGTCAAGGGAAGTGTGACTCGGCTGAAAAAAATAAATATTTGTCTTACTAAGATAAGTTTGTGTCATCCAAATCTAACATCTGTGATCTGTGAGGTAGACGAGGTAGTAGATAGTTTTATAAGTAACCAATAAAAATCCTTGACCGATAGAGCTGTCACTGTCAGAACAGACCCATTGTATACAATTATTTTATAAAAGAGCAAGAAGTGAATCAGCCAACAAAGCATTAGGTTCTCAAAATACCCACTGTTAAGAAGAATCATCAGAGCGCTTAAGAGAGAATTCTTTTTACAATAACCAAAAATCGATTTACTATTTGGCACTATTAAATAACCTTTATAGATAGATATACTTACTATTCTTTAATAATCATGATGAATAATACTTATTTTGTTACACTAAATGCACATCAGACAGATCACTTCCACTGTTTTAGAAACAGAAAAAGGCTTAGGAATAGGTCTGAATATTGGCAGATTATTATAATTTTAATCTGTCATGACCGACCAATGAAAATGACAAGGCGCATGCTTCAATATGACGCAACGGATATTACGTAAACACATATAAAAACACCAGAGAAAAATAATTCATCACTTTAATTTCAAAAGTAGTAATACGTGAACCAAAAATGTATTATCTATTATTTCAATAGCAGAATTTATATTTATTATTGTACAAGAGCACTACATATGTAAATTTAATATTAAATTCAGTATTTCATTTGTGTATTCTTAGTAAAATTAAACTTTCTGCGTGAACTGAAACGATTTCTATTTCTAATTTATTGATCTATTCATTTCAGTGTGACCAGATTTAAATATACATCTAGGCTTCTATCATTCATAAAATAACCAGCTTGCATAGAGTGTACCAGATACCTATTTATATTATATTATAGATAATTAAGTATTGCTTTTTAAAAGTTTAACATAATTTAAGTAGTAGTTTTATATTATCCCTGCAGTTCCCTTAACAAGTATTATGTATAAATTTGTGACTGTTAATATGTTTTGTCAATGTATCCTATTTATTTGACAATCTACAGTACACCAAACATTTAGCAAATAAATTTATAACATGTATTTGTCACATTTGAGATAGGCAAAATTGTCTACAAACGCAAAAAGCCAAAATTAAAAAAAAATTATGATACAAGGACCAGAGATAAATAACAATACAAGGACTCCTTTTGGTTATTTGTCTATGACAAGGGCCAACATTTCATTTATCTCTGATCTCTACCAGGACCATGGAGGATAGAGGTAAGGAGAACAATTGTTATTTATCTCTGAGGAAAACCATCTCAGTATATTAAAAAGTGTCCACTGAAAGGCAGCAAATTAAGATGGCGCCACAATAGCAAGTGGACCTGAGTGGTTTGTAATTAAAACCAAACAAATTAACCTGTGAAAATTTCTTCTCTGTATTTATTTTAGTTAAATAAAACAATTAATAAGTTTATAAAATGTTTGATAGTAATAAATCAATGCTAGTATAAATTACCTGTCGGTTGAGTGTTATCTCCTTGAAAATAGCAACTTAGCACTTATTGGAGTCACTTAAAGAATCTGTGGCAGATATGATGGTGATGTTTCACGAGCGTATGGCGAATTTTGAAGCCGAACTAATGAAGACACCCAGCACTACTCCCAGTACTGTGAGTCTTTCTACTGATTTTATCACGTTTAAGTCTTTTATCGTGGAGGCACTGGGAAGTCTTCATCGCCAGATGGAGATACTGGCCAGCACAGTTGACAGTCTCGAGATGTAGTCACGTAGAAAAATACTTTTACTTCATGGAGTGCCAGAGCGGAAGAAGGAAGAAACGGTAGAGGTGATGATGAAGGTTATCAAAGAAAGTCTAAACATTTCGGAATTCACTGTCGCTGATATTAGACGGTGCCACAGGATGGGACGACCTTCAGCGACTCAAAAACCTAGGCCGATTCTATTAAAGGTTCAAAGTGTAGCAATCCGTGACAAGCTCTGGTTCAGCAAAACTAAACTTAAAAACACCGGAGTTACTATGTCTGAGTTTCTGACTAGAGCGCGGAATAATGCATTTATGGCAGCTCGTGAGAGGTTTAGTATTGAGAAGTGTTGGACCAGGGAAGGCTATGTCTTCGTTCTGGCGCCGGACGGATCTCGTCAACGAATCACTTCACTCACTGATTTGAATAAGATCAAACACGAAGATACTGCTAAACCAACGGTATCCGTGAAGACAGTCACGAAATCTAAACGTACAACCTCCAAAAAGTAACTTTTGCTGTGATGTTCGTATGATATCCTGTTAGTAACTAAGGTAGTTCAGTTTTATTTTGTTTCGATATTTGTTTACAATCTAACTTTTTTTCCAATTACCTACTTCACATTTCTTAGTTATGTTACTAAGTTACTTAGCGAAGTCGCTATGGTACCGTTCACGTTCAGCGTTTATTTGAATATCTTTAACATGCTTATCTCGGGTTATTCAGTATAATTGTATTATTTTGTTTACTATTTCGTTTTGTTGCATAGATATATTTCTGATTGATTTGATCCATATTAATGTTAAACTCAATTGTTCTGTATTAACTTAGTAGATGAGTTAATGTTATATATACATTTTTATTGTTCTTTTTTGTTATGAAAAATAATTTTTAACTTCACATATTAAAACCACTCAATTTAACCGATAGATAAATGGATATAATCATTTGTTAAAACTTTTTACTTTATAAATTATATTAGTATTATATATTAAGTTTAGCATTATTATTATTTTTTACTTTTTTACATAACATATTGTTTTGAACTTATTTATATATTTATATACATATATTATTATTGTTTATATACATATTATATTCTCATTACTATATTAAAAGTTGTAAAAAAATTTTTAGCTCTCTTAGATTGTAGTAAATTTTTTTTTGCTTAATTTGTACCTTTTTTTTACATTGTAAACTTATTTTTTTTTTTTTTTTTGGCGCAAGTTTTTTGTCATTCTCTATCAGTTCTCTCTGGGGTTGAGGGGAAACTTAGTTTTGTTTTTATTTATTTCCATATAAACTATATCATATTATTTTAAGGATAACAATTGTAATAACTAACTGGTTACTGTTTCTTTTTATGATGTCTTCTTCTGGTGAATCGTTTATTACTGCTGAGAGTGATAGCTCGTATGAGAGCGTAAATAATAATTTCACAACCCTTAAAAAAACTTTGGAAAATGATTTTGTTGCTTGCCCCAAAAATTTCAATGTATGTCATATAAACGCACAGAGTATCCCATGTCATTACGATGATATCTTGGACACGTTTGATTCTTCACTGATACACGCTGTACTGGTCTCTGAGTCATGGCTCAAGCCGTCGCTTCCATCTTCTTTATATTCTATTCCAGACTATATACTTGTCAGAAACGACCGCACTTGTAAGGGAGGTGGTGGCGTTGCAATCTACTTGAAAAGAATTTATCCCTTTAAAATTATTTTGAGTTCCACTTCTAGCAACAACGCGTCATGTGAATTTCTCTTTCTTGAAATTGACTTAGGTCTTAAGTTTTCTATTGGTGTAGTGTACTGTCCTCCAGCAGTTAACTACTTCTCCGAACTGGAACTGCATTTTGAGAATCTTATGGCAAATTATAACCGTATATTCATTATGGGTGATTTCAACACGTGCCTGCTTCGTAATGATTCCAGATGCCTCAAATTACGATCGATTCTCGAATCTGCTAGTTTTAGTATTTTAGATTTAGCACCCACGCACCACTCTAGTAACTCTGATTCTCTCTTAGATTTGATGATAACTTCGGACACCAATCTCTTATTTAGTTATGGGCAACATTTGGCGCCAGCCTTCTCGCACCATGATTTGATATATGCCTCCCTTAAAATTAAAACACCTAAACCTAAACCTATAATTCTCTCTCAAAGAAATTTTGGCCGTATGAACACCGATAAGCTCCTTAGTGACGCTGCTAACATTGATTGGGCAGCGGTAGAATCTCTGTCTACAGTAGATGAGAAGCTACATTTCCTGAACACTACTGTTGTTGATCTTTTTGACCGTCATGCCCCAGTTCGTCCCATAAAAATCAAGCATCGTCCTGCTCCTTGGTTTTCAGATCCAATACGTAGGGCAATGTTAAAGCGTGATCGTGCATTTCGTAAGTTCAAATGTCACAGGTCTGATGAAAATTGGGTGCTGTACAAGGCCTTAAGGAACAGATGTAATCTTCTGTGCCGGAACGCCAAACGTCGCTATATTTATAAGCAACTTGAAGTATCCACACCTGCTTGCTTATGGAAATTTCTAAAGTCGCTCGGACTATCCAAACCCTTGAATAGGGACGATAAAATTCCTATTGACTTGAACTTGTTAAATAAACATTTTGCAAGTGCTACTAAGCTCACACTGAATGTTAAAAATCTTACTCTTAAATTTCTTGCTTGTTTACCCCGTCCTCAGATTGAGCAGTTTGAGTTTTCCCCTACTAGTGAAGATGAAATTACAAAAATATTCCTAACTCTCAATTCCAAAGCTGTGGGTTGTGATTATATTGGTCGTGTCATGCTACAATATATTTATAAGCTTATTCTCCCATGTGTAACTTCTATCATAAACGTTTCTTTAACCACGGGGATTTATCCAGCTTCTTGGAAGAATGCTTATATTGTTCCGCTTTCTAAAGTTACCAATCCCACAGCTCCTAATCATTTTCGACCTATCTCTATTCTTCCCTTCCTTTCCAAAATTTTGGAATCTATTGTCAATAAACAAGTTACTTCTTTCCTCACTGACAACGATCTATTAAATCAATTTCAGTCTGGCTTTCGAACCGCCCACAGTACTACTACTGCTCTGCTTAAGATCACGGAAGATGTTAGATCTAATATGGAAAAAGGTATGGTCACAGTATTGGTCCTTATTGATTTTAGCAATGCATTTAATGCTGTTGACCACGATCTTCTGATTGCCGCTCTTTCTTGTCTTCAGTTTTCACCCTTAGTACTGGAATGGTTTTCTTCTTATCTCCGAGATCATCACCAGGCTGTTCGCGTCTATGATGGCGAATCAGATTGGTGTGCTCTAGAAGCTGGTGTTCCCCAAGGCGGCATTCTATCTCCGTTACTTTTTTCTATTTTTATAAACTTACTTACGCCTATTTTACAATCCCACTACCATCTCTATGCTGATGACCTGCAATTGTATCTGCATTGCGAAATAAAGAATCTTCCTTCTATAATCAATAATTTAAACAAGGACCTCTCAAGTTTACTTTCCTGGTCTGAATCTTACGGGATTTATGTTAATCCAACTAAGTGTCAATCCATTGTAATTGGTAGCTCAAAACAGCTTGCTAAAATAGACTTTAATTCATTGACTCCTCTTCAATACAATAAATGTACCATTCCTTACTCAACTACGGTGAAAAATCTTGGTATCATCTTCGATACTAAATTATGCTGGGCAGACCAGGTCAAGGAAGTTAGTAGAAAATTTTATGCTTCTCTTCATTCTCTCATGCGTTTGAAAAACTTTCTTCCTGTTAATACTAAGATTTCCCTAGTGAATACTCTTCTTCTACCACTTCTGGATTATGCAGACGTTGCTTACTTGGACCTCTCAGAAGATCTCTTAAATAAATTTGATCGTCTACTCAATAACTGTATCCGTTTCATCTTCCGTCTTCGGAAGTTTGATCATGTTTCTGAATACCGAGCCAGGTTGAAATGGCTACCTATTCGGCAACGTAGGAATATAAGAATACTTTGTCTTCTTTTCTCCGTACTTAATAATCCCAAATCCCCTAAATATTTAAAAACACTTTTTCAATCTCTCGCGGATATGCATAATAGACAGCTAAGGTCTTCTGATTCTTTAATTCTCAGTATACCAAGTCATCATACTAATTTCCGCGACCAATCCTTTGCCGTTACAGCAGCACGACTGTGGAATTCGCTTCCTATCAATATCCAACTGGCCAACTCTCGAAATTCCTTCAAGTATTCGCTACGTAGGTTTTACTTGGAGCAATTGAATACTTCTTAATAATATATAATCTTAATAATCGTTATAAACTTTTTTTACTTAACATTATGCACACCTTGCATATACCTTTCCCTTGCTCCCTTGGAAGACTGGCAGAGAATGCTTTTTAGCATTAAGTCCTCCATTTGTACTTTTTTTTTGTGCAATAAAGAATATATATATATAATAATAAAAGTCCGATTTAATTTCCGTCTATACTAAGTCCAACATTTTAGGTTCAGAAGAAATATATTTTTCGCAATCTAACTGTGTTAACCAAGGGTGTTTGCCAGGAGGAGGGTCAGGCTCAGGATTCAGATCCATGATATATATGAAATAAAAAACTGATCACTGAATGATCTTGAAGCTACACAAAATTATCTAAACTACGCAGAATTACTGATATAAAAGTAGAAAAGAAAGACAAACTATAAGAATAAACAATAACAATGCAAATATAACGCAACAATTAATTTAAACCAAAAAATATCGACCGCCAAATTTGAAGATTCCCGCCTCTCAACTACAGTACTTTCTCGTACATTGTATGTTTACGCAAATTCTGATTTCAAGCCTGCTTCCCAAAAACAACTTCTTTTCAAAATAATTTCCCGTTAAACAGTTTCTAGAAGCACTGATAGTCGCACCAACTTTTGAAAATAACCTTTCTCAAGGCACAGAGGTGTCAACTATGTGTAAAAATATTCGTGTTTGGTTTTATAACATTGCAAAGATAGATTTTTAACCTTTCATTCTTCCAACGGGTTTGATTTTAATTTTCAGACTGAATATAAAGATTCGTCATCTTTTAAATTAGCACGTCGTCGCTTTTGCCCAACTGCAAGCTCTTTATGTTGTAGAAGTACAAGGCAGAAGATATCTTCTTTAAAAAGCTTTTGAAGTGAAAACTTTTAAACTTCTATATGGAGGTTTGGATAGGGAGTCAATTCATGTACTATAGGTACACCAGAATCTCATGGAAAATAGGGAAATTAAATTTTGTTGTAAGAAACACTAGGGTAATTGGAGTAAAACGTCTTGATACTTTTAATTTTTTTTAATATGCCCTAATATCATTCATCAAAAACATTATTTGTACTACGATGTCAAAAAAGTACCTGCAAAAACTGCACTGTATTGACAGATGCAACTCAAACTCCGTGCCAAAATGGAAAACAGTTGTGCCAATCTAACAACAACAAAAAAACAATAGATTGAATTTTGAACCATAAATAACAAATCATCCATTCCCGATGCTTTTTTGACTGAATGTATATACTGTAATAGGGGTTGTTGGTTTTCCATACGACTTGAGTGGTGGAGCAGACTATAAATCGAAAATGCATTGACTTGTTTAGATAATTATATTATGATATCGCCTCATTGCTTCATTAACGTGATAAGTCCGACAATTCATTTTTTTTTATTATTTGATATTTGAAACCGCCGTGACCAATTTTATTTTTCCCAAAAACGTGGTATCTTTTATGAGTGTAATAGCGAATCTATTAGTGAAAGAGACAGCGCAACTGTGTCAGATCGCGATATCACGTTGTCTCCTTCTGCGTGGAGATGTTGTTTTTACAACGAAATAAAACAGTTGTCACTATGCACGTGGAGAGGAAGGTGCTCTCAAATTTCAGTGAAAACGTGACATCACGACTATATTACTTTTTGGGTGTAAAGGTATGTTTTAATTTATTTTTTTAAAGTTATTTTGGTTCATATCATGATGGTAGTCAGCAGATATACTTTTTGACCTATATATTAAACAACAATTGGGCACAAAACCGTTTTCTCCGCCAGCAATCACAATAATCCATCTTGCTCCCGCTGAAATACTTTTATACGGACCTGCAAGATCTTTACTTTGCCAACACTTATTTACAAAACAAGAGCTGTGTATATAAATTTCGTCTAAATAAACTACATCTAGTTTGTTAGGTTCTTGTGATTCACGGTTCTTCTTCATACGCTTTAAATATCTGAATCTTTATATCTTGATGACATAACGCTCCATTAAAATAGTTCTTTTTGATTGGCACTTTAAAAATTCAAAGCCAATATTCTTCAGAATAAGCCTGTAAAAAAGCATAAGTTATAAAATGTAGCAAAGTTAAACTATAGCAAGTAAAATAAGTAGATACATATATGTATGTGTTACCTCAATGATTCTCTGCCTCCATTGAAATCAATATCTTCCCGAAGAGTTTGTAACAATTTCCTCACGGTTGGAATTTCTTTCCGTAGAGTATAAAACTCCTTTATTTTATTTCTGATCACTTCTAAATCAAAACTGTCCAGATTAATTTTTTTCTTTCCCCCTTTCCTCTTTTTACCCGGCGTACAGAATACACATCCGTTTACTCTTCCTTCATTAATAATTCTTCGTATGGTAGAAGAAACCCCTGTAAGTAACAGTTCAATAACATATATTAAGGATAGTACACAATATAACATTACTTATTTTATTTCATAATGAGTTTTAATTTTTCTTTTAATGTACCCCAAAATAATTTACACACAAAAATGTTTGTTTGCAGAATATCAAAAAAGCTGCCAAACTATTACTAACTGTAACTTTAACACTATGATTAAAATAATAATAATTGTTTCGGTACTTAGAAAAATGTATGTATAAAATATAAAGTATCTTGACTTGTTAGTTCTAATTACCAGTGAATGTTTGAACTCTCTTTAAAATCCAAGATTCTGATTGGCCTCCATCTTCTTCTGTACAAATCCTTTGGTATACATTGTAAACAACGTTCCTTGCTTGTGATCGAATTGGTTTTTTCGACATTTTCACGAAAACTGTAACTTTTGAAGAACAAAACAAAACATCTCTGCAGCGCTTGACTCAACTCGAATTTAATTTGATAGATGAAAATTGATAATTGCCATATGAAAATCACAATTTTCGCCAAGCTAGCTCAGTATTTTAAATAATATAGTCGGCAGATAGTTGAAACGTTTATTCAACCACCACAATGTATTACACATTCGTAAGTTAGGCCATTATATAAAATAATCAGAAAAACACGACAGTCATTTTAAAAGACATCAAACGACGCGCTAGCTAGAGCTCTCTTCTTATCCTCTGTCAAATTCAAGAATAGAACTAACTACATATGCATAAACAACCTACATAGAGTAATCATAGTACCTAGACGGGAGACGTATATCACGGCGTCTGGAAGTACTAGGGCCGGGTAGTCTTACTATACAATTAATTTTTTTGTTTTCGTTCCATGAGATTCTGGTACACCTATACCCGTGCGCAATAAGTTGAGACCTGCGAGCGGTGACGCAACTAATCAAAAATATGTTAAGCTATATGATATTAAACATAAACATAATAAAAACAATAAATAATTCTGTGCGTTTCACTATGTTCTTTAGATTTATTTTCCATAATAATTTACATAAATATCTAGCTAGCTGAGTTGGTTCTCTATTCCCTATATATTACTCTACTCTATGGCTGTTGCCTTTCCTTTTCACGAAGAAAGGGAAGAACTATACCAAAAAAAAAAACTCTATGGCTGTTAGCAGAGATAAATATTAGCTGTTACTTAAAATCCTCTGGTTATTGGTTTATGCCTATAATTTATAATTTTGCCGAGTTTTACATTTTACTTTGTTTGGGATTTGGATTTTGATATTTTAGAGAAAGAGTGTTAAAGTATGTAACCCTTTAGGATTTTATTAGAAACAAATTTTATTTTTGTTCTGCTAGTAGGTATGTACCTATAGTAATGTAATATAATAATTAGCTTTGAAGATTTACCTGAAGTCTGTTTAAATAAAATAAAAGATTGGACAGATAGAGAAACCTAATAGAACAAAAGAGAATACAATATTAGGTAAGAAACAGCACGACGAACGGAGTTTTAGTAAAACGTGCATATACATTTCTGTAAACACTTTAGTGAGACGTGCTCCAAACAAAATGAGTTTGGTAGGCCAGAAATGTGGATCAATACCAGCTCTTCACGATACAAATAGAGACGAAGTAATTACTAGTCCAATAACACCGGAAGACGTTCTGAGACTAGATAGAATTACGGATACATACCTTTGCAGTCCTGAAGCTAATGTATATGATATAGATTTTACAAGATTTAAAATACGCGATTTGGAAACTGGTACGGTGTTATTTGAGATTGCGAAACCGCCCACTGACTTTGGAGTGGATAATGAAGGTACTGAAGACACACCAGAGGAGCCGCTGGACCCTAATGCTGGTAGATTTGTTCGCTACCAATTTACACCGCAATTTTTAAAACTGAAAACGGTTGGAGCTACGTATGTAATTTTTTCTTTTTAACTACATATACTTTTTATGTTAAATATTTTTGTGTTTCCTTAAGTATTGGAGGCAGCTGTACATTTAAAATTTATGTAGTATGTAGCAAGAAATTATTTTATATGGATACCATATTCACAAATTTGTAAAGCTTGAACTGCTTACATAAGACTGATGTGATTCAAAAATTCTTTCAATAGGAAGCTACATTATTGCTGAGTGATAAAAGCTATTATTGATTATATTACATTTCCTATTTCTATTATAAATAATGTGAAGGAAGTCAAGGACAGAGATGCTAATCAAGTATATATAATCAACAATAGTTGTGTACCTACCATTACTTGAATATATATAACTTATCTATGTGTGCAAAATGTGTTTAAAAGATAGATTGAAAGCTAACACCTATATTGGATAGTCTTTTACATTATTAAAAATAGTTGTAAGTGTCCATATAAAACTACAAAGAAAAATAAACTTCTATTTGATCTTACAGTGTGGAATTCACAGTAGGAGGACGTCCTGTGAACCACTTTAGAATGATTGAGAAACATTTCTTCAGGGACACATTGCTAAAAACATTTGATTTTGAGTTTGGTTTTTGCATTCCATTTTCACGGAATACGTGTGAACATATTTATGAGTTCCCTTCATTGCCACCTGATTTGGGTAAGTTGTATGAATTTTAAGGTATATTCATCTGAATATATATTTAAATATCTATTGAAGGTAATAAATTATGCATGTTAAATGTTGAGAAACATTTCTTGTCTCTTTGATACAATGCAAAGTTATTTAAAGTACTTTTAAGTAAATCATGTTTAATATATTTAAATTTCAGTTGAAGACATGATAACTGCCCCGTTCGAGACATGCTCAGATAGTTTCTACTTTGTGGACAACCATCTTGTCATGCACAACAAAGCAGACTATGCTTACAATGGAGGCATTAATAACTGAATATTTATTCTTTTAAATAACATGCAAGTAAATATATTAACTAAAATAATATCTACCTTGAGAAATATAATACATATTTAAAGGAAATAATAATATTTTAGGAATATACAGTGAAAGCTCTTTATTTGCGGGTATATGTTCCATAAATATGCCAGGAATACAGAAACTGTGAATATGGAATGGTAATTTATAAGGGATTATAGGGGATACATTCTAGGTGACAAATAAAAAGAAGTAAATATATTTAAAAAAAATTAATTGAAGTTTTTGACCATATTGATTAATTATTATCTTTAGGCTTAGGCAATGGTTTAAAGAATTTTGTAATTTTTTCTTGCTTGGCAGTTTTTAAAAGCTCTGTCAATTGAGACTGTTATTCAACAATGGTATTAGAAATTTGCCTCTTAAAAACAAGAGTTCATTCCATAGACGGATCAATTTTCGTAAAGAAATCACAAAGCTCATTTGCCATTCTTAAACCTTCACCAAGATTTTTCAAATTAAATGTCACGTTTCCCGTGCTATTTGAAGCCTCTTCTTCAATAGGCTGTTAATTAACATTTCCTCCAAGTTGGTTTCAGTCAAATCTTCATCTTGCGATTCAAGCAACTTATGAATGTCACTTGATTCTATTTGTTCGAACCCATCTCGTCCTATTCCATTTATGGAATTTAGCAATTCCGGCTATGTTTGCAGTCAAAGCAGTTAATGTACCGACTAGATCCGCAAATAAAGAAATCTTTAGCCGCGAATACAGGAATTGGATCGCATTTTTTTAATTCGCGAATAGTGAAAACGCGAATGAAGGAAGAGCGAATAAGGAGCTTTTTTTGTACATAAAAAGTTGTCAGTTTTAAAAATATTATTATGTTTTAATATTGTATGAATTTTAGAAGTAATAGTTTATTGAAACCAATAACAATTCCATAAAAAATTAAACCATTTATATTTCCATTTAGTGTTAGTAAACTGAAGACATTCCTTAAAATATTTAGGTTATTTTTATGTTATGTTGTTTTGATGCAGAATTCAAAATGTTATAAATATTTTAAAAAAACTTTTTTTGCCATAATATTCTTGATTTGGAATAGAGTTTTATTTTATGAGTAGAACTTTATACAAACAGTGACTAAATATGTGCGCAACATTCTACTGATATACAAAACTAAACTGCAAATTTGCAAGGATATTCAAAAAGGAATGAAAGTATATAATATACCAAATGAAGTGTAAAACAAACCTTACAGAACAAGCAATAAATAGCTCGACGCTAGTTTAGAGATCATACACATTCGACACAATATGGGAGTTGACAACTTTTGAAAAATTGTTTTAAGCATTGTATATGTTGAAAATAATAACTATGATATTTTTTTTATTAATACAGCATAAAAAGTGATTTAAAAATATTTTAAATCTAAATAAAAAGTACGCCACAAAAACGATGCATTATGGTCCCGTAACGTCATAGGTAATTTTGTATGATAACAGTAACAAGTTTGACAACTAACGCAAGAATCTAACCAAGTCTAATGTTCATATTTCCTACGACACGTCTTCTAAATTCGCGGCGATTCAAATCACGTGACTCACAGACAAAAATATTAATTTTCTGAAGCGAAAATTAAATAAACAATTAATTATTCCAGATTTGTATTGTTTTAGGCTTTTTATATATAAACCAATATTACTCAATAATTTACTTTAATTTTTTAACATACAGTCAACTCGCGGATTGAATAATTATTATTGTGCTTGTTAAATAATTATATTTGTTATAGTAAGGTCTTGGAACTTTACGACAACGTTTCAAAGGGGAAATGTTCTATTTTTATTTAGATCATTGTATGTTGGATACCCAATCGTAGCAATAAGCTTTGAATGTGTGAGTAATTGCAATATCTTTTCGAACCTACCAATACACACCCGATGTGATTAGATTCTAGATCATCTAGATGTTTCCAGAAATTAGATGTGGTAGAACATGTTATGTTCTAAAAAAGTATGTGTAAATATTTCTGCACAAAGTTATTGACATGTGTGCACTTACAATAATATTCACCAAAGTTTTGTATTGTGTTCAATCTGTTAGCATTAGGGATGGCGATATGAGATCAAGATCTATTGGGCCAAAAAGATCGATTTTTAAATTGATACATGGTACTGAATCGTTCCAGTGAATCAATATTTCAGCGTTGAAAATAATTTTTTTTTTCTTTTTTGGCTAGAACTATAAAATTATTTACAATTAGTTAAATGTACCTAAATACATGTGCAGAAATGACAAAATTTGAGAGATGGCTATATTAGCTGTGCGCATAGTTTCCTTGGCTTCTCCTCAATGGATAGAAGACATATTTAAAAAGTTGTGTTTCTAAATTAGCAATCTGTAACAGCCATGAAGTATTATGTGTATCGTGGGGTCATATGTACCATGTGAACGCCTTTTTTCGATTGCCGGAAACTTCGCATGTGTTGCGCGGAACCACTTGGATCCTAGTAGACTGAACAAACTGATTTTCTTGAAAAGCTTAGACAGTAAGCGTTGGGAACTATAAAGTATAAACTACATAATTATCAAACTTAGAAATTTGTTAAATAAATTCTCTTTCTATTATCTTTTTTTATACCCGATACTTTAGTATGGTTGTAAAAACAACTTTTATTAGTTAAAAATGATAAAGTAAACTTCTTGTTTTACATAATAGGGATTTATATAGTAAATAGAAACTCAAAAACGAATCTAAAATAGATCGATTTTTGTGAGATCGATCTTTTAAACCTCGATCCTTCAAGATTCTATTTGAATCGATTTTTTTCATGAAGAAACGCCATCCCTAGTTAGCATTATATTTATGAGCTTTAAAGTAGATAGATGTACTAGTATTTAAGAGTTTGGGTGCTGAATTTATTTATTGTGTTAATTTACGAGTTCTAGTCATTAATTTAATGTATTTACCGAATTTAATTTTAAATTAAAAACTAACATTTATAAGAGAGAAAATGTAACTTAATTTGTAAGTGATAAACTACAGGGACTCGAATTGGATAATAAAACGTCTTACACTTATGAAGGGATGTTAAAATGCGGTGTATTTACAACACAATATGATTTGTAAAAAATGGCAGAAATATTAATTTTAATTATAACTTTATTTACTGTTATTGATATATATATATACCTTTTTGTAAGTATTGCTGATTTCCTTGCTACATAAATGCTCAACAGGGCCGAACTGAGGGTATCTGTCTGCCTGGGTGAAATATACGATTTACCATCCCTGTAGCCTATAGACATATCATGTGTTAATTGTGAAATTATGCCATACATTGCGTTTGCCCATTTCGGAATAATGCAAGAACAATTTATAGTATATGCTTTATTTTTCTGTGTTTTGTAAATCGTGGATCCGTCGGTAGTTCCATACTTATGCAATCATTTTAGGTTTACAACTTACTTAATTTTATTTGTCCCTTAAAACATTTGAATTCCAATATGATTTAAGAAAAGGTAATTTATGTCATTTAAATAATTATTGCACTTAAGGTGGTCAACTAATTATCGTTCTTTAACCACTTAAATGCACTTCAAAATGCTATTTAATATTATCTATCTAAAATAAATATCTCTATTTTAAAAGAGATCTGTAACCCTAAAAGACAAAAAAAAAAAAGAAAACCGTCCAGTTATTCATTTCAAAGTGTCCTTGTTTGTAATTTATAAGAATACGAAACAAAGTGTGTTCAGTATTTACAGATTATTTCGTTTATTTAATTAGTCGTTCAAATTAATTATATTCGTACATTTAAGTACATACTGTATATGTACTTAAGAATACCGACGCTAAATAATATACTAATAAATATTAAAAAAAAACTATAATGTAGCAAGTATTCACGGTAAAAAATAATTGTGAGTACCTATTTACTCTAAGATGAGCAACAAATGTATGAAAATTAGTAGGAAAATAACTTCCGTAGCACTGTTGGTACCTATTACTGCCACATCTTCAGAGTAAACAATTTAGGTTACCAAGTACGTGCACTTGCACAGTAGCGGGCGCGAGAGGGGCAGCAAAACTTTACAATAAACAATTATAATATTTGTTATATTAATCTATACTTCTAATAAAAGAGTTATAATTTTTTTCTGCCTGTCTGTTAGTTTGTACGCCAATCACGCATAAACTACTGGACCGATAGTTTGCATTTCTACACGTATGTATATTTGTATGGTCTATAAATTGCGTTTAAGTTATGTACATATAAAAAAGGAATGTTTGTAAAGTCAGGGTTGGCAATTCCGGCATAGTAAGTTAAATTGGAATGACTATATTTCATAACCTTCGTATTTTAATACAAATTTTAAGGTATCATGCAAATAAAAGTTTATCGACCTTTTAAATACAGTTCAATTTAGCTGTTCTCAGTATTAAGATAATCATGTTTTTTTTAAAAACTTAGCCGCACACAGATTTACCTACGAAGTGGGGCAAATCCGTCTTGCAGAATTTCATAGTTTTTTCAAGGAATCACACGAACTTAACATGCATTGATAAATGACAATCAATAATGTGCTTTAAATTCATTACTATAAAGCTGTAAACAGATCTTATTTGAAAAAAACCTTTTTGGATGCTGTTTTTTTAGAACTGACTATGTTAGCCTTAGGGGCCCTGGAGCCTCTGTGGGCTTTTACAGCTTCACCGGACTTGAGCTTTTTGGAGGCTAATCCGTCACACTTAAGAAGGCAGGTGTGGTAAACATGTAAGTCACACTTTTATCATTAGCACGAGGCGTATGTATGAAAATATAATAATTTAATTCCTACTTATCCAGAGATCGAATTGACTTGATATCTATAGAAGAATCAAAGATAATGATAATACACGTTCGGTGAAGCTGTAAAAGCCGAAGCGGCTTCAGGGCCCTTAAGGCTAACAGTGTAGTCAGATCTAAAAAAAAAAAGAATACTTTTAATATTTATTATTAGGGATCTAAATATATGAAATAAATATATTAGTTCTCATTTTAAATATTTTATTATCTATTTCCATTGTTTACAAAAAATGCCATTGTTTAGAGATTGTTTATTATTATACTAATGTTATACAATTTATCGATAAATTGTGGTGTTTTGCAAACTAAACAAACTAATATTTCCCTGGTATATCACTTTTGAACGATGTTATTATATTGTTTTGATCTATATATGCTCCAACCATATCTAAAATTTCGAAGCTAGTCAGTCCGTAACCGTACTTCTCTATAGTTTAAAGACATGAAGGAAAGTTTTTTTAACCTCTAAAGATGAGTGGTTTTTCTCCCAATAATGTTTGAACTTCTTTTTTTATGCACGTGGTCCGTAATAGTCATTCTAGGAATTTTATAAACCTTCGAAGCCTTATATCCATTCTAACTACCAATACAGCTTCATGTAATTGGTCTTTATCTGTTCTTCTCTTGTAATTTCGTACCATTTCTGTAATGATGTCAGTCTAGTTTAACTGAAACAATTAAAATTTCTGAATTATAATTATCAGTCCATAAATTTAAAAAACATAGATTATATAACTACAACATCAACATACAAGTAAAGTCGCGATAAATTGTAAATGCCATAAAAATTAATATTTAATTTTCATCGGATTAGGTTTTATATAAAATTTCAAAGGACAAAAAGGTTTACGATAACTGAAATGGGGCAAAACCGGCATATGACGATTTAACCCCTTCAAGATTGGACGGATTTGCCCACTTGATGATTTTGAAGTTACTAAAATTTCAAGTCGAATAAATCGATTATTTACATAGTTTCAATGAAAAATATTTTAAGAAAACATTAAAACGTACATTAAACTGCAATTGTACTGTCTTTCGCCTCTAAAACTGCCATAATTTTATATTTACCTTTGATTAAACGACAGTACATGTCACTCACGTTTCACTTTATCCTTGCGTGTGGCATTTAACGACATCCGCTAACACGATTTGCACTAATTGTGATGTTGTTTTACCGACCGAGCTTACAATGGCGTAGCTCAATCGTAAGGAGCGTAAATGCAAGTAGACGGAGATGCCCTTACACGGAATTAGCCACTCTGTTACACTGTTAAATAAGTCTCTTTTACTAAACTCCTTAACTAAAAAAAAAACTATCACGATATATTCATAAACAATGATTCTGTAGTTAATAAGCTAGTAATATACAGGTTGTAACATTTTAATGGGTTAACGATTAGGTTCGATTCCCGACTCGTGTACTCTTAGTTTCACAGTTCCCCTCACTGGCCTATTTAAATGTTATAGCCTGTACTTATGTAATGGCGCGGTGATTACGCCCATGGGCTTTTCTCAACAAAGGTTAGTAATATATAATGAATATTATTGATAAATATATAGGTATGTCAGAGTAGATACATGTATAAAAATTCACAGCTGGATGGGCTACGAATCCCTGCTCAAAATGTCCAAACTAAAAACACAAGCACTATAGTTCTAAGCAAGTGTTTGTTTATTTATTTATAAAGGTTCGTCTACAATTGCTTACTAATATATTAGAATTAAATACTGTGACTATAAGGACTACGCTAAATGTAACAAATTTCTTACAGAGGAACTGCGTGAATATTTTGTTTTACGATAATGTTTATGTTTAGCCTACAACCGCTTCCAATATTTTTAAAAATTGGGCCGCGCATTTTATGTAGTATAGAACTTCGTTATATCAATTGAAATATTTATGGGTCTAAAAAGAATGTTATTTTCTTTTATATTTTAACAGGCAATAGTTGCACATGTTCTATAAGCACTGATACATTCCGCTAAATATGCAATTCAAGTCTTGTACACTCATTTTCGTAAACGCAGTTTCTTTTATATTTCCATTATGACGAGAAGTAACTCAAGTGATCTTATGCAATAGGTTTAGTTGAACCGAACGTAGCCTAAAGTTGGTAAAAACGATGACTCTAGAAAAACAAACAATTATTTCATGATGCCTTAGGATTTTCGAGACTATAAAATATGTAAATAACAAGATTCGGTGTCTGCTTTAGTCGTTTGTAACGAAGATCATCAGGCGACGCCGTATTTCAGGCAAACCTTCGGATTTAGCCGGCAATTATTTTACTAATCACACTTAAGAAATTTCATACTTTATTATAATTATTATATCATCTGATGCTTTTTGATAGCAAAAACAAAAAAGTACCTAAAATCTGAACGATTTTTTGAATTTTGTTCTTTATAGGTACTATGCTTTTAATACTTCTGTAACAGTTCAAACACCTCACTTTGATGTTATAGATCCACCAACTCACAACTATAGGTTATTCAAAAATAAAAATGTCAAAATATTATTGATTTTTATTTATTCTTCAATTACGTCTTAAAATATTACAAAGTGGATTATTGATAATATTAAAACAAATAAATCAATTACACATATTTCAATACATTAATATATTTTGTAGTGTGACAAATGCCGCCAGAGTACGCTTACACAAGAAAGCAAAATTACAAGAAAACTTACATAATATATCTGTAGATGTAGCATATTTTAAGAAGCATTACAATCTACGGGTAAAGTTTTTAGTAATGCAAGAGATCAGGAACGTAGGAAAATTTAACGCCATTTTAGATGCCCAAAATATGATATATTGAGAAGACCAGCGGTTTCTTAAAATAATTTAACGATTCAATAACAAGGCACCAAACTGATTTGTGTAAACCTGGTGACATTTCCATGGAACCCACTTTCGGAATCGCTGGTGTACACATCGAGAGTAGCTATCGCTCTTTTGCGATAACGCCCTCTTTATTAATATCGATTAAACTGTCAGTAGGCTTACTGGCATCCATTTTTTACACTTATCTGCAGTTGAATTGCAATATTGAGTGCAGTACCTCACGTGTATGAATATATCGCGGTATCGTAAATTACATTTGATAGATATAAGTTTCATGATAAAATTAGAAGCATGGATTAAAACCTTACGAAAGCGAACTCAATTTTATATGAATTTAAAAAACTGAGTGGGTAATGAGATAATTTGGATGGATACATTGCATGTAAAATCTTGAAAAATTGCACGCTTTGGGTGACACTGAACATAAAAATATTAATTATTTTATGTCTATTATTATATTTAGGACGGACGTCTCTAACCTAGGGTGCAATAACATTCGTACATAACGATTTGGCATTCAGTCTGAGACTGATTGAGACAGGGCGTAAGCAATTAATAATAGGTCTCAGGTTTTGTATGATAATAAAATAGGGAGCACATTAAAAGAAACACACAAAAAAATTGTTCCCCTACCTAAATCCCAAAGATATTTTACTTTTCTGCTAAATGCAGTGCCCGCAGCATATACTACTTCTGCTATAAAATATGGAAAATACGGTCCTGCTTTGGGCACTTCTAATAAGAATGGAGACACCGTGGTGATGTTTACTCAAGAGCAACATGAGTTAGAGATGGCTCTGAATATATTTTTATTAAAAACTTAAATTAATTTAGGTACTAATTACTATAATAGATAGGACAGCCCTTGCTTATATGGCCGATAGTATACTTTTACATTTAACATACAACAAAAAAACCCTCAATCATCAAAAATAATTATTTTGTAAATCGATAAATCGATTTTATGGTATTTCTCTTTACTCAGTATCAGTTATTACCAATTTATCATACATATTTTTAAAAATAGTGATATTTAATATACATATAATTAATTTAATTAGATTGAATGACAATAATGCAAGGGTAATTAATATACAATATTAATCGTACAAAAATAATATAAATGAAGCAACTGCAATCGATGCTAACTGCAATTATTTTGTAAATTGATTTTATTGTCCCTCTCACTCAGTCATCAACAATTTATCGTACAAAATTTTAAAAATAAGGATATTTAATATATGTATTTATTATTCGATATTCTTCATTACTCTCGTCTTCATTTGGGTATGGAGAATAAAAACACTTTCATCTTATTATTTTCTATTCATTCTGTACTTATACTGGTTCTCACTTTTTTAATATAATCCATACAGATCAGCGTCTTCAACTCTACTTGCCACTTCAAGTAAGTTTATTTAATTTTAAATATAATCAAAGTCGCTATTATTTAATAATGTTGTTGGTTTATATCCAAGATAAAATATCCTGTTCCAACAAAAAGTGCGACAAGACTTTCGATAATAACATTACAAATTCCATAAGGAAAATTATAGAATAAAGTGAATCTCTATTCAACAATATGATGATGACATTACTACACAATACTAAAATGATTTTATTGTATAGTTACTTTTCAATAGCAGTAATATCATAACAATTTTTTAACCTTGTACATAGTGGTTTTTACTTAGACAACCACAGCATAATTTTGGAACTGATGTTTCAATCCAAGGAATATATTTCGACAGATGTTCCTTACATTATCTTATCTGTAAATCTTAAAATAAAGTTATATAAAGATTAAAAAATCAACCCTTGAATATGAGACATGCGAATTTTATAAGTATACACCAATGGAAATTCTTAATCTGAATTTTGATCACTCCCGTATCGTGGATACATTTTGAATAATATTAAATAATTATATTCCCACTAGATGCAAATATTCTGTACTATATTACTCATCACTTTACGAATGATGTGAAAATAGATTATCATTGATTGGTTTCCGCCAGTGCTTTAACTAGATACCACGCTAACTACAAACAATAGCTCTTAGAATACAGCAACTTAGTATCGTATTGAAATGAAGCTCGTAAACGTGACAGTATTGTTAGTATGACACTGACTGGAGTACGCCGATTCGGCATAGTTTTGATTTATAGGATTTTTATAGTACGCTGACGGTATCCAGTTGAAGCGGCGTGGAAACCTATTGATTAATCTATGTATGCGAGTAATGAGATTATAGTTTATTAACATATATATATATATATCTATTAAACACAGTAACAATCACCTTTCATTAAAATAAAGTCATTATCTCTCAAAACAAATTTTTTGAATTTAATACATGGTTAATTATGTCTACCTCTAAAAGCTCCTCGACCGCGACGATTCTTATTAAAATCTGTTTTAGCTTCTTGATTTTGTTTAATAAAAAATTTGTAATACAGGATCCCGTCATTAATAAATGTCATGGCATACGACAAGGGCAAAGCAGCACAATTGGACTCGTTGAATAAATCAGCAATTGGTGTGCTAGCTGGTGTGCAAACATCAGTGAACTGGTATTTCCTACGCGGTTCCCTCTTATTGTAAACATGAATCTCGTAATCCCATTTGGAAGCGCTGATTGTGGTCCCTAATAGTTGCACAGCCATGAAAACTTTACGTTGCGCTTCAGACACTTTAACGTGGAACAAGAAATTGTATGGACCCAGGGTGATTAAATATAGTGTGTGGCTATCAAAACAAATATTCATGAGAAGCAATTCAGTGTCAACATTACCTTGTGTTTGCATCGGATGGATGTCATTGAAGTGGTCTTGAAGATGCGATATTTTTCCTAGAATAAGACAAAAGATTGTTAATAAATAATAAACAAAAAAACTGCAATGCACTTCAGGCTTTGTGTAGACGAGGGACAGTCATTGGGGTACTTTTGCGGGTATTTTTGTCTGTCGTATGGGTTATGCAATTTAGTTCTAAACGATCTATTTCGACAAACAAAAAGTACCCTGAAGACTATCCCTTGTGCATGCAGGTCCTACATACATTACAATCGTATATAAAATACAGGCTTAGTAATAGGACTTTTTCTAATGTCCACCTGGCATTATTATAAAAATAAAAACACCACACCACAAAAAATGCCCGCCTGGCTAGCTACCACCCTCAAGTTGAAAATCTGTCGCCCAGCACCTATGGGTATGTTCCGGTAGCTACGGTATACGGTAGGTATAATACAGTCTTATAACATAACGTCGTTCGGCATTCAGTACCGCAAATGTAAATTTGGGTTCCTTTAAAGGAGACACAAAAAACTGATTTGATTGTATTGCATACTTATATTTCAAATAAATAATAGTATATTTGTATGTATATTATCGATTTGAAAAAAAAAAAAGAAAAATATTGCCACTTTTTCACATTCGCGGTACTGAATGCCAAACGACGATAAGCACACGCCAGATCAAGTTTCCGCCAAAAGCTCTCCAATGCACTTGGTCATACTGAAAGGGTTCACTAAATCTCGACTCTTAAGAACTGTCAATAGATAGCAAATGTAATATTTCAAATGTACCTTGCCAATTGCAATGTCCACATGTACCATTAACAGGACAAGTTATTTCCTGGAATGGACACTGTTTTAAATGAATTTCCATGTCAATCACCCGTAAAAACAAGCAACATCCCTCATCAGCATTGGCACATGGTACTTTTAACTGAAATAAATAAATGTATGAAAATGACAGTCATATTTTTAGGAGATTAAAGTAATTTTATAATAATGACTAGCGAACCCGCCCCAGCTTCGCACTGGTACTATTTACAAAGTGGTGTATTGTTTAAAAACCATTTAGTTTTATAATATAAACCTATTAGCTAGTTAGTACTGCTATGTCGAGTAGTTATCCCAGGTCGCGCAGTGTTATTGGAGACTTTCTATGAAAATATAAGCCTTCCGTAAAAAAAACTCTAAATGGTAATGAAACCGCATTAAAATCTGTTGCGTAGTTTAAAAGATTTAAGCGTACTTACGGACAGACAACGGGAAGCGACTTTATACTAGTACTTAAAGATTATTATGTGAAAGAAAACGATGGAACTAAAACTGAGAAAATATAAAAAAACGAAACTATTTTCCCCATAGTATAATTATGCCTTAAAACGTCAGTTTTTATGCTACAGTAAAAGGGTGGTCATCTTTTTTGGAAGATAAATAGTATATTTAAAAAAAAAAATGAAAAAAATATAGTATTTTTGGGAAAGTTAGGAAAATATAAATTACATATTTGTTATTAATCAAAAGCCCGAAAAAAGAGTGCAATGTTTACAGGGTTCATGTATGTGAGTTTCTTTTTTCCACTAAAACTTTTAAATGCCTAAACAGATTTGAAAAAAAAGCCCTCCACAGTTTTGTTAAATACATGCAAAACTCAGACGAAAAGATTCTGTGGTCTGTGAGGCAAAATATGACTAGACAAAATGAAAATAAATTTAAATTATAATTTGCCCTTCTGGTCAGTTTAACATAAGAAATAAGTGTGACAGTTAAATAAGCAAAGAAAATATAGTATTTTTTGTATTATATTATTTTCCTATAATTTATAGTACAATTGACTAAAATATAGTAGTATGGGTGGCAAACCTATACAGTAATAATATCAGCTTGTGCAAGTGTCCCACTGTTAACCTAAGGCCTCTTCCTAAAGGAAGGCATGGGCTTAATTACTACGCCAACTCACGACGTATTGGCACTATCAAACGCCGAGAAATCCACAGTTTTTTTTTATTTTTCCTGCACACAGTGGTACTACAAGAACATGTTTTCAAGTTTCCTCACGATGTTTCCCTTCGTCATTAGTCGATGGTGCTACCAATTCCAATTCGTGAGTTCTGTAAAATTCTCTATTATTCACTAGTCAATACATTACTTCTATTTAGAATAAGGTAATACAGTTGGAAATGGGTTCTTCTTTTTATTTAATGGTAACAAGTGTTTATCCACAATTCTGCCAACGTCACGTGAATAGAATATTTTATTATCTTGTAATCTTTAAACTATGGAGGGTAAAGGTAAGGAGAACCATCTTATTTGGGGGATAAGTTGCAAAAGTGTCCAGCTGTAAGGAGCTAATTACAATTCAAAAACCCACCAATATGGCGCTAGTGTAGCAAGAGGGTATGATACTTTTCGTATTTATCGTTTTGTCTATTGTAAAACTTAAATAAAATTGAACATTATTGGGAAAAGTCTGTAGAGTGAAAAGTTGTCCAAGTGGGGGAAAAATAAAAAATTATAAATAGCTATTGGTGCTATCTTTAAAATTTACGCACTTGCTACCGTGGCGCCACCTTAATTTGACGCTTTTCGACTGACATTTTTTCATACATAGAGATGGTACTACTGATCTCTACCTTCTATACTAGGAACATAGATCCTACAAGGAGGCGGCTCCCTTATAAAAATTGTCCAAGGAGTTTTTATGACAACTTAAAATGCATTAATACTACTTATAATCTACTTCACTTGTGCAAAATAACCAAACCACATTGTAAAATGCCACCAATATTACATAATAAATAAAAACCAGCATAAAACCATCCAAAAACTCCCTGTAAAAAAGTGTTGCATTAATTAAAGCATCTTAACTTGACAGATAAATAGCCTAGTCTTAGTTTTTATTTTTTTTACTTTGAATTACCAAAAAGTTAATGCATTATAATTATTTTAAAGGAAGAACTAACCTGTGATACATAGTCTTCCAACATAATGTTCCTCATGTCTGTGATATTCAAACGGCACAAACCACACAATGAGCTTCTCGAATAGCAGTCACTACAAGAACTGTGGCCATTGGGACATTGATAAATCTTTAAGCCAAATTTATTGTTACAAGTTCGGCAACTAAGATTATCATTTTTGTGATTATTATTCTTGGATCTGAAAATAATCCATATTTGTGTTATGCTATAAGGTTTATGCATTGTTGCATCATTACAGTCATGGTAACATATAGACCTAATTACTATCATATATATTATTTTTATCAAATGTGTTGTTTCCTTGCAACACCATATCTCCGTTAATTCTACATCAAAATTAACGATTCAAACATCATTCTAATTCCTGCTAATAACGAAACATGAACAAATAATTTAAACTAACACAGTTTTCGTTAAAAAAGATGATTTAAAAACTTTTTCTCATCAGTAATGCAATCTGTTGATGTTAATGAAAATACATACAAAGCACCATCTATTAACAATATGTTTAACCAACATGACTACTGTTAGTTTGATTATTTAGTCTTTGTGCAAATATTTTCACAGGTCAGCTAGCAATTTCTAATGAACTATTTCTTATATGTAATTATGTGGATTAATTTAGTAACATACATCATAGGTCTAGCAATTTTTCAGTTTTATCTTACTGCTTGATCTTATACTTAAGCAACCTATATAAAGATTAAATTAAAAAGACCAGTTGATTTGCTCTATATTATGAAAATTTGCATATAAACTCAACAAAAAAAGTGAGTATAACTTGTAGTCATTACCTAGATCTACGATCAGAAGATATTGACCTATCCCTGAGTGGAGCTGATGGAGTAAATCTGAAACAAGAATTTGTTTGAGGTTAATTATGTTTTACACTGTTTGTAATGGCAAAATAACATCTTTTAACTATAATGCATATAAATATATGATATACTATACTAATAACAAAAAAAAAATTATAATTTTTGTCCGTATGTCTGTCTGTTCCAGCGAATGTCTGAAACGGTTGGACTGAAGGTGGCGGGACATTCACTGTTTCACAAGATAGCTGATGTCATTACGAGTACTTATGCTACTTTTATTTTAGTAAGAGTTAGGGTTCCGCTTAACATTCTGTTTTATACGTAATAAAACAGTATTCAGTTAAAATTTGCGTGGCCAACTTTCCTCATATTTAAAGTAAAATGTTTTAACTTAGTGTCCCTTATACAGCATATAAATACAGCCATTGTATACAATGTCGTTATGCACACTAGACTAACAAAGCTGCGCCGCAAGCATGTCACCGGTCTCAAGGCGACACGATATCTAGACGTGGATATAATCAAAGTCCCAAACCGCAAAAGATAAGTTTTGATTTCTGATTAGATAAAATAGAAAATAATAAAATCTTTGTAATCAGTCAATTTTAATATTCAATAATGTAATAACTTTAAATATGTCCCTTAAATTCCTTTAAGGGTAAAACAATAATGCCATTAAAAACAAATTTAACCCTTTCCATTTATAAGCATAAATCCCATTTACCTGCTATTTTCGTTACTTCTATTGTCAAATACAAAATTGTTCTTCTGTTGTTGTTGATTGTCAACATGGTGCTGTGATGGTCCTTGTGCCAATGTACTTTCAGGGGCTGTATGGGTGATTTCATTGTTTAGATTTGGATAAATGGTCTCTTTTTTCCTCTGTTGCATTGCATTTTGCAACTCAGTTGAAGAATAACTGTATGGAGTTCGATTTCTTTCCAAGCTGTAAATAAAATATATATTAATAGAAATGATAAAAATAACGCTTGTTTTATCGTTTATAGGTTTAGCGTTTGATCACAATCTCACCTCATATTAAGTGACAATGTGATCTAAGATGGTGACACACTAAGCCTAGTGTGGGAACTGTCTCTCAAGTGCAGCTACCGGAGCACTCCTATAGGTGCTTGGTGGCAGATTTTCAACTTGAGAGTTGTAGCTAGCCAAGCGGACATTACAAAATGCCTTATTACCATGCTATGGTTTCATCACATTGTTTTCCTTCACCAAAAGCTCCGGCTCATTGTAGGGACTCGAACTCACGTCGATCGACACGGTGTCCGTACACACTACGAATGAGCCATAATTGCTTCGTAGTAATAATTAACTGCTATATTTATAGCCTAAAACTAAATTTTATATCCGAGACATTGGAATATTAAGAGCCGTTTTGTAGATATTATACACTCATGGAGTAACTATATATTTTTCCTTTTTTTGAATTAGATGTAATATCTAAGGTGGCAAAAAGTGTACGGCCCATCTGATGGTAAGCGGTTAACATAGCTTAGAGGATACTTGCAATACCAATATATCAATATAGTCCTACAAGTTTGTGCACAATCATCCAATGCGGAACAGACGTTGTCGCGATGGCGCGGGCGGAGCGAGGTGAGGGCTTGTGCAGACGGCACCGCGGACCATAGATTAATATGAATATACGGCCGCGGACGTGCCGCAACCGCGCGGCCGCCGCGCTGTACAGTATACTGTGAACACGCGCCGCCACCGCGCTGCCGCCGCATGATTGCTCTATCACTGTACATTTATTATAGTATTGCTAGCCATGAACATCATACTTGTAGGCATAATGAATATGATGAATTTAACTAAAATAAGTAGGTAGTGTTTGCATACTATATGTAAAGAAAAGGCTTTTTAAAAGTAAGAAGTCAAATAGAAGCTTGTGGGTTCATCCTATTTTGATGCAAAAAATACAAAATCGTGGATTCCATACACTAAGAATAAAGATCTATTAAAAGATTAGTGTAAGTTTTGTGATTATATTCAGATGAATATCAAAACATTCACAAATTATTAGTTAAACCTATTATATGCAAACACTAACTTTTTTATGTTCATTATTTCTACACGTATAATTTTCGTGGCTAACACTGTATTACATAAAAAGGTACTGTGATATAGCAATTATGCGGTTACGGCGCGTTACATTTTGCTAAAAATCTTAAAAAATTGCGTTATGTAATACTTAAACGCCCCCTACTGTAAATTTAGTTGTCTTCGTTTAAATTATTTCTACTTTGTTTTTATTTCTAGTAAAGTGATTATGGAAAAGTAAGACACATAAAAAAAAATTGTTTAGTTTATTTAATACATAAAATAAAAAATTCATTCTAAGTAGTTGGTAATATAATATTTTGTTATTAGTTTTAAATTACGTAACTGCGGCGCAATAGAAAATATTGTTTACCTACATTTTGCAAGTACATTGTAAAAAAATCATAGGTTGTTTTACAAAACATATTTTGGAAACTAATATGCAAAACATTTTAGCCAAAATTTGAATCGCGTATTGTAATAATACAAAACTTTGTAAATTTGAGAAGCTTTTTATCTGAAACGGACAAACAGTTTCGTAAAATTACAACACTTTTTTAAAGAACATGTCTAGGAAAATTATTTATAATTATGGATTACCATATATTGTTTTGTAATTATACTAATACTTTGGTTTGTAAAACCATTGTAATTTTACAAAAAAAAAAAAACAGTGTACGTCCTGTACTATTACTGACCGGCTACCTCATACAACTGCACGAGTTTTCCTTCCCCGCTACGCAACCCGCCTTCTTTATCATCTGTAGTACTTTGTCCCCGCCAACATCTGTCGGCCACATAGGAGGGTCGCGCACAAACTTGTAAGTCTATAGATCATTGCAGACCTTGAAACCCCTACCCCAAGGAGCTCTGGAAACCCTACTCGCCGCAAGAAGACAATACAAAAATATTTGGTTATGATCTGCACAGGGTTTGCAACACAACTGTTTTTCCTAAAATTATGATTCAACATAAATGTTTCCTTTCATTAACTTTTAAATCTTACCCAATAAAATCCTTGAAAACCTGGTACCAAATATTATGAAGAAGTCAATTCACTTAATAATATAACTTCCGAATGTGTGAGAACCAAACACAGAATGACCATTAATTATGTGTTGTATTAGATGGGCATGACTCTACCTAGATATGTGTATATTGAGACTTCGGATTACAAAGGGTGGACATAAAGTACAAAACATGACTATTCAGGAGAAGCAAAAACAACATATTGCAATGTGTATAAGACAGATCCAAAGAGAGTACAAAAGGAGTGATTAGAAAACCATTTTTCATTACCATTACAAAGCCATTTTCACCAAAATATTCTTTACACAGAAATTTTGTTGATGATTTTCCATGGTGAAGCACTAATACATTTTAATACATAATTATAACTTACTATTAATGTGCACACTATAATCTACTAAGATTGGTTGCTTTCATTCTGGTGAAAATGTATTAGTGTTCCACCGCAGAAGACTGTAGATGGAAATTCCATTAACTGTGCTGTAGGCCAATGTGTCCAATATGTAATGCCCACTGCCCTAATTATAGGTAGAAAATTTCTATTCTGTTAAAAACTAAATGTACCTACCTATATAAGGAAGTACCTATACTTAAAATGTTATGAAGAATGACAACTTACCTTGTGGCTGTGCTACTTTGTGTGGGTATGATGGAAGTCGTAACAGGTTTGGATTGGGTAAAACATAAACTAGGCTGAATTGTCTGTGCCCTGGTGGCTTCTACCGGCCGATTAAACATTACATGTTTAGATTGTTCATTTAATGATGTGTGCATTGAGCCAGTATATAGTGATTGATTTCTAGTAACTGTTTCACCAGATTGAATTTTCTGTGTCATAGGTGCTGCTACTGGTTTTGTTACTATCACTGGAATGTGTTGTTGATTTGAAGAATTCTGGTTTGTACCAATTCCAGGAGTTTGATTTCTAGAAGTTGTTTGAGATTGTACTGTTTGAGGTTTGGATCTTATTATATTCATTGTTTCCTGAGTTCTCTCTTGTACTAGTCTCTGTTCATAAATCTCTCTCAGTTCTGCTTGTGTTCTTGCATAATCCCGGTTAACTGCATTTTGTCTAAAACAATAAAAAAAAATTTAATTACAATTGTATGTTACTTGTAGTTTAATTATTTTATGTTTCACTAGCTGGTGCCCGAAACTTTGTCTGCCAGGATTAGTACTTTGAATATTTTATTTTCTTCTCCAAGGTCCTATCTATCTTTATACAATCAAAATTGGTTCTGTGGTTTAGTCATGAAGGTGTAACAGACAGACAAGAGTTACTTTGAGAGACCCTTGTTCTATATTGTGTAATGTATGTAAATTTAATATGTAAGGTAACCTACCTATGTAATAATTTAAATAAAAATGAAGTATATTCTTATAAGTGTAACTCTTAACCACAAAAAAAAACCTGCCAAATAAATTGCTAGTGCCTTGAAAATTCGCAAAGAGGACACAACCGTCAATGACGTCTGCCTGCATACAGGTCTCAGCGATGAACAACTTCTTCCCCCACCTTGCCCGCCGCTTGACCTCACCATAGTTTTGCGAACTCCTTGGTCATTATTGTAAGTATTAAAATAATTTGTACAAATGATGTAGGGTGAAAGACAAAGTTTATCTACTTTAAATACTAGAAGTGATAAAAGTATTTATTTTCATTTATGGATCAATTTGTTACTACCAAATGTGCATTAGAAATAAATTATCAATTTTTTTGTATTTATGGTTCACTATTTCAGTGATAATGGCTTACACATTAAAAATATGTATATGCTGTCACATGCTTGACTATTTAAGACAAACATTTCCATTATACATAATATAACTTTAGCAATTTTTGCAACTTATTTGACACTTATCATATTTTGGCCAATTCACACAATATCTTTATAAATTATCCCTGTGTTATTCTGATGTATCTATACTAATATTATAAAGCTAAATTCCATTGCGTGCGCTGCATAAATAGTTAAAGTTATGCAACAATCATGTGCAACAGAATTGTTTTTCTTAAAAAGTTCATAGAAGAAGACCGCGATAGCGTATGCTATCTTTTATGGTTGACTCAATATAACCTTTTAATGGTAATAAAATTTGTTCTAAAATACTGCACTATTTGCAAAGTTGTTTTGACTTCAATGAATATCTTAGGACATATCAGAGTTATAAAATAACTCTGCAGCAAAATAATGATCAAATACCTAAATTTTATCTTTTAAACATCCCAAGTAGTGTAACCCAACTTTTCTTTTCCTGTTCACCTGAAATTTTTTAATATAGTTCCACTCTTAACGTAAATAATATTTAAAAAACAATCTTCACATTAATAATATAATATTTGTTATATTACGCATTAAAGACATACAATGTTTCTCCTGATTTCGTCTGCATGATTTTAAATTAGCCCTATAGGTACCAAATTTTATCAAATTTTGTTCAATGGTGCTGAAACGGTTCATAGGTAGAATTTCATTGGTACCTATGACCCACTCTCCCTCTCTCTGACGCAGATGAAATTGCACAGGTCAGCTATATTGTATATATAGCTGTATATTGTAGTAGTTTCATTAAAATCTATTTAATAGCTCTTGCGTGAAAGAGTAACAAACATCCATCCATACACACAAACTTTCACATTTACAATATTAGTAGGATAGGATAGTAGGATGTGAATCTGTATTCTCTTGCCCAACTTTCCCCAGCCATTATTTATTTTTTACCCTTGCACCACATATTGATGGCGATATAATAATATTTATTTATTTATCCATTCACTTATCTATTTAGCCGAAATACATCTACTGCAACTACCTTGTGGCTAGCCTACTCCGCTGCATCTTCTAAAGCAGTTGCCACTTGAGAAATTTAAACTTCCACTAAAGTCTAGCTTTTTTCTGACTGACTACACTATTAGCCATAAGGGCCCTGAAAACTCAGACGGCTTTTAAAGCTTCACTGTGACTTGGTGCCGAGTGCTTAAATAACTCAGCCGCGATCAAGTCAAGCAATTTTGAACGCTATAATAATCACACAGAAAAACTTTGCACATAGCTCTATTGCTGCCTCTCCATTTCTCTTTGAGCTACAAAAGATTATATCCATTTGTAACAATTTTTAAGAAAATAAATGAAATCCTTTTTAAAATGAATATATCAAAATAATAATTGCTTTTTGTATTCAACAATATAGATGTTATGTTTGATGTGAATCTAAATCTAAAAGGAGTTATGACGTTTATTCAAAATATTGCTTATTTTTTATTTAAAAAAATATTTACGTACATACCTACTACTTTATAAATCGACTAACAATATTCAGAAAATCTATCTATATCCGCTTTCCCTTTTATAATTAGATAGGTATAATATTTTGTAGAATTGTAAAAATTTGAAGAAGCTTACCTCGTGTTTGGTATATATGAGGAAGAAGTATTATTCTGTGATGTGGCACGACTGGGTCTAGGAGTTGAATGTTCCGAACCCATGGTGAATCAACAAAAACACTAATTCTTTTTATGTTAATTAAAAAAAGATTAATATAAAACAAAGATTAGCGAAAATGAAATAAACAATAAAGTGCAAACACTAAGCAATATGCATAACTTAGTACTGAGAACACCACCATAAATCTGGACAAATATTCACAAAGAATGAAAGAACCTGACACAAACTACAAAGGAGGTAAATTTAAGTTCATTTTCTTATTATTTATGATGTAATAGTGAAGCTAACGTATCGATAAAAAATGTTTTTAATAAAATTAATTATAAAATTTATGTTACTAGTCATTACATATTTTATTATATATTATATTAGATATAATGCGAGTGCCTATTCTAGTAAAAAGGCCGTACTCAATATGGGACAGTTCTATGGTAGTAATTAGTATTACTATAAAACCTCTGTATTTTGATAATAAAACAAAACTAGTATTATAAATCATTTAAAAAAATACATGCATAGTACATAAAACAGATTATCATAGGTACCTGGTGCATAGCGTCCTAAAACTGTTCATTTGATACCCCTATCATGGGGCGCATAAAAAATAACGTCCACCATATTAAACTTAGAATGACGACACTGAACCAACCATGCATTGCTTCCAAATTAAACGTGTATGCAAAATTTTAGCTCAATCGGTTGGGGATACTTAACTGTTTTAAAATTAAGTTGCAAGATTTGTAGCTTGTAAAAATGGTGTAATAAAGTAAAATATCTAATAATTATCAGTCACTTCTGGGACTTATTTATTTGTCCATAATTGAAAAACTAACATAATCATGTGGTACAACTTTAAATGAAATATAGTGTAGCGTCATTAGTACAACCGTGGATTTAATTAATAATATAAACAAGTTCGAAATTAGTGGAAAATATTGTGTCGATAAAATTTAAATGCTGTACTTTGGACAACACTAATTACGTAGTGTACGGAAAGAACCAACCATAGACAGTTGGATTACAATTCTCAACATTGTGAATGCAAAGATTTATAGTCCATACCATAGACCAATAACCAGAGGCATACAGCAATTGTTATTTATCTCTGCATACAGCCTTTTATTAAATAAATACAGTTCAACGATAAATTTAGTTCAAGGGTTTTTAGGGCTACTTCTTACTATGGTACATTTTTTGTAAAAAGTAGTGTGCGTGTAAATTTTAAATAGATGCGGTAAAAAAATGATTAAGTAGTACGTGGACCTATATTGTACACAATCCACATTTATAAATTACAATAGTTATTTAAAACGGGCCATATTTTGATATGAACTGATTTCTTATCTTGATTAATTAATACTTAGGTAAAGGTATTTCTTACATTGTTGAGCCGCTATTAGAGACGGGCCTAATTTTAGCCGTATTATTATATTATACTGCTCAAACATGTATATTCATATACCCAAAGACAAGGACAGATTGTATTAGACGTAATAATTACATCGTCCCATTGGTGTCGCCATGTAACCTCCTTTCGGCATATTCAACCTTTTCCAAGATATAATGGAGAGTAGTATATTCTTTGATATGATGTTTTTTAATTCCGTTGAGTTTTTCGCGCGCACGTAAAAGAAATGACTTTTCATGTCATTCATTAAAAATAAAATATATTATATCTACATATTGATTAAAAATAAAATAATTAAAATACACATAAATATAATACCATAAAATAGTAAAATACATAAATAATTGTACATGTGTTAATTAAAGAAGTGCATGAAGTGAAGAAGAACATAGTCGCCGTTCTTAATACATCACTTCATCAGGTACGTTGCGTGTTTTCTCTAATAAAAATACTTTTTTCCAAATTATCCTTATTTCTTATTTATTAATACAGCCCTCTATATAGTAAAATCCGCGACGCAGTAACACCCATAGCAATTTTGTTTGTAAATTCAGTTATTTGCCAACCGTCAGTTCTGTTCTATGATCAGAGCTGCCATATTTACAGACTTATCTGTATATTTACAGATTTATTGAATATGTTAGAGATACAGATTTGACATTATTTTTATATAGATTTATGACTTCGGTGTACTATATTATAGTTTTACAAAGTAAAACATTTACATTTCACTTTTCACTAAAACGTCTTTATGTAATATCAAAAATCCTCCAAAGTTCGGCATAGAAATAAGAGCTAGCAATACTATTAAGTATAAGCCACTTGTTTACCGCCGGGAGTTTCCAGTTTTCAAAGGAGCCTGTTTAAAAGGACGTAGATAAGCAAAAAATTGTAACCCCGAAAACTATTTTTTTTTAATTTGGAGTGTTAGTAAAACAAATAAATTAAAAAAACGAGGCCGTAGTTTTATTTGAAACCTCTTAAATAATCGGTATTGTCATCAAATTCCGGTATGGGATTATTTTTATAAATTTGATGTTTTATAATAATTGATTTGATGGCAATATCTCAAAAATATTTTTATGGTATGGATCAGGGTTGTTGCGAATATCAGTATCAGCATCCGCTGATGATCCGCATAGTTTTGTACATCAGCATTCGAATAAATATACATAATAAGCTTTTATTTCATACTCTCATTCTATAAGTATAGAGAATACTGAGAATAGATACTCTTAATATCAGTATCAGATACAAGTAAGGAGCGAATAGCGAATATTAAATCGGTGACTATTATTTGACTAATACCAAATAATAAGTACGGAAACCTAATATGACTTAACTAAAATAACACCTCTATGTTCAAGTCGCGACACGATCAAAGGGGTGAGGTTTACATCACAACTTTGCCACCTTTGACCATTCAT
This sequence comes from Saturnia japonica, assembly GCA_033032175.1. Lineage (NCBI taxonomy): Eukaryota > Metazoa > Arthropoda > Insecta > Lepidoptera > Saturniidae > Saturnia > Saturnia japonica. The sequence goes on along the minus strand of CM065324.1, from coordinate 8,371,500 downwards.
AGGATTATTGATGGTAATCTTCAGAGTATTGGTCGGAACAGAATTAAGTTAGATTTCACGTGTTATAATGATGCTAATGACTTTGTTGCAAACTAATTGCTTAAAGATAATGATTTCAATGCGTTTATTCCTTCGTTTAGCACCACTAGGTTGGGTCTAGTGAAAGGTATTCCCATCGATTGGGATGATATTGAAGTAATTAAAAATATTAAAATACCTGAAAATGTGGTTATTGTTAAATAATCAAAATTGGGCGCTTAAATTATATAGTTGTTGTAAATGGTTCTCGTTTTTGGAAACCGTCACAATCGTGTGTCATTATATTTGATGGGTAGGTGTTACCTCAAAGGGTATTTATCTGTTAGAATTTAATTCTGGTAGAAAAATATTATTATCCAACTATCCAATGCTATAATTGTTGTCGATTCGGTCATACGAAGGTTTTGTGTAGCTCAAAACCACGGTGTTTTAAATATGGTGAAAATCATTATGGGGATCATAGCTCAGTAGACGAAGATCAGGCTTCCTGCATTTTGTGTTCGGGTTTTCATTTTGCATCTAGCAAATCTTGTCCGGAACAAAGCAGACGGAAGTCATTAAAAATATCTATGGCTGACAAAAATATTTCTTATGCAGAAACTTCAAAATTGTATAAACCTGTTATAAAAAGTTTCAGTGATATTATTACATCCAAAAAGATCGACTTACCTACTAACATTGGTGCTACAGTTTAATATAGGAAAACGATACTTAAAAACAGGAAACAAGGAGGTCCGTTCGGTCGTCGAGTTGTTTATAACGTTTCAGAACATAGAAATTTAGTTAAAGACCCTACAATGCCCAGTAACAATGGGGTAGACTTAATAAACAGTTACAAGGACAATGCTATTAAACAAATTATTCATTTACTCACTCAGCTTTTGTCATCTTCATCATCTTCAGACAATACTTTACCGTACAACGTTGCTAATGAAAAATTTGTTAAAAACTCAACTCAGTGTCACAATGACTCCTGCTCTGGGGCTCCAGTGTAATAGTTAGAGCATTCGTAATAAAAAATCTGACATTTGTATATTTTAAACAAGTACCAACCTGTTATAACTGCCATATCGGAATCGCGTTTGAAACCAGGTACCATTTTTAAGGTCCCGGGCTATGAGTGTTTCCGAAATGATAATCTTGATGGAATTGGTGGAACAGCCGTATTCGTCCATAACAGGTTTATATCTCAAAGAGTTTGCATTCCACAAATTAATTTTATGGAGTGTAGCGACACCTACATAGTGACACAAAGCGACATCTATCGAGCCACATACGACGCATCCTACATCGCGCTTTAGAAATTAACTCTTCAATTGAGTATATATACAAGAACCCGACTACAACCGTTGGGCAGCTGCCCGCCAGACATAACACCCGTCTGGTCGGAGGATCCTCCCTTTTCAATAGTTCTTCCACACTGGTGACCCCGAGCATGAACGTCAGCGCAACCTTCTTCGCACAGCTACATCGTGACGTCATCATCACTTCCACAAGCTTTCGAGCAGCGAGTCATACAGCCAGCCAGCATCCACGGCTACTTCGAGTATCCTGACCACCAGCATGCAGCGGACGCGCATTCCTGGTCATCACCCACAGCCTTCTCAGCGACCTTGGCACAGCACACTGCACTTCGGCCGGTCAGCAAGCAGAGACACACTTCTCTCCTGGTCGACGCAGCAGCCAGCCACTACGCAGCACTGCAACACTCCGACGCACTGGAGCATTCTTGCAGCATCACCCCGACTCACTGGGGCAATCACCCCGACTCACTGGGGGCATCACTCCGACTCACTGGGGCATCACCGCATACAGTTCCGACTCACCGTGGACTATGCGGCATCTGGTTCCGACTCACTGCAAGCAAGGCAAGCATCACAAGATGTATGGACGACTCAACCTGCTATCGACCTCCGGTCTCGGAGCGGAGTGATGTGGCGACATCTATCGAGCCACATAAGACGCATCCTACTATCCTACATTGCGCTATAGAAATTAACTCAATCGTTGATTAGATATACAAGAACCCGACTACAACCGTTGGGCAGCTGCCCGCCAGACATAACACCCGTCTGGTCGGAGGATCCTCCCTTTGCAATAGTTCTTCCACATGGAGTAATTCTTAAAATTTGAAATATTATTTTTAACATAACATATATATCATCACGCCTGTATTCCCCGAAAGGTTAAGCAGAGGTGTACTACTCATGTACACTCACAGTTCGCCGAGTGTGTTTTTTAGGTCCCATGTAATGGGGGCGAGCCTATTGCCCTTAATCGGACACGAAACCAAACTCCGAGCTGCTACTGAGATTTTCATAGGAAAAACCCAATAAGACTTTGCTCGACCTGGGATTCTAACCCAGGAGCTCGCTCATAGCAGTCGCTCGTACGACCACTAGGCTAACGAGGCAGTTATATTTTTTTTGTCTCAATTTATATTGACTATCCATGTATTAATGTTTTAAATAGTTTACGTAATCTTCTTACGACCTTGGTAGGACCAATAATCTTCGTAGGAGATTTTAATATCCATCATCCTGCCTGGGGTTGTGACAAAATTGATGATTCAATTTCTGCAACCCGGCGAACTAAACTTTCTGAGAATATCAGTGCTATAGATTTAACAGTCGTATCTGCTTTATTGGCACCGTCTATGTCGTGGCGTACCTTACAGTATACTTTTGGTAGTGACCATTTTCCAGTAGTATTTAATCTTCCGTTTTATAAACCTGATGTTAAGCTGATTAAACCTTTATTAAAATACAAGTTGGATAGTGAATCTTCATGGGATCTTTATAAAAGCTTGTTGGAGAATAATATTAGAACACTTCTACCAATATTTATTCAAAATTTTTCCAGTGTATAAAAATCATTCGTGAGTTATATAGAAAGGGCTGCTGAACGGTCTTTTTCAGTGAAACAAATCCATGTAAATGTGAAGGGTCGGTCGCCTCCTTGGTGGGATACTGATTGTTCTTGTTCTGTTGCTATAAAATTACGCAAGGAGGCGCAAAAAAGTGTTGTCAAAACATGACTCAAGAAAATTTTGATATTTTATGTAAAATTGTTAGAGAAACGAAATATACTCTTCACTGTAAAAAAAATTCTGGGTGTCATACATTTTGCCAATTAATTAATCCTGATACTAATCTGTCATTAGTATGGAAGCAGATTAAGCTTTTTCGTGGGTATTATAAGGACCCAAGATTTCCTTTTAAGACGAATCCACAATCGATTCAAATTTTTATAGACAAATTGGCCCCTGCATTTGTTCCTTCTATAGAAAATGTCCCTTCTTCATATATACAGAGTTCTGATGTCCTTGAACTCTTTTCAATGCGTGAGTTAAAAGTTGTCCTGCGCTCTGTCCCCTTGAGAATATTTTTTTTGTTTGTCCACCACTCTCCTATATTTGATGTATGCATTTAGTTATAGTTTTTCATTACCGATTAATATAGAATGTCCCATTTTTAACCCTAGTCCAATTACTGTGAATATTCTCTCATAGTTAGTAATAATATTTGTTTATAAAATATATATTCATCATTTCATCGTAATTAGATTTAGATTATTAAATAAAATGTGTTTTTTGGATAATACATTAATTTAGTTTTATATTTGGTATTTTAAAGTAAAATTTTTTCCTCCATATTTATCGACATTCTCTTCATTGACGTGTAGATGTTGAACTTGATATTATTAAAAACATGACGCTGGCAATATGATACAAATATTGCCATTTTCTCGAATTGATATTGGAAGTTGAAAGTGATTGACATAGACCAATATTATTGATTTCTTTTATCTCTAGCGAGAAATATAAATACCTACACTTTTACAAATTTTTTATGAATTAATAGCTCGGGCATCATAAATAGTTATAAATTCATAATGCCTCATTTTAGAATTGAAACAAATATTCCCAAGAGTAAAATTCCAGTAGATTTTGTTACGAAAGCTGTGCCGGTTTTGGGTAAAGCTCTTGGAAAACCTGATCAGGTAATTATTTTTACTTAACGTGGAGTTAACTAACACTCATAAAATATATGTTTTTATTATTTTGTACTTCATGTTCTCATATGGTTCCATATTATCTTGTATTTTTATTTCTTTATATTTGTTAACAAATTGTGTTTTTTTTACATAAGCTTGGCAAACGATTGTACTTCACCAGCTGGTAAATAAGTACATTTGAAAGGAAAAACAGGGCTACCTGAGGGATGTTGAAGTGTATTTATTTGTCGTCGGCATGTTGACATACAAATACTTAATTATACAATTAATGCTAATCTCGAAACGCTTAACCGTAAGCAAGTAACTAAAATGGGTTTTTTCTATTGTGGATAATATTAATATTGTCAATTTGTCATAGATACAGGTATAATCTTTGCTAGATCTGTAAATGTGATAAATTTGATTGTCCCCTCCAGTCTTTTGATGTGTCAAATTACATCAATGTTTATTTTAAGTAAAATAGGTGATTATGGGCTGTTATATTTCTTAACAGTGAACTGTGAAGGTCTTCTTGGTTATGGTAGACACATAAACATTACTCTATATGTTGAATTTTTATGGTTACCTACATAATATAATATGTACCTATATAACTGTAATAATATAAATAATTTTAAAATAGTTTTCAACAGTTGGCAGTTGGTTTTACAGTGGTAAAGTGTAAATTTCAACAAATATATAACATAAGCATCATGATAGAATGGCAGGATGTCTTTACCTAACAGTTTGATACTAATTGCTATAGTAATAGAATTACAAAGTATATCTCCAGATGGATTTCATTTATGCTTGTGACTTAAATAAGGGAATAAATTAAAAAAAAATTAATTTTATTAAAGAAAAAATATAATACATATTTCTTATTATTTTGTAGTACTGTGTAGTATCAGTTATTCCTGATGTTGCAATGAGTTTTGGAGGAACAACAGAACCTTGTGCTATAGCCAACTTGATGTCCATTGGATCACTTGGTGTGGAACAAAATAAGAAACATGCAAAAGTTCTCTTTGAGCTTGTTGAAAAAGAATTAGGAGTTCCAAATGACAGGTAAATTTGTGGACCATTAATTACTGTTCATTATGCAATTCTCTTTATTATTTTGAAATTTTTTGTCTATACTTATTTAATTTAATATAAAAAATCACAAATTTTGTGCTACATGATACAAATCAAAGAGATCATAAACAAACTAGCCGAACATTAGATCAGCTATGAATACTAAAGAGATTTTATGAACTATTCGACAAACTATTTTATTTATCATCAAACTTTTTATTACACTTACACTATGTGATAGGAAAATGCGTGATCTGTTTTTCTGTTCTCATCACTTCAAATTCATTACCGAAAAAACTCACAGTGAAAACTGTAGTGACAGAAACACAGAAAGTAACTTGCTTTTTGACTAATTCTCTTTTTTCTGTGAGTGAACTTTTTCATTTTTTCATTCTTTTTTTGTAGACAAAATGAAAGAACAATAGCATTCTGCTAGAATAATAAAATATTGAATAATAAAATAAAATAAAGAATTTTTTATGCTACTGACAGAGTAATTCAAAAGTATTTTTTTTTTATATACAAGATACATTTTTGTATTAACATTATTTATCATTATTAATGATTTTCTTTGGATCCATACTACTATACTTTTAAGTTATAGTTCAGTAATTATCCATATCATTGTTTCATTTTACACATCACAATAAAGATTGGAAATAAAGTATTTTAACCTAATTAATATTTTGCAAAAGTATAACGCATATTTATTGAAAATAAAATAGGATACTATCTTATAATGTGTGGTTGGCAACCCTAAATCCAGTCTATAATAACTTAATAACCTTTTGACAATAAAACCTGCTCAATATGGTGTGTAAATATATTTTAAAAAATTCATAAAGAATCTTATTATTGTTCACATTTCTACTTCTCTTAAAATGTTATTGTATTTGCAAAACAGCCATTGTTATCACTTATATCAAGTTATCACAACAATATATTTATTTATTGATTGTGGATAGTACATGTAATTAACAACTTCTTCAATACAACATATTATGCTGATAAATTTATTTGACTAAGCTTTATAATCTTTGCATAGATTAGTACAGAGATTACTTTTGCAGCTACAAAATACCTACTTTTTTTGTGTCCTACTACTGGGATGGGTGTGCCATTATGAGTGAATTTTGATTAGAACTAATAGGACTGTTACTATTTATGGCAGGGCAAGAGGTCATTTCATGAATGCCTAATCAGCCTAATGAAAATAAATTAACTTAAACATTGCATTATAGTCCTGCATTTTCTGAAATTGAGACGTCACATTTTCTAATCGGCGTTTCAGATCATGTGACTGAACAAAAATATTAATTTTCCATTTTGAAAATTCAATAAATAAACAATTACTTTTTCCATATTAGTATTGTTTTAGGCGTTTTATCTATAGACCAATATTACTTAATAATTTACTTTAAATTTTAAACATACAGTCAACACGCGGATTGTGGAATACGTCCATAGATGCCAATAAATGAAAAATATATTTTACCTTGTTTTTGGGATCTCTTATTTCCTCTTAAGTTTAACTATTCCTAAAAAACATGATTATATAAATACACTAATCTAAAAACATAAACAGTGTAGTAGATAAATACTGAAAATGTTAATTTTGTTACAGAATGTACATAACATTCCAAGATGAGCCGACCGGCAATGTTGGCTTTAAAGGAACGACTTTCCACTCCATTTTCGGATAAATATGACTTCATTGTAAAAAAAGCTTTTATGTTAAACAAGTATTTATTGTTTTTTTAACAAGGACTTCTATTTTAGATATTCTGGTGCCCGTATGCTTCACTGTGTGTATAATTTTTTAAATATAATCTTAAGGAAGATTTAAAAATACAAATCATCAAAATCTAAACTGTCTGGTGTAATAAAGAAGTCACTGATTTTTTATTTTACTTTTAATTATGTTTTTCCAGTTTGTTTCTAATTTATATTTTTTCTCGTTCTTTTGTATTAATAATCTAAGTAAAATGTGAAGATACTAAAATGAAATAAAGGAAATATTCTAATGTTAATAAAAATGGTTTTTATTCAGTTGGTATTTATTGAGTACTGTATCAATGATTAGGTGGATGTAAATATTTTAGAGGCGGTTATAGGGCTGCCGTTACCTAAATTATTGACGCCGCGCCAGATAATACCTAGAAAATCCCTGGATATCTGGGTGAAGTAGAGTTTTACCGCCGGATTTATTTAAAGGTGTTCCTAAACGAAAAATATTTCATATCTTTTTCACTAATTTATAAACAGCTTATTTAGTAGGTATTTATTTTTGACAACATCGACCCATGTAGTTATTATTAACACTCCTCTTTTTGGCACCAAATTAGTAAAAAAGAATGTATACCGTGTAATATGTAAACGTGTATTTAAATCATAACGCATTGAGTTCTTTTTTCTTACTATACTGTTAGCCTTAAGGGCTCTGGAGCCTCAGACGGCTTTTACAGTTTCACCGTGACTTGGGCGGGCGAGCGCTTAAGGCACTCCGCCGCGAAGTATTGAGGTATTATGTACTATATGCTTTATGTGTATGGTGGTCGTGATCCCTACAACTCCACTTGATTACTGGATGTACATCGGGTGATCCCGAAACACGATAAATGTTAAACATTTGTGGGTCTTGTGGAATAAACAGTCCAAATAACTTAACATTCGCTTTTTATTAACATTGGGAGTAATTATTATATATACGTCACAACCTCTGGGCGCTTATGTGTTACTTGGTAACATTCGGCCATCCTGTATAGGACGCGTCCCGCGGCCCGTGTTCTGTTCTTCACTGCCCATCCCGTAGTCCTGAAAACAATTGTACAGCAGTAACTTGTTTTAAAATGTGGACTTCACTAAAATTTAGGTGAATGTATAGCCCAATCACACTGGTTATTACAAAAAGACTTGATCACACAGCCGTCTCTCCAACTAAAGACTTGATCACTCAGCCGTCTTTATTTACACAGACTTGATCACACAGCCGTCTTTATTATACACAGACCTGATCACATAGCCGTCTTTATCTACCTACATATACATGAAAATTATAATAATTAGTTCAGTTTTATTTAATTGTGAATTACAAAAGACTTTATACTTCAATTTACACTTATGATTTATGTGAACTAACGAATAAAAGCAGCGATACAGAAATAAGAGCCACACATTTGTAACAATTAGCTATCAAGAAGATCAATTAAATCGTCTCTATCTACTTTTCGGTACCTACTCCCTGAACTATCATCTTCAGATAAAGTCGGTTTGTAAGGTCGGAGGCTCTCTCTGCGAACTACTGCACTAAACTTCCTATAGCCCTTCATACCCTTTATACTTGAGATAGTGTATCTGCCTAACGAGCTCTCCGCTTTGTAAACTTTGTAGGGACCCGAGTATAACCTTAAGAGATTCAACAACAGCAAGTGTTTCAAGTTCATAACTATGATAGTGCTTCTCTTTACTTGTCACCCTACTAAAATAAGCTATAGGCTTCAAATTACCGTCCGTTTGGTATTGAATTAAATCCCGCCTAATCCAATTTTACTGGCATCACAATGTAACTCAGTTTTGCGTTGCAGTTGTAAATGCCTAATATCGGTCTTTCAATCAACCGCTGCTTAAAGGTTTGAAACGAATTTTCTCGGTCAGCGCCCCAATGCCATGTTACATCTTTTTTTGTAAGTAGTGTAAGAGGACGGGCAATTTGTACAAAATTTTGAACAAACTTTCTGAAATACGATGTTAAACCGATAAATTGTCGAATCTCATGTATATTTCGCGGCCGGTTATACTCTGCAATACATTTTATCTTCGCCTGGTCCGGTTGTATTGTACCAGCTGATATTTCGTGGCCTAGGTAAGTGGTGGTACGTTTAAGAAAAGAACATTTACCAAGATTTAGTTTTAAATTTGCTCGTGTTAATAATTGTAAGACCTTTTCTAGTAGTAATAAACCTTCCTCTACAGTTTTTGTAGGGAACATGACGTCATCAAGATACAAAGAAATGTTTTGATCGACCCTACCTAGTGTCGTCTGTATTAAATGCGAAAATACAGCTAGGGCATTTGGGAGACCAAAGGGCATTTTCAAAAATTCAAATTGACCGGATGGAGTTACAAATGCAGTCTTAGTTATCGAGTCTTCGTGAATACGTACTTGGTAATAACCTTGGGCAAGGTCAAGGGTTGTAAAAAAGTATTGCCCTGAAAGCTTATTGACCTGATCTTCTATATGTGGCAAAGGATATCTATATTTTCTAGTATTTGCATTTAATGCCCTATAATCTACACAAAGCCTATAGTCCCTAGTCTTTTTCTTTACTAAAACTACAGGGCTAGCATACTCAGATATAGACTCCCTAATAATACCTGCTTCTAGTCTACAATAAAATCTACATGGATTTATCACTGTATGGTATTGTCATTATATACCAATATGAATCCAACACATTAACCGTCCCAATAAAACTTACAACAGTACAAACATACAAACTTTACGTTTATTATATTTGTACGATAACGCTGGTTAAACTATGACTTTTACCGGGATAAAAAGTACCCTATGTGTTATTCCAGGTAGACTATCTGTCTGCCAAATTTCATTCAAATCCGTTCAGCCGTTTTTGCGTGATTGAGTAACAAACATACACAGTTCTACATTTATTATTTTAGTAGGATTAGTAGGATATTCGACTACTAATAGAACTAGAAATCTGAACTAGTACAGTTGAAAGATTGTACTAGTACGGAGCGCTCCTTTTATAGAACGAGCAAGAACAAATAGTCTGGTACCTACGTGATTATGTGATATTTTTTAACATAGGTAACTTAAACCGAAAGAAACCAAAGAATATACCAAAGATTTCCACGATAACGACAATAGTTAATATGAAGAAAAATTTAAGGTAACTTATTACGAGATATAACTAATATATTCCATAGGAATATTTTTTTTTTAGAACTGAGTATACTGTTAGCATTATGGGCCCTGAAGCCGCTGCGGCTTTTGCAGCTTCATCGAACTTGAAACCATAGGAATATCTAACTATGAGCAGTATGAGCATAAAACACCTCTAGTATCGATATCGACCACAGAGTGCATTAAATAAGCATGGAAATTAAAGCATTGAATTTTGAATTTCATATTGGGGAATAATTTTCAATTCTTGATGGATTTTATATTATGCAGTGAAAGCATGATTGGAAGTCTTAACAAGCTCTGGTTTTAAATAAAAGTTTACATTACAGTATTGCATTGCATTACATTGCATTTGTTCATTATAATTGAACCTATTAGAAACATGGGAATGAAATGGATAAATTAAAAACATTTTGCTACAATGTAGAAACTGGCGCCAGTGTTCTATACATAGTTACCACCTTTACACTTAATAAGAGGTCTTGAAATGCTACAAAAAGGTCACTGCTTCAGGAAATTATTTTTTGAAGTGAAACTTCTTTATCGACTTAAAGGAGAAATTTTTGAAAAATCGTCATGTTTTTCGGTTACGCGCCATGTTGCTTTCTTTATCAAAGTTTAGTATAGTGACGTAAAGAATATAATGTAATATATTATAATAATAACAACAATATATTGGTTTTGAAGTTTGGTTTGAAATAAGAATAACAATATATTAATTTGAAAGTGATAAAATAAAAAGACATTCAAATTTAAGTGAATTTACAAGAAAAGTGAAAGTGATTATATATTTCGTTTTATAAATTCAACACGTATGAGCATGATTTTAATATTTATTTGAGGTTAACCTCACTTTTTGATTGTAAGTATCAGTGAATGTATATAAATCTGTTAAAATTAGTAAGTATTAATAAATATGACTGTAAATCTAGTGAACATTATTAATTCTAAAAACAATAAAAAATATAAATTAATTAATAATTTAAAAATAAAACAAAACACGATTAGTAAATAAAAATATGTATACATACATCTTTTTTAATTATTCGTTTTTAATGATTTATTTATTCAAAAAAATTGTTTTTCTTAAGGCTTAAGCCTTATCTACCCCATTTTCGTGAAGTTGCAAATAGTAGAAAAATGATATGTCGTAAAGAAGTTTCACTTCTTACCTGTGTACTCTGGTACACACACACACATTTTTTTAAGTAATTATTTTTGAAAATCACTACTACCTACTAAATCAGATTTTCTTAAAAAAAAAAAGTAAATAATGTTGTATTTGCTCTAAACCCTAGAAAAATAAATCTATAGCAGTAACTATAGTAGTATTTTAAGTGGTAAATTATCTTGAAAAGTATTTGTATTTGGGGAGAAGACTGGAAATCAGAATTTTCGTAAACATAAAATGTATGAGAAAGTATTGTAAGTTTTACTTGTCCTTAATTCCTAGCAAAAGTAAATTATACGATACAAGTAAGTATCGATTCTTTCCCACTGCTAAAGTATCAAATAAAAGTATTATAGTTCACTGGTATCGTTTCATCCCTAACATCGACAGTATAATTTCCTCTGGTTATTGGTCTATGGTTATGCCATCTTGTGAGTAAAATAATAAATATTTTATGCAGGAACACAAGTATGAGATGGCGAGATCAAAAATTGATATAAACGAAATAGTATCTTTCCTCCCCCTGCGCCTGCAGTAGTCTGTGGACATTGGACAATACATTTGTAAATTTTGTAAATAGAACTTTTTACTAGGTGGGTATTTTGTCATCAAGATCATTTTGTTGTTATTATATAGTGTTTTATTATACAGTAATATGAACTGTTTTAATTCTATACTGCATAACATACATTGGCATTTCAGACAGTAAAAGCGGAATTTGAAGAAGATGGATGATCACAGAAGTGTTGAAGACACACCAGTGTCTCAAAGGCTCACAAATGATGACTTCAGGAAATTGCTTATGACTCCCAGATCAACTCCCGCTGGGGGTGTCCACCCCGCTGGTTCAGTCAGAGAAGCTATGGCCAATGCAGGGTAATCATTGGCATGTTTTATATATTAATAATTATTTAATACATTATATGTATGTATCAGCTACTCCTATATAGGGTTCCGTGGAAAAACAACCAAGATTCTTATAATCAGTTGCAGTTGTCAATGAATTATTTTGGCTGTTTTATTTTTTAATATTTCAAATCACAATGTCTCTTAATCTGTTTTGATTGATTGTTTTGAAATGTTCTGTAACATAAAACAGATTTGTTTAGTGTTTTGTAACTATAAAGCTTAGGAATTCCTATATGAAACTTACTATAAATAAAGAATGAATAACTAACAGGTCCATGCCACCTCCTGTTGAAAACAAGAGTGAATTGCGACGGAAAAAAAAATCATATTATGCTGCACTTAAGAAGCAAGAAGATAATAAATTGGCTGAATTAGCTGAAAAATACAGAGATAGAGCAAGAGAGAGACGTGATGGCATGAATGAACTTGGACCAGCGGACCCTACAAGCAACACAAGTAGTGCTTACAGGTTTCATGACATATAACTATTTTTTCTTCTTATTGGTTGTGATGGAAACTAGTGATTAATAACACAAAGATAATATGACAGTTGAATGCATTCTGCTTACCTCTACTCATTTTAATGCTCTAATGCCCGTTTTCACCAACATACCCTTAACATACCCCTAACTAAGGGATCCTTAAGCTAAAGTGTTTCCTAAATCGGCTACCTAACTTATTTCGTTTTCACCAAGCTAAGAGTTACTTATTAAGGAAACACTTAGTTAAGTGTCAGTTTTTATGTCAAGCCAGTGTTATTGTCAAGCCAACGTTGTGATACACCCATAATTTAGCAATAAAAAGTTTTATGAATTATTTATCATTCTTAAGTGAGTAAAATATGTTATTATTATTTAAACAAACAACAATTAAATGCCTATTCCTTGGAAGGTGGAGCACTTGCGAACAGCCGGAGCGATATGGCTTTTTTAAATGGTATTAATAACCCAAATAAGATTTTTAGGAAAAAAAAAAAAAAAAAGTTTATATCAATATAAATTAACTATTAAAATAAATAAACTGATTTTTTTTTCTATTTGATTTTTTTTTACTCAATACCATAACTCATGATGGATATGCGTAATACTTTATTATTTCTGAAAAAAGCGATAGGTGGCGTGTGGGCGAGTTATCGAGGGCTGGAAATGGCATCAGAATATGTTTGAATAATAGTCCAGAAAAAATATGTTCTAAAATACTTGCTGCAGGTGGCTACTACATTGATACCACCTATGTCTACCACTGTGACAAAATATCTCTATGACAGGGATTTGCCCTGTCAAAAATAATAAATAAAACCTTATATGATAAAATAGTTCAAAAACAGGTAAATATTTTTACACACTGCATTTTGATAATCTATATATCTAGCAAAAAATCTTTGTTGTCATATAAAAAAAAATCCAGATCTTTGTCAGTAAATGCGTGACTTCTATTAATTTCCCAGTTTCTTTTCTTCTTCTAAAGCTTCCAAGAACTAAAATTTTAATACGCTTAAAACAAAAATAACCAAAATTGTTTGTAAAATAAACGTCACTTAGCGTTAAGGAGTCGAATTTCTGTTCCTTAAAATTTAAGTGACCCTTAAGGTTTTAGGTGTCCCTTAGACGTTGGTGAAAACGAAATCTGCCTAAGTGGTCACTTAAATGTACTTTAAGTGTTCCTTAAAATTAGGGGACGTTGGTGAAAACGGGCATAAGTCTTAAAGCCTAGAAGTAAATCTAACCTTCATTTGAAATGTGCATTTAGTTTTGTGATTACCTCTATCTGGACACAAACTAAAGAGTTATCTATGTCTTATCTTTGTCACACTGAAGCGATGGAATCATCTCCGGGCCAATGTGTTCCCTCCTTATTGTGACATTGGGTCCTTCAAGCATAATGTGAAGAGATCACTTTGTAAGATAGACATAAATGATCTTGCTGATATATCTCTTTTGGTTTCCTCAGCGTAAGCCATTGAACGCCTGCATTGATTCATCATCATCAGTTTTTTTGTTCATGCAGAACCCAGACTTTTTATTGTAAAATAAAAGTAGCGTAAGTTACTCCTTATAACATCAGCTATCTGCCAGTGAAAGTCCTGTCAACATGGTTCCAACCATTTCGAAGATTCAAACAAACAGATAGACAAAAATTTTAAAAGTTGGTGTTTTATTATAATTACCATTATATATATATATATATACTTTCATATGCATTTGGTAAAAAACTGTTATTTAGACATCACAAACAGACTTAAATTGTATTAATTGTATAGATATAATGGATGATAATGATGGTGGTTGGTTTTAATTAGCAAAAAAAGCTGCAGAACCAAATTGCTGGCAGCTTATTATTGCTTCAAGCCTCCTGGGTATGATAACCGCTGGGTACGCCTTTGGCCTTCTCAGTGACATGCCCGGCTGCAGTGCCTCAGATGTAGTATGTAGTAGTAATCTTTATGGACTAAACTCCATGGTGTATGTTCAATAACCCTTTGGCTGGAGAGTGGGAAACTGTTGCAACCTGACATTAGAAAGTTGTTTAATACATGCTACGTTTATTAAGTTTTTAAATTAAGTTCATTCTGTAATTTTCTCACAGAGCTGTTGCACCAGACTTGAAGTCAGGGATGGATGCCAAAGAGAGAAGACGCCAGCTTATTCAAGTAATGAACTCGTTCCTTTTAAAGTTATTTTAAATAGTAGCATGGTAAAGTGACTACACAGTGTGTAATGATAAGCACAGTACAATCTAAAAACATAGATATCCATCAAGAGATCATCAATTCCTCTGCACTGGCTGATTCAGAAATACAACAAACAAAATGAGAATCACTATGACAGTTACATGTGCATACATTGCATATGACAGACATGTGCATGGTGATTGCGATACAATTGGTACAGATTCTTACCACCTTGCTTGGTTACTGGTTATATATACACTGGCTGGACCTGAAATTCTGTGATTAGTTTGTTACTATGTTTGTCTTTGTTTTAATTTTTTTTTTACAGTATGAAGTAGCATATAGGCATGTAAATAATCATTGTGGTCTTATAGGACTGTAATTCTAAATCCCGTTCAAAAGTGACGTGCGTTAACGCGCGATAGAATTTCGAATGTGTTCAGAGCAAGCACCTTAAATTTAACCTTAAGGTCACGGCATTTAAATATATTTTTTAAGCACAGCGTTAATGCGCGCTGATGTGCCTTAAATGGCGGTCATATCAGTTTCAGTAGATATATAGAAAGTCTAAAAGCCCGTTTTCGAAACAAGCGTTCATCTGAATGGTGCCTTATTGCAGTAATAGTTTGCTACACCTGAGGATTAAGTTCGAATGCCTTGTCTCAGTGTGTGTTGCCAACTACAACTTTTAAACTGGAGCATAGTAACAAGCACTTTATAGTAAACTAGCTTTGCCTGCGGCTGCGCTCGCGTGGACTACAGCATGCCGTCTATTGGGTACATGCGCGAATCGTGCCCCTTCTGCCGGTTATTTTGAAAGACAAATGCAGGGGTATTATTGTGGGTGATCCTTAGAATATAGACATATGCTCTTACTGAATTTTTGTAGGTCTTTTTGAGATCTACAATTATGTAATACATACATTAATTTGATATATCTCTTATGGTTTATGTAGAGTAACCATCGAAAAGGGAGGATCCTCCGACCAGACGGGTTTTATGTCTGGCGGGCAGCTGCCCGACGGTTGTAGTCGGGTTTTTGTATACATACTCAATTGAAGAGTTAATTTCTATAGCGCGATGTAGGATGCGTCGTATGTGGCTCGATAGATGTCGCTGTGTGTCGCTATGTAGATGTCGCTACAGTTTACTCAGCCTGAGTCATTCAACCACCCCAAAATAGCCGTTTTTCGGAATTTATTTTTGTTTGCGCGGTATTCTAATTATTTTTCTAAAACGAAGTTGGTAAATAAAAGTTGCCTAATTTACTCCTTATAACATCAGCTATCAGTGCCAGTAAAGTCCTGTTAAAATAGATCCAAACGTTTCGGAGATTTCCCGAGACAAACAGACAGACAACATTTTTAAAAATTGGTGTTTTGTTGTAAGTACTGTATATATTAGATCCTTACATATGAAATATGCATTTTATATGGAAAAAGTAATTCGAAAAAAATATTATGAAATTATACATTTCATTAATTGAAGTATGTACCATTATTATCTATGCCCTTTCGCCATTTTATAGGTAGATCATTGATTCCATTGCTGAAAATAATATAGGAACGAGAATCAACAAAATCTTTGAAAACGGTTTGGACAGCCTCATCGGAATTGAATTTTTTTCCTTGCATTCCGAAAAAAGTGGTAATCTGTGAGACCAAGGTCCGGGGATTAGGGTGGGTGTCGGAGACATTCCAACCGCAGTTCCTCTAATTTAGCGATCGTCTGTAGCAATATGGGATCTTGGGATCTAGCGTTGTCCTGAAGCAGCAGTGGAATAGCAATAGAAAGATTGACCAGTCTCAGTTGTTTAACGGCTAGCATTTCCGTCATGCCTTTTTCTGAGACAACTTTCGCTTGGGACAGGATTTGGCTGGTTCTCCCGGGTTCAACCACTGTGATGAGCATTTGCGATTGTAGTAAAGGATCCATTTTTCGTCACAAGTAACAATACGATTCAAAATTACCTCGCTATTGTGACGGTTGAGTAATGTAATGCAGAACTCAATAGGTGTTTGTTGCCGTGCTTCAGTCAATTCATGCTGTACCCATTTCTCGAGCTGTTTCACTTTTCCAATTTGTTTCAAGGGAATTTATATTGTTTTATCACTCACAACAAAGCAAGCCGCTAACTCTGACGTAGTTTGCCATGGATCCGCTTCCAAGTCATCTTTAACTCTTCATTATCAACTAGGGTCCCCGGCTGTCCACGGGGTTTGTCTCGTAGATCAAAATTTCCAGAATGAAAACGTTGGAACCAAAAACGTAACGTGCTTTTTTTACACGTACACATCAATAATCCTTCGAGCTGTTTCTGCAGCGTTAATGCCACGGTGGTACTCATATATTCGTAAATAACGCTTTATTTTAGGTTTTCCATTTTGTGAAAAGAATGATGTCAAAGAAAAATCAAATGATGCGAAAAGAAATGAATCATTAAATTCAAAACACAAAAATAAAAATCTAAATTTGAAATAAATTTGAATTTGGAATTCCTAACCAAACGCCAGATATTTGAGATCAAAATGTCCAGTTCGACAAAACGCCAATTTCATATATGCATATAGACCTAATATTTTAATATGCGTTTCGTAAAAAGCTGTTATTTTGTCATTACAAACAGACACTTAAATT
This sequence comes from Saturnia japonica, assembly GCA_033032175.1. NCBI lineage: Eukaryota > Metazoa > Arthropoda > Insecta > Lepidoptera > Saturniidae > Saturnia > Saturnia japonica. Next base: position 8,354,076 of record CM065324.1, on the reverse strand, counting down.
TTATTATTTGTATAGCAAAGAGATGTGGACTTGGTAATTCTATTGTGAAACCTTGCACATTTTATACAATATGAAGACGAAGATAAAATTATGTTATTCACAATATTGTTTTATCATTTATTTTCAGGAATCCAAATATCTCGGTGGTGATATGGAACACACTCATTTGGTGAAAGGTCTGGATTATGCTCTTTTACAAAAAGTAAGGACATATTGACATTTATTTTATAACTAGCAGTCAGTCCACAGCATCTCTTGCGTGAGTTACAAAATTAGTGTTATAGTATTTTTTAAATTAAGTCTTGTGAATATCTTACATTCTAATGGTAAAGCTTATCACTGATAAGTTATTAGGGTTGGAAAAATTATAACTTTTTCAATTAATCCAAAAATCATGATTATTTAGATTTTTTAAGAAAACCTATAGTTTGATTAAATTTTGCATGAAACGGAACGTGCCCTTTGGCGTCAAAAAACTTAGAATTCCCGGCCGGTGTTTTGTAAATTTCTATCAACATACGATTACGGTCTTTCACTCGTTAAAAAATATGTTTGACAAGAGGAACAGTCAAAAAATTATCCAATATTGAGGCAATTGTGATATTTGGGGCGAGATAGCCTCCTCAGCTTTCATTGAACTAGTAATTTATACATTTGGAATTGTGTACACTAAGTTACGTAATCATTACTTAAATCGAAGTGATGAAACCATATGGACCCTGAAGCTTACGTTTATATTTCATGTGATAAAAATCGAATTTAGTACTCGGCATAATATATATCAAATATTTTTTATAAATGTTCAGAGGCAATTTTTTGTTATTATTTATAGGTTTAGCTACATTTCACCTGATCTTAAGTGACGATGAGGTCCAAGATGGTATCACGCTAAGCTTAATGGGGACTGGCTCTCAACTGCAGCTGCTGGAACACCTATTGCAGTGCTTGGCGACAGATTTTCAACTTGAGGCTGCTAGCTAGGTTGCGGGTATTAAAAAATGCCTTACCACCATGCTACGTAATATAATAATGTCGCTATTTTAAAAGCAGTCTACAAAATATATTTTTAAGTACCTTTCAAAAGAAATGAACTATATAATATGATTTATTTATAAATTATAAGGTACGTTCGGAAATTCAAACTCGAGAGTTAGAACAAGAAGCAGAAATGGAGAAGTTGGTCTCAGAGCCGCCAGTCGAGGTTGTTAAAGAAAAAAAGGAAGTGCCCGTTGTAAGTTGTATTTAAATTAATTTTAGTCTTAGGCCTTTCAACCTACGAGGCTATTCACAAGCTACGCGACTGAGATGCGAACCCATAGGTTTTACTACTTTAGGTACTACTTAGGTACTATTGGTGGTAGCATCCTACTCGCGTAGCGTGCGATCATAGCAACTATACCTTGTTCATCGTAAAAAGACTTGAAAGACATATACACAGAACGGAGATTGTTACGTCGTGCAAATTATGACAAAACCTAATAACATGCATTTTGACTATCATTTATCATTATAAAAAAACAGTTTGATACTGTTAAACGTTATAAAACCATTTTGCACGACTAAATTCTAACTAGTCTTCCTATATAAAATGATTTTTGTGAATTCCATTGTTTTTTTTCTTACAACGTGCAGCGTTACTTTCTATGTTGCTTAAAACTAGAGTAAACCAAAATAATAAAACCAAGAAATCGAATTGATCGAACGCCGTTGTGCATTTAATTTATTGGTTTTTAAATACGAATAAAAATATACAGTGTAAACTCTTTATAACGTTATCCTTTATAACGATAAACTCCCTATAACGATGAAGTGAGCCCAACTTGGTTGGTTTGCGTTAAAACCCACATATTGAAACTCCACTCCATATAACGATAACTCTCTATAACGACAAAAAATGCTCAGTCCCTTGAGTATCGTTATAAAGAGTTTACACTGTATATGTATTTACCTAATTCGTACATTTAACTGCAGCAACACGCAAAGGAGAATATTGACTGGACGAATTAATGTTGTTGTTTGGCGTCAGGTATTCAATAATTAAAGTGTTTCAGATTACGATCTCCATTGTTGTTATACTTTATTTTTGTTATTTCATTTCCACAGCTTACAAACAGCAATTGATTTAAAGCATAATCGTATTAACGATTATATTTAGCTCTAAAAAAGAATCGACAATCAAATATAAACTTCACATTTAAGTTATGGTACATCTCTAAGATAAATATTTGACATAATATTATGTCATGCAAGCTTTTTATACAAACAGTCTTTGTATTTTAATAAGTGTTTGTAAGATGATAAATTCCAATCTCAAAAAAGCATAATTTAACGAAATTAGTGAAATTTATTTGTGAAAGTTATTATTACATTTAGGAACAGTTCAGTATACATTCTATGTAATGGAATTGAAATAAAAAATCTTTTACATTATTTTTAGGAAGAAGAAATGCAGTTCAAGACCCCAATGGGCAAAAATATCTACGACCTGATTTTGGAACAGAAGTAAGTTTTTCATAAAGCTTCGTAATAATAATAAAAAGAACACTTAGTAAACATATACGTGTTACGTGTACATATATTATAAACGTGTATCGAAAATTGTAAAATACAATACAAGCTTATTAACTTACCTAAAATAAGCCTATTAAAGCCGTTATAATATATACATACTTTATAAATTCTATAATACCCAAGATATTGTTTGTTAGTTTGAACGCGCTAATCTTTGACACTGGAAGTAAGATTTGATAAATTCCTTTTTGTATTTTATAGCCTATTTATTGAGGAAGGTTATAAGGCTATATAACTTAACCATAAGAAGCTGAGCAGTAAACATAAACGTCAAGCAATCAGGTAAGTTGTAGGCAAGTACAGGAAGTAAGAACAATGGTGGCACGGGGTGGAGAGTTGATCGAATCAATTTAACATGGTTGGGAATATTTTTGAAATTTAACAAAGACCATTTGATTTTCTTATTTTCTATATTATTCTTAATGTTATATATGTCTAAGGAACAAGAAAGTACTACGAAATGAAATGTTCGCGCCCGGACGGATGGCGTACGTAGTAGAGTTGGATGAGGAAGGGACTATAGATTCGGACATACCTACAACACTGACTCGTAGTAAGGCTGACGTTCCCGAAATGGATGAAAGAAGCTCAGCGTCAAGCGCTAACGATATTGTACTAGAAAAGTTGGCACAGATATTTTCTTATCTGAGACACGGCAGGCATAGGAAACTGAAAAAGACTAAGGTATTTTTTAAACATTATACAGTTTACACATTAAAGTATACACTAAAACTTATCTAAACAATCATCAACAGATGGCATTCCCAATGAAAAAGATTTTTTCTTTTTAATTTTAAACTAGTCTATTTTTCGTCAAAGGGAATATAGTTTTTTAAATTATATTAGAATTATTAATGTTGATAAATAATTAAAAGAGAAACGGCATTGCTACAAAAATACCTTTGAGAAATAATATAATTAGAGGATGTGTCCCAGAACATAGAATTTTTTAATAAAATAACTGGATAAAAACAACAGGATAGTAAAACGACAGAAAAAGGAAGAAATGATGATACCATATATGGTGATATCGGCGAGTACGTGGCTGGCGGTCGGCGGTCTGACAGGCGGGACGAGAGACCACGCTCTGGGTACTTCGATAAGCCTCTTGAAACGGAGAAGGAAGAAGGTTCGTACTATTATTTCCTTTTCGTGATAATGTGATAGAATCTGCTGTTATGTTTTTATTCGAAGGGTGATGTGATAGTTTTTATCTTAATTCATAAACTTATGTTATTATAGTTATTATTGTTACAACTTGAGTAAAGAAAATTACTATTCTCGAAATATCTGGAAACATCAAGTGGTAGATAAACCAAATTACAGGCTGGTCGTCCTCCAGATTAAAATGATCAGATTAAAATTCACTAATTTCCGCCTACCGTGCAATTCCTCGTCGTTGTTCAGTTCTCTGAGTATCCCAGAACTTTCATGATTGCAATGTTAGCGTGTGTAGGCTCAAAGTACTTGCGTGAAGTTTGGCGGTGAACAAGTAAAGCGTCGCGTAACATTCAAGCACTCGTCCGCTTCCTGGCGGTTTGCCAGATGAGAGAAAACAAATTACTTGGCAAGAGTGACAGGGCTTCTGACATTCCCGCCCAGTAATTCAATGATCTACCATCAAGAATCTACTAGAAACATTGCGAATGTATTCGTAGGTAAGAAAAGGCTTCGCAGATTTACACACATATTCAAAGCTGTCTAAAATTAGCACAGATCTTCTTTTAAACAATGTCCTATACTAAAAATAGTTCAAGGCCATTCTAGTAATTTTGACCCGTCGTTTTAATTGGGCGAGGCGTGTTCCGACGGGGGACAGTTCTGTTTTGGACAAACAAGAGAAAACAAGCAATAAAAAAAGGAACCCTCAAAAGGACCATAGAGTAGCGTAAACAACATAAACTAATTACCACCACAGTGTAGTGGACATCAAAATAATGAGTTTGTTCTAATTTTGTTTTATTGAGTAAGAAAAAATTATTTTCGTGAAAACAAACGACATTTATGCAACATTATGTAATATTGGTGGCATTTTTCGTGATATAGTTTGGTTAATAATACATAAAAATAACCTCACTTATAATATAATATTGATTTTTAATAGATTCACATATTGTTCTTGCATTGATACAAGTACTATAAAAAGTAGAAATAGGTAATATTATTCTCCGTAAAGTAAGTCAAGTAAATGCACCTTTACACTTTTTGGCAATAGTTTACGCCTACAGACCTCGAAATATCCTAACTAAATTGCATTCAAAAGTGCAAAAAAAAAAAACGCTTTATTAACTCTGTTCGTTCATTGAATTGAGTATAGGAACATTTGTTAAAGGCCCCATGCTGGCTCAAGCCACCCCTGGTTGAACCGAAATATTTGGTTATGTTCAGGTCCAGGGAACTTGGCTCGGCGTCAAATCGGGAACTTAGAGGAGCGGGACAAGAGATCGGCGGCGTTACTATCCAAGCTCGCGGCCGAACCAGAGGGATACGCCGAGTGCTATCCCGGACTACGCGAGATGGACGACGCCATCGATGATTCCGACGACGAAGTCGATTACACCAAAATGGACGCTGGCAACAAGAAAGGACCCATTGGTAACCTATTATAACATTTTAATGAGATTTTTGTTTAAATCATATTTGAATACCAGTTGTGCCCCACGGTTTCACCCGTGCAAAATTTTTTCGCCCAACTCTACCGCATCGCGGCAACGCGCTGTCAAAGCACCCGGATATACTATCGTTGTTCTGACTTTCCGTAATCTTTCACTTTCAATCTTTCCAGATTTGTTTATGTTCATGGTTACTGTTCCGCTCTTTAGAGTCGTAGCGTGAAGTTATAACCTTATAACCTTCCTCAACTAATAAAGCTGCAAAATGCAAAAAAATCTGGAGTGGTAGTTGCAGAGTTTAGCATTTTCCAACAAACAAACAAACAATCTCTGGAACTTTTATAATATTAGTATACATCTGAGTATCGATTGTAATAACAGCTCAAGGTATTTCCAGGTTACGATTAATCAGAGGTTTTATCTTCGTATGTAATATCTGTTACATGTATTTAATAGGTAATAAAAAATATAATATTAATTTCTCGAAAAATTTGAAGGGGGAATTTGCTTCCTAATTAAGTAACTGAGTTGTATATTATGTTAGGGGTGTTATAGGGACAGGAAGGAGCTAGGTAAGATTTGTATTCATAACATAAGATAATAAACTTTACCTATGTAAAAATATCTAAAAAAACTATCCAGTAAACTAAAATCTTTGGTGTCTGTGTATTGGAATATGAGAAAATATTTTTACTTTGGTATATTTTACTTGTATTTCTATTGATAAAATCTTTATTTTAATATGTTGTTTAATCAGGCCGCTGGGACTTTGATACACAAGAGGAGTATTCAGCATACATGAGTAGTAAGGAAGCGCTTCCTAAGGCAGCTTTCCAGTACGGGTTAAGACGCAAGACGGACGTAAGACTAGGAAGACCAAAGATAAGAGTGAAAAGGCAGAACTTGACAGGGAGTGGCAGCAGGTGAAATGCTTATGAATATGCTTGTATACTCCAGTTTTAATCACGTAGTATGAACTGACAATCACTATGTTAGAAATAGATAATCAAATTCTATGTTTGATTACGTACGTATGATGATGAAAATGTCTTCGTAAAAAAAAATTTCTATTATTATTATGTCTATGTCATGATGGAATACTTTTGTTGGTTGTGTGAACTGTGTTTTTTCTTTGTCTTAATAAATACAAGTAATCAGTGAAGTTACCCGAATGCGAAAAAGAAGGGTTATGTTTTTGTATAACGGCTTGATGGATTTTAGCATACGAGGTGTCGTTACATTCGTATTAATTGTTGGATTGATGTAGATTATATAATATTTAATTACGACGTCTGGGAATTAAATAAACAGCAAAAATAGAAAAAAAAATTTTAGTGAAGTGTTTTTGTTGCAGTCGAGTTTTTTGTTTCCTTTTTAATAATTATCTTGTTTTGTAGAATAATTTATTATATCTATTTTTAGTTTAATTATGAAAGTAAAGGAGATTTATTTTGTTTGTTTCAGATACAAAATATAATACAAAAACGTAAGGCACCTTTACATGGAGATGAACCAGGGTACAAGGCTTCAAAATACTGAGTGGAATGTATTACAAATATTAAAGTTTATTGTATAAATACATAGGTATTTTAATTAGTGTGTTGTCTCCTGGAATGTGGAGCTATTTAATTAAGTGATTATAAATACACTTTTTCCTTGAATGTTAATATTTTTTGTAAATATGTTTCATTGAATAAATGACGATTAGATTAATTATGTGAATTAATTATTATTTCTTATAGCCTAATTATTAGGATGGGTTATTGTATTATGAATAGTGACTTTAAAAATGAGTTTTCAGACTACATTTTACAGATACAAATCTATACATATAAAAATGAATGTTTCTTAGTTTGTTTATATCCTATGCGTTCCTAAACCATTCACCCAAATTAAACTTATCCACATCCAAACTTAAGGGAGTTGCTTTATGCACACCAGCGATATTAGTACGAGTTTATAATGGCGCGCGTGTCGTTTCATATAAAAATAAAGGGAACGGAGTCCCAGGTAAATAGTCTATGTAAATACTATCCATTCGCGATAAGTTGAGACTCGCCTGGAATGCTACCCTCCGCCCGCTGCCCCTGTAACTACCACTCAAACTCTCGTGTTGTACTGTAGGCAACGCCATTTTTTTTAACATCTTAGTCTCGTACTGGCTTACGTCACGCAGCGACGACGCGCTCCGATTTTATAATCTTATTTGATACTGTTTCGTTAATAGTTATTAGAGTTACTGCTATATTTTATTGTTATTTTTTGTATTAAGTTTGTTATTATAATGAAAGGTAAAAATTTACATAGTGGAGAGAGAAATCTCTTGTTAAAAGTGTTGGACTTTTGTGAAAACGAAAAACGGAACAAACAGTGGTGTTTACCTGTTGATCAGGCAGTAAAAAGAACCTGTATGGCAACAGAAGTTTCGAAAGCCACGTTACTTGAGGATCAAAGTGCAGCCAAGCGCTTACGAACTGCTTCACCGACACCTGGTAGTTTTACAACGGAGAATGAAACAAAATTGTCGACTCCAGGTAAAAAACGAAAACCAAAGAGGAATAGAATACGATTGGACAGTTTCGACTTATGCGCTATCAGAAACACTGTGGATAGTTTTTATATTGTTCGAAAAGAAATACCCACTTTGATTAAGATATTAGCTGTGGCTAAAAGAGTTCTTAAGTTCCAAGAGTAAAAAACATATTTAAGAAAAGTCTTGGTAGAAAAATTAGGCTACAAATTTAAGAAATGTAAGAATGCGAGACATTTTTTGGTTCAAAAACCAGACATTCAAGCTTGGCGAGCAAGGTACCTACGACTTCTTAAGGAGAACGACGACCTAGGTGCCACAAAAAGACCAGTCATCTATATCGACGAAACCTGGATTCACTCACATTACACAGTGAGCAAATGCTGGCAAAATAGTACAGATGCATCAGTAAAAAAAAATTATAGTCCAGGTCAAAGATGGGTGATCGTTCATGCAGGAGGAGAGAATGAGTTCGTGAATAGGGCTGCACTAGTATACAAATCTAAAAGTAATTCAGGAGACTACCTTCATGAAATGGATACGACAAATTTTAAAAAGTGGATTACAGAAAAATTTATTCCCAATTTGCTACCCAACAGCATAGTGCTACTAGATAATGCACCCTACCACTCTACACAAATAAATAAACCTCTCACAAGTATTGCAACAAAAGATGTTATCAGACAATGGTTATTAGACCACAACATACTATTCGACGAAAAAAAGAAAAAAACTGAGTTATACCATTTATTGTATATAAATAAACCACCAAAACAATATATGATAGATGAAATATTTAAAGAAAATGGCCATGAGGTTGTATGCTTACCACCTTATATGTGTGACCTGAACCCGATTGAATACATATGGAATTAAATAAAGCAAAGAGTAGCGGACAAAAATATAAATCAATCCAAAAAAGAAATAGAAAAATTAACATGGGATGCCTTTTATGGCATAACTGAAAGCTACTGGCAAAAAGAATTGAACTATGTTTGGAATGTTGAATGTTGAAGAAACATTGAACCATCAAGGCTCAGACAAAAATATTGGGATGATGACCTACTGCAAGAAGCAAATGAAACACAAATTATAATAAATTTGCAGTCAGATACCTCTTCTGAAAGTGAAGGATTCAGTAGCGACGAAGAACCCGAATTAGAAGGAGTAGAGCCACTTATCAGTGAGGTTGACTAATGTTAATATTATTAAAATAAATACTTTTTTTTTTTTTTTTTTTTTTTTTTTAACGTGGAGAAACCCATCATGGGTACACACCCGCCCGGGGGGACGAGTGGTTATGTGAGACTCCTACTCACTAAAACTCCACGGTGTACCATCCGCCGCCATAGTAGGGCGACGCGGGCACTGCGCTGGCATACAGCCGCGCCGCCCCGGCGGCCGGCCCAGCTGAACCGGGCCCCGGCCTAATAGGAGACGGCTCAGTACACCCTAGCCGTCTCCTCCGTCCGCCGAGCCTGTGCAATGAGAAGACGGGCCCCCCGACCCGTCTCCTCTGGCTCGGCTAGGGTGGCGGGAGTTGGCGAATGAATCGCCTCCTCCTGCCACCCGTTCTTCTTTGTCGGAGAGGGCCGCTCAGGGGATCCCCTTCACGAACCCTCTCCGCAGGCCTCCTTCTGCGATATGACGACCTCGCAGAAGGAGGCCATTGCCGTCCATGCCCTCTCGCTGTCGAGCATGGCTCTCACCACACTCGGCAGCGAGAGGTCCTCTCCAACGAGCTGCGGCCAGAGTGCGGCGCTGCTCCTCCCACGCAGCACACTCACCAAGAGTGTGCTGCGCCGTATCCTCTGGAGCCCCGCACTCATGGCACACAGGCGAGGGCTCCCTTCTTGCTATCTTGTGCAGGTACCATCCGAAGCAACCGTGTCCGGACAGTACCTGCACAATTCTGAAACTCAGGGAGCCCCGCTCCCTGCTTAGCCATTCCCGGAGGACCGGGCGGACGGCGTCTATGGTATAACGCCCATAGCGCGCGTCCACCAGGTCCTCCTCCCACCTCCTGATAACATCTTCCCGGGCCTCACGCCGGACCCTGTCTACCTCTATGGGAGCTGGAGGCTCCCCTAACTCTCTCCTCGCCGCCGTGAATTTATACACGGCGGTGAGCACCTCCGCCTCCAGCTCCCACGGCGGGGAGCCGGCAAGAGCACAGGCCGCCCCCGCAGACACCGATCGGTACCCACGAATGACCCTCAGCGCCACGACCCGCTGCGTAGCACGCAACACGCGTCGATTCGTGGCGCTAAGGGCATCCGACCAGATCGGTGCCCCGTAGACGGCCATGCTCCGCACTACTCCAGAAAATAAGCGGCGACAGCTCGCGCCCGGCCCCTTCGAGTTTGGAAGAAGCCGGCTGAGAGCCGCCGCCGCTCCCACTATCCGCGGTTCGAGTCCCTTAAAATGGGACTCGAACCGCCAACGACCGTCCAGGATGAGGCCCAGATATTTCATCTGGGCCCCAACCCGGACCCTTATACCCTCTACATATATGTGGGCCCCAGGAGGCGGCCCACACCGAGGCCCATGGAAGAGAAGGGCCTCGGTCTTCTCAGCCGCCACCCTAAGGCCCAACGACTTTATGCGCCTGACCACAAGGGCAGTGCCCTCTGTGGCCAGGCGCGCCACCTCCTCAAAACTTCCTCCCCGGGCTACAACCAGGGTGTCGTCCGCGTAGCACAGCACCCGAATCCCCGAAGGGAGCGCTACGCGGAGCACCCAGTCGTAGCCCATGTTCCACAGGAGTGGCCCCAGAACCGACCCCTGTGGAACACCACACCCAACGCGACGCTGGACCACAGCCCCCCTTCCGTCCACGAAGGCGACCTCCCTGTCCTGGAGGTAGTCCCCCAACAGCCGCCGCAGGTACGAGGGCACTCCGAAAAACCGGAGCGCCTCCCGTATAACACCGTGCGGCAGACTGTTGAAGGCGTTGTCGATGTCAATCGACACCGCCAACAGCCTACCTCCTCCCTCGGTCGCCTCCGCAGACCACTCCTTCAGGGTGGAGAGGGCGTCCAAGGTTGAACGCCCCTCCGGAAGCTAAACTGCCGGTCTGATAGTACCGGCCCAATTTCCTCCATGTGCCGGACGACACGAGACGCCAGAATGCGCTCCAGCATCTTCCCCGTGTCGTCCAGCAGCACAAGGGGCCGGTACGATGACGGGCAGCCCGGGGGGCGACCCTCCTTCGCCAGAAGGCAGAGTCGCCCCACCTTCCAGAGCTTCGGGAACCGTCCAGCTGACAAACATCGGTTGAACAGCTCCCGAAGCTCTCCCCCCATGTGGTCCAACGCCACACTTAGAAGCCGGCCCGGAACTCCGTCCGGACCAGGTGCCCTCCGCTTGTTGCGGAGGCGCTCCACCACCGACCCCATCTCCTCCTCGGTGACAGGGGGGGGTGGTAATAGCTCCTCCGCAACAGCACTCCCATCAGTCATGGGAGGCGGGAGGAGCTCCGGAGGGTCAGGCAGCAACGTGGCTATGACCCTCGCCAGGACCTCTGAGTCCAAGGACTCCGTTAACGGGGGCGCCTGCCCCCGGAACTTCTTACGGGCCACCCGGTATGGGCGCCCCCACGGGTCCCTGTCTAGAGTCCTGAGGAGCTCCTCCCACTGCTCATCCTTTGCCCGGCTTATGGCCACCTGCAGGGACTTCCTGGCTTCCCTGTAGTGGCCAAGCAGCCGGGCCTCCTCTTCCACTACCTGTGTTTGCCGCTTGTTTTGCGGGCGGTTGTTGCCTCGCGGCATCGACGCATCGCAGACCCCGTAAGGGCCCTACGGAAACGGTCCGCGATCGCGTCGATCTCTTCGTCCCTAGGAGCCGGCGCGCGCCAGCTCTGGACTATTGCCGCCTTTTCAGCAAGCTGCCGATTGAGGCGGCTCACCACCCATCGGAGGAAGTTAGCCTCCCCCCGAGCCCGGCGCGCCAGCTCCCCTGAGGAGGTGGAGACCCCAAACCGGATATACCGGTGGTCTGAGAAGGTCTCCACCTCCTCCAGCACCCTGCCCTCGACTTGGCGTTCAGATCGCCAAGCAGGACAACGGGGAGCGGTGACAGCCGCCTAACCACCGGCCCCAGGTAGTCGAGAAACGCCTCGAACTCCCTCAGGGTCCGGTTTGGGGAGAAGTAAACCCCTACAACCCCATACCCTTCCCAGGCGGCCGCCACGAACCCTGACCCCCTCTCCTTGACGGAGGGGGGGGACCCCGTGCAGTAAATTGCTACGGAGCCGTCAATGTCCCCCACCCAATAAGGTTGGGCAGGGACGCAGTACGGCTCCGCAGCCACGCGACATTGATGCTCCACTCCGCCACTGATTGCACAAATAGGTCTTGTGCAGTGGCGGAGTGGTTTAGATTCGTCTGTAGGTAGTTGGCACGGCTCCGATCCATTAACTAGCCGTACCAACCACCTCCGGCCTAGGCCTGCGCGCACCAGCCCCGGGGGGCCACCTCTTGGATGAGGGGGGCTTACAACTGGCCCCCCCCATATAATGGTCCGCTGGTTTGCCAGCGGCGGCACATACTGCGCAGTGCAGTTTCACTGCTGCACATTTTGCCCCTGCATGGCCAGATCCCCCGCATCTGTAGCACAGGGCGCTACGGTCTTCCATGGCCTCACACATCGGGCGAGTGTGGCCCAAGCCCATGCATCGAAAACAACGCAATGGTTTTTCCCCGAGTGGATGGACCCTTGCCACACTCCACCCGATGAGGAGGCGCCCGGCTTCCACCAGCTTCTTGGCTGCAGTGTGTGGGAGCGACAAATGCACGACACCCCCGCCCCAGTTATTTTGGCGGATCTCTCCGGCCCTAATCAATGCCGCCTCGCAGTCGCTCTTCCCTGCCACTGCAGCCACCAGCTCCTCCTTACTCACCGTTTCGTCTAAACCGACGATCCGGACATCAGCCCTTTTAACCGGCCTGGTTACTGTGGCCACCCCTGCCATAGCTTCCGTGAGCTTCTGAGCCAGGCCGTCTGCTTTTTCAGCTCCACTGGCACCAGGAAGCTCGATTATTCTCGAGCCAGTGGCTGACTCCCTAACCTTAATTTCATCAATGCCTAATCCGGCTAACTGGACCACCTGCCGTGCACCTAATAGGGCCACCCTGTAGTCAACCCCCCTCGCCACTGCCTCAGGCTGCAGGGTGACTATCACCGCAGCCGCACGTGGCGAGGAGGGCAGCTTGGCCTTAGGTCGAGCAGCCTTCGTCAGTGGAGCAGGCGCCGCAGGAGCCGCAGGTGCCGCTGCTGCAGGTGCCGTTTTCTTCTTCTGGCGGCGGACCACGGTAGACCACGCTACCTCCTGCGACTCCGCCGGGGCCTGGGTTGTGGCCACAGACCCATCCCCCCCAGTCACCATGAATGTGGAGTTAGGTGCACCGGCAGACCTGGACCTCAGTCCGCGCTTCTGGTTCACCGTCTTGGCAGACACCTTCGCTCCCGTCTTAGCGGACACTGGAGCTGGCGCACCCGCAGTCGCCTTTTTTTTATCCGCCGCCAACGGTGGGCGGATAACTTGCCTGGGAGGCAGGCGCTCCTCCAAATCCTCCAGGCGGGCATTCAAAACCCGTGTCAGCCGCGCCTCCATATCCACCAGCGCTTGCCGATACTCTTCGGCAGTAGTCCCCATCTGAGATGATGGGACAGAGGGCACCTGCTTACTTGCAGCCTCGCGCCTCCATGCCGCAACCTCCTCTTTCAAACCTTCAACCTGACGACGGAGGTTGTTAGTCTCCCGTTGTAATCGGGCAGTTTCCTCATCGACTGACCGATCAAGGAGAGTCTCGACAACCTCCATCAGGTTTTTAGCAGCACCCTTTAGCTCCTTTATGCAGGTGCCCTTCAAATTTCCAGACTTCCTGCAGACCTGCAGTATGTCCGTAACTCCCTTACTTGCTACCTCTCTCAACCTCTCAGTGTCGAGAGCCATCACATTTACCACCTCTTCTGTGGGCTTAGCAGCCTTCCTATATGTTCGACTGGCCTGTGCCCGGTCGGAGGAATCCTCCACTTCACCCACAGCACGTCCCGAAGCCCCTGGGCGTCCCTTGCCTCTCCTGGCCGTATTCACCTTAGCGGCAACTGCCCTACCGCTCTCCACGTCCGAGTCATCACCTCTGTCTCCAATCGATCGCTTCCGCTGAAGCGTAGCTCCCCCCGAATTGATCGTCAATAGGGCGTCCCCCTCCATACCATCCAGGAACACCTATATTTCTTCTTCCGATGAGGACAGGTCCACCCTAGCGTCTCCACTGACGTGGTTTTTCGCCAAAAAGGAGCGATGGTCGTCCTTTCGCCTCGTATTTGATCGTACCAAACTTTTGGAACGGCCTGTTCCCCGAGCCACTCCACTTTTCGACGAGGTTTCAATGGAAACCCGTCCACCATCTTTCTCGGTCTCTAACACCTGAAACCTCGACCCGAAAGCACACATGCCCACGCTTACAGGCTCGCCAGAATGTTCGCCGGATGACACGGTAGAGATTTTCGAAATCTCACCGCTGACGTCATCGAGGTACAGACAGTTTTCTACCTGCAGCCCATCACTGGGCGGCAAATCGGCCCGTTTGCTACCTTCCTTGTTTCCATTATGACTATGACTTACACTAGGTTTTTTTTGTTTTTGTAAATTTTGGCTCATTGTTGATCCCACGAGTATGGGGGAAGTAAACGGTCCACCCAGGCAGATTAAAATAAATACCTACATTAACTTAAACTGTGTTTTTATTAATTACAACATCACTTTAAGTAAAAAAAAAATTAAATGTCGAGTTAAACTTTAGAAACGTTCCGCCCGCTAGCCGTTATTGATAAAGGGATGCCATGCCGCTCGGACGCAGGTAGCTGGGGCAACAAATCCTAAATAATATTTTGCATTATTTTCTTAACCTTTCCCTATATTACCTGTTATTGACAACGCCATGTTACTATTACACAGAGACCAGTGCAGTTCCATAAGGTCTATAAGTGCGAGCGAGAGGTCTGATAAAAAATATTTATGACTCAGTTCGCACGCTTGTAATAGCTCAAGTATTTATAAGGCGGCGTTGTTTCGTGTACAACACTCGCTACATTAAAAAAAAATTGCAGAGACGAAGTCGCGGGTGGAAACTTGTGATATTTTTTTGTGCACAGTACAACCATGCGTCTGTGGCGTCACGCCCCCAGATCTCAACTTATTAAAAGAATGGGTATGCGCAATTCTTTTCTGTTCCCGCGGATGGGATATAATTATGCCAATGTCATGTACATTTTTGTTATGTAAGGGAGCCAAAGGTTTGCTCCTAGATAAGTTTTCAGGATAAAAAATTCGGGATTGGTGATACTGGTCCAGTTATTGATTATTATAAAGGACAGAACAATGTCTGCGGGGTGTCTGCTAGTTTGTAATAAAAATGGTACATAATAGTCATGGGTGTCGCACTAATGCCGTTATAATGAGAACTAACATAAACTACTTACTAATTTTATTGTGGGGAAATAAATTAACCTATTTATGCTAGTAGAAATATTTCATAAGTAATAATAGTACTTAATTAAATTATAATATATTAGGTCCTTACATATGAAATTGGCGTTTTGTTGAACTGGTCACTTTGATCTCAAATATCTGGCGGGCGTCTGGTTAGAAATTCCAAATTCAAATTTATTCCAAATTTAGGCTTGTGTGTTTGTATTTCGAATTTAGTCATTCAATTGTTTTCGCACCATTATATTTTCTTTGACATCGTTCTTTTCACAAAATAGAAAATTTAAAATATCGCCTTATTTACGAATATATGTTCCATTGTGGTATCAGCGTTGCAGAATCAGCTCGAATGATTAATGATGTGTATGGAGAAAGCTACTGTAAAAGAAAACACGGTACATTTTTGGTTCCAACGTTTTCGTTCTGGAAATTTTGACCTACGAAACAAACCTCGTGGACGGCCGGAGACCCTAGTTGAAAATGCAGAATCAAAGGTGATCGTTGAAGCAAATCATTCGCAAACCACATTAGAGTTAACGGCAGGCTTCGGTGTGAGTGATAAAAAAAATATTGACTTGAAATAAACAGGAAAAGTGAAAAAGCTCGAGGAATGGGTACCGCATGAATTGACTGAAGCACGCCAACAAACACCTATTGAGTTCTGCATTACATTTTTCAACCGACACAATAACGAGGGAATTTTGAATCGTATTGTTACTTGTGACGAAAAATGGATACTTTATAACAATCGGAAACGCTCACCACAGTGGTTGAACCCAGGAGAACCGGTCAAATCCTGTCCCAAGCGAAAGTCGTCTCAGAAAAAGGTAGTGGTGAGTGTTTGGTGGACCATTGCTGGTGTTATACACTACAGCTTCGTAAGATCTGTCCAGACGATAACGGCAGATCTGTATTGTCAACAATTGCAAACCATGTTGGAAAAGCTAGCCGTTAAACAACCGACACTGGTCAATATCTCAAGCCCACTGCTGCTTCAGAACAACGCTAGACCCTATACTTTACGACCGACGGTCGCTAAATTAGAGGAACTGCGGTTGGAATGTCTCAGAACCCACCATATTCCCCGGACATTGCTCTAACAGATTACCACTTTATTTGGAATTTGGACAATTTCTTGCAAGGAAAGTAAATTTAATTCCGATGAGGCTGTCCAAACTACCTTCAAATATTTTATTGATTCTTGCTTCCACAATTTTTTCAGCAATGGAATCAGTGAACTACCTTTAAAATGGCGAAAGTGCACAGATAATAATGATACATACTTCGATTGATTAAATGTATAATTTCATAATATTTTTTCATTTTACTTTTACCATATAAAACGCTAATTTCATATGTAAGGACCTAATATTTACAAGAGAGATTTTTCTTCTTACCCTTCTCTCAACTAAGTAGGGTCGGCAAACATGTTTTCTCTGCCACTTACAACCATTAATATTATTATATATTTACTTATTATATATATTTTTATATGATAATGTAAAAGTTGTATTTTATAGTTATCATCATATTTGCGTCTTTATCATTATGCTTTAATATAATATCGAATCTTACCGCTACAAAGAGTGTAAATCCAAATTACATAATGTTGGCAATGAGCAAAATCTAAAAATAATAATTAATAAAAGTTTCTTAGATAATTCTTTTTTTTTATATACTTTGTTTACTCAATTTTATACAATATATTTTAAGTTATGTTATTTATATTGTATATTTGCTCTCATAATGTAAACAAATATTGTTTCATAACCTGGTTAAAGGTGATGTTTAGCTTTAACAATATATATATTGTAGTATTTTTTTTTCATTATAGCGTAATTTTAACAATACTGAAGGAAAGAACGTAATAAACTAAGTAAGAGTGCATCAAGTCAATTTACCCAAAATTTATGCCCTTTGTAGTGGAAAGAGTGGATATAATTATAGGCTGTCTATATATAAACATTGGAATGTCGAAGTATTAGCACATAATAATTATATACATATTATGTACAGTGATAGGAAACTCATCGACACAAAAAATATTCTCTCAACTGCCAACGGTAGGCTGACCTTCAGATTTCACTGTAGAGTGTGACATTCCGTCACGTTGACGTTGCCGCGTTGTGGTGACGCGTAGGCCGAGCCAGGCTGCGCCGCCGTGCCACCGAGTCGCGCCGGGGGAAATGGGGCTGAAATTGCGACGATTCATTTGACACAATGCCGGTTCATCGGCACTACCCATCTACCTACCCGTACTCATACCCGTTCGTTGAGGTGTCTTCACAGGTGCGTAAGCGCAGGTATAACCTCGCCCCGCACCGCTCACCCGTGCGCTCCCCTCGCATAACCGCACCAGCCATCTTGAATTCCGTTCACTCAGAGCCGCGACCGTCTCGCGGCTAACGCGCATACACAGGGACCGGACTATTATAATTAAGTGATTTCATGTGTTTCAATGTGATGTTGTGATAGTGTCGTGTTAAAATGGAGTCCACACCGATATGTCGGTGCCGAGTGTTATATCTCGGATCCGCCGTGCCTCAGCAGAGTAAGGACGGTCTACAGGGGATTCAGGAGCCCTTGCGCGAACTTTACCCGGAAAAGGGAGCGACCAGCGGCGGTATCGACTCGTGGTTGTCAGTGTGGTCCAATGGAATCTTACTTGAAAACGTAGACGAGAGCGGCTCAAGGGTGGCGCGGTTTTTTCCTATATCGAGTTTGCATTACTGCGCGGCCGTGCGCCGGGTGACAGTCGAAGGTGCTCCTAGGTTTTTGCCTCTTGACTCGCCCTTTGCTCGAGCGCCGGCGCCACGACGTCCTCCGTTGTTTGCGGCGGTACTACGTCGTACGCAGGGTATTAAAGTACTCGAGTGTCACGCCTTCATCTGCCGTCGAGAGGCAGCAGCCAACGCGTTAGTCCGGTGTTGTTTTCACGCATACGCTGATAGTTCTTACGCTAAAAGGTTGGAGGCGGAACGTTCACCGTCTCAACTGCCTCCGGAGCCGGAGGAGGAGTTAGAAGTGTACGACGGGGACGAGAACCATAAGGTGTGGGTCGGAGAGACTGAGCGCGACGATGTCAGCGATGATATACCGCATCCGGCTCGAGCACCGAGACCTCGTCAAATAACTCGTCCAGCATCTGTGCCGCCGCCGCCACCACCACCTCCCGAGGAACCTAAAAAGAAGTCCACTACAAAGAAAACGAAGAAGAAATCTTCTGCATCAGTGGATGAGTTATATGCGGGTCCTGCGCCTGTGATGAATGGCAGATCATTGAGTCGGGCTCCACCAGCTTGGGCGGCCGGTCACCATATGATGCTGGTCGCACATCCCTCTGCTACTCTCCCGCATGCCCGTCCAACCACCTTGGGGCACAGAGGTAGAGTGCCTGCCGCCCTTGCCCCTGGACCGTATAACGGCGGGCCTCCTGGAAGAGGCCGCATTCAGTATGCCACAGTTGACCCTCGGCGTTCCAAGCCTCCACCGCCGCCAGCTCTAAAAGCCGCTCAGAGTATGACAGGTCTGGAAGCTGTCGATGATGCTGGGGGTATATACAGAAAGAAAGGTCATTTGAATGAACGCGCATTTTCATACAGTATAAGGCAGGAGCATAGAAGTCGATCGCACGGGTCTCTCGCCAACTTAAAGTTCGCTGCTCCACCGGAGGTAAGGTTTACTTTTTTTATTATTATGTAGGGTACTCGTCTCACAAAAAAAGTCTGATCGTACCAATACGGAAGTACCTGCCAATAAAATGATACGTGAAGTAGCTAAAGTAATTGACTTTGAAATAACTTTTGCAATTTTCGTATTTCAAGTCATAAAAATAAGGATGTAGGTATTGCGAATTTATTTTATATTCCTCAAATATGTTTGTAGAGGAGTCCTCTTGGCTCTCTTAACTTAATTGAAAATAGAGTCCTTCTAACAAAAGACTAAACACAATCTACTTTCTGTTATTTTACGTGACGGGACTGCGGTCGAACTATCGTTTAGTATGTACGTGGGTCAATTATCTTCTTTACATTAGTCATTATTGTTTTGCAAAGATGCTATTGGTTCGTTGAAAAATGAAACAAACAATGGAACTTACTTCGACTAACTGTTATTTTCACTTTTAACGAAAAAATATGTGTATTATCTTTTTGTTACAATACTATGATTTGAATTTTTAATATTGGAAAACCAAATATACTTTGTGTTATTATCTATATATTTTTATATAAAAAGCAATGTTCTGACTGACTCTTCGCATATTGTAGCCATCGTTTAATAAGGAAATTCTCAAAATCGAACCCCTAAGGGGATGAAAAGGGATGGGAAATTTTGTATTGAAATTAATATTTTTCGGGTTAGATTTATTATAAATTTCGTTATAGTACTGGCTGATATACTTAACGAAACATGTATTTCAGCGTTTTTCAAAATTTTAACTTTTATTGTGTGGGTGACAATGTTAGTAAGGAAAATTATATTTCTCTGTTCAGATTATAAATAACATAAAACTTCAATTGCAATAAACAACTGTACACTTAAATAAGTATACAAACACCAACCTTATATGAATTATCATTTTTTATTTTATTTTTTATTGTTGCAATGCAGGCGGTTTTGTTTGCAAAAATCACAAACATTTTATTACTGTAAATCAGTTTTTAGTACGTACTACTGCAAAACCAATTTTTCACAAATATGCAGTTATTCAAGACGATTTTACAATGGTGGATCGTTTTCGCGAAGCTCGGTTTGCGGTTACGTCGATTAGGGAACTAGCCGTCATTCTGAGTCAAACCAGTTAGAAATGTTGTCGTTTCTGATGCAACTGTGTTTAAGTCGAGTATTTTCTTGGATTTAAGTACTTTGTTGTATGTGAAAATCTTATACAAGAAAATGATTTATCTGTTTATGATGTAAACGTTTTAAACAGAAATAGACAATTTCCTACTCGTCATAATGAAGGGATGTTGCAGATATGAGATTTCGGATGTAAGTACTTATTTTAGTCGGTTTTGGTTATGGATACAGTTGAAATGATTTCAAATGATGATTTCATTTATATATATTAGATTTTTCAAAGAATTGTAATTAGAAAAAAAAAATATTTCAACATTTGTAGGTGAACCATATTAACTTTATTTTCAATAATTTCTAGATAATGTCTCATTCGAATTCGACCCTATGCAAAATTATTCGAGACATATCGGATACGTTTTTTTAAAATTGTTATAGGTTTCGCGTCGTGGCCACAGTCTCACATGATCTTAAGTGACGATATGGCCCAAGATGATAGCACGCTAACCCTAGTGGAAAACTGGTTGTAAAGTGCAGCTGCTGGAACACACCTATTGATGTTTGGCGACAGATTTTCAACTTGAGGGGGTAGCTAGCGAGGCGGGCGTTGGGAGAAGCTCTACCACCATGCTATGGTTTCATCACGATGTTTTCCTTCACCAAAAGCTCAGGCTCATTGCAGGGATTCGAACTCACGTCGATCGAAGTGGAGTCCGTACACGCTACCTACTGAGCCACCATTGTTTCAAATACATATATATATATATACAGATATATACAGCTTGAGATATTTTTTATTTCAGATATTTGATTTCTTCTTTAATTATTTAAGAGATCAGCTCTTGTCGGTGGAGCAGTAGCCACTGTGTAGAGACTTCAACTAATCTTTGCGCGTGGTCCTATGTGTGAGTGAGCTAATAAACATGCAGTTTATGTTTGTATGACACTGAGGCGGCAGTCGTTTTCCGATCAACACGTTCTTATCACTATGTTCTACAAATACAGTTGGTAATAAAAGTGCCTGGTTCTTCACGGAGAAAATGTTTCACCTAACCAGCAGTTGTGCTCTATAATGCGTCATACCACAATGATCAAAATATTTATAATCAAAATATTATATGTGCCCTTGGTTCGTTAGCTCACTGGTGATATATTACCTTATTAAGTTTATTTAACTTGACGTAAATACATAAGTAGTCTTATCAGAATACAAAACAATATCCATCTTTAGTACTACATTAGCGTTTATCAACGTGGTGTCCAAAGAGACCAGGTGGTCGTTCTGCGTATTGTAAACAGTCTGCAAAAACAATAACCGTAAATAATAAATCATCTTTTTCATTATACTTATTATGTAATGTGTAAATAATACTATTGATTTTTTTATTTTATTTTAAAAAAGGACATTTGATTTCAAAAGCTCATTAATAAATGCCAGAGAAAAGGTTAAGAGTGTACGTAATGGATCTACAATTATTCTATAACTGCTATGTTAAAAATATATAATGTCTTACACTTACTATGTGACTAGTTGCTATATAAATCCCATATGGATCTTTGTCGACTCAATAAATTATAAAAATATTATTACCGCATAGTACGACAATCAATAAAAAAAAATCATGTGCTATTTTCCGAAGATTTTCAAGTATATGAAGAAATTGTTACACAATATGAAGTAGGAGGTACATAAAAAAAAAAACAGAATGAATTATATATTTTTTACAACAAATAAATCAGTTATAGCTATAATGATGAGCATTTAAAACAAGAATGATGTCAGAGTGTTTTTCTTTATCCTTATATTTTATAATTTACAGTAATTGTCAAAGGTAGGTAATATTATTGGTACAGTATTAAAGTTTATTTATCATCAAGTCCATCAGTGTCATAAAAAATAAACAAATGTGTTATTGCAATAATAATTTCGCATTAGACGTAGAATTCCATCACAGCAATTTACGAACGTTTGAAGGTTACTTTGCAATCATAAACGAAGGGGCAATATTACATTCCACGCGATGCGAAATGCAAACTGTTGTTACGTTCATGCCTACATACTGATAGATTATTCTTTTATTTTAAATGTGAAGGATAGGTAGGATAAATTGTGTAGAGGTAAAAAGACTTTATGTATCAGTTGACGTAGCTACATTGAAGCATATATTATGAAAACCATGGTCACCAAGCAATCCATAAAGCGTACTTAACCTGTGTGTCAATGTACATACACATATTTTAATGCAGTATACGCAAATAGTTATTCAATTTTGATTCTACTTTTTATAATAATAGTTAAGAGCGAGCAAAATAGTTAGAGGCACACAATAATTATATTTCTATCCAATATTATGAGCTCATCACGTTAACCTAATGTGCAAAAAATAACCTTACAATGTACACACGTTTTGGATATAAATAGATATGATTAATACTTATATACGTATGAAATGTTGGGTATATTATAAAGTACATGATGATTACTGGGATGAATTACTGATTGAACAACTGTTGTATACTTAATCGTATGTATACAATGAAATTGAGTTACGCGTTTAAGTCTCTTATAAGAGCTATGTTGATAGTATTATATCCCGAATCATAAAATCGAACGTACCATGACAAACTTTCGATATCTCTCGTTGATTTATTAAAACACTATTTTTAAATTAGTAAATAGTATAAATTTCTCTTTTATATAAAAATCTTGTTAGAGTTTGTTATAGATCATGTAACGTCTGAACGATTTGACCGATTGAGCTCATATTCACATAATATATTTGTTTTATCGAGACATTTGTTCATAGCTATGTTAGGATCCGCTCGGTGGAGCTATGGTACATCCATTAACTACCGGAAAGGGCAGAAAAACGTTAACCAGCCCAGCTAGTAAGATTATTTAATAGACGTTACTAGCTTGAGATAGTACGCTTAGCAAATGAAGAGGGTGGAAAGTGATTCATTGTCGTTGCAGTTACTATCAGTGTTCGAAAAGATTAATAGATATTTGAGAAGTGAATCATTGACGTTATACTGCAAAGAAAAGGAAAATTCTGGAGTTTCAAAGGAACTGATTCAGGATTGAAATGAAGTAAAAATATTTATTCATTCATTTTTCTAGATTTTAAGCACTAAGGTGCTTAGCTTAGCAATTTTGGACTGCAACCATCATGGAATGCAATATCTGTATACGACTTATAAGCCTACTAGCTATAAGTTATAAAAAAGAAAAGAAAAAGAAAATTACAAAGCAGTTCTCTAATTCTTACCTTTGCCGTACTGTGCAGACATGCAAGTCTCCCAGCCAACGTGTTCCTTCTCTCCTATGATATTGGGTCCTTAAAACGAGACGTGAAGAGACATTTCATCTGTTAGCAGCCGTGCTATCAAAAAAAAAGCTGTTTAAAATAGGGAAAATTAGTTTTATTTCAAATTTAATTTAAAAAAAATAATGTTTTTTGATACACTTTGCATATAGTAATTGAATTTATAGAAATACTACATTTTATAGCTTGCTCGTGAAGTTATTTTACAATTAAAGTGGATTATTACTATACTTATAACTTCATAGAAAAACTGGGTCTATGACTCTATGGTTATTTCCAAACTTTGATCGGCGTGGTTGGACGTTACTGCTTAACGATACTGAAATATAGTAAGGAAAGGAATAATCCAAATATAGTCAATCTTCGAAATTATTTATAAACTTTTCACATCAAGAACGCAGTCTCCTTTTTTTCGTTTTTATCGAATGCTTCAAACAACATTTTAATTGGATACTGTATAAATGTATAAAACTTTTTTTAAATTGCACGCTAAAGTGACGGTATTTTGCCTGTTGGTAAGCACAATCTATAATTCAAAATTTACAGGGACTATCTAGAGATCATTAGAATTCGGCAACGCCGCGCCGCGCCGGTCGCCGCTGCCATGCCAGCCTGCAAGCCGCTGAAATGACTGATTACTAAACGCGACGAAACAAAAGAGAGTCACTGTGACGTGTGTGATGTGCATAGTAGTCACGACCTAGTCGTGTACAGTAACCCTACCAATTTGCCTGATTACTTAATATACATAGGCTGCACTAAAAGTTTCGGGAATGGAATATTTCCACTGTTCCTGTCATATTAAAATCTTTTTAATTGAAAACTCCTTGGTTTTAAAAATCGAATACCATTTATTTATTTAAAAAAAGATTCTCGGTCTTGTCACAAGGTTTTGTCAAACTTGTTTAGTCGTTGAGAAAATGGAATTGACTCGAGAAAATTCAAGAGCGATGATTTATTATTACTTTCGAAGTGGTTTAACACAAAAACAGTGTGTTGACCGGATGATTTCTGCATTTGCTGATGAAGCCCCATCCAAAACCACAATTTATCGCTGGTTTGCTGAATTTCAACGTGGACGTGTAAAGCTCAGTGATGATCCTCGTCAAGGTCGTCCAAAAACTGCAGTCACCCAAGAAAACGTTGATGCTGTGCGTAAGCTGATTGAGGAAGATCGACATGTGACATACCGCGAAATTCAGGCAACTTTATACATTAGCATGAGTCAAATACAAATAATCTTGCATGAACAATTAGGTGTAAAAAAGTTGTTTTCCCGATGGATACCGCATTCGCTCTGTGAAGAGCAAAAAGCGGCTCGCGTTACTTGGTGCGTCAGAACTCTCGAAAGATTCCACGCAGGATCCTCAAATGCTGTATACAACAACGTATCAGGTGACGAATCCTGGATATACGCGTACGAATCTGAAACAAAAAACCAGTCACGAGTTTGGGTGTTCGAAAATGAGTTAAAGTCAACAAAAATTATTCGTTCACGGAGTGTTGCAAAAACAAAGGTGGCCACGTTTGTCTCCAAAACCGGCCATGTTACGACTATTCCTCTTGAGGGACAAAGAACGGTTAATACAGAATGGTATGCTAGCATTTGTTTGCCACAGGTCGTTTCTGAACTCCGTAAAGAGAACGGCAACCGCCGCATCATCCTCCATCACGACAATGCGAGTTCTCACACCGCGCACAGAACAAAAGAGTTTTTAGAGCAAGAAAACATAGAATTATTAGACCATCCGCCGTACAGCCCCGACCGAAGCCCTAAGGATTTCTATACTTTCCCTAAAATAAAGAATAAATTGCGTGGACAGAGATTTTCATCACCTGAAGAAGCTGTGGACGCCTACAAAACGGCCATTTTGGAGACCCCAACTTCCGAATGGAATGGTTGCTTCTATGATTGGTTCCATCGTATGGAAACATGTGCCAAATTTCGCGGAGAATACTTTGAAAAGCAATAAATATATTTTTAAATAGTAATGTTGTATCACTTCCTTGATTCCCGAAATTTTCGACGTATACATATATACTGGCTGGTTCTGGAACGCGACACGCCTAAGCGTGCCACGATGGCGGGTCTTACACTTGGTGGATGGTGGTCGCGTTCCATTCGGAACCGTTGTCGTGTCCTACCACATAGCTACCAACACCAGCATTAATAAAAACCATAAATTACGCTAGAAAAATAGACAATTGAAATTTTTATCCCACATTTGGCGAACTGGATTTCGGCTGATTAATACATAATTTTATAATTTTTAATTACCTAGATATTTCGTAATTACCTTTGATGACTGAAGCAAAAGAAGATTCGATGTATGGTTAGGTCTTTCTCGTGTGTAATAATAATTAATAACATTTCTTTATTCACAAATCTCAAATCACAGTTACACTGCACTAGTTTACTTAAACGGCATGATTCAACACGCGTGTGACCGTCTGCCATTGTAGAGCTTACAATTTTAATTCTTCATCTGTCAAAATAGTTTGTATGCTTTAAGTGAGAAGAGTTAAGAGTGACGATTGAATGACACGTTCGTAGTTAAGTAATATTGCTTACGGATAGACTCCCACACGAGGGCTTCGGTTGTCGACAACGGCCACTGCTCTTATGTCTATGTAGTTATCTACAAAAGTGCGATTTATGAAAAGTATAATAAATGTATTAATTTTTTGAGCCTTGAGGCCATTTAGTTTTACTTTTTTAAATTTGATGGGTTTAGCGTTTGATCTTCGTTTAACTTTTTTATTTATTTATAGGTTTAGCGTTTCACCACAATCTCATTTGATATTAAGTGACGTTGCGGCTCAAGATAGTAACATGTTAAACCTAGTGGAGGAACTACCTGTCATGTGCAGGTGTCGGAACACACTTATAAGTGCCTGGCGACAGATTTTCAACATGAGGATGGTAGCTAACCAAGCGGGCATTAGAAAATACCATACCACTAAGATATGTTTACATCACGATGTTGTACAAAAGCTGGCGCTCGTTGTAGGATACGAACTCACGTCGATCGACGTGTTGTCCGAACCATACGTCATAGCTTCAAATGGTAATGTTTCTTTTTTGGGCCTTGTGTATATTTTAGTATACAAAAATCTGAGTTTTACTTTCCATACTAAGATGAGCCACGTGAGATGATTATGTATTGATAAATATATTATTATTTTTGAGCACAGAAGAGGCTAATCTGTAAATACTTTATCAGGCCAAACCAGGAAAATAGCGAAAAATCATCGCGTAAATTCCGCCTAAATTGCTTGCGTTCACTTAATTCATTTTGTCCTGCTACAGTTAAGTCATGATATCTTTGGGTACCTAGTAAAATCTATAGGTTTTCTTAGTATGAGATAGTTTCATAGTTCGCCCTCCCCGTCCATTAATGTCAGTGTTTTAGCGACAATGAGACAACCGAGCTTCGATGATGGTCGTGAAATATCGTCAAAGGTTTCTTCCTCGCTTATTCTTTGCATTTTCAGCTTTTTATTTTTAATGATGAGTTATTTATTTTAGCACTATATACGCCAAAGCATAATAAGTAAGTGCGCATCTATCTATATTAATAAATCTGTAATTCAGTCTGTACATGTAAATTTTTTTTCTATATTTCACGCCGCGCGCAGAAATCTTTTGTTAAATACACTGATCACAAATATGACAAAAAATCTCTTTTTGTATATCCAAACTTAACTCAAAAAACGGCGTGACTGATTTTGATAAAATTTTGTACATGTGAAGTATATGTTATTCCATAATTGATAGTCTATATGAATTGTCAATATTATGAGTACAAATAAAATTAATGGATAAAAATATTTGCAACGTTAATAACTAACGTGCCCACCCCTAGTATAAAAAAAATCTCAAAATACGTAAGGTTTTTTTGTAATAAAATTTGTAAATGTGTCAATACATGTATATTGCGTGGTTTCAACAGAACAGGTCACGGAAAAATATTACCATACGATCTATATGTACTCTGAGCTTGTTTATTCAGATGGTTTAAGGAAACGTGACAACAGAATTTAAAGCCTTTGTTTAGCACAACTTCGTGGCAATATGAATACTAATTATATATTCACGTAGGTTTTTTTTATAAACTGCAATTCTTTTATGAATTATGGTCGTGTAATTTTTTTATGATTTGTCTTCTAAAACTAAGGCTAAATAACATTCATAATAGTAAAATAGATATAATTAGCCTCGTTAGCTTAGTGGTCGTTAGCGCGACTGCTATGAGCGAAGTCCTGGGTTCGAATCCCAGGTCGAGCGAAGTGTTATTGGGGGTTTCCTTTGAAATTCCCAGTAGCAGCTCGGAGTTTGGTTTCGTGCTCGATTAATGGCAATAGGCTCGCCCCCTATTACATGGAACCTAAAAACATACTCGGCGAATTGTGGGTGTGTACAATTACCTCTGCCTAACCCTTCGGGGAATACAGGCGTGTTGGTATGTTGTTTCTAAAAAATAATCATTGTTATTAAGAAAACACATTGGTTTAAACCCTTTTATGATGTTCATAAAATTTCTGTTATTCTCATTTGAGGGTGTTTACATTCAATTATATGGATTACAAGTTAATTTTTTAATTTAAATTTAAGTATATTTCGAGGAATCTTAGAATCACGTGAAATTTGCTTTTAATACTGTTAGTAAACATAGAATCGTGTAAAAAATTATTCGTTGTTCGACGTATGAAACTGCCAAAAATTCGTACTCTTCGTAGGTTAGTGTCGATAAACACTAAATTTCCATTGGAAAGGAAGATTTACAAATTAATGGGAAATTATCGGCTAGTATTTTGTTATAATTGTTACAGAGAAGATGTAAACTTCCATAAGAGAAAATTTCAAAGTAATACTTATAACACATAATGTTAACAAGAAAGTAAAAACCAAGACCTACCGTTTAAAATGCAACAGTGTAAGTTATCTTATTAGATAATATGTAATTGTTTAAAGCGAATTAAGTATTATACCATAGCTGCTTTATCATGTAATGCAACATGCATATGAGAATTAATAATGAAAAGTGATCATTGCAACACGTTCCGTTCCAATAATTTAATGAGAGTGTAAATTTAATGAAGACAGCATTTTTGCTCGCGACGCTTTGCTCTTCAATGAGTTCATTCATAGTTATTTGCTACTTTGAGTTGCGTTCTTTCATCATCATGAGGGTCTTTGCGTGTATGACATACGACTTATTCTGTTTCTCTGGTAGCATCTCTTTTTATGGCTGTACAAATCAATTCGAGATCGATATTGTCATCCGCTGTGAGAACATATAAGTGTCGTATATGCCGTGCGATCACCGTGATCGTGTCGTATAGTTCTGCTATGCTCCAGTCTTCGAAGCCATGTTTCGTTAAGCTCTTTTTGGCTATCATAAGCACATTTGCACCATTCGTTCGTAGCCACAGCAAGCCATTTCAAGCTTAATACAGTATTTGAAACGAAACAGTGGTTGGCCAATCCCTCTTTTCACATTTGCTACGGCACCTAGCATGACACTATGTGGACGGACGGACTCCAATCGATGCACATGCCCCAGTCAGTGTAATTGTCGCTGTTTCATCGCCATAAAACTTGGCAGCTGTAAAATCTCTAAAACCGTCTCGTTTGTTACTCTGTCTACCCAAGTCATATTTAAGATATTGCGAAAGCAGCGCTTAAGGAAGATGTTAAAACTACATTCCTTTTTACGTACGATCTTTCAACATTATATAATAGGGTAAAATGTTATACTGTATTGTAATATTGTGTTACTTCTTATGCATCATCATCCAATTCTTTTCTATATAAAGTACTTACATGTGTTTAGTTGTAAAGAAAGTTTTCGAACAATTTCTCATATTTCAATTAATATTACACAATTCCTTAGAAATAGCAGAGTTTAGAAGACGTGGCATGTAATGTTTTCCTTACCACCATAGTACAAGGTGTCCAGAAAGGATATCGGGTATTTGTTTTCGCGCCATATTCGAAACGGGGCGTCTAAAGGGTGCGGGGAGGGGTTCGTGGCGTCCGCCATTTTGTGGAGTTTTAGTCACGATGGAACAGTACTCGGGGACGCATCGCGCATTTTGCGTACGAGCGTATTATCGTAATGGTGATTCAATAGTGACTGCTCAACGTCTCTATCGTGCGGAATATCGTACACGCCACGCGCCAAGTGACGATAGCATTAGGAAATGGATCAGGATGTTCGAGAATACAGGTGCGACAGTTAAAATTCAAAACTCTGGTCGTCCTCGTTCAGTTCGCGATGAAGAAACAATTGAAGAAGTTGAGGCGTCGGTTCGTCAAAATCCGTCTTTATCCATCCGAAAGCGAAGCCAAGCGCTGAACATCAAAAAATCGTCTTTACATTCGATTTTAAAGAAAGACTTACATCTAAAAGCCTATAAAATTCAATTGGTTCAAGAATTGAAGGATACGGACTATGCTAATCGACTGAATTTTGCGAACGAAATGCTGCAGCGATTTAACAACTTTAACAACATACTGTTCAGTGACGAAGCAAATTTTCACCTGAATCGTCATGTTAATAAGCAGAATTGTCGGTACTGGGCAGTGGAGAATCCGAAACGAAAGCATGAACGACCCCTGCATAGCCCAAAGGTTGTTTGGGCCGCTATGTCTGCTAAAGGCATAATTGGTCCTTATTTTCATGAAGATCAACGAGGCCGAGCAATTAATGTGAATAGTGACCGTTATTGCGATATGTTGCGAAATTTTTTGGTCCCAGAGTTGCAGGAGTTTGCAGGTTTCAACTCAAGAACGTGGTTCCAGCAAGATGGGCCACTTGCCATACCTCAAATGACTCAATGGAAGTTGTTAACGAATTATTCCCTAATAAAGTCATTTCGCGAAGGGGTAACATCAACTGGCCTCCCAGAAGCCCCGACCTTAGCCCGCTTGACTATTTTGCATGGGATACCTTAAAAGTAAGGTTTATCAAAACAATCCGACGAATCTAACCCAGTTAAAGCAAAACATCAGGTCAGAAATGGCAGCAATATCGATAGCTATGTGTCAACGTGTTATCGCCAATCTTCGTTTCCGTTTAGAAGAGTACCAGCAACGTAACGGTCATCATTTGGATAACATCATCTTTTCCAAATAATTCTCCAATTCATATGCTAATAATAAACAATAAACTTTTTTATTGCATACAAATAATTTTTGTTTCATTGAACTTACAAATACCCGATACCCTTTCTGGACACCTTGTATAATCGATATAAATCGATGTTTATTCATCATAGTGCCCTAGTAATTTTATTTTATACAAATTACATGCAGCGTGTTACTTGACGTTCAGCTAAAAAAAATAATGTGGGTCAAATGGCTATGTTGAGATAGATTACATTTTCTATTATTTTTTTTAAGTAAATGGGTAAAACTATTTTTATAAAAAAGGAGAAGGTATGTGTTAAATACTTTGGATGCAGCTAAAGTATATGTACATAATACTAGCTAAGAAAATGGCTGATCGTCACGTGCAAATTCTTATCAATATAAGTCTTTGTTTATTCTCATTATTAAACTGCTTACAATGAGAATTATAGCTTGCATTATAACAAGCCATTGTTACAATATCATTTAACCTTACCAGCTGCATTTAAGAATTATTTGTAAATTTTCAAGATTGTATTGGACCTGTAAACACTCTTCTACTGAATAAAAAAAACGACATGATTTATGCGAAGTTTTAATAGAGTTTGAAGTAAATTTAATTCTGCTAATTTTCCTTTGTTACCTAGATAGACCTTAGATTCTACCTCGAGTTTAGTCCTATTCGGCCCAAATATTTTTTAGTTTCGAAATTTCTACATTTTTTTTTCTAACTTTATATGAAGCTATCAGTTATAGCGATTTTCAGCGATAAGCTGAAGCAGCAAAATAGCTGTTTTGGTAACTAATTAACAACGATGAAGTTCAAATTTTTCATATTTTTTAAATTTAATTCTGAAAATGTTTACCTGCTACCTTGATAAACCTGTTTGTTTAGAATGAGGTTATTTTCAGACATTTTTACAAAGCATAACATAGTTGAACACTATATATTGTTTTTAATAGGTGTTTTTTGTGTCAGCACCATATTTCTTAGCATCTTCATTAAAACGAAGAGTTCAAACATCATTTTAAAGTTCAGGTTGCTTGCTAGTGATGATTTAATATTGTAACGACCTGTTACAACTCGATTAAAAAGATAGAAAAATCCTGTTCCTGAAACATCTCGAAGCAACTACAAACTTCTCAGGACTTCCAATTTTATTCGGATATTGGAATTGAAAATCGTTTAGTAGTAGAGTAGAGTACATAGTAGAAAATAGTAATAAATATAAAACTATTCATATATCAAAGTGCTTATTATTGCGAAAATTAAAAAGTTGTACATTATTGATAGTGCTCTTAGTGATTTCCTATAGGCAATTTTGTGGAAGTATATAGAAATAGACATTTTCACATTCATATTTGAAATCAGCTGGAGCACAGTTAGGCTATAAATCTATACCACTCATACTTATACTGTATACGTTACTATGATTATTATCGCAATCTTCAAAACTCGCTATGATAATGCGAGGTAAAGTATATTTTTATGATTTCAATTGTCAATAATTTTTATGAAAATGTTTTATCAAAACAAGAATATTATTATTGAATTTGTACTTCATAAGGCGTTTTATAAAAAAATTACGTCAAAATCAAATCAAAATATAAAAATATTTATTTAATTTAGGCCCTAAGAGAGCCCTTGTGAACGTCAAAATACTACTGCCGGTTCGGAAAACATCCCAGTCATCGAGAAGAACCGGTAAGAAACTCGAAATCTTTTTTTCCACTGTTCAAGTGTTAAGGACTACAATGATAACTTTTTGGATGCACAGAAAGAGGGAGTCAAACGTCACTATCATTCACATAATGATCCACCCTATAATTTCCCTTTGACAGTAAAACCCGCATTGTATTGTTTTGGATATTTTCTCCCTAGCATGCGGGGTAGGAATTTGGATAGGTATGTTGCCACCCACTCACCTCGGGCGTGCTGATGTTGATTTTCGTGGCTTCTATGCACTGCACATCACGCACTGTTGAAGCACTATGGAACTCCGGGGTTTGTCAAGTCCGAGCTTAACTATTATTTGATTTATTCTTTTAATTTGCGACGGAGACGCAATAGATTTATGCGCTCTGTTAGGCGACACGTTTTGTCTTTTCTGTTTTTTCAACTGTCACTCGTCGCACGTGAGTTTTTGGTTTTGTTTGTAGATGGCGCTAATTGTGGCCGAGGTAGGAAAAGTTATGAAGGATTAAATGCATGCTCTAACACGCTTGACATGGTCCTTGAATTTTGTACGTTGCGCGGGTACATTTTAAGAAATCTTAACCCAAGTCTGGTGAAGCTGTAAAAGCCACAGCGGCTTTAGAGCCCCTAAGGCTAACAGTGTAGTCAGTTCTAAAAAAAAAAAAAACCATGAAATTGCTTGCTAAACTTATTTTATTGTAGTGAAGATTGTCATATTCGATGTTATGCGTCACGTAACATTGAGTGTAATTATTTAAAAAAAGTATATCTTCTAACGCCCGTACTTATGTAATCGCATCCATAATTTTATTATTATTTGCAAATATTAACTGAAAGGATAAACGGCTAATTGTCACCGCCTTTAACTACTGCAAAATGATGCGAGTTCTTGAAACCACAGAATTAATAAAAGTAAAAGGACGCAAAACATTTGAAAAACCAATCAGGTTTACGCAGTTAAGTCGTTAAGTATTCAACGTGGATCGTTCAACCCAACTAAAGTATCACTTAATGGATATACAAGTGACTTGATTTTGGTCAGTGGCACACCGAGCACTTTTAAAATCAGAAGGGCGAGTCTTTACTAATCAAAGTAGTTTAATTGCTCTTTCATTAAAAAGTGCGTAGACATTAGTAAGATTGTGTCCACCGATAATATACTGTTATGCTATGACATTGCAACTGTTTATGTGAACCATAAAACAAATGTGCGTATCGTGTACTTTTAGTTATTCTATAATTAACGATAGCGGGTTTTTGCAATCAATATAGCGGAATTTGTCATGATAGCCCGACGCGGCGACGCTCTGATTTACTTGATTATTATTAATTTATTTCGTCCTCAACTTGGGTAAGGTGAATGTCGTGATATAATAGGCAAAGTGATCATAAATACAGCGGAGTAGCAAGTGCTGCTGCTTGTAACCGTCTTTAAAACAATTATTTTTAGCGAACATTAACAGAAATTGGTAATGTTAAAAAAAAAAATTATTCCCGTATACGGTTTTTACGGACTATAATAAGTTGTAATTTTTATTAGCTTTGTAATAACAATAACTAAGTTCTGGCAAGAGCATAATTGCACTATGAAGTTAAATAAATTAGAAAAGGAAATAGTATAGTGTTAATAAAATTAATGGTATATAAGTAAGAAGTATATTATTACTATGAAGTTCATTACTAAAAATATGTATAACTTATGTATTACTTATAGCAAAAATGCTTTTATGTTAACCGCAGAGTTTAATTTTATTATAAAATATAAAGTATTTTCATTATAATTTATAATATACAAACACATGCTTAAGTGTACAAAAAAATTATGGATATAAATCAATATTTAAAAATCTACGAAAATATTTTCGGGACAGTAAACAAGAATTTAGAGAAATCATGTGAAACCCAAATGACGACACGATTATCGCATCAAAATCAAATACTGGCTTTTGTTTGTTTCATTCATTAAATACATCGGATGAATGGCGCGTAGAAATTTTTTGGAAAGCATATCGTTTAGCACAGTTTTCATTTGTACGTATACAGAGATATATTACAATATTTGCATAACAATACTAGTTGGCTTTTAAATTTTAACTAAGCTTGGTCATGCTTGTTAGAAAATTGAGTCACTTTTTGAAATTATAGGTACTTCTTTAGGCGTGTTATGAAAATACGATATTAAATATGATTTTTACGATGCGTGCGTACATAGAAAGAAGTGTACAGCAAAAGTTTCTTGCTAAACCTTTTATTTTTTGGTGTTGAAGATAGTCACACACGTTGTTATGCGTCACGGAACTATTCAAAGAAATATAACTTCTAACGCGAGTACGTACATAAGTATACGCATCCACAGTCTTTATTGTTTAAGCGCGGTGAAACTGTAAAAAGCCTTCTGAGGCTAGAGCCCTTGACAGTATAGTCTAATAAAAAAAAAACTGGATTATTATGATTATTTATTTTTTGGCGGCCATTTGATAATTTTGGTAAAGCTTTTATTTTGTGATGATGCCAGTTACAGTAATGATTTAGAGTAATAACAGTCCTTAACCAAATCTTACATGGTGATAGTAATAATGCTCACTAACATTGTAAATCCGAAAGTGGCTGCCGTTCTGTCTGATTTTTACCTTTTCACAGCTAAGCCTCTTAATAATTCGAAATGAAAATTGGCATACACATAGCTTGGAGAACCTGGGGAATATGGATAAGGAGATAGTATAAAAAACTTACAGACGAATTTGAAGAAAAACTAGTTTAAAATAAAGTGTATGTGTTTCCAAATCTTAAAACGGCGATAATAATATATCGGATTTAACGTGGTTGTTTTTATTTATAAATTAATACAAATAAATAACCTGTTTTGTCACATTTAACTATTTGTGTAAATAAATACTTGAGTACGAACTCGAGATAATTTTTTTCTTAACACATATACCTAAATAGTTCGTTTATTACAACATAAGTTGGCTTATATTACCGGGTTTCTGTGACATGTCAACGTAATACTATCACGGTCTTTAAGCGTATGCGATTATAGTCGGTTTCGGAATGGTGTTGCGGTTAACTTTACGGGTTGCAAGCACTGCATAATGCAGACCAGTTTTGCTGGCGTATGCGGGGTAATATTGCTCAACTAGCGTATGGTATGAATTGCGTGTTTATTACGTTATCAGTTCGTTTATTGTTGAAGTCATCACGCAGTATTTATTAGCAGTTTAAAATATTATTTTCTCTAAAGGACATCAGGAAATCAACACACATTGTTGGGAAAAAAAAATTTGTGTGGCCAGACCGAAGATTATTTCTACAGATGGTAAGATGGTAAGAGTCTACCTTAGCCTATGGATTCTTATAGGTTATATATTATATGCGTTACCAACCTTGCATACCCTACGCACTGCAGGAACACAACACAAGGATATTTAGCTGTGATATTCTGTTGGGTGGATTTCACTATTTCACCAGTCGGACTGCCCCAAGTAGAGAGAAATCTACGAAGAAATTTCTCTATGCTCTACCTGTCTCTCTATAAATAAATTTCTTATAGTAAGAAAAATTTTAGGTTGAATTCACGTAAGCAAATAGGAAGGCGACGAAGGTGTCACTTTCGTAACTCGTCGCGTACAAGTTTTAACTATGGAAATTTCAAATATGTTTAAGAAATTTCACATTTTCTATAAATATTTATTTTTTGAACATGCAATGTTTTTATTAGCCATATTAATGTGTTTTCTTTTACAGCATTGCTATAGCTGGCTCTGGTTTTTTCTTTGATTGTCTGAATATTTCTGGATAGTATACTTGTGAAATACACGATATTATAATAATTAAGTAGAAGGGTTATTTTGTTCTTTCACCGTTAGTTAATTAACAGCAACCAGGCATGAATCATTATTGTATGATACGAAAATGGTTTTATAATTTTCTTGTTACTCTATAGTAGTAGGGCATTTTACATGGTGGTAGGGTATGTTGCTCTATAATAAAAGGTCCGTCGCTATTCTTATATTGTAAAGGATTGTGAATTAACAACAAAAACACACATTATAAATAAGGGATTTATTTAGTAAAACATTTTATGAACTAAACAATATCAAACTAATAAAACAGATTGTAATTTATAATAAATTCAGATAAATATATACTTGGACGATATTGTATTTTAAAGGATTTTACGATTTGTGCGTGTACCTAATAGATTGCAATCTGTAGTCCACGCGAGCGCAGCCGCGGGCACAGGTAGTTATATTATATATACAATACTTGAAGTTTAGAATGTAACAACATTTTTAATGTCATGTCATGATGTTTCACAGAAAGATTGAGTTCATTGTATTGATTTTGCTGGTATTTTTTTAAATATTTAAGGTCAGTAGGCAAGCTCAGAGATCACGTGATAGTAAATTTACCTTCGTTTATACAACTTTTTTTAACATTAGCACGGCAAAGTCACCCCACTGTGCCTAATCGTAAACATAGTACAATACAAAATGAATGGCGATTATCGAGAGTATATAGTTATCGGCAATAAACTAAAGGGGGTTTTTGTGACGGGTGACCACTATACGCTGGTCGCGACCTTCTCAGGTGCATATCCCTGCCACCTAGGTTGATTACTGCATATACACCGGGTGAAACCTGGGACGAGACACACCTAAGCGACCACCGACTAACAATCACCGCGGTGAAAGCCTGCTGTTGGTATAGGTACGCTTTGATTCTAAATACTCGAAAACGATTTTCCAACATAGGTATGTATTTTGTGAACCTCACAGACTTTACACCTACGCACACATACAAGGCGCACATCACAAAATTTTACAGGTCCAAACTTTTCTTAATCTTAACAAAGCCGTCTCTAAGCCCATGTACTGCCCGGGTGGATACAATACCCTGGCGCACCCTATTGTTTGAAAGTGATAATCTGGCACCTGAGTGCACCACACCCATTGCACCATAAGTTTCACGATAATCTATTTTGATTATGGATTGACAATATACAAATGAAATATGATCAGAATTAAAAAACACTTACATGATCTATATCTTTTAATCCATTCGAAATCAAATAATTGCCTTTCTTCTCATTCTGATTCAATACTCGAATCTGGGTTCAACGACATTGTGTTATATTTTGGAATTAAAATAATTTGTAAGTAAATTTAAATATCTATATATGTCTGCACTGACGAACTTTCTCTGGATGAAGTTATTACAACTGAATGTTCAAGCATAAAGTAGATAGTAACTAAAATTAAACGTGGAACAATGTTGCTTTAAATTCGTGTCAAATACTCGTCTAGCTAAATGACAAAAGCAAATAATGATATAGGTATTCTGAAAATTTATTCTTACTTTGTTTGATATTTTATATTTCATTTCCAATAACAATAAGGAGGGTAGAGATAGTTCGAATCACGGCTAGCCTCTGAACATCACTATAAGTTGTCTTACTATATTAATAAATAATAATAATATAATAATGAAATACTTATAAGTTGTCTTATTTATTCGATGATAAATAATTGAATAGTTATTAGATTATTTCATACAAGAATATTATCTTATTTTGTACTTTTTGGAACGATAGTCTTTTCCCTAGTCGGGGTTTAGTTTTAAAATGAGTTTTTTTAACGTACGATGAACTATCAATACCATAGCGATAAACATTCATCGCACATGATTTTTTAAACATAAATGACACTATATTATTCACAGATCAGTAAACCTTGTTTTACTTATCTGTGATATTAGTATAATAAACCCGTGCGGAACTGGAGCGGGTCGCTAGTAAAATGTAATTTACAACAATCGATTTCAATAGAGTCAAATAAAGGTTTGATAATGCTGTTTAAGCCAACAGCGTGAGGGAATGACCTTTCTGTTAACATTCAATGATTTTGAGGAGTTCTGTATCTTTGAAGTCGAAGGTTCAATGCTAATGAAATTAAAATGGGACCACCCTTGAGGTATCTTCTTTCTAACAAAAAAATAATCATCTAAATCGGTTCATAAACAAAGAAGTTATGGCTGAAGGTCCATAAAAAAATTTACACATTCGAATTGAGAACCTTCTCCTTTTTTTGAAGGCGGTTAAAAATTGCCCAAATTCAATAAAATTGACATCTCCAACTTTTAATTATCACTACGAAGTAAATTATGTTTTATGTTACTGTTACTATTACCTGAAACACAGATTAACCTTAGTTCTGGTGACAGAGTTTAGCCATAATGGATGTAAGTTGTAATATTATGAAAAATAAATTAACACTAATTTAGCTAATCTGTCAGGATATATCCCAGATCATAGAAAGTAAACAGTCTAAGTAATAGCTGGCACGCCTTAAACTAAATATTTATGTTTTTCCCATAAGCTTTAAAATGATGTTTGAATAATTAATTTTGATGAAAAAATTAACGGAGATATGGCGTTGACAGAAAAATACATTTATTATTTTTATTTATTTATTTATTTGTAAAGTAATAATCTTATTTCTAAAAAATAGTCCCACAAAACCGTGTGATCGGTTTGACTGTGGGATCAAACGGAGTCTTATGTTGTATTTACACATTACAATATTATTTACTCATGGAACGCCACTATTACGTTGCCTGCACCCGTGATTAGCTCAGCGTGGATAACAAATATTTTTTAATCATTTTTTTTTAAATAGCTTTGTCAGTTTCGTGTTTAATTTCCGCCGGCAGACTGTTAAGTATGTATGGTAAACGTTTTTTTATAGTTCTATCACCAAAGTAATTAGATACTTTAGGTACATTATATTTGCCGGCGGTCATAGATCGAGTACAATAACTATTAATCACACTGGATAGGTTTTTATGCTCTTCACTGCCATGATGGTTTACAGCCAAAAGAAATTTATGTTTTAGACTAATTGGTAAAATCTTGCACATATTAAATAATTTTCTATAATCACCTTTACAGTCAATTTTTGTTTTCTTACTTACTAGCAGTTTGAGGAACCTTATTTGTAAAGTTTCTAGTTTGTCTAGATTTGTTTTAGATGTTAAACCATAGCTGTCCAGTGCATAACTAAAAATAGAATCAACTAAAGACATATATAACAATCTTAACGTACTAATGGGTACTTTAAAACTAAGATGATAAAGTTTACCTAATAATATTCTTAACTTACTACATAAATAATCTATATGTTGGGACCAAGAAAAACATTCATCTATTTTTAAACCAAGGTAGGTTATACACTTAACCTTTTCGATGGGTTTACAATTACAGTTGATTGAGTTTTTATGGGTACATGAAAATTCGTGAGTGTATAAGGGCGGATGTGAGCCCGATGGACGCAAGTACGGCGAGTGGATAATTAATAATTTTGTTTTGTCCGAATTCAATACAATGCCGTTATCATGAGACCATTTTACAACAGCGTCAATGTCATGCTGTACCAGCCTACAAGTTTTTACAATGTCAATTCCATCAAGCAATGTGCACAAATCATCCGCGAACATGTATGCAGAGCAATACTGCAGTACACCACATAGGTTATTAACATGCATCAGGTAGCAGAGTGGTCCACAGCCAGACCCCTGCGGAACACCACATCTCACATCCGTCCTATCACTGAATGAGTTACTCAATCTAACACGGTAGGAGCGTGACGTGAGGTAATCGCGGAACCATAGGTTCAGAGGTTCTCCCACACCGCACTCATTCATCGCATTAATAAGCGTGTCTGTTTCCAGAGTATCAAATGCTTTCCTAAAATCGAAAAGACAGCAATCACAAATTTTTTATCCTCCAAATAACTGTTAACCTCGTCTGTGAACTTGGCAAGTAGGGTATTTGTACGTTTCCCTTTCAAGAAACCATGTTATAATATGTTATAATTATTGAGTTATAATATTTATTGTTTATTTGCTTATGGTACAAGATTCATAAAATTATACAAATTTAAAAAATACATTGACCGATTAACCGATTGCAAATTTCCTGTTCCGTAGTTTCATCCTTGATTTAATGATTTCTACGGAAGTCATTACAAAGTTATTAACTTAATCAATAGTCTTCAAGACACAATGATTGAGGATGTTTATTGAAAATGTGAAATGAAGATTTCCGTTGGGGATTTGAATGTAATGCGAGCACTAAAACGGGTTTCAAAGATATGGTATTGTGTTTTTTGTATACTCTGATAAAGAGTAAATAATTTCGATTTCTATTCATGAAATCTCAAGAATATTATGCCCTAGCTGTGCCCGCGGTTTCACCCGCATTAATTCTTTTAATTCTAACCTACCTACACTTTGTTGCTTTACTTCCAAACGGGTGTAGCGTGATGTTATACAGCATATTTCACCCGTGTTAATTTTATCCGACAAACACCGCACCGCGCCGCCTGCGCCGGGTGCCTATCACAATTGTTCTCAATTCCCACAAGTACAAATTATTTTTATTTTACATTATCTCTTAAACTATGTGTCCAAATAACATGCTATAAAGGGCAAAGTTTAACTTCATAAAATTGTTTTTATGATGAAGTAAGTTTTGTTCGTAAGGATTAATATGCTATGCGCCTAAAATTTATTATTTTATAATATTCAGCAATGTATTTACGTATCATTAACCATTACGCCAGCGAATGCGGATTTAGCAGTTCGAGAACACTTCCTCTTCCGACTTACTTAACAAATATCAATATTTAAGGCTAGCTGAGAGTTAAAGCATAATATTACTATACTATTAATGGTAAATCTGCCTA
This sequence comes from Saturnia japonica, assembly GCA_033032175.1. Taxonomy (NCBI): domain Eukaryota; kingdom Metazoa; phylum Arthropoda; class Insecta; order Lepidoptera; family Saturniidae; genus Saturnia; species Saturnia japonica. The sequence goes on along the minus strand of CM065324.1, from coordinate 8,313,170 downwards.
TCATAAAAAAACATAACTTTTCGAATCTGACCAGTAGTTCCAGAGATTAGCGTGTTTAAACAAACAAACAAACAAAAAAGCTCTTCCGCTTTATTATATTAGTATAGATTAAAGATATCAGTTGACAAAGGCACTGTGTTATCTATACTGTTTATTAAAATATAATAATAAAACTTAAGAATGTTCTTTGTTTTGTTTGTGTGTGGTGAACGCGGTAATTTCTAGAACTACCCGTCAGTTTGAAATAATTTTATAGCTTATTTATCGAGGAAGGTTATATCGGTTATATAGTCTATCTAACATTACGCTACACTACTTAGTAGTAGTGACCATTAACGTCAACCAATCTGCTAATCTACAATTGTCATATATATATTAAACAGCAACTGCGACTACAATCCAAATTATACGTGGGTGAATGCGCGGGTAAAGCTAATATTTTATAAACATCGTATTTTAGTAACTGAATAAAGGTACTGAGTGCTGTAAAAACTTGTTACCTTTGCTTTTATCTTTTTCAAATTTATTCTAAAGAAATTCTGTTACTCATATGTGTTTAAGAAGGCGGCTTTTTAAATTACTCAACAGTTTCAACAATCATATCTTTCCCAGATATTTAAAGGTGAGTGACACTAAAAAGTAGAACTTATATGATTATACAGTCTCCATTACCATAACAGCTGTAATTAACAAAATTAATGCTTTTTAACATAAGTATTTTTGATTTTATAACATAACTAGCTGTTGCCCGCCTAGATATTTAAATACAATTTTTTTGGAGAATTCTCGGATCTAATCAGGTGAAGCGCCTTATATAAAAAATATTTTTTTTGCAAATAAACATAAAATAAAACAAAATAAATAAAAACAAATGAACACTAAAATCGCAATAAAAAAATTGGAAGGTGGGAGTAGTAGGGTGAAAATTGATGCCGAATCAAAAAAATAAAATAAAAAGAAATTTAAAAAAATCTGGATAGGAACACCCTAATCACCTAGCCGTATGAAATATACTTTACAACTTATTCTCACACCTACCAAATATATCAAGTTACAAACACCGTGACACGACATTTTTATATATGACTAGCTGTGCCCGTGGCTTCTCTCACGTGGACTTCAGAATGCCCGCGTGAGTCTTGCTCCCCCGCTCCCGACTATTTTAAAGATAAAAATGCTTATTGTGGGTGTTCTTTAGAAGATAGATATATATTCTCCCAGACTTTTTTGTAGGTACTTTTAATGTCTATAATTATGTAGTACATTAATTTGCTATATCTCTTATGATTAACTCAGCATAGGCCATTTAAGCGCTTGAATTGATTAACCATGACCAGTTCTTTTTACTTGTGCGGAACTCTAATTCTTTTTCTAAAATAAAAGTAGCCTAAGTTATTCCCTATAAAATTATAAAATCAGCTATCTATCAGTGAAAGTCCTGTCAAAATCGGCCCAACCGTTTCGGAGATTACCCGGAACAAACAGACAGACAGACAGAAATTAAAAAAATGGGCTTTTTGTTATTGGTGTCGTATATACTTTCATATACATTTAGTAGAAAACTGTTATTTTGACATTACAAACAGACACTTCTATTTTATTAATTTCATAGATACATGATTACATCAAAGAGATTATCTTCATTACCCCGTACGGTCCCCCGATGGGAAGTGGTTACTACGCGAAAGTAAAAAGCGTTACATAGGCTATGCTACGACCTATGGACACATGCAGCACCAGACATATCACTTGCTTGCTGCAATTCTACTCACCGCAGGAACACACCACAATTTATTTGGCTGCGTCTTGTGTAAGGTGGAGATTTCACCAGTCGGGTTGTCTCAAGTAGAGAAAAATTTCCGAAGAGACTTGCCCTTGCCCTACCTCTCTTCATTTATAGATGTTAGAGACAGACAAAGAAACAAAAACAAACAAATTGAGAAGTAGGTATAGTGTCAGTTAAGTAACTTTGTCTTATCGGCTACAACTTCAACACGCTAAGCAGAAGTAGCTAGTTTTTTTTGTTGCTTTAATGAGTTGTTCAAAAATATCTATGTTGTGGTTAAAATGCTATGAAGCAATTTTAGATATATGTAAATGGTGTGGTACAGTCACGAAGATGTTTGCGATTTGATACAATTATCATTTGCAATGGGACCTCTTGAAGTGATTGATTTTCAATGATAACTTAAGATTGAAATATTCTAATAATAAAGAAGTATGTCTAGATTACGTAGTAAATAAGTATTTCCAGTTAAGTGTGCCCTATCCTACTTTAATTGAATAAAAAGTGACAGATCATTAAAGACAATGCGATTTTATATTAAAATATTTTAATTATTTTGGAATGTTTACAAATAATATAATGGGATTATAGTTATTTAATTATATAAACATTTGGTTATTTAAAAAGAGTATTATAGATTCTCCAAAGAATAAAATCAAAATCGAAAATCCTTTATTTAGTTTTGGACCACCCGTGCAAAAACAATCCCAGTTATGGAAAACTGCCTACAAGAATCTTGAGCGGGCTTTTCAATTAAATTATTTAACAAAGAAGTTTATGTGGTATTATTATTTATAATTATAATAATTTTTAGTGGATGTATAGAGAGGGAGTCATTTCCAGATAACACTGCTAATCACGTAATAATGCATCCACCCTACAATAAACATTTCACAGTAAAACCAGCATAACATGACTCTTTAATTTATTGTCCGGCTAATCGGTATTGTAATTAGAGTTCATATTGTAGTACCTAACACAATTAGAAACCTAAAAACTTTTATGGATATTACGAAGTCTAAAATACAGTGACCAATTTAATAGCTCTTTTTTATGAGTGGTTATACAGACTTTGAAGAATGATTTCTAAAACATTTCTGTAGGTTAAACCATAATCATAATATAACTTCCGTTCAATTTAATTATCGAAGCACGGGTTTATGTGGGCATAAGCACGCTTAAGTATGCGTAAATGCAAATGTCACGCAAGTGGCACGCCATAGCGCGCTGTCCGGAATGCGGGCTTGGAGACCGCGTTCCGAATACGTACCCCACAATGTACCTCTGTTTACAATAGATTACAGACTTTATACACAAGAAATTAAGGATCAATGGTACTCATCAGTGGGTATACATACAGCTGGGTAAGATTGCAAAAAAAACACAGACCTTTCTCAAATTATTTTCACTTTTTTCGTATTTTACTTGGTATGCAATACTTTTATGCAGTTAGTAAAATGAACCTATAAGAATTGAAAATTCATTAGGTGCATCATATTTATATGATGGTATGATTGCAGTCTCGATCGAAACAAATCGAAACTGAATTGAATGTAGTTAAGAAGTTTTGAAGTTCGTATGAACTTTCCCAAATATTAATCACATAGGTATAAAATTGCAATATAATATTAAGGTAAGGTATGTAACTAAGTACGTATGCATATTATATGCACAAACATATAAATTGCGATTTTTTTTTAATAATGCCTATTAAAATTTATATCATTGTAATAATATTTGTGATACAAAGATCTGTTACGACGATGTTCAAATAACTCGACCACAGCGCCACCTATAATGTTTAGGGCTAGTATAAAAACCTCCAAGAAAAACACTTATATCTACCAAGTTTCATGGTATATTTAATAAATAACCATTTTTATATCTTATAACATTATCACAGAAAAAATAACATTTAGAAACTTTCTGTGTAATTCTAGCTAATGATGACGATGAATAAATTTGACAACTATTCTTTTGAAAAACTACACAGTCAACGGTTTCGAGAAATTGCTAGCATGCAAGTAATCTAGTTTTCGTTTAAAACTTTCATTTAAATAAAAATTAAATACTTAATAAAATTATAATGAAATACATAATTATTAATTTAATTAACATTCTGGCTGTTTATCGTTAGAACAACTTTGTTATTAAACTATTGTGGTATCCGAAAAGCGATTTCGCGATAAACGAACAGTAATTGTGTGGTTGTGAAATATTTATTGCTTAAAAACGAGGTGAAGTAATGCCTCGTGAGATTTTTTCTGTTTTAAACGTTTATACATAAATATTACTAGTTCGTGTTTTACGGCTAATATTTTTCACGTAGACGATAGGGTAAGGCACGCACGCGGGCCGTTAACTTTGGCATTTAGAAAACAATTGACAAACGGCGACCAGTACCGTATTGAGGTTTAGAAAACCTAACAGTGAAATAGATTTTATGCCGTAGATTACAATAGCATGGCGTAAGAAAAAATGGGAGGTAAACAGCAAATCATTGATAAATTTATTTGTAGTAATCTTTTATTTTCGTATTGGTTTATGTTGAAAACTGAGTGGCTTGGTTATCAAATATGTATTTTAGTAAAAGTCCTATTACTAATTGCAACGATTCACAGTTATACTATAAAAAAAGTTATCGATTTTATACCCATTTAAGTCACCGGATAATTGTACCAAGGCATTAGTTTATAAACAATCTAGCCGGATTGTAGACTGTCTGTAGCTTGTGAACGGACACTAATCATTTGAATTTTTGAGATTGTGTCTATAAATAGCAAAATCATGATACTAGAACTTCAAAAATTTGAATTTTCAACTACTCATTTGTTTCTAGCGATATGATCATATTTTTTACCTTACCTAACTGAACGTTATACTTTGTATAAATAGAGAGTCTTCTGCTGATTAATGTTTATTGAACACAAAATACTATAACAATTCTAACATTACTTTAAATGACGCAAAGCAGAATGAAAGCTGATATATGTATAGAAAACATATAGGAAGTATAAGGTTACCAATATAAATATAATAATTTCCAAGTAACATTCATAAATGTCAACACTAACCAATCCAGTTGGTTTATAAACCAACAAAAATGTAATCTTTGGATTGTCAAATTTTAGTGTTCATAAACAATCTACCGACAGTTTACAATTTGACTGTATTGTTTGTAAACTAACGGTTCATACAATTATCCGGTGAGATATACACATTCTATTAGCTAGAAATGGATCTATAGCAGACTATAATTTGGTTAAAACTGTTTGAAGTGTTAATGTTTGTTATTGATCAATTTTTCAAATCATAATATTAGATAATGGTCTATCAATACGAATCATTTCATACATTGCCCGCTAGCTTCAGGCATTATATACATTGTCTATAACATATATAAACGGTTATGTTAAAAAATGTGTAGCTAGGAAACCCGTACATAGGGTTTATTTTCTTTTTTAAATCTTTATAAGCAATAAAAATAGAGTTCCTTTGGAATGTAAACTTGAAATTAATTGTATTATTAAACATACGGAAAGCAAAGTGTTTGAAAAGATGCGTTCTGGGATTTATCAGTTATCACCAATGAAAATTAATATATTATATGGTACATTGGTCATTTCTAAATTACATAATAGGAAATTGGTGATCAAATTAACTACGCAAACTTTCTAAATATTGCGTAAAACCGCGTATCCGATGAATTTTACTAATAAATCATTGTGTGAGGTAAATCAATTTAAATTCCATTTAGTTATAGGTACGGTGAATACATTAATCAAAATTGTTAAATCTTCATTCATTATACAATACTAAGAAAATGAAAGCATTTAGTAATAGTATTATCATACTATATTATTAAACAAATTCCCCCACCGAATCTGTCTGTATGTCTGAACGGAATAAACTCAAAAACTCCAAACAGATTTTTATGCGGTTTTCATCAATAGACGGAGTGACACATGAGGAAGGTTTAGGTTTATAATTCATTAAAGTTTTGTGTAAATTTGCTAAAATTTGACGATTATTGTTGAAGATGTCGGAAAAAATCGTACCGACTGGGAGCTTTACTGGCTTGGCTGATTGCGCGTGTTATATGTATCAGGTACTTACTCTGCTACCCGTGCGAAGTCGGGGCAGGTTGCAAGTTGTTAATCAAAAGTAATTAATGGAAACAATGATAATTAGTGTAAACTAATGTAATGTTAATAAAAATAATATGGAAGGATGTCAATATTTATATTGTAACAAATAGTACTCTACGTGACGTTGTGTGGTTCTGTGAATGATATTTTTTATGTAGATACGGCATTGACGCTCTTTACATGCAATCGTAAAAAGTGGGCAATTGTCTCCACTTAACATCTTGTATCCTTTTTTGACAACAGAGTTTCCGCCTTACAATGTGATTTGCTATAATTATCTTTTATTTCAACATGCTGATATACCATTTTGAAATTGCTTTTAGTGAGAGTATAACACGTCTATTTATAAAATACCATTAGGTTGTGTAGATATTTCCCACCATTGTAGTTATATCATCGAGACATTGAGCTGATGATTTATTATTATCTACTAGCAGGCTAGGCATATATACTGTTCTGGCCTTTCCTTTAGCCAATAACTCGACCATAATGGCCATAGCGATCTATCCTCATTTTTTTATACATACTGAAAATTTTTCCAGGACTGTAACGAACAAAGCTAAATAAGAATTACGCATTAACCATAGTCCGAATCGTATAGTACTGTCTAAGGTAAATAAGTGATTTCAGTTTTTCCAAAATTTACCAATTTTCCGGCTAGCTTTTCATATTTTCTTTTCCTAGAAGAATAGGCTTTCTTTTTTATTTGTAAAGATTTGTTCAAACTCTACGTTCTTTGGGATAACTGCAAAGATATATTTCTGTGCACTTACAGAAGTATTGTCTATCAGCAGAATGTTGTGACAAAAAAAAAATCAAGTTTATTTATCAGCAGTACTAAAATAATACTTCAAGTATTCAAGAATCCTAGACGAAACTAATCTTTTGTTAATGCTTTTAAAAATACACCAGTGAGTTAATGTATATAAATATATTGTACTAAATATAAGAACACGAGACCACACAGTACCTATGTTATTTGTAAAAAAAAAACTATGGCCAAAAATGTAAAGCAGAACTTGGCAGAAACAATGATGACTTGGTGGTAGTGACTACGGACACCACGTTGATTGACGTCAGTTCGAATCCCTGCAATGAGCCTGAGCTTTCGGTGAACTATAGCATGGTGGGAGGGTACTTTCTAATGCTTGCCTAGCTCTAGCTACCACTCTCAAGTATGTGAGAGCCAGTCTTCCACTAGGCTTAGCGTTTTACCATCTTGGGCCACAACGTCAGTGCACATCAGGCGCGATTCTGGCCAAACGCTTACAGAGTTTTAAAAATTCAATTATTTACTCACTTATTAAATGAGAGTTGAACATGGATATAGTTTTTCTATACTTTTGATATAGTTATAAATCTAAAGTTTGTTTTACAAGGTTTATTTTCACGTGATCTTTTGATTAGCGTGGATGTAATCCGTAATTTTAGAATTTAATAAACAATATGGGTTTAGAAGGCCACCTAAATCATACATTATGTATATATTCAGGTAATAGGAAATCCTTTTACTAACTGGAAATAACAAAACAAAGACGCATAACAATGTAAGGCTATAATTATTTATTTTAGCTGCTGCTTTTGCATCCTACAAAATAATATATATAATATAGGTTTTTGTAAATAAACCATCGAGAAATAGACAAACATTAGCACCTTCCTCTGACCTTGCTGTTTTTATTAGAGCAGCACAATTTTCAAAATGTAAACTTTCGCAACTAACAATAGAGACACCATATCATCATTATTACCTATTGTGAGTTATTTAATTGAATCGAATATTACAGCCATAGAAATAGTAATCAAGTAATTAAAAAAAAATAATAATAATAAACAAAAACTACTAGCAGTAGTTGATGATGCATACATTTTACCTGATGTTATGTGGTCACTCCAGTCTATAGTTATGTTTAACCAACCTCGAGAAGACCGCAGACTTGAGGCCAGTCACAATAGGTTGCTATTCCTGAGGACTGAGTCAGGGACTGCCTCGTGTGCCAGTGTATGTTGCCCAACCTTGTTTCATTCGTCTGTGTTGCCAACCATACTCTTCGGACAGAAACACGGCAGCGCAAACACAGTTTCTTTGAGACCGGCGAAATAAGTGTAGCAGTGGTGTTTCCGCAGTCGAATATTGCACACTCTATTATATAATCTTTAATAAATGGACCTCAAGCATTACCCACTTGCCTTATGCGTGCCATTAGTACTTATGTTCATTTTTTGAAATTGCATCTAAACTCAGTCAGTACTATAAACATCAATAGAAGGCATACCTAATATATTAAATGTAATGAGTACTATGCGTTCGAAATGAGACGATAACTGCCAACCTAAAATCTTGCTTCGCATTTGGCATGCAACTTCAGTAAAAAAAATTAAGATCTGAGAAACAATAACATGTACAAATTACGCTGTATATCGCATGACCGATTATAAATTTATAAAATACTGTGACTTATAATTTTATAAAAATTAATTAAATACAGAAATGAAAATAGTTAAAAGCGAAATAAATTGTGCAGTAATTGGCCTTACAATTTTTAATTTTCGTATTTAGATTTACTTAAATAATTATTTACATTACGTTTCTATTTTTTTCTATGGTATATATATATATGCCTAAATATGGAATAAAATCCAAAAAAATTATATAACTCGAAGTAAGCTATTAAATTTAAATTCATATTTTATGTTTATTTTGCTGGCACTACGATTTTGAGTAGCGTAGCGTAGGGTTACCAACTATACTTTATAATAACGTATCTTACTTACTTTATACTTTTTCATACAACTAAAATTTTCAAAAATACTTTATTTTTACTCTTTACAATGATGCCTAAAACACATATCGACAAACAGATCATCCAAAAATGAAATAGAAAAGGAGTAATTTATTTATTTAAATATAAATAGCAATGTAAAACTAGCGTTGAAACCATAGAGTAATAAAGTCCACTCACTACACGCCGAGTTCAAAATTCTATGGTTGAAACAAAACATAAAAAAATTGTTAGCATATGCTAAATATCAAACAATTTAATACTTTATTTTTCTCAAGAAACGTTAGCAACCCTAGTAGTGCGTGAAGTTGGTGCAGATGCGATTACCTTCTCATTTGTAACGAATAATATTTTGGTATATTTAAAACCTTAAAATAAAAATATTAGTAAAAGTACTTTTTAAATAATATTAATGATTATAGAGAAATTGTGAATATATTTTAAAATGCATACAACTGTATAAGATACCAAATTTCACTATTTAATTTTCAAATAAAAGTGGTTACTGTTACTAATATTTTATTAAAAACCGGTATTTTGAAACTAGTTCAGTCGTAATATTTCACACAAAACGCAGGTGGGTTCTCTCAAAGGCTATAAATTATACACATTTTTATGTCTTTTTCCCTGTATATGGACCGGGCTTATAACTTGTGTACCTAAAGACTACCAATCGGTCACTGATCTCGGTTTTTGGCGGGAGAAACTTGGCTGGCGACTTTTTTGTGTATTTTACTTTCTCGACGCTCCAACAGATTTGGTGTTTGAGGCGACCCGTGGGTTTTACGAAATATATCATCGTATTGGATTACATTTAACAGAAATGTAATTAATATTTTAGATTTATTTGAGACATTTAGGGTCAATAACTCTTTTATTTTTAATAAAAACAAAAATATAGCTATAATATGTCTTATCCAACACACAATTTAAATAAATGTTAGCTCAAAGCAGTGTTGGTAAAACATCGATAGATTAATCGATTAACTATCGATAGTTTTTGAGTCTAAATCTAGCCACGGCAGCGCGGCTTATTCCGTGGCTTGCGTAGTCTTAATTATTTATTATTATTTATTTTGCTGCGTAATTTTAATCCGCACACTTTACGAAGATACATATAATATTAAATAAATTTAAAATTCAACACAACTTATCGACCTATTATACTAAGTGATTTCCCGAGAGGTGATTCATTGAGTATCTTCAGCTGCTGATGGTTGTGGTTGTTTCTTTTTCTTTAATTTGTATTCTTAAATTGTAAACAAAAGATTGGTTTGGCATTTGTTTGCTAATGATATTCTTTGACGAACTAGAAAAAGCTCATTCGCGCACAATTATGTACTCTACCCCCTTTAAAAATACTGATAGATGTGATTAAAATAATTAATCGATAGTCATTCCCACATTCGATGTTTAATCAGGACTAGCTCAAAAGACTTTAAAAAAGGATAAAAAATTAATGATTTTATTAAATCTACTTATTATGTACCACCAAACAAAAAATGTACATTTTATATACATTATGTGTTATTCTGTTTTACATAGTAACAGAAATTGTATTTAACATTTAATGCAATATCTACGTTCATGTTCTTAGAAATTAACGTAACCTGCCTCATTAGTCTAGTGGTCACAAGTGCGACAGTTATGATCGAGGTCCTGGGTTCGATTCCCAGGTCGAGCAAAAAATGTTATTGGGTTTTTCTATGAAATTCTCAGAAGCAGCTCGGAGTTTGGCATTTGTGCCCGGTTAATGGCAATAGGCTCGTCCCCTATTGCATGGGACCTAAAAAACATACACGGCGAACTGTGGGTGTACATAATGTACACCTCTGCCTAACCTTTCGGGGATACAGGCGTAATGGTATGTATGTATGTAACGTAACCTCGTTCAATTAAATAGTTTCAGTGAATTCGCATTGTCGTAGAAAATATTTGCAGGGTCATACTACCTTGAAAATGTATTATTTTATGCTTGTCCATATTATAACAATGTCAGCGCGTAGATGAGTGTGAAACATTATATTAACCACGAGGTTTACGAGCATAAACCGCTGCAGTTAGTTTCAACCGCAGTTTAATCTTTTATTTGGTTTTAAGACACTTTTATCTAAATATCTAAAAGATTTACTAATAGTGGGAACTCTTAAACTTTAAAATATCTCTATAATAAGTAATAACAACAGTATTCATTTACAAAATTTCTATATTATTTATAACTAGCTGTGTTTCACCCGTGTTAATTTTATCCGATAAACATCGCGCCGCCAACACACACCCGTGTAGTGTATCATAATTGTTCTTCCCACAAGTACAAATTATTTGGATTTTTTGTTTTCACCTAAACTATATATCCAAATGACATACTATAAAGAGCAAAATTTAACTTCATAAAATGGTCTTTTTGATGAAGTAACTTTCTTTCGTAAGGAATAATGTCATCACTTTTTAATTTCAACAAATCTTTATCACAAACTACCTTATTGTGGCTTATGTATAAGAGATAGGTATATGCTATCCCTGCCTTTTTTTAAGATATACTAGGTACCAATATTTTTGTAGAATATTGTATTTCCTTATCTTTAATGATTACATCAGCACACGCGGATAAAGCAGTTCGGGTGAGCCTCGACTTCCGACTTACATAACAAAAATCAAAATTTAAGGCTAATTGGGAGTTGTAGCCTTGCTATCATATACAAAAAGAGTTTTTCGAATCCGACTGGTAGTTCCAGAGATTAGCGTATTTAAACAAACCAGAAAACTCTCCCGCTTTATTATATTAGTATAGATTAAGTTATGCGGAGTAGACTGTATATCCAAATTTACCACACGATACTTGTTGTTTAATCTTTATTTAAAGAAGACTAAACAGGGTTGAAAAGAAAATTATTTTTCAAATTGTATAAAACATACAGTTTAAATTGTTTTTAAAAGAGTTTTTTCATATGTTTTCTATTGTCTAATTATTATTGGTTATCAATTTAAAATAAAAATAAACGGCCAATATAATTTATTTCTAGCCTATTTTAGAATGAGAAAACATTACAAAAAACAATCAATTTTTTTCCCTGTAATCTATGTTCCATACTGTAACACTTTACACACAACCTGTGTGTTCTCTTTTTAATTTTATTGAAGCTCATATCAAAGAGACGATAACCTTTGTTGGAAAATACAGTACAATGATAATGACGTAAAACACATGGGGGCTCTAGATTTAGAGCGGTGGCTGTCATTAAAAAGCCAAAATAATGACTGAACCAAATAATAATTCTCTCATGTTAAAAATGTTTTACCCCTTGTTGTAAGGTAAATAGGTAATGACGTATCCATTTCACTAGGTTCTATTTCAAGATTATTAAGTAGATCATGTGAGCTCTCTCATGTCATTAAAAAGACAAAATAATGGCCAAACTATTTATAATTTTGTATAATTAAAAATAAATGAAAATAAGCTCTACCTACTGATTATTTAAAAAAATACGCATTCACACATACTGATAAAGATCAAGAAGTAAATATTATACCTAATATTTAAATGATGTGAACGACGTTAAAAGTATGTTATGATTATAATACATACTTTGATGAATTAAATTTACTTTGATTTGTAAGAAGCATGAAACAAGACAGTAAGCACGAACATTCAAAGTGATTTGTTACTATCAGATTAATGTAGGGCCACTATAGCCAGCTGATTGTGAAAGCTGTAACCTTGAACGGGCCACTGTCGTACTGTCGCACTCGATGTGAATGGACAGATAGATACCAGTGACCTACAAGCTTCATTGTCGAACTGTATTCGATATTTTTCTAGCGGTATTCGATTACAAGTTTCGGCCGGCCCGACCGCAGCCGCGGCCCGTTCAAAATGGAAAATTGACGCAATTCGGAAAGTTGAAACGTTTTCGAAATCTAAATTTTAACGCTTAATTTGTACTTGTATCGAAATATTGTTGTTTAAAGTTGTTTTATGTTTAGAAGACTGATTTGGCGGTATTTTAAAAACGATTGGGTTTTTTACTCCAAGAATCTAGACAATTGACAAAAAGTCCTTTCTAACTACAATCTCTATAATAGGAGTTTTATAAGAAGAAAACTTGTGTTAAGCACAATGTACCTAGCATATACAAAATAGAAAGAAATTAAGTTTTTATTTTTATATATTTTGTGGTAAGATTATGTATTGTGTATATATAAGAATGGCATAATTGCAAAAAAAATACGAACATTTCGAAACCAATATAGAGGCCGTATTTTTTATTTGTTCCTTCACATTATAGATTGGGTCCCCTCGGTTAAATCCAGAAATAACATTGGAGCTAACCTGTATTGATTTTATGTTTATAACATATTACGAAAACTTTATACATAGCCCGCACAAATCGTGCGTTGACCATTAAAAATTCATGGCCGACAGCTTTCGTCGTGAATTTATATTTATTGATTATACGCACACCCTGAGAGTGGAATGAAGAAGATAAATTAAGTCTTTGTAACTGTTCATCAGCATTATTAATTGACATTCCATCGCCTGACCATTAGTTAAGTGAATTTATATGATGGCAACAATATTTTTTGTCACCAAAATGTATCCACTAATTATAATAATATGTATTCCCAACAAATATTTTTGTCATCATATTAAAGAAAAAGGTCTCCAAATGGAGATAATAAAAACGCAGATTTGATTAAATCCATAAGCTAGAAGTAGAGATTCGCCTGAATGGCCTGACTATCGATAGCAAATTCGCCTTTGAGGCCTGCTGCCTGTAATAAGACCGCTATCAGCCATAATTAGTTGGCATGTTTAGCAAGGATCAATTGGGACTTGAAACCGGAGATTATTAAGACGATATAAGTCACCGTCATCGAGCTGATCGTGCTGTACGCTACAAATATATGGGGCTCGTCTGCAGTAAACTATCACTTAGAAAAAAGCTGGATTCGTTGCAGAGAGGCTTCGCTCAAAAGATTTGTAAGACATACCACATGGTCTCTTTGACGGCCGTGACTTGTGCTGGCCGACTTACTCCTGCTGGACCTCCGGGCACGCGAGGTGTACAGGCTATATCGAATAGAACGGGGTTAAGCTAATGGACGAGATCGTAGACGGCTGCGAGTTGGAGCGACCCGTAGGCTTTGATGAGGTTCCGCATCCCGTGCAGTGCGAGGGCGAAACCTATAAGAGCCTTGACGTCCCTCCAGAGTTAATCAACTCGGGGATCTACACCAATGGTGGCAGGATCGGCGATGGTGCGTTGACACGAAATCATCGCTGGAGATGTTGGTTAATCCGACACCGTCACACCGTCTGGCCCCTGCAATATATCAGACTCTACGGGAGATCCCTACAGAAGGGGACTCCGTCCTCCTGTATTGGGTGCGGTCACATATCGGAACCGTCACACAAAAACCGCGGTGGTCTGCGATCGGTGTCCCACTCAAAGAAAGTCATTCGCGGGGAAACTGTTAGGTTATGACAGGTAAGCTATGAGGATTCCGTCACGAATGAGGTGACGCTGGTCTTTTTCCCGAAGGTGGAGAAGCTGGAGGAAGCTCATCGTATTATGAAGAGGATTCGTCTGGGGGCTTCGCAGCGTACCTGCACAAATTTAAAATTAAAGATAGTCCCGTGTCTGTTTGTGATCCGGATATTGCCAAGATAGTCATTCACCTCCTCCTAGATTGTCCCAGATTCGGTTCATCCAGGCATGACCTTGAGTTTAGGATAGGGACTAGGCTTAGACTTGAGGAATTCGTCACTCTCATGTTAGGGGACTGCGGCAGGGAGGAATTAATAATGGCACGAAACGGTATTGAAAATAGGTACTAAATTTTGCAAAAATACAGCTTTACTTCTACACATAAATAAATTAATAATACACCTAAATATATAGAAGAATGTTAACTTTTTGCACTTTTTCGGTGTAAAGATAATATCATTATAATTGTATGAATTATGATGCCGAAGATTATCACAATTTTTGATTATGATTTTAAATGATCATGGATATCTCAACTGTGCCGCTGTAAGGAACCTAAGCTAACAATACTAATACATCTTTACGACCTCCATTTACTTCTCTACAATATGATAAAATCACCTAAACATATCAAGGGCAACAGATGTTGATGCATTTCTGCTAAAAGTTTTCGAGTTATTGTTAGGGAAGAATTACGCGATATATTTAAAACCCAAATTAGAACTGAATCGCAGGATAAGAAAAGCATGTTGTCGTCGTTTGAGTGTAGTATATCTGTATTTAAGGAGTTTGCAAAATTTAAATATTTCTTCAGCTCAAATGTCCACAATCGAATCGCTACGTAAGGAAAATGAAGTTCTTCGGGGAACAACACGAGATTTTACTACAAAAATAAGGCAGCGAGATCAACTTTCTCGCGCTACTAAAATCGAGATACAATGTGTACCAGAAAATACACATGAAAATATTATTACTATGGTTAAACAAATAGGCAAAATCATTAACTGTCCTGTTAACGAAAATGATGTTCATTATTGCTCGAGAGTGGCAAAAATAAATGTAAATATGTAGTACTAGGCTGCGCTTTATATTATTAAAATTTTTAGCCCTCGTTTAAGAGATACTTTTATAGCTGCAACATCAGCATTTTATAAAAAGAACTCAAGCGTTAAAATGAACACTAGCCATTTGGGTATCAGTGGTGACAAGAAGAAAGCTGTATATATTGTTGACCACCTGAACCCGGAGAATAAAGGGCTTCATGCATCTGTCCATCAGAAATGTAAAGAGCTAAATTATAAATTCGTGTAGATACATAATTGAAAGATTTTCGTTCGTAAAAAGGAAGAACCAAATTACATTTAAATATGTAGTCTAAACACTCTTATTAAGTTCGGTTAATTTACTTTTTATTATTTCTTTGTATATAGCATATAATTTTTTTTGTTTAAATCTTATTGGCTTAAAAAGTTTAAATTTAATTTGTACTTTAACCTTTGAAATTCTCCAGTCAAAAATGTTAGAGGCTTGAGGTTTAAAACCATATAGCTTTTTAATAAAAATTTATGTAACAGCTTTGATATTGTTATACTTACAAAGACATAGTTAAATAGCAGTGTTTTCGATTCTGAGTTATTTGATTCACCGTATAATGTTTATAGACGAGACCGTGAAAGTTCTTGCTTTTATTCAAAGATGAGAGGATGTATTAAAGTATAAATTCGTCAGATTAAGCGTTTTGGAGTCGAAATTTAAAGATCTTTGGATTTCAATAGAAACAAAATGCAATGGGTAGGTTGAAGTTTTATATGTCTGCACTGCTTACTTATCTCGAATATATATATATATATATATATATATATATATCTATAAACATCATATCCTCAATTATTTTGTGGATAATACTAGAAATATTATAGTAGAACCTCATCTCACTAAATTCCTTGTTGTTGGTGATTTTAATTTGACTAGTATTATGTGGTCAAACGTCACAGTTCAGTAGTCATCAGTTCAGTTCAGCGAAATATTTTTGATTTTTTTAGCTTTGAATGGATTATATCAATACAACTATGTCCTTAATAAAAAAAGTAAAGTATTAGATCTTGTTCCTAGTTCTAATGATGTGAATAATTTAAGTATGAATACAGCCCTACTTTTTAAAGTTGATCATTTGCACCCTCGGCTACAAGTTGATATTCTTACTTTTAGTATGAACGGATTACCTCCGAATAATAGCGAAAGATTCTACTTTTTCAAAGCCAATTACGAAAAAATAATTAGCGAATTAAGCGAAACTTCTTGGGATAATTTTTTTGAGTATGTTGAGGATATGACTGATACTTTCAATAGGACACTTCGTGTAAGTATGTGCCCAAGAGAAAAACACAAGATTAAAAATTTCCGCCGTGGTATTCTATTAGACTTGTTAAATGAAATAAAGAAAAATACAAATACAAAGTCAGAATCAACAAATATAATAATTCGCGATATAAACTGACATTTAACATACTACAACACCGATTTAAAAAATTAAAAACAAAGGTATATAATATGTAACTATATATCTAGATTGAAAACATCAATGACCTAAAACCCCAAATTAATATGGTATTTTATTAAATTTAATAAGAATAATAACACTGCATATCGAGCTATAAAGATATTTAATGATAAAAAACCTACTGATGAATAAATATTTGTAATCTTTTCGCTATTCATTTTTCTTCAGCTTATAATTCTAACACGCAAATTTTTAACCGCTATGAGTGTAATAGTTGTAAAGGTGATCATCACCTTTTAAATATACAAGGGGACTTATCCTTTGTCTCTTATTTTCAATAAATTGTTGAATACTGATGTATTTCCGTCATGTTGGAAGACATCACTAGTTATTCCTTTACATAAAAATAGTCATAAAATCTAATCAATAATTAAAGACCACTCTCAATTATACCTATGTGTGAATAAGTATTTAAATTACTATGTCCTTTGTTTTTAGGGCACTTTAAACAAGCGATATGGCCGGCTCAACACGGTTTTGTGAAGGCAAGATCCACTTCTACAATCCTATTGACTTTCATTGATGGTTTAACTACACTTCTTGGTCGAAGAAAGTGTGGGATGTGATTTACACTGATTGTAGTAAAACTATTGACAAAGTCAAACACAGTATTTTAAACAAAAAATTGGCATAAATAGTCATTACTGGTAATCTTTTGAAGTGGTGTAAATCTTATCTATCCAATCATAGGTCACAGGTAGTTGTTTGTAGTATTACTTCCGAGCGATTCAATATCCATTCAGGAGTTCCTTCAGGGTTCAAACTTGGGTCCTATACCATTTAATATTTTCATCAATGATATCTTGCTTGTAATTTCAAAACACGAAGTGTTATCTTTTTGCAGATGACCTTAAATTGCTTCATCAGATCAACTCGCCTAGTGACGTACCGTTACTACAAAGCCACTTAAACTCGTTGCTCAAATGGTGTAATGCAAACGAAATGGTTTTGAATAGTGACAAGTGCCATGTATAGAATTTCTTCCGCAATAAGTCATTCTTTACTTGTCAATATTTTATAAATTCTTGGCCATTGACAGCACTGAACAATGTCCGCGATCTGGGTATCCTTATGGGCACTTAATTGCCTTTCAATGTGCATAGGTAATATTGTTAACAAAGAGTTTAAAATTGTAGGCTTTGTATTGCGTAATAGTAAAGATTTTAAGTCGGAACATACAAATTTAACTCACTCGTACGTAACGGTTTGGAATATTGTAGTGCCGTATGGAACCCACATTATGATATTTATGTAAATAAAATAGAAAGTGTTCAAAAGAGGTCCTTGTGGCATTTGACATATCATTTTCATTTAGGAAAAAAACTGCTTGCATACCAAGACAGATTTCAGTATTTTAAATTAAACTCTTTAAAGGATTGCGGAGGGTTGCCTCGATTTCACATTCTTGTACAAATTGATAAACAGAATCTTGGATGCACCTGAGTACATGAGTAGGGTAAATATGAACGTTCCTTTAAAATTACCCAGATCTTCTCATTTTAATATATTCGCTACTATTACCGAACAAACTTGGAGCTTTTCTCTCAGTTGAATAGAATTGTATCACGTTATAATGCTGAACCTAAAAAGTCAGATCCAGAAGAATCCATTTGCTTCTGTATGTAGAATTGTTTTGATATTTTAATTTGTTGTGGATTAATTTGTTGAAGTTTAATTTGTTTAACTTTATTTGTTTTCTCTTACTACATTTCCAAATGTATACGTGCTCTTTTTAAATTAATTATTTTAACTGCTCATCGTGTTTAATCATGTAATAAACTACTTTAATTAAGATTGCATTTGTTTAGAGTCTTTTTTGTGTCTGTAAACTTACAATTTGTCAGAATGTAAATCTCGTTGCCATTTTTATTATAAATATATTTATTTAATAAAGCCCAGTTTTTTTAAGAGCAAGTAACTCTTCTGCCTTTGGAACATCGCTATCTAACATCAACCAAGATTGTAATAAAACGCTAAATGTATAAAGTAAATAAAATAAAAAACCGGGTTAACTGCATTTTGACAAAATATATAATATAATATGACTAATTGTAAAGATATTTAAAATTTTGTGTTTATTTTAATGATGAGAATTTTATTTTCGGATTATTGATGTGAAACATCTAATGCGGCGGATCAGACCGGTTGTTAGCGTAGCGACGCTTTGGTTCCAATGTTGGCGGCTGTTGGCGTGGCGACGTTTTGGCATCAAAGTTTGCGGTGTGTAGCCGAGTTCGTTTTTTTAATAGACAGAATAGATCATTTAAAAGTTTCATGTTAAAACATGGATTATAGATTAAAAGCGGTTGGTAGGGATCGCGGTAAGTTATAAAATAAACATCTGCACAGTGACTTTCTTTTGATTTGTCGTGTTTCGGGATCACCCTAGGTTTTTTTTTGTATATTAACAAAGATGTTTCATATCTGCCGGACGTCCCGTAATTTTTGAAGAAGTTACTTTATACAGTCGTATCTGTCATTCCTTCATAATAAAATCATCGTTATTAATTCTCAAAAACTTCACTCAGAAATTTAATTGCCACAATTTTGACGTCAACATTCATTTCTACGAAGGTTTCATTAAAAAGTAGTAACTTTTATATGTAAAGTGTTGTAATAGAATTTAAATAAGCTATCGATACGCGCACTGGCGCATACATACAAATGGTAAACAGTTCGTGCAGGCGCAAATAGACACTGTTTGCATAGTCGTCTGTAGAAAGTAATACCTACGTGTTACAAAATTAATCGATCGACCTGTTTTCTTTATATGCTAGGGTTTAATTAGATGTTTATTTTTCTTGCAAAAGGCCTTTACTAATAAAATCAGTTTTAATATGACTAAGTATTTTATAACAAATACAGTATATTTATTTCCGTGGATATAGTAAAAATGCCGTTTTATTTTAAGTGAATAATTTACTCGTACTAAGTGAAACCGAAGGAAAATTAACTCACTAAGATGTTCACGACACTACGGTCGTACTCACAATATGTTTTGTTTACAATACTTTATAATCCTTCCACAATTCCATACCATTTTTGCTTATTGTTTCCACTTGGTTGTCCAAACTTAACCATCCTGGTACTTTTTACCTGACTGCGTAAAAGAAAGGTTATATTTTTTAAATTCGAATTGACTATACTGTTAACGTTAAGGACCCTGAAGCCTTAGAAGGTTTAACTTTGACAGCTTCACCGAGCTTGGGGGCGACCACTGTAAGTACTCAGTTGCGAAAATAGAGCAACAAGCTCAAAGGCTATCCTGGCTTGGAACACGGCTCACCTATATACTTAAATAAAACGAGGGTCGAAGTCACTAGAATGGCCTTGAACTTTACGACATCGTTTAAAGAAAGGGTAGTGTGCTATTTTTAGACATTACGTAATCGGACTGATAACTTTTGAATGCGTGTGTGAACTGGGATGTCTTTTCGTACTTACGAATACTAACTTAACGTGTCGAGTAGATTCTAAACGTTGCCAGATATTTCGAGAATAGAGATTTTTTATATTTTTACTTAGGTCGTAAAAATAATAATATGCAAAACGACTTATTTATTTTGACTTCTACGTTTTACAATTGATTCGTCGGCTTATAAAATATGTTAGGTATTTATATATGTACGTGTGATATAGTACATCTATATATAAAACAAATAATCGAACAAAATTTAAAGTAGTTTTATACTTTAATAAAATTTTACTAGCTGACTCGTGCGAATATTGGGCACATTATAGGATGTCAGCAATCTATTTAACAAGTTCTGTCATGTTAGTTAAAGAGATTATTAATGGATAGCGCTTCCTACGTTTTAGTTAAATATATGTATTTACATTAGGAATACCATCTTTTTAGCATCTTTTTTTTAAACACCTTTGAGAATTAATATGTAGGTAGGACTGCAATTCAATAGGAATTTTGAGTCATTTTATTGTACGAAACATTAATTTTAATATGTTTTCAACAGCAAATCAATAGTAGTAAGCATGGCAATTATTATATATAAACCAAAATAATTTTTATGATATTTTTCTCCAATGAACACAAGGTACTTGTATAATTTAAACAGAGTTATGATATTGTATAACTCATCTAGCTATAAAATTAATAAAAGAGAAGTGTCTGTTTGTAATTCCAAAATAACAGCTTTTTACTAAATGTATATGAAAGTATATACCGTACTTGTAACAGAACACCAATTTGTAAATATTTTGTCTGTCTGTCTGTTTCTAGTAATCACCGAAACGGTTGTACCGATTTTGACAGAACTTTCACTGGCAGATAACTGATGTTATAAGGAATCACATAGGATAAAACAATTATGGTTCCGCACAAATTAAATAGTAATGGCCATGGTGAATCACTTCGGGCGCTTAAATCGTTTACGCCGAGTAAACCATAAGAGATATATCAAATTAATGTACTAAATATTTGTAGATACTAAAAAAACCTATAAAAAAGTCAGCGATAGCATAATTATGTCTATCTTTTAATCATGACCTACAATGAGTATCTTTGTCATTATAATGTAACCGGAACGGCGGTAGTACGATTTGCAGGTGTGCCTGATCTACGGTTGTAAGGTATATGAATATAAATAAGGGCATTTTTGGAGGTAGGGCAGTAAATACTGTGTAGGAACTGCATATAAGGCGAGCCGATTGGCGACTCGCCGTGTCTCTCCAAACAGAGCGTGCCAGCGCTCACGCCCGCGTAACCACCGTTCTCTCCGCAGAAGACGGGCGGTCAACTTCGCTCCCGCACACCCGCCACGTCCACCCTCTCTAGCGGCAACCCGAGCCTAGGTCCATTCCTCGGTGTGAAGCCCTTGGGTCAGGCAGCCGCCCACGCAATACAAATGACACTATACGTGCAATACTTTAGCTACCCACATGCAACATTACACACGTGCACACCACACAGGTAAATGGGTTCTGTAAGTGACCTTTTTTTTCTTTTTTTGCACTAGATGGTCATGCGCTAGTTAGTGTAGAAAAATCATTCCGATCACTAAATACACATACGCATGTTTTCCTCCTTCCTCCCAGGAGGAGGGGAACATGCATATGAGTTTATGTTATGTAGCTCGAATTCGTAGGAGTAGGGAATTAGCCAGATCGCGACCTACTCGCATACGTGACGACCGCCCGAGCCGAGGTTCGGCCACTCTGGCACCCTCGTGCGAGTCGTCCAAAACTTTCGCGGCTGAGTGCCCTAAGCGCTCGCCTCCAAGTTCGGTGAAGTTGTAAAAGCCGCAGCGGCTCTATTTTGGATAGAGCCCCTAAAGCTAACAGTGTAGTCAGGTAGAAAAAAGAAAAAAAAACCACTCGCCGTCATTCCATTTTAGAATTTCACCACTGTGCTATGGAATTTGACCAATATTGTAACCACATGTCGTAACCGCCATAAGAAAAAGTTTCTGCCTCGCCTCCAGCTGCCATGCCGTGAAGATTGAACTGAATTTTTATTTTGAAGCGGATTCGAAAGGAAGACCTTAGCATAGCATAGTAGACATAGCTAGTAAATACATAAGATTTCAAAGAACCCGGCCAAATGGTAATTTAAATGTAATTTTAAAAGTTATTTATAGAATTTTATAGACTAGACCTTAATAACCCATGTGATTTAATCTATATACATTTATCGGCATTTCAGAACGATTTGATATTCTGATATTGTAGTTTCTAGTGATATAATCCGATATTTATTCAACGAGTTATTTATGTATCAATTCACCTTGACTCAAGCCGCGAACTGTTCTCGATAACCAGTTCTAAAATTTTATTAAGAGATTTAAGAATTTAAATATTTTTTCTCAAACATGCATGGAAATATTGTCATTATTATCGGAAAAAGAACACGCGAAGTATCGAATTTACGGACAACGAAAATCATTTACAACGCTCCAGCGATGTTGTATAAAACGGCGAGCTGGGGTTATTAAAAACTCTTTGATTGAATCTCTTTTATCATTTTTGGCATACCAAAGTAAGTCTCTTTGCTTAGTACAAATTGCGTTCATGTGGCTTTACAGCGCTTGCCTTTCATCACAGATGATAAATAGAAAATTGGCGGAAAAGCTGAAAAGTCGCCTTGATTTGTTATTTAGATACTTATACCATTTCCATTTCTTTATTTTCTCGATGACAGCTCCTGTGAAAATTTTAACGAGCGCCTTTTTTACATTATGTATGCATTATTTTATAAAAATATAACATTTACACACGTACAAGGTTATACCAGAGTCGGCGAAATTGATAGGGATGGAGCTATATCGATAAACGTAACACGATAACTGACCCGATGTTTTTTTTACAAAATGTATAAACTAAACTACTGCCGGATACTTTTGTACAAATTTATTAACTAATATTATATGTCATTACAAGATGTTACACGTATTAATTCTTGATTGATAATGCCAACTTCTTCAAAATTTTCGAAGCTGTTATAAAATAAGTAGGTATAGGTACTCGACAATGAAAGGAAATAATTATAACGACATGTAATCTTTATTTATTTATTTTAATCAAAATCTGATAAATCGTAATCGACATCGACATATGCGATCGATATCGTTACGTATTTGGTCACAATACTACAACTATCAAATTAGAACTGTCATCGAGAAAATAAAGAAATGGAAATGGAATAATACATATAAATTTAATAATTAAAATGAGTTCCAACGGTTCAGAGAGTGGAATGGAGAATGATTGTACTCCACCAGATTTAAGATCAGAAGCCAAATTGGCAATGGAAACCCTGCTTCCAGTAAAGTCAAAAGAAAATTAAATGTATAATATAAAAAGTATGTTTTATATACATGCATGTTTGAGAAAAACACTATATGCTATGTTTTTGTCCATTAGGAAATTCATAATACACAATAGATATGATCTAAATAAAAACAACGCTGTATTTAATCTAAATGACAAATGCAACTCAAACTCCGCGCCAAACTAACTAATAACAAAAAAAAAAAAAAAACTATTTGGAACCATAAACAAATCATCCATTTCCGATACTTTTTTGACTGAATGTACTTTATACAAGTAATTGAAAATTAATGTTGGTTTAGTATATATATGAGATTGACAAACTCCAACACCGTTTGACTGATCATCATGAGAGTTGGTATAGGAAAAGGATTTATTGCATTATCCATTAATACTCATTGGGCGCATACTCGCAAGGTTTTTGTATTAGTACAACTGGTTTACAACAGATGGCGTGGAAGTCGTCGAAGTTCCAAGCAAAAGTTATTAACATAAAAATTAAAACCGGATTGCAAATAGAAGGTTACAGACTTTGTTATCTAAAAGACTCTCATGACTATTAGGATGAATGAATGCAAATGTATATTTAAAATCTAGACTAAATCTAGACATAAATTAATAGTCGTTCGTTGACTCACAGTCGTTCAACTTTATCTCCGGGTCGATTTGGCTTAGTCATACCATTTCTTATGTGGGTAAGTTTGCCCGCGACCGTTCTGAGCGTGCCGGGGGACACGGTACGTTATAATTGTTGGGGTTAATGAAACACTCCAAACTTCAAAAACGTTGACTGTATTTCTGGATATACAAGGAAGCCGTCACACGTATATCGGACCGTTGTCTTATTCTGAATTGTGAAATTCGAGCCGTGTTTTAGAATAATTTGACACCATTCTTAAACTATATATATACTTAGGTACATTTATTACATGGTGTGCTATTTGCTTTCTAGCTACACCTATTACAGGTCTTAGATTCGCAGGTTAATAATAATAATAAGCTAATAATATTGTCATACAAAAATATGATTCACCAAGTTACGTAACATGAATGTTTTACATAACACACAAAAAAGACTTGAAATAGTCAACACATTACGGAATATTTAACTTATAATGAAACAAAAACCATATACTCTTTACTTTGTTTACCATATCAGTATATAAGGCATATTCACAATCACAACATATACTCAGTATCTAACAAGTAAATATCCATACAAAACGTTATAAAACACAATTCTTATCCCCTTAAACATAAACCATTCTAAAAACGTATAAAGT
Source organism: Saturnia japonica (assembly GCA_033032175.1). Taxonomy (NCBI): domain Eukaryota; kingdom Metazoa; phylum Arthropoda; class Insecta; order Lepidoptera; family Saturniidae; genus Saturnia; species Saturnia japonica. Next base: position 8,288,338 of record CM065324.1, on the reverse strand, counting down.
TCATGGTTACATTAATAAATTACATAGACACAAGATATCGAAAACATTGGCAAAACCATAAGTGTGCATAACAAGACGTTGTATATAAAGATATTGTACATAAGTTACATTAAATAAATGACATTGATTGAAAAGACGACAACTATGTCTCACAAAATGTAGGTAAACATTAAAAATCTTTATATAATTTATTGTGAGGCGATAAGTACTTACTCATCTGTCCTCAACAATAATAATTATAAAATTATTCATCATATTAGTTTAAATAAAACATTGTGAACAAATGCAAAAAGAAAACTATATACAAGCAAGTACATTAACATTTTTTTAATAGTAGCACGGCAAACTGACTATCGCCGCAGTCATAACGATTGTTGGCAACGTGGTATACACTGGTTGATCCCGAAACGCAGTAAACCAAAAGAGAGCCACTGTCATGGGTTTATGTGCATGTTGATCGCGATCCAGTCTTGTATAGATCCATACCACTCCGTAATCTCTTTAGGTTATAATGTACTTTTGTTAGTTAATGTTCCCTTTGTATCCGATGAAGTTTTGGCTGGCATCAGTTGTGCGCCAGGTAGTGACCATGTAACTTCTCAACTACTTGACTGATTGAGCTTTATATTCACATAATTTATATTTTTCCAATCGAAAGGATAGGTCACAGCTATGATAGAATCATTAGAATTCGATTAGCCATTAATTACTAGAAAGGACAGTCTATCGTCTACCTAGTCGGCTAGCAATTTATAAAAAATTTATAATCATGACTTGTATGTACCTACATAATCTTTTTCTTTTTATGTATGAACTGTTAATTATTAATTCTTTTAACTACCAACTTATTAATGCACCAAAACTAACCCATTTACTTTTTTCTCTTTATTAGTAACTATGTATTAAAAAAATTAAAAAATTATATTTATCTGTTTTTATAAAATCATTACTTCTTCATTTATTGTTAAAGGACAGAATGACTTCGTTTTTATATTCTGTTCGGTAATAGGTGATACACCCACTCATGAGGCGGCTAGTCTGTACCAATCAATTGCTTCTTATTATTAAATTTATAATAAATACTATTTATGTTACGATGAAAGCATGTTCGGCTTATGTTACGATGAGGCTGACATATGCCAATTGCTTAAAGGCCTCTAAAATATATCAGTTGATCTATTTTTATCACCATTCGAATAACAAATGACATGGGAACAAGTAGCGACTCCTTGTTTCTTAGTACTCAGCAAATTGCGTATGATTTGATTACCTACTATGATTATCTGTTACATAATCAACTAAAGAATAGTCTGGTTTACTGGGTAATTGGTACACGAACACTTTACCATATTAATTCATGGTAACTAACTAATATTTAATATTAATATAATTAATAATTATTAAAAGTTGGTAACTGCCTCGTTAGCCTAGTGGTCGTAAGCGCGACTGCTATGAGCGAGGACTCCTGGGTTCGAATCCCAGGTCGAGCAAAGTGTTATTGGGTTTTTCCTATGAAATTCTAAGTAGCAGCTTGGAATTTGGTTTTGTGCCCTATTAATGGCAATAGGCTTGCCACCTATTACATGGGACCTAATAACATACCCGGCGGCGAACTGCGTGTGTACATTAGTACACCTCTGCCTAACCCTTCGGGGAATACAGGCGTGATGGTATGTTATGTTGTATAATTAATAATAAGGTAGTTTTAGGTTAATTACTGGAAAAGTTTACTTACAACATTTTTTTTTAAATTGCATACATATTTTTTCATAGTTACTATATACATATATGTATGTTGTATATTATATTATAATAATAAAAAAGTATGAAATAAGAATACAGGGAAACTCATTTAAATTAATAGTTATTGTTGAGAATAGCTGAGCAGAAAAAGCGTGATGACACTATGATTAGACTACTTCTTTAGAAAAAGAAGATGTACAATTGGAAACTATATACTTGGCTGCATAGACAATCTTTTCTTGTAATTTGATTCCATAAATAATTTACAATAACAACATACATTTTTCAACATTTGAACACACATTTTTGAACACGGTAATGAGAGAAGAGCCGTTCCTAAAAAGACTTGGATGAACTGTGTGAAAGAAGATATGCGTGTCGTGTAGTGTTTCAGGGAAAACAAAACTTTTTTTAAAACATTAATTAAAATTTATGTGTAGAATTTTGTTAAATTTAAATAAGTCAACTCCAGATACATAAGCTACAAAATTGTCCATAGGCAGAACCTTGTTTTTGATTTGATTTTTAAATATATTCAATTTAGAATTGATGTGAATTCAAAATGGCAACAGGTCAGTGTTAATATCCTTCATCAATCATTGTAATTCTAAACACGTGTATAGTGTTTGGTTTATACAAGATGACTTTTTAATCTTCAGTGCGCTTATATTTTTTGGGTAGGTCATCTGTCGTCATCGTTTTATACTATTTCCATTTCTTTATTTTTTCTTTAAATGGTATAGTAGAGTTATTTCAATAGATCAGGTTGTTATCGACCGTCCAGGGAGTAAGGACTGATATTATGTATTTGAAAGTAGAATTAGAGAAGACAGGTTCCAATGCTCTTTTCATACTAAGAATAAGATATATTTCAAAGTATATTAGTTCGTATTTTTTTAAACTTTCATCTCGCAACTTTAATAATTGCAGATTCTTGATTAATTCACTTTTAAAAAAGTCTACATTTAAAATGCGAAATAGGTACATTATTTTTGTCCATCTATTAATACTTACTTCCTGATAGGTGTTTTGAATGTGATAATACGCGAATTTTGACTGCATAGTGTTGCGGTCTTACCTTTTTATTTAACTTTTTTTGTTAAATATATTAACAATGACCAAGTAAAGCCATCGCCATGTTGTAATTTAAGATGGCTAAATCAGACGATCACGTAGCTTATTTCACAAAATGTGCAGTGTTTAAGATGTTGGTTTTGTTTTTAAGAAAAATAAAACATGTTCAGAATTCACACGTTCCGTGCATTCACAAGACGCTAGTCATTGCCTAGAAAACAATAAGGAAAATGTAATTGAGTTTAGTTATTGCAACTACGCTTTACTTATATAATAGGTAACGTGTTGGCACTCGTTAGTCTTAAAACGTTTTGGAATGAGTGCTTATTGATTGAATGTGTGTCGTTGGGTGACATACTGATATATCTACTATCCGGGAGTAGACAAGTTAGAAAAAATGTTTTATGTTTGTTATATGTTATATATAAGTGAATTAAGATTAATATAATGATTAATATAAGGTCATGAGTACTCTAAACCGACGAGCATGCATGAAAAGATTAATGAATGTTGAAGAAGCGAAAGATGTCTCTGCTTACCCCGTTGGGAAATAGGCGTGATTTATGTATGTATGAATTAATATTTATTAATTATTACACCTTTAAAGATGGTATAACAATATTTTTTAATTTAAATAAATAATATACAATTTCAACAACACGCCTTGTGACCTAGCGTGAGGTCATCGTTCAAGAAATAAAATTAATGTTAAAGGAATTATAGGTATGCAAAAACGATTTTACGATAATTTCAGATTAGAAATTTCTTCAGCACTTATATAATATTAAGCCACTATTTTCACACATACTAATAATATAATTTTAGAGTTACTTAGCACAATAAGACCTAAGAAACTGAACTTTGTATATTTATTGAACGGTGGTGTCACGTTTTCTCATTTGCGTTTCCAATCACGTGACTAACAGACTTGTAATTTTTCCAAGGAAAATGAAATAAATGTAGGTAGTACATTTTTTTTTAGATTTCTATTGTTTTAGGCTTTTATCAATAGACCAATATTATGACATTTTTAAGCATACTGTAAAGTTTAAATTCAGATTACGAGTTAATAAGAATAAAATATAGGAATAATAAAGTTTTCGATTAGTATTTTATTAGAATCTGACTCCTAATTACTTCTTTCGCAAAAGCACAACAAGATTGATAGCAAAAAATCACTAAATGTTGGCAAATGGCAAAACTAACCATAATGAACAAAACATAATTTAAAGCGATTTTGAAGCGAATTTAGCTATCGATTTGCTCTTGCGAAAGAAGGAAGTAGAAAAAATACAAACTTTACCTCCTTTTGATGGGTAGTATGGATATTATAGACATAAAGATTTTGTTAAGGGTTCAATTTATTATTTAACGATTTGTTTAAAAAACCATTTTCAAAACGATATGTCCTAACTTTTATTAATGTACTGAATGCAGGAATTTATTTTTTTACTAATTATATTAGCCTAATTAAAGAGGCTATACTACACGAAAGCTGTAAGAAATACAGGTATTGAAACAAATATTCCATTTTAATCATACGAGTCGCTTATTAAAGTTGTTATTATTATAATATGGAATAGTGAACCTTTTTTTTTATTTTGGCTTTCTGCCTATGTAGGCAATTTTGCCAATGCCAAGTGTGACAACAGTGAACCTTGAACATTACTAGTTGAACCAAAATTTCTTCAAATCAGGCATTTCAAGTTAGGTATTAATTTTATGTAGCTGGGTTATATTAGGTACATTATACGTATATTAGGTTACATTATTATTATTTAATTACATCGACAATTACACATAATCTTAGTTTAATGTAATAATAATGCTAACATCTAATTGTAATTAAATTACATACTTGCAACCGCCTGCGATATCATTCACGTAATGTAAACTTTAAACGAGTTTTCTACGTTTAGTCAATAGTGGCAAACATGTGCTTTAAAATGATTAATTCTCAAGAAAAATTAACAGTGCTCCCTTGGAAAATAATATGAAACTCATTTATTTATAGAAATTCTAGTAATATCTTTATTACAAAAGTATTGGTACTTACCTAAATAGTTGATGCTTTACATTATGAAATATATGTTTAGGTAAATACAATAGTGGGCAAATCAATACACGTACAACTTATGGTATGCTATAATGTCTAAAGTATTTTGCAGACTAGTATAAATTCGAAGGGCTTGATTTACAGTACGAGTAACAAAACGTACTTCATTGTCAGTTTAAACATAAGGCTCTTTTATTGATTACGGCATTGACAATGACATAACAAAGAGAAAGTTTATTTGGCAATTGACTATTGTTTGATGGCAACTCAGTAAGGACTACGCGTCTCGTAGATGATTTACTGATATATAATTTTATTAAAGATGATTTAAAGAAATGTATTCTTGAAATAATTATAGACACGGAAACGCCGTCGATCGATGTGAGTTCGAATCCCTACAATGAGCCTGAGCTTTTGTTGAAGGAAATCATCGTGATCAAATCACAACATGTTGGTGACTGGTAGCGGATTTTTTAATCCCCGCCTGGTTAGCTACCACCCTAAGTTCAAAATAAGTCGCCAAGCACCTGTGGGTGTGTTCTGGTAACTACACTTAAGAGCGAGTTCCCCTTCTAAGTTTAGCGTAGTGCCATCTGGGTCATATCGTCACTTATCGTCAGGTGATATTGTGGCTAAACGCTATAATTTCAAATAATTGAAAAAAAAATGTTGTCCACCAGTTTCTAAGAGATATAATTAAAACACAGTATGTATATGTATATCGAAATGAATTCAGTAAAATTAGTCTGTGATGATTTGATGAGCTTTTTGCAGTAGTAAAAGCTGTTAATGCAATTTCATTAAAGAATTGTTATAATTAATTAATGTTATATTAATTCCAGGTGGAGACAGGTCGTGAAGAACTGAAGAAAGAGCGAGAGATCATGCAGTTGGTGGCCGGTCTGCAATTAGGATCAGACGAGGTCGAACGACGGGAGGTTCCTCCGCATTTACTAAGACCAAGACATGCGCCTAGGTAAATATATCCTAAAATATTACTATAAAATATATTAATAGGCCTATAAATGGATGAAAAGTAAAATAAGCAAATAACTAGTAATGCGAATACTAACATATTAGTACATCTAAATAATGTAAATGCCATCCAAATCACCATAAGAAGGAAAAGTACCAAGAAGGTTGGCCACATTACCTCGTTGTATAGCAATGTTTATTTGTTGACCGAGGTAATGGCCAGCCCTCTGGTCTCGAGATCGACCCTTACCATGTCATGTCATGAAAGGAATGAAAGTTAAATAACTAGAAGAAAATTAAGTACTAGCTGTACCACGATAAAAGAACGCGTATTGTGCTTATAAAAGTCGTAGTTTCGTAAAACTTTAATAACTTTTCATTTAATAAAGATACTGTGATAACTTTCTTTATCATAAGGATCAAGTATATAAGGAGTAAAACGAAAAAAAATGATCAATATCTTTACAAAAGTTTCGCACAACGGCAACCTCAATCATTTTATTTATATAGAAGAAGGTAGACCAAAGAAGCTTTGGACAGATTATGTGAGAAATGATATATGTATAAAAGATGTGAATAGTGGGATGACAGCTGATGGAGTAGAATGGAAGAGGAAAAAACGTTGTACCGACCCTACTTATGTGTGGTAAGGGCAAGAAGTAGAAACTTATAGGAATTTATAACAGTATATTACATATTTCATTGAATTTTACTTATTTACTAGCTGCCCCCATAACTTCGCCCGCGTGGAGTTGTGTAAATGAAAACAAATAAAAAAAAAATCACACCTATGTAGGTGTAAAGAAATTGAACATCGGTGACTTAACTGTGTCTCGAGCTTTGTGAATGTGAATTTATTTTATACATAAAAGCAATTTATACACTATACAAATACGTGTAAAAATGCATCCTGAATGTTTGTACAGCCTACGATCATACCAAATTTCATAAAATTAGATTAAAAGATAGCTCATTGCCACTCAAAAGTTTAAGGAACCCGATGGATGCAAACAGCGCAGGATCGCCCATTGTGCCGATCATTAAATTATATGCATAACAGTGGACGTCTTTCGGCTAAGATGTTGTTCATGACGAAGATAGATTTATACCTAGGTACATGCAATAAATACAACGTACAAATGTCAGACTTTACATATAGATTTAAGTGTAATTCATAAAATATATTTTTTGTTTGAATATATGGTTATATTAATTACTTAAATAATATTTTGCAGATAACACAACGCCAAACGTATGGTGGCGTCACCTGTCGGTTGAGCACGGACATTGCAGCGCTGCGTGTGCGCATCGAACCGGAAATATGTCTCCATTTACCTCGATTCGAGCTCGAATTACGAACAGGACCAAATAATAACATGTGTGGAATTATATTAAACTTTAACAGAAGTCATTAATACTTTAAATTTTAATAGCATTGCATGGTTGTTACAAAACTCATGGCCTATTCTAATGAACTCTTTAGTCCAAAAACAAGTGAATAGTCTTATAAGAATTGATCGCCATATTTTAACGACTCTGTGTTAGGAAAATTGTTAAAATGTATCTAATGCTCAACTATTGAAGGTAATAAAGAGCATAGCATAATCAACACTAATTACGTAATTAATTATTATATTGAATTAAAACAATGTCTTTGAAATTATTTCATAAATAATTATGTAAGTATAATTAACTGGCATAATTTTATACATTAAACTAATTAATTGCAAATTTACAATTAGATTTGTTATTTATTATTAATTAGGTTGCGTTTTTTAATTCTCTTCTACTTAAACTCGTTTTATAAATTTTCCACACGGTGGAACGATGGACTAAAGTCGAAATGAGCAATTATTATACACACTTACTTTGAATGTAGTTTTGTAACCACGTTTATTTTTACCTTTTGTCGGTCTTGTAATTTTATGATACATTCCATTATGGTAAATTTAACTATATAAGGTTCTTGTTTATAATGATAGTAGTTTTATAATATAATCGTTTAATAACAAAAAGATAAGTTCAATTTCGTCAGAAGTAGATATATTTTATTAGATTATTTTCGGGGTTTATAATAATAATAAAAATTAAAAAAAAGTTTCGATGTATCCAATTAATTATAGTGAAATAATTTTAAATGGTATTTAGTCATTTTACCTATTTAATTGTGCCTTAATATCTTATAGAGAGAATGCGACCGGTTGATATAATATCCTAAAATGTAATCACATTTATGTATTGTAAAAAATATGGTAATAAACTGAAGATTGTAAAAGCCCTTAAAATACTTACTTACGATACCTACATATTAACATTTGAAGAATAACATATACATGTGAAGTTTGTGATATATTATGTGAAGAAGTAAGATAGAAATAAAAAACAAAGTTTCCACTTTTGTAAAAATTTACCTTGTTAAGATTAAATTATTACCAGATTCGTGCGAATATTTGGCACGGTACAGAATATAAACAATGTAACAGTTGTCATGTTACTTCAATTTATTGTTAATAGCTGACGCCTTGAATTGGCTAATTAGAATTAACAAAATGCTCAGTGCAAACTAAGTGGAATTTTTTTTTAAATCCTTTTTAACGAAAATGTTAATTTAAACTATTTGTCTATGTTTCGTCAATAGCTAGGAACATGAGATTTAAAATGATGTCTTTGATGAAGAATTAATGGAGATATGGTGTTGCCATGAAATATCTTTGAGGAATAATATCTATGATTAATCAACTGATTTCTTTCAACAGTATTTTTCTTTTATGGGACCTATCTCTGACAACGCTTTATTAATAAAATGTCTTTTCTGGGCGTCCTTCATATTAAGTACATAAGTGTTTTTTTTCTTTTATACCCCATTTGTATTAATTAACCTATGTGTGTATGTATTTTTTCCAAATGTTGTCTGATTTTCCTTCACCTCTAAAATGTGATGACTGATGTTTTACTCCATTTGAATAAATGAAATGAAAGATTGATACATTCGTCATCACCCTCGATAAGACGAGTACGTATCTGCACTTTTTGTAATTTTTCATGATAGACATTTGTTCTGCTAATATTGCTCTGAAGTAATTATTCTTTGCGTGAAATATGCCTTACACTTTTTAGTAGCGTCTTTGTTCCTCTATATAAAAGGTTGTTTTTAAAAACCTTAGGCGTAATTAACATTTTACTTTTCAGTTAAATAAATAAATAAATTTAACGTATTTAAAAAAAATATTCCACTTACTGATGTTGCGATCATAATATATAATACTCGTATCAACTGACCGGTCTCGTCTGTGTTAAGAGTGTACAAAAGTAGAATATTTATTCACATTATATAATAATTTTTGTATTGTATCATATATGATTTTTTGTTTTTTTATTATTCGATACGTTCCTATTTATTTTATTGTAACACTCAAATATTTATGTTACGTCTTATTTGGCCGTGTAAACTCTATAAATTTGTCCATGTAAAGATGGTAAACGTGAACTGGACAATAAAAGATGGAAACTACAACATTCTAATAAATATTTTTTTAAGTGATTTGGGTAGTTCGGTTTGAAAACATTCTATCCTTTGTCTGTCATAATCATAACCCTCGGTATTGTAGCAGCAGAGACAACGATAAAACAAGTTGTCTATGGCAGCAGGAATATTCCATTATATTATATCATTCACATAGTATCCACTATTCATTTTCCATATCAAGTAATTTGTAATGTCTTCAGTGAGAGAGATAATTTTCAGTGACCCCTTCAGTTCAGTTCAGTTCATTTTCAGTGGAGAACCCTTCAATAAAAATATTGATTATGTTGATTGAATCGAAGTTAACAAGTTAGAATTAGCGGTAAGAGGTTAAACAGCCGTAATGACAGATAAGATTTTTTAACAATTATAATATTTTTTAATCAGAGTTTTGAAAAATGAAATAAAATTCTTCGTTTTGTCGAGTTTAAAAATAAGTTAGTTTGTTTATCAAACTACACTAAATGTTGGTATGTGTGTAAAAAGTTATAAATGCAATTTTTTTTTATTTCATAAAACTGTCTATATAAATTCTAGGCTATGAGTGCCATTAATATTGTTTCATGTATATAAAATTGTATTATATATATCACCGAATAAATTTTACGAACTGAATCTTGTGAGAATGCAAACTGTTGTTACATTATGAACTAATAATTGAAAATTTTTTTATTCAATAAGCAAATCATGATATTAATACTTGAAAATGTGACTTTTCAACGACTAATTTATGTATTTTAAGCGCTTGGGATCTAACTTAATCTCTCTCGGCTTATAATCACAGTTTCAACCTAACCCTACCAATCCAGTTGGTTTCTAAAACTACGAAAATATAAGTTAGATTGCAAATATTACTGTCCGATCACAATCTACCGACAGTTTACATTCTTATTCATTATTTAAAACTAACGGTTCGTACAATTATCCGGTGACAAAGTTAAGAATTTTCTCTATCTTATCATAAATAACTTGTATAACTACATTTTGTGTTTTATAAAATGAGTGTAATCGAAATACTTGTATATTTTGTTATATTTGTAATCATTGAATATCTGTGTAATAGCGTACTCATATGATATTAACTTTAACAACGAGTAGACAACGATGTACTTATCCATTTTTTTAAAGATAAATATAAAATGTAGTGCGTAATATGTTTCGGAGAAAGACTTTTTATTTTGTCAACATTCCCATAATACATTTCGTATCGGCAAAAGTCATATTAAAAAAAAAACATCGTGCCCTGCTGAAAATATTGGTCAGTCAGTGAAGTAAGAATCAGGATTGACTGCCTAAGATATCTTTATTCGTGGAGGTTCCTTTCATGCATCATTAATTACCGAGACTTTTGTCAAAGTAATTGTTAATGATATCGGCAGGGTCACGTGTGTAGAAAAAATTTAGACTTAAGAAGTAATTGTATCGTCTCAGACGTATTTGATTTCTTTTTGTTATGTATTAGAAAAATGCCTGATGTCCAGGTGGTCACTTACAGTCTATAGTTAAACCAACCAACCTCAAAAAGGACGGTAGGTAACTGAATAAAGAAAAGCAACAAATTAATACTCACACCAAGTGTATTCCGTTAATGGCCTCGTCTTATTCAACCTATTGTCAATCTATGCTGTACTAAATTTATGGTGCCCGTTGATAATAGGCTGCTACTCATGAAGACTGAGATGGAACGGCTCGTATCAGTGGATGTTGGCAACCACGCCCTTTGTACCGAAACACAGTAGCGTGAGCACTGCTACTCTGGTTCTAAGTAAAAATCCGTCTATTTTTTATTTTATAAGTACGTGTACCTGCTTTAAATAAACCTAAAACTTTATCATTCATCTAGCTTCTGTTTGCGGATTTTTCTTCATTATGACTCCTATTAGGTAGTTTCATATTTTCTTTTAAATTCATAAATAATATATCTAAAACAAGTCTTTTTTAATATTTTAAGTAATGCCAAAATGTTTCACATTCACGACATTTGTTTTTGAACTTACTTTAGCTTCATTGGATAATATTTTTCTCTATTATTCTCTGAAATAATAACAGTCAAAGATCTTTAGATCTATCTACAAAAATTGACATACAACCACTAAGATAGAAACCAACTGGGTGTTATCAAATCGCGACGTGTTGAGATAACCACTAAACCTAATAGATTTTTATCATGTTTTTGTTGATCAATATTTACTGTGCATAATAGGCCATATCTTATTTTTTTCTATCGGACTATACTGTTAGTATTTCGGAGCCTTAGGCGGCTTTTACAGCTTCACCGTGGCTACTCCACTCCGTTTAAGTGATAAACACTTCGCTTCTTATTCGATTAAAGTATACCGCGTCCAGGTGACGTGACGTTTGCTTGGGTCTCAGGGACACCCTCGTCGTTACACCTTATTTTATTTTTACATAGCCTTAAACAATGAAGCATTGATGGCTCAGTTGGGGGCGTGTACGGACTCCGCGTCGATCACTGCAATGAGCCTGAGCTTTCGGTGAAAGAAAACTTGATGAAACCTTAGCATGTTGGTAGGGCTTTTTCTAATGCCCGCCTGTCTAGCTACCACCATCAAGTTGGAAATTTGTCGTCAATCACCAATAGGTGTGTTCCGGCAGCTGTACTTAAGAGTTAGTCTCCCATTAGGTTTAGCGTGCTACCATTTTCGGTGACATCGTCACTTAAGATCAGGCAAGATTATGGCCACAACGCTGAAACTATAATGATAAAAAAGCAAGCACAATATCGCTCTTTAGACATCAAATTTTTTTTTGGTATATATATCCAATACCATAAAGGATGAGTATTAAAAATCCTTTCAGTACAGCTAGTTCTATAATATACGTAAGTTGGTGGTATGAAGTCAATGAAAACTATAAAATTTGTGATGAATTCAGTGACATAATCTGTCAAATAAGTACAGGGAAAAGATCAATAATACACAAAATGTTGGACATACATCCAGATTTGTTTTATTGCCTTCATAGTATGCTTCTTCAGAAACGATACACTTACGCCAACAAATAATCCCATCATCAAAACATTTTTTAAACGCTTTTTCAGAAATTGTGTTTAATTCTCGTCGCGAATTCTCCTATAAGTCTTCTACCGAATGAAAATGGGAGCCACGACGTGGTAATTTGAGTTTAGGAAAAAGATATAAGTCGGCTGGAGCCATATCTGGTGAATAAGTTGGTTGCTTGATGGTATTTGTTGAATTTTTGGTCAAACATTCGTTCACAATGATGGCCTTGTGCGAAGGCGCATTGTCGTAATGCAAAATCCAAGAATTTACTTTCCACAAATCTGGCCTTTTCATCGAATTTGTTCTCTTAAACGCCGCATAACCCTCAAATAATATACTTTATTTACCGTTTGAACTTCAGGTAAGAATTCCTAGTACATAACATGACTTAATGTGACATGACATAATATGACTTTGACATTTAAACGACTTCGGAGTGGTTTTTTCGTTTTCGGTTCACTTGGAAGGCGCCACTTCGAAACTTGATGACTAGTTTGCATGACAAACTCGTAAACCCATGTCTCATCTCCAGTAAAAAATACGTTTCATGTATGTTGGGTCGGAATGGACTCGTTCTAGCATGAACTCAGCGACTCTTATGCGATTGAGTTTTTGGAGAAAATTCAGGTCTTTTGGGACTAGCCGAGTGGCAACTTGTTTAATATCAAGTGATTATTTAAAATGATAAAGATTGACTCGTGAGACACAGGAAGTTCAGCGGTCATCTCTCTCAAACTTGAATGAGGATTTTCAGTCACTATTTGCTTCAGTTTTGCGATGTTAACTTGTTAAAGCTAAAGTTGATGGCCTACCAGGGCGAGGCAAATCTTCCAGCATATCTCAATCGCTTTTGAATTCTTTATTCCACATCTAAGCACGTGTTTTCAATAAAGTCGATTTACCGTAAAACTTCTGTAAAATTTTCAGTGTCTCCGAACACGAAACTCCATTGGCGATGCAAAATTTAAGACAAACTCTTTGTTCGATGTTTTTGTCCAATATGAAATTCGGAATACACACTAGACAGCACTGTATTTAATCTAAATGACAGATACAGATCAAACTTCGCGCCAAAATGAATAAAATTTTGTGCCAATCTAACAACAAAATTTTAAATAAAAAGTTGAATTTGGAACCATAAACGAATCATCTAATCCCGATACTTTTTTTACTGAATTTATATCATACTTTTATAGTCCAAATTTGTGTTGCATAGATAAAACGATTATGTTGAACAAAGAAAGATTACTAAGGTGGATGTCGAATACTACTATATATACATAGATAGTACAGGCAACACAATTAAGAATAGTACTTGATATCAAACAAAAATTTTGTTTTACTACTCTCTTTATATTCATCCTTGCCTTTTGATCACAAGATAATTTTTAACAAAAATGAAAAACAAGTTCAATGCTTTTGTGGAGTTTCCTGGTTGGCGTACTTCGTAATCGAAGGTATATCACAACGCAAAAGTTCCTAAATAAAATTGAGACTATATAAAAAAAAATGTCAATGAAATTAAATTGGGACCACACCTTCGAGGTATTCCCTTTCACACATAAAAAAAAATCATCTAAATCGGTTCATAAACAAGGAAGTTAGGTTGAACATCCATAAAATATATACATTCAAATTGAGAATCTTCTCATTTTTTGAAGTCAGTTAAAAATGTATTCAGTGTTTGTTATTAAAATTTTAACAGTAAAAATATTTTATTATAGAACAGTGCCATCTGTTAGTACTTTTAAAAAGTAATTAGCATTAAGTTTCCGCACAAAAATTGGCACTTACTGCTTTTAGGCTGATTTTATAATGACGTTTACGGCCAGTGCGTTTGGTAAATGCTGCTCAAAAGCCCTGCAAAACTGTGTAGCCGTGGCAGGTCAGACGCGTAACCATAGAGTAGGGTAATACAGAGGTAAGCGTAACAATATCACGAGTGTAGATACTACAAACATTTGTCGCATTTGCGCTCGCGATGCTTACAACACGCGCGGTTACAAGCGTAACTATAAAATCCTTATAGATATGTTATAGATGTGTGATTTATACCTCCTAAGGATTATTTTGATTACTTCTATGATAAATCCCATAGAATTATGAACTCGGCGTGTTAGAGTATAGAACCAGAACAACGGTCTCGCCTGTCTTACCACCTATACATGAATTTTTCATGTATGTCTTCCCCGACGCCTGTACCTACGCTCAGTCTGTTCACGCGTTTCGTCCAGTGCTTAACTCTGACAAAATAATACTTTTACGAATCAAAATGTCTAATTGTGCAGTGAAAACTTGTATAAACCATTACAGAAAGAAAAACCTGAAATCCAGTGGTATCTCTTTTCATGTGTAAGTACTGATGGACTATTATTTTACGTCAAAATAATTATTAATTACATGACACGCCGCCATGACAGTTGAGTTTACTCAAGACGCTGTAGTGTTGTGCCTACTCTTGTTTGTATCGAGTGACTATTACCGCATTTTATGAATATAGACTAGGTCCTATTTTATTTAATGAATATTGTTTCTTTTAACTATGATTTTAAATATAATTTCTTTCTAAATATTCATTAATAAAGAATATTAATTTGTCCTATCACAATATTTAGTACCTAATATAATGTTTTCGATATTGTAATGATAATGTATGATATTTAAGTTATTTGAATTAGTATGAATATAATTTATTTACTTATATATTTATAGAAATTTACTCAGTGAGAATTTTGTGATCTTACAGCTTTCCTAAAGACCCAAAGACAAAAGAGAAATGGATAGATGTAGTTCGTAAAGATGGATGGTTTCCAGGGCCTCGAACTACAATATGTTCTCAGCATTTTGAGGAATCATGTTTTAATTTGAGCAAGAAAATGCGATATTTATTACCAAATGCAGTACCTACGTTAAAACTTGATGTGGGAAATTTTATAAAAATATTCTATAATTTATATTGTCATTAATTGTTCATGGTTAGAGTCACTATAAAATTATACCTACTTTAATTTTCATTGTATTTATTTTAGACTGAGGAAACTGTACAAGAAAATGAAAATGAAATGGACGTTGAAGTCACTGCTAGTTTTGTACCAGATATGAATTCGTTCACAATGATGGCCTTGTGCGAAGGCGCATTATCGTAATGCAAAATCCAAGAATTTACTTTCCACAAATCTGGCATTTGTTCTCTTAAACGCCGCATAACCCTCAAATAATATACTTTATTTACCGTTTGAACTTCAGGTAAGAATTCCTAGTACACAACACCGAGATATTCAAAGAAAACAGTCAATATGACTTTGACATTTGATCGACTTCGGAGTGGATTTTTCGTTTTCGGTTCACTTGGAAGGCGCCACTTCGAAGCTTGATGACTAGTTTGCATGACAAACTCGTAAACCCACGTCTCATCTCCGGTAAAAAATACGTTTCATGTATGTTGGGTCGGAATGGACTCGTTCTAGCATGCCCTCAGCGATTCTTATGCGATTGAGTTTTTGGAGAAAATTCAGGTCTTTTGGGACTAGCCGAGCGGCAACTTGTTTAATATCAAGTGATTATTTAAAATGATATGGATTGACTCGTGAGACACAGGAAGTTCAGCGGCCATCTCTCTCAAACTTTAATGAGGATTTTCAGTCACTATTTGCTTCAGTTTTGCGATGTTAACTTGTTAAAGCTAAAGTTGATGGCCTACCAGGGTGAGGCAAATCTTCCAGCATATCTCAATCGCTTTTGAATTCTTTGTTCCACTTCTAAACACGTGTTTTCAATAAAGTCGATTTACCGTAAAGCTCCTGTAAAATTTTCAGTGTCGCCGAACAAGAAATTCCATTGGCGATGCAAAATTTAAGACAAACTCTTTGTTCGATGTTTTTGTCCATTACAAAATTCGCAATACACACTAGACAGCACTGTATTTAATCTAAATGACAGATATTATAGATCAAACTTCGCTATCGATCAAATTGTGCCAATCTAACAATAAAAAAATTAAATAAATAGTTGAATTTGGAACCATAAACTAATCATCTAATCCTGATACTTTTTGACTGAATTTATATCATATTTTTATAGTCCAAATTTATGTTGCATAGATAAAACGATTATGTTGAACAAAGATAGATTACTAAGGTGGATGTCAAATACTACTATATATACATAGATAGTATACAGGCAAAACAATTTAGAATAGTACTTGATATCAAACAAAAAAATTTTTTTTACTACTCTCTTTATATTCATCCTTGCCTTTTGATCACAAGATAATTTTTAACAAAAATGAAAAACAAGTTCAATGCTTTTGTGGAGTTTCCTGGTTGGCGTACTTCGTAATCGAAGGTATATCACAACGCAAAAGTACCTAAATAAAATTAAGACTATATAAAAAAAATGTCAATGAAATTAAAATGGGACCACCTTCGAGGTATTCCCTTTCACACATAAAAAAAAAATCATCTAAATCGGTTCATAAACAAGGAAGTTAGGTTGAACATCCATATAATATATACATTGAAATTGAGATTCTTCTCATTTTTTGAAGTCAGTTAAAAATGTATTCAGTGTTTGTTATTAAAATTTTAACAGTAAAAATATCTTATTATAGAACAGTGCCATCTGTTAGTACTTTTAAAAAGTAATTAGCATTAAGTTTCCGCACAAAAATTGGCACTTACTGCTTTTAGGCTGATTTTAAAATGACGTTTACGGCCAGTGCGTTTGGTAAATGCTGCTCAAAAGCCCTGCAAAACTGTGTAGCCGTGGCGGGTCAGACGCGTAACCATAGAGTAAGGTAATACAGAGGTAAGCGTAACAATATCACGAGTGTAGATACTACAAACATTTGTCGCATTTGCGCTCGCGATGCTTACAACAAGCGCGGTTACAAGCGTGACTATAAAAACCTTATAGATATGTTATAGATGTGTCATTTATACCTCCTAAGGATTATTTTGATTACTTCTATGATAAATCCAAATTAAGTTTCTTAATAATAATAGTCAGGGTTGCCAACAGTAGATATTTTTGCCTCGTACAGAAGCAGGTATAAATCTCGTATTTTGATTCACAAACTTCGACTATTCATTATTCATCTAAAATGTGATAAACTGATAAAACTACACTGCACTGCACTGATAAAAGGCACATTAGACTATTAAACTACTGCAATCTAAAATTTTAAAAGCGATTCTGAAATTATCTTTTAACTTCCTTTTTGACAGTACATTTTCCTTTTTGAATAATTTTCTAGGAGGAATTGTAGTTGCCCATCACTGTCTTTGTCGTTATCAGATGTTATGCTATTTTTATCTATCCACCACAAAACCGTGCCATTGATGTAGCAAAGACTATTAACAATAAACTTCTTATATTGCATACTCAAACTTAGAAATCTGTGCTAAATCTAAACTAAACAATGCATACCATCAACAAAGCAGAAAAGAAAAAAAAATGATTTTGCGCTATGTCTGGTAATGATGATTAGTACGAGAAACAAAATATGAGCAATGTTTTGTTTCTCGGGAATTTCCCAATAAATGTCAAACTTAACCATACCTAGATATTTGAAGTCTGGTTTTTTAATGACATGATTGTTATAAACTTATTTATACCACAAAATATTAAATAATCACATTATAATAAATGCCCCTGCGAAAATTTCGTACATAACTTTACGAGGCTGATAATATCCTCCTACCTCATAAAGAAAACCAGAAATATCGTAGTTGTACGAGGAACTTTCTACGGCTGGCAACCTTGGGTGTAGTTACACCGTTAAACGTCATATTATGAAAGGTGCTATGGTTATGGAAGGATATAACCTTTTCCATTTCTTTATTTTCTTGATGACAACTCCTGTGATTCGTGTGATTCCTGTAATTCGTGTGATTCCTGTGCGTCTTTTTTACATTATGTATGCACTATTTTAAAGAAATATGACGTTTACACACGTACAAGGTTGTACCAGAGTCGGAGAACCTGATAGGGATGGAGCTATATCGATAAACGTAACACGATAACAGACCCGATATTTTTTTTACAAAATGTATAAACTAAACTACTGCCGTATCACTTTCACTCGATGAGCTCTATCGATATCATTACTTATTTGGTCACAACACTACAACTATCAAATTAGAACTGTCATCGAGAAAATAAAGAAATGGAAATAGTATAATTAAGGATATATTATATGGGTGACAAGTTGAAAAAGTGTCCAGCTGTAAGTAGCAAATTACAATTCAAAAACTCACCAAAATAGCACTAGCGTAGGAAGAGAGAATGAAACTTTTTCGTGATTTTATAGTTTTCACTGTTATAAATATAGGAAAAAGTTTGTGGAGTGAAAATAAAATATAAAAAAACATTTGGCGCTATGCTACAACTTAACCACTTGCTACCATGGCGTCAATCTAATTTGAAACTTTTTACGTACCTTTTTCATACATACGGATGGTTCTACTGGTCTCTATCCTCCATAGCTTTTGGTGTAGTACATTTAAGTCTTAGATATACATGCAGTTCCAGTAATTTATGCGTGCCTCCCTATGTGTGCGTAAATCGTGTATAGAATAGATATAATGACTACGTGTGCGTGTCAAGAGGTACAGTCAAGTACCTACACAAGATAATTCTATTAGCTATTTTATTTATATTATTGAAAATTTTTATATCCTATTTGTTCAAAAATTTAAAATAAATCAACAGCTCAATTAGGTAAATGCATGTTTATTGAACGTATTATTCCATAACACTACCAATAGTAATACCAAATAATGAACTTTCTATTAATTTCATAATTTCCGTCACGTTCTGTTCAATTTTATATTGTAATTTAATATATATTTTATGAAATTACCCAAATATATTTTATAGGTTTAAGATGATATAAAAGATATGATTATATGGATATAAAGGAAGATTTTTTATACCATATTGCTGAGTATTTTCTGATGAGCTGAATATCATCTATCTATTTAAAATTAGAATTTAGAGGTTTAATATTTTGGTCATTGTCGTATGACGCATTATCAAGCACAACTACTGGTTAAGTGAAATATTTTCTCCGTGACGAACTTGACATTTTTATTACCGACTGTACCCGTAAAACAAAGCGCTAAGAGCACGTGTTGATCGGAAGGCCGTTGCTGAGTGCCGAGTCACTGTAAACTGCATGTTTACTGGCTCACACAACCATAAGGCCGCGCGCAAATATAAGTTGAAATCTCTATAATAATTAATAACTCAATATTATAATTTTGACAAGATGCTTAGTAGTTTTTTTGCAATAGATGGCAGGATTTTTGTGAAGTTTGAAATGGTTATTTTTTGTTAGGTAGGTACCGTTTAGAATCCAGATCAAAATTTTCCAATCATTAAAATCCAATGTCGTTCTCAAATAAAGACTGTAATTATTATAACAACTATTTCTTGGTGTTCACTTATTAAATGGTAAGTAAGGTTCATGGTAGCAATGGTTCATTTGACGACCTCACTTTTTTATGTTAATATTGTATCAACCCCTATGTTTATTATGAACGAAAGGATATGGATATTTAGTAAATGTTTTTTAGTACCTACCGAACTTATTCACTCAGTGCATCATGTGAAGTCACGGTCTGATTACCAGATAGTTCTATAACTACCTTATAGTAGCAC
Source organism: Saturnia japonica (assembly GCA_033032175.1). Lineage (NCBI taxonomy): Eukaryota > Metazoa > Arthropoda > Insecta > Lepidoptera > Saturniidae > Saturnia > Saturnia japonica. Next base: position 8,268,282 of record CM065324.1, on the reverse strand, counting down.
TTTACAAATATGACATTGTTTACATTAAATTAGAGTGACAAAATGAATAAAGAATGGTGTTCGTCTATCGTAAAAAGTTAGAAAAAAAGTGAATCTAAAAAGGTTACATATATTTTTTAGATATGTCATATAATAGTAAAGATCAAGAGACCTACGCTTGAAGTTTTTGATGATAATGTCTACTAGTTAGGTAGATCCAACTTCGAAAAGAGGTCAGTCTAACGAATCCAACTCGGTTGGGCAGCGTTTAGTAATCTCGGAGTTTCTCTGCGTGATCAAATCAATAATGAGAAGAACCAAAGTTATTAAGCTAGACTTAAGTGGCAGTGGGTGGGCCACGAAACTTGTAGAACGGATGGCCGATGGGGCCAAAGAGATCTCGAGGGATGGTCACGTCCAGGAAGTCCAGCAGTGGTAGTATTTCGGCTAAAGTGATGAAGATTTAATGTAGATTTTTGTGGTTTAAATTCAATGTGCCACCATTTTTATTTGGCATGGTCAATTATTATCCAGTCAATCAAGTGTGACTGTTTTCGAAGCTAATAAAAAAACTACTAACGGTATTCCTTACCGAGTTTTCAAAATATATATTATTTTTTTACCGGAATTGCATGCTTTCGATGTACAAGAGGAATTATAAATATTTACTCGTATAAAGAAGACAAAGAACATATTATTTTATTTAGTTACGTAAGCTATATGCTGTCATAATTGGCATAATTCATTATAAGAATAATGTTTAAATAATTATTTGGTAATCTGTTATGAATATTTTTACACATTTTGTTCGTTTTTCTGTTATAATTAGATATGTATATAGAAAAATATAATTCCACACATACACAGTTGAATGCGGAAGTAGTCGTTCTTCGAGGCGGGACTAAAATAGTCACGAGGTTTCGTATATTTTGTTTATTTCATTGAAAGCATCTTTCATCTCTTTGTTTAATGCTTGATAGACGAATTATTATTATATTACTTTCTGATAAATTGTGGACCAATAAAGGTTCTTAGTTTTGTATGTCCTATTTTTTTAAACTAGGGTTGCCAGTGACACACACACTACCATAAAATGACTTATACCTATATTTTGTGACAGTAGATACAAATATTTATTAATGCCAGTCCCATGGCCCATGACATGATACATGATTTTGCTTATACACAGTAAATTATTTATTTATTTAAACTTTATTGTACACCTTTAATTACAGACCATATCGAACATTAAAATTATGTGATTAGTTCAAAGAGCGGTTTTATTGCTAACAGCAATCGCTTCAACGCAACCTTTGGATGAATATGTTTTAGAGAGAAAATAAAGAGTAGTATGAGGTTTTCGCAAATACTAAACTTTTAAGAGTAGAATTTTGGTTCAGTAATTACCCATATCATTGTTTCATTTTTCGCCTCATAGTAAAGATTGGAAAAACAGTATTTTCGCATACTTTATTTCTATGCAACACTATATTTATCGTCAATAAAGTAGGATACTTTATTGAAAAGTATGGTTGACAACCCTAGTATAGGTAATCACAGTGAATGTTTAGTATGATACTACGTTTCGTGAAAGCGAAAGCACAGAAACAGATGCATGAGAAAATTAGGTACCTACCACGATAGACGTATTAAATACACCTTACCAACTGTCAATCATTTTTAAAATAACTATATCATAACTAAAAAAGGCTTTATAATCTCAAATATTTTGTATCTACATAAAACAGTGTTGCGAATCTAAATTATAGTGTCGAGTTATAATACATATAAATAATATAGTTTAATATAATAATCTGGTTAGTTTTCCAGTCGAGTGCGCGGCAATCAATGTTTGCAAGGACGTCCGTTAGTGTTCTTCCTATATTCTCGACATTGGGTACATATTTTAGTTTTAATATGTCGTCATTGTCGTTAATTGAATCTTATATTAATTACTAGCTGCGCTCGCGTGGACTACAGAACGTCGTCGATCTGGCACACACGAGAAACGGCTCCTGATTATTTTAGAGACAAAAATTCTCACAAAATACATATATGCTACTACGATTATGTAGTACATTAATTTGATATATAGCTTATGGTTTACTCAGCGTAAGCCATTGAAGCGCCCGAATTGATTCACCATTACCAGTTTTTTTACGCGGAGCCCTAATTATTTTTCTAAAATATAATTAGCCTAAGCTATTTCTTATAACATCAGCTATCTGTCAGTGAAAGTCCCATATAAATCGGTCCGACCGTTTCGGAGATTACCCGGAAAAACAGACAGCCAAAAATGTTAAAAATTGTTTTTTTTTTGCTATTGGTACCATATATTTTGATATGCATTTAGTAAAAAGCTGTTATTTAGACACTACAAAGAGACACTTCAATTTTATTAATTGTATAGGTAACATATGTAAAAATGCGATTTAGTTATATTAATTGGTGGATTACAGAGAAACGTTAACGCGTATTAAGCCATATAATTTATGTTGGTGTTAATAATTACATTTCACTATTTTTTGTTTGTTTGGTACAAATCATCACATAAACAGAACTATAGTATTTTAATAGAGATTCATATTCTCTATATGTATTTTATTTTAGGGAATTTCATTATATCAAATATATCGGTTCCGTTGTACACTAGAACTTTTAGGATCAAATCAGGCGAGTCGCTTATGAGATGCATTACTAGGTTAATGTGTATATAGAGCGCACAAAAAAATTCCGGAATTGGTCACTCACAAGTACATTAAAATATTTTAATAAATAGAACTCTTTGGCTTTAAAATGCAGTATGTTTCATCTGTTTGTCACTCGTTTTAAAATTTTAGCGCCTTTCTAAAAATTGTGTGTCTACGTTACTATGGATTTAACTCGTGAAAATTTCCGTAGTATGATTTACTACAATTTTAAGTGTAATAGATGCGTCAGCAGAGTATCGCTCGCCTTCAAACTACTTTTGGAAATGAAGCATCATGCAAGTCGACTGTTTATAGCTGGTTCGTTCCAACGCGGTCTTGTTAGTTTCATTAGGAATTTCGTGATGAACGTCCGTCTAACGCTGTGAACAACGAGAAAATCGATGCTTTACACCGTATGATCGAAACAGACGGGCATGTGACCTACCATGAGATTCGGGTATTCTTAAGCATAGGGATGGGTTAGATACAATCAATTTCTTAAAACTTCTTCCTTTTTTAAGAAATCAAGATTTATTTACGCGGCCTACGATTTTCCACACCAGTAGAGGCTGCTGAAGAGTATATAAAGCATGTTTCCAAAGTCATCACGGAGAAGTGGCATATTTTTTTTCAAAATTGATTTATTCGTAAGGAAAAGTGCATTTAAACTAAGGGAGAATATTTTGAGAAACAATAATTATAATGATTTTTAACTAGTCACAGTATTTTATTTTTAATGAATTCCAGATATTTTTATTGCACCCTACATAATTATGTTCATTAATATATTATTTTAATTGTACTTTATTTATTTAACTGAAATTTAATACTTTTTTATAGAGATACCTATATAATTATATATTCATACTTCACTTACTCTGGCCCCACACTTTGGCCCCAACGTTGGCGCTGGCTTGGCGAAATTCTTGAAGCTGTGAATATCTAATTTGTATAGAAAATTTAAAATGATCTAGTCTGCCTATTAAAAAAACTAACTCGGCTCCACACCGCCAACTTTGGGACCAAAGCGTCGCCACGTCAATAGCCGCCAACGTTGTGGCCAAGTTACCTTGCCAACAGTCAGATTGACCCGCCGCATCGCATGTTTCACATCAAAAACACGTAACGTAAATCAACCCTTAAATGGTATAAGTTAATCATGCATATAATAAGCCTGTGGAAACTTTAGCTTAAGTTGACTGAAGCTGAAGATGCCTCTATGTACATATTAGGTGTCAGATTCAAGCGTTGGATTTAATTATGATATTTAATGTTTAAATCGCTTTGGACCATAAATGAGTTCTCGGTTGCAGACTCGCAGAAAAACTTTCACGAATATACCAATTAATTCTGTATATTAAAATCAATAACTGAGAATTTGCGACGTTACAATACTCTCTCTGTATTTATGAAGTGCAATTTTATTTAATCTGTCCATAAATATCTCACAATTTTCGGGATATGTTTTAGGCTTATCCTAATTCTCAGTCATTTCAAAATAATATCCGTTAAAGTAATACAACATTATTGACTACGCTACTGATCAAGTTTTATATGTACTCGTAAATTTTGAGAACGAAGCTCTCTGTTGTTTACTTTGTATCAGACACGATAATGATAGTTGGAGATTTAGGACGATGAGGCTATTAAACATGTAAGTTTAAATTATAGTACTAAGGGTTTTTTCCTCATATGAAATTATGAGTAATCTAAAGTTATCTTATACGCTAGCAGAATTTTTGAAATCTGACAGGTAGTTCCTGAAATTTTGCGGTTTCAAAAACACAATAACTAGAGCTTTATAATATACTGCAGAAATTGTTTTGCTCTTTCCAATAGTCAGTATATCGACCACGCGCCACCTATCGCGTTCAGAGATAGTACAAAAACTTCTTAATGAAAAAACACTTATTTATATGTAAACTTAACTGCCTCATTATCCTAGTGGTCCGAAGCACGACTGCTATGATCGAGGTCCTGGGTTCGAATCTCAGGTCAATGAAAGTGTTATTGAGTTTTCCTATGAAATTATAAGTAGCAGCTCGAAGCAGGCTTTGGACTTTGGCTTTGGGACCTATAAATGGCAATAGGCACGCCCCATATTATATGGGATCTAAAACATACTCGGCAAACTGTGGGTGTACGTACACCTCTGCCTAACCCTTCGGGGATACGGTGATGGTATAGTATATATTATTATTTATAGAAAGTCTTGATAAGACGAACGGTGTGTTGCAAAAAAACAGAGGTATAAATAAATTGCAATGAATTGTAAATATGGTATTAATATTATAGAAGCTAGCCCTGGTGCCACTATTTTGTTTTAAATATTCTGACATGAAACCATCTTTTCTTTCAGTTAAGAAATAGTCATTGTTGTTAATTGTAAAGAGATAGTTTATAAGTTAAACAAATTTATAGTATAGTTTCAAAAATATAAGTACGTATGTAGTGCATATTGTTTAATTGTTATCCTTATAATTTTTAACTGGTTTATTTGTATTTTTTGTGTATAGGTGGCTGTTAGTATTTTCACTTGTTTTATAAAATCTGCGATCTGGAAATTACGGTAAGTTGCGTTTGCGGCATGCGTTGGAATCTTTTCAACTGAACACTAGACAGTTGACCACCGTCCGGCGCAATCACAGCACGCGTCCCCGCCACACGGATTATTTAGACTATACTATCATGTATAGACATTATTTGTATGCCCATGGGAACATTACCCGCGTTATTCGAAATTAAAAAAATATGGTGATGTGTTTATGTTGTGTTAAAGTCATTTAGGAGTATATAAAAGTATAATAAAAAAATAATTATTTTATTTAGTACCGTTTATTGACTTAAGTTATCAGCGTAATTGGATTGTGCATTGCGACAGCGATTAACGGACTGAATTATGGTAAGTTTTAGTAGTAGGCATAAGGTTTTTTTATGCAGTGTTTTTCATGTGATAAATTGGGAACTGGAAATAGGTAATTGAAAGTATTCCTAGATTAATGTACGCACATATGTTATTTTTACTTAACATTTATATGTTTGCGTAATATGTAAGCCTAATTAGTAGACTAAAATGCAAGAAAAATAAGAGTCATTTTTAACATGAACGAAGGAATAAAATTTTTGAAGCAATGATAGCTCAGTGATATTATGTACGGACATAGGGTCGATGGATGTGAACTCAAATTCCTGCAATGAGCCTGAACTTTCGGTGTAGGAAATCATCTTGATGAAACCATGACATGGTGGTACGGCATTTTCCAATACCTGCACCTCAAGTTGAAAATCTGTCGCCAAGCACCTGTAAGGTGATTTCCGACAATTGCACTTGAGAGCTAGTCCTCCCACTAGGCTTAGGGTACCATCTTGGGCCACATCGCCACTTAAAAATAGGTTTCATTGTCACCAAAAGCTACACATATTATAAAGAACAATTAAAAATTATAAAAAATTTTCTTTAAAGGACATTAATTTATTCATTAGCTTAATTGTATCTCATACTTTTTTAAACTAGGCTTATAAATTATACTTATTTTTTTAACATTATGGTAACGCAAATGCGTAAGTGTCGTAATTGAATTGTATACTTAGTTTGGCCTTTGATTTTGTTATATTTTTTAACCTTATTCTTTATTGTTGTGTAGTTTTGTATCAAGGTAACTAATATATTAACAACATATTTAATTTTTATTAAAAAGTACACCTTTAATGTTTATTAAATATTGTTTAGATATGTATAATAGTTATATAAAACTTAGTTTAATATGTTTAAACTATTTTTTCATTTCTTTTGTGAATATAAATTTTTATTCCGATTAGCTTGCAAATTTAAGTATTCCACATTATAACAAGTTATTTATATCTACGTCTTCTCACTGCTTTCCAAGTTCAATTTATATGGTTATTAAGTACATATTAATTTATTTGTTTCCAAGCGGTAGTAACTAAGCCACAATAGGGATATATTGTACCATTTGAATCTTCAGTAATTTTAAAACTGTATTGATTTCTAGTTCGTCAGGTTGTGTTATTTATTATTAGGGTTATGTGTCATAGCATTCACGTTGTCCTGAAATAGAAACAACATGCACACCATATGTTATAAAATAATTCGTAGGTATACATCAATTCACCAAAGTTTCATCGCAACCGGATAAATGGTTTAGGAACGCATAGAGTAAACAAACATATATTTTTGTATATTATATTGATAATTGATTATTATTTATCTTCAGTTCTGTAAGTTAGCTAAAACAAACTACTCCTCAATACTACTCAAGCGGAAGGGCTTTTACAGAAGTTTGGGTTCAAAAAGAGGTAATGCACAAAAGATTTCTTTCTACTTGGGGTAGCCCCTACCCTAAGGTAGAATACCACCACCCTTCAGAAGATCGCAGCCAGATAACTTTGTGTTTTGATTCTGCGGCGAGTAAGGTTTCTAGATCTCCTTGGGGCAGGGGGTTTCAAGGCCTGCAACTCGCTGGTGATTCTTATGGTTTTTACAAGTTCATAGGTTATGGTAGCCGTTAACCCTCAAACGGGCAATTTGCTTGATTGCCACCTTAGATGTATAAAGAAGAGCGTTCTTGATGTGTTTCAAGAGAAACCAACACATCGATGTTAAGTTCAATATAGTCCGCCTATAGTAAGCATTTACCGTAGCCTATGGATACTTGCAATACCAGAATCATGAAATGTGTGTTGCCGATCCTTAAAAAACTCGTTCATTCCTCTTTTGAAGGTCCCAACCCAGTGAACACACTATTTATGTTTGACATTATGAGATTTAAAATTTATGTAAACATGATACAAATGATGTGAATGTTATGTCAAATTAAAGTCACGTGTTCACTGGAAAAAACATTAAGTTTTAAAAATGGTTTTTAAAAAGTTACATTCAAACAACACCTACCTAATCCAAATTGAGTTAGTACAGTTCACTCAACAAATTCAAGAATATCACCGTTGAATAAAGTACTAGTAACTAGTGAAAAAATTGAATTTTTGTATATGCTTCTGGCTGTCAAATTTCAGTATTAGCAAGTCTAATATTGAGTTACCTTATGGCTTTTGCTATGGATTCTGTTGTGTCTATGCGTTTTGTGTAATATGTATTCTGGCAACATTAAATAATGTCAGTTCCTAGAGTGTTGAGTTTCCTTTGTGCTTTAATTTAATTAATATAATTGCATACATTACATTGGCGACGAGGATGGATTGAGTTGGTTGACGAGGTCGATATGACACCGATGCGCTGCTCGACATAAGTCTCGTCGTGGGTTTATACTTGATTTTTTTTTGTAAAAAAAAGAAGTACCTATAATCTGATTAGTTATTCTTTACATTTTATTTGAGTCTTCTGGTATAATAATATGATAAATATCTGATAAATGACCAGATGTAATAAATATTCTTTATTTATTATGTTTTAATTTAATATACCTAAATCAAGATATCTAGTATTATGCCTTTCTCTTTTTTGGAATTCAATGAATTAGTAAAATGTTAGAATTAATTATTTAGATGTTATTGCAACATAAATATTGAGCAAAGTGTTTATATAATCCTGTTAGAAGACGAGATTAGTTAAAAACATCGTAATATAAATGCATTACGTTGAGTTTTTACGTGTTTAATTGTTGTTTGGTACCTACAGTATTTTCTATTTGAAATACAATATTTCTTAATTTTTTAGGTCTCTAAAGTAAGTGTCGACCTAAACGTTATTTACCGCCAATACTGTACTACAGTAAAAGGGTATGGATGGTAATGGTCTCCTACAAGGATGTGATGGCGCAGAAACAGACCACAGAGAGAGAAAATCTTCTAAGCAGTCTTCTTGCATAATCGCACGGGCAGTAGGCATGGGCGCTTAATTCGCCTTCTTCCTACGTCCTAGCTGAATCAGAGCAGATGGGTTGAGGGGCTCATTTTTCCATTACACTGGATCAGCTGTCTAGGAGATAGTGTTTTTGTGAATTATATCCCTTGAGCCCAGGAGCCTAGGACCTTTCACTAATTTCCGAATGGGTTCCAAGTAGCTCTATTTTAAGACTAGCGGTGTGTCCCCGGCTCCGTATGCGTTTGTTACTACGCAGTAGTTATCTACATCCCATAATTTTATATTTATTCATATTGTTGACAATTCATCTATCGTATCAACTGCGGAATGAAACGTATTTCCCGTGTACACTTTTCATCAAAATCGGTTGAAAATTACCTATTAATGTATTCAACGACTTCAAATGTTACTATTTGGATGTTTGAATTATTGACGATTCTTATAGCCTCTTCATTATGCTATGATGTATGCTTCCCGTATACAAAATTTGATCAGAATCGGTTGAGAATTGTTGAAAATTACATTTGTTGAAATTATTTTTTTACAATTTCTTGAAGTAATGTTGGCATTTTTTTATATCCCATCAATTATGTAATTACTTAAACTTCCGGTATACCTACATAATATCATAAAAATTGTTTAAAAATAAATGAAATATTAAATATTAGGACAAAAAAAAAACAAATGCAATTCCTAAAAGTGTTTTTGAAAATTCTCATAATTGATAATTCACGGAATGACTTGTACTTCTCGTGTACAAAATTTAATTAAAATCGATCAAGAATTAGCAAAAAAAAATTTTTTTCAGTGATATTTTCTTTACGATTTCTAAAAGTAATATTAAAATTTCTTATATTCTATTAATTGACCAATGACATAAACATGTACAAAATTTCATAGGAATCGATCAAGCTGTTTTTGAGTGAAATCAGAACATATTAGCAAACAGATAGACAGACATAAATTTTATAGTGACATATTCGTGATCGGTATCGTTCATATAGTATGCCTATCGGGAAATTTGTACATAAAATTAACTGTATAGAGAGAACTACAGATTTATTCATATATGTATATGTAGATGACTATTTTTATACTGTCTTAGGAGGCATGTTGCTTAAAGGAATGCTGAATCTATAACATATTGCTCTTTATAAATTATTTCCTATAATTTAGAAATATTAATATAATCTACGTAAATCTACACTTTTTGTTATGATGAGGTAAAGCTTATTTATTTTTAAGGGGTAATCAATAGGGTCCGACTTTGAAAATTCTTAGACTGAAATAAAGCTACGTTTTCTCCGAGTATAGAATTTTATTATTTTAAATAAATATATTGTAATTAACGCCAACGAAATAGCGGGTAGTTGCTAGTAAATAGATATTTCGAAACAAGCACGGAAGATGTTGCGGCGTTCTAGCGGACGATTTCCTTATGTTATTTCCTTTAAAATAAAGTGTAGATTTAATATGCAAAACGATACTAAATCTAGCAAAATGTCGTAAATATTTTGTAACAGGTCAAATTCTTATAATTTGAATAGATTTTATTTTAATAACATAATTGTTTAAATTGTGTTAATTACGTTATCATCATTGGTCACTATTAGGAAATTAATTTTGGAATAGAGACAGCGGTTATATTTTACTCTCGAAACAGGCCAAATGAATTTTCAATATTAGTACACATATGGTCTTCAATAAATTGTGGTAACAAAAATATTATTTACATTTAATTTCTAAACTTTAATTATTGAACGCTTCTGAAGGTTTTTTAACGTAAGCTGTGAGTTTTCCGCCTTTTTCACATACACACGGTTTCCGTATAAACGGTATGAGGATGGTTCAGTAATGTATGTAGGTATATAAGCTTTTCCATGATACTGTGATAGGCTACAAATATTATCAATAATAGTTTCAAAAATCATTAAAAAACATTTATTTTAAATCGATTATGATGAAATTTTGTATACAAGAAGTTAATATCCTACAGACATGGCTATAAAATTTATGAATAACACTTTCACAAATCTAAATATGAGTAACAATAAAACTCTTTTTCTTTTCCTTGCCGTTGTACTGCTTAAGAGGACACAATATGTTTTCATCTTCTACTGTCCTCTATCAGCTGTGATCTCAGCAATCACACAATACACTCGTACATTCTTCGGACTTTTCGATCTTTCTCTAATTCTATTCTATGTCCACTTCATAATTTTATGTTCATGAGTACATACTGCAAAACGCTTGTGAAGCCGGCGATACATCTAGTATATTATATTACCACTAACTAAACCCGGCCACACTTCGCTTTCACTCAATCTAATAAATACCATTTTTCATTGATCTATATATACAAATAAATAAAACTGAAGTTACTGTTTTGCCTACTTTTATTTTATTGATTACTGAGAATTAAGGTTCCGCGCGAATGAAAAAGCTGGTCACGGTGAATCAATTCGGATGCTTAAATGCCTTATACTGATTAAACTATAAGAGATATATCAAATTAATGTAGTACATAATCATAGATACTAAAAAGACCTTCAAAAAAAGTCAGTAAGAGCATATTATATCTATCTTTTTTTTTCTTTTTTTTTTAGAACTGACTACACTGTTAGCCTTAGGGGCCCTAAAGCCGCTGCGGCTTTTACAGCTTCACCGGACTTGGGGGCGAGCGCAGAGGGCACTCAGCCGCGAAAGTTTTGTGGACGACTCGCACGAGGGTGCCAAAGTGGCCGGACCTCGGCTCGGGCGGTCGTCGCGTTCGCAAATAGGTCGCGATCTATTCGAATCCCTACACCTACGATTCGAGCTAACTAAATATACACATAGGCACGTTCCCTTCCTCCTGGGAGGAAGGAAGGAACCGTGCGTATGTGTATTCAATAATCGGAATGTTTCTACACTAACTAGCGCTAACTAACTAGCGTAAAAAAAGAAAAAAAAAGGTCCCTCACAGAACCTATGTACCTGTGTGGTGTGCACGTGTGTATGTTCATACGTGTGTAGTGTTGTATGTAGGTAGCTAAGTGATGCACGTACAGTGTCACTTGTATCGCGCGGGCGGTTGCCTGACCCAAGGGTTTCACACCGAGGAACGGACCTAGGCTTGGGTTACCGCTAGAGAGGGTGGACGTGACGGGTGTGCTGGAGCGAATATATATATATATCTATCTTCTAAGGATCACCCATAATAGGCATTTTTATAGGCGAGGGGGGGGGGGGGGGAGTAATGATCGCGCGTGTGCCCGGTTGACGGTGTTTTGTAGTCCATCAGAGCGCAGCTGCGGGCATAGTTATTTTACAAATATGGAGGATTTCCAAACAAACTTTCAACCCCTTTTTCACTAGCTTAGGAGTTGAATTTCTAAAAATCCATCCTTAGTGCTAATCCTACAGTGTAAAAGGAAACCACATGCAAATTTTGACGGTCCTAGTCGCAGTTGTTTGAGGATACGTCAGTCATTTTTTAATGTATATTACTATACTTTATTTTATAATATATAAAAAAAAAGCGAAAGAGTTTTATTGTTTGTTTGTTTAAACTCGCTAATCTCTGGAACAACCAGCCGGGTTCGAAAAATTTTTTTTATGTGTGATAGCTAGATTCACGTAGAATAGTATAAAAGGCTATCTAACTTTAGGTTACAACTCTCAGCTAGCCTTAAAGTTACTTTATCATAAAGTCAACTTTATAAGTTAAAATTTGCCAGCATGGTATTTGGACTCGTAGATTAGGAGATAATGGAAAATTAAAAAAAAATGTACTTGCGGGAAGTGAGAACAATAATTACACTTATTTTACACTTTACTAAGCACTATAATAAGTCGAGTTGATAAGATAAAAGACTTAGGTGTTATATTTGCTTTGAAATTACTTATTAATCATCATGCATCGAAAGCTCTTGGATTGGTTATGAATTTATCATATGAATTTAAATGTATTAAAACTTTAAAGATTCTATATTGTTTTCTTGTCCGTAGTAACCTTGAATACGCCTCTCAAGTATGAAAGCCGATACAATATTCATGATAATCGTATAGAACGAACCCAAAAGAAGTTTCTTAGATTCATGCAGTAGAAAAAGAAACGTTACCATTCTAACTATTTCCTTAGTTGTAAATACAATTACATTCTTCCTCTCCATGAACGTAGACGAACAGCAGATATCATATATATCTTTTAAAAATTACTAATGATAATATAGTAGACTTCGTTGCTAGGTAATATTAACCTGCGAGTACCTACTGTGTCTGCAAGATACAAGTTCCGTTTACACGCTCCGTTAGTGAAATCATCTTAATATAAAGAACTCTTTTTTAGTCAAATTAATAACATTTCCTTAACCGAAGACATTGATCTCTTTCAAACCAGTTTTCTCAATTTTGATGAAACTCTATCCAGTCTATTTCTTGGCTAATTTTACCAACCAACCATATATATAACTACCTATATTACTGTATATCTGTGTGATCTCATAAATGAACTTTTGTTTGTTATTTCTTTATATATGTATTTTGTTACTTCTAAGATCATTCTGTATCGCTAAATGAAATAAATCAATAGGCACAACACGGGTGCGTTGACGGCGCGGCGCGGTGTCTGTCGGATTAAATTAACATGTGTGAAACCATGGGGCACAGCTAGTAGATCATACACGTGAGTGCGTAACGATAAAAATAAACGACAAATCTTTGTTTTAGCATTGCTTAAACAAGTATCGTTCGTCTGTGAATAGCGCCCCGGTTTGTAACAGCAGCAGGCACACTTTCTTGTAAGGCTTGCCTAACAACGCCATTATTCAGATAATGAACAACTCTCACTACTAAATTAAAATAATAAGCTCAATTATTATTCGTATTTTGCACTACAACTTTGAAATTTACGGAGAATACGGTTCAGTTATCACTTAACAATTTTGTGTTATTTATTTAAATTATTTTCTTTGCAGATTCATGTATTTATAATACAATAAGTTAGTTTTACATAACAACTGTTTATTAATGGGCTACAACGTTAAGCTGTTTTACATCTATTACATACTAGCTGTGCCCGCGGCTACGCTCGTGTGAACGACAGAAGAACACGTAATGCTTGTAAAAATCGTAGTCTTTTAAAACTTTCATAATATTTTATTGAATGAATATATCGTGACTTTTTTTGGTAAAGACCAAGTATCTAAGGAGTAAAATAAAAGCAAATTGATCAAAATCTATCTAGTAGTTTTTTGCATGGTGCGTTACAACGGCAAACTACAATCATTTTATTTACATAGGTTATATTTTTGTTAATTCATTTTGGTCACATGGTCTACACTTGTGTAAGTGTTTTTTTAGAATTTAGAAGGGAAATTGGGGTTAATTTAATAATATTTTACGTTGGGCGCCAAATTGTCATGGTATTTAGTAGGTATTACTTCAGATAGATTTAAATTAAAGTGTATTTCCAGGATATCTCACATAAAAGTTTATAAAATTATGTACAGGCTTACTATACCGTAAATTAATCGGCTAATACACTACAAAATCCTTAATATTCTTCCTTCACTTGACCACAATATACTGTTCAAAACAAGAAGAACTCCAATAACAGACAGCTCCGTGTTGAGACCACGAACCAGGACCATACCACCGTTAGTAACATAGAAATAGGTACATGTATAATATATATTTTTGTTTTTACCTTATTTTATAGTTTCTATGTGGAGAGAAAGATATATGTACATAGGTTTGTCTACAAGTCGAATGCTTCGGTATCACTGAGATAGCATGACATGTTGATGGTTGAAAAAGCAGGATACAGAAAAATGTTGATCTTAATTAAAATATCTGAGCTCTTCCCGAGTCGCGGCGTACGAAGTTTCATTTCTAAAAGTTATATGACATAACAAAAAAGAACGCCAACTTCTATGATTTTGAGAATTTCTCTGATGTATTTTCGAAGTCGATGATTCAATGCCAAAGTAATTAAACTGGATTCCACCTTTCCAACGAAAAAATAAATTGAGAGCCTCCTCCTTTTTTGAAGTCAGTTAAAAAGAGATCGACCACGTAAGATTTTTTATTATTAAATAGTATAGTTATACGTATGCGAATTACGTAACAACAAATTAGTGGAATAAATACATTGTAAATATTAATTTCTAAGCTTAGCTTAAAATATTTATTTTAATTTTGCCTTTTTACGGTATTGAATAATTCATAATCATGTATAAAACATTTGGAAGTAGCCTCCGTTGATTTTATTACATAGTTGATTACATAATTATTGAGAAATCGTTATAACAATATAAATAATTTTAATTAGTATTCATGTTTTTATTTCTGATTGAAATTTTAATAATAATGACAAGGATATGTTAAATTTTAAACAAATAAAATTTTGATAAACTTGTTTAACTTTAATTGATATTAACTATTACAAAATTCACTCTGAAACGTAAATTTAACGTTTTCTTCTTATTCATCTTTTTATTTAATTGCAACTGTGTCCAATTCTGCCAACATCACGTGAATAGAATTTTATGTAACTATTCTTTTAATTAGCTCAATTATGATGGCGATTCATTAATCCCTTGTTAAAAATATCCAGAGAGTATTTGTGGTAATTTAAAATGCATGTTCCTAGTTATATTTATAATCCACTTTACTTGTGCATAATAACCTAACTACATCACGTAAAATATCTTCAAAATTACTTAATATAGGGCCAAATAACATAAATTTATTAATAAAAATAAAAGTCACCACATGACAGATCACCATCCTGCTTTTTTTTCGATCGGACTATACTGTTAGTCATAAGGGTCCTGAAACCTCAGACGGCTTTTAAAGTTTCACGGGGCTTGACCTCAAGAATCTGTCCATTTTTATTTAAAATTTACTGTCATAGTTCTGTTATTGTTTTAACTTGAAAACTATTGTATTCTATACGTAATACGTGAAGAGAAAACTTCGGCTGTGCTCACAGAGGGCTGTTTAATTATAATTAGGCATGGCTAAAATTTTTATGGAGGATGAGTCACAAAGCTAAAATTTATGTATAATATGTGTTACTAATACAATAAATTAAATGATACTCCTGTTCTTACCTTGATAAGTGTCATTAGACTTAGAACCCCAAAAACATTGTCATTTTCATTATGAGAAAAGTAACAGTAACAATATTCATTGTTTATGTTCATACTACAAATGTCAAACAGATAATAAATACAGTATATGATCAATACTATACTATAATATATCATATACTATATTTATTATCTGTTTGACATTTTCAGTTATTATATAGTATAATGTCATACAAAGTGAAACAGAAATAATTACTGTTTATGATTTTATAATATAATTAATGATATATTCAAGATAGTTGCGCATGACATTATATAAAATTTTAAAGGGTGTACTAATTAGGAATTTAGTCAATAAACACATTTAGCTCGATTACCAACAAAGTTAACTGTAGTCTAGCCTTTGAAATAACTATCCCACCTCACAGTACACTCTTTAAAAATACTCATATCAATTACTTTTATATTCGTTGGCGTTCAATTGTAACGTGAAATTCAACACGCATTTAATATTCATTTTTACATTAGCCGTTGGTAAAAGCGACTCTCGTTGCTTCAGACATATTCGGTTTGATACTTATGAACTTGACTCGACATACTTTCAGAGTGACTCGTGTTTTTATCAAATACAACGTATATGATGGATGATATTTGTCATAAGTCACTAGTCATTCGGATAATACTATGGTAATCCAGCCATTAATTGATTTAAGAAACGTATGAAAGATTTTCTTTTCAGCATGAGTGTGATTTTTTCTTTGAATAATAAATCTAATAATTGTCTTATGTTATTTTAGTTATAAAATCTTCATCCTTAGCTACAAGTTAAATTAACAAAATATCATACAAATCTATGATACTGCAATTGTACTAACCGATGTTACGTAAACAAGTTGTATATTTTAGTAATTTTTATTTTTCTAAAATTTAAATGAATGTAAATGGCATTTTATATGATGACCTATATTAAACTAACATATTAAGTAGTTACATATTTTACGTAATATCATTTGACTCGCGTTAGTTGTAGATATGTAAGTAATATGTTTCTTAATCATTGCGTTGTAATTACAGCAAGTCAGCGGCATGTTTCGTAGATTTTAATTATTGTATATTATCAACATATTACTGCAATATGTAAAACATTTTTATTAAGTAATTATAAACATGCGCTAAGCCGTACCGTAGATTATATGATTTTTTGAATCCCTCCCGGTTTGAAGCGAGAAATGGCCATTATAATGTAGCTAGAAAACCTTCAGGCCTAAATCATTTTGTTAATATAAAAGTAATTTTAAATTAGACGTCAAAATTTATCAAAGTGTCTACTCGTAATTAAAACTACTCATTTTACAGAAAGTTCCTTGTATGTTACCCTTTTATTTTTGCAATCGTTATTTATCTTAAAACCCAAAAATATTGGACCATGACTGCAAGCAAACTTAAGTTAAATTGTATTCTTTATAGATGCTAACACTCTGATTTGAACTTTAATATTGTTTGCTTAGTCTAGTCGGTAGAACTTGCTATTTTCTATAATGATGATACTTAAGATGCCGTATTGTGTATTAGCTACATGTATGTATATAATACAGAGTAAGAAGAACTACGTATACATAGTTACGATGTCCGGCTTTTTAACGATACGGGTACGTATAAATGTTAACATTTATTTACCACATTCAGCGATTTCTGCGCCGGTTCCACGCTTCATGTCAAGGATTATCTGTGATTATTGTTCTGTTTCTTTATGTTTCAAGTTCGTAGTGACGAAGCGGAAGTTTATTGTTCTCGCTTATTTTAACGTCAGCGAAAGTTTAGGTTAGAGGTTACGTTATGATAGTAATTTCTTTGCAGTTTGTTTTTTGTATTCCTAAAACCCTCAGAATAGTAGTCCAATAGTTAAACATTGAAGCATATTATCAGCAATTGTATAATTCCCATCTAATCTGTTTTACATCCACTAAATTACATGCACACTAACAATGCATTAGATCTGTTACTTGTGTTGTATGTGTAAGAAAGCCATTCCAATAACATTGTGATTTTATTTTCACTATGGGTATAAAACAATTAATAAAATTGTATCTACTAAAGTACATTACATCTGTTATTTATGTTGTACGATAAAAGTAGTTAGTCCAATATTGTGATTTTATTTTCACTATGGATGTTATACAATTAATACAAGACAATTTTTAACAAAAAAAAAGAAGATAATTGAATGATTTTGAAGCGTTCCATTCGAAGTTGAAGGTTCAATGCCAATGAAATTAAAAAGGGACCACCCTTGAGGTATCCCCTATCAAACAAAAAAAAAAACACATCGTAATCAGTTTATAAACAAAAAAGTTATGGCTGGCTGGCCATGAATTAAAAAATATAAAAATATATGTACATTCGAATTGAGTAACCTGCGACTTTTTTTTAAGTCTGTTAAAATTATATCTACTAAACTACAATTCATTCCATCTGTTATTTATGTTGTATGATTAAAAAAGGTATTTCAAGTTGTTTAATCATATAAGATAGTGTTTTTATTTTGACTATGGGTGTTAAACTATTAATAAAAATATTACTATTGTACTATTCACTTAACGAAACTACATTTGTAGATAGTGATTTTCTAACTATACTACTGGGCAACTTTCTAGCAAGAAATGTATACTTTCCAGACTTATCGTAACGGTCCACAGACAGTTATATACATTGAGATTACGTGTGTAATATGAATATATTATTCTATAATAACTCTTTACTATACATTTCGAGGTCTATGTATAAAAATAATATATTAAGAATATTATAAATCTTATGAATGAAGCGACAAACCTTTTGCATTATTTGTGGCTACTGATTCTACATTGTATGTACTTACTCGTAAATGTATGTAGAAAAACGATAAATTTCATTCATAAATTTAAAAAATATAGTAATCTTGATCATTTTTAATAGTAATTATTGTCTAAATTCTACATTCAAAATTTGCTGATATGCCAATTTTTCTTCAAATATTTTTGCAGGCTTAAAATAATCCTTTAGTGCCTGCAAAGAAAAAGCAAAGAACATACACTACATTTTTTTAAAGATGATTATTAAAATCTTAGACGATTAGAAATATATTTTGTACATTTTTCTATGTCAGCCAATATTTTACTGATTTCTTTATATGTATTATATTAAGAATACTTATTGTATTACATGTACATCAAAATTATTAATCAAAACTTCCATAAACTGCATTATTATTTAAATTTAAATCTCACGCCCATTGACTATTTTAGGATTACGTCACTTAGTTTATTTTAATCGTTATGTAAAATAATTTTCGAGCTGAATAATTATCAATTTTTATACAGTTTATTAATATGAAATGTAAGTTTCATATTCAATAATTGTTGATTACTTTGCAGTAGGTCGTAAAAATTATATTATACTTTTATAGTAACATATCCGTATTACTAATATAATACTCTATAATATCGATTCGTTGTAGAAGGCCGAGAGTTGTGTCGAAAGTTGGACATCTTTTGTGTTAATGTTACGACAAGCCACCCACCTTGATCTTTGGGTATTAAATGGCTAACTAATGCGAAAATGGAATAAAAGTTACTAAAAACTATTTTATTTTATACTAACAAGAAAACACCAATAATAGAAACAATAGTAAGAATAATACAAATAGGTGGCTAGTTACAAATTTTCATAATTATCAATAGTTAATTTAAATATAAAAAAAAGAGAGTCGGCTAAAAAGAGAAATTAATAAATTCAAAAACTAATTACAGAAAAAACTCTCTGCATAAACTGTATCTTACAGAAGACACAGTTGTTCTATATAAGTCAGTACTAATATCTAGAGAATTACATTGTTTACACGCTCGGATTAAGAATTAATTCAGTCTTTGTTGTCCTTACAATTATTGGTATATCTACATATAAAAGTTTAGGTTTTCTTAAAACATTCGCCTCCGTTCATACGTCATGCCGGAATACTTTTTATTATTGAACCCATTGTGGGTTAAATGTATGTGGTATGTAGTGGTACCGGTATATGGTACATATACCGGTATTATATGCTCGTAATATAGAACTCATTTAATATATTTCTTATATAGTTAGGTGGTGTTAGGTGTATTAAGGTAAGTTCTATGGCAAGTAAGGCTAAATACAGTATCAATGGATTGAGGCATTCATATGTTCAAGGTGTAGTACGCAAAAAAAAAAAACAATTTTAATATGAACCCACCACGTAAGCACACTGTTAGGAGGTACATATAACTAAATTTTCGTTAAGAGATTCGAACAGCCTACAATTTCATTGGTTCTATTACTTAAATAAGTTAAATGGACTATTTTACGTCGTTAATAGTATAGCAGAAAGTGAAAATATTTAAATCGCTCTACGATTATAATATGATGATTTGAATGAACGTAACGCATTTGTTATCGGTTGTTTGTATACATTTATGGCCTGTTACGTCATAAGAGTTGTGCGTGAGATGTACTCATTTTCGAAAAGCCTTCATTGTTTAAACATGCGTGAATGATGAATATTACACAATAACGGCTTCCATAATAAAAGAAAGTGTACAGGTCTATAGGTTAATCTGCTGCTTTTAGTTTTGGTAGCTGGGTTAATTAGTAGAGTCACCTTCCCATACCACAGATTAGATAAACATAGATAATGTAGAAAAAATTTGGAATGTTTTAATTTTTACCCGAGTACCCGACTGCGAATTTTTCGAGCGTATTTATGTATGTATTGTATGAATGGTATGTATATCTATGTCTTTGGCACACTCTTTAAAGCTAAACAGATTGATTGATTTTAGCATACGAGGATAATATAGAAGTGAACTTCTACGAATCAAATAAAAAGAAAAAATAGAAAAATATTGTTTTTGGCAAGTGTTTTTGTTGCAGTTGGCTTTTGTGTTTCCTTTCTATTAATCGTTTATTATTATTCATATATGATAAGAAAAGTCATAATAAATACAATAGTTGAGGTAAAACAAAGTATTGAATTTCCAACTAGTTGTTCCGGCAGATGTTCTGCCCTTTCCGGTTAGTTAAAGGCTCGACAACAGTGCCACCTATCGGGTTCATATTTGGTACAAAACCAATAGTTATTGTGTCCTGGGGGGGATGGTTTCACGGCTGACATATGTACACGTGCTGTATTGGGGGGGGGGAGTGGCGCTTTTTCAGGCACTGGTTAATAAGTGCCTGGAATTGGGCCATTTCCCTCATCCCTGGAAGACTGCAACGGTGTGCATTCTCCGGAAGCCAGCTAGGGAGGATTACACATCGCCAAAATCCTACCGTCTTATTGGCCTCTTGCCGGTGTTGGGCAAGTTTCTGGAAAAGCTCTTGGTTCGACGTTTACGCTGGCACTTGTTACCCAAACTCAGCGTGCGGCAGTATGGGTTCATGCCACAACGCAGCACGGAAGATGCTCTCTATGATCTGGTGGCGTGCGTACGATCGAAGGTAGAGGGGAAGGAGATCATCGTCTTGGTGTCACTGGACATAGAGGGCGCGTTCGATAACGCGTGGTGGCCAGCGCTGAAGTCCCAGCTCGTGGCCAAAGGGTGTCCTAGAAATTTTTTTACAGCGTGGTTCTGTCGTATCTCGAGGTTCGACGTATAGAGCTAAGTAAGCCGGTTGTCAGGTGAGTCGGGAGTCTTCGAAGGGTTGCGTTCAGGGATCTATCGCTGGGCCAACCTTTTGGAACTTGACACTCGATTCCCTGTTGGTGAAGCTTGAGGTCGCGGGGGTGTACTGTCAGGCCTTTGCAGACGATGTCGTCCTGGTTTTCTCTGGGAGTGAGGTCGGGCCCATGCAGGAATTTGCGTGCCGGACCCTGCAGACCGTGATGGACTGGGGCGTCGAAAATAAGCTCTCCTTTGCTCCGCATAAGACCAAAGCGATGGTGCTTACAAGGAAGCTTAAGTTCAACGCCCCGGTCCTGTTCATGGGAGGAGTCCGGTTACCTTTGGAGAAGGAGTTCCGCCTGCTGGGCCTGATTTTGGGTAATAAGCTCACTTTCGAAGCACACGCCGCTGTTGCCTGTAAGTAGGCCGCTGACATCTATAAACAGCTGGCGTGTGCAGCGAGGGTGAGCTGGGGCCTGAACTCAGAGATTATTAGGACGATTTATAGCGCTGTAGTAGAACCGATAGTTCTGTATGCCGCTAATGTGTGGGGCCCGTCTGCAGGGAAGATCTCGATTAGGAATAGACTAAACTCCCTGCAGAGGGGTTTCGCAATTAAGATCTGTAGGGCTTATCGTACGGTTTCTTTAACATCAGCATTGGTTCTGGCAGACTTGCTTCCGCTTGACCTCCGCGCCCAAGAGCTATACAGGCTGTACTGTGCAAAGAAAGGAGTAGGGCTGGACGAGATCGTGGTCGACAGTGTGTTGGAGCGGCCGGTAAAATTCGCCGACTATCCGCACCCAGTGCATTGTGTTGGCGAAGCGTACGAGAGCTTGGAAGTCCTTCCTGAGTCCGGCGGCTCCGGGATCTTCACCGACGGCAGTAAGATCGACGGTGGAGTGGGAGCTGCTGTGACTTGGTTCAAAGAAAGACGTGAAACCAGGTTCTCCACGTTTCGCCTAGAGCCCTTCTGCTCCGTCTTTCGGGCCGAGCTTTATGCGTTGTATAGGGTGGTACAGATGGTGCATAAGGCTGGTGACGGGGAGGTCAGTATTTTCAGTGACTCTAAGTCGTCGCTGGAGATGCTGGCCAATCCAGTCCCGCCTCACCGTCTGGCTCTTGCAACGCAGATAGTGATTCGAGCTATTAGAGCGGAGGGGCGTGCGGTGCACTTGTACTGGGTGCGTGCTCACGTTGGTACGGTTGGAAACGAACGTGCCGACGTGTTGGCGAAGAGGGCCGCCCACAAGAAGACCGTGGCCGACTATGATCGGTATCCGGTGTCATACGCGAAGAATGTCATACGAGAGGAGACTGTCCTTAAGTGGCAGGCGCGCTACGAGTTCTATAACACGGGCGGGGTGACGCGGGCCTTCTTCCCGAAGGTGGCAGATGCTCACCGGGTGTTGAGGAAGACCAATCTGTTACCCGCCCATGTCCAAGCTTTCACAGGCCATGGAGGATTTGCGGCGTACCTGTACCGCTTCAAAATCAAGGGCAGTCTCGCGTGTGAATGCGAACCGGATATTGCCGAAACAATCTACCACCTGATTATAGATTGTCCAAGATTCGGCTCGTCCAGATTCGACCTCGAGTCCAGGTTTGGCCATAAGATCGGTAGGGTCACATTGCACACTTTGGTGGCGGACGACCAGATAAGGAGGCACTTCTTAGAATTTATTGAAAAGATAGTTAAAGTCGCCAACAGGAGAAATAAATATAACCAGATTTATTCTTCTTTGCTTAGTTTAATTTGCCGATTTTTTATTTTCATGTATTCTGTGTATGTCGTGTTATGATATGTGTAGAAATTGTGTCTGTTGATGGAGATCTTATTATTATTACTACTATTTACATTATACCATTTATAAATTTTACTTTACAAATTTGGGTTAAGTTATTATTGTTGTACAAAATTTAATTTATTTAAATTTATATTTTACATTATTGTATTATTGGAATTATTGTAAGACTTTTGTAACTAGTTATAAGAAATTATTATATAGCACCATCGTTCTCTGATTTGTGTTTTATTTTTATTTTTATTTGGCTTTTATATCCCACCAATAAAAGAATGTGAATATAGATAATTTTAATTTATTATTACATAATTTCTTAATAATTGCTAAAGTGCCACTTATCGGGGCCTAACATAGTTATGAATCACCAAACAAAATATAATATATGAATATGAGCTCAATCAATCAAGTCGTTCAAAAGTTATACGATTGTAGGTGTTTGTATATGTGCATAGGTATTGTTTCAACACGATCACTGTTCTGTTGTTCTCAACAGACAGAGGAATACAAAATAAAAGATAAACTTTAAATCTAATGTAGAAAGATACAAAATTATAGAAACAAAAATAACATGTAATCTACTATCAGGTTTTTAGAAAATATTACACAACTGACGATATTTAGTCGTTTAACTTGTTCTTTTAATATTATTTCTAACTCCTTTATCTTCGCTGATAGTTTATATATAAGTAAAATATTACAAGTACATAGTTTCTCTTTCTGATTAGCTGTTCTTCGCGTCCCACTTTTCACACTTCTCTGTATTAAAACCAAATCAGTGAATGCAGGTGTCGGTTACTAAGCGAAGCGTAACTCGCCTAATTATTTCCTTATTCGCACGCAATTACGATGCGATACAGTAGTCGTTGGACGAGCTGTTTTCTTAATTTAAGCGTTATAATTACGTTATGTAGTGAGTTATTATAAATACTGTCAAACAAAGTCAATTATATATCGGGTATGTTCAGTAATATAAAATGTTTCATTCGATAAATAAAAACCTTCAATTTATATTTACACTTTTGTCTCTTACTCTTCAAATAATTGAAATTAGAACGTAAAATATACGGTAGCATAACACCAGAAAAAATTATCGCGGGAACATTATTTTCCAGTTTGAAATTAGCGTTTGTCAATTTACTCTGTAGGATTAAAAAAATCACTATACTTTGTTATCAATTACTTACAAATATAAAGTGGATATTAACGTATTTCGTAAAATAAGCAACCATTGCATATTGTAGATACCTAATGTGCGGGAGCTGGTCATTATCTATTGAGTTTACGTCACTTTATCTATTAATAATAATTGAAATTACGAGACACACATCAAAGATAAATGCGCCGTTTGATTGATGTGAGAAGGCTCTAAAAGAGCGTCGCTCAACGCCTTCCAAGCTATTGAGAAATAAACCGATTATGTGTTTACAAAACGGTTACTTTTCGAATCTATATTAATAAATGTGTAGTTCTGTATATACATGTAATTTTATTTCCAAATTTCCCGATAGATTTACTATATAAAGGACACTGATCACGAATATGCTATTAAAATTTTTTGTTTGTCAGTTTGTATGTCCAGATTTAACTCAAAAACGGCATGTCTGATATTGATAAAATTTTGTATATAGGAATTCTTATGTCATTGGTCAATTGGTAAAGTATAAGAATTTTCAATATTACTTTTAGGAATCGTAAAAAATAATTTCCAAAATTTTTAAATTTCTTTAATTCTTAACCGATTTTGATGAAATTTTGTATCCGAGAAGTAGGTATAAGTCATTCCATTATTGATGGGCTATTATTATTTTCGAAAATATTTTTATTATGGTAAAAAAAGAACAACATAAAAGTTAATTTTATTAATTCATAACCACTTTTGACAAAATTTCATAGACGGAATGGGATTCATACGTGATTTCATAATTGATAGATTAAAAGAATCGTCAATAACAATTTCAGATATATGTAAAATAAAATAATTTTCATAAATTTTGTACACGGAAAGTACATATCATTCCTCAATTGATAGGTTATATGAATCTTATTATATTAAGTGAGCAATTCTTGTGTAAATGTAATTGGTTTCTCGGAAACGGCTTCAACGATTTCGATTAAACTTTGCATTTAGATAATGTTTTACATTCCAAGTTTACATAGATAGGTGTTTTTATTTTTTTGTTTATAAGACACTGAGCACGGCTTGATCGCCCAGATATTTGCCATTAATATAAGTAAATATTGAATTACGGGATGAAAATATTTACTGTGTAACAAACGCGTGCGGAGCCGTAGGCACACCACTAGTTTATAATAAATCATACTTGTTAGTACTCCTGGTTTGGACTTATGCGTAGTAAAATAATAGCGGTAAGGTAATGTGACGCACAGTATAATTTAAAAAAACAGCGACCACCGCAAGGTCTGTTTTCTGCCGCTGGTCATCGCTGTCTTGACAGATTTAGAAACCTTTCAGCAGATGGATATACACTGATCCCGGAACGTAACACGCCCAATCTTACATTATGGTGTGTTACACCAGGTATTTGTTGGTTGCGGTCTAGCCGGACGCAATGGTCGTTTCATCTGTGAGCTCTTTTATGGAGAAGATTTTTAGGCTCAGCTTTAGATTAGATACATACCGTCGAGTTGAAACTCAAAATTATAATAAAGCTAATTATAAAATTTCACACTGCGTAAATAAATAGTTTTTGAGTAATTTTTTTTTAATCACAAGTTTTGTAAACTGACCATACAAATTTCAGTTCTATTTGTTGGCATAAAGCTCACTTTTGAATGACAGGTTTTCGAAGATCGTAATTATTTTTCCGCATTTTTTTTGTAGTTGAATGATTATTATTGTTTTGGTTACATCAAATATGACCTACTTTAACGTTTTGTGCTTTGTGTGAGATATTTTCATTTTTCCATTGTGGTGGTAAAACTGGTTAGGTTATTAGATTCAAACAGTGATCTTCTTGCATGACCATAAATAAATAAATAATTATTTCTTTGTAGATCACCATAGAAAATTCATATACAAGTCTAATGCCCGTTTTCACCAACGTCCCCTAATTTTAAGGAACACTTAAAGTACATTTAAGTGACCTCTTAGGGAGATTTCGTTTTCAACAACGTCTAAGGGATACCTAAGACCTTAAGGGTTACCTAAATTTTAAGGAACAGAAATTCGACTCCTTAGCGCTAAGTGACGTTTATTTTACAAACAATTCTGGTTATTTTTGTTTTAAGCGTATTAAACTTTAGGTTCAATTTTAGTTCTTGGAAGCTTTAGAAGAAGAAAAAAAACTGGGAAATTAATAGAAGTCACGCATTTACTGACAAAAGCCCGGCTATTTTTTTTAATATGACAACAAAGATTTTTTGCTAGATATAGATTATCAAAATGCAGTGTTTAAAAATATTTACCTCTTTTTGAACTATTTTATCATATAAGGTTTTGTTTATTATTTTTGACAGGGTAAAACCGTTTTACCTATAAAATAGCTCTTTAAGTACATAGAGATATTTTGTCACAGTGGTAGATATGGGTTGTATCAATGTAGTAGCCACTTGCAGCAAGTATTTTATAACATATTTTTAGTGGACTATTATTCAAACAATATTCAGATGCCATTTCCAGCTCTCAATAACTCGCCCACGCGCCACTTATCGCTTTTTTCAGAAATAATTAAGTATTACGCATATCCATCATGAGTTATGGTCTTGAGTTAAAAAAAATCAAATAGAAAAGATTAATTTCAGTTTATTTATTTTAATAGTTAATTTATATTGATATAAACTTGAATTAATTTATTATTTTTTTCCTAAAAATCTTATTTAAATTAATTAATACCATTTAAAAAAACCACATCGCTCCGGCTGTTCGCAAGTGCTCCGCTTACCAAGGAATAGGCATTTCATTTTTGTTTATTTAAATAATAATAACATATTTTAATCACTTAAGAATGATAACTAATTCATAAAACTTTTTATTGCTAAATTATGGGTGTATCACCCATTGGCTTGAAAAAAAAAACACTGACAATTACACTGGCTTGACATAAAAAGTGACACTTAACTAAGTGTTTCCTTAGTAAGTAACTCTTAGCTTGGTGAAAACGAAATAAGTTAGGTAGCCGATTTAGGAAACACTTTAGCTTAAGGATCCCATATTTAGGGGTATGTTAAGGGTACGTTGGTGAAAACGGGAATTAGACAAACATAAACTCAAAATAAATAAATAAATCTCATAAGTTGTTTCCGCACTTTATCGTTCACATGCGGATGTACCTCTTATCCTCATCTACCTTTCGCACCTTTTCACATCCTAAAATTCAGCGGTATGTAATCTAAAGTAGAACCGATTTTTGAGCTATCTCCGAACGCTATGGTCAAATTATAACTATTTACTGAAAAGTGATGAGTTGGAGTGACTGAGTGAGTGAATTGAAATGTCTGCTTGTAATATAATAATAACTTTTTTTTAGTAAATGCATATGAAATTATATACAGGTACTCAAAACAAAAAAGCAATATTTAAAAATTTTGTCGTTTGTTTGTTCCGGGTACTCTCCAGAGCGGTTGGGCCGATTTTGACGGGAAACCATAAGAGATATATCAAGTAAATAAAAAAAAGTAAAAAAGTCAGAGTATAATATGTATATTCTCTAAAGATCACTAATAGGCATTTTTTCCTTTGAAACAACCGGGAGCGGGAGTATTACAATTTGCGCGTGTGCCCTTTAAACGGTTTTCTGTATTCCACGCGAGCGCAGTCGCGGGCACAGCTAGTATATTATAAAAAGAGAAAGTTTGTGAGTATGTCTGTAGAAGAGAATATCTGGAACAACAGATCCGATTCTAAAAATTATTGAATTAAAAATTACGAAGCTATTCTTATAAATTTTATATTGTATTTAACACGAACGAAGTCCCAGGCAGTAACTAGTTTAATATAAAAGGAGAAGCTTACTATACTTTTAAAGGTCTATATTAACGTGAACTGTCGATGATCGCCGTATATCCAGTTACCGTACGGTGGCGTGTGCTGTATCACTTGATATTTCGTTATATTGACCGTTACTACACCATCTAGGTCAATGTTACGCAGTTTTATACGTTTTCACTTTGAAGGGACTGAATATAATTTAACGGCTATATGTTTTCAATAATCCTATCAATGCCTACTTGTTTCTTATGTACAATGAACGCTTTCTTAGAAAATTGTTCCTATGAAGAATGTTAATTTTATTTTATTTATAGCCTTACATATGTTATCAGGGTGAAAATTGGGCTCAAAGAAATAATTATTGAACTATATAGGCATTAAAAATTATACATTAAATTAAATTGAAATAATATTAAATTGCATGACATTTTTTCTTTGTTGGGTATTATTGCCCATTGTACTCGTTATATGTAGTTTATTTACCAGTTTAGGAAACGTAGATTGTAAAATGTATTATATTAATTTTGATTATAAATTATGTTAGTGTACATTACATTATAATTTATATTATTAAAAATACCTTGTATGAACTTTGTTTTATTGTTCAATGAAAGATTAACTGGATTTTCAAGTAAATTGTATTTTTTATGTTCCGAAAATGTCTTACAATGATCGTACAAACTTCCATAGACATAAATCACATATCATAGATTATCCGTAGACAAGCATCATAGATTATTACTTACAACATCTTCCCTCTTATTTTTTTTTTAAACAATCACTACTATGTAATATAACTAATAAATTTACCAAACACTGAACACAACTACACCAATCAAACTTCTTATTGTTAACCTTAAAACATCACTACTAAGCATTATGTTCCCTTAAAATTAAAATATGTATCAACAAACATTGGTGTTCTAATTTAATAATCAATCAATTATTCGTCTAACATTAAATGGGTAACATGGATTAAGTTACATAATCCATATATTTATCTGGAAATTTAATTAATCGACCTGATCGTGACAATTTTTTATTTGGGTTTGGAAGCTCAGCCTCTGCAGTGCACTCAGGACTGGAAACATCTTATTATTCATCTTGGTCCCATACTCTCGGAGTGTGTTGGATATCTGTCACTTCATTCAATGGAACTTTATCTGTAACTTCACTTGGCCTAATAAAAATTTCATTTCTCCAGTATCTCTTTCCTTCTTCATTTTCCACCATGTATGCTCTTGGCTTATCACTTTTCTTTAAAATTTTTCCTTTTAACCATGTCTTCTCTATAGGATTCTTCTGAAATCTAATTAATTGACCTTCCCTGAAACTGTCTCTTTTAGTTGCTGTCTTGTCATAATTCATTTTGGTATCTAATTTTTGTCTCTTTAATATTTTTCTGTCCATATCATAAGTAAGCTTAGGTACCAGAGTCACAAATGAACTAGGAATATTTGTCCGCAGCTGTCTTCCCATCAGTATTGTAGCAGGTGAATGTACCTTGCCTCTAGGTGTATTTCTCTGGTTCAGGAGGGCCAGCAAAGGATCCTCATTAGCATCATCAGACTTTTTAAAGATTTTTTTTACAATTTTTACTGCACTCTCTGCTAGTCCATTTGATTTTGGATAGTGTGGACTAGACTTTATATGCACAAAACTCCAATCTTTTTCAAATAACTTAAACAATTCAGAATCAAAGCACAGCCCTCCATCAGAATATAGTAACACAGGAATTCCATGTCTTGCAAAAATAGCCTTCATTGGTTAATCACTGTTACACTTCTCAAATCTCTTAAGCTAGCTACTTCAATGTAATTCGATAGAGCATCCACTACAACTAAATATTGTTTCTGTTTAAACTCAAAAATATCACATCCAACCTCTTGCCACGGAAGCATGGGAACTTTCTTATATTTTAAAACCATTTTTTGTTTGTTGTCCTGATATTTTTGACACACATTACAGTTTTGTACAAATTTCTTGATATCCTGTGCTATACCAGGCCAGTACATTGTTAATTCAGCCCGGCTCACCATTCTAGAGATGCCAGGATGACCAGTATGTAAACTTTTTAGCATGTCCTGTCTTAATATTCTTGGTATTATGATCCTATGACCTTTAAATAACAAATCTTTTATTATGACAATCTCATCTTGAAATTGGTAATATGGTTTTAAGTCATCTTCAACATCTTTATAAAATTTTGGCCAGCCATTAAGGCAAACAACTTTAAGTTTACTCATAACCCTGTCTTTATCTGCTGCTTTTGAAAGTCTTTCCCAACATTCAGGCGTAACTGGTAAATTTTTCAGTAATAAACAGATTTGCAATTCTATATCATCTTCAAAATTGGTCTCATGATCACAGCCACTCACTGAAAAATCTCTTGATAGTGTATCCGCAATATATAAATATTTTCCTGGGGTATATACAACATTCAGACAAAAAGGTTGCAGTTGCGTCATCATTTTCTGTAATCTCGCTGGTACCTTACATAATGGCTTATTCATAATTCCAATAATGGGCTTATGATCAGTTTCTACCCTAACTGAAT
Organism: Saturnia japonica; assembly: GCA_033032175.1. NCBI lineage: Eukaryota > Metazoa > Arthropoda > Insecta > Lepidoptera > Saturniidae > Saturnia > Saturnia japonica. The sequence continues at coordinate 8,237,728 of CM065324.1, read as the reverse complement.
TTCTCCCAATCAAATACTGTTTGAATTTTTCTACTCCAAAACATATGGCCAGCAACTCTTTTTCTATTTGGGAGTATCTCACCTGTACCTCAGTTAATGCTTTTCAAGCATAAGCAATTGGACATCCTTCTTGAAGCAAAACTGCACCCAATCCAACAGAACTTGCATCCACACTAAGTGTTAATTCCTTTTCTGGCTCATAAAATACTAATACGGGCGCATTAGTTATTAGTTTTTTCAGTTGCTCAAAACACCTCTCATGATTATTTTCCCATTTATAATCAACATCAATTTTCAAAAGATGCCTTAACGGTTCTGTTATTTCAGCATATCCTGGAATAAATCTAGATACATAATTAAACATTCCTAGTACTCGTTGCAAGGCTTTTTTATCTTTGGGATGTGCTAATTCAGTTACTGCCTTAACCTTCTCTTTATCAATGCTTACTCCATTTTTACTAATAATATGTCCCAAGAAAGTAACTTCATTTACAAAAAACTGACACTTTTGTGGATTAAATTTGATTTGATTCTCTTTAGCTCTAGTCAATACTCTACATAAAATCTTTTGCAATTCTTTCTCTGATTCAGCCCAACAAAGCACATCGTCTTGAAAAGTAGCAACCTGGTCAATGTCCTGAAATGTATCACAGACCACTTTGTGAAATATTTCAGGTGCTGGTGAAATTCCAAATGGTAAGCGTAAGAATCTATACCTTCCCCATGCTGTTTGAAAGGTACACAACCTTGAACTACTATCATCTAGAGGGCACATCCAAAATGCCGACTGAGCATCTAATTTACAATATACCTTAGCACCCGCTAGACGTGCTGTAATATCTTCAATTCTAGGAAAAGGAAAATGTGCTCTCTTCAAAGCCTTGTTTAACGGTCTAGGATCTAAACATATACGGAGAGAACCATCTTTCTTCTGTACTACAATCATCTGACTTACCCAGTCAGTTGGTTCAGTCCCTGGGGCAATGATATCCTTTTTCACTAAATTATCCAACTCTTGTTTAACTTTAGTCATTAAACTATAAAGCAATCTCCTGGCTGGGGAAACAACAGGCTTTACATCTTCACTTATTTCTAATTTTATCTTAAAGGGTAAACAGCCTATATTCCCATCAAACAAATCCTTGAAACTCTCTGGAATAATAAATTCTAAACTTTTATTGATCTGGTCCACTCTCTGAATGAGTCCAAGCAGTTCAGAACTTTCCAAACCCAATAAATTATAACAATCTGAACCTATAACATAAAATTCAATTGGATAAACTTTTGATTTGTACTGACAATTAAGAATACATTTACCAATGACAGGCATTTTTCCCTTAGTAAAAGAAGTGATCTTAACATTAGTATTTTTTAAATCTTTTGATCTTAGACCTAACTTTAAAAACTGCTTTTCACTAAGTACATTGCATTGTGCACCAGAGTCAACCTTAAAGCTAACCAGTAATGTATTTATTTTTAGACTAACACAATACCATGAAAACTTTTTTTGATTTTCCAATGATAATATTGCTACATTATATCCAGTATCACCATCACTATCCTCCTCTAATATATTTATTTTTTTAGTTTTACACTTTTTTTTACAAAATGATTCTTTTTCTTACAAATAGCACATGTTTTTCCATAAGCCGGGCACTTCCCATAGTCATGTTTATATCCACAATATTGACACTCTCTGTTATTTTCCGTTTTCTTCTTTACTATGTCTATATCTACTTCTTTCTTAATATTTGGCTCACAAACTTTTTCCATTTGACTTACTTGCTTATCAACAACAGTATGATTTCGGCAAATATCTAACGATTTTTCCAAGGTGAGGTTCGTTGCTCCAAGAAGCTGTCTCTGTAGCCCAGGGTTATTAATGCCACAAATGAATAAATCCCTTACCAGCTCATCCTGGATTAAACCAAAATTACAAGACTGGCTCATCCTCTTCAGTACCGTCATATATTGTTCAAACGATTCTTCAGACTGCTGCTTCCTTGTGAATATTTGATACCTCTCATAAGTTACGTTAGTTTTAGGTATAAAATGGCCGTCAAACTTTTCTAACAAGCTACATAGTGTTTCTTCATTTGAACATTTAAATGTTTCATAAATATCTAAACAATAATCACCCCCATGTTGTAATAATATGCCAATTTTCTGTTTTTCTTTCGCTTCTGCATAATAAGCATCAATATAAGTAAGAAATTGTCTCTTTAACAATCTCCAATTATTGTGCATATCACCCTCCGTCGACAATGTAGCAAATCCCTTCAGACTTGGCTCCATGATTCCTAATTGTTTACCGCGGTCATCATGTTTTATTGTTCAATGAAAGATTAACTGGATTTTCAAGTAAATTGTATTTTTTATGTTCCGAAAATGTCTTACAATGATCGTACAAACTTCCATAGACATAAATCACATATCATAGATTATCCGTAGACAAGCATCATAGATTATTACTTACAACAAACTTAATAGATTTACAATAAATAATTTATGTATATTAATCTATTTATTTATATAAACAAAACGTATAGGTTTTTCGTTGTGTGAGCATCATGCAAAAACTACTGGTTAGATTTTGATCTATTTTTTATTTTACTCCTTAGATACTTTGTCCTTAACTAAAAAAAAATTATCACGATATCTTTATAAAAATAATTCTGTAAACCACACGAGCGTAGCCGCGGGCGCAGTTAGTATTTTTATATATTATTTATATTATTATCAATATAAATCTCAAGAGTTTGTTTGTCAGAACGCGCTAATCTCTATAACTATCAGACATATTTTAAAAATTGCCCTTGCATTTTATAGCTTGTTTATTGAGGAAGGTCATAGGCTGTATAACTTAACGCTTCGACTCTAAGGAGCGGAGCAATAACCATGAACGTCAAGCAACTTGGAAAGCTGTAGGCATGAAGGGGGTGCATAAATAACGATAAGATACACACACGGGCATGTTGGCGGTTGCGCGGTAGAAAGTATATTGAAAAAATTTTGCACTAGCGAAACCATGTGGCACAATTATTCATTTATAATTTAAAATTGTACATTCTTCAGAAGTACATAAATAATATTATTTTGGTACAGTTATTAAAACAGTTAATAATAATTAGTTACATAGTTAATCATCACGTTTTTCCGAAGAAATTACAATTTCATTTATAACAAGATCGTTAGTGATCGCATGTGATAGATGAATTTCACTTTCTCTCTAACAAAATATAAATGTTATAACAAAGTTTTAAACTGATCGTAAATAACATAAAAGCTTTTCCCATCACATAAGATTATTCGAAAACGATTCGGAATATATTACGTTCGTGATATAATATTTTAAAATTTACATATTATTCGAAGCCGGTTCTTCTCTAATATTTTTATTCAATAGGAGTAATAGGAGGAGGAATAGGTGCTGTAATCATCATAATACATCATGTATTGTAAAATCAAAATATACAAAAATTCTTTATTTAATTTAGGCCCTAAGAAAGCACTTATGACCATCAAAACACTATTACCGGTTCGAAAAACATCTCAGTCATCGAAAAGATCCGGCAAGAAACTCGATCGCCTTTTTTTCTACTGTACAAAAAATATTTACAGTTAATAATCATACGCATAATTTATTGGATGCATAGAGAGGGAGGCAATTCCAGTAAAACCGGCTTGACCTGTTTGCTTTGAACTAATTGTTATGTGCAATTGAAAGACTCCCTATTTTCCAATAAACTTTATTTATTTTCTGAGAAGCCGCCCTATGTATAACACGTAATAATACGTAGTCTGATTCTATACCGAATTATCGAGCCGTACCGTGGACGACGACGACGCGCGACGAGTTTTCATCTCACTCACACAAGGTGCGTGGGGGGACCGTTCTAGGGCTTTGTCCTCTAGGGTGGCTTCTCTTTCCGTTCATGACGACGAAAGTATCTTGATCTTGGCACGCTATAAGCATGGCCATTTAGGTATTTGTCTTCGGTGTACTTCTCCAGTCAGTGCGAATCATCTGAGCATGTAAGCCAAAGCTTTAGTAGGTTTAGGTTATTGTGCTGTACTGGTGCGGTGCGCGCACTTTAGTTATTCTTTTCTCTCTCCGGGCTTCTGTATTAGAATGTATTGTTGGGACTTTCTTTGATTATTTGGGGGCCGGTTGGCCTTCCTCTTAGAGGTGCTCGATCATCCCCCTTGATAGTTGCCTTGAGTTGTTCCGACCCGCTCTCGGACGCGGTTAGGAATATCTCATATATGGTTTTTTTCAATAGGGCTTGGGCTACGACTTTTAATTCTATGTAAGGCGGTCTAGGTTGAGAAGGCATCCACAGCGTGCGTGTCTCCCACCGCCTTCTTCTTTCCCTTGCGGCGTCTTCTTGTAGGGCGTGTCTTGTCGCCGCGTGCTAAGAATGTTAGAAGTCACATGCAACAAAATATGTAGATTTTTATTTTCAAAGTTAGTAAAATAATGATAAGTGTTTTCGTTTGAAATTAGAAGTTTTTTTTTTCTTTTTTTTTGTCCAGTTTTTTTTACATGTCCAGACTATACATAATAAAAATTTAATCAAGAATAAAAATAAGTTGGAGTCTCTTTTCTTGCAAAATGTTATCGAAGCTATGGTGATTTCCCCACGAAATTTATGGGAATTATTTTTTGCGATTAAAAAAAATGATGCCATGATGCGATGTGCCATTTTTAGTACTGTAACCTGACCCGTACTACAGTGAATATTCAATTATTACATAAACTTGATCAAAAAGTAAATAATCTGCCTGTTATTATAAGTTAATTCATAAAAAAATTACGATAAAAGTTGTTTTACAAAGAGAAAGTAAGATATCAAGGGATTATATGGAATATTAATTATATAACTCTGGATATATAATTGCAGGTTACGTGAAATAATTCGGATTGTATAAGAACTGAATTAAGATTTACCGTCGTTTACCTTTACTGAGAAATAGTTGTAATCAAATACAATAATAATAAAAAAATTGCACGTACACGTGATAGAAGTGAAACTTCTTAAAAGTAGAGACGCGGATAGAATAAACTGTGTATTAGGTATACAATGTATAAGGTATATAGTGTATAGCTAGCTGTCTTTCTCTTACTCTCTACGTTATATCTTTCTTCTCTCTCATGTAGCGTAAAGTGCCTAAACGGGACGCGTCCTTGAAATTTAATAACCAATTCTCGTCAAATTATCAAATCGCAGTGACACCTTAACAAGTTTCACTTCAAAAACAAAAAAAAAGCACGTAATTACAGTCTAAAGAATGTTTGTAAGAATCTTACTATCTAATCTATACTATTTGTACCATATAAAACTCAAGAGATTGTTTGTTTGTTTGAACGCGCTAATCCTACTAACAATCGGGTTTGAACAATTATTTTTGCATTTAATATTTTACATATTTATTGAGAAAGGTTATAGGCTATAAATAGCTATAACTTTATATATAGCTATAGTTATAACTTCAGTCTATGATTCTAAGGAGTGGTGCAGTAACCATATTGTCAAGCAGTCTGGCAAGCTATAGGTAAGTTAAAGTGTGAACAACGATAAGATACATGGGCGCGTTCGCAGCGCGGCGGCAAAGCAGCGTAGTAAAAAGTTGGTCGAAATGTAACAACAGCTATAGTGCTTTTTTTATTCTCACGGAGTAAACTGACATTCCATGTGTTGCTAAATTATTGTGTTCTTAAAATAGTGATGTCACCAATTTCTACTAATCGTAAAATAGTACGAGTAAATAAACCTATTGATTGATTTTTTTTTGAAAAAATTCAAAATGTGAAGACCGAATAAAGCAGACAAAATCGCGTCTCTCGTCAGACAATCGAAGCGTCCTTTTTTATGTTTTTTATTTGTCCGCCATCAAATAATTGTACATTTCATAGTTTCCTGATTTAAGTAATTATAATAGTATATTATCGGGTATGTCGAATAACATAATAAATAAAAACCATCAACAAAGTATTTCAAATCTTACTATTCAAATAATTGTACTGTAAAACATAAGTATGGTAGTACAACATTACAAAAAAAAAATATGGCAATATTATTTCAAATTTGACATTAGCGATTGTCAATTTACTCCATGGGATTAAAAAAACCTAGTATAGTATCTAGTTCATACATATAATTGTCCCCATAAATGATAGATAAAAGTGAGTATAAACTAAATTATATAAGACACACATATAACTAAAATTTACATCTGTTTTAAATTTTATATGTAATGATAGTTAGATTTAAAACTAAATTAAAACGACTTTCCATTTCCAAGTTTTAAATTAAAATTAATATACATAAGACTAGTAACCGCCCGCGATTATGTCCGCGATAATTAGTTACAATGTAATTTAATAAGAATAAATAATAGCGTATATCACTCAGGGATAATGTACTCGTAGCTTCCTGTCAATGGAATAATTTTTATAATCAGATCAGTTTTTGTGGAGATTTCATACAGATATGAAAAAGCTTTACCTTGTAGAAGAACTATTGCAAAGGGAGGATCCTCCGACCAGACGGGTGTTATGTCTGGTGGGCAGCTGCCCAACGGTTGTAGTCGGGTTCTTGTATATATACTCAATTGAAGAGTTAATTTCTATAGCGCGATGTAGGATGCGTCTTATGTGGCTCGATAGATGTCGCTATGTAGATGTCGCTACATCACTTCCCTCCGAGACCGGAGGTCGATAGCAGGTTGAGTCGTCCATACATCTTGTGATGCTTGCCGGGCCAGTGGAATGTTCCAGTGAGTCGGAACCAGATGCCGCATAGTTCACGGTGAGTCGGAACTGTCTACGGTGATGCCCCAGTGAGTCGGAGTGATGCTGCAAGAATGCTCCAGTGAGTCGGAGTGTTGCAGTGCTGCGTAGTGACTGGCTGCTGCGTCGACCAGGAGAGAAGTGCGTCTCTGCTTGCTGACCGGCCGAAGTGCAGTGTGCTGTGCCAATGTCGCTGAGAAGGCTGTGGGTGATGACCAGGAATACGCGTCCGCCGCATGCTGGTGGTCAGGGTACCCGAAGTAGCCGTGGATGCTGGCTGGCTGTATGACTCGCCGCTTAAATGCTTGAGGAAGTGATGATGACGTCACGATGACGTAGCTTTTGCGAAGAAGGTTGCGCTGACGTTCATGCTCGGGGTCACCAGTGTAGAAGTAACCATAAAAAAGGGAGGATCCTCCGACCAGACGGGTGTTATAACCTCTTTATAATAGTCGTTTAGATAAGATATATTTAATATCAATAGAATTTGTTTAAGGCTTGAAAATAGTCATATTTTTTGTTTGTTTGGAACTATTCCGTTATGTCGCTGATCCATTTAGTGCCTTTTTAGTAAATCTTCTCTCTTTCATGTTTACTTGATACTATTTTCATTCGAAAGACGTTACAGATCTAATAATAATAAAGGCAATAACAAGCCTTGAGGCGTTGTGGTGGGAAGCCCTACTACTTATTGATTCGATTGGTCACGGGTTCAATTCCCGCATATGACTGACATTTGCGTTATGAGCATAATAAAATTGTCAGATGTGTGTCTGGGTATAAAGTATTTATATACTAGCTGTGCCCCAGGGTTTCACCCGAGTTTAATTTATAGAAACAAATTACGACGCACTTGCGTAACGTATTGTTGTTTTCACTTCCCAAACCTTTCTATAGCTGGAGATTCACGGTTACTACTCCGCTCTTTAAAAGTCGTATCGTGAAGTTATGTAAAGATATAAAATGCAGTCTTATTTAGCGTTTAAACATACAAACAATCTCATAAAATTAGTATATATATGTATATCAGCTCTTTAGTTATCACTAGCTGTGCCCGCGGCTCCGTTCGCGTGGACTACAGCATGCCGTCGGTGTTGTGGATACCTATGCAACCACCCGCGGCGCGGCGGTCGCCCGGGTTATTTTAAAGTTAAAAATGCTTATTATTTTATTTGCGCGGAACTTAAATATTTTTTGCTAAAATAAAAGTAACCTAGGTGACTCCTTATAAAATCAGTTATCTGTCAGTGAGAGTCCCGTATAAATCGACCCAATCTTTTCCTAGATTAGCCGGACTAAACAGACAGTCAAAAATTTAAAAATTGTTTTTATTTTGTTAATGGTAACTCATTTATATGTATTTAGTAAAAAGCTGATATTTTGACATTACAGACAGACACTTCAATTTTATTTATTTGTAGTAAAGAATATAAAAGATTTATTTAGCTTGGAATTAAATGGCCGTGTGTGAAATTGTGTCTCCCAAATTGGCCTCCTTATAAGGACATAAATAAAGTAAATATAAAATTGTTTAGTATCATATATAAAGTGGTTGTTATATTACTCGCATCAGATTCAATCATAAAATTATATTGGTCACATTATAACGGTGAGAGTGGACCGTTCAGCTACTGCTACCCTGCTTGCTACCATCAACAGTTATATTTACCCTACTTCCCTGGATAATTTGTTAATTATCTTCTATATTCTGATGTCGGAGTTTTTGTAGGTATCTTGAGCTGCCTTTTTGTGATCTTAATTTTAATTCATTAGCTTGGTTTATTGATCCTATATTATGTAATACTAGCAACAAAAGCAATACATCATATAAACTCTATTGGTTTACGCGGCGTACGCCATTAAAGTTCCCAGTCGTTATGTTTCTTTCCGACATCTTCAAAAATTATCGTCATATTTCAGCTAATGCACACTAAACATTAATGGATTTTAATCCTTAATCTAAACCTTTTTCATGAATCACTCCGACCCCTGTTGAATTTGTATGGAAATCTGTTCGGTAGTTTTTGATTTTATCGCGTTTAGACGGATGGACAGAGTATAGTATGATTGGTGGTATTTTGCGTGATATAGTTTTTTGACGTGACAACGTCTTATAATTCGATGGAGCCGGCTGCAGGCACGAAAAAATATGACTCATGCGGCGTTACCTCGCTCTGAGGCGTTCCATTTAAGGCTTGAAGTGCAAGCGATAGCGCGAAACGAGCGACAAAGAGGCACAATCGGCCTCCGCGTTCGGTAGCGTTCGATATCTGTCTCTCTCCTATTTGAGTGAGCGATGCGTCCGCGTTGACAGCTGCTATACAATAATACATTTACATGTTTTCGTCAAGTATGAAGTGCAGTGAAAAGTGAATGTGGTGTCAATTGTTTATAGCAACGATAATTGCAGCGATAAAGGTAATGATTCTTTCGATATTAAATATATGTTCAGTGATATATTGTCGAATATTCGTGCTTTCATGATTAAAATAAATAGCATCGGTCCGCTTGTGCAGCGATTGTAGGTTATGCTATAATTGAGAAAACTATAAATAAAATTAAAAATTTCTTTTGAAAAATTATACCATTCCATCAGTATTTTCTTATGACGTTGTCACGTTCAACTATCGTCAGTAAACCGACTTTACAGACAACCGATTTTTTTACATATGTTGATCGTAGATACAAACTGGAAACATGTATTTTGAGTTGTCACAAAACTCCCTAGATAGTTCTAAAAAAGGAGCCACCATTTTGTTGGATATTACTTTGAATATTAGAAAATACTAGAAAGGCTTAAAACATTTAAAATTGTAAGTGCTTTTAAGGCACAAAAACAATAAGAAGAAGAATCCTATAATAAATTAGTTGTAATAAAATTGTTAGTGCCGTTATATTTTTTTAACGGATTTATTTAGTTTATGAGTATAATTTTTGAATTTATACTTCTTTTGGTGCCATGTGACGTAAGTGCGACATAATCAAGTTAGCCAATAATGATGATAATGTGAAGTAATTTTACTGACTTTTATTATTTTTATTTTATTTATTTCAAGGGAAACAAAATCCATATTACTTTACAAGAAAAAATTAAACACAAACCAAAATCAGTTCCCACAATATCTAGCAATAAACAATACGAGTTGCTATTGCTATCACAAATAACAGTTCAATAGTTCAGCCAAATTAAATTAATTTAAAATAAAAATAAAAAACAATTCAAACCATAAATAAAAAAAAATTATAAATATTAAAAAAAGAGCCAAATACTAAAAAATACAAATAAAAAAAATATACAAAAACACAAAAACAAGTTTATAAAATACTTTGTCGTATGAATTTTTTTTATGCACTAATAGAGCATGCAAATATATCGATTTTATTAAAACACTTATCATGCGTTTAACAAGATCTAAACATAAAGGTATTTCCTACATATTTATTATATTGTCTTCGTAACTGGAATATTAAAAAGGAAATGATTTCTAGCATTAAACCGGAGACATCTAAAACTAATTTCACTAACAAGGAATGGGAAGTCAATATAATTTCTGAGTAATTTAAATAAAAAAAATTATTGTGTAAAAATAATTTAACCTTGTATAAACGAAATTTTCATTTTACAAATTAAAATTGTAGGCTGTCTAGTGATGAGCTAGAAGAGAAAGAGTACTCAAACAAATTTATAATGGAAAGCGAAATCGTATAGATACTAATAGATCTCGCATCTGGTATCGACATTGTTAGTCTTGATTGAACAGTGAACAGTGATTTGGCTAAGTGTATCTACTTACAATAATGGTCATTACAGTACCAGAGCCGATCAGTACTCAGTAAATACCGATTTAGGTAATTAAATGCGTACAATAATATTCAAATACTTAAAATATTAATTATTATATACTCATTTATAAAACCCTAAAAAGTCTAATTAAATTTGCTCATATACAAGTAAGTATATATTTTAAAATAATATATTGCCTAGTGCTAGTCAAAAATGTTATTAGGTTGTGGAGATGTGGAATCGCCATCAGGTAATCGTATTCTCTCCTTCCTCTAGACATTTAAATATGGAGTCCTTCAAAAAAGATGTGAAGAGGCATTTCTGCAAGTCAGCATGACGATGACTACTGCCGAAGGAATTTAACCCCGGTGGTCGACGTTGTTTCTAGCCGTTCTGTCTATTGGTACTGTATAGTTATTTAATATCACCATAAACACATTATTTAGAATATAATATTATATTCGTTTAATCCTCTGGTCCCCAACATCACAAAAATGAACGTAAAATTGGCATATATGTCATCCCCGGGAGCAAAGAGACAAAATTTACAAAATACGTTTATTAATTTTTCATGAAAAACTTTGTAAACCAATTAAGTCAACTTAATAATTTGCAGACATACCCATGAGTATATATATATGTACATAATTAAAAAACGATAACTAACTGACTGACTGACATATCAACGCACAGCCCAAATTACTGGGGCTAGGAACTTGAAAATTTGCACACTGATTCCTTTTACACTGGTGATATATACATATTTTCTCCGCTATACTATGTAAATTTATCATTTCGAAGAAAGGTTGGGTCAAGAGTACTCTAAACCAATGAGTATGCATGAAAAGACTGATGAATATTGAACAAGCGAAAGATGTATGCTAGGATCGTAGCAAGTGGTGGGATGTGGTCTCTACCTACCTCGTTGGGAAAGAGGCGTGATTATGTATGTATGTATGTATGTATATACAGTCAGAGTGGTCGATAGTTTGAGTCCCACTGATTTAGGATTTTTCCAAGCTCGGTAAACCTGTCAAAGTCTCTAATGGCTCCGGGGCCCTTAAGGTTAACGATATAGTCAGTTGGAAAAATAAAAAATGGTATAGTAGTAACTTAACGCACTTTTTATCTTAAAATGATTCATTTAACAATTCAATGGGCGTTTTCTCGTACAGAAATCATGTTCGGATATTCACGCTTTGACGGTGACGTGTGAAAATTTCATCGACTGCTAACGTGGAATGTTGCGTGCTTGCTAACGGCCCGGCCGCGGCGAACTGTACCGAAACAACGTAAATTGATTGATTCATTAACTTCGTATGTATTTATTTGATTGGTAATTTATATTTACGTCGTGGTGACGTACTTAACTGATGAAATGTGGCGTTGAAGTCCCGTACTCTTAGGTGATTCAATCAAAATCTTTTACTATTGGGCGTTTTTTTTTGTTCGGGCTACATTATTCCTAACGGAATCATGGATCTTGTTACTTCTTTACAACTAACTTGCTCCTTAGATATTTCTTTATTGCCTAGATTTTAAAACTGATTTACCCTCCATTATTTACGTATCTGGGTTAATTCTACTAATATACCCACAGATGAGAGATGTTAGATTTTTTTTTTTAGTTAGAAAAATATGTAGTTTATTCTTATCAAAGGGCACCTCCGCGTCGCGCACGTGCGTGTGGGTTCAGTCAAATACAATAAAAATTCATCTCTGACGGAATTCTTGAAGGACAAATAATAAGAGTTTTTTTTGTAAAGTGTTTTGCCTTATTACTATTATATTACACACGATAAATTATATTATACCGTCTTATTCTATAATAAAAATTACACCGCAATAGCAAGTAAAATTTCATTTATAATGAAAGTTCACAAGAGTGAGGTCTTCGGAATGAAATGTTTCGTATCCCGAGTTACCACGAAATTTCATAGAAACAAAACGAATGTAATCAATCTTCCCGTTGTGTCTAATAATCTTAGATACAACTGTGATAATTATTAAGTATTTTTATCTTTTAGTACATATTTATAATAAAATGTCAGGGACAGTAAAGAGTGTAAAATAGTTGATTGAGCCATCTATTACCTTGCTTTAATACTTTACATTAATCTAAAATGATTTTTTCTTTTATTCTTATATTTTATATCCTAATATAATCCGTCATTTTCTTATTTCTGTGTAGCGATATTTAATTACATCTTAAGGACTCATAAAAAACCACTTCACAATATTTACATTATAATATCTACAAGGTAATGGAGAGTAAACGTGTTATGGTGGCAAATGTCTAGATATTTTATGAATATTGCAAACTTTCTAAGCGTACATTTTAAAACTCGGTGCCATATTATAGATTTATAACAGAATCTAGATTTATAGAACCTGGATTATAATGCTAATAAAATTAAATATTTTACTTATTCGGTACAGAAAGCATCACCATCATCATCTTAGCGGAAAGATGTCTACCGGTGGATATAGGTCTTCCCCATTAAACGCTATAATGTTGGGTCCTAACTCCTGTGCTACTTACATCCAGCAAGTTCTCGCAACCTTCACTAGTTCATCGGTTCACTTTATCCGTTTCTACCCACGCTGCATCTTCCAGTGCGTGGCCGCTACTTGAGAATTCTTCGGCCCTATCTGCTTTCCGTTCTACGAGCTATGCGCCTCGCTTACTACCAATTAAATTTAGCAATTATTAGAGCTATTTCGATAAATTTGGTTCTTGTACGGATCTCCTCATTTTTGATTTAATCATGTAAAGAAACTCCGGGCATAGCCCATTCCGTTGTATTTTGAGTGACTGTACAGAAATGTTAGAACAAAAATATGATAATGCAAATTGTTCTAAATGCTCCAGTATAAAAAACCAATTGATTAATAGTTTTTTTTTCTAAAATCGTAAAATAAACTAGTTCATTAGAGGGGATGAATCGTTTATCGGTTACTTTCTGAACGAAATCTTTACTTAGACAAAAAAACTTTATTACCCGGTATCACAAGCTTCGAAACTGTTTAAAGGTTCGCACAAAAATTAATCGGAACAATGTTTTGCTTATTGTGCTTATTAATAGGTAAGCTGTAGATGACCATTGCTGATCGTAAGTCACTCGCAGGGTAATTGATCTTTAGCTTTATGCATTTGAGCCGATAGCGTGCGTTTGTGAAAATATGATCTCGACTGGAAAATGTCTGTCTCAACGGATGTTGGCTCTTCGATACGTATGATCGGTTCAATACGTCAGTCCGATGCGTTGTTAGAACGTCAGTATAGTTATCTGTATTAATTTATGTATTAACTAGTTGGACCGGCAAACGTTGTTCTGCCATTTCCAATGGTTAATGTCTCTACCACAGTGCTACCTATCAGATACTAACATAACTATGGACCGTCATTTCGATAAAACAAATATAATAACGATGTGAATATGAGCTCAAAAGGTCAAGTAGTTAGAAGTTATTTAAAGAATAACTAACAGACGCACATAAGATTTTAATATAAGATAGTTCTGTATATAAATGTAATTTTATTCAAAAAATCCTGATAGACGTCTATTGGTTAAAAAGGATCACGAATATGCCATTGTATTGTATATCTGGCTTGAACTCAAAAACGGCTTGACCTATTAGTTTGAAATCATGTAAATAAAATTATGAGACGATAAATATTGGTAATAATAATAATGTATAATAATTATGCATGGCATCCCTAGTTTAATATAAAACGTTATTGTGCAAAAAAACTTTCGACATTTGACTTACACACTAGTTGTATCGTTATTTTTTACTATTTTATATACCAAAGCAGTTATTTATCTATTAATGTAAATATCTAAAAAATATTAACTATTTACTACGACTTTTCTAATAAATGATTTACTAGAATTTCTATAACTACCAAGACATAATAATATTATTTCTCAGAAGTTTTTCTGGCAACGCCATATCTTCGTCAATTTTTCAAACAAAAATAATGAATCAAACATAATTTTTAAAGTTATGTTCTCCGCTATCTACTAAACAGATAGCATATTAAAGAAGATTAAAAATTTTTTTCATTAGAAATGAAAACTGATGATGCTAATAGAAATATATTCTAGGCACTATCTATTATGTGTCATTTCAATAACGTATCTGAGATCACTATCCCCGATTAGTACATATTTGTACTAATTAATAACTATCTTTAACTTAAAAGAGGTATCGGCTTCCCTCTTATCTATCTAAGCTTTAGAATATGGATATATGTAGATACGAAATACTATCCATAAATAGGGTATTGATACGAAAGTAAGTTCAAAAGGATAGATTTAGTAAATGAAACAACGGATAGATAGGTTATATAAAACAGCCTTTAACTAACTAACATGTCAGCTGAAAATTACATATTTTACATTCTATAATGTGCGAAATATTCGCACGGGTCAACAATATAGAATTCTAAGTACCTACGTACAGAAACAGTTGGCGGTAGTAAATATAATTTTCATCAGATAGCGAGGAAAGGGTAAAGCTTAGCATACAGGAATCTACTACTTGGAAATAACTTTCAGAGAAATCGTTTCATAAATCTCAGGTTTATTTAACAAAACATTTGTGTTTTGCGAACTTCCACAATTTAATAGATTTTTAACAGCTACTTGAATGTCTCGGAAATGATTTTTCTAGTGAAATAGCGTTGTCAATTTGTAAAGAAAAAGTGAAATTAATGTATAACCATTACAATAGGCTGTGTTGTTAGTATTCATATTATGCTACATTATGCGGCATGACAGTATATCTTTACGCATGCTTATCTTCGTCTATCATTGATTGACGTCAACAGAGATTACATTCGTTTGTCTATTCAAAGTTACTATCACTTTGCGTATAATACAAGTAGTAGTAGTACAAGGAAAAAAATCGAGTAAAATTAACAATGACAAAAAGGCGGTGCTTTACAAACCGTTACATAATATGGAAGGATTCGGAACAGGTTCCACAGAATTATGATATTCTTAGTTTTGAGTCATTAATTTAATATAATTTCATATGAATAGTACATAAATACATTTAAATATATATCTTGAATAAAACCTTCGTATAATTAAAATGCAAATTAAGTTAAATTATTTTTAAAGTTAATACGTGGAACATATAAAATTTAAGTAAGTCGTATAGTTATCAACTGGTGAAATCGAAAGGTCGCTCTGATATAACCTTTTTTATGACTCTACCTACACGAATGAACCCATAATTTTTGAAAAGTTTGTATTCATATTTTTATACTTTAAATAGGCTGATACGAAACAAATTGTTAGTTATATCTGTAATCTCCTGAGGTATTTTATACAGGTGCTTTATATATTTGCTTTTTTTTTGGTTTAGATATGCTAGTGACGACTGTACGCCAAATAAATATTAAACAAGAAATATCAAACAAGACATACACAATAAATAAATAAGTGTTGCGTGAGGTCAAATAGGTATCTGTCCCAGCAAAGGCTGCAGGTTTACATAAGCGCAAACATTGCGGCGTTGATATTCTGATAAGACAAACTTAATACATTGAACCTAAGTTATATATGGACGATCTTTAATTCTATTTTGTATGGTTATTAGTATAAATAAACAATACGCATTAGGATCAACAAGCATAAGTATCCTTTTTTTTAATTGGTTAATAGCAAACATTATTACAAAACCTACAGAAAGGTCGCAGCCAAATAACCTAGTGTTGTGTTCCCGCGATGAGTAAAGTTTCCAGGCTATCTTGGGATAGAGGGGTTCAAGATCGGTAACGCACGTAGTTCTACCTATAGTATCAAAACCGTTCCACAGGCAACGGTAATCGCTTACTAAATATCAGGCTGGCAATAAGCCTGTTTGCCACCGTAGTTGTAAAAAAAGAATCTTTATAATAAATAATAATCTACACTTCTTTTAGCTGTAGTCAAAACGAGAATATAACAATGCCAAAATAAATATAACAAAGTCATAGCTGTGTACACGAACAAGTAAATCATTCAAGTGTTTTCTTAACTTTGTATCCTAGTACTCTGTGTTTGTATCGTGACGTCGGTTATCCGCTTTCACTGCCATGACAAGCTGCTTCGGACAACCGTCCATGATTCTTTATTGCACGGCCTTTGGTCATTTAATGTATAAAACTTATGAGTTTTATAAATGAAATACTATTGTATGTTTTGTATTAAATACGTCACTATATGTATTTAGTACAATATTATATAAATATGTATACTAAGGTGCCAAAAAAGTATTGATTTTTTTTACGTGTCACATGAAAATATGTTAATTTAACACGTTATAAAAATTCTCATTAAAAATCAACTCAAAAAAAGTCTTAAGGATCGCTCCATTTATTTTCAAAATTCCAAAATGGTAAAAAATACTTTCATATAATTATGATTTACGGTTGAAAGTACAAATATTCTGGTATTCTGAGATTTATAAGTTGATATTTTATTTTATAGAGGTCGCTCTCGATTTTTTTCATTATTAAAGTAGCGTATCTATTTTATTTGTTTTGGGCATACACCGGATAGTATATATACTACATTAATACTACTACATATACTAGTATATATACTACAATAATAACTCATTTTACATGATAGTCGTTCAATAGAAAAAAAAATCAGGAATTACTAAATATAAGGTCAGTCTGCAATTGGCCTCTTCCTGAGGAAAGTCACGAGCTTATTTACCACACTAACTTATGACGTACTGGCAATTTCAAACTCTGAGAAATCCAAAACATAATATTTTCCATTACATTGTGATTTTACGAGAACATTTCTAAAGCGTACATGTTTCAAATTCAAATGAATAAATTTATACGAATTACGAACAAATTCGTTTGTACCTACATGTAGGGGTTTCTAATCTGCATACTTCAGATATACATCCAATTGATCTGAGTTTTTAGCTCAAGGCTACGTTTTCAACGAATTAAAAAACTATTTAAGAGACTATCTAGCTCTACAGATGTTGTTCTTCTCTTTCCTTTACTTAATTTCTCGACAACAGCACCAACTATCGAATCCTAATTTAGTTTTGTCTCATCGGCTCGATAAACCAAATATATTATATGATTATGAGCTCAATGGTCAAGTCGTTCAGAAGTTCACCATCAAGATTGCTTGCTAATGATGGCTCAGTTGGTAGCGTGTATGGACTTCGCGTCGATTGGAGTGAGTTCGAATCCCAGCAATCAGCTTGAGCTTTTGGTGAAGGAAAACATCGCTATAAAACAATAGCATGATGGTAGAGCATTATCTCATACCCGTCTGGCTAGCTACCACCCTCTAGTTGAAAATCTGTCGCCAAGCTCCAATAGATGTGTTCCGGCAGCTGCATTTGAGAGCCAGTCTTCTCTAGGCTTACCGTGCTGCTATCTTGAGCCACATCGTCACTTAAGATCAGGTGATAGTGGCAACAAAGTAAAAACAATACCGACGAAAAAAAAAATTGACTCATATTTCTCGATCTCTCTCTACATCTCTCAGTGGTCGCTGATATTTTCATAGATTATTAATACCTTATATTTGGATTGTACTGTACCGTCACTTTGCTTGGCAACGACAAAAAAACCGTAACTAATTACAGTTACAGTATTGATCTTATCGATATAGTGAAATGCCATATTGCTCAATGATTAATATGGATTGTGTTTAGGAGTTTCACTATCATGACTATGTAAAAATTACAGCATTGTTTGCTAATTTAACTTAGAAAGATCGCACGACGACTGCACGACTACGATTTTGGCCATTTTTTATCGTCTATTCTATGTAAATAAGTCTAGTTTTATTTTCTCCGGTACGCGACTATATACGTAGTTTAGCTGCCGAAATATATGTAGCTATATATGCTCGGTGATAGATTTTCGACATAAGTGTAAAAACCGTAGCTAGATGTAGATAGCCGGCTAGCTACCGCCATGCTAAGCTTTCACCATGTTTTTTCCTTCAACCTGAGGTCAATGTAAGGATTCAAATTGATGCTAGTCACAGTATCAACACTTTCCTGTGTTATAATTTAAAAAAAATAGAACTCTATGGTTATTTTTCATTACTGCCCTTCTAGCGATTAATTATAGCGTAATTGAAATACAAATATTCTTTCGCATTATTATGATACAATTATAGCTGTTGCTCGCCCGCTTCATACTGCGATCAAAAATATATCGTATTTCATGATATTATATAATCGACGTCTATGCCAAATTTAATTGGGATCCGTCTGGCTGTTTGATCGTGATTGATGAGATGAATAAACATTTAAATACATTTTTAAATTTATAATGTTAATAAGATATTATCTAGTAGATCAAAGTTTTTCTGTTACCCGGCGGCATCGCTGCTCCTTAATTAAACTTTTGTTAAAAAGTTTCCATAACCTATTCCCAGATATAATTGAATTGTATGCTAAATTCCATTAGAATTCATGCAACCTGTCCAGAAAGTATAAAGGATAAATAAAAATAAAAAACAAATCAAATCAAAAATATTTTATTCAGTATAGGTCTTAAGAAGGCAATCATAAATGTCAACACGTCACTACTACCGTTTCGGAAAAGATTCCAGTTATCCAAAAGAACCGGTAAGAAACTCGATCTAGTTTATGAACATTATTTTAAAATTATTTTTACAGTATTTTTATTATTTACAATTATTATCATTTTGAATAGATGTACGGAGAAAGACATCCAGACATCACCGTCATTCTCGTAAATAAACTCTTGTATATCTCGTATTGACCTGTGCGAATATTTTACACATGATATAATAATGTAAACAATTTAACAACTGTCATTTAGTTTAATAGATTGCGACTCCTACATGTTAATTTTAAACTATTATCTATTTTTCATCAACAACGAGGAATATAAGCTTTAAAATGATGTTTCAATCAAATGTCTTTGGAGATTTCTCTCTACTTGAGACAGTCCGACTAGTGGAATACATCGACCATACAGAAGATCGCAACCAAATAATCCAGTGTAGTGTTCCTGAGGAAGTAGGGTTTCCAGAGCTCCTTGGGGTATTGGGGTTCAAGGTCGGCAACGCACTAGTGATACCTATGGTATTACAAGCGTCGATAGGCTACGGTAGCTGCTTACCATCAGGAGCGCCGTATGCTTGTTTGCCAAGTTTGTTGTATAAAAAAAACACCATTGAGTAATCATATATATCACCTACATATATATTGCCTAATTGGAATAAGAAAAGCTAAAAAAGAACGCATGACCTTATATAATTTTATCGTAATCTTCAAATATTGACTGAATTCTAATACTGTTAGCATTAATATTAATTCTTTTCGCAAAGTTCATTATTAATTTTAACAATTAAAATTATTTGATAGATGTGGTTGATTTTATGTTTAAAATCGATTTATTATCAAACATAAAAACTTGCTCAATTTTTACTTTAAAAGCCTACTGTTTCATAAATAATAAAGATTACGGAATTAAAGAGACATATTGGCCTGACCTGATTACTACCTATCATAAATGATGGAATAATAGTCACTGTGTATAGCTTCGGCACGTCGTGTTTTAAGATTAGCGAGTTTTTTGCCGGCATAATGTCTGCAATTACCGGTAAATATTCTTTATTGGCGGGTGAGTGAGCGGCTTGGTGAGATAAATTTTCTGTTATTTTTTTTAATGCTACGGTCACATCTGTGTCTACAGGCACGAAGAACTGCGTGCCCTAGCTACGTATGTCGCTGTCGTATGAACTGCTAAAAAGTTACCGCCCTAATATGGTGATCCCATTATTGGCTTCTAAATTATCGTGCAATAATCCAAGATGGCCACAATATAATTTCCAGAGTTGTTGACTCATAATTATAATTACTTTTTAAACAACACCATGCATCAATCACAATTTTTTAAATGTTAGTTATTCTTTGGATTCCATAGTATGATAAACTCAGTTTCATAATTGTGTAAAAACTTATGTATAATTATTGTACTAAGGTTTAAGCGCGGAGATATAGCATAGACGAACACGAAGTTGAAGCAACTTATTGCGGCACTTACTAGATATCCTTATTAAGTATTGTGTGAATGATTGCTTTGATTATGCGAGAGGAAAAGAAATCAGAAACATTGGATGAGCTAATAGAGTTGTCTGAAAATCAGTATATACGGCCTTTGCAAAAAACAATTTGAAGCAATGGTGACTCAGTGGTAGCATGTGTCAATATCCCTTCAAATGACGAAAGTTCGAATCTCTGCAGTGAGCTAGAGCTTGCGGTAAAGAAAAACATCCTTATGAAACTTATAGCACGTTTTTAGAGCATCTTATAATTTCCGCTTCGTCTAGGTACCACAATCAAGTTGAAAGTTTGTCGTCAAGCACCTAAAGCTGTGTTCCGCCAGCTGCACTTGAGAGCCAGTTCCCCCACTAGGCTTAGCGCGTTACCATCTTGGACCACATCGTCACTTAACATCAGGTGAGATTAAGACAAAACCTATAATAAACTATTTTAAACATGCAGAGAAATCGCAGGTTTAAAATTGGTATATTTATGTAGCTTGTAAGAGTTATAAATTTAATTCTAATGTAAATGAAAAACAACCGCAAATATTGCAAGGCTTACAGTTTCGCAAAAGCAATGTTGCCATTGTGTACGTAAGAGGTAAATATTTGTGGTATGTATTGTGTTAAGATTTATTTGACTGAAAATTCCCATTATGATAAATTATCTAGCTTCTATAGTTATTAATTCGTTTGTTCGAAGCGCTGATAGCTCATTGGTAATTGCATTCGCGCACTGCGTCGAGCGACGTAGGTTTGAACCATAAGCCTGAGCTTTCGGTGAAGGATGGTAAGGCTATTATTATCATTACGTCAAGTATCTGTGGCTAAATACATACAGAAGTGTGTTCCGGCAGCTGTACTTGAGAGCCAGTCCCTCTCCAGACTTAGTGTAACCATTTAGGCCCACATCGTTACTTAATATCAGGTGAAATTTTGGTCAAACGCTAAAACCTATACGGCTCATAGAATATGTTAAAAGCATATCTTAGCATGATTGTTCATCGATTTTGTTTCCCCACTCCATCCCCTCTATCCCACGAACTTTTGGACCTCCCAGCGTAGACACGTATTTATGCAATTATGTCAGATATCCGATAATTTCAGTTATGACTTATGATACTTATTACATTTTTCAAAGAACTGTATTTAGAAGGAAAATGGGAATTATTAGAACATTTGTAGGTGAATAATATTAACTTTATTTTGAAAAAACTATTAGTTAAATTTTAAGAAATATGTGCCAATTTCTTATTCAACTCCATCCCTATCCAATATTATTCGATATATTTATACGGGTAGGTACGTCTAATTTTTGGAAATATTTTTGTTTGGAATATCTGATATTTTCGGTTACTGATACTGGGTTCCATAACACCCTTAATTGATTATAAAACCGCTAGAGAAGGCTAAAAAAACATAGAGCAATTATAAACCTTAGGAAAAATAACAGGTCGAAAAAATTATAACTAATAATTAATTGATGGAAAAATTTATTGATTATTTATAAGCACCTGAACCCGGTAGTGTTTAAAGTTGAAGGTTTATTAAGTGTTCGATATTATTTCCATAATAAAAAGATCATTTTGTTAAAATGACCTTATTAGTTGTTTAAAATGGACGTATCAACTTGTTTTTCGAATATATCGCATACATAAATTAATTCAATAGGTTAAAGACTAAATTCAAGTCGCGTTTAAGTTCTGGAAATTTCTTGCTGTGTAGTTATAAATTTAATATCCTAAATATGACATATCCTCTTGTGTTTAGATTTTTTTTAAATTACCCTCAAAATATTTTTTCTGTATACTATACATAATCTGTGAGTTTTAACAATGGAAATGTATTTTGCGAATTTTATATTCTTAATAAATATTAATTCAACAGTTTGTTAGTTGATAAATTGAAGTTAATAATTTCATTATATGCATATGTAATAGGCATTTGTAAATATTTCTTTCGAAAGAAAAATATGTCTTTTGTATTTAAAAAGCACTAAGTAATATGTATGATATCCATAAAATAATATACTTATATCACAGTTTAATAAATTAGTATTGTTTAACTACTTCTAAATAATTTTAATATGTTTTGGTTAATTCTTAGATTGATTCCGGAGCTTCTTAATGAAATATATTTTAATGTACTTAGTCCAAAATGTTACTAAAGTGTAAAATTTACGCCTTACTAATATAAATTACAATATAATAATTACAATAAACAAAAATATTTAGAATTACTTATACAATTACAGGCAAAAATGTATAAAAAATATGGCTTAAATACAAGTCTAAGGAATGACATTGGATAATTTTTTAAATGAAATAAGTAGATTTTTTTCATTTTAGGAGTTAAAGATATAATTTAAATTAACTTAAGGCTCCTACACACTATACTAGCAGCACAACTGACTGTTTTTTTCTGCGCGGGTATGTCGCATCGCGTCGGGGCGTGGCGCGTCGTCGGCCTATGTCTGCCGCAGTAAGCCGCGAGAATCACTTCAGTTGCCGGCGTTTTTTTTGTGGCAAGCCCGCCAGGTTAGAACACTGCTGATGCCATAGTGTGTATATTAGTAAGTAAAGTTTTCTGACCAAACAGCATTTTTTTGCCCAGAAGAGGCAACGAGGTAAATAACGTCCCCCTTTCAAAGTTATTTAATTAAGCTATTTATTAATCTATATGTAATAATATAAAATATAAAAGATTTTGTTCAGACTGATTCATAATAGCCCAGTTGCAAACTAGTAAGGATAATAATGTGAAATTTGGGGAAAGTGTTGATTTTATTTTGCTTTAAAAAGAGAATTCTTGAAATTCAACTCCTAAAAGTGTGGAAGAGGATGGTAAGTTTGTATCGAAAATAATATTTTGTGGCGTTGGTTTATTTGAAATTCAGTATTAATACTCTTCGACATCCGTACTAATATTATAAATGCGAAATTAACTCTGTCTGTTACGTTTTCACGCCTAGACCGCTGAACCAAATTTTGATGAATTTTGGTATAGAGATAGATTGGACCTTGGGAAAGGACATAGGGTACTTTCTGTAGCGAAAATAAAACTTTAAGAGTAGAAAATAGGGGATGAAAGTTTCTATGAACAAAATATGGGAACAACAAATGCGCATGCGCGATAATGATGAATTAACATCGGCTGCCATAACAACCAGTTTGTTGATTGTTATACTTAATAAGAAATGTATTGTATTTCTAATAATTACCATATTAAATAATAGTCCAGTATTCTTTTTAAGATTGGCTGAAGCGTTTTCAAACTGATTAACTACGCAGTACGGCATAATTACTGTTTTATTGTATGATATAGTTATGACGTGCGTTGTCAATCGTGGCTCGTGATAGTTTAAATTATATTCTAATCGATATACCTATTGTAAATTATCTGGGTTATACAGTTTTGCTACAAGGGAATTATTTTATTGTGTTATTCCACATACGGTGAAAATAAAACTTGGGTGAAAGTTTGTATGAAGAACCCGTCATGTCTCAAATTACGGATATTCCAATATATGCTTTTGGTAAGAAAGAAATAAAAATAGTTATTTGATTAAAATAGTACACAGAAAATACACGTCATTCCTCAATTGATACGGAATATGAATTGTCAACAATATGGGTAAAAATAAAGTTACGGGATGTAAATAACTACTGCGTAACTATAATCGCGTGCTTAGCCGTGGGCGCACGGCTAGTAATTAATAAAGCATTTATATCAGCGTTTTACAAAATTCAACACTTACGGGAAGTATGGGGGTAAGTATGTATGAGAAATATTATTTTTTTGAGTCAGATTTATACTGTGTGGCCACAGTCAGTTCCAAAAGTAGCCTGGTAATTTTAACACCAAACAATATAATCAAAAAAGTGGTATGCAAAGAAGTTTGTAAAATTGAATTCCAACTTTTTATAGGCAGCTTTGTTTACCTAAATTAGGTACACTGTTTACACAATTGGTTGATTTATACATGTATAAACAATATACATAACTGTGTAAATTAAATTAAAAAAAAAAACAGTGTAAATTGATAGATTTGCTACGCAAGTAAAGCAGTAGGTGGATAGCTAATATTTTTATTTAGATATGTGTATCAGTGTTGATGTGTTTTACTACATCACAACCGAGTCTGATTTCTTAGTGGCATCAAAGTTGTTTCATCATTATAAAAGAAATCTTTTTGTATCCTTGACATATTAGACTAATAGATCCTCTCTAATCAAATGCAACCAGATGTTACCTTGATATTAAAATGTTAACACCACTATTGCGATTGTATAATAATAAAATTAATGAATTAATTACGTACAATAAAATTGGTTAATAATGAGAAATATTTATTTAGACTTTTATGTTTTGATATTATATTTTATGAAGCAGTGACTTCTTAATTAATTTAAATTAGACTTAAAATTCCGTAATAACGTACGTTATTCTTCTACCCAGATAGAAAATAGTACAACATTTAGTTGGAAAATAGGTAGATAGGTCATTAAAATACAATGACTAAGGTTATATTTTAAGCCTAATCAGAAAAAGTAAGTTGAATTTCCACATTAAAAACTCCTTAAAATAAACCCACAACTTCTGTCTATATCACTTAAAATCAATACGATAACTTCTTGTAACAAACAAGTTATTCTACAGAGATCAATCAATAGTACAATTATTATACAATATAAAAATAATCAAATTAAATCAGTTGGTAAAACAAGATGGCTGACAAAATCTCATGGAAAATGAGTGCGTTTCGCGATATGCAAGATTTTTAGAACAATTTTTAAATTTTTTATCAACTCCGTGATTTGTCAAATTTTATTCCGCAATTTTCGGTACTGGAATACGATCGAAATCCCGGGATTTCAAATCCTGTATTGTATTCTATTAGGATTTGCATTTGGAAACCAAGAAACAGGAGGCCTTTACTGTAGTGCGGCTCGCGGGGGACGCAGGTGTCATAATATATATATATGAACGATGTGTGGTAGGTACCTACTACTCACACTAAAATAATTCGTACTCATACTCGTATCTCATATTCATACTCTTCTTATTCTTGTTTTGGCGCCGCAAAATGTTTGCGTCAATGTTTTTAAGCCTTCCTAAAATTTCTCAATATACAAAGTGAGTTCTTCTGACAAGATGGTGGTACCCTTGTCAGAACTATCTAGGGATCTAAGTATTTTTATCATCTCTATTTAGGTTATATTGCTTTAAAGACTCCGTTTATCGTTAAAACGTCACGTAACAATATCGATGACGATTTCCATGAATTTACTCCCTATCCAAACCTTCCTATAGAAGTTTTCACTCAATGGGTTTATACTATACGTATGGTGGTCACGATCTTTATCATCTTTATTTAGGTTATATTGCTACAAAGACTCCGTTTATCGTTAACACGTCACGTAACCATGCCGATGACGATTTACATGAATTTACTCCATGTCTAAACCTCCCTATAGAAGTTTATCCCTACGATAAGGATCAGTACCGTCATTAAGCTGTGCTACTAAAAATTTTGAATTATTTTTACAGTCAGACCTAATTAGATTGCTAAGTTTTGGGTTACAGTATGAGTATTTAATATATAGAGTTCGGATAGTAAGTAGGGATTGAACTGAACGAATAAAGAAAACCTTAACTTCATCTGTTAAATAATCCTTTACTAAATCTTAATGTTAAAGAAGCCAAATTTTGATTACTACAAATTTTTAATGAGGTTAAATAGTAGATATATAATTAAATACATTTTACATTATTAAAACATATATAAAATACTGAACATATATTTTTTATTAAATGACTAATTATTTATAGTCGACAAGTAAAATCGAAAAGGAAAATGAAGCAGTTTTCGTTTGAACAGTTGAACCAGTTATAATTAAAATATTAAAGTGGCTGCATTAAAGCACGCTACAATAACTTTAATTTCATTCAACGTACACAAATACCTCCGCACTACTAATATAAATATTTTATGTGCATAAACTTTCTCTTTCGCTTTTTATGACTTCATTTGCATAGTTAAGTAAACATTTAAACGTTTTATCTGAATTTTATAGTGTCGACACTTCTTCGTCATTAGTACCTGAGAGTACAGAGTACAGAGGTACCTGGTACATTACAGTATCGTTGTATTTTTGATTACGAAACAAAGCAGGTATGTTAGTATATAATCAAATAAATACTCAAAAATAATTGTGCAATTATGATGTTGGTTGCTATGAAAAAAGCTTTCTAATATATAATTAATAAAACGTTTTTATATATTATTTACATTACATTAAGTACATTTTATATATATATATATATATATATTATATATATATATATATATATATATATATATATATACTAGCAACCAGCCCGCCCCGGCTTTGCAAGGGTGACAGAGCATAATATATGCCTACATTTAAGAGGAATAATTTTATTAGTTTACGCGGCGCATGCCACTAAAGCTCCCAGTCGGCATGATTCAACAATTATCTTCATATTTCGGCCAATCTACACATAATTTTATTTAATCATACACCTAAACCTTTTCACGTATCACTCCATCCGTTGATGAAAGCCGTATTAGAATCCGTTCGGTAGTAATTTTTGATTTATCGCGTTCAGACAGATACACAGACGCGGCAGAGGAACTCTGTTTTATAAAATAGCAAGATTTTTTTTGCCCACAATCTCACCTTATGTTAAGTGACGAAATTGTTTTACCACCACCATAATATAAGTAACATAAAAAATTCACCGAAAGTTTAGGTCTCATTTCAGGGGATTCGAACGCACTTCGATCACCATGGTGTCCGTACACGCTATCACTGAGCTATCATAACATTGTGTTCTTGTGAATAATTTTTGGCAGTTTTAATCATTAAACTTTGCAAAGATTGCTTCTTTATTTTCTATTGTGGTTTGTGTTGAGGAATAATGATGAGAATGCGTTTTTTATTGTTTCAGGTATTCTGGTTGAGGATTGTTTGTCAAAATGTTTATAAATATTGGGCTTAGGGCCCACGGACAATTGAAGATGTAAGTACCATATGTAGATGTATTTTATTTACCATATTATATTGTAATGTGAATATTTGAAATAGAAATGTATTAAAACGAAGTTATTTTTTATGCCCTTTCCATGCGACTCTCTTTCTCTCTATATTTTTCTGTTATATATGAGTGTGTATGGGTGCGTGCGAGTACCAAGATTCCAGCTCTGAGCTCAGATGTTTTTATTCTCCTTTATTTAGTAAGAATGATATATCAGTTTTGAATTAATCAATAAATTTTGCACAAAGTAGACTTTATTTTGTTAAGTACATAAATATACCTTTTTCTACTATTCTCAGTAATACAGAAACTACTATAAACATTTATAGTAGTATTTAAATTTTATTAATATTAATATATTCTTCCAAATACGATAGTGTTATGTGATCACTTGCCGATAGCTAATAATATGAGTGAAGTGAAAACATTATTGCCAAAATATTTATATTTTATGCAGTCGCTGCTATTATTAAGTAATTATTTACATCATTTTCTAATGACTTTCTACTCTCTTAAATTTGTATCGCTATTTGTAGTAATATTGCATCCTTAAAGCTTAAAGCATCTGGTGTTTTGAAAGTAAATAAAATGGAATAATGATTTACTATATTTGGACAATTTCACGATTATAAAAAGTAATAAAACCGATTCTTGTTATTAATAATTAACTAATTAAAGTAACTTAAAATTATTTCTGGGTACTTATAATAATTTTTATGTTAATTATTTATTATTAATCTATACCATTAATAAAACTGAAGTGTCTGTTTGTATTGTCAAAATAACAGCTTTTACTTAACGCATATGAAAGTATATAGATAACAAAACACCAAACTGTCTGTTTGATCCGGGTAATCACCGAAACGGTTGGACCGATTTTGATTTTGAATATTTTGAAAAAAAAAAACTGGTCATGCAGAATCAATTGAGGCGCTTAAATCGCTAACGTTGGGTAACCATAAGAGATATATCAAAATAATATACTACATAATTGTAGACATTACAAATAACTACAAAAAAGATAACAAGAGCATGTATCTGTCTTCTAAGGATCATCCACAATAAGCATTTTTATCTTTAAAATAACCGGGAGCGGGGTTAGTACGATACGCGGGTGTGCCTGATCGACGGCATTTTATAGTTTCCGCGAGTGTAACCACGGGCAAATATAAATAAAAATGAAATGCTGTTACTTAATTAGTCAGTGCATCACTTGAGAACGACACAACCGATTTGGCTAATTATTTTTTTAAATGTCAGTAATTAATAAGTATAAATAATTAATAAGTTATTTAAAGGAAGAAAAAATTGAACAGTTACAATTTTGGAACAACTGCAGGTGCTTTTATGTATTGGTTTTTCTATGAGCTCAATATCATAAGGCATAACTCATGATTCGCTTGATGGATATGCGTAATTCTTATTTTGTTTTATGCCTTATGACCCTGGAAAGTTTTCAGGCAAAAAAATAGAGATAGTAGGCACTGTGGTTGAACTAAAACAACATCAGCTTTTGTAGTTATTAATAATTTGTATGTTCATAAAATGCAGTTTGGAAATTTTAATAACGGAAATAGATGATTTATTTTCAAATTCTATAATGATGGTGCAAAAGTTGCAACGATGATATCGTAGCTATCTCAGGGCATTTGAATACTATTAGCGCGGGGTCGTGGTTAATCGCACAATTTTGGAGACGCTTTTAAGTGGAAGTGTGTGACGTCAGAATGCGAATGTTCAAACTGTGAATGCAGAGTTCGTATGAAAACTCGTTTTTAATAAATATATAGATACACATTATATGGGTACACAAATTCTCTTATATAATTATATTTAATTTCAAACTAAGAAAATCATGTTTTATGTTAATTTAACAGCTGATATACTACTTATACATAATTTAGTTATATAAGTTACATAGGTCGGCATTACAGCGGTGACCGTCGATTGATTACGAACTCTCGGTAGTCGCCGTTGTTAGTTAGTGATATCGTCAGGCACAGTGCCGACTACCTACTTACTATAAACAAAAATGTGTGTGTACTTACTTACTTACGCTCGTACGAGATTATGCTTCTTTGGCGTAGCAAAATAAAAATAATGCCTATAATTACATCCCGCGTTCCAACAACATGACGAAGTAACCAGCAATGATATCAATATAATTCATATTACTAACGTTTGTTTTATTAAAAATAATTTAAATAAAATATTATTATAAAAAAAATCGATGTATCTATAAATAATAATTCAAATTATTACCATTGATGGTTAATTACAACATCATGAAACATTTACGTCACATGATACGCACGGAGCCTTGAAGTTAACCCTCTACTACATACCCTAAAAGAAGCATAGCTTTAGAAAGTGCAACTTATTAATACCAGTACCAGTCATAAATACCTAAAAATCTGTTTAACAAGCGATATTTAGTTAAATGGTTGAATGTGAAATATTTCACGTTATTTCCAACGGTACATTCTACGTCACGCGTGATCGATATGTTACTATAAAAGTACCTACTTCAAACTGGGATTGCTACATAATTAACCTGCCTGCTGATATTGCACGGTCGGTTTCAGTTTTAATTTCATGCAATGGTACGTAACAACTATGTACATTATTAGTCCCTCCTACATTACAAAACATCCAAGCATTCTTGTAGGTATGTTAATGCGTAATCGATAATTTTAAAAACACAATCTTCTCTCGTACTGGCTCTTGTTACTGAGTTCCCAACGGTACACACAGTGTCATAATAAATACATTTATTACTTTATGCGTTCCGTACACATTAATTTTTAAATCTAAACTAATATTAAGTAGCTCAAGAGACTGTCTGTTGGAAAACACCACCAGCATTATTAAAAAAAAAAAATATTGTTTTCTGTAACCTATTTATTTATTGGCTATCTAAAAGCATACAACGACCTTTAGATAAGAAGCAATTAACATACAAAGTCTAGGGAAGAGCGAAAGAAGTACCTAATAGCGCAGACGGGCTGTGAGAAAGTCTTTTGTTAATTTATAACCTATTTATTAAGAAATAATTACATAACTTCACGCTAAAACTCTCAGGAGCTGAGTTGTAAACGTAAACATCAAGCAATCTGGTAAGCTGTAGGCAAGTACTGGAAGTAAGAAAAACAACAAATTTAACACGGGAAAAACCGTGGGGCATACCTAGTTTTAAATAAAAATAGATCCAGACATGATGAAAGGTTCTTTGGTTAGTCAGCAAAGTCAGAATCAGCACAGACTGTCCAAGGTGTGCTGGAAGTACTTAGATATCGTCATTCGTAGATGCTCTATTACTGCACACAGAGTCATGAAAATACTAATCATGAAAATACGATGATCCGTCTAAATATATTTTATATTCTAAAATGAGAGATAATAACAAAAATAAATATTCATCTAAATTTATAGTATTAAATATAAAAATAAAAATGATTGAACAACCAACGGCTGATAAAATAATCTAATTTTAAAATATTGATTTGTCTTCAAGTTGATCATAATTCACCGCCCTATTAAAAAAAAAAAGCTTCAGAACATTTTGATTTTTGAATAAATCCACAATGTGCGAACTAATCAGAAGCATAATCAGTGTTTGCAGTCCTTTACCACAAACCAAGTGTAAATATGTGTAAGACCAGACAATAAATACACTCTATTGTCGTATGGATACTAAATACCATAAAATAAATAATAGCTATGTTACTATATAAATTACGGGTTTCTCACCTTTGCGAAATCATGCAAGTAATAACACGGAAGGCATTGGAGTAAAACCAGCATAGAAATTATGACGTTATGTAGTAATGCTAATAGAATGTTAATGCTTGTCTTGTTAGTTTAAATAAGTGACAATTATTCAGTACTTATTGATTACGGAGCACGTACATAGTACAGCAACTGTAATCATTATATTAATACGTGAAGTAAAAACTTTGTAGCCCTTTTTAAGCGTATTGCGTGCACGGAAGACTATGAGATTTGGCATGGTTAAAATTTATATGAAGAAGGAATGCAGAAAGCTAAAATTTATCTATAATATCTGTTACTAATATATTAAATTAAATAAAAATAAAATAATACTGCGAATCCTAATCCGACCAGTGCCATTGAACTTAGACCCCCAAAAAGAAGCTGAAATCGATTTTCCCTTACTATTTGAGGTTTCACTACAGCCCAATGATAAAGATTATAGATGACTCAAATGAGTCGTACCCTAATCGATGGATTGGACGCAGAGGTGCTATAGCTTGGCCACCACGCTCACCTGACCTAAGCCCTTTGGAATATTTCCTATGGGTTTACATTAAAGAAGCAGTCTATGAGAGTAATAATACAAATGAGAGTGTGTTAATACAAAAACTGGTCCTTGTGGCTGAAACTGTAAAAAATAATACGCGGGCTCTAAGAAGTCTAAAAAGAAATTTTATTAGAAGATGTTGGTTTTGCTTAAGAGTTAGAGAAAGGCATTTTGAGCATTTATTGTAATAAAATGAGCACCAATAAATACTGCCTTTGAGAGGAGTATATGACTGTATCGTCAGCGTATAGGCCTACTTCAACTTTCTCTTGAAGTTTTGGTAGGTCACTGACGTACAGATTGAAGAGGCTAGGTGCCAGGATGGAACCTTGGGGGACGCCTGAGCGTATGGGATGGGGTGTGGATAGTTCACCTTCCACTCTGTAGCGAAAAGTGCGGTCTTTGAGGTAATCGCGGATGATTTTAACTAATCTATCGGGGACTTCGCGGGAGTACAGCTTATAGACTAATCCTTCGTGCCAGACCTTATCAAAGGCCTTGGCTACGTCGAAAAAGACTGCCAGTGTGCGACGGGGTATAGATAACTCGGAAAAGTTAAACAAAATGTGCTCCGTGAGGCGGTGCACTTGATGAGTGCAAGAATGTCTAGCACGAAAACCGAATTGCTCAGGCGGGTAGAGGGTTTTCTCCTCTATTACGGATTTGAGACGGTTCAGAAGGATCCGCTCATAGATTTTACCTAGGGTATTTAGAAGACTGATAGGGCGGTAGCTGTCGGGAAGCGACGTGCTCTTGCCGGGCTTGTGAATACCTATGACAATGGCCGTTTTCCAGACGGCTGGAAAATGGCAGTTGGCTATGGCTACATTGAATATGCAGACCAATAGAGCTATGAGGTGATCGGGAAGAAGTTTGAGTACTTCGTTCCTGATACCGTCGGGACCTGGTGACTTTCTAAGCTTAAGGCTTTTGAGAATGGCAGAGATCTCCTCAGAAGTGACTGGGGACAGGGATTCTGATGCCGGGAGCTTATTCAGCTCCTCCACGCGGGCTTCGATGTCTCTGACTCGGTCGGTGTTCTTGACGCTGTTCGGGGAGCACTGGCTCTCCAAACAAGCGGCAAGGCACTCCGCCTTGTCGATGGTATCGAAAGCGGGTGTAGTGCCGGGACCCCTTTCGAGGGGAGGCATGCGAGGTTGGGTGTCTATTTTAAGGGCGTGGGCTACTTTCCAATAAGTCAGATGTGACGGCCTTAGCCCTTCGACTAAGGTGTCCCATCTGTGACTTTTGAGCTCGGTTATACGGGCTTTAACCGCTCTCTGAAGTGCGCGTAATCGTGCGCGGTTTGCATCGGTCGGATAAGAGTCATGCGCACGAGTCGCAGCGTTCTTCT
The DNA here is from genome assembly GCA_033032175.1 of Saturnia japonica. Lineage (NCBI taxonomy): Eukaryota > Metazoa > Arthropoda > Insecta > Lepidoptera > Saturniidae > Saturnia > Saturnia japonica. The sequence goes on along the minus strand of CM065324.1, from coordinate 8,204,350 downwards.
CCGTCATCAACGCACGTTGGCAGGGAGTACAAAGCGGCGATCATTCGCCGCTTCGACCTCTCTCGAGGCTTCTCCGATGCTGACTTGGAGGTGGTCAACTAGGGAGTCGATCGCGAGATCTACGTGCGCAACTGACTCTAATACGTCCGGGACCCTAACGAGACTGGGCGAGGACTGCCTATCCGCGAGGTAGTGTTTTAATTTTGCATAGTCAACCGTTGTGACTGTAGGAGGGCTGGAGTCATCTAGTTGTGCTAGCTGTAGGATGACCGGGTGATGGTCGGAGTCGAGTTCGTGTACGACCCGAATTGTCGTACCTGAAGCGCGATATTTTTCAGGAGGGCTATGTCAAGCACTGTCGGTGTACAGTGATCTTGAAAGTGGGTGGGAGTGGGAGGCGCTATGACGTCAAAGTTTAACTCGTCCGACAACCCTTCGAGAATAACCCCATTGCTGGAGTCTCTCCAATTGTTGAAGGACGTGTGTCCACTGTTGAGGTCACGTGCGATAATGACCGATGTGCCGAGCGAGAGTAGCTTCTCTAGGTCAGAACTGAGAGGTACTTTCGTCGGTGAGAGGTACACTGATACGATCGTTATGGACGGATGATCGGTCATTCCTAGTCTACACACGGATACTTCCATATTGGTAAGTATCGGAGGATCTATCGGCATGCAATACAACGAGCGCTTGTAGTAAATGAGAGTGCCGCCCCCTCGGCCGTCACGGTCATTTCTAACAATGTTATAGTTTGCGATATTCGGATTGCGTTTACCACGCTTTAAGAGCATTTCCTGTACTAAGAGAACGTCTATTTGGTGATCTTTAAGATAAGTCGCGACGAGATCACGCTGCGGATATAAGTTCCGCGCATTAAAAAAGGAGATGTTTAAACCTCTCGGCTTGAGTTTAGCCATTGAGAGGCCTGAGGTTGGTGGCTTCGCGATCGAGACGCTGTAACGTCTCTACGAGCCGGGGAAAGGCAGCTATGGTTTCGACGAAACCGTACTGCTCCATATGGGCCTTGTATGCGAGGACCTCGCGTATCTCATGCTCACGAAGGAGCGATAGCATGAGGTCGTCCATTGTAGTGGCGCGGGGCGCTGAAGCGCGGGGCGCGGGGATGTCTAAAGCCATGAGGGGCTGTGGTTTGGGGGCCCATGCGTTCTGAGTCGAACGCACGGGTTTGGGCTGCACCTGGGGTGCGGGGGGGCCTACGGTCGCCTGAGTGCGGCGGGGGTTTGGGAGGGACGGAAACACCTCTGGTTTGAGCAGAGGTTGCGCCCGGGACCCTGAGGCGGGGGGTGCCCGCTGAGGGGCAGCCTGCCTTGGGCGGCGGGGGTGCGTGGTGTGCGGGGCCTTGGGGCATCCGCGATAGTTCGCAGGATGTCCCTCCTCCCTGCATAGTACGCAGCTCGGGGGGGTGTTAGAGTCACGCTGACGCGTGCACTCCCTGGTTGGGTGGTCTTCGAGCCACTTAACGCACCTCGGACGAAGGAAGCAGTTGCGGGCGGAGTGTCTGTACAACTGGCAGTTGTGGCATTGGGAGGGCTTCGAATTTTTGTATGGAGGCTCTACGGATATTCCGGAGAGCTCACATACTGTTTCTAAATTAAAGATTTTTTTGCCCTCAGGCGTTTTGTCTAGTATTAAAACGAGCATTGGGAGGGCTCGTTTGTCTTTATTGTACATCCGATGTACCTCTCGGATGGGGAATTTTTGTTCTTCAATGGAGGCAAAGACCTCCTCGGGTGTGATCTCGACGGGGATACGCCGAAGCACAACCCGTAGTACTCGCTCCTCTTCGAGGGCGTAAGTGTAGTAGGGAATGTTCCTACTACGGAGGAGGGTGGCCAATTTGCGATGGCAGTTTGACGTGCTCATCGCCAGGGAGATACCTGTCGCGATATTACGCGCTTTGTTATAACCTATTTTTAGCGTATTAAGCTCATTGGTGAGCTTTGTCCAGACAGTTTTATCATGGATTATAATTGGAGGGGGTCTTTGCTTTTTACCGACGACCGGTTCGTCGGTATTCGAGGAGGGTGCGGGGGCGGCGGAGCCGTTTGCCGTTTTCGTTGTTTTAGCCGCGTTTTCCTCAACGGGGCTATCACGGGGCGCGCGTTTGCGGGATTTGACGACCGTGAAGTCGTCATTGTCCGCGGTAGCTTCGGTCGGGATTATGACCGGTTCTTGGAAGTGGAGCGAGAGTTCCATTTCCGAGGAGGGGGTTGGACTTAGTGGTGCATCCATATCTGTTTCGACTGGAAGGGCCGAAAAAGAATTGGACACGTATGTCGATGTTGTTGCCGCGGGGGCAACGGGTTTAGCGGGGCATCCATAGGGACCGGGGGTAAAAGATCGCTGTTGCGATTTCGCTCGGGACTTAATAGGGGCGTGGCTCGCACTTGCGAGGTTAGTGGGGTGGGGGTACTCGGTCGCAGGTATCGAGGCTGGCCGCGTGAAACCGGGTGGCGCGGCGGAGAGTGAGATCGCGGCGGAGGTGGAGGGGATGGCATCCGCGCTCTGATTGGCCGATGGCGGCCGCAGCGAGTCCGCCATCTGGGTCGTACTTATGTACTCATTACTGAGCTCGGGCATGTGTAAGGACATGAAATTTACTAGGCGCTGGTTTTCGGCTTCCAGCTGCCTAAAACGTACTTCTAACTCGGCGAATTTTAATTCGGCCATCGCGGTGGCGGTTTGGAGGACGGGGGAGTGAATTTATTCACCTCCCTGCCTGGAGGGCAGGGGGGTACGCCGAATGAATTTAACGGGCTATCCGAGCCCGGAGCAATGAGACCTGTGTGTCACGGTGTAATGAAACACAGGAAAAGGACCTATCGTTTCCCTAGGGGAGTCCCTAGCAGTCTTGTGGCAGAGGACGCAGGCCGGTATATACCGTGGCTCCACCCAAACAACCACAAGGATGGATGGTAAGGATAGGAAGGGTTGGGTAGGAGACACCTGGGGCTTAACTATGCAAAAAGGCAAAGGCTAAGATTCCCAGGTCCGTCCGAGTTATCGTTTACCTCAGAAGGAAGTAACCGGAGAGCGCTCAGGTCACGCCCCGTTCGTCTTCGTTAGCACCGTTAGGTATCCGACGAACGACCACTAAACCGTGGATTTGCGTGTCTTTAGAAACAGGATTTCGCGCTGAAAAGCGCGTTTATTGTCGTACTGAGAAGTACGGTTTTTCGTGTGCACCGAAGTGCTACACGAAATATGCGAGCGAGACGGCGCTATGCGCGCAACGAGTACCTAGATAACAACAATAACACCGACCTCACTATAACACGCGGTATGAATAGCTTAAGAACTAGCTTAAAACTGTGTGCTTTGAACTGGCAGGCCTAGGACCGGGTCCGTGGATCAAAACAAACAAGTCGTACACTAGTACAAGCAGAGCGCGAATGAAATAGCTTAAAAAACTAGCTTTACACTGTGTACTCTGAACCGGCAGGCCTAGGACCGGGTCCGTGGATCAGAGCAAACAAGTTGTACACTAATTTAAGCAGAGTGCGACAGCGATCGAGAGCGCGAGCGGACACGTCCGTTCACGTCAGCGGTCGAAATCGGAATCCCTTCCTTCCCTGATTCATTCCTTACGGGACACCCTGTATATTTAATACCCAACCTCACAACTGACGATATATAAAAGTAAATCATAGGTGGGGATCGAATCCGCAAACTATTGGCTCGCTAATAATGCTTACTACCACTGTTCTTCTTTGAGAGGTAACGTTAACCTTGTGTTGTGTTACTGCGCTGAGTAGGGTTTCCATAGCTCCTTGGGGTATGGGGTTTCAAGATCAGTAACGCGCTAGTGATATCTATGGTATTACAAGCGTTCATAGGCTACGGTAGCCGCTTAACACCAGAAGGGCCGTATGCTTGTTTGCCACCTTTCTTAAAGTTAAAACTATAGTAATTATCTAAATTTGCTGTTAAATAGTTAGCCAATTTTTTTGTATTTATGTGTAAAGAACATCTTAAGGCTTGAGACATCCAAAGCAACCTGACGTAATGCACCCAGCTGAGTACCGAAAGAGAAAATATCGATAGTGAGGTAGTAGTGCTATACAGCTTGATTGGGTAGCATCCATCACAAAGTATATAGTGAAAAGCACATTATAGTGATTTGCTTAAGCGCGTCGCGGTTCGTGGTCTGTCTGAGCATATTCAGTTTCTAGTTACGACAGAGTTAGTTAGAACTGGCGATGGCCTTGGCAAGTTTTTAAAATCTTTTTATAGGTTTAGCGTTACGGTTATAGGTCGCCGAACACCTATAAGTGTGTTCTGGCAGCTGCACTTAAGAGACAATTTCTTCACTAGGCTTTAGCATGTCACCATCTTGGGCCACATCGTCACTTAACATCAGATGAGATTGTGGCTATAACGCTAAATCTATAAAACGATTTAAAAACCTGACAGGCCTATGTGTGCCATTTTGAGGATCGTACACCTAGTGTTTGATCGTCGCTATCCTGGTATACAATTGCGGTCACGAGAATCAGAGTGGCCTAGATAGGCAACAAAAACAGATGCCTTTTTTCGATGAATTCACCTATTAAAATATTATTAATAATCTAAAAGTGTACTTTAACAAAACCACAATTGCCTATATTTATTTATTTAATACTAACATAAATGGCAACTCGAATTTAATAACTTTAGGCAAATGTAGTTTATAAAAGCACATTTTTAGATTATGAATACGTTAATAGGTCAATATATCGAAGAAAGCAGATAGGCCACTCTGGTTCTCGTGCCCTTAACTGTCGTATCTTACTCATTATAAATTATAAATTTATTATATACTAGCTGACCCGCGCAACTTCGTTTGCGTCACATAAGTGGAGGGGGGGGGGGGGTAGAGAGAGTGGGACGTAAGCAGAGACAAATAAAAATTGTCGTAGGCATCTCTACAATACAATTTATAGGTGCCGCCCGCCTGCCATTTCATTCCGCTAAAATGTACGCGCGGTACTTGTTTATTATTTTGCTGCGGAGTTATTTTAAAACTATGATATCTCCTAAGATATTCATTGAAATCAAATGAAGTAAAGGGCAATTTTGTCCAAAATTAAATGCATGTGATGAATAATGTATTTATTTCGATAATGATTACTACGATGTTTATAAAAACACCTTCGCAAATAACGCATTATTTTGGAACAAATTTTATTATACTTAAAAATGTTATATTGCGTCAACCTTAAAAGATAGATCTATCGCAGACTTTTTTTATAACTTTTTAAGAGAAATAATTCTGTCACACATAATTGTTGCGTAACTTTAACCATTTACGCAGCGCTAGCAATGGAATCTTTAAAAAGGAATTAATTCTTCCCGTTTTTGCAACATTTTTCATTAATGCTCCGCTCTTATTGGTCGTAGCGTGATGTTATATAGCCTATAACCTTCGTCGATAAATGGGCTATCTAAAACAACTAAAACTTTTTTTTCCATTCGAACCAGTACTTCCTCAGAAAGGGCGTTCAACCAAACAAACAAACTCTTCAGCTTTATAATATAGTTATAGATATGTAATATTATTATATTTTCAGATGGTGACGTGTGATAATCAAAGTGCCCAGCTGGGCGGTTTTCATTTGGGTGCTCGGGATGATGAGATCCAAAGACCGCGAGCTCCGAGTGTCTCCTCCCTTTCTTTATATAAACAGAAAATCGATGCGCTTTTCGATGATAACCGATCGGTTGCCAGCCAACCACAGTATGGAGTTAGTTCGGCTGTTGACCCACAAAGGAGAGATAGTAAGGTATAATTAAATCTCTTAAAATTTATTGTCATAAACACAAGTAGTATGAAAAGTTAAGGTTAAGTAGGGTAAAGTCTGGTTTGAAGGGAAATGGATTTATAATAAATACATGTTAGAAATTATATGAAAATGTAATGAACAATTATATGAAGAAGTTAGGATCGGTTGACTGACCTATAAGAAGATAAAAGAAGAATTCTAGGTTTTTCGGTACCTACCTACCTAATTATGTTAGGTTTTGTAATAAACTTTTTGAGAACGTTACTTATTTGATGCACAATAAATATTTAAAGAGTAGTAATGTATAACGCAAGTTTTATTGTCGAAAGGGTCGGAAGGGTATAGAGGATCGGTCATTACAAAAATGATCGTGATGTCTGGAAGTGCCTCCCTCTCTGTACATCTAGCAAAGTTTTATAATAACTAAAAAGAGTAAATATGGCATTATATGGTTTAAAAATATTACTTACAAAATTGACGATATACATTTTTTTTATTGGAGTCTTCCAGAAATAATAATTATAGGATATCTTTAACCAATAATTATAAAATTAGTGTCTGAGATGTGTGTGATATCAGATAAATATATCTGGCAGAACCGACATCAGATGCTTCCAGAATATTGTGTAGTTCTAAATTACCTTTTTAATTCATTAAGTCTTCTTCCCGAGATATTAGTATAGTTTTATTTATATCGAGATTATTGCTAGCTCTTCTCTTACGAGCCGGTAGTAGTGGTAGCTTTGACATTCATAAAATCCTTCTTAAGGCCTGAATTGAATAAAGATTTTTTTTAAATCTAACTATGATCGGTCCTCTAGGTTTTTGTTGATGTATATCTGGTACAAACCGTTTAAAAAAACCTAGACCTTTCTTATATTACAGCAGCCATAAAGACGAAGAGCAAAGTATAACTTAATTTGTAAATATTACGTACACTAAACGTTACGTAACCTAAATCTATTTGACAATAATTATATTAATTTGTAGGACAACATTTTTTCATAAAAAATAATCTAAATACAATTTTCTTTTTCAGGCTAGTACAACACACGACGCAAAGGTAACGATATATGAAGATGAAGACGGTTATTGCCAAAGCAATGATAATAAGAAAAATAATACGGTCCAGGATCGAATAGAACGAATGTTCGCGGAAATGGCGGGTGAATCGCGGCAATCGACCGAGAATATCGGCGTTCATGTATTTAATGTGCACTATCTCGGTTCCACACCTTTACAGAACAAAGTTACAAGTTTATCCGGCCTTCAAACACCACTACGAGATTTATATTTTGCGTACCGAAGGAATTATCATCATAAAAATTCTTTAACCGGCCGGTTAGAAATCTCTAAATGCGGACTCAAAGTTAGATATAAAGGAGATAAAGTTGACTTGGAACAACTAAATCCATTCCCAACAATAGCAGTTTGGTCTGCTGTAAAATTCGTCGTGCAACCTTCTGAAAACAAGAGCAATGAACTTGGCTATGCTTTTCTTCCTTTGATAACAGATCCCGATAATATTGACCGACAAACGTTATTCAAAACTCTAGAGCCACCAGATAATAAATATATCCTCTCCCACAACGAAAACTCGCATTCACCTCTTTTCGCTGTCGTGATGAGGAAAATAGGAGTTGCTAAACAATTGGAGTGTCATGGGTTTGTATGTCAGACGACTGAGGACGCTATTGTTATAGCAGCCACGTTATACAAATCTCTCATGTCACACATGAGTCGTCAAGGTCATAGTGATAAGAAAAAATTAAGAAACCGAAATGGAATCAGTTGTATGAGCGTTGCAAGTAGTATGTCACCTAGCGACTTTGTCATGCCAATGAAGCCACCTCGTAAGAAAAGAAGTACATCATCGAGCGGTGACAGTGACCGGGCGGATGGGTTTTCAGCAAGTGAGTCTTTTAGTGAGAAACCAAAATTAGAAAGAACTAAGAAAATTTCATCGGAGAACCTATCGCGCCCACCTTCACCTCCATCTATTTCTCCCACCGATAATAAAAGGATAACAGTGGAACAGGTAAAAGCTAAACTCGATTCAATAAAACATAACGATACGAGCGGTAGCGATACGCATGATTCCAAAAAATCTTGTATTAAAACCTACCCGAACCCCATTATAAGTAAACTACAGGATTTAGAACATCCACATAGTGGTAGTGAGTCATCGGTTCGAAGTAAAGTTTCAGAGAAAATAGAACTTTTTAGAGAATTAGAGAGACGGAAGAATATTCAAAGGCCACCCACATTACCGCCACCGATACCAACGAAACCTACTAAAGTCCCACCAGACCCTCCTAAAGAACCTTTAAGAAGAAGTCAAAGTGGAAGAAATTCATTAAACGAATCTGGCGACATATTAACAAAAGTAGCTATTCCACGTTCAGGCAGCTTTCTTAACGCTGGTGGGCTAACGAGGTACAAGTCGATCGGACACAGGTATGTGAATTGTAACAGTTTTGCACTAGTCAATAAATCTAACACGGCTTCTAATTCATTGAAATTTCGTTGCACGCTTGAGAGCTGTCATTTCATTTTTACTGACACATGTACAGCTTACAACCCATTCCACTTATTCCGTTCTCGTTTTTTACCTCATTGGTTAATACTACAACTTATAATAGCTTGTAGAGATAGTCAAATGCAGTTTACACTTTATGGAGTGTTTTGAGATCGTGAAATGAGCTTACGCAAGAATAATATGCGTATAATATTAATTCAATTCAAGTAGGTTTGTCTATTAGGTATATAATTTTTCACCAATTATTGTGTAGTTTATATTTTATTACTTTTAGAAACAACGGTAAAATGAGTGGTGGCTCACCGTTGGGGTTCAATGAACTTTTTAATGAATTCAAAGTTCAGGAGAACTTGCACTCGATGGACGAGATACTGAGCGCCATAATTGATGCAGAAGGAATGTCATTTAATGATCTTAAACCGATATATAAGGAATTTTTATTAAAATTATCGGTTACCCTCACTAAAGATGAGATTTTCCAGCACAGCAAAGCAATCATGAAGAAACAAAAGAAGAAAATCCTTCGTCGAAATAGCACATACCAGAATAAAAGAAGGAAAATGTTTAAAGGTGCAAACGGTCTTCGAATGGTATTCAGACTGCCTTTTGGGAAGGACATGCGGCAGAAAGATACTGAAAATGATCTTACTGCGTTAGATTTTCAAACCATTGGCAATAATACAAAGGAACCCGTTTCAGAAAGCTCAGTTTCTACATCAAGTTATGATGTTCGACAGTTTCGACCCAAGGAGCCTATAACACCACCTCCGAAGAGACAAGTTAGTAGGCAAAGAAATTCTAAACGGTCTGATAAATCGGTTCACGGTAAATCATTAAGGCCGGGAGAAAGAACATCAACATCCGAAGACTCTGATTTTCTCACCCTAAGCAATCGTTTAGGATGTCAGAATCGTAATAGTTCGAGTGGGTACGTTTCATGTTCAGAATGTGAATCAGAAAGTTGTGTTGACAGATGTTACTGTTCTCTAAAAGGTGATTGCAAATCGAAATGTTACTGTTCCGCCGTGGAAGTCAAAAAAGAGCCAGCGAAAAGACTTTTGAGTAAGAGCAAGAGCTGTAAAGATTGTTCAAAGTGAGTACCATTAAACGAAGTATTAACTAAACCGGTTAGGAAATTCTTTTTAATTAAGATTTATCGAAAATGGTTTTGATCTTTCTTTTAACTAAATTATGCCTATAAGAACAATTATTATTTTAAATAATACTTATGTTTTTAATTTTTGGCTTTAATGAGGAAGTGCTACAATCTGAAATAAGTCGAATTATCTAGTATCCAAACGTTATATATATTAAACTCAATATTTAGTAAACAAAGTCTTCTGTTTACATTTACAATATATAACTGCCAAGTGCATTGCATAAATACCAAGAGGTCATAAAATTATGTTTCCAGAACCAAGATAAGACTAAGAACTTTTTCACACTAACACTTTACGCAATAAATTAAGCAAGTCTTGTAAAATACCACATTTTACATTATAATTTGCACATATTATATTATTTGACATTTTGTTCCAAGCATTACCATTTCACAGTTAAGTCAGAGTGAAGAAACAGCTAGTCAACCGCAAACACTGAACAAACTTTATTACACCTCATAATAGTTTAAATTTTAGATCCAGTAAGATAATTCAATAAAAATACCGGAAATTTCAATCATCTAGCGTCTTTATATTATTTATTACACGTTGCATCTCTTATGAGCGAAGTGGTAGTGACGTCATAACTTAAATATTTATAACCAAAAATTTCTCTACTTTCGTCCATCTTTAACATTTAATTTATCTTTAACACAAGCGTATCTGTACAAAGTGATTGTGCGGCTAATTACATTTACAGAAGCGTCTCATACCGCCGCAGAGGAATTCGTGTCTTGTTTATTATTATTTATGGTTCATTATAAATACTATATGTCTGGTGTAGAAATGAAATGTATCTGGCAATCAGAGCGTAACACGTCCGCGGCCCACGAGTCGCGACGCTTCTGACTAACTGAACCAAATTAAAATTATTTACTGTTGAACATGGATTTATAATTTCACTAGGATGATTTTATCTTAGTACGCCAGGTGTAGAATTTCACAAATCATTATTTTTGTTGTACAATAATAAATTTATTGATTGTAATTTTATCATATGAAAGAGATATTTTTCTTTCGGCGGAAGTCTAAACTGATTGATTGATCATCAGTCAGATGATGACGCTGTAGTTTTTCCGATTGATTTAGTATTTCTTTACAAGATTGTCATTGTCGTGTTTTCACATTTTGTGTGGTTAATCCAATTATCATTTTAGTATGACAATCGCACCTAAGTTTTTCTCTTTTTAGAATTACCTAATAGATTAATGTTATGTAAAACGTGTTACATATAATAAAAAATGTGCATTTAATTTAAATAGAGTTTTTGTTATTGTAATATTTTTAAATTGTTGAGCTTACTGGATGCGCGTATTTTACACAAGATGGTGGCTCTCTTATTAAAACTGTTCGAGGAGTTTCTGTGTAACTGAAAAAGGACGTATCTAATTATTATTTCTAATACACTTCAATTGTTCACAATAACAAAACTACATCACATAAAACGCAACCAATATTGCATAATATTGAGCCAAACGACATATGTTTAGAAATAAAAATAAAAACCACGACATCGCAGAGTATGTTAACGGCAAAGACTCCACCTTTAAACTTAAATGACGATGTGATTGAACATATTAATAACACTACGATTAGAAAGGAGATTAGCTTTTCGTACTGGAACAGATATAGGAAATGTTTAGCGACATATTTTCATCGTCATTTTCTACTAAGTTTACTGCTGTTATAACTACTAAGCTATCCAGGTAAACACTAGAAATAAACTAGACTAACTAAACATCATGTACAAATGGAACAATATATCAATTTCAGGGAATGCTACGAAGGTGATTTCAGCTACTGTTCATGCGATTCAGAGAGTTGCGCAGATAGTAATAAATGCTATTGTACTGGACCACGTCGAGCTATTATGCAGAACTCGCAAAGCCTAGAGTACCTGCGTAGTTCATCACAGAGAGCCTACTCTGATAGACCGAAGAGATACGACGAATACGATGGCAGGGTGTCCAGGACAAGGTAAGATTAATCTAGTTATAAACATACTAGCTTTTTACCCGCAATTTCGTTTGCGTTTGCGTAACAAATTGAATAAGAATAAAATCAGATTATTAGTACTAATATTATTAGTGTGATTAGTAGTATCTAGTGTCGGTGTAAGAAGTTTTCTACTATCCAATATCAACTGTCATCTTAGTACTCACACTAGTTTTTATACGCATGCTCCTCACAATAGATTCATATATTGTTTGGTTCTTCTTTACTACTATATTCGCATATCCCTATATACCTACTCCTATATTCGTCCACCTTCATACTTCATTCATTCATACTTTCATTCTTCATTTTTTTTAATTCTTTATATGCTTTTTTCTTTTTAAATTTATTATGGGCACAATCTCACCTCATGTTAAGCGCTGATGTGGCCCAAGATGGTGACACGTTAAACCTAATGGGCGAACTGGCTCTTAAGTGCAGCTGCTGGAACACCCCTATAAATAGCACCTTAGGCTTGGCGACAGATTTTGAACTTGAGGGTAGTTGAAGGTAAGGAACCAGACGAGCATTAGAAAAAACCCTATTTCATCACGATGTATTCCTTCAATGAAAGCTCAGGCTCATTTCTGGGATTCAAACTCTACGTCGATCGACAGGTTGTTCGTACATGCTACCATTGAGTCATAATTATAAATATAATTTAAAAAATAAATATAAATAAATATAAAATAAATAAAAAATAAATATAAAAAATATATATGAGGACACAATTTCACACACGGCCATTTAATTTCAAACTAAGCAAAGCTTGTACTATGGTAACTAAACAGCTGATATACATACATATATAGATATTAACACCCAGACACACACAACTGACATTTATTCTCATCACACATAGTCAGTCATGGGCGGGGATCGAACCCGCGACCTCTCGGCTCAATAGTGGCGTTTACTATCACTGCGCCACGAGGCCTGTCAATTGCAAATCAGTCAATTTGCAGCAAATGCGTTATTTTTTTGTCCATTTTTCTACTTCTCTGTTAGTGGTATTTTTTATACTTCTTATTTTAAATAAGAAAATAAAATATACTATGTAAATCTTTATTAATATATTATTATAATACTATATGTAGATTGGCGGGAGCAAGTAATCGCCGGCGGGAAGACCGTGGTAGACGAACCCGTAGTTCTGACAGCCTGGCGCTCGACTACGAACTGTTGTTACAGAACAAAGCTAGGGACACCAGAAGTCGCAACATGCAGAGACTTACTGGTATGTATTTGTAATATTTTCTACGTTGTTATTATGTATGTGTAATGAGCTCCGTTCTGAGGTTTTCCCAGGGAACTACAATATGGGGTTCTTCAAAAGCGGAGTGAACAGGTTTTGAAAGGTTCGGCAACATGCATGTGATGTTTCTGGTGTTGCAGGCGTTCATAGGCTGCGGTGACCGCTTACCATCAGGCAGGTCATATGCTTGAATGCTACCAACGTGGTATATAAAAAAAAATTGTTCTTGCTCTGGAACATGTTTAACTCTTTAAATTAGCAATTCCAAATAGCATGATAGGCCGCCTTTTTGTGATGCTAAAACAGTAGTCTGGTGTCACAGGAACGCATTCTCTTAGCGGCCGAACTGTAATCTCAAATATCGAAGTGTATGACTATGAAGAGTTTTACAGTACAAACTTAACGTAGACCCATTTCAGTCCGCAGCACAGGGGCGGGTTCCCATGACGCACTGAGCGTGAAGAAGTCTGCAGAGATGGCAGCGCTGTTTGCTGACGTACGTCTCTCACAACGCACTGACGTGCGGTCTCTCTGCGGCGGGCGCAAGTCCCGGGTTCTGCCTCCACCTGCGCTTCCGCCCGCCCCTCCACGTGCTGCTCCGCCCCTCGCAAGGATGTTCGATCATCGCCCACTAAGCAGGAATGCCAGCCTCGAAGAAACATTGGGTTACTTACCGTAATTCAACATTTAACAGAAAATAAACACGAGTAATGAATATATCATATCACCTTTGCCTTACCTGTTACTCCATTAAAGTGAAAACGACGAGCCTCATACATGTATATATAATTTTCTGTTTCAAAGTCTACTTTTTTACAAGTTAAAATACACAACGGCACTGACACGACATAAATGGCGACATTTGTTTCGATGTCATTAAGCAATTTTTGTGTTGCAATTGGTTTATAAAGCCAATATTTGGGCTCAAATGTCAAAAAAACTGCGTACGATCTGTGTTCACGATAGCGACAGTGACACTGAGCGACAGCGACACTTTATCTGAAACTCGATGTCGCTGTGGTGTATACATGTTGGCTATAATATACTAAGTGTCCGGTGTCGAGTGTCGCTGTGTATATCGATACCCGCTGCGTGTTGTTAACCTTATATACCTACTATAAATACATTTCTTATACGTCCTGAAATAATATATAAATTTAAACACTATATTAAATTTAAAAAAAATCAATATTCTAATGGTATCTGAATATTTTTAGTCTGTATTCTGAGGTGGCTAAGTACCCATTGAAAATATAAACTAATATGAAATTAAAAAAAAATTAAGAGCATCGTCATTTACCCAATATATCAATACATTAATAATATTTTTTCATTTATTTCAAAATATTGTTGAGTTTAGGCGGTAGTTAATTCCTTTATTTGATATGTTTTGTATCTCATTACTATTAAACGTATACCACCTTATTAATTAAAATAAGGATTTTAAGTATATCGATTGTTAATAAGTGTAACTATGTATTAGTTATTTATTTACTTAAAATAACATTTTATACATAGCGTGCAATATTTTTGAGTCATATTATTTTTATATTTAGCAAGTAGCCTTATGTTTAATTAGGCGTGACCATCTATCTCGCTTTGTTATTGTGATTATGGTTTTGTAACAAATTTTCATTGTTTTATTTTGTTTCTTAGATTTCTCGATTACATTGAAGTATGTTTATGTAATTAGGAATATTACGGTGTAAATATTATGGTTTTTAATAAAATATTACTTGATACTATTACCTACATCTGAATTTGACATTAATGTTTGTTTTAAGCGAATGTAATAATTAAACGAAAGTGTATATCATCGTACTTAGTTACACAAAGTCACATTATTATATTTATTATTTATTTTTGCAATGGAACTAATGATAACATATACGATTTCATATCTTTTACTTTTTAATTCAAAGCCATATTACAAAATGAATGTCTTATTTTTACTGCAAAGTTTATGTATTTGTCTATGAATTTATAATCGTGTTTATTAATATTATTAAATGTTATTGTGGAAAGAAATCTTTCTTCTACATTAAACCTTGTGCAATGTCAGTGCAATATTTTAAATAATTGTGTTAGGTTAGTTTCGGCTCGGCTCGATTCGTGCAATAATACCTTGTAAATAAAATCAATGTAATAAATAATGTTGTTTTATTAAATTTCATCGTAAGTATATCATTTAGAAATTCGTATTGGTAGGATGGTTTAGACTCGTGTAATATTGGTTTGATGTTCGAATTCGACTAAATAAATTCCTCCTCCTCATTTTAATATTCTTTTCATGAATAATATAAGCCCTTTTGTAATTCCTATATCACCAATATGTTTCACTCTTATTTTCGTCAAGTTTGCTTGTAGGATTTCTGACAATAGCGATATAATTGAATAATAGGAACATCGCAATGGTATCTATAGACTGCATGGTATAAAAATATTTTGGTTATTTTCAGATGAAACAAAAATAAATATGGTAAATTCCGATGGAAAGCGCTATGTTAGATGTCCTGTAAACAATGCTGTTAATTATAAATACACAAGGAGCATAGGCAAGCACGATGGCGGTAACATTAAAGTTCGGAGGTGTTTTATCGGATGTGGAGTTGGATCTGTTCGGAAGATTGAAGGTACAATGGATTAATGGCAATACGAAAATATCTCAGAGCATACAATGATTCCCTACTCGGACGATCATTTGCCTGTAACCTAGATCTTTCAGCATCTAAACGAACGGCCAATAGCGTCAAATAGTCTGGATTTAAACCCGATAAAAAATCTCTGGTATATTGTTAATAAGAAAGTCTCAAACAAACGAACTAAGTATATAAAGCATTTGTTGAAGCATGGAATTCAATCGCCCTAGAAAAATGTATGAAATTTATTGAATCAATGCCACGTCATTGCAGTGCTGTTATTGAAAATAAGGGATACGCTACTAAATATTAATTATAAACTATTGGTAGACTATGGATAGTACCTATTTTGTAAATAACAATACTAATTACTAATACTTAAAAAAATATTGTTTTTTTTATTTTTTTGTTTTTGTTTCTAATTAGTTGGCCATTATTGTTCATACCTTAAAACTGATTTAAATGTTTGTCCGTAATGTAATATTGAAACTGTACTTGTGTAATGGGATTTATATTGTTTTTCTAATAAATGATAAATCGTTGAACATATTGTGGTCCTATTTATTGTTTAATTTCAAAATAAAAACGATTGCGGCGAAGTATCTTACATAATGTCAAGGACCGTTGGTAGTGTTTCTAATTATACGACCACCACTGTATATATACTATATAGGAATATATTACGTCATACACATTTTTTGTTTAGTGTTATGATCTCACCTGATCTTAAGTGACGATGTGGGCAAGATGGTAACACGCTAAGCCTAGTGGAAGACTACATAGTCTTCGTGGTGTAGTCAGCAATAGCTCTCATAAGCACCTGTCGGAACACACTTGTTGGTATCTGGCCACGGATTTTCAACTTAAGGGTGGAAGCCAGTCAGGCGGGCATTGGAAAAATATACCTAATTGTGAAACACCTGAAAAATAGGTAACTTGATGAAACTATGAATTTCTATGACACTAGGAACTTGAAGACAAGATCTTTTAATGGATATCGATTTTAGAATTGCTTGTATTTTAATTATACCTAGATAAACACACAAGAGTATGTGTTATGAATTGTTAATGTTTTATTTTGAAATTTTTGAATTTCTGTTATGAAAATATGCTTTAGTATATTTTAAATATAGAGTGGAATGTAGTGAAATTATGCGAAATTAATACTAATTATTTTACCTTTACATCATTTTCAAAAGAAATAACAAACATTAACGAATGCATTTTCATTATCATATTCATAGATGGCGCCATACACTATATGTTAGTTTTATCACATATTAAAATGATCACGAATTTGGTTTGATTTTTATTGTCACACTTAGTTATATTTTCCGCTGGCTGATCTTATTCATTTTGTAGATTTTAATATTATTATTAAATTAAAAAAATTGTCAACTATTTCGTTCTAAATTTCTACGATAGATGTCATTGTTTGATGTTTTTTGATCTATCGATATTTTTAGTACTTTATACTAAACACACATACTATAACGTTAATTATTCGAGGACTTCATGTTGCAGTCGATAAAAGCCTTCACAAATGTGTTCGCAGTCGCGCAAGGAGGTACAACGCCTGCGAGGCGTGTAAAAAAAGTTTATTAACTCTACTGACTCCCGATGGGCAACGATAACCTTAGAATAAGTACATTTGAACGCCAGCACGCTCAAAGGGAAAGCCAGACTGGTCACCTGCTTCCTCTGATAGCAAAATACAGACATAATGCTGTTAAGTGAAACCCACCTACACCACGGGAAAGGTTTTAACATCCCAGGCTATCACGTCTATCGCCAGGACGAGGTATCTACTGAGGGAAGATCATAAAGAGGGTTTGTAATACTCGTAAGAAGAAAAATAATACATCAGATCATCATCGAGAAAGACTTAAAATGGATAAGTATATAATACACTAGAAATACTCATCAGTATCAACGGATGCAAGACAAGAATATTCGCGGCTTATAAACCTAAATTGACTTGACTTGAATTATAGACCTAAATTGCAAGTACACAGCGTGGAATTCCACAAAGATATGCTCGCAAGGATGACGCCTCTTCAAGGACGCAACGACTTATGACTACAACGTAACTGGTCCTGACCAGCCCACTCACTATAAGCAAACGTCCGAAGATGTTATCGATATCGTGATATATCGAGGTATTAGAACACCATCGACACAAGAAGTGTTGCCGGAACACCCGTCATATCATCGTCCAGTTTTGTTAGTAATAAATGAAACTCCAGCTTGTGTCATGCTAAAGAGAACTTGCCCCAGTATGGAATGGGAAGCTTTCCAATCTATCCTTGGAGTGACAACCCAAAGCACACATATCACAACAGCCGAAGACTTCGAGCAAACCGAGATAAACATCACCGGCTGTATAAGCGCTGCGCTCAGGGAAGTGACAACTGAACATCCGTCGCAGACCGACCGGGCTAGAGGTAGGATCAATCCACTTCCGGCAAGGATCATGGCACTTATTATATAGAAGCGAGCCCTATGAAAATAGTGGCAACGATCACGCTGACCCCTACAGAGGACTAGATTAAATAATGTAGTTAAGCGTATGAAGACCGCATTGGACGAACACGCTGCAGAGTCGTGGACATCCCACATAGATGCAATCGATGAGGACATACCCTTTGTCCATCGACTATGCGGGCTACTGTCATGGAGAAAAAACCCAGTATAACCTGCTCTTCCGGGAAGCGGATCGCACAGAGATATTCGCAGACGTATTAGAGCGCCAATTTACTCCAAATCCGACGATGAATACCGTGCACATAGCAGCCGTGGAAACAAACCTAAGGACGTACTTCGCGACACCAATCACTACCGAAGAGGACCCAGTAGTCATCACTATCAGCCAAGTGCGCCGCGAACTGCTCCGGACGAAAACCAGGAAAACTCCGGGCGCGGAACGTATTAGTAATGCAGCGCCGCGTCACCTGCCGTACAAGACCGTCGTGGAGCTAACACTCCTGTATAACGGGATACTGCGCTCAGGGCATTTCCCTACCATCTGGAAAAACGGACGGATCATCATGATACCGAAAGCAGGCAAAAACGCCAAGAAACCTGAGAGCTATAGATCTATTACACTTCTCATTACAGTATCTAAAGCGTTCGAGAAATTAATACGCAAACACCTGGCTCCCATATATCCCCAAAAGACGAACAATTCGGTTTACGTGCTCAACACTCCACAATGCTACATCTATCAAGACTAAACCACACGATGTCGGACTATAAAAAATTATTAATAAAAGTAAAATTATTCATTACTTAATTAATAACTTTGCTTTTCCTAAAAGATTGCGAAACCTTACATTTTTATGTTGAAGTACCTACTCAGTCCTTACGTCTTATATCTTGTGGATAATATCGGTTAATATATAAAATGATTTTACTTGGATATTCTTCAAAGTGCTTTTGATTCCTGAAAATGCCTGATAGAAAGTGGACGGGATTTTCTCAGTATTTCAATACTCTAAAAAAGAGCGTAATTCGTGTGTTCACGGGAATCAAGGGAATACCGTGAAGTGAAATTTTCTGCTGAACGATATACTTAGAAAAAGTTTATGCGCCCTAGAAACCAGTAAGGAGCGACGATGTATTAGGTTAAATTCACAGCGAAGACGTATGCTAGAATATAGATAGTTCGAACGTAGTGAATGTGAAGCAAGGTTGATAGCTAAACGTGAGTATCACGATGCGCCTTGTGGATCCAGAAATTCACAAAGCTTGAAACACGGTTAAATCGCCGATGTTGAATTTCATCCAACACACTTACTCAAAAAATACTTTCTACAGAAATGTAATAAAAATAATGCTTTTATTTATCGTATAATATTTTATTATTTTACAAACAAACTACAATATTCGGACGTATGTCACTGGTATAATATGCTTATAAAAATAATGTATAGTCATCCATAAAAGTAAATATAAAAAGTAGGTTTATAGTTAAACTTTATTTTTGATAAATATTGTATCTTTCTATTCTCATATTTGCCAAGAATAGGTATACTTGTGTAATAAAATCTAATTTTATAAGCCTACTTAATATTTATTTATATTTATGGATAACTGAACATTTTACTTATTCATACCAAGTAGATATATATTAAAATTTTAGTGAGATTGATTGAATTTAAATTGTATTGATTATTATAACAATACAATAATAAAATTATTGCGTATTAAATTTGATAATCTCAGGAATTATTTAGAGGTAAGCTATGGTTGTCTTTCTAATAAATATTTCCGAATATTTAATATCAATATTTCTTTATACTGAATCATTATTGTACACGTATGAAAACTGAACATGACAAAAAAAATTAAATCAACAATAAACACAAAGAAACATACTTATAAAACGTTTAACAAAAATAACATGCAATTACTTTTTACTCAGAAACTTATATTAAATATTGGATAAAGGTACACTTTATGTTATCATCTACATTTTTTATATTTACAAAATTGTTTCTGTTAGTAAATTCACATGTATTATACTGTCCATTCGAATATTTTATTATTAATTATATATTATTTGAATGCATGAAAATAACCAAACAACTACATACTAAATGTTCATATAAGGTGAAGACAATATCGCTTTTGTTACGAATTTATTTTCTTTTAACTAAAATTATTTTTAAATGGCCCGGACCATCTTCACAGATACTTAAATCATTCTTAGTAATTATAGCATCATTGAAACAATGCAATTTAATAAAGTTAATGAAGACTATGTGTATGAACAAATATACATGGAATGTTATTGATTATTAAAATATTCATGTCAGTTTTAATTTTTTAAACATTTAGATCTTTTATAGCAGTAATAACTTATTATAAAATTTTAAAAGTTTTGATGTTATCATAATATTTTTTCATTAAAAAACAGTCAAAATTCATTATAATTTCGTTTCATTTAGTTATATTATATATTTTCGATATCTAAAATTCTATTATGGCATGTCAGTACGGGCGTACGGTACCTAGGCGACCTCTGGGTATCGGTTCCGCATAGCTGTGACGGAACTTTGTCTGTTGTCGATCGGCCAAGTCACGGTAATCCCTATACTCTCTGTCGTAGTATCTTTCTCTGTCACCCTCTACGTATGACTGGCGCTGGTCCTCCAGTAAACGAGAACGACTGAACGCCCTCTGTCTGTCATTCCAATCCCGCCTTCTGTCCTCTATCACTGGTTCTATAATCTCATCTTCTTCAATACGCCTGTCTAATTCCCTTCTGTCTCTGTATCTATCAAAATCTTCTCTGAGCGGTTTTGATTCGACTCTGTTTAAGTACTCCTCATTACCGTATTCGTATCTTTTCACATCTTCCCGTTTTCTACCGACACGAGGTAACCTCTCTATCTCTCTATGTCCAAGTTCCCTGGCGTCTAAGTCGCG
This sequence comes from Saturnia japonica, assembly GCA_033032175.1. Classification (NCBI taxonomy): domain Eukaryota; kingdom Metazoa; phylum Arthropoda; class Insecta; order Lepidoptera; family Saturniidae; genus Saturnia; species Saturnia japonica. The sequence goes on along the minus strand of CM065324.1, from coordinate 8,183,549 downwards.
TCTTTCGGGCTCCTTACGTCTCTCCGGTTCTCTATGGCGCTCCAGAAGAGAACGTTCCGGTTCTCTCCGGGAGCTGAGGTCCCTTCGCTCCTGACGCTCGTCCCTTCTTTCTTCCTCAGGGGAAGAAGTCGAGCGACTGTTTCTTTCCAACATGCTCCGCCTTATCGCCATGTGCTGCTCCAGTTCCCTGTTAAACCTTTCCCTTTCCAGGTTCATGAACTTTTCCTTTGCGACATTGAATCTATCTTTGGGTGATGTATCGGCAACTTTCAGGCTACCTTCGCTGGCACCACGCTGTAGCTTCCCGAATCGACGTTCTTCTGCTCTGTCGATGCTACGGTTCGATGGTTTGGCGTCCGCGATATACCTCCTTCGGTAGGTAGTATCATCAGCAAACTTGTCCGGTTTGTCTTTCCTTTCAAGAGATTCGTTGCGGAATCGTCTTTCAAAAGTTTGGTCACGGAAGGGAGCGAGTTGGTCGCGATACTGGTCGCCGAAATCATCATTATATGTTCGCTCGTAATTGCGAGGAGAAAGCGCGCGTCTGGGAGAGGCAGCGCGCCGTGGAGATGCAGCACGACGGGCAGGAGACGCTTCAAACGCTTCATGCATCATGTATGCAGTGCTCTCTGCCCAGTCTTCTTCTGAAAATTTTCAGACAGTGAGTATTAAAATAAAACTTCTTATTATTCAAATATTAATTACATAGTAACACACAAAAAATTATATTTAGAGATAATTTTAACTGCCGTAAATTATGAAAAGTTTTCAAAGTGTTATAAAACTGATGATTTTAATGTAAATATATTGGTTGATAGAATTGCGTGTAAAAATTTCCAAATACTTTCTGCTCCAATAGCCCAGTTAAAATCTGCGTAATTTTATGCATACCACTTTGCAAACATTCCATTTGACTGACCCATTGTCGCTAAGACGACTTTACACACACGTGCCTAACGGTAACCACTCTCATCTTTAGAAACACCTTTAACTACTAAACTTGTTTTTCTAAAATCAAATTGACATAGAAAAGAACCTGTCTCATCCACGTACACCTTTTTTAACTATATATCAGCAAACATCTTGTTCATGAGAGCGCGCTTTTAATTGTATGGGATTTAGTTAAACCCATTATGTTTACTTATTGTTGTTCTGTGTGCTCCAGTTCGCTTCTAAGACACAATAGAGCAATAAGGTCAACTGAAGTATTTATTGTTTTCTTAGAGGGACACTTGACTGTTTTCTTTTGTTAGTTCAAATAAGTCACATTAAATGAAAGTGTTTAGATTTTCCCATGTTTTCGAGTGTTGGAACCCACAGTTTCTAATCTGAACAACGATTAAAATAACACATTCACTTAATTGAGCAAACCTTAATCACTTTTGGGGTTTATTTGGAGCGGAAAGGCGTGTACATTATTGAAATACTTCGCGGCCTAATAAATGAAATTATTGCTGTACTTATGTAATTAAAGTTGTATTACGCACTTATTTCATATATAACTTGAAACAGAGTATTATGATAATCTAGCACTCTGCGCTACAGAAGAGACTGTACGCAATAATATATGGCAATGAGCCTCGAACGACGCATAATTGTTTTTTTTTTAGTGAGCATTATTTAATAGGACTTATGCGAGAGAACTTTCGAGGTCGCTGAGGTGATCTAATGTGTTAATGTTATGTTTGTATAAGTTTATTTTAAATAGATAACTCTTTTATCTTTGTTTTTGTTGATATAATGATTATTTTTACACTTTTCAATTAAAATATAGTTTTGTTTTACGTTAAAGATTTCAATTTTCAAATTAAACTTATTATCCATGGATATTTGTTACGGGTTACATTCATTAGTAAATATATGACACTTATATTTATTTCCACTGATGATACATATACTTAGAAACGTGTTTCAAATTCTGTTTTCTAATAATGTGTCGAACATGATTAAATTCAAGATTTATTGTTTAGAGTTATTGTTATTTGATTCGGTTGGTGTTGATTGTAATTCGGTTCGTTCTTCGAGAAAACAATGTTATATGTTAACAGTTCTTCAGTGCGAGTTCACAGTTATATGTATAAAAAAATGTATATTTTTTCTCCTATGACTTGTTACTCTTGCAAGCATGCAAAGTCCTTTTTGACATTAATAGTAATGTAATACAGATTTTTAAAGTGGACGTACAAAACATATACATATATATATATCATTATGTGTAGATTGAAACGTAAACAAAGACGCATATTTTTTATACGAGAAGTCTTTCTATTCTTTGAAAAATAATTGTATTTTTTCTTCGTGGGAAAATTACCCATCTTTCATAGTTTAATGGTAAATGTCTATTGAATATTTCTTAAAGTGTTAAAAAACCTAAACAGTTGTACGCCATGAAGCCTGTGAATAGTACATAGGACATTTTAACAAAGGGCTTTATAAAAACAGCGGATTTTTATTGGTAATTAATAATTTTGTCGTAGAAGTTAAAAATATATTTTGAATGGAACGTTTAGTTGGGAGTTTAAGCTGGTAAAATAATTGTGTGCAAAAAAAAAGATGATAATATTAAATGAAACGGGAGGTATTGGAAATTGTAAATTTTTTGTAGCTAAATAAGCTTCAACACTTAAGAATAACATGAGACTACCACTAAATCAATATAGGTCATTAGTTCATAAAAATACCTAGAGTAGTAAATGAATATATAAAATTATTGGATTGAGTTTTGGATATTTCTTTCCCGCGCTTCCCTTCATTTCTACTAATTACCGGCAAAACTCTTTCCTATGGTGAGCTGCGAATTTTAGGAACTGTATGAGCAAGAATAGCATATATAATTTTAACACCACTATTATTATTATTATCTGTTTAGTCTACTTGATAATGTAGTGTAATGCAGTGTTTGTGTATTGGGAGCCTTGGATGATTGTCATGTGTTTTTTTAATTTTTATCTTTTTCGTGAGGACTTTTGTGTGTGCCTGTGTGTAGCTTGTAATTATTTATATTTGTTAATGAATAGCTGTTAGTCTTCCTGTAGAACAAAAAAAAATTACATACAGATTTAGAACATAAATAATAAATATTTCGTTTATGTAACAAAGACACTAAAAGTAAAAAGACTTTGCTTATTTTCTATTGCTTTACTGATTATCTACCAACTTGAATAATCTCAAAACAACTACCTGTGTGTATCGATAGCCGCACTTGAGAGCCAGTCACCTATATATAACACTATATATATACACATAATATTTAATTATAAACAAACCACGAAAACAGAAATTCGCTATGTCATATCTTTGCCGTATTGTGGTACTATGGAACCGTCCTCATGTTAATTTTTTTCTTCCTTCCTACAATATCGGTTCCTTAGTATATCAATATAACACGAAAAGACATGCTGGCTACGGAACTTAACGGGCGACGAAAGAGTTAGAATGTATTACTGAGCTTTTTAATTTGGTGTTTGTTTATTTTCGAAAATAAAGGAGGAATTTTGAGACAGAAAATTTTAGTTATCGGAACAAATGAATTATTTACAAGGTTTTTCGGGATTTAATTCGCTTAACACGACCTCCCACAGCGTTTGAACAAACAGGCATGACAGCGGCGACTTGCGCTGGATTGCAAATGACTTGATGGTCACCACAATTTTCGAATTGCATTATACCTACATAAGGCCAGTATCGTCACTTTACAAAATAAAATAAAACTTGTGGATTACAACTTGAATTTGAAATCAAAAAGGATAAAAACAAAAAAGACAGAAGAAGGGTATAAAGACAGTATTATCGCTTGAGTTACCATTGTAAAAATATCCACTTTACAACGTAAAATGTCAACATCTGCCGGATATTTAAATCGTTAGTTTAACATTAGACCGCTATTAAGGTAACAATAATTTATTCTTGTAGGTACTGTATGTACGGTCAAAAGACAAAGGTAACACAAATCAGAGAGACCAGCTATTCAACTTCACAAAAATGGATGTGCAACCGAATTTCGCGTCCACAGCCTTAACTGGGTAATTATTGTGTAAAAATGGGTAAATTCATTGTTTGATGAAACTTTTGAAGAAAAAAACACGTATCTAGGTAAACTTAAAAAGTAAAATCTAAATATAAAATTTAATCGAAACCGTTATAGCCGTTTCCGAGAAACCAATTACATATATAAATTATACCTACTATCTATTAAACAAGCAAAATCAAAATAATGGGATTAGAAAAATGTGAATTTTCAACGGTTATAACATACCTATATATTTACAATAATATCTCATTTAATATTATAGTATTAGGTACCACGTTATTAATGAGCGTAAACAAATCCAATTAATGAGGCCTCCGTACCTCGCAGCTTATTTCAACTAAGAAACGAGTGTGTGTGTGTGTGTACTGGTCATTTAAACTATGGACTTAATTGAAATATATGTTACTCGCAATATTGAAATCGGAATAATCTCAATATTCTTCAGGCAAATCAGCTTTTATTTTTGAATTATCATATTTTATTATTACACTCGTACAAATATGAATATAATTGTTATAAGAATCGAAATTTTGTTTATTTATGCAAAAAACGTATTCTAATTTATTTTATATTTATGTGTAAAAGATGTATGTTAGATGAATATAATATATTGCAACACGTACTTTGAGCAAATAACAAAATTCCATTTAATATAATATATAAATGTGGAAACGTACAAAATATTACTCAAACTGGAAACATTTGAATTTCACAAGCCAAGTGAAAGCGATTTATATTTATATTATCACACTGGTACTGTTTGACAAACGACCTTCATGAATGGCGCAGACTTTTAGTTTATTTCCCACAATATATCTCTTTTTTATAGGTTCTATAGCGTTATGGCTACAATTATGTCACCTGATGCTATGTGACGATGTGGCCCAAGTTGGTTACACAAACCTATTGGGGGAACTAGCTCTCAAGTGCAGAAGCCGGGACACACCTGTTGGTACTTAGTGACAAATATTTAACTGGAGGTTGGTAGCTAGCCAGGCGGACATTAAAAAATACCTTACCACCATGCCATGGTTTTATAATGGAAATAATCGATCTAAGTACACATCATCAGCTTTAGCCAAAACGTACGTGTCATAGGTTTACTCATACAGTGAACGAGCTTAATTGTCTAATCTATAGTGGTGACATTCTAACCTTCAATTATTCATTGACTTTTTGCTTCAAACGGAAGGACGCTTATCGTGTTCGTAATACGTACAATAATAGATGTTAATAATACCTTCTTACTTCTGTTTGTGTTATTTCCTGTACCTTTTATAAAATTCACTATATACAATCGCATATAAATTGTAGCAGAATATTTTGAAATTATCTGTTATTTACCTCAGTGATAATTCTAATTTTTTAACTCATTTCTGCTTTTAGAATTATCTACGTGGTTTAATTACCTATATTTGCTAAATATTTTAATATATTTTACAGACATTTGCCTTAAATACGTAATGATAAATTAATATAAGATGTAGAAGCCTTAAATATTTAGTGTATTTTCTTCTTCCACTCTCCTTTAACAACTGCCATCTCGGTATTCACACCTTTTACACACAAATCATTCCTCACACAATCCATCAGTAATTTCTTTGGTCTTCCTGTACTCCTGTATCTATCATTCTTCAAGTTATATGACTTTCATTCATCCTTCCTCATATGCCCATACCATGCTAACCTAGTACGCCTCAGCTTCTCTGTTACTTGTGCTATTTCCCTCTTCCTTTTATGTACTAATCCTTAATCTTATCCATTCTAGTTACATCACATAATATTCCTCTTAACATTCGTATCTCTGCCAAATTATTTCCATTAAATATTTAATGGTACATACAATTAACCTATACTTACTGCATATATCTACATACATATTTATAATGCCTAACTAATATAACTGCATTATCATTGACTTTAGTTCTTTTGCGGATCTTCTCGTTATGGATTCGATCACGCAAAGAAAATCGATAATAGCCTTTAGAGCTTTCTCATGAGACCCATCGTTAATGATCACGTCTCAATACCATATGTCCTCAAGTGGCAATACACTCTGGTCAAAGAATTTTGTCTTAAGACCAATTGCGGTATCTCGGATAAGGTATCAAGGTGGACGAATGATCTAGTGAAGGTTGCGAGAACCTGCTTGATGTAAGTAGAGCAGGAGCCGTTTTTGAGGCCAATCTTTGGAGGATGCTTATAACCAGCAGTGGACGCCTTTTGGCTGAATTTATGGAAACTTTATGATGATATTAGTGAATTCAAGATACTTTCGCGTCAGTAATAATGTCAGAATTAAAATATAATGAAAACGACTCGAGCGTTACGGTATAATTGGAGTTAAATTCAATTATATAGATGTAGTAAAAAATATAAGAATTTAATATCCCTGTATGTTTAGTTGTATGCAGAGCTCTGTGATAATTATGCTAAATGCAAAGGAGCGGTGATGTAAACACTCGCCATTCGAGCACGAGTGAGCGTCGCGGCGCGGCTTCGGGTCACGACAGCATGACGCCATCAGAATCTAACTAAAAATAAATCATGTTTTTTATTTTCGATTGAACAAAATAATTAAGGAATAGTTTGAGATTAAATATCACGGATTTTTTACGAGTTTTGTTCCATTTCAGTGATTTTAACCGACTTCAAAAAAGGAGGAGGAGGTTCTCAATTCAATGGTAAATTTTTTTATGGACATAGGCAAAACTTCTTTGACAAATTGATCAATCGTTTGGAAGAAGTAAAGAGTGACGATTCACACTCAATTAACAGACACGTAGAGAAAAAGTTAATTATTTAGAATTATTCAATTTGGTATGTTTTGATCATTCGAATCCATTGCGCACTATAGGTATGGTATATAAACTTTTAGCCAGATGAAAATGAATGCGGAATGCGGTTTTTAAATGGAAAACAAAATAGAAAACATGGATATTGTGGCTACTATAATATAAAACTGTTTATCTATACAATTAATAAAATTGAAATGTCTGTTTGTAATGTTAAAATAACAGTTTTTTATTAAATGCATATGAAAGTATATTACTATAACTATAATAAAAAGTCCATTTTTTTTATTTTTGTCTGTCCGTCTGTCTGTTTGTTCCGGGTAATCTCCGAAACAGTTCGACCGATTTTAACGGGACTTTCATTAATAGATAGCTGATGATATAGAGAGTAACTTAGGCTGCTTTTATTTTAGAAAAATAATTAGGGTTCCGCACAAATAAAAAAATCTGGTCATGGTGAATCAATTCGGGTGCTTAAATGGCTTATGCTGAGTAAACCATGAGAGATATAGCAAATTAATGTAGTACATAATCATAGGCGTTAAAAAGACCTACAAAAAAGTCCCGGAAAGTATACATCTATCTTCTAAGGAACACCCACAATAAGCATTTTTGTCTTTAAAATAGCTGGGAACGGGGGAGCAAGATTCGCGCGGGCATTTTGAAGTCCACGTAAGCGAAGCCACGAGCACGGCTAGTAACTAATATAACTGATTGAACTTTTGATAAGTGTTTCTAAAAGAAAGGTAAGAAAAGCTCGGAACCAGCTCAAATGCAGAAATTATTTAATAAATCCCAAGGAAACAAGAAAGGTTCACAACAATCTGGTAGATACAAGCTGAAATATGAGGAATTTTTATTATCAACTGATATTGAGACGTAGTCGAAGATAATATTGTTCTCATTTGTATCTCCCAGAAACAATCGATGGATACTTGGTTTTTTTTCGATCTGACATAATATACTGTTTTCCATAAGGGTTTTGTAGCCTCAGATGGCTTTTACAGCTTCAACGGGCTTGAGGGGCGAGCGTTGAAGGCACTCAGCCGCGAAGGATCCTTGGCAACAGATTTTCAATTTATAGTGGTAACTACTTATTTGTTTTATTTCTTTCTTCTTGTTATGGAAGCACTAACGGAAGAGATACAGAAGGAGGTACCTTGGTGTATGCTGTTCACAGATGACATTGTTTTTGTTGGGGAAAATGCTACTGAGGTCCTGAGTAGGCCAGAAAAATTGCGGGAAAAACTCGAGAACGTTGGACTGAAAATTAGTAGATTAAAAACTGAACTAATCCTTCCAGTTTTTCTCATAGAGCCTTAAACGGTGTATCCCTACCAGTCTGCTCCAATTTTAGGTACCTTGGATTATTAATCCAAAACAACGGTGACATTCATCGGGACGTGAACAATAGGATAAATCCTGGATGGTGGAAATGGCGACAGGGCTCGGGGATAACATGTAATCCTCGAATTCCTCAGAAGCTTAAGGGAAAAGTGAATAAAACCTTTATAAGACCTGTCTTGACGTATGGATCTGAGTGTTGGGCAACGAAAGAACTGGATGAAAGAAATTACATGTGGCAGAGATGCAAATGTTAACGTGGATATATGGTGTAACTAGAATGGATAAGATCAAGAATGAGTTTCTCAGAGGAAGTCCTAAAATAGCACCAGACATAGAGAAGTTGAGAGGCAATAGGCTAGCGTGGTATGGGCATGTCATAAGGAGGGATGAAAGTCATATAACTAACTAGAAGAATGTTAAGTATAAAGGTGGATGGATATAGGAGTAGAGGAAGACTGAAGAAGATATGGATAGATTGTTTGAACAATGATATGCGTATAAAAGGCGTGTATACTGAGATTATATTTGATAGAATATAGTGGACGAAGAAAGCATGTTGAGCCGATTCTACTTAAGTAGAATAAAAGGTAAGGAGAAATGGTGGCTAATCAGGTGATCATAAGACCCTATCGTCAGGCTATGGATTTATGAATTATTTTTCTTCACCGGCCCATTTTAAGATTCGAAGCTGCTTCCTTACTAAACACGGAGTTCAAGCGTGTTCAATGAAAAAATCGAAGCAATGATGGCTCAGTGGTACTTTGTACAGACACCGCGTCGATCGACGTGAGTTCGAATCTTTGCAATATCCCTGAGCTATCGGTGAGGGAAAACATCGTGATGAAACCATAGCATAGTGGTAGGTCTTTCTAACTATTCCAACCTGGCTAGCCTACCTTTAAACTGGAAATCTGTCATCAAGCACCTATAGCACATGAGAGCTAGTCATACTAGGCTTAACGTGTTACCATCTTGGGCCATATCGTCACATAACATCAGGTGAGTTAGTGGCAAACGGTAAAACTACTTTTTTAAATACACGAACTTACCGCTTGTACTGTGGTTATCATGTTGCCTGGTGTTATACTCGTTTCGTTCGGGAGATGGCGCTAAATCGCTGCCGATTCCCGAACTACCACCAGATGATTCGAGCTTACGTCTTGCGTTTACACCGACTATGTTCTGGTTGAGGCACCGCCGTGTGTCAATGTTGTTAAGATTGCCTTTTTGACGGTGAACAGTGTCGTAGTCGCGAGGTGGCAGAAGGATGGGACTCTTACCTGAAATATTCAATTGCTATTTGTGATATTTTGCTAAAAATCCTTAAGCGCTCGCCCCCAAACCCGATGAAGCTGTAAAAGCCGTCTGAGGATTCAAGGACATTATTGCTAATAGTATAATCAGATATAAATAAAACACACTCTTCTGTAATTTGCAGTGGAGTTGTCACTCGGCCGGTGTGTTCCCTTTCCTTTCTACAGTATGGAAATCCACAACCATAACCTGAAGAGACATTTGAGCAGACCTGCATAACAACTACGACGGACAATGCATTGTAAATCCCATTTTGGTAGCCGATGTTATTGGATTGCACTGTGCTCACAATCCGGCACATATCCACGTATATAAAGTGATTTTAAAACAGAGAAATTTACCTATTTCCATTCAATTACATAGAAAAACTGTAAATAATATCTAGTAAAATAAATAAGGATTTAATTTCAAGGTGAATAATCTTTTGTTTCCTTTTTCGAGTTTGTATCGGTATATCTTTTGGCTAACAAACAGAGGAATATAGCTAAAAAAACACCGAGAATCGAACCCACGACAACAATGAAATTAGGCTCACGGACTGCTAGTAGATACAATTTTATCATATCTTTGCCATAGAGATTATTGAATGAATAGATCAATAGAAAAAGTATTGTATAATTTTTAATGTTCTAAAAATTAAACAATTAATACGTTTAATTACAGCTTCCAGAAATTTTATCTTAAAATCATTTTCGAAACTTTTATTAGGTATAGGTATTTTTGCCATGAGTTCTTCCTTGATATAAATATTAAGAATTAATTAACATAATGATCTATATATTAGACAGTCAAAAGAACAACGTTAATACAGATGATATCATCATTCAGTATTATAGTTATAGTTTTTTTTAAATCGTTAATAGGTTTTAGCGTTATGGCCACATTAAGTGACGATGTGGCGCTGTGTAGTGTCACACACTAAGCCTAGTGGGGAAACCTTGCTCTCAAGCGCAGCTGCCGGAAGACACCTATTGATGCTTGGCGACAGATTTTAAAACTTGAGGGTGGTAGCTAGCCAGGCAGATATTAGAAAATACCCTAACACCATGCTATGGTTTCATTACGATGTTGTCCTTCACCGAAAGATCAGGCTCATTGCAGGGTTTTGAACTCTCGTCGATCGACGTCGAGTCCGTACATGCTAACACTGAGCCATCATTGCATTACCATGATATTTAATTATATTCTTTTGTACACGAATCTTCGATCTCGAACTTAACTTACTAAAGTAATAAATGTAAGCAAAATGCTAAAAGAAACTAAATATTAAAAGAATTACTATTATAAATATAACTGAAACACAAAAAAGCAGTACGTACATGTAACATCAGTTTTTAACTTATTTTTAATGGTTTTTTTTTTTCAAATTAATATTATTTTTAGTATATTTAAGTGTTTAGCTGAACAAGACATTTTAACCATATTTTTTAATATATTCAAATAAATCCATGTATCTACTGATATGCTAATAAACTTCCACCAGTATTATTGTGAATATTACATATGAGATAATATTTCTTTAAACAACAAAAGCAAAAAACATATAACATACCCATACATAAATACTGGTGCACATAGATCAGCGTGAAAGCGTCATCTACCTACCAAAATCAGAAAATTTCACTGACCTAGTCCCTTTTTACCTGTTGACAACTTTTGCTTGAGCTCCGCTGCGAGGCTGTCGTATAAATTTGCGACGCATCTCTCTTCATTGCTTCCAGAATCGGACTCTCTCGATACCTCGCTCCCTAATGAGGAATCCGGAGGTTTCTTTGTGCTGGGCAAAGCTCCACGCATTTGTAATTTACGTTCAATATCGGCAAATTTCTTCTGGTTCTCAGGTTTCTCTATTAATGCTTGCAGATGTGCGTAGAGCATCTCCGCCGTGTGGTCTGAGTCGCATCTGAATAAAATGCAAGTAAAATATAAGTCACTACATGGTTACCACATAACCTCAGAATATGGACTACAAACTTGTTCTTAAAAGGGTGGAAATTCGATCAATTTCGAAGTAACAATGGTTCACTGGTACAGCATCGATTGACGATTGAGTTAAAATCCTTGCAATGAGTCTTGTGATGAAACCATATCACGGTGGTATAGCATTTTCTAATGTCCGCCCTATTAACTACCAACCTCAACTTGATATTTTTTCGCTAAAAATCTATAGGTGTGTTCTCTGTAGCCACATCGCCACTTAATATCAGGGGAGATTGTGGTTAAAACATAACCAATAAAAAAAGGGGAAGAACCTTAAGAGAAGTTTTATTTTCATACCCTCATGTCAAAACATAATACTTTTTAACATCGATTTTGTAAATCTATTCCTATAAAATAGCCATATACGAATGATTAAATACCATATATCCTATCTTTGAACATAATTATTAAGACATGTCAGTCGATACCTACACGCGTTCCAACTCATCCGTAACTAGTGATTAGCTATATATATATATATCTTAAGTATGTATTGCTAAATAATATGTTTTCGGTATTCGGTACAATACGGCATGATCAGTGTAACATTACACGACGTAAAACTGCGTGCCGAACTATTGTGAAGTGCGTGCGAATGTCAAAGTTGATCGATATTCTTTAACAAGGACCCATAAATCATTTTAATGATTTATAGACTGCATTTTCACGTTAACCAATAATTAATGCGTGAACCACGAGATATATTAACGTTATGCATTTATGAAGTTACACTTATTTAGTTGCGTTATGAAAAAATGACGAGAGTTAACTTTAACGCGAGAGTTAACGCGCGCATACTGTAACAAAAAGTTTACAATACGAAGTTGTGTTTGCTAAAGTTCTTGATTTATCACGGTGAAGACTGACTAGTCAAAGAAGTATAACTTCTAGTAGAATGCGTGCAAAAGTACACGCATCCATTTTTTTAAAGGTCCTCATTAACCTAGTGGTCCTAGGCGTGACTGTTATGCTCGAGGCCCTGGGTTCGATTTTCAGGTCGGGCAAAATGTTATTCGGTTTTCCTATGAAATTCTCAGTAGTAGCTCAGAGTTTAGTTTTTGCTTGATTAATGGCAATAGACTCGCCTCCTATTACATTGGGACCTAAAAACATACCCGGCGAACTGTAGGTGTATGTATATTAGTACACCTCTGCCTAGCCCTTCGGAGATACAGGCGTGATGTTATGTTATTATAGTGGTTTTTGAAGGACCAATGTGTTTCCTCTTTCCTTTGATATTCGGTCCTTTAAAAGAGGTGTGAAAAAGTTTTTAGCAGAACGGCGGTATGGTATTGACGATTGCCGATGAAATTTGTATAACCGATGGTCGCCGTTGTTTGTGTAATGTATGGTATTTACCATTAAGTGCTGTACTGTCATTTTGCCGAGCTAGTATTAAAAACTATATCTTTTAAGTGGATAAATTTATGAAAAATTTGTTTTACCGTTTACCTGTAAAATATTAATACTTTATTGTAATAATAATCTTGAACTTATTTATCTTCATATAAATAAAAAGCAATATTAACAAATAGTAAGTATCATAGTAAATTAATTTGTACAGTTTGTAACAAAACGAATGAAAGAAAACAACATTGAAACTTGAGCAAAACAAAACCCTTTTTTCTATGCTTTATCTGAATTATGAAGATTTATTTTGTACAGCTTGTATGGAAATAATTTAATGAAAAACACTATAGAAACATGATTAAAAGAAAAACTTTTTAATTTATACAGCTTGTAAGAAAATTAATTAATGAAAACAACTTTAGAAACTTGACTAAAAGAAAAACCTATTGTCGATTATTTCTATTAAAAACATTACGAAATATTGAAGAACCGCTCAAGTGCACAGAGGCACAGCGAGCCCCTGTTAATTTAAAGCTATGTAAATTTACGTAATCGCCATGTAATGTTATTTATTCATTACATTACGTTATTTATGTTAATAGTGCTGTCCCGGTCTACATTTGTTTTGTAGAACGTGTTTATGGTTTATTGTTTGGTAATTTGGTTACAAATAATGCGGTACCATGAATTGATTACCTTTAATTTTAATAGTTCGAACACGTGGGTCGTTATTTGTCAGCAGTCATTTTGTATATAAATTATCTATTTGCATATAGATATGAAGAACTTAAATTTAAGAGACTTATTGCTCTCTCTAGATTTTTACAAAAAAGTAACTATGTACTTCAGAAAGCTTATATATTACTTTTTAAATATCATAATTAAGGATTTTCAATTAGAACAATTCCAGATTATGAGTTATACTTATTAATCTTAACTTAGATATAAAAATCTTGTGTGCGTCTACTAGTGATCGTGTAGCTTGTGAACGAATTGAGTAGAGCTCATACTCACGTAATATACCCATATTTTGTTTTATCGGGACCATGGTTCATAACTATGTTAGGATTCAATAGATGGCACTGTAGTACAACCATTCACTACAGGAAATAATAGAACGTCTTCCGAGCCAGCTAGTCTACTAATAAAATAATACCTGGCTTAAAAAAAAAAGAAATCTAGGTAAACTTGGAATGTAAAACATTTTCGAATATACAAAATTTCATCCAAATCATTGTAGCCGTTTCCGAGAAACCCATCACTTAATTACAATAATTGATCACTTGCAGTAAGGGTAAAGTACCTTAACCGTTGTAGCTACATGAAAACTTTCTGAGGAGATTGTCCTTAACTTTTTGAGATATTTTGACCTACATTTGACATGAAAAAAAGTTTTTATGTAAATATCCCATTTCCTTGTTTACTGTACACTTTTAAAAAATCCGTAAATCCAGGTGAGAATGTCTCAAAAAATTATGGATAGTCTCCTCAGAAAGTTCTCGTATAGTTTCAATGGTTAGGGTATCTACCCTTACTGCCCCATCTCAAAAATCTACTCTGTATATGATGATAAGGTGGTGAATTATAAACTCGTGAATGTCACTCTAAAATTCATACATAACTTAACATTCAGAACGGTTAAAAGAAAATTTGAATAATTTAATACATAACATAATATGAGAACACATTCCGAGTGATAAATAATAATCAGTTTTTTTTTTTAATTAAAAATATGAACTGTCATAATTTATAGTCACTAATTAATGTCATATTAATATCAACTGGTCCGGTCCGGTATCGAATATAATGACAAGCCTAAAATAGGCCACACACGCTCCGGTCTATCGGCGAGGCTTACCTGTGCAGGTGTGCATAGGTTCACCGTACAGTGATTTAAAAAAAAATGTATTTGCGCTCATTGCCTGCTCAAGTTAAAAGACTGCCCAGATCTATTCTACAATACAATACACGCTCCGGTCTACCTGTGCCGGTGGGTAGACCGTAACGTATGTCGCTGGCTTTGGAGAGGATCATCGGTGGAAAAATACAGGTTGATAATCACAGATATGAGAAAAAGTCTCTGTTGATAATGATAAAATATAAAAAGTAATCGTAGCCCTTAGTCTATTTGCTTATAATAGATGCATAGTAAGTGCTTCGTGACAGCTATGTAAATACTTACATGAATCCTCTTCCATCCTAGCAAACTAAGGTACAAACCGTGTCTTAAGTCTTATGTGACCTCGCTGTCATTATTCACTTGTTAATACTGAAGCTATAATAAAAAAGTCTGTAATTTTCTTTGAAACTGAAATACTGTAAAATAGATAGGTATACGCGGTCGTTATGTAATGCTATCTCTTTGTATCGCATTATATAGACCTAATTAAGATTCTAAAGATATTAGATGAACTAGAATGTTTAAAAACTAAAATCCAACTACGGAAAACACTGCGCTCTGAAAAAGTTCGATCTATTTTTTTTAAAGTGCTGATTAAGTTTTTTATTTGATACTCAACGTTACAATTTTTTAATACTGGACTTTAAATATATCAGTATCACTATGAATTCAGTATGACATCATATAATTAATATAGCCTAATAACCAGTGGACAACCAAGACGTTTGTAAAGATACCTCATTGATGAAACATATTACAAGTGTATAACATCGGGGGCCGTGTCCAGTATACAAAGAACTGCAGTTTCTACAAAAGTGCAGATAAAATTCCAAATCAAATCGTGTGTGAGTGTGATCCACTAATATCTAAACGCTACTGGATGTTGGGTAAAAGATATAAGACTAGGCAGCCACCTTTAGCAGTATCGGGCAATCAGAACAGGTCTCATTGGACGCTGATATACAGGGTTCAATAACACTGAATATTATTAATGTGGAAAATGCCTATAACTTAAGAAAGGAATATCCACTAACATACGTTGTACTTACATACAGTACTTAGATATAAATTTAACGTAAGTGTAATAATAGGTACTTTGGTTAAATTGAATCTTGGACTTATTTGGATAATATTAAAGATCTTGGTTTGTGAATATTCTTTCCTTATGAGCTTATCGAAAATATCGTTTTCATTTTAGTTTCAAACTGCATAATCTGTTATCGTATATTTTATTATAAATCTGATAGATATTTACGTTACCTTGACGTTAAATTGGCTAAATCATTCAAATTTTCGCTATTTTATTTATTGTTCACGTATTGTAACCTGTAACATTAAATTTTTAATGATGTTGTAACAGGTACCGACTCATCCTGTTTATTTGACCTCACAGCATCTGAGTCATTTAATGCGAACCAAGATTCTTTTGCCTCTCTGATGTGAATGTCAAGGCCTTAACGAGTAACTCGCTATTTAAAAAATGCTTATAAAAATGATGACAACATTAAGCCGTCTAATGATAATTCTTGGGTCCAAGCGGTAAATATATTAATTTCATTTCAATTCTTATTAATCGACTATTCAATTTCAAGGCTTTTTGCGCGTCGACATATTTTCATTGTTGATAAATGTTTTTTTGGTGTAAACGCGCAAGTGACAAGATATTGGTGAAAGTATTATTACTATACTGTATACTTTTTGTCTATCAGTCGGCCATATTGTGACAGTTAGCCATTCTATAGTATAAATTGCGGATACAAAGTCCGTCACAAATATATTATAGTGAAAGGATGGCGCAAAACCTTACCACGTTGTAACACTTGTAACCATTGATTGATGAATATTTTTCCAATGTCGCACTCGACAACATATTATTTATTAGGTTTCTATGTTTTTGTGCAGAGGTCATTTTATTCACCTATGCGCTATAAAAATTTAAAGAAATTTGTTTGTTTATTAGAAAGTTTTTATTTTAAACACGATTAATAACATAGATACATTCTTAAAGTCGATGTATGTATCGCGTATTATTCTAAATTTTTGTGTCCATTTCCAATAAAATTGTCAGATTCAAATCATGAAAGTTTTTTACTTGAAATAAGTAGGGTATCACCTAGCTATATCAAAAATAATTACACTTACATTGGTTAATATCTGGGCAACCGAACTTTGATAAATAATAATGTGACAGTTATTTCCGTATTTAGCATATTTATATAACTTTTGTTTTTAATGTTATTTACAATCTCAACTCAAGCTCAATGCTTTTAAATTGACTTCTGAGAATTACATTAACAATTTCAATTTATTTGCAACAAAATTTCGACTTTTAAATCGTAAACAACTGTATCACTAATTGAAGCTAAGTCATTGTAAATGAGTTGACGATGTAATCCATTTATTTTATCGTTCGCTATAAACTCAATCCTGTTCACCTCCCGATGTCCATTTCTGATTGGTGTCCTCGTGTACCTTTCCTACAAGGATTCGCCTTTTAAGGGCTATTGGATGGATTCCGCTACTACGACTATCAGAACACAGTCTTTCGCTTTTTTTATCGTTATGTCGGTTTACTAACATTGGTGCTAAAGTCCTCTAAGCACGGGTTACAGTAAGTTGAATTGTATCTGCATTGATCTTATAGGTAACGATTTTCTTTTTTAAAACATCTCAAAAAATCTATTAAAAGAATAATGAAATAAAACAAACTCAATGATTGAAGAATTACAGATTTAATTACAGAACTATTATTCTATTTTTGTATTAGTTCTTTCGCCATTTGTCTATTAGACATGGGCTCTGTTCTGAAACTCAGAAGAACGCATGATTGTCCTATTGCATAAAGGTGAAAAATTTAATTTATATGACGCATTTACGACATCAATTTGTCAAACCGTGATCCAATCGTACGGCGATATAATAACAAATTATTTAGCCCTTTAGCAAGGATAGAATCTTTGACGTAATTTATTAAAAGGCGAGCGTTTGATTATACATCTACTATAATATTATACAATTATGTAACCTAGACATTCGTAATATTCTAAGCCTAGGTTCTCGAAAAATCTGTCCAAAATAATTGTAGTTTTTTGTGGTCATCTGCATGTTAGTCTTACGTCAAGTGTTTTCATTTTTTATATTTTAAAAATATATATTAAAACTAGGAAAAATTACGCCGTGTATTTGATAACTGTAACAAACTCATGGTCTATTCACC
This sequence comes from Saturnia japonica, assembly GCA_033032175.1. Classification (NCBI taxonomy): domain Eukaryota; kingdom Metazoa; phylum Arthropoda; class Insecta; order Lepidoptera; family Saturniidae; genus Saturnia; species Saturnia japonica. Next base: position 8,165,616 of record CM065324.1, on the reverse strand, counting down.
AAAACCAACAAGCAGAAAAAAAAACAAATACGATTGGTTAAATAAACTGAGATAGAGCAGTCCTAGGTGCCTAGGTGGCTTTTCTAGTATAATACATAGTCTTTCTAATGTTAACAAAATACATAAACTCAAAAGTTATGATTAATTTATTTTTTAGGCATGATGTGAGTATCAGTGTTTGATTTACAGATTTCGTGCTTTGAAATTTATATTTAGAAATTTATAATTATGTATCACCCATTACTCGCTATATACCAGATTCAAATGGTCCTAACCGTGAGGATTTTGTTTAATTTTTTTTGTGTCTTTTTTATTAAACCTATTTATTATTTTTTCTTATCTATTTATTCTTATTTATCCAAAAATTACCAGGAATACCTTTCAAGCTTCAACACACGAGAAAACATCGTGTTTCAATTTGACCTTTTATGTAGTAGCATATGTAAATAAGTTAAAAAATCAGAGGAATTTTTATCGCTCTCCTAACAGGTTATTATGTATGATCATAAGTAAAATGATACTTTTAATTAAGTTGTAAATGGTTTCAAATAATTAAATTATAAAAAAGTATTAATAACAAAATTTTAACATACTTTAAATCAAGGCATTTTGGGAGACTAAATTATTATTTTTATCAAAAACATCTATCTATTTAAACGAGTTAAAACATTATAAAGCTTGTTTGTTTGTTTGAACGCGCTAATTTCTGAAACTAACAGAAATTATTTTTATGTTGTATTACTTATTCATTGCGGAAGGTTTAGGCTATATAACTTCGTGCTACGTCTCTAAGGAGCGGAGTAGTAACCATGAACATCAAGCAGTTTGCAAAGCGGTAGGCAAATATGCAAAATGAGAACCAAGATAGGCTTCACGGGTGCGTTGGAAGAGACGCAGTAGAAAGTTGGACGAATGAAAAAAATTAACACGGATAAAGCCACGGAGTACATCTTAAGTTCCAAATACTTTACATTGAATATGTTATTTAAATTGGCTTCGACGTGTTATCATGTAATTTTAGCGTGAATCTGCTTAAACAAATTTCCGGTCGTAAATCGATTTGAACGTTGATTAGCATTGACATTTAATGTAATAATTATACATCGACAAATTCCACAGCGAAATAAACAAGTCAGTGAAAAATGATGTACATATCTCTAGGTTGCTATATGTTTTGCGTGATTGACTTTTTTCGATTACTTGATGTTAAATTGCCCTTGTCGGCTTTACAACGTCATTGAAAGAGAAATTTGCTCGTATGTCGACGCGGTTATATCATTGATTGTGTCTAGTATACGCTTCCAATTGTTTTAAAGAACTAATATTACGTTAATAATGCATTGAAAAGTTCGCTTCAGTTTTTTCAGTTCGAAGAAATATATACATACATGGCCGAAGGACTATTGAGATCGCTATACAAAAATTTCGATAAAATAAGTGTTTACAATTTCTTATTCCAGAAATTATAGGCCTATTGTTTATGAATATCACTTCAATATCAATGTTTTCAAATGAGTGACTGAGTTGCGAGGCCTGGCGCGTTTTTCTTGAATATAAAGTTTTAATAATCACATCAATGTTATGAATGCGAAAGCGTATAGAATGCTCACGACTAGGAGGGTCCTGAAGCCTCAGAAGGCTTTGAGAGTTTCACCGGGTTTGGTTGACGGACTTTAAGCATTCTTTTACTCTTAATCCTTTGGTTCATTCTCTATTGGAATAAGGTTTAGTCATTTGTATTTTAGGTGTTTTTTTATATTTGATTTTGATATTATTTATATTTAAAATTTACTATTATGACTGTTATTCATTGCAATAATCTTGACTGTTATTTGTGACTGAGCTAGCATTGCAGCTCGTATTGGTTATTGTTAGATTCAGCGCAAAATGATTATGGTTTGTTTTTCATGTTTTTTTCATTACTGATACAGAATTGTAACTGTTTGTTTCCCTTGGAATATAAATTAAGCATTTTTTATTTGTTTCACTATTGAAAAGATATAAAATTCACAAATGACTTTGTGGAATATATCTGGTTCTTTGTACTATACTTAATTTGCAAATGTAATGTTTGAAATACTTTAGGACATCGTGTACAAATAAAGTAGAAAATGTAATACAGGTTCTGCTTACCCCGTAACTCTGAAATGTGTTTATTTATTACTATTAAGAATTATCACTGAGCTCTAATGTCTATGAACATCCCGTGCCAGTGATATGTTATCAAGTAAGTGCAAAACCAGCTACTCGGTTAAAACCTTTTTGCAGCCATTAGACCCCGGGAACTAGATTAACTCGATTTAAACTTGGCTTTATGACAGGATGTTTACCAGTATTAAGCGCAATGTTATCCGCGTAAGCTGTGCTTGCTTTCCTGATTTATTGAAGTTCACAGATATGATTTTCTATATAAATACAAACAGGATTTTCTTTTTTGGAAATGAAATGTTTAGCTACTTGTGTGTTTTTTATCACGTGAAAAATGTAATATATTAATTGTAGGTTTTTTTGCAGTATCGTTTCGATTAAAAATATTTTTCATATTACTATATTTGTATATTAAGACCTATGACTTATTTAAAACATTGTAATAAGTTAAATTATAAAGTTGTGGTAATGTCCGAAGCCATAAAGGTTATTTTGAAGTGGACGCTCCATGGGTTGGACTGAGAATCAGTCACGAAAAACAAATAAAGCTCTCTAAAAACCGATCGTGTTGCGTGACCTAACTTATTTGTGGGTAGTTCCAAGTATATAGAAGCAAATTAATATGTCTAGGGAGCTCAATAATAACAGACACAAACAAGCGTGATGAAGAAATTGAAATTTGCCAACAATACACTCCGCGATGTAGTACAAGCTCTTAAACAAAGTATTAGAATCCAAAATTCTCAGTAGACAGATCAAACTATGCATTTACAAGACTGTAATAAGACCTGATAAATGGCTGCTAAGCTTGGCCTCAAAAACTAAAAAAGTAAACAAACCCTTAGTAGCTCAAATGAAAGTGCTCTGTAAAATTGTGGGTCCGGTTCAAAAGCCAGATGGCCTGGGGAGTTCATAAGAATGCCGATAGCGAAAAATTGCGAGGCGGTAGTGCTCTATATTCACGACCATTATGTACAAACTCTATTGGTTTGTCGCGTTTCGGGATTGACCAGGTTATATCCAATTGCCGAGAGGTTTGGCTTTGGATGTCGATATGACAGCGATGAATGGCCTGGCGTTGAAATGCCGATCTCTTGGTACTAGCCAGTGTTTTTGGATTGTACAGTGATTACACTATCAAGCATGGGGTAGGCAATATACCGTGCAACCAATTTTTTTGTCGGTACCCAACATCATCAGCGCGACGAAGGCTTACCTCTCCGCTGGGTCAACTTTAGAGAATTATGGGTTTTAGCGTAAAAAAAGAATACTTAAACGTAAGATTAAAAAAGTGTATAAGTAAAAATATCTATCACAGCTTGAAGTTGTTGACTAGAGAGAAACTGCTCTTGATAGAAAAAAATACGTGCTGACGGAGAACATGATTTTGGGTCGTTGAGCCAGCGATGTAAGTTATTATAGGATAAGTGTAAGATATAATTGATAATTCGACAGTGGATAGGCAAATTGACTAAGAGTAAAGCTTGTCATATGCACGTTAGTTAATTAGCTTTTTCACCGTTAAAATAATTATGAATTAATATACAGTGTAAACTCTTTATAACGAAACTCAAGGGACTGAGCATTTTTTGTCGTTATAGAGAGTTATCGTTATATGGAGTTAACAAAAAAATAACCAAATTAACAAGAATTTTTAATATGTATATCTTAGATAATAAATGCTTAAAAATTATTGTTTACACATATAGTCTGATAACTTTGTCTGACGTTTTTTGCTATGTCAGTACATACTTGTTTTGTATTATTTTATGTATTCTATTCATATCTTCTTCTATCAAACTTTTTCGTCAACACTAATCGCTTTCCGTTTACTGGCCATGTTAACAGTTTCAAAGTAGGTTTACGACTGATAATACGATAGGTACCCAGTATGATTGGTCGAAGACCATCACTTCCGAGAAAACAATGCGTCATACTGCACGTGTTCAAGGCAATTAAGGATAACAAAAGCTAGACCGACCTCGGATGTTTCCGAGCTTCAGTCTTTTGTTACCTGATAACATAACATAAACAATAATACCGATAATAAATATTTACTGTCTAAAAATATGAACACATTTCTTCGTAATAGAGAATGACGTATCGCTATAAAGAGTGTTTCAATATGTGGGTTTTAACGCAATCCAACCAAGTTGGGCTCACTTCAACGTTATAGGAAGTTTATCGTTATAAAAGATAACGTTATAAAGAGTTTACACTGTAATAATAATTTAATATTTCCATTAAATATATTATATGTTTTTAAGATGCTACATATTATAATGCTGTTATTTAAATTCTTAAATGTCGTTTAGCACCATTATTAACGCAACCTTTACGTTTGGGAATCTTAACGAAAATTTCGTAAAATAAGTAATTAACTAAACGACCTTGTAACAAATAGTCCGTGGGTCGATAGGTAGATGTCGTTGTACACGACCCCGATAGATGAACCTGCGCACAAACGTGATATGTCAACGTTCAAGCTGCGATGACAATAATCAAATCTTTTAACGAATCACCAATAATCGGCATACTTTTTGTTACGTTATTAAATTTATTTATGTTTTAGTTCCGAATCTAATTAACAATTGTTTATTCTCATACCGCAGTTATGATACACGAAAAATGGAATACTTACAACAAAATGTACTATGTTATTAAATTCTAATTCGTTATTTGACTACTATAAATTATGGATAGATAAATATTGTTAAAGTGAGGACGCATTTTATACCACCTCATTTCGTAACTTAATATTTACATTAAATGTCAGATGAAGATGTTCCAATCCCTTTGTTTCTCTTTTAGATACATAACAGAACATTTATGACAGAAATGAGGGTTACGTAACAAAAAAGTGCTAGGTAATGCTGTGTATACTTCCTTAGCATTTATGGTATTTCTTTTTTACAAAATAAATAATATAACATTTTAGTAATAAAAAAATTCATTAGTAATTTATTTTTTACTCTTCTTTTTTGAGTTTATGAAAATTTATTAAGTGAATTTAAGTGAAGTATCACTTAAATATATATCTTCTTTTTGTTCTTATCCAATGTTTACTTGCAATACGATAAAAAAATCGTTTTATAGGCATTCCTCAGTAAAACTTAGTTTAAAATTCTATTCACAAAGATCTATGATGATAAAATAATAAAACTATTTCTAAGTTTACTAGCAAAGTAATATTAGTATTTCACAAAAAAAAAGTTCTTTTTTAAAAAATTCGGTCCACATCTGAATTTTACTCAAACTTATATTGTACCTACTCAAGTAGTGGACATGAATGACATTTTAAACGTGCAAAGGTCGTATAAATAAAACCGAAATGTCAAGAGTCTATCTCAATATTTTTCTAGCACTCTAAGTGCGTTTCATGTGTAAGTGACACGACAATGTTTGCGCAACACTATACTTACCTATATAATAATATAAAGTGCTACGTGAACACCACGAAGTGAATACTTATTGATTCTTAAATTTATCTTACTGTTAATGAAAACTAGGTTAAACAATGCACTTACTATTCGTGTGCATTTGAAATAAATTAAAAAAAAAAATTATGAGTGAGTGAAAGATGTTTTTTAATTCGTAGTCCATTTAAATAAAGGGTCAATTTTTTGAGTGGGCGAAATTAACGAAAAATTCATAAAGGAGTCTCTCGTGGCCTAATGCTCTTGTTTCGAGTGGCGAATGCACGTCGGATCGAGCTACCAAAGCGTTGTTCCGTTTACGTTATAAAATTATAACTATAGGATTAGATTTTTGAAAACTAAAATTTTCCGAGGTGAGAATTAAACATTTTGAATTTAAAAAAAAAACATGAGTGTTTGCTCCAACCAGTAGTGTCGCTTGGCAAACTAAAGCAAAAACGCATTTTTAATAAAATAATAACAACTTGTTAACCAGGATGCTTTAAATATGAGTTTTTTCACAATTCCCTACAGTTTCAGGTTTGGATATCCACACCTACTTGAATAGTTCAACTAATATTATATTACCATATTGCATACATAAACATATTATTTGGTTATTCGGAATATTAGGTATAAAATATTAAAGAATACAAGTTTCATGTTTTTGTTTGATTGATCGTTTATAAAAATCTTTTGTAAGTAAGTCTTTTTTATTTTCTTATTGTGTCATTTTCAAGTATTTCTAAATTAGGTAATTTTTTGTTTAATAATAAATTTTCCCTAAAGGTTTTGGAATACATAATTAAAAAAAAAGCACCAAAAATGGTTTCTTTTTCAAATAAAAAGAAAAAATTAAAGTTTTAAAAATAAATAAATATTGTACTGTGGAGACATATCAACATAAATGCTTTGTGATAAATAATAATGTAGATATATTTGTACGCAGTAAGCAAGTAACAAATGATCTGTAAGCGTATTGCATACATATGAGTGAATAACGGAGAGTAAATTCCTAAGTAAAGAGGCCGAGGAACGACATATAAATATTTTTATTACCAAAAACAAGCACTGTAACATGTTTAGCTTTATCAGGTCGTCCGGTAATGAATTGATAACCTTGAAAGGGCGTATACAGAAATTATGGCCGTTCAGAAACAAATGCAAAAAAAAATTATCATGGGTATTACTTAAGATATGATTTTTTTTTTATGATTCCAAATTTATGCCTTTGTTTTACATTCTTGTACACTACGACAACAAATAACTGAATTCCATCAGTTTTATGTTGTTCTATTATTATACGCTAACTATGCTAATACATAGGCAGTAAATAGTATGACTAGCTATTGCACTCTTTTAAAAAAAAAAGACAAATTAATTTTTCAGTGAAAAATTTACAAAATTATTTTTTAACAAAATTTAAGCACCTTGGGTATTTAAAAAAGTATGAAAACATGAGTGACCAATAATTTTAAAATAATGCTAGTTTTAAGCAGATTTTATAATGGTATAATTAATTATTGTATCTAATTTAAATAGTGAATTATTGCTATTAAAGTAGAAAAGGAGCAAATTTTACTAAGTATCAAAATATCTATTATCGGAACATTTCTTACATTCAACTGCACCTGACCGTTTTGGGATTAATAAAAAACAATATTTGACATTAATAATACTTTATTTGGCATTAATTAATAATAAATGTTCTGCATCTACGGATAAATGTTCTTCTGAGTAGTCTCGTATAGCGGTGATCACTTATTTTTGATATGACTACGTAAGTCTTCTAATAACCTAATCGGCTTACGGTACACCTCTTCTTTGAGGCAGCCCCCAATAAAAAATCCAGTGGATTTAGATCCGATGAACGCGGAGGCCACAAAATTTGCCCCAGACGCCCAATCCATCTGTTTAGGTATGCGTTATTTAAATACGCACGAACAGGTACAGCATAATATGCAGGATAGCCATCAATTTGGAACCAATAAGATTCCATCAGCTCCTCGGGTACCTCTTCTAATAAATTAGGAAGATCATTTTGTAGAAACTCTAAATAACTTTGGCCAGTTAGATTCAATAATCCGGTCAAATAATTTATTTTAAATTGGTATTGTGACCTATCTTCACGCATAAGATGGGGGGTTTCCAGTTGCCAACTATGTAAATTATGCATATTCAAATAGCCATCTCTTTTGAATGTCGACTCATCGCTCCAGAGAATTTTATTAAAAAGCTGCGGATGTTAAATTCTTAATCTCTCATCTCTTAGCATTTTTCGGCAAAAACTCAAACGTGAATCACTTGATTGGAGGTTGCACACGGTTCGCAAGGAATGGGTGCAAAATATTTTTTTTTTAAATGTCGTGCACGGTCGATTTTCCAATGCCTGTGCGTCGTGCTATTGCTTGCGTAGAGGTCGAGGGATCATGCTCGATGTCCTCAAGCACCACATCTTCTAGATCAGGACGAGCTATTCTTCCAGTGCTAACACCATCGACTCCACTACCAGGTATTTATCCTTCTGAGAAACTACGGTGAACTTTTTTTGAACATTAGGGTATCTCTCCCTATAAAGAGTTGCGACTGCATTTGCACTGCCTCTGCATCTCTATAAATAAAATGCATGTTTGCATATTCTTGTGGCGTATACTAAATACGTGGCATTTTTACTTACAAACCCTCAATAGTCCAGTTCAATCTAAAAACAAGCCAAGTCGTCTCAAATATCATCAAACAAAACAAGTCCAAATCAGTAAACAAAACGAATAGTCCAGTAAAATAGCCAGGTCGTCGTTTTAAAACCGATTCAAAGAAAATCACGATAATTGCAAACCGAAAAGAAGAAATAAATACGTGCGAAGTCGAGCAAGTCTAGTGACGCACTAAGACTTCATTTTTTACACTTAATACCTCTCGCTCGCACTTAGGCAACTCGAACCCTCTTTGTCTAACCTGAACAAAAGACGGACGGTATGGCAACGTACGTGCAGGTAGTAAATATTACGGTCACACGACCCATTTCATTCTTACAAAGAGCTAACCAATTTAAAACATTAATTTAAACAAGTGCATTAAAGTTGTTAATTTCCGAGCATTTGGTTTTAATTTATTTAAATAAGTTATTTTTATTCATTTTTAATGTCTAGTTATGATTTTTAATAAACCTCAATGGTCAGGTAAAATTTGAAGGAAAAAAATGATCCCATTTTAAATATTTTGTTATTTAGTCAAATTTGCTCTTTTTCTACTTTAATAGCAATAATTCACTATTTACATTAGATACAATAATGAATTATACCATTATAAAATCTACTTAAAACTAGCATTATTTTAAAATTATTGGTCTTTCACGCTTTCATACTTTTTTAATACCTTTAATAACTTTTACTTTTAACTTATAACTTTGTTAAAAAAAAAACTGAATTATTCACTGAAAAATTAAATGAAGACTTTTAAAAAAAAAAGTGCCATAGCTAGTCATACTATTTACTGCCTATGTACCTACTGGCATAGTTAACGTATAATAATAGAACAACATAAAACCGATAGAATTCAGTCATTTATGGTTGTAGTGTACAAGAATGTAAAACAAAGACTGAAATTTGGAATCCTTTTAAAAAAAATCATATCTTAGGTAATACCTATGATTTTTTTTGCATTTGTTTCTGAACGGCCATAAGTTCTGCTATACGACATTTCAAGGTTATCCATTCATTACCGGACACCCTGTATAGATAGATTTAGGAGTGCCTTTCGGTGCAACTCACTTCCGGCAAATTTTTATGTCTTACAACTTGATAACGTGGTTATCTATACTATTTTCATTTCTTTATTTTCTCGATGACAGTTCTAATTTGATAGTTGTAGTGTTGTGACCAAATAAGTAATGATATCGATCGCATATATTTATTATATTTTGAACAAAGACAAATACATACTTACAACAAAATAAATAAATAAAGATTACCTGTCGTTATAATTATTTCGTTTCATTGTCGAGTACCTACCTATACCTATTTATTTTTATTTTATTATTCGTGTAAAAATATTTTAAACATTAAAAAATTAAAGCCAGTAAAATAAATTCATTTTATTATCATTATTAGCTAACTTCACTTCCGTCATCGCATGATGCGCGTAGCTTTCAATTTTACCCTCTACTAAACGCGTGAGAAGTATAATTTAAAAGTAAAGTATAATAGATAGTATAATAGTAAAGTATAATTTAAAAAATTGTTAGTTGTTTACACCGTATAAAACATACTTGAAGAATACTTGATTTGAATTGCATAACCAAGAAACAAGAAATTTAATTTTGCCTAAGAGAGAGAGAGAGAGAGATATGTAGGGTTGTCACATGTTACTTAGAACCAGATGAACGATATTTTAAATTAAATTAAAAATGTTTAATGAATGAATTTTGTTTCTAACCTGTAGGCATGCACGTGGACTGGACATCCGGTGAGCGGGTTATACAGCAATAAGACGCATGCAACCACATCGCCTTGCACGACAGCGCTTGTGATGCTACCGTGAGGGATGAAGTGCTTGATAGTTTGCTGTTTCCCTTTAGTTGTTACATTCTGGATTATTTTGAGCCCTTTATGTGACACCTGCGGAATTCGAAAATAAATGTATTTGAGACAGATTTAATGAAAGGCTTATTTGATTCTCGAATCGAAATTGACAAAATCTGGTGAGGAGGCCTTATGAAAAAGACTTATTTATATTACTACTATAAACATGAAGTTAATTCTGATGATATAATTTATGCAAGCTTCAACTGCGTGAACACCAACGCAACACCTATTTGAGTGCTATCTTTGATTAAACTCTTATATAAAAACCATTTTACTGTACTTTATTGGAAATACAGATTGGGGATTTGATTAACATGAATGCGTAACCCGTTTAATACTTTCAGATTATTGTTTTCTATGTTCGATTAATAAAACTCCAAATTGTACAAATTAATATTTAGTAATCATTTTAATATTCATTCATATACTTTGACATTGTATGAGAAATAACTTTGAGAATAGAACTTCATCATAATAATTTTATACAGTAAAATTAATTTATAATACGTTAATTTTCAGTATTAAAATGTCGGCATTAACAAGGTAAGGGGACAGTGAACATATTTTTTGGATTGTAAACCTGCTATTTTGTTTTGAACATACATGTTGCGGTCTCGTTAGTAGAAACCTATTTTTCATATGGAATTTGCATTTTGAATTGTTATTTTTTCTTGTCAAAACTGTGATTGGTCTGTCGAATAAAATTATTGAAAGGAAATACACGTTATAAATATTCATTGTTGTGTTATTAAGTAAATACCAATAAAAAACACAAAAAATCAGGATATTTATAATAAGAAACAATATATTTCTTTACCGACCACAACAGTATGGCGACCGTGACAAATTTAAAAAAGAAAAGAACCGTAAGTCGGAGACTATTTTCTTTGTGTTATAACGTTTGCTTGGAGAAGCTTGAAAAGGAAGAAATACATGAGGTTCGTGCAATTCTCATTACTCTAGACGATAGAGCTCAGCAAATGTTTGATATAGAGGAAAAGTTTCAAAATGCAGTTTACAATTTAGACCTCTCGGAGGAAGACACATTGAAAGAATTAGATTTAGACAACTTTTTTCAAAGACAGAACGATTATATTTTTTTGAAGGCGCGTTGTGAAAAACTATTACGCAAAGAGTCAGTTGGGGTTAGTGAATTTGAAAACGCTAATTTACCAACTCATAGTAAAAGCTCAGATAAACCCCAGAGTACACGAAGGAAATTTCAGTTGCCAACGTTAGAGCTAAAACAGTTTGATGGAAACATTACAAACTGGTTGGGATTTTGGGGCCAATTTAAAAAAAATAGATTCAGACGATTCTATAGACGATGACGACAAATTTCAATATTTGATAAAAGCTACAGAACCAGGTTCGTCAGCTAGAGAACTAGTCGAAAGTTTTCCCCCAAGTGGACCCAATTATCATAAGGCGTTGGAACAGATGAAAGCCAGGTTTGCCAAAGACGAACTTCTCATTCAATGTTATGTTCGTAAGCTCCTAGAGATTGTACTGTCCCAAGACAATTGCAGCGATTTTTCTGATTTAAGAACCTTGTATGACAAGTTAAATACTCAGCTAAGGGCCTTAGAAACATTAGGTGTAACGAGCGAGAAATATGCGGCAATGCTTTACCCACTCGTTGAATCTGCAATTCCTGAAAGTACTTTAAGGTTTTGGCAACGTACACCTCAAAAACCTGATACAAATCAATTGCAACAGTTGCTAGAATTTTTAAAACTGGAAGTGGACTGTGAAGAAAGAGTACAGATAGCAAAGAATTCTTTCATTCAAACTAAGAGAGAAAAACTGCCTACAGCTTCTTGTATCGTGGCTTTTGACAATAAAAAGAAATCGGATTTTAGTGAAAAAAATGAAAAGTTATGTGTATGGTGCGACAAAACTTCTCATTTTAGCTCGGAGTGCATCACTAGCAAAGAGATGTCACTAGAGGAGAGAAGAAATTATTTAAAGTCTAAAAAAGCTTGTCTCATTTGTTTGAAGATTGGACATTTCGCAAACAATTGTAGCAGATATCCGAAATGCTTATATTGCACTAAAAGGCATTATTTCATAATGTGTCCTGAGTTTAAGTTTTTCTTCACCGACAACCAACCATCGACGTCAAATACGGCTAATATCAAAAAGAAAAAAATGTCAAATATTAATACAGCAAATATGGTAGATGACGATACTTCCGATGCATCCAAAAAGTCCAATGTCAATATGTCGAAAGGAGATTATGAAAAAGAAAACAATGATTTAGTCAAGGACGATGGAATTTATTTATGCCACAAAAATTCAACTACTTTGTTACAGACAATTTTAGTAAACTTAGTTTATAATGGTAAGGTAGTTAAAGTACGAGCATTTTTCGATAGTGGGGCTCAGCGGTCTTATGTTTCTAAGCGAACCATAAAAGAGTTAGGTTTAAACGCTATTAGGCGTGAGTATATGACACACTGTCTTTTTGGTGGGGTCAATACCAGTATTCAAAACTATAATGTATATAATTTAAATATTCAGAATATTGAAGGCAGTTTTGAATTTATTTTATCTGCTCTAGATAAAGATAGATTATGTGGTTATTTACCACGACTTAATGATCCCGAGATTTCCCGACGCTTAATCAGACAAAAAATATTTTTAAATGACAATGACTCTGACTGTACAGAAGTAGGTCTTTTAATAGGAGCAGATTACTCAGGTTTACTTTTTACAGGTGAAGTGATTCAAGTAACAGATACATTAACGGCTATAAGAACAAAGCTAGGTTGGGTTATCCAAGGTGTTACCACTGCTGCTAATTCTTTGAACCAAATATCAAACATCAATTGTTTGGCTCAGCTGTGGGAGCTTGAAGCAATTGGTATCAAGGACCCGGCTCAAAAGAAGCAAACAGAGGTTATGGAAAGGGAAATATTGAAATTTTTTAAAAGCACAGTGATAATTAATGAAGAAGGTCGCTATGAAGTTAATTTACCTTGGCGAGAAGACGTTAACATATTAAATAATAGAACATTAGCTTTGAAACGTCTTCACTCAACAACTAAACGTTTAGTTTCTACTGGGAATTATAAGGAATATGAGAAGTCCTTACAGGAATGGCTAAATAATTGTATCATTGAACAGGTAAAAGGTGATGAGGTTGGTCATTTCTTAGCTCATCATCCCATTATTAAAGAATCGAGCCTAACAACAAGAGTGAGACCAGTTTTTGATGCTTCGGCGAAAGATGAAAATGGCAGATCTCTGAATTCTTGTTTGGAATCTGGCATCAATTTATTAGAAATGATACCCAAACATTTATTCGATTTTCGTATGCGTGAATTTGGTGTTACAGTCGATATTAAAAAGGCATTTTTGCAGATAAGCTTGGCGGAATCTTCAATTTCTATGGTGGGCGGATGAAGATCGACGTGAGATAATTACTTATCGTCACTGCAGAGTCGTGTTTGGAGTAACTTGCAGCCCATTTCTACTAAATGCAACCATAAGACATCATCTCGAAAGTGAGTACATTCCTTTACGTTTAAAAGCTACCGCACAGAAATTAAAACAGTCATTCTATGTTGATAATTGCCTTACTAGTTGTTCTTCAATAGAAAGTTTACAAGAATTTATAAATAATTCGAAAGAGCTTATGCTTTTATCTATGATGGATTTAAGAGGCTGGGTCGCAGGGCCATCCGATGAAGAAACCATTCTTTCGACTTTAGGGTTGTTGTGGAATACAAAAACACACAATTTAAAGATAAACACAAAACCTTTGAAATACAATGGAGAGCGTATAACTACACGTCTAATGTTATCTTTAGCTCACAAAGTATTTGATCCAATAGGTTTTACGTCTCCTGTTTCACTTAAGGTCAAATTATTATTGAAACAAGTTCACCAGAGAAAAGTTGGATGGGATGAAGAGGTACCAACGGATATAGCCAAAGCTTTTCTGAAATGGGTATTAAAACTAGATTCGTTGGAAGATGTTGCTATTCCACGATGAATAACACTAAATAATATAGATGATTCCAAATTATCATTTCATATATTTTGCGACGCTAGTAAAGATGCATATGCCGCTGCCGTGTTTATTCGCAGTGAGAGTGAAGGCATAGTATCAGTACAATTGATAGCCGCAAAGTCACGAGTATCACCTTTCAAAGATAATAAAGTCATTTCAATACCACGATTGGAATTATTAGCAGCAGTTATAGGGGTACGTTTATATGTTCAATTTAAAAACGGGTTTTTTTTTTATACATGATTGCTGGTTTTGGGCTGATTCAAATGTTGTCTTAACATGGATACAGAATACTGGAAGTTTGGACGTTTTTATAAGAAATCGGGTAAAAGAGATTCACAGTTCCACCAATATAAAGGATTGGAATCATTTACCAGGGAATCTGAACCCCGCCGATTTACCTTCAAGAGGCTGTGAAGCAGATGTTCTAAAAGAGTCGTTGTGGTGGAATGGACCGGAATGGTTAAAGTTAGACCCCAAAGAGTGGCCTATTTCAAAAATGAACATGCATTTGAATAAAGAATCTACTGAAGCGAATCAGCAAAATATGGTTTATAGCGCTATTTCAGATAATTTTTCGGATCGACTTTTATATTTTTCTAAATATACGTTAATTATTAGAATGATTGCATGGATATATCGTTTTTATTCAAACTGCAAGATTAAGAAACCAGGACATTTACAAGGAGTTCTTAGTTCAGAAGAAATTACAAATGCTGAAAATAAGATTTTTAAACTTATCCAAATGGAAACTTATGGAAAATTGAAAGTTTATAAAGATTTATGTACTTTTGTGGATACTGATGGTCTGATTAAGGTTAAGACGAAGTTGTTTTCCGAAAATATACTATTTTGTTACAGATATCCAATACTATTGCCAAGTAAACATGTCATTGTAGAGAGGTTAGTTGTACACATGCACAAAGAATTAATGCATGCTGGTACTTTAACTGTCATAGCAAATTTGCGGCAAACTATGTGGATAACGGGTATACGTCTCGTAATAAAGAAGATTTCTAGAAGATGTGTTATATGTAGAAAACAAAAGGGAGAGCCATTTTCTATGCCTTTGGTTGCGTTGCCAGAAGACAGAACACAGGCGGGTAAGCCATTCCAGGTCATTGGCATAGACCTAGCCGGACCATTTTTTTTACGAAGTGGAGAGAAATTATGGTTAGTTTTATATACTTGCGCTGTATATAGAGCAATTCATCTTGAAGTAGTAGCTTCGCTATCTACAGACAAATTTTTACTATCTTTTAGGCGATTCGTAGCTAGAAGAGGTAGACCTAAAACAGTGTTCTCGGATAATGGCACTAATTTTGTCGGAGCTATAAATTTATTTAAAAAGATTAATTGGAAGGAAGTCGTTTCTCAATCAGCCATACAGAAAATTGATTGGATCCTAATTCCCCTGGTTCACCGTGGTGGGGAGGATGGTGGGAACGGTTGATTCGCATGGTAAAAGAAATTTTGCGGAGAGTGCTTGGAAAAGCGGCATTGAATTTGTTAGAATTGCAAACATGCATCACAGAGAGCGAAGCGGTAGTCAATTCTCGACCGTTATCATATATTACTGATGAGATAGATGTTTTGTCTCAACCCTTGACTCCTGCAATATTCTTGCAGCCGTTGCCATGTACCGATGTGTCCGATTTAGATAATTTAGACGGAAAGAGTTTAAATGTGCGAGTCAGGTATCTTAATAAACTGAGAAGTGACCTCAAGACGCGGTTTTGTAACGAATATCTTTCGTTACTTGTTTTGAAAGGTAAGGATAAGTTACACATCCCGAGAATCGGAGAAGTTGTGTTAATTATGACAGCGGAGAAACGTTCATTTTGGCCACTAGGAGTAGTCCAGGAACTTTATGAAGGCAAAGACGGTGTGTGTAGGGTTGCTAAAGTGAAGACGCAACACGGAGAGTACACACGGTCAGTTAGATGTTTGTATCCGCTAGAAGGTATCTAATGTAGTATTAAGTTGGTTTTATTTTTTTTGCTCATTTTTTACGAAATTTTATTATTCTTTCATGTTTTATGACCGCTATCGAAACCTGCCCGTATTATTATTTATTTTTTGAACAAATATTATGTTGTTATTTATAATTCTTGTTTTCTTGCCGTGTAGAGGATGTTGCGGTCTCGTTAGTAGAAACCTATTTTTCATATGGAATTTGCATTTTGAATTGTTATTTTTTCTTGTCAAAACTGTGATTGGTCTGTCGAATAAAATTATTGAAAGGAAATACACGTTATAAATATTCATTGTTGTGTTATTAAGTAAATACCAATAAAAAACACAAAAAATCAGGATATTTATAATAAGAAACAATATATTTCTTTACCGACCACAACAATACAAAAGCATTCTTAATATTAAGAATAGAAAATGTCTTACGTATTATTTTATATACTAAAATTTCATTTATAATTTGTTAATTTTGAGTATTATATAAACCAATATTAAGAAGATGAGGTGGCAATAATTGTTTCTTGTTGGGTATAACTGCTACTTTATTTTTAAAATAAAAAACGTTTTTTTGTTTTTACGTACTTGTAATGTAACCTTAAAAGGTTCTAAATCCCTCGCCCTTTCCTCCAGCAATCGTATTGCAGGTAATGCGAATTCTTCGCCCCTCAGTCCTCGGGATTCTTGTGCTCCCAAAAACCAGACGTAGTAAGACGCTTTCTTTATATCCTTTTTTAGTCGCAACGCCATTTTAGAGAGGCTTTATGGCATTGTCGATAACCTGTAACAATACAGAATATTAAAGTCTATTAGAATTCAGTTAAACCAGTGTACGTTAATAAATAATAATAATACCGCTCTGATGATCTGTCACTGCGAATCATACAGCGAAACCTACGTAACCATGAGCTTTCTAAACATTCATCAAAATTGGACTGCAGACATTCGGCTAAGTACTTCTAGAATATTTTCGACAAACATTCTACTTCTTCCTCACACCTTGGAATATAAATGGTCGCGGACGGTCCGACTTTAGAAGAGTTTCTTTCCGCGAACTCTCCGTATATGGAACGAGCTCCCTTTTGAGGTTTTCTCAGGGGACTATAGTATGGAATTCTTCAAAAACGGAATGAATAGGTTTTTAAATGGTCGACAAAGTGCATTTACTAGTGATGCTTCTGGTGTTGCAAACGTCCATAGGCTGCGGTAAATACTTTCCATCAGGCGGACCGCTTAATTGTTTGCCACCATCGTGGTATATTAAAAAAAACTTGTTTTATTTTTCCGTATTTGTTGTTTTGAAAAGACACTCTTTTACACACAATACTTCTATACTACTACTATATATAAAATTTGTGAATGTGTTTGTAGGAGGTAATTTCTGGCACTACTGATAAAAGGCTACGTTGGGGTTGATGATTAATATAGGCTATGATTTTGAAGTGAAAACTTCTTCAGCACCGTTTTGAATTGAAACTCAATGAAACGAAAAAGCGATACTAAAAAAGATAAACACAAACATTTATAGAATCTAGCCTGCGACAGAATGGGATAGAAAAAGATTATACACGATTAATGAAAGTCCTGATTTCCACGACTATGATCGTCGTCGAATTGACCTAGCGGTGTGACGACCAGCCTTGTACGCACTGTTGTATACGAGTGGTCGATAGATCGAGTCCCGCTGAATTTAGAATTTTTAAAATTAGATTTTAAAGAAAATGCTTATGTATTTTCTGAAGTTTTCATTTTACCCGAGTGTGAACTGCACTTATGTTATTACACATATGTTTTTTTGTTATTAAGATAATATTCTAATTAACGCTTACGAAGTTACAGACGACTGCTAGTTATACTATATAAAACCATTAAATTCACACGTCAGTCGATAACGTATTAAGAATGCAATTAGTATTGCTCAATATATCTCAAAATATCTATTGAGAACGTAAAATTTGTCAAATGTTGGTTAGCAATTAAATTAACACAAGATTAGAATGAGTTAAGCAACTAGTGCGTGAGAGAATTTTATATCGTCGAGGTTCATGTGCCGTGCCCGTAGTTAGTCAAGTCCGAGAGTCCGAAATGTTTGGCCCCCGAAACATTTGGTAGCGTAAAAAATAAGCATTTAAAATAAACAAAAAATAAGCATAAGATTCAGCTAAATCGAAATAATGTATTTCATTTTTTATATTATATATACATGGAAGGTAAAAAGATGTACTGCGCTTATAATGAATATCATTATCTAAAGAAATCTTCAATGCATGTACGAAAATGGCTTTCTATATTTATCTAATTTTTACATTTTTAGACCAAAATCGGTTTCTTTGAAGGTGACGTAAAAAAACGCTATTTTGTAAACTATATTTTATTGATTTACCATTCAAATAATTTCTACAAATCAAAATTCATCGTTTATATAAATACTAAGAAACTTTCATTTTTGTAAGAGTTTTTTGGTCAGATCTTTATTTAAAAAATTTAAACATAATTTAAAGTGACGCAATGAATTGTTGAAAGTTATCTTTGTGCATAATAGTTCATATTACTAGACCAACTTCTTTATATATTCAATATTAATTGACGAATAACATCGAGCGACTATCTTCGTCACAAAAAAATGGAATTTGTTATTTATCTAAAACATTATATTGACATCTAGCATTAAAATGATGAGCTTCATAATTTATTTCTAGATGGCATCAATAATATTTGTACGTCACTGGATTGCATTGTTTTTTTTATACGTTTAACGTTGTAGCCACAGTCTCATCTGATCTTAAGTGACGATGTGGCTCAAGATGGCCTAAGCCTAAGCTTATTGGAAGATCGGCTCTTAAGTGAAGCTGCCGGAACACACCCATTGGTCCGTGGCGATAAATTGTTATCTTGACGGTGGTAGCTAACTAGGCGGGCATTAGAAAAAACTCTACCATCGCTATGGTGCTATATTTTCCTTCAGGAAAGTACAGGCTCATTGCAAGGAACGAACACGCTACCACTCAGGCATCACAGATTCAAAACACATATAGCATTTTAGAAAATGAAATCGTATGTGACTTTCTTCACCATAATAAAGCAAGAGATTTAGCCAGCAACTTAATAATGTACCTATACTTTTTGTTACAGTGGGCGCGCGCTTCGTATAAATTTACTCTCACCATTTTTTTTAAATTATAAGCCTGAATAAGTAACTTCAAAAATTGGAAACAGGTACTCCTTAAAATCAAATAGACTTTTTATGGCTCTATGGCTGAATGAAATTCATTCATCTATAATTTTTCTGCGTATCACAAAAACCCTTATTTTGTAATATGTTACGTGTAATAAATATTGTTGTAAATTTGCCAACTGTCCGGTACTAAACACCACTATCAGAATTTTAATATAAAACCGCACTTGAATACACAATACCAGTACAATGACCACAGTATCTACTCACTCGCCAATCATTCCAACTTGTAGTATGCAATTCGCATAGTGATTTATGTTTTTTGTAATCAAATTTATGTCTATATAGATGATTTTTATTTGAGATATATTTTGCATTAGCATTCATTTCGACAGGTTTTTAATGTATTTTGTAACATATACGCAACTTTAATTATGTAATAAACATGAGAAGTCACGAAATTTCTTAAAAATTTCCAATTTTATCATGTGCCGAAAAGTAATGTGATGGTTTTGACATTTTATTTTATAGTTTTTTCTAAGTCGAGTAAATGACTGTGACTTAATGCATGTTATCAAGTATAGTATACTCGAAGAATAGCTCTAAATAAATCGGATGGCTATAAGGATAGCGAATTTACATACTGTTAAATCGTGAAAAGATACGTAATAAATTAAACATCATGAAGGATTTTTATAATTTATGTATGTTAGTCGTATTAGGTACAAAATTGTCGTTAATATATTTTATATAATATATGCTAAGATAGAAAGTAAGATTCTTTTCTCCTTGTTTTTTATTAATTTAATCGCTTGCGACTGCGCCTTCGTAGAACTTCAGGTATCAGGTTTCCATGGGCTAAGCTTCCGCAACTCCATGTCTATATCCACATATTTTGAGTATATGGCTTAATAATAAAATGCGCCTACGTAAAATGAACAAATTTTATATAAACACGAATTATAATTTTATTACAGAAAGTTGTTATTATAACAGAATCTATTTTTTAGCAATAATTTATATAAAATCGCCGATTTTCATGTGACAAACAGCAATTTCTTTGACCCCTAAAATCAAATTACGGTTTCCAGGCAAAACCTCGATTTTATATCGAAAAGTGGTTTATTTAAACCAGATTCAAATCTTGTTCTAAAGCGAACGAAAGGTGATTACAAATTAGAATATTATACAAAAGAATCGAACTGACGACCTGAATAACAAATTCATATGTTGAAAAATCTTAACCTTCTCCGTTGTTAGTGTAACACTTAAACTTGTATTGCAATAAACATTGGCAATAATATCTTTTCAATTTTTCCCGTAACATTGAATTGAAAATTTTTGCATTAATGCCCGTGTCCAAAAATTGCTATTTATTCCTAAATCTTGACTTTGCATGAAGCCGGCCTCATTCGCTACAGTTTACCGAAGGTGCAGGGTGAAGGTGTGTCTGCGTAGGTAAACCGGAGTGTGTATTGGTATAGGACCTGTGCAGGCGACCGGCACAAAATCGAAATTCAACTTTTTATAGTGATACCGTACGCTGAACCTGTACGGTCGACCCGCACAGGCACACCTGTATCGGTAAATCTCTTCGGTAGATCGTAGCGTGTGTAGCCTGCTGCCTGCTTGAGATAAATTCTGACGAAGATTGTTTTAATTTTGCAATAATTGTTTAAATTTTTGTTTAATGCAACAAAGGTGGCAAACAAGCATACGGACCGCTTAATGGTTATCGTTTACCCTAGCCTATAGAAGCTTGTAACACCAGAGGTATCACTAGCGCATTGCAGACCTTGAACCCTCCTTCCATAAGGAGCTCTGGAAGCCCTACCCAGCGCAGGAACACAACACAAGGATATTTAGCTGCGGTATTATATAGGGTGAAGGTTCTTCAACAGTCGGAATGCCGCAAGTAGAGAGAAAATTCCAAAGAGATACTATTATACTCTTTACAAATTATCAAAATACTACTACTTAAAATCATGGCCTTTATCTTAGATCGACGACTTATCACCTAATAATCTAGCATACAAAATAAATATTACTTGAACTCAAAAGATAATTAAATGAATGCACACCAAATTCCTTAACGTTTTTTAATCAACCTTCTTTACTTTTTACTACCTTTTAAGTGTTGATTTTTAGAAAATACTCCTTTAGTGCGCCCTTATATCATGATACGAATTTTATGTTTGAAGCTTCAGTACTTTCATTTGGTTGGCTCTGTGTCCATCTCTTGTCAGGCAGGACTTGTAAATTATATACATGTCGATGACGTATTTAACTTTACTGTCAAGTATGTAGCAAGTCCACGTTTATCTATTTCAAAATCCCAGAAATACATTCCAATATTAGAACATTCAACATTTGCCTGAAATACGATCGCACTAAGATGATGTTAAGTAATGATATGGCTCAAGATAGTGACACGTTAAGTCTATATTTCAGCTAAATTCGATAAAGAATAAATGTAAAAAAACGCGATTTAGGGTCATCGCAACTATCGAAATACAAATCTTCAATCTTGTATTATATTGCCTTAATTACTTATTGCACTTTACATAACAATAATTTAATTTTGACCATTATTATAGCACAATTTACTCGAATCAGACGCACAACTTGGATATTATAGTGTTTATACGAAAACCCAAACGAAATTTGTAATTAATTTTTTTCTATAATCCCATAAAATAAATGGCATTAGCAAAATATCGGTATTTTAAACAGTTCATTACAATTTTGGTAATTTAAACTATCTTTCTAAATATACTGACACACATTTCCATACATGGTTGCATAACTTAATTCATTTTTAAATCAACTGCAAAATAAGTGAATTTTAATTCTACTATGATGTTGGTACTTTTTTTCCGTTAAATTTCTTTATTGTTGTCAATAAAGATGTCACATTCCTTTTAAAATATGTATGTAAGATGAGAAATGATTTATTGTAACATTTAGTTAAATGTAAATTGGTTTAGTTGAATAAAAACTTACGCATATCTGCCTGCCCTTGGTTGCTAAGAAACGCATTGTTAGCAAACATTCTTTATCCAATTTGACTCAAGTATATAGTTGGAAAACTGACGCTCAAGTGCAGCAGCCGGGAACACACCTGTAGGTGCTTGACGACAAGAATTTCAACTTGAGGGTGGTAACTAGCCAGTCGGGCATTGGAAAATACTCTTTCATCGTGCTATGGTCTAATCACGATGGTTTCCTTCAACTCAGACTTAGGCTCGTTGTAGGTATTCGAACTTGCGTCGATGGATGCGGTGTCCACACGCATCACGCACACGGTGGTGGACACGGTACCACTGAGCCATCATTGCTTCAATCAGCTATCACATCAAAAGTAAGTTTTACTTCGCAGATAACGCCACTTTATAACACCGGTTTCATTTCTTAACGCGATTCCACGTTCATTATCACAATTTCGTGCGGAGACTGCAGCTGACGATCTCATAACGGTGTGTTCTATCCCGCATGAGATGGCCAATACCAACCCGCGGTCGTAATTAAGCAACATTAGATCAAAACTGTGTTAACAACCGTGTTTTGGTGCTTGCGATATTTCGATTTAAATGCGTCTTATCGTAACAGATTTTGAAACAATTTTATGAGGTTAATGCGAACTAACGATATAAAAATTAGCTTAAAAGATAAAAATTCAAGTCTTGTGTGATAAAAATGAGATGATGGAATTTTTTTAACAAAAATATTAACATTTATTAGTATTATTTCATTATGAAACTATTTTAATTAAATAAGACGTAAAAATAACTTATTTTATAACTTTTGTTTTCCATCTAAAAAAAAATTAAAAAGTCAAAATCTAGGAAGATATTTAAAAAAAACAATTTTTAATTTGATATTTTTTATAGATCGTTCAATAATTATATTTCCTATTAATTTTAAATAATTGAATTATCATTTAAATTACTAGATATGCTTAAAAATTATAGCCCGATTACGGAAAAAATCGCGGTTTTTTTTATTATACTACCCTTTCATTTGATATCCAAGACGGTTCATTAAGTTTTTATTTTTATATACAGGACTTTATATCCTCGAGATCTACTGAAAATGATAATAACTGTATATAATTAAATACTGTAAAACCAATTAAAAAAAAAAAGAAGACAATTAGATGTTGATAAACCCGACCGAGTTTCTTGTTGGTTCGTCTCGATGACTGGGATGTTTTTCCGAACTGGTGGCAGTGATTTGACATTCATAAGTGCCTTCGTAGGACCTAAATTGAATAAAAGATATTTTGTTTTTTTTTTTTTACGATATGCGAAAACATATGAACATACATGTTATATAAACATATATACATACATGGGACCTAAAAAACATACACAGCGAACTGTGTGCAAGTACATCTCTACCTAACTCTTCGGGGATAGAAGCGTAATGGTATGTTACATACATGTCTGCTGAAATCATAATCCTCCTATTCGCCGTAGTCGGGTAAAAACTTGCACTACTTTCTGTTATTCACCCTTACGTTACCATGACATTAATATTAGAGAGACGTATTATGATGGCCTCCCACAGTCCGTGATATTGCGGATTCTCACGCACGGCCGACAATCACGGACAGCCACTCATCGAACATCTACGGAGTTGTCTGCGCTACCACAGACGACACTCTTCTCATGGTGCGTCGTGTCGGGGCTGATGGTCCGCATCCATACGCAATATCACGGACCGTGGGAGGCTACCTTAAGAAGTTATATGACGGGTAACTTAAAAAATGATTAAAATATATGCAAATAATTGTAATTGATATTCAACGGCAAATATGTCATTGTTTTGTTTACTTGCATCACCATAATAATATACCACAATAAAACTATAAACTTTTGTGCAACTGCTACAATACAAGTAATTACTTTAACCGTGCCATCATAATTTGAATATTACGTTGTAATCTTAGACAAAGGAATTCAACGTGCTGTAATGATTCTGGTTCGTGTGTGGAGGGAAAAATGAGATGTACAGACCTGTTTGAAACATACCTTTTAATAACGAACAAATAATTAGCCTTATTCTAACATTTAAAACTATAACTTATAATGCAATCACAATCACTAATGATGATCGCCCCAAGGGCATCTATGAATAGGACCTGGTGCCTGTTCTTAGTAAAGCAGCTCCAAATATGAGGAGTGAAGGTGAGCTTAATGCCGATATAGTGGGTGAAGTTATCCCGTAAAGTGACCAGGGAAGCCCTTATCCCCAAGGGTGATGGGCGTTTCGGTAAACCCGTGTCGACCACAATTTCTAATTAAAGTTCACAATTTCTGATCTAAGAACACGATTAAACTACGATAACATTCAATTTATTTTTTCTCGCACATAGTAGGTAGGTACCATGAATGTTTTCCTATTAATACGCAAATCCTACGGACTAACGCCCCTTCTCGGTGTTATTTAATTAACGTTCATGACAGTGCTTGCTAAGTAGGACATGAAAATGATCCGACTGAATCGCGAGCACCATACACGAGGTGTAAAATTCATTATAGTGGCACGCTTAGGTTTTTCGTGTTCCGAGATCAGCCGATATATTGTAGGAATCTATACTCTACTGGGTCGCTGCCACCATGAACACGGTAATACAACCGTCACTGACCAGCCAGTGTATGTATATCTAACTGTCAAAAAGCTTCTAGGCCGGCATGACATCGACAACCTGCAATGGATTGTATATCTATCTCTCTTTCCTCGAGCCCTCCTCCTTGTCAATTCGACACGTCTGGCACCGATTGTTCTCTAATCGCTTAGCAAGATCACAAAATTAGTTGTGATGTTAAATATAATAAAGTTTATAAAATTACTCAGTAAATATAGACTACAAGATGCAAAAATAATTTTTCAAATAAGACTGACAGTTCTAGAGATTATCGCATTCAAAAAAACAAAACACAAATAATCTCTTGAGCTTTAAAAAATAGTATAGATTATTCTGTAATGTATGTTCTGTACCTACTATTTAATAATAAAGAATATAAATTATTTATATTATTAAATAATTGATCGTAACCCAGTAATTTGAATTTCTTATTTTTTCAATAATTACTTATTAAGTTTTATCAAAATCAATAAAAACTTTTTCCAAATTAGGCCCTAAGAAAGCACTTATGAACATCAACACACTACTACCGGTTCGAAAAACATCCCAGTTATAAAAAGAACCGGAAAGAAACTCGATAGGGTTTATCTTCTCATTTTCCAACTGTACAAAAGTGATATTACAATATTATAATAATAATAATTTTGTGGGTGAATATAGAGGGAGAGGAGTCACTTCCAAACATCACTATCATTCAGATAATGATCCACCCTATAATAACCTTTTAACAGTAAAACCTGTTTGACATGGTTCTTGAACTTGTTATACGGCAAATCAGTAATGTCCTTCGGAATCTTATTTAAAAAAATTGACTTATAAAAAACTTTTATTGGACCTACTAAGTCTAAAACACGGTACGACTAATTTATATATATTTCTAGTTAACATTTTGTTAATTTTTGACAAATTCAAGCTCGATTAAGTTTTTACGAACATACATTAAGTTACAAGAATGTATTGGGAGGTCAAAGTTAAGATACTATATTTCTAGAATTTGTTGTTTGAATATTATACATCAAAATTACTATGCAATATAGTAATGTGTATAACAATCCTAATTAAGACATGGCGGTACTGCCTGTATAGTCATTTTATTGTTCCTCTTGACCCCAGAAGCTATGTTGCAATACCAACACAAACCTTGCGCGACGGGACGGTAGGTACTTCATAGAATGTACATGTATGAATGCGCGCAATAACTAATAATAATGTGTGAAACGTATCATTAATGGAATATTATATATAATTATCATTTTAACCTCGAAGCGAAGATTTATTATTGTCTATTATTAATGAATTTATAACACTTGGATCATATTAAATTGTATTAATAATTAATCTATATTTAGTAATATTATAAATTCCAAGATTTGTTTGTTTGAACGCGCTAATCTATGGAACTGCTAGTCAGATTTGATTTTGTTTTTTTTTGCATTTTATAGCGTATTTATTGAAGAAGATGACAGACTATATAACTTCACTGCGTTACTAAGGACCCGAGTAGTAAATATGAACGTGAATCTGTAGGCAAGCTGTAGGCAAATACGGAAAGCAAGAACAACGATAGGTTGCATGAGTGCGTTAGTTGCAACGCGGCGCAGTTGTGAATTGGTCGAATAAAAACACGGGTAAAACCGTGGGGTACAGCAATTTTATTAAATATATATTGTGAAGGAGAAATGACATGTAGGCATCGACCACGATATCTATAAGAGATGGTTATGTAAGTTCGCACTGAAGTTATAATTTTGTAGACAACGAAGAGGTTATTTAACAAATAAAAACCAGTATATGATGATCGCACATTACTTAATGCTATATTTATTAACAACCATTAAGGTAGGATATTATGTATATTTTAATGATGGCCTGAATAAATTTTATGTAATTGTTACATAGATAAATTTGGTGCTTATAAATAGAAAAATTCTAGACAAACACGAAAGTAGATATAGCATCATTGGCGATTGTAATCAGATTTTATGTTTTTTATAAACGTGCTGATACTTTGCCGGATGGTATAATAGGTAGAATATAAAAACAGTGGCGACCACCTAGAGCTCATCAATCAATCGTCAGTCACCGGCTGATCCCTACACGAGACGCGCATAAGTGAATTACTAAGAAGAGTTTTCACCATATGCATGGTGGTCGTGACCCCGTCAGCTTACATAGCAGATCTACCAGTACCAATCTTCTAATATTCTTTTCATTTTTTTTTTCAATTAAAAGTCTTTAACTTCTTTGTTATTTGAAACGTGAAAAAAAAAATTATAATAAAAACAGCCCAACACATACACCTATAGGATTTAGCCTGTCAGCCAATTAGATAGAATGCTTTATACACTATTAATTATAGGTAAATTATATATAATATAATAAGTCCTATGTTCAGCCAGTGGACGTCCTGCGGCTGAAATGATGATGATGATACACTATTAATGCAAATCCTGATTTTCACGACAATTCGTCATTGAATTGGCCGAGCGGTGTGAGACGACCAGATTTATACATACTGTTGTATGTAAAGTACGAGTGGCCGATAGTACCGAGTCCCACTGATTTAGGATTAAAAAAAACATATTTTAAAGATAAGATTTTTTTGTGTTTTCTGTAGATTTCACTTCTACTGCGCAATTTCACACACGGTCATGTAATTCCAAAGTAAGTAAGGTTTTTTTATGTTAACTAAATAGCTGATACATGTATATACATATATAGATGTTTAACACCCATACACAACTGAAAATTATGCTAATCAAATAAAAGGGAGATCGAACCCGGGACCTCTTGGCTCAGTAGTAGGGCTTACCACCAATGTGCCATGAAGAGACGGATATTATATTAGAAGGATAGTTGATGAATTTGATTTAATGCATTGATAATGTATTGCATAATGAACAGGTGCGGCGCGCGTTTCATAATCAACTTTTTTTTTTCATTTGTGTGTTTATATTTACATGGCAACATGTTGAAATGTGAAACACGAGTGCCGTTACACAAGAAAGCAATTCCGTTTATTATATCTGCTATAAATATCAAAGCGTTCGCTAAATCATTATATGAAAGTGCATGAAAATATTCTGCAATCAACACACATCTACCGTTCTATGCTATAAAATAAAATATATATGACGTTTAGAATTATCCCAATGTACACATTTATTTATATTTAATTATTGTCGATATATTTATTTAATATTATCATAATTATACTAAATAATTTAAAAAGCGTCATTGCGATTTGTTTATGCGTGTTGTTTTTGGGATCAGCCCGGTATATATCAAGTTTCTATTTACGCAGGCTGGTATGACAGCCACGACTTACGATGGTTTTTAGATTTTTCGATGGTCGCCGCGGTTGATTTTGGATTGCACTGGGCATACCATCTACCGTTAGGCGCATGCCGTTACATTATCGTACTGCAAAAAAAAAGTAATTTTTTTACACTTATTGTAAAAAGGTCCCGAGTAGACTCGCATTAATACGTTATCTTACAGAAACGAGCTTTGTCGACAAAATGTCTTAAATATGGAAATATGAGGTAAACACCATAAAACATTAGTGTATCGCAATGCGGAAAAAGATACTTTGACATTTGATGCCATTATGCAAACACGTCCTGTGAATTATACAAACTAATAACGATAGAATAATGATTTACATTTAGAATTTCATCTAAAATTTACTTGAGCTCTTTGGTGCATTAAAAAGTCCGGCTATAGTTTTTCTCTTTATCAAATGGCAATGATTGTTTATACACAAATATGCCAGTTTTACACGGTGAAAGATAGTGGCTCTCTTTTCAGTTCAGAGTTTTGTGGCAACTTAAAATTCATGCTTCTAGTTAGGATTAATAAAATTATAATCACTTCACTTATGCACAATTACGAAACTACTTATATCACTCAAAATGCAATATAGGTTCAAATAACATAAATTAAAACAACATCAGGACTGAATCCCGCTAAAAACTCCAGATTATAGTTATGTAAAAATGAAAGTACCTTCAATTTTAAAAAGTTGGCGCCTCACCGCGCCGCTATTGTTATAATAGAGTGGAACATAATAATTTATGACACCTTCCAACTTTTGGTACTATTGAATCATCGTAATGTCATTTTAATACAACCAATCACGTCCCCTGTTTTGCAATGTGTTTATTGTTACTGAAATCTACTAACATTATTATTGTAGTGTTTTTTTACGTGACGGCAAAGTCGGGCAGCTCGTAGCCCAATTGTTTTAGACCTAAAGGTAATAAATAAATGTATTATATTATGTTTTAAACAAATAATAATGTTAATAAATAAAAAAAAACAATGTTGCGGATAAGACGGGAAACAACTACACGTGTAATTGATTGTGACTCGAACGCATCTCTTTTATCGTTACAATTACTAACATTTTGTTGCAGTCGGTTTTTTTGTTTCCTTTTTAATTATTTATTAATTTCTTTCTCACGGCTAGTTTCTGATTTCAGAATTTCAGTGCTAAAATAACAAATAAAAACAAACGGTTTTCTTGCAGAAAGATAAAACAGCTGTTAATCTGTTTCAGACGGAAGTAGCAAAAAAATGTTGGATAAATTAATTAGTTGCTAGCTTTGAAAATTATGAATTATTAATGAAATGAAAGGAGCCGCCTCGAATCGGTCTATATTTCTGAGTTTACCAATTCTTTAATTCTAACAATTCTTTCACCGATAAGAAGCTATATTATCCTTCAGCGATGTACACAATTTTTTAATGGTAATGATTATTGAAAATTGATACATACATATATACCATCACGCCTATACCTACAGTTCGCCTTTTATGGTTTTTAGATCCCATGTTGTTATTTAGGAGGCGTGCCTATTGTCATTAATCGGCCACAAAGCCAAACTCCGAGCTGATATCAATTGAGAATTTAATAGAAAACCCCAATATCGCTTTGCTCGACCTGGGAATCGAACCCAGATCCTCGATCATAGCAGTCGCGCTTACAACCACTAGGCTAATGAGGCAGTTAAAATTGAAATTGAATTGGCAGTAAATTGATAAATTGTGAAATAGGTAATGTATGTATTTTTAATCTATTCATTTTCATCTCTCTACAATACCTGGTATATCTTACGCTATTATGCAACTAACATTCGTTATAAAAATATTAAAACTTGACAACAATCCAGATACGTAATGGTATAAGTAAATAAAGTGTAGATTTCCGCAATTAATTATATAATAAAATTAGTTATTGTAAGGCGTCTGTTGTAATTTACCATTATTTTTTAAGTTATTTCTACATAAATTTAATAAAAGATATGTATTAATTGTTAACTGTGTGAAGTTCGGCGACCGACAATGAATGGGTAGCGAAATAAAAGTGAACTTGTCAAACGTCGAGGTCACTCGGTCAGGACGTTCCCACTACAATTTTCCCTCTACACTACAATGTATTGTGCTTCAGCTATCTTGTGTTTTGTGAACAATTTTCATAATTATCTACTTTCAGAGAAATTTCATTAACCAATTTACTCAGTTCCTAATAATTTCAAGTAAAACAACTTACTTTCTTTTTCATTTATAATGTTCTCATGCGATTTTAATTATAGTTTTAAGTTTTGATAAAATATAAAAATGGGGAAACAATTTCACAAACGGCCATATAATTTCAAATTAAACACAGCTTATAACCACTGCGCCACGAAGCCTCTCAAGAGTCAAACAAAAACATCGTGGTGAAACAATAGCATGGTGATAGTGAGTTTTTAATGCCCCCTTTGCTAGCTACAACTCTCAAGTTAAAAATCTATCGCCCAGCACCTATTGATGTGTTCCGGCAACGGCAATTAAAAGCCAGCCAGCCCCCCCCCACACCCCATGTTTAGCGTGTTACCATATTAAACCACATTATCACTTTACAATGATAAACCTATAAAGTAATTAAAAATAGTGGCGCGGCGTGTACTTATGCACCCGCGTTAAAAGTTATACTTCTTTGAACATTACATTTGATGTTATAAGTATGTATATATTATTGTGACTATCTTCACCATAATATAACGAGAAGTTAATCAAGTATCTTCATGGTGTAGACATTTTGGTATAATGTGCGCGCGCTCTATAAAAATAGACTCTCGTATTTTTTCATAACACGCTTACAACAATGTTTATAACTGCAACTGACTGAAAGAGTTTATGTCTGTGGTGGTTTTTATTTTTTAATAATAAACCTATTTGGCCCTGTATTACGTAATTTTGGTGGATTTTTACGTGTTGTAGTTTGGTTATTGTACACGAGTGAAGTGGATTATAAAAAATAACTGGAAATATATGCATTTTAATTAACTTTCCTGAAAAACTCCCTGGACAGTTTTAACAAGGCAGCCGCCATCTTGTTAGACTTGTACAATACAATACAGGTCTTAAACTTATAAAAATAGTTACATCATATTCTGCCATTTGTGGTGTGCAAATTGATAAACAATTAAAATAATAATAAATACATACTCGTTACAAAAAATTATAGCTTAATATAATACATATAAAAACAATTAAATGTCTAAATTAGTTAGTTATGTTTGAAGATTATATGAATACTGCGAAAAATATTTTATTCCCGTGACTTTGGCAGAGTGGAAAACACGATTGCAATTAAATTTACCCTACTGAGTGAAGACCACCGTATGAATGGTGACAATCTTATCACAGGGACTCTGTTTTGTTAGTTACGTTTCGGGTCTAGTCAGTGTATATTCAGTTGCCGAGAAGCTTTCAGGTTTGATGACATCGACGACCGGCTTACCATCTGCTAAAGTGCAGTCACTATAATGCCGTGCAACTACAAAAAATATCTTAGTCGTTAAGTACGCGAACAAAAGCCGATGTAGGACAACTGTTACACATAGAACTAATAATGGTTGATTACATGGTGAGGTGGATGCTCGCGACGCGACCCCTCTCACCGTTACTCGACTCGTAGACTTGGCGACCGTTACGCGTCACACTTACCGTGACGTAACACCGGTACTAACTACTAACTCAACCTTCATTTAATTGCTCTTATTAACTCGATTAAATAACTTTTAATGTGGTTTAAATTCTTATAATTATTAATTTTCATAATAGGTAATTATTATTCAATTTTAAATATATTGGCGTCCAAGACATAATTATCATATTATTGAAGTTAATTTGAGAACAAGTATTAGTTATTATACATAGGTACTATTCATAATTCAATAATATGAAGGAAAAGATTGACATTATTATAGTCGAAGTTTTGCTTTACAAAAAAATATTTCAGGCAATTATGGCTCAGTGGTAGCGTGTACGAACACGGCGTCGATCGACGTGAGCTCGAATCCCTACAGTGAGCCTGGTTTCGGTGAAGAAAAACATCGTGAGGAAATAAACGCATGGAGGCAGGGCATACACTTTGCTAGCTAGATTTCTAGTGCTAATTCTAATTGCTAGCTATCATTCTCAATTTGGTCTCACTACCACTAGGTCGTAAGCACGACTGCTATGCTCGAGATCCTGGATTCAAATCCCAGGTCAAGCAAAGCGTTATTGGGGTTTTCTATTAAAATTTAAGAGTTTAGCTTTGTGCCCGATCAATGGCAATAGGCTCGCCGCCTACATAGGACCTAAAAACATACCCTGCGAACTGTGGGTGTACATTAGTACAACTCTGCTTAACCCTTCGAAGATACAGTCGTGATGGTATGTTATGTTATGTTACCGTCAAGTTGAAAATCTATTCCCAAAACCTACATATAGGAGTGTTCCGGTTGCATTTAAAAGTAGGTGAAATTGTGGTCATAAAGCACCTATAGAGATATAAAAAAACTTGGCGATCTTTTAGTTTTTTTAAATGAATTATTTATAATGTAACAAGTAAAAATGTATTTTATTGTATTACACGAAATTGATTAAACATTTACAAATAAATCTTACGTAAAGGTAATTTATTTAATTGCTTGCAACTAATTAGTACATAGGTAACAATTCAACAACTTAACACTATACAATTATAATACAATACACGCCCTCGAAATGACGAGCGAGCGAAGTATATAGTTATCAACTTAGCTAACACAGCTTTCCAACTGATCACTAATTACTAACAAGTAATGCCTATTGCCTACTTATCATTAGAAACTTTATATCCTTTTTAATCGACTTCAAAAAAAGACGGAGGTTACTCAGTTCGAATGTGTATTTTTTTTATGGATATTCAGCCATAACTTCTTCATTAATGAACTGATTTGGCTGATTCTTTTTACATTGGCTTTGAACCTTCAACTCCGAAGATACATCAAGGAACTCTTCAAAATCATTGAAGTTGATTTTATTTTTTGTTAAAAATTGACTTGTCTATCGCATTACGAATAATTTAATTTTGTAAATATTTCCAGTTAGTTAATCAGTTCAATATTATCGGTAGTAAATAGTAAATATCATCATGTACATTGTGATAAACTGGTCACAGTGATTATTTTTAACAGATTTCAAAAAATAAGGAGGTTTTCAAGTCGAATGTATATAATATGTATATATTTTTTTATGAATGTTCAACCATAACTTCTTTGTTTATGAACCGACTAGGACGATCCTTTTTTGGAAAGGGGATACCTCAAAGCTGGTCCATTTTCATTTCATTAATATTGGACCTTGGACTTCGAAGATACACCAGGGAACTCCTCAAAATCATTGAAGTTGATTTTCTGTGCCAACTGACGATGGATTTCCGTTCTCTCTGTGGAGCGACGTTGGTTTTGGATTGTACTATATATACCATGGGGCCCAGGGTAGTAACCCTATCGTGCTACAACTAAAAATAAAAATGAAAGCAGTTAACCAACCAGGCTTGAATTTTGATTCTAAAATACTTTTACCAAATAATAAAATTATTGTGAAGTACGTACATAATTATGTAAAGTCATATAACATTTTATGCACATAATATACTTTCATCACATTCTAAGACAAGCGGCTTAACTGGGGATCACCATTTCCAAAGTAGTTTGAAGCATCAATTCATCAGAAGGTTCTAGAACAGTACAATACCACAAACCGGCAATTCAGGCGTGACCACAAGGAAACAATAAGCTGTTATACCATACGAACGCATAAGGTTCACATGCTTGTAAGAAAATAAATATGCACAACGTAGTCCACGGTTTTCAATTGTTTTTAAATTAGCACGTACTGTTATGGCATAGGCGACAGTAAGAAATAAAAGTGAATCTAACCATATGCTAGTAATGATGGCTTGATCCTAGCACTAGGTACACCTCGTCGTTGGACGCCTGATGAGCCTGAACTTTCTCGATGAAGGAAAATATCGTGATGTAATTAGATAATACAGGTAATATCGTAGTTATAGTTTTCAAGAGTTACTTAATGATTTCGAGCCTCTACTAAGGGTGAAATCATGAATCACAGCAATTATTACATTATATAGGATTCTTCAGTCGATGCAGTTTGTCGATAAAACAAAAGTTATGTTTGATTCAATCAATGAACTCGAAGCACGGCGCGGCGTGACGGCGCATGTTTTTTCAATTTAAAACCAAATGAAAGTCGGAAATCGAGCGGAAAACACACTGACAATTAGTTTCATGTTATGTGACTTTGAATTAACATTTTTATGGATAGTTCGCGTTTCAACCGACGCGACGCAACGGAGATGCATTCAATAAGCATTCCTTAATGTTTGATTAAGATTAAGAAGTCACGTCAGAGCAATAAATAGTGTTTATAGCTCGTATAATTATCTCTTTGAGAACTGGTTTTTATATACATTATTAAAATGATTCTCTCTTAGTATAGTGTTAGTGCATTAGCTTTTGAAGATACTCACAATGTTGTATACAAATTGGTACAACATAATGGATGGATCACATTATGTTAATTACTTTTGGGAATATAAATTTATGTAGAGTAGGTATAGGCTGACCGCCGCACGGTGGGGTAAAACTTGCCGTTAGAGGAAATAGGATTTTTAAGTATTTTTTTTCGTTTTTGACAAAAACTGTTTATGTACCAAAGACTTTTGATGTATATCTTATTTTTAAATAATGTATAGTTAAGTTAAAAACGTCTTAGTAGATTCTTGTTGTATGGAAGCTGAAATTCAAATAGACCCTGCTGCTTCATCTTAACACATCTAGAGCTGAATGATGAGTTATCACTAGGCCAATCAATCCATGTACGTTGTAGCTTTAGATATTTTAAAATGAAGCAACTACTCAACCCGTATATAAAAATTTATAGAGGTCAGTCCATGTTGTCACACTTATAATTAACTCAGCAGTTCCTAAATTTTTAAGCTTGTTACCCAATGACCTATTAGGAAAACACATTTTACCTTCCTTAATTTACATCATTTTGACTTTTATCATAGTGAAAACAACACATAAAATAACAAACAGTCTTGAATAATAATAATATTTTTATTTTTTCTCAATGAAGTCGTTTTTCACTGTCTCATTGGATTTATAATTTTTTCCTTGTAAAAGCTTTATTACACCCCACAGAATTGTGATTTTTTCCTCCGAGGGGTTTGACTCGCTCAGGTTTACTAGATTAACAGTGTTCACTTTAAGTTTACTATTAGCGAGTTTTTGGTAGAATCTTGGTCTGCCATGTGGTGGTTTCTTTTTTAATTAATAAACTTATGCCAATGTCATGTAAATATAATATTTTTCCATTCTTCAAAGTTGAAACAGGATGGTGGCTCTCTTGTTAAAACTGTTCAGCGAGTTATTATGGTAATTTAAAGTTCTATCTTCTAGTTATTATTTACAATTCAGATCACTTACAATAACGCCTGTGGCCTAATTATTGACTACAGACTGGAAAGGGAAGAACAAAGTCTGCCGAGTTTTATATCATTTTTTATTTATTAAATAGGTACGTGCTATGTACAATACTTAAGGTTACGAATACACTGGGTTGTGTAATATTATTTAACAGTCGTTTCGTATTCAATATGTGACTGGTAATTAAATATGATATAACTTCCGCAACGGAAGCGTGTATGACGTCATATCCCCAAAAAATTGTAATTAATTTCTCGTATACAAGTGGTATATGAATAAAATTATTAAAATGCGCGTTTTAAAAATGCATCCTAAGGTTAATAAATTAATTACCGAAATTTTAAAGGACATATTCGTAGCCAAATCCTGCTAATGGCTCTAACCATGGATTGATACAGTTTTACCTTGATTTATTATAAATACATATTACAAAATGTTATGTTCGCTATATCATATCTTTGCCGTGCTATGAAGCTATGACCAGCGTGTTCCCACCTTCCTATAACATGAAATTCTTCAAACAAAGCGAAGCGTGAATGGACATTTGAGCAGGCATGTCAGCAACGACTGATAATGAATTGTAGATCCATCGGTGGTCACTGATGTTGGATTTTACTGTGCTTACCATCAGGTACAGTACATACAATACACAGTACACTATACAGTACACTTTACTGTTCTACGATAAAAAAAAAGTATATATGTACAAATATGTTTATAGTAATTTTGTAAAACTAATCTCAAAAATGTTTTTTTAAATAATAATGCCCAAATTTGTTTAAGATTTGCATTTACTATTTGTAGCATGTTTATACGTATTGCATTTATTTAAATCATATTTAAATTTATTTTCGTATATTTTTATAAGCAATTGTCCTTACCTTCAAATTTGTTTTAATGCGCACTACCGATCTGTAACAATGAAATTATAAAACTAATTATTTTGTACACAATAGTTTGATGGATGAAATATTATTTATAGGTTTTGTTATGCGCTAACAATATTAAAATTAGTTGGCGCAAACACTACTTCAGTAGAAGATCCTGCAATCTTCCTAATTTGAGTTAGACACCTTAGTCACTACAACCTGACACGTTCAAATTGACCTATGAAAACTATATAAAACAATAAAAAAATATAGATTTAACCGTGAAAATATTTAAAATTCTATAATATGTAAAGTAAATATATTATAAGTATATGTATTATGTATTCTACTGTTATTTGAGAAATTCTATGTTTAATTGTATTTAACTAATCACTTATTTATATTTTACTAATCAAAAAATATGGCTTATTATACTCAAATAGGCAACGTAAATAAATAAATTATCAATATGATTATATTAAAATAAAGTTCAAACTACAAGTTATGGATGCCGCCCAACTTGCTGATAGAATGAAAGGTTCCCTGCCATCTTGTTTAGCAATGCTTAAGCACTACCATATTAAAATTCAATTACAACTTCGTATGCTAACTAACGTTTGACTTTGAATGGTGAGGTACTGCAGGTGTCAGTATATCCTTATCATTAAGGTCGTTGACCGGCGATAAGGAAAGCTATTAGCATATAAACATACTTTAACTACAACATGAACGTTAAGGACAACTTTGATAACATCTAGAAATTTCCAACTATGAAAGTTGTTTAATACTTGAATACGTATTTACAACGAACTGGTATATATTAAGGCTAAAGCAATACGTCTTTATGTGCATTTATAATTATAAATCTTATACTATTGTCCACTTTTAGCACCTTCTTCCTAAGTAGGTAAGTAGCATACTTATTTCAAAATATTATATAACTTGTGCAAAATTTCATTAATTGATGAAATCCCAATCAGTCTAAAGATTATTCTTCTTCAAACTAAGTTAAACAAAAATTAATTAATATTATATTATGTACTAATTTATACTTATGAATGAAGATATTTGTGTTTGTAGTTTTCTTTCAATAGCTGAGATTGAAACAATTGAATTACAATTTTCAATATTATATTTTGTTTCCACCACATACAAAATGTTGTATAGATTTAAGAAATACAATGAAGTTCTGAAATATACGACAATCTTATAAAGAGAACTCATAAATTTTATGTGAAATTAATACATGTATAAAAAGGTATTCCACCTTTCGTGATGCTAATTGTATAAACAAAATTCTAATATATTAATTAGACAAGAAAATCATGTGTATTTCTATTAAACCTTTTTTAATTTTATTTATCAATATCTCAATTTATACTGAGCCGACTTTCTTTATTTCTCAATATCCAATGCATCTTAGTAAAAAAGATCTCCTGTTTCTATTATGTCATCTCTTTGACATTCAATGTTACTAGAGGTGAATACATTTTACAGCTTTTGCGTGTTTATGTATAAGTTTTTTGCATCATTTGTTCTTATTTACTTAACTACGGTGGAGCCAAAATGAGGGTTATGATTTGAGCAGGCTGTATATGTACGAATTTGTTCACCTGTTTCCGCATATATTCTAAACGAACGTCCGCTGGTTGTAGCCTATATGACGTCACAATTAATTAAATATGACGCTTTCTAAAGGACATAAAGTTATTAAAAGAATATTTTTGTAATGTACCGTGTCGGGGATCAAATGAAAGGGCTTCATCAGCATACATTTAAAAAATTTAGATATTTTTCAAAGCGCGATCTTTGTTACTTGGAAAAGCGCAATAGCAAAGAAAGAGAGAGCGGGCTTATTTCTGGTAGTAGTTACTCGTATTTACAAGTTGTTTGCATACATTTTTAGGTTATACAAGCTTACGCTCGATTATCTAGCATATCTGATGGAAAGTAAAGATGAGAAAAACGATGAAGCGCGCTAACACAACATATCTCGATTCATTTTTTGTTGAAAGACTCCCGACTTGCGTAATGTCGAGAAGACAGAGACAGATGCTAAATTCCTCTTCTTAGGAATTCATCATCATGGATGATGAAGCGAATCGCTTTGTTATTACGAGAAACGTGAATTAAGTATCTTTGCACTTCATCTTCTTTCTAGCTCTGTCCCACTTTAGGTGGGGTCGGCTCTCCTAATTTTCTAGGGCCGAGTCAATCGTCCTGGATCAGGTATTTCTTCCTCCAATAGGAGTTCCGTCATGCTAGTCCACCACGTAGCCGGAGGTCGACCTCTACCTCTCTTATATTCAGGTAGTTGCATTGCTTTCTTCACTACATGTTCCTCGTCTTTTCGTATCACGTGACCATACCATCTGAGAAGGCTTTCGGTAAGTTTATCTGATATAAGGGTGACGAATAATTAAGTATCTTTGCACCACTGAAGATAAATTAAAACAAAAATAATAAAGGGCTCTACGATTTTTCCCATTCATACCTCGTCCCTGATCTAATTGCTATCAAGCATTTGAATAAACCTTAAGTACATTTATTTCTTGTTTAATGTATAAATAATTGATCTTTATAAAACTCCACTATATGTGCAATCATACAGGGTAATTGTGTTCTTTACAAACGCTCATTAAATCTCGCGCAATTATCATTTAGTTACAAAACAAATTCGCACCAATCTTTTTGGAGATTATTACAAAGGCAAATTAAATGTGCGCAAAATTTACAGTTTACTTAATAACAAAGCCGCCTATGGAGTTATAAACTTCGTCCCACGTGAACGATAGAAACGGTACAGCGAACTGACGAAGCCTTCTATTATGATTGATCAGTACTCCTACTTACGGCATGTTAGATTCTTGAAATACTCCCTTTTTAATATATGTTCATACAAAACTGTGGGGTTAGGTTATTTATAGAGCACTAGAACCAGTATCATTCATTACCAGTACTCAAAAGAAAGTCACTGTGAAGCTGTTTATTTTTTACTATGTGTATGGTGGTCGCGATCCCAACCAACAACTTTTAATCTATTCATGTTTTAATATAAAACTTTGAAATGATCCAGTCTGTCAATTAAAATAATACGAACTCGCCTTCACACCGCCAACGTTAATCAAAGAGTCGCCACGCCAACATCTGCTAACATTGTGTCCAATAATCAGTCTGACCCACCGCATTAGATATTTCACATTAAAAAGAAAGGTTTGTTAGAAGGATGATGTCAAAATATTGTTTGGCTTAACTCGAAACGACGTAAAACAAAACGACTCTCAATTCCAGAATAATCAACGTCGACAATATGCTGGTTTTATAATTTCAATTTGCGTAAAATTTAATTACCTACCTTCCTCAAAATTTTCATCAGATATTTCTTAACTTCTTAACTTTATGTAAAACAATAGTAATAAAAAAATATATACATAGCATTATTTATAAGCACAGTTTCATAAAAATTGTTCTTTTTAGTATGACAATTTCGTAATTGATCGATTTGATGTAACGCGATGTTCACGTCTATCGCATGTACCAACAGAAATAATGTGTGTAACGTAATACTTACATCTGTATCTCTCATATTTGAAACTGTGTCTGTAAACTGTAAACATACTGTAAACTCATGAAAACATTCCTACTTTTTAGCTTTTGGTCAAACTCTCACCAGATGTGAAGGGACGATGTGGCCCAAGGTAAAACGCTAAGCCTAGTGGGGTTACTGGCTCTCAAATGCAGCTACCTATAGGAACTTGGCGACACATTTTCAACATGAGGGTGGTAGCAAGCCAGTCGGGCATTACAAAATGCCCTACAACCATGATATGCTTTCATCACAATCTTTTCCTTCACCGAAAGCTCATGCTCATTGCAGGGATTCGTACTCACGTTGATTAATGGGATGTCCGTACATGCTACCACTGAGTCATAATTGCTTCAAAAACGCTT
The DNA here is from genome assembly GCA_033032175.1 of Saturnia japonica. Lineage (NCBI taxonomy): Eukaryota > Metazoa > Arthropoda > Insecta > Lepidoptera > Saturniidae > Saturnia > Saturnia japonica. Next base: position 8,125,021 of record CM065324.1, on the reverse strand, counting down.
GCTACATGCCAAACCTAAAATAAGTACCCAATAACCAACTTTTTTTTAAATCTTTTTTTTTTTGTTGGATGTAAATATTTAATACAAGTTATATCGCGTAAAAAGATTGTTTTGTCCTTTTACACTATATAAGCGACTTCTCTTCAAAATGTAATTAAAATCCGTCTGATCATACGAACAGAGTTGAAGAATAAGCATACTTTCACATTTATAATATTAATAAGTTAGACTGTTGGAGTACCTACGAAAATAACCGAACGAAGTCCCTTCAAAAGACTCAATTGTTAAGAGCTTTCTTTGTATTACGTAATAGCGGCCTCTCATGCACCAACGCGGCATCGATTGGTTTAACTATTTACGAGTTGTAGAAATGTCTGTTGTGTTAAGTTGTAGACACGCCTTAAATTTCTGGTGGACTGGTAGACCGCCTTACGGAAGATCGCAGCCAAATAACCTTGTATTGTGTTTCTGCGGTGGTAGGGTTTCCAGAGCTCCTTCAGGATGGGGAGTTCAAGGTCGGCAACGCGTTAGTGATACCTCTAGACTTACAAGCATTCACATGCTACGGTAATCACTTATCATCAGGCGGGCCGTAGGCTTATTTTCGGCCTTAGTTACATATAAGAATGTATAAAAAAACTTAACTTTAAAATTTAAATTCGTTACTCTAAAATAAATTATTAAAATTAAAATCTAAAATAATTAAAAAGACTAAATAAAATAATATAGTCCACGTATGATCTATGTATTCACATTGGAATTTTTAGCATGTCGTTGTAGCTTAGTCCAAGGTTTATATCTCACTCCATACATTGTAACAAGGTTTCATTAATATAGATAAATATTTTTATAACTAATAGCTATTATACCCTAGGAAAAACACGTACAGACTATGTGGTACTACATTATAATACACATTTATATATGTAAACTAGTTGTGCCCGCGTCTGCGCTCACGTGGACTACAAAATGCCGTCGTTCGGGCACACGCGCGAATCGTGCTACCCCCGCTTACAGTTAATTGAATGCCAGTATCCAGTATTATTTTTTTCTCAAATATATCCAATGTACAGATTTCTGCTGTTGACTCTTTTATTTTATTTATAGATTACTTACGCATTTTTTATACCTAGATAATTTCATCTCAGAAGCTGTTTTTGTTACATAATTATTAGAAAAATTGTGAATTTTTACGTTAACATAACAAGATAGAAATTTGTAACTTTTCACAAAGTAAAAGGCCAACGTTGAGCATTTTAATAACCGTAGAGTATAGATATCTGACGAAATTAATATGTTGCATGTTTATATGTACTCGCTTTCCCATCTTACTCATTACTTATTTGTCGTTTATTTATGTTTTTAATAACTTTTTTTCTTCAAAATGTTATTTATACATAATGCCTTCATTACAAATACATGATACAACTACTTGCACTATTAGCAGATGTGGTTAATGATATCTATGTCATTGTGGCGGCTACTTTATCATCTTTTAAAATCAAAGTAAAGAAGAATAAATGGAATATCAGGCGTGTCTCGGAAATTGTAATTTGGACCTTACAGCTATTTAACCCTTTTGTATTTTGTTTTGGTTCTCTTTCTGTTACTTATTTATTATGTATTAAACTTAATTATTATTCATTATAACTATATACACTAATATTATTATTATTTTATCATTAGTTAATCATGTCACATAACACAATGCATGATATCTTCAATATTTACCACTTTTCTTTTTCACGTTCATTTGTGTACTTAAATAATACTGTAAACCCTCTGGGCTGCAACCGAAAATCAGCGCTGGGGCCATTCAAATAGTGGTATCCAGCTTATTCTGAGTTGTACGCCCTTTGTAGTGGACTACGAAGCATAGGGTGTATTACATTATTAATTTTAATTATTAGTGTTTAACTTTTATGTCATAAGTATTGTATATTTTGTCTGTAAAAACTGTGTGTTCTTATTTTCACATCAATAAATATATTTTCTTTCTTTTCCTTTAAGTCCAATGACATCACTCTATTTGAATGATGTCATCTCTTTTGAGCAATGTTAAACTAAATAAATAATAACAATTCGTGCAAGTTAATGAATATGACAAGTCAACTTATTTCACCAGTCATTGTCCAATAAAATTTAAAATGGAAAAACACTAAGCCTTATCTAATTCAAGGTTCGTGGCTATTTCCTGAGAGTAAACCTAGCTCTTGAACCAGTCTAGACCGGTCCTAGGGCCATCGTGTAGGCAACTAACGGGACGATGTATAAAGGCTCTATGTACATGGATGTGAAAAACAGTGTATATTTATGATAGATAAGAAATGTTAATTAATATGTTCTAATCTAGTATGCTTATGAAAACGAAAACAAGCGTATATTACCTATTCTCTGTTGTGAAGAAACGTATAAAGGTTTAGATAAAACTTTCAATTTAATAAGTCACTTACTTTGGGTGAAAATACTTTGTACATACGTGTTTGGAACTGTTAATTTAATGGAAAAGACAATGACAATTGACATTCTGAAATTAATTAGAGGTGAAGGACACCTTATTTTATATTGATAAACAATTTTACTTGTAATTAAAAAAAAACGTATAAGCTAATAAATAAATTTATTTACCTTCACCGATGTTTTTAACATTCGAATTAAAAAAAAAATACTTTTTAAATAATTAATACAGCAATACCTTTCAAATCATTTGAAGGAAGAAGCAACGACTCAAATTGCCGTACATTACTTAACAACACAACTTAATAGCAGAAAAACTACTTGACAATGTCTAACAAATTGATAAAATAGCTTGAGACCGCAGATGGCTATGGTGGTAATGCAGAGGTGCTGTCATCGACCGCGTCCGTTATATACGGTAACACTTTAACTAAACTAGTAAGAAGGTGTTTTTAGCGGGATCTTATCTGTCATGTAATGGTTTTATTTTAATTAATAAACTTATGTATGTTATTTGACCCTATATTGTGTAATTTTGGTAGCATTTACGTGATAGTTGTGCACAAATAAAGTGTATTAAAATTATAAATATTAACTATAATAGGGATATGCATTTCAAGTTAACACAAAAACTTTCTGGACGGATTTAATGGTGGCGCCATATTGTTAGAGATGTGTTTGCTGATAATTACAATTACAAAAACGACAACAAACACCAGTAACAATAATATTTAAGATATACTAGTTTTGATGCAATGTATATATATATAGGGCAATATGACTTGCGACATAATAATTTATTGTCAAAAAAGAAATTCTTTGTTTCCGCGTTTTGTGATACCTCTAGACTTACAAGCATTCACATGCTACGGTAATCACTTATCATCAGGCGGGCCGTAGGCTTATTTTCGGCCTTAGTTACATATAAGAATGTATAAAAAACTTAACTTTAAAATTTAAATTCGTTACTCTAAAATAAATTATTAAAATTAAAATCTAAAATAATTAAAAAGACTAAATAAAATAATATAGTCCACGTATGATCTATGTATTCACATTGGAATTTTTAGCATGTTGTTGTAGCTTAGTCCAAGGTTTATATCTCACTCCATACATTGTAACAAGGTTTCATTAATATAGATAAATATTTTTATAACTAATAGCTATTATAGCCTAGGAAAAACACGTACAGACTATGTGGTACTACATTATAATACACATTTATATATGTAAAGTAGTTGTGCCCGCGTCTGCGCTCACGTGGACTACAAAATGCCGTCGTTCGGGCACACGCGCGAATCGTGCTACCCCCGCTTACAGTTAATTGAATGCCAGTATCCAGTATTATTTTTTTCTCAAATATATCCAATGTACAGATTTCTGCTGTTGACTCTTTTATTTTATTTATAGATTACTTACGCATTTTTTATACCTAGATAATTTCATCTCAGAAGCTGTTTTTGTTACATAATTATTAGAAAAATTGTGAATTTTTACGTTAACATAACAAGATAGAAATTTGTAACTTTTCACAAAGTAAAAGGCCAACGTTGAGCATTTTAATAACCGTAGAGTATAGATATCTGACGAAATTAATATGTTGCATGTTTATATGTACTCGCTTTCCAATCTTACTCATTACTTATTTGTCGTTTATCCTGTTATACTATTTATGTTTTTAATAACTTTTTTTCTTCAAAATGTTATTTATACATAATGCCTTCATTACAAATACATGATACAACAACTTGCACTATTAGCAGATGTGGGTAATGATATCTATGTCATTGTGGCGTCTACTTTATCATCTTTTAAAATCAAAGTAAGGAAGAATAAATGGAATATCAGGCGTGTCTCGGAAATTGTAATTTGGACCTTTCAGCTATTTAACCCTTTTGTCTTTTGTTTTGGTTCTCTTTCTGTTACTTATTTATTATGTATTAAACTTAATTATTATTCATTATAACTATATACACTAATATTATTATTATTTTATCATTAGTTAATCATGTCACATAACACAATGCACGATATCTTCAATATTTACCACTTTTCTTTTTCACGTTCATTTGTGTACTTAAATAATACTGTAAACTCTCTGGGCTGCAACCGAAAATCAGCGCTGGGGCCATTCAAATAGTGGTATCCAGCTTATTCTGAGTTGTACGCCCTTTGTAGTGGACTACGAAGCATAGGGTGTATTACATTATTAATTTTAATTATTAGTGTTTAACTTTTATGTCATAAGTATTGTATATTTTGTCTGTAAAAACTGTGTGTTCTTATTTTCACATCAATAAATATATTTTCTTTCTTTTCCTTTAAGTCCAATGACATCACTCTATTTGAATGATGTCATCTCTTTTGAGCAATGTTAAACTAAATAAATAATAACAATTCGTGCAAGTTAATGAATATGACAAGTCAACTTATTTCACCAGTCATTGTCCAATAAAATTTAAAATGGAAAAACACTAAGCCTTATCTAATTCAAGGTTCGTGGCTATTTCCTGAGAGTAAACCTAGCTCTTGAACCAGTCTAGACCGGTCCTAGGGCCATCGTGTAGGCAACTAACGGGACGATGTATAAAGGCTCTATGTACATGGATGTGAAAAACAGTGTATATTTATGATAGATAAAAAATGTTGATTAATATGTTCTAATCTAGTATGCTTATGAAAACGAAAAAAAGCGTATATTACCTATTCTCTGTTGTGAAGAAACGTATAAAGGTTTAGATAAAACTTTCAATTTAATAAGTCACTTACTTTGGGTGAAAGTATGTGTTTGGAACTGTTAATTTAATGGAAAAGACAATGACAATTGACATTCTGAAATTAATTAGAGGTGAAGGACACCTTATTTTATATTATTTTATATTGATAAACAATTTTACTTGTAATTAAAAAAAACGTATAAGCTAATAAATAAATTTATTTACCTTCACCGATGTTTTTAACATTCGAATTAAAAAAAAAAACTTTTTAAATAATTAATACAGCAATACCTTTCAAATCATTTGAAGGAAGAAGCAACGACTCAAATTGCCGTACATTACTTAACAACACAACTTAATAGCAGAAAAACTACTTGACAATGTCTAACAAATTGATAAAATAGCTTGAGACCGCAGATGGCTATGGTGGTAATGCAGAGGTGCTGTCATCGACCGCGTCCGTTATATACGGTAACACTTTAACTAAACTAGTAAGAAGGTGTTTTTAGCGGGATCTTATCTGTCATGTAATGGTTTTATTTTAATTAATAAACTTATGTATGTTATTTGACCCTATATTGTGTAATTTTGGTAGCATTTACGTGATAGTTGTGCACAAATAAAGTGTATTAAAATTATAAATATTAACTATAATAGGGATATGCATTTCAAGTTAACACAAAAACTTTCTGGACGGATTTAATGGTGGCGCCATATTGTTAGAGATGTGTTTGCTGATAATTACAATTACAAAAACGACAACAAACACCAGTAACAATAATATTTAAGATATACTAGTTTTGATGCAATGTATATATATATAGGGCAATATGACTTGCGACATAATAATTTATTGTCAAAAAAGAAATTCTTTGTTTCCGCGTTTTTGTAGTTTTGTCATCTCATGTTTTTTTTATATAATAGCTCAGCACATTGACGGTGACTGTCTCTGATAGTAAGCACAGCACAAACCAAAGACAACAGCGACCACTGAGAGATCTAACTCCATCAAAGTTCAACGAAAGTGGAGTTGTTACTTATCACACAATGCTGTATTATAAAACCGTATACTACTAGAAATACCAAGATATAATAATATATGTACATATTTTTAACAAAAAAATTTTTTTTTTCTGTATTCCGTTGAGGCCAATTTAATTGTTCCCACCGTAAAATAAATAAATAGAAATAAAAATTCACACTGTTCGCGATGATAAAGTGATTATTTTTAACAAAAACAGACTAAATCAGTAGCAGAAATAATGTTGAACGTGGTTGAAAGCCTCTTGAAATGTTTAGCTAGGGTTACTGCGGTCATGAACACCAGACGTGATTCGATTTGTACAGTTTTTTGTTTCAACTCACGAAACACGGCCTCAGTTGCGGAATATTTTGGTACTATTTTAATCGAATACGGTACGTTGCGTATTATACTTTATATCTTTAGTTTAGGGTATCAAATTAATAACCGTGAATGAATTTATTGAGTGGAAAAAATCTCTAGGTGATATTTTTAAAACGTGTTTATTATTAGAGGCTGTATTATTGAATGGGTACACGATGGTTTTGTTACCTGGAACTTGTATCTCAACCTCGAGGTTTTTGATTCTATATCTTGATATCATGATCATCTATGACAAACATGTGCACTTTTCGAAAACCTTATCGTTTTTTAATATAATATATAAAAATTGTACAAGTAGCGAGTGAACCTCGCACCCTGAGGGTTCCGAACTGATTACATTACTTACCGTTCATTATTGTACCGTCTTTTACATACTACATATTATACTTATATATCTAAGTCTGTCCATTTGTCTCTTAGTGCACTTATAACTCCAGAACCATTCAGTAAATTTTTATTTTTTATTTATACATGATTTTACTAAAAAGGTTTTAGACTATGTTTTGTAATGTTATGTAATAAATATGTAGTACTGTCTGTAGTTTAATATTTTTCCAAAATTTTCCGATAAGCACACTATATGAACGATACGGACCACGAATATGCCTTTTTTTTTGTCTATCTGTCTGTTTTGTATGTCCGGATTTAATTCAAAAAAGGCTTTACCGATTTTTGTTTTTTTTTTTACACGGGATGCTTATGTCATAAGTCAAATAAATAATAAAAAAAAAAACTAATTTAACAACTACTGTGTAGTAACAAACGCTTGCGGAGCCGCGGGCATACCGCTAGTTATGTTTGAAGTTTTAGTTCTTTGAATAGTCGTACTCGAAGATATGGGGAGTGACGCTTAGCATTTAGTGTCACTATCTTCACCATAATGAAACAAGAAGTATTAGCGAGTAAATTCATAGTGTAGAGTTTTTTTTCTTTCAATGTTCGCGCGTTTAAAGTTCTAATATCGTACTATAAATAAAGTCTTGACACTTTAAGAGGGATTTTTTTTTAATTTATTTATTTTAGGTCGCTTTTTAACATCTAAGATCATTAGCGACCACGATTAACAATACACATTATAAAATACTGTAGATTAAACTAGTCAGGGGTCAGCTGTTCTCCACACTTGAATTTGTTTCTATCAGTTTTAATAATTAGATGAAGACGTGTCATGTTTTTGTGCCCAATACGCAATCTGTTGATAATCACTTGACTTTTCCTACAGGTAAAGGCAATAGGAGTAGGAGTAGGAGGAGGAATTGAACTGCAGTGAAGCGGCGCGACACGTCACGGCCAAATATTCTTTACATGAAACTGTATGAGACATAGCGCACTACACGGCATGCCCAATGTTCGGTTTTGCATCATTGCCTCAAAACGTCCCACAAGATATAAATAAAACTATTGTTCTTAAAATAATTTTATGACATTTATAAGTATAATATATCTTTTATTTTATTTCACTATCGATGAAGTAACTTACATCGAAGTTAAATCTTATCTTTTAAAAACACTTTTCGCAAATACCGACTGATTTTTAACTTATCTCAATGATATCAATGTGTTATTTACAGGTTTAAAGCAAATATTTGAAGAGGAATTTTATTTTTCCCGGACTTTACTTTTATCAATCAATGTCGAGATATTTTATTACGTTAGATTTTATTTCGTTCTATTTCAACATCAAGTTCCAAATTTCATTGAAATTAGCTCTGCTTAAGAAAGAAAGATTAGTAAATAGAATAATTTAGTGCAAAATTGCAGTATTTATTACAAATTGTTATGTTTTAGCCATCAGTTAAACATTATGTGATTCTTTGTTTTTTAAGACTAAATTTTTTTTATTACTAAGGTGGTAAACAAGCATACGACCGTCCTAATAGTCTATGCACGCTTGGAAAACTATAGGTATCATTAGCGCGTTGCCAAACTAGAAACCCCTTACCCCGAACAGAACTGGAAACCCTACTACACTCAAAAACACAGCACAAGGTTATTTAGCTGCGATTTTCTGTATGATAGCTGTATTCCCCCAGTCGGATTGCCTCAAGTAACCAATTTATTTTAATATGCAATTAAATACTTTAAAAATATTTGGGCGTATAGCATTTGCTCCGTGTGGTTTTTGTTGGACCATCAAACACAACGCAGTTCTAAAATTTAAAATAAAATATTTTTCTATTTATAACGTTGAAATATTTTTTACAAAATACGTTTCAATTAATCATATAACACGTATTGCCTCGTACTGATATGAAAAAGCTACTAAAGCTCTCAAGAAAGTATTAACTTATCTATTTTTGTTTGATATCTAAAACACTAATATAACAACCTTAGTGATTTTCAATACATTTAACACAGAAACATAAATGGCTTATATACAGGAAAACTTCAGAGAAACAAGTTATCTACTAAAGCGCTCAAGAAAGTATGTACTTACCTACTTTTGTTTAACATCTAAAACACTAATATAACAATCTTAGTGATTTTCAATACATTTAACACAGAAACATAAATGGCTTATATACAGGAAAACTTCAGAGAAACAAGTTATCTACTAAAGCGCTCAAGAAAGTATGTACTTACCTACTTTTGTTTAACATCTAAAACACTAATATAACAATCTTAGTGATTTTCAATACATTTAACAAAGAAACATAAATGGCTTATATACAGGAAAACTTCAGAGAAACAAGTTATCTACTAAAGCGCTCAAGAAAGTATGTACTTACCTACTATTGTTTAACATCTAAAACACTAATATAACAATCTTAGTGATTTTCAATACATTTAACAAAGAAACATAAATGGCTTATATACAGGAAAACTTCAGAGAAACAAGTTATCTACTAAAGCGCTCAAGAAAGTATGTACTTACCTACTTTTGTTTAACATCTAAAACACTAATATAACAATCTTAGTGATTTTCAATACATTTAACAAAGAAACATAAATGGCTTATATACAGGAAAACTTCAGAGAAACAAGTTATCTACTAAAGCGCTCAAGAAAGTATGTACTTACCTACTTTTGTTTAACATCTAAAACACTAATATAACAATCTTAGTGATTTTCAATACATTTAACAAAGAAACATAAATGGCTTATATACAGGAAAACTTCAGAGAAACAAGTTATCTACTAAAGCGCTCAAGAAAGTATGTACTTACCTACTTTTGTTTAACATCTAAAACACTAATATAACAATCTTAGTGATTTTCAATACATTTAACACAGAAACATAAATGGCTTATATACAGGAAAACTTCAGAGAAACAAGTTATCTACTAAAGCGCTCAAGAAAGTATGTACTTACCTACTTTTGTTTAACATCTAAAACACTAATATAACAATCTTAGTGATTTTCAATACATTTAACAAAGAAACATAAATGGCTTATATACAGGAAAACTTCAGAGAAACAAGTTATCTACTAAAGCGCTCAAGAAAGTATGTACTTACCTACTTTTGTTTAACATCTAAAACACTAATATAACAATCTTAGTGATTTTCAATACATTTAACAAAGAAACATAAATGGCTTATATACAGGAAAACTTCAGAGAAACAAGTTATCTACTAAAGCGCTCAAGAAAGTATGTACTTACCTACTTTTGTTTAACATCTAAAACACTAATATAACAATCTTAGTGATTTTCAATACATTTAACAAAGAAACATAAATGGCTTATATACAGGAAAACTTCAGAGAAACAAGTTATCTACTAAAGCGCTCAAGAAAGTATGTACTTACCTACTTTTGTTTAACATCTAAAACACTAATATAACAATCTTAGTGATTTTCAATACATTTAACAAAGAAACATAAATGGCTTATATACAGGAAAACTTCAGAGAAACAAGTTATCTACTAAAGCGCTCAAGAAAGTATGTACTTACCTACTTTTGTTTAACATCTAAAACACTAATATAACAATCTTAGTGATTTTCAATACATTTAACACAGAAACATAAATGGCTTATATACAGGAAAACTTCAGAGAAACAAGTTATCTACTAAAGCGCTCAAGAAAGTATGTACTTACCTACTTTTGTTTAACATCTAAAACACTAATATAACAATCTTAGTGATTTTCAATACATTTAACAAAGAAACATAAATGGCTTATATACAGGAAAACTTCAGAGAAACAAGTTATCTACTAAAGCGCTCAAGAAAGTATGTACTTACCTACTATTGTTTAACATCTAAAACACTAATATAACAATCTTAGTGATTTTCAATACATTTAACAAAGAAACATAAATGGCTTATATACAGGAAAACTTCAGAGAAACAAGTTATCTACTAAAGCGCTCAAGAAAGTATGTACTTACCTACTTTTGTTTAACATCTAAAACACTAATATAACAATCTTAGTGATTTTCAATACATTTAACAAAGAAACATAAATGGCTTATATACAGGAAAACTTCAGAGAAACAAGTTATCTACTAAAGCGCTCAAGAAAGTATGTACTTACCTACTTTTGTTTAACATCTAAAACACTAATATAACAATCTTAGTGATTTTCAATACATTTAACAAAGAAACATAAATGGCTTATATACAGGAAAACTTCAGAGAAACAAGTTATCTACTAAAGCGCTCAAGAAAGTATGTACTTACCTACTTTTGTTTAACATCTAAAACACTAATATAACAATCTTAGTGATTTTCAATACATTTAACACAGAAACATAAATGGCTTATATACAGGAAAACTTCAGAGAAACAAGTTATCTACTAAAGCGCTCAAGAAAGTATGTACTTACCTACTTTTGTTTAACATCTAAAACACTAATATAACAATCTTAGTGATTTTCAATACATTTAACAAAGAAACATAAATGGCTTATATACAGGAAAACTTCAGAGAAACAAGTTATCTACTAAAGCGCTCAAGAAAGTATGTACTTACCTACTTTTGTTTAACATCTAAAACACTAATATAACAATCTTAGTGATTTTCAATACATTTAACAAAGAAACATAAATGGCTTATATACAGGAAAACTTCAGAGAAACAAGTTATCTACTAAAGCGCTCAAGAAAGTATGTACTTACCTACTTTTGTTTAACATCTAAAACACTAATATAACAATCTTAGTGATTTTCAATACATTTAACAAAGAAACATAAATGGCTTATATACAGGAAAACTTCAGAGAAACAAGTAATCTATTACGTATACTAGAATAAAATTAGACCGACTCGACCTCGTAAACGGCGTCCAATCTCTTTTGTTCTGGGATCATCGATGAAAGGTTGAATTTTTTAAATTATATTATTTTATTCTTTACAAAACGTTTTGAGGATGCATTTTGATGTTTATAATATTCTCTAAAATGAATGAAATTAAATACTGATATCGGAAAATGCATCCGCGGTGCCCAAACAAGAAGATGAACATTCGAATTACATATTTAATTATAACTGATTATAAGTGAAAACTTATTAAGAAAATACCTATCTATTTTTATTCAATCTTGTTCATGTATGATAATAGAGACGAATTTACGAGTTATAATTTGTATCCAAAATTTTGACTTCATAATAATGTAATATATTATAGAAATTAAGATTAATATACACACTTAAATGTAGAAGATGTATTATGTTTTTTAATATCCAATAAAGAAAAATTAGCCGAAGAACGAAGTTAATTATGTGATCCAAATTATAATCTTCCAATCAATCAAATCTATATATTAGGTTAATGGTACATGTTAACAAAATTTAACATCCATCAAGGTGTTAACCGTTAGTATATTATTCGAATAGCCTGTCATAACGGTTAGACCGTTGGGTCACACAGAAGAATGTTATGAGTAAATTATGTACATATTACAGCTATTATAATCGTAAGAAATAATACGCTTATTGCGACTACGTATATACAGGCAATTTAAACTTCTAGTTAGGAAATTTTAACTAAAGAACAATCTTTTGTTATTATTAAAATACAGTGTGTTATTCGTTTGGTGTGATTTTTAACCGACTTCAAGAAGAAGGTTTTCTGTTTCCCAATTTTTGTTATTAGATACTATTAACAAATTCGATTAATTTATTTGAACTAGCGATACTAGCTTCTCAAGTAAGCTACGCTACATTATACGCGGTCTTACTCAGTAATGCATATCTTATAAAGTCTAAAAGTTACATGAAATCTAATTATATCTTATCGATTATTTATATTACCTAAGTTTTAAAAGTGATTTCGCTTATACTACATCAGTAATCAGACAAATATAATTGCTAGCACCCATAAATTTCATCGATGCTTGCACCATATATTGTTATTATTATACGTAAGGGCGCGATTTTTTCAAAAACTACAGAACCGATTTTAATTTTTATTTTATTGGAGTATTCTATATATTATCTATGTGGAGGTTTAGTAAATAAAATGTCATACATATTTATAGATATAATAATTGTATTTTGGTTTGTTTTTTCTTTTACTTTTTCGTTAAAAGTACCTACCAATTATCAAAGTTCAGCTTGAATGACAAAACTTTGTTGATAAATTCATGCAAAAACTTAATACCTAATTTAATACCTTAGGAAGCCTAATTACTACTTTTAATTAAATTTTGAGAGTTACATGGAAAATAGAAAACATGTGTACTACTGTGTAGTGAGTGAATACTTTATGTTTAAAAAGTTTCATATATTCACTGTAATATCGAGGTTCGTCATCTTTCGTCCTTGCCGCCTCTCAGCTGAAATTCCTACCATACTTGCTCATAATCATAAGGTAGGGTCACCATTAATTATGTGGAATGTATAGACAGTAAAGTTCTTAAAGATATTTATTATTATTATCTTTTCACTCTCTTTTAATTTATTTATTAATCTATAGACTTCAACTAAAACGAAATTAGGTTGCTTGATTCTTATTGTAAAAATCTTTATATAAATAACTATTAATAATTATTTGTTTGTTTGTACCTTAGGCGTTCCCAAACTATCCTTCCATTTAACATAACACTTTGGTGAATTGTTGTGCGCACGCCCGCAATTGCTTCTGTTTTAGTACAACCAGTATTAACAGATATCATGCAAGTCATTTAATTTTAAATACAATGGAACCACGGCAACTAAGATAAAATAATAATAAAAAAAACTTGAAATAAATATTTCAAAATTACTATGTATTGTGCTCTAAAATTCTATAAAATCAGTGTCTCTGACCTTCTTCTTTCAGATATAAGCAGCGAATGAAAGTTGCTAGTTTTTATCAAAGTGTTAAACACAAATAGACATAAGATATACATAAAAATACGAGATGGACTCCATGTTTATTCGCAGTTCGTCAAACAAATGGTGAGATAAAGAAAATGCAAATATACTTTTGTTTAATAACGCATATTTTCTAAATTGTAAATGAAGAAGCGTTACAAGGTTATCGTACCTAATAAAGTTTGACAACAGGGTGATCTCATCGTTGAATATTCTCTTGATTTTGTGCGAACGTAATGCATACAATATGATAGGAATCTTTTTACCTAAAACAAATATTTTGGGAACAAGCGGCTAACATTTGTTCAACTGTAGTCAATCAGGCATCGTCCTGATTGCCTTGTACTAAAACCCACCTTAATTCTTAGATTCACATTCATGAACATCAATAGTTATATTACAATTTATGAAGGTGGTAATGATTAATTATTAAATCTATACTACTATACTAAAGAATTATACTAATTAAATAATATTCTAAATTTTGAACGCGCTAATCTCTGAAAGTAACATTGAGATTTGAAAAATTTACTTTGAATTTTATAGATTAATCATTGAGGGTAGGTTATATAAACTTTACACTACGACTCTAAGAAGCGAAGCAGTAAGCATGGTCAAGTAATCTAGCGAGCTGTAAGTTTTTAAAGCATGGGAAGTAAGAACAATGATAGGCTATAAGGGCGCGTTGGCGATAGCGAGGTGGAGAGTTGGTCGAATAAATTTTATCACGAACGAAACCGTGAGGCACAGCTAGTTGTATATTAGGTTGGCCCAAAAAATCGGTTTTTTATTTTACTTTCAAGTGAAATTATACGCCACATGTTCCATTTTCTTTCCTAAAAAAATTTTCTAGGTTCATAGAAATAATGACTATCTCTCGAATTGTGTCTTATGGTATATGGATTAAATAAATTTTATTTTCCATGATTTTCTAATTTTTCAGACAACTTTTCAAATTTTTCTTTCACTAAAAACCTTATTCGGGTAACACTAACATTTGAAAAAAAAAGACAAATCGGATATATGTATATGATAGATATATATGGATAGATATTTACGAGTATATAGATAATATGATCATATTGAATATGAGTGAATCGTATAAGCTTTTGCGTCAATCTGTTGTTTGACTAAACATCGTGACCTCAAACGGTATACATACGTGAGAGAAAATGTTGTTCAAACGTGTTATTGCTATACCTCTTAAACACATATATTATAACATTCATTATTCATACTTATAGTGACGTAGAAGATTTATATACAAATATAAATTTCAAGTTCTTCTATATGCATACTTCTGGTGATATTTTCCGTTCTCGATACGACAAAAAAAATTGTTATATAATTTGTGAAAGTGGACCTGTTTTATATTCATCTGTTTTTGTGATAAATTATTAAAGATCGCATGGAATTCTTGTAGCCTTCGTTTGAAAATCATTTCGCTTTAAGTGTTTATATCAAGAAAAACCTTTTACACTAATAAGTGAATGTAACACACAAATTATCAATTGATCTTCTTAAGTACAGGTATTTCAGTTTATATTTTTCAGCACACGAATACATAAAATGAGACAACTATTCTAATAGTCAAACTATTATATAATGTGTGTACATTTTAGCATGTCAATGTGAATGAGATAGATATTTTTACTTAGCAGTGTTGCGCTAATAAACACGAACATTTTCCCTGCGATTATAAAATATTCTAGAATTATCTATCATGGAAGCTGTTCTTATTATATTTATGGTAATTATTATTATTATTCTTGTTAAGTAATTATGCTAATTTCACAGATCCTCGATATAAGGAGATTTTTTGTGTATTATAAATATCTGAAATATCGGAATGTAGTAAACAAAGTAATAATACCTATAATAAACAGACTTCATTAACCTGACAAATGCGAGTGTGGCGCTACCCTGGTGACAATTTAGGGAAACAATCTATCGTCCGTTTTCTGAACGCATTTACTACACAATCTGCTATGTCGATCGCTATTCTAATATCTATGCTCCACGTTCAGTCATTAATTTATTAGCGATAGAATAGCAATGCTAGTGATCTGCGCTAAATGTGATAGATAATAATAATGATGTCGTCTATATATCTTGGAACGGTATAACTTAGTACGGTATCATTAAAATTCTATTGGAATGCGACAAAAGAGCCACCGCGTGTGTCGATGCCTGAGTATGTTGGGCACTCTATCCAGATTTCAACTTTACCGATTGGTCAATCTTGCATCACAACTCGAGCTAATTTTGGCCGACTTTTATTTTTATTCAAAAATCTGAGTTCTTTGATTTTGTAATTCAGGTGGCATTTCGTATAATAAAGTTTAGTTATTATACACAAGTGATGTAGATAGGAAATGAAAGCAAGGACCATAAATTCTGAGATGTCACAAAAACTCCTTGTAAAGTACTAACAAGAGGGCTATCATTAGGTTAAAACACTGAAACCCTTACAAAATGCTCTGTAACTAAAAATAATTAAACATTCGATAATGACAGTAATGGTCATTATTTAAAAAAAATAGTTGCTAAATTAAGAAAAAGAAAAAAAAACTATTTTTTTAAGGATAGGTTTCGAAGACTTCCTCGTATCTTTAAATAAGGAATTAAGGGTTCCATAGTAACGATGTAGAAAAAAAATCAAAATAATCATTGTGGCAAAAGGAATGCGACCGGTCAGTCAACCGATTCACCTTGAGTGGAGGGCGCTCGCCATTGCCTACAGACAATGGCTCTGCAACTAGACATACTAAGCCGCCTCCACAGGCTTGGCAAACAACGGCAAACAGCAAACACCAAACAGCAAACACAAACGTGTGGATAGGTGTTTGCATGTGTTTGCCTGTTTTTGTTTGTGTTTGCCAGTGATCGGAGTCGGTGTCGGTTTTTGAGCACAAATCAAAGGGTGTTCGACAAACATGTTTGCGATGTATCCAAACGCTTGTAAAGCAATCAGTTGTACGCGCGAGCTTGCGGGTGGCGGACGAACTTGCTAGTGGTTATTATTCTTACTATATGCTGTGCCATTGCGTATAATATAGGTAAGTTTTATTGGTTGTTAAAACTCTCTTTTCATACAATTCAAGGAAATTACGAATTGTGACATTTTGTGTATCTTATCTATACAATTAATAAAATTGAAGTGTCTCTTTTGTAATGTCAAAATAACAATTATTTACTAAATTCATATGAAAGTGTATACGATACATATAACAAAAAACCATTTTTTTAAATTTTGGTTTATTTGTTCCGGGTAATCTCCGAAACGGTTGGACCGATTTTGACGAGACTTTCACTGATAGATAGCTGATGTTATAGGGAGTAACTTAAGCTACTTTTATTTAAGAAAAATAATTAGGATTCCGTATAATTAAAAAAAAACTGGTCATGGTGAATCAATTCGGGCGCTTAAATGGCTTACGGTGAGTAAACCACAAGAGATATAGCAAATTAATGTACCTAATACATAATTGTAGGCATTAAAAAGATCTCCAAAAAAACAGGGAGAGTATACATCTATCTTCTTAGGATCACCCACAATAAGCATTTTGGTCTTTAAAATAGCCGGGAGTGGGGGAGCAAGATTCGCACGGGCATTCTGTAGTCCACGTGAGCGAATCCACGGGCACAGCTAGTATGCTAATAAAATTGTAATTACCAACCTATTTCAGGAAAAATGTCTGATTGGTCTGAGGACACAACGCTAATATTCTTAGAGGCATATCAAAATGAACAGTGTATTTGGAATCCGAAAGACGTTGACCATAAAAACAGAAGGAAGGTGAACGACGCGTGGGCGCATCTTAGTGCTATTATGAACAAAGGTGTAAAGGAACTTAAAAATAAAAAAGAAATACTTATGGCTTCATTTCGAAGACACTTAGCAAAGAAAAAGGACTCCATTCGGTCTGGTGCAGGTTAGTTTTAACTTTTGCTGCATATTTATCCCAATATTTAAATACCTATGGTACTATGATGCATGAATGTAACATTGGAAATTTTATTTCAGGAGCTGATGATACTTATAAACCTATCTGGTTTGCATATGACCTTATGGAGTCATTTTTAGTTCCGGTGTATACCAGTACACAAAATATAAATACAGAGAGGGTAAGTAATAGCAAAATTTTCAACATGGTTTATTTATTCATATATCACTAGTAAATAAAAAATATAATTTATATACCTTATACATACTAACTTTTCTTATTACTACCTGATATAAACTAATATTTAATATATACTACAACATATTTCACAGATTAAAATAAGTAGCTATAGGTATATTTGCCGATTATTAATATACTATCTTGATCTTCTACAAAAATATGAAGTAAATTCTTCTCTAATCTGTTTGGCATGCATGGGTGATCTACGGGGTATGTTTGACATATTCTGAATTGCAATATATTCAGTTTTGTTTCTTCTCCAAGATCCAGGCGTTAATAGATCTCCATTAGTGTCAAATAAATCAAACGTTCCTGGGGGAGTATATCTTTCTGGAGAATTTTTCCTAAGGTAGTTATGTATTAGTACACAGGTCATTGTAATTTCTGATATAGTACTCGGGTCTAAATCAATTGGGCGCCGGAAAATTCTAAACACTGAAGTTAAAATTCCAAATGTGTTTTCTACAACAACCCGGGATCCAGATAAACATTGATTGAATATCCTTTTTGGTGAACCGACGTCATGGTGTCCTGGGTAGGGTTTCATAACATGCATACTTAGTGCAAAAGCACCATCTCCTATGAAAACGTACGGCACATTAATTTTCGATCCAGGTAGTGGGCATGGCTTGGGAAAATCAATTTCATTTCTGCAGATTTTTTGCCATAGTGATGAATTATTAAAAACACCACCATCACTTATTCTTCCTTGGCATCCTATGTCCGCATATATAAATTTGTAATTGGCATCAACTAATGCCAAAAGAACAATGCTAAACGTTTTCTTATAGTTGAAATATTCAGTTCCACTATGAGGTGGGCTTTCTATAAGAATATGTTTACCGTCTATGGAACCGAGACAGTGTGGGAATTTGCTCCTATATCCCCTTTCTATATTCATCCAAGCATCTGCTGTAGATGGCATCTGAAATCAAAATGTACAATGTCTGCTATAAAAAAAACAAACCAAAATAGTAATTTTTACCTATTATTTAATTTTGACAGGAATCCTCATCACTAGAAAAACCGAATGAAACTGCAGAGATAGAAGTAGAAAATGGAGAAGATAACGATTTAACGCAGCCATTAACTTCTTCCTATACGCCAAAACCCGTAACTTCCCGTCGTCGTCCCGCCACCGATTTAGCGGAGCGGCAGATGTCATCAGCCTTTGGGCAGTTAACGAATATTTTAAGTAAAAGGCAGAACGAACTACCAACGTCACCAAAGGAAGACGACGATTGCGATCTCTATTCAAAATTGTTAGCAAAAAAATTGAGAGAACTTCCTCCTGATGACAGAAAAATATTTATGTATGATATAGACACTTTATTTATTAATAGGATTAAGGAGAGGCTAATTAGGCGTCATACCACATCTCCTCATTACTCAGTCCCATACCCGTCATATTCCGAATCTTTACCAAATACATCACCGATTCCAAACCGTCCTTCAACCTCCCAAACGTCATATTCCGAACCTTTACTAAATACATCACCGATTCCAAATCGTCCTTCAACCTCCCAAATGTCATATTCCGAATCTTTACCAAATACATCACCGATTCCAAACCGACCTTCAACCTCCCAAACATCATATTCCGAACCTTTGCCAAATACATCACCGATTCCAAACCGTCCTTCAACCTCCAAAACGTCATATTCTACTTCCACTTCTCAAAATAACATTCAAACCTATTATATAACCCAACCGGACCCTTCCAATTATAGAACTCGCACCATTAATATTACATCAAATGAACTATTAGTACCAGCTACAGGTCAAAACATTATTAATGAAGCATTTTTGAAGGCCTATGAAGATTTTGAGTCTTATGAAAAATGAGATATTAATTCACATTATTACACGTCACACACACACACATTACATTTTTCACATTATTATTTGTTAATTTACATTTACTTAATTATAGCACCTAATTTATTTGTAATAACTGTATTCAATTACATTTCTACTTAATTTATAAAATAATCGTTTTATTTATTATTATAAACCTCTGTTCTAAACATTATATACCTAGGTACTTTGAAATAAATAAATTACTATTCTGGTTTTTTTTTTAATAGACATAAACATACTTTACCTTTATTTCATTTTTCAGAACTTCGTTAATAGCTTTGCAGACTTCAGGTATAATTTTTGATATTATTTGGGGGGATACTTTAAATACGTAGTGTAAACTTTTATAACTGTCACCAGATGCGATGAATCTTAATGTTATTGCAAGACGATATTTAGCAGGTATGGCTTCTCTGAAGTCTGTATCTTTCTTACAAATCATAGGAGAAATTTTGTTTAGCAAATATTCAAAATTTGCAAAACTCATGCGGCAAAAGTTATGGAACTCTCCAGATGGTTCATAAAGAAGCTCATTAAATTTTTCTTCTATAAATTGTCTAAAACAAAAAAAAAACGAATTAAATCATGAAGCAAAATTACATGTCACGTAAAACTGTAAACAAAGCTTGAAATATTAATTTGAAAAATTGTATTACTAGGAAGGTATACTGTAGTTACCTTGTACGGTTTCTGTGAATTTTTATCATCCACCATCGTCGTCGTTTCCTTTTTTTTCGTTCAATTTTATTTTGCCTTTTCTTAAAATAAAAATAGGTCAACCCGAAAGTAATCGCTGACACAAGCTCGACGTCCGCCATGTTTGCCTAACCGGAATATACTAACACGTTCGCCAAGCATGGGGATGCCGTGTTTGTGTTGGGTGATTGTGGTCGGTGTTTGGCATGTGTTTGATGATTCTCGGTGTTTGTGACAAACGCCAAGCCTGTGGAGGCGGCTCTAGATACTGGCCACCGAGTACTATCAACTATGAAGTCATCCAACCTCCTTCGAATTAACGATAGTATACGGTATTTAATAGACAATCCCGAGTATTTCAATTTTTAAAAATAATTGGAAAAGGAGGAAATAACTTTTTACTATGTATTAGAAACCAATACAAAAAACAATTGTAATGTATCTTCAGTTATAAATGATGTAATTTAAATTTTAAAGCCTTATATCAAGAGAAACGTATAATTTAAATTCTATACGGTCTTTTTCACTTACATTCCCCAAGTTTAATTAATATGAACTTATTTTCCAATAAATTTTCAAGAACCACAAGAAAAATACAAAACGTTTACCTTTCTAATGTAATGTATAATGTTTACGTCATTATGACTCCGTGGCACGCACTACCCGTTCTCGCAACTACGCAACGTACAAATCAACAACAGTTTTGCGGTGTGCAACAACTGGTCGTTCATTGATATAAGGCGTGTCAGCATTTAGCAATTCGCAGGCCTTCGAATCGATTCGACCTTTATGTCAGATGGGCGAAAGCTGGGCAAGGTCGGGGTGAGTGCTTACTGTTTCTAAAAACAGCTTACAACGACAATTTACTTTTAAGGACTTTTATCGCTAAAGATTGATTTTACTATATTGAAAAAAGTAAAGAGCTCGTTCTAAGTCATAATTGTTTGTATATCTCTCACTCGCTCTAGCAATCTACAGATCCTTAAACTTGAATAGAGAATAACATGTTTCAGACTGAAAGACAGCAGTAGTGGAACAGATACGCAGTATTTAGTAGAAACTATTTCAGTTTACTGATAACCCGTTCTTATAGACCATTCCGATAAATACGCCTCACTCCTAATTAGTATTACCAAATATTTACTGTAATTACAAGAAATATGATGAAAATAAAAAAAAAAAAACAAAACGTGTGATGAATACTGAGGATAACTGGCTGACGAAACTGGAAGTAGGAGGCGACCCTACTTAGGTAGGGTTAGGGCAACAAGAAAATGTTGAAAGTTACGTGGGTTCTAATAATATTCTTTGCTTAACACTTCTTATGGCTTAAACAATATTGAGGAAGTGAATAGCTTTGTCAAAGTTACCCACTTCATTTACAAAATTTTCTTGTTGTCCTTATCCCACCTATATAGGGTTACCACAAAATTAATAAATATTTTATTCCATTGTTTATTAAATTAGTTGAATTAAATTGGTGAATTTAATAGTGGCAATGAAAATTTTATAATTGATCAATTTCTACATAAGTATAAGAGACCACTGTCACCAAATTAACAATCACAAGTTAGAGGTGATGGTTACTTATTTATTATTAACACCATAAAAGACACAACGCACGTAGTTATTGATTCAACCTTGAAAAAGACGTAACAGCTTACCTTCAAGCTAATTATTCCGCTTGAGGTAGACAGAGTTACTCGAGTGTTAGATAATTGACCTTAAGCATGGTGTATACGCTTGTGTAACTCGGACAACTGTCGAGTTGTGGTTAAGAAAAGATTATGTACAAATTAGATCTCAGTTGTACATATGTAGTTGTGGTTACCACATAAGTAGATACATAAATCTATTTAACATTACATAATGTCATCCGGCTTTCTATAAAATTTGGTGATATTTTTATATGCTCTACTATAATAATCGCTTCAACTGGGTTTGTCACGTGCTTTTCTTACTAAACGATTTCTATTATTTTTCTTATTTTCAAGTGTTTTTTCAAAATTCAGCCTCTAAAAGGAGAAAGGAGGTATCAATATGTGTTGGGTAATAGTAATTTACAGACGAGATTTATTCTGTATGGAGGGTTGCAAATTCAGTTCCAACAGCAGGCTTGGTAAATTTAGCACCAGACAGACACTAATGTGGTGTAAAAGAAGTGTGATTTATTGCATATAAACTTTCTGTCAGCATCTTTGAGCACATAAAATACTTACGTAGACTATTTACAGAATTTGTTAATTATTATGTGAGCAATAGACATAACATCGGTTTTTTTATATTTATAGGCTTAGCGTTGTGGCCGTAATCTCACCTGATCTTAAGTGACGATATGGCCCAAGATGGTAGCATACTAAGTCTAGTGGAAGACTGGCTCTCAAGTGCAGCTGCCAGAACACAGCTATTGGTGTTTGGCGACAGATTTTCTACTTGTGGGTGGAAGCTAGTCAGCGGTATCTAAAATTTACGAACAATAGCTAGATATAACTGGCCGCCGCGACTTGTCCACCTAATGCGTTCGTACTCTTAAAATAAACACGAGTAAAGCCGTGGTCGAAAAGTTGTTTTCATCAAAACATCGCCCTTTGCGGGAATTTTCAGAAAAGCTTTGAAGCTCACACGGTTGTTAGTTTTGGGAAAGAATATATATTCATATAATTATTATTATTATTTTTTATAATAGCTTGGTTGGGTTGCTTGCATGAGTTGTAGGATAACACAATTGTATCCGATTGTATCACGACCACAATACTCGGGTATGATATCCGTTCCAAATTTAAACGTGTCACGGTCCGAGATTTGCCGGTGTATATCCACTGGGGCAGGCTTGTAGGGATCTATACTAGGCCGGGCTGTGACTATCACGCTCATGATGATGAGCCTGCCGCAGTGACAATCTTTTAGACTGACATGTCTCGGGACCGGCCAGAGAATATCCGATATTCTTGCAAGGTCCACATTAACTGAGCTTAACTTGTCGGTTAGTGACCTACAAGGAACAGAAGCATCGTCCGATTTGTCAAGCACTTGGCCGACTTGCGGTGTCTAGTCGCCAATTACTGCAAATCGGTTCTTCTGGAAAATCAATGTAAACGGGTAAACCGGTTACGTAACTGAATATAATAGGTACAACATCGACATGAAAAGTGGACAGAGTAAAAGTATTATGTAAAAGTTGTTGTTTATCTTTGGGTATATGGAATTTTAAATTATGATGAGGAAAGTGTAGAATGTTGCCATTAAGACACCATATTATATGCATATGTATGTCAAATTTATATAATATCTGGTATTTATGACTATGAAAAGTGAAATCATATTTTTTTTCTTAAACATTTTTTTTGGTAAATGCATTACTCCGTTAGTTTTTTATCAGAAAAAATTACTCAAACATAATTTTAAAGCTTTCCGCTACTGACAAAATAACTTATTAATTACGAATGATATCTGTTAATACTGATGAAAATATATTTAAGACACCCTCTATTAACAATCTGTTGAACTAGCACAACAGCTGTTAGATTGTTAACACTAAATTTATTTTATTTTATTTATTTACACTAATATTAATGCCAAATATTAGCACGAGCCAACTAGTTAAAATATACTACCTACTCGTATTTTTATACTTTTAATTACTTTATTCTTAATACTTGAAACTTGATAATTTGATTTGATAGTAGGTACTGTTAAATCCCTAAACTAATCGCCTAAAAAAATAATAAATAATATGAAATAACTTAAGAGACATACGCTAAATTCGCTTCTAAAATTGACTGCACTTGAAGGTTTTATACAAAGTACATAGTAAATATATTTTAATTAACTAAATCCCTTACAGATTCCAACACCCACGAAGTCATCAACACTTTAATCTCGAAAAAGATCGACCGTAACATAAAACCATTAGAAAAAAGGCAACGAGGAGAGCATTAAAATACCGAAACACGAGGCACGCGATCAGGGATCGAAGTCGTAACATTAACGCGCCAGACACGCCTACCTGTTTCGTATAAAAAGTACCCAACTGTACGCGCGAAGAGACAAGTGTTTTTAAATATCCTTAATATTATTTGAATCTTTTTATTTTCAAACTAGCCAAGCCACTGGGCTTCGTCCAAGTATAATTACTATTGCTATATAAATTTCTATCGTTCATAATTATATACCAGTTTAAGCTTTCATTTTTTAAATAAACATATGAAGATAATTTGTTGTTATAAATACAATATATAAAAAAGTCACGTGGCAATGGAGAAAAAGATTGCTTTAACAATTTTACTTTCTTTCATGTTTAATCTCTCAAATAACTTTGATACAAATTTCTAGTTACACCCACATTGATTCTATCTTAACTGTAGGTTAAGCTGTGAAGAATATTAAGTTAAAAAATAAAAGGAACTTAAAGAAACACAAAAAAAAACTTCTTTTGTGTAATTTGTCGTATTTGCAAAACATACATTTCATAGGATAAGGTTTTAAAATACTTAACAAGAATTACTTTTAATTTATTAAGTAACTGCATCTACTTTTGTGTGAATCCTTTTTTAAGAACTATTCAAGGCTATTTTCATATTAATTACTAGCCAATGTCTTAATGAAGATTTAATTTTTTTATGTAGAGATTGTAGGATTTTCCAATGTGTTTTCGTGGATTTATTACGACTGCTTTAAGCTGATAAATTAAATAGTTTAAGAAGTACTTGTCTTAACTTACAACTAAAAAATATAAAATTACTTCTATACTCGAATGTACAATAACACGCTATAAAAACCAGTTTAAGAGTCACGAGCTTACATGTATTATCTCCTTTAAAATAATAAATATGCCACATAAACTAACATTAAAAACAATACATACATTCTGGAATATATTTTCATCACAATTATAGTAGTTATTCCAATATCAGGAAAATTAAACCTTATATAGGTCTGGTATACATTGGTGCAATATTACGAACGGTAATACTTGATTATCCTAATGTAGCTTTACGATCTGAATACTTTATATAGGAATTTTACTAAATAGGTATAAGTAAGTAACTCTCGACTTATGTTTAGTATTTAGTTTGAAACTTAAGTTGCGGAATATAATATATGGAGCTTATGCTAGGTACTGCAAAGTCCTAAAACGATACGGGCATGGAAAACATTGCGATATTTTCCAAAACAATATACGTATGCGATAAAATAATAATCAGCAAAAGTTTGTTTAAAATGTTTTACTTTTATTTTATATATATTTTACATATTAAAGTATATTTAGTAGTACAAAAAATCCACATTATTATAGTCAATATATACTAGGGCTGTCACCCGTTCTTTATAATAAAGTATTGTAAGTTACTTCGGAAAATTTCAATGTATATATTGTGTGAACAATAAAGTACGTGACAATACTTTATTTTATATAAATATATCTATTTGTCTTATCTATATCTATATATTTATCTATATATCAATTATACCTATCGGATTCGTTTAGCGTAAACCAATAAAATACTTAAAAAATCTTGCCTACATAATACTCTCTTATTTTCACTAACCTACTTACCATATAATTAATTTTGGTATAATGTACTTTTTTACTATTTAAAAAAACTTTATTTGATCAAATAAAAGGTGGCAACTAAACAGCTGGTTGAAAATCTATTCCAAAATCTTATATATAGATATAATATATATCATCAAAGTAAATAAATAAAGTCATTTTACATTTAATTTTGCTACTGAATATTATAGATAGAGTTTTCTCCTACCAGGCGAACAGGATTCGCGAGGAGGTCAACAACGCGATGAAATGTTTGAAAGATACATGTGAAAGTGTTCACATACCAACATATATAATACGTATGCTGACAAAACAATTGTTTTCACCTCATCGCATGCATGTTAATAGTAAAAGTGAATCTATCCAACTGTGGATGATTACATTAAATTATTGCATTCAGTTTAACTTTTGTAACTCGATCTAGTGCATACAATGATAGAATTCACATTATATCAACGGTTCTCAAAGAAGTTTAGATGAACTTCCAGGGATCGATTTTATTACGATAAAGGCGACAATTAACTACTGCCCTTAAAATAGAATAATAATTAATAATACCAATTAAATAATGATGGCTCAGTGGTAGTGTGTACGGGAATCGCGTCGATTGACGCGAGTTCAGAATCCCTGCAATGAACCTGAGCTTTCGATGAAAGAAAACATCATGATGTAACCATAGCATGGTGTTAGGGCTTTTTCTAATACCACCCTCATGTTGCGAATCTGTCGCCATGCACCTATAGGTGTGTTCCGGTAGCTGAACTTGAGAGCCAGTCTAGTCTAGTCTACGCTTAGCGTATTACCATCTTGACTTGGCTAGCTATACGCTAAACCATAAAGAATAAAAAAATATACCTATTAGTAATTAATTTATGAGAAAAACATAATATTTTTAATACTTGAAAATAAATAGTAAAAAAACTTATTTTACTTTGTTTTGACCAAATCAATACATAGTATAGAAGAAAGTTGCTGTTCGCGTCTGTCTGTATGTTTGCATAGATCTTCTAAACCGCTCAACGGATTTTTATACTGTTTTCACTGTCATTTAGAGAATTTTTACCGAAGGTTTTTATACACATTACATTCTAATTAAGTTTTTGTATAGTAAAGAAAATTCAATGTGTTATAATCAAGACGTCACAAAATGATTTTCATGCGCTTACATAGCTTACGCTGGCTATATCCTATGAGATACATCAAAACAATGTAGTAAGTAATTGTAGTTTTTTAAAAGTCTAGAGAAATGTTATCGACGGCATAAGTCTATCTTCTAAGGTTGACTCACGGAGACAATTTTTTATTTTTATAATATTGTTTATATTATTATATATTATTAATTATACTGAGTATTCGGTTATTTGCGGAGCTATTTTCTCCAATTCATTATTAATTCTTATCTACATAAATATATTAACATTAGATATATAATACAGATTAAAAATGCCCTATACATAATATTATTTATATGAATATCGTAGAAAATGTCATATATTCAAAATCACGCACAACCAAAATATCACTCGTAAGTCCCAGCGAAACGGTTGACTGCACTTTTCGTTAAGATTAACTATCAATACCAAAGCGATGAACTTTAAATCGATCGAATATAATTTTATAAACATGACATCGCTTTAGTAAATAGCACCCGTGCGATGCCGGAGGGGGTTGCTAGTAATTTATAATTCAAATGCGCGTAAAGGTTACACTCATATTTTTTATTCAATATATGTAGGTACATGTTGTGAATAAAGCTACCTTATTAATTTAGTGTCATATGATTTCCACGATGCCAACTCATCCTTGTTGTTGCTCTTAACGTTGGATTAAATAGGATCCCGTATCTGCTTGAAATACGATAACTTATCTTCAAGTAAACTTAAAAGAATCTAAGATAATGTAAAATTCTTTAGTGATAAGAACTGTATCATATTATTAGTTGATACTAAAGAGATTTTGATTGGTTCATATTATGACCAGTATACAAAAAAAAATTTTTGTCTCTTAGAGGTCGTCAGTGGCTGTGTTTTCGAATACTGCGTCAACCGACGCGCGACGTAGGTACGAAATTCAAATCTTACTATGACATTTCGGTTAAGGTAAATCATCCTAATAAAAGCAAATGTGTCGCGAATCACCTATAGGTGTATTTATTTATTAAAGAAGAGCCAACAGCGCGCATACTATACTTGACCCATTTATACAATTAATTTTACGTCTAATACAGATATTAGGCGCCCACTACATTGACAAAATACAAAATCGCAAAGGTAATAAAAAATAATTAAATTAAGTACAAGTAAGTTATTAGGTACAACGTATGAAACACTAAATTAGTAAAAAATACTAACATAAATAACAGAAAACAAATGTAATTAACACTGTAACGTTAAAATAATGCATTAAAAGGACCACTATATTTCAATTAATAATAGAAAAAAAAAAAAAACAATATTGTGTTTTTTAATATATCGATGTATTCTCGCAGCTGTTTTTGAAAGCATTTGTTTTTGAATTCACTTAACATCAGGTGAAATTATGGTAAAACCATTTACCTATAGATACAGTAAAAAATATCAAATAAAAAAAAAGCGTGGTCTGTTGATGAACGTTAGTTTTTGAGATCTAGGTATACTTCCCGTTCTCTGTAGGTAACATTGGACAGGGACTATCCTAGTTCTGTGCTATTAGTTTGAATATTATTACTTTCATGACAATAACTAAATGATTTAATAATGTAAAATAATCACAACATACAACTGTTCCGTAATATAAACCATTTTATAAGTCAACGGTAGTGCGAAATATTTGCTGTTGGTAAAATCCTACAAGTGTGCCAAGGTGCAGTCGTGAATTCTCGCCAATTGTCACAACCAAGATGGAACTTATGGCGATCGCGAGTTTTACGCAATCTTTACTGTATAATATAAAGCTCAAGGGATTGCTTATTTGAACGCATTACTCTCTGTAAGTAGCAATCAGATTTGAAAAAATATTTTGCATTTTATAGCCCATTAGCTGTGCCTCACATTTTCAACCGTGTAAATTTTATCCGACAAACACCGCGCCGCGGTTATTTTGCATATCATAATTGTTCTCACTTCTCGCAAGTATAATACAAATTATTTTAATTTTCCATTATCTCCTAAACTATGTGTAACATGCTTCAAAGGGCAAAGTTTAACTTTATAAAATTGTCTTTATGATGAAGTAACTTTTCTTCGCACCTAAGGATTAATATGCCGAGCCTAAAAATAATGCTCATAAAACACTTTTTAATATTCAAAAAATATTTGTCATAAAATACCTTAATGTGACTTATATAATTTTATAAGATAGGCATATCAATATCGCGGACTTTTTATAGATATACTAAGGGCCACTATTTTTGTACAATATTGTATTTATGTATAATTATATTAAGTATCCATTATGCCAGCGCATGCGGATAAAGCAGTTCTGACTTACTTAACAAAAATCAATATTTAAGGCTAGCTAAAAGTTGTAGTCTAATGTTAGATAGCTTTATAATATTACTTGTGATCCTGGCTATCATATAAAAAAGGATTTTTCGAATCCGACTTGTAGTTCCAGAGATTAGCGTGTTTAAACAAACAATAAAAAAAACTCCTTTATTATATTATAGTATAGATTTATTGAGAAAAGTTATAGTTTATTTAACTTCACGTTACGAACGTAAAAAGTGGAGCAGAAACCATAGCAATCAGGCAACCAGTAGGCAAGTACGGGAACTGAGAATAATGATAGACGTCTTGGGTACGTTGGCGGCAGCGCGATGAAGACTTAGAGTTGGCAGAATAAATAAAAAGTCGAAAAAACACGGGGAAACCCTGAGGCACAGCTAGTATCCCATATATAACTTGTATAATAAAGAATATTTTATTTACTTCTAAAATACTTAGCTGAAACCATTATAATAACCCACAATAATGTTTACGGAAACGAAAGCGTGTGTGGTATGAAGGAAATCATGAACAATATTATTTGTCATTATGTGAAACAACAGAAAATACGTCGAGACAGTTTTTACGACACAACAACACTCAATGCAGTTGAAATTGACCCCACTGAATGGAGTTGCTATATAAGTAAGTATACGGAGCGGCGTCTGATGACTGCTTTCACGAATGTTTGCACTTCACACGTTTTCAAATGTACATAAGTGTAAGTAACAAACGTTTACCTACTCTAAAATGTATTATGTAATAATTTACAGAACTTTATGTAACAATGTGGTTTTGTTTTCTAGTTTTCATACTATAAAATAATTTAGATATAAGGAAATATGTTATATTTTCTTTTGTTATATTATTACTATTTATCTATGTCTGTCATCCATCCAGGTTTCCCCAGATTTGTCCTACTTTTAAAAGCGTCCGAGAAGTGTCCAGGTTTTATCAGGGTTTACCGTGTTTTGCGTTCAGGGCAAAACAGATTAATTTATACAATTATCAAAAAACTCAACGGCTCTCTGTCTGTCTGTCTGTTTATGTTGTTTTCACGCAAAAACCACTAATCCGGCTTAAATGGCTGTTTCTAAAATTCATAGCTATGTTATCTGGCCAGGTTAGTATAAATAGACGAGTTATACTCTCACTAAAATCAATTTGAATACATTACAAATTTTGTTATCAGCGTGTGGAAACAAAATAGATAGGAAATCAAAGCGTAAGGCGGAAAGTCTGTTGTCAAAAAAGGATAAAAGTTACTTCTCGCTCACGCCGGTATAAAGTCGAAAGTGAACTGAGGTTAATTGCCCACCATTTACGATGGCATGTAAAGAGCGTCAACACTGTATCTACTTATAAAATAACATTGGAAGGATAGGTACTTATATTGTGTTACTTAAAGTAACAAACGAAATAAGTAGTGCTATTTGATACGCACGCATCAGCTAATTAGTTGCTAGTGTGTCTTACCAAATAATAATAATGTAATTTTGAATTAGTGTATGATATACCTATATTAAATTTATTTGTCTTTTTTAGAATAATTGGGTTTAGATAAAGACATATGTCTTTATCATTTAATGTCTACAAAATTGTAATGACATTATGAAATTTATGCTAATTCATGTTGTTTCTGTAGAAAGGCTCAATGAAAAAATGATTATATTTCACACGTAATACGTGAAAGTGTCTGACCTTTAATTTGAAAAAATATATTTGCAATTTAAAAGTAAAAATGTACATGTGTCAAGTTAATTATATTATAATGTATATATATTACATACTTATGTGTTTAAAAATAATACAAATTTTCAAATTTTTTTTTGGAATTGTTCTGTTATTGAACAAGCATCAGGTAAAACTATTCAACTAATTAGTTTTTTTTATATTAAACTTGGAAATCCCGCGACTTCGTTCACATTGTAATTACAATATAAAAATTAAGAATAAAAAATATCTTATACAAGATGTCCAGAAAGGGTATCGGGTATTTGTAAGTTCAATGAAACAAAAATTATTTGTATGCAATAAAAAAGTTTATTGTTTATTATTAGCATATGAATTGGAGAATTATTTGGAAAAGATGATGTTATCCAAATGATGACCGTTACGTTGCTGGCACTCTTCTAAACGGAAACGAAGATTGGCGATAACACGTTGACACATAGCTATCGATATTGCTGCCATTTCTAACCTGATGTTTTGCTTTAACTGGGTTAGATTCGTCGGATTGTTTTGATAAACCTTACTTTTAAGGTATCCCCATGCAAAATAGTCAAGCGGGCTAAGGTCGGGGCTTCTGGGAGGCCAGTTGATGTTACCCCTTCGCGAAATGACATTATTAGGGAATAATTCGTTAACAACTTCCTTTGAGTCATTTGAGGTATGGCAAGTGGCCCCATCTTGCTGGAACCACGTTCTTGAGTTGAAACCTGCAAACTCCTGCAACTCTGGGACCAAACAATTTCGCAACATATCGCAATAACGGTCACTATTCACATTAATTGCTCGGCCTCGTTGATCTTCATGAAAATAAGGACCAATTATGCCTTTAGCAGACATAGCGGCCCAAACAACGACCTTTGGGCTATGGGTCGTTCATGCTTTCGTCTCGGATTCTCCACTGCCCAGTACCGACAATTCTGCTTATTAACATGACCATTCAGGTGAAAATTTGCTTCGTCACTGAACAGTATGTTGTTAAATCGCTGCAGCATTTCGTTCGCAAAATTCAGTCGATTAGCATAGTCCGTATCCTTCAATTCTTGAACCAATTGAATTTTATAGACTTTTAGATGTAAGTCTTTCTTTAAAATCGAATGTAAAGACGATTTTTTGATGTTCAACGCTTGGCTTCGCTTTCGGATGGATAAAGACGGATTTTGACGAACCGACGCCTCAACTTCTTCAATTGTTTCTTCATCGCGAACTGAACGAGGACGACCAGAGTTTTGAATTTTAACTGTCGCACCTGTATTCTCGAACATCCTGATCCATTTCCTAATGCTATCGTCACTTGACGCGTGGCGTGTACGATATTCCGCACGATAGAGACGTTGAGCAGTCACTATTGAATCACCATTACGATAATACGCTCGTACGCAAAATGCGCGATGCGCCCCGAGTACTGTTCCATCGTGACTAAATCTCCACAAAATGGCGGACGCCACGAACCCCTCTCGGCACCCTTTAGACGCCCCGTTTCGAATATGGCGCGAAAACAAATACCCGATACCCTTTCTGGACACCTTGTAGTACCTATTCATAGACAGCTGCGTATTACTGAACGAATATTCATAATAGGCTCAATTAGTTAAACTGATTACTTCTTACAAATGTATTATTTAAAATAGCTGAGCCCCGCGGTTTCACCCGTGTAAATTCAACAAACTCTCTACCGAACAGTCGCCAACGCACTCTTGTACTTGCCTACAGCTCATTAGATTGATCGAAATTCTTGTTTACTGCTCCGCTCCATACGGTCCATAGGCTTGAAACTAGAACATTCCTCGGTAAATATGCTACAAAATGCAAAAATATTTCTTCAAATTCGTCTCGGAAGTTTCAGCGTCCAGCGTTCAACAAACAAAAAGAGTCTCATAAGCTTTATAATATGTAATAGTACCTATAATACATTAAAATAGGGTTCAAGTTGCAACAGCATATTTTTTAGTATTTATTTATATTACAGTATACGCGAAGACGTAAAATTACTCCATTAGATTAGTCCATTTATATCGTCATAAAAACACGTTGCCAAAGAATAGTAAAAGCGTTTTAACGTAGATTTAAATTGCGAATATCACTACACAATAATAATACTTACAAAAATCGTACAATACTGACCGATAATCAATCTGAAACAATAATATACAAATGACATTAAGTAATATACAAAAATCCTCAAATGCTAACGACAAAGTGTATAAATAATTAGGTGTATTTATCATAGACTAAATAATTAGTAAAATATATGTCACATCATAATAATTATTAAAAAATTTATAGTTATTATTTATAATTAAATCAAAATAGTTGTAACTAGTGAATGCCGTCCGAGTCGCCGCCAAAAGGTAACGTTGGTAACCAGAAAACTGGCTGCATTTAATTACTTATAAAATTACACTTTTTTAACTTATACCTAAACTACAGACACTACAGACTAACTAAAGACAGACACTTTAGTTTCTGGGAGTGTTATGAGATTTTTGGACAGCGTAAAATACTAATTTGCTGGGTCACAACAATCACATCCAACTGGATCGCGACCATCTCGCAACAGTTGTAATACCCATCATAGTCCCGTACCACACCTAAGTGGCACCCTAAGGCTGTCTCGTTCCAGGATGAGTAATCAAGCGAGGTTGTAGAGAACTATACTCGACTCGGTCGCGACCATCATGCACATGGTGTTAACCCGTCACAGCGATTCTCTTTTACTTTATCGTGTTTCAGGATAAGCCAATGTATATCTGGCTGCCGAAAAGCATGACAGGGACGACATTCAATGGATAGCTGATAATTTTTTTTTTTGGTTCTCCTTGCTTGCATCAGGTACAATGTCGTCACTTTACCGTGCTACAATAAAAAAAAAACTTTCGAAAAATATTACCTATTAGATTATTATATCACCAATCATATTTAATTTAAATGTACTTATAATGTTAATTATTTTATAGTTTTTATACACAGTAAAATAAAATTCTAGATTAAGGATATTAAATAATGTGATTAGTAGGTAGTGATGAGTAGAGTGACCTTAATGCTGACAGAAATCCCTTCAAGGTAACCATTCGATGGAATGTGCCAGAAAGAAAAACAGAATATTACAGGTGTAACATAATATAGACAAATAAATACAAAATAAAGTATAACAAACCAAATAAATTATATAATATGATATATTTATACATTTTATACATATAAATATAACATAATAAAATGTTCTTAGTAAGGAGCTTGACAGAAAGTTTAATTTTTTACATCACAATCAGAAGTATTATCACGGCTACATATACGGTAATATGGAATAATAAAACAGTTTCAAGTTCTCAAAAATCAGTTAAGTTTAACCTTAGCTGATTTTACACAATTGTTATGCTAAACACCGCGGCACCGGCGACTCACGCAGAAGACATCCGAACAGGTGAAAGCAGTCAGACACCTTTTACGTACACATATCTGTGGCCTTAGGCACTGAGAGGTCCATTAAACCTACCCACTTGATTGGTTAATAACGTTCTTTTTCGCTATGGAATGATTGAAGACCTGCTAAAAATTGAGGCTTCGTAGATCATGATATATTATTTGAAATCGATCATGGTCTTCGAACATGAATTATCGTAATATGGTATAATTATATATCTAACTTTTTTAGAAAACACGCTAGCTAGATTATTCATATGTTAGAAATGACTCGCGCGTTTGTGCTCACGATGATAAATGATCAACACATGAATGCTACAATTATTTTGAGGGTATTATAATATTTACAGTAAGATTAAAATGTGGATTTTTTTTCTTTATTTATTAAATAATACTGCATTCATAATTATTAATAACTATAATATTCATAATTATTAAATCTGAAGTTTTGTCTGTACATAATTTTTTTTTCGTCGAATTTTCTGATAGACATACTAGGTATATAAAGGAAACTGATCACAAACATGACCGTTAAAAAAATGTTGTTTGTCTGTTTGTTTGTATGTCCAAATTTTACTGAAAGCTTGTGTCACTAACACATTGAAAGGCTATAAGAATTTTCGATAATACTGTGTTTGTTTTTTAATGTCGAATCAATTTGGTTTTCTTTATTTATTAAATAATAATTAAATTAATATTTGTTTATAACTAAAATAATAATCATTAAACTAAAAATAATATAATCATTGTAATTCACAAGATAATTTTAAAAAACTTTAATGATTTTGAGGTACATCTGGTATTACTTCGTAGTTGAAGGTCCAATGCCAATGAAATGAAAATGGGACCACCCTTGAGGTAACAACTTTACAACGGAAAAATAATCATCTAAATCGCTTCATAAACGAAGAACTTACGGCTGAACATCAAAAAAAAAATCGAATTACTTTTTTTAAGTCTTTAAAAAAAGTGTATAATTTTGCAATTAAAAATTGCCTTTGACTTAAAATAATGTAAAGTACAGCTTTCAGATACAAGTTTAGTACAGTCAACTAACTACGCCGAACGTTTTCTAAACTGGTCTATTTGAATAGAAATATCCGCTATTAAGAGTCGAAACTCACTTAATTTTAAATGTAATGGAATTTGCGTAGATACAGTGATTTCAATCAATTAAATCTTAATAAGAACGTGTTACCGCCATTATCGTAAATTTTATTGACTTAATGTAAAATAATGGTATTTAATGTTTTAAACATGTACAGTGTTCGCATTAAAGCAACTTTCTTCGTGTTATCTACTTTTAAAAAGGGAAATGAAAGTAAACGAACCCAATTTTTGTAATTTAATAAAATGGATTTGAATGTCTGCCTAACCCTTCGGGGATACAGGCATAATGATATGTTATGTATGGATTTGAATGTATATAAAAATACTAATTTGATAATCATTATAGCGTTTAAATAAACAGCAAATTATTTTATGAAACTAATGTTTAAGGCCATATATACATTTATATATTAAACTAGCTGTGCCCCACGGTTTCACCCGCATATAATTTAGAAGAAATCACTGATTGATGGTTTATAAATACTTCAGTATAGACAATATTTTATCCGGCGCGGCGGCCAGATGGTCACATCGCGGCATCGCACGAATCGTTCGCGCCACTACTATTATAGAGCGTATATACCCGAGGCGAGTGTTGAATTATTTTAATTTTGCATTATCTCTCAACCTATACATCGAAATAACATTTTGTAAAAGACGAAATTTATCTTCATTAAATTGTCTTTATGATGAAGTAACTTTTGTTTGTAAGGATTAATAAGCCATGCTTAAAAATAATGCTCATAAACTAATTTTTATACGTATAGATATCCGTTTACTGTGAAGTTACTACATATACCTAAATATCTCGAATCAGTAAGTATTTCGCGATACTTTACAGAATACTAGCTGGTCCCACAGACTCCGTTCTTCTATTTCCAGTAGTCAATAACTAGATCACCTCTCGTATTCATGGATAGCATAAAAACCTTCTCCATGAAAAATACACTTAAATCGAGCAACTTTCATGGTGATCGGTCAAACAGTATAAAATAAGTATCTATACGAGTGTTACGGTAGCAGCACTTAACGAGGCTTAAGACCTAATTTTTCTAGTCTTAGCACATAATCATGTTAGACCACGTCGTCACTTAAAATCAGGTGAAATTGTAGTCAAACAAGAAATATATAAAGGTAAAAAGGATTACATGTTCAAAAAAAAATTGATACATATTAAGTAAATAAAAATTGACACTCTTTTATGTTTATTCATGTAATTTTTATTACATGTTTTTATATTAGATTAATCATTAACAATCATTAACTATATAAAACAATACTAACATTTCGATCGTTAAATATATAGCTGGAAACTTGTATATGTGTATATTTTATATTATTTCAGTTCCTAGTATAATTATAATTTTATAATTAACAGTTATGATGAATCTATTAGTTTTTGTCAACAAGATAAACAAAACGAAAAGTAATCAAACTAAATTAAGTAGACCTTTAACCCGACTTATCGAACCACCGGGAATATAAAAACATTACAAGTTGAAGAAGTCCAGATCGGTCACGGTAAACGCACAGTCTAGGTGCAAGAAATAAGCCCACTACAGAAATTGTCAACAATTTAGTGCTCATTTTCTAGTTTTGTGGAGCGAAACGGGAATAAAAGATCACTTAAAAATGTGTCTTATCATAAACACAAAGGATTTAGGTCCGTTTAATTTGACCACCATACATTGTTCGTCATTATACCTAACACTAGCGACCTCTTATTGACATATACAGTTACAGTAAAACAAGAGTCTTTGAAATGGTTTCTTGGATCTTATTGAATTCAATTAAACCACATATCTAATTCTATTTTTTTCAATTGGTAACATCTCTTTATCAAAGGATTTTTTTAAAATTATTTATAGGTTTTGCATTTGTTTACAATTTAAAGTGATATTAAGTAAAGATTTAACCCCAGATGGTAACACGCTAAGCCTAGTGGAGGAATTCGATCTCAAGTACACCTGTCGGAAAAACACGTACAGGCGTTTGGCGATAGATTTTCAACTCGAGGATGGATGCTAGCCAGGCAAGTATTACAAAATGCCACACCACCATACTATGGTTTCAGCAAAAATTTTCTTTGACCTTCAAAGTCAAGCTCATGTCACGTCAATCGACGTGGTGTCCGAACGTACTACCATGAATTCATCATCTATACACATAAATTAAATTGAAGTGCCTGTTTGTAATGTAAAAATAACATCTTTTTACTAAATGCATATGAAAGTATATACGGTACTTGTAACAAAAAACAATTTAGAACATTTTTGTCTGTCT
The DNA here is from genome assembly GCA_033032175.1 of Saturnia japonica. Lineage (NCBI taxonomy): Eukaryota > Metazoa > Arthropoda > Insecta > Lepidoptera > Saturniidae > Saturnia > Saturnia japonica. The sequence continues at coordinate 8,086,894 of CM065324.1, read as the reverse complement.
GTCTGTTTCTTTGTTAAGGCTAATCTCCGAAACGGTTGGATCGATTATGACGGGACTGGCAGATAGCTGATGTTATAAGGAGTAACTAAGACTATTTTTTTTTAAATATTGTGGTTCCGCGCAAATAAATATCTATTCGGAAAACGACAAGTTTGGGGCGCTTAAATTGAACCTTATGAGATACTTATATCAAATTAATGTAGTACATAGATGTAGATCTTAAAAAGACAAAAATGGCAGCAAGAGTATATGTATATCCTGTAATGATCGTCTCACAATAAGCATATTTGTCTTTAAAATAACCGGCAAGTGTGCCCGATCGACAATGGCTAGTTGCAGTTAACTCATGTTAATGAATTCATAATAATGTCTCTGTGTTTACATATTCAGATAATGTACAACAAATTATCAACAAAAACAAAATTTCTTCATGTAAATAAAACGTGCATATTGATGGTATACTAATGGTACAAAATAACGTTATCCCGATTGTCCCCGGATGCGTGACATTTAAACTCGATGTTCTGTATTCTCTATGCGTGTACGCATCCGGTAACCGTGCGGCGAAACTGTTCCACTGCGTAGTACGACATTTAACACCGCTTAGTTCGATAAATTTACAGTTAAAATCATACAAAATAATCTATATTATTGAGTTTTTATTATCATCATTTGACACATATATTTAATATTTGAACATACATTATTAATATTAATACTACTCTTGCGAACGCTTTTATTTAACTTTCGGCATATTATTCATCGCTTTACAAAAAGATACAGATAAACAATCACTGTAGGTATGTACTAGACTAACTAAACTATACTAGTCTCAATTTTAGATCCGTCATCATCAGACGTGAGTCCGCATCAGCCCGCTGCATCTAACAACTGATTTTAGTTCGAAATAAGAGTTTTTTATTAAAATGGTCTAGACATTTTTACGTAATGGGTTCTAATTTAAAATTCATATTATTATTGTACTATATTTTCTCATAAATGTTCGTTCGCGTTATGTAATTATAATATCAAATTTGATTTAAAAAATAACCTGTAAATTTTCAGAATCCAAACACACGTTATTACTTTAGAAGTATAGAAAAATATACTTCTAAGGTAAATCTAAGTGTTTTTATACGATCCGTCTATCTATGAACACGATAGGTGGCGCTGTGGTCGAGTGATTCCTACTAGAAAAGGTAGAACAACGTCTGCGTATATAAATACATAAATAACAAGAACAACAATAAAGTATGTCGATTTCATATTTCTTCAATATTTAGTTATTAATTTATATTCTGTTATTCATTTATATTCTGTTATTTCTTGGATATACAATATTGCTAGCCGTGCTACACAGTTTCACCCGTGTTAAATTTATTTGGCCAATTCTCCACCGCCATTTAATTTTGTTGTTTTATAAGGAACAATTCAAGTTTTATTATTATTATTTTTCGAAAAGTTATAGTTTTTATTAAATTATAAATTAAGGCGTTTTGAATATCAAATAAAAACAAAAATGTCCATCCGAATGCCTACACGCGACTTTTATTGGTGAAAAGTAGCTAATATTGTCGAGGTGTATTTATCAAACAATAAATATTTATCTGATTTCTTTTTATTTGGATTGTGAATCACTAGCCTAAAAACTTTTGTTTTTAGATACATTTCGATAAAGTCAATAGTTGTCGAGAAAAAAAAGATTAATCATTCATAAGACTGTTGAAAGTTGTCTGAGAATAAAAGAAGTTCAAATTATGATTTTACCCTTTAAAAAAAATTAGATCGAAATTCCGACTTCGATGCCAATGCCCCTGTTTTTCACTCGTGTAGCCTATCGTTGTTCTCACTTTTCGTACTTGCATACGGCTTGAAGTTTACGGATACTGCTCCGCTCTTTAATGTCATGGCGTCAATTTCAATAACCTTCATTAATCCTTCAGATTATAAAAAGCAAAAACTTTTTTTTAATTTCAGCGGTAATTCCAGAGATTAGCGCGTTCAAACAATCAAACAAATAACATTTTAAGTTTCATATTACATTAATACAAAAGTATAGATTATTATATGATTCCTTTCAATATGTTGCAAGTGCATTATCGTATTACATACCTACAGTTACAAAGACTTGACAACAAGCGAATCTCAATACATTTTAGCACGTACATTACCTACTTCCTGTTGACTTGTTACATAATATTAACTTCCACCTTCACATCTCGAGATAACTAAGTTATAAGACGACGACTTTCAGCAGTGTGTTCGATGTCCTATACATAGGTACTATCGATGTTTGTTAATAACTAGAAAGTGCGTGAGGTTACTAAGATGTAATCTTAATAACGTGTAATTAAATGGATATAATTTCGATTTTTTAAGTAAAATCTTTCTAAGTCTACGAAACTGGGTCAATCTAAGAAATTAATTGAAATAAATTTTTGAGTAAAACTGAATCCTTCTGGCCGCAAACAAATAAATGGCGCATATAAAACAAAAAGTACATACGTATTATTAAAAAAATATCTTAGTATCTAATGCCTCTCATAGATTTGAAACTCATTTTTTATAATAATTTTAACCGTTAAAATGTAAATATTTATTATTATTTTATGTAAAACTATCTGGAACCCGCGACTTCGTCTGCGTATTATTGGATACACACAGACTGGTTTCGGAACATGATAAACCAAAAAATTCATAGAGTGGTTCACGATCCCTACCACCCCACTATATTACTGCATATGCACCGGCTGAATTCGGAACACGACAAATCAAACGAAAATCATAGAGGGGTTTATCACGGTGTGTATGGGTATTATAATTATATGGCAATATGAATCCAACACATTTAGCCGTCCTAAAAAAACTTTAAAATAATTAAAACAATCCCTTATTGTCTCGGCTTGCGAGAAGGTTTTTTGAAAAACGTGAAGCCCCCTTTATTTCTTAGAAAAAACATAAATCTGAATTTTCATATCCCTAATTTGAGACTTCAAGTTTTATTTTCACCACGTGTGGGATAGCATAATGAAATAATTCGCTTGTGGCATAACTGTATAATCCAGATAATTTACAATAGGTATATCGCTTAGATTAACAGACTCCACGTTTATAACGCGCGTGTGAAGCCATCTAAAAGTAGTACCAAACAGCAATGGTTTATGGTACTCCATTTCGCCCGCAGTGTTCGCAAGCCGCGGTCGACAGCAAACATCACGTTTCAATAAGAAAATAAAACAGTAATTATTCAGTACTGCGTAGTTAAAGAGCTTAAAAATACTTCAGGCAATCTTAAAAAGTAAATTAAATTGATTAAAATAATTAAATACAATACATTTCTTATTAAGTAAAACAATGTCAATAAATCAACAAATCAGTTGGCGTGGAAACCGATGTCATTTCACCATTATGAAATCAGGATGTCATCTAATCGTTTCAGTGTTAAAGTCAAGGTACGTCGGCTTTACCAGTGTCATTTAGCAGAATTATCTGGTTAATGCTGTATTTAGTACTTAATGTTGACTAATTATATTTTTATTTATTGTATTGATATTTATGTATGATGTTGTTATGTGTATGTATTGTATATGTGTAATATATATGTATTATATCTGTCTTATATATATTATGTTTTGGTGTTGATATTTTATTTATCTGTGATATTAAATAGGTTAAACATAATTTCAAAAACCCTTATCTTTTACACCTACCAACATTTATCCCTGCATCACCTAATGGTTGACTGGCAGAGAATGCCTTAGGCATTAAGTCCGCCATTGCGTATTTAACGCATAATGTGTAAATAAATAAATAAATACATTACCGCACATGGGCATAATAAATCAGTTGGCGTGGAAACCATTGTTATTTCTACATTACGCACATGCACATTGGTGTTCCCATATTTTCTTTTTACAAACTTTCATTCCCTATTTTCATCCATTAAAGTTTTATTTTCGCTACAAAAAGTAGCCTATGTCCTTTCCCAAGGTCTAATCTATCTCTATGCCAAAATTCATCAAAATTGATTTAGGCGTGAAAACGTAGCAGACAGACAGACTGAGTTACTTTCGCATTTATAATATTAAATATGGATAACCTACAAACATAGTACTTTTGTCGATATTAAAAACATAATTAACACAACATGTACAGTTAGTAGGTCAATATTTATTAGATAATTTTTACGTAAATTATATAATTACTTAAGTTATTGAAAGTTTCATGTTTATCGATTTATTAACACTTAATTTCAAAGCAAAATCTAAGTACATATAATAAATGAATACATTTATACATGTTAATTGAGATGTGCCGGTAAAGACTAAACCTTGGAAAAAATGGCGATTTAACTGTCGAACCAGTGCACTGATAATCATTTTATGAATTTAAGAAATCAGCGCAACTCGGACCACTCGTACTGTACATACAACAGTGCGTACAAGTGTAGTTGTCACACCACTAGGCCAATTCGACTATGATCATAATCGTGAAAATTGGGACTTACATTAACCGTGTATATTCTGTCTCATTATCTCCCTATATATGTATGTATTTGTCTCTTTTTAATGTAGTTCAGATATTTTTTCATGGTAGTTCCCATCCTGCGATGAGAAACTTCGTTCCAATATAGCCAAAAAGACTGAAATGAATATTACTTGTTAGGGCTTCTTGCATATCATGGACAGTGGCGTCTTTGCTTTATATCACTCAATTTTGTTGCATACCTAACGTTTGCTAGATATTAAAGAATACACAATGTTAATGACTGTATTTAAACCATAAATAGCTAAATCCATATACAAAAACAAATTGTATGTATATAGCCGAAGAATCCAATTTTGTAAATAAATATTTCACAAACGAAGCTTCAAACCAAACTATCTCATTTAGTTATAATGTAAAACTCAAAAAGTAAAAAACAACTATAATAATTTATCTCTTATTGTTTCATTAATGATACAAAAACGTATACAATCTTAAAACGTTGCTTTTCTCATGCGCATGATAATTTTCAATACAGTATAATTTGATTATAAATTTTCAGCTTTAACTCTTTCTGTTAAGGTTAACATTTGATAACATCGGATAAATTATGAAAAATACAAAACATGTTGGATGTAAAGTTATTTTGTCTATTTATTTACGATAGATTGGAAGGAGGTTACAACACGGCGTCTTACGTAGAGGGGACATTTAAAAGAGTTTATGATATTTCTTAATCTTATACTAGGAACTGAAAGAGACACCTACAAAAAAAAGGAAGAGCAAAACCTTCTTACTTCAAATTCAAATTAATTCAAATTTACGAATTGAAATTCATATTATTATTTTACTGTATTTTCTCATAAATCTTCATTCACGTTGATTTATAATATTAAATTTCATTAAAAATTATCAGAATCCCATATGTTAACAAAACACACTTTATGAATTTTCTGTCTCTATCGCTGTAACCCCTTTTTTGGTGCTAAACGTGCCACGTTTGTCAAAATAGTCCAGCTTGAGAGTGTTTTGTCGTGTTTTTTTAAATACAAGAATAGAGTAAATTACCATTTTATTTATATATCTGACATTGAACAGAATAACTGAACTAAACTGAAGAATTATGTAAAAGCTTAACACTATCGCTGTCTCACACGATCTCTGTCTAGTTTCTTTTCAGTTCTCTGTCTACGGTGCCTCACTAGTGTGATTAACGTCTGATATCTCAGTTTCATATGCATTTGCAAGTAATACATTTGCTGCCATATGTGATAATATATTTTTATTTAATTGCAATAACATACTTTTAGTCGGAAGTCAAATTAAAGCTACAGTTTTAATTGACACGTCCGATCAATTATCTTAATAATAACATGCTAAAAGTAAATTAAAGAAATTACAAATATGTAATAATAATGTGAAAATCAAGAACAAATCACAACCTGCGTCATGAGAATGAAAGTAGTGTGGGCGAGACACATACCTGCTTCACCCACTTTCATTACAAGTCGAAAATGCTTGCGACTTTTGTCAGGTAGGTAGATGTCTGATAATATGACAAGATTTTTAAACATTCCTCGTGAATTGGCAAAGCTTCACAAATGTGACATCATGCTTCACTCATCTCGTTTGACTTTTTGTATTATCTACATCAGAGGTTATGCTGACTTTTCAGATTTTATCAGTTATAATAACTCCAAGTATGATGCTTACCGTAAACAAATTCAATAACAATAATAATTTACTAATAGCACTAAACACTTGGTTGTTTTCTTGATAAGAGAAAAATAAATGCCATTTTTTTATAATTACAAGGTAGCGTTATCCCACAATTTCAACTGATGGTAACACGCCACACTCAGATATACTTATTCTCAAGTGTAACTACCGGAACATACCTAGAGGTGCTCAGTGACGGATTCACAAACAATAATCAAACGCACGGGAGAAGTCAAGTAAGAACAGAATACTGCACATACCTTGGTCTTAACTGGCAAGAATATTATCAAAAACATCCATAAGAGCTGTTGATGTACTATGGCTCTTTCTAAAACCTGATTGGGCACGTGGAAGAAGCAAATTTTCTTCAAGATATTTTATTAGCTGTTATTTACTATTTTCTCTAGAACTTTATAAATACACGGCAACAAGCTATTTAATAGGTCGTAAATCCTGTAAAGTACAGGGAATTTTTGTTCTTCTAAATTAGTTTCACAACTGCAATCTTCCAGCTATCAGGATAGACACCCACCATCATCGACTGATTGACCAAGGCGGTAATTGGTTTTAAAGAGTAGAGAAGGGTCATACGAAGCATTTCGAGTGAGATACCATCAACACCTTGCGCGTAAGACGGGTATTAGATTTTTTTTATTCGAATGTTAGTAAAATATTATGTAAAATTCGCATGAAATGAGAGATAATGTAAGGCTTATTTATTATTATTTTATTAGAAAATACTACGGATTCATCATATTGTTTACTTTTACCGAAAGCCCAGGCTCATTGTAGAATTCGAATTAACGTCGATCGAAACGGCGCAGGCGCGGCGTACATAAGGGTATTTTGTCGATCTACCCGGTCAAAAATCAATTTCTAAGAATTTGTCACAGGTAACAAAAAACTGGTTCTTATTGTTGTTGAATGACTAGAGAATGTTGCCTATTGGCAACCCTTCCGACTACACCTGCGCGTTTTTTTTAGTCGGAACTATAAAATCGCTTCACCTGTACGTACGTACGTACGTTATCTTATGAGGTTCCTAATGTGATAGTATCTGAAAAAATGTTAAAGATTTTCGTAAAAACTGATTTTTATCAAAATATTGTTATGGATCTGGGGATCAAGGAGGTAAGAACACATATTTAAAAAATATTTTGCTTTATTTTTTTGCGCCCTATGTGCGGCGTCAGAACACGCTATCACTGAACCGATTTTTTTTTTTTTTAATACATTTTTCGTATAGTTTAATGATTATTTCATTAAAAAGAAATAACGTAGAATGAGCTCATTGTAAAAACATATCGATGACTTCATAACTTGACTTTAGAAAAACTATTCAAATGGTATGTAAGTATAAGAAGAACAAAAAATATAGGTACACGTAGAACCTTGTGCATGGGTGTTAAAACTTATATTGACTGCCATTGAAATTAGTGTTGGCTAAACAGAAATATTAGAAATTTAAATACGCAGTTTTAGTTGCATTCTTCATAAATTCATCATGTTTTATCAAATAATATATACTACATTCAACTTTCCCTGGGCCGTAGATTACCTTGAGTACGTTTTACTTGAATATTTTGTTGACGGTTAGAGATAGTGTCTTACCTATAAGAAAATATTTTCTCTTCTTTATTTGGTAAAATCGGGTTGTTTCTATACAAATTTTTAGACTTTTTAGCTCTGTTAAATTCCTCTTTCAGTAATATTTTTGTAGATTTATTATTTACTAGCTGTACCCCGTGGTTTCACCCGCATATAATTTAGAAGAAATCACAGATTGATGATTTATAATACTACTTCAATAAAGACAATATTTTTATCGGGCGGCCAGATGGTCACATTGCTGCATCGTACGGTTCGTTCGCGCCAATACTACTATAGACATAGACACGAGCCGAGTGTTGAATTTTTTTAATTTTGTATTTATCTCACAAACTATGCGTCCAAATAACATGCTGTAAAAGATGAAGTTTATCTTCATTATAAATTGCCTTTATGATGAAGTAACTTTTGTTCGTAAGGATTAATATGTCATGCTTAAAAATAATGCTCATAAATTAACTTTTAATCTTCAACAAAAAATAATTGCAAAATACCTTATTGTGGCTCATGTATAAGAGATAGATAATTGCTATTGTTGATTTTTTTATATATAATAATGGCCAATATTTTTGTAGAACATTGTATTGACGTATCATTAACCATTAAGCCAGCGAATGCGGCTAAAGCAGTTCGCGAGGGCTCCGACTTCCGACTTACGTAACAAAAATCAGTATTTAAGGCTAGCTAGAAACTGTAGCCTAATGTTATATAATTGCTTGTGAGTCTGGCTAAAAAATAATTTTTCGAATCCGACTGGTAGTTTCAGAGAATAGTGCGTTTGTTCAAATATGGAATGATTCGTATAATTTATAACCAAAATGTTCTTTGAACTCTACGTCCCTATGAGGCCGTGTCGTAAAAGTGCATAACCTCTTTAAGCTTAGAAACCTTCAAATGAGGTACTAATATAGTACGGCGACTTTCGAGACATTCCAATTTCAATGAGTATATTTGCATGTTTTTAAGTGAGTTCAGCCTTTTTTGAATAAAATCGGATTGAGTTTTTCAAACATGTGTCAAAATAAAATGTAATTTAAATCAAAAGCACTAAGGAGTATTGATATCAACTTCGAAGCAAATCACCGCCAAATTAACTTTCTACCCCCTATTAACCCCGCTACGGGATGAATTTCAATAAAATACGAAACATGTCTTCCATATATTCTATTAAAAAAGGTTTATGCAAAATTTTAAGTAGATTGGACCAAGGAATCACGTTATTCCATACAAACTTTGACCCTTCTTCACCCCCTTAGGGATAAAACTTCGGAAAATCCTTTCTTATCGGATTCGTACGTCATATAAAGAACACAACCTCCAAGTTTCTGGTCTCTACGATCAGCGGTTTAGGCTGTACGTTGATCCGTCAGTCATTTAGGACAAAGCATTTTATATGTATAGATTGTATTATTGTATTGTATATATTTTATAGTTTCATGGTGATCGTGGTGTATATAAATTATCAATTTAAAAGAATATAGCACAGGAACAAAAAGATATTTTATGGTCTCAATAATTAACAACTCGTAGGGTTAAAATTTTACCGCAATTCTACCAGATCTTAAGTTACCACATTTAGTTGTGAAATATCTGGTAGGATTATGGTAAAATCAAGGTAAAATTGTAACTTTGAACTTATAAATCATGTGAAAAAATAAAACGGAATGGTAGTGAATTTACAATAAGCGAACATAATTCACTAATATAGTATGTTCAGCAGTACGAAATATAAAAACGACCAATAAACATTTATTCATTATTATATACTATTCCATATTAGTGTTTAGATGAAGAAAATGACATTGTTTTAACAACAGTGCACTGTTTTAAAAGTTTGTAAACAGTTACCGATCAAAACAAAAATGGAATGTCGATTGTATACTTGTTTGTGTACAGTGGATAAAGTGTGTTCCAAGACATTGTAAATACATTGACAGGTTTAAGAGAAATTTAGATACATCATTCTTAACAGTTTATGTATTGAGGTATATTCTCTTGTAAAAGACATCAACGGGCTTCTGTATGTGTATCTATTGCTTACTATGGTTATATTTTGTTTCCACATCTAAATTAACGAGCATAGACTTTTTGTTTTATATTAAACACTATTAAAATTGTTTCCGACGACAAATGTATTTACTTTCTCTAATTGGAAGTAGTAAAGAAGATTTTAGCATTTCCTTTACACGTTATAAATTTCCGTTTGTAACACTTTTAAATTGTCAATGAAAAAGTAAAATTAAAAAATAAGTGTTAAGATATTATTTTAATATCTTCATTTCTTTTTTATAGACATTTACTTTGCAATTAATGATGGCCTGAGTTGCTAAAATATTTTCAAATAAGCTTTGCCCATATATGTTTCGCTGGACCGATCTATTTTTTGTTTGTCATCTTGATTGTCTTTAATTTGTTAATGCTATAAACTCACTTGAGTTCAGCCAGTCAACTACGGAGTTCTGCGGCTATCAGGTTTCTCTTTCTATAGTTGTTTAAATCATAACTTTTAAAGTAATACCCATCACTATCTTGAACATTCTCCAGTTTGGTAGCCACTTAGAGTGCTCTATACAGATAGTACGTTCGTCCATATTCATCGAAGATAATTCTTTCACAATAACTTATGTTTATCTTTGTAAATACCTTTGTAATTGCGTAATCAATACAAGAACAACATAAATTTTACAAAAATATAATAATAAACCCAAAAAATTTCCGTACACGCCATTTTAATCTACAACTGGTGAATTAAATTATTATCGAAGTGGGTAGCTGAAGATTATCTTAAAATAAACACTTGGACATAAGAACAATATGCAGGATAAAATCGTATATTTATGTAGTGTGGAAGTATGTAGGTTTGAATTTGAATTTGAATATGAACATTTTAGTTTGAATCCAACAATGAGCCTCACTTTTCGGAGAAGAAATATCGTGATGAAACCATAACACGCTGGTAGAATAATTATTAATGCCGCGAAGCTACCTACCACCCTCAAGTTGAAAATCTGTCGCCAAGCAACTATAGGGGTATTCCGGCAGCTGCACATAAAAAGCAAGCCCCCATTAAGCTTAAGGTGTTACCCATTTTGGGTCAAATCGTCACTTAAAATCAGGTGAGATTATAACCGAACGCTAAAACATTAAAAAATTTGGTCCTAAGCTTTTCCCACATTATAGCTAACACCTTCCAATGGAAAATCTGTCACCAAGATGTGTTCCAGTAGCTGCAATGAGAGCCACTCAACTCGTCATTTAACATCAGGTGAGATTTTGGCCAAACACTAAACCTAAAAAAAAAATAGCTCTGGTATTTTATGTTCATCAAAGCAATTTTACAAACATAATTGAATACAAATTATACGTGTTAATATAATTGGATATAGAAATGATGTACACACTTCCTATAACAAAGAGAAATTTAAAACTTCCGTTTCGGATGAATGTATTAAATGAACATTTGTTAGCGTATACGAACATCAAACTTTTAATAAATTTAGAATCACGCTTTAAAATATAGTATACTACCCACGTATAATTTCCGTCATTTAACGATATCGACTTTCCTTTGAAATCTACGATGTAACATGTACGTGAAAGTGTATTTAGTACGAGAACTTTCATAAAGCAGACGCTTAACTAAAGCTCGTTATACCATTAAACAACCATAGCCTCTAAACCAATTCACACATTTGACAACTAACATACTTAAACTGAAGGTTAATATACGCTACGCAGTTACTGTGTGAATTGAACTTAGCGATTGACCACAATAGCATGCAGATCTTATGTTAAAAATCCAATGAAAGAAATCTCCTGACAAAACGCAATCAATGTTGTCGTAACAACTTACCTTCTAATTCGTAGCGGCACGCAATAATCCCGGAATTTAACAAGAATATAATATATTAAAATAAAAATTCACTTCAATATTTAGCCCGTAATAAAAAACTTTTGTAACACTGTCCTTGGAACAACAAACAAACTTTTGTTAACGGTAAGTTTTCGAAAATTTTGTCCTTAATGCTAATTGTATATTTTGATAATTTCAGTTTCAAAATGTCCTTAAGATTTCTTTTAGACACACTTATTCAATGTCACAATAATCAACAAATTACTTTTAAAGTTAGGATTAATTTACCAAACAATAAGACGTCTACCTTGCGCCGTTGTTCGCGGTTCACTAAAGGAGAAGTGAATTCAGAAGACACGTCACTCGCTGCGCCCGCACCATGCTCACCTTTACTTCAGTATACATACTTGAACATTCTTGATATTTGATTTTACATTTTATTACATATGAAGCAAAAAAAAAGGAATATTTTGACAATAGTTAGAAGCAGTTTTATAAAATATTATTTATATATTATTTACGATTAATATATTCTATCAATTGAGGAATGATATGTATTTCCAGTGTACACTCTTCATCAAAATCAGTTAAAAATTGAAATTGAAATTTTACAATAAGTTATTTATTTTACAATTTCTTAAATCAATATTGAAATTTCTTAGCCAATGACATTAGCTTCCCGTGTACAAGCATTCATGACAATCGATAAAACCGTTTTTGAGAAAAATCCGGTCATGTAAATGAGACCGACAGACAAACAAACAAAATTTTATCAATGGCATATTTGTGATCAGTATCATTCATATAGTAAGTCTATCGGGAAATTTGGAAATAAAATGACATGAACAGACAAAACTACAAATATATTAATAGGTATAGATTACGTCCTATAAAATATTAAACGAGATTGCCAGTAAAATAAATATAATCTACAATAATCGAGTTTAAAAAAAATTAAGAAATAAAACCATTGTTTAAGAAAACTGTATTTGTTACAAATTTCTCATTTACATTTAATAAAAAGTTATTTTTTGTTTGAAACATAAAAGGAATTCATTCAGTTATCAAAACACTTGAATCCTCGTAGATAGCATCTTGCAGCGTGGCCTCGATAATCAGATGGACACAACACAACTCTATGTTTAATATAGCATTTCAATAGGAATGTACTTCTCAAGAAAATTTTAATGAAATGCTACAAAAATTATTACACTCGTAAAAAGCAGAACAGAAAATCTACAATGAAATTCTTAAGACTGACTGTCAAGACAGAGCTTAAACCGGTGGCTATAGAGTAATGAAATTTTACACAGTAGTTCCTTATAATTATAAAGTATGTGGCTACTAAGAAATGATACCTTAGTGGAACTTAATTATAATAGGCTTTTGACAGATGGTTTTAGGAGCATTGTACCAACACTTGCGCTCATGCGCTCATGACCAAAGAGACTCATACGGGAGAGATCCTTCGGCTACATTTACAAGTTCGGACAGATGGACAGGGGGGGTGGGGGTTGGATTTGAGGACCGCTCGTGATTTGACTTGAGTCGTGATTTGAATTTGATTGACCTTCATAAAGCGACGCCACTTCCTCACATAACTCACATCCTTTGGCTGCTTGCCTGGAAATGCAACCATACCACGCTTGGCACAATCTTTAAATAGGAGGGTTAAATTAAGATGATTCGTCAAATGTCCTACACCGAAAATTACTATGAATAACTATAGGAAGGGACTAGTATAATAATCTAATCTATATAATTTTAATTATCTATTAATCTATATATAATTTATTTAATATTCTTATTGAAGTCTACTACAAATATTTAATTATCTTGTAAAATTACCACTTATATTGAAGTTCTATAGTTTGCTTATTACCCATAACTAATGATCTAAGTATTTCAATCACTGATCAAACCACTAAATAGAAATTAAAAGATCGTGTTCATACAAATTAACCAAAGTGATACACTTGAACGAATAAAACCATTTGAATATTTTCTTTATTGCGCCGCTTATTCAGTAATCAAATTAAATAACTAAGTAAATAAAGTATAATAAATAACTAATTACAAAACAACCACAAATGTGCGCGTCACTTTGATAATGAAACGAAGAAAGCGATATCATCAATATAAATATTAACGTTGTTCTTTTAAAGTGTTGGCAATATATACATAAATACATAATCTTTTATTTAAAATAGCTACATTTATGTAAAACTTTATAATATTATTACACCGGCCACACAATTTACGGAGTGTTGACAACCACAGTTTTCGGATCGAAAAACAGCATTACAGCACGACTTTGCAACAGAAACAGACGCGGGGGGGGTGCCTCCGTAATCGAACTTTGAATAGTGCTACCACTCTTCAGTAATGGATATTGAATAACAATTGAAGCAAAGTTGGCTCAGTGGCAGCATGTACAGACACCGCGTCGATCGACGTGAGTTCGATTTCCTGCAAAGAGCCTGAGCTTTGCCTAAAGGAAAACATCATGATGAAACCATAGCTTGGTAGTAGGGTATTTTCTAACGCCCAGTCTGAGCTAACACCTTCAAATTGAAAATAAGTCATTAAGCACCTAGATGTGTTCCGGTGATACACTTGAGAGCCAGTTTCCCCACTAGGCTAAACATGTCCCCATCTTGGGTTACACCGTCACTTAACATCAGATGAGATTGTGACCATAACGCTAAAGCTAAACTATAAATATAAGATACATATACGGACAATATAATATACAACATTGGTTACTCCTAAAATTAATAAGTCAACTCGCAACTTATGATACCAAAAGAATATTATAATAACTATGTAATTTAATGAATTATTATTGACGCAAATCTTTGGAATTATTATAAAATTCGATTAAACTAAGCAAAAAGGTTTTTGTAAATGACATTCGGTAAAGGAAGTCCGACATTTTGGTCACCGCTGCCACGAGTTGTTCTCTGTACGAATAGAAATAAAACATATTATATTTGAAAATCGAACAAATTTTTCTTATATAAATAGCGATACTCGCGCGATTTTTATGTCCCATTCTAGTTAGTATTCAATTGAATTGCTAAATACTAATTCTCATAGATCTATTTTTTTTAAATACGAATTTTAATACAAACTTTCATCCCCTTTTTCACCGCCTTATAGGTTTAATTTCCAGAAATCCTTCTGTAGAACTCACCTACAGTGTAAAAAGAACCCGCGAGTAAATTTTCACTGTCCCTATGCCTACTGGCTTGGTAGTTTAGGCTGTGCATTGATTTGTCAGTCAGTTACTTATCCTTTTATATAAACTAGCAGTCGCCCAATGATCGAAATTCGACCAGCGACTTTTAATCATAGACTATTTTCTGTTTGCAGTATTATTATCTTATTATATTAAGTGAGCAATTGTTGTATATATATATTGTATTTAGATACTGTTTTACATTCCAAGTATACCTGGATAGGTGTTTTTTTTGTAAGACACCGAGCAAAGCTCACTTATCTAGGGCATGGTTACAGCTTTCTTGTGGAGGATCTTAAAACTAGTAAAATATGCCCGTGATTTTACACCATAAAAATCACAGCTTTAAATAGTAATAAAGCCAATTCAAAAAACACTTCATCCATAGTGCTTATTTATTTTAAACAAAGCGCAAGACATGACTTTCTGGGTATTAAATGAAAATCAGCGCTCGAGGACTCACTCTCTCCAGGATATATGCTGACTCGAGGCCCATTTACTACATACACTTGTTAGGCTTGTTAGTGGCTGTGTTAGGATTGTTATGTGCTTACCATCAGGGATGTTACTGACAATTTGCAGTGCTACTATACGATATCACAGCCTATGGATGCTTGTAATGTCATTGTTGTGATTAAAACACAATAATATCTATTTTGTTCTTTACAATAGTAGCTTGTTTATGAAGATGCACTGCCGTTTTATAATACTTGAAATTCGAACTTGATATGGACTGTACTGACTATTGCCGCCCTTTCCAAATAAGTATAAGTATTTAAGTATTCCATTACTTGTAAGGTTTTTTTTTACTATTTTATTTTTATTTTGTTTTGTTTTGTGTGTGTAATAAATAAACGTCTTAGCCTCCTTCTTTCAATCGATTGAAAATTACAGTCTAGTTCTATAGAACATTTATGGCATGAATACTCTCCTTGCGTCTTAATGCGCTCATTTGTAGAAAAATATACTTTGAGAAAAGCAGAACTATAAATATTTTAATATTGTAAACAGAATATTTTTACATATAGTCGTCATTTTACTTTCAACATTAAAAAAATACAAAAAGAAGCAAACGATCACAACGAAGCGTGCTTTAAAAAGTGACCTCAATTTAGGAATTCTGTGTTACTAACACTCTAAGAAATAATGCGATTACATAAATGACAGATAAAAAAAGGATATACTAAAATCCATTTCAGTAATGACACACAAGAACTAAAGTCACCGACATATCTGTAAGAATTGCTAGATTTAAGTAACAGTGAGCAGGTCGCATAGCTCTATGGAACGGATAGCTGATGGGGCCGAAGAATGCTCGAGTGGCGATCGTGTGACGAAGACGCAGCGTTGACAGACTTTCAACAAGGTGGACCGAGGATCTGGTTTAGGTTGCGGGAATCCGCTGTATATAGCAGCGCAGTAGCCGTCATTGTTGCAATTATTGAGGGAGAAAAGGGCTCCAACAGTAGACTTCTTTCATATTCTAAACAACCTAGTTCAATAGGTAAATAATGTTAATTATATTCTTTTGAATTTTGCAACTTGAGCGTGACTAAACTTTAATAATACTTTTTTTTTAATATTTACAATAGATATTAATTTGTTTATTTAGGAAATTGAATATCTCATGGAAATTACAGGTTTTTATCACATTGCGTCACCTAAATTCTTCTTTAACATGTTTTTTTTTTCATGGCATGCGTTTAAATTCATGTCACAGGCCGCTAATTAATTTAACTACCTACATACATCCTAATACTACATATTTTGCGAAGTAACGCTAAAACGCACCTTTCCTACGCATGAGTACATTTGCCCGTGACGCAGAGTTTTTGTTTTGCACAAACTGAACAAAATCTCTTCTTTGCGCTTATTTTGATCATTATAGTAAGTAATTAAATTCCAATCATTTGATATGAAAGTGGATTAGGCGTAAATAAATCTAACAGAAATTATTGCTAATAATTATGTCTACTTGTTATTTAGCCGTTTGAAAGAACGACCGATTTGTACAATTGTCATTGACAAAATCGATTCGAACATTCAGTATCTGTCAACTAGGGAGGGAAGTTATTTTTACAAAGCAAAGAAAGTTCCAGCATGTAGGTCACAACCTGTCGTGAACTTGACAAAAACCGGTCCCAATTCTAGTAAGAGCCAAAGTTGTTAGTTCCAAAAATTATAGGTCACTGACACACGGCGAGTTTTAAATGACCAATGGACGAATCATTGAATTCCATTCATCCAATAAATACGAGTTTCTAATAATAAGGTACCATTTATAATTATGAGTTGAAGATTATGCATAGGTAGGTCCTACTAAAATTAATTTTTTCCTGAGTTATGCAAATGGAATTGAATTTTTGATTTAATAACATTTTATAATTTTTGGTTTATGAAATTTGTTTTTACATTCCAAACAAGTATATTATTTAGTTGTTTGAAAGAACAGCATAATTATAAAATTAACATTAACTCGAATAATTCGAACATTTAATATCTGTCAACCATGAAGGGAAGTTATATTTATGACGCAAAGAAAGTTACAACATTTAAGTTACAACCTGTCGTTAAATTAACAAAAACCGGCTTCAATATTAGTAAAAGCCAACGTTGTTTATTCAAAAAATATTAGGAATATGATGAATTGGTAAATTACCAATAATTCTCATCGAGTTAGCGATAATATTTAATAGTTTAGAATAATTAAATTATGATTAAGAATACGAAAAATACTTATTGGATACTTACATATTGTGTGATCAGTATGTATATACCTAAATAACATTTATAGCAGTATCGAGAGATCAAAAAACTGATATAAGTTAGGTATATACCTCCTTATATGAAGTTTTTTGGAGGAAACTTAAGCAAGTTCCAATCAGTCATATTGTGCTTTTTTTATTTATTTATTGTAGAGATAAGGAAAATTTAAAAATAAACTTGAAATAGTAAATACCTAATTCTGCGAAGCCACATGAAGAAAACGAAGAGCTTCACTCCGTTACTTATTATCAGGTGAAATTACAGAACGCTAAAAAGATTGCTTTAAAATCAAAATATTAGTGCTTACGTGGCTACTTAACGTTTGGTATGATTGTGGTAAACCTACACTAACACAATTAAAATATATACATACCTACCTATGTAACTAGCATCGGTTTTATTAGAATTTTGTCTACATTTGAATAAATTGGATAAGAGGAGCGGGATATCCTCGACACCAAAGGCCGCCTTATCTCCACGTGGCATGTAGATACGTTCACTCTGTGCTCTGCAACGAGGAAAAGACGATTGAGGAGTGGTAAGGCATTTGCAATCACCACCCAATAAACGAGATACTTAGTTATATCCAGTATAATTTTCTTCTGGTTTCATAAATGTTGTGTAAAGTGGAGATAGTGCACCGAATGTAAAGATTTTACAGAGAATCACGATTGAAGACGGCTAAATTAACTAACATTATTTTTCGATTATAGGTATTGCGGACACAAACTGGCATACCGTCATATGCACATCAGTTTAATTTTGCCAAACCACTAAAAATACCTTCTTATATCAAATCTACTGGTAAAGTTAAAAATCCGAAAAATCTAATATTTCTCTATTGTATTAACACATCCGTAGATATAGTAATACCTATGTAGTATGTAAATATACATATATATCGACAATAGGTCGAATAAGACGAAGACGAGAAAGGGAATAATATACTAGTGTGCGTATTATTTTGTGGATTTTCTTTGTCATACGAGTTACGACCACAATCAAACAATTAAATTACAATTTAAAAAATAAGTGAGACTTGTTTCTTTTTTTAATTTAGGTACGTATGGCCGATAGCAGGTATGAAAATGGTCTCATATTCCTATGTCGTTCTAACACAAACTTGACCTCTGTCTCTTTAGACTTGCCGATCTACATCTATACAATTAATAAAATTGAAGTGTCTATTTCTAATGTTAAAATATCAGCTTTTTACTAAATATATATGAAAGTATATAATGACAAACCTATAACAAAAAACACATTTCAAAAATTTTTGTCTCTCTGTTTTTTTCCGGGTAATCTCCGAGACTATTGGACCGATTTTGACGGGACTTTCACTGGTAGATGACTGATAGCCTGATTTTATAAGGAGTAATTAAGGCTACTTATATTTTAAAAAAATTTAGGACTCCACGCAAATAAAAAAACTGGTCATGGTGAATCAATCGAGCGCTTAAATAGCTTACGCTGCGTAAAACATAAGACATATTATATCAAATTAATGTACGACATAATTGTGGACATTAATAAGATCTACAAAAAAGCCAGCGAGAGTACCCATAATTTTGTATATCTATTCTAAGGAACACCCTCAATAAGCATTTTTGTCTTTAAAATAACCGGGAGCGGAGTAGCAAGATTCACGCGTGTGCCCGTTCGATGGCATTCTGTAGTCCACGTTAGCGAAGCCGCTGGCATAGCCAGTACTAAATAAATCTACATTAACATCCGCTTAGACTCTTAGAGGTCATTAGCCGTCACATATTTTATTACATACATAAATCCATATTTCTTTGACTTTAATGTCAAGGTCTAAAAATCTAGAACAAACTTTTAATATTAATTTTAATTATAACGCTCTTTTCTTGTGACATTAGATAAAATAAATATAACTTAAGTATGTAAAACTTAAAAGGCATTTAATTAGTAATTCAATTCCTGTTCAACTAGGTATGTAATGTTATGAATTGTTTAAGGAAACTACAGAATAGTTAGGACCTATATTATCGTTTAAATAAGTAATTGTTTTTCATTTATTTACAACCATTCAAACGATACTAAAGTCACTTTAGTAAAGTGAGTGAGTGATAGACCAAAGGCATTTCAGAGTGGTGACCTAGAGATGGAAAACGACTGCGAGGATGAGGCTGCGCGAGTGGGCAAGCAGTGGGTAATATTGGGGCTAATGAATGGAAGGGTCTTTAAGCGTCACCTTTTGTGCGTATATATATTTTACTTAGGTAATAGGAACAAATTACGATCCCTCTTTCTCAAAGTGGGCACTCAAGGGGCGGTTAATCGCTCAGAGAAAATTAGGGAGCGTAAAGGTGGTCAAAGGAGTGTTGATTGATTACATTTTTTAATATTTTTCTGATATGTAGGTATCAGATCTATGATATTAGAACCAAAACTAAAGTACCTACCTTCTATATCTGCATAATTAATGTCATTCCTTATTCCTACCCGGGTGTTGTTTTATTTTGGTGTGTTAAAGAAGCGCAACAAATGTTATTTAAAAATTTTTTGAGCGCGCTATAAATTTTATACCCGCTAAGTGGGTTTTGAGCAGCACACACTAAGTAGGTAATACTATTAAGTTTGAGAACCCTAAGACTTGTTGAAAGAATGTGACCGGAACAATCTTCAACGGAAATATGTTATAAGTCAGTTTAAAATGAAAGTTATGGACCAAGGCATCTTTCATAGGATCTTGGCTACATCTGCAAGTGAGTAGGCCAAGATTTTGTGGATGTTTGTCATTAGTGGAGTAAAATAGTTGTGTGATGCTATGTTTAGGTTATGATGGGACTAACATGTTCTTTTAGAAACCAAGTCCCTGAATTAAAAATAGATTTAAAAAAATAACCTTATGACTTACACCATAAAAGTTTATTTATTAAACTTTCGGTAGAAATAAATAAATTATCATGAGACATATACGTTAATCAAGTAACTGCTATGTTGGCCTGTATGAACATCTCATACCAAGATCCAACATTCTCCGATATAATTTTAGAGACTTATCTATGATCATATTCAACGTATTACATTTAAACTTACTAGATAAAATGTAACGTGTCTTTAAGCAGATTAGAACAAAAAATAAACTAGTTTCAATTCTTCCTGGTATGTCAATCGCACTACTTCATCGCACAAAACAAGTATAGGTATATCATAAATTCAAAACTAAACGATTACAATTTAAAACTTATGGTTCCACAGCGATACTAGTTTTATCGAACTTTGATACATGTTGAACAGTATATTATATCTCATGGGTTAAACACAATGATATGTCATTATTTTATTTATTAGAAATTTACTTTAATTTACCAATCCTTCACAAATATTAATACAGCCCATACAATTTGAAAACGCTTGCGGAATTATTAACTTCACTTAGGGGAGAGTAGAGTAATGTGGGTCTGCGGGTAATGGTAGTCAGTATGACAAGATGAAAACTAAAAAACGTTGACAAGTGAGTACAGAGTGTTATGATCGATACCTTGCTCCCGCCTGATCACTGGTTTAAATTAGCACGTGACGTTTTGATGAAAAGGGTGTATTGTTGTTTGCGTTGATTTCCTTGTATTTTTTCTTGTGTACCCATATGAGGTGAGATATTAATCTCATTTTTTTTTAAACATGACTTTTTATTTATTTCGGTAAATCACTAAACAATCTTGTTGTGAGACATTTTTTGTGAAATGCTTAACGATTTTTTAAAGTTAGTATCAATTTTGGGGAAATGGGAATCAAGTGACGGGGATAAAGAAAGTAGCAAAGCAAATATCTGTAGGTAAGGCCAAGGGACGAGTTCTTCAAGACAAACACTTCACCCCAAGGTCAGATACAAGTTTCTGAAATATATATGACGAGGAAAATGATGAAAAATATGCCTACAGATATTTGCTTTGCTACTTTCTTTATCCCCGTTACTTGATGATAAGTGATGAGTTTGGTAGCAACAATGAGTTATGCTACCAGGCCGATGCACTTCGTGTGGATTGTAGGACACGCCGACTGCTTCTGATGGATTCAGCAGAAGGTTATGTGTGCGACAAGTGCTGTAGATATGTTGACTTTCATTGTCTAATATGATGACTGCCATTACCGGCATGTCAGGGCAATGGTGCTCAATGTTGTTTTTTTATGTGTAATTAAGTATGATTCCAAAATTTAAAAAACTGCTTCAGGTTGATAAATTATTAGTTAGGTATAGTATAATAATAAAAATGTGTTTTTATAAACCTGAAATAAATGACTTTAAATTTTTGATTGTTGCTTATGTGATCCCATTACCCCCTTTTCCCCAACCTTACAACATATTTCTCTTTTGAAAGTTGAAAAAAAAGGAAAACAAATGAAGGTTAAAATTAAACACAACTTTCGATTAATATAAACAGATAATATAATTATTTTGACACAGTCAATCATTAATAAATATATTAGATAGATACGTACTGAATGACTATACATTAATAATTGCAAGTGTAGACATACACAGGAACGGAAAAATGAAAATATACATAACGCCAACCACACACGTAAAGGCCGACCGCTGTAAATGCGACCTTTCAGGTAGTTTTCGGGACGCTCAGTAACGAGTGTGCACGGATATACTTGGTATTGAGATTATACACTATATCTTAAGATCAATCGTTTATGCATGATATTGCAACTGGGACAGATATTTAATAAAAAATAATATATTTAATGCACATAATATTGTTCGCTTTATTAAAATGGTAAACAAAAAACTAGATACTATATTGAACAAAAATTGTACCTACGCGGCTACGTATAAACTTTAACATGCAGTTGAAGTGAAACTTCTTTGAATATGTATTTGAAAAAAACGCGTTAATGCATTACGTTTGACTGACTGTTTATATTTATAAAACGCAGCATTCATAATTCCATCTTGGTAAAATAATATCATCTGTAGCAATCACAAAAATAAAACCGCGTAAACCCATACGACAAACATCTATTTCTGCTTGCGGCCGGCAATAGACTAGCCTGACTAGCTTATTGGTCGGCCTCGTCCCCTATTGCGTCCCGCAGACCATTAGGAGGGTCGCGCTTATGGCGGTTAAGCTATTGACCGTAGCGTGTGTGGCCGGCGTAATAAAAATTTTGAAACTAAATGATGTGTTCCCAAAAACCATTAAAACGTAATATAAAATAAAATCGAAACTTTAACGTTTAAAATTGGTATGTAAAATTCGATTTTGTCCAAAATTCTTCCACCTTAGACAACTTCGTGGTTAGTAAGCTTAGTCTAGTACCCAGCAAAATGGTGACTAGAAGTGTCGAAAAAATAACATATCTAAATTAATATACTTGCGAGTAAATAGTTGTCTCTTCTAGTGATTTGACTAACAGTATATTTAATAAAGCCAAAACATAGGCCAAAACTAACATTTTACAAAAAATTGTGTTGATAAAGATCACAGAATTATCAATAATTTTTATATTACTTTGTTTTATTTTCTATCGAAAGGGGACTAACCAATATGCTACGTTTGAGACATGATTTTCTGATTATTTCATATGAACAAATTAATCCCAACTAGAATATAGATAGATATAAAAAAAATTATAGTTATTATAAACAATGAGTTTTATATCTATGTGATTTTTGTTTTCCAACAACCTAATCTATGTTTCTGATAATTATTTATTTATCCAAAACTCCTCAGTGAAGAGTCTAATATTGTATTTGAAGTTCGTCAGTGTATTGAATTTATTATCATGGCTGTTTCCGTCCAAAGCAGGAATACTTTGACAAGTTGAAAATGAACACTTGTTTACATTCTGTTATTAGTCACACTTGATATTGACGAAATCGCCTTCATAGGCGGAAACTCATATTAAAAATTATATTCTATTGGTTAGTCCTTTTTTTAAATTTTCAAGGGCGATGTACCAAAAATAAGTAAACCTATCGACTTTAAAGTTTAGGCTACTCTATTTGGTTACATAAATACTTTTTTATATTGTATAGCTAAATAAATTGATACTAACAGGTTTACCAATCAAAAACTATATAATACACAATTTTAGGCCATTTATGTCATATGATGTAAATAATTCAATTACTATTCCGGTAAGATATTTAAACGTTATATGTCTTATGAAATATATGTATATTGTTTTTTCAAAAAAATATCAATTTGACAAAATTGGTTTCTTTATTACTTACACTCGATTCTTTTTATTTTGGCCTCAAGTTTGTTGTGACTACAAATTTTGGAGTTTATACTTGAAAAACAATAGTAAATGATTTAAAAAAAATACCGAGGCTAATGTTAACATCAAATATAATATAATTTATATGAATGTATCTACTGGAAAACTCAAAACATGGAACTCACACTTCCAATAACATTTTTAAGTAGATAAATAATATCACTAACATAAAACCACCCAGCAAAAAATTTAAAGTATTAAACTAAATCTATTTATAAGTGATAGTATAAATAAGTTAAATAACATTTATCGCCATTTTTTGTTTCATAAATGCGTGTTACACGTATTTATGAAAGTGAGTGTCAAAGTAGGTACAGTGCAAGATCGAATCTAGTGTCTAATAATAAACATTCCGAATACTCATCTTTGAATCATTGAAGCAAAAGGGACAAAAACTTATTGGAAAAAATTAAACGCACATCAAGTGCGTACACGCTCGCCACGCGCGAGTGACAGTAGACTATATGCTTGTAAGTTAGTACGAAGAAAATACTGTATCAATATAAAGTATATTGTAAAATATCAGTGAAAACAGAATATGCAGGTCTTGTCTTAAATTAAACATATTTTTTTTTTTGTTTTACGTAAAATTAATTTTCACATACTTTCTTTTTTTGTCATAAAGTTTATAATTATCAGAAATAACGCACACTATTTGTAACAGATGAAAATTCTTAGATTTTACAATTTATTAGGTGTAGTGGAATCATTTCGTCAAAGTGATAAAATCGCACTACAATTATATGGAAAAAAGGGAAAACAATGTACAAAACATAATTAAAATTGATTTACATACATTTAAATTATAAGCACATTAAGGTCTATTGAAAAACTATTGCACGTTAAAGTCACCCGAGAGCGTATTGAAGAATCACATTTATTGAAGTTATACTGTTATTGGTGATTTTTGTAGAAGGTAACATAGAAACCTGCACGCGCTTCATTTGACGGAAGTGCGAGACGATGAAGTTAGCCATCAATGAAAAATAATAATGTAAATTCATTTTACTAAACTTTTTTAAATAATCTATACTAATATTATAAAGCTGAAGAGTTTGTTTGTTTGTTTGGTTGAACGCGCTAATCTCAGGAAGTACTGGTTCGAATGGAAAAAAAGTTTTAGTATTGCATAGCCCATTTATTGAGGAAGGCCATAATGACATCACGCTACGACCAATAGAAGCGGAGCATCAATGAAAAATGCTGCAAAAACGAGGGAAATTTATTCCTTTTGAGAGCTTCCACTACGTGCGCTGCGTGAATAGTTAAAGTTACGCAACAATGAAAAGTTGAAAAGTTCTAAAAAAAGTTCGCGACAGCATATGGCTATCTTTTAAGGTTTACTAAATATAACCTTTTTTATGGTATTAAATTTTTTCTAAAATAATTATATATATGCGAAGGTGTTTTTATATACATGG
The DNA here is from genome assembly GCA_033032175.1 of Saturnia japonica. Lineage (NCBI taxonomy): Eukaryota > Metazoa > Arthropoda > Insecta > Lepidoptera > Saturniidae > Saturnia > Saturnia japonica. The sequence goes on along the minus strand of CM065324.1, from coordinate 8,061,543 downwards.
TATTAATTCTTATCTAAATAAATACCTTATTCAACACAAATATTTAATTTTGAACAAAATTGCCCTTTACAGTATTTGATATAAATAAATATCTAAGGAGATATCACAGTTTTAAAATAACTCGGCAGCAAAATAATGATAAAGTATCGCGAGCGTGTTTTTATTATGCAGAATAATGTGGGAGGCGGGCGGTACAAATAATACAGTGCCTACGACCCACTCTCTCTAACCCTTTCTCTCTCTCTTATATGACGCAGACGTAGTTGCGAGGGTCAGCTAGTGTAAAATAATTTTCTAGTGTATAAATGAACGTTGTAAAATAAACTAGTGCCCGTGGCTCCGCTCGCATGGATAAAAAAGTATACTATGTCTTAATCCGGGTTATAAGTTATTTGTGCATCAAATTTCATTCAACTATGTCGAGTCGTTTTCGCGTGACTGAGTAACAAACAAACGAATCAACTCACTTTCGCATTTCTAATAGAAGTTATAGTGCGTTTTTTTAATCCCACGCAGTAAATTAACAATCACTAATGTCAAATTTGAAAATAATGGTACCAAATTTATTTTTGTAGCATTGTGCTACCGTATATTTTACGGTACAATTATTTAAATCGTAAGATTTTAAATACTAAATTGAGGGTTTTTATTTTTTAATTGAAATATTGTGTTTTTCTATATTCCCGATAATTTACTATTATCAGTACATAATTCAGAAAATTATAAAATGCATATATGGCGAACAAATTACAAAAAAAGAACTTTTCGGTTGACCCACAAGAGACGCAATTTTTTCTCCCTTATTTGGCCTTCATATTTGGAGGGTTCAATGTTTTTTTTAGAAAAACCTATCAATAGGTATATTTACTGGTACGGTTTTACGATCAGTTCCGATTGGTGACATCACTATTTTAACAAAGCTAATTCATTAAAAAGGAAACAAAAAACCAGACAGCAACCAAAAACACATGACAAAAAGAATCATTTTCTATTTTTGTTTACAGCTTCACCATGACTTGTGGGCGAGCACTTAAGGCACTCAGCCGCGAAAGTTTATTTCATTCCCAGACATCGTACTTAAATATTATATAGCCTATACCGACATATGCTAAAATCCATCAAGTCGTTTAGGCTATAGAAAGTGCCAAAGAAATAGACATACATACATACGCTCGAAAAATATAACCCTCCTTTTTCGCTTATTCCTTGGAAATAAAAAACGCACTGCAGGATTATTTATCATTGACGCCTAACTTCATGCTGTTGTTGGCACACAGGATAATATGGGATATTTTTGTTTTATTACGCCAAAGAAGTAGGTACAACTCCTTACGTGCGTAAATAAGTACACACAAGTTTTTACTCTTTAAATTATTTAACTGTGCAAGTTTGCACCACATCCTATATTTTAGTACGAATATATTTAGTGCGATACAAGAAACCCTTGATAAATATACGTTAACTATCAAATTATTTATAAACATGGAAGAATAAGTTAAAGCACTCCGAGTTATGTTTGTGGTAATTACTAAAACTGCCACGACTCGAGACTATTTAAATAAAATCGATTATTATCGATCATAGTATAACTATGTGATAAGGGCATATCTCGATTAGAGATAATTTATAATTTCGCTACAATAAAATGTCATAAACGTAGAACGAACCTCATAATTTAAGTTTTAGGTACTTACTGTCCCATAATTCAACGGTGAATTGATATTGTGTACGTGACCAGGTTCTAAATGTCCAAAAACAATAAAATGTCTTCAGTTAAGTCTCGTGGTTTTCAATATAATATGATAACCTTTTTTAATATGATTTAAGAAAAACAGCTACCTACTCGATTGCATTACAATGATTTTACAGCAACGGCTACAAATTAAAATCGATCACACAAGTTTTTTTTCATAAACCTCAGCTATCATATTTAGCAGTGCTACCTACTTAGAGTAGACTTACTTACTTACTTCTTAGAGAAAAACAAATAAGGCGATCGATTTTAAGTTGTAAACGTAACAGTGAAAACATTTGTGTAGTTTTTTATAAAAGTGCCGAATCTCGAAACGTATGAGACTTCACTGTACGTTTTTTTTTTTTTGTTTTTTGGTCTATAAACTTTTTTATATTATAGTATACCTGTAGGTATATAACAGTATGTACCTTAATCGGAACGTAACAAATACTAGACCTATATTATAATTGATAAGGATTATAAGGAATTATGATATATTGTAAATTATATTCATGTCAACACCAAAAATACACTGAGGTATTCACTAACTATTAATAATAATATTACGAATAAAGGGATATAAAAATGTATGAAGAATAGTCCCTACAAAGAAACGGTATTCAAAATATACAAATAAATGTATACTACATTTTAAATTCACTAGTCGTTTTCATTCAAAAACACTAATTACTCTTATTATAAGGAAATTGACGTATCAGGTAAAATAGCAAAGTGAAGAATAATCGAACAATGTACTCACATTGATTTTGTGAAAATTATAACCTAAGAGACGACGCATCTAAAGCACTATCAAAGCATTTTTTGCTATCGTTAAACAATCGATACTTGGGCCACTAGAAACTTTACATTGAACAACTGTATATTAAAAAAAAAACAAGTCACAAAAACAGAAGTGAAACTTGTTCGTTCGTTTTCTTGCTTATTTTAACGCGTGCATACACTTGTTTTATTCTATCACGCACATCTATCTCTCTTGGTTAATCTATCTTACTTTTTCTCTCTTTGACTAAATACCTATTTTACATCCTTTCTACGTCGGAAACATTGCGTTGCAAAACGTCGAAAATAGACTTGACATTATAATTCAACCTTGGAACTTTATTCTAATTGTGCCCAAAGAAGTTTCACTTCAAAAATAAACCACAAAACTGTTTATTAGTAAACATTGATATGTCTCCTATATTCAGTTATAAAAACAAAATAATACTTACATAATCGAGGCATACATCTAGGGCCCACTATTCCCCAATAGAATATCATTTATGTTTTAATAATTAATTAAAACCTACACAAATCTAAACTATACCACAAACAAACCTATTCAACATTATGATTCAAATGCCTTAACCATAGACCGAGCATAAACTTCAAAATATGCATAATACACTTGTACATATCGCTTTCGTTCAAATTATTATTCTCGTCCCAATAAGTCAATTTCCTACCTCTCTCACGGCACGCCGCGATCCTTATAAACAGTTTACTTAAAATCGTACGCATAAAACATTTCCTATCCGTTTCTTCATCGCCTATACAAATTCTGCAGTCACAGTTTCTACTTATATCTATTGTATCGGAAGTCATTGTGGAAATTACATTTTCATTTAAATCATTATCTATGGAATTATCATCTGTTATTACAATTGCGGGCACAGTGCTAATATTATGGAATGTTTTCTCTAGCTTGAATAATTTTGCTGAGCTTCTGTCGCTTCCAGAATTTATATTTCTATAGAGGTCCCTTAGATGCTCTGCCCCCGAGGACACTAATTTGGCATTTGAGTCCGACGATCCACGACGGCTCTCCCTTCCTCTAGAAACCATTATATTTTCGCTGCTTTTAAAGACATTCTTCATTATAACCTCATTCCGCAAACTCTTTACTTTATTCCCTTGGAATGAAGGATCAAACACACCCACTCTTCTCTGACGTTTATTTTTTTGATCTCCTTGGTCCTTCTTCTCAAAAGACAAACTCCTATAAAACGGAACACGTATTTCCAAGTAATCTTTCTCATCAGTACTTTCGATCATTTGAGAACTGCCAATGAAAGCCTCTAATGAGTTTCTCAAAGAGTTGCTCCTGCGCAAGCTTCTCCATTTAAGGTAAGATCCACTGTCATTAACGTTTAGACCACTGGAAACTCTTTCCAGCTTGATGGCATCTTGTTGCGAAGAACCCTTCACAGCCTGTTTAAAGTCATTCAATGAACCAGTAACAGTGAAACACCTCTGTAACTTCTTTATCTGAGGCGAGATACTGCCACTACCCGTGTCCACTCCTTTATAACTATCCTTTAAAATCGTTAACGCTGGGTTCCGTCCATAGAACGCGTTACCGATTCCCGAAGATGCACGCCTGCTTTTCACTTTAATCTGAGAAGCGGGGATATCTTCAAAACTTCTATACTGCTCGAATACTAGGTTTTCGCGCACCTCTGAATTAACAGTCCAACTAGACCCGGCGCTGCTTACAGACCACTCTGATCCGATAGTCTGCAAGTAATTAAAAATATCGATTCCCCCATCGAGTGATATCGATCTCTGAAGCGGTAAATCGTGCGCAAAAACGCCATCATTAACATTATCATCTTCATCTTTTTCGTCAAACTTAGTACCGAGCCACTTATCGACCTCCTGGTTATTAAGATTCAGGTTCTGCAACTCCTGCCTGAGGTCTAGTTTCGATTGTGGGTTCCTTATTTCTGAATAACGCCTAATTTTTTGCTGAGGAGGAGAAGAGTGGGCGCTAGAGGAGGGATCGGAGTGTCTACGAGGGGGCGGCGGCGGATCCACCGGGCGCGGCCATCTTGCCAGCGAGCGACGACAGCGAGCGTCGGGGGAACGAGACCACGGAGATATCAGACTCAGCAAAGAACTTGCGAAAACTGTCCAACAAAAAATATTCATTAATAATTATAACAATGATAAACAAATGTTTGTTTTGCGTTTAATGAGTGTTTTAGGCAGGTACAACAAACTTAATTCTGACTTATTGGAATTTATATTAAATATTCTTCGATCCTAGATGAGTTATATTATCATTTTTAACTACTTTTCTGTTTGTACTGCACATATCATTTTTCAGTGTATATATAACACATTGTCTAAACAATGACGTAACAATTCCATGGATTTTGATTTTGCATTTAAAAACGTAAATAACAAAATAAAGAGGCACAACAATTAATTATGCTTAAAACTTAAGCGTTGTTTGTAAATGGAATAAAGTCAACGATGGGAAATTGTGCTATATTTGATTCGTATATTTCAAGTAGTTAAAAACTTGGACGAATAAATTTGTCTTTAATATAAAGTGAAGTAGATTTAATAGAAAATTAAACATTTTTTTAATTTAACAGAAATTCATTTGATATTAAATAATACATTATTATTTAAAATATATCAATGAAATTCCATATTCCTCTAAGGACCCAAAGAGGTTATGTAATATTACTTATGTATATTATGTTTCACGTATAAATTACTTTGTACTAAAGAGAATTTCATAACAAAAATAATAAAAAAATTTTGCTCAGGATTAGGCTTATTCTATCGTGCTCATGTGTCACCCTCAGTTTATACTTTATAGTATGTTATCTCTTTCTCTCTCTGGCTAAGTTCCTGTTTCCGACCCTTTTACGTCAGAAACGTTGCGTTGCAAAACGTTGCCCTTAAATTCAACCTTGGAATTTTATCCTAATTGCGTCTGAAACATTATGTATAATGCTAATTTATATGTATAACAGGGAAAAGATTTTTTTATTTTATAACTAATTTTTTATTATTAAAAATTAAATAAGTTCACATACACTTAAGTAAGCCCGTACTTTTCACTGCAGGAGCCCTTTCAGATTAGGATCAAAATACAGTTATTTCATTAATTACAAGGTATTATTAACTAAACAATGACGATTCAGTTGATAATATACATAAAAGAAGATTTTTAACAAAAAATACAACCAACTTCGATTACTTTGAAGAGTTCTCTGGTGTATCTTCGATGTTAAAGGTTCACTGCCAATGAAATTATAATGGGAACACCCTTGAGGTATCCCCTATCCAACGAAAAAGAATCATCCAAATCGGTTCATAAACGATGAAGTCATGAGTGAACATCCTTAAAAAAATACATTCGAATTGAGTAATCTCCGTTTTTTTTTAAGTCAACCGACTTAAAAAACATATTAAATCGCTTATCATTATGCCAGTTATAGAAAACTTATTTCTATTGACTCGTTTAAAAATTTGTTTATACTTTATACATTTAGTATACTGAAAATTCTATTTAGTTCTATTCTAAATGTGATTTAAAATATATACAGTTTATATACATTGATATTTTTCTTTACATATTATAATTTTAAATCATACAATTTTTTTTTGGAATGTATGATGATAGTTTATTGTATGCTTTTAAAAATTCATTGATTATTTATTTCGAAAATATAATTTCATCATATGACATTTATACAAATACCGTTCTCAGTACATAGACGTTGTGAAGTTCGTGCACGACATGGTGACAGTATACTATTCTATTGTAAAGTTATGAAATCCTCCTTTGACTAGTGACGTACCGGACACGCCCAATACCTCCCGAGTCTTCCGAATCAGTACCAAGGGCCGAAAGAGATCCGTGGCGGGGGCGACCGCCTTCCTTGGCTGCGTGACGTCAGCGCCAACCAGAACCTGTTATGCGCACTGGCACTGTACTCCAACGATCAACATAACACAACACAATACATACATAGCGGGACTCTAAAAAATGGATATAGGTTACACATATACATATGAAAAGATAGATTTGGATTTAAAAAAAAAGTAATAAAAACTAAAAACTCTGTTTTTTAACAATCGATATACCTATATTGTTTATATGTTGTTTTAATAAAAAATAATAAACATAAAACAAATATAATATGTTGTGTATATAAATGTAATATATTCAAATTGATTGTATAAATCGGTAATTCATTATTATAAATATCAATCTTGCATACATATACGACCTACAACGGTGTTTTTTTTTCACAATACCGCTGGTTAACTACATTGGGCATTAAGTTCGCCAGTGTATGAACCGAAAAGTGCATTAAAGTATACATTCACGCATTCATTCGTACATTCATTCATACAGATAAAATTTGAAATATTTTTAAAAGTAAATGAATAATATACTGTTTTATAAAATATAATAAAACTGGCCGACCCTTCATGTTAGTTATACAGATTATGAATAGATAGCGCCTTGAATATATTTTATTAGAACCAACAAATTGCATTTCTAATAAAAATATTTTTTATTATTTTTATATTTCGTCATTAGCTGAAACATATGCTTTCAAATCATGTTTGAAGAATTAAGGGAGATATGGCATTTTCAGCAAAAAACCATTAATACATTATATATATGACTATGTATATTCTGTACAACGATTATAAATTATGTGAATGAAAAGCAGAAAAATTGATAATCAAATAAAGCATATAATAAAAATGAGGGATATAGGGATCGGAAGGTAGTGAAGCACGTAAAAGCATTATCGACAGGCATGAACTTCCAATATGTATGTATATATGATAATATAAATTTTCCATGCAACACTGTGCTCCGTGCCTAGTGTAACGATGAAATCCCTCCTATAGCGTGATCTCTTTCGGCCCTGGTCAGCATTTTCCATTAATTTTATACAATAACACACCTAAAAATAGATAAACAATTTTGAATAAAATTATCTACAGCCAAAAATTTCTTATCTTATTTCCATTAATTTTAAATCATGCTTCACTACGACCATATTATAATGTATGAAAAAAAAAAAGAAAAATGTACCAGAACCAAATAAAAGCAATAGATATGTGAAAGTATTAGTTTGAAAATGTTAAGCCCTTAAAAGATATCTTTTTATTTCTATGTAGGAACGGATGAGAGATATTAGAAAAACATCGTGTCCTGTATATATCGAAATAAAACCATCGTTGTTTTGCAAGTGGGTGAATTTATTTTTTGGTGTTACAGTAAAGCATTGACGACCTTTTTTAGGAAAAATTTCCTTTCATTTATATTTTTCTTATGTACGGATCTTTGAACTCCATTCACATCACACAAATGTGGAAACATCGATGTTTTCAGGTTTAACGTTGATGTTTCGATAACGTCGATAAATATCGATTATCTCTATTCCTAGGTTGGTGTAGTTAGTTCTAGCGATGTACCGAATAACGCCGGCGAGATTACTTAAATACTTGTCATTAAAAAAAAAGATCAGAAATTAGAAACAATTATTTTACAAATAAACAAAACAAAAAAAGGTTTTTGACATTTGTTTCTTTTTTTTTATGTTTATTGCCGTTCTTTTTTCTGGTATTGTTACTCCGCCATCAATAATTGTACTTTACTTAGAAAATTGAGCACTAAAATACTTAAGTGACAAAAATAGCCGATTCGGTTATCACTATTTCATTCTTTATCAAGCTCATTATAACCATGCTTGTTTTGTCGTAGATTACTTCACAAGGGAAGCGTTGAAATATAAAAAAACATTTAATCAAATATTTTCTCAATTTATAACTTTTAGATTCCCGTTCAATATAGTAAAGGGTTAATTTATAGGCTGAACTAGATAAATATCCTAAATTTTAAGGTAATATGCAAAAATGTTACAATTTTATTATAATATTTACAGAAAATATTATATAATAGTAAACATATATAAAAACCAAACCTTATTATAAGTTCTACAAGTTCGTGCGCGACCGTCCTATGTGAGTCAGACGTTGGCGGGGACGAGGTAGCACGTTATTACGTCACTACTCTACACAGTATACTAAAGTAAAGAGATTCTCAGCAGAGTTCTTGAAATAATTACCTACAGACGCTCTATAGATAAACACGCACTAGGGCTGCCCTCTGAAGTGTTTCTCGGGTTACCTACTTAAAGTATTTGATAATGCTATGAATAATACATAATATGTATACATGAGACCTAATGGGTATTTAGGATCTCAGAATGATTTTTTTTATTAATGTGGTTAAGTTATAAATGATTATGCGATTTCATGATTTAATTAATTTTCAAATAAAATCGCTAAAATCGTATAACATGAAACACAAAATTATAAAATATTTATGTATTGAATATATGTATATTATGAGTCATACATTTCTATTTTTGAAGTGCGATAAAAAGAAAGGCCATGCAAACCTCTTGATTTGTAATTGCAACCCACAAGCGTCTATAATCAACCTCTAACTAGAGAGAGAGAACTAAGGTTTGTTTCTAAGGCAAGCGGAAAAACGGACAATGACCTTTGCTTCAGCCACAGGGGTCCTTTTCTGTGTGGTACAATTTATATGGAAAGTCCAAAGTTCGTATGAATGTCGAAATAAAATAAAATAATTTAACATTATAATTGCATACATACATTTAAATGATGTTATGATTATTTATTTACTGTGTCCTGATTTCAAAATTAAAAAAAGAAGTAAGAAAACTTGTTTAGTGCATCCCTAAAATCAAATTTAGGTTTAATTAAATTCAATCAATCAGTTTCACTGTCATTTTCTGATGACAAGCACGTAGAAGAGTCATTTACATAATACAAAATTAAAACAACAACAAATAAACAAAATCACAACTGAAAACGGGTTTGATATCCTCTCTAAATAACCACGTCGCTCACCCACCCCGTACCACTAACGCGTTACTAAATGTTATTTTAAAAGAAATGTATGGAAGCGAATGTCGTTTTCTATCGATGCAAACATAATACCATGTGACATTGTCCGTTTTTCCGCCTGCCTTAGAAATTAACTTTACAGTCATATCCATTAGTCATAGATTGCTACCTCTGAGGATTATGCGGTTAGAACATCTTGTGTACCAATGCGTTTCGGCAACCACACACTGTTGTTTTACAGCAGAAATTGAGGTATATAAAAACAAAAACCGCAATGTCCACTTTCACTAAAAATTATGTTAACGTTATTTTTATTCACAATACACACAATAATCGTAATACGTAACGTAACGTAACACAATAATAATAGATGACTTTTGAACAGTTGTTTTAATAACCGTGAATTAATATTTATTCATTATTACACCATTATTACAAATTTTTAACAGAAATAAAAAATATGCCAACAGATACTATTATAATCATAGGAACGCTCGTGACGTCATCCTTCAATAAATAAAACTAAGGTTAAATGTATTATGTGCAATGTTGACTTTATTAGGATTTCAGTTGAAACTTATGAGATTTCTTCACCACCTATAAATTTTTAAAGTCATTATTTCTATCTTTAGTAACAATTTTAGAGTTACTTATCACAAGATAACCTAAAAAGAACAACACTTTTAAGTGTACATAAATATTGAACTATAACGTCATAATTTCTTATTGACGTTTCCAAACACGTGACTCCCAGACAAAAAATCATTATTTTTCAAAGGAATATTAAGTCGAATTCCAGGTCGAGCAAAGTGTTATTGGGTTTTTCCTATGAAATTCTTAGTAGCAGCTCGGAGTTTGGTTCGTGCCCGATTAATGGCAATAGGCTCGTCCCTATTATATGGGACCTAAAAACATACTCGGCAAACTGTGGGTCTACATTAATTAGTACACCTCCTCCTAACCCTTCGGGGAATACAGGCGTGATGATATGTAATGTAAATATTAAATAAATTAACAATTAATTTTCCAGATTTGGTTTTTTGGCATTTTATCAGTAAACCAATATGATTTAATAATCAAGTTAAATTTTGTAACATATTGTCAACTCGCGAATTACTAGGTATAAGTTTAGAAATTTAGATAAACAATAACTTTATTACCACATGCTATACAACTGAAGTCCTGAATAAATCCCTGACACTCATAAAAGTAAAAGTGAAATAATGAAATTCCATAATAAAACAAGTGGTTATTGCTGTTTTTGTTTCTTTGTAACTCATGTGTGCTGCGGTGGTGCTACGGAAGCAAGAAACAACATTAGAATTGATCGCTAGTTTGAACATAGTTATAACGTAACCTGTCGCTGTAAAACCTTTTTTTACAACAACAGTATTTTTATGTTAATGCGTAATAGAGAACAAGCATATTAAAGCAGCAAAACATGATCAATCTGTTATAGCAAGTGCACTTACAACTTCCTGATTCCGCCCTGTCGCTTCCAAGGAGCGTCGTCAGGCTCGGCCGGTAGTGGACCCTGTACTGGCGGTTCCTCTTCCTCCACCGCTGTTGTGCTCACCGATGGTGAAGTGTCTGAACTACTGTAAATGCGACATATATAAATAAATATATAAACAAATGTTAGTGGTAAACGTTATAAAATCTAAGCTTTAAAAAACATATGGCAAATAATAAAATTTATGTTTTGATACGGACGTATAAAAAAGCGGACGTAATTTCGCTAAGACAAAAATGATGCACAGCAATAGCGGACACGTGTGTGACAATTTTTAGAGTATTGCCATGAGAAGAAAATTTCCTCATTTTTTAATATAATATTACACAAAAGTTTTTGAACTCTTGGAGACTTAAAGAAATATAACATTACTTCGCTGTCGGTAAACTTTCGTACATCTAAGAATTATAATAAACTTCGCCTGCACGGCCATATTTATCGGCGCACAGAGGGATGTATAAAAGAAAGATCTCTTTGTCCAAAGGTAAAAATAAAAATATAATGATAATTTTATTTGCCAACAAGCTGAGCCTGTGGCTCCGCTCGCATGGACTACAGAATTATTGTTTATGAACGTATCATGATAATTAATTTTTAAAATAAGGACCAAAGTATCTAAGGACTATAAAAAAATTCTCAAAATCTATCCACTAGTTTTTGCGTGTGCACGCGTAACGTGAAACCTCTATCATTTTATTTATATAGATTATGATTTGTAGAATTCCTTATCTTATGCCAACGTAAGAAAATAACTTTTAAGGATAATAACTTTTATATACTTGTCTTTTACTTTCAAAGGATAAGTCTTTTTCTAGAGAAAATACTCCAATTATATGTGGTAAAAACGAATACTATAACGCGCGGTGCAGTGCATCGACTCTGGGGTAAGCATATCTGCATCCCTTTCCCCGCTTCCTTGACCGAGTGACCGCGCATCGCGACGTTCAAACCACCCGCCGCCTGCCACCGCCCTTGCGTGCGCTCACTTAAATTGTATCATTAGAATATTGAAATATTTTTCGGCTATATATGTAGGTATTTAATAAAGAGTAATTTTGTGTACTGTTCCAGTAAATGATCAGTAGTCCTCAAATAATATAATTAAATATAAAAAACTTTCATCTCCTATATTTTTTTGTAGAATTTTAATTACTTTAATTATACTTGTATTATCTTTCATTTCATTACACATATTGTTATATTATATTTTTTTAAACTTTTTAAATACCATCTCACAAATACAGCATACTATTATGTCTAACATATTAAAAAAAATTTGGAGGAAATATGTTATCAATTGTGTGATTATGTAATAAAACAATTTACTATCAATCTACAACAGTTCCGAGGTAATTTGTATGTTTAATTTTTGGCAACACTGACCGGTACTGTGTTATAATTACATCGCAATAATTGTACGTAAAAATAAAGAAATCAATTTAATATATTACAAGTTTACTTGTGAAATGTAACCCCCTGATTTTTTTTTTTAAATTGAAACTATTTTGTTTCCTACATCTGTTTAGTACACATGACGGACTTTTTAATATTTTACTAAACACGTCACAACCGTCACTCGAGCGAAGTCTGGGACAATAATGGCTGACTTATTATTGTGTGAATAGTCAATGCGGAATGGTGCGTATTCGTGGGTATAAACGAACTGACTTACTATGAGTGATTCACTGCTATCTTACTTACCATTACGTCCGCCTTATTTATACGTCCATTGTTTTAAAATAAACATCCCTTTGGTGCGATACAGCAAATTAGCTTGGATCAGATAAAACGTCAAACGTTTCTCTTTAGGCGCAGTAAGGTCAATTGGCTTAGATCAGATGAAAAGTAAAACGCTGGGCCCTAAAGTGAAACTTCTTTAGATCCGGTAGTACAAATTGGTCTAAATCAGCGAAAAGTGAAGCGCTTCCCTGTTTCTGATTTTAACCAGCAGTTGAAAGAAAGGGTTGAGATAATCGTTTCTGCTCTCTGCTCATGCGCAGTGCATACTGTGTGTATACATATTATTGTTTCTAACCACGGTAATATGAATTGACCTACAAAGTTTCACCTCTAACGCGCAACTCTCACTTTTTTCCCCTTGATAGTCAAAAACTCAGGTTTACACTGATTTCCCCAAACCAAAATATTCCTTATATTAGCGATGCCAGAGACACTGTCTGTGTCACTCCAAAAACAATATTTAACCGTTGTGAAATTTCGCCTCTCGACGAACATTGATTCAGACCAGGTTGAAGTATTAAAAATGTAATAATAAAAAGTATGATAGATAACCTATCAGGTAGCGGCTCGGTTTGCAACGCTTGCAATTGTTCTTCAGCACGGTTCAACTTGAGCTTTAGTTCGTTCCGCTCGTGTAAGATAGCGCGCAACTCGCTTTCACTGAATGTCGGCTTGGAAAATTGCCCCTCGTCGTCCAACGCGCCCGGAGTCGCCGCACCGCATGATGCGCATTTCTGCGACCAAACAGATATACCACATAAGAAAATAAAATTAGTTCATAATGTCAATGCTTTTTGTAGTCCATTTTGTAGATCGAAACCTTGTTTTGTGCGTCTGCTTGCTGTAATGTGGCGATGTCCTTCTGCTGCGACTGTACTATTGCAGTCAGTTCAGTTCGCTCCTCGCATACCAGCCGCACCTGAAAGATTAAATCTAAATATAAAACAATATCTGCAGATGTAAACAAGAAATTGCAGTATTTTTTATGGAAAAAATATCATGGAAATAATTAGATTTACTCCCGAACGAGTTTCTTACCGGTTCTTTTCGATGTCTGAGATATTTTCCGAACCGGCAGTAATGTTCTGACGTTCATAAGTGCCTTCTTAGGGCCCAAATTGCATAGAGAATACTTTGATTTGAGTTTTTCATATTGAAGGTTATAAGGTACTATCTTTGAACGCGATAAGTAGCGCTGTTATCCAGTTATTGAGTTTTAGAAAATTAGACAATACTTTCAGTCCGTCTTATAATTGTCTTTTTGTTTTCCATCATATATTATAGTTTTATTTTGACCTTTGATGGCGACGACCAGTGATACATTGCGGATCTATTGATGGTCGCAACTGTTTTTGAATTGAACTGTACCTACTCATGATATGAAAGGTCACATAACATAAAATTATATGTCAAATGTTAGATCGAAAGTTATTTTTACGATTATCAATTCTTTTTTAGGGGTAAATATAAATAATAAATAGTACGATAATTTCAAAGCAATTGAGAGATGTGTAAAATGTGTAGGTATAAGAATTTTTTTTTATCAAAAAATTAAACCGACTTCAATGATTCTGAAGAGTTTTTTGATGTATCTTCGAAGTTCAAGGTTCATGAATGAAATGGAATGTAAATGAAAATAAAATGGGACAACTCTTAACCCTATCTAACAAAAAAGGAATCATCCGAAATGGTTCATAAAAAATGAAGTTATAGCTGAACATCCATAGATATAAATAGTAATATAAAAATATTAAACTAAGTCGGTAAAAAATTACAAAAACAAATTAGCATCCATTGAGAGCTCTTGACATACACGGCTTTCTCACACGTACCGAGTGCCTGACACTACGCAACAAGACTGTCGGTATGTTCATTGGACCAGTCAATAATAAGTACTTTGTTTTGTGTTACTGCAGTAATGTCACGGTGAAGCTTTAAAAGCCTTCCTCTAGAGCAACTACGGCTAATAGTAGTCAATCAGAAAAAAAAAATTGTGCAGTAATTACGAAACTAGATATCTTTATTCGCAATTTTAAAAATCTTCTAATATATAAAATGCACAACGGTGTTAGATTAATTTGGGTTACAGATTTTTTAATTGGGTCTAGTTTTAAGGACTATAAGATACACTGCTACACGAAGTAAAAAAATATATAGAAATTCTCGAATATCATTGTAATGAGGAAATTATTTTACATTTTATCGTTTTTCAGTATAATTTTTTTATTAAATAATGATAATTGATAACACATCGTGTGCAAATATTTAGGTTATGTCGAAATTTGCACGACGAAACAATTTACGTTCTACGGATACGGATACTTTCTTACGATGAACATAATAATGGTGGAAACTAATCTAAATCTTTACACAAAGTTACCTACCAATTTAACACCATATTTAGCATATTGATCTATAAATTGCTTAAATACTTTGATATCGTTTCGGATATCAATTATAATGTCACTAGTCCTTAATATTGTATTGTTAGAAAATGGATATCCTAGATATTTGATTAATATTAAGATAATTACGGGTAATAGAAAAAGAGTCAGTCCATTCATGCTGTTTAATTCTGGGTAATTATTAAAAAAGAAAATAAAAACAGTAAGAGAAAGCAAAGAGATATTACAATTAATTACTTGATTTTGTAGCTGCTTATGCTTCCGCCTGAGGTCGCGACTGACTTGAGCCAACTTCTCAACTTGATTCGTCAACTGCAACGTATCCAGTATAGCCATGTTTAATAACAAAAACCAAAACACAATTACTATACTATTATAATATATGTGTATAATATTATGTATTATTATATTATACTTTCCAATTTTAATATATAATATAAAAATATTTAAAGACCACAACTCGATATATTGTTATCACATAAACCAGATAGAAGGCATCAATTTGAATGTTTGATAAATCGGTAAAAATGATTATTCTTTATAAATCTATGATAAGGTACTGTCGTTACGAGGATTGATATACTTTGGGCTATTGGTTTAGTATTATCATCATGACAAAAGTTATATCATTTGATATCAAAGGGGGTCCAATTAATTAATCTTTAATGAGTCATAGTAAATAAATTTAATAAAGGGCATATTACGCCTGACAAGTAAGCCGAATCTGCCCCCACGAACTACTCTATCAGCACTTAAAGGATCATTTTTGTTTGTAGTTTTCGATACATTAAAAAAATACTTTTGGTTTTAAGTTGTTTTTATAGTAAAATTCATTATTAACAAATGTCGGTTTTTTTTCTCAAATATTTACGAGTAAAAGGCAGGAAAAATACTCGTGATAATCTGATTGGAAGCCGGACAAAAAAATCAGTTAAAATAATTATTTTACCGCACTTTGAAAAAAAATTAACAGGAATTTTCTCTTATACTCTTTATACTCAAGGACTTCATCAATTTTATCGATTTGGTAGAACATTATGAAAAAAGTAAATAATTTTTCTTTTTATGATTGTTTTTAACCGAACTAAATAAGTACCAGTTTATTAATAGAAAATCATTTTAAAATTTATTTTTACAGATAACGCATATCAAACTATGGAATACAAAAAATAAATAAAAAGTACGCTAAACGAATGAAATCAAATTAATCTACGTTGCTATGCTAATTAATAACTACACAATATCTTTTACACAACATAAAATATCTGCTGGCTTTACACATTTGGATAAATATCTAACATGTGATAGATAATACATTATCGCTGCTACGTGAGAACAATAACCAACTGTCATTTACACAATTTCAAGTCGTATTTTTTATACCAATAGCTCTCACTATGAAATTTGGCAATAGATAGTCTATGACCTGGAATAACGTAGTGGATACTTTTTATCCCGGTAAAAGTCATACTTTAACTAGTGTTATCCTACAAATATAATAAATCGAAAGTTTCTATGTTTGTTACTCAATCACGCAAAAACAGCTGAACGTATTTAGATGAAATTTGGCACACAGATAGTGATATCCAATAATACGCAGACGAAGTCACGGGTATCAGCTAGTCAATAATAATAATATAAGTAATATTAATAATAGAATTAAGAAAATACAAATATAATTTGAAATAGGAAATACTAACATTTTAAAATGGAGTGTTCCAGTAATAATAATAATAAACAATAAATATATAAGTAATATATGTGATGTGGGTGCATGTCACAGTATTCTGGCAGAACCGACAACAAATTCTCTTGTTAATGAAGTATGTCTTCTTCCTGAGAAATTTGTATAGTCCTATTGATATGTTTTTTTTTAGTTTATAGTTCTTGTTTGTATAAGCAGTAGGTATAAGTTATGATGGGACTGGCAGATATCCTTAGTGGCAAAAGTCCCTAAATAAAATTAAGATTATAAAAGAAAACTTTGTTAAATATAATTGTGTAACATAAGAATATTTTTTTGATAATCGTAAACACGTCACGTGACCACGTCGATGACGACTTACATGAATTTACTCCCTATCCAAACCTTCCTATAGAATTTTTCACTTATGATCCCCTAATACTCAACTATAATAGTTTAAAACTTCACAAAAATAAAATATAGCCATCAGTCTGAACTTAGCTTTCTATCAGCGAAATATTTTTTGTAATCAAATCAGCAATTCCTCTATTTTCTATAAACATACATCCAAACTTGCAAACTTCACCTCTATAGACAGTAGTGTGAATAGTAATTTCTTTTACAAAGCAATTCAAAGATTAAAAATAGTGGCAAACTGGAAACTATCTGTAATATAATTATTGTATTTGCCTAAATTACTTAAACAATATGTAAGTATACATAATTAAAGTATGATTTCGTATATGTTTACTTTCAATTTTGCTACACTGAATGTTCACAATTATTTCTTCGGTAGTCATTCATGGTAATAATGTAGACTCCAGTACTATCGCACAATTGTTAATGTTCTAAGTTCAAATGTTTTTAAAAGTGAAGCCGAAGTCCGATTTTTTATAGTACGTAACTCTGCTGTCAACAATACCTACAGCACCTGATGGTCCACGAACAACAGCAACCGTCGCTTGATGAAATGTTCCTTCGCGCCTCGTTTGAAGGACCCAATAACATAAGAAGGAGGGAACACGTTGGCTAGGAGACCAATCCCTATCTGCACGATACAGAGGTAAGAATTTGCATACTTCTTTGTTTTTGTCATGGTGTGCAGTGCAGTGCAGTGGCTCCGTAGACCATCACTCCGCGAGGTTTTGTAGTGGAAGGGAGATATTGAGATAAAGTCAAACAACTCATAAGAAAATTCACCATGATACAGACGATAAAAACACGCTTAGAGAGGCAATAACTCGTCACGGATGAAGCGGTTCTAAATTCTTAGTGACGTCTAATCATTCACAATGCAGACGCTCCTCGCTGTAGCTTGACCAGGATATCAAGGCGTTGAATAGAACCATCCCAGAGGTGCGAACAATATTCCATTCATGGCTGAATTTGCGCCTTATAAAGAAAGGTAGGTACAGTTGCCCGGGAGTGAACAAGCGTATTTCATTTAACATTTATATCAATCAAGAGGTAGGGCGCAGAGAAATGTATTTGGAGATTTCTCTCTACATGAGACAGCCCGACAGGGTTTCACCATACAGAAGATCGCAGACAAATAACCTAGTGTTGTGTTCCTGCGATGAGTAGGGTTTCCAGAGCTCCTTGAGAAAAGAGGTTCTAAATCGGAAACACGCCAGTGATACCTTGATGTTACAAGCGTCCATAGGCTACGGTAACCGCTTACAATCAGGCGGACCGTACGCATGTTTGCCACGTTTATTGTACAAAAAAATGTCGAAGTATGAACATTCATTCAAGTTAAATAGAAAATGTAAGAAAGTATTTTTTATATAAGTACCAGAAAAACAAAACGTGATCGATATTATTACTGAATCAATGTCATGCATTTAGAGAAGTTTTGAAAAAAAATTATAGTACCCGTGGTGGCTATACCACGCTCTACGGTTTGTACAATATATAAGCTCAGGCTCAAACACACAATTTGAGTTAAGGTAATAAAACGACTTTAACGGTCCATCTAAATGAGACCGATTTAGTAGACGGCTGCAAGAGTAATTGAATTAAACCCTCTCGCCGCATCCATGGAACTGGGTCAGAGCAAAGATAAAACGCTATTATTAAATTATAACAACTTTTTCACTGAAAACTACAAAACAGTTCGCTCTGCGACAATCCCGGACTATTTATATTTAATCCATCCATGATTTTTTAGTTGAGTTTTAAAATTATAATAAATGATACTTGTGTGGTAAGATAAATATTCGTAATATCGATATCATTATATCTGATAAGTTAATCTCCGTTTTCCTATCGATTTCTAGGACATTTGGAAAAATGAAAATAAAGCACATTTATTTTAAAGAATAGTGATATAGACCAGTGGAGTGTAATTCTGTTGAATCTTATTATTTATGTATTTACAATTTTATAGTAAAAAAATCAAGGCGGTCAAAACGTTATCAGTGGAATGTCGAACTAAGGACACATTCACACATCGACGAACCGTTATTTTTTCCGGATCGTGATTTCATATAATTCGTTCATATTTTTTCAGTGGCACATAACCTCCTTTGGCTGTATTCGTCCAATCGTATCGTAAGTCCATCGCGATTAATAACGCATCGTCAATTACTGATATATGAGTGAACGGGCCGTAACATCCCTTGATTTGAAGTAACCAATATTTATCCACAATTGTAATTAAAATAGTAGCACACGGTGATATAATATCATCAGCTGACAGCGAAGTAAAAATGAATGAGGCATCCTAGACTCTAGAAATAAATTTTTGTCATGATAATTGGCACTCAATTTTAGAAAAAAAAAACTAACTATACACTTTTCTTCGTTTCGAATAGCCAATATGTTTTCTATGTGCAATTTTAAAAAAGGTTATAAAAAAGCGCTCAACTATGAACCGAACTAAAGAGTATATCTATAAATAAATATAAACTATATTTTTCTAAATACATATACAATCTCAGCAAAATTACTCTACTTCGCCTAACGGTAAAAGCAAACGCAGTCCTAGAAAAACTACGACCATCGAGAAATGTGGATACATCGACAACCGCCGCCGTTCAGATACCTAGTTTTAGTGGAAGTTTAAGAATTATAACAACAGATATTATTCTTATTTATCGGTGGTTTGGACATTAAAAGACGCTTATTACTTTTGAAGGGATATATTAAAGGGGATGATAATTACACATTTACCCAAAATAAATTGTTGATAAAAACCTCGCCCAAATAAAACATAAAATGTTCACCATTTGAAAAAAAAGACACGAGTAAAAAGATTTTAACAACTATTACAACAAACAATTAACATTTGTCTTAAGCACAATTATTTCTTATATTAGGAAGTATAATTCTTATTTCAGAAGTCGACCATTGTCACAAACATAATCCGATCCAGTTATGCTTCGTGCTTTATCACTAGATAAGAATAATATAATATCTGCAATTTCTTCAGTTTCACCAAGTTTTCCGAGAGCTGTAGCTTTCTTCAATTCTTCTTTAAGATCTAGTACGTTGCCTGCATTAAAAATGTCGGTAGCCACCGGTCCAGGGCTCACGATATTCACCCTGACCCCATAAGAAGCAAGTTCTAGAGCTATACACCTCGAGAAATGATTAAGAGCAGCTTTCGATGTCTTATACGAACAAATATTAGTAGGATCAGCACAGTTAGCAGAGACGCTCGACACGTTAACAATGTTTCCTTTGGTTTCTACAAGATACGGAACAGCAAGATTTGTTAATAGAGCTACTGCTCTCAAATTTGTGTTCATCACTTCGTCAAATATTTGTAAAAATTTATTATCAAAAATGTTATCTTGTCTTACTATACCAGCGTTATTAACAAGCACGTCGAGTTTACCAAACGTATCAATAGTTTGTTTGATAACATATTTAGATTCATTATCTTTTGATACATCAGCTTTGATGACTAGACATTTGTTACCGAATTTCAAGCATTCCATATTAACGTTATTTAGTTTTTCTTGGTTCCTACCGACAATAGCTACATCGGCACCTTCTTTAGCAAATAAAATAGCTGTAGTCGCTCCTATACCACTACTAGCACCAGTTATAAGCACAACTTTGTTAGAAAAATTCATTTTGTTTTTTGTTGATCGTACAGACAAACTTCGGAATCGCAATTGAATTTTATTCTGTGTTAGCTTATTTAAATAGCCTTCGTTATGATAGAGTATCTACATCACTCTGTAACTGATAAAAAAATGATATAGGCACCATATGCCATATTAGATCAATATACAGGATGTTTGTATATGTCGGGCATTTATTTAACACTAAACTCACCAAAGCGCTCAAATGACCGTTTTTTAGACTTTAATTAAATTTTTAACCATTTCGGTTTCGTTTTTTCTTAATTTACTATGAGGTTTTTTCTGTAATTTATAGTTATTTCATTTTTCAACGTTTATGTTTTTTTTTTTGCCGTATTTATACCATGAGCTGTCATTTGACCGTTGGAGAAATGGATAACTTTTATAACACTATCTACCGAAAAATCTCAGAACTATTGACAATTTTTCTACTCTAAGAATATATCAACCGATTTCATTACAGAAACACGCCACAGTGCTTATTTCACGATTGGTTTCATACCAAGTACAGACCGTTAGCTATGGTTGTGAAGCAAAAACAAAAACTAATTCTATCATATCCATTGGTTCTAAATATAGCATCGTAAATATTTGGTGCTTGCTATAGATAATTTAGAACATATATGGGCAACAACCGGCCCGCTGTAAGATATGATCCGGCCCGCGAGAAATTTTGAAAAAACCCTTTTTTATTTTACATTCCTTTGATGTTTGCCGCCTCCCTTTTTAATAATCGCCACTACACGGCTTGTTCGATCAAATTATTTGAGGTTTACCGCGTCACGGGCGACACATCAAAAGATTTATTGCTTCTCAATTATTCTAAACTAGTTTATTCCAGATTATTCCTTCTTTTTGCCTATATAAGCGGGTGGATGGCCCGAACGTTAGTTCATGTCCGGTGAAGCTGTAAAAGCCGTCAAAGGCTCCAGGGCCCCTAAGGCTAACAGTATTAATAAATATTAAAAAAAAAACGAACGTTAGTTCAGTTCTATATGAGCTACCGAGGTGATAACTTGGACAAGCGATATCCTAGCGAACTGCTCGAGCCGTCAACTTGCTTTGTGACTTTGTGTGCATCTTGAGTGGTTACTAACTATAGTTTGTTGTTCAGTTTATTGAACGAAAAGTAAACAAAAATGATATCTGGTGGAAAGAAACGAAAAGTAGGTACAGAGGGTCGCCAGTTTCAAGAAAAATGGACTGAAGGATTCTTTTTTATCTTGCACAAAGGTTAGCCTATTTGTTTGTTGTGTAATCAATCCATTTCAGAAATGAAAGAATTCAATATAAAGAGGCGTTACTCTACTAAGCATGCTACGTTGTACTCACTGACAGGACAATTAAGAACAGACAAAATCCAGAAGCTTACCGTAAATGTGGAACAACAGCAACAAATGTTTCATCAACAAAGAACACAATTTGATAATGTTGTGAAAGCTATTTTTATAATTAGCTCAAAAATGGCTAAGGCATTAAAACCATTTGCCTAAGAAGAATTTATCAAGGAGTGTATGTTAGAAGTTTGCAGTATTTTGTGTCCTGAAAAGAAAAATGAATTTGAAACAATGAGTTTGTCAAGACGAACTGTTGTTCGACGTATACAAATGATGGCTAATGATATAAAAACAACATTGGCTGACCGTATGGCTGGTTTTGAATCATTTTTCATAGCATTAGACGAGAGCACCGATTTGTCTGACACAGCCCAACTGGCTATATTTATTCGAGGTGTTGATAAGGAGTTCACTGTTACTGAGGAATTGCTTGCTTTAAAGCCGCTAAAAGGAACCACTACAGGAGAGGATATTTTTATTGAAGTTCAAAAGGTATTCACAAGTTTTGGCTTGCCATGGTCAAAATTAATTGGAGTATGTACTGATGGTGCACCTTCTATGGTCAGCTTACGTAAAGGTTTCATCGGAATTTTGAATGAAAAAGCAACAGAATTAAATGTTCAAAAAGATGATTTGATTGTCCTTCATTGCATTATCCACCAACAGAACTTGTGTTCTAAGTCCATTCGACTCCAGAATATTATAAAAGTGGTAGTAAAAACCATTAACTTTATTCGATCCCGAGGGCTTAACCATCGTCAGTTCAAGGCGTTTTTGGATGAAATATCAGCTAAATATAACGACGTAACATATTATTGTGAAGTCAGATGGCTGAGCAAAGGAAAAATGTTGATACGGTTTTACGAGCTTAGAAATGAAATAGCAGACTTTATGAAAATAAAAGATAAACCGCTATCTGAATTAAGTGACCTAAAATGGATATGTGACTTAGCATTTCTGGTCGATCTTACAGGCTATTTGAATGATTTAAATTTGAAACTTCATAAACAAGGACAGTTAGTAAATGATTTATACAGCCATTTGAAAGCGCTTCAGATCAAACTACGCTTGTGGGAATCACAGATGCTGTCTAGTAACAATTTCCAACACGCTCTTTGCGTTTGAAAATACTGCTTATGCTCAATATGCTGAAGAACTCAAGTTACTGTCGGAACAATTTTCGAACAGATTTTGCGACTTCAAAAACATGGAAGACTGTTTCAGTTTATTTGCTTCTCCTACAAAACGTAATGTACAAAATGCTCCAATACACTTACAAATGGAGTTGATGGAGATTCAAGAAAACTCACTCCTAAAATCCAAATTTGAAGACGTAGAGTTGTGTGATTTCTACAAAAAATACCTAGAAGAAGACAATTTTCCTCAGCTTAAAAAATTCGCAAGAAGATTGATTTTTGGGTTTGGCAGTACTTATAAATGCGAACAGTTCTTTTCATTGATGAAAGTTAATAAATCAACACATCGTACAAGACTTACTGACGATAATTTGGAAAATTCTTTACGTCTTTATATCAGTGGAATTAATCCAAATATCGACGGATTAGTTTCCCAAATTCAAGCTTAAGTGTCTCATTGATTTCGGTGTATTTAACTTTCGTAGTTTGTAACAATTGCAAATTTAACGATTTAATTATAATGTACCATTTAAAAAAAAAACATTTTGTTATTTTAATAAATTGTACTATAATAACATTTTCGTATTATTTCATGTCTAATAACTATCGCAAAAAATATTATCACTACTTTAAAATGCACTAGGTACTTTTAAACGCGGCTGCGAACGTATTTGCACGCTAAATTTTGGCCCTCAACATGTCAAAGGTTGCCCATACCTGATTTAGAAGAATAATGTGTTTATAAAATTTTTGGATAAGAATATAATTAACGATAGCTAATAGCTAATCACCTTACGTTTTTTGTGAGTGTGAAGATAGTTTATTTGAAAATGACACTGACTCTGAATCATTAGACACGGGCAAGGAAGTAAAAAAAAAATTATACATATTACTATTCTATGAAAAATATTTAGTTTCCTATTGTCCTAGTTAAATTTTGTATTAATATTTATAACAAATTGTAAAAGTACATAACATTTATTTGTAAAGAGATCAGTTGTCCGCCACCGATAAATAAAAGCACATTATAGAAAATGCTGATACGTTTAGTGTTGAAATGTAAGTTTGGCTATCATATTATTTACAAGTAAAATATGCGACTAGCGGGAATAATATTGAGGTGTCAATGTTTTTCATCAAAATAGTTTTAGAACAACATGTACATAAACACAGCAACAAGAGTTCAACGAGGTCACTAATGATAAAATGTAACAATAAAGTTGAAATTATAAAAACACCGAATGACGCGCAATAAAACATACAAATTATGCAATAATTTATGAAATAGGTAACTATTTACAATTCTATAGGGTCCGCCATCTAACGTTTTTTTTTTCAACTAGTGCTTATTTCGTGAATGGTAACACTTACCTCATGTCTGATTTGACAGATAATTAGTTTTATCCTTCCGCTGAACGAATATGGTTGTGTATACGCTTGAACAACGCTGGGAAATATTGCGACATTACTTTGAAAATCATGGTAATGTTGCAGAATGTGTGCGAAAATTGCGTACGGATTTTGGAAGAAGAGAAGCACCGTCAGCTCCGTATGTTCGTTATCTCGTGAAAAAAGTGAAAGAAACTGGCATCCTCATCGATAAACCAAAGCGTGAAAAACCAAAAACAGTGAGTACACTCGAGAATATTGCTGCTGTGGCAGAAAGTGTGCCTGAAGCGCCATCAACATCAATTCAACGTCGTTCTCAACAATTGAACATTTCGGAGACATCATTGAGACGAATTTTGCATAAAGACCTTGGTATGACGCCGTACAAAGTCCAATTAGTTCAAGAGTTGAAGCCAACTGACCATCCAATGCGTTTTCGCTTCGCTAAGTGGGCCTGTGATCGACTTACAGAAGATGCCGATTTTGCCAAAAAAATCATCTTTTCAGATGAAGCTCATTTTGATCTTGGCGGATATGTAAACAAGCAAAATTGTCGCATTTGGGGCACAGAAAACCCGCACGCATACATAGAAAAGCCGACGCACCCAAAACAAGTCACTCTTTGGTGCGGATTTTGGTCCAGAGGCATAATTGGGCCATTTTTTTTCGAAAATGAGCAAGGAGTGGCCGTTACAGTCAATGGCGATCGTTATCGGGCCATGTTGAACGATTTTTTGTTCACAAAAATTAAAGAGGAGGATATTGGCAACATTTGGTTTCAACAGGACGGCGCTACGTGCCACACAGCCGAAGCTACACTCGATGTTTTGCGTCCTGTTTTTGAAAATCGCATTATCAGCCGCAGAGCTGATGTCGTTTGGCCACCTCGGAGCTGCGATTTGACACCGTTGGACTATTATTTGTGGGGTGCCGTCAAAGATAAGTGTTACGCCGACAAGCCAGAGACAATTGACGCTTTAAAGGACAATATTCGTGAAGCCATTGGTGAAATACAGCTGCACACAATCGATAATGTGCTTAAAAATTGGACCGATCGTGTAGGCTACTGCATGGCTAGCCGAGGCAGCCATTTGAATGAAATTATTTTTCATTGTTAACCGGAAGGATTGTACTTTCAAATAAAAAAGAAATTTGAGAAAATATTCAGTAGTTTTTTTTTAATAGCATTTCAAAAAAAACTTATCTGGCGGACCCGTTATATAGGTATATTTTACAAGAAGCTACAAGTGTGATAGTGAAGCTTATTCCGCATGCCCTCTTTAACATGATGTTGTACTGTAATTATAGCGAAATAATGACAAAAATAACTGTAAATTTAATATTATATTAATAATTTCAGATTTAATAAAAAAATATAATTTTATAAATAGGTATCAAAATGGAAGGTTCCTGTTTAAGCGGTGATTAATAGTTATCTTTAAGAAAATTTTCAAGTTTATTCTACTATTATGCAAAATAATTGACCAAAAGTAACTTGTCGGTAAACACTGCGAATAAAGGATAAAAAGTGTCTTCTATAGAGACAAAAAAAATCTTATACATCATCTTCCAACTTATATGAATATATAAGTGGAGTATTCTGATGTGTAGTGGTATTATTTTTGAATTTCATTATTTTTCGAAGACGAATCTAATTTAACAAAAAAATTATATACCACCATATTAGAATCAAGTATGCCAATATCGTTAACGGGTTTCAATGCTAAAGGTCCCCATTTTATGAGTTGCCATAAACGGGTCCAATGAAATTAACCCTATAAGACGGCAACATTATGTGAAATCAATGTTTTGTCTACGTGACGCCAGCAGGTAGGACACAAAATAAGCAGAGTCGAACCGCTGCCGCGCTGGCGAGAATATGGAGTGAAATTTCAGATGCAAATAAAATCTTTCACGTAAAACTCATTACTATTACACATTAAACGAAATGTGTATCATTTTTTTTGTGAAATTAAATCAACTTATATACTTAAAATTGTGTAAATAGCAAACGTACAGTTGGTTGTCGTTCTCACGTAACAGCGATAATTTATTATCTATGTCATGGTAGATTTTTATCGAAAATGTAAAACCGTCATAAATTTTAAGGCGTATTCTTAATATAACGACGAAAAATTAAGGATAGTGAAGAAGATTAATTTTGATTACATTCGTTTTTCATTTTCCATTTTATTAGTATCGCTATAGTTTAATATGTAAGTATTCGCCTTAAAATATTTTTTATTTATATAGTATATGGGTTTATATTAATAAAACAGTATTTAGTTCTGTAGCGACATCTGTCGCCACAACTGACGCATCTACATAGCGATATCTATCGAGCCACATACGACGCATCCTACATCGCGCTATAGAAATTAACTCTTTAATTGAGTCTATATACAAGAACCCGACTACAACCGTTGGGCAGCTGCCCGCCAGACATAACACCCGTCTGGTCGGAGAATCCTCCCTTTGCAATAGTTCTTCTACACTGGTGACTCTGAGCAATGAACGTCAGCGAACCTTCTTCGCACAGCTACATCGTGACGTCATCATCACTTCCTCAAGCATTCAAGCGGCGAGTCATACAGCCAGCCAGCATCCACGGCTACTTCGCGTATCCTGACCACCAGCATGCAGCGGACGCGCATTCCTGGTCATCACCCACAGCCTTCTCAGCGACCCCTTGGCACAGCACACTGCACTTCGGCCGGTCAGCAAGCAGAGACGCACTTCTCTCCTGGTCGATGCAGCAGCCAGTCACTTCGCAAGCACTGCAACACTCCGACTCACTGGAGCACTCTTGCAGCATCACCCAGACTCACTGGGGCAATCACCGTAGACAGTTCCGACTCACCGTGAACTATGCGGCATCTGGTTCGGACTCACTGGAACATTCCACTGGCCCGGCAAGCATCACAACATGTATGGATGACTCAACCTGCTATCGACCTCCGGTCTCGGAGAGAAGTGATGTAGCGACATCTCTCGCCACAACTGACGCATCTACATAGCGACATCTATCGAGCCACATACGACGCATCCTACATCGCGCTATAGAAATTAACCCTTCAATTGAGTATATACACAAGAACCTGACTACAACCGTTGGGCAGCTGCCCGCCAGACATAACACCCGTCTGGTCGGAGGATCCTCCCTTTGCAATAGTTCTTCTACAGTTCTATTAAATACAAATCGAAAAAAAACCTTTCTATAAAGAAGTATAACAAGAAGTTTTTACCTATATTTTTGGTGATCTCATGTTTTAAGAAATGCTATCAAAATATATATTTTAGTTCTATTTATTTAAAAAAATCTACTTTCAATCTGAGAATTATGGCGAAATTATATTTTCGTGAGTATTACTCATAAGTACTTGGAAAAAATCGCCACTTGTTAATTTATACCAATTGTAATATTGCAAAAAAAAACCTTTTATTAACAACTCAAAAACTGCTTGAGATTAAGAGCTGAAATATTTTGGCTTTTTTCGTACCAGAATGATCACCTAGGTGCCGATAGAAATGACCGTGGGGCCATATTCGGCATGTTTGTTCGGCTTATGCCCTTTGACCTGCAAAATGCTATTTCCCACACAATATTTACCACACCATCTTTTCACACCTATAGGAGTTGAATTTTGAAAAATAGGCGAAATACGTCTCTAATTTTTTGTAGAGCATAAACACCAAGTTTAATTTGGAAAATATTAATTTTCCATACAAAAATTGCCACTCTCTTTCACCCTGTTAGGATTTGTATTTTGAGAATGCTTTCTTTAACTATGCCTAAAATATAAAGTCAACACCCTTCCCAAACTACAAATTTTTATCCTTATTAATTTGAGCTGGATGATGATTGAAGCCTTTTATATAAAGAAAACAACCAGATAACACTTCTGGAACTTAGTAAGTACTAAATTATATTATTTTAAAGAAAATAAATTAAACTCACGCTGTCAATGTGCTGCTGCTTCTCTTGCAGCTGTACTTCTTGGAGACGCAGTGTAGCGCGTTGCTTCTCTGCAGTACTGCTTAGTCGTGATAGCACTTCCTGATCGTGCTCACGAGCCGGGGAAGGTGGAGCGCTTGTGCCTAATCAAACATACTTCGATTTTACAACAGGACTTAAGTACACAGCTTTCGTGATTGTTACTTTTGTTGGTATTGTAAAATCTATACGTAGAAAAAAATAGTAAATATTCCGTGTCTATCCATATAATATATTGGAGAAAAGAATTTGAGAAGATAATGGATAAGTGAGAATAAGTTTAAAAGTAATATTTAGATTTTTTACTATTATTATTAGTATTACTATTTGTAAGTTAAAATGCACATTACATGAAAATTATAGAAAAAATTTGAATTTAATTATCAGGCTAATATAGAACTTAACGCGAAGCGCGACTTAGGTTACATATTATTACGCTTTTCCATATGGGTTAAACAATAATGATAAAATTACAAAACTCAGATCAAAACAAAGCTTTCATATGATGCAAGTTTGAGATCAGAGGAGTATATAAGGTATACAGCATTTCGCTTTTTTTTTCATAGAAGTTATAATATTAGCAATAATAACAAAAATACAGTAAAAACATTTCGACCTAATAAATATTAATTGACTTCCGAAGACGCGAATTTATCCGTAAACAGTTAATCAATATGCCTGTTGCCATAAAAATCGTATTATAAACGAAACCAGTTTCCTGTTTTTCTTCTAATATTATTTCAATTTTATTAATTTATGTACTTACGTTTCCTATTTAGTTACGCCCTTAATACTTTTTTGTCGATTTTAATTACAATTCTCTTGTACCTACTTTTTTAGATAACTCACCGTCCGCAGGCGCATTTATAGTCCTTCTGAGGCGTTTGTTCTCGTCCTGGAGTCTTGCAACTGCTGTCACAAGCTCTGCCGACTCCGATCGCCATTGCTCTTCGATAGCTTCTATTTCCTACAATACATAATAACTGTAAGTGTAAACTAAAACACATTTAAATTATCGGATCCCTCGAGACCCTTCACCCGAAAGCTGCTAGAGCCGCTCTCTCTCAATGATTTGATAATATATTGTCGAAAATACTGGACCCCAAGGACTTTGTCGTCCAATGCATTCCACTCGATTGCAAGTGCTTATCGTTATTGTTGACGGTGAAATGCCTTAAGGATGTTGGCTTAGTCTTCCATATCACCAGTATCCTTGTTATTGATAACAGAATGTTTTAAGGATGTTTTGGTTTTGAAGACAATGAATTAGATCAAGATCCTTCAGTTTCGTCTTTATTTAATTTACAACTTAAAATAGTTTCGCACAATTAATGCTATGAATGTCTAATTAGTAAGCTATCAAGAGCTGTGTTAGCTCTCATTTTATAGAGATTATAATTTGCGCAGATTTTTTTTCTTTAGGTTTCTAGAGCCTAAGAAGAGTTTCACAATACCTTGTGTGTATTGCACAATAATTTGTTTTTATTGTGTCATTTTTATGACGTCATATTTCTTAGAGATAAGTCATGCCATTATTCAGGACTAGCAGTGCCCTGTGGCTCCGCATGACTTTGTTACGCATTAATTATTATCATCCCGTAATTTGATTTTACTCATATTGTTGACAGTTAATATAGTCTATCACTTGATGAATGACATAACTTCGAGTGTACAAAATTTCATCAAAACCAGTTGAGATTTTTTTAAATTATTTTTTACGATGTCTACAAGTGTTATTGACAATTCTAATAGCTTATCAATTATGGAATGACGTATGCTTCCCGTGTACAAAATTTCATTAGAGTCAATTTAGGGTTAATAATAAGTAATTGGGTGTTTTTCATTTTTAGGGTTCCGGAACTCATAGTAAAAAAAACGGTACCCTGATAGGGTTACTTTGTTGTCCGTTTGCTGTCTGTCTGTCCGTGTGTCAAGACACTTTTTCTCAAAAATGATTTGAGGTATTAAGTTAAAATTAATATCATATACTAAGGCCTACGACCTCATGCTGCCATAAAAAAAAAATTCTAGGTAAATGCATTAAAGAGATACGGTACGTCATACTTCAAATAACGCTTACGAATCAATTGAACCTAATCAAAACCTTATAGGGTAATCCCACTGATCTACATTTTTGAAATTTCGGACTAAGGAAGGTATTTTAACTAACGTTTAGGAATAAATACAAAAATAAGGGATTTCTGATCTCTTGATAAGTTATAAAGTAAAAACAAGTATTATTATTATTATTAGGGTTTACTTTTTTTTCTCGAAAATGACTTTAGGTATATATATTTTAAATTAATACCGAATACTAAGATCTAGGACCTAAAACTACTGTAAAAATCAAGTTTCTAGATTAACACAATAAAAAGATACAGGGCCCCTCATAATAAAAGTTTAGAAGTGCACTCAGAGTCCAATTATCTAAACCTATATGGTACTTCTCGCTGGCCTATATATAGTCATGAAATTTGGTAAGAAGTGAGGTCTTTAACAAAAGTTAAAGCCACAAGGTCTTTTATAGAACGTACTACAGTGTTGTATATTTCATTGTAAGGCCTGTATGTGTGTGCATGTAAAAGGGTATTTGCAAGAAATGCAGACGTATGGCGCTACCTCCACAAGCGAGTATATCGCACAATTGTTTTGTAGAAAACAGCTCAGTTCGGTAACAGGCAACACCGAAATTAGAATTGTCAATAGTGCGCTGAGAGTAGGCCGCATCTTGCAGCACGGGAGCGCGCGCAGCGAGTTGTTTGCGATTTCCTCGTCAATGGCACAAGTCACATCGCCGCGATAGTATCGCCGTGAGGAGACTCATTCATAGAGTTATTATGGAATTAAGTGGAAGGATGATAATATCGCCAAGATAAACTCGCTCGTGAAGGTGGTGCCAAGTTTTGTGTTATGTACGCACATAACAGGATATGTAATACTATCAAGTGAGGTAATAAACCCTATTAATGAGCCGAGACCGTCCGAGTCGTCGCAGGTTCGATCCCCACACACGACTGACTTTTGTGTGATGAGCATAACTGACAATTATGTCTGGGTCATAAATATATACTAATATTATAAAGCTGAAGAATTTGTTTTTTTGTTTGGACGAACGCGCTAATCTCAGGAACTAATGGTTCGAATGGGAAAATTATTTTAGTGTTGGATAGCCCATTTAGCTAGAAAGGCTATTATAGGTTATATAACATCACGCTACGACCAATAGGAGCGGAGCATCAATAAAAAATGCTGCAAAAACGGGGAAAATTTATTCCTTTTGAGATCTTCCATTGCAATTGGGTAAAGTTACACAACAATCATGTGTGACGGCATTGTTTCTCTTATAAAGTTCCAGAATAACTCCGCTATAGCATATGTCTATCTTTTAAGTTTGACGCAAAATAACCTTTTTTATGGTAATAAAATTTGTTCTAAAATAATGCATTATTCGCGAAGGTGTTTTTATAAACATGATATTAATTCTTATCGAAATAAATATGTTATTCATCACTGAATGAAAAATACCTTGACTTTATCACTTTTTAATTTATTTATGAATAACACAAGTTACACCTTATTATGCTAGTTGGAGAGAGAGATAGTTGCCCCATGTAAAAATATAAATCTAGAAGCAAATTGTTGCCAGTATTAATTTACAAATTTTACACAAATTATATTTTATGTTTTTTGCGAACAATCATCACATGTATATTTAATTTTGAATAAAATTGTCCTTTACATCGTTTTATTTCAATGAATACTTTATGATTTATCACAGTTTTAAAATAACTCCGCAGCAAAATAATAATCAAATATCGCGCGCGCTTTTTTATTAAGTGAAATGATGTGGGAGACGGGCGGTAACGTTTTGATAAAACAAAAAAGTTTCAGCTCCTTTAGAATTATATTTTAGGTGCCTACGACCAACTCGCTCTAACCCTCTCTCTGTCTCTTATGTGACGCGGGTCAGCTATTATCTATATATGTATCTATGTATATCAGCTGTTAAGTTACCATAATACAAGCTTTAATTACAATTAAACGATCGTATATACACAGTGTATTAAAAACCCCGACGGATCCGTGAAGGTGTTATCAGTATCAAGATTATATATTCTGTTTATGTTATCTATCTCAGATTATAAGTAAAAAAATTACCCCTAATAAAATATAAAAAAATTAGTTAAATGAGGAAACTTACATGGCAATAAAATCGGCGCAGCGCAGGGTACCGCCATACGATCAAACGGAACGCTGAGCCGCGCCGGGGCTAACGACGATGTTACCACGTTTTAAAAATTTGCTAAATATTTGGGAAACTAAATAATATAAAATAAAACAAATAAAATAATTTTAAATCGCAATAACATTTTTATTTTCATAATAAAATTTTAATTTTTTTTTTTTTGGTAGTCATTGTATATTGTATATATATTTTATTGTATATTGTATACACTCATGGATATATTTAGAGAACTACAAATAAATATATATTAATTTGTATACAGTTGACAAAAAAAAGATAAGCCATCTAGTATCTAGTTCCTTACTACAAAGAATAGTTCTTCATAACTATTCATACGTTTATCAAAAAATTAGACTGAAGGAAAAAAAATGAGAGGCAATAAATAAGCTCAGTATTTTAATTGTAAGGAATTTTGACCTATCATAAAAAAAATTGAATTAGAAATTTTCTATTTAGATAATGTTTTACATTCGAAGTTAATGTGAATAGGTGTATTTCGTTCTTGGTCGCTCAGATATAACTTATACATTAGTTGTTACTTATAATCATTGTTATATACATTTATATCTTGTTATTTTAATATTTATGCGACTTATGTATTTTAAACTCTTTATATGTAATATTTTTCTATAATAATCTGGCTTTATTTATTATATTTATGCCTCTGGCGGTTTAAGTTTAAATTTAATGAGGAATTAGTTGAACCCCTATGATATCAAAAGGCGTTTCTTTTATCATTATGATGATACTCAACAAATAGCTCAAAGTATATGGTTTATATGATAACAATATAACGGGTGGTTTTATATCTTTAGCACCTACTATATTATTACGCGTTTTAAAATGTAAAAAATGAAACAAGTAGCGAGTAGACTCGTGCCCTGAGGGTTCCCTACTGAATGCAAAGAAAAAATAAGTAGCTAATGATAATCGAAAATCAACTCAACGCTGCCAAATTACACCTATAACTAATTATAACATTTAAACCACAACAAAAAAATTTGTTACAAAAAAATCATAATTATATATGTTATTAAATAATATACTATAGGGGGTATATTTTTGATAAAGTATTTCCATTTTATAATCAAATTACTTTTGCCCTAAGTATCTTTTCACACTCTTGCTATGCCCCTCGCTCAAATGAAATTTCCCTATCCTTCCATCCGCATCACTTTTTATCCTCGCATGTATGTTTTGTCAACGCGTATGATTGGTCGAAGACTACGATTGGTTGACGACTAACTCACAAACGATCAATTGTACAACTAATATATTGATATACGTAGTTTACAATAAATCTAATAGGTATATTTTAATAATGTGCTACCCGAAAATTCTAATATATTAAATTAACCTTACAATGAATGGTCGACGACTAATGTTATCAATTGAACATCTTATATATTTTAATAATGTACGTATTATTTAATAGTTAGTTAACATGTTTACTTGCAAAGTACCCGAATATTCATATATACTATTAATAACCTTACAATATCTATGAATTGTATGCTCAAAAAGGCGAGTCGGATCATTGATACCTATTATATTTTATTATAACATTACATGCATAACTTGTAGGAGATGTTTCAGAACTGTATGTAGCTTGAAAGTTCCATAGAGGTTTGATAAATAACCGGTCAGTTAATGTTACTTAATGTTGAATCTCTTTATTTTATTAACATTGAAAATTGATTTTTTTACAGCAATTTAGGGCTATAGATCTTAGTATTCGACATTAATTTCAACTTTATTCCGAACACAGACAGATAGACCTAGAGAAGAGACGTTCGAGAATATAACGATAATATATTGAAAATTGTAAACAACGTGGAAACGGAACCCTCAGGAGGCGCTTTCGACCCGCTACTTGTCCGATTTTATATTTTATCGATGAACCCTTAAAAAATTGTATGGACAAAATTCTGAAGGATAATTATTGTTCGTTACAAAAAGCTGCGTTCAGTACGTTCTCCTTATGTGAAATATAATATTATAATTATCGCGTACGAAGTCGCAGGTGGTTGCTATGTGTCGATAAAGAAAGATCCCTAAATATCTAACTGTATAAATAATTGTGACTCGTGTAAGTATGAGCCTTGATATCTCAATGAATGACAACAACCTTCTTTTAAACACTGATTCATCTCATATAAGGTAAAAAAACATATACTTGGTTAAAGGACGTTTGTAATGATAACATGCTTAATATTGGCATTGATTGTCAATAAGTGTCTACATTAACAAAAATGAACCCGCATATTCAAACATACACCTACCAACCGAAGAAAACGAAAAGATAAAACACAATTCGACCTTCTCATACTATTACATTTATTTTCTGTTTTATCAATGGTGAAAAGACTAGGTAATATTGACTAGTTAGTTAAGGGATGAATTTCGAGAAATCCCTTCTTAAAACGATTCATACAATATAAAATAAAACTCCTACTCACCGCAGGAGCACAACACAAGGATATTTAGTTGTGATCTTCTGTAGGGTAGAGGTATTGCACCAATTGGACTGGCCCAAATAGCGAAAAATCTCCAAAGAAATTTCCTGACTTAAACAATACTTAAATTTTACTTTTTTAACCTTAGTAATTTGGGCTGGATAAAGGATGAGTCAGTCAGGGCTAAGTTTTTTTTAATTGAGTTCAAAAAAGGAGGAGGTTTTCAATTGGATTTTTATATGGATGTTCAGGCATACCTTCTTTGTTTATGAACCGATTTAAATGATTCTTTTCTCATTCGAAAAGGGATACTTCAACGGTACTCTCATTTTAATTTCATTCACATTGGGCCTTCGATTTCGAAGATACACCAGAGAACTCTTCAATGTAATTGAAGTTGGTTTTCTTTTTTGTTAAAAAATTCTCTTGTATATCCATTGTATTATAAACTAGCTGTGGACTAGCTAAGACCACAGAATGCCGTCGGTATTGTGGTGTTTCCGCTTCCATCCCGCGGCAGTCACCCGCCAGTTATTTTAAAGATAAAAATGCTTATCAGTTTTTATATGTGTGGATAATCGATTCATTTTCTTAAATAAAAGTAGCCTAAGTTACTTCTTATAACATCAGCTATCTGCCAGTGAAAGTACCGTCAAAATCAGCTTAACCATTTAGGAGATTAGCCAGAACAAACAGACAGACAAAAAATTACAAATTGTTTTTTTTTTTTTTGCTATAAGGACCATTTGTTTTAAGTACTGTTGACATTACAGACAGACATCTCAGTTTTATTTATTTGTATAGAAGATATGCCTTATTTTCTTTGAAATGAACTCTCCCACTAGGTATAGTCATGACTTCTTTCTTATAGTGTCATAATATATATTATTAATACCCTTTTCTTACATTAATATCAGTTACTAAATGCTTTTAAAGGATGGTAATCAATTTAATATCTATGTAAATTAATTAAAAACAAAAATGATTAATGATTACTGATTGTTGATTATGACAATTAAATAGATTTAATAATATATTATGAATGTGCAAAAAAATCTAATTACAAAAAACCAACCTGATACAATAAAATTTGTGTGACATTATTGTTTTATATTTCCAATATAATAATAGTGGCAGTATAACAAATATTATATGTTAAAATACAACAACACTGATTTGTAGACAACAAGTAAAGATATTTATGTCAAAAATGTATAGTCAGTGAAAGTTTCCTATATTTCATAACCAGTTGTAGCGAAAGGTCTTCTACTGGAGATAATGTGATAAATTATATACCTAGTAGACAATCATTTTATCAATGTTATAGCAGACTAGTATCGAACCGTGACTTCATTTGGGTTAAGTACAATTTAAAATTTACTAACAAATAGTGTATATCATTTGGAAATAATGTAGCTTTGTATTAGTGAAACAATTTTTAGAATAAAATCGGTAGTCCCAGAGAATACTTCCCACAAAGTAACAAACTTTACCTCTTTATTATATAATAGTATAGATTTATCAGAAGTAGTAAAATACTTCGGCACATGCACATATTATAATGTTATATGTATAGGTACATTGTCCATAAATTGCAATTTAATTGTCTTCTTAAGCATGAAGGATTATTACATCACAAAGCATAACATGTTATTAATGAAGTTTACTATTTTTCTGTCATTATTATTTTGCTTATTATTTTGACTAGCAAGTTTAATAACTTTACTTATAATTGTAAACCTTCCAAAAGAATAGGTACCAACCTTATTTGTCAAGGCTACAATGATACAAAAATCATATTTTTTAATTAGCCTTTATATTTTAAATTCTTTGTTTTTTTTTATATAATTAAGTAAAAAACTTCTAATTATAAAATTCGAATTTGTATCCCATTTATATACTTCCAAACAAAGGGTAAAACATACATTACTTAGTAAAAAGAGTAACTTATTCAAATAATTATGGATTTGGCTTTATTTATTTAACATTACAAACAAATCAATAAATGTCTTAAGAATATTAATTGTAAAGTTCAATAACCTTTAGGAAAGTGATGTAATGTCCTGTATTAATGACACTACCAAGAAGTTATGTAAGTTGTACACTTAGCTAGGAAGTATATAATTGACAATAGTTTAAATAATATAGGTATAGGTGTGGCCAGATGCAAGATATTTTAAGTAATAATATTGCAATAAGCTATCTGTTCTCCTCATATATGATGAAATACAAAAGGTTAACTTCAAATAACAAGCTCTGTGTTGTATACATTGTTTGTTACAGTCATGATTTGAACAGTACATTTTGAGGTGAAATTAGATTTAAAAAAATTTTGTTATTAATTTTTTTTTTAATGATAAAAAGGGGGCAAAGGGGCAGGTGGCATACCCGATGGAACGAGATCACCGCCGACCTCAAACATCCGAACACCCGAAGACTTGCAGATGCGTTGCCAGCCTTTTAGGGAAGAATAAGCTCTCTTGAAGGTCACCAAGTCATAATGGCTCAGAAAGACCGCAAGCGACAGAAGTGCCTTAAGAAGAGCACTGTTGTGGAACGCTGGACATCAAGGTGGTGTGGATGGAATTTACGATTCTGATGCGATGTCCGATCGTGAAATTCAGCCGCCGGGATCAAATCAAACAATTCCTCGGAACACTCCCTATGATAAATGCAGTAGAAAATGCAGAGTGAACCAACATATCTATGCGGAGCCAATGGATCAAGCAGATCGGAAAGAGCTTGATCATCTATAACTTAAGCCGCCCTACCCTGAAATCAGTGAAAAGGAAGTAGCTGATACTGGGGGGCTCCGCCCAGAGATGAGGACAATACTTCATGTGGGGTCGAATTTGCACCTTATAAAAATTTCGCTGATGAGCCGACGTGAAGTACTGTCTCACCTAACTGAGCACACGAAGATTCTTTGAGGCCAATTTGGCTTTACTTTCCAACTGACTGCGGAACTGAATGTTGCTCGAAATGATGACGAGCAGACAGGAGAGTGTTCTCAAAAAAAAGAGGAAATGCGACAAATGGTGACTTCTGAGCGGTTTGCCAATCATACTAATAAAAAAAACCGACTGTAAGCCTGTAAAATAAAAAGAATGTACATTTTTAAATAAGGCCCTAATATTAGTCTTACAAATGTCAAATTCTATTATAATTTTCTAACTTTAACTAGGTACATACCTAAACTAACAACAAAAAAGAACTACATAGAAATTGGCATCCAATTCTGAATTCCAATGACTTTAAAATTAAATTATTAAATAAATCTTTACATTCTGCATAATTTTTTTAGCCATAAACTTCAGGCCCTAAGAAAGCCTATTTTTTATGGTTTTAAATTACCTTACATGCAAACAAATGTTATGCAAATAACTAAGGAATAAAAAACATTAAAAATTATATTTTTTATTCGGAAAACTTTATCAAATAATTAATGAAGTTTAATTACTAATAGAAATTAAGTTATTTCACTCATCTTATAATTTATGTTAATTTATTCTGTTGATGACTTATAAGAAATGTAATGTAAAAAAATATAACTACATCAAAGCAACCAAATACAGCAAATGTTTTAACACAGTGCAAACTATAACAGTGCCTAGAGGAGTAACATGACTGTTGACATCACAGATACCTGATAAGTGTTTATGTATACATACATAAGGTATAAGTCATGAATATAATTTAAGCAAAGAGGATAGAACACACATCTAGGGTCTGAGAGCAAATAATATATTCAGTAAGACTTCATTGCTATATTACACACAAATATACATTTCAAAAATTTTATACAAATACATTCATTATATAGTCATCTGTCAATTCATATTTTAATATTGATAACTGATTTTGTTTAGTAGTTCATCTAGTTATTTTAAACAGCGAGTTAGTTTTATGTTGATAAAAATTCAACCTCCTTATTTCTGGTGAATAAATTAATAGACAACATAAAAAATGGAAAGCAATTATTTAAACGCGAGCAGCGCATTGTTCGTTTGTGTCGCACCGTACTGCTTTATTCTTTTGCAACTTGATTATATGTATTCAGTTTGTGACGAAATATCAATTTCGTGCAGTAAGTAGCATAACATGCTTAGTGCAACCAATAAATAAACATCCAAATAAGTTAACAGTGACCTCTACAACCTACCTTCTCAAAACGCTGCCTATATTCCGCCTTTTCAATCTTATCGTTTTCCAATTGAGAAATTTTTGCTGTCAACTCTTGAAGCGCTTGATTTTCCTTCTCGTTTCTAACTGCTAGATTCTCCAGCAGCTCTAGCGCATTTATCACCTTCGGCAGGAGCGCTGTTACTGCGTCAGGGCCGTATTTCTCGATAATTATCTCGCATTCCTTGCCAATATCCGATGCCAAATCATACACATCGACAACAGTGACGTCGTCTTCGTAATCCTGCATCTTGACGGAGAAGCGCCTGCGGTACGGCATTTAATATCACTTTGTTTTCACTTTATAGTCCTAAAAATTACAACTGCAAATCCAACTTTTGCAAATGCGCCATCATTAGACAGACTAATTCACACTTCACTTTGAAAAGTGAATTGTCAAATAAATAAAGCATAGAGATTAACTAAGAGTAACAATAACAACATACATAACTGTAGCATTTGTTATTTGTTAATACTGTTTATACTATTTAAGTTAAAGATCGAACGAAATCGGGACTCTAATGAAATTTATGGGAAATTTTGGGAAATTTGTTATTGTATATATATATATATATATAGTAATGTCCAGTTATTAGAATTTCTAAGACATATAATAAGTTACACAAAACTTTAGATATTTTTTCTAATAAAATAACGAATCTCAAAAAAATCATATTGGAATACGAGTTATTTCATTCTGAAGAACAATATTAATATGTTGCTCTTTTTTTAGTTTCAATTATTTTTAACATTATCCTATCTTATCATTCTTATTTATATTCATTCTTTTTATTTAATGTTCATTATTTTATGTGTATATATTTAAATTTATTATTTAAGTATGTTTTCTGAGCACGTCGTGTTCACCTTTAACTATAACAGCATTTTAGTTTTACATTATGAATAGTTTTTATTTATAACCTATAATGCTATGCTATGTTGGTGAACCAAAAAAATATATAAAAATCACTTAGTATTATAATATTAATTTGTAATTACTGTGCCATTATTTCAAATATTTTAAACTATCATTGAACTGTAATTAATATATTACTAATTATTTTAAATATTATACATAAGTAAAACTGTAATGTACGCAATGAAACACGGACGGTCGCAGAATGTAAGTATATTATCGCAAGCGCATTGACAAAGGTGAACGTGGGGGTACATATGAAAAACGTAATCAATCTATACATTACATTGTCCTCCTTCTAAATAAAGATCATCTTAAAACTAACAGAATAACCAAAATAAAGTATAAACGAATAAAACCTAATTTTATAGTTTAATCCAATATCTAAAAATCTAAAATTATTTCTTGTTTGACCTTGATCTTAAAATCATAGAATGACCAGGCTCCCGAATCTTTATTCGTGGCCTCAGAGTGATAGCTTTAGGCGAGCTCTGTTTTTGGGTAATCTCTGAATCTACGTTATCGGTTTGTTTAGGTACCATCTCTTTCTGGATTTCGTTATTTATATCGGATGAAACAACGTTATTGGAACAGGGAAACTCATTAACCGGAACCATCGGCTCATTGTTTTCATTAGAATTAGTTTCTGTATCCAATTGTTGTGTATTTACACATGATAATGAATGACGTGATTTTCTTTTACTTAATAATTGATCGGTGTGGCGCTTAGATATGCGATCATCGTCTGTATCTTTAACAGTGTACGAGACAGGTCCTGTTCTATCGATAATTACACCATATTTCCATTTTATATCTTTATTGACATAATTTCGCATCAGTACCCCCTCCCCTGGTAAAAACTCACGCAACTTCCCACCACGGCGCGTCTTTTGCTCTATCTGCTTATCGTGGACTATTTCACTAGTAACCGGTCGTAACAAATCTAGCTTACCACGTAACCGCCGACCTAACATGGCCACTGCTGGCTCTTTTTGTGTTGTACAGTGCTCAACGTTTCTGTATGTAAATAGGAACCTAGAAATGGCTTTATTAAAATTGACATTTTCTATTGTTGCCTTTTTTAATACTTGTTTTACAAGTTTAATTGCGTTTTCAGCAGCTCCATTACTAGATGGATGATAAGGAGCAACTAGTACGCGTCTGATACCATTCATCTTTAAATAATGTAAATATTCAGCCGAAGAAAACGGTGGTCCGTTTCACTCACTATACTTCTCGGGAGACCGAAACGAGCAAAAATTTTGCGCAAACTATTAATAACTGCCGTTGCTGAAGTACTATATACTTCTTCAACTTCTAACCACTTAGAATGAGCATCTATTAATATAAGAAAATACTTGTTACGATATGGCCCTAGAAAATCTATATTCAAACGGACCCAAGGTTCCTTTGGCCAGTTCCACGAATGTAATGGCGCTGGCGGGGCTTGTTAGCGTTGAGAAGCGCAAGCCTGACATTCATGACATATTCGCTCTATGTCTGCGTCTAACCCCTCCCACCAGACATAATTTCGTGCAACTTGTTTCATTTTGACAATACCTATATGCGCACTATGAATCTCATCCAAAATAATAGAACGTAAGTTATTTGGTATTACAACGCGATAACCCCAAACTAAACAATTATTTTCTATGATTATCTTTTTTTGAGAAATAAACCCTGTCTCGTTCACTTTCTACACGTTCTGGCCAACCAAATTTAATATACCCTACTATTTTGTTTAGTTGTATATCTTTCTTTGTTTCCTTTTGTACTTCATAAAATGTAACTGGTAAATCATTTTCTATAAAATGCAAATAGCTACCAATATAATTTTCAGAATTAATGTTATATTTATCGCTTGACTGTAACGGTAATCGAGACAATGAATCAGCAAAACAATTTCTTGTGGAAGGTACAAATTCTATGTCGAAATTATAAGCTGCCAATCGTATCGCATACCTTTGCAATCGACTCGCAGCTGTCTGCGGGATGCCTTTATTTTTGCCAAAAATAAAACTTAAAGCACGGTGATCACTACGTAATATGAAATGTCTACCATACAAATATTGGTGATGTTTGGTTACTCCAAATAAAATTGCCAGTGCTTCTTTATCAAATTGAGAGTAATTAAGTTCGGCCTCATTTAATGTGCGAGAAGCACAGCTAACGAGTCTCTCTGAACCGTCAGGAAATCTGTGAGTAAGCACTGCACCTAGCCCATACGCACTGCTGTCCACAGATAATATTAACGGTAATGTAGGGTCATAATGAGCCAACACCGGACTGCTACTCAACATGTTTTTGATTTCATTAAAAGCTCTTTCACACTGATTATCCCAATTCCATTTAACGTCTTTTTTTAATAAATTATATAATGGATGTAAAATACTACTAATATTCAAACAAAAATTAGCGTAAAAGTTAACTAAACCTAAAAAACTTCTTAACTGAGATATATCTTTAGGAGTGGGGGCGGTCACTATCGCCTCAATCTTTTTCTTATCAGTGTGAAGACCAAACTTATCTATGCAGTAACCTAAATAAGTGACACTATTTTTTAAAATATCACATTTTGACCAATTTACACGTAACCCTGCATCCCTCAATCTACATAGTACCGCTCGTAAGTTTTTAAAATGAGTGTTTCTGTCTACTCCAGTAACACAGATGTCATCTTGGAATGCCACCGTACACGGCAAGCCACTAATGGTTTCCTCTATTAATTTTTGAAAGTTCTCTGGTATGCACTTTAAACCGAACGGTACGCGTTTGTAAATGAAAGTACCCAAATGTGTGGTAATCGCCGTCATCGGTTGTGAGTCTTCCGTAAGAAGTAATTGCTGATAAGCATTAGATAAATCAATTTTTGAGTATTGTTCTCCTCCCGCTAATTTAGCAAATATTTCCTCAATTCGAGGGACCGGATAATGAAAATCTTTTAAAAGTGGATTGATTGTGACCTTATAGTCACCACAAATACATATGTTACCATTTTTTTTAACTATAGGAACAATAGAAGTTCCGTAATCTGAAAGATCCACCTTATATATGACGTCATCTTGCTGCAAACGTTCAAGTTCGCGCTCAACCGGCTCGCGCAGTGCTAACGGGAGCGTCCGCGCTTTTACATAAATCGGAGTTAAATCTGTTAAATGTAATTTAATGCGAGATTTATAAGTTCCTAACCCATCGGCAAATACTTCTGAAAATTCTCTACGTAATGCTTCTATCGAACATTTGTTTATGTCTGGCATTATATTATGACAATGTGTAACATTCAAATTCAAACAGCGTATCCACGTACGGCCTAACAACGGTGGGCCCCCGTTCTCTATAATAAACAATTTTAAATTTATATTTATTTGTCCGTACACAACATTAACCATAATATAACCCAGAGGTCTAATCACATCGCCAGTATATGTTTTTAAACTAGGCAACTCCTTAATTATGTTTTTAAGTGAGTAACATTCATCATAATACCTCTTAGATATAACAGAAATTTTACTACCAGTGTCAATTTCAAACTTGATAAAACAATTCTCAACCTTAACATCAAGTAAATAAGGACCATCAGTATTATTACCTAAAAAATTGTAAAAACTTAAATCACCGTCAGAATTCGATTCACTCAAAAAAAATTGACTTTTCACTCTCCTCGACGAATTTGGTCCCGAATCTACGTCGTACTTACGACACATGACCTTCAAATGTCCTTTTTCACCGCACCGATCACAAGAGTACATCTTGAACCTGCATCGCGCGGCCACGTGATTGTCCTTGCCGCCACGCGTACA
Source organism: Saturnia japonica (assembly GCA_033032175.1). Classification (NCBI taxonomy): domain Eukaryota; kingdom Metazoa; phylum Arthropoda; class Insecta; order Lepidoptera; family Saturniidae; genus Saturnia; species Saturnia japonica. Next base: position 8,017,212 of record CM065324.1, on the reverse strand, counting down.
GGGGGCCGCACGGCCGGCGCGGCCGGCGCGTCGCACGCTGTCACCCGGCCCCGGCACCGCCACGCTCACCCGATGTAGCCCGTCTACCTCGCCGTCGCCCGCACCGCTCTCGGCGCAGCTACCGCTACCACCGCCCGCCGCAATCGCCGCGTGCCGCTCCGCCGCTTCAAGTGCTAAAGCAAGCTCCACTGCCCGCTTGTAATCTAAATTTTGTTCAGCAAACAGCCGGGATCTCATATCCTCAACACGAACTCCAGAAACGAACTGATCTCTTAAATTTACCTCTAGACCGTCACTAAAAGTGCAAGTTTTAGCGAGATGTTTTAAATTTTGTAGGTATTCGCTTACAGTTTCTTCACGTCCTTGCTTCCTTTGCCGAAATACATGTCGTTCTGCAATCTCCGACCGTCGCGGTTCCAGATGTTCCTTGATTATTCTCTCTAATTCTTCAAAAGATTTGTCTTCAGGATGATCAGGAGAACACAAATCACACATCAGCTCATAGCACGCGACTCCTACATGCGTCACTAAAGTCGCCACATGCAACTCTTTCCCGATGTTATTCAACGCTATAAATTGCTTCACATGTCTACAATATGCGTTCCAATTATGTACGCCTATTAAAAAAACTTTCAATTGACCCGAATGGCATTTTGAAAATTCCTTTAACCGACTGCGCCAATGTAATGTACGCAATGAAACACGGACTGTCGCAGAATGTAAGTATATTATCGCAAGCGCATTGACAAAGGTGAACGTGGGGGTACATATGAAAAACTTAATCAATCTATACATTACTGAAATATTTTAAAAATACATTTAAAAGCATTATATTTAAGTTCTAGGTTTTACGTTTCATAAGTAGCGTTAATTCCAAAACAATAAATATTCATTGTTGAGCTAAAAAGATTTTATAATGTATTCAAAGTCCAAACATATTATTCTGATATTTCTAAATTTTTACAGGTATTGGTAAGCAACGCAAGTACATACAGCGCATTTAAAATAGCAATAGGTGTAATTCATATAACGTTTTTATAACAAATGCACATTACTATTAAATACTCCACAGATGTTACCGTTGTCAAAATGCACTGACAGAAGTGAGTGACATCCTCGGTAATGTGTACCATAGACAAAAGGTGTACTTCACTACCTTCCTCCAAGCTTCACTACCCAACAAAATAATATTTTTCTATGCTTGGATACATGTCCAAAATATGAAGTAGATCCATATAAACATTTGCGACTATTCTTTATACTTAGCGAATGCTCTATATTTCTCAGTAATTTACTTTTAGTCATCTTAAATGGTCTGTGTCTATCTATATCTATCAATAGTATATAATGAAGTCGCTTCCCACTGTCTGTCCTCTAAGTACGCTTTGATCTTTTAAACTACGCAACGGATTTTAATGCGGTTTTCAGAAATATTTACAGAATTTTTTAAGGAAGGTTTATATAAACAATACATTTCAATTAAGTTTTTGTATCGTATACAAAATTCAATTATTTGTAATCAAGTCATCAAAAAATGATTTTCGGGCGCTTACAGGGTTTACGTTGGCTAAACCCTAAGATATAAATCGAAATAATGTTCTATAGAATTGTAGTTCTTCAAAAAGCCTAGAGAAGAGTCTGGGATTGCATGTGTTTATTTCTTAAGGTTGGCTCATAGTAACCATTTTATCTTTAACATAATAATTTATGATATTACGTTATTTGCAAAGCTATTTTCTCCAATTCATTATTAATCTTTATACAGATAAGTTCGTTAGTTAACTTGGGCATTTAATGTAGATTAAGATCATCCTTTACAGTTTTCCATTTAAATGAATACCGTAGAAGATATCATGAATTCTAAATTATACGCGAACAAAGAAATCATAACAACAAAAACCTATGATAAATTGCATGACGCGAGCTAAACGCACTATTCATCGCGTCATTCGGATCACGTCTGTATCCCCGAAGTGTTAGACAGTTCGCCGGGTATGTTTTAGGTCTCATTTAATAGAGGGCGAGCCTATTGCCATTAATTGGGCACAAAGCTAAACTCCAAGCTGCTACAGAGAATTTCATAGAAAACCCTAATAGCACTTTGCCCGACCTGAGATCGAACCTAGGACCTCGAGCATAGCAGTCGCTTTTAGGCTCATGAGGCAGTTATGAGCTGTCAAGTTATAGCGATAAACTCTAAATCAGACTTTTTTTAATCATAAAATATACCACTTTGTAAATTGTACCCGTGCGAAGCCGGAGCGGGTCGCTAGTAAGTTAGTAATTGTTATGCCTAATAATGTAATAAAAAATATCTTTAAAAATCTTTTAATCTCAGTAAAAAAAATTCATTCTATTCAAACTACGTATATGTTTGAGAATAGCATAAGTAATATTACATTAAAAATTATTTAATTTTTGTTACGTTTTCGTGATTCATTATTTTTATCTTAGTCGTGTGTTGTTACGATTTATTTATCTCGTTGATAAAGGATGTCGTTATTCGCAACATCGTGTTACTTTCAAGTGCGTTGTTGTTAAAATATCGATTAAAAGCAGTCGCCACGCGCGAAGCAACAGTTGGATGAGATCAACAGGCGGGAACGCGCGGTGCGATAATTCCCGCGCATAAACATTATTTGAAAATTATCGACAGTGCAATGAATCGTCAAAGTAAAGCAAATAAATATGTGTGCCCGAACGATAGGCAACTTTCATTGAGAGCAAAGTAAGTACCATTTAAAGTTTTAATAATTAGTGTTTTTTTATTTATTTTGAATCATTCGTAAAAAAATATTTATGTGTAAATAAAATAAAAAATGTCTGAGTATGGTTGAAACATTATTTTAAAGTCTATTTTTACGGAATGAGATTTAGCTTAAAATAATAAATATTCAACAGTGCAATCATGAGCAATTCTATATAATACTTACCGATATATAATGGACCCTCGGAAACCGTTGTAACGATTTAGATGTAATTTATATTTAGATAAAACAAAACTCGATGAAAACCTTTCAAACTTTCCAAGTTTATCCTGTTAGGTGTATTTTATTATTGCAAAACACTGAGCTAAACTTGGTTCCCTTTTATACTTCTAACTAAAGTAATAATAATAAAAATGTTTTATTTATTTATTTGTAAATAATTATAGGTCTTTATCATTGTTTTATTAATAACAATTAACTATGTATAATTCATTTTATAATTAAGTGTGTACACTATTATCTTTCAAATATTTTATTTATTGTAATGACTTTATAGACCCATATTATTAAGGGTTTACGTTTTGATTATATAATAGCGTTGGTAATATTTATTAATCCGTGCACCTTTTTTAACCTATATAATGTATTAATATTTTGATGGGAATGAGTACCTACTTCATTCTGCTAATGAATTGTCCAGATACTTGTTAGAAAAAGCCATATAATTACCGGTTTACCTAAATTATATCCACTTTATTTATCAATCGGACCATTTCAATAGACTAATTTTTTTTTGTTGGGCCAATTTTGAGAAGTGCTAATTTTTCTTAATTGCTAACTTTCAAAGAAAAATACAATATGTACTCGACATTTCTACTAACCCGGTGTTGCTTATACAGTGGATTTTTTAAAATACATATTATAATAAAATGTTAGTAAAGAAGTATGTGCGATTTGTTAAAAAACAAAACAGCTTAATTCTATTTCTTTTTTTACATGTGTAAAAATATTCGTTCAAGACAAATAAGAATAATGTGGCGATACAAATTGACTCAGTTTTTCTTACATGTCGATCCTTTTTGTATCACATAGCTGGGATATCGGATACATTCGCTCATAATGCCACATGCATGTCTTAGGTTATTATGGTTAAACAGAAGACCAAAATTGAAGTGGATATACACTGGCTGATTTAAAAACGCGACACGCAAGATCGAGTCACTATGACGGACTTTTCATCTCCTCGTTCGTTACTCAGCAGGTAAGTTAGGCTTGGGATTCTCAGTTTCAAAGATGTAATGCGATATCCCTTATACCCCAAAACATCTAGACCTTATGAATTTCAATTTCGAAAGCTTCGAAAGACTACAAATTACGTCCTACAATATAAATAGGTACAATAAATTTGAATTCGAACCATAATATTATGTATAATTTTCATTTGCGTTGATTAAGGTTTTGTACCTACTTACGTGGGATGTTATGTAGGAGGGATAGTAGATTAATGAGATGAGTCCACAGACGAATGTAATCAAGAACATCGAAATCAGTTTTTCAAGTCGGTCTGTAGTTACAGGAGTAGTTAATACGGGAAACTTAAACACTGAATTAATAAACACAATACTCCATTATTGGTTAAACATCAATCTACATACATATATCTTGTTTTGACTGTGTTTTAGACTTAGTTACAACTAATCAAAGTTTTTTAGGTAGGTAAATAATATTACGTTCTATAATAAGATCCCGAAACACATTATTGATTTGCTGAATAATAACTTCAAAAACCATGTCAATCAGATTTTACTGTCGAAAGGCTATTACAGAATGAATCATTAAGTGAATGATAGCGATCAAATGTCTGGAAGTGGCTTCCTCTCTGTGCATCTACTAAATAATTATTAATATGAATATTAACTGTGAATATTTTTGAAACACTTGGAAAAAATTAAATAAAAAAAAACCTGATCAAGTTTCTTATCGGTTCTACTCGATGACTATGATGTTTTCCGAGTCATTAGTAGTATTTTGACGTTCATAAATACTTTCTTAGGGCCTAAATTGAGTAAACATTTTTTTTGTATTAGGTATTACTTCGTAATTGGCACTTTACAATTATATTCCACAGTTTTAAATAGTCTAAAAAATTAGCTTTGAAATTAGCTTAACATAAACTAATAAATAAGAACAGTCCTTAACTGGCAATGTAGGTCTAGCAGTATTGGTTTTTATAGATTATATTAGCCTGAAAATGTAAAACTACTGAGCAAAGAGCATTTTCTCTAGGAGAGGCTCAAACGTAACAATGACGCCGGCTCAAGATGGATTAGCAATAACACACGTCGAGATATCTGCAATTTTGTATTTCCGATTACATGATGGTACTACGCGAACATTTTTCAAGCGTTCAGGTTTCCTCGCGATGTTTTTTTACTGGCAGTTCAAATTCTAATACGTTAGTAAAATTAGAAGAATTTTCAAAGATGTATTCATTATGACGCTTTATTCAGCAGGCATCGAAATAATCCACAAGTAGGTATTAGCTAAGCGGCCATCACTAATAATTTTACATTAATAACTAGAGATCTGCGTTGTTAACGTTTTAATTTATTGTTATGCTAGCTTGCTAAAATGCTTTTTTACGCCCCGCTCGAATATATCTAAGTACCGAACGAATCAAGATTTCAAAATTATTTTTGTATAACTCTATATAATGAGGAAGGTGTTGGAATATAACTTTAAACTACGACTTTAAGTAGCAAAGCAGCTCCATGAACGTCAAGCAGTTGGAAAACTGTAGGCAAGTAGGTACGGAAGGAAAGGGAGAACAACGTTGGTGGCTTGGTAGTGGGTTTGGCAAATATATTTAACACGGGCGAAGCCTTGTAGCACAGGCAGTTGAGAATAAAAAGCAAACTGTGTTAAGCAATAATTAGTAAAAGAGTAACGTATCTTTCACATGAGGAAAACTGGAAGTGTCGGTAATGAAATAAGTTTTTTCTAAAAATAGATAAGTTCATGGTTGTTTCAGCTTGTATGTAGTTTACACGTTGCCGTTGGCCTTGCGGGCGACAACGTTTATTATCTACTGAACTCGGGGCATATCCGCTTCCTGCACGCATTTGTATCTCATCTTTACTAACTACATTATTAGTTGATTATCTGAATTGAAAAAACAGCGACGACAGCGTTTTTCAGCCAAATCTTCAAATAATTTGAAAAATCTAGAGATTTCGCACTCAATTTTAATTAACATCTGCTTTCTTAAGGTACCTAACAACAAACACAAAAAAAGTAATATAAGTCCTTAGTAGAATAAGTAACAACAAGCCTGCATTACAAAAATGCTTTTTTCACTTGAAGCTCAATTTTTTTCAATACTAATAAGCACTTTAAACCGGCCAAACTTTTAAAGCATGTTATAAGTACATAAATAGAATGAATTGTAAAGTGGTAACGATTATTTTCAATTGGGGTGCTAATTAGTGGGTGATATTCACTTTTATTTTTGTCGCCGAGAATAATAGGAAATAACTTTACTATCGTCATAATTCGCTTCGTTTTGATGCTAAGGACTTTTATAAAGAACAAAAATAAAAGTTTTTTTTAAGTAGGTACTTAAAAAAATAGTTCTGTGATTTTTTACCGAAGATTACATTACTTTTTTGTTATTTCACGTTACATGCCTGTCTGTACATGCAATTGTTTCTCTAAATTTCCCGATAGACATCCTATTTAAAGAATACTGATAACGAATATGCACTTTAAGAAATTTGTTGTCTGTTTGTTTGTATTTCCAGATTTATCTCAAAAACAGCTGGACCTATTCTTATGAAAGTTTGTATACGGGAAACTTATGTCATCAGCCAATTGATCGGCTTTTGGCGCAGTTATAGTAAGCCTTACTATTGAGCCGAGAAGTCGCGGGTTCGATCCCCGCCCATGACTGACTTTGTACGATGGGCATAATTATCAGTTGTTTGTCTGGGTGTTAAATATCTATATTGTAATGTACATATATCAGCTATTTAGTTATTCCAAAATTTATTGCAGCTGCTAGATAAAATATAAATTTACGGATTTAATACGTTTAAAATTGAATTCATCTTAATATATTATCCTCTTAAATGAACAGAACGCGGAAAACTATTAGTAGGTATAAGAAGTTGGAGATTATTAAAAGTTGAAAATACTATATAAAAAATACATATATGAAAAATATTTTAACAAACCCTTTACTCTTTTTTTGAGCAGTTTTTTTTATTTATTTTAATCTCACCCGCCCGCCTTACATTAAGCAGGGGATGTTACATTTCCGGCATTACAACAGATGATCCGAGTCCAGAGCCACGGAGAGAAAAACATACAAACGATTCAATCGTTATTACTTTATATTACAACGTACAAAAATATAGTAAAATCAATTTTACAATTTGTTTTGTACTTTCTATTCCTTTGGTTTCACCCGTCTTAAATTAATAGTACCTTAACCTGGAAAGGAATGCCATTAACTATCCACCACGCCGCCGCCAACTTACGCACCCATGGTCTAGCCTATCCTTTACATAGTTATTCTCACATCCCGACCTAGCCCATAACTTTTCAGATTGTTTAATATTCATATTTACTGTTCCCCTCGTTAAGATCATAGCGTTATTAGTATAGATTCCTATGATATAATAATTTCATAATAGCAAGCAACTGCTAAACATGGGTGTGATAAAATAATTTTAATAACCTCATAAAATACTAGGGATATTTGTTACGTCTACGAGACATGTGTTAGGTAGTTGACGCATTTGTATTACTCCGTCGGATGGCTATAACAATAAATAACTTTCATGCCCCTCTCTCTTTTTGATCACATAACACGATGAAAACGACATAGATCGGATAACATGCCTTACCTAGGTAATATTATACCTTAACCCCTCTATCCGATTCTAAAACACGGATTAATGGTTTATAACTATCTCGCAAAGCTAATCTGTCGTATACAACCAAACGACTTTAACTTTGCTAATAAGGGTCACAATTATTATTAGAGATAGAAATTTCTTTCTACTTGGAGAACCCCCACTGGTAAAATATCTACCTTGCAGGAGGTCGCAGTCAAGTTACCCTACTTTGTATTCCAGCGGTGAGTACGGTTTCCAGAGCTCCTGGGTGAAAGGGGATTAAGGTCAGCTACGCGCTAATGATACCTCTTGTATTACAAGAGTATGTAGCCTTCGGTAACCGATTAACATCAGGCAAGCCGTACGCTTGGTTACCACATTTAGTTGTATTAAAAAACTAAATAGATTATTCATGCCGAATCACTTTGAAAATATCAAATATTTGACGCTTGATGTAAAATATTTTGGATAAAATTAAATTAGATTAAAGAACTTAATAAAATAATCATAATTGTATATCACTTTAATGGCGTTAGATCATTATGAATTATATAGCTACAAATACTTAGATACTTACCAATCTAAAGTTCAGAATATCTAGTAAAATAATTACGAATCGTAAGGCTAAGTGTTGGCAAAATACAACTTACTGAACAGTTTATACGAAAATAGAAAATTGGAGAAAATGCCATTAATATTCCAGAAAACAAAATTTCCGTACGAATAAACAACATAATTTCTAATTCCTTTATATATTTATTGATATTGATTGTTTACCAGCCGTGTGCGCGTTAGACAAAAAGAAAGAATAAAAAATAATTATTTCTTAGGGCTCACCTATTTTATAAATAATAATAACCACTGTGCAAAATGATATATACATATGAAATAGGCGTTTCGTACAGGAGGAATATAAAGTCAATTTTTTTTTTTTTGGAATATATATTTAATTAATCAAAGTATGCACGGTATTTGTCTATGCACTTTTGCCATCTCATAGGGATTATTACCATCCCTTTACTAAAAAAAACCATGGGGCGAGAATCAATAAACTCTTTGAAGGCGGTTTGGACTGCCGCATCGGAGTTGAATTTTTTTCCTTGTAAGAAGTTGTCCAAATTCCGGAAAACCGGTAATCTGTTGAAGCAAGGTCCGGGGAGTACGGTGAGTGTCGCAGACATTCCAATTATAGCTCATCTAACTTAGTGGTTGTTTTTTGTGCAGTGTATGGTCTTGCGTTGTTGTGAAACAGCAGTGGCCTAAAGCTATTGACCAATCTCGGTTGTTTAGCAGCTAGTTCTTCCTTCATGGTTAGCAGTTGCTGACAATAGATATCTGCCGTAATCGTTTGGCCCAGGTTTTAGAAAGCTGTAGTGAACGACACCGGCGCTAGTCCACCAAACACTCACAAGTAACTTTTTCTGAGTCAATTTTCGTTTAGGGCAGGTATTTGGCTGGGTCTCCAAGGTTCAGCCATTGCGACGAGTGCTTCCGATTATCGTACAGTATCCACTTTTCATCACAAGAAATGATTCGATTTAAAATCCCTTTATTATTGTGTCGGTTGAGCAAAGTATCACAGCAGTCGACGCGTGTTTGCAAGTTCGATTCACTCAATTCATGAGGTACCCATCGTTCAAGTATTTTTACTTTCCCGATTTGCTTCAAGTGGATTAATACAGTTTTATCACTTACCCCGAAGCCTGTAGCTATCTCTGAAGTGCTTTGTGATGGATCCGCTTCCACAATAGCCTTTAATTCTTCATTTTCCACTTGGTCTCCGTTGGTTCTGAAGGTCGAAATTTCCAGAACGAAAACGTTGAAACCAAAAACGCACCGTGCTTTCTTTTGCGAGACCAGCGCCGTACACATTATTAATCCTTCGAGCTGTTTCTGCAGCACTGGTGCCACGGTAGAACTCATACTCGTAAATATATCGATATTTCATGTTTTCCGTTGTGCGGTAATAAGCGATGCCAAAGAAAAAAATAATGAGGAAAAAACAAATGAATGACTGTTTTCAAAACTCAAATGTACTAGCTAAATTAATTTATGAATTTGAATTTGGAAATCTTAACCAAAGAGGAGATATTTCAGATCAAAGTGGTCAGTACGACAAAACGCTAAAGTCATATGTAAGGGTCTATTATTTCCAGAAAAGCCAGGCGATGTTCGTCTATCATTCAGTGTTAGAAAATCTATGTAGAAGATAAACTTTTTCACACGAGATTATCGTCATAAAAAGTTTGCCAATTTAAAACTCAGTGTAGCGATTTATATACTTCCAGTCGACATAATTTGAGCCCGCACCTGCCCGAGGTACCGGGAATTTCTCTTAAAATAGATTCTGATAAAAAGGAGAAAACATATTTTTCTTTTATTATCAAGAGACCGTTTATAAACAGTATATTATAAAATGTTTGTTGTTTTATTATTTATACTTATAACAAAAGAGTTCAAATATGTACATTGAAGATATTTGAGAAAATATAATACGGGGGTCTTATAGTCTGAAGGTACATTCAGGATGCATTTTTACACGTACCTATAGATATTGCTATGGTCTATAAATTGCGTTTAGGTTATGTACACATAAAAAATGTATGTGTATGTAATTTTCTAATATACATATGTATTTTAAATATTTTGTGAAACACAGTGAAAAGATACCAAACTAATCCAAATTATTTTATTTTTAATTAAATAATTTTAAAAAAAAAATCAATAAATCGAAAAATGTTATTATTTTTATTTTACAGGATTACTCATAGATGGCGCCGTACGGCTTGATTTAAATTATCATGAAATTGAATTGATATTTAATATATTTACTGTAAGCACGTATGTATATTCATAATTTAAGATTGGGCTTTTGTTATTATTTTTAAAAGTTTCTAGACAGATTTTAACGTTATTTTTAAATGTTCAAAATAATAAAAATTGCCAATTCGATTTAAATTTTCTACGATAGATCTCGATGTGTGATGTTTGCGCTATCAAGATTTTTATTAATTTACACTAAACAGACTCTCACAGTATTGTCAAAGCTTATACCAGACTAAGGGGAAGTTTTTATGTAATTGCTGTTTTTCATACACGAAATATACCACGCGGACGATGTCGCGGGCACAACTAGTGATAAAATGAAAGTATAAAGAATACAAGTAAGTTACTTCAAACGCAGCGCTCGCCCCCAAGTCCGGTGAAGCTGTAAAAGCCTTAAGAGGCTCCAGGGCCCCTAAGGCTAACAGTATAGTCAGTTCTAAAAGAAAACCTCAAAGGAATAATATTTGTTTTATATAAGTTCCATTTTTGTTTGTTCCAGTACAAACAAATACTTAAAGAAACATTGTTTTATTACCTACTAGCGACCCGCCCCGGCTTCGCATGGGTACAATTTACAAAGTGGTATATTTAATGTTTAATAAAGCCTGATTTAAAGTTTATCGCTTTAATATTGACAGTTCATAACTTCATAACTGCATCATTAGCCTAGTAGTCCTAAACGCGACTGGTAAGCTCGAGGTCCTAGGTTCGATTCTCAGGTCGAGCAAAGTGCTATAGGGTTTTCTATGAAATTCTCGGTAGCAGTTTGAAGTTTGCCTTTATGTCCGATTAATTGCAATAGGCTCGCCCCCTATTATATGGAACCTAAAACATACCCGGTGAACTATGGGTGTACACCTCTGCCTAACACTTCGAGAATACAGGCGTGATGGTATGTTATGTAACTTCATAGTTACGAATAGTGCGCTTAGCTTGCGTCGCGTAATTTATCATAGGTTTTTAGGTAGGATTTCTTTGTGTCGCCAATAATATTGCATTCGTGATATCTTTTACGTTAGTGATTATCATGGAAAACTGTAAAGGAGAATTTTAATCTACATTTAATTCTCAAGTTAACTAACAAACTTAATAGATTAATACTGAATTGGACAAAATATCTTCACAAATAAAGTAATATTTTTGACTATTATGTTGAAGATAAAAATGGTAACTGTGAGTCAACCTTAGGCAATAAACATATGCCATCGCGAACTCTTCTCTAGACTTTTTGAAGGACTAAAATTCTTTCCAACATTGTTTTGATGTATCTGATGAGATTTAACCAGCGTAAACAATGTAATCGCCCGAAAATCATTTATTGAAGACTTGGTTAGAAATAATTTAATTTTCTTTGCTATACGAAAACTTACTTGCAATTTATTGTTTATATAAACCTTCCATAAAAAATTATCTAAATGTTAATTGAAACCGCATTAAAATCCGTTGCGTAGTTTAAGCGTACATAGGGAAAGACAGCGAGAAGCGACTTCATTTTATACTATGTATAAATTGTAACTTTTATTATTTTTATTATCTTGCCTATTTCATAAAACAAATACTAAGTAAAAACTGAAACAGTTTTAAACTTTACTTATATTTAAGTAAATAGTATAATGAATAAATAATCAATGTTTAATTAACCATTTAACATTATTCAGTTAAAACCAGCATGAATACACCTCAATATCTATTTATGTAATAACTTTTCCAAAGTACTAAGAGTAATGTGTTAGCTAGCCAGGCGGGTATTAGAAAAAGCCCTACCATCATGTTGTGGTTTCATCACAATGCTTTCCTCCATTGAAAGCTCAGGTTCGTGCAGGGATTCGAACTAACGTCGATCGACGTAATGTCCTTACACACTGCCTACCACTGAGCCGTCATTGCTTCTTATGATGGCTGCGACAACTATATCACACATATACTTATATCAGCCAGTATAAAAAATTGGTCTATCTACGATCTATCATTATCCCGTTTGGTGCTCTCAGTTCTAACAGATTTGGTTTTATTTTACCTCAATACAGTCACTTGAACTCTGAAAGTAAAGTCTATTTATTTACGGATCGCTTGATTGTTAACAAGCTGTATACTTGGAAAGCTTAAGGGGCAATAATGAAAAGGGCTTCCATTTTTTTATTATTTGCTTTATATTCTCCTTTGGTCGTGATTTTAATTATTTATTTCTTCGTTGGGAATGAAATAAATAGTACTTTAATATGAATGTTTTTGTCTGCACGAAACGCTGGTTTTTTTTTCATCGTTACAATTGACTTTGAATCAATTTCTCTAACAATGCAAAGAGTTTAACATCATATTATCAAAGTTCCCAACAAAACCCAATAAATATAAACACTCCGATAAATGACAGAACTTGTTTGTTCTAGACGCGTATCCAAAAAAGAGTTACAGAGGTCATAACCCTCCAAAAACTTAATTTATTTTTCAATTATCGTAGAAAATTCTATTTACTTATTTCTTAAAATGGGACCCCTCCAATCTGTAACTCTATAACCGCGTCAGGTTGGTTCTGTTTATTTTAGCGATTGACACCTTTTTACGACTGGCTAGTTAGCTACCACCCTCAAGTTGAAAATTTGTCGCCAAGCATATTATATATGTTTCAGCGGAAGCCAATTTCCTCACTGGTCGGCTTAACGTGTTACCGATTTAAAGCCACATCGTCCCTTAATATCAGGTGAGATTGTGGTGTAAAACTAAAAACTATAAGTTTAAATAAGGATACTTTAAATTTATATTTATAAATCTGTAGTTGTGTTTTACATGTATTATTTTTTCCGTGTTATAGGAACTTGTAAATGTATGATGATCATGAAATTAAAGTATTTTTAGATGTTTGTCTTTCTGTCTGCTTCTATGTCCAGATTTCACAAAAAAAACTGTAATATACCCGGGAAACACAATTGATTGGCTATAAGAATTATTATAAATAATACTATGAATAATCATTTTTTTAAATGTGCTAATTATAAACCAACTTTCATTGAATCTTGTACACGGGAAGTATAATGAATTTTTTTTTTTTTAGAACTGACTACACTGTTAGCCTTAGGGGCCCTAAAGCCGCTGCGGCTTTTACAGCTTCACCGGACTTGGGTATAATGAATGACATCCAATAATTAATGGGCATATGAATTGTCAATAATATAAGTAAGAATAAAATTACGAAACTAAATTATGAGATTACTACGTAATAAACGCGTGCGTAGCCGCGAGGCCCATCGCGAGGACCGCGAGGCTCATATAAAATTATTAAATCAATTATTCATTTATTATAGAACGTAAACATGAGCCAATTGACTCTATTATGGAGTTATTTACGTTAAACCAATATAACCAACCTCTCGACTTCTCTGTACCTTTTATAACCGAACGACAGATGAGATGACGTCGGTGACAGCATTTATAACTGTAATATTGACAAACTAGCGGTGCTCCGTGGCTCTGTACACGTTTATTACGTAGTTTATATTGTCATCTCGTAATTTTGTTTTTATCAGGGTTGAAATAAATCACGATGGATTTTTTTATTATCTTAAAAACCTATGGTTTAAAATTTTACTTGAAATGGAACAAGTCCTTTGGCGTCACAAAAAGAGGGAATTCCCTCGCGATATTTTGTAAACTTCTCTTGCCATACGATAACAATCTTTCATTCGTTTAAATTCTTTGTTGCGTGAAAAATGCCTCACCAAAGGGATAGCCAAAAGATATTTAAGCTGGAAAATTAGGTTTTTGTTCAAATATTATAATAACGACATTTATATTGATACAGCAGAGTGACATAATATGATTTATTTATATGCTTTTGGACCTAATTGTTATATGTATTTGATAATACAAAGTTAGAAATAAATAAATACACTTGATTGAATCATTTGATTTTTACTGAAAATATTTATTAATTTAAATCAAAATGATTAAATGTTGTCAACACTGGTTTATACTCATATTAATGATATTGTTATAGCTTATCAATTAAAGAGATACATTTATTTTGCTTTTACGATTTCTATAGGTATTATTGAGGATTATTTTAACCTATCAACTATGGAACGATATAATATGCTTCCTGTCTATGAAATTTCATCAAAATCGGTGGAGAATTCATATAAATGTAATTTTTATTATTCTTATTTTTACTATTTCTAAATGTAATAATGGCAAATCTTATAGTATATCATTTGAGTTATGAGATAATGCATCCAGTATACAAAATTTCATATAAATTAGTAAGCTGTTTTTGAGTTAAATCCGGATATACAAACAGACAGACACTATTCCGACTATTATTCTGAGAAGCTAATCAACCTAATTCTCTCTTCTCCCCTTCTCCCCACGCGCTGGGCTCCGGAGCGACAGCTTTACAGTAACCTCCATCTCGGCACGAACAAAAGAAATTTGATGTCATATTTTTGCCGTAGGTACTCTGGAACTGTGAACTATTTATACAATGTTAATGGATTGCATAGTGATCACCATCAGGTACAGTGCGACGTCACTTTACCGTGAGTCGTGTTCAGTGTCCGATAAAAAATAGGTCTTGGATCAGGCAATTTGAAAAAAAAACGACATATCTTTACCAATATTATAAAGAGGAAAGATTTGATTTTTTGTTTGTAATGGATAAACTCAAAAACTACTGGACCGAATTTAAAAATTCTTTAACCAACATAAAGCTACAGTATCATCGAGTAACATAGGCTATATTATAATTTTTTAAATTAATTTATTCCTCATAAAAATGTCGATAGTTTTACACAAAGTATAAAAATTTGACTACACGGTTGCATCGCCAAGTGTTTGTCGTATAAAATTAACACAGGTGAAACCGTGGGGCACAGATAGTTAAGTATATGTCAGGACTACAAATTCATTAATATAAATAGAATGGATATTTAGTATACAAGGTAAAGTAAAATAATATTATAGAGATGGAATATTTACCTACAGGAATTGTAGGTAATAATACAATATTTGTCTATGATTTTGCGTTGACGTCAAGAGACTCGGACAACGCAGCCTAACCTTGTATTATATTTGAGTAAGGACTTTTAATGTTAATGGTTATAATAAAGACATTTAATAAAGAAACTGGGGTAAATTGAGTTTAAAGGTTACTGTTGGTTGAATTAATGTTACAGAATAACATACCTACATTATAAAAATTAGAATATACTTATCTACTATGTTATTTGGTGATATCATTGAAAAATATAAATAAAATGAACTCTTGTAAATATTTAATATAATGAAATAAATATAATGTATTTAATATTCAATTAGAAGTTTTTATAATTGAAAAACTCATTTCATTATTTAACGTTTTAAATAAAATACCAGGTTATATAATATACCAGGTATATACAACCTGTATTAGGTAGGATTGCGGAAGCACCATCACTGTTGTGTTACACTCTCATGGCAATGGTTGGTGTCATTCATTGTCACATGAGACGTTCCAATAATTAAAAAAAAGTTTTTTTTAAATTATAGCCTTAAAGCTTGAAGTGGTGTTGGCTCAGTGGAAGCGTGTACGGACACCGCGACGATTAACGTGAGTTTGAATTCGTGCAAGCAGCCTAAACTTGCGGTGAAAGAAACAATCGTGGTGAAACCCTAGAATTGTGGTAGGCCATTTTGTAATGCCCGACTGGCTAAGTACCACTCGTAAGTTGAAAATCTGTTGCCAAGGACCTATAGGTGTTTTCCGAAAGCTTTACTTGACAACCTGTTCTTTCCAGAATCTTGGACCACATCGTCCCGTAATGCTAGATGTGATAGTGGCTAAACCAAAAACGAAGATTAAAAAAACTCACTAGATAAATACCAGGTCGGTAGTATTATGTATAGCCCGGTTTATATATTATTAAACAGCGATTAAGGATACATGTGTGTGTGCGTTTAATATTATCTCCCCTTTGGATTAAGATTATCATGTTTCAATCAATAAAGTGACACGGAACATAGACAAGTGAACGTAAGAAAAAATCAAATTACAAACATAAAAGTTACGAAGGAGAGTTTTATTAGATCCGAAGGTACAATAAATCAAAGGTCGGTTCGCGACCTCTGCTACCTTCGGAAGTGAGAAGAATATATCATTAAAATGTTTTGAGTCTCCGTTTAGAATGGTGCGAAATATTTTATTTGTTTAAGTACTATTACTGAAAATAGGTATTTATTTGTTTATAAGAGGCAATCGCTGGATCTGCTGATCCACGTCTAACGGCTGCTTTCAATAACATATCTCAGTTTACTAATACTATCCCCGATTAGTACATATTTGTAATAAGTACTATCTTTAACTGTACTTTATACCGTAGATGTATTTAACTATTTTATAAAATACATACTTTCTATCTTACATTTACTTATGTCAAGATCGAGATACTTAATTATTATCTTGTTCATCTACACAAGTAAATCTCGCGACAAGCTTTTATATCATATAAATTGTTTAATGTAATAAATTGATTGGTTTGATTTAATTTAAATATTTTTTCTTTTTTTAGATCTTTAAATAAAAGCCTGTTCTAAAAATGTTTTTTTTACTATTATTTTGTTTTTTTGTTATCGCCGAGTTATCTATCTTAATGTTGCTTAACCTGTACATTTCATTTAACGCGTCATTGTTGACTAATCGTTTTTCGTATTCTTTTCAGCAAACCCTTTAATTTAATACCCATATCATGGTAATGCACAAAAAATAACGAGTCCGCCGCCTTGGGCCGTCCGCTAAATTGGATTTAGAATGACATTACTTAGTTCAACGGTGCATTGCCCTGCAAACTAAATGTGTATGCGAAATTACATCTCAGTCGGTTGAGAATAACTGTTTCAAAATTGAGTTGCAAGATTTGACCCGAACATACATACAAACATTGCACGTTAAATAAAAGCTAGTAAAAAGAAAATAACGAATTTCCCATCCCTTCGACATTTCACATTCCATCCCTGGAGGCTATAAATAAGAAATTCTATAACTGAATAACATGTTCATATGGATCAAAGATATCGTATGGATGGTCATATTTCAAGCCCGGTGAAGCTGTAAAAGCCATCAGCGGCTCTGTTTTTGGATACGGCCCCTCAGGCTAACATTAAGGTCAGATCGAAAAAAAAACTACAAAGAATAAGTGGAAAATTTATTATAGTAAACATAATAATTACTTACCGTTTTCATACTACATTTAAAAAAAGACGTGTTACGTATTTCATTGAAATTCAAAAAAAGGGGTAAAAAGGGGTAGAATGTTATTTTGGCGTTGATTTACTTGGAAGTTGATATCAATAGTCCTTAGTGCTTTTAATTTAAATTACATTTGATTTTGACACATGTTAGAAAACTCAATCCGATTTTATTCAAAAAAGGTTGAACTCACTTAAAAACATTAGCAAATACTGTTTAAAATTAGAATATCTCAGAACGTCTCTATATTAGTACATCATTTGAAGGTTTCTAAGCATAAAGAGGTTATGCACTTTTAGGAAACGGCCTCATAGGGACGTAGAGTTCGAAATTTAAAATGGTAAGGACAAGAAAATTTGGTTATAAATTATATGAATCATTCCATATTAAAAAAAACATGTAAAATCTATACTAATACTAATAATATAATAAAGTGTATAAGTTTTTTGTTTGTTCGCTTAAACACGCTAATGTCTAGAACTACCAACCGGATTAAAAAAAAATATTTTTTATATGATAGCCAGACCCACGAGGAATAGTATAGGTTATAATATAACATTAGTTATAGTTTCTAGCTAATCTTAAATATTGATTTTTGTTACGTAAGTCGGAAGTCGAAGCCCTCGTGAACTGCAATAGCCGTATGCGATGGCTTAATGGTTAATGATACGTCAATACAATGTTCTACAAAAATATTGGCAATTATTATATAATATCTGGGCGACCGAGCCTTGCTCGGTGTCTTACAAAAAAAACTCCTATCTAGGTATACTACTTGGAATGTAAAACATTATGTAAATACAAAGTTTCATCCAAATCGTTGGAACCGCTTCCGAGAAGAATTGCTCATTTAATATAATAAGATAAAAAAGTCAGCGATAGCATATATCTATCTCTGAGTCATCAAAGTTTATGTTTTGTTCGATGACTTTCTGCCACTTTGTTGGTAGAGACATGATCCTGATGTTGTAGAAACTTTGGGACTTCTGATCAAAAAAAGGCGACATATAGTTTAGGCAGTCCTCTCTTGATGTTAACCTTACAGTACCTAAAGAATTCTGAAGAGACCGAAACAGGTGACAATCTGAAGGTGCAAGGTTTAGCCACAGTCTGTGAAGCCTGGCCGACCTTAGACCCCGACCTTTTTCACAAGTTCTTGTCGTACGTGATCCACTTTTCATCGCCAGTTATCAATCTCTTCCACAAACGGCTCAGTTTCATTACGTCTCAATAATTAATCGCAAATGAGTACACGGTTCATTAGGTTTTTTTCAGTGAGCTCGTGTGGCAATCAAATATCGAGCTTTTTGGTATGGCCAGCTTTCTTCATATGGGTTAAAACTGTTTTGTGGTCAATTTCCACTACTTCAGCTACATCGTTACTACTGATGCCGATCTTGCTCCACTTTTTCAAAAATGGCGTCCATTTTATTCGTAACAATGCGATCAGAGTGAGGTGTATCTTTAACATCAACATTTCCTGACTGAAAACGTTTCAACCAACTTTGTGCTACTCTTACTGACACTGCATTAGGTCCATAAACATCAAAAATTGTTTTCGCTAATTGTGTTGCTTTTTGCCTTTTTTGTAATAATATTTTAAAATGTATCGAATATCTTCATTAGATTCACTCATTTTTACAAAAAGAAAAACAAATGAAAAATAGCGGGAAACAACATTTTTTAATTTTTTCTTAATTTTTAATGTAACCTTTTTAATGTTACCAAAACCAGCTAGATACAAATGTACAGCCAAAGAAAATTTATAACAAGTTTATACCTACGTTATGCGAAAACACTTTTTCCCCGACCTAATGTTAATCCTTACGAACAAAAGTTAGTTCATCATAAAGACAGTTTATAATGAAGACAAACTTCGCCTTTTACAGCATGCTATTTGGACGCATAGTTTAAGAGATAATACAAAATTAAAATAATTCAACAGTCGGCTTGGGTCTATGTCTATAGTAGTAGCGGTGCGAACGATTCGTGATATGCTGCAATGTAACCATCTGGCCGCCCGATAAAAATATTGTCTATACTGAAGTATTATAAATCATCAATCAATGATTTCTTCTAAATTATATGAGGGTGAAACCGCGGGGCACAGCCAGTGTACATATATGTGTGTAATGTTTGTATGTGGGTAGCTAAGTATTGTACGTATAGTGTCACTTGGATCGCGCGGACGGCTGCCAGACCCAAGGGCTTCACACCGAGGAACGGACCTAGGCTTGGGTTGCCGCTAGAGAGGGTGGACGTGGTGGGTGTGCGGGAGTGAAGTTGACCGCCTGTCATCTGCGGAGAGAACGGTAGTTATGCGGGCGTGGGCGGTGGCACGCTCTGTTTGGAGAGCCGGTGGAGTAGTACGCGTTAGCTTTCTCGACTTTATTGTCGGGTTCGGTAAAAATGTTTCGCCGTCGTCGTTTTTTCCGTGAGGCGGTATACTGCCTGCGATTTCTCCGTGAGGCGGTAGGAGTACGAACATAAGTAGCGGCTGTTTTAATTAACGGTTTGGCGTGATTCGATGCGGTATCGAAGTAGGATCGTGACAGGAATCTGACGTAAGAGTGAATCGACGGAAGATCCATATCTCTATGGAGATCTTCCGTTCGCATGTATGGAGGGGCACCGGTTAGACGGTAGAGAAATCTAATACATAGTTTGTAACCGTTTGCAATTAGTTTTTGACATATGTGCGAACGCGGGGCAACTATATGTCATGATCGGACGGATCACACTACCATGCAAAAATCGATAACGGTTAGAGTATTTAATTGATATAATATTCCAAAACTAATTCCATTAGACGACGTTCGTATGATGAATCCAATGAAGCAAAATACAATTATATTGATATTAAATATATTTTCCAGACTTCGCACAGGATGGAGCGCCGCACGCAGCGAACCCCCGTTGACCGTCAGCGAGCGGGAGGCTATTGCAGCTGTCGTTAAAAGGGCAGAGAAACTCGACGAGGTTGAATCAAGACGGATCGGCCGACTGGTTGCCCGACTAGAAGGTAATAATGGTCAACATACACTTGACAAGTAAATTGAAGTCATATTATATGTTCGTTGAATCGATATTGCGTTAGAAGTACCTAATCAACCGCTCACACCAGAACTTCCTAAGTATTATACCATACACTAGGCAGTTTTCATTATGGTACAAATTATATTTATTTAACCAATATAAATTTTTAATTTATATTTATAATTTTTTTAATAATCAAATTGCATAAGAACTGTTATAATTTAGCATAATCCAAGTTTATAATTTTTATGAGCTAATTGAAGCAAATTACCATGATAGATCAATATTACTGATCTTAGGATTTCATATATGTATTTACATAAAATTTTCTTTAGCTGTCCTTCGCAGGTAGTCACTACTTCTAACTTGGGATTGCTATACACCATAGAGATAGAATAATAAAGTAGCTATAAATTATAATTCTTAAAATATGTATTCTATTCATGTATATTAATATTTTAAAGCTGAAAAGTTTGTTCGTTCGTTTAGTTGAACGCGCTTATCTCAGGAAGTACTGGTTGGAATGGAAAAAGTATTTTAGTATTGGATAGTCCATTTATCGAGGAAGGCTATAGGCTGTATAACATTACGCTACGACCAATAGGAGCGGAGCATCAATGAAACATGTTGCGAAAACGGGAAAAGTTCATTCCTTTTGAGAGCTACCATTATGTGACGCAGACCACAGACTATTACATGTACAAGACGCAGACGAAGTTGCGTGGGTCAGCTAATATATAAAAGGAGCCACAGTTGTTCTATAAAATAGTTATTTTTTTACTAAATAGTATAATAAAGGTAATAGTGGTTTGCTTGGTGATAAGACACGATAATTGTGTCCGACTCACAGTTCGTCTGGATCGCGACCACCATACACTAAGTGTAACACCCGCTGTATTGCCACTCTTAAAGTTATCGCATTCCGGGACCAGCTGGTGTATATCCGTTAATAAAGCGGGGTGGTAGTGACCTGTACTCGACTAGGTTGAACATAGATACACAGGTTCTGTAAGGAACCTTTTTTACGCTAGTTAGTGTAGACCATATTTCAAATCACTAAGGTACACATGTTCCTTTTTTCCTCCCAGGAGGCAGGGTCATGTATATATTTATATGTTAGTTTAGCTTGAATTTTACGGATAAGGAATTAGTCAGATCGCGACTTCTTTGTAATCGCGGCAACAGCCCAAACCGAGGTCCGGCTACTTTGGCACCTTTCCGCGTTTGTTGCCCACGCTTTCGTGGGTGAGTGTCGTAAGCGCTCGGCCCCAAGCCCAGTAAAACTGTAAAAGCCAACAGCGGCTCTGTTTTTGTATAGGGCCCCTCAGGCCCATTTTTTGAAATAAATAATAAATATACAGTAATGTTTTAAAGGATATGTAATATATAATATATGTAAGATACCTGTATTGAGTGCATTTCTTTTTCACCAACGAACTGTTTTTCAGTTTGGCGATTTTAGACAATAATACATTATGTATTTTGTATTTTGAAAAATAAATTTAAAAAAAGGCTAACAGTAAGGTCAGATCGAAAAAAAAACGTTATAGTGACTTTCTTTCTTATCGTGTTTTTGGGATAAGCCACTGTATATTCAGTTGCCGAGAGGCTTGCGGGTCGTCTTGAATGTGATGACCGGCGATGTATTGTCACTCTCTCTGTACTCTTAGGCACTCTCTTCATTTACATGCTGTCACTCTACCGTGCTACAATAAAATAATAACAATATCGACAATCGTCTTGTCATGATTAGCCTCACCTAGGTAACTGGTAATACAAGCTAATCACATGTAATCACATGATCATACACAATGAAGAGAGCCTTAGAAGGGTCTTGATATAAAACAATGATTGTCGGGTTTTCGATAATTTGATCACACATTAACATATTCGCTTAGCTTTTTTATTAAAATAATACATTCGAAAAGTATTTATAGGTATGCGTCGGGCAGCTCAGGGACCGGCGCCACGATGCTGTCTATTGTGTGGCGAGACCTCCAGACTGCTATCTCCATTACGAACTTGCTCGATTTGCCGTCATACAGCTTGTTCGAAATGTGTTATAGAAACACCGCCCCATAGGTAAGTAGTCATCGACTATTATATCAGTATTTAGAATGTTTGTAGTGTCATTTGAAAATTATTCCAAAAGGCCAACCACTGTCCTTATCAGTACTAAGATTTTTTTAATATAATGACTTATTTTACCACCAATTAACTATCCTTTTAAATACCTTTTACACAATTTTCTCACGTCCATATAGATTGTATTTTGATGAATCGATCGCAGTTACATCCTATCATGACCAATCCAGTGCGCAATCAAGGTTGGCTACAATATAAGACCACAAGAAACAACGCTATTTATTTGGTGACAAATCTATTCTTTCAACGATAAAACTAATTGGTATCCAATAGAATTAATATGATAACAATTTTTTTAAATAACTAATTAGGGAATACAAATATTAGTGACGAATATAAACTTTGGTAACAAAAAATATTGTTGCCCTAATGAATTGATACTAATAATATGCAATACACAAATGATAATTATGTACATCACACAAAAGTCAGTCATGACCTCTCGGTTACTGCCAGTGCGCCATGCGCCACGCCTGTCTAAATTCTTAACAATTGTTATCTAAAATAATTAAACACTCAAATCGGACACATTATACGATTGACAAATTTTCTTTATTGTACATAACTATTTTAATAAACGGGAGCAGATCTCCAATATACTCTAGGGAGGCGTATATGTGCAACTTATGCGCTGAGACTCGAGAGATGTGGAAGAAATCAGGCGCATGGTTCTATAAATCGTTGCCAAAATATACATTACCTGAACGGAAGACAACAAACCGACTCAATGAAATGGAATTTGCAAGGATAATGCAGGTGAGAGAAATTTATGATATTTCACCAAAATAAATGTTACTTTTTTGCGTAACTAATTTTGTATTGTGAAAATTTATAGATGAATCGCGTTATTCCATCAATTCAAATAATAGAAATTCAATAAGCTTAATAATTTTTCTACAATCTCTAAAAGAATTTTCTTGTGGATCTCCATTATCCCCTTTTCTTCATCAAAGCTATTTACGTAAAGATCATTCATTTTAATGTTAATGGCAAAAAATAGTGAAATATTTTAAAGTTAGTGTTTTATTTAAAAATAGATCAAATACTTTTTCATTAGAAACGTCTGTTTTACATGACAGCTGTTTGATGGTTTACACTCAATAATGTGCGTAATATTCACATGAGTCAGCTATACTATTTCCATTTCTTTATTTTCTCGATGACAGTTCTAATTTGATAGTTGTAGTGTTGTGACCAAATAAGTAATAATATCGATCGCATATATTTATTACGATTACGACAGTGACGATTCATCAGATTTTGATTAAAATAAATAAATAAAGATTACCTGTCATTGTCGAGTACCTATACCTACTTATTTTACAACAGCTTCGAATTTTTTTTAAGAATTTGGCATTATCAATCAAGAATTAATACGTGTAACATCTTGTAATGAAATGTAATATTAGTTAATAAATTTGTACAAAAGTATCCGGCAGTAGTTTAGTTTCTTACATTCTGTAAAAAAATATTGGGTCTGTTATCGTGTTACGTTTATCGATATAGCTTCGTCCCTATCAGTTTCTCCGACTCTGGTATAACCTTGTATGTGTGTAAACATCATATTTTTTATAAAATAATGCATACATAATGTAAAAAAGACGCTTGTTAAAGTTTTCACAGGAGCTGTCAACGAGAAAATAAGGAAATGGAAATGGTATAGTAAGAGTAATTCATAATCAGATATCAGATCCGAATGAGTATGAATTAAATTAATCTATATCATTGAAAGAATATTGCTTTTACCCTATAATTACATCCGATAATTTCCTTCCGAATTAACCATTTACTGAGATTGTTTTCACTGTTATCGCTAAAATGTATCTTACTATTGGTAGAATTTAGGTGCAAATTGAATTTGTATTCTCTTCGTTTAACTAAATTCTAATCTGTTGAACGTAATATGCTAGGATAAAGTAGACAAAAAGCGAGCCCAAGCAATTTGTATTACAGTTATACAATGATTTCAGTTACAGAATAGTACTGATATGACATTTGGTAACAAATAATTTGTTATAATAATTGTGGTTGAAACAATTGAATGATATATTGTCAGCTGAGTCAATAAAAAAAATCACTTCTGATTTATTAGCCGGCATGTGTTATTTTATTATTTATTAGTTAAACTTTTTTGTTCCTTTTCAAACTAAACCAAATCTATAATACTTTATTAAATTTGAGCCACGAAAAGGCACTCATGAAAATTCAGGTTTGTAAAACATCCCAGTCATCGAGTAGAGACGTCTAGTAACTCGATTGTATTTATCAATATTCTTTGCTTTTTTTTACTTTGCAAGTAATGCATACACTTGACAATTATATAATTTTTTGGATTTATGATGAGGTAATACAATAGATATATTTATATTAAAGTGCCTGTTGTATTTACTCGAATTTGGTCGTTTAACTAATTTAGATTAATTTTTATAATTATTATTTTATTTCATTCTAAATAAAATTAAACAATTAAATTTTACCGGTACATAACAACGGTAAAACTGGTTTGCTATAGGGTCACCACCAAATAAATAAAGATATAAAATAGGTAACTTTAGCAGTTTTTATTGTAAACATTTTTGTGAATAATATTGCGACAAAACATTATACAGGATGCAGGCAACAGTAGTAACGAGGGAAAAACTGATTCTGAACCCGGTTCACCATTGAGTGTACACGCCCCTTCATTTTCCCGGCAGCCGAGTAACACCGACAGCAGAAAATCTGCCGCTTCACCTCACGTGAGTAATGAATTTAGTGATACCTTGTTCTTCTACGCATTTTTCCAGCAACACCAATATTCCCTGATTACACAGTCTTAAAAAAATTACTAAAGTTAAATTGTCAAGATTTAAAATTATAATTATGTGTACTTTTGGTCTTAAACATTTAATAATAATCTATCCATTGCGTGATATTCATTTTAAGATTGAGCTGGTTTTTGCTGATCGTCTTTTTGTTCAGTAGGTTGGTAGCCGTCCTTATCAGCGACGAAGGAAACGGCAATATGTTGACCATCAGGAGCAACGTACTTGTAACTGCCCTTAACTACCAGTCCTTGTTGGTCGGTGTCGTTCTTGTATGTTCCCTGCTCTTGCCTTGAGGTACCGTCGCTAGTTTCAAAATCGAATTTGTAGCCATCTACTTCGACATCTGAATCTTGTTTCACAATCTCTACTGGAGGTTTCTTCTCAGCTGGGGCAGCAGGAGGTCCTTGTGCTTGAGCGTAGACCACCACCAATGCAGCGATAACAAACAAAGTGATTTTCATTTTAAATGTTTAAAGATTTATGTGTTGTTAGACAGACAAGCTTGGATCGTATGTACTGTGATGTGCCAAACGGAGCTTAAATATCATCTCGGAGTTATTGACAATGCGTTTCGTAGTTTCATTGGGAGGTAGGTGCTAATCATTTGATGCAAACAGTTTATTCAAAGGTGATCCTCGAAATTGTTACAGGGATTTGGCAATAGTGTGAATTGTTTGCTTGACAATGTCGGGTCGAGTTGTAGATACGTGTACTTAACCTACATCTTGTATCTTTACACAGACCATATTGAGTTTCACGTCTTTGATAAATATAGAATATGTTAAAATTAGTTTTTTTTCAATGTTCAATTTATTTGTTCTTGTGGGTGCGTACTTATATTGAAGTTTTTAACTTTATAGGTAGAGTAGTTACTTTTTGATTAACTAATTTACTTTTAAGAAAAAGAGCTACTAAAATGTAATCCAAATTATGAATTTTATACTTAATACCTTCTTAATAATTAATATCTTATATTAATAAAATAATACCAAGCTATTTGTATAACAAATAATAACTTTAGATTTTTTTTAAATGACTAAATTTTCACTACGGAATTTTTAACCAAAATAATTTTCATCTGTAGCCTCAAACGAATTAACCTTGCACCCTGGTTGGAACCCTGGAGCATGTTGCGACGCTATCGTGGCTGAGTGTCTTCAGCGTTCGCCCCCAATCCGGGAGAAGCTGTAAAAGCCGTCTGAGGCTCGTGTTTTCTTAGCTTGGCTAGTATGGCCAACAGTGTAATCTGATCCAAAAAAACAATAAACACACAGAAAAAAACGCAAACTGCATTGAGTTTTAATAATAATTTAAACTAATTAAAAACCAGAAATCGTGTACCGGTTTTATTTCTGAAAAATATAATAAAAATAACGTAAAATATTTAAACCTATTTTTCACTTTGTTAATCTTGTAATAAATAATAAGTAAAAATACAATTTTAGTTATAAACTTTCACGTGGTACTGAACAGCATTCATTTTGTCACGGGAGAGCACTGTTAGTTAATTAGGTTCTCGCACCCGGAACGTTCCTTTACCGTGAACCTTTTGATGAGTATATTCTACCTTTGAAACCATCTGCTTCTATTTTTGTTTTGTTTTGCATAATCATAGTATTATTATTATGTAGTTTAGATTAACATCGTTTTTAATTTCGTCATTGTCAATCACTTCACTTTACAATATATCCTATACTTGTCGAAACCTGTTGTTTTTAGGGTTCCGTGCCTCAAAAGGTAAAAAGGAACGCATAAAGGATGTTGTATGTCTGTCTGTCAAGACCATTTTTTTCAGGAGCGCGTTGAGATATCAAGTTGAAATTAATATCAAATACTCTCAGGTCTGCAATGCCTTGGAGCTATGAAAAAGTCAAACTTCTTAGTCAACGTAATCAAAAGATACGGCTGTTTATATCGCATATTTTAACACTCGCAAAGGAAATAAAAACCTATAGGGTACTTCCAGTTGACCTAGACCATGTTGACCATGTTGACCATGTTGACCAGTTGACCATGGCACCCTCACCTTCCGGCTGACGCAGGTACTTTCGGGACATGGCTGTTTCGGGAGTTACCTGTGTCGCATAGGCCGGGAGATCGATCCTGGGTGCCATCATTGTGGCTGCGCCGAGGAGACCGCGCAGCACACACTAGCCGTCTGCCCCGCATGGGACTCGCCGCGTCGCGACATTGTCGCGACAATCGGCACCTATCTCTCGCTTCCGGCCGTGGTTCTGCCTATGGTCGAGAGCGAGAGCGGGTGGAACTCCGTCTTCTCGTTTTGCGAGCAAGTCATGCTTGCGAAAGAGGAGGCGGAGAGGGAGAGGAAGCGTAACACCTTGCTCCCATCTCGCGGTCAACGAGCCAGGCGCCGGGGGCCGCGTGATGATATCCGGCCGCCTTAAATGGGTCTGCAGGTGGTGGACTTGGGCATGTCCGTCACCGCGTAAATGCAGGCCCGAGATGGAGGAGGCGCACGGATGTTCGTGCGCCCTCCGAGGCTCGTTGGAGGTGCAGATTGCCTTCGACCGTGACTGGGCCCCGGGGTAGGGCCACACCTGCCGGGTCGAGCGGATGGCATGCGCAAGCAGTTCCCGCTCCCCGGCCAACAGGTGCGAGAAGGACACCGTGGGGGTTTTAGTCGGTAAGAGTCCGACATACCCCTCCCTTGAGCGACCCAGCTCGGGAGGCGGATACAATGCAGGATTTCCCCACGATAAAAAAAAAAAAAAGAATCATGATATTTGGCAAAAAACAATATCATAAAGTATAAGTAAAGAAAAAACCCGAAAACCATAACTTATTTGCAGTTGGTAAACTAACCGCGGCTTAATATGTCGATGTATTGGGAACACAGTTTTCAAACGGCAAAGTTAAGCCAGGCGGAAGTTAGAACGATGTCCCATCACCATGTTATGGTTTCATTACATGTTTTCCTTCACCAAAAAGTCAGACTCATTGCAGGTATTTGAATTCACGTCGATCGATACCATGCCGTATATGCTGCCATCGAGCAATCATTATTTCAAAATTATTCATTTTCATTTATAATTTTTCGTACAGATATTAACTAAAATACATTTAATAAGAATTATAATTTCATAGAAATGGTTATTGTGGTTAATAAATAGGCTTTATGAATATCTTTGATCCACTCCTTTTGCTTTTAAATTAATCCGCCGCTAAGTATGTAAGTCCTCTCTCCAGAATTATAAACAGAACGGCTTCCGAACAAATTTACTTTCTCCTTTCTGTAATAACATATTACTAAAGTAATTAACCAGGATCTAAACAGAAAATTATGGTGACAGTTCTTATTTTTACTTTTACGACTTATAAAATAAAGTTTTGGTAATGTTTTTTTTTAGAAGAATATACATATGTTGAATGTATAAATAAAATATTAGAAGATTCGTCCACTTATGATGTATCTAGTCCTAGTCTATTGAAATCAATTGCATGTTATTATTAAATTTATTGGACCATCGAGTCGCCGTTGTTCTTACTTCGCATAGTTGTCTGCAGCCTTCCAGTTTGCTTGACGTACATGGGTACTGCTCTGCTCCTTAAGGTCACCGTGTGAAGTTATTTAGTCTAAAACTTTCCTCAATCAATTGGCTATAAAGTTTAATAACAGTTTTTCAAAAATAATTGCTAGTTTCAGAGATTAGCGCGTTCACACAAACAATATCTTATCTATCTTTTGTATCTCCCGACAACAATAAACGATCTATAACGATCTGCCTGAATGTGGCTTTCTAGTAATGAAAGAACTTTTAGAACCGGTTAAGTCGTTCCACAGATTACCTCTTACAAACAAATTAACAAACGTTACCTATTTTTAACACACTTGTTACTTGTTTTTATTATTAACTTTACTTGTAACCAACAAACAATGTAATCCAATCTTAGAAGTAAATTGTAACCCACTTCTGATTGTTATATCGAAATGAAATTATGTATGTATGTGTAGTTCGGATAACAAAACTATAATTTGGTATCTTCGAGCTAATCTGTCGATGGAGGTAGGAGGCTGATAGTGGAACGCTTCAGTGGCATCTAGCAAACCCATCTAGTTTAGGCTCATAATATGATTTGTATGACGAGTCCAATATTTTGGTCTTTGTAACGATTGTCTCGTGATGGAGCCTGGAGATATTTTATAATTTTTAGTGAATAATAATAGCGTGTTTTTTAGTTGTTTTTTTTTTTTTAACTACATACTTTTATATTTTGTAGTAGTATAGATGTAGACAAAGTACAAACATAGATGTGACATTTTCCGGATGGATTAGTGCATCAGCACTTATACGCCCTTAAATAAATTAACTAATAAGAAAATTACAAAACATTATTTTGTAATATGTAAGTTTTAATTAACTGCGTAGAATGATTATGCTAATAGTTATAATAATTATTTAATCATTATCTATTTTATGATTAAAAAGTTTTTAAGAAGAATCGAAGTAGGAAAAATTATTAACAAAATGCGTAAATTGTAATAGGTACCTATGTCATTACTTAGAAAGGTTTAAACTTAACCACAGATTGCTTTAATAATAACTATTGTCAAATATTTCACAGACATAACAGAGATCCTCGACCTATATCATAATATCACGTCCAAACTTTGTTGGTATATAAAATCAATCCAATTACCTTTAATGGCATGGGGTCTGTTACGGCGACTATTTTCATGGATAAAAGGAGAATTTATTTATTGATTCATTGTATTATATAGACATGGGCTTGCATTTGGCAATCAGACATTAGTTAAAGGCAAAATTGTGATGCAACCACAGCGTGATGATAAGTTATAAAGGCTTTAGAGCAGAGCTGTTCAAACTTATAGCATTTGCAATCTAACACTAAATATTTAGGACTAAGTGATCGTCTGCCAACCTACTATTACTATTATAAAAATAGCTTTTATTCAAATTTGAAATTAAATAGTAGCAAAATGAAGGTACTGGAGACCTGTGGAAGGTACAAACTCAGAAATAATTTATTGTTAGCGAAAATTTCATAGGACGACACGTAATTACTGCGTGTCAACTGCAAGCATGAATGGTGCTGCTCTATATTTAGATTATATTATTTCTTTTTCTGAAAATGTTGACTCGCACAAATAAATAGTTTCGAACAATAAAGTTAGCTAATGATCTATTTATATGGCTTTGACATGTATACCTATCAAAAATCACCACCTCACACGGAAATTACTACCATCTTCAGATTTTTTACTGCCTATTTTAAGTAAACTACGAAATATTATCTAACTATATTTTTTTTTATATTAAATACCTATGTATTCATGTGTTTTGGTAACTATAATAACTTTATAAATTAATTAAAAATTTTAAATTAATTATTAATAAATTAGTATTATCTGTGTTCAGCAATGTTATATGATTTAAATAATTGCTTTAAAAATATTATACTCTTTAATAATGGTGTACCGAGCGATTAAGAATAAACTCGTATTAAAGCAATGATGGCTCATTACTAGCGTGTACGGACATAACGTCGATCGACGTGAGTTCGAATCCCTGTAATGAGTATGAGCTTTATATTATGAAGGAAAAAATCGTGATGCCTAATGCCCGCCTGTCTAGTTACCATATTCAAGTTGAAAATCTTTCGCCAAGCACTACAATAGGTGTGTTCCAGCAGCGAAACTTGAGAGCCAGGACTTTAAAAACAATAAAAAGTACTAACTGTTGCATGCTTATAATAAGTGCTAAACCTATAAAGAATTTAATAAAAAGATACAAATTAAATTAATTAAATATAGGTAAGGTACCTCCTACCTATATTTAACAATAGCACTTATGTTTGCGAAAATGTTATGACCGTTGTTGGACTTAGCCTTGTCTTATCTCATTTTATCATACTATGTTATAAGTTTATTAAATTAGATAAATAAGTAGTACTTATTCCTATTTATAATTCAGTTTAGTTAAGAATTTCTTGAAAAACATTATACATATAACGACTAGTTGTGACCGCGACTTCGCTCGCGTGCACGACAGAAGAACGCGTAGTGCTTATAAAAATAGCAGTTTTTAAAACTTTAATAACTTGTTATTAAATGAAGATATCGTGATTTTTTTTTGTTATGGACCATTTATCTAAGGAGTAAATAAAAAATAAACAAAATCAAAATCTATGCAGTAGTTTTTGCATGATGCGCGCTCAATGGCAAACCTCTATAATATCATTTATATAAAGATATAGATAACCTTTTAAAGATGTTAGTGTTAAGAATAATTTTTAATTTTATTCAAATAATCTTATGAAATTGACAGAGTAAAACTGAACGAAGTTTCAGTACTCATAAATTTTTATTTTTGAATTTAAGACATTTAATCGTAATACCTACTTTTGAAGTCTATACCAAGTACCTAGTTTTTTTACAGCATGTGGTCAGAACAATCTTCAACGAAATTAACTATAGTTTAACAAGTTAGAGTCACATGCGGTTGTTACATTCATAATATTTTAACTATCGATCTTCATAACGTTAAAGTCTGTAAAGTTAGTGTTCGAAGCTTTCTTTTTCAAAACGTAATCCATATGTACAATGACATATAATATAAACAAAATTCATAAGTTAGAGAAAGATACTTATCATACGGCCGTTTTCAATGACCTATCTATCCGTTGTTTCAGTTACTAAAGTTAAAAAAATCTAAGGCTTTTTCCTTACTTTTTTTCAATAACCTATCAATGGATAGTTTTTCGTATTTAGTTAATATTTATCCATATCCTATAACTTACATAGATAAGGAGGAAGCCGATATCTGTTTTAAGTTAAAGATAGTACTTATTACAAATATGTATGTACTAATCAGGGTTAGTAAACTCAGATAAATGTATTATTGAAAACGGCCGTCAGTCTTCAGTGTCCCACGACTACTTTCTATTAACATTGTCCTTGTGCTAAACATATATTAGGCTGACCTAAATAGCATGGTTATAATGTTATATATTTCGAATGGACGTGGCTAAGGGAATTGCATGTTATTATCAGCGATACCTAAGAATACTTCTTTAAAATCGACTTCTTTAGAAAAACTAGTAGTTAACTGACAGTGTGATATTGACCTTTTCACATATCACACTATTTTAATACCACGAACCAATAATTAATCAGGGTGGTAGGGATCTGAACACGACTTGGCCGCGA
This sequence comes from Saturnia japonica, assembly GCA_033032175.1. Lineage (NCBI taxonomy): Eukaryota > Metazoa > Arthropoda > Insecta > Lepidoptera > Saturniidae > Saturnia > Saturnia japonica. Next base: position 7,984,390 of record CM065324.1, on the reverse strand, counting down.
CTACCATGCAGGTGGTGATAAACCCAACACAGTGACTCTATTTTGGTGCGTCACATTATAGGATCAGCCAGTGCATATCTAACTGACGAGAGGCCTGTAGAGGCCGGCATGACAGCGATGACCTTAACGGAATTCCAATCCCTCGGTTGTCGCCGTTTGTTTTTGGATTATAGGTACTTACTGTGCTTACCGTCCGGCACAGTAACGTCACTTTAAAGTATTAGTGCTAGCGCACACGGGTGACTTTGTCACCGTGACTGTTTCGTCAGCATGTTCGGTCTTATGGATATGTACGGAGGTGCGAACACGTTACGACGTGACAACACAGTTTTATCTATAGACTTAACAAGGGTTACGAAACAGTCACGTCGATCAGTCAGTCGTTGCTTTTTTCTCATTCCTAGACGTCGTGCTTAAATATTATTTAGCCTAAGTCAGGTATGTCACTCCCACAATAAAGACGAATCTAACGACACCTCGTATGCTAAAATCCATCAAGCGGTTTAAGCTACAGAGTGTGCCAAAGAAATAGACAAGTACATTGTGTAAATACGTTCGAAAAACATTATCCTCCTTTTTCACAGTCGGGTAAAAATCCACTTAATTCGGCAACAGATTTTTAGTTTGAAGATCTTTGGCTTATCCAATCGATCCACCATAAATGTTAGATTGAATCCGCATGATCAATAATGCCCATCTTATTAAGAGAAAGATTTGATGTTAGGTTAGTATATACTTACTATATTAAACGAAACCATTCTATATGATTACTACAAACCCCTTATTCGTAATAGCCCTAATATTATTACAGCGTGGGAATCGAGAAAACTCACTCCATTCTTTAGTGAGCTAATCAGAACTATTATGGACTGGGCAATATTCTGAAATTGCTGTTTGCTTGTTAACTTCTTTTGTATAAATATAGGTAAATGATATTTATTGGTTTTATTTACCTACTTCTACTAAAATTTTATGAATACTTATAATGCTATTTTTATACACAACTACGAGCGATAAAGCCATAGAGTAATAAAGTCCGCTCACTGTACTTATAGAGTGCAAAACTTGTTATAAGTATCGAAACAATGCGATTCATTTATGCGGGTGTAAGGAAGGGCACGGGGTAGGGTGTGGTTTGTCCCTTATCTCTAAAGTGATGTGCGTTGTCCGCCGGTACGGAGATTGTATCGATATATTCGTTGGTGTTAAAAATAACTTCGACAAATTTTTATTTTACTTGTTTATTATAATAATGATAACATTATTATCTTAACCACTAAATACATAATATATATAATAACAAAAAGTTAAAACATTTTTCAAGAACCTTCAAATAAAATTAATTTATTGTAAGTCTGTCTCTTTTCCTAAGATTTTCCGAGTATATCTTTTCATTGGGAAGATTTTTACTTTTAATAAACTGTCTCTTAATTATTTCAGCACTTGAGATATCGATTCCGCTTAATATATGGTCATGGGTTTTGTTCATTAAATCTTTCTTTTTCAAGTCTTGAAGTAAATCCTCCATGCAAAATAATTTACGCTTCAAACGCCTTTGATGACACTGTAGGCGTTTTATTTTTAATAAACGTTGATGCGATATACGTTCCAGGCATTCTATACGTCATTTTAATATTTTTTTGCGAGGAGAATCAATAATCATATCTGGTACAAAACTAGCAGTGACTTCAACATCCATTTCATTTTCATTTTCTTGTACAGGTTCCTCAATCTAAAATAAATACAATGAAAATTAAAGTAAGTATAGTTTTATAGTGACACTAACCATGAACAATTAATGACAATATAAATTATAGAATATTTTTATAAAATTTCTCACATCAAGTTTTAATGTAGGTACTGTATTTGGTAATAAATATTGCCTTTTCTTGCTCAAATCAAAACATGATTCCTCAAAATGCTGAGAACATATTGTAATTGTATATCCATTTCTCTTTTGTCTTTGGGTATTTAGGAAAGCTGCAAGATCACAAAAATTCTCTCTGACTAAATTTCTAAAAACATATAAGTAAATAAATTATATTCATACTAATTCAAATAACTTAAATATCATATATTATCATTACAATATCGAAAACATTATATTAGGTACTAAATATTGTGATAGGACAAATTTCTATTCTTTACTAATGAATATTTAGAAAGAAATTATATTTAGAATCATACGTAAAAGAAACAATATTAATTAAATAAGGTAGGACCTAGTCTATATTCATAAAATGCGGTAATAGTCACTCGATACAATCAAGAGTAGGCACAACACTACAGTCTTGAGTAAACTGAACTGCCATGGCGGTGTGTCATATAATTAATAATTATTTTGACGCAAAATAATATTCCATCAGTACTTACACATGAAAAGAGATACCACTGGATTTCAGGTTTTTCTTTCTATAATGGTTTTTACAAGTTTTCACTGCACAATTAGACATTTTCCTTCGTAAAAGTATTATTTTGACAGAGATAAGCACTGGACGAAACGCGTGAACAGACTGAGCGTAGGTACAGGCGTCGGGGAAGACATACATGAAAAATTCATATATAAGTGGTAAGACAGTCGAGACCGTTGTTCTGGTTCTATACTCAAGACGCCGAGTTCATAATTCTATGTGATCCAGAGATTAGCGTGTTCAAACACGCAAACAATATTTTGAGCTTTATTATTAGTATAGCTTACGTAGCATTGTATTTTTTTATTAAGAAGATATGGAAAAGTTGTAAAAATAATAAGACACTAATCCACAGAGACATCTGCGAGACCTTTTCAATGTATGTAATTTAGGGTAGTAATAGTAACTTGTGGTAGTACCTACGTCCATCTCCTAACATTTTCCATACCAAAAGGGCAGCATACAAACAGAGGGCCTACCTGATAGTAAATGGTTACCGTTACAGGGGTATCGCATACCTGAGAGGGCGTATTTCAGTCCTTTTATAAAGAAAGAGACATAACTCTTCAATAAATCTTTCAATTTATAATTTTATTATCGCATTGAGAAAGGTTTTGTTATTTTATGAATCAATTCGTATACCGGATCATATCCTTAGTAAAATTATTGCAATTCGATTAAAACTGTCGATAAACTTTGATGTCAACCCGAAAGCCAGACTATATTTTTAAACAAAACACCACAAAATATCTCTAAAATCATAAGTTCGACAAAATGAAACAAAAAAGAACATTGTGTACTCAAATAGTATTCAAAAAGTTATTTCTTAATTGAATTACTAGTTTTAGATAGTCCCTAAAAAAAATTAAGCTAATTACAATATAAATTAAAACCTGAAAAATAAGTGACCCGTAGTAATTAATAAAATTGAAGTGTCTATTTGTAATGTCAAAATAACAGTTTTTTACTAAATGCATATGAAAGCATATACGATACCTATAATAAAAACCCATTTTCTTAATTTTTATCTGTCTGTTTATTCTGGGTATTCTTCGAAACGGTTGGACCGATTTTGACGGGACTTATATTGGTAGATAGCTGATTTTATAGGGAGTACCTTAGCTACTTTAATATTAGAAAAAGAATTAGGGTCCCACGCAAATAAAAAAAAAAACTGGTCGTGGTAGATCAATTGGGGCGCTTAAATGGTGTAGGTACGCTAAGTAAACCATAAGAGATATATCAAATTAATGTACATGTAGACATTAAAAGGCCTACAAAAAAGTTAGTGAGAGTATATTATGTCTATCTACTAAGGAACACCTACAATAAGCATTTTTGACTTTGAAATAACCGGGCGCGGGGAAGCAAGATTCGTGCGTGTGCCCGATCGATGGCATTCTGTAGTCCAAATGAACGAAGCTAGTATTTATGTTATATACTAGCTGTGCCCGTGGCTTCACTCACGTGGACTACAGAATGCCTGCGCGAATTTTACTCCCCCGCTCCCGGCTATTTTAAAGACAGAAGTGCTTATTGTGGGTGTTCCTTAGTAGATAGACGTATAGTCTCTCTGACATTTTTATAGGTCTTTTTAATGTCTACAATTGTGTAGTGCATTAATTTGCTTTATCTCTTATAGTTTACTCAGCGTAAGCCATTTAAGCACGATAATTGATTCACCATGACCATAAGTTTTTAAAATTTCATGTAATACGATAATATTATAAGGTTTTAAAATAGTAATAAATAACTTAAATAAAAGTGCAATTTGAAGATCCTAACGCCTGCCGAAAATAATAATACAAAGTAGGCTAATAACTTTCTTTACGTAAGAACAGTCCAGACCTTGTAAATGGATTACTAACTAATTAAATCCTTCTAAAACAATTAATAATATCATCTATTTAGTTTTAGCCAAGTACCTAATAAGGCTACCGCCTGTATTTAAATTCAAAATAATTATTTACCTACTTATATTACAAAGCTGCAGAGTCTGTATGTATGAACACACTAATAACAGGAAGGACCAGTCCGATTTCAATAGCAAAATCGCACGACACAGTTTATTACGAAAGTTATGAATAGAAGAAGTAATTTGAAATTTGAATCGATATTTTGTTAGTTAAGATGTGCAAGCCTTAGTAACAATTACATCAGAAATGAAGAGGCACTGTGTTCATGTAAATGGAAAACTGGGATGAATGTCGCGCCGTTTTCCATCAGAAATGCGTCATACCGTTGTTATATATTAAGTGACGGATGGAGGAAATGGGGTGTGGAGGCCCGACAATAGGGATGTTCGCTGGGAGATGTACGTTTTTGTTATTGATTTAGAGTTAATTGAGGTCGATTCAATTTATGTAGATGATGTCATAGGACTTATCAAATAATATTTTTAGGAATGATTACTGCATGTCTTGATATGTGAGAATCGAATTAACGCCAGAACGAACTTATTAATAGGCTCCATAAGTCTCAATCGTCTTATTTAGGTAATTAAAAAGTGCTTATATTAATAAGGTTCTTAACGGTTTTAATTTTATTAAGATTAGTTAATACCCAGATATAAATAAATATATGCAATCTAAATATATATATTATATTAATTATAAATCTCAAGCGATTGTTTATTCGTTTATTTGAACGCGCTAATCTCTGTAACTACAAATCAGATTTGAAGAATTTTTTTTTTGCATTCTATAGCCAACTAGTTGACCCGTGCAACTTCATGTGCAGTCATGTGCATGAAGGGCTTACTACAAAACCTGTCAATATTTTACTATGTATGTAAACTTTCCACCAGCCTATTTATTAAAGAAATGCTATGTAAACAGTGGTTGTTATTAATTTGTCATGACGAATATCAATAATTGAACTGGTAGGTACGATAAAAGTTTCATACAGACGACCGCCAGTCTCTTCAAAGTTGTTAAGTGTTGTTGTTGTTACTAATTACTACGGTGTAGTAGTTTCTACCTTTTAGAATTAATATCAAGTCCTGACATATGAAATTGGTGTTTTGTCGTACTGACTGACAACTTTGATCTGAAATATCTCCTCTTTGCTTAAGAATTCCAAATTCAAATTTATAAATTCATTTAGCTGGTACATTTGAGTTTTGAAAACAGTCATTCATTTGTTTTTTCCTCGTTATTTTTTTCTTTGTCGTTGCTTATTACCGCACAATGAAAAACATGAAATATCGGTATATTTACGAGTATGAGTTCTACCGTGGCACCAGTGCTGCAGAAACAGCTCTAAATCGGGGATGTAACCTGTAACAAGTACCTAAAGTATTGCTTTGCTAATTAAATTCCAGCGATGCGCCGAGACGCAGATAATATGGCCTTTATCAATTCTTTTTATCCCCAATGTTGAGCGTCACTGAGGCGCCACCTCCACCAGCGAGCTTATTGCGACGATATTATCGTTTTGCCACTGCACATGGTGATAATCCTTCAAAGTGACATTGTTTTGGTTTGTAGCGTTTTGAGATTAATCAGTGTAACTATATTCAGCTGGCCACGAGAAACTTGCCGGTTGAAATGACAGCGACGACTGTCGATGGATTTATGTATCTAACGGCCGTTTTCAATAACATATCTGAGTTTACTATCCCCGATTAGTACATATTTGTAATAAGTACTACCTTTAACTTAAGACACATATGTATGTATGTATTCAAGATATAGGATATGGATATATATTATGTAGATACGACAAAACTATCCATTGATAGGTAATTGAAAATAAGTAAGGACAAAAGGTTATATTTTTCTATCCTTGGTAACTGACACAACGGATAAATAGGTTATTGAAAACGACCGTTTGTGGTCGCTGTTGTTTTTGGATTGTACTGTGGTTACTATCATGCACAGGAACGTCACTATGCCAAGTTATAGGTATATATATTTTAAAAAAAAAAAACAATAAATGCATGCAGAATACTCAAATAAAAATTAATAAAAAAAAGACACAGCTTAACCTACTTCCCTTTCCCATTATTTGATTTGTCTTTCCAGGATACACACTACGAGTGGAACGAAACTGATATCTTATCACATGGCTTTAGCGGGCTCAGCCTTCATAGAACTGATAGTCTCAACCAGCGTCCTTTAGGTGCTTTGAAAAGAACTAGCAGCAAAGGAAGTGCCTACAGTCTGCGAAGCGTCAGAAAAGAACTCGCAAAACCAGTTAACCAGATAGAAAGAGCTCCTACGATACCTGATGCCGGGTTTGGAACGTTGGAGATTCGGTTGGCGTATGAAAATGCGACTTCTTCTCTAGCTGTGACGGTGTTAAGGGCAAGAGCTCTCATAGGGATGGACATGACTGGATTGTCTGATCCTTTTTGCAGACTGGAAGTGGTGCCTAGAGGTAAGTACAAACGTCTTCATATAATTAAGTATTTTGATTTATAACAATAACCAAACGTTTTTAATTCTCTATTTATTAATATTAATGATCGCAGCTTATGTGATTATTGTGTACCTTCCCTACCCTTCATTGTGCATAATTTATCTTATTAGATACTGTAATATTGTGTATTTTTGTTATTATCTTTTAATGCTCGTTTATTTTCGCGAATACTTGCGAGAGCGTGACTTAATAAAAATTTGTAACCAGAAAACTTTTTAAGAACTACTGAGATAGGTTATTTTCGATATTTATCTTTGACCATAAAAGTCTTACTTTAATTCTTTATAGGTTTAATCATAGAGATCTGTGCAGACATATTTTTAACTTGAGGGTGATAGCTAGACAAATGGCATTAGCAAAAGCCCTATCACCATGATACGTTTTGAACAAGATATTTGTGTTCGTACACGCTGCCACTGAGCCATCATTGCTTAATACTTAACTATTGGATTTATGATTTCAGAAGGTACATATTCAAATAGATTAAGAACGAAAACAGTTCACAAAACTAAGAACCCGGAGTTTAACGAAACTCTTCACTTCTTTGGCCTCACTGAATCGGATCTCTCTGCTAAATCTTTGGAGATTGTCCTGTTCGATGACGACAGGTAGGTATATTTTATTGACTAAAGTTGAAATTAATCTTATTTGATAATTATGATTAGCAAGCAATGTAACAGTAGGTACCTAAGAAATGTAAATTTTAGTACATTTGTATCTAGTAACGCATGATATTGGGTACCGCTAAAGCTAAAGCTTCAAACCTGCTTAGTAAGCATACATACACTTCTATAAATGGAGAATAGAGGTAAGGAGAAGAGAGTGTCCGTTGAAAAGCATCAATTTTGGGGTGGCAATGCGGTGGCAAACGCGTAAATAAAGATAGCGCCAAAAGATATTTTTTTATTTTCGCCCACTTGGACAACTATTAACTCTAGAAACATTTAAAATTATTGTTCATCTAAGTATTTTTTTAAGTTTTACAACAGTAAAAACTGTAAAATCTCGAAAAAGTATCGTTCTCTCTTCATACGCCAGTGCCATATTGGTGAGATTTGAATTATAATTTGCTGCTTACAACTGGACACTTTTTCAACTTCTCCTCCATATAATATGGTTTTCCTTACCTCTATACTCCATGTTATATATTTACTAGGACCATACGATATTATACCTACTATAGTATGTAAACATTCAACTTACATCTACAGATACGGTTGCGACGAGATGGGTTCAGCCGCAGTGTCCTTAAGGGAGTGTGCTAAGTCGCCAACCCAACTACGTCTTGCTCTGTCCGGCTCTACGGGAACAGAGCCGACCGGGCCCAGAGTTTTGCTGGCATTATGCTACAGTACGAAAAAAAGAGCTCTGGTTGTGACAATCTGCAGAGCTGCAGACCTTCCATCACAGGACAGTAATGGATATTCAGATCCTTTTGTTAAATTGTAAGCTTCTTATTTTACTAACTTTCAAATAAAATGGGATTTTACTTATCTAAAATGGTTTACTTGTTTTTTAACATCTATTACATTTTTCATCTGTTGCCTACTGAATAATGAATATCTATCAGACTCGTTATTAGTGTAGTTACCTAGAATAATTTCAATGATGTTTTAAAAATGTACCTTAAAGAATTTCAAAATCTTTCCTCGGCGTGATATACTGAAAAATAAGTACATATAGGTAACAGATAAAATATTACACCTGGCTAAAAATAAATAAACATTTTAATTACGTTATATCCATCTCTGGTTATATTATAAGTTTACTAAGTTTAAAGTTCGTTTAGTTTATTCCAATCAATTTTACTTATTTCTATGACTTGTCGTATGAAATCGTTCTTTCTACATTATTCGTATTCACAACAGATTAAACTGGCTTACCTTTTACAGGCATATCGATCCAGACCCCTACCATAAAAAACATAAAACTTCAATAAAATGGCGAAATCTAAACCCGGTTTGGAATGAAGAATTTCTTTTTGAAACACGCCCTACCGAGCTTTCCAGACAAAATTTGACACTGACTGTCTGGGACAAGGATTATGGGAAACCGAATGATTTTCTGGGAAGCCTGGTCTTAGGTTCGAGCAGTAAAGGAAGAAGACTAAAACACTGGATGGATTGTATAAAGTTCCCAGATCATCGTCATGAGCAATGGCATTCGTTAACTGATACACAACATCTTTAAACTGACAGTATTAATTTAATTCATTGGTATTAATTGAATTTATTCATAGTTCATGTATTTCGTAGAATATATTGTATTATATTAAGGAAGCAATTAATATTGTTAAAATTGTCTATTGTCATATTGATAAACTATAAAAAAATTCTTAAAAAGGAATTTCAAAAAATTACCTAATATTTATAAGAAAATTTAAAGAATATTTATCTATTGGGACCTTTATGCCTATGCCTAGCTCACTCTCCAATGATAAAAGCTTTCTTAAATTTTTAGTTTAAAATGTACATTCTGGTCTAGTTGATAGGATTAGGTTAGAAATAACAACATATTAGTGACAGAAATAGGTATCAATAGATACCTATGTTTTAATTAGGGTTGCCAACTTTTCTTGAGAAAAATAACGTGTCAAATTGTTGGAATAGGAAAAAAAGTATTGGAAAAAATAAAGTATTTCTAAAATCTATGTTATTGTTCTCTGAAACAATTAAAACTTGTATTTTTATTCATCAAATTTATGATGATCTGTCACTTCTATCTCTTCTCGCCACTTCAGCTTTGTTACCGAAAAAACTCTCTTAGTGTAAGCTGAAGTAGCGGTGACAGAGACTAAATAAGAAATATATATTATTATTTAAAATTGCTAAGTTATCAGATGAAATTTAAGTATATAAATGTTGCCGTTTACCAACAATATATTTGTGTGATAGTTCTTTATAATTTTTAGTAGATTTTCTTTACATAATTAAAGTATCGATGTATAGTTCAGTAGTTACCCATACGAGTGTATGGTTTTACGTATTACAGGATAGATTGGAAATAGAGTAATTTCGCATAGTTTATTCTTATACAAAAGTATAAAGGATATATACCGAAAATAAAGTAGAATACTTTATTATAAAGTATGGTTTGCAACCCTAGTTATAATATCTGTTAAAGGAAGTATAGGTACTATCCTAAGTCCATTATTTAATTAATTAATAATACGGTACCTACTTTATATTATTATTTTGTAATAATAACTTTTTTTTCAAACAATTACAATTTTACTCAGTTTCACATAAATAAACAGTCCAGTAATTACAGTTCAATAGTTTTTTATTACAAAAATATATTATTAAAAGAATGTATTGTTAATTATTTAAATAATGGAGTTATGATAGTAGCTATACCTCCTGTATACAGATATAATTATGTTAATAATATTATTTAACAAAATGAAGATAAATTATTTTATGTTATTTATAATGTTAATTAATCTGTTAAATATATATATATATTTTAACAAATAAGTAATAAACTGATAAAATATGAATTAATTGTATATTATGTTAATGTAATTCATTGTTAAAGTATAATAATATATTGTATTTTTATACTTAAAACAGGTTCCGACTATGTGCCAAATTTAAAATTATACTGATGAAATATTTACTAACTTGAAAATGTTAATCATAATAAATAAAGCTTTTGAAAACGTTCATATCCTCATTAACCCTAAACCTTCTTTACATTGAAGAACGATTAATTTTAGTTAGGTACACAGATACTTAGACACAAGTTTGTTTGTTTTATTAAAATAATAATTATATTCAATTTTTTTTATTAATAGTAATATAATTGGTTGTCAACAGTAAGCAACCGGGATAAGTTTACAGAAAGTGTTAATTATTAATTATTATGGATTTATCAAAACTACATAAAAACACCGTAATTATAATTAAAGTCTTATAAATTTATTACACACATTTTTTATTGTCACGCAAACATTACAACACTACCGCACAGCGCATGACGTCATATGAGGGTAGCAAACTGAAAGCTACAACGAAATGACGTACAATTTAAGAATGTTATTCAGTTATTCTTATTAATTTAATGTTTCTAATGTAACGAAAAACTTATCACTGGTATGTAGTACCTGAATGTAGGAATACTTAGATATCTAATACTAATAAATTATTTATTGACGCGCCATTCGCTTCCGATCAACCATTTCAAATTAATTAGATATTAGGTTAATATACTCTTTGCGACCAACACGTGTTCTTATCGCTTTGTTCTATGGGTACAGTCGGATAAAAAAATGTCTGGTTCGTCTCGGAGAAAATAAGTATATCACCTAACCAGTAGTTGTGCTTTATCATGGAATAATCTTATTTCTGTGTTTTTTATAATGTGTCGTATCTTAATGTTCAAAATATTTTACGATAAATTCTAATTGAAAACTGATAAATATTCAGCAATGGGTAAAAAAAAATACACAGCAATATGGTTTAAAAATTCTTCGTCTAAACCCTATATAAACTCGATAGAAAATATTTGGGAAATTGAAAAATATATATTGCTTTACATAACATTGAACAGAACGTAGCGGAAATAATAAAAATAATGGAAAGTTCATTATTTGGTATTTCTAGTGGTAGTGATACGGATTAATATGTTCAATAAACAATGAAACATGCATATTTTACTTAGTTGAGCTGTTGATTTATTTTCATTTTGAACAAGTAAGATGTAAAAGTTTTCAACATAATGTAAAGAAAACAATACTAATAGAATTCTCTTGTGTACTTGACTGTACTTCTCGACACCCACACGTAGTCATTGTATAGATAGATACACGCTTTACGCAACATAGGGCCGCGCCGCATACAAACGAATTGTACTGTCTATCAGCGTTGCCAAAGCATTACTTTTGTAACATTTTGGGTTACTTTTGACCATGTCGGGTTGCTCATGTGTTACTTAAATCTAAATTTTACTTTTGCGTTGCTTTTCGTGATAGAATATAATAATTTGCATAAAAAATACCATCCAAAAATGAGGTAAAACAGAACGCAGCCAATTTTAAAATATACTTAAATCTTTGACGGGGCTTTCCCGAACATACTCTATATTTAATTTGTAGACGAGTAAATTATAGTGATATCACATGACAAGCAGCCGCCCTGGTAAAATACTTATTTGTACTTTACAATAAATAATCTATAGTAATATAATAAAGCGCAAAAGTTTATTTGTTTGTTTGTTTAAACACGCTAATCTCTGGAACTACCAATCGGATTCAAAAAATTCTTATTTTTAATGATAGCCAGATTCACGAGGAATAGTATAGGCTATATAGCATTAGGCTACATTTCACAGATAGCCTTAAATATTGATTTTCGTTACGTAAGTCGAAAGTCGCAGCCCTCGCGAACTGCTTTATCCGCGTGCATTGGATTAATGGTTAATGATGTGTAAATAAACTATTTTACAAAAATATTGGTCATTAGTATATCTAAAAAAAAGTCAGCGATAGCATATATCCATATCATAAACATAAGCTACAATAAGGTAATTTGCATTAATTTTTTTTTGTTGAAAGCATTATTTTTGAACATGGCATAATAATCATTACTAATAAAAGATGCATCTTCATAAAAACAATTTAATGAAGATAAACTTTGTCTTTTACATCATGTTATTTGGACGCATAGTTTGAGAGATAATGCAAAATTAAAATAATTCATCACTTGATAGGGTCTAAGGCGGAAATCTATAGAGCATACTCAGTCTTAGCTCAGACCAGTGGCGGCATTAGGGGGTGGCGAACAGGGCAATAGCCCGGGGCCTCGCTCTTGCATGGACCTCGCGTCAAAAAATACAAATTTTTTAAGTATATTTTCTTAATTTAAAACTTTTTATTTTGATTCTTAATTATTTATTAAGGTTATAACATAACGGTAAATTAAAATAAAATAAGTTAACTAATTCATTCATTCAAATCATAATTGATAAATTTATTTTGTAGTAATGAATATCGCGCCTCGAAACACTTAAAGATCGGTTTGCGAATAGCACTCGTAAAATGAGCGCGTGCGTGCGCCCACTATACAATGTGCTACGTCGATCTATACAGAGCGGGACCGCGCACCGAGGGCGCGAACGCGACGGAAACGATTCCCTCGTACTCTGTAACCGACGGCGGATAACACGCTACGGTAACCAGCTGTCTGGAAACCAGTGCGTGCGAGCCCCTCTCACTACGTGCGACCAACCCTGTTCACACCCGAAACTACTAGGCGTGAAGAGGGCGAAACATTAAGGTACACACACGCAGTGAGGTGTCTGCTGGTAGGCGCGGCGATGACGTAGCACGGAGCGGAATGGACTGGGTCGCTGGCGGGTTGAACTTAGTGAAGATGCGAAGAAATGACACACAGGCACCACAATAAAATTTGCTGTATTCTTCAAGACAATACACTTTGTTAATACTATGTCTTCTGGGTACGGTTTCTTCCAGTTTCTTGAGTCTTGAGTCTTGAGTCTGATTCTTCAGCTTGTGGTACCCGTGTGCGCTCGTTGGTTTTTTTTTTTTTTTTTTTTTGAACTGACTACACTGTTAGCCTTAGGGGCCCTATCGTCAAACAGAGCCGCTGCGGCTTTTACAGCTTCACCGGACTTGGGGGCGAGCGCTTAGGGCACTCAGCCGCGAAAGTTTGTGACGACCCGCACGAGGGTGCCAGAGTGGCCGAACCTCGGCTCGGGCGGTCGTCGCGAATGCGAAAAAGTCGCGATCTAACTAATTCCCTAATCTTAGGAGAATTCGAGCTAACTAATATATACTCATATGCACGTTCCCCTCCTCCTGGGAGGAAGGAGTGGACCATGCGTATGTGTATTTGTTAATCGGAATGGTTTTTCTACACTAACTAGCGCATTAGTCTAACTAGCGCAAAAAAAGAAAAAAAAAGGTCCCTTACAGAACCTATGTACCTGTGTGGTGTGCACGTGTGTGTGTTCATACGTGTGTAATGTTGTGTGTGGGTAACTAAGTGTTGCACGTATAGTGTCACTTTGTATCGCGCGGGCGGCTGCCTGACCCAAGGGCTTCACACCGAGGAACGGACCTAGGCTTGGGTTGCCGCTAGAGAGGGTGGACGTGACGGGTGTGCGGGAGCGAAGTTGACCGCCCGTCCTCTGCGGAGAGAACGGTGGTTACGCGGGCGTGGGCGGTGGCACGCTCTGTTTGGAGAGACGGTGTCGGCGTAGAACGCGTTAGCTTTTTCGGTTTGGTCGGGCGGGTCAGTGAATATATTACGCGGCCGGCGTTTTCTCCGGCAGGCGTTGGGGTCGGGAACATAAGAAGCTGCCGCTTTTATTAAGGGGTTCGCGTGGTTCGACGCGGTGTCGAAATACGAGCGAGAAAGGTGTTTGGCGTATGCATGTATCGAGGGAAGGTCCATATCTCTATGGAGATCCTCCATACGAACAAACCAGGGGGCACCGGTAAGGCGGTGAAGAAACTTGTTCTGGATGGCTTGTAAGCGTTCCCAGTTATAACTTGGCATATGTGCGAACGCAACGCAGCTATATGTCATGATCGGACGGATACACATCTTGTAGAGCGTAAGCTTGTGTCTCGTGGACATTTTGCTTGCAGCACATAACAGAGGATGCAGTCGGGCGAGGGTCCAGGAGGCCCTTTTCCTAACCAGATTGATGTGGCGTATAAAGGAGAGTCTACTGTCTAGGGTTACACCTAGATATTTGGTCGCCTTTTCCCAGGGGATCGGATTACCGAAGAGTTCAAGGGGATTGTCCTTGAGTTTTTGCGGTATCTGTGTGGCGGTTTGGTCGAAGAGCACCGCTGCGCTCTTCGTGGGGTTTATGGCTATTCGCCAGTCGTTAAACCACTTCCCGAGAGTGGTCACGGCTCTTTGGATTCTACATTTGAGGTTTCTCGTTTGCCTTTGAGAGGAGTATATGACTGTATCGTCAGCGTATAAGCCTACTTCAACTTTCTCTTCAAGTTTAGGTAGGTCACTGACGTACAGATTGAAGAGGCTAGGTGCCAGAATGGAACCTTGGGGGACGCCTGAGCGTATGGGATGGGGTGTGGATAGTTCACCTTCCACTCTGTAGCGAAAGGTGCGGTCTTTGAGGTAATCGCGGATGATTTTAACTAATCTATCGGGGACTTCGCGGGAGTACAGCTTGTAGACTAATCCTTCGTGCCAGACCTTATCGAAGGCCTTGGCTACGTCAAAGAAGACTGCCAGTGTGCGACGGGGTATAGATAACTCGGAAAAGTTAAACAAAATGTGCTCCGTGAGGCGGTGCACTTGATGAGTGCAAGAATGTCTAGCACGAAAACCGAATTGCTCAGGCGGGTAGAGGTTTTTCTCCTCTATTACGGATTTGAGACGGTTCAGAAGGATCCGCTCATAGATTTTACCAAGGGTATTTAGAAGACTGATAGGGCGGTAGCTGTCGGGAAGCGACGTGCTCTTGCCGGGCTTGTGAATACCTATGACAATGGCCGTTTTCCAGACGGCTGGAAAATGGCAGTTGGCTATGGCTACATTGAATATGCAGACCAATAGAGCTATGAGGTGATCGGGAAGAAGTTTGAGTACTTCGTTCCTGATACCGTCGGGACCTGGTGACTTTCTAAGCTTAAGGCTTTTGAGAATGGCAGAGATCTCCTCAGAAGTGACTGGGGACAGGGATTCTGATACCGGGAGCTTATTCAGCTCCTCCACGCGGGCTTCGATGTCTCTGACTCGGTCGGTGTTCTTGACGCTGTTCGGGGAGCACTGGCTCTCCAGACAAGCGGCAAGGCACTCCGCCTTGTCGATGATATCGAAAGCGGGTGTAGTGCCGGGACCCCTTTCGAGGGGGGGCATGCGAGGTTGGGCGTCTATTTTAAGGGCGTGGGCTACTTTCCAATAAGTCAGATGTGACGGCCTTAGCCCTTCGACTAGGGTGTCCCATCTGTGACTTTTGAGCTCGGTTATACGGGCTTTAACCGCTCTCTGAAGTGCGCGTAATCGTGCGCGGTTTACATCGGTCGGATAAGAGTCATGCGCACGAGTCGCAGCGTTCTTCTCCGTCATCAACGCTCGCACGTCGGCAGGGAGTACAAAGCGGCGATCGTTCGCCACTTCGACCTCTCTCGAGGCCTCTCCGATGCCGACTTGGAGGTGGTCAACTAGGGAGTCGATTGCGAGATCTACGTGCGCAACTGACTCTAATACGTCCGGGACCCTAACGAGACTGGGCGAGGACTGCCTATCCGCGAGGTAGTGTTTTAATTTTGCATAGTCAACCATTGTGACTGTAGGAGGGCTGGAGTCATCTTGTTGTCCTAGCTGTAGGATGACCGGGCGATGGCTCGTTGGTCCCGGTAGAACGCCTTTTATATGGTTTGCCGGAGAGCGAGACGGACGATGGCGTCTCTATCCGTACTGCTCATTACCAAACTTGGGTGTGGTCTGTTAACCGCGGTAATGCGCAGTGGTTGCAATATTGCTGTCTCTGTCTATTATTATTATTACTTGTATACGGAATACAATAAATTGTTAATATCTCTAATTACAGTTATTCAATTACAATAAAAACTATTTCACATCAATGTAGACACAAATACCTATTCAAAAACACTAACTTTAACATTATAGGTTAATAAACACGGGAGATATAAAGCATTAAACATTGCAACCTTAAAACGTCTTGTGACTCGTTATATACGCACTATTTGAGCATACAAACATTATAAAACACATACAGAAGGCTATTTTACTTATATAACACAAAACATTACGTATAACTTTTACAAAATATGAATTATTGACAATATATGATTTTAGTACTTTAAGTGATTATTTTTATTAGATTACACACATTTTCATGACTTATATACTGTTCTTACATACCTACACGCTATAGTAACATATTCAAAACATTAGAAACATTTAATTATTGATCGTTCGTGCAAATTATTCATCCTTACAACTTATATTTACAATCGTTATTATCGTATCATTACGCTTAGGCCTATGCGTCGCTAACAACTCGGGACCAGTATAGTATTATATATTCTGTGAATCAGGAGTCGGGACATATTGTTCCGCTCGTCTATCGCTCGGGGAATACCCGTCGCTGAGGAATTCCCTTGTTTCATTCAGTTCGTCAACTTTTGTCACCTTGGAATTATTTTGCTTGCAGTATGAGTTACAAAATCGTTGCTGTACCGTACATATCTTTCAATTATATTTAATATTACGCTTTTATAGTGTTTCAAGTATTGAGTGAGCTGGAAAAGTGTAAATTATAGTACTTTAGGTATTGAGTAAGCTGATAAAGTGTAAAATAATTGTGACACCTACTTAAAAAAAAATTCTGGCTATTTGTGCGAAACAAAACAAGAGTTACGAAATAAGTTCGCATGATCGTGATGCCGGTAGAAAATTTGACTCAGGTAGTTCAAAAAGGAAACGAGCTATCAAAAGAAAATAGGTACAAGAAAATCTACGTGGATCTTTATATAAATACATATATAAAAAGTGATGATCAAGAAACCTATATGAAACATTTATTGATTGAAAGTGACTTTAATCCTGATTCAGCTGAAAATATTCCTTCCACATGATCATGGGTGCAACCGCCGTCATCAAGTAAAAACAGCGAGGATGGTGATGATTTAACTACATCATTATCTCTTAGGTCACCGGTGTCGCCGTCAACGCTATCCAGTCAAGAACACGAATCTGAGTCCGAGTCTATGTCTACATCCATGACTGCTGGAATGGAAAATCTAAAATGACCCCGGTTTGTGGCCCATAACAATTACTGATGTAGACCGAACTGAGATTGTATTAAGAGGTCCAATCCGGATTAAAGTTGAGTTATTTCCCGTAAATGAAAATGGACGGCGATTCAGTGAATATGATTATAATAAGATATTAGTTAACGGTGAAAAGCTTGACAGGCGCTGGATAATTTGTTCACAAACAAAGGATGCCGTTTACTACTTTCCGTGTAGAATATTCGGGCTAGAAAATACAAAGACTGGATCCAGTGGAGAAGTGTGTGATTGGAAACACTTGGGTGATTACCTAAAGTCTCATGAATCTAGTCGACAGCACAAAGATTGTATGCTGAAATGGATTAATTTAGAGAATGGTTTAAAAAGCTGTTCCACTATTGATTCCTTGACTCAGTCACAAATTGAACAGTAAAGGCAACGTTGGAGATATATTTTAGAACGATTGCTCGCAATTGTAAATTTTTTAGCATCTCACAATTTGGCCTTCAGGGGTCATAGAGAGAAGTTGACATCTCTAACTCAGGTCTGAGTGAGACAAGCGGCAACTTTATAGATTTAGTAAAGTTAATAGCCCGATTTGATCCCGTGCTGAGAATTCACTTACAACAAGTAAAAGCTAAAACAATTAATGAACACTAGATATATCGGAAAAAATATTCAAAATGAGCTCCTACAATTAAGGGCAAGTCACGTGAAAACTGAAATTGTTGAAAAAATAATTAATAATAAATATTACTCTACTAATTAGTCTTGATTGTACTCGCGATGTTTTTCGTGTGTTGCTATCAATTATTATAAGATTTTTTAATACAAAAACAGCTGAAATTGAAGAACATTTTATTGGTTTCATAGCCGTCGAAAAAACCACAGCTGAGAGTTTGACTAATTATATAATCACAGAATTAGAACAGTTAGGTATATCATTGCAAAACTGCAGAGGCCAAGGATATGATAATGGTGCCAATATGCGTGGTGTCCAATAACATATTATTGAAATTAATCCACTTGCTTATTTTTTACCTTGTGGGAGTCATAGCTGGAATCTAATCCTAGGAGATGCAGCATCGTCTTGTATCCAAGCAAAATCTTTTTTTGGTTTGCTACAAAGGTTGTACATTCTGTTTACCGGCTCAAGTCAGAGGTGGGCTATTTTAAAAGCTCATGTAAAATCCTTATCGCTAAAACCACTTTCTGATACTAGATGGGAGTGCAGGGTAGCATCGGTGAAGGTCGTTAAATACCAACTAAGCGATATATGTGATGCTTTAAAGGATTTAGCAGAAAATACAACAGATTGTCAGTTGGTCAGTGAATGCCATTCTAAAGAAAAGGAATAACTACCTACGAATTTGTAGTTTCACTTGTCATATGGTATGACACTCTTACAAAGATAAATGTTATCAGTAAAATGTGGCAAAGCGAAATATGCACTTCGATGTGGCTATACAACATCTAGACGCATTCACAAATTGGCTCGATAATTATCGAGAAAATGGTTTTCAGTCATCCCTTGTAACAGTGAGAGAAATAGCCGAGGAATTATATTGACCGATATTGACAGACAGTTTAAAGAAGTCAGAAGACGATGTAAAAAAGGCATTTTGTTTATGAAGGGGAAAGTGAAGCTCATGAAATGAATGCGGAAGAGATTTTCAAAATAAACTATTTTTATGTTATTGTCAACAATGTGCGCGCAAGCTGCCATCCTAGGTTTGAGGCACTTAAACATCAGGAGAGCATATTTGGTTTCATGTATAATATAAAAAGATTAAAGGAAATTAGTGAACTTTCGAAGCAATGCAGCAACTTGCAAATATCTATGACAGTAGGAGAATCATGTGATATTGATGGACATAAATTGTATGAAGAACTGAATATGTTCATCCGTGTGTATGAAGAAAACGATGACAATATCTCGGTGCTGAAATACATAATAGAAAAAATAATTATGAAGTTTACTCCACTATCGAAATAGTTCTGAGAATTATTGCCACCACACCTGTTACGGTTGCGTCTGCTGAAAGGAGTTTTTCGAGGCTTAAAATTATTAAAACCTATTTGAGGAATTCGATAAGACAGGATCGGCTTTCAGCCCTTGCTATTCTTTCAATCGAAAATTACGTAGCTCATTCGTTAGATTATTGTGCTTAAATTAAAGATTATAGGCTTAATAAAAGCCGCAAACATAAATTTTAAAATTTATCATCTCTGTATTTGTTAATTTTGTAAATCTTTCAATGCTAGTAAAATATTTTAAAACTCAAATATTATTTATATGTATAACTTTAGCATTTCTCGTCAAACATAATGAATACCTACCAAACAATCAGACCTACTTTCGCGCAAAAGGCCTCGCAAAGACCTGCTGCCCGGAACCTCGCAATGTGTAAGGCCGCCGCTGGCTCAGACTTAAGTTCCGAAAATCAAATTTATAGTCGCAAGCTTAGCATTAGCTCAGCTCTGCCTGAGTAAAGTTCAAGTCATCGAATTCGACGACCTACAGAACGAACTAACTTGGATATTAGACGACTAAAAAAATAGTATAGGCAGTATAATACTGACCTAACAGTGATTGTATACAATTTTTAAATTATCTGTATTGCTTGATTGTCATTGGCTCAACACAATTTAAATTCTATTTAAAATTGTTTTTTTAATATTCTACGCATAATTAGTGATTAATTTATTTGTTTGAGTTGAAGTAATTTAACAGTCTAGATGTGGTATCGAAACGATAATTTACAGTTACCAGACACTTTCTCAGCTAGAGTTAAGTTTAAGCCAGAGATAAGTTTAAGCTTAGCATAACTCGACTATAAATTCGAAAGCTAAGATTGCGCTGTGTAGAAGTGCTATTGTCGCTGACGTTCATGCTCGGGGTCACCAGTGTAGAAGAACTATTGCAAAGGGAGGATCCTCCGGCCAGACGGGTGTTATGTCTGGCTGCACGCTGCATGCTGGTGGTCAGGATACCCGTAGTAGCCGTGGATGCTGGCTGGCAGTATGACTCGCTGCTCGAAAGCTTGTGGAAGTGATGATGACGTCACGCTGTAGCTGTGCGAAGAAGGTTGCGCTGACGTTCATGCTCGAGGTCATCAGTGTAGAAGTGCTATTGTCGCTGACGTTCATGCTCGGGGTTACTAGTGTAGAAGAACGAACTATTGCAAAGGGAGGATCCTCCGGCAAGACGGGTGTTATGTCTGGCGGGCAGCTGCCCAACGGTTGTAGTCGGGTTCTTGTATATATGCTCAATTGAAGAGTTAATTTCTATAGCGCGATGTAAGATGCGTCGTATGTGACTCGATAGATGTCGCTATGTGTCGCTATTTAGATGTCGCTAAACGCTGAGTAAATTCTTAGCGAAGTTTGAGCTGAGCTAAGACTGAGTACGCTCTATCTATAAAGCGAAATCTATTTCAGCATATGATTATAGTTGTAGTGGCGCGAACGAGTCGTGCGATTCCGCGATTCACACTGGCTAGTGCTTTTTGTTGCGCGAAAACAACAAGAAGAAGAAGAAATACCGGAATTGTCTTAGGGGCCTCCGTTTTATGAAAAATGGTATTTTTAATATATAAGTCCGTATATTTCAGTTTTTTTTAAGTTTTTCAAATAGCTGAAGATTCGTTTCGGAACTTTTATCTTTCTACTAAGAAAATTGCGAAATTTTTAACATTACAGGCATCTGAATTCTGAATTAATTTAAAGTATGGATGCATTGTATAAAAAAAGGACAATAAAATAGACACTTTAAATATAACGATAATCTGTGTAATAGTCATTTCGGGCTTTTAAAACAGCCGTTCTGCTGTCACCAGTATAATAACTTGATAACTGAACGACAGATAGATGCCTCATGGATTTCTTATATGCATTTTAGTAAGAGCGTTGTATTTCGATCCGAGTATTTAAAATAATTGGTTTTAATTTGCTTACTGATGCTGAAAAATACAATATTAACTCTTCGTCACCATCAGTCGTAATATTTCTTTTCGTCGTCTTCAAATGATATAGATGCTAAACTAAAGTTAAACGTAAGTTAAACTTGTAGCTTTTTTATCATTTTTCTTATATTTAACATAGCTATAAAAAATTCATCGAGCCTTTTAAAATATAAGTTTTTGAATAAATGTTGATGATGCCAATAACAATAAAGTTCAAGATCGCCAACGATATTGGTTTTTTTTTTATTTCGAAGTTATCGCATGGACATTTTCTTTATACCGATATGGGGAAAGATATTGGTGATTCGATATGTTCGGTTTTTCGATATATCGTGCAACCCTATGCATCTGCTCTTGAGAATTTTTGACATACACAAAAGTGTCATTCTCTCATTCATACAAAACTACAAAAGTTGTTTGGTTTAGAGAATTCATAATTTGAAATACGAACATAGTTTATTATTTTACGTGATGTATTAATTCTAGAATAAAAAGAAATGGCATTCTTATGTCCAGTTAGAATTAGAAGGGGGAAGAAGAAGAAATGTAAGTAATTGCGAAGTTTACGCAAGAACTTTGCATGTCAATGACCTTATCACTCCTGGACTTTCTATAAATATATATAAACTACATATATAACTATATATATAAACTAGTTTTTCATTTTGTTTCACTGGACCACAAACCGCACCTTTTGAAAATATTTACATTACTTCCTTGAAAACATTTTATAGTTACATTGTCTATAAATTTCCTAAGTTACTAAAGTTTGTTAATTGTTACCAGAAGTTATTTATAACAACTAAATAAATAAAGTTGTGAAAACATTTGTAAATAAATAAACTTTTGAACTTTATTTATATTTTATCAATTAAAATCTTTTTATTATTAACCTATATAAAATTAGAATATGATATACCAATTTAATATGCATTCATATTCCAGCAAGCAGTGGAGATTCAGATAAAGACTTATCAAGGCCAGGTTCAGGCTTAAGTCCTGGTATGGGCCGGATTACAGGATCTGCAAGTATAGAAACATTAGTAAGAGTTGGTATTGAAAAGGAACATGGACTTAGTCCTGATTCGAAAATGGTGGTGCTTCATGATTTTACACCATGTGTTGATGATGAACTAGAGGTGAATGATTATTAATATTTTCTTTAGGTTTTGAAGAACCTGTATAAGCCATAAAAAATCAAAAACCGCAAAGTATATCTGACCAATTCAATTCAAATTCATGGCAAATATTGTACTGTTAGCTTCACCAAAAGCTAATATCCAAATATTTAACATGTTTATGGATAAAATAGAAAGGCCATAGAGTGATAAGCATACTGAATCGGCCCAAGAAAGATATCTGGATCATCATTTGGGGGTATGTTGGTACTAATAAGATATGTTGATCCGACAAGTTTCAAATCTTTAACTACTTTGGTTTTTGAATAAATGGAAAAAAAACTGAAAATTAGAAAAAAAAAATTCTCAAAAATGGCTTGACTGATTTCAATGAAATATGGTCACATCATAAAGGCTATATTCAGAAAAAATAACAACTCATAATCTTTATATTAACCATTTCAAACAAGCACTTTTTCTTGAAATTATTTTTTTGTCTATGATAACATTTTCCTACAATTATAAACACAATTTTTTTTAAATATCTTTTTTATTGTAGAATAACCTCTTAAATCCACAAATTGATCAAAAAGGTACTCAATATTTTGTTGTATGTACTTGTTCTTGTACAAGAAATGTGTGGAGGCCATTGTATATAATTTTTTCCATGGTCTTGCATATTATACTAGTAAGACTTATAGGTTGATAGTCTGCTGCAATCCTTTTGTTTCCTTTTTGTAAATTGGTATTACTTCTGCTTCTTTCCAGTCTAATGGAAGTTTTCCTTGTTTGAAAGAGTGTCAATATGTCAGTTAGTTGAGTGTATAACCTTGCTACATCTCTTTAGTAGGATAGCAGGTATATGATCAGGTCCCATAGCACAGTCATCTTTGAAAGACATGAGTGCTTTATAAACAGCATTGGCTGAAAAGGTTATGTTTTCTATTTGATTCACTATTCTTGGGGATTTTATTGAAGGGATGTGAGCATTGTTTAGTTCTTTGATATGTGATTGATTGAATTGTCTGGCAAATAAATTTGTGATTTTTTTATGTTCATTAATTATTAATCCTGTGGTTTCGTCTTTAAGTGAAGGAGGTACAGATACCTTAGATAAGAGCTGTTGTTGTATGTACCCATAGCATGATATTGGAGATTTATATACAACTTTGATTTCAAATTTGATCCTTGCTTTTCTGACTTCTGAGATTAGTTTGTTATTCGCTTTTCTGTATTCCTCATAGCTACTTTTAGAGTTTTCAAGGCAGTATAGTTAAAAGGGATAAGATTTTTCTTCAGACTGTTGTATTAAATCTGGTCCAATCCATGGTTTGTTATGATTGTATTTTCTATTTTGATGCTGAAAGGGGATTAATTTTCCAATAACGTTGCTAATCTGTTTTTTATATGTATTAAATATCATTAATACATTTGTTCTCGTCAATTTGGAGCTTGATTTATTCTAATTCAGGTATCAGAGTGCTATAGTCAGTTTGAAGAAAGTTACGTCTTGGATTTAGTGTATTTTGGTTGATTTGCTTCTCCGGTGGAATTTGCAGTGTTGCGATGAGTACATGATGATCGCTTTTACCAATATTTCCAAGGTGCTTAACCTCAGTACATAAACCTTCTTCACTAGTCATGATCAAGTCTAGAAGTAATTCTTGTTTGTTCCTTTGATGAGAGTTATTCCTTGTACTCGTTAATGAAGATAACTCTAAATGAACATTTGAAAAAAAATTTACATGTAATAAGTTGTAACCTTCAGATGTACTTAGTGGCCATTTAATATTGGGTAAATTAAAGTCTCCCGTTATATATACTTTATGATTATTATTAGCTTCCCTAATAATGTCAAACAATACTCGGTCTGTGTTTTCAAAAGTGTAGTGAGTGGGGCGATGAATACCTGCAATGAGCAGTTGAAGGTGCCCAATATGTCACATTCAACCAGAGTGTTTTGATGTTAATTTTGTGTAAGACTTGTGTAGAGTAAGTAACATGAATTGAAATTCCCAAATGCTCCTGTGAAGTGTAAATAGCAACACTTCCCCACCAACTACCGTTATCCCTGTCATGTCTGAATAAGTTATAACCTTTGATGCTTATAATACTGTCACTTATGATTGGTTTTAAATGTGTTTCCGTGAGTATGATAAAAGTGGGTCTTAATTTATTTATTTCTATTAATAATAAATTTCGTTTAGCCATTAGGGATGCCAGGTTCCTATAGAAGAAGGTTATTTCGATAATATCATCACTACTTATGTGTCTAAAATGTTTTTTCTCAATAATCTTCAGTGTGTTATTAATGTACTTCTCATCAAACTCATCACGTAATTTTTTAAGGTAATTACGTTGATATGGCGTTTGGTCATTTTTAACACTTATTTCTTGACAAAAGCTTTTTGCATTTTTAAGTATGCGCATTACCTTTGTCTTTTGTTTTCCTAGCCGTAAAATAGCGATTGCTGTCTCGGAATCAAGAATATATGCCAGAGTTTTTTTAACTTTATCTTGGTCTTGTTTTTTTTATTATCAGTATTTGTGTTGGGAGGTGATTCCGGTATTCCAAACAAAATTACGTTTACAGCTTTAAAAAGCTTTACAGATGTTTTATTGAATATAAACCAAATACGATTGGATGAAGTTGAATATCTTGATATTGCTGTGAATGTGCAAATGATCTTAGGACCATAGGTTGGTGTTCATATGTTGCTACAATAATTTTCTACTTAGCACACAGATGATATTTGTCTAAAATCCCCAGACCAGCTACAATACTCAACACTTTATTTGATTAAGACAATATTACCACCGTTATTGACGAAAATAGCAACAAAGATTAGTTATTAATATAGTATAAATTACTTTTATTATATAAAGAAAAAAATTGATGCTGATTTAATCATAATAGGAATTAATAATGTTTATGTAGATGTTTAAGCATACTTTAAATAAAATTATTAATATTAATGATGATGATGATGACAATATACATAGTTTATAATTAATTTTTGAAAAATAAAGTATTTTAATAAAAAAATATTGTTTACATATTATTGTTTTGTATGTTTTATGTTATCTGCGCCTAATTAGGCTTCCTCTCTGTTGTTTCAATAATAAAAACTTTGAATTAAATCGTTTTTACAAAAAAAAAAACGGTTATTATTTTCAATTTTGCGTACCTTTTTGATCAATTTGTAGATTTAAGAAGTTATTCTAAATAAAAAAAGATATATTAAAAAAATAGTTTCATAATTGTAGGAAAACGTTATCATAAAGAATAAAAATAATTTCGAGAAAAATTGCCTGTTTCAAATGGTTAATATAAAAATTATGAGTTGTTATTTTTTTCGAATATAGCCTTTATATGGGCTCTACGATGTGTCCGTATTTCATACAAATCGGTCAAGCAGTTTTTGAGAAAAAAAATAATTAATTCTTTTTCGGTTTTTTTCCATTTATTCAAAAACCAAAGTAGATAACGATTTGAAACTTGCCGGATCAACATATCTTATTAGTACAAACATACCCTCAAATGATGATCCGGATATCTTTCTGGGGCCGATTCAGTATGCTTATCGCCTTATGACCTTTATTAGTATTTTTTTATTTCAAAATTATTAGTCAGACCTAATTTACCACTTTGATTTTATAGAACTAAAGTGTTATTGGATGTGAATGAAATAGGAAAAGAGTATGCCGAGATAGTTTAAGGCCTGCATATAAAAACACCGACAAAAATTTTTGTTCTACTTAAAAACTTACTGCTGCTTTTGTCGTAAAAAAACCATTAATTCAGCATTTACTCTATGACAGTGATATCAACTACACTTTAATCTACTAAATAATCTTCAGTTTACCAGATTTATGTATTTCTACTTATAAAATTCTTTACAGTTCTCACTAAAATATGTGTATATTATGAATATCAATTCTTTATGTATTGTGTGCATATGCTTAAAAGTGTTTATTTTAAACATTTAAGTAATTTATATTTTAGGTGAAACGAGGTCAAATCGTAAATGTTCTATATAGAGAGAATGATTGGGTTTATGTGATTGTAGCTGAGTCTCGTCGAGAAGGTTTTATACCACACTCTTACTGTGCACCCTGTGAACACCACGACTTAAAGAAAAAATTACCTAGGAGTCGTTCACCCACTGATTTGGCTCATAGAGATGTTTCACAGTGAGTTTTATTTAATTTTTTAAATTCTCTATAAGATTTAGCATTATGGCGACAATATCACCGAATTGGCCTAAGATGGTGACACATTAAGCCTTGTGGTGGAACTAGCTCTAAAGTGAATCTGCTGGAACACACCAATAGATGCTTGGTGGCAGATTTTCATCTTAAGCTTGGGTAGCTAGCCAGATAGGCATTAGAAAATGCCGTGTCATCATGCGCAGGCTTATTGTAGTGATTTCTATATGTAAAAGATTTTTTATAATCGAATCAGTAGTTCCAGAGGTTACTTTTTACAAACTTTACCTTTTTATAATAATAGTATAGTAAGAAAATGCATAACTTGATACAAAATCAAGTAAGTGTATGCAAATCGTGAAAACTCATTAGTTCATGATATCATGCTTGAACCAGAATATATCAAATATTCAGAATCAATTCAAGAATGATGAATTCCGATTCGGACACCCGAATTCATGCATTTCTTGTAAATTGTACTACATGGCACACACAATCTTGTATGTTTCGAACAGAAAAAAATCCTAATGTTCAATTCGGAAGCAAGAAGACTGGTAGTAAATGATTGTTGATGAAAAGAACGAATATCTGTATAGATCTGACAGTATTCCGTATAGAATTCCTGATTGGAAAACCTAATAAGGAAACCTGATGTGTGCGGCTAGGCTTAGAGTTGTTATTATAACTTGAATAAAATTTATTCACAATTTTAGATTGTCTGTTTCGGATGGTGTAACCAATGATGGTCATTCAGAACTTGGTAGTGAAGGGGAAGCATGCCCATTTAGCAAGGACCCGTCAGGCCGCTATGTGGTACTATATACATTTACAGCCCGAGATGAAAATGATGTAGATGTGGAAAGGGGAGAATTTGTCACAGGTACAATTAATAATATATGTATATCTGGCGATAACTAGCAGATTTCTCTGTGGTCACCATTGATTTTGGACTGTAATGTGCTTATCATCAAATGTTTAAACACAGTGTCATCACTTAGGGCACAGTTCATTGCTGTACTACTAAAAAAAGTTGGCTGCAAGATGGGGTCTGTCCTGGACACAATATAAGGAAGTACAAAAATGTCTTTTTTTTAATTGTCTCAGTAAAGCTGCTAGCATCCAGAATGCTTCGTACTTACATCTTGATTTTGAAATTCACATTAAATTTTTAAGCACAGTGTGCGATTCCTGTCATATTATGTAGTAATCTCAAATGCTTGTGGGAAGAGTCGTTAATATCAAGATTTTATAAGATCTAGGGATGGAATAGCCTTCACAAAATCTTTGAACTGCTAATATTTTACCTGCGTGTATTGAATTACTTAAATGTTATTGTGGATATTATGTTTTAAGCAGTTGATTAAAAACTTCAATTAACCAAAATGGAATACTTGCGATTATAATTTATATCTTCTGAAATATTACAGTGTTAAATAGAGAAGACCCAGACTGGTATTGGATAGTAAGAAGTGATGGACAAGAAGGCTTTATACCCTCGGGCTTTGTATATCCTGCAGTTGTACAAGGTTTGTATCAAAAATATTTTTTTTATTTTGGTGCTTGGTGACAGGTTTTTAACTTGACGATAGTAGCTAGTCAGGCATATTGCCATGTCGTAGTTCCATCACAAAGTTTGCATACCAAAATTTTTACTTTGTAGATATAGAATCCACACAAATTGACTTGGTTTTTGATGTGAAACATCTAATGCGCCAGGTCAGACCGGTTGTTGGACCCAATGTTGGCAGATGTTGCCGATGTTGGCATGGTGACTCTTTGGCCTAACGTTGCAGATGTTGAGTCGAAATTTTGTTTATTTTTTGGAGTTTCCTCCTTAAGTATCGATTATTTTTATGACACCCGGTATGGAAATTTTATAAGTGAAATTTATAAAAGCATTAACAAAAAGCGTTACGTTTTCTGCGCTACGTACCTTGCTCACCTTTCAATTTTAAATCATGTTATGTGTATACATTCATCATCTTGTATCAGCCACTCAGTCAATCAATCACCTCTTTGCTTATTGCATATTCAAAGGCAATCGTACTTAAGGAGTAAACTCCTGTCGTGCATCGGAGCTGAGACACACACACACTACTTTTTAAATAGACAGACGGGATCATTACAAAGTTTTATGTTAAAACATGGAGAGATTAAAAGCAGGTTAGTAGGGGTCGCGACCACCATACACATAGTAATAAAATAAACATCTTTACCAGTGACTTTCTTTTGGTTTGGGATCACTCGGTTTTTTTTATATTGACTAAGATGGTTCACATCCGCCAGACGTCCAACAATTTTTTTAAATTCGAAGTTAAAAAATAAAAGAATTAAATAATAATTATTAACATAAATAAAGAATTGAGATCACGAATCAGGCAGTTATCTTATTAAAAATATATTCACCTATATAATATACATAATTACAGCAACACAACAAGACAACACACAACCCATCCACGTACCGCCGACGACAAACATAAATAATACGATGTTGTCGCCCAACAATATGAACAACAACACAGCCCAACAGGACAACGACGGACGCTATCACGGCACGGAACTAGTCATGCTTTACGACTACAAAGTAAGTATTGACACTCTATTAACTTTTTTTATTGTCATCATCTAGAAATCGTTGGCAAGACAAGGGTATAACTGCACTCTGTGTAATTTTTCATGATAGACATTTGTTCTGCTAATATTACCCTGAAGTATGTAATAGTTCTTTGCGTGAAATATAAGCCTTACACTTTTTAGAAGCGTCTTTGTTCCTCCAGATACAAGGATGTTTTTAAAGAAATTAGGCGTACTTAACTCGGTTTACGTATTTTTACAATTGTCACCTTGTCTTACCGAAGATGCGAATTACTATGAGTGGGTGTATAAAATCAATCTTCTCAAATGGTAGGTACTTTGTCTATAATAGTTCACTTCAGCAATGGCAAATTGATTATTATCAGTTAGTTGTGTGCCCGGTGGGATTTACCATCGGCAGCATCTCAGTAACTTTAACACCAATAGGGAATGAATTTTCCTGAATCTTGTCTGCGGCGCAGTTAATGGAGATTCCGTCGCCGATCTTCCGCGACGGAACGGAAAATATCCCCGTTTTCCCCCTCCTTACTCTTCAGAGAATTTCGCTAGCAATGCGTGGCTGCCTCAATATCCTAGATGTAGATATTCGCAGCTACCTTAACTCCAAGGATTACATCGGGAGTATCATCTCCACAACATCTTGGAGATTTGGAATCCTGAACAGGGTGTGACGGTTTCTCACGCCCGGCCAAATTATATCTTATTTACAAGGTAAAAGTTCGGCCGTGTATGGAATACTGTTCGCTTCTCTGGGATAGATCTGCAAACTATCTCCTTGATGCTCGCTCTGGACAGGTTGCAAAAGCGGATTGTCCGCATTGTTAATATGCAGATGTTACCAAATACATTGAGCCGCTTCAGCTGCGCGGGAACATTACCTCGCTGAGCATGTTCTATCATCTATATAATAGTGAGTGCTCTGAAGAGCTGTTCAATCTAATTCCCTCCTCTCCTTTTCACAACAAAACCAGAGGGGTAGGGTTTCGGAGTATCAATTTTACGGTTTCCTCCATCTCTGCATGAACTAAAAGTTCTCTGTCTTATCTTTGTCGTACCGTGGAGCTGTTGAACCATATCTACGTCTACACTAGTAACTAGTACTAACGACATTAATTTCAAAGTAGGTAGAAAAATTTGCTAAATTATTTAGCTACCGAAGTATTTTTTGGTAACTGCCAAGTTTCAAAATGTGGCCAGATCTAGCTAAAAAATGGCTAAAGTGGCAACACTGGTAAATCCACTAAACTTATGAATAATTACCAGTAATTTTTGAGTTAGATAGCCCTGCTTTAGGCTATATAACTAACTACACTGCGACTCCAAGAGGTGGCGCAGAAATTTAACGTGGGTGGAACAGCAGTGCACAGCCAATGATTATATAATATGGTATGATACATTTTATTTTACAATGATTACCTTGACTCTCTTAGCCGACGAAGAATCGGTTGAAGTTAATTATAAACTTAACGTTTAGAACCTTTGCCATATTGACAACACCATACATACCTATACTTTATATTTTATTTATTTCAATAATAAATTCATTTACAACTTTTTGTTAAAGGCATCCTATTAAACCTCTGGGGTTTGTCTTAGCATGCCATGGCCTGAGGATTTATTCAACGTGTTGCTGTTTGTAATATACGTGGGCAAAGGAAAATATTTATGATGGAAATTTAAATAGGTACTATCTATCATTGTTCCAGGCTCAAGCCCCAGACGATTTATCAGTAAAACGAGGTGAATGGGTATATGCAGACCTCACACAGCAAACAGTCGAAGGTTGGTTGTGGGCACACGCACCAAAATCACGACGATCAGGCTTCATTCCTACAGCGTATGCGCGCGCACCGCATACAACTTCACTTTGATGGTGAATTAAAAAATATATATTATCTTAATTATTAATACACATAGAGATTTAAAATTTCTGTTTATATTTTTTGTCAAATATGCGGGGCAGCAAAAATGCTGTTATCGGCTGCCAAGGTAGTTTCTTTCTAAAATACTACAAGAAACATCAAACTTCTCTCATACAAAAACTTTAATACATGGATATTTGCAATCATAATACGGGACGTGGCTAAAAATCCGGGATAAACTTTGGAATTTTATAATGTGTTAACGGATTAGCTAATATAGACTAAGATAGACTAATATGTACATGTTTTTGTAGGGCATTTAACGAACTACAAATCTGTTGTTTCGAAATTTACTCAAGGTGAAATTTGAATCAATGGACATTGCAGAGCTTTTTTCACTTCAACTACGAAAAAATAGTTTAAAAATAAAAAAACGTTAGAAACAAAGTTACTAAAAATATAATAAATAAATAATTATTTTAAAATCAGTTAGTCCAAGTCGTAAAGAACACAACCATGTAAATAAAAAAAAGAAACAAATAAATTAACTATTGAATTACTGAACGTGCGCCTATTTCGCAAGACCACACTGAGGGGGCCCGCCCGAAGTGCAATGTATTGCAATTTGGCGGCCGTTTGAGGAAGGGTTATACAACCGGCCGCGCACGATGCTCGTCTGCTCGAATCTTGATACTCGTATGCACATACACACTCATATATAATGGAAAGAGACAGACAAAGAAAGAGAGAGAGAAAGTCGCGTGCAGGAGGCAAAACACTATTTTCTTAGGTAATGATTTCAACAAGTCAACTTCTACCGCAAGTTGTGTTAAGGAACTTCGTTCCAATAACATTGCTTAGAATATAGCTAAACATGCATTAATTCTACTATTTCAGCCAAAAGTGTACCCGTAACATAAAGCACAGATATTTTGCGGGACGCATCCAATAGTATCTAGAAACGAGATTGAAGCTCTCGCGGGGCCGATGGCAACCCTACTTACAAGACCTGTCTCTATAGTTCAAAGAGTATTGAGTAAAAATGAGAAATTCCCTGATGGTGGTCTAGCCCAAAATACTTAAGACGGATGGAAAACTCAGTACAACCATGACTTACATAAGTTATACACAGAGTTTACTGTTTTTAAGACCATAAAAATTGATCCCCTATAAATGAGCAGGGCATATCTGAAGGATGTTTGTGGTAAGGGTACTCAAAACCAACTGAGTGACACCCTGAAGACTGCAATGTTTGTGCAGGCCCAAACTCAGTTGAATGGCGTTCATATAGATTTTATGGCAGTCAGTATGAAGAACCGAAAGAAAGAAAAATATATCATTAAGCTTTCGATATCCCGAATCACGTTAATTTTTTTTAGTCCAAGAAATTTAAAATATCGTAATTTTTTAAATATTTCTGCCATGATAGCAAATAAATGCAATGTGCCGATACAAGATAAAGGTATTTATTGATAGGTACCTATTTAAACTATGACTGTATAATAGTAATTGTTAAGGTATATTTAATTATTTAGTCATATACATATTTAGTTTTTTAAGATACTCGGGGCCGTCTTAAGCATTTTCGGCGCCTGAGTGCGAAAGTAATCGTGCCGCTGTCACCCGTCGCCTCCCCCCCCCCCCCCTCTTCCATATTTTAATTTTTAAAAATATTTTCATTCTATACCTATTTAATATCAAGTTCTACGGCTTACGAGAAATCACGAATTCAAAATTATTCGCCTACGGTATTCATTTAAATGGAAAACTGAAAAGGACAATCTTAATCTACATTAAATGCTCAAGTTAACTAACGAACTTATCTGTATAAAGATTAATACTGAATTGGAGAAAATAGCTTCACAAATAACGTAATATTTTAAATGATTATGTTGAAGATAAAAATGGTTACTGTGCGTCAACCTTAGGAGATATACATATGTCATCGCAGACTTTTCTCTAGCCTTTTTTTGGCGACTTGATTACAAATAATTGAATTTTCTCTACTATACAAAAACTTATTTAAATATAGTGTTTAAATAAACCATACGTAAAAAAAAAATCGAAATGCAAAATGTAAACCGCATTAAAATCTGTTGCGTAACTATGCGTATATAGGGACAGACAGCGGGAAGCGACTTTACTTCATACTATGTACCTACACAGAATATTCAGGAAAAATAAATAAATTTTTGATGATTATGAAGTTAAATATTTTAATTATTAATTTAAATTATAAATAAAATATTAAACAAGAAATGTTTGAAAGTATTTGAATATTTACTGTAATACATACATACATAAATCACGCCTATTTCTCAACGGGGTAGGCAGATACCACGTCCTTCCACCTGCTACGATCCTGGTATACCTCTTTCGCTTCTTCGACATTCATTAATCTTTTCATGCATGCTCGTCGGTTTAGAGTACTCTTGACCTTACCTTTCTTCAGTTCAGTTCAGTTCTTCTCCTTGCAGTTATTACTGTAATATGGAAATTTAATGGTGGTTCTATGCTGAAATATATTAACGATATTTATTACGGAATATTTTATACCTCTGTATTGACAGAAGTACAAGTGTGATGAGATAAATTCGGCGCTCGTACCTACCTACATTCTCGTGCAAAGTAATAGTGTTGATAAAAAATTGATTAATCGATGGTCATTGATTCTTGAAATTTATTTTCAAACAATCAGTTATTGAAATGAAACAATCGATTGTTGATTTCCAATATATAATACGGGGTATATATGTGACTGCAAGGAAGCTTTTTTCGCGAATGACCTTTCTTTAGCTCGTCAAGTTACTAAAGTACGCAAGCTTTGGAACACGCGATCAATCCGTCCAATGTATTGGCGATTGTCTAAAAAACCGATGTTTTACCAACATTACAAAATAATAGTCATATTTTATATTCATTGTATTTTTCAAGAAATATGTAATAATAAAAATAAAAAGTTACTTTTCTCTTAAAATACAAGGTGTCCAGAAAGGGTATCGGGTATTTGTAAGTTCAATGAAACAAAAATTATTTGGAAAAGATGATGTTATCAAAATGATGACCGTTACGTTGCTGGACACTCTTCTAAACGGAAACGAAGATTGGCGATAACACGTTGACACATAGCTATCGATATTGCTGCCATTTCTGACCTGATGTTTTGCTTTAACTGGGTTAGATTCGTCGGATTGTTTTGATAAACCTTACTTTTAAGGTATCCCCATGCAAAATAGTCAAGCAGGCTAAGGTCGGGGCTTCTGGGAGGCCAGTTGATGTTACCCCTTCGCGAAATGACTTTATTAGGGAATAATTCGTTAACAACTTCCATTGAGTCATTTGAGGTATGGCAAGTGGCCCCATCTTGTTGGAACCACGTTCTTGAGTTGAAACCTGCAAACTCCTGCAACTCTGGGACCAAAAAATTTCGCAACATATCGCAATAACGGTCACTATTCACATTAATTGGTCGGCCTCGTTGATCTTCATGAAAATAAGGACCAATTATGCCTTTAGCAGACATAGCGGCCCAAACAACGACCTTTGGGCTATGCAGGGGTCGTTCATGCTTTCGTCTCGGATTCTCCACTGCCCAGTACCGACAATTCTGCTTATTAACATGACCATTCAGGTGAAAATTTGCTTCGTCACTGAACAGTATGTTGTTAAAGTTCTTAAATCGCTGCAGCATTTCGTTCTCAAAATTCAGTCGATTAGCATAGTCCGTATCCTTCAACTCTTGAACCAAATGAATTTTATAGGCTTTTAGATGTAAGTCTTTCTTTAAAATCGAATGTAAAGACGATTTTTTGATGTTCAACGCTTGGCTTCGCTTTCGGATGGATAAAGACGGATTTTGACGAACCGACGCCTCAACTTCTTCAATTGTTTCTTCATCGCGAACTGAACGAGGACGACCAGAGTTTTGAATTTTAACTGTCGCACCTGTATTCTCGAACATCCTGATCCATTTCCTAATGCTATCGTCACTTGGCGCGTGGCGTGTACGATATTCCGCACGATAGAGACGTTGAGCAGTCACTATTGAATCACCATTACGATAATACGCTCGTACGCAAAATGCGCGATGCGTCCCCGAGTACTGTTCCATCGTGACTAAAACTCCACAAAATGGCGGACGCCACGAACCCCTCCCCGCACCCTTTAGAAGCCCCGTTTCGAATATGGCGCGAAAACAAATACCCGATACCCTTTCTGGACACCTTGTATAATTAGGGTAACGTGTTTTTAGTTCGATCGTCTAGGTACCTGTATTTAAAATTGTTAAATTATTTGTAATGCATTTTTTTCATATATAAGTTACAAAATGATCGCCTAAACAATTTTGAAGAAATTCCGTATAAGTTGTCAAAATTCTTACGTTTTGTGGAATATGATAAAGCTTACTTTAATCAAACGAAATATACTTATTATAATATGTATTACTCGACTAACATTAAATGTTGGACATCGCGATCGTATTTCAGCTTCACCAAAAGGTAAATTCCAATGTTCCATAAATATTAATGTAAAATCTATACAATAATAGAATTTAAGTCTTCCGTAGTATGTTTCTTAGTTCAGTATCGCATTAAACAAATTACGCATAAATCATTATTAATGTACCCGTCCAAATTCGACTGATTTGACTATTACGCTTGTTTAAGTCTTAAGATATGTTGTGAAATTAATATAAGACATAATTGCAAATAAATATTTAAAAAATATGTGTTTTCAATGTTACAAATTATTTGACATTCTTCAGATATTCATAGGGCGGCTAATAATCTGACAGGTGGCAATTCTCTCAGTACCCCTCGGTTATCAGTGGGGACAGGTGGGGCAAGGGCAGGCGGAAAGGTAATCGACTCTTCCCTGCCCCCGTTAATTAACTCGTAATCCAAGGAGCGTGTTTGTCCGCTCCGACTGTGACTGCCGGCCTGGGCTGTGAGGAAAACATCTCTAAAAAATATTCTCGAGTGGCTCACTTGTAAACACCGAGGAATAACATTGAAGGAAAAAGCCTTATTAAAAATTTACCAAAGGATAAAACTTCATTAAAAACACCGGATAAGAAAATCTCGTATTTACACTATAAACTACTATAAGGTTAAGTGAAACGCGGTTACCCCGTAAACTAAAGCAAACTTTTTAATCCTTTTTTTTTTTTTTGAACTGACTACACTGTTAACCTTAGGGGTCCTATCCAAAAACAGCCGCTGCGGCTTTTACAGCTTCACCGGACTTGGGGGCGAGCGCTTAGGGCACTCAGCCGCGAAAGTTTGTGACGACCCGCACGAGGGTGCCAGAGTGGCCGAACCTCGGCTCGGGCGGTCGTCGCGAATGCGAAAAGGTCGCGATCTAACTAATTCCCTAATCCTAAGAGAATTCGAACTAACTAACATATACTCATATGCACGTTCCCCTCCTCCTGGGAGGAAGGAGTGGACCATGCGTATGTGTATTTAATAATCGGAAAGGTTTTTCTACACTAAATAGCGCATTAGTCTAACTAGCGCAAAAAAAGAAAAAAAAAGGTTCCTTACAGAACCTATGTACCTGTGTGGTGTGCACGTGTGTGTTCTTACGTGTGTAATGTTGTATGTGGGTAACTAAGTGTTGCACGTATAGTGTCACTTGTATCGCGCGGGCGGCTCCCTGACCCAAGGGCTTCACACCGAGGAACGGACCTAGGCTTGGGTTGCCGCTAGAGAGGGTGGACGTGACGGGTGTGCGGGAGCGAAGTTGACCGCCCGTCCTATGCAGAGAGAACGGTGGTTACGCGGGCGTGGGCGGTGGCACGCTCTGTTTGGAGAGGCGGTGAAGTAGAACGCATTTGCTGTTTCGATTTGGTCGAGCGGGTCAGTGAATATATTACGCGGCCGGCGTTTACTCCGGCAGGCATTGGGGTCGGGAACATACGAAGCTGCCGCTTTGATTAAGGGATTCGCGTGGTTCGACACGGTGTCGAAATAAGAGCGAGAAAGGTGTTTGGCATAGGCATGTATCGAAGGAAGGTCTATATCTCTTTGGAGATCTTCCATACGAACATACCAAGGGGCGCCGGTAAGGCGATGAAGAAACCTATTCTGGATGGTTTGTAAACGATCCCAATTATATCTTGGCATATGTGCGAACACAACGCAGCTATATGTCATAATCGGTCGAATACACATCTTGTAGAGCGTAAGCTTTGTGTCTCGTAGACATTTTGCTTGCAGCACATAACAGAGGATGCAATCGGGCGAGGGTCCAGGCGGCCCTTTTCCTAACCAGAGTGATGTGGCGTATAAAGGAGAGTCTACTATCTAGGGTTACACCTAGATATTTGGTCTCCTTTACCCAGGGGATCGGATTACCGAAGAGTTCAAGGGGATGATCCTTGAGTTTTTTCGGTATCTGTGAGGCGGTTTGGTCGAAGAGCACCGCTGCGCTCTTCGTGGGGTTGATGGCTATTCGCCAGTCGTTAAACCACTTCCCGAGAGTGGTCACGGCTCTTTGGATTCTACATTTGAGGTTGATCTTTTGCCTTTGAGAGGAGTATATGACTGTATCGTCAGCGTATAACCCTACCTCAACTTTCGCGGGAAGTTTTGGTAGGTCACTGACGGACATCTAAACATCTAGACATCTAACCGGTAGGTATGGTGCAGAAGAAACACCAAGTGTCACTCTACACATCATAAATTCTTTAATCTCTTCATCGTCGCTCAACCTCCAAAACAGACGCTGATATTTACTAGCATCTTTACCGCCCACCTTCACTTGTCGATGCATTTGTATAATATCGGCAACAAAGCACACTGGATAAGTGCTCCATCTCAATAAAATATCGCGCAACTCAGGTTGCAACCGAGGTCCGATTAGTAAGTCATCATTGAGAGACTTACCGTTTCTCCCTTTGCACGAGGCATCAAACATAATACGAACCTTTGATGTGATTTTATCTTCACGTACAACGGTATGGTGGGGTAAGTACACGCAATCCTTCATAGCCAAATCTTCTGGGTTGCTTATGATTCTCATATGGCCTTGCTTTAAATAATCATTAATTGCTATTGTGTACTCTTCCTTTCTTCTTTGCAAGACTGGATTATTGAGCTTCTTCTCTAAATAAACAAATCTCCATAGAGCTATCTATATCTCTTAAACTTCCATATCGACATAGAGGATCTTCGTCCCGAAAGGGAAGGCTAATAACAACATAGCGACCGTCAGAGTCTCTAGTTGTAGTGGATTCCAAATAGCGCTCACGCTGCTGCTCATCTTTAGATAAAATCTTGCAAGGTTGTTCACTCTCAGTTTCTCAAAAACTCCGAATCAATTGGTTTCACAAATCGTCTTGCAACTTATGATATTTCTAAGATTCCGCTGTTTTAACTCTTCTCGACAGGAGCGAATCCATCCAAGTTCCGTGTTTTGAGCAGTGTGTGTACTAAATGGATTTTTCATAAGTCCGTTCTTCAAAATCTGCGCATATATTTCCGCACCGAGCAAAATGTTGATTTTGCTCGGAGTGGCGATCTCCGGATCAGCCAACCTCAATTTTGACAACTCGGGCCGATTATTAAGCTTAATATTCTTCACTGGCAGATTTGACAATAAATGGGTCAACACATAAGCTTGCACATCACACCTAAATTACGTGTGAGTAGTGGACTGTATTTTAAATTCCACCGCGTATCTTATGGAATGTGATTTCCCTCCTCCCAAGCCTGATACTTCTCCCTTGGCTGAAAATTTACGAAGGCCCAACAGATGGGCACAGTGCTCCGTAACAAACGATGCTTGAGAACCCTGCTCCATTAAAGCTCTATATAAATAACATTCATCCTTATCACTGACTACCTTAACAATAGCCGTATCTAAAATTACATGACCAGGTACATAAAAATGATTAGAAATCACTTGTTTTATTCCAGTCGACGATTCTCCAACAATCTGGTTCTGGTGAGACTCCCTTGCAAACTACATTAAGGGGAGTACCCACATTTCCTTCCGGATGTATTAATGAATGATGACGTCGACCACATCGATTAAATTTTGTACTTCTCTTGCAACGATACACTAAATGATTATCACCGGAACAATTAAAACATAATCGATGTTTTTGTACAAAATCGTAGCGATTTCCGTAGCTCTTCGTACAAAACTTCTTGCATTGGTGCAGTAACTCTTCGAAAAAAAAAAAAAAAAAAAAAAAAAAACGGACAAGAAACAGTGGTAACTTTAAATACCTTATGCTTTTCTACTAATTTCTCTTTTGGTTTACATTCCTTTTTATTTGGTTCTAAAAACTCTAACACTCTAAATTTTTATTTAAAAAACATCTTGAATTAATCTAAAGTAGGAAAGGTATCAGTATATTCACTTATCGTCTGTTCCCACTGCTTTCTTGTTTCTGTATCAAACTTCATTGCAATAAAATGGATTATTATAATATCTCACGGCGACACATCAATACCTGACTTTTTACATAATGTAGCTTCTGTACGTTGGCTAAAGATGCGTTATAAATTAATGATTCAAATAAATCGTGGAAGGTCTGCCATTCCATGTATTGTCCTGAGAAAGTGGGTATTTTATCTTTGGTAACTTCACGCAAGCAGGTTCCGTCTCTTTGGAAACAGTAGCACTCGTACTTGGATGTGTAGGTACTTTTAATTTTGATAACGATTTCTTTAAATACACCTTATATGACATATAACTTACTTCAACAATGTTGTAAGTATTGTTATCTAAGTATGTGAGTTTTATTTCTTCATTACATAATGTAATAATTTCAATATGATTACTTTCGAAGTGACTCCATTGTTTTTTGTAATTGTTCTAGTCTCGTTTCTATGTAAGATTCCGTTATTCGAACCTTAGGTGATTTTTTAAAGTTAGACAAACCACTGCTTATCTTTTTTACAAGATCAGCTTGTACCTTAATTAAGCCTTCCATTTTCTATTACAAGACTTGCCAGTAATGGATATATATTCAATAAAAAACAAACTTTTTAATTTTTTTTTTTTTGTTTTTTTTTTTGAACTGACTACACTGTTAGCCTTAGGGGCCCTGTCCAAAAACAGAGCCGCTGCGGCTTTTACAGCTTCACCGGACTTGGGGGCGAGCGCTTAGGGCACTCAGCCGCGAAAGTTTGTGACGACCCGCACGAGGGTGCCAGAGTGGCCGAACCTCGGCTCGGGCGGTCGTCGCGAATGCGAAAAGATCGCGATCTAACTAATTCCCTAATCCTAAGAGAATTCGAACTAAGTAACATATACTCATATGCACGTTCCCCTCCTCCTGGGAGGAAGGAGTGGACCATGCGTATGTGTATTTAATAATCGGAATGGTTTTTCTACACTAACTAGCGCATTAGTCTAACTAGCGCAAAAAAAGGTCCCTTACAGAACCTATGTACCTGTTTGGTGTGCACGTGTGTGTGTTCATACGTGTGTAATGATGTATGCGGGTAGCGAAGTGTTGCACGTATAGTGTCACTTGTATCGCGCGGGCGGCTGCCTGACCCAAGGGCTTCACACCGAGGAACGGACCTAGGCTTGGGTTGCCGCTAGAGAGAGTGGACGTGACGAGTGTGCGGGAGGCTTTTTAATTCTGAATAATTTTAACTTATATATAAATACGAGTAACAAACCATATCGCGATGCAGACCTAGCACAGTGCGATATAAAACTAAAATTCTCAGAACAGCGCCATCTAGTGGAACTCAACACGTAACCTTCAAATACATTTTATAATACGATGAGACACCTCGTTTAAAAATTACCGAGGAAGAAAACCACGATAAAAAGTTACAGCTAAGCTGTGGTTGCGATTAGTGCTTCTCAATGAGGGGCCTCTTTTGGGGTGCAGAGACGTGCGAAAGCAATTCTCGTACTCCCGACGCCAAGGCTTACAGAAAGAGTTCTAGGGGTTTTTAGTGGATACAATCCCACATAATCCTTCCATTGTCTTCATAGGCGGGCGGGTATCCAAGATGGATTTCCTCCAGTAAAAAACAACAATATAAATAATTACTCATTCTTATGTTACAGATAATAAAATAAGGTGAAATTCAATGTTTTGTACAATATTTATTCTTCTTCATCTATTCTACATTTACAATAAGATTCCTCTTCTTTTTCTTGGCCTCTTGTTTAAGTTTATCTTTAATTGTCCATTCTTGTAACTGCTTTTCAACTTTAGAAATATCTTGTTCAGTCACAGTTATTGGCAACTGAAGATCTGTCTGCTCACTCTTTATAAATTTTAAAGCTTCGAGTTTTTGCTGCAAAAAAGGGCCTTGTTGGCTTTCTAGTAGATTCCTATAATCTGTTAGTTTTTTGTTGCGAATGTCCTCACAATGCATCTCGGTGAGTTTACGTAGGGACTCTTTACGAGTTAATTTATGGTAAGATCTGAAATAGTATTATATTTTATAATTAGTTGTTCAGAATGAAACAACCTGTATGCGTTGTAATAGGATCATGTTTAATGTTTTAAGCATTTAAATTATATTTTACAAGAAATTATGGACATAACAAATATTATTACCATCTTCAGTGATAATTTTTTAGATTAATTTGTATTTATATACTAGGTGTTACCCACCCGCTTCACTGATCGCAAATTAAATTCCATGATATAATCGACTTCTATAATAAATTTCATTAGAACTCATCCAGCCACTAAAGCATGATTGAAGAACATGCTTTGAAACAGACTTTCACATTAAATTTATATGTTAGATTATTATTATTGAAGTCAATGTTATAAAGGCTCCTAAAAACTATGTGGGCGGCACCACACGGCTTTCTGCAAAACCGAATGCGCCAGGATATAGGGGGATAATTCACTTCTGGCAATCCTGTGATAGTGTTGCACGGTGTAATCAACTGAAATGATGTTCCACAGTTTACTGCTGATTACAGCGGCATACACACGTGGCAACAACGCCGTGCCGCCAGCATAGTGTTTAGGAGCCTTAAGCTTATATTATTACATAAGACAGGTTAAAAGTTCTTATTTCATGGCAACATGTGTTGTTTACACACAATTTCTTTAACTTTTAAAGTTTCTTGAACTTTACTGCATTTTGAGATTTAACTCTGGCCTGCTCTTAAATATTATAGTATAATATAAACACTTACTCTGGATGCCCTTTGTATTCAATATTCAGCTGCTCTAGAAGCCATTCAAACTTTTTATAGTCATACTGCCGCAAGTACTTAAGCAATTTCTTCCGTCTATCAATCAATTCTTGAACAATTTGCTAAAATTAAATATTAATTACTGTAAATAAAGTATTCATGTGAATATACAAATTTTATCGTAACCAAAACTAGACATTCAATTTTATTATGACTATTCAAACCTCGATAATCTAAATTAGTCAAAAAAAAAAAACAAAGAATTTCTAAATGCTTTTTTAGGCCCTCCTGGCTAGCAATATTAAAAATATTTTGCCAAACAGCTATTAATGTGTGCCGGCGACCCAGTTATGATAACCAATCCCCTTTTTAGGTTTGGCATGTTATTTTTAGCCACAGCACATCAGATGAAATTAAAACATAATA
Organism: Saturnia japonica; assembly: GCA_033032175.1. Classification (NCBI taxonomy): domain Eukaryota; kingdom Metazoa; phylum Arthropoda; class Insecta; order Lepidoptera; family Saturniidae; genus Saturnia; species Saturnia japonica. The sequence continues at coordinate 7,941,481 of CM065324.1, read as the reverse complement.
CAATACGAAATGTTATAATCATACAATAAGAATAAATAAGGATGTGCAAAGATTCTAGTTGAGATGCATTTAGAAGATTGATGCTAATATTCTCTTATAATAATAATAATAGCAGACAGTATGTGACCCATTGCTGGGCAAAGGCCTCTTCCCAATGGAAGGAATGGGTTTAGTTACCACGCCAGCCCATGACATGTTAGAGATTTCAAAGATGGAGAAATCAACCATTTATATTTTCCCCATATACAGTGGTACTTCAAGAACATTTTATAGGAGTTCAGGTTTTCTCACAATGTAACAATTATATCTTACCTTCATTTTAACATTTCTTGGAAACTTTTCCATTGTATTTTGAAAGCAGCGAATGTGACCAGTAAGCCGAGCAACTGTTGAAATATAAAAAATTAGAATATATGAATTAAGTTAGGATACAATTGTTATTACTTATGTAACTTAGCTTGTTTTAATGTGACAGTAAATAATAATTGTAACATCTATGTTGAATAGTTATTAACCTGAAATCTATTATCATACTCATTTATTCAAAAATATAAATTAGGCAACCCAGATACCAATTTCGAAACTTGATACAATTCACTTTATCAACTCCTATTGACACCATATAGGGAAATATTGAACAATAACTGATTTGGATATCTTCATATATCTTTTCTGGATGATATGCTTGCAGTTCTAAAGCTATATAAACAACTTTTACAAACATAAATAATTATTTCTTACTTTTTGTCTCAGCTGTTCCTTCATCAAATTGATATCTTCTTACTCTATCTTCAATTTCCTTCACCACTAAAGCATGATAGTGTTTCCTTCCTAAGTGGGCTACAGAAAATATCTTTTTTACTGCTTCAGGTGCACTGTAAAAGAAACAAAACATGGTACAACTAACTTATACTTTATAGCTTAGATTGATTTATTCCAGGCAAAGCTTCCAAAACTAATTTAATTAAAATTACTTTTTATGGCAGAAAATTCACACAAACTCTACATACATTCATATCTTATTCTGGCATAAGTTTTTTATGTTGAAATGAGATGTCTGGACTGTGAGGTTTGTTCTAAATGGAGGTAAAACTACTTAAAAGTGAAAATATAGCTACAAATACTTATGATAAAACTAAAAATATACTTAAAACTTAATTAAAACTAGTTAGTGTAGTTCACAAAATAAAAATTAATACTGCAAATAACACAAACATAACCGATACATCATATTAGACACAAAAATTTGCACATCCGAATAAATATTATACTAACTTATTGTAGCACCAATCATAAATTGCGTTACCAACCCGTATCCTAATAGGGCAGATGGTATCGAATTCTATATTTTTGTAAAACTATTTGTAATACTTAAATAACCATTTTTGTTTGAAATTTTCGCTATAAACAATGAAACCATGACACTTACTCTTTAATTTCTTCACTTAACGCGTAATCCTTGCCCAAAGATGATTCAGGAATAGGTGGTAAATTTTCCAAATCCCCAGCTCTCTCCGGTTTGTATGCAGGGACATATTCTGGTCTAACCCATTTTATGTCCACTTGATGTTTTATACCGCGTGTTTGGATGACAGAAGACGTAAATCGTCTTAACATTATAAAAAAAATTGTTCTAATGATAATTAAAATTAACCTAAAACAACAAATTCCTTAAACTGTTATGACATAGTACAAAAATATGAGACAGAAATGGGTAACAATGCGTTAAACCGTGCAATTACTCAAACTCAGTTCAAGGAACGGGATGTGTCAACTAGGCTTGGGCGATTTAAATCGTACATAGATACAGAATCTGATATCTTTACAAAACCGAATAACTATTTATCGAGTACAGCGCCAACTATATATAGTGTATTGGATTTCCAAATACCGCGGGAGTTCCGATTTGGTCACTGTTGCGAACGGACGTGTCGCTCCGTTTTCAATTTTGACCATCACGTGACTTAATTGTTGCGATCTTATATTTGGAATTTATTTCAAATATATTGTTGCAATTACGACGTAAACCAACTGGTGTCTAATGCTCGCGTGGTAAACCGCACTTTTCGGTGCGACTTGCTTGTTTTTTTTTTTGTAAATCCACGGTTTTGTGGTCACTTGCTGGATACCTGACGGTGCCAACGAAGGCAAGTGGGGCGTGACCCGAGCAGCCCGCTGGTTGTCTCCTTCAGAGGCAAACAGCCAGACTCGGACGGGCCTGGGAATCTAGGCCTTTGCGGTTATCGCATAGTCTTGCCCCAGGTGTCTCCTGCCAAACCTTCCGATCCTGCACACTCCATCCCCGGGAACCTGTTTGGGCCTAGCCCGGTTTAATTACCGGTCTGCGTCCTCGGCCCCGGGCTTGTTAGGGCTCCTTAGGGTTGATAGGTCCTTCCTGTGTGTCATTGCACCTTGACAACAGGTCTCTTGCCGACTCCGATAGTCTTTTAAATTTTTTGGCGCACCCCCCTGCCCCTAAGGCAGGGAGGCCTTTAAATTTAAAATTAAATAAAAATGTCCCACTGTCCTCCCTCTTCTGCCGCCATGGCAAATAACGTTGCCGACCTGGCCACTTGCATAGGCAAGTTGCAAGCCAGGATGAAAGCGCTGGAGTTTCAATACCAGCGCTATCAAAACTTCGTCGTATTACGGTGTCCCTCTCTAGACGAGGAATACCGTAATCCACCTGAGAACGCCTGCGTGCGTCGCACCGCTGCGACCGCGACCCGTCATGAGGCCGTTTCAGGTAGCGAGGCGGCCGCTTCAGGTAGCAAGGCGGCCGATGACGTCAAGGCCGCGACCGTTACATCCACTGGCACCGCGCCAGTCGGCGTCGCGCCCAAACGTCCCGCGCGCAGCGTTACGCGCCTGTCCGCCGCGTCATCCGGGGCCATGGCCGCGCCTACGGCCACGCCCCCTGTCCCGACTAGCCAATCGCGCGGGTCAAGCCCCGCCTCCGTCAGGCGAGGGCCGCGAAATTCGCGGTCACAATCTAGGGTTACCAAAAATAGTCCGTACGTCCGTCCCGCGCGATCCACGGAAACCGCGTTAAAGACGAAAAATTCGTTTCGGCCCTTCCGGTCGAACAAGACTCGCCCGCGAATCCGGATCCATCTCCGGAGATGGATACCGAGAACGACGGCTTCACCGTCGTGGCGTCGCGTAAGCGAACGGCGCGTAGCAGTCCGACTGCTCAACCGGCGCCTAAGGTAATAGCTAAGGCAGTAGTCAGGGGCGCCGCCGCCTCCACGTCCTCCCAGCTCCCCGCACCCGCCGGCGGGAAAAAAGAGCGTGCCCCACCTCCAATCATAATCCGGGACAAGGCAGCCTGGATGGGAGTCTGCAATGAGATGCGCAGACTCAAACTCGACTACCACAAGGCTAGAAACATAGTCAACGGGATTTCTATTTCGGTGAGTTCTTCGGAAACTCACCGTAAACTAACCACCCTCCTCCGGCAGAAAGGTCTGCAATTTTATACGTATTCGCTCGCGGAGGAGCGCGTCCTCCGAGTGGTCATCCGCCGCATTCCGGTGGAGCTCGACCCGTCGGAGGTGTGCTCCTCGCTCAAGGAGCAAAGTTATCCCATCCGGGAAGTACACCGGATGTACAGTAAAGATAAGCGGCCACTACAAATGGTAGTGGCCATATTGGACCTTTCCCCCGAGGGAAAGGCCATCTTCCAGCTAGAGACGGTGTGCGGGCTCTCCGGGATTAACGTGGAGCCCCCACACAAAAACCCACAGCCTGCGCAGTGCCACAACTGCCAGCTGTACGGGCACGCTGCCCGTAACTGTCATTCTCGTCCGCGGTGCGTAAAGTGCCGAGAGGACCACCCCACACGGGAGTGCACGCGCGAGCGTGACTCCGTCGTCCCCCCAAGCTGCGTGTTATGCGGGGAGGAGGGGCATCCCGCGAATTATCGCGGTTGCCCCAAGGCCCCGCGTACCACGCGGCCACGTACACAGAGGCAGGCGGCCCCCCGGGCGGCGCCCCCCGCCTCAGCCATCAAAGCGCAACCCCTGCTGGCGTCAGGGGAATTTCCCGCGCTGCCGGTCCCGCGCCAGCTCCCGGCCGCCGCCGGCCCCTCCGCACCCCGCGTGGTGCAACCGCAACCCGTGCGTTCATCGCAGAACGCATGGGGCCCCCGCCGCCCCAATCCACAGCCCCTTATGGCTATGGATATTCCCGCGCCCCGCGCTCCTGCGCCCCGCGCGCCCGCTAACACTGTCGTCAATAGTAACGACCTAATGATACTGCTCACCCGCGAGCACGATATCCGCGAGCTCATCGAATACAACGACCATTTGGAGCGCTTCGGTCTCATCAAGACCGCTTGCGCGTTCCCCCGCCTCGTAGAGACACTACAACGTCTCGATCGCGAGGCGAGTAGTAATAAAAATTAGGGCCTTTCAATGGCTAAGTTTAAACCGAAAGCGTTAAATCTTTCATTTTTTAACGCGCGAAGCCTACTTCCGCAGCGTGATCTCGTCGCGACCTTTCTTAAAGATCACCAAGTAGATGTTCTTTTAGTGCAGGAGACGCTCTTAAAGCGTGCTAAACGTGATCCAAAAATCGCGAACTACAATATTGTAAGAAATGACCGGGCCGGCCGCGGGGGCGGCACTCTCATTTATTACAAACGATCGTTATATTGTACGCCGGTAGATCCTCCGATACTTACCAATATGGAAGTATCCGTGTGTAGACTAGGAATGACCGACCACCCGTCCATAACGTTAGTCTCAGTTTATCTCTCGCCGAGGAAAGAGCCTCTCAGGTCTGACCTAGAAAAGCTACTTTCGCTCGGTGAATCGGTCATTATAGCGGGTGACCTCAATTGTGGACACACTTCGTTTGGCAATTGGAGAGACTCCAGTAATGGGGTTAAACTCGAAGAGCTAACGAACGTGCTAAACTTTGATGTCATAGCGCCACCCACTCCCACCCACTTTCAAGACAACTGTATGCCGACAGTGCTTGATGTAGCTCTCATTAAAGGTATCGCGCTTCGGTTACGACTCATTCGGGTCGTACACGAGCTCGACTCCGACCACCGTCCGGTCATCATGCAGCTAGGTCAACCAGACGACTCTAGCCCTCCTTCGGTCCAAGTGGTTGACTATGCCAAGCTAAAACATTATCTTGCGGACAGGCCGTCCTCGTCCAGCTTAGATAGGATCCCGGACGTATTGGGGTCCGTTGCGGACGTAGATCTCGCGATCGATTCCCTGGTCGACCACCTGCAGGCCGGCATCGGAGAGGCCTCGAGAGAGGTCGAAGAGGCGAGCGATCGCCGCTTCGTACTCCCTGCCGACGTGCGGGCGTTGTTGACGGAAAAGAACGCGGCGACTCGTGCGCACGACCACTATCCGACCGAGGGAAACCGCGCACGTTTACGCGCACTTCAAAGATCGGTTAGAGCCCGTATATTAGAACTCAGAAGCCACAGATGGGACGCCCTCGTCGAAGGGCTAAGGCCGTCGCATCTGGCTTACTGGAAATTAGCTCACAGCCTCAAAATAGAGGCTTTTTATCTTATGCCCCCCCTCGAGAGGGGTCCCGGTATACCGCTCGCCTTCGATAGCAGCGACAAGGCGGAGTGCCTCGCCACTTGTTTGGAGAGCCAGTGCTCTCCGAACAGTGTCGATGCAAATACCGACCGGGTCGAGGGTATCGATGGATGCGTGCGGGAGCTGGATAAGCTCCCCGCGACAGACTCCCTGTCCCCAGTCACGTCTGAGGAGGTTCTTTCCATTATAAAAAGCCTTAAGCTTAGAAAAGCACCAGGTCCCGACGGGATCAGGAATGAAGTACTTAGACTTCTTCCCGATCGCCTCATAGCTCTTTTGGTCTGCATCTTCAATGTAGCCATAGCCCACTGCCATTTTCCAGCCGCCTGGAAAAAGGCCATAGTCATAGGTATCCGTAAGCCCGGCAAGAGCGCGTCGCTTCCCGACAGCTATCGCCCGATCAGTCTCCTAAATACTTTAGGGAAAATGTACGAGCGGATCCTTCTGAACCGTCTTAAGTCAGTAATAGAGGAGAAAGACCTCTATCCGCCTGAGCAATTCGGTTTCCGTGCTAGATATTCTTGCACTCATCAAGTGCACCGCCTCACGGAGCACGTTGCATTTAATTTTGCTGAATTATATAAACCCCGCCGTACACTTGCGGTCTTTTTCGACGTTGCCAAGGCCTTCGATAAGGTCTGGCACGAGGGATTGATCTACAAGTTGTATCACTTTGAAGTCCCCGATAGGCTAATTAAAATAATTCGCGACTATCTAACAGATCGCACCTTTCGATATAGAGTGGAAGGTGAATTGTCCACGCCCCGTCCAATACGCTCAGGCGTTCCCCAAGGTTCGATCCTGGCTCCTAGCCTATTTAACCTGTACGTCAGTGACCTACCTCGACTCCCGGAGGTCGAGGTAGGGCTATACGCTGACGATACAGTCTTATATGCCTCAGATAGGAATAGATCCCACCTCAGACACAAAGTCCAACGCTCCGTGACCACTCTCGGGAAGTGGTTTAACGAGTGGCGTATAGCCGTTAATCCCTCGAAGAGCGCCGCGATGCTCTTCGATGCGGATTCGTCACAGATACCGTGGAAGCTTAAACCTGTTAAGCTCTACGATAATCCGATTCCGTATGTAAGAGAGACCAAATATCTAGGGGTAACCCTAGATAGTAGGCTCTCTTTTAGACCCCACATCCGTAAGGTTAGGAACAGGGCCGCGTGGGTCCTGGGCCGGTTGCATCCTCTGTTGTGTTCGGTGAGTAAAATGTCCACGCGACATAAGCTCACGCTCTACAAGACGTGTATTCGACCAATTTTGACATACAGTTGCGCCGTGTTCGCACATATGTCCGAGTCGAGTTTCAAACGGTTACAATCGATACAGAATAGGTTCCTCTATCGTCTCACCGGGGCCCCGTGGTATGTTCGAAGCGTAGATCTCCATAGAGATATGGAGCTTCCTTCGATACATGCCTACGTTAAACAGCTCTCCCGTTCGTATTTCGACACCGCGTCGAACCACGCGAATCCGTTAATAAAAACAGCCGCCACTTATGTTCCGGCACCCACGGACATCCGGTGCAAACGCCGGCCGCGCAATATTTTTATTGATCCCGACGATCACATCGAAAATTCGAATAAATATTACACATCCGTCTCTCCAAACAGAGCGTGCCAGCGCCCACGCCCGCGTAACCACCGTTCTCTCCGCAGAGGGCGGGCGGTCAATTTCGCTCCAGCACACCCGTCACGTCCACCCTCTCTAGCGGTAACCCAAGCCTAGGTCCGTTCCTCGGTGTGAAACCCTTGGGTCAGGCAACCGCCCGCGCGATACAAGTGACACTGTACGTGCATCACTTAGCTACCTACATACAACACTACACAGGTACATAGGTTCTGTGAGGGACCTTTTTTTTTCTTTTTTTACGCTAGTTAGTGTAGAAACATTCCGATTATTGAATACACATACGCACGGTTCCTTCCTTCCTCCCAGGAGGAAGGGAACGTGCCTATGTGTATATTTAGTTAGCTCGAATCGTAGGTGTAGGGAATCGAATAGATCGCGACCTATTTGCGAACGCGACGACCGCCCGAGCCGAGGTCCGGCCACTTTGGCACCCTCGTGCGAGTCGTCCACAAAACTTTCGCGGCTGAGTGCCCTCTGCGCTCGCCCCCAAGTCCGGTGAAGCTGTAAAAGCCGCAGCGGCTTTAGGGCCCCTAAGGCTAACAGTGTAGTCAGTTCTAAAAAAAAAAAAAAAAAAAAAAAAAAAAAAAAAAAAAAAAAAAAAAAAAAAAAAAAAAATACCGCGGTTCCGATTTGGTCTTGGTTGCGAACGGACGTGTCTCCGTTTGTGCTCTCGACCATCACGTGACCATACTATTGCTATCGTATCTTTGAAATTTTATTTCAAATATATTCTCGCAATATTCATCGTACATCAACAAGTGTCGAACGCTCGCGGTAAACCGCACTTTTCGGTGCGACTTGCTGTTTTTTTTTTTTTGTAAATCCACGGTTTTGTGGTCGCTCACTGGATACCTGACGGTGCTAACTAAAGTGAGCGGGGCGTGACCCGAGCAGCTCGCTGGTTGTCTCCTTCAGAGGCAAACAGCCAGACTCGGACGGGCCTGGGAATCTAGGCCTTTGCGGTTATCGCATAGTCTTGCCCCAGGTGTCTCCTGCCAAACCCTCCGATCCTGCACACTCCATCCCCGGGAACCTGTTTGGGCCTAGCCCGGTTTAATTACCGGTCTGCGTCCTCAGTCCCGGGCTTGCTAGGGTTCCTTAGGGCCGATAGGTTCTTCCTGTGTGTCATTGCACCTTGACCACAGGACTCTTGCCCGACTCGGATAGTCGTATTTAATTTTTGCCGCACCCCCCTGCCCCTAAGGCAGGGAGGCCTCAATTAAAAACATGTCCCAAGCCCCACCCAATGCCGCCGAAATGGCAAAAAATATGCAAGACCTGGTTGCTTGCATTCGCGATCAACAGGACAGAATACAAGCGATGGAACTCGCACACCAAAAATATCGGAACTTTATGTTCGTGCGTTACCCTACGGCCGAAGACGAGTTTTTCGACTTGTTGACGAAAACTCCGAATGTACGTCGCACCGTTACGACCACAGCCAATAAGGGGGCCGCTTATGCGAGCGGTGCGCCCTCTGCCGGGACAGCCGGGCCGACTGGCGCCGCGCCAGTAACCGCCGCGCCTCCACGTGTCGCGTCGTGGAGAGACGCAGGCAGCGTCGCGCGTCCGTCCGCCGCGACCAATCAGGGGGCCGCTTCTACGAGCGATGCGCCCTCTGTCGCAAATCTCGCAAATGTTGCAACCGTCAAGCCGACTGACGCGGCGCCTTTCGGCGCCGCGCCTCCACGCGTTTCGTCGTGGAGAGACGTAGGTAGCGTCGCGCGTCCACCCGTCGCGTCATCCGGGGCCGTAGCCACGCCCCCAGTCCCGATTAACCATTCGGGCGGGTCAAGTCCCGCCTCCGTTAGGCGAGGGCTGCGTAATTCGCGGTCCCAATCTAGGTCGGCTAAAAATAGCCCGTACGTCCGTCCCGCGCGTTCCACAGAAACCGCGGTGAAAACAAACAACTCCTTTTCGGCCCTTCCGGTCGAATTAGACTCGCCCGTGAGCCCGGATTCGTCTCCGGAGATGGATACCGCGGCCTCAAATGACGGTTTTACCGTTGTCGCGTCACGCAAACGCCCGTCGCGAATTAGTCCAACTGCGCAACCGTCTCGCGCAACAAAAACCGTGAAAACGGTCAGTGGCGCAGTCGCCTCCGCGTCCTCCGCGCTCCCCGCACCCGCTGTCGGGAAAAAAGAGCGCCCCCCACCTCCTATCATCGTCCGGGACAAAGCGGCCTGGACGACTCTTGTAAATGAGATGCGCAGGCTTAACCTGCAATACCACAAAGCCCGAAATACCATTAATGATATTTCCGTTACGGTGAGTTCATCGGATACTCACCGTAAATTCACTGCCCTCCTCCGGGAGAGAGGGCTTCAATTTTTCACTTACTCCCTTGCGGAGGAGCACGTCCTCCGCGTGGTGATCCGCCGTATTCCGGTGGAAGTCAGCCCCGCGGAGGTGTGCTCCTCGCTCGCGGAGCAAGACTATCCTATCAGAGAGGTACATAGAATGTACAACAAGGAGAAGCGGCCTCTACAAATGGTAGTGGCCATCCTAGACCTTTCCCCCGAGGGAAAGGCAATCTTTCAATTGGAAAATGTATGCGGGCTCTCCGGCGTCACCGTCGAGCCCCCATACAAAACTCACATGCCTTCGCAGTGTCACAACTGCCAGCTCTACGGGCACGCCGCCCGTAACTGCCATCTTCGTCCGCGGTGCGTCAAGTGCCGAGAGGACCACCCGACTAGGGAGTGCACGCGCGAGCGTGACTCCACCACCCCCCCGAGCTGCGTACTGTGCGAAGGGGAGGGGCACCCTGCGAATTATCGCGGTTGCCCCAAAGCTCCGCGCACTACGCGGCCTCGGTACCAGAGGCAGGCGACCTCCCGGGCGGCGCCTCCCGCCTCAGCCCTCCGAGCGCAACCCCTGCTGGCGCCAGGGGAATTTCCTGCGCTTCCAGTGCCTCGCCAGATCCCGGCCGCCGCCGGCCCTCCCGCGCCTCGCGGTCAATCACAACCCGTGCGTTCGGCTCCGAACGCATGGGGGCCCCGTCGCCCTAATCCACAGCCTCGTATGGCGATGAATAATTCCGCGCCCCGCGCTCCCTCCAACGTTGCGAGCAACGACATCATGATCTTGCTCCTTCGTGAACACGGCATTCAGGAGGTCATGGACTACAATGACCACCTAGAGCATTACGGTCTCGTCAAGACCATATGCGCCTTCCCCCGCCTCGTCGAGACGTTACACCGTCTCGACTCTGAAACACGCGACCACCCGGCATAAACACCGGCCGCGCAAAATTTTATTATCGTATGTACAATAAAATATACCGATTCGTCTCTCCAAATAGAGCGTGACAGCGCCCACGCCCGCGTAACCACCGTTCTCTCCGCAGAGGACGGGCGGTCTAATTCGCTCCCGCACACACTCCATACGTTCACCCTCTTTAGCGGGTGATCCAAGCCTAGGTCCGTTCCTCGGTATGAAACCCTTGGGTCAGGCATCCGCCCGCGCGATACAAGTGAGACTATACGTGCAGCACTTAGTTACCCACATACAACATTACACACGTATGAACAAACACACGTGCACACCACACAGGTACATAGGTTCTGTGAGGGACCTTTTTTTTTCTTTTTTTACGCTAGTTAGTGTAGGAAACATTTCTGATTACTGAATACACATACGCATGGTTCCTTCCTTCCTCCCAGGAGGAAGGGAACGTGCATATGTGTATAATTGAGTTAGCTCGAATCGTAGGTGTAGGGATTCAGTTAGTTCGCGACTTATTTGCGTACGCGACGACCGCCCGAGCCGAGGTCCGGCCACTCTGGCGCCCTCGTGCGAGTCGTCCTTATAACTTTCGTGGCTGAGTGCTCTCCGCGCTCGCCCCCAAGTCCGGTGAAGCTGTAAAAGCCGCAGCGGCTTTAGGGCCCCTAAGGCTAACAGTGTAGTCAGTTATAAAAAAAAAAAAAAAACTAAATACTGCGAGCCATAACATATACACATAGTTATTCGTATCGGCTCGTATCGCTGTACTACGATACAAACATGGTATATCCAAATCGGAGATATGACGATTCTCGCAAAAAAGACTCGAAAGAGCGAGAGTTATATTTGTGAGAAATAGCTATAGATTACACACTAATATTACTAAATTTAACCTTATGCCTAGTGTTTTAAAGCTTAGCTTCGAATAAATTATCACCATCAATATAAATACCTTTAAATCATATTAGGTAATAAATAACATGCTGTTTATTGTTTTTTTTTATAACCTTTGGTCTTTGCCCTCGGCTTTTTTTTCATAAATATTATGTTGTCCTAATTTGTGTTCTATTTTTATATTTGAATTCCGCATTATCTGAAAGTGACAAAACTTAATTAGTAGATTTCTTCGGTTTCGAAATTGTTTATTATTGGCTTCGGATTATTAGGTACTTTTGTTTTTGGGACTAGGTTCCGGGGCGTTGCGGAGGAGCACCCTAGCCTGAAAAAACCTTCGTAATATCTGTGGTCGAAGTCCTAGGTTCGAATCCTGACCTCACCCAATCTTTTTTAAATTTTGCTTTTTAATAGCTGTTTCAAGTTAAAAGATAATTTTGTAAAGTAGTTTTTTTTATCATAGAACTTGAAATTCATATTTTATAGTTTTTTTTTGTTTGTTTGAAGTTTAGTTAAAATAATTTAAAGGTGTAATTTGCGTTGTACTAATAATAGTGTTTAAACTGTATATATATCATGACGTGCCTCATAACCAAACCTAAATTATCAATACCAGGATCCATACTACATAGGCTGCAGTAATCGCTTACCATCAAGCGGATCACATGCTTGTTTGCTACCATCGTCTATACATATTACGAAACTCAACGTCTCTGTCTATCTGTCCGTTTATGGTCTTTTCGCACGAGAGAACCACATAACTAACTTACATGCTTTTTTTAAATTCATAGTTATGTTTTCTGGCCAGGTTCTCCATACCAATCTAAGAAGAAAGATTTGATTTCTTGTTTGTAATGGATACACTGAAAAAGTACTGGACTATTTTAAAAAAATTCTTTCACTAATATAAAGCTACATTATCAGCCAGCAACATAAGATATATTATATTTTGAATAAATTGCCTACACGGGTAAAACCACATGGTACAGCTAGTAGGATATATTTTTTTACATATAGTAACGTAAGAAATAAGTAGCAACGATAATGGTGAATCAATTCAGAAAAAAGATTATTTTCGGGTGTTTAAATGACTAACGCTGAGAAACCATAAGTGATATATCATATTAATACCACATACCACATAATTGAAAATACCTACTAGAAAGCCAGACATAATAAGCATATTTGTCTTTATAATAACCGGCTCTCGGTTGATAGGAATGTCATTTGTTTTATTTTGAAGTGTCCTGTGATATTTGAATAAGTATTGACATGTTATTTAAGTGGCTGGGTTTGTCGTTTTGATGGTTTGTAAAATAATATTTTCGTAAAAATTTGGATAAGTCACAGTTGATCTCCGGCCACAATGCTTTTTACATGGACAATTATATGTCGCATGTTCGCGTCTCAATTGCAGTAGCAATTTATATACTTATACATACTATTAATCGGCACAAAGCCAAACTCCGAGCTGCAGCTGAGAATTTTATAGAAAAACTCAATAACATTTTGCTTGACCTGGGAATCGAACCCAGGAACTCGAGCATAGCAGTCGCGCTTAGGACCACTAGGCTAATGAGGCATACACAAAGAGGCCTTGATATAAATGAAATTTATGTAAATTTGAAATATATAATATGTATGTCTAAATTGAAAAAAAATGTTAATTATATATTCTCTTAATTTATGTAAAATTATACTTTATTTATAAATAAAAACTAAACAATAATTTTGTAGTGTATGCAAGCGCAGACGCGGGCACAGGTAGTGATTTCAAAAAGATACCTTTGCCAAAGTCACTAACATTAAAAGTAACCGCTCTAGCACATTCAATGAATTCGTTTATCTTAAAAGTAATATACGTAATGGATCAACAAAACATAAATATTAGTACTGTAAAAACCAATACGTTAAAAAATCATATTTGTATTGTGTGCACCGAACGCGTACAGTACATCGTTTCAAAATACATAGTAATGTCGAATTGTGTATAATCAAGCAATATCTATCGTATAAAAAAACATAAGTTACGATAATAGATTTTCAAAACCAGTATATAGATACGGTACGGTATGAGCTAAAAGCGTTATTACCCATGGCTAGTGTCAACCCACTTATTCCAAATATATTGGCCATAGAGCAACACGGGTCACCGGCAAACCGGAGGGGAGTGGCCATAGTGTTTCTTCCCGATACAAAACTGTTTGTCGTTTTTTGCGAGGGGAAATCTTCGCCAACTGTCGATACACATTATCAATAAATTAAAGAAATCGGTTAAGGACATAAGGTAAACAAGTGGACATTATAATATAGACTTTATTTATTACTATTATAATTTATCACACAAATAAATGTAGTTAGAGATAGTTTTATTTATCACTGGTTTTAAAATGGATTAATTTTGTATAAATATGACGAATACATATTTGTGGGTTAGTTTTTTTCATTAAGAATGAAATTCTTGTACCAATATATTTTGCCATTATTAATCTTGCCAGTTCTAAATTATGATTTGTAAAATCACTTTTACATTCGAATCTTTAGGAAACCTGCAATAAATAAACAAATAATATGGTCTAAGTTCGAACTTAGTATTTTTAATATTAATATATGAATACTCATAAGTATTGTACTATAATTATTTAACTTAAATAATGCAATTTTAATAATAAGTTGTGTTAAAATAAAGCTCATAATAAGTGTTAAAAAAATTAAACAAATCTAAAGTATTGAATGTATAGACTCATTTGTCGAAGCCATTTTTATCAATATATATCTACAACCCGGCAACTACACTCGGATCCGATCAGTCGCTAGACTAATCTACATTTTGTACAATTCTACAACCATTATTATTGTAATTCTTTTAAGTTTTGGAAGAAGTAAATAGAAATAACGTAATTAAAATTACTTAAATATGAAAGGTAACGCCATCTTTTTATAAATTTGACGTCGGCAGATCTCTTTTTGCAGCAAAAAACTGAACAATTCGGCATTTTCATGGGAAGTCGATTGAGCCGCACAATTACATTTAATCTAGTGAACAGTCCGGTTGCAAATAGTTTCTAGACGCGTAGGACCGCGTGGACCTACACTTTGAAAAAGGGGAACGCCTGCGTATGGCTACTCCCTTCCGGTCCGCCGGTGGCCCGTGTTTCTCCATGATATTGACGTATAACGCACTTCAGCACAGGTTTTCAAAACAAGATTATGTGAAAAAATTTCGTGGTATGGCAATTGCACGAATCGTTAACTATAATTTATTTTCATACATATTCCTTCAGCTTAAATGATCTAGTTTAGAAATAAAAGTAATAGATAATTGTAATCCTTTATAAATTATACTGGACATTTAATTACGTGTGAAATAGCACAATGCGTTCAAGAACTTCAAGTCCGAGATTACATAGATAACGCAAATACACCACGCCTGCTGCAGCGCAGCGCCACGCCTCGCCGCAGCAGCGGTCAACCGACTCATCCATATCTCAGTCACTAAGCCAGCTAAGCTAACGCTGGGTATAATTCGCTGCTTGCGTTAAAAGACATTAGGAATGAGGCGTATTTATCGGAATAGGTAAAAATAACAGGTATTTACAAGTAACAGTTTGGAACTGTTATCTAATATCAGAACAAGCTGTTACTAAATACTGGGCTTTTCCATATACTAGTGAGACGTATTTATCGGAACAGATACAAAAAACAGGTGTTTCTAAGTAACAGCTCGAAACTGTTACCTCTAAAACGAACAGGCTGTTCTTACGTACCTGTTCCAGAGAGTGTTACTTTTCAGTTTGGTACATGCTTTTCTGTATTCTAGGGTAAGGATGTTTATTATTAAATTCTTGAATGATGGTTTGATTGATTGATGTTTTGTTGGATTGATTGATTTGTTGGTTGATTGATGGATGAATGGATTGATTGATAGACGTAGGTTTTACTTGGAGCAATTGAATACTTCTTAATAATATATAATCTTAATAATCGTTATAATCTTTTTTTTTTACTTAACATTATGCACACCTTGCATATACCTTTCCCTTGCTCCCTTGGAAGACTGGCAGAGAATGCTTTTTAGCATTAAGTCCTGCATTTGTACTTTTTTTTTGTGCAATAAAGAATATATATATATATATATAGACAGATTTAATGATGTATGGATTGATTGATGTATTGAGTGATCAATTGGTTGATGGATTGAGTTACGTTCTTATATATTTAATGGCTACAAGTGTTACTAAATATTATTATATCCCTACTAAAGCGTAACAGGCTGTTATTTTGGAACAGGTTACTGGAACTGTGTAAATTGAAGAAAACTGTTTATAATGAAAATAAAAAAATTAAATATATTGTGATTTTCGTCGACTTTCGTTCTGAAATATCAACATTATTTGCCATTATATGCTACAAATCTCCCAAAAACATATGATGCGCCATTATTGCACTTTTTGATATATGGTTCATAAAATTTATTTTTTGAAAAATATATTAAAAATCGAAGTGTTAACTTGATAAAACTTTAAATGCCATTCGATTCCTCTATTAAAAAGCAACAAATATCTCTTTTTTTAGACTGGACTTATAGTTTAGGAGTAAATCGAATATAACGATTTTAATCTATCACATACATATCCCACACAACTAAAATATCAACATCTCGAAAATCCTGCAGAGTTTTCGCATGCAGAAAAAACAGTTTTATACAATTTACTCCAAAACGATAGTCAGGTATAACAAGTTGCTATATAAATATTTGTTTATTTTTGATAGAGGGATCGAATGGCACTTAAAGTAATGTGGGGTTACGAATTTACAACAATTTTTTTTTAAATATTTCTTATTTAGCATATCTCAATAAGTACATTTATGGCGTACTATATATGTTTAGAAAATGTGTGGCATATTATGAAAACATTCTAATGTGAAATTTACACAGTGAAACTCGGCCGTATACTCGCGATGTTGATATTTTAGTTGTACGGGGTATATGGAAAACTGCTGTCAACTTAAGGGTGGATCAGCCGAATATCAGAAGGCCACTCTTGACGCCATTGATCACCGCGAATTACGTCTTTAAGTGACCTATTTCCGACCTAGTGTATGAAGATGAACCACCGTGCGCCCGAGTTATTGAGTTGACACAAGGAATTTTGCTGAGTTACCATGGTTACCATGTCTAGAAAAGAAAAGATAGGCGACAGCTGATTGCAAAGTTGCCAGACGACAGCCTTGCGTTCCCTCATATTTTCAAAGTGATTGTAACCACTAAGTTTCATAATTCATAGTGCATCCAAAATCCAAAACAAAGATGCACATCATAAAGCATTGATGAAGGTATCGATAGCATTTCTAATAACAACTTAACCTTTTTAATAGTATTGTTTTTCTCACTTATTTCACGATCGTGCCGTTGCTCACGTGCGGCGGCGACCTCCAGAAGTCCGGAATATGGCGCTAGGGATAATTCAATACTACTGAGTACTCATATGGTATCGAACCTTTTCATTTGATACTAGTACTTGTAGTAGATAAAACCTCCATTCGATACTGATTACTGGTATCGAATCAACAGCCGTCACGATATCGCCCTAGCCCCTTGCGGGCGTGTTTATGAATAGCGACGCGAGTCGGTGATATTTAATTGATAAATTTAATATCGTTTTGTGGACAATCAATAGTAATCATGTCTATATCAAAACAAAAATACTCATCGCGTCTGTCAGTCTGACTGAAATTGATTAAGACCTCACAAATATCGAAGCTTTGGAGTGGTATCGAATGAGGTCTCGATACCTGAATGAGTACGAGATCAATTCATCACTAAGTAGCGCAAACATAAGCAAAAATTTATTAAGAACTACAAGTATCGAACCTTTGAAGTGGAATCGAATGAGTTATCAATACTTAAATGAGTACTTGGTATCGATTAAAGGGTGGCGTCGAATCATCCCTTTAAGGCGCCCAAATGACCGTAGTCGTAGCACTCGTGGCCTGCATTTCCACACTCTCGGCTAAACATGGGTAACTCAGCAAAATTTCTTGCACCAACTCAATAACTTAAACACAGCTTACAGTTAACTCAAATTTGCGCAACCACGCCGCGGCGCGGCGTAGCGTAGTGTTACTCATGACTAAGTATTACTCTCGGCAGAGACAGAGGCCGACGGGATGCTGCAGGGATACCAGCTTAGGGCTTTTTTAGGACCCTAAACAATTTAGGACAATTTTTAGGGACATAAATTGTATTCATGCGTCATTAATTTGACTGACACAAAACAAGTAAAAAAAAAAGGAAAACGTTCATGGTACTATCTTTTGTAATTTTTAGGGTACTATACTTACTATACCAGAGACAAATAAGAATTAATAATAAACGAGTTGTTAGTCTGTAGTCAAAGTCAAGTTTTCAATTTTCTGGTCAAGTTGACGCACGCCATCTCGCGGCGGCACGGGACTCCACATAACACGTTCAAAATCTCAACTAAATTAGTGATCAGTGTGGTTATATCTGATAACTATTGTATGAATTCATATGTTAATTAAAATTAAAATTGCCGATAAGATAGGTATTAAATAGTGAAAAAAAAACGAGAAACTCATATATAACAATATCCTTGAATAGTTAATCTTAGGGGTATTTTTTTTAAGTTGGTAGCCCTGGTATGCTGGATACTGGTCTAGCAGCGCCCGGGGTTTTCGGCGGGATCTTGAAGTGACATGTTGTGGTTTTTATTTATAATTCAATAACTTAGGTTTTTGACCCTATATTATGTAATATTGGTGGCGATTTGCGTGATATAGTTTGGTTTTTGTGCATAAGTGAAGTGGATTATAAATATAAGCTGAAAGCATTCATTCTGAGATCCCACAAAATCTTCCTAGAAAGTTCTAACATGGGAGCCACCATCTTGTTAGGATACTAAATCGTCATAACACATGAGACTATAATTCACTCGATAATGGCATTAATGGTCTTCATTAAAGAGGACCGGTTGCCAAGTTAGGAAGAAGTAGCGCCCGATTAATGGCAATAGGCTCGCCCCCTATTACATAGGGGCCTAAAAACATACCCGTTGAACTGTGGGAGTACATTAGTGCACCACGGCTCTGCCTAAGCCTTCGGGGATACAGGTGTGACGGTATTATGAGCTGTGTGTTATCTAGGGTCCCGTACAGTAGGAAAATTGATATAATCTTCTTTAATCAAGTCTTCCCTAACAATCGTTGACGACCTCAGGATCGCAACATAAATAAACTTTTGGTATCATAAGACACTAAGATAGATTGTTTCTAATAGTTTTGCAGGACAAAACATTGCCCTAATAGAATCAACTAATATTCCTTTTCCTCTAACTTTTAAGTATAATTAGGTACGTATCTGTTTGGTGAAATAATTAAACACATTCCTTTGGATAAACGTTTATTTATTACTTTCCATGTGAATTCTCAGGCTAAGGTCACATTACAAGGAGCTTTGCTAGGTGCTTAGAACTAAGTTAGGAGCTAGACGAGTGATTCTAGTGAACAGCCGCATTGCATTAAAAACTATAAAGACGACCACACTAAAAACGACGTGCTTCGCTGGGTGCCAGCCGTTCCAGGTAGTCTCCTAGCAAGTCGCGCAGAGAACCAACGCTTCTGTTAATTTTTTGTGACGCTAGGTGATTTTAAAATGGAGGAATATTTGGATCGCTACTGTTTACAACAGGAACTGATTTGGAATCCATCAACTAGACATTATATTCGTATCTTTGTATAAACGTTCGAATTCTCAATGTTCATATCTCTAAAGGTTAATTTAATTGTATCCAACAGCTTCGAACCTGATGTGTATTAAATTTCAATCTTGAATTCTCATATAATGATAATTTTCTTCCCAGTTGTGATAGCGTCATGATTTCCTCGTTCGCAGCGACCGCGACAGTGACTAGTCACCTAGTTATTTACTTTCTATGTGGCTAGTTTGTAACTTGAGACAAGATTAGCATCTAGCGTAGCACCCAGCGAGGCTCCATATTGTGGCCTTAGCCTCAAACTTAGCATAAACAATATTTTGTACTAACAATACCTACCACACCACATCAACTACAATACAAATAAATAAATAACACAATATTTTGAAGTGTATTGAGAAATTAAGTAGTATTTGACAATCCGTGAATTTGAACAAATCTAGCCTATATAACAATAAAATTATTATCAATAACTTAGTCATGCGTATAAATTTTAAATGTTACATAAATTATTAGCTATATAATGTGTTTTATAGTATACATGTACGTACACCGATACCTGATTTGAAATATTTAGTTACAGTGTACATATTCAAAAATAAATACGATATCATACCTACAGCACACGATGGATTTTACTAGTGTACCTACTTTGGTACTCTCAAAATCAGTATATTAGGGTTCTTCTGTAATATAACCCTAAATGTATTTTATAAACACCAATTTATTAAAAACACACATAATATCATCTCTACAGTAAAAGAGTGCGGTGAATAAATATATTTTTTTTTTTACAACTATTCAACAGCCAGCAATTTTGTTACCTACATAATAATATATACATACATACATACCATCACGCCTGTATCCCCGAAGGGTTAGGCAGAGGTGTATCATAATGTACACCCACAGTTCGCCGTGTATGTTTTTAGGTCCCATGTAATAGGGGGCGAGCCTATTGCCATTAATCGGGCACAAACCCAAACTCCGAGCTGCTACTGAGAATTTCATAGAAAAACCCAATAACACTTTGTTCGACCTGGGAATCGAAACCAGGACCTCGATCACAGCAGTCGAGCGTACAACCACTAGGCTAATGAGGCAGTAATAATATAAAGGTAAAGAAAAAAGGATAATTTATATATTATGCACCTAATTTATTATTGCACCCTACTCATTAATTTTACTATACAACACGTGATGCTATGTTTCAGATAATCAATGAAGTATGAAGTGATATTCTCTGTATATTATTTAATCTTTGGGGTAATGATAAAAAATTCAACACAGTGCAAAAAACTAATTTGGGACAAAGATCCATAATATAGATACAATGGAATGTTTAAAAAGAATCTACCTTGGAAGATATATTCAAGCAGAAATTTTATATTTACAAGTTCTTAATGTTAATCAATTTGTTCCATACGGTATAAACATTTGAAGTAGAATTAGATTTTACCTTATTCATATTAAAGCATATCAGCTAGTTTATTTACTATGAAATTTAAGGCATTTACTAACAAATACATATTATTCTATTGTTACACAATATTTTTATCGCATATTATACACCGGATAACTTTATATAATAAAAATTTCATAACACTACACATAGGTATTCATGATAAAATATAAAAACTTTACCTAAGAAATGCAATTTTTATTTTTTTATTTTTTGCAAGTTTTCGCGTTTAGCCAAACTCTCATCTGATGTGAAGTGATGATGTTGCTTTTTATTTTTTTATAAATTTGTAAGTAAGGATGCAACGACACATAATTTTGCCGATATGATACCGATTATTGTCCCTAGTAAGATTTGACAACAATCTCTCCTGATTTTAAGTGACGATACGGCCAATTTGTTAATACGCTTAACTTACTGAGAGGACTAACTACTAACCAGGGAGCTTAACCAAGTTGCCTTTCTACAATCGTTAAAGCTATCTAAAACGAGAAAAATGTACGTAATTGACATACATTTTTTTCGTTTTAGTTAACGATTGTAGAAAGGGAACTTAGCTAGGCCTCCACTCTTTCGTACTAACTATATGATATTATTCATCGAGCTTTACTTTTGTCACGTGTATCGAGTCAACCCGTGTTTATAAAATCTGTGTTTGTTCCTATGTTTCAATGCTGACATTGAAGCATCGATATTTTGGAATAATTATAGCGACGTGGAAAATTTCCAAATATCTACCTATACATTTAATAACGATGGAATAAACGAACAAATTTATCGTGTTTTTAAACAATTAGAAGTATTAAACAAATTAATTTGTATTCAATTATTATTTCAATGTGATAGGATTTTCACTAATGTCTTTAAATTACTACTGTCTGTGAATTAGATCTAAAAATTGTTTACATTAGGAATGCAATGAGATAAAGCATAAATACATTCCCCAAAAAACCTACATACTGGACTACCATATAAATAAATATTAATATCTCAACTCCACTGCATGCATATGAGATACAAAAATGTCTTTTTTTTTATCTTATCTGCAATAGAAACACTAACTTAACTTCACGCATTTACAGAAACACAGATAGGTAGTGTTGGTAAAACTTCGATCAACATTCAATAATGTATCGTCATTAGGACTAATAAAAAATTGATTGTTAAAATAAAACAATAAATTGTTGATTTCGAATACATAATTCGAAGCATTTTTAGTGAAAACAACGAATTCATTTTTTATTACTTCTTCAAGCTACTAAGTTATGTAAGTTTCGGAACACGCGATCGCCTTTTTTCCTGCTGTCGTACTCGAGGACGGGCTAACATATTAATATCTATACAATTAATAAAATTGAAGTGTCTGTTTGTAATGTAAATGCATATGAAAGTATATACGGCACTTATAACAAAAAACCAATTTCTAAAATTATTGTCTGTCTATTTGTTCCGGGAAATCTCCGAAACGGTTGGACCGATTTTAACGAGACTTTAACTGGCAGATAGCTGATGTTAGATTTATTTTAGAAAAAGAATTTGGTTTCGCGCGAATAAAAAAAATAGTCAAGGTAAATTAGTTCGGGCACTTAAATGGCTTACGCTGAGTAAACCATAAGAGATATATCAAATTAATGTACTACATAATTGTAAATATTAAAAAGACCTACAAAAAAGTATTTGTTTATCTTCTAAGTATCACTCAAAGTAAGCATTTTTATCTTTAAAATAACCGGGAGCGGGTGTAGCCCGTTTCCCGCGTTTGCCTGTTTGACAGCATTCTGTAGTCAACACGAGTACAGCCGCAGGCACAGCTAGTTCCGTACTAAAAACAATCGATGGTCAATCGATTAATTAATTGTTTTTTTTTTTTTTCAAAAACCAATGATTGACTGCTATCGACTGTCCAAAAAACCGATGTTTTACCAACACTGTAGATTGGATGTTAGAAGTTATAATAATTAGTACAGAGACTTTACAAAGTGTTTTCAAAATTAGATAGTATAATATGGTATAAGTACTACAAACTATACTATCCATTAAAAAAAAAAAAATAGTTCATTCACATTGTGGCAAAGCAAACGTGACTTACTGTACTAAATAATTATGGAATTAATTTAAGTATATAACTACATACTATGTTTTTATATTTATAGATATTATACACACACTAGTAGTTTTGTATTGAAATAGAATGCAAAGCATAATGTTAACTCTTATAAACAATTAAAAAAAAAAAATCTCTCGGACTAGGTCAAATAGAAAACTTATTAGGTACTTTAAAATAAATGTGACACGTAAAATAATCAACGATTAGGAACAGCACCACCAAACATATTTTTTTGGAACAGCAATCACTCGAGAATTTGGTAATATAAAACAAAGTCTAAACAACCTGTATTACTATATATATATTCTTATATGTACATATTATCTTTGATTATTATTATCAGGCTAGTAAACAGAATAACCAACGTACGGTTTTAAAATATTCTGTAATGTGGAGTAATTGTGTGTATTTTTATGTTATTTATTCATAATACTTGGCCTTAATTTCCGTCAACGTTACAAAATTAATGATTCGATTAATTCAGTATTAATTTTGGTTACGAATTTCAAAAAATATTGTTGCGTGTAAAATCTCATGTATGCGCGATAGAAGTTATACTTCTTTGAACAGTTATATGATGCTGTGACGCATAACATTGGAGTGTAACATGATCGCCAAAAAAATTTATTTGATAAAACAAGAGGTTTTTTAGGTTATTCTAGAGTACACCGAACATATGGCAACTAAACTGTAAAACGTGTATTTGTCACTCTTGACATTAGCGAAATTGCCTACATAGGCAGAAGCTATAAATAAAAAATAAAAATAAAAAACGAGCGGAGCGAGCCTTACAATAGTCGCATATGATGTTGTAACATCTGATTTAATACCTATAGTTTACACATATAAATTAATTTATATACACACACGCACACACTGTTGGCTGACACTACGAACGTCTCGGAAAATGGGTTGGTACGATCTGATGGCCAACTATGCAACCGCGTGCGCTCATTGTTCAAATCAAATAGCGCGTACTTCCCATACTTCCTGTTACACATTTCCGTCCCTTTTCACAAGATCACTCCCACATATTGCAGGAAAGGGAGAGGAAAAATGTTACACATCAACAAGAGGTTTAGAAAGCAACTTCACAGTGTAGACTATGTGTTACAAAGTACGCGCTCATTTTAAAAATTCACTCATAATTTTTTCGCAACGTGCCTAAAGAAGTATAACTTAAAACAAAATCTCGGTGGCGTCAGTGTTTGAATACAACAACCTCAACATTTTCAAGCCAATTTTTGTACAATATACATTTGTTATATAATTATTTAATACATGATGTTTCTTATTACAGCCACGATATTAATTATAGATAGGTACTTAATGACTTTGAGCACCCTATATACTATAGCTTATAACCTTTATGCTTATTAATCTAAGAACACACTGAATATTACATTCATGACTTACGCATTCGTTGGTAGAGTGAAAGTCAAGACACTCTATGGTAATGTTAGATCTAATTTATATTTAGGTACTTTATTCATCTAAAGGCAAGACGTTACTTGGTCGGACGATAGCTGTGTATTCATTATTACCATAAATTAGATAGATATACCCATTACAACTATCAGAAATAAAATTTGATGATTACGAAATTAAGCCAATATTTTTAAAAAGTAATATTTTTAAATCTATTTTTCATTGTAGGACAATATATTAAACCATTTTCAATTAAAAAGAAAATATTCAAATAGTTTTTTGGTCTTTATTGTCTAGGATTTTTACAAATTTAGACTCAATTAAGTATTAAACTAATAAAATTAATTCTCCATAAAATTCCAAGTCGTTATAATATACGTATTTTTATTATTAGAAACTTTACTTACTAGTTACGTGCCACCAGGAAGATGGCTACGTGATTGACCATAGAGTAAATGTTTAACTTTCACAATTTATGTGGTGCGAGAACGCGCAGTTTATGTACTACCGCTGTCGGCCCGCTCGCGTACACTCCGTAGCCGCTCGTCGCCGCGCTGACAAAACAATCAATTATACAGCCAACTATTACAACAATATCTAATAATCGACTGAATCGCGACCATAATAGTCGCGCATTGGTCTGACCAGCGTTTTAAAACCTATGACGCGTGACGTACAGTTCGGCCACTGAGAGAATGCTTACCTAACGTCTGTCACAACAAACGACTATTTTAGCTTCACAAAATGGCGGACCCATCACGCCATTTGGGGTTGTCATCTTTTACCTCACAGGCTGGGAGCCAGACGTAACACACACCATAGTAGTACCACAGTTTAACAATCATACAGTTGGTATCACCTTTGATGTCGGGCCGCACCGCCGCGCCACGGTGTTGGCACTTACGTTATCACTCGCAGATGTGTAAGGGTTGTCAAAATGGATAATAAATGAAATGTGATTATTATGTATAATTCATTTATTTCCAAGTACCAACCTAATATACATTTACATGTTTTGCACTGCCAGATATTTACGTGATATTTTATTTTTAGATGTTTAATTTTTCTTATAAGTAAGAAATTTAAGTATGTAGTACATTCGCATTCGGACGAACAATATTATAAAAAAAGTTTAAGAGAAACATGCTGGCCGTAATTTCAATTCTACTTTATTTAATACATTGAATATTTTTTCTAAAATATTGTTTCCATCAAACGAAAGAGAATTTTGCGTAAAATGGGTTTCTAGTTCATTACAGTACCTAAATATAATCAGCTGAAGCCCACCAAAAGAATAACGTGAAATACTGTATGAGCACTTTATTTTTATTTTTGAGGTTATATCTATCTAGCACCTAATGAATTTTCAACGAATAATTGTTTTTATATTCACTCCACCCCGTGTTCCCCGCCGTTGCTCTACGCAAATACATTCGTTTCCCAACTGTATGATTGTTAAACTGCGGTAGTACGGTTAGGCGAGTCGCTTTCGGGATCAGGCGGTGCATATCCAGTAATCAAACAGGTAGGGATCTGTACCCGACAGGGTCGCGACCACCATCCACATGGTAATAAACCCGTCATAGTGACTCTCTTTTGATTTGTAGCGTTTCGGGATCAGCCTGTGTATTCAGAGAGGCTTATTATCGCTTATCTCTCGGTGGCTGTCGTTGTTTTTGGATTGTACTATGCTTACCATCAGGCACAATACCGTGACTTTGCCATGCTCCTATAAAAAACCGCTATTTAAAAAAACTAAATGAAATGAATAAAGTTTACCATTGTGCGCGCATCATGCAAGAACTACTGGATATATTTTGATCAATTTTTTTTTGTTTTATTGCTCAGATACCTACCTACTTGGTTCTTAACAAAAAAAATTAAATTATCACAATATTTTCATTCAATAAGTAGTTATTAAAGTTGTAACAAACTACGATTTTTATAAGCACTACGCGCGTTCCACGATGTGTTTTCTTGAAGCGGTGTTAATATTATAAACACCACAGACGATAGTCAAAGGTATCAACTATTTGAAAATATTTATTTTCGGCCGAGATTCGAATACCTCGCATGCTTTACTCGGAAAGCCATTGATTTAATCAACTCTACCAAAGATTTATAAAAACTATTTTTCAAATATGCATGTGCTTTTGGGCATCAAAATATTTTCGACTGGATTTTATAATACCTATAATTTAATATAATAATAATAATAATAATAATAATTTTATAATTTAGTATAATTCTTAACTGTAGATGGCGTTATAAGCGGTATTGATAACATTCAAAATCAGTAAAAATGACTCACCGAGTCCATTGTCAGCATCGCGCGGCGTCTTCAGACCCTAATCTCTCTTCTTACCCTTCTTCTTTCCAATTCTCTTACTATAGTTCTGCGCTAGCGCATTCACTATTGATACTATAAAGTATACTACCATCGCAAGCACGAATTTTTCTAGAAGGTTCGACAGCACTGAACCTTTATTTTCTGGGAGCGATGTGGAATCTTTCTGATGCAAACGAGCCTTTTGGTTTCGTAAGAACTCTAGTAAAGGCGCTTCTAGTTTTGGTCCAATGTATGGTATCCGTTCAACCCAGGACAAGACTTGCCTATAAGAGAGGAAAATATTTTTTTATTATATGTTCAGGACTTGTATATAAAAGAGCATAATTTTATTTTATTATATGTTGCAGGATTTATCTATAAAAGAGAACAATTTTATTTTATTAAATGTCGCGGGACTTGTTTATAAAAGGGGAGACATTTATTTTATCACACGTCCCTTTTTAGTTTTACTATAAGATCACTTACCCAACTAATGTTTCATTGAACGCTATTATGACGAACATTTTTTGTATGTGCATTTTTATAACAGCTTTTCCCAGTACTGTTGCTCCGAAGAACGTCCAGAACGGCACGAGGAAATGTCCACATGTCAATCCAGCTAAATCGAATAGCGGGTTAGGGATAGACGCACAGGCCAAGATACCCGCAAAGCCTACACGTTGCACCAGTTTTTGGACAATTATCTTAGCTCTGTAAATAAATAACATCACCTCAGGAAAAAAATTAACGTCATAATAATATGATCGCCTTATATGATGAATATGAAACATGATTAATTCTATACAAGAAAATATTTATAACTCCAAATTGAGTTACTTTGGATCTTCCTCGCGCAATTTTATTATATGTGTGGTGTAATAATGCTATTATTGTCAATTATAATCACGCACATGTGTATCGGTGAAGAATACTAGATTCCGTAGTAGTGGTCCATACGCGTGAATTAGCCTCCACCACCAACGCTTTGTACTAGGGATGTTACAGATATTGATATTTTGAGTGTGTTTTTCTGGTTTGGTTACGGATATGAAATTATTTCAAATATTTCAAACAGTTTCAGATAATTTGTTATAGTTAAATACTACAGCGTTGCCAGAGCGTTACTTTTGACCCTGTCGCGTTATTCATGTGTTACACAACTCAAAATGTGTTATTTTCGTGATGGAATACAATAATTTGCAAAAAAAATACCAACCAAAATATAAAGCTACAGTATCATCGAGTAACATAGCCTATATTATAATTTAAGAAATTAAATTATTCCTCATAAAAATGTCGATCGTTTTACACAAAGTATAAAGAATTGCCTACACAGGTGCGTTGACGATGTTTGTCGTATAAAATTAACACGGGCGAGACCGTGGGGCACAGCTAGTTTTAAATAAACTGAAAACTTTGATAGGACTCCCCGAACATCTTCTATATTTCATTTATAGATGAGTCAGATAAAGACGACACATGACAGGTAGCCGCCCTTGTAGAATGCTTAAACTATATAATAAACTAGCTGACTCGCGCAACTTCGTCTGCGTCATATAAGAGAGAGAGAGTGGCTCGTAGGCAACGTATTATAGGTGCCGGCCGCCTTCCACATCATTGTGCATAATAAAAATAATAGTATTAAAAAACTAAAAACACGTTTTTATAGCAAAATACATTTTTTTCCTTATTTACACTATTCTCAATTTATCTTAAATGAAAAACCTTATTATATTAAATGAGCAATTCTTGTATATATACAGTGGTGGTCATATAATTAGAAACACTTCTTATGAATAAAGAAAGTATAACTTCAACGTACAAATGTTCGTAAAAAATATACACATTCAATCATTAATAATCATGCAATAATATAGCCACTCAAATAAAAAACTCATTAAATGTACAAAATATAAAACATATCTTACATTTAATTACAAAATGAGTTTTACACATTTAGGAGTTTATTTTATGTTACTGGCCGCTTGGACGCCTAATTAGAAACATTTTAAAAAAGCATCCATTGCTCGTTTTTTTTTAATTGGAGAATAACATTTCTTTCTTGTTTTTTTCTATTATTTTGGTGGCAATTCAAAATTTAATTTGAATTTTATTTTGGTCAAAATGGTTGGTATTTTTGGTTTTGTGACGCGTCAACTAGGCAAATAATTGTTAATTTACATATAGATCATAAGTGGGCGTACAGAAAAATAGCTGAGCATTAAATTGTTCTGTTAAGTTTTTAATGCAATTGATCATTATAAAACACATGGAACTGTTGAAAATGTTCTTTGAAAGGCTCGGCCAAGAAAAACCTCTCCCAGAGAAGATACGCTAATCATTCATGTTGCTAAAAAAGACCCATGTAAAGACTCCAACCAGATTAAAAATGAAGTTTTTTCGCCTGATGATCCGAGAAACATCTCGTCAAGACTGATACGCCGAAGATTAGTGGAAGTTAAATTGTTTGGAAGAATCTCTCGAAAGGTACCGCTTCTTACCAAGCGACACCGAGAGAAGCGATTATTATTCGCTAAAAAATATGTTAATTGGACGGTACGAGAATGGAAAAAAGTGTTATTTTCCGATGAAACAAAAATAAATATGGTAAATTCCGATGGAAAGTGCTATTTTAGACATTCTGTAAACAATGCTTTTAATTATAAATACACAAGGAGTATAGTCAAGCACGGTGCCGGTAACATTAAAGTTTGGGGGTGTTTTTCCGGATGTGGAGTTGGACCCGTTCGGAAGATTGAAGGTAAAATGGATCAATGGCAATACAAAAATATCTTAGAGCACACAATGATTCCCTACTCGGACGATCATTTGCCTGTAACCTAGATCTTTCAGCATGACAATGACCCTAACTAAACACACGGCCAATAGCGTCAAATGTTTCCTTAACGAACAGCGTATATCTGTTTTAGAATGGCCAGCAAATAGTCCGGATTTAAACCCGATAGAAAATCTCTGGTATATTGTTAAAAAGAAAGTCTTAAACAAACGAACTATATGAAGCATTTGTTGAAGCATGGAATTCAATCCCCTTAGAAAAATGTATGAAATTGATTTAATCAATGCAACGTCGTTGCAGTGCTGTTATTGAAAATATGGGATACGCCACTAAATATTAATTATAACTATTTGTAGGCTGTGAATAGTAGCTATTTTGTAAATAACAATACTAATTACTAATACTTAAAAAAATATTGTTTTTTATACTTTTTTGTTGTTGTTTCTAATCAGTTGACCATTATTGTTCATACCTTAAAAGTGATTTAAATGTCTGTCCGTAATGTAATATTGAAACTGCACTTGTGTAATGAGATTTATATTGTTTTTCTAATAAATGATAAATCGTTGAACATATTGTTGTCCTATTCGTTTAATTTCAAAATTAAAACAATTGTGGTGAAGTATCTTACATAATGGCAAGGACGTTGATAGTGTTTCTAATTATACGACCACCACTGTATATGTAATTGGTTTCTCGGAAACGGCTCCAACGATTTCGATGAAACTTTGCATTTAGATAATGTTTTACATTCCAAGTTTACCTAAATAGGTGTTTTCTGTTTTGCTTATAAGACACCGAGCACAGCTCGGTCGCCCAGATATTATTTATTAAAAAAACACTATTCTCAATTCAAATTTATTAAAATTTATTTTCTATTTTTAGTTGGATTTTCTATAAAAGCGTGTTTTCAATAAAATCGGGAGAGATATCCGGTTCTCAGGTTCCCTCTCCGTAAATTTCATCTTATTCAAAGTCGGTAATTTATCCGACAAGAAGACACTACCAGTTTGTCAAGGACATAAATTAGTTTAAGTGGCAACACTTATTTTTACTTAATATATTTTGTTGTTGGTAACTCTGCGACGATCTCTTACTTCTATGGTTGCGTGGTGTGTGCACGTAAATCGGTAAATCTAATAAAAGTGTACAATTACAAGGCCTTTCTCTTCTGACTTTTACATTGGTGCCGAAACTTCAGTCTAAATAATTCACGAAAAAGAAGCTATTTTTAGTAAGATTGAAAATTTTACATTGGCGTGCAACGTCCGCCATTTTGCATATCCGTGTACCTCCAAGCTCGCCACACATCGGGAACCTGGCTTTTTACTGCTTGCTGCTATAATTGTGCTTGCATGTGGTTTTATAACGCGCACAATAACATATACGGTGGAACAAATAACCTCAATAATACAGATCATCAAGAAATCACTGCAATATGGAGATGGAACGCAAAAAAATTGTGGCGGCTCGAGGTCAGTGTAAAGCCTTTATTACACGATTACAAAAGTATATGGCAGGTGATGTGGAAAAATTCACCGTAGAAGACTTCCAGGTCAGAAGAGAGGCATTATTACAAAATTATACAAAATATCAAGAATTACAATTAGATTTACAATGTCTTGATGGCAGGGTCGACGAAGATGATGGCAACGTCGACCAAGATGATGGCAGCGTTGACGAAGATGATGACATCGAGGCCAAATATTTACAGCAGTGATTCATAACAATCAAAAATTAGATTCCATACAAAAGCTATGTTTTTTGAAGAAGTATCTAAAGGGAGAGCCTCTTCAAATCATAGATAGTTTGCCCATCATTGGTAAGTCATATGAGTCAGCATTAGAGCTTTTAAATATTAGATATAACAACCCAGCCATATCAATAAGTACTCATGTAAATCATATAATAGACTTGCCAATATTACAGCGAAGCACTGCTATACAAATAAGAAACTTTGTTGCTAGTGTCAGGCAACATATTACATCATTAAATAATCTTGATCAACCCGTGTCACAGTGGGATTCCATACTTTCATGTATTTTGATTAGAAAGGTTGATTCATTAAGTGTCAGATTGTTTCATTCAGATAGAGATACCACAACTGTTATTAAGGTTGATGAGTTGCTGAGCTTTTTAGACAAGCGTGCCGCTTCATTAGAAGCCAGCCCTCCTTTGAATGATGATAAATCTTACAATAAAGTAAAATCAACTGTTAATTTTGTGACTACACACAAAGAAAATATAAATAAACAATGTACAATGTGTTCTCAAGGCCATAAATTATATAAATGTCCTAAATTCAATGCTCAGTCACCTCAAGAAAGAATTAAATTTGTTACAAAACATAAGCTATGTAAAATGTGTCTTAGTTTTCATACACAAATATGTAGATATAAGTTTAAATGTTCTATTAGTAATTCCAGCACACATAATGCGTTATTGCATCAGGCAGAAGAACAACAGTCTGAACCGAGAGCACATGTGGATGATCATAGTAAACAAGTAAATTTACACAGTATTTCTCAGCCAATCCTTTCTAAAAGTATTTTATTACCTACAGCTAAGATCTCAGTTATTGGAATTAATAATAAAAAATATGTAGTTAGGGCTCTACTGGACAGTGGAAGCCAAATATCATTTTGTACTACAGCATTAGCAAAACAGTTAGGACTACCACTAATTAATTATAATAAAAATATTTCAACTTTAGGTAGTATTCACAATACTTTCATTAATAAAGGTGTTAATTTGTGCATCGAATCTTTGGTTACAGATTTTAAATTAAACATCAATTGTTCAATTATAAATAAAATTACATCCAAGCTGCCACAAACACAGATTGATTTGAGTGGTTTTATAATTCCAAATCATGTTTCATTAGCTGATCATGATTTTCATATTCCAGGAGATGTGTCACTGCTGCTCGGCAGTGACATATTCTTCAAGGTCATACTGGATGGTAAGATTGAAGGTGGCCCCGCAGACCCAATCCTATTGAACACTCAGCTAGGATACATTGTCTCATCTACAGGCATGTCAACTTACAATACATCCATCGCTATGCATACAGTACTCGATCCTGAACTTGATCATTGTATCGGTCAATTTTGGGAGGCCGAAAAGGTACCAGATATTTATCATGAGTCGCTGCCAGAGAACGAGTATAGTGAAAAGGTATTTCAAGATAGCATTTCATTACAAAATAATACATTACAGGTCAAATATCCACTCAAGGTTAAATTACAGGACATTGACCCTTCCAATTCATTTACAATTGCTTTACAAAGATTATACATACAATTTAGAAAAAAGATTTACAAAGGATCCTTCCTATTACACATTATACAAACAATTTATACATGAATACATTAATTTAGGACATGCAAGGATAATTAATTTAAAACTTTGTGACCCTATAGATAAACCATTATTTTTTCTACCACATCATGGAGTGTTTAGACCTGAGAAACAAACGAATAAACTCAGAGTTGTATTTGATGGCAGCGCAAAGACCAAAAATGGTCTAAGCCTGAATGATTTTATGTGCAACGGATCTGTTATTCAGAATCCTCTATTTGATATTCTTCTTTTATTTCGTACATACAAATACACAATACAATGTGACATTCGTCACATGTATAGATTAATAAAAA
The DNA here is from genome assembly GCA_033032175.1 of Saturnia japonica. NCBI lineage: Eukaryota > Metazoa > Arthropoda > Insecta > Lepidoptera > Saturniidae > Saturnia > Saturnia japonica. Next base: position 7,908,633 of record CM065324.1, on the reverse strand, counting down.
TTCATCCTGAACATAGGTGTTTACAAAATATTTTATGGCGTGAAGATAATGTCATGAATGTTCTACAGTTACAAACAGTAACCTACGGGTTAACTAGTTCTTCCTTCTTAGCTACTAGATGTCTTACTGAGCTAGCTAAGAGATACACAAATGATTATCCATTGGCAAGTGCTGCATTGCTGAATAACTCTTACATTGATGACATCCAGTGCGGTCACAGTACTTTCCAAGGTGCAATGCAGCTCAAAAGTGAACTTATTTCTCTTTTACAACTGGCTAATTGTAATTTACACAAGTGGGTTTCTAACAAACCAGAGTTGTTAATGGATATTCCAAGGGATAAGTTAGGTTTCAACCACAAAGATCTGGATCATAACAAGTCTATACACAAAATACTAGGCATATCATACGACGCACGTGACGATGTATTCCGACTGAGTGGGCAAGCAGTAACACCTACCAAAATCCCAACCAAGAGAAGCATACTCAGTTCTATAAGTAGGTTGTTCGATCCGATGGGTCTAGCTGGCCCTATAGTCATGAAGGCTAAACTATTTTTACAAGAGTTGTGGTTAAGTAAATTAGATTGGGATACCCCTTTGCCCGTTCATTTGGTAAAGTTTTGGAGTAAATTTTATAAAAACATTGTCACCATGCCCGAAATTATCATTCCACGTTATGTGCAACTTACAGAGGCAAGTGATATTAGCTTAGTTGGTTATTGTGATGCGTCATCAAGTGGATATGGCTGTTGCATTTATATAAGGTTAATAATTAATTGTAAATTCATTACATACCTGCTATGTTCTCGGTCCAGATTGAATGGTATCAATTCTAAGCTAACAATTCCTAAGTTAGAATTAAATGGTGCATTACTGTTATCAAAACTAATTTTTCATGTGTCTAAAGTTTTAAATATACAAAGTATATACTTATTTTGTGATTCAAAAATTGTACTTGGATGGTTAGAGGCAGCACCTGTAAAGCTCCCTGCTTACATAGGAAACCGTGTCAGAGAGATAAAAAAGTTGTGTCAAAATTCATCTTGGTATTTTACACCTGGAATATTCAATCCAGCAGATATTTTGTCTAGAGGATCTGATCCTGTAGATATTTTTGATAATTCACTATGGAAGCATGGACCTGACTATTTAGTAGATTGTAAAAATTTCAACTTTTATTTAAGTAATATAGAAAAACCTTTCATAACTTACAATGTACTTGACAACCTTCAATGTAATACAGTTTTGAACAATGAATCTATGCACCCTATTTTTGAGAAATTTTCAAGTTTGTTTATGACTATACGTGTAATAGCTTATGTTTTAAAATTCATAAAAAAATGTAAAAAATTACAAATAAATTGTAAAAAAATATCTGTTGGAGAGTATAGAGAAGCATTGAATACCATTATTCGAGGAATTCAGCATTACTACTTTGCAGAAGAAATAAAATGTATTTTAGTGAACAAAGATATTAAAACTTCTCTGAAATCTTTACATCCATTTATAGATATTAAAGGTCTCTGTCGTGTTGGAGGCAGGTTACACAATGCTGACGTAGATTATTCAAAGAAGTTTCCTGTTATTTTGCCAAAACATTATCATATAACCAAACTGATTATCAGGCAAGAGCATTTGTCAACCATGCATGGTGGTTTAAAACTTGTATTGAGTAGTCTGTCTCAAAAATATTTTATTATAAACTCTGTGAGAGAAATTAAAAGTGTAATACATAAATGCATAATTTGTTGTAGATATAAAGCAGAGACTTCTAAACAACTAATGGGTTCTCTACCTTCAGCCCGAGTGAACCCTGCCCGGGTCTTTGAAAGGGTGGGCATGGACTATTGTGGACCCTTTATTATTAGGCAGTCCTCTAAGCGTAGGAGCATTACAACTAAAGGGTACGTTGCCCTATTTGTTTGCTTCGCCTCCAAGGCTGTTCACCTTGAAGTCGTATCTGACATGTCAACTGACACTTTCTTAGCAGCATTTAAAAGATTTATATCTCGCAGAGGAATACCATCAGAAGTTTATTGTGACAATGCCACCACTTTTAAAGGTGCTAACAATCAGCTTAATGATTTGTATAAATTACATAGTAGCAGGGAATTTCAAGATATAGTTCATAATTACAGTTTACAAAAGGAGATTAAATTTCATTTCATACCAAAATATAGTCCAAATCACGGTGGCCTTTGGGAGGCAAGCGTGAAATCGGCTAAATTTCATTTCAAAAGAATATCTACATTTAAAATTTTTACATATGAACAATTTAGTACTATTATGATAGAAATAGAAGGTATTTTAAACTCACGTCCAATTTTTGCACTTACATTCCAAGATTCTAATGACTTTTCAACTTTAACACCGGGTCATTTTTTAATTGGCTGTCCTTTAACTGCAATTCCTCAGTCAGATCTTACTGAAATACCAACTAGCAGGCTACGCTTTTGGAGGTGTTGTGAACAAGTAAGGCAATGTTTTTGGAAGGTCTGGTCGAGGGATTATTTATCCACACTCAATCAAAGAACTAAGTGGATGAAGGACATGCCTAATATCAAGGAAGGTACTGTTGTTTTATTATTGAACATTAACACCCCTCCTCTTCATTGGCCCCTGGGCAGGGTCACAAAGACATTTTGTGGCAATGACAATAAAGTTAGAGTAGTGGAAGTGCAAACATCCAACCGTAAACTGCACACTAGAGCAGTATCAAAAATTGTTGTATTACCAATTGAGTAATTCATAAGCTATTATGGTTACATGTACCTACTTTACTATTTTTTGTTTGTTGAATATTGATTAGACTTTGTAATTTTCCATTTGATAAAATATAATTTAAATACATTTTATGTGACACATTCCAGTCACTATTTTATATAAAACATTTTAGTTATTATTTCATTTAATACACTTCAGTTACTATTTTGTACATGTTACAGTAATGTAGTTATAATTTATTTTAATACATTTTCAATTTATAGTTATTTAAGAATTCAGTTATTGTAGAGATTGCCATTTAGTAATTGCATTAATATTGTATGCGTTTTCAAATTTGTAATTACATTAAATTCTGTTTGTTTGCATGGCTGCCCTGGCAGATTATGTCAAGGACATAAATTAGTTTAAGTGGCAACACTTATTTTTACTTAATATATTTTGTTGTTGGCAACTCTGCGACGATCTCTTACTTCTATGGTTGCGTGGTGTGTGCACGTAAATCGGTAAATCTAATAAAAGTGTACAATTACAAGGCCTTTCTCTTCTGACTTTTACACAGTTTAGGAAAACAAAAAATCGCTAATCCTGGTTATCCTAGTAAGGATAACGGCTCTAACTAACTGTTTGAAATATTGAATTGTCATCAATCCTTGATAAGTATGCCAAAGTTTCCGTTACATACATACATACTAACATACATATGAAGTTAATAATAAAAAAAGCGTTTTAAAAATGTGCTCGCGATATTTGATCATTATTTTGCTGCCGAGTTATTTTAAAACTGTGATATCTCCTAAGATATTCATTTAAATCAATTACTTTAAAGGGCAATTTTGTTCAAAATTAAATACTTTTGTTGAATAACGTATTTATTTTGATAAGGATTATTACCATGTATATAAAAACACCTTTGCAAATAAATCATTATGTTAGAACACATTTTATTACTATAAAAAATGTGATATTGCGTAAACCTTAAAAGATAGCTATATGCTATCGCGGAATTTTTTTTAGAACTTTTTTAAAGAAACAATTCCGTCACACATTACTGTTGCGTAACTTTAACCATTTACACAGCGAACGCAATGGAAGCTCTCAAAATAAATAAAATTTGCCCGTTCTTCCAACATTTTTCATTGATGCTCCGCTCCCATTGATCATAGCGTGATGTTATATAACCTACAATAACCTATAGCCTTCCTCGACAAATAGGCTATCCAACACTGAAACATTTTTTCCACTCGAACCAGTAATTCCTGAGATTATCGTGTTCAACCAAACAAACAAACAAACTCTTCAGCTTTATAATATTAATATAGATTACGTGAGTTCAAGTTTGTTTATTTATATTTTGTAAAACATTCTCTACCTTAGTTAATTGTGTTCTTGTTTGATTTAGCTGAGTGGTAAATAAACTTAAATGTATAATTAGGTACTGAGTGTAATCAAAGTAATTGACATTAATAGTTCTATTAACGTTGTTTAATATCAAGCTATGTAAAGAAGTGCAGGTAAATACTCATTTAACGCATAAACAAGCATGAAATTGCGTTTTCTCGACATTATGAGAATCCTTGGTAACTTTGCGCTATTGGCTACTGGCAACACTGACTGTAGGGAGCGAGTCCTGTATCCTACAAATGTTCCGTTGCTCGTTGTGGGAAGTTAAAATCTTAAGTTAGGTAAAAACTTGTTTATTAATAAAATGTTATTTTACGAGTGAATAAAAAAAAATTAAAAATATCATACTATACGACTCTTACAATTATGCTGAATCGCAGATATACGTAGGTTTGAGGTGTTTGTATTGCGACATAATGTACGTAACCGTACAACTACATTTTTTAAAGAACTGTATTTAGAAGGCTAATAATTAATAAGTATTTTTAGATTTTTTTTAGGTGAACAATATTAAGTTTATTTTAGATAATTATTAGTTAAATTTAAAAATATGTTTTGGTATTAGACAGTCACGGTATCTAATTAGATTCCGTCCCTATGCAAAATTAATCAAAACATTTATAGCGAGATAAAGTTATGGTTTCGAACATATTTAGTTCGGATATTCGATAGTTTCGATTACCATCATTTAGTCCAACTAGGAATGCAAAATACTTCTGTCTACTGCCCTGATTTTTTTTGGTTATTATATTTTCGAACAATAAACCAACCTGCCGGTTCTAGAATCATCGTTTGTATTGAGTTCAGCGACCCCACCGCCCGACAGTCTCGCCGCTCTCGCCATGAAATATGGCGGAAGTTCCCCGAGCGCTGTCCCGATGCCCCACATCATCGACTCGATCCGCACTTTCGACATTATGTTCCATATTGACACTGCGTTGTTTGGATCCAATTCCGTCGGACAAATTATGCTGAAAGTCACAAAAATATATCGCTTTAATTTTTTTAAGGTCTGCAGGTATATTTGAATTCTCGTCCACATAATTGCTACCTTATGCGTTCCTGAACCATTCTTGGAATAGCCATGAAACTCAACAGAATTTATGTACGCACGTCCGTAAACGTTTCTATATTAGTACAACTAGTTTACAACAGATGGCGTGCAAGTTGTTTAATTTTCAAGATCATATGAAGTCGTGGGCATAAGTTATTTATATTAATTACTAACATAATAAGAATGAAATAGTATTAAAATTTATTAAACGAAAACATTGCAAAAAATTATTAGATTTATTCTTCAAGGTAATCCAGCGATAAATTCTTACAAATAATAGTTAATACGTCTGTTCCCGGGACCCGGGGGTGGCACATATGCCAATTTTACGTAAGTACATTTTTGTGATGGTTATAATAAGAATTGCTTTACATAAATACCACAGTAAACAAGAATCTCACAACAATAACTCTGCTCGTAGTTGAAAAATACTTTCTGAATTACAACAATGATAATTAAACTTACTCGTTTGGATAAGGTGGCTCTGGAAAATTGAGCGCTCCGCACTCGTAAGCCGCTAATGTAACTCGAGCTATGTGCGGTCCTAAGTACAGTAGAAACGTATGCAATCCAGTGCCTAGACCAACCGAACTGCAAACACCTAGAACCACCCACCAGCCCCACCAAGCTAATGTGGACACTACTAACTGAAATTAAAAAAATATAACTTTGTTATCTACCACTCACGAGATTGAATTTAATTTCATGTGACTTTTATAAAAAAACTGTATTCATTTAGTATGGTTAAAGTTCAAGGTATTATTTTGTTGAGTTACAAAGATGATCTTTAATGACTATTTAGTAATTAAAAAATATATATAATAATTATTTTTGTAAATACATACTTGAAAAAAATTATAACTTTTTGTAAATCAACTTTTTATAGTCAAGTTTTTACCAAATTTTAATAATTTGTGTATCATAACAGCGAACACATGACTTATAATTGACATCACTCACTTAATATGTGTAAAAGCTATGTAAATGTGCAACTTAATAAGACGTGAATGTGATGTCAAAGTAAGACAACTTGTTCACTGAGATATTACTTATTAAGGCTAAGAGACCTAATAAGAATGTAGGATTGTTCAATTTGTTTCGATATGCATATAATGTAACTTACATGAACAGAAGCCTGGTGCGGCCCATCGATATAATACGATACGGCTGTGGCACTTGTTAATAAAATTATTGTTAGAGCGAGTAGTCTATACGCTAGTAATCTGAAAAAAAATAATTAGAAAATATATTTCAAACAGACCGCCTGATCCCGTGATGAAGAGGCCACTATGTCTCATACAAATAACGAAGACACAGATGCGAATCCTATGGGCGCATGACTCCCACATTCAGCACTAAATATATTTATCAATTATCATAGAAAAATCTATATTGTTGAATCGAATCTTCGAGAAATTCCAGTGTATGACCACATCCAAATTAAAGGTAGCCAGCCTCCCACCGTTCGTGATATTGCGAATTATCACGCACGGCCGGCCGCCAACCATGGGCAGCCACGCACCGTATACCAAGGCACTTCCAAAGGTGCGTGTCGGTCCGTATGGTTCTTGAGGTTGGATCCATTTTGTCTTACCAAAATGCAAACTGCCAAACAAAATGTCACGAGCTCACACCGCACCTTTGAAATTACCGACTCACAGCGGACCCAGCGCACCGATACAAACTCGCCTGCGCTCTAACAAACACTCTTCCCATGGTTCGCAGCCGGCCTGCATCCGTCCGCAATATCACGGACTGTGGAAGGCCACCTTTAGATTCTAAATCCGCACCAGTGACGACCGCGGTTCGATTTTCTTTAAGGTAACAAAATTTGTAATCGGTATGGTCTGGTTACCATATAGCAAGTTGGTTTTCGGTTTGCCTGAGAAGACTAGAATATTTACCGCCAGCGTACAAGGGGGCCATATGGTAAATAATGAGGGGTTGCGTCGTAATTATGTGAAAAAAGGCCTGTACCAAACATCTTTACGTAACGTGAAGAAAAATTTGAGCAGATCGGATTGAAGGCGATGACTGACTATGGATTATAGATTTCTCAATGGACATCGCTGTTTGTGAATTGCACTATGCTTACAATAAAACTTTTTTTTAAAACTGTCTATACTGTTAGCCATAAGGGCCCTGGAGCCTTAGACAGCTTTTACAGCTTCACCGTGTCTTGGAACCCACAAGACACAATACCGTCACTTTGTCGAGCTACAATTAAAAAAGAAGTAAAATAACTCAATCACACCTGATATTAAGCGTTCCATGATGGTAACACACTAAACTTAGAAAGTGGACTGGCGCTCAAGTGTAACTGCCCGAGCACACCATTAGGTGCTTGACAACAGAGTTTCAACTTGGAGTCAGGAGAGCACAAGAAAAAGTTCTATCACCTTTTTAAAATTTAATTTAAAAAAAAAAAACCAATTCGGATAGCACAGGCTCAGTGAACGTTCGGACAACCATCGCAGCGCTTACTATAAGGTAGTTGAAAATAGCCTTCAGAAATACGTTGTTTGAATCTAGTTTAAATAATACTAGACTATTATTGAACACCGAAGAAGGTATGGATGGATTGAGTGAGGAATTATATATGTATACAAGGTGTGAATTCTAAAATGAAGAGGAAAACATGTTGTACCGACACATGTGGGATACTTAACTAAGGGTAATAAGAATAATATAGGAATATTGTATAGAAAAGTAGATGAGTATTCTTCGAGCCAAGCAATGGCAAAAACAGGTAGGGCACAGAGAAATTTCCAACTCTCTACTTGGGGCGACTGGTGGAATACCTACACCGAGCCATATGTTTGTTTCCAACCTTTGTTGTGTATAAAAAATTGTTAATTTCAATGGTAATATAGAACAAAACAAAAAATATATATTTAAAAAAAAATACATAAGTACCTGTGTAATCCAGTGTTTATTAATATTAAGAGTTCCCGGAGGAAGTAGTCCAAAGTTGTGATCGGCCGCCTCCACAGAACCAAGCTGTCCGTATCCATTTCTGGACAAGCACTTTTGTGTCTACTAAAAAATATATATTGATATAATATTAAAAGGCACGCAGAGAAAGCTAAGGTTGTCTAGTTACTAATCACGATGAATGATTTTGAACCGCTGCAGCAGGTTTAGAAACGCCAATACTTTCACTATTTAAATTAAAATATCGTACGATTGTAACCGGATGAGAAACAAAGAAACAAAACTATTCCTTACGATTTGTGAACTCATGCCAAAATTAAGATTATAATAGAATTCACTGTTAGAATCAGACGAGCGTTCTACGTTTCTTACACTTTTACTGGCTGTTATTAAAAGTCATTTAGTTCATTTTCGGTGGTTTCCAAATGAATTATTTTGGTCACTAAAATACGTTATTTAAAATGTTAACAAAAATAAAGTAAACTATATAGAATATCAGTTTTGTGCCAACACGCCAAATTTAAAAGTTTTATTGTCACGCGTGCTCATGTGCTCAGTTCCGCTCAGTTTGCACAATCTTGTCTAAATGTTAATTTTTTTAGTGTAACTAGTCTCCCTTCATCTAAATCAAGCCTTGTGAATAGCTAATAAATTGTGTAGAATTTGTACTAATTTAGAGCCCAATCAATGATGAGAACTGGTAAATATTTTTAAAGTTGCTAATAAAACTGTAAATAACTATTCTGCAATTTATGTTACAGACGATATAATTGCAATGTGCCGTTAAAGACATGGAAATAAAATATATAATAAACTAGCGATGTGCCCACGGCTATTTGCTTCCCGTAATTTTATTTAACTCACAGTTCTTTCATTCTATCAATTGAAAAATTACATATTATTATACTTACTTCCCGTGTACAAAGTTTCTTGAAAATCGGTTAACAACTCATTCTTTTTACGACTCCTAATTATATTTTGAACGATCCTTAAAGCCTATGAATTATGGAATGGCTTCCTGTCTACAAAATCTGATCACAATCGGTTAAGAATTGACAAATTTCTTTTTGAACAATTTTTTTTACGATTTCTCAAAGCAATATTGAAAATTCTTATACCTTATCAATTGACCAACGACAAAAGCATCCCGCTACAAAGTTTCATAGAAATCGGTTAAGCCGTTTGGGGGCGTTCAAGTATTACGTAATGCAAGTTTTGAGTATTTTTGAGCCTCCCTCTCCCCATGTATCGCGCCGTAACATTTTTCTGTATTCCCCCCCCCCCCCCGCTCCAAAAACGTTACGTAACACCCAAGTTAACAAGCCATCATGAGAGCTTTTATAAGCCAAGAACAGCTAATGATGCAAATATCCCTGTTTTGAGGACATTACAGTGTGAACTCACTTTAACAACACTGAATACAGCCATACAGTCGATAGATTCCCCGTAAAACATAACGAAATGGGTTGCGATCTTGGGAAATTTTGATATCCCATTTTTTTATCTAATAGACGCGTGCACAAGATTTTTATACATGAACTAGCTGATCCGCACAACTTCGTCTGCGTCACATAAGAGAGAGAGGGTTAGAGAGAGTGGGGCATAGGCAGAGACAAATAACAAATTAATGTCGTAGGCACCTACAATACAACTAAAATGCACGCGCGGTACTTGATTATTATTTTGCTGCGGAGTTATTTGAAAACAGTGATATCTTCTAAGATATTCATTGAAATCAAATGATGTAAAGGGCAATTTTGTTCAAAATTAAATACTTGTGATGAATAACGTATTTATTTCGATAAGGATTAAATACCATGTTTATAAAAACAACCTTCGCAAATAATGCATTATTTTAGAACAAATTTTATTACCATAAAAAAGGTATATTGTGTCAACCTTAAAATATAGATATATGCTATCGCGGACTTTTTTTAGAACTTTTTAAGAGAAAGTATTCCGTCACACAATTGTTACGTAACTTTAACCATTTACGCAGCGCAAGCAATGGAAACTTTCAAAAGGAATTACATTTTCCCCGTTTTTGCAACATTTTTCATTGATGTTCCGCTCCTATTAGTCGTAACGTGATGGGCTATCCAACAATAAAATTATTATTCTATTCCAACCAGTAGTTCCTGAGATTAACGCGTTCAACCAAACTAAAAAACTCTTCAGCTTTATAATATGTATTAGTATAGATATAAATATTTTGAAGTAAATGTGCTTACATAGTTTCCTTTGGATGAGGATTGTGTACTCCGTTGCGCGGTCGCTGGTCAGTGTCTGCTTGTGCTGCCGCCGCCAGTTTGTAATACCCCAGACGGGCAAGCTAAAGGCAAAGAACTTATTACTTTCAAAGATATTGCATTTCGAAAAAAAAAAAAAGTTATTTATCAGCAAGTGTAACTCTCTTTACGATGTCGTACTGGAAAATAAACGCAATCTCAGGACGTTGGATTCAATTCGGAGCCTAAGTAGTTAATAGTGATGGGGTGAGGTGGTTTTTATTTTAATAATAGCTCGAAACATTTACGGTACTGTCCCTGGTGGTAAGCACAGCACAGTCCAAACACAACGGTGACCACCGAGAGATTTAAATCCATCGACAGTCGCTGATTATTAGCCTAAAGGTCGGCAGCGGTAATTGATAGATCCGCGACTTCTAAAACATCTTTAGGTATGTACGATAAATGCAAATCGAAAGTTATTTATAGAGTGATTACTGTTGTTTTCATAATTGTCTTACAAAGTACATTAATAGTGATGATGTGCATTACTTATAATTAACTAAGTGTAATTTTTTATTCTAATTTCACTAATAAACGAAATTTTCCTGCAATTTGAAATACATTTTTATGTAAGTTATCCATAAATTAAAGGTTTGTCACAGTGTGGATACCCTGGCTTTTGTATTTTTCTGGGTAATAAGTAATCATAGTGACATTATCTGAATTAATCAAATTAGAAAGTCCCCTAATTCTTAATTTACTTACATAATAACATTTCACTTAGTGAACATAATTTAATTTAGGTTCAAAAATTTTAAAAACTTAATTAAAACTCAGTTTTCGATAGATATCCGATATTCTGATATTCTGGACATCACTAAGCCGTAAAACCAAGTTTATTTTAAATTTCAAAGATGGCACGTCGACCTGTCTCCTGTCACTGTCGTTTTCAATAAATAGAGCCGTTATTGAGGACATAGTACAGATTTCTTAGATGGCCGTAACTAGGGGGACATTTGAGGAGAAACGCCCACAGCAATTTATAGCTAACGTTATACTAGGGGACAATATAAAGGGCCCGTTTTGACAGTTACATTATACTGTCACAAAGTGATTACATAAACTGATTCTCAATACATATCGAATTTGTAATCGTTTAGTTGAAATTAAGGTTATATTTTTATCACATCATATATCCTACTAATATAATAAATGTGAAAGTGTGTATGTTTGGATGTTTGTTACTCAATCGCGCAAAAATGGCGATTTTTTTTGGTTTAATAATATCCAATAATACGCAGACGAAGTCGCGGGTACCAGCTAGTGTATAATAATATTATATAAACAATAAAATGCATTATGTGATGTTCGATGTATAAATAGTTATAAGCGTTCTTTATATAATAGCATAGTAAGTACAATCAAGAGTTTGTACTGATATGTGTTTTACTATTTGGTAGTATTTACATATTTTGATGATCATCTCGTCTCTTTTGTAAGTATGTTATATACAAGTACAAAACAGTGTCCTTGAGAGTTGTTTTTGTGGCTTAATTATTATGATGAATAAATGCAACCGTACAAAAATTAGTAAATGTAAGGCCTAAGATACAAGGTAATTAATTTTTTATCCGTATCAGATTCATGTATTATTTCCAGGTACATGGATGGTTTAAATTTGGTACCAAAATGTAGGACGGCTCGATACAATCAATATACATCTCGACTTCACTGTGTATAACTGTGTAAATACAGAGTAATATTGAAGATTGGAAGTGGTCTCATTTCTACCCCACAAATACATAATATATAATTATGTATTATTTAGACAACTTAACAAAACAGGCTTTCATTTTAGATCAAAATATTTCGCGCTATTTTTATCCTAGACTAGCGATGTGCCCGCGGCTCCGCACGCGTTTACTACTACGCAGTAGTTATTTAATTCCCACAATTTGTCAATAATTAAGATGAAAACTATCCTATCTTTTAAGTTGGACCAAATTACAGATAACTACGAAATTTTATCATAATCGGTTCAGAAGTTCCAGAGTTTACCCCGAACATACATCGTGACACGGGAAATCTTTATATATATTGATAAGATAAGAAAAATAGAGTGCAAACGCACTACAGAATAAATGACAGAGCACCTTGTTATTGTAATAGTGTAAATAGTGAACTTTTATTTAAATATAAAAATACATTTTATGATTAAACTATGGGTAGGTACTACTAGGCTATTGGTATTAAATTAGGTTAATGTTATTCTGAAGATAATAAACAAAACTCGGTCTCGATACGCCCATTTTTTCGGGAGTTATCGTAACATTCGTAACCACCTCGTAAATTTATTAGTATAGTTTCATTACTGTCCTGCTTGCCTATTATACATTTTTCAACTACGGCCTACAATTTTTCTTCATAAATAAACATAAACAAATAAGATTACACTTTAATATTAGTTTTAGTAAGACCACGCAATCATACATCGACCATCACAAGGTTTATTCCGATAAGAGTAGACTGAGAAACGTGTCATTTATAATGTAGATATCACGGTATTCATGGATCGCAACGCTTTTACAAAATAAATACTCAGGTAAAGTACCGCCGCGATTAGCCATTTAGAGATTTTAAAAAGTCACCACATTTCAAACTGAAATAATATAACCCAGAACAAAAGAATCGGTAAAAATAAAGATAACATAGATAAGAATTCATAACCTACATAAGGATCTGTATAATTAATAATTACTGTAATTCAATAAAAAACCTACCCATTAAAAACCACTTTTATGAAAACAATTAACAAACTTGAGATGAACTTGATTTATTACGGGTAACCGAAATCAACTGAAATCTACTGAAATTTCTAATTAAGTAATAGATTAATTGAGACAAATATTTTTTTTATAAATTTGAATATAACTTTAATAGAAAGAGTAAATATCGTTGCTTCGCACGATTTTCGAATTGTTAGATAACGGTTGATAAAAAGTTGGCGATACCGATATATCAGTCTGTCGACTATATCGGCCGATATATCGTATCGGTACCGTTACATTCCATAGTCTTATAATTTGGCCCAGTTACGGCCATAGCTTTTTATGTATTTTATAGGTAGACTGGGTAATTTAAAAAGCTCCGAGTTCAATTCCAATATTTTTTTTTAGGAATTTTTTTTTTTTTTGTGAAATTTTAATGACCTTTCAAAAACAGATATTCTATTATAAATACCTATATATTTAAAAATCATTACCCTAGGTACACAAAAAACATCAAATTGAGCATTGTAAACTCACGGAACCTCACGGAGTTTTTAGGAATTCTGCAATTATTTTTTTTCGGTTTCCCATCAAATTCCGCAATTAATTTTTGTTATAAAATATGTCAAACACGATTACTTATTTATTATACTGTAAAACATCATTATTTTTCTCTAAGTTTTTGACCTAAGGTTTCTAACAATTAGTATGGAAATAGGGTTGCCGAAAATACAAATAAGTAATTAAAACTTTAAAAAATAAAATACATTATAATGTTTATGAGTGTTTTGAACAGTATTTATTTTATAAAAAAATATATTTAGACTCTTTTTATAATGCTATTTATGATCATTAGTATTTGTGTAAATTAATGTATGATTGAAAATCCTAAATTTTCTCAATATTTATTGTGCACGACTAAAGCAAACGGGAGAGTTGCAGAGTTGTACTCGTATGGTAGGTAAGTTATGTCATGTACCTTTAGGATCTACATGTTTAGAATAAGCTACCCAGTTTAGTTATCAAATGTTATTGCTTGTAATAAATGTTTATTTAGTGTTTTTTTATTTACTAGCTAAAAGAATAGGCAAGTTATACCAGAAAGTCGCTGTGCAAAACAACCCCCACGGGCCTTTACTCACAACTAGTTCATGGCGCACTACTTTATAGAATATAGAAATTTTAAGAGAAATAACGGGGTTTTAACGGTATCTAAAATATAATGTAAATAAAGGTATATAAAAATAAATAAGGGTATTTTGGAGGTAAGACCGGAACTATTATGTAAAAATTATACATAAGGCGAGCCGATTGGCGACTCGTCGTCATTCCATTATAGCACTCGACCACTAGAACAAGTTTCTGCCTCGCCTCCAGCTGCCCTGCCGTGGAACTAAAACTGCATTTTTATTGAAGACTTGAAGCGGATTCGAATGAAAACTTGAAACATCCCTCACATTCATATTGAATTACTTTTTTAATAGAATGGTTTTACTAAATAATAAGTACAGTGTAAACTCTTTATAACGTTATCCTTTATAACGATAAACTCCCTATAACGTTGAAGTGAGCCCAACTTGGTTGGTTTGCGTTAAAACCCACATATTGAAACACTCTTTATAGCGATACGCCATTCTCTGTTACGAAGAAATGTGTTCATATTTTTAGACAGTAAATATTTATTATCGGTATTATTGTTTATGTTATGTTATCAGGTAACAAAAGACTTTGAAGTTCCGAAACATCCGAGGTCGGTCTAGCTTTTGTTATCCTTAATTGCTTTGAACACTGCAGTATGACGCATTGTTTTCTCGGAAGTGATGCTCTTCGACCAAGCATACTGGGTACCTATCGTATTATCAGTCGTAAACCTACTTTGAAACTGTTAACATGGCCAGTAAACGGAAAGCGATTAGTGTTGACGAAAAAGTTTGATAGAAGAAGATATGAATAGAATACATAAAATAATACAAAACAAGTACTGGCATAGCAAAAAACGTCAGAAAAAGTTATCAGACTATATGTGTAAACAATAATTTATAAGCATTTATTATCTAAGACATACATATTAAATATTCTTGTTAATTTGGTTGTTTTTTTGGTCACTCCGTATAACGAGAACTCTCTATAACGACAAAAAATGCTCAGTCCCTTGAGTTTCGTTATAAAGAGTTTACACTGTAATTGCAATTTTTTGTCCATTTGTGTGTATGTTTCAAAGCCAATCACAAAAAAACTACTGAACGGAATTTTTTTTGGGCGGAACCCTAATGCTATTTCTAAAATAAAAGTAGCCTAAGTTACTCCCGATAAAATCAGCAATCTACCAGTGAAAGTCCCGTCAAAATCGGTTCAGCCGTTTCAGAGATTACCCGGAACAAACAAACAACAATTAAAAAAAAAAAAATTATAGGTATCGCATATAATTTCATATGCATTTAGTAAAAATCTATGATTTTATCATTATAAACAGCCACTTCAAGTTTATTAATTGTATAGATAATTTAAGGCTGGGTTTTTTTATTATTTTTAAACATATTTAGATGGATTTTAATGTTATATTAAATGTTTAAAATAATTAAGAATTATTAAACATACATACTATAAAAACGTTATTATTCACTGGATATTAACGATTAATAAAAATAAAGTTATTAAATAAATTTAGCATTTCGTTAAGGATTGTGCAAAACTTGACATTTTTGTAATGCACTAGATAATATCAGTTAAAATTTAAAATTATTTTAGTTGGGTTTTCTCAAAGCTTATACCGGTCAAATACCGTAAGGTGAGATTAAGGTGAGGGGAGGTTATTTGCTTGCTATTTTTCATACACGAAATATACCACGCGGACAAGTCGCGGGCACAGCTAGTATCAAACAAAAGAAAGACATAAATAGAACAAATTATTCAGGTGTTATTAGTCGCAGTTGTAGTTAACAGAAACAACTTCGTATACTACTCTAGGCTTGTACTTATAAAAAAAAAGATTGTGTGGTTTTATGAAACCACGTTAAAAGTGAAACTTTTTTTCACATTATAGACATTTAACTAAAAATTCACAAATGAAAATAGTCTATACACTACACGGTCAGTTGCTGCGAACTATAGGCGCCGCCATACTGGCCTTGGCTGCTCTGGCGAGCGCCTTTCACTTTGTCCCTACTCCGCGGCCGACCGTCACGCGACATGCAACACACAGACCAAAAAGTTTGAGACGATCTAATAAAAGTTTCACTTTAATATCTTAGTTGTACTTACATACTCTGTGGCTTGCGCTACTATGTGGTTAGATTTCTTCCTTTTGTCACTTCTTATATTCTCTTGGTTAACAAAACAGAATTGACTTTCGTCGGAATATTGTTTGCTTATAAATCCTATAAAAACGAGGGGTCGAAATTTTTGCTATTTTAAGAAATTGTTTGCCCGTTTTATCTTACCAACAAGACTATAATGTGTGTGTAGACAGCGATGTTCTTTTTATTCAACGAATTTATAATCGATGTTCTAGTGAATTTTAGACTTTTCCAGATATTTCTTAAATGTTCAACATTATTAAATATTATTTAACATGAAGTGAGATAATGATTACTTATTAAAATCTTTTTTATGTATAAATCAGTTAAGGAGAGTATATTAAAGTCTTCACAATGCAAACTTAACAACTTAACTGGTGACAACCCTAACCTATAATTTCAATATTCAATAACTCCGAGATCCCGCTGTTTACACATCTGATATTTGTTACAACGATAATACATAATGTAAGGTTACTTTTAACTCTAAGTGACTGCGGAAGTTGCAAGACTCGAGATTTTTTTTTTCACAAAAATTATAAAAAATCGTAAAAGTCTGTAATGGAATTTTTAGAATTTTTTTTAAATTTAATCCAATGTTTTTATACTTTCCAATAGAAGATGATTTCTTGAAAAGAAAACGGATGTGCATAATTGCGCAAAAGCGCCTCTATGGGGTTTTCTATGGTTTACAGAGAAACTTAATATCTCCTAAACTATTCAAAATAATTTTGTTGAAATTCTTTTCTGGTCTTCTAAATTATTTATTTTATCTACTAAAAATGAAAAAAGGCATGGCCGCAATTCAGCCAAAATAGAAGACTGTGCCCGTGCATACCTAACATATTTTTTTGGTTTTGCTATTTACGATACAAAAAAAAATGAAAAGGCATTTTTTTTACACATTTTACATGGAATATAGAAAATTACCTAACTTGACCTCTGTGTATTATAATAATGACACTATCTTTTAAGTGCTTCCACCAGATCTTTATTGTATTTCGTATTTATTATTTCGTAAAACGTTCTTTTTACATACATGAAAAATAAAAAAAAAACCATTCAAATGTTACGAACCCAATAGAAACCACAAAAATATATAATAGGAAATACAAAGTACAAATGTCATGCATATAAAATGAAAAACATGAAATTGTGCATGGGTTCACATTATTTATATTAAAACTGTGGGAACATTCGTCAGGAAAATAGTAACTACGTAGGCAGGTACTACAATCACATCAATCATGCAATTTTTTTTTATTAAAAATGAACTCAATCACTGTAACATTAGCTAAAATGCCAACAATACATACGTTACGTTTTATCTATAAAAATAAATAAAATTGAAGTATTCTGTTTGTAATGTCAAAATAACAGCTTTATACTAAATGCATATGAAAGTATATACGGTACTTAAAACAACAACAAAAAAATTGTCTGTCTGTCTGTTTCTTCCGGGTAATAACGATAGATAACTATGAATGTTCATTTTTCAGTGATTATTCTAACATCGTGCCTATAAAAGTAGGTAAATTTATACAGGATCTCGATCGATCTATTTTATTATATTAACATAAATAAATAACATTCAGCACAGCCCTTGTATAAAATTATTATTTTCATTTTAGTACAACTGAAATGTTGTTTTTAAAAAGTTTTTGATGTGAAACCTCTACAGGCGAGGGGTAAACCTGATTGTGGTAAAGGTCGTGGCGATGCCTCGCTACGCTATATGATGGAATATATGAACAGAAGCATATTTTCAGCAAACTCTTAAAACCACCTCGTAGCCTAGCAGTCGTGAGCGTGACTACTATTTTCCAAAGTCATAAATTCGTATCCTCACTTCGAAACAATATTTCTTTGTGCTATGAATGATTAATGATTATACAATTACGACAATAATTGAGTTGTCGCGATTTCAAATAAATTTTTAATTTGTGTATTTTGTATTTAATAAAAATAAATATTTATGTAATAAACAATCATTATTTTATGAAGCAAATTTGTAATGCTTTATTTAAGTAGGGATCGCGACCACCATACTATGTGTAAAAGCATCTTCACAGTGATTTTTTCTTGGCTTTTCGTGTTTCGAGATCACCCGGTGTATATTAAGCAAACAAGTGGAGTGGTGGGGGTCATGATCACCTATATATACATTGTAATAAAATAAGCGTCTTTTAAAAAAAATTCACTAATATGTTTCACATCTGCATGGCGTCCCGTGACGGCCAACTTTTTTTTATTAGTATTTTTTTTCTTTTGAAATAAGTAACATGAAACAGTTGATTAGCAAACTGCTCAATTGCGTAAAAACAATCACGTTTCGCGATCGTTGAATATTACATTTACTAAAGTCGGCAGCGAAATGTCTGTTATCGCAACTCTACGAAATGAATTTCACTTTCAAGAACACTCTCTCTCACTTCACTATCGATAGAGGCCGAACGAGTACCAGACACGACAATTATGATTTTTTATTTATTTGTTACATAATATTAGCATTAGCATCATCACTTCTCATCAGACAACAAAACTTATTCAGAAACGATGAACAAGTAGTGATTATAAAAACCGTAGTTTCTGAAACTTTAATAACCCTTGTTTAATGAAAATATTATTTTTTTTTAGATAAAGGACAAGTACCTAAGTAGTAAAAAAAATCGATCAAAATCTATGCAGCAGTTTTTGCGTGACGCGCACAACGCCAAACCTCTATTAATTATTTTTGATAAATCACTATTTATATAAAAGACCTTAGTGACTCATAAAAACAAAATAAATTATAAATAGTTATATTGTGTACTAGCTGATATCCGCGAGTTCGTCTGCGTTTTTTATGTTTAATATTTAACACCACGGCAAAAAAAAACACAAAAAAAAATTAACATCGCCGAACGCGTAGCGATTATGAAATTCATAGATTCTTAAAACATTAATATTTTTTTTATAAAAAGAAGATATCTTGATATTTTTTTTTTAAGTTAAGGACCAAGTATTTATGGTGTAAGACAAAAAAAAATCAAATCCTATCCAGTAATTTGTGTGTGATACACACATTACAGCAAACCTCTAGCATTTTATTTATATAAGATGATATGGCCTACCAAGCTTTGCTGTGTCTTGAAAATACAAATCAAAAACCATATATATCTAGGTAAACTTAGAACTAGAAGGTTTAAAGCATTGTTTAATATTTTAAATACACACTTTCATCCAAATCATTAAAACCGTTTTTTAGATACCTATTACACGAAAATGATTAGAGTAAAATTAGTTAGGCTAGGTTTTTTCCTTTATCAATATTTATCCATTAATAATCATTATTTCGGTAGATACTATATAATAATTATAATTTGTTCAATTTATTAAATAAAACACGATAATTATAATAATTATAGTGTATGCTCAAATTAATAAAGTAAATCTGAAGAAATAAGAAAAACCGAAAACCAGCTGCTGTTCAGAATTGAGGTCATGGCTATCAGGTATTGTGTAATTTGTTGTAGTTCGTAAGGATTCTTTTTAAGACTTGTTTATGCATGTAGAATTGATTATGTTAAAAACAACTGAACACAGTTTCGTTTAGGATTTAATTAAAATTCGCTTCTGAAAATACACTTTAAAACCGTGTAAATAAAGTAGTAAACTTTAAGTAAAAAATTACTTCTTGAAATGATAATACGAACAATACGGTGCCGTGGTTGTGTGATTGAAGCGTGTCAGCTGCTGACAGCGCGTGCGCAAGGCTGCTAACCTGTATTTGGGCATTTTAGACGGAATTCCGCTTGTTAATCAAATGAATCAACTTGCAATGTTTACTGAAAAATCTATAAAAACTAAAATCTGTTTTTCAGTACGTGACATGATCACGGCCGCGGTTCATGACTATGTTAGTATTTACGAATAAGGTGCTGTAAGTCGCATTGTTCTACGAACAATATTATTGCGCAGTCTTAAAAGTATTCACACAAGTTACATTATCTTCCTTATAATCTTAATAATTAAAAATGTAAGTGTAATTACGACAGTCAAACTATATAGTATAGTTTTAACAACAAAAAACTGGTATGCAGATGATGATAAAAATACGTGGTTAGTTCTTCTGTGAAGATATGAATAATAGAATCATGAAATAAGTAAGAAGTATCAGCCAGTGACTCAGATATTTCTGTTTTCAAATAATAAATACATTTGTTTTTAATCGGTTTGTTTTCAACCAATGTCCATTTACCACTAATCATATGAAATTATGCCACGTACCTATTCATTAGCACATTTTCAACTTAATCATAGAAGCTGAATATTTATTAAATATAAATACGAATAGCCAATTTTTAAAAGTATAATTTAAAAATATAGGTACTATGTAAGACAGAGCAACGGATCATAAATGCAACGGATAATGAAACTAACGATAAACGCTGTAGGTATGTTAGGGAAAAAGGAATAAGTACTCAATTTTAAGATAAAAAGACACCAGATAATGGTGGCGAAGGATGGATATTACCAGAAAGGAAGCCAAGCTAATAAAAGTAAAAAGCTTCGGATATCGAAATCGGGTCTTATGAGCTCTTTCCATTGCTTCATTATAATATAAAAGTGTAGCTATCCCTGTAATACAAAGAATTACGACTTGGACGAATTAGACTTCGGAGAGGCTAATTTTAAGCGTCAACAGTTAACATACAATAATACCCAATGTGGCTTACTCTGAACTGTGGAAAATGGATTACTGACGAACAAATAATTTCATCACTATCATTGATCATCAAACAGAATCCTCGGGAAAAAATAATTTGCTGTAAATAGACTTGTATAAAAATAGAAAAAAAATAACAATAATTTTGCTAAAATAATTATAAGGAAAATAATGCAACATAGAGAAAGAGAAAAAAATACAGCAGATCTTAATAAAAATGTAAAATAAAGGATATTTTCAACCTCAACATTGGTTCAGTCATCCCTAGCATTTGTTATAATTAGTTACGTAGTCTATGAACAAAATACTATTATTTTTTTAAGCAGATACGAATTACCACACTGATTCATATCTCGAATCGATTCGGTCCACTATGATTCAATAATTAATTCAATTCAAAAGATCGGTTATCCGTACATGGAAGTATGGAAGCCAAAGAAAGGCGATTCAAACGGTCTCACTCGCTCGATACGGAACTAAAAACGCCCAACACAAAACATTGTCGTATATTACGACAAATTAATAATACCTATACCTGTAATGAATAAATTAATTGCTGTATTAATAATAGCACTGCACTATGCGGCGCGGTAGTGTTATGTAGAACCTATTTATTGTGAATGCTCTCAATTTTTTCTCATGGTCGCGAAATTCAAAATGGTTTAAAATAAAGTAACACTAGTTGGGCCTACCATAAAAGCCTGGTGGGCTACATGCGCAGTTTGAGTATAGCTGGTCTGTAGTTAAAGAGGGGCGAGGGATCCACAATGTGTATGGTAGTGTGATTGTTTAGCAGTCTCAGGGGAATAAATATATGATTAAAAAAACTAGGGCAGAGTGAAATTTTTCTTCATAGAGGTAAGAATTTCACTACCAGTGTAAAGCTTTGTGTGCTTTCAACTGTACCTACAATTCATACTTTTCCATTCATCATATATCAAGTTACACCCCAGGATATTGGCTGGCGACACCCTTGATTAAATATACAGTTTGATGTGTATAGCTAGCGTAACTAACACAATAAAATTGGAATAAAAATTTAATTACCATGAATGATGCAATCAATTTAATCAATACAACTATTTGTTCAAGAATTATAAGTGCACTAAAAAGCAAACACCAACATATATGATGCGTTAAAAATAATAAATAAATTATTAGAAAACTTTCAAAATGGTTGCAATAAATTGTACAAGATGAAATAAAATGCCTCACAAAACAGCTGGCATAAAAAAAAACAAAGCACATAGACAAATGCAATCAGCTTTGTACCAGCTCATTTTTGTTGCCTGATGCACGTTGACCCCTTTTCCTGCATTCAGTGCGTAACTGTTCCTTATTCATTGCAGCTAAAGCTTCAGGGCTAATGAACTGACGTATTCTCCCACCATCACATATTGAGTTATGAGGAGGTATTAGCACCGATTTGGGCTGATTTCGAACACGTCTTGTGCCTGCCATTTCTGTGATAATTACCTAATTTAATTTGTTAATGATTTCGTTTTGTGGGTTTGTTATATAAATTACTTACATAATATAACTATACTAAAACAAACATCTAATACCAAATTTTTTACATTTATAACAGAAATAACTAAGACACACATGTTATTTAGAACTGAAACAGCAACAGTAAATTTAAATTAAGTATATTTCAAATTAAAATATTATTACATTTCATAATTTAATGCTATGTTTACTTAATTATTAAATTAAAGTCTTGAAATTTTTTTTCAAGAAATTAGTTTAGAACTCATTAATAAGAAGTAAGAAGTTTGTACACTTTTAAACAAATACTATGTTCTACAATAGAAAAACAGAAAAAAATCATACATATATTATATTTTAAATAAATAAATTAAGTAAATAATATTAAGGAAATGAAAACCGAGATAATTATAATTCTGAAGGCTTGATCAAAATTTCAATAATTATCCGTAGGTAGTTGCTAACGGCCACAACTTCTTGTTACTATGTGTAAAATGAAAAATTTAACGATATTGATTAAATTATGCGCAAACAAGCTTGATTATAAATAGGAAAAAAATCACACAAATAAAATCATTAATAGCACATCCAAAATAAAAATAATCTACTTCCAGCCCCTAATTAATACTTAGATAAAAAGTATAGACAAATTTTTAGGGATAATCAGCTGAAATTAAATGCAACTCATAACCTAGAAAGATGATGTACACAGTTCTGTAAGATTAGGAAAAAATACTCACCGTATGTTATTAAAATAGGTTTCAATACCCCTGCAAGAATGTATAAAATTTCATATAACTTTTTCTAAATTTTACACACAATACACTTCCACAGAAAGTGAAATTAAAACCAAACTCATTGAAGTTTGTATTTCAAAATTATTGCCCATATTATAAATTTATTTTGCAATTTATTTTTAAAACGTAATAATTGATATATCGCTTTAATTATGTTTCAATTATTGAACTGCTATCAATATATTTTACACACTGTAAAAAAAATTATTTATTTCTATTTAAAAACTAAATTGTTTTATTTTTTAAATATGTACGCTAAGCATTAATTTCAATTGCATGATTTTCGGGATTTTATATTACAATGGCAGCATTCACGATAATATACTGACGTGTATTGCATATGAGGTTATAAGCCTCGTAACTGGGGATCTTTTCCTTCAAGATCCCGCCAAAAACTCCCCAGAGTTGCAATCATAAAATTCAATCACTTAAATTTTGTTCCTACTTTCCATTGGTTATAAACTATCCATAGCTTTATTATCTACTATAGATTGTTTGATAATGCTATTGACTATTGATTGATCGTAATTTATCCAAAGATAATATACTAAAGACCGAGATTAAAGACTTAAATTTTTTTTTACATGTAAAATGAATTCTATGTCATCAAAATAAAATTTACTTTCATAAACTATTGTAAGAAACGGAAAAACGAACCGAGCGAGATGCTCTTAATAGGGAATGTGCCCTTGTCTAATGGGCTGCGATTGGTTGTTTGAAGTAGGGTGTCCATGTTATTTAATTACACTGTATAGAATAACTATATATTTAAAACAAAATGTCGTAAACGAGGATCGTGCGGATAAATAACGTATGCCATTATTAAATTAATTAGTAAAAAAACCAAGATTGTCACAAAAATGATGGTAACATTAGTATATTCACAATCGAATTCGGATTTTTAACGATGTTTTGTTCTCTCTCAATAAAGAAAAATAAATTTTATTACTGCATTATTTAAACGAGTGCTTGACCAGCAAGGTTATTTCACGAGTTGCAGTTGAGTGGGGTGCAATCGTATTGCACCCTCTTGCTTGGCTCATTTTTTTTGTCACGAGTTAACTATTAGTTATTTTACTCTTTGGTCACGAGTAACCAATCTTGTTCTTTAATACTACCGTAGAGATTTTTGGTATAATACTTCTCTTCGTGAAAGTAATAGGTAAAGGTATCTAAGACCATGCAGCCAAGTCAGATGTATTTATAATCAATGTTTAGATGTCATTAAGGCCGAAGCCATGTCCCCATTTTTCTTTTTCTTCTTTTTTATCTTTCTAGTGCCACTTCCAAGCCTTCATAATCTTTCTAATATTCAAAGCGAGTTCCACTTCACCTACAGTAACTAATAGGAGTAGAAAATAAATGAGGGCGCTAGTATCATTTATATTGTATCCCTGTATACTGTGATTAAAACGGTTTTGATATTTACAAATTTTTCATTTATTTAATTAATTCTTATTTATATTTCACCAGTTGAAGTTTTCTTAACGTATAAATCTAACTGCACAAGGGTTTTACAGACGTTAAGAGTGTAGAATTTTATTCACAAAATAAATAATAATCTCCGGATCCGCCACGATTTCTTTTAGCGTACCATTTCTGTAGGTGGTAATATCTTTTCCTTCGCCCTGACTGGTGGCCAGCATCGGTTCACGAAGGGCCTTTTTTATGTTTACCAGGAATTTTCTTCATTCACAATGTATGACAGGGAATATTAGAAATGAATGTTTTCGGAATAGCAATAAATTGTATCACTAGCAAACAATGTACACTGTTTGATGATACTAAAGTCTGCATTAACGGATTAATAATAATAGTAGATTTTCACTTCAAGAATTTTTTTGTTCATAAAGGTATATCTATTTTGATATTATAAATAAACAGAAGCAAATTATGTAGATGATGTCCAGTGAGCTTACGAGTGTTCATAAACCATTTATCATAGGAACATACAGAAAATAAGACAAGATTACATGCACTTTACATTTATTATACATGGTTGTTTGTAAATCGACAAATTCCCGTTAGGAGGTGATAGGAGTGACTATTTGCGATAATTTTAACCCCCATATGCATCATCTAAAAGTGAACCATTTTTCAGATATCATATTTTTTAGCTTTTTTAAAAATAAGTCAAAAATGCAACATCATAAATTTATTAAAAATAGTATCAATTTAAATTTCTTTTCTTCTTCTGATTTATAAAAAAGAGTAAACACTGGTTATCTAGCAATATTAAAACTGCAATTAGCAGTCCAAATTTAAAAATGCGAGACGAAAAACTATATTATTTCAATATTTTCTTAAGATTCTTTTCCGCTAAAATTTTACAAAAATTTTAAACCGTTATGAAACTTGGCTTGCGGATTAATTTAAAAACATAAACGTTTTCTTAGCTCTCCAACAATGCATAACAACTAAGAAGTTATTTCAAAGAAAGTGGAAAAAAATTATCACAATGGAAGCAAGCGGAAATTCATATTCGAAGTAAACTTAAAATCGCTGTTTGAATATCTTGCAAATAGGTTTATTGCGTATCTAAGCCGATGCAGGAAACAAACTGGCAGGTTAAGAAAAAAAAAACAAAGTTTTCAAAGAGATCTTTTTTCAAAAACTTTTCACGCGTTGTTAGAATATTGTTTCATAAAGACTATTTTTATTCCAAACATACTCAAGTTATTGATTTATGTCTTCCTAACGTACACCGTATATCTGTGTAAAACTAAATCAATATTTAAAGTATATTTGACTACCGTCATTTTATGAATTAATAAATACTATAAGCATACTTAATTATTATCAATCTGAAGTAAATTTGTCATATTAAATTAAGACATCAATTTTTAAGCAAAACTGTGCGTCTTTCTACACTGGTGGACTTGTTGTGTATTGGTCGTCGGGGACGGGGGTCTCTCTGCACCGATGAACTTGTAGTACAAGGTGTCCAGAAAGGGTATAGGGTATTTGTAAGTTCAATGAAACAAAAATTATTTGTATGCAATAAAAAAGTTTATTGTTTATTATTAGCATATGAATTGGAAAATTATTTGGAAAAGATGATGTTATCCAAATGATGACCGTTACGTTGCTGGCACTCTTCTAAACGGAAACGAAGATTGGCGATAACACGTTGACACATAGCTATCGATATTGCTGCCATTTCTGACCTGATGTTTTGCTTTAACTGGGTTAGATTCGTCGGATTGTTTTGATAAACCTTACTTTTAAGGTATCCCCATGCAAAATAGTCAAGCAGGCTAAGTTATTAGGGAATAATTCGTTAACAACTTCCATTGAGTCATTTGAGGTATGGCAAGTGGCCCCATCTTGCTGGAACCACGTTCTTGAGTTGAAACCTGCAAACTCCTGCAACTCTGGGACCAAAAAATTTAGCAACATATCGCAATAACGGTCACTATTCACATTAATTGCTCGGCCTCGTTGATCTTCATGAAAATAAGGACCAATTATGCCTTTAGCAGACATAGCGGCCCAAACAACGACCTTTGGGCTATGCAGGGGTCGTTCATGCTTTCGTCTCGGATTCTCCACTGCCCAGTACCGACAATTCTGCTTATTAACCAGACCATTCAGGTGAAAATTTGCTTCGTCACTGAACAGTATGTTTTTAAAGTTGTTAAATCGCTGCAGCATTTCGTTCGCAAAATTCAGTCGATTAGCATAGTCCGTATCCTTCAATTCTTGAACCAATTGAATTTTATAGGCTTTTAGATGTAAGTCTTTCTTTAAAATCTTTAGAATGTAAAGACGATTTTTTGATGTTCAACGCTTGGCTTCGCTTTCGGATGGATAAAGACGGATTTTGACGAACCGACGCCTCAACTTCTTCAATTGTTTCTTCATCGCGAACTGAACGAGGACGACCAGAGTTTTGAATTTTAACTGTCGCACCTGTATTCTCGAACATCCTGATCCATTTCCTAATGCTATCGTCACTTGGCGCGTGGCGTGTACGATATTCCGCACGATAGAGACGTTGAGCAGTCACTATTGAATCACCATTACGATAATACGCTCGTACGCAAAATGCGCGATGCGTCCCCGAGTACTGTTCCATCGTGACTAAAACTCCACAAAATGGCGGACGCCACCGACCTCTCCCCGCACCCTTTAGACGCCACGTTTCGAATATGGCGCGAAAACAAATACCCGATACCCTTTCTGGACACCTTGTATATCGGTTATCTAGGACAGATTATAAAGTCCTGTATCCGGATACAGGACAAGACTGGTCTTATGACGATTTCAGTATCCTAACAAGATGGTAGCTCCCTTGTTAGAACTTTCCACTTTTTGTAGGATACCAGATTGAATACTCTTAGTTTATATTTACAAGCCACTTCACTTATGCATAAAACCAAACTATGTCACGTAAAATGCCACCAATATTACATAATACAGAGTAAAAATATCAGAGTTAATGAATTAGAAATAAAAACCACATGTCACTTCAAGATCCCGTTAAAAACTCTCTACCATACAGGACTTAGTTCTTCTTCTTCTTCTTCCTAACTTGGCAACCGGTCCTCTTTAATGAAGACCATTACTGCCATTATCGAGTGAATTATATTGTCATGTGTTATGACGATTCATTATCCTAATAAGATGGTGGCTCCCTTGTTAGAACTTCCTAGGAAGTTTTTAAAGGATCTCGTAATTAATGCTTTCAGCTTATATTTATAATTCACCTCACTTATGCACAAAAACCAAACTATATCACGTATAAATGAATTAAAAATAAAACCACAACATGTCACTTCAAGATCCCGCCAAAAATTCGGTTGTCTGTAAAGTCGGTTTACTGACGATAGTTGAACGTGACAACGTCATAAGAAAATATTGATGGAATGGTATCATTTTTCAAATAATATCGAAAGAATCATTCCCTTTATCGCCGCAATTATCGTTGCTATAAACAATTATCACCACATTCACTTTTCACTGCACTTCATACTTGACGAAAACATGTAAATGTATTATTGTGTAGCAGCTGTCCACGCGGACGCATCGCTCACTCAAGTAGAAGAGAGACAGATGTCGAACGCTGCCGAACGCGGAGGCCAATTGTGCCTCTTTGTCGCTCGTTCTGCGCTCTCGCTTGCACTTCAAGCCTTAAGGCTTCTATTTAAATAGAACGCCTCAGAGCGAGGTAACGCTGCATGAGTGATGTTTTTTCGAACGTGCAGCCGGCTCCATAGAAATATAAGACGTTGTCACGTCAAAAACTCCAGGACTTAGTTATTTTACTCTTTGGATATGACATAGATTTATGTAAGCTGGATTATAAATATAATATTGTCTACAATTTTTTTTACCCATGCCTATGTTGTAGTTGGTGACATCAACCTGTAATGACATCATAACATTAAAATTCAATTCGGATCTAGAGATGTGCCAGTGGAAAAATATATTATCTATCGATAAAATTTAACACATCACAATAAAAGTTGATTAATCTAATGTTTTTTTCCCCAGGTACATAGGTTCTGTAAGGGACCTTTTTTTTTCTTTTTTTGCGCTAGTTAGACTAATGCACTAGTTAGTGTAGAAACACCATTCCGATCACTAAATACACATATGCATGGCTTCCTCCTTCCTCCCAGGAGGAGGGGAACGTGCATATGAGTATATATTAGTTAGCTCAAATTTGTAGGAGTAGGGAATGAGTTATTTCGCGACCTTTTCGCATTCGCGATGACCGCCCGAGCCGAGGTTCGGCCACTCTGGCACCCTCGTGCGAGTCGTCAAAAACTTTCGCGGCTGAGTGCCCTAAGCGCTCGCCCCCAAGTTCGGTGAAGATGTAAAAGCCACAGTGCCTCTGTTTTTTGGATAGGACCACTAAGGATAACAGTCAGTTCAAAAAAAAGGAGTGTTTTTTTCATGGAGAAACATAAAAAATGTTATCCAAATTATTGTGAAAGGATAGTGCGCAGGACCACGTCTGCATTTTTAGCTATTTGCTTTATAATAAATTTTTTTTATAGTCACCTCCATGTAATAGAAAAGTTTAGCAAGTTCAAATAGATAAGTAAAAAGGGTTATAATGAACAAAAGTCCACAATGTTTATACTGATAAATATATGCAATATTTATTATGATTTCTTGTTACAAATTTGTAGTAACGTTCTTGATTTAGAGCTTGTTCATCGCTTGTAGACTTGTTTTTCTTGTACTCGTACTGCCATTAAAATTTGAACTGCCATTTTAAAACTTGAACTGCGCTGTTGGGGCTTACAAAGTGTCTTCTCTCGCCCGTTCAGGCAAGGGTAACCACTTCAGGGCCAAGCTCTTTCCCGGTGTCATTCTTCTGTACCCGTAACAACGGGTGCGTCTTTGCTATTTTGGTTGCCTCCCATAGTAGTACGTGAGGTACCTATAGTGTTGTCAGATGTCTTCGAGTTTTTTCTTTAAGAGGCTTGCCACCTACTAGTTGCAAGGGTGATGTACGACGAGGTGCACACTCGTGGTTTCCATTGTTTTCCCTTAGATCTCCGGATCCGCCACGATTTCTTTTAGCGTACCATTGCTGTAGGTGGTAATATCTTTTCCTTCGCCCTGACTGGTGGCCAGCATCGGTTCACGAAGGGCCTTTTTTATGTTTACCAGGAATTTTCTTCATCTGGCTCTCTGTGCTGTTGTAAGGCCAGTTGGTGCCTTGGCAGGTGTGTTAGCTGACGGTCTATGGGGTTTCGGACTTCTATTTGCTGGGTGTGGCTTGCCTTCACGGGCCACCGGGTCGTTGGCTGATGTTATCAGCGACGATGGTGCCAGTTCTTCTACGGTCGTTATCGGAGGCAACGCCCTGTCTCTGTGTTCTGGCTTTCTCATTGTTCTAGTCACAGCCATTGCTCTTTTATTGCGCAATTCTCTGTGGTAGACCGTGCACCACGTGTAGTTGGCTGGTTGCGATCTCGCGCAGTTGACGCAAGTAGGTGGCTGCTCTTTAGGCCTCTGACAGTCTTGTGCGAAGTGGGGGCCCCGCACTGGACACATGCGAGCTCTTTGTGGCATTGCTGTGAGCTATGCCTAAAAAGTTGACATCTATGGCACTGGGCGGGGCATGGGGTGGTAAGTTGGGTTCTTCTTATAGCCGCATGAAAGATGCATTCCCCCCTCCGCCCCCCGTGACCTAACACATTTCACATATTTGGTCTTGTGCCCCTTCTCCGTTAGGGAGGCTGCAATGTCTTCAATATCCGTGTCAGTGGGTAGCCCTCTGATGGCTAAATTAAGGCTTATCTCGTTCGGCATAGAGTATGAAAACCATGATATCTTTTCATGCTCTTCTAGTTCAGTAAGGTATCTTTGGATGGTCCAATATTCCTCATCGTCTTGTGACTGAAAGCGCACACCTAACTCACTAGGGGGTGCGTTCGGTGCCTTCTTAAGGATCTGTGTTAGTTTTCCCATCTCATAATTCCAACGCGGCAGCTTATCTACTACTAGTGGGCTGGCAGCTGCTGCGCGTTGGCCGTGCTAGAGCTCTCCATGGCCGGCTGCTGTGTTGTCTGGGCATGTCTATAGCTTGGTATCTGGGCATTCATAGCGTATGTTATCTTATCAGTCAGCGGGTTATCTGCCTTCGGGTTAGGTGGCTGACGCAACGTGGGGGAGGGAGGAGTCTGCTAACCCCTGGGATGAAGTATGGGCGATCATATTTTCGTCAGCAGGGGTGGTCTTTGAGTACGCACGGCGTTGCTTCCTCTTACATTCCTCACCTGTCTCACGCCTCTCATGCTCGGTTTCAGGAAGAATCAATAGTCCCAACACTGCAAATTCCAGAGCTGTCCTGTCTTTATCAGATGGCTTCTCTTTTCATTAGGCCTTCTTTGGTGTCCGTGTGTATAACTGAGGTCTTGAGTGTCTTCGTGGTTTGGCCGTGAGAAGGGCTTTTGGCTGCTGTTTGGCCCTTAGAAGAGCCTTTTAAAGACTTACTGCATGACCCCGGAGCCATTCAGCAAGTGGCTATCACTTTACAAACCACAGTGCAAGCTAGGAAATAGTGATCTATGTGCAATACGTCACGACGAAATATCACTTTTGTGGACATTACTCGCATAGGGAGCTCCGTATATTATAGCAGTTCGGGCTCTCCAGCGCTGTTGGAGGGCTTCCACGCTATCTTTAACGTTGCCCTCTGTCTCGTAGTCACACGTTGGGGAGCTAAGCTACGTGGCATCTCTCAGCCCATGAGCGCACACCGTTGCGTCCGCGCGTTCTCGACAGAATGAGTTATTATGTCAGACGTACATTATTAATCCTTACAAGTAGCATATTTTACATATTCCTATACATAATAATAATACATACAACAAATTACATAGTAAAAGGATTATATGTTATTCTTAAAATTCAGTACATATATTTACTTATAATATACACTACAAACATATTTCTATTTCAGAACAGATACATTGTAAGAATTGTAAAATTTATACTTAAAGTAGATTTTTTACTGTATTTAAATTTTATTATGATTTAATATTGTGTAAGTAGTCAACAAATTCTTTCATACTTATGTTTATTATAATTCAGTTGGATATACATGAGTATAAATAGTAAAAGGAAAATACCTTTTGCTGAAATTATACTGCAGTTGCAGAATATCTGATATAAAAACTAAACAGTATAAAAATTCCAAAAAATTGCGAGTTATCTTATGGCTATCGTAGTTCTTAATATTAAAGAAGAATGTCATATAATAAAAATTGACATACTATAGAATATAAAACATGGCTTGATTAGTTAACCATTGATTCACATTCTGAATCAATGTTATATTACGCCGACAGATATTACATCTAATCATTTGACCGCTAGCTTCCAAGGAGTCAACATCGATCTGAGGTTGTCTTGTTGAGGAGTGAAGGAACACGTGTAATGGATTCTGGTTTATTACGTCTCATCTGCTCCTTTTTTTTTTGTTTAACATTGTTAAAAATGTTTCTTTATAGGTTTAATATCGATCGGGCCTACGGGCTCGACCAATTCTCTTTAATCATTTCAGTTAGGTACTAATATTTCTCTTTTTGATTTATCTTTTCCACGATTACTTTCAAATTTTACATTTTCAGATTCATCTTAACTATTAAAAATAAACGTTTTTGCAGCACAAAGACGAAACAAGCGATAATCTGTTTCTAGGCGAAAGTAACAAAGGAAATTCGTCTAAATTAATTAATCTAATCATTCATCGTTCATGCAGTAATTTTTGTCATAATTATCGATATATATCTTATAGTACAACTCTAGCAACATCGAGCTTTGTCATTTGTCAACAATTTTTTGTGTGTATATTAAAGAATTATATTATTTCAAATA
Organism: Saturnia japonica; assembly: GCA_033032175.1. Classification (NCBI taxonomy): domain Eukaryota; kingdom Metazoa; phylum Arthropoda; class Insecta; order Lepidoptera; family Saturniidae; genus Saturnia; species Saturnia japonica. Next base: position 7,875,888 of record CM065324.1, on the reverse strand, counting down.
ATAATTGTGCTGTTTGCTTTGTACCAAATTTGGAATTATTTTAAATTCAATTTAACCATGGTAATTAATATTACTTTCAATATTTATTAAAGTGATGGTTTTTTTATTGAATAATAAAATGTCGTTTGTTTCAGGCTGGATATTCAGAAGATCAGCTGGCCGGTAAGTAGTTACTTAAATGGTTATTTTAACTAGAGTGAATTGTGCTGCCGCTGATATGTATTATTTGTGCGACGTGAATAGCGGTAATATAGTGAGGGCGATACGGGTGACGGGGCCGATTGCAACGCAAGTGAGCGGAGAGGGCGCGTCATGACCTATGACTCGTCAACGTCTTTACTAAAAGTGGCCGCCTTAGCAAACGCCCTACTTTCCTTAAATGGGTAACAGTTTAAAAAGAACAGACGAGAATATTGACCACCTGGCTTGTGAGCGCAGTGCATTGCCGCCTGTTGAAACATGTTCATGTTCGATCCGCCCGTCAAGCCTCATCTTACCTCCGTCGAAGGTCCAGACCAGTGTATTTCGCAATAACATTGTAGAATTATTAAATACAAATTTATGTGCTTTGATAGAATTTCAGGAGGCGTTCCAATTGTTTGACTCGCGTGGCGATGGTAAGATCCATGTCGCACAGATTGGAGATGCACTACGGGCACTTGGACAAAACCCCACGGAGTCTGATGTTAAGAAGTTTACCCTCCACTTGAAGCCTGATGAAAGAATATCGTTTGAAGTATTTCTACCTATTTACCAAGTATGCACACTTTTATTATTTGAAATCCTTAGTAAAATCTGTTGAACACAGTGTTTTTATACAACAAATGTAAATTATTCACAGTGTATTGCAATTGTAAACTCTTAAATTAATTTCCCCTGTATATCATTTAACTGTTTTATGATTTAAACTTTTAAAGAGAAACAATGAGTCACTCTAAGCCTTTGTAAGCTTGAGTAAGTTATTCTAATTTTTTTATTTAATGATTCCACTAATTACATTTAACTTAAATTCCTAAGGGTGACATCAGCATATGCTCATTACCATTGTTATCATGTTTTAAACATGAATATTTTAAAAATATCAACTATGATCTAAATTACGTTGTTAAATATATCAATACCCAATATGAACAACATCATAACTCAGTAAGTATGATTTTCATAGATAATGTTTATATTTTTATATCACTTTCATGATTTTTTTTTGGATCTTGATTGAAATGTAAATTGGATGATCCCTGTTTCTGAAGTTCTTACACCTCAATAATAGTAATTAATTCATAACAATGATATCATAAATTAAATATGTATTAATATATTTTTAATTTCATTGATAAATGCTAGTCAAGTAAAAATAATCTAGTGGTTCTAGAAATAAGGCTGTAAAACTCATATATAGTGTTTTTTTCTGTATTTGATTATATATACATAGGTTTATTTTATTGTAACTAAAGGTTATGTGTTATTTTTATTGGGTGTTGATATGTTAAAAGTAGAAGTTTCATTATTATCTAATATAGGCTGAATTTATTTTAGACGATTATGGGTTACTTTTTAGAATAGTTTGAATAACTCTATATGGGAGGTTTACTATCCTATGTCCATTAATTAATTAATTATCAATACATACTTTATTATTTTATTAATTATCAATACATAATATATTTTTGTGATAAGAACTATTCAGTTGTAATCACTGGAGTACATAATTTTTAGAAATTGTGAATATAATTCTTATTATATTTTATTTGTTGTTTGAAAAATGGTTAATGATTTTTTTAATTACAAAAATATACTATTAATAGTATGTATTTTTAATTAGTTAAATAATTTACTTAGGGTAGTATAGCTCCCAAATAAAGAACTGTCATGTGAAAAATAAAATTACAGGTTGAACTCTGGGAGTACCAACAGAAGTGAAAAATTATTTTGGTGCATTAGACATTTTATAGATGGGTACTAGGGCTATTGGGTTATGAATTGCATTTTATTTATTAATTGTATTTTATTAATTATTAGAAACTTTAAAATACCTTTAATAATTAATATTTATTAAAAAGTTAATGCTCCGAAACTTACTAAACAAGATGCGATCCCGACGGCGAAACGCCAAACTAAACGTCCTATACTCGGTATATGTTGCCGTGATATCGTAACATTACATTTATTTAATAAAATCTTTGTTAATCGGGAGTTAACAATTGTTGTATTATCCGTTGTTTAAACACTAGGCAAAACAGTTGTTATAAATTTTATAGCAATAAATGTTTTTTTTTTTTAATTTATCTAGACTTTTCGCGGTCTGCTATATGTACATGCATATATGCACACACTATAGCTGCGTTTCGTAACAGTGTCGCGAGTCCAGACATTTTATCTCATCTAAAAATATGCGAACCGCGCTAAAAGAACTTTTCACTTCAAAAAATTGATAATGACACATATCACAACCTTAAATAAGACTAAAACAGCTCACTAAGATAATAAATTAAATCTAAAGCATAACTTATTCCAAATGTACCTGGTGTTCTTACAGTCCCTCTAAATATCCTCGAGACTGACATTTTTCCAATCCCACCTCTTTTGTCTAACATTTTCGTTGACATACAGTGTATAATATAGCAAACTTAAAATTATGAGTTATTTTATTAGTTTATAATTATTTTTTGTTCAACAGAGAGTAAAAGAAAACAATAATCATTCCTACTATTACATCTTTGTTATTTCAATTACTTCTATTTTTATTAATATCAGGGATTTATTCAGGAATTTTGTTCTAAAGCATGTGGCGATAACGTTATTCTAAACATATTATAGCATATCATTTAATTGTTGCGTGCATCCTACTAATATAATAAATGTGAAAGTGTGTTACTTTTGTGTGTGTTACTCAATCACGCTAGAACGGCTGAACAGATCTCAATGAAATTTGGCACACCGATAGTCTATGTCCTGGAATAACGCATAGGGTACTTTTATCGCGGTAAAAGTCATAGTTTAACCAGTGTTATCCTACGAATATAATAAATGGAAAGTTTCTATGTTTGTTACTGAATCACGCAAAAACTGCGATTTTTTTGGTTTGTCGTGTTCCGAGATCAGTCTGTGTATATCCAATAATACGCAGACGAATTCGCGGATACCAGCTAGTTATGAATAAAAATAATGTTAAAACCTTTTTCAGTGTAAGTGGACATTGCTGTTTATGGTTCTATAGGCCTCATTTATTGGAGTCTAAATAATGAGAGTGGTTTTTATGCTGTATAGAGTGTTTCAATTTATAAGTAACCACGTAAACTTGCCCGTTTGCCCCCTTTTTATCATAAAAAAAATCAAACGAATTGTGGTTATTTCTATGTTTTAAGTAGTTTCCTTAAATAGTAGTTGGTTATAATATAGAGGTTATTTTAATTGTTTATCATTTATAGGTTTAGCATTATGATCCAAGATTGTAAACATGCTAAGCCTAGTGGAAGCCTGGCTCTCAAGTGGAGCTGCCGGAACACACCTATTCAGTGCTTGGCGACTGATTTTCAACTTGAGGGTGGTAGCTAGCCAGGTGGACATTACAAAAAGCCCTACCTCCATGCTATGATTTCATCATGATGTTTTCCTTCACCGAAAGCTCTGGCTTATTGCAGGGATTCGAACTCACGTCGATTGACATGATGTACGTACATGCTACCACTGAATCATAATTACTTCAAATTTTACCCAAAAATATGTATTTAAATACTATCAATATTATTTCTAAACTATTTTGTGTTTACTTTATATATTAACTATACAACCTTAATGACTAGCAATTAGTGAGTTTTGATAGGTTTTTAAGATATAAAAAAATATTGATGTAAATGATCCAGGCGATATCGAAAGCTCGTAGTGGAGACACCGCCAATGACTTCATCGAGGGATTACGTCACTTCGACAAAGATGGTAATGGTTTCATCTCCTCTGCTGAACTGAGACATCTGCTCTCCACTCTTGGAGAAAAACTGAGCGATGATGAGGTATGTAATATTCCTATGTTCTTTATTTATTTAAATTAAATTACTTATATTATTTATTATACTATATTCATTACTTATTTTATATAACAAAGTCAAAAACTATGTAAATATCCATAAATCCTTCCTTGTTTTGTCTATACTATTATTGTTATGAGGTAAGTTTGTATAAAAGAGATTTTTTTATTCTTTATAGGTTTTAGTGTTTATCCACAATCTCACCTGATGATAAGTGACAGTCTGGCCTAGTAGGAGTACTCGCTCTCGAGTGCAGCTGCCGGAACACACCTATATGCTTGGCGACAGATTTTCAACTTGAGAGTGGTAGCTAGCCAGGTGGACATTACAAAAAGCCATAGTACAGGTGGATAGTGGATAGTAGAAAAATTTGTGGTGGACAGTAGTATGGTTTCATCACGATATTTTCCTTCACCGGAAGCTCAGCAGTTCATCATGCTCATGCGCAGTTATTGGTGTTTCGTTTGACATGAAGAACAGCACTAAATATCATAAAACATTCGATCATATTTATTAATTTAAAATAATAAATCAATATTATTTCATATATAACTGATGAACAATGGTTATAATATTAGGATGATTATTTTCAAATACATTTTATATATTTTTATTACTTTTCATTTCCTATTAGAAGAGATATGGCGTATGCCAGGAAAAACACCTCTGAGAAATAAATATGTGTACAGGTGGAACAACTGCTTCAGGGACAGGAAGACTCACAGGGAAACATCAATTATGAGAACTTTGTACATCTCATCATGCAGGGTTAAGTGCCACACAGTTTTATTAATATATTTAGCCTTACAATGATTAAGCATAGAATTATAGTGATACAAAATTTATGTTAATTTGAGACAACATAAAAACAAAATTAATTTGTTTATGGAACATGTAAATACATTAGTGGTGGGCGATTATAAGTATTTACATAATCGAGACATTTACTTATTACTAATATTGAGAATGGATTATGAAACTACTAACTTACCTGCCTACCAACTTATTTACGTAATCGATTAACGTTACTAATTAGTATGGTTAATTTTCGTTCCATTGTTGTAGCAACATCGATATAGCGACATCTATTCTCGCCATAACTGACGCATCCTACATAGATACATCTATCTCGCCACATACGACGCATCCTACATCGCGATATTAAAATTAACCGAACAATTCAGTATATATACAAGAACCCGACAACAACCGTTCTCCAAGTCCGGTGAAGTTGTAGAAGCCGCAGCGGCTTCAGGGCCCCTAAGGCTAACACAGTATAGTCAGTTCTATAAAAAAAAAAACAACCGTTGGGCAGCAGCCCGCCAGACATAACGGCCGTCTGGTCGGAGGATCCTCCTTTTGCAATGGTTACCCACATTGTAAATCGTAATCATGTCAAAAGAAGTTCTTTATAAGATGTATACTAACGAGCTAAAAAAGAGCAGAAGGTTATGAACCTTGACCCACCACTAAATTACGTTCTTACATTCATGGAAATACATAAAATTGTTAGGAAAATTAGCCTATATTAATGGAGAAGCTATATTATGCCTTACTTAGCTTATCTTGGTTCCAGATATTATAGACACATTCCGACATACCTGCACTATGATTTTCATTTTCATCTTCATTAGTCCTGGCCGCATTAGCCATGATAGCTGTGTGTCAAAGTCATATTATAACCTTTGATTATAAAGATTATAACATGGAAATGACGTGGACTTACATTCCAATTAATTAAGTAATTTTCTACTGTTTTTAAATTCTAAAAGATTTGCTGCCTGTACAAATAAGAATGGATTTGCCTAGAACTAATAAATAATTAACTGTAATAAGAACTCTACCTTTTCTTGACTTGTTTTATCAGTGATAATAAATCAAGTCATTTTATCCCTTTCGCTAGAATTTTTAATGCAAATAGTCAGTCTCTTCAAGTAAACTTCTTTTTATGCCTTCACAGTTCTTTGGTTTCATCTTTGTTCTTCTATGCTTAATTATTTTAAGTTGCTCAACGATTTAAGTTATCTGGGGCCTGAAGTCTTATGAGGCATCCAGATCAAGATAATCATACCAGTATGATTCATGCTAGGAGCGTGGATCCTATGATTCCATTTAAATATAATATTGTCATGTATTCTAAAACTATTATTAATTTTATATGGTTGTGTATCATGTCTGTGTAGAGTGTACACAAAGTATTAATCATTAGAGAAGGATAATTAAAATCTATTTTAATCAAATGGAGTTTTATTATGATACTATTACAGCGACCTTTATTTACACACGTATTTAGGGGCTAAGTAGTGGACCTAAAGTGAAGTCCATGTGGCTCGTATAAACCAGCACTTTAAAGGTACTTATATCACAAGAACAGCGATAGTGAAAGTAATGGTTAAACTGCTACTTTCTTGCGAAATACGCCAAAACGTGCATATGAAATTTTCAGCTCAATAGGTTTAGATAACTGTTTTAAAATTCAGTTGCAAGATAATAAACAAGGCAAATTAAGTTTACGAAAGCTTGTAAAAAAAGATTGGTTATTATTGATTACCCTATATCATTAATGTTAATTATAACTTGAGTTACATCAAGTTTACTGCATGACGCAAGTAAACGCTCAACGAAGATTCGTAAGACAAGACAGTTTTTTGTGGTGTGTAGACTCTGGATGCTCTGATCATTTAGTAAACATGAAAGACTATTATATAGACTATACCTATATAGCTTAAGCAACCTAAATATATTGCAGCTGCTAAAAATGGTATAACTTTACTAGCGATAGGTATTGGATATATAGAGGTAATAGGTTATGTAGGTAGAAAAGCATATCCATGTACCTACTATTAAAAATGTATATTTTGTTCCCGAATTAAGGAAAAAGTTAATATCTGTATCTAAAATTAATTTAAGTGGATATAAAGCGACATTCACACAAGGTAAGGTTAGAATTAATAATAGATATGATAATGATAGGCAACTTAGAAGGTAATTTGTATTCTAAGTATTAAGACAAGCATCAACCAACAAAATTGCAACTATGTAAACAAAGAATTTAATGAGAAAGCTAGTTTGTGGCATAGAAGGTTTGGTCATTTAGGAATGCATAATATTAATCGGTTGGTAAAAACAAATATGGCAAATGGTTCAAATGATTAAAAAAATAGTAATATAGACATTATGTGAACCATGTCTGCTAGGTAAAATGTCGCGACAACCGTATATTAAGATAGGATATAGAGCTAAACAGCCACTTGAAATAGTACCTACACACGGATGTATGTGGACCTATATCTCCAACCATTAGAGATGGTTATAAATATTTCTTGACTTTTATCGATGAGTATACTCATTTTGTAATTGTATACCTTATTAAACAAAAATCTGAAGTAGGTATTTGAGAAATTTCAAATTGATTTTTATTATGTCACCATACATTTGAATACAAATCTGCTAAAGCTGCATTCAGATGACGGCGGGGAATACGTCAGTAAAGATTTTTGATATTTTTGTGCACAAGAAGCAATGTAACTACAATATAAAGTAACTTTTAATCCGCAAATGATTGGAGTTGCGGAGATAATGAATCGCACACTTATGGAAAAGGCGAGAACAATCCTGTTGGAATCAAAGTTAGAAAAAGAGTTTTGGGCTGGTGCTGTTTTATATTCAGCTTATGTTACAAATAGAAGTCCATCAGCAGGGAGAGAGTTAACGGCAAGTGAATTATGGACAGGCAGAAAACCTGTTGTGCCAAACATGCGCATTTTTGGTTATATCGCATATAATTCTTTGAGGTATAGATGGAGTTTTACAGTCTTAGACATAGTGTTATTGGTCACAGATACTAAAGAACGCCATGTAGCTAAGCTTCACGAAGTTTTTACGAGATTGGAGACCTAGGCAGGCTTAGTTTAAAAAAAAAGAAAAGTGTAATATTTTCGTTGACTGTGTATCTTATTTGGGCTTTATAATTAATAAAAATGGGCTACGTAAATCTCCAGATAAAGTACAAGCTATGTTGAATGCAAAAAGACCTGAAAATGTGCCTGAGCTTAATTTTTTTTAGGCCTTGTAAATTATTATAGAATGTTTATAAAAGATGCGTCTAATATTCTAAGCCCCTTTTACCGGTTATTACAGAAAAAATTTAAATGGCAATGGGAAGAAGTATACGAAAACGTTTTCAAATCAATTAAAATGCATCTCTCATCGGATAAAACGTTAGCTCATTTTGATCCTGGTACTAGGTTAATATTAACTGTTGAATCGGTATACCGATCGCGATCTTGCTACTTATATTAATTTTCTATGGCGGCCTGATTCGCCGCCCGTCACACTTTTTACTAAAAGTGTCGTGTCTTTAAGACTAATAGATTGAAAGGGAAACGTTTAATGAAGCTTTTGTTTTTGCAAAGTCTTCCAAAAGAATACTGGATGTAGGACATTTAATACAGGAATTTCTATAGTTGTGGATCATTTTTATTTTGTTTGTATTTTGAAAATAAATACTTTTACTGGTAGTCACAAGATTTATTTGTATTAAATTTTTCGGTGTGAAGTTTTTAATATTTCCCAACGTTTCGACACCTTTGCAGGAGCCGTGGTAAAGGTTGTTCAATTTCAATGAACAATACGCGCCAAAATCTAAGATTTGCATAGGTATTGTATGTACTTTTTGTAATCGTAAGAAAGAATATTGTCACATTGGCTTTTTTATATATAAAGAACAACTGCATCACCGAAGGATTGCATGAATGTCTTTTTTCCTGTTAGTATCATTTATTTGTTGAACATCCTTTAACACACAACAGGTGGACGGACAAGAAAAGTGCTGTTGTAGGCGTAATAGAGAATTAAAAATTGTGGTTTGTTCGTATGGAATGTCAGGGGCTGACTACAGCTTCGTGATGAAATGTTAGAAAAAGTATTCAATTTTGAAAAAAACATCGATATTTCTAATCGTTTCATCGGAAACTATCGATGCATAGCCACGATGTGTTACATCGAAAAAAACATCGAGGTATTTTCTAAGTGGACTGTTGACGACAGCGGCGTCGCCTCATATAAGATATAATTTAACGAAATAGATTTATATACACATATTATATTATATTATAGAATATAGAATAGATAAATTATTGAATATAGAATGTTATATAATATAATAAAGAACACACAAGATATAGGATATTGACAATATATAGATTTACCATAGAATAGACGATAACTAGCTATAAGAACATTGAAATAAATATTGTACATAATTGTCTAATTATTCCCCCATAGATTTAAGATAGAATAATAATTTATTTAAGTACGCGCTCGGCTGCGTCCCGAAACTATGTAAAGAATGTATCGATCTGTGTTCGGGACCGGGTATTTCGTTTATACGGGCGCGTAGTATGGATTAAGTATAGAATAAGTTATGTTTATAGATAGGGAATACAATATAGAATAATTAGGCATAAGAAGTTTGTACATAGGTTTAATAATTAAATAAATATAGACGGAAAACCGAGCCGACCATAATGAAAATCAAATAGAAATGGAGCACCTTTTGCCCGAGCGCAAGGGGCTCCCTTTACGGTAACGCCGCAGTCTTCATTCTCAATCCCGCGGCGTTGCTGAGCACTAACCGACCGACCTCAGACCGCCTACAAAAGAAGACCATCGACACTAGCGCCACTACGGGAATCAACGGAACCTTGCAACCATCGACACTAGCGCCACTACGGAACACATTGAAGATTCGCGGTTAAGTAGACAGATCGGTCGGCTCGGTTACGTTTGTTAGTGAAAGTTTTGTTTCATTTTCGAGTGAGCTTGTGCGATATCGCACACCTCAGGGCCCCGTATCGAGCACTTCGGATCAACAAGAATAATCGCTACGAGGCGGGCATCCGGCGTCTTATAGGATTTTTTAGAAATCCTATAAGATTAACAAACCCGTCCAACCCGGGTTGACGTCACTCGCCCTATCGACGCGTGTGACGTGCTGCGTACCCAACATGGACATCCCTATGAAACTTAACGAGTCCAGTTGCTTGGTCGGTGTCACCTGTTTCAAAACTAGTGATTTTTGTAACTAGCTATTCTTATTCAGCTACTGTGATTATTTGTATAAATACCTCCACCAACTACACGGTTACGCACAAAACAAAAATAAATTAAATCACTAGGTACATATCTAAGTGTTTGTAGCTAATCAGTGAAATCAATGAATTAACTTCCCTTCATACTTTATGCAGGCTTAGGACTAACTTCATTAAATATAGGTAAAGGTAAATTATGAATGCAGGCATATTTTAAAAGTTAATTTTATTGTTTAAAAAATGATGATTGATATTTACAGTTTATTTACACTTTTTCAACGTTCTCACTGTAATTTGTTTTTGCACTTTTATTTATATTTAACAATTACAAACGTAGAGTCTATACCACAGCACGTGCACGTTAGGATTACTTCGGATATATTCGTGTTACCCGTTCTCGCTTAAGAGGTGATTCGGTTACATAGCCGCTTAGCTAGTTATTGTAATTGTTATTTAACTCTGGTTATTGTATCTAGTGACGTGAAATAACGCCCACGTCTAGTTCGTAGTCAGCTATCAGCAGAGCTGTCAGGTTGAAGTTTTTGGCGGGATCTTGAAGTGACATGTTGTGGTTTTTATTTTTAATTCAATAAACTTTGGTTTTGACCCTATATTATGTAATATTGTTGGCGTTTTGCGTGATATAGTTTGGTTTTTGTTCATAAGTGAAGTGGATTATAAATATAAGCTCAAAGCATTCATTCTGAGATCTCACAAAATCTTCCTAGAAAGTTCTAACAAGAGAGCCACCACCTTGTTAAGATACTAACTCGTCCTCGTCATATCACATGACACTATAATTCACTCGATAATGGCAGTAATGGTCTTCATTAAAGAGGACCGGTTGCCAAGTTAGGAAGAAGAAGAAGCTGTCCAGTTGTCATCCTCCGGTGATGTTTATATTTTATTTATTTTATGGTTTATGGAGGATTTTTCTCATTTTGTTTGTATTGTATGGTGTTGTTTTTATTGATTCTAAGGATGTTTTATTACTTAGTGTGATTCTTTTCCTTGATACCTAATTTGAATCTTTCTTTCCATTCTACATAACACTACATATTCAGTGATTAGCTTTTATGTTTCTCCACAGCCTTCTCTATTTTCTAGATAGAGGTTTTTTAGATCTACTAAAGGATGTAATAAATATGGATGTTAATGACTATATTCCGTCTTTATTAAACCCAAGGCGGTATAAAAAAAATTGTGGTATTATATTTTTATTTATAATATTTATTTATTATACTATTTTTTCAGAACTCTGCTTTGAGTCACTGCTCTTTGTCACTAAAAAAGAGTAGTGGGCTGTTAAAGGTGCCAGAGCCAAACAAAGGCAAGGTTTGTTTGTTACTTTGTATTATTTACAATAGCTTGTTTTTTTTGCAAAATTATGTTACCCTGTAAATTGTGGACACATGTATACTATTTCCATTTCTTTAATTTCTCGATGACAGTTGATAGTTGTAGTGTTGTGACCAAATAAGTAATGATATAGATCTGAAAGAATATCGATATGAAATAAGTAGTGACGATTCATCAGATTTTGATTAAAATAAATAAATAAAGAAAGATTACCTGTCCTTATTATTACTTTGTTTTATTGTCGAGTACCTACCTATACCTACTTATTTTACAACAGCTTCGAAAATTTCGAAGTTGGCATTATCAACCAATAATTAATATGTGTAACATCTTGTAATGAAATATAATATTAGTTAATAAATTTGTACAAAAGTATCTGGCAGTAGTTTAGTTCCTTAATTTTGTAAAAAAATATATGGTCTGTTATTGTGTTACGTTTATCGATGTAGCTCCATCCCTATCAGTTTCTCCGACTCTGGTATAACCTTGTAGGTGTGTAAACGTCATATCTTTATGAAATAATGCATACATAATGTGAAAAAGACGATAGTTCAAGTTTTCACAGGAACTGTCATAGAGAAAATAAAGAAATGGAAATCGTATAGATAATTTTATTTTGTGTAACATGGTTAAGATTTTGGCTCAGCTTTAGATTATATGTTGTCATGTTGAGACTACAATATTTTTTTAGTAGTTCGATCAGTTTATGATAGGAAAAATATAAAATTTACACTGCAGAAATAAATGGTTTTTGAGAAATAATTTCTTTCAAATCACATTTTTTGTAAATCTGACAATATAAATTTCAGTTCTAACTGGTTGGCATAAAGTTCACTTTTGAATGATAGGTTAAATTATTCGTAATTTTTTCTATACATTTTTTATTAGTTTTTGAGCAATTAATTATTGTGTTGTTTATGTTAAATATGACCTACTTTAACATTTTGTGATTTGTGTGAGAAATATTCATTTTTCCATTGTGGTGATAAAATTGGTTAGGATTACTATAATATTAAAAATACTATATTATAATCAAAGAAATCATCTTATATTGATTTGTCTTGTAGTGTTCCCGAGGTCAGTTGCAACAATAATTTGTAAAACTCATGAATTGATTATAGCTTTAAGGAAAGCACTATAAGATTAAGTACACTACATAACCTTGGGCGATGACTATGATCAAGAGTGGACTGATGATGTCTATTCTTGTTTCAAGTATTAAGCAATAACTAGCTGTGTCCCATGGTTACAGCTATGTTCAATTTATTTGACCATAGGCTGCTTTCAACTCACTTGTGTACAGCTTGCCTTATAGCTTGATGTTCTTGGTTACTGCTTTGTTCCTAAGGGTCATTTATAGCTTGATGCTATATAGCCTGTAACCTTCCTCAACAAATATGTTATAAAATGCAAAAAATAATTTTTAAATTCTGAGTTGTAATTCCAGAGATTAGCATGTTCAAACAAACAACTTCTTGAAGTTTATAGTATTGCAAGTATAGATATCAACGTTAATTTAATTTTAATTTCAACAATGATATCGACGCTTGAAAGGAATCTTATCTAAGTGAAGAAAAAATAGTTATATATACGAATCTTACTGCCAGATTTTTCTGCATCATTGGTTCTAGGTATCACATCTCTAAACAAGTTTTTCTGTAGCTTAGATATCACGTGATTCCTGTCAAATTTCCAATCTTGTGCTTACTCAGCGATAAAAAAATGTGATTTTAAGAATATTCATCAGTTATAACAGTCTGATAATTATAAATTTGAACTTAGTCAGTTTTCCATGTATATAATTAATTAAATGTTTGCATTTACGTATTGTTACTTACACTCGTGGGTATTAAAAATACCGATGATTGACGCGAAGAAGATTTATTTTAATTCCACACAGTTACAAATTACACGAACTCACAACACTGTTATTTATTACACTTTGGTTTCGCTTCATTTTTATCGCTCGTTCTTATCGCTTTATAATTCAAAACTGAGCTTATATACCTACACTAAACGACAGCAGAAACATCGTGAAGCGTCGCGACTTTTCTTGATGTTTACTTTCAATGCCTACTCGATGACGTAATCGAGACGATAAGCCCTATACATGTTGTGTAAACTGCGATGTTTACACAAACAAGCGCCGCGGTTGTTTACGACGCGAACATTATTTCGATGTCCTGAGAAATTTCTAGATGCTTCGAGATATTTCGGAAACAGGATTTTCTCTATCCTTTCAATCGGGTTGTAACAGGTCGTAACAATATTTTTACTTGTTATGAACTTTTTATTTGAAACAGCTTAGTAGATTGTACCCACACAAAGTAATTGTAATGACTTGTAGTTATTGTAATTAATTGTAATTACAGTATCATTTCTATAATTTAATCGTACATAAAATGGAAAATATTAAAACTTACGACGCTTTACTTGTATGAAATATTATATAACTTTTAACAATAATAATTAGTAATATAAATAAACATTAGTAATATCAGGGATAAAAAATGTTTTGAGACAGCCTGGAAGATAGACCTTAACCTATCTGATAACCAGATGAGACATGTTTTTATCAAATTTTATTGATTTATAAACACGCCTATGATAGCTTACCAATCGAAAAGTGTTCATAGAGCTATGTACAAATTAAATTAATTTTAATCAATTTTTTTCATAACCTTCACTCTTTTGATATTCAAACAAATTTAGTTTCAACTGATAGTTTTTATCATGAAGAATATGCCTTGTTAGGCTTGCCTACTTATTTCTGTTCATGGCTACCTGGCAAGCCGGTATGAATAGGTAAATCAGTATAGGTAACTACACCGATCTATTAACCAATAAAAATTGGTAACAGAAAAAGGATATTTTAATCAGGAAAATGCCTGCAAAAGTCCGTTCATGGAATATTATTGCCATGCTTTAAAATCGGAGCAATTAATTATGTGCGAGAATGAAAGTAGAGCGTTCGAAGTACTTGTGATAGAACAGAAAAGAACATATGCAATTGATTGTCGAAAATCAGAAGATCGAAAGACACTAGCAGAAGGTTGCACACTTTTACTGTTAGGAAGAAGAGTGGTGTGCTTCTTCGTGGCGTGTACAAACTATCTATACAAAGAATGACGTTTTTTAAAATTTTAATAAAGATTTTATAAAAAAAATTATTTCCATGCATGTAATATTTAAGTACTTTTTGGTTAGTGACAGTTGCGAAGGGACATTCAGGGTATGATTCTATGATGATAAAAATAATTAAAGAATGCTAAGAAAACTTTACTTGATTCATTTTTAACTATTTTAGCTCTTTTTAGATAAATATTTCTATAAGAGGTATGTTAGGAGTGAAATTGAGTGACAGGATAAAAAAAGTGTGATAAGAGAGCTTTGTGGTGTGAAAGAAGATATAGTCACACGAATTGAGAAAGGGATGCTTAGATGGTTTGGGCATGTTGAGAGGATGAATGAAAGAAGAATGACTAAACAAATTTATGATGCGAGTATGAAAGGAATCGTTGGAAGAGGAAGGCCTAGACGAACATTTATGGATCAAATCGGAGACGTTCTGAAGAAAGGTAAGGTCAAGAGTACTCTAAACCGTCGGTTTATGAAAAGTTTAATGAATGTCGAAGAAGCGAAAGAGGTATGCCAGGATCGCAGCAGGTGGAAGGACGTGGTCTCTGCCTACCCCGTTGGGATATAGGCGTGATTTATGTATGTATGTATGTATTTCTGTATCTCAATTCTAAAGTGTATGAATTTACCTACTTTTACATGTTACTGCACACCTTTCAGTGATGGCTTAAATAATTGTACTTATTATTGCACCCTTTTCAGTAATAGGTAGCTTAGATCATTTTAGTGATAGGTCACCTTTTAGTGACCTTTTAGTGATAATTTTACCCGTTCATAAAATGAGGAAAGTTTTATCTAAGCAACGTAAACGCTTTTTATACAAGTGTTAGGTGGCTTATTTTAATATAATGAATAGCTATAAACATATTTATTCTGTTATTGTTAAAATCATTTAAATCTATGAATTACGTGATTTGAATTTTTTTTTAAATCAAATATTTCTACTTCAAATCGCTGTCCTGTAAAGTTTACTTAAAGTCGCTTAATAAAGATTGCCTTTCAAGTGTCGATATGTTTTCTAAGTTCTGAAGAATTTTCATAACTTTAAGATGGAAACACATGGGAATGCAAATAAAGAAAATTTAGAAAATGAACAAATTATCCTTCAAAAGCCTACTAAGTGTTATGAAAATAATTTCAGTGAGACAGACTTTGTAAATTGTAGAGGTTCCAGTAGCTTAGGATTTACAGATATAGATGAATTGGCTGATGTGATTGATTTAAACGCTGTATATACTTTAGATAAGAATATATCGTATAGTAGCAATACTTCCAAGGATATAAGTGAATTTCTTATCTTGATGTCTTCCGTAACAGAACTTAATGATGTTGAATCAAAGAGTGATAACACTACAAATATCAAACCTATTATCAATGTATCATTTGGAGTATGCAACTGTAGGAGTGTTGAGATTAGTTCTAATAAAAGTAAAATAAGAAGAATAGCAATTTCTAATAAGAATAATGGTACAGATGTTCATTGCGAATTAATAGAAAACTCGCACCCCTCTACTGACTATGAATATGGTACAAACATGAATTCGAGCGTGGTCACATCACCAAATAAGGTTGTAGTGAATTTAGAAGTCAAAAAGAAACTGACAACAGAAGATAAGGCACAAAATTCAAAATTTCTTATTTTGAAAACTAATGACGTCAAGAAACTAGCAAATGTCACTGTGCAGCCACCAAATTATAATTTAGTGAAACGAAAAATTTTAGACGAAAATAATTTGATAGCACGTAAAAGGATAGCTTTACAGTGTTCCGAAAATAATAAAAATCTTGTACGTGGTGATAAGCTAAAACAGAAATTAATTGATAGTTTTTTCCCGAAGATCGCAAATGTTTTTAGTTTAATAAACAGTGAAAATTTATACAATGCTAGCAATGTGGAGGTCATGAGCAAGAACTCCGGTGTTAATAATACTTTGAAAACTGAACTTGTTGGAAAATCACCTATCAAAGGTATCAATAAAGGCAATGATTCTCCCACATCTACACGAGTTACTTCTTCGAAAAGGGAAGCTCGTTACTCTCCAATTCAAGTAGTAAAAACTTCAAATTGTGAAGCGCGTCGGATTTCATCACCGATAGTTAAAAATGAGAGCTCAAGTTCACAATCTCCTCGAAAAAATGGAGAAACACTATATTTTAATATACCAGCGAAGTCTAAATCAAATAAAACAACGATTTCACCAAAGAGTATTCCTCATCATAAGATTGTTGCAGGTAGAAATAACAACATATTACTTAAATTAATGAATAAATAAATCAACAAGCCTTGTCTCCTGCGCGTGTCTTCCTCTACACATTACACAAAACGTAAAAATAACGTCACCTGTCTTTTATAACAAAGTTGATGAACAAAAATGTCTATTGAAACAATATTTTGTTGTAGAGGTTTTTGTGTAGTGTGTAGTGCAAACCATGCGCAGGAGACGGGGCTTATTATTATTAATTTAATATAATTTATTTATCTATATGATCAGTTTTATTACATTTTTTTTGAAGTTATTATTTATTTGTGACAATATAATATGATTTTCAGGTACACACTTTGCAGTGGATGCTTTTTCATATGGGGAAATACCTAACGTGAAGCACTATTTTCTGTCTCATTTCCATTCAGACCATTATTCTGGTTTGAAAAAGAGTTTCAATAAGTTATTATATTGTTCCAAAATCACTGGTAAGTTTTAATGTTATAATACTTATAATACCTAATGTTATTAAACCTACTAGTAAAATTCTGTTTACTCATATTAACGAATATGTAGCTTTACTTAGAATAAAAATTCATTAATAATACAATTTTTGTTATTGGAATTAAATTTCAACTTTGGTTGCGTTTAAGTATTATGTAAGCAGGTTTAGGGAAGGGGTAAATTTTTTTCTTACTTTTGTTGTTAAAGAGAGTATGAGGTAAATTATAAATCTTACGTCAGATAAAAGAAAAAAACTATTTTTATTGTTTTACTAGCTGGCCCCCGCAGACGCTGTTCTGCTTTTTCCATTTATAGTCAATATCGCAAACACACCTCCGTCACCAATCCGATTTTTTCCCTGAAAACTTTTTTAGAGTCATATAGAACAAAACAAAATAAGAATTACACACATCTATCGTTCGAATCGTGAGTTATATGGTATTGAGTTCTTACAAGAATCCTATAGAATAAACGAATGATAAATAATAGACTGTGCCGAAAATTAGCACTACTAATTAAAGAATTTTCTTAATATTTATATCCAATTTGGCGAATTCCTGAAGAACATACTAGGACGCAGACGGCTTAAACGAAATAAATATAATTCAGATTCTATATAAATATTTAAAAAAAATGCATATTTATTCATGTCGTTTTTATTGAAGCGAAGGTTTATAATGCACGTTCCATATAGGGGCCTCAATCAGAAAAAGAGAAATCTCACTATCGGAATTTGTGAACACAGCGGAAGTATAATTGTGACAGGCAGTATGGTCTTAAAAATTACTTGGTATCCTTAACGTCTCTTTTTTAACCGATTTCAACAAAAGACAGGAGGTTATTCAATTCGAATGTATTTTTTTTTTAAAGGATGTTCTGACAACTTCTTTGTTTATGAACCGATTTGGATGATTTTTTTTGTTGTTGGATAGGGGGGATACCTCAAAATGAGACCACATTTTAATTTCATTAGCATTGGACCTTCAACTTCGAAGATACACAAGGAAACTCTTCAAAATTATTGAAATTGGTTCTCTTTTTGTTAAAAAGTGTCTTGTATTATTGTTTTTATTTTTGTATTAAAAAAATCCGAATAACAATTACGAAATGAAATGAATTCATTATTACGAAATGATATAAATATTAAGTGATTTTATAATTATACACACAGGCTTATTACAGATAACAGTAGCGTAAGTTACTCCTTAAATAATATCAGCTATATATCAGTGAAAGTCCCGTCAAAATCAGTCCAACCGTTCGGAGATTAGCCGGAACAAACAGACAGGCGGACCGACAAAAATCTTTAAAATTGGTTTTTGTTATATGTGCCGTACAAGGCATATATGCATTTCAATTTTATTTTAAATCGTAAGAAACCTTGCTTCTGATGGCTGCTCCGTGTCATCTTATATTTTTTCGATTTGGTAGTTTTGGGTACCACATATTATATTCGGCATAAGACTGCACTTGTTGTCAAGTTTGTATTCCATAAGTTTTCTGCGTATATTATATATATATGTTACAGTATACATTTATTAATCCCTGCAAATCAAAAGCAACTAACGATTTTATATGCCATAGTTTTGTGATATTTATTTTTTGTAGCGGACTTATGCATATCGCGGCTAAATGTCAACCCAAAATATATACACGTGGTTAACATAGCCGAGACGATACGAGTGGAAGGAGTTGAAGTGACGGCTGTCGATGCGAACCAGTGAGTTATATTCTGCATGTATTAAATATACTCAGCAAGACATGCTTTGTACGCATAATCATGTTACTAAAAACTATACCAAAAGAAACCACCACCTTTAAAAAACTCTGACGCGTTTCAAAAGCGCTTATTTAGTTATCCTCCAGCTCGCTATTCCCCCAACCTGTGGCTCGAGATCAGGTGCGGATCTAAAGTTAAGTTTGTACGGGGGCTAAAGATTGAAGTTTTTCGAAGATACAACATCGAATCATTTTATATAAAACTAGCTGTCCCAGCAGACGTTATTTTGTCGTTTTCAACAGTCAATAGCTCAACCACAGCGCCACTTATTTCGAGTTCCTTTTCCTGAAAGCTTTCCTGAACTGCGGCATCAAGCTTTTAGAGAATTATTAACATTTGTAAAAGTTTTAAACTTATAAAAAATTCATTTAATATGTACTGCTACCAAAGATACCTTTCTCCTGGTTAGTTTGGTAATTTATAAATAAAAGCTGGTTTAATATTTTTTTTATTTATATACATAAAAATTAAATATAATTTTCAATTTTCTACGATAATTGATAATTGTATTTACAGTCGTACAAGTTCGTGCGCGACCGTCCTGTTTCCGACACGTTGGCGGGGGCGACGTACGACTGACAATAACGGGGGCGGGTAATGTAGCGGGAAAGGGAAAAAGTGCAATTGTGTGATGTAGGCGCGTAGTCGCAGTATACTAAAGTAAGCAGTTTCACGTCTTATAACAAACTGTACTGTAACAAACAGTACACTATTTATAACAAACTAGCAAGCCATAACTTCTTTGTTTATGAACCGATTTGGATGGTTCTTTTTTTGTTCGATAGGGAATAAGTCAAGGGTGGTTGTATTTTAATTTCATTAGCAATAAACCGTCAACTTCGGAGACACACCAGGGAACTCTTCAGAATCATTGAAGTTGGTTTTCTTTATTGTTATAAATTGTCTTGTTCGTTAAAAATTGTTGATTTATTAAACAAAGCAAACAACTATATCTTTATTTAAAAAAAAAATCATTCTCTTCTTACTAACTCACAATGGCTTTTGAAACTAGAAATAAAACGCAAGTTGAAATAATTTTAATAAAAACTTACAAAAGCCGTAATATATTTTGGTGAAAAGATAATCATGACAATCAGAGAGCAGCCTTAGTGTGTGTTTTTATCTATCGAGCGGCTTTAGGTTTATTATTTCAAGAACACTGCCGAGATAACATACTGTTTACTTTAGTGTAACCTGTAGTGTAGTGGCGTGCTACTTCGTCCGCGCCAACGTCTAAAGTGTTAAAACATAGGACGGTCGAACACGAACTTGTACGATTATGGTTGGAAGGAGGGGAAGGGATCATAATCCCTATGAACCTCTCTTAGATCCGTCCCTGCTCGGTATAATTGTAGAACCAAATAACCTAGTTATTTTTCTCATAAATATTATTTATTTCTAGCTGTCCTGGTGCATTGATGTTTACTTTCACGTTATCTAATGGCAAAACGTTACTTCACACTGGAGATTTTAGAGCGTCGCCTGAGATGGAATCGTATCCTATATTCTGGAATAAGGATATACACACGGTTTACCTGGACACAACGTTAGTACTGTCTTGTGAAGTTGAGCTTGGTTAGTAGTTAGTATGTTATAGGTAAATCAGTTGGAGACGGTTTTGCATTTGTTGTAGTGACTTAGTGTAATACATAGTGATTGAAACTGGAATAAACCAGTTTACCTCGCAATCTACAAACATACTTTTTACACATTGTATCTGCGTACACTATATCGTAAATTACTACAAACGCAAAAATGTCTTCAAGCTGATTTAGCTGTCCGGTTTTGTATGTTACGCAAATGGCTATATATTTTCATGTTTTTAAAATGTATTTTATAAGCACGACCTTGACCTCGATGTGTCACCTGATGGTCAATAAGGTATAAGTGAAATTATGACCATCGTTCAGTAATAATCCAGTATCAGTGTTTCGCTTTACTCAGTAAAGTTTAGCTTTAGTGTTTTCGATTGGAAATAGGGTATTTTATCATTCTTTATTTTTAGGCAAAAGTATAAAGAAAAAGATATCGAAAATAAAGTAGGATACGTTTTTATGAAGTATGGTTGGCAATACTAAGTATAAAATGCTCCTCCGCTTTTTAGATATTGTAACCCTCGATACGATTTTCCAACGCAAGACCAAAGCTTAGAAATGGCGGTGAATATTTTACGTCAAAAGAAATTTATCCTTGAGAAGTCTGGTAAGAAATTCTCATCCGTACTCATCGTTTGTGGAACTTACACCATTGGTTAGTATGAATTTACACGATGTACCTAGTACTTAAGACTTATGAGAATTAAAAAAATTTTTTAAGGTGACTGTTCTCGTCAGACTTGAATGATTTGAATTAGAATACTACTTATCACAAAATAATATAATAGGTTACTTTTGATGTTTCTCGTTAATCATCACGAACTAGCTTTGTTCGAATGTTCTAACATAAAATAAAAAACGAAATACGTAAAATAATGGTTTAACTCTATAAGTTCTCTGACATCTACTTATCCTTTATTGAATAACACAAAGAAGCGTTGAATCGAAGTTATGTCATTCGGCATTCTTCTTCTTCTTCTTCTTCCTAACTTGGCAACCGGTCCTCTTTAATGAAGACCATTACTGCCATTATCGAGTGAATTATATTGTCGTGTGTTATGACGATTCAGTATCCTAACAAGATGGTGACTCCCTTGTTAGAACTTTCTAGGTTTTTGTGCGATCTCGGAATGAATGCTTTCAGGTTATATTTATAATCCACCTCGCTTATGTACAAAAACCAAACTATATCACGCAAAACGCAAACAATATTACATAATATAGGGTCAAAAACCTAAGTAAATTAATTAAAAATAAAAACCACAATATGTCACTTCAAGATCCCGCCAAAAACCCGTCATTCTGCGTTATCCGCCATGTAACCGTAGTGCTGTGAGTATTTGTAACCATTCCTTATCCGAACTTAATCGATTACGTTCCGAAAATAAAGTCTTTTAATTTACTTTCTACGTTTTAATCTATACTATAATAAGAACGTAACTGATCGATATCTGTACATAGAATATATATATAAGAAAAACTATTATCAGGGGCCTTTATCAACGCAGTAGAACCCAAAACAATGATTGTTAGAATTTTCGGCTGTTTGTCTGTTTGCCAACTATTGTTCGCGCTAATCTCAGTAACGAAATAACCGATTTGGAAACGGTTTTCAATAATATATTGTGATAAGGTTCACTTAACATTTAGTGTTTGTTTTACTCCAATAAGTTCATAAATAAAATAGTTATATAAATTTTAAAAATCACGTCGAACATTTGTTCGATAAAAATGATATAAAATAGCTCTTCAGTTGAATTGACTGAAACTTTCAAACTGGTTTGTAAAATGATGATGATTGCAAGTTTATTAAAGTTAAAAAATGTACAGTTTCAGGGAATTTTGAAATTTCCAATATGAGCTAACCTTAGACATATATGATAAATCATATTAAAAAGGGGTCACCCTAGGTTGGATATAATCACGTAAACGAGTCGAGTGCCGCACCGCTGCTAGAGATGCCAATTCTTTCCGAAAAAGATCGATTTGAATCAAACTCTGATGTATCGATTCACAAAAAATCGAGGTCTAATAGATCGATCTCTCAAAAATCAACCTTTTTTTGATTCACTTTTCAGATTTGTTTTAACAATATAAAAATCTCTATTATAGAAAAGAAAAAGGGCACCACAACAATCGATCTTTTGTTATTTTTATCATGCTAAAGTATCAGTTAAAGAGAAACAAAGAAAGGAAGAGAGAGAGAGAGAGAATTCATTTGAAAAATGTATTATTATAAACTGTTGTCGTTATTCTGCTGCTGGGTAATTTACTGTTATGAACCGTATTTTAATTGGTAAATGACACCATAGAGAATGACAGCATAATGAAATGAATAATCCATACTAATATTATAAATGCGAAAGTAGCTCTATCTGTTCTGTCTGTTGCATTTCACGCCCTGAAATAAGCGATGAAGGTTTGTACGAAGAACGCATCAAAACAAATTTGATGAATTTTGGTATAGAGATTTATTGGACCTTGAAGAAAGACATTGGCTTACCTTATGTCGTGAAAATAAAATGAAGAGGTGAAATAGAGGATTAAAGAATGTACGAAGAACCGACTATTTCTAAATTTAGGGATATGAAAATTCATATTTATGCTTTTAGGAAGAAATAACAGTGTTTCGCGTTTTAAAAAATAAGGGATGATTTGCAATACCATACACATAGACTGCACCCTCTGATACTAAGCAAAATGTCCCTGAGACATAATCTTACATTATATAAGACATGTGTCCGTCCTATCATGACATATAGCTGCGCCACATTCGCACATACGTCAAAGATCAACATTATCAAATTCCAAACCCTCCAAACCCGATTCTTACGTAAAATTAACAAAGCCCCTTGGTACGTTCGACCGACAGGAAGACCTCCATAAAGGTATGGAACTTCCCTTGGTCGAATCGTATATTACATACCTTACGCGATCGTACTTCAACACTGCGTCGAATCACACTAATTTGTTGGTGAAAGCCGCCGCGACTTACACCCCAAAATCGAACATCCCCCGCGAATATCTTTACCGATCCCGTTGATAAGATCGATAATCGTTGATCGATTTTCTACGGATAGGGAATTAGTCAGTTCGCGACCTTTCATACATATGCCTATTTCTTAATAGCATAAAAGCAATTTTGCGAGTTATTTTGTTGAAGATAAAAAATTGATTAATGATCATTATTATTAGGCTTATCATATTAATCCTTACGAACAAAAGTTATTTCATCATAAAGACAATTTTATGAAGGTAAATTTTGCCATTAAAAAATTGAATAATTTGTACTTGCGGGAAGTGAGAACAATAATGTTACACCCGTGGGTAATAAAAATGCCGATGATGACGTGAAGAAGTTTTATTCGAACTCCACACAGTTACAAATTTCAGGAACTCGATTTACGACGATTTACTTGGACGAACTTTTTCAACAAAAAAAATTCAACCAAGCCAAAATAGCTTCGTCATGTATCCAACCGTTGTCCGTTACGGTGGCCCTTGAACCTGGTGGAGCATTATCTAATAGTCGTTCTTGCATGCGTTTGCGAGCAAATATGAAAAGAGGCGGAACAAAAGTTCCAGTTGTATTACAGCAGCATATGACAGTGGTTAAAGGACCCCTTTCTGCACTGCATATTGCTCTGACTTGTCTTTTGCCTTTAATAGACAAGACCTTGGGTGGTTTAGTTGTACTGCTCTTTATTCCCGTCTCGTCCATATTGTATATAGTAGTTGCATAGAAAATTGTAGTTTTCTACTAGGTTCCAATAATTAGTATAAAACAACTCCACCTGTGGCTTGTTAAAGCCTCTCGTTCTTGCTAAAGATGTTGATTGACTCCGGCGCTTTTAGTACACAATTGATGGGTGTCGACGCTTGAAACCCAAAAACCAGTCGGCTCCAGCTTTTCTGTTTTTAAACGGGTGAATAATATTATTCCTTGTTGCCTAATCAAATACCAGTTCTAAAATATCTGAAAGGGTAAGACCAAAAAATAAGCGATTAATTTTTTTTTAAATAGGCACATAACTCGCATTCATTTTCTGGATTAAAAACAGTGTGAACCTACCCAATTTTTTCGACTGATTTCCGAACTTAACGTATCTCTGCAAAGCTGTAAATGGAACACCTAATTTCTTCGCGGTTGAGTTTATGTATTGACCGTCATCTTTTACAGCTTTCAATGCTCTTTCTAGTGTTTCTTCTGACTATGCTGCTCGATTACTTTTCCGTTATATTTAAACACCATCTAAAACAAGGTAAACTATTTGATTTTTAGGTTTTGATTGAAACTTAATCCAATATTTATGTAAAAGTTAGGTATACCTAAGTCAAATGAGATGTGTTTAAAATTGGGTGAAGTAGTTAAAAATTACTTAAATTATGCTTATTAAGGATGGAGTAAATTAAAATGACAAACGGAACGGGTACCTTGCCCGTTTTGCCCATATCCATTTTGCCCAATGCATCAATATTTACAACAAGTGATGACTTGCAATATTGCAAATAGGTAAATAAAAAATAACAATCACAAATTACACTTAAATAAACCAGCAATATAATAAAAAATAACTTATATGTAACTGATTGGTAATATAAAACAAATAAAATATTTTTTGTCTAATCCCCACAACACATGCACTCCCGCATTGTTTTGGTTGAACTGTCATGGCGTCGCCAATCGCACGTGCCAGAACCGGACAAAACATCGTTACGAAATCTATTATAGATTTCTAGAAAAAAGAAACAATTATTCTTTTTACCCGCCATATGCTTCTACTCTGACTTCCCATACATATTATGCCACTTTACGTGCAAGTGTGATAAAAAATATTATTACGTAGGTAACAAATCTAGGTAAAGAAAAGTTTTTCCTGGGCATGGCTCGTCGTGTCGGTTGCTCGGTGTGGGCGTGTCCGGAAAAGGATCGCGTCCTGCAAATTGTTCAAGGGCGGAGCTTCAGTCAACCGCCACCACAGTCTTGCCAACTTCACATCGTTCCTATGAGGGACCTTACGCTTGAGGTTAGTTATAATGTAGGGTACATGTACATGTAGGGTTGTTGTTGGTAGTTTTCTAATTTGGACTATATTTCAGGTTTGCGTAGCGCGTAAGTAGGTTCCTGTGTTCCTTTGGGGACGGGGATTCAAAGAGAGGTAGGCCACAGAGAAATTTTATTAGAGATTTCTTTCTAGTTGGGGTAGCCCGACTAGTGGAATACCTCCGCCCTACAGAAGATCACAGCCAAATAACCTTGTGTTGTGTTCCTGCAGTAAGTAGGGTTTCCAGAGCTCCTTGAGGCAGGGGGTTCAAGGTCGGCAACGCACTAGTTATACTTACGGTATTACAAACGTCCATAGGCTACGTAGCTGCTTACCATTAGGCGGGCCGTATGCTTTTTTGCCATCATAGTGGTATTAAAAAAAATCGGTTGTCTGTAAAGTCGGTTTACTGACGATAGTTGAACGTGACAACGTCATAAGAAAATACTGATGGAATGGTACAATGCAAGATAGATGTCGAACGCTGCCGAACGCTGAGGCCGATTGTGCCTCTTTGTTGCTCGTTCCGCGCTCTCACTTGCACTTCAAGCCTTAAATGGAACGCCTCAGAGCGAGGTAACGCAGCATGAGTCATGTTTTTCGTGCGTGCAGCCGGCTCCATCGAATTATAAACGTTGTCACGTCAAAAAAATACTACATACTGTTGAAGAAATATTATATCTGTTATACATGATATACTACGCTAAAATACTATTTTTCAATTGGAAGGATTCATAGATTTCCAAGAAGTGCCGTGTAATACCGTCATTAATTGATACACCGATATTTTTCGACATGTATATTTTTGTATTGTATTTTATTACTTTTTGATAAATCAGAAAAAATAAGACAATTCACATAGCGCCAGTGGTTACCACAAATTGTGTAAATAAATAATTAAAAAAAACTTTAATTCACAGAAACTGCGAGCCTATTTAGACAGTTTACAAGGCGCATTTAATGAAATTATCGCCTTCAAGCCGAGTGGTTGGGAGAATGGGAAAAATTCCGCCATCGAGAAAGACCAGGTTACTATTCATGGTAAGTCAAAACAAGGTTTTTTAATTCGTTTCATATTATACTAACCGCTTCTTGTGGCTTCGTACGCGTTGATTATATTATAAAATTTATTTAAATAAATAAATTATAGAGGTTTGTTGTTGTGCGCGCACCTCGCAAAAACTACTGGATAGATTTAGATATTTTTTTTTTGTTTTACTTCTTAGATACTGGGTCCTTATATAAAAAATTATCACGATCTTCCTTTAGCGACCTTTAAAACTTCATATTTTGAGTTGAAATTTGGTGAAACTTATTTTTGGTGTATAAAAATAAACCGTGGAATTTCGACCATTCTTAAGCCGGCTAGAAGCAGACCTAACGAAAGTGTAGGAAGGCTCAGAGTGGGCGTGGCCGATCGACACCCATGGCGTTGGCGTTCGCTGTTGTGTCCTGTGCTGTGTTGATCCCCCATGCCCAATCCGAGGCTTTCTACGCCCAGTCTGTACGCGGCCTTAGAATTTGTGAAACTCGTGAACGACCTCATATAACTATTTATTCGAGTCTCGAGGAGTAAAAGGTCTTTTAAACTACCCTAATAAATAGCATTTAAATTAATAAAATACATTGAAATTATATTATACTTTATTTTCACTCTCTATGAAGGTATTTGATGCGCATAAAAGTTAAAGTAAAATGAAATTGTTATTTAAATACAGAACTTTTTCAATGGTTTTCAAGATTTAGAGAGGAATCTTATAACTGATTAAAATTGCAGGTATTCCATACAGTGAACATTCCAGTTTCTCTGAGCTCATACGTTTCGTAAAATATCTGACACCGAAACAAGTTATTCCCACCGTAGACATATCTGGAGGCATCAAATCTGTTCAGGTAAATTTACAAAATCGTTTTTAACCATGTATGGTATATTAAGAGAGTGCCAAATTAATCGACTTCTTGTTTTTTATTGATTGGTCTCGAAATTTCAGTTGAGGATTCAGAAAAAAGATTCAGTTAAAATTCCAGCTTTTAATATCAACATTAAGAGGTCGAGCATAGCATTTTTTCATTTCCCATATAAATTACACTAGCAATAATTTTTTTGGAATTTTATAACTTATTAACAAATCAGTTATAGTCGGGAAATTTCAAAAATCGCGTAGGTAACTCCGAATTTGCGTAAGTCGGGGTTTACAATCATTTTATTACACTCCTGTCTAATATTAGTATTTCCAGATGACTGTCAAATAATACAGTTTGTATTATTTTTCAGAAATATTTTCCATGCCCTATGGTCTATAAAGATGATATTCATTGCCAAAGCAAAGTTACTGATTATTTAAATGTACACAAACCGCAACAAGTGTCTGCGGTCAGCTAAATTTGAAGGTAAGTTTTTAAGTATCTTTGTATTTAGAAATCCGAAATTTTTATTTATTTATAGAAAGTGTACATTGACCAAGAAGCCGAGGATGTTTATTTTTCTCGTCAATCGTAATTGGCCACTATAATCTATTTTTTTATGTGAAATCAGTTAATTGAATGATAAAATAGTGATGCTCATTAATCGGAACTAAACTAACTAACGAAATATTATTCCTATTAAGTTTTTCTTTAAAAAAAAAACATCGAACGCTCAGAGGGTTGAAAGCCGAATAAGCCAATGTAGCAATTGTCATGAGCCAAGCGAAGTGATTTTTGATTTATTTGATTTGTCATATTTTTAACTACTTAAATCGTTTAATGGTAGTTGATTATCGAGTATGATGAATAAAAAAATATTTCAATTACTTAATAAAAAAATAATCCTCAATTTTGTAAAGATTCAACAACAGAAAAGTAAAATAAACGGTACGACGACACTAAAAAAGTAATGTCGCAATATTATTTTCAAGTTTGACATTACCCTACCCGGTGTACGGGTCGGTTAACTAAAGCAGGCACGTTCACAGTACTCACACTAATGCAATTTTACCATAGAATTATGAACTCGGCGTCTTAGAGTATAGAACCAGAACAACGGTCTCGCCTGTCTTACCACGTATACATGAATTTTTCATGTATGTCTTCCCCGACGCCTGTACCTACGCTCAGTCTGTTCACGCATTTCGTCCAGTGCTTATCTCTGTCAAAATAATACTTTTACGAAGGAAAATGTCTAATTGTGCAGTGAAAACTTGTAAAAACCATTATAGAAAGAAAAACCTGAAATCCAGTGGTATCTCTTTTCATGTGTAAGTACTGATGGAATATTATTTTGCGTCAAAATAATTATTAATTAGATGACACGCCGCCATGACAGTTGAGTTTACTCAAGACGCTGTAGTGTTGTGCCTACTCTTGATTGTATCGAGTGACTATTACCGCATTTTATGAATATAAATTAGGTCCTACCTTATTTAATTAATATTGTTTCTTTTAAGTATGATTCTAAATATAATTTCTTTCTAAATATTCATTGGTAAAGAATATTAATTTGTCCTATCACAATATTTAGTACCTAATATAATGTTTTTGATATTGTAATGATAATATATGATATTTAAGTTATTTGAATTAGTATGAATATAATTTATTTACTTATATGTTTTTAGGAATTTACTTAGTGAGAATTTTTGTGATCTTGCAGCTTTCCTAAATACCCAAAGACAAAAGAGAAGTGGATAGATGTAGTTCTTAAAGATGGATGGTTTCCAGGGCCTCGAACTACAATATGTTCTCAGCATTTTGAGGAATTATGTTTTGATTTGAGCAAGAAAAGGCAATATTTATTACCAAATACAGTACCTACGATAAAACTTGATGTGAGAAATGTTATTTATATTGTCATTAATTGTTCATGGTTAGTGTCACTATAAAACTATACTTACTTTAATTTTCATTGTATTTATTTTAGATTGAGGAAACTGTACAAGAAAATGAAAATGAAATGGATGTTGAAGTCACTGCTAGTTTTGTACCAGATATGATTATTGATTCTCCTCGCAAAAAAACTAAAATCACGTATAGAATGCCTGGAACGTATATCGCATCAACGTTTATTAAAAATAAAACGCCTACAGTGCCATCAAAGGCGTTTGAAGCGTAAATTATTTCGCATAGAGGATTTACTTCAAGACTTGAAATGAAAGATTTAATGAACAAAACCCATGTCCATATTATATTAAGCGGAATCAATATCTCAAGTGCTGAAATAATTAAGAGAGACAGTTTATTAAAAGTAAAAATCTTCCCAATGAAAAGAAATACTCGGAAAAATCTTAGGAAAAGAGACAGACTTACAATAAATTAATTTTATTTGAAGGTTCTTGAAAAATGTTTTAACTTTTTGTTTTTATATATATTATGTATTTAGTGGTTAAGATAATTATGTTATCATTATTATAATAAACAAGTAAAATAAACATTTGTCGAAGTTATTTTTAACACCAACGAATATATCGATACAATGTCCGTACCGGCGGACAACGCACATCACTTTAGAGATAAGGGACAAACCACTCTCTATGAAGGTATTTGATGCGCATAAAAGTTAAAGTAAAATGAAATTGTTATTTAAATACAGAACTTTTTCAATGGTTTTCAAGATTTAGAGAGGAATCTTATAACTGATTAAAATTGCAGGTATTCCATACAGTGAACATTCCAGTTTCTCTGAGCTCATACGTTTCGTAAAATATCTGACACCGAAACAAGTTATTCCCACCGTAGACATATCTGGAGGCATCAAATCTGTTCAGGTAAATTTACAAAATCGTTTTTAACCATGTATGGTATATTAAGAGAGTGCCAAATTAATCGACTTCTTGTTTTTTATTGATTGGTCTCGAAATTTCAGTTGAGGATTCAGAAAAAAGATTCAGTTAAAATTCCAGCTTTTAATATCAACATTAAGAGGTCGAGCATAGCATTTTTTCATTTCCCATATAAATTACACTGGCAATAATTTTTTTGGAATTTTATAACTTATTAACAAATCAGTTATAGTCGGGAAATTTCAAAAATCGCGTAGGTAACTCCGAATTTGCGTAAGTCGGGGTTTACAATCATTTTATTACACTCCTGTCTAATATTAGTATTTCCAGATGACTTGTCAAATAATACAGTTTGTATTATTTTTCAGAAATATTTTCCATGCCCTATGGTCTATAAAGATGATATTCATTGCCAAAGCAAAGTTACTGATTATTTAAATGTACACAAACCGCAACAAGTGTCTGCGGTCAGCTAAATTTGAAGGTAAGTTTTTAAGTATCTTTGTATTTAGAAATCCGAAATTTTTATTTATTTATAGAAAGTGTACATTGACCAAGAAGCCGAGGATGTTTATTTTTCTCGTCAATCGTAATTGGCCACTATAATCTATTTTTTTATGTGAAATCAGTTAATTGAATGATAAAATAGTGATGCTCATTAATCGGAACTAAACTACCTAACGAAATATTATTCCTATTAAGTTTTTCTTTAAAAAAAAACATCGAACGCTCAGAGGGTTGAAAGCCGAATAAGCCAATGTAGCAATTGTCATGAGCCAAGCGGAGTGATTTTTGATTTATTTGATTTGTCATATTTTTAACTACTTAAATCGTTTAATGGTAGTTGATTATCGAGTATGATGAATAAAAAAATATTTCAATTACTTAATAAAAAAATAATCCTCAATTTTGTAAAGATTCAACAACAGAAAAGTAAAATAAACGGTACGACGACACTAAAAAAGTAATGTCGCAATATTATTTTCAAGTTTGACATTACCCTACCCGGTGTACGGGTCGGTTAACTAAAGCTGGCACGTTCACAGTACTCACACTAATGCAATTTTAACATACAGCATGATCAATAATTTTTTCGATTTTTTTTTATTTTGGATATTTTGATTTTGATTCAAAATGCGATTCTAGTCTAAGTGTAGACTAGAGTTAAGTTTTAGGAAAATTAGGTGCATTGTGGATAAATAAATAAAAAATATATAGTGTTACTTGTTTTATGTACATATTATGATTATTAAATTATTGCTTTTAATCAGATTCGTAAATTAAATCTTCTACCCCACTCAAACTTTCATCGCTCGAAGAACTTGATGTTTCGCAGTCGGAATTTCCTAGTGTTATTATAAATGAGTCAGTGAAAGTATCGTAGAGTACACGGCATATATTTGACATCTCCCTCGCATCATAGACACGTGTAAAATTGATGTAAATATAAAACACACTAGCGACCCGCCCCAGCTTAGCACGGGTGCAATTTACAAAGTAGTAAGTTTAATGTTTAAAAAGCTTTTTATTTACGAAGGGTGCGCTTAGCACGCAACGTGCACTCCTTCATAGGCGCAGGGTGCCGACCAACCGTTTCGCTGCGAGTAGATATTTCTTTAGTTGGGCGTAGTTTTAAATTCGTGATATATTCTACGGTATTCACTTTTATAATAATATATATATATAATCTACATTAAATGCCCATGTTAACTAACATTTATCTGGATAAAGATTCATACTGAATTTGAGAAAATAGTTTGGCAAACAATAAATTATTATGTTATTTTTAATTATTATGTTGAAGATGAAAATGGTTACTGTTAGTCAACCTTAGGAGATGTACTATGCCGTCGCGGAGTTTTCTGTAGATTTTTTGCAGAACTATAATTCTTTAGTACATTATTTTGTTGTATCTTTTAAGGTTTAATCAGCGTGAGCCATGTAATCGCCCGAAAAATTTATTAACGACTTGATTATAAAACAAAATTTTGTCTACTATACAAAAACTCACTTGGAATATATTGTATATACAAACCATCCGTTAAAAACTAACTAAATGACATTGAAACCGTATAAAAATCCGTTGTGTGGTTTAGAAGAAGTAAGCGGACAAACAGACAGATGCGGATTTCTTTTATACTATGTATTGATGTCAAACTATGGTAACATGTTCCGTGGGTAGCGGTTATCAATTTACGGGATTCAAAAAGTGGAGTATTATTTAATACAGAAACGGACTTTAAAGATTTTATAGAACTAATTAATTAATTTACTCCAAATGCTACGAATGAAAAAAATAATTTTGTTACTCTGTCTGAACTTCTTTACTTTTGTTACAGATGTAAAATTTACTCGGAAGATTATTTATTTAAGTGAAGTCATACAAGACTGTGATGAATTTTTGATATTTATATATTTTAGTTTGTATTTTTAAAAAGATTAATGATTTGTAATAAACTTGTAGAAAGTAAATTTTTCTTTTGTTTATTGTATCTTGTCTAAAATTTAGTTAATCTTTTTTATTATAAGCTGCCGTTTAGGAATTACAGAATTAAATTATTATAACATGCAAAACTAATGTATATTATTATTGTTATAAGGTGATTAAAGTTTATTTGTGTGTGGAGGTAACCTCTGAAACTAATCATCCAATTCAAAAATATATTTTACAAATAAATACCGATAATATTGACGTGCCATTATGGAGATTTATATCGATAACATCTACATCATATTATCGATATGATAAAACAGAATATTCGATATTACCGATATAGGAAAACACTAAATATAAAAAAATATGTCAAACCTTAAAATTATCCAATAAGTACATACAAATTCCTTTACATTTGAATTATCCAAGGTTATAACCTCATACAAAATAGTTATCACCTACCTATCGTAGCAAATTCGCGTGTCAATGCCAGCTGAACGTCTATAATGAAAGGCTGGAGCATCGTCGCGCAGTACTGCAGTAGGTTGCAGTGAAAAATAATATCCAAATTATTGTTTTTAAATTATATAACCAATACGATGTTTGTTTTTTATCCACAATAAATCTGATTCCATTATGAACTGTTTATAATTTGTTACTTTTACTGTCATATTTCGCATAAAAAATATAGAGTTAAGAAGGGTTGATATAGTTTGTGGTTTACACTATTTAAGTATGGCTTACCCGTGTTAACTTTTTGTAAAAAAAATGAAGTAATTGCTATGGGCCCCGTACCTACCAGAAAAGTCAAACACAGGGTTTCCCATTTTCTTATTTTTTTGGTGTCTCTTCGGACACCAGCGCAGCTACAGCTTTTGCCTTTGACCTCACATCTTAAAATCAATCGATTGAAAATTTCAGTTTATATTGTTCTGTGGCATAAATATAAAAGATAGATATTCGGCGAATATTAGCGCTTCAGTTAAGACTAGGGGAAAAGGGAGTGCGGACCCCCTAAACAACCCCCACAGAATACATCCATGTCCTCTGAATTTACTCTTTTTTTATTATTCAAAAAATCTAGATCCTACATTTCAAATTCGATACATAATATCTTTAATTAATCTTGAATTTATGGTGCAGTAAAGCTCAGGGAGTCAAATCTCAGAATACGCTACTACTACTAACTTTTATCGCCGTTTCGTACACAATGTTACACTGTTCCAGGTCCCATTAGTTGACTCTTAGTTTCCATTACAGCAAAGGTGCTTTACCGTACCTATGGACAACTAAGCTTCAGGAACAATTCTAAGTCTGCAACAGAAGCCTACGCGATGCCTCGCTTCTTCAACCCCCGATACGGTGCTGAACTAGGCCTTTATACCAATCCATCAAACGAGCATATCGGATCTCCTTGGAGATCGTAGGCAGTGGTGTGTCTAGCCAGGATCTTCCCTTTGTTGGAGTGACTTCTTAATAAAATAAATCAGCAGGTTGACGCATAAAGACTGTATTTATGTATATTGGTACATAATAGCTTAATATAATTTATAAGCAATAATTTACATAGGTGTACATCAAATTATTAACCAGGAGATGACCAAGCATTTTTAGATGATCGTGCTGTTCCGGAATGCATAATTGCTTCAAACTCCTATTTGGCTTCATGGAGCTTCTGAGGAGCCAACCGACGTGGTCGGTATAAAACCGGGGGTCCGTCGGTGGTTTTAATAAAATGCACCGTATTGTGCTTTACAATCCTAGGTACCGAGTTATATCTGGAAACTGCTAAAATATTAGCAATACTCTAACTACCCGGGAACACAGCTTTGACACTATCTTGTTGGGATTGTGCAATTGAAGCGCAGACAGACAACTTGGTAAGGCCGTCAGTTCGACACTTGTGTCGACAATCCGGTAATAAGTTATAAAAACTAAGAAAATCAGAGCCGAGTATAGCTGTACTAACATCTGCGAAGACCAAATTCCAATCAAAATCCTTCGTAAACCTAAGTCTAAACGAAGTGGAATGCAACCATAAGTTTTAATTGAACTACCATTGGCAGCGCCAAGATGGTAGTCATGTGGTTGAACATTATTTCTTAAATATTTTTTAGGAAAACAACACAAATCCGAGCCTGTGTCGATTAAATACTGCCGCTTGGAAACCTACTGATTGTTGATCCGGTTTTCCGGAGAAATCCAATTGCATGGTTTGGTACACTTAGTTGCTTTAGTATTGAATTTTTGGTAATACCAACAAATCTTATTCTGGACAGAGTTAGCTCTACGTAACCACTGCTTTTCTACAGATAGGCTACAAGTACGACTACGCAAGCGAGTTGAGAGATTAGCAACTTGTTGAGTAAGCTCATCAAGCCTTCGTTCCATTGTTTCATTGGCTGACGAAGAAAGTTTTCATCTAAAGGTGATGATCCTGTCAGAGAACGGAGATGTCTCCAAAACTGAGAAGGTTTTCGGTCACCAATTTCTTCACCATCTAATAATTGAATACGTGTCTCCTCAGATACAGATAATCGTTCAATCAACTCATGTTTAAGTTTATTTTACCGTTGTCCAGGAGGTGGAGGATGAATAACAACATCCTCAATTTCTTGAGTATATTTTAAGCGTGTACCGATGTTACAACAACACTTTCGCCATATTTTAGAGGTTCAGTATTGTACAATTTTTTTAACAATACATTTTTTTGCATTGTAACTTCATTAGTCGTTGCTGTACGCTTTTGTACAACAGAAAGATAATTTTTGATGATTAACGCATTCTCTCCATAGGGGGATGATGTGGCGCCTCGATCGCCACTATTTAATTTGTACTGGCCGCTTAGAAAGTAGGTACATTGGAAATGTTCAAACCGAGTACTTATTAGAAAAATTCTTCTTACGATTACTACTACGAATTGTCTTGTTAATAATTTGGTGTACACCTATTTAAATCATTGTCTATAAATTATAATAAACTATTATCTACCACTAATCAATAATACAGTCATCATACGTCAATCTGCCGATTTATTCATTGAGAAGTCACCTCAACATATGGTAGATCCTAGCCACATACTTTCATGGCCTACGATCTCCAAAAACCCATACTTGAACCGTGTGCTTTAACACTGGACAGTACAAGAATCATAAAAAAACTTGTTTAAGACAATAAAATGAAAGTCTGGTCCATATTTATTTAAATATATTGCACACACATTATAAAATAATACAATAAAGATTCAAAATAATTTTTAATAGAATTCATATATTATGTATATTGCTCGAGGATTTTTTTTGTTATAACCTTTCCATAATATTTGCGTAAAAAAAATTCTTAAAAAGTTCCATTACTTTACGGAATAATAAATGTTTACTTTCCTTTAATTAGTGCATTAAGTACAAAGTATCAAGTATCAAAGTAAAAGTATCGTTTTATAAACAAAGTTTATCGGATCGATCTATATATATATGAATTCTTATTAAGTATATACAAGTCAATTTTGGACATTCTATACTAAGTATTGTTATTTTTCACATTTTATAACGAAAAACCTTGCCATAAACGAGTTGAAGAGTTTAAAAAAATATAAGTTTAACACTCAAGATTAGTAATAATGTAAATAATTGTGTAAAACTCTTAATAATTATTTCATATTATGTGATATAAAATACGACAAGAAAAAGTTTCATATGATGGTATCAACTCCACAATCCACAAACAATTAACTTTAATAACATAAAATTTAAACTTAGGTTTTGATTTTTGAACTTTATTTTAGGTAACTAATTTATTCCCTATGCTCTTACTAAATAATATTTATAGTTTAATTGAGTTCACAAATAGTGTATCTATCTATCTCTATTACTCTTTACTACTAATTATATTAGCGCGAGTGGTGCAATTACGACGTCATTTGCAATCCACACTTCGAATTTTTGTTTGAAATATCTCGTCCAGTAAAATCCAACGAGTATAATACAGGAAAGTTATTGTGAATATAAGAGAAATCGCTATACCAATCGAGTTAAATAAGTTATGGGTTCATCGAAAGGGTTCTCGCAATTGCGAGCGCCTCTACAAATCAACATTTGGGTTAATGTCAACCTGTACCAATGTCTGATTGCTGGAAACACTTTATTGATTATGTTGTCCATTTCATAGGGATCAGCTGCTAGGTCGTACATTTCTATGAAGTCCTGTGAAACAACAAAATTATGTGTCATATCGAATCCTTGCAGTTATACTATAGAGCTTACAATTATTGAGAGCTGCGCGCGCATTATGTAACGGAAGTGTGACATGAATGATAATAATGATTTCCCGATGATGATAATAATGTGAATTCATTGTACCGACTATTTTCAATAGTGTAGAAATAATTTGACGGCTACCTTCATCATGTTGTTGGCAGGCGGAATAAAATTTCTGAAGTTATTTTTGTTTTGTTACGCAAAACAGATATAACATTTTACGTGCATTCATGAGTCCACACTTTTTTTAAATTATTTATAATTCAATGATTAAATATATTACTAACTATACTCGCTCGATATATTGCTGCTCGCTCGCACTTAGCTGGACGGAAATTAAATTTTAGTAATCTATACAAATAAATAAAATTTTAGTATCTCTTTGTTTGGTTTATGGTTGATATTCCACTAGTGCGCAAGTATTTATTTCGAAATTACAGAGACATTTATATTTAAAAAAATCAGCTAAGCAAATAAATTTCTATATTTTCATTCGAACCTTACCTCGTCATCAGCAAACAAACAATACTTCTTATTGATCCGTTCACCGATGTGTCTCAAGCATGCAAAAGTGTTGTTCTTTGCATCTTGGCACTTGCAGTCGTACACTAGACGGCATTGCTGAAAATAATTTTTTGATAAAATGAAATTTATAAAAGTCAGTTTAGTTTACACAAAAATATAGTTTCATGAACGAGTGTTCGTTCATCAGGTTTTGTTATCGTCACTCTACAACATTCGCAAATAATTCCGTACAAAGCATGAATACGTTGACAAGTCGAAAATTATGGAGGGTAGATAGAGACCAGGAGTAGGTACCATCTTTATGTATGAAAAAGTGTCCATCGGAA
This sequence comes from Saturnia japonica, assembly GCA_033032175.1. Taxonomy (NCBI): domain Eukaryota; kingdom Metazoa; phylum Arthropoda; class Insecta; order Lepidoptera; family Saturniidae; genus Saturnia; species Saturnia japonica. Next base: position 7,837,848 of record CM065324.1, on the reverse strand, counting down.
ATTGTCAAATTACGGTGGCGCCACGATAGTAAGTGCGTATATTTGAAAGATAGCGCCAAAAGTTATTATTTTTTTAATTTTCGCCCACTTGAACCTCTTTTCACTCTACAAACTTTTCCCAATATTGTTCAATGACTTTTTTTATTTTGACAACAGTAAAAATTATACAATTAGGAAATAGTTCCCTCTTGTTACGCTAGCGCCATTTTGCTGGATTTTTGAATTGTAATTTGCTGCATACAGTTAGTTGGACATTTTTTCAACTTGTCCCCCCATATAAGATGGATCTTATCCATCCACCCTCCACCATCCACCATCCACCATCTACCCTCCATATCGAAAATACATACTTTTCTGGGCGGCTAATTAAAGTTTATATTTTAATAATAAGTCCTTTAAATAATTTATAAGAGTTACAGGGTTAATAAAATATGAAAATGTCTAAAATTAGAAAACAAAAAACCTATGAATATATAATAACTTACGGCAAGGTGATCACTATCATATTTCCAAGGGCATTTCTCATCAACTGTCCCATCTTTACCTTCTCCATAATACTCAATAAGCATATTTCTTTCAATTATTTTCTCGTTTTGCACATCTATGGGTTTTCCGTCCATACTCTCAGGTACTTCCAAACCAGCTAAATGAATGATTGTTGGTGCTAAATCTATGTTCACTACTGGTTGCTGGTTTTGAACGTTCTTGTTGATGCCCGGACCTTTGATTATCAGAGGTACTTTTGTGTCAGTTTCGTAAGGCTGACGTTTATCAAAAAATTGTGAAAATTGACCTGAAATGAATAAAAAACTATATGTGGAACGCGTACAAAGAAATACTGAATTTCGATCCCAAAAATAATATAGTACTATAGATATTATCTGGATTCGATTATCTATCTTGTTCGTGTTGGAGGGTAGCGAAATAATTTTTTCACTACTATATACAAAGTTTTTTATTATCTATCGTATATATAAATACAGTGATTGAGGTTGATTGTTGTGCGCGCATCACGCAAAAACTACTAGCTTGATTTTGATAATTTTTTTGTTGGTTTTACTCCTTAAACACTTGGTCTTTATAAAAAAAAAAAATCACAATTTTTATAAACATTACGCGTTTTCCTCTTGTCCACGCGAGCGAAGTCGAGGGCACACTAGTATATTATAAACAAGATAAAATCAACGTATTTTCTAAAAATATTCTACTAAAACCGCCATTGTGGTTTAATTGAGGAGAGATGTTCTCGTCAACACGGCATGAGATGGAAGCTAGGCAAGTTTAAAGAGGTATTCCATTTCAAAAATACTCCCTTAGAACCTGTTCCACTTTCCTTACGTCAGATTATATATTTTATTTTACTAGCTGACTCATGCGAATATTTTGCACATTATCAATACAAAGTAAACAATATAATACTTTTCATGTTAGTTTAATAGATTGTTAATAGATGGCGCATCCTAGAAAATGTTAGTTGAATCCATAAACAGCTTAAATTCAAAATTAAAGAGTCTTTTAATAATTTTTTTACTATTTTTCGTCAATAGCCAATGTCATAAATAAGCTTTAAAATTATGTTTGAATCATTAATTTTGCTGAATAATTAAGGGAGATATGATGTTGCCACAAAAAATATCAATAAAACCTTTGAGAAATCATATATTGAGGATTAACTACATAGTTACAATTAATTTCTATAATTCTATATCATTATAACCAATTACAAATAAGACTGTGGTCTCATACAAGGGTACTTACACCACCAGTTAGTTAGTTATTCCATTCAGATAAAACGTAGCAATAAAAATATAACAGTATAAACTCACCCATATGAAAACCGTTATCAGAAGTGTATATAATATGTGTATTATCTAATAATGCACTGGTTTCTAGAGCATTTATAATGTCGGCCACCATTTCGTCGACAGCAAGAAGCGCCTCCCAACGAGAAGCGTATACATTATCTAGTTCCTTTATCATTGCCTCTGGTAAAGGGGACGGAGGCATCCTGAGAAGCCAGTGTTTGCCCTGTAAATTAAAAGTAAATTTCTTTGGGGATTTCTCTCTACTTGGGCTTGTTCGACTGGTGAAACACCTTTATCCTAAACAAGAAACCAGCCAAATAATCTTGTGTTTTGCTACTGCGGTGAGTAGGGTTTCGAGAGATCTAGGGAGTAGGGGTGTGATACTTATGCAATTGCATAGATCCATACAAGCGTCCATAAGCTACGGTAGCCCATTATCATCAGGCGGCATGTTTATTTGCTATCGTACTTGGATGTTATACGACACATATAACGTTATGTTATAATGCGCGTACAATGGAGATAATAATAATAATAATTTAACCTTAGAGTTGTAGAGTATCATGAGGGTACTTGTTTCTGAACTTTTTGTGTGTGGTGGCGGGCTCTTGTTTGTGATAATGTACGTATTTCGAAGAGATGTGCCACGTGACGCTGGCAGAACTAAAATGTAGTTTTTGGTGGGATGTTGAGCAGCTATGTTGTGGTTTTTATTTTAGTTCATTAACTTAGATTCTTTGACCCTATATTATGTAATATTGGTGGCATTATGCATGATATTATTTGGCTATTGTACATATGTAAAGTGGATAAATATAAAACTGGAAACATGCATTTTGAGATATCACAGCAACTCCTTAAATAGTTCCAACAAGAATGTCACCATCTTGTTAGACTCCGCTTTAAATATTAAATAATACTACGGAGACTTAAACATATTGACACTGGAAAGTGCTTTTTGCGGCGCCAAATCAATTAGAACAACAATAAATGCAGCTTACCTCAGCAACAATATTGAAATTAGGATTTTTGACGACAGTCACGTTGCTAAAAGCTCCTTTATGCCTTGGAGCCGGTGTAAAAGGCTGGTGAGGTGCTGGCGGTGCTAAAACCATCAGGAACGGCTTAGATTCCGTTTGATTCTCTATATAACTGATCCCAAGTTCTCTCTGTTAACAAATTGTATTAAATACCAATTTTTGTTATCTAGATAGGCTTGCTGAATAGCTGACGTGATTTAGGATTTGCTAGTGGGAATATTTATAGCTTAGGTATGTTGTAAAAGACTTGCCATTTAAAAACTGTGAACAATTTATTTTTTATTCTATTTTGCACTTTTGATCTAAGTTTTATATGCTGGTAAAAATGGTGTCAATATAGTCCAATATAAAATAAGATTGAAAGAATGAAAAAACCTTTATCGCTGGTATAATACTAAAAAAAGAAACAAACGAACAATTATAAACAATAACTTATTTATAAGCTGGTAGAAGTAGTGAGCCCACATACAGTGTATGGCTTTGAAGTACTGCAGCGCTGATTTTCAATAAGACACCTTAACACGCACAGACATCCAGTCGACGGAGAACAAAAAAACTTTCGGTGAAGGAAAACATTATGATGAAACCATAACATGGTGGTGTAAGGTTTTCTAACACCTAAAAGTGTGTTCCGGCAGTTGCACTTAAGAGCCAGTTTCTCTAGGCAAGACGTGTTTGCCATCTTGGGCCTCATTGACACTTAACAGCAGGTGAGAGATTGTGGTCAAAAGCTAAGCCTATAAAGTACAAAAAAATACGCTCTACAGGAACTGGCTCTAAAATGAACACACCGATAAAATCCTTAGTGCAATGCACTATCATCAGTGTAGAGTAATTATAGTAAAAACGATGACTCGGTGGTTATCCGCTGCACAGTGAAAAGCTATCTCCCGACGAAAACAGTGGTGTAAAGTTTAACATGTGTTGCATTAACATTTGACATCGTATCTCCTAAACGGCTGAATCGATTTTGAATTGTTTTTTTTAAAGGTGTCTTGATTGAGAGTGTTAATAGGTATGGTTCAAGAAAACCTTTTCAGCCTTCTGAAGATTATCAGCTCTTTTCTAGTTGATGAATGGTTGTGAACATCTTCCACAGGTCTGATCGAGTCGAAATTTGGTATTCTGTTACTTCAATTATATTAGAAGAACGATGGAAAACTTGATCTGATGCTGCAGCATGATCTAGAATCTGTCGTAACTCCTCTTTAACTTATAGTATTTAGAAATAACTTGTTTGGACTCATTGGAATGGTCTCAATGAATAGGTTATTTGTGTCAAGGTATTTAAACATTTTAAATTTTGCTATTTCTTCTTCTTCTTCTTCCTAACTTGGCAACCGGTCCTCTTTAATGAAGACCATTACTGCCATTATCGAGTGAATTATAGTGTTATGTGTTATGACGATTCAGTCAGAAGCCTAGCAGGAGGACTAGCTCTCAAGTGCAGCTTTCATATCTCAACGACAGATTTTCAACTTGAGGGTTGTTCACGCCGGTCTTTCAATGAAGAGATTTGTGCTTCTTGATAACTTTTAATGGGTTTATAACATAACATACCATCACGCCTGTAACCCCAAAGGGTTAGGCAGAGGTGTACTAATGTACACCCACAGTTCGCCGAGTATGTTTTTTAAGTTCCATGTAATGGGGGGCGTAGTTACTTAACAAGGGTGGTAGCTAGTCAGGGGGCATTAGAAAATGCTCTACTACCATGATATGGTTTCATCATCACGTTTTCCTTCAGCAGAAGCTCAGGCTTATTCGTGAATTCGAACTCACATTGATCGACGCGACGTCCGCACACGCTGCCACTGAACCATCATTGCATTTCATCATCACGTGTATAAATTGAATAAAATTTGTATTATCATCTGCTTATCCGGACTCTTATAAACTAAATTAATGGACAAATTTAGAGAAAGGAAAAAGGTTTAATTTCTCTTGTAATTATTGTGCGCACTAGCGACAAAAATTAATTAGTACCTAAATCCAATACAAAAAAAGTTTTGGATTTTTTTTCCAATTTCATTTATTTTTATGTAATTATTGCGTTCTTTCAAGTTGGCAATAATTACAGTTTGTCCTACTAATTTAATAAATGTGAAAGTGTGTATATTTTGTATGTTTGTTACTCAATCACGCTAAAACGGCTGAACAAATCTCAATGAAATTTGGCACACAGATAGTCTATGATCTGGAATAACACATAGGGTACTTTTATCGCGGTAAAAGTCATAGTTTAACCAGTGTTATCCTACGAATATAATAAATGGAAAGTTTCTATGTTTGTTACTCAATCACGCAAAAATGGCGATTTTTTGGTTTGTCGTGTTCCGAGATCAGTCTGTGTATATCCAATAATAAGCAGGCGAAGTCGCGGGTACCAGCTAGTAAGGAATAAAAAATTACTTACAATCACATCAGTAAGGTATTCGTCTGTCGAGTGCGTAGGAACACCATTGTTAGATATGGTGTAGTTGTAATAAACTGAATTGCCCACAAGACCGTGCCACTCTGTCCAACCAGGCGGCACTTGCTCAGGTCCACCGGCCTCTTTCACACCATACTGTAATTACAACATGTCTTTTAAGGTTCAATACCTCAAAACGCGACTTATTGAACCTTTGGCACCATACATCAATTGGAACATCCGACATAGTGCCATGCTTAGGCGAGTCCGGTTCCGGGTTCAGCCAGCGTATATCTAATAAACAAGCGGTGTTATAAGGGGACGTTCAAGTAATATGTAACGCAATTTGGGGGGAGGGGGGTCTTGTAAAACGTTACGATGCGTTACAAGGATGGAAGGGGGGGGGGGGGGGATTTCAAACAACGTGTTACGTACCATTGGTTTTTATTTATTTAAATAAAAATCTAGGCAATTATAATTTCGCAATAAAAAGCATGAGTTCGCAACCCTTTCGTTTATGTTTTACGGGGAATCCCTCGGTTGTATTGTACGTAACATTTATTTTGTTCTCCCAGGTTGGGAACCCAATTCGCTTATGTTTTACGGGAATTGCTCGACTGTATTGTACGTCATTTTTATTTATTTTGTTTTCGTTGTTACTGTCCGTTAGTGTGTACACAGAAGCACATAGCTCTAATCAGTGTTGTTAAAGTGAGTTCATACTGTAATGGCCTCAAAACAGGTAGATGTGCATCATCAGCTGTTCTTGGCCTATAAAAGCTCTCCGCTGACATTCTGACTTGGGTGTTACGCAATGTATAATGAGGGCAGGGGGGTAATTTCAATAATCTTCAAAAATTGCTGTACGTAATACTAAGGACCTTTACCTGATTTGATACGGTCGTCATAGTAACTCTCTTTTAGTTTGTCACGTTTCGGGATCAGCCAGAGTATATTCAACTGCCAAGAGGTTTACAGGCTGGCATGACAACGACCACCGTCGGTGAATTATCGATCTCTCGGCGGTCGGCCGTAAGCCGTTATTTTTAGATTGTACTGTGCTATTTATTATTAACAAAAACTTGGCACTTAGCTGTTAGTCTGTTTAAGACTATTTTTCTGTAGAATACTTTTAGGTTTATCCCATGGGAATGAAATTAAGGTGATCCTATTGCTAATTTAACGTATAAATGTATGGTGAAGAATTTTTTTTGTTTCAGAGTGTATTTCTGTCTACACATTAATTTTATGAAGATTATGCATAATTGTTAAAAGTCTGAAAATTGCAACTTCTTATTTTGTTAATAATTATTATTACATGTCGTACTCAATTTTTCATTCGTCACGCGCAGTAGGTATAACTGTTTGCGCGACGAACGGCTTGATATGGCGAACATGATAATGTTTTTTTCTTGACCTCTTATTCTACTTTTATAAGTCTGAGTGTTATATTTTTTTTTATTAAGTGTTATAACATAATATACAATGGTATATTACGCCTGTATCCTCGAAAGGATATGTGGCACTAATGTACACCCACAGTTCGGCGAGTATGTTTTTTAGGTCCCATATAATAAGAGGCAAATCTATTGACATTAATCGGACGCAAAGACAAACTTTGAGCTGCTACTGAGATTTTCATAGAAAACCCCAATAACGAATAATCGAGCATAGCAGTCACGGTTACGACCACTAGGCTAATGAGGCAGTTAAATGTATGAATATGAAATGTCTGTCTCACGAGAGTTTAATTTCTAATATATTACAAACGACATTAATATTCATATTAATAAACGGTTTATTTATGAATACCTCACCTGATTCAAGTATTTGCCAGCGTAGAAAGTTTTGTACCCGGCCTCGCTCAGAACCGTCGCAAAAGTTTGGGTCTCGTGATACTTCCAACTGGGTCCGTAGCAGCCGCCGTCGAGGCTATTGTTTTGGGTCATGTGGTTATGCACGTACAGACCCGTGAGGAAGCTTGCGCGACTCGGACAACAGATTGGGGACGTAACGTACTGAATTAAAAATATTGCTGAATATTATTTTAACATTTAAGATTACCTACGTGTGGTAGTAGAGATAGATGTGTGTTGTAACTAGAATGGATAAGATCAGGAATGAGTTTATGAGAGGAAGAATGAAATAGAACCAGTCAAAGAGAAGTTAAGGGGTTATGAGGTATGAGAGATAAAAGTCATATAATATGATGATATGAATGAAAGTTGGATATAGGAGTAGAAATACTAGTATTATGTATATCCGCTGTGTAGGGTACCTATAAATGAAGCCTTTAAGAATTCCTTATTACTCTCTATTCTTATTACTCTTACTCTTAAATAACTCGACCATGAGTGAAGAAAATTAACTTTTAAGCTTTACTTGTAGACTACAACCCAGTAAGCACATGACCTTTAATTGACATCACCTACACACCATGCGTAAACTTTATGTACCTACTAGGTATCTAAATATGACAACTATGATCTGAATGTGACGTCAAACTATAGTAACTGGGTAGAATCGTTTCCATAAGGATAATTAATTTCAACTCCTGTAAATGTCTTAAGGTTGCATTTAAGAATCTTAGTGGTGTAAATAAGTTCAATATGAGTGGAGCAATATACGTTACGTTATCTGTTACATTGCAAAGAAGTTAAGCACTAGGTGACAACTTACGACCGTTTTCAATAACCTACCTATCTATCCGTTATTTTAGTTACTAAAGATAGACAAATATATCCTTTTGTCCGTACTTATTTTCCAATAACCTAACAATGGATAGTTTTTCGTATGATCTACACACTATATATCCATATCCTACAGCTTGAATAGATAGGAGGGAAGCCGATATTTGTTTTAAGTTAAAGATAGTAGGGGATAGTAAACTCGATATGTTATTGAAAACGGCCGTTAGTGTACTAAATGGTAGTGGACAGATAATCATCCTTGTTTTTACGTTAATTTTAAATGTATATTTCATAATTAGCAAGATTGTTTTAGGACCATAAAAAATATGAGAATTTAAAGTAAAATAATTATATAAACAGCAGAAATAAGCTTGACAATTTGACTTCCCATAATAATTTAAGGAGAAAAGTGCTGACCACTTAAGAAAAAAATTATCATTAATACTCAATAAGCAATGTTGGTATTAATATTATGTCAACAGATTTCTCTCAAACAGTATTTTTATGGTAGGGGACCAGTTACTGATAAATAATCGCTTTATTACGCCGGAAAAAGATATCCCTTGTTCGGCCTTTTTGCATATCACGGACACTGGACAGTGGCGTCTTATACCCCTTAATTTCTTCTTATTGTGAAATACTCTAGGGAAATAAATATTATGTAGTTATAAATACAAAGTAAGTTGTTTTCAATAGTAAAATAATTAATTGACTCCAAGATAACAGTAAATGATAATGACAAGGTAGGTCAACTTACAGAGTTTGTGAACGTTACACCCTCATTTGCGATAAACCGTTGTACGTTCTTCATTGGATTCTGAAATAAAATAAAACAACAATACGTTTCACTAAGTCATTTATTTCAATAATCGATCAACTAACATTTAAATACTAACCATTCCATCCAATACTACATCTTGGTCATCGGTTATAATAACAACAAAATTAGGTCTTTTCGGTTCATCACCAACTGTAATGTGTGCGAGGTAAAATAACAATAAATAATTTAACATTTTTAGTTCTTTTTTAAATAAAAAAAAACTTGTTATAATGATTTTAATGCGGCACGGCGGGCATGATTTCGAGTCCCGTACACTCGCTCGCGATCACAACACCGACTGTGAAAAAAACCGACACTCTTCACCAATGACCTGAAACAAAATATTAATTATAAATTATCTTCATTAAAGTAAACATGAATACTTACTCAATGAGATAAAACCGTTTTTTATCGAAATTACATAATATGTAAAGTATTTTAATTCATTTAAAAATTCCGGATTTTGGTCATATTTCATATACATATGCTAAACGGCAGAATTAAAATGGTTTATGGCACTAACTAGATAACTATTGGAAGTACGTGGTCTCAGCCTAGACAGTGGTCGTAGCGTTGGAGTGTCGTGATGTATGTACTAACTAGATTACCCGTAACATAACATAACATAACATACCATCACGCCTGTATTCCCAGAAGGGTTAGGCAGAGGTGTACTAATAATGTACACCCACAATTCGCCGAGTATGTTTTTAGGTCCCATGCAATAGGGGGCGAGCCTATTGCCATTAATCGGGCACGAAACCAAACTCCGAGCAGCATACTGAGAATTTCATAGGAAAACCCCAATAACACTTTGCCCTGCTAGATTATAATTTATTGTGTTTTTTTAGTTTTTATTAACTCCAAAAACATTAAACAGTATCCTAGATATGTATGAGTAGTGTATCTGATGCATATGTTACTAAGGGAACTACGAAGCTTTTAAGATAGCCCCGCCCCATACATATAAACAGAAAAAATATATTCATGCAAACAAAGGAAAATCATATTAAAATTTTAATAATAATAATAACTAAAAAACAACAGGAACTAGACAAAAAACTATTATTTGTAAGATAATGTTACTGATAGTGTTCTTTCTTCTAACATTTTGAACAGTCTATGACAAGATAATCTTTATTGGTAATTGATTCAACACAAAAGCCTCTCTTCGCAGCAGTGGCGGCGCTAGGCGTCAGTGACCGCCAACCGTCTCGCGCCTGATAGGGCCTCGCAAAAAACTTTGATTAGCAATAAGTATTAGTAATTAGCATCAGTCTCATTCTATTTATTAAAAGAAAGAGGCCTCGCAATACGTATGTCGCCGGCGTCTACATTTGGTCTAGCGCCACCACTGCCTCGAGGGAAGATATGATCTTAATCACTATACCAACCCCTGACGTTTTGGCAACTTGAAACATCTACTGACAGTTCTGTATTGTGATACTAGAGAAAAATTTTCAAGCATTGAGTTTTTTCATAATTTTTTCTTTACCATCAACCAACTAGAGCTGCTACTTCAAATCTGTACATGTTCACTATTATTTTCACCTCTTTTATTTATTTTACGTATGTCACATACCCAATGCTATAAAATATACACCTACGAAACCCTGATCTTAAAACACATTTTTTGTTCATTAGTTTATAATAAAAATTAAAAAAATAGTCTTTATTCCGAAAGTACATTAATAAAGAAAATTTTCTAAATTGGTTCCTAACTTATTTATCAGGAATAACACATATGTCAATAACCTCAGCAAATAAATAATTATATTTGTAGTTTTTCAAAATAGTAATAATAATCTGACCACAAACACTGATCAAAGCATCAGTTTTAAAATCTCAACAACAAAGTATATTTAAGCATTGTTTTTTATATATGAGGTTAATTAGTATACCCATTTTATAGTAGTTTATCAGTGGGCTTTATAGACATGTGTAATAATATTTATCTTTACAATTAATAAAATTGAAGTTTCTGTTTGTAATGTCAAAATAACAGCTTTTTACTCAATGCATATGAAATTATATAATACAATACCTATAACCAATTTTTAATTTTTTTGTTTTTTTTGTCTATCTGTCTGTTTGTTCCGGGTAATCTTCGAAACGGTTGGAAAGACTTTTATGGGGCTTTCGCTGGTAGATAGTCAATGTTATAAGGGCTAACCTGGGCTACTTTTATTTTAGAAAAATAATAAGGCTTCCATGCAAATAAAAAAAATAGTCATGCTTAATCAATTCACACACTTAAATGGTTTACACTAAGTAAACCACTTAAAATTTAAAGTCTCATCACATCAAAATTGGTGTTTTGTTATAAGTAGTGTAAATACTTTCATACACATTTAGTATCAAACTGTTATTTTGCCATTACAAACAGACTCTTCAATTTTATTAATTGTATAGATTAATTTATTTAGATATTAATTATTCTTTTAATTTATCTATTGAACCATGATACAAACTTTCTATGTACAAATCAGTAAAGCAGTTTTTTATATACCATTTCTTTATTTTCTCGATGACAGCTCCTGTGAAAACTTGAATGAGCGTCTTTTTTACATTATTTTATAAAAATATGACGTTTACACACGTACAAGGTTATAATAGAGTTGGAGAAACTGATATGGACGGAGCTATATCGATAAACATAACACGATAACAGACCCAATATTTTTTTACAAAATTTAAGAAACTAAACTACTGCCAGATACTTTTGTACAAATTTATTAACTAACATTAAATTTCATTACAAGATGTTACACATATTAATTCATGATTGATAATGCCAACTTCTTCAAAATTTTCGAAGCTGTTGTAAAATAAGTAGGTATAGGTAGGTACTCGACAATGAAACAAAATACATAATTGTACAGACAGGTAATCTTTATTTTAATCAAAATCTGATGAATCATCACTTCATCACTGTCGTAATCGTAATAAATATATGCGATCGATATCATTAATTTATTTGGTCACAACACTACAGCTATCAAATTAGAACTGTCACCTAGAAGATAAAGAAATGGAAATAGTATAGTTTTACTTGGGCCTATCACCAAAAAAAAAATTTATATTGATTTAATGATCAGTATCCTATACAATAGATGGCTGTCAAGAAATTTGAAAAAAAAAATACATGTACAGTCAGAACTATAAGATTTAGTAATGTAGAGAATTTTTTTAATAAGCAAAGACATAGAGGTTATTTATTTAGAGATTAAAAAAATAAATAAATAATGAATAACTTTGTTTAAAGCAAACCAAATAAAAAATAAACAATGAAACTTAAGATACACTTATTAGATAACCTGTTAAAATATTCAAAGATGACAAATTAGTCATATAAAATCAAAGGCAACAAAGTAGGTCTAACTGATAACTTGGTAATTGCAAATAAAACAAATAAATTTCAATTAAATCCATTGCAAATATTTTACTGTTAGCTTCACCCAATGCTTTATGGATACAATTGAAATTTATTATTAGTTTTATTTTAATTGTCAAATTATTAATCAGACCTTTGTCCTCTTTGATTTTATATGGCTCAAATATTTACTCTGTTTACATTATTATTATTATTATATTTGGTAAGACACACTAGCAGCTAATTAGCTGATGCGTGCGTATCAAATAGCTTGGAGATATCTTCCTTGTCCAATCTGCTTTTAAAGGAGGTTATGGTAGGAGCCATCACAACTTTTTCTGGAAGTTTGTTCCATGCTGTGACCACTCTGTTAGGCAAGAACTGCTTCATTGGGTTTCTTTTTGCTGGGAATTCCCAAAGTTTCAAGGGATGACCTCGTAGGTGTTTATTTTCATTTGACTTAAACATATCTTTAAGGCTGGGCACATCATAATAATTAGTGAGGATTTTATAAGTTTCGATTAACCTGCCCCTTTGTCTACGGTGTTCTAGTGTGGTAAGGCCAAGGTTTATGAGGCGCTGTTCATAGGGTAAGTTACGCATTGCATACACCATCTTAGTAGCCCTTCTCTGTACATTTTCAATGAGCTTAATGTCTTTTTTGAAGTAGGGATCCCAGATAATATAAGCATGTTCAAGAAGTGGTCTAATATAGGTCTTGTATAACTTTATAAAAGTTTTAGCTGTTAGGAATTTAAATGCCTTGCGAATGATATAAAGGATCGAATTAGTTTTCTTCACAACCCCAAGCACATGAGTTCCCCATTTAAGATCTTTGGATACTATAACTCCCAAGTCCCTTTGTGTTTCAACTGCGGTTAATTGTTCACCACCAAGATAGTATATCTGACAAGGATTATTACTACCAATGTGTAGCACGGAGCACTTATTCACATTTAAAGTTAGAAGCCAGTCATGAGTCCACTTAAAAATCGCATTAAGGTCATTCTGTATAGCTCGCCAGTTGCTTCGAGGGTTAGCAAAAAATTTGGTATCATCAGCAAAAAGCGAAAAAGGTAGTTGCAGAGTACTTTTCAAGTCTGAGAGGAACAAGATAAAGAGCAATGGACCAAGCACCGAACCTTGAGGAACGCCACTGAGGACACTTCGCGGATCGGACATGACTTCGCCAATGCGCACCCGAAACGTTCTACCAGAAAGGAAGTCGCATATCCAGGCTAATAAATGTATAAATCCATGTAAATATAATATTATTAAGTGGGCAAATCTTGTAAACTTCTTTCTTTGTTATTATATGTATATGGAGGAATAATTGTATCTAGTTAATGTTTTATTTCAGCAACATAGTTGGTTGCCTAGACATTATTATGAAATTAAAGTTTGGTTTTATTATTCCAAATTATAAGATACATACAATTGAGAATCCATTATGTCTCAGTTGTGTTCAAATCATTATCATTAGATGAGAAAGTGAGGTGACCAGGAATATGTTATATTTTTATTGCAGCAATTATGAAATTTTAGAAGTAGTTAAAACTAATTATGTTTTGATATAAAAATAAACAAATGAGAATTCAGGCCAGCATATCAAAGAGAGTGTATGGTTTTCAATTTTACAATACAACAAATTAAGAAGATTGGGATTTTACTAATAACTTTTTATTTTCTTAAATCATTCAGTGATGAAAATACAGTTAGCAGTTATACATTGGTTAGCAAAAAGCGAAATGTCGCGTTGGGTGCGTGTACCGCTACTTGGAACTTACTAGATCGACTCATTTTATCTAAAAAGCATTTATATAAATAAATAATTCAGAACATTCAAAACTAAATAACTGTTGAATAAAAAATTTGATTTACTTTATAAATTTCTGCAAATAAAATATACAATAAGTATTTTAAATGTTTAGGTATAAATTTTATTTGGGTTATGATTTGTGTTTGAAGAAACCGTAAGCTTTAGGAACATTGTAGGTACCATGTACCACATTTTAAAAATTGAGGTTACTTACCACTTGAACGGATCGTAATAAAAGCTCTTGACAAAAGTTATAACACCCTTATTGCCCATTATAGGTAGAAATTTTCTATTCCTATGAAATATAATACTAAAACGTTCAAATTTTCTATGAAAAATCAATAAATCTCAAAGCTTCACTTCTTCTTTATTTATTGGCAACGTGCATAGACCAATAACCAGAGGGCAACGTATGCGTAAACACAAATCCGCCAATGAGTCTGTGCTGGTCTGTGCGCCAATGTTACGTTTATTTGGTTTATTACATAGAGTAAAGTAATACCATCGCGAAGTTTACTATAGAACCATAAACAAGTTCTCATAAAAATAATTTGACTGGTCTTAACACAATGACAGTAGTGGTGAGCGATTATGAACGTTTTACATATTCGATACATTCGATTATGAATGATTTACTTACATAATTGTGATACTTAAATTCTGAGTGATCTTTCATAATCGCATTACGATTAGATGTGACCAGTAGAGGGCGAAGCTAAAAAAAGGTCGTTCAGTCGTAAACAAAGTTTTTTACAAGAATACATATACCAATAAGCTAAAAGAAAAGATCGTACGGTTGAAATAATAACTAATCCTATCAAATTAGTAACTACTAATATTAGTAACCTAGCATTAGTAATTACTAATATTATCATCTACTAATATTAGTCATTATTGATGGCTATAATCGAGATATCTTAATAAACTAATAATTATATTAGTATATCTCATAATCGCCCAGCGCTACTTGAAAATGCTCCTTCGTGGGCTTGGAGAATAGAGGTATAGGCAGAAAGACAAAAAAAAGTACAGGCTTGATCCTATAGAACTATTTTCACATAACACAATACACCATCTTACATGGAGGACAAGTTGAAAAAGTGTCCATCTTTTAAGCAGCAAATTATTAAAAACCCACCAAGATGGCGCTAGCGTATCAAGAGAGACTAACACTATTTCTGATTTTATCGTTTTTACTATTGTAAAACATAAAAAAATTATTGAACAATAATGTTAAAAGTTTGTGGAGTTAAAAGTTGTCCAAGTGGGCGAAAATAAAAAATTAATAACTTTTAGCGCTCTCTTTAAAATCTACTCATTGGCTATCGCAACGCCAGCCACCCTAAATTGACGCTTTTCGACGGATACTTTCATTCTCCATGCTTGGAGAGTTCCTTGCTTGACAGCAAGACATGCACGTATTTTTTTTTATATACTTAGTTGTTCCTTGGCTCTGGTTTTCCTTTTCTTCGTGAAAGAAAAAGGCAAAGGTATTATATCTAAGACAACGCAGCCAAGTCATATGTAATTATAATTCATGTTTAGATGCTATTTATGCAATGCGAATCATACGTGTTACCTACTTTACTTCATAATTCACTAATGACTACTGTACCGACCAGCGTGGAAGCTGGGCGAGCTTTTTCAGCCGCTGGCTACCTTGTGTGCAACACAGAACATTTATACTCCTAGCGGAAGTGTGCCGTGTGGTGTGTGTGTCATTTAATACTGTAACTTTTTTGTAAAGCCATTTCCAAAATAACACTTTTTTATTTTTACAAGAATTTAACGTATGTGCCATGTGCCTTTACGTGTTTGTGGTGTGTACGTGATTATTTCAATTTGTTAGTGATGTTGACGTGACTATATAAATTTTTGATTATAAGTGACTATGTAAATTTATGTATCTTTACGTCTAAGGGCGGTTTAAAGCAAATCCTTAAATCATATTTAAATCGTTAAATCAGATTTAAGATTGACATATGCTTAAATTTTAACACAACTAAACTGAATAAGCTAAAACTGAATTTAATGTTTTTGGTGCAAGTCACTCTAAAGGTATTGATAAGCCATTTAAAATGGCGGCAACTCAAGCCTAGGTCCGTTTCCTCGGCGTGGAGCCCTTGAGCCAAGCAGCCACTCGCGCGATACAGTGACTCTGCACTTGCATTCACTAGCTACCAACAGACACCATTACATTGCACAACACACTCGTGCACACCACACAGGTACATAGGTTCTGTAAGAGACCTTTTTTCTTTTTTGTACTAGTTAGACAAAAATTATCAGATGACTAAATACATATACACGTTCCTTACTTCCTCCCAGGAGGTAGAAACATGTATATAATATGTATAGTTAGTTCACTCTATTTTCTACAGATAGGGAAATTATTCAGTTTGCGACCAAGCCACGGTAAAGATGCAAAAGCCGTCTGAGACTATGGCTAACAGTATAGTCAGATAGAAAAAAAAAACGTTTAAAATATACCAAAAAGCTAGTTTACTTTAACTTAAAATTAAAACCATTAAAACGAGGTCTATTAGGCCTTTATTACGATTGATTTCAGAGGTCTAAATCAACCCTACTAGATCAGCAAATACCTGGATCCAGCGGGACTAAGATGGTTCAGTCCCGCAAATACATGGATTGAAATTATCTTGAGGGATTGCCTTCCCTAATTGCGACATATCTGTTTCGTTGTTCGGTTTCTTAAACTATCATATTATTATTTCTTTAAAATTAATTTTTATTTTACATAATTTTAAATACATACATATTTTATTTATTAGAAAACACCGTTTTCACAATCCAGTCAGTGTAATGGGATAATTTTGTATATACACCGGGGTAGTAACGATGTCCACATGAATAACCGAACGACACAAGTCCCACAACAAGTCCTTTGTAAACCAATGGTCCACCAGAGTCACCGTAACATCCGTCCGGTCCACCTGCTGCTACTCTTCCGGCACATAGCATTGAATCAGCGATAGGCGCTTTGATAGTACTGTAACGTGTTCTGCATACATTTTGATCTACAGAAAACAATGTGGTATGTTGCAGTTGATCTGGTTGTTGTCCGTCTGGCTGTAAATTAATTAAATGATAATAATAAAATAAAAAAATTGACATGTCTCGTGATGTAGTTGCATTACTATGGAGCCGAGTGGTCACCGATTCGATCCCCGCACATTACCGACTTTTATATGATTAGCATAAACTTTATTGTCGGTTGATGTCTGCGAGTTCAGCTGTTCATTAAACATAATACAAGCGTTGCTTAGTTTGGAATTAAATAGTCGAGCGTGAAATTGTGCCCCCATATTTCGTGATAAATGAATTTAACTTGTTAGTCATTAAACAAAATACCTTATAAACGTATTCAATGCCTACATTGAAATAAAATCGTTTTTGCCTACAATTAGTGTTGTGGAAGATTTTTTATAATATACAACATTCAATAGCAGAGCATCGCATAATAGTTGATGGAAGAATAGTTTACTGGATCGTAAGAATCTGACTGGATCGTGACCACCAGGTTCTTCAGTTGTAATTTGAGGAACTAAAGCAGCCATCTTGCTAATTAATAGCAAACTGATTCAAAATATTAAAAAAAAATGTTTTATTTAATAGTTAACGCATGACCTGTGTATTATAAATTTCGTATCGAACTTTATTCAGTTTTAGTGCTAATTGTGATGGTAAAGTCTAAATAGTAGCAACACTGGTTATATTACACAGTTGCCGCAGTGCCCCGCTAACTTATACTGGTGGCACTGTAGGTAGGTGTGGCGTGCTCCGGGATCAGCCGGTTTAAATCCAGCTACCGACAGGCTAGCGGACCGGCATGATAACAACAACCAGTTTTTTGGGCTGTAATTACCATCAGGTACAATGCAGTCACTTTGCAGTGCTACTATATAAAAAAATAATTTTAAAATAAATGTAATTAAAGAAGATTAAGTAAAACATATGAAATATCTAAGTAGAACGGGAATAGAGTTTTGGCGGGATCTTAATTTTTTTTCGTATTCCTTATTTTTTGGGATCTAAAACTATCAATAGGTATATTGTAGTAGTATTGTTTTTTATTCATAAATTTGTGTTGTTTGTTATTTATAATAACCACCATAAGACAGGACACTATAATCACTCGATAATAGCAGTAATGTTCTTCAATAAAGAGGATTAGTTGCCAAGTTAGGATGAAGAACAAGAGCTGGTATAATGAGTAGCAGACTAAAAATAAAATATATTTTGTTACACTTACCTCCAAAACTCCCCACCCAATAAGTGTACAAATAGAATTCGGTTTGATTTCCACTCCGTATTTTATGATAGTGCTTTGTTTAACATTTCTGCCGAAGAGGAACGGCTTTGTTACAACCACCAAAGCTATATCGTTGGTGTAGTAATATTTGTCGAAAGCACGATGAGGTATTATAGCCTTCAAGTTGTGGATGTATCCTCCTCGGGAACGAAAGGACGAGCCAACGCGGATTTTCCAGTATTTTGGTAGGCTGTAGCTTGAAACATAGATTGGGAACAAAGGAGTGAGATCTAAATGGGTGCCAAGTTCAATGGTCAGTCCTGAAAGTTATTTATAACAACATAAAATATTTTATAACAACTTAAAATATCATTTCTTCTTATAACTTAGGATAATATATTGAAGCCAAAGGTCTGACTTAGCTAGTTCGAATATAAGAATTATTATTAAGTACCTACTAAAACAGTAATGGAATCGCCCTATGTTCGATGGCTAGTTTTTACCAGCAAGCCAAATGTTCGGGAGAATAAAATAAGAACCTACAGCTTTAGAACTTGCGAAGGCTATAATATAATTCGTATATAAAAACTAGCCAAGTCAGACCTTAGGCTGAAGCCTAAGTTATAAAATATTTTATGTCGTTATAAATAAATTTCAGGACTAACCATTGAACTTGGCACCCATTTAGATTTCACTCCTTTTGTCGTTGAAATCAACAACCAAGGCATATATCATAATATTGAACTTAGCTCTTATTTCACATTTATGTTTTTGATGGGATATCGTTACTTTTTGTACAGAAATTATTAATAGGTAATTATTCATAATAAAATTAATACCAAACGATTTTTGTTAATCTATTTAATTATTTATAAGTAATGATCTTACACTATTTATGTGCGCTAAAAATATTGAAATAATAATGATTAATAACGCAATAAATACGAAAGTCGAGTCAACTATACTCTTGGTTATAAGTACTAAAACTGAAATGCTTCCTGGATTAAAAAAAAAATAATGGTGGTATTCCACTCGTTATATAATCACGTGAAGACCTTAAAATCCTCATAAAAACCGGCTGTCATCAATTTTGATTGCTGATTCTAACATTACAGGCACTATAAGTAAGTGTTCCTAATAGAATCAATTAATCAAGTCCGGTGACAGTATAGTCAGTTAAAAAAAAAAAAAAAAAACAATTATTTGAAAAATTATAATAAAATGATAAAAATTTACTACTTTCTGATTTATTTCTTTGTATTCACCCAAATACCTATCTGGATGCCAAATTTGAACTTTCTATGTCATCTGGAAAGAGTTTTGGTCTATAGGTCAGTGATAAAAATGACGATTTTTGGACGTTATAATCTAAATAACTGTTTGAGGTGTATTTATGAAATTTGGAGCACACATGTATCTCGCAAGTCTTAATATATGATCTAAATTTGACATTTTTATGTGAAATACTTTTTGAGTTATGAGGGGGTCAAAAGTGGCTACCGCGTTAGCTTGAACTTGGCTTGACACGCTGCCTTGTGTCCTAGATATGTTAATTAATGATGGATCTCCACTGCGGTTGGAGTGCAGCGGATAAGTACTAATTATTAATCTTAAATGTATGGTTTATTACTGTTAACCATTTTTTTAAATTCATTACAGATTAAATTATGTATGAATTTAAAGCAATGATGGCTCCGATGTAGCGTGTACGGACACCGCGTCGATCGACGTGAGTTCGAACCCCTGCAGTGAGCCTGAGCTTTCGGAGAAGGAAAACATCTTGATGAAATAATAACATTTTGTAATGCCCGTCTGATTAGCTACCACCCTCAAGTTGAAAATCTTTCGCCCAGTAATCTATCTATAGTTGTGCTCCGGCAGCTGCACTTGAGAGCAAATTCCTACCATTAGGTTTATTATGACTATCTCAGGTCACATCGTCACTTAACATACGTGAAATTGAGACCAAACGTTAAACCCACAACACAATTTTTAACAAAACAAAATCAAAATATCTTTTATTCAATTTAAGCCCTAAGAAGGCACTCATGAATGTCAAAACACTATCACCGGTTCGGAAAACATCCCAGACATCGAGAACAACAGAAACCCAACTTCAATCATTTTGAAGAGTTATTTTGTGTATCTCCGAAATTGACGGTCCAGTGCTAATGAAATTAAAATAGGACCACCCTTGAGGTATCGCTTATCCAACAAAAAAATAATCAGTAGGCACATAAATCGTAACTTCAGTCTTTTTTGAAGTCGGATAATAAAGAATAAAAAAGTATATAAACACTTACCAAGTTTTCAAATATATACTTTGTATTATATCCCATAAAGAAAGGGCTAATATCAAGCTTTTTATACTTATAGGTTGTGTTTGGTTATAATCTCATTTGACAATATGACCTCAACAATATAAGCGGTAAGCCTGTTTGATAAGTGGCTTTAAACTTCAGCTGTTGCAACACGCATATAGGTGCTCGGCTACAAATTGTAAATTTTAAGGTGGTGGTTTCATCACGATGTATTCCTTCACTAAAAACTCAGACTCATTGTAAGATTGGAACCTACATCGAATAACGCTACTTCCGAACACGTTACCACTGAGATATTATCGCTTCCAAAAATAAGTATCCGTTTTTACAAAAATACGCGTCGGTTGAGGATCATAACCTGGAAATTTGACGCAAACATAGATATTCTAACAGGTAGTTCTGTTGAATTAAGAAGACATAAGAAGAAGCTTTAAAGAACTTACTTTCTTCCGGTATTCTCGTTATATTGAAAACAGTGGGCCGTTGATATCACATGTTGTGACGTCAAAATAACTCCTGCGCAGTGCTGTATGAAATTATTGATGCCCCACGTGTCTAACAAGAGTTGTGCGACTACTGGGTATCTTTCTATTGACGTCGGCGTACCTTCAATCACTCGATAATGATACTGAGTGCTAACTGAAATGTAATTTTGGTTAATGATTTAATTAAAAATCTATACTAAGTATGTTAATATATTATAATAAAGTAGAAAGTTTTTTGTTTATTTCTTTGTTTAAACACACTAATATCGGGTTCGAAAAATTATTTTACTATATGATAGCCAGATTCACGAGGATGGGTATAGGCTATCTAACATTAGGCTACAACTCCAGCTCCAGCAAAAACCTTATACCTATAGACTATTACTGACATAAAAAATAATTTGGCAAATCGTCCAGTCGTTCACAAGTGATGGGCTTACTAAAGTGTTAGTTTAATTTTTATTTAGATACTAGCAATGCTCGGGGCTCCGCGCGCTTGTACTACATACCTAATTATATATATGAAGATATCGTTATATTTTTTATATATTTAAGGACCAAGTATATATGGAGTAAGTAAAACAAAAAAAAACATCAAAAACTATCCGTAGTTTTTACGTAATGCGCGCACAACCTCTATCATTTTATTTATTTAGATGCTTGTTTATAGAATTTTATTAAGTATTAACATTTGAATAAATTATATGACTTGAAACATTAATTCAAAAATAAAGGCTATAATGTGACTTCATTAAAATTCCTTTACATCGTTTTTGTCAAATAAGAGCAGTTGATTAGGTACCTATCTGAAGTTTATTTAATGAACTTTAAAAGAATTTTAAATGTAACATTTACATTTTCCCTGAACAAGTATTAGAGCTGGCAAGGTTCAAGGTTAGACGATGGGTAAAGTTCCTAAAACCAGTCGTTTAGGAATCTGATAGGAACTTACCTTCAATAAAGCAGGATAAAAATGTAACGTCAACTATTATATTTACTAACTTCATTTTGAAATTATAGTATAGCAAGCATAGCAAGCAGCTCACAAACGATCAGGTTCGAGTATAACTTGAAACTGTTAAATAAATGACATGTAGGTAATTGCACTTACTTTTCGAAGAAGAACTATGATGGGCGAAATAAATAGTTCGACTAAAAGATTTTGATATTTGCAATATTGTATTCAGATAAGTAATCTTATGAATAAACTAATAAAAATAAAATGAAGGAAAATAACTAATGACTAAAGCATATTCTGTGATAAATTTGAAAATCAGTTACATAAATATTTAAAAAAGTCGAATTTTTAGATAATTTACGCTGTGATTCATACACTAGAAAATATTGTTCTGTATAATAGTAATAATAAAAGATAGTTAATATAATAGCGACTATAATTATTATTCATACAAGTGTAGTTACCGATATACTTTCTGGCTTCATGCATTGGGCTTCTTTATAATATGAATAGTTTTAAGGTAAATATTTTATCATTTTAACAAATTGTTGTCGTGATTTAGGCTCAGACTTGCCTTTTAAGAACTCTGCGTCCATGCGTTTCTAATCCTTTCCATAACATAACATACCATCACGGCTGTATCACCTAAGGGTTAGGCAGAGATGTACTAAAGTACACCCGGTTCGCGGGGTATGATTTTAGATCCCATGTAATAGCGGGCGAGTCTATTGCCATTAATCAGGCACAAAGCCAAACTCCGAGCTGCTACTGAGAATTTCATAGAAAAACCTAATAACGCTTTTCTCGTACTGGGAATCGAAACCAGGGCGTCGAGCATGGCAGTCGGGCTTAGAACCACTAGGTTAATGAGGAAATTCCAGCCCCAGTTTAAAGGGCCACTGTCTATTTGGTAGGTATAATAACAGCCAAATTCGTGGGTTAAATCCGAAGATTCTTGTTTATAAATACTTATGCGTAAGTAAGCCTGTATTAACAACATTTTTCTTTGTGTACTTCTCAATTGAGAAATAATATAAAGTACCTAACTCCGTAAAAAGTGTTCCAAGACACAATGCACTGCTACTGTTGTTTTTTCAAAACGTATTGAGACAAAGATGGTATAATGATAAGCATAGAATAGAAACGGGTACTCAAGTGGAACTGCCAGAACCCACCAATACTACACACATAAAATCCCTAGATTATTTCGTGGTATGCTGTGGTATGTAGGATCTAAGTCAAACACGCTTACATGGTGGTAGATTTTCAACTCTAGAATGATAACTAACCATGCTAGTAATAGAAAATATCCCCACGAAAATACCAACTCAATTACGGTTTTATAACAATTTTCATCGTTGACGCAAGCTTACGCGCAAAAGATGTTTCGAAATTTTGAACCTATTGCCTCGACACGACATAAAAGTACGCAACATTTGAACTATCATCGCCGCTTGTAACTCGTAATTAGATGTACATAACTTTTTGAAAACAAAAATAACTTAACAATAAAAATAAATTATAAAGATCTCCTACGTTTAATCCTACTTATTTCAAATAGAAGCATTAAACATTAAAATGAGCGCCGAACATTAATCATTTTGCGATTGGTAGTGTGTAAAACGTATAGTGTAATTATTATAGGTAGATAGCCCGGTGCGTTATAGAGATGTAAATCATTAACAAGATCGTCCGACTGCCATCGTCGAAACTTTTAATTAGCTGTCGGATATTGAAGTGTATTTAATTACTTGGCTTCATATTTTGATTTTAAAATATTACTTAAGCAAAAAGTAGTTCAAATATCAGTCCGAGTACTTTACTAATACGTGACTATTCATTATATTTAGTGTGCCCGAGGCAATAAATATATGCTAACTGTGCCCAAGGCTGCGCTCGCGTGGACTACAGAATGACGTCGTTCTGGCACACACGTGAATCGTGTTAGCTACCCCCGCTCCCAGTTATTTTAAATACAAAAATATTTATTTTAGGAGATTCTTAGAATATAGACATATAATATAATCTCGCTCACTTTTTTTAAAGTCTTTTTTATTATGTACCTACCTACTACATTAATTTGATATACCTTTATGTTTTACTCTGCGTAAACCGTATAGGCACCCCAAAATCGTCATTTTTTCGAATTGTTTTTTATTTGAACCTAACAAAACTAAAAACCCTTACTAAAATAAAATTCTAAAATAATATCAGCTGTCTGTCAGTGAAAGTCCCGCAAAACCAGTTCAACCGTATCGGAGATTACCCAGAGTACATACATACCTACTGTATGTCTGAAAATATTAAAAAAAAATTTTTTTTTGTTGTTATAAGTCTATTTTCATATTCTTAAGTAAGTTTCATGTTCATTTAGTAGAAAGCTGTTATTTTGATATTACAAATAGACACTTCAATTTTACTTATTCGTGTAGTTACATAAGTATTTCACAATAATGGAGTTATGTAAAACCACAGATGTAGCAGTATAATCTACTACATCTATGTGTAGGTACATAGTTATACTATTTCCATATCTTTATTTTCTCGATGACAGCTCCTGTGAAAATTTGAACGAGCGTCTTTTTACATTATGTATGCATTATTTTATAAAAAAATGACGTTTACACATGTACAAGGTTATACCAGAGTCGGAGAAACTGATAGGGATGGAGCTATATCGATAAACGTAACACGATAACAGACCCGATATTTTTTTACAAAATGTAAGAAACTAAACTACTGCCGGATACTTTTGTTCAAATTTATTAACTCATATTATATTTTATTACAAGATGTTACACGTATTAATTCTTGATTGATAATGGCAACTTCTTCAAAATTTTCGAAGCTGTTGTAAAATAAGTAGGTATAGGTAGGTACTCGACAATGAAACGAAATAATTGTAACGACAGGTAAACTTTATTTAATTATTTTAATCAAAATCTGATGAATCGTCGATATAATAAATATATGCTATCGATATCATTACTTATTTGGTCACAACACTACAACTGTCAAAATAGAACTCGCATCGAGAAAATAAAGAAATGGAAATAGTATAAGTAGTACGTTTCATAAATGTATGAGAAAACAAAATTCGTTCTGTTTGCAGCTATACAATTTTAAAGTCTTTAAAATTTTACTAGCATTTTAGATTTGTTGTTTTTAAATTTACGGTTGCCATCCAAATTTTACTCCTTCCTCAAATTCAATCTTCTATAGCTTCCACCATTCATCCCAAATTCAACCCTAAGAGAAGAAGAAATATTTGCAGTGGAAATAGTATTTTACCCGTTAGATTTATTCAGAATTACTGTTTTACAGTTAGTTCCAACAACGGCATGGTAATTTTAGCACAGAAGACAGTATAATTACCAATGTGGTATACAAACAAGTTTAGTGTGCTTTATTGACATAGTACTGTCGATAGTTTTGTTCACATAAATTGGGTATAGACAGTTCAATTTAATTGTGCGCACGGCCCTATTTATACGTAAACCCAAACCGTGTACAGATACAGTGACTATGGGTGCGTGTCAAGAGGTACAGTCAAGTACACAAGAGAATTCTAATAGTTATTTTACATATATTATGTAAAAAATGTTTAAGTACATCTTATTTGTTCAAATTTAAAATAAGTCAACAGCTCAGTTGGTTAATATATTTTATTGAACATATTATTCCGTATCACTACCACTACTAATACTAAATAATTAACTTTCTATTAACTTCATTATTTCCATCACATTCTGTTATATGTTATGTAAAGCAGTATATATTTTTAAAATTCCCAAATATTTTCTATAGGGCTTAGGATGATATGGAATGAGATGATGAGATGGATGAAGAATTTTTAAACCATATATATCTGAGTATTTTTTCTATTTTTCTGTCTTTTAATATTAGAATTTATCGTTTTAATATCTTGATCATTGTGGTACGACTGTACGACGCATTATCAAGCACAACTACTGGTTAGGTCAAACATTTTCTCTGCGACAAACCTGACATTTTTATTACCGACAGTACACATAGAAGAAAGCGATAGAAACACGTTGTGTTACTCGGAAGATGACTGCAGCGTCACTGCCATACAAATAAAAACTGCATGTTTACTAGCTCACACACACATAGGGCTGTGCGCAAAGATGAGTTGAAGCCTCTGTACCTACACTGCTTACACAATGTAAATTTAAGTTTTATAGTTCATGCAAATAAAAAGCTAGAATTCAATAAAATTATCTGCCAAGAAGTGTGGTGAAGGCAGATTAAAAGTATGATGTATATTATTGTATAAGTAACTACCATAGATTTAATATATAATAAATACAAATACATATTTATAAAAAGAGTCTATTATCCAATAATAAGTTTGAAATAAAATAACATAGCTTACATTACCTACAGTTTTAAAATTAAAACTTTAGTTGGTAAAAATAATTTATTTTATTATTGTATGATGCCCTTATTTCGTATCGCTGCTTGTATTTGATTATCTATACTTGTGTAATACTTCATATGGCTTAGTAATTTTTCTACTCTTTTTAAGTTGCCATCAAAGAATGCTCTTGATATTTTTTTCTGTAAATCTCTAATAACCGCTTTGTTTTCCTCATTTAATTTAATTATTTCTTCTTCACTATCAGCATTTTCAACCTCTTCATTCTTTTCCATTATTTTCATAAGAAATGTTGGGTCGATTTCAGTGTTTTCAGGGATTTGTTTGCCTCTTAAGCCTAGCATGTAAATACCTGGAATAAGATGAAACAGTAAAAAATTTTAAATATATAATTTTATTTTTTGTATTTTATCACTGAAGATTAAATCTTGACTATTATCATTTTTCACAGCTTGTGATCTGATATGTGGTAGTTAATAATTCTTTTGAAATGATAAGAAATAAATTCATGTGAATATTATACATTATAAACTAATAATGAATTCACATTAATTAAACCATATACTTACAGATATATACAACCTGTGTTGTAACTGAAAATGCTTAATTTGATAGATTTATATAAATTATTGTTTATTCATATTATATGTTTTGTTTTCAATAGTGAATCAAAATATTATATCTATGTGTTTAATTCTCACCTCTGGTCATAGGTTCCAAGAGTGTTTTATATGCTTCATTAACCAAAGATGAGTACTGTTCTGATATTTCTTGCTCTTGTTTTTCTCTAAAAAAGTCACATATTTTTAAATATAATTATTAATGTTCAGTGAAGAATATATTTGTTTTCCATGTTATCACCACATGTTTTTTATTTTTGTGTTCAATATTTTCAGCAAAAAATATTTTGTCTTTCGGGATTCTGTAAATTTTGACAATTTTTTACTTCTAGAACATGGCACAGGACATTTAAGGCAATGAGAGTTAACCTGTTTAAAAAGAGTTATATCTACATAAGTTTGGCTACCTTAAAGACTAATGTCCTAGTGAAAACAGAACCTTTGAAATCACATACATCATATGTGTAAAAGTTTAATAATGATATTGATGATGCATATGATGTAACTGTGATGTCAAACTAAGATAACGTGTTCACTGGAATAATATACAGTGTAAACTCTTTATAACGTTATCCTTTATAACGATAAACTCCCTATAACATTGAAGTGAGCCCAACTTGGTTGGTTTGCGTTAAAACCCACATATTGAAACACTTTATAGCAATACACCATTCTCTATTACGAAGAAATGTGTTCATATTTTTAGACAGTAAATATTTATTATCAGTATTATTGTTTATGTTATGTTATCAGGTAACAAAAGACTTTGAAGCTCCTAAACATCCGAGGTTGTTATCTTTAATTACCTTGAACACGTGCAGTATGATGCATTGTTTTCTCGGAAGTGATGGTCTTCAACCAAGCGTACTGGGTACCTATCATATTATCAGTCGTAAACCTACATTGAAACTGTTAACATGGCCAGTAAACGGAAAGCGATTAGTGTTGACGAAAAAGTTTGTGTGATACATGCAATTGAAAAGGGAGAAAATAAAAGTGACGTTGAAAATTTTTGTTGTTTAATCAAGACGATTCCACCACATATCTAGATATGAATAGAATACATTAAATAATACAAAACAAGAACTGGCATAGCAAAAAACGTCAGTCAAAGTTATCAGACTATATGTGTAAACAATAATTTATTATCTAAGACATACATATTAAAAATTCTTGTTAATTTGGTTGTTTTTTTGTTCACTCCATATAACGATAACTCTCTATATATCGACAAAAAATGCTCAGTCCCTTGAGTTTCGTTATAAAGAGTTTACACTGTATCTACAAGGTCAATTTATATAACATAAATGAACCAAAATAATATAAAGTCCAAACAGTCAATAAAACAACAATGTAAAAAATACCTACCTGTTCGCAAACTTGTCCGGATGCAGATATTTCTGCAAGTCTTTGTATCTCTTAGCCAAATCATTTTCATCCAAGTCGAAAGTTTCGCTAACACCGATTATTTTAAAATAGTTATCATTTGAACTTGGTTTTTGTAAAGCGTTACATCTTGAACAGAAGAGGTTGAAGATTAATGTCCGAGTATCATTTCCACAAGACCAGCATGACGATAAACGTATCAATGGCAAATTAATTACTTTTCTTGATATAATTCTAAAAAGATTCATGTTATGAGATAAAAACATTTGCAGTTCGTACAAAATAAAAAATCTATTTGGCTATGAAATATTTCTTGAGTGTTATATCACCAACATTAGTAACACACACGTTTAATTTTAAATTTTTATCCATAATCCTTATCACCAAAGACAAAATTCTTATCACAACAGACCACAGCTGATGCTGTCACTGTCAATTTGACTGTTAGGTGGAGAAGACTAGTGAGGACTGAGGCTTCCCAATGTATTACCTACTGTACTTTATGACTGAGGCAAAAATTGAGGTGTAGCGGTGGGCGATTAACAGATATAATAAAGGAATAATTAAATTAAGAAGATATTTCAATATATATCGATTAAAGCCATTAATAATTACATAAATTAGTAGATATTTCGATGATGAGTGATTATTCATAAACGAAGTATGTGCGATTAGTAATTAGTAATTACTAATGCTTGGTTATCGCCCACCTTTGAGTAATACGTTAAGGGGTCGATTATGAATGCTCACTTATATTCGTAGTTCGATGATGAATGATCACTCATCATCGAAATATCTCGATTATCTAAAACATTCTTTTTTTTTAGAACTGACTATACTGTTAGCCTTAGGGGCCTTGGAGCCTCTGACGACTTTTACAGCTTCACCGGACTTGTAAATCATTCATAATCGAATATCTCTTTTATGTAAATCATTCATAATCGCCCAACTCTACTGAGGAGTAAAATTATAAATTGTTATCAGTACGTTTTATTTCTTCATGTATGAATTATTAACCTTCATACTTATTTAAACTATTAATTACATAAAAATATTTTCCCTTGGTTGTTACTGATTATTAGT
The DNA here is from genome assembly GCA_033032175.1 of Saturnia japonica. Lineage (NCBI taxonomy): Eukaryota > Metazoa > Arthropoda > Insecta > Lepidoptera > Saturniidae > Saturnia > Saturnia japonica. Next base: position 7,808,363 of record CM065324.1, on the reverse strand, counting down.
GATAGTTCCTTTTACTATTCTGCCGTCGTAATGAAAAAGGGCTCAACTAACATTTTGTTAAGTCTTAGAAAAACGGTTTAAAAGTTTTCGAAGTTTAAAAAAAAAAATGTCGAAAAAGATGTTTTAGCTACTTTGACAATTAAATTTTGCTGCAAAAACATAATGTGCCTTTTCATTCTATAATTTTGTAAGATGATTATAAAATATTAGAATAAAAAGATATATTTGGATAGTTATGCCTTTCTGTTGTAATAAGCCTTCTTGTTGTAGCAGTTAAATATCTAGTTCGTAGTAATCATGTGTACATTAATTTAATAATTTTAACGATTAAAATACACAAAATAAAATACCAAATAATTATTGAAAAAACTTTTATTATGAAACAAATACGTGATTTCTAAAAATAGTGTAGGTTAATTATAATTATTTAATCTGGTAAAAACAATTTTTGGTTCTTATGAATGGTTAATTAATATTACTTTTGTAGGCGCTAGTTTAAAGGAACTTGGTATTTTAAAAAAGGACGTGGCACAAGGCGAGGGCGGAGTGAATATATGGGTACTCACGTCTGGTGCAGGTCGCGTGCTGAATTTCAGGGGGCATCCGGACAGCTTCACTCTCACTTTCGACAACAATGTTCTGCTTGAATAATAACTTCACTTTTTTACAAATACACGTACGGTCCACCACTTAATAACGTTTTTGTTACGACTTATATTGCACCAGTCCGCGCAAGGGGTGGGGAGTGGTCTTGGTAATAGGAAAATGGCCGGAGGGAGAGGGGAAAGAGGATTGCGCCTCATACCATGGGCTATTATATAATAATTAGCGTAAACAATTTTTGTGAATACTAATCTAATATCACTTTTAGTACCTTATTAATTTAGTCATCTCTTAAAAATATTATCACGTTGGAGAACATTTGTAACTTATAAACTGTTTAGGATTAATGAGCGGGTTTTCTATTATTATATTATAAACATACATATTTTGATTTCCAAAGTAATATTAGTGAAAAATAAAGTAACTAGCATAATTATACAAATCAAATGTTATTATCATAATCATGCATGGATATAATGTCTTAAAACATATTAACATTTTAATTTACACTGTAACAATGATAAAATATGAGTAGAGTAACATGGCACACTATAATTTTAAATTCATACAATGATATCAATTATTAAATCAACTAATTATTGCAGTTAGTAAACATCAATAAAGGTTTCAAAATTATTCTTATTTAAATTAATGTTTAAGTTAGTCCTAGTCTTCATACCTATCAGTCAGGTCGGCGGATATGTCATTTACGGGTAAGTTTCCCCAAAATACTCTCCTAGATTCAGGCATGAGAGGGCAGAGTTTTGTTAATATCGCAGACTTCCGCTCAGATGTGATACCTCTCGAAACAAGCTTTTGCTGCGGTGGAGGAATACCATTTCGGATATTTTAAATTTTTAGAAAATCTTATTTCAATTGATTTTCACTGCTGTGGCTATTTTTGTATTTCAGTGATTTGAATCCCCTTCGAAAAGTTACTTCCCACATGTTATTCATATAAGCCCGAGGGTTCGAATTTTGTAATTTGTGTATGGATGAACATTTAGTGAGGTGGAATACGCTTTTGTGCAGCGTTGGGATTGCTGACGTATCTAAGCTCCAGGATGGATTAGGAGAGGAAGCAGTTTCGGGAGTTCAAGGTTAGTGAAGACAGTTACTATTCAATCATTGTAAATAAAGCTTCTACATCACAAAATTGCATAAGAGAATAGCTTACTTTGAATGATATTCTGTTTGAAGAATTTCACACAAAAGCGGAGCTCCTATGTTTTGTAAAACGAAACACACCAGAACCAGTATATGAAGCTGATGAACTTCTGAAGCAGAATGGGCCTGAGGTATTATGACTTCCCTCCTACCACTGCGATCTAAACGCCATTGAGCTGGTATGGACTTTGGCTAAACGTAAAGTGGCAAGTAAAAATATTGCCCTGGCCGCAGTGGAGTAGAGGGGGTTATAAAAGAATCGTTTGAAACCGTAACTCCAGAGGAGTGGAAGAAAACGACTGATCATGTTATTCATGTTGAAAATAAATATAAAGAAAGGGACAGAATTACAGAAAATAACTTAGAAAGTTTTATAATTAATGTAGGAAACCGTGATTCCAGGGACTCTAATGAATCTTTTCACATGGAAGTTTTAGATTCAGATTTTGATTATGAAAATGAATAAACCAAAATTATTGTACAATATTGTTGTTTTTTTTTTTTTTAAATCAGATTGCTACATAATAGCTAGTCTTATTTTGATTCAGACGTAGTAAACTGATTTTTCGAAATGTCACGTGTTTCTTTGATTTTACATCTCGAAACTTCAATTACTTTGTCTGAATAGAAATTCGATTTTACGCGATTAGCGCTAGCCATTTTAATATTATTATTTTTAACTTATCCTAACCTAAACCACTGTTGGACAAAGGCTTCCCCTGAATCCATCTGGGAACTTGAATTTATAGCAATCGCAATTATCAAAAACTTGGTGGTAAGTTTCTTTTGACAAGAGGTTACCTAGGAAGGTTAGTAGCTGCTAATACCGCAATATTGATTTATATCGTAGACTTATTCTCGTTTTTGGACCGGTCGACTTGCAGTCATATAGTAGTGTACAAATAATACTATTTTTCAGCAAAAACAAATTATTTTATATTATAAAGTATCAAATTAGGTTATTCCAGGTATGTCATACTAATTTTGAGGTTGCTATACTGATATTTTTTAAATTTGCTGCGCTTTTTCAGCCTCTACTTTCATTTGCCAGACTTTATCGTTCATCTAAAATATTATTTGTACTACTCTGTCAAAAAAGTACAGGCAACATCAACACTGTATTTAATCTAAATGACAGATGCAACTCAAACTCCGCGCCAAAAAGGAAAACGGTTGTACCAATATTACAACAAAATAAAATAAAAATTTGGACCATTCCCGATACTTTTTGACAGAATTTATACAAAGTGTAATATAATAAACGCACACTGTGAAAACAGTTTATTCAGAATCGGCTACTGAATGGAATTTAAGGTATTTTTAATATAGGTAATTTTTTATCCGAAAAATACTCGAAAAGTAGTATATTAATCATCCCCTCGTCGAACAGTCGAAACAAACGAAAATGAAACATGAAATCCAAAGAATAAGGCGTTTTTCAATGTAATTGGGAATGAAAAATGTTATTTAAAAATAGATTTAAGGAAGAAACATTATTACAAAGATAATAAAGTTTTTACAACAATAAAAATAAAAACACAGCTAATGGTGTCAATTGTCATCAGCTGATATGACCAGCGCGAGCGGCGCGTCGTGGTGTGATCAAAGTTATACAAACAAAACAAGCTAGTCGAACTTGAATCTAGTCATGCAGCATGCGTCGCGTCGGCCTTATCAGTGAGAGCGTGTTTTTGGAAATATTTTGATAACTTTTGGGCGCGATGTCTTTTCGATATACTAACATTCAATACACCAAAATGCTGAGAATTTTGGCACAGTGTAGAAATAATGTGGCACTAGCTTGCAGAACATTTAATAATGGGCATGGTACCAGCGTAGACCTGCGGACTATGTTAGCCGCAACTCAGCGGCTCCGAGACCACGGTTCTTTTCAACCGAACACGGCCATCGACCGGGGACACAATGTGGGCATACGTAGTCATATTAAGAACAAAATACTCAATTATTTTGGCGAGAATCCCGATAGCAGTATCCGAGAAGCAGCGCCACATTTTCACGTCAGTCACATGTACATGTGTCCGAACGCTTCGTGGTGACGGTGAGCATCCATTTCACCTGAGACGTTGTCAGAAGTTGACTCCACGTGATTACGTACTAAGGTTGGAGTTCAGCCGGTGGTTATTGGAAAATTGGCAGCGAAATATTATTTGGATCGACGAAAGTAATTTAACATTATTTACATGTGTGGGAATGTACAACCACCATAATAGGCATTTGCGGTACATGAAAATTCTTACTCATGCAGAGTGGACCCCTTCCAACATCCTTTATCGGTTAACGCTTGGGCGGGTGTCATCGGTACATACGTACTGCGACCCGTGTTCTTAAAATGATTAACAGGAGCATAATATTTACTGTTTTTGCGAAAGACTACTGATACCGCTAGAAGAGATAGCTCTTGTAAATTTACGAGAGGTATTCTACCAACATTCCCCTGCGCATTTCACGTGGAGTGTTCGACAGCATCATGATGGTGAGTATGGAGAGCGCTGGATTGCTCGCGGTGGACCCGTCCAGTGGCCTCCGAGATTGGCTGACTTGACGCCTCTTGACTTTTATTTTGTGGGGACGTATTAAATCGTTACTGTACTTTAACGCGACAACAAGTGCCGAAGACCTAAATATTAAGATAGTGCCCACCTTCCAAAAAGTGAAAAGTGACACTAGTGTTTTAAGTACACTAAGACAACAATTACGCAAACGAGCAATAAAGTGCATTGAACAAGGTGGTTGACATTTTGAAAATGTTTTGAAGAAAGGTATAAGGAAAATGAATTAGTAGACTCAAGACTGCAGTAGACAGTAAGTGCTAAGTTGTGTAATTCATTCATTAATTATTGAAAAAGTATGATTCACACCTTTTCAACAATCCGCCTTTATTTAACTTATCTATTAAACATAAACAACTCAGTACTCGTTATTATTTTATGCACGATTTACGCGTATTTCATTTGTAGGGACTTCTCGATGCCGCCCCGCGCCGATAATTGCGTACTATACTTACATATTGTTTGTGTAGATTTGTAATGTGACCATACTACTCGTCCACAATTAGTTTAACTAATTTCACAAATAAAAAATATCAAAACACATTTATGTAAATTTGTTTTGTTGGTATTATGATTATAACTGATTGTTCTAATTGGGGTGTTTGAGGGTGTGCGTTATTCCTGTTACATGTTGTATACTGTAATTTGAGTTGTTGTTGTATTTGGGCGGATTTTTTTAAAAGTGTACCAAAATTAAGCATTTCCTTGTGTAACAAAATGCTCCACTGACTAACGTTTTTAGAATAATTACTCAGTGGAATGTAACGAAATGCCTTTGCATAAACATATTTTTGTAAATTCTGTGATTAACAATACAAATCTTCGAAAGATCTTCTTTCGAATCGCTTTTTGAGTTTGTATTTACAATATAAATCTAATCTCTATTATGGAAAACAAAAAGGACACCTTAATAATCGATCTTTTATCATTCATATTTAATAAAAGTTTTTTTATTAAAACCATACTAAAGTATCAGGAAAAAAACAAAAGAGAAAACAAATTTATAAGTTTGGTTATTATACCGTTTATTCTTTATAGTTCCCAATACTTACTGTCTAAGCTTTTTAAGAACATCAGTTTCACTTGCGATGTTCCTGACAATAAAATAAAGCGTTCGCAACTCACGCAATGTACAGATGACTCCGCGATAAACATTATACTTCACGGCTGTTACAGATTACTAATTTGGAATCCTAACTTTTTAAATTTTTTACCCTTTAGTGAGAAGCGAAGGAAACTAAGCGCACAGATAATACAGCCATTTCGCGAGTTTTTGAGTAATTAAGTGAAAAATTTCCCCTTCTTTACATGTATTTGGGTACATTTTATGATCGTGTATAAGTAGATAAAAATCTTTTTTCGACATTCTTGAGTAGGAAATAATGATTCCCTGGTTGATTCAGTACAATGATTCGATTTTATTTTCGGTGATTATGTTAAAATATCAATTCTTTTATTAATTGAACTCAGATTGACATCCCTAGCGTGCTCAGTTTAGATATTCATTGTATTATCTATGGTTTAGACTTTAGAGTTTAGTTTTTCTGGTTACTGGTCTATGGTTTAGTCTACTTTCCTCTGGTTTTTGGTCTATGTTTACTTTACTCTTACTCCACCCACAGACTTTATGTAGTATTCATTTTATATTGTTTACACTATATACAAACAAGAATAACATTTTCTTTTTAATTAAAAAACTTTTTTTTTTCTTTGATTTCATCTATAAACAACAATGGTGTCATACTTTGCAGTAGACGTAACAGGCGAAGTGATAAACTTTCAAAAAGAAATATCAAACATGATGCATGGATTTGGAGACAATCCTAATCCCAACGCTGCGACTGTCGTTTTGGTTGAAAGCATTGTATTACAGCAACTTAGATCTATTATGCAAGAAGCTATTCATTACTGCAACATAAGAGGAAGTAAAGCCATCAGTAACTACGAAATAATATTTTTAATGAGAAATAATATTATCAAGTTGAAACGTTTACACGATTACCAGTTAAAATTAGATCGAATTGACAAGAAATACGGTGTAAATATTGCACCATCTAATGACTCGGTGATATCTGGAATTATATTGGATGACGAGAAAGACCCCATGATAAAAAAACGGAGAACTCACATTAATGTCATAAAGTCATTTGATGAAGCAGACGAAGTGAGTCGTATTAAGTTTGATGCAATCGATTATTTAAGAAAAGTTCGTGCGTCTAAAATAACAGAATCAATGTCTTTTGAAAATTATGAAGCTTACCATAGAGCTCGATGTAGTTCATTCCGAACTGGTTATGGACTTGGTAAAGGTTTCGGCAAACTGGAGCGGTGGATTAACCCAACTAAAGAGTTTAAAATATATCAATCAGCTCTAGAAGTACTTTGTTTTATTGCATATGAAACTGTTGCAGAAATTGTAGATGCCGTGTTTTTTATAAGACAGGATTCTAAGAAAAAGTATGGAGATCCATTTAGCAAGTTTGAAGGTGGATATTTTTGTAATCCTGTCAGCTTGAATAATGCTGTATATATCAAGTCGGGGTATGAAGGTGTTCCAGCTATAACTGTAGCAGAAGTTAGAGAGGTGTTGCGAAGATTTTTTTCACCAATTACAGGAATGAATGGTCTGTTTTACAGAAATATGTGTATGGAATTGCCGAGTAGGTTCCTTGCAATTTAAAAAAAAAAAAATTTGTAAAAAATGGTGAAGTTGGCAAAGTATTGCAAAAACTTAAGAAGACTTTTTGGAATGAAGTTCCATACGGGGCGTTGTGGATGGGTACCCTAGCCAAACGTCCATAACATTAAAAAAGGCATAAGATTTTTATGTATGGTCTATGTATGATGGCTATACAGTGTCTAATGTATAGTCTATGTGTTGACTGTTATTATTATTGCAGTTTGCTATTATTATTATATCATTTGATAATTACACCGTCTGGTGGTCAAAAGTGGAATAATAAAATCATATACCCGAATAATTATTTTCTTTATACCTTGAATAGAACTTGAAATTAATATTTTATAATAAGGAACTTCGTTCTTATCTGGTGTCCCACAACACCATACAGTTTTCTTTTTGTCTATGGCCTTTTTGCTGTGTCATGTAGCTTCCACACCAATGTGAATAGGGGTGTCTTAAAAAAACTAAAATAATAAGAAACTTGATTTGGAGACTATTATGTTAGGATAATTAAACAAATGTGATATTAAAATAAAAGTATTTTATGTCATGCTATAATATTGCCAACTTTCTTTAGGGGAAGTAATGAAGTTTATAGTTTCCTTAAGAAATTGTAACAGTTATGTAAAATACTATACATGGATAAAGAATCTATACATTTATAAATATAAGGAATTGTAATGTTAACATTTTATAGTAAAAAATTAAATGAAGTATTCCAGCTTTGCTCATACTAACAAAATAAAAAAAAAAGGTAAATTTATGAAGTTATTTACTGTTTTTTCTGTATAAAAGAATAGAGCTCTCATTATTGTAATTGTATAGTCACTGATTTCAACAAAGTATAAGTTCTGTAGTTAACCATATAGTGACAGCTTTGTAATTTTGTATGCTTACTATATTATATAAAATTAATCACATTAATTATGTTTTAAATAAAGTATATAGTAACAAGGAATCTTATTAAGGAAGGTTTTTTGATGCTCCTCTAATTGAAGCTTATTGAAATGGACTATTTAGATAAAAGCATTATGGCTGCAATCTCACCTGATCTTAAATGACTGTCTTGCTATGGGTGTAGCTAAGGGGCAGCAGTGTTAGTGCACTTAGGCACATCTCATTCTAGGATCAGCCAGAGTATATTCAGGAGGAATGAAAATTTGGAAAATTGAAGTGTCCGTTTGTAATGTCAAAATAACAGCTTTTTACTAAATGCATGTTTCTTACTAAAAAAACACAATTTTTGCCTTTTTGTCTGTCTGTTTGTTCCGGGTAATCTCAAATTTTGATGGGACTTTTTCTGACAGATAGCCGATGTTATAAGGAGTAACTTAGGTTACCTAACGAACATTGACGACTGACCATTGACGAACGAAAATGACTGATCCACACTGGTATAATATGAGTATTGGAATCCGGAGCCATAGACAAATAACCAGAAGAATTTAACTCAATAACGGCTTGACCGATTCTTATGAAATGTACCTACATTTAGGAATAGTAAAAAAATTGATAGACTATATTAATTATGAATAATTCCTACTGAATACGAGTAAAAATAAAATTACTGGATTAAAATAATTACTGTGTAAAAAAACGCGTGCGGAGACGCGGGCATATCGCTAGTTTTTAGTACACTTAATTAGATATGCGTTTTGTTAAAAATCCTAACGTAACCTACCATAGAGATCTCTGCCTACTCATTATTAGGTAGGTACCTACTAATGATTATTATTTACAAGTTAGAAAACTTTGGTAGCCGGTAGCAAATAGTATTAAGTAGTGGTGTCGAATTACATCTTCAGCATTGAGACGTCCAAGTATACCTCAACCTCACCCTGCTGAGCAGTGTATGAGGAAATGGTGATAGCGGGGTGGTAGGGCTGTTTTGACTGACTCGGTCGCGACCACCATGCAGGTGGTGAAAAGTTCATCATAGTGACTCGTTTTTGCGTGTCTCGTTTCGGGATCAGTCTGTGTATATCCAGTTAAATTAATGCAGGCGGAAGCGGATCCATTACAGCTGCGACCGTCGATGGATTACGATCTCTCTGTCGTCACCGTTATGTTAGGAGTATACTGTGGTTACCATCAGGGATAAATTTCCGTGTTACTATAAAAAAAATTACTAACTTTAATAAAAAGTTTATTGAGGAAATTAATAAAGAAAATGATGAGTTTTTTTTTGTATTGTCGATCGAATAGGTAGGCTTTTAATATCATGCAGTGGAAATAAGAGCATATTGAACTATTAAAACATCCAACAAGTTTCGCTACGTATGCTGGCTGTATTGATGAAACTTTACCCACGCTTCGAGGACGCTTTTTAGAACAGTGGCATACAAATTTAATTTTGCCTCGCTGAGTTATAGCATAACGTTATTGAAACTATACGTGTAGGGAACGGAACCGCTGTGAATTAATAATAGTTTCGCTTTATTTATGGTTGTCTTTTAAAGGATGCTAAGGAAATTATATTAAATATATAACGTCTTAGATTTATATTTTTCGCAGAGCACATTTTTTTTGGCTCAAGTAGATATCTACTAAAATTGCAAGCTGCGCCCATGTCACGTGACGGAAGAGCAACATGATGAAGTTCGCTACCAATGATAAAAATGTAAATTTAATTCACTGACTTTTTCTAATCTTCAAAAATAATTTAACGTTGCTTAAATAAAACATCTTTAATACAAATTAAAGTAGGTATAAGTATGATGTTTATTTTCACCACACTTGCACGTTAACAGTATCATATAATGCAGTATAACTTGGGTGTATTCCCCTAAATAAAACCAGAGGGTCTTTTTTGCGCTAACGCCCGAGGGCGTAATGGGTAATGGCTTTTGCAATTGACGCCATTTAAAAAAAAAATATTTTGAGGTATGCGTCTTTGCGCCTTTTACGTTTCTGAACGCAACATATTTTTGTATCATCCATGGAACACTACTTCGCCAACTGCTTAAAAAAACCCTGATTTTTGCAAATTTTGTGTAATTGTTGAGTTGACTAGTTTTGTGAAGTACTAAAATATGCATTTTTTGCCATTATTTTATTTATTTGCTTGCAAATGTGAGGAAAATAACGTATGTTACACGGGCGGCACGGGAATTACGATCATTGACTCATTAAAACCCTCAGTCTTCGACTTCGGACTTCTAATAGACTCTCGTTCTTAATTACCTATTTACTTACCGCTCTCAAGACACAATGTACTATTTTATATAACGTTAAATCAAATTTTACACAATAAAAAATTAGTCAGTAAAATGTATTTACATTATCATTGATGGCTGGCTAACTTCATCACGTGCTTGACATACGCGATAATATTTTTGGAGTTATTATTCACTTGTTAAGTCAAAGATGTATAACTGTTTACTTGTTCTGATAGAGACGAATTCAAAAAAAAATCGTCAAATACTAAAACTAATTAATTTTTTTTAATAATTATCTAAAATAAACTTATTATTGTTCTCTTACAAATGTTCTAATAATACCCACCATTTTCCTTCTAAAAACAATTCTTTGAAATATGTAGGTAATATCCATAACTGAAATTATACGTTTCTATCGGATCTCTGGTATAATTTAATATCTGTATCCGTAACTGAAATCGATTATATACACTTAAGATATTCATAACATCCCTGCTGAATATACACCGGCTGATCCAGGAACGCGAAGCGCCTAATCGTGCCATAATGTCAAATGTGCCCTAGCCCTCTGTCAAGGTACAGTGACATTGTCTTTCGGCGTCCTTTGTATTGGTCAACGCTTTCACGTTGAATTTATTGTACTTTTTGTTTAATAAATAATACTAAAGTTATTTTTGTTCTTGAAATTGTCATTCGGATTTAAGTGCCTCTTGCCGCTTGGCGCCTGGAGCAACTGCTTCTTTCGCTCTACTCCAGAGCCGGCACTGACCTGGTGTATGGTGATAGCGATCCAGTCGGACCCCTTTTGTAAAATATGTTTAAGTCACCCCTGAATTGTATTTCTATGTAAAAAAGAGTTTTAAGAAGCCATTTGGTTTTTAATTCAGTTCTAATTTTGAGATAACACCATAGAATTTGAGATGGAAATACACCATTTTATGATTTGCGGCAGTAATCACATTTAACTTGATACTTGATGTTAATCTGTGTAGTAAAGGTCTATTACTTAGTGCGGAGCTATAAAATTTACGTCTGTTTTAGAGGGCAATGAATTGTTCCACGTGCGATTGAACAAAGTGGATTACGTGATTATACGGCGCTTTTAAGATCTGTTATCACAGATAGAGTTTACAAAGACTTCGCTGTGATTTCAAGATACGTATCTAAAGATATCTAGTTATTACTTTAGTCTCTGATTAAACTTTAGATAATAAATATGCACAGTGCAGTAGGTATTGGAATCTTTACTTTGTTTAGATCGTCAGCCCCATGGGATTGGGATTTCAGGGAGATGCATCGACGTCTACTCACTATAATATTAACTAATAAAATATAATTGATAGGCTAAGATATTTTTTTATAAGTGTAAATGCGTTACCCGCGCTCTATTTTTGCAATATTAAAGTCAGGTAACTGTTGATATTCTCATAGTCACGTATTATAGTGTTTTTTTTAGAACTGACTACACTGTTAGCCTTAGGGGCCCTGAAGCCGCTGCGGATTTTACAGCTTCACCGAACTTAAGGCGAGCGCAGAGGGCACTCAGCCGTGAAAGTTTTGGCCGACTCGCACGAGGGTGCCAGAGTGGCTGAACCTCGGCTCGGGCGGTCGTCGCGCATGCGATTAGGTCTCGATCTGGCTAATTTCTCTACTCCTACAAATTCGTGCTAACTAGCATATACTCATAGGCATGTTCCATTTCTCCTGGGAGGAAGGAGGGAAACATGCGTATGTGTATTTAGTGATCGGAAAGGTTTTTCTACACTAAATAGCGCATGACTAACTAGCGCAAAAAAAGGAAAAAAAGGTTCCTTACAGAACCTATATACCTGTGAGGTGTGCATGTATGTAACATAATTATGTGTGTTGCTTGTATCTTGGTAGCTAAGTGTTGCACGTATAGTGTCACTTGTACCTCGCGGGCGGCTGCCTGACCCAAGGGCTTCACACCGAAGAACGGACCTAGGCTTGGGTTGCCGCTAGAGAGGGTGGACGTGACGGGTTATGCAGTGTTAAAATACAACTCAAAATATATAGGCATTCATTTCGTTCTAACAACAAAAAAAACATATATTGTCTTTCATATTCTTTCCTTTTTTTTGTACTATTTATCTGAAAGCATTATTTATAGTTTCTATGTGTAGTTTAATTACGCTGTTTTTTAGTACACTGATATTGGCGTATGATGCGTCTATATATAAAATGTCATTGATTGATAAGTATTGACATAGATGTAGTAATATAACATCTATGAGTATTGACATTGATACCTAGATATTGTACAGGTTTGGACAGCAATCTAGACGCCAAAAATTTTATTCAAATAATAATTTAGTAAAAACATCTTAATCTTTTCTATGTATTCCCGACAAGTGCACCCTCTTGCACCCTGCTGCCGGCGCCCAATATCAGCTCTATGTTCATTGTTTTATTTTATATCTAGGTATAATGTAAATCTGTAGTTCTGACGTCCATGTATTTTATGCCAAATTTCCTGACAGACAATTTCTTGTCTGTTTATATGTCCGGATTTAACTCAAAGACGGTGTGACCTATTTTTATGAAATTTTGTACATGGGAAAATTATGTCATCGTTCAATTGATAAGCTATATGAGTTATCAATAATATGAGTAAAATGAAAATTATGGGATGAAAATATTTTCTGCGGTAATAAACGCGTGCGCGTCTTACAAGAAGCTGTGTTGCGACCAATGACACATAATTATTACTGCGGTTGCAACCTGCAGAATATTTGCTTACGGATTTCAAGAAACATAAGAAGATACATGTTAATTTACTCTATTGAATACATAATTATTGTACTTAATGCCTAAAGAGAAATTTGCTGTAATATTAATTGATAAAATACAATTTCAAATTCTCCAGTCCATTGTCAGAATATGTTCACTTTACTTAGAACTTGAAGTTTATCCAACTATTTTGGACTTAATAATTATTTTCTTTTTTATTATTTATAAGTTTAGAGTTCACTTGATATTAAGTGACGATGTGGACCAAGACGGTAGCATATTATACCTAGTGGGAAGAGGAGGAGTGGGAACCTTTCAAGTGCATCTGCCGGAACACACCTATACCTAGGTGCTCGGTGATAGATTCTCAATTTGGGAGTGGTAGCTAACCAGGCGGGCATTAGAAAGTGGTTTACCGCTATGCTATAGTTTCATCATGATTTTTCCTTCACAGCAACCTAAGGCTCATTGCAGGGATTCGAACTCACCTTGATCGAATCGGTGTCCGTACACGCTATCACGTATCACGAACTATTATTGCTTCAACCTATCTGTGTTATAGCAATAACTAAATTGTAGAAGATATTGTTAAAATTACTTTAAAATATATTCAGCAAAACTTAAATATCACCATATCTGGAGATTACAATAAATGGCTTACATTAGCAGTTCTAAATACCTACTACATAAACCAATTATTCTTCATAAACTTTGGTTTTACTTATTCCAGTGGAATGAACTTTTTCAAACAATTTCGATTATTATAGCCTGTAAGTTGTTATCACGTGCTCTCAATAGAAACGTGCTGGAAAGGCATTTGAGAACATCTGTAGATACTAGGTAGGTAGGTTAGGTAGTAGAGTTGTGAACCGATCACAATTATCAGAACCAGATTGTTAGCATTTAATTTCCGAAATAACCGGTTTTAAGGTTTTTTCGGTTTTAATTTCCTTTCATTTATAAAGTTTAAAAAATAAAGTGAACTAATGAAACTACTTTGTTTATGAAGTCATCACTCTGATGAATGAAGCATATTTGGTTGACAGCGTCTTCCAGAAGCCAGCTCCTTTTAAATGAGAGCACATATCCTGCTGTAGAGAACATGCACTCTAAAGACATAGAAGATACCAACACCGATAATTATTTAAATGTGATTTTATTTAAGGGCTGAGGGATTTTATTGGGTGCTGAAACCGTTCCATGGGACGAGATCGTTTATGTCAATTGGTGACCACATTGTACTATGATTCTAACAATAAAGTAACAATTACATGACTTTAACTCAAAGAATGATAATCATAGTACCTAGTTCACTAATTATAATGTACCTATATTTACACCTTAACACAGAACTTATAAATAAGTTTTGGTTTTGGTGGTAAAGGGACTATTTGGTTCGATCAATCACGAACGACACAAACTTAGTTTAAAATCGGGTTTTTGCATGAAAAACCGGTGTCACTAGTATTAAAAAAACGGTTAAGTGTTTCCTCGAACTGGTTCACATCTCTAATAGGTAGGTACATATTACATAAGCCCGTTCTCGTTGTTAAGCGAATGCAATGAATTTTTATGGATCTATTATTGTTTTGTTGTTTTCGTTTATCTATATCTACAGTTTTGTATCTGTTGTATGTATTGGGATTTAAAATTTTTAGGTATTTATTTAACAATAATCTTGCGATTTAGTCACACTGGGTAGTTATTCGAGCAACGTAAAAGTACCTATTTACTAAGATACAAAATCAAAGAATAGCAAGATAATAATAATAATAGCATTAGGAACCAAAACAGCAAGGTATATTTTCACTGAAAAAGGTGTTGGCATTATTTTTATTCACAATTCATGCAAAAACTGCTATTTATTTATAATAGATAGTTTTTTTACGCAATATTCGTATCTAGTTAATGGCTCTGACCTTTAAGTCCGTTTGCGCGAAAATGGATTTAACGTTGTACAATTTACTCTGTAAGCTTCATATAAACCTTTGGAAATAATTGCTCTAAAAGATAATGAAAATTATTTAAATGGCCATTCAGTAGAACTCGAAATATCAGCAAAGAGAGACAGAAAATTAGATGATCGGATTTATAAATATTAGAGTTCAAATTTTGTAAATTTAATTCCCTTGTTACTGAATAAATAAATTAAGATAAGCCAATTGTGTGCCCTAATAAGATGTAGATCCAAGACAATGTTCATACGAAAGCAACATAGACCAAGCCAAAGTTAAATATTACGGATGAAATCAATATGGAAGGCTTCTTACGTTTTAGGCATTGCTTATTTATATTTAACAGAGGACGACAGAAGAACGCGTAGTGCTTATAAAAATCGTAATTTCTTAAAACTTAATTGAAGATATCGTGATAATTTTTCTTTTTTATAAAAACCAACTATCAATGTAGTAAACCAAAACAATTTGATCAAAATCTATCCAGTGGTTTTTGCGTGATGCGCGCACAACGGCAAACCTCAATTATAGTATATGCATATAAAATGCTTTGTCCTGAATGACTGACGGATCAACGCACAGCCTAAACCGCTGATCGTAGAAACCTGAAACTTGGAGGGTGTGTTCTTTGTATAACGTAGGTATCCGATAAGAAACCGAAATTCTACCCCAAAGGGGGTGAAATAGGGGGACAACATACAAATTCAAAAATTAAAATTTTTGCATAAACCTTTTTTAACAGAATTGATGAAAGACGTGTCTCGTATTTTATTGAAATTCATCCCCTAACGGGTTACAGAGGGGTAGAAAGTTATTTTAGCGGTGATTTGCTTCGAAGTTGATATAAATACTCCTTAGTGCTTTTGATTTAAACTTATTTTGACACATGTTTCAAAACTCAATCCGATTTTATTCAAAAAAGGTTGAACTCACATATAGATATAAGCAAATACTCTTAAATTGGAATGTCTTGAAAGAAACCGTACTATATTAATACCTCATTTCAAGGTTTCTAAACTTAAAGAGGTTATGCACTTTTAAGACACGGCCTCATAGGGAAGTAGAGTTCGAAATTTGAAATGGTAAGGACTAGAACATTATAAAATATACGAATTTCCTTATTAAAAAAAAAAAAAAACGTAAAATCTGTACTAATAATAATACTATAATTATGCAAAAAAGTTTTTTATTTGTTTGTATAGAACCCGTTAATCTCTGGAACTACCAGTCGAAAGACAATTTATAATGAAGATAAACTTCGTCTTTTACATCATGTTATTTGGACGCATAGTTTGAGAGATAATACAAAATTAAAATAATTCAACACTCGGCTCGGGCCTATGTCTATAGTAGTTAGCGGTGAGAACGAGCCTTGCGATGCCGCGGTGTGACCATCTGGCCGCCCGATAAAAATATAGTCTGTATTGAAGTATTATAAATCATCAATCAGTGATTTCTTCTAAATTATATGCGGGTGAAACCAAGGGTAAAGCTAGTTTTATTTATATAGAAAAAATATGTGTAAATTTTACACGGAGCAGTATTAAAACATAAATATTATCTTTTTGAAAACCCTAAATCAGCGGGTCTCGGAACTATCGACCACTCGTACTGAAGGTACATACAACAGTGCATACAAGTCTGGTCGTCACACCGTTAGAATTCGCTGAAAATCAGAGTCGTGAAAATAAGTAAGTACTTGCTTTAACCGTGTATAATGTATTCTATCTCATTCTGTCGCAGGCTAAATCCTATAGATGTATGTGTTTGTCTCTCTTTAATATCGCTAAACGTTTCATGGAGTTTCAAATCACAATGGTGCTATAGAGGTTTTCACTTGAAAAAGTAAGCATGTAAAACTTTAGATGTTAATACGAATTAAATCTAAGTACGAATAATACAGAATAACAAGATAATTACTATTTCAGAAACATCTGATTTCTTTATGGTTGTTTCAAATGACTCTTACATACAAGACAACTAAGTATGTAAGTATTATGAACGTTAATCCAAATTAAATGTATACCTTTTCACGAATGGCAGATGTGAGTATGTTATCTCTTTCGTGGATGCGTATATACGACATTATAAGTGGCTCAGAGCCGTACATGAGGGCACTTGAGTCTCCTCGAGACCTCCGAGTTAGGCTTGGAGCACCCGTCCCAATCTTTACGATTAATTGAGTGGGATACGAAAGCCCATCTAAATTGGCTATCGACCTAACAGGAACATGTTACGTTAAGCCTATTCAAACTGAACCTTTTGAACGTGTACTGTTTTCAGGGTTGAAGACGTCGCGCCTCGACTATAGTTGATAGTCTTCAGAAACATTTAATAGCATAGTTAAATATTTACTACTATCGCGGTCAAAGGCTAAACACATAAACACTAATAAAATTAGTGTTATAATACAATTCATGTATATATCTATGAGTCATGTGTTTGTGTGACGTGGATTTTGTAAAAATAAAAACAATGGAAAAAAAATTTAGGATTATACCCAATCGAGTTTCTTGTCAGCTCTTCGCGATGACTGGAATGTTTTTCGAACCGCTGCAGTGGTAGTATATTGACATTCTCAAGTGCATAAAATTTAATAAAATATTGTTATTTTAATTATTTTATAAATAATAATTTAGATTCAGTAAGCACATGACCTTAATTTGACATCACATATAGATCATAAGTGTTATATTCATCCAAGGATATCTGACGCTCCATTAACCTAAAAGAAAATTAACTTACTCTCAAGGAATTGGTAGAAAGCTGGTTTAAGGTAAGTATTATTTTCAGTTCGAAAAGAAGACCTTAGCTTACCTTTCCTATGCATCACAAAAACAATTGAAGACATACTTGAACTTTATAATCTATATGTTTATATATGTTACGTATATGTTACGTAAATAATGTAGTAGTTACGTTAATATGATAGTGTAAGCGTTATGTGACGAGTAAGCTTAGAAAATGGCCTTACGCAAACATTTTATTGAAGTTTCCTGTAACTCATAATTCCTCTTTTAATATATTTATAAGGGATAGCTTCCCAAGCCGCAATCTGTTTCCGAAATTGGAATATTTTTTACTTTATCTCGAGCGTTACAGTTTAACCAAATTTGTTCTGCGTTTTCTCAGATAATATTTTGATATTTGCTACCCTTGTGTTTGAGTAAACGGGTGTGTTTCTCGACTGTAATATTAATGTTGTAAGTCCTTTTTCGGCGGCAATGTAACATTGCGCTTTATTTCACGTAATTGATGACGATATGACGACGGCCAGTCATGGTTGTGTGTAGAGTTTGCAGGTGCTGTGAATGGTATACGACGTGGGATTATTTACCGACGTATTTAATTATGTGTTATTTATTACGTCTATTATTTGTATTGTTATATTTTTATAAGCTTTATCATAGATTTAATGTCGTAAATGGAGCAATAAAACATTTTTTTATACAACTAAGATTACAAACAGGCGTACGGTCCGCCTGAAGCAAATCAGTTAAAGAAAGAAAGCACATTACATGTTGACAATACAGACAATTTTACAACACTAAATTATAATAGATTGGTGTATTACTAAATGTATAATAATAATTATTGTTTAAGTGATTTATAATATTGCAACATTGCATGAAGAAATGCCGCTTCAATATCGAAAAGGATACCAACTCAGCATGTGATATGGCAAATTGCCTACTAATAGGCCTTAGATTAGATTAGCCTTGTAAAGGTTACCGTAACTTATGATCGCTTGTATTAATACCACAGGTATCAACTAGCTCGTTGCCGACTTTGAAACTCCCTTCCTCAAGAATATTTGGAAGCCTTACTCACCGCTGAAGCACAACACAATGTTATTTTATTTTATTACATTACATTTTTATTTTATTTTCTTCACATATTCAACTTTCTACTTTTGACATTTACTTTTTTTTATCTGTGTATTTTCGGTGTATATTTTTTAAATAATTTTGTTGGACCTTTTAGCTTTTTTATTATCATTACTGACTCCAACAGTGATCTATATGATATAGAATTTTAAAAAATTTATGCATTCAGTAAGGTCACAAATGAAGCATGCGGTGGTGGCTTTAAAAGGCAAATGCAATGAAAAATGTTTTGATATTGTAAATATGAATGATATGTAGTGTATTGGCCACTGACAATCCATTTTTCATAAATAAATAAATATACATATAATGATGAAAAGGAAAATTAATCAAATTGACAATAACATACCAAGTCTCGTTCGGAAATTTTTGGAATAAATATTGTTGCCTATTTTTTTATTCAATAAAGACATAGTAGTTTAGTGTAGTACTATATATTTAGAAATAAAGTAGTGGGACGCCAAATATAGTAGGATACTGTTATTTATTAGAGTTGATAACCCTAGTCACGACTACCGTGCATATGGTGAAAAGTTCCATATAGTGATTCGCTTATACGCGCCGCGTTTAGGTATCAACCAGTGCATGTTCCTATTTCTATTTACCTAGGCGATGGTTTGTCGATCTCTCGGGGGTCGCTACTGTTTTTGAATTGTACTGTGCTTACCATCAGGTAGAGTTCTGTAATATAGCAGTGCTGCAATAAAAAAATTCTTCTGAATACATTTTTTATTATTATTGTTAGATTTATTTGCCAATTAATTCAAGTAAAAAAAAAATTCAAGTCCCGATGGTCGAGTGGTTTAGACCGGTGGATTATCGATTAGAGGTCCGTAGGTCCGGATTACGACATTTAGCAACGAATTTTACGGAATTTACGTGAATATATTTGAAAAATAAAGAGGAACCTGATCGAGTTTCCAGTTCTTGTTGGAGACTGATATGTTTTCTAAAACCGGTAGTAGTGTTTTGATGTCCATAAATGCCTTCTTAGAGCCTAAATTGAATCAAGTATTTTTTTACTTTGATTTTGAACTATTTTTTAGACCTTTATCTAGTTCTACAATACAAACTAAGTAAAAATTGCTAACTATAAAAATAGTAAACTATAGCTGTGTAAATACTGAAACTTTCGAAATCCACGTCCAAGTGACGTGTGCGGCGTGTTCGTCATAAATTACCCCTAAGTTTCGCACTACCCTTACTCGACTACACAGATGTGCGAATTATGTCACCAAATAGCTCTGAAAATCTTACAAGATTCCTACGATGAAAGCTCCTTCACAAATTAACAAAGTTATTATAATATACATAGTTAGTTAGCTGACGATAACCACTTATTATAAACGAAGGTCGCAATCCGCGTCTGTTTGTTTATCATCTTACTTTTGCACTGTCATTTAGAGAACTTTTTACGGAAGGTTTGTCTATACAATACATTCTAATTAAGTTTTTATATAGTAGAGTTTTTTTTTAAATCAATATTTCAATAAACATTTTTCGGGCGCTTATATGGCTTACGCTTGCTAAACATTAAGAGAGAGATCAAAATAATTTATTAATGTATTGTAGTTCTTCAAAAAGCATAGAGAAATAACTATCTCCTATCTCCTAAGGTTGACTCACAGTAACCTATTTTATCTTTATTAGGATATTACTAATCCTTATTCAGAAACATATTTTAGTTAACTTTGTCATTTAATGTAGATTAAAATTGTCATTTACATTATATTATTTCAATGAATATCGTAGAAAATTCTTATAATTTAGAGTCAATCAGCTTCTATATATGTTTATCTTAATACCTCGTATATATGTGCTTTTATTTACCTTTTATTTATTGTATTTTTATCTTTAGTTTATATTCGTTATAGGTGGAAACAATGTTTGTTTACATTTTAGGATTGACAGGGATATCAATTACTGTTACTATGATAGTTTTAGATCATGCGCAGTTTATCATTATCTTTTTTTAAAGCAAATCATTGTCTTTTAATCATAAATGAAACAATTTTGAAAATTGAACCCGTGCGAAGCTGGGGGGGTTCGCTACTTATCTATAAAATATGTTATTGTATTACTCCATTAAGAAAACATGTATTTGGGAAGAATGATAAAATATTAAAATATCTTTACATTAAGTTTTAATGTACACAGGTATTTCACAGTTCGTAATTCATCTCTGAGGTGTGAATCGCTTAATACAACATTATCTGTTGTTGTTAACATCTTTAAAACTCGTTAACGTGAGAAGTTGGAATATAAATACGAGTTAGATTTGAACAATACCTAATATTATTACTGTAATAATCTTTATTTATACGGCCGCCTAAAGTTAGATTTGGCTAGAGGGACGCTAATCTTCATTGTTGATACTGAAGACGGCCGGTGTATAGATGTGTGTCTAAGTAGGGATCCAGAGCGCAACCGATGTATAATTCACGCGCTATACAATTATTATTATTACTAGCTGGCCCACGGTTTCACCCGCATTAAATTTATTTGACCAAATCTCTACTGCGCTACCGTGCCGCCAACGTACTCATGTTGTGCTGACTTCCCGTACTTACCCACAGCTTCCCAGGTTGCTTGTCGCTCATTGTTACCGCTCCGCTCTTTTGAGTCGTAGCGTGAAGATGCCTAAATCTGCCTAATATGAAAAAACAATTTCTCAAATCTGGCTCATAGTTCTATAGATTTGCGGGTGTAAGTGGTGTCGAATTACATTTATAGATCCGAAATGCCCAAGCCAAACTGACTTGTATGTGATGCACCTTTCTGAGTAACGAATGAGGGTAATAGTGATATCGCGGTGCTAGGGTGGTAAGTTGGTAGGCCCAACTGGGTCGCAATCACCATGCATGTGGTGAAAAGTCCGTTATAGTGGCTCGCTTTTGCGTGTCGCGCTCGGGATTAGCCTGTTCATATACAGTTCAATTTATGCTGGCTGGCATGACAGTGGTGACCGTCGGTGGATTGTCGATCTCTCGGTGGTCGCCGTTGTGTTAGGAAATTTGTGGTGCTACTATTAAAAAAGCTAATCTGTTCACCTTTATAATACAGTCAGCTATGATGTTAGCCCGGTAAAGCTGTAAAAGCCATCAGCGGCTTTGTTTTTGGATACGGCCCCTCAGGCTAACAATGTAGTCAGTTAAAAAAAAAATTAGCTAAGGTACTGTTTATTGTAACAGACACCAATGTTTGAAGTTTGAATGGATAGGAATCTATAGGCGTTTTTTGGTGATATAAAAACTGTAGAATATATATGTATGCAAAGTCAAGGAATAATTGAAATTTTTTACTGTAAAGTATTATTTACATCAATTTGCTTACAAAAATGTAAAGTATCGTTTTTTACCTGATAACGAGTTCTAATTGAAAATTCTTTTATTCTAGCCTCGAGGCTTTTCTTCTCGAGAGAAAGGGATGGAGCACACCACCCCTGTATGTCGGCAAACTTCATGAAATTCAGGCAGTGTAGCGGCTTCTTGCCAGCAGTGTGCACGTGTTTTATGAATCTCTTTTCGTGAATTCAAATATTACGAAAACTATTGTGCCAGTGTGTGCTATCAGTTATGTGTACGTATATGTATGTATATTAGTGATTGCATTTTAAACGTGGTTGTGACTATTTTAACAATATTCGTGTATTAGATTGAAATAAAATAAGACTTTAAATAATATTATTGTGTAATAATAAAATTAAATTACGTGTATATTAAATAAAAACTAAATAATAAAAAAAAACATTATCGTAAGAGTTTACAAGTGTATTTCTGTACGTGATCACCTTTTATATTTACTGGTAAGTTTATTTTTAAATTAGTTACTTAATTTAGTTATAATAATTAATTAGTTATATGTATATCATTTCCAGTTATATTTAAAGGTGTGAAAGAAAAATTGTAAATCCAAAAAAATACTTTTAATTATTTTTGATATGTATTCCAAATTAGCAATACATATTTCATTATGAATTCACGTTTATAATAATGATATTAATAGGATTAATAAGTGATTCAAAACATCAATGTTTTTTAAGTTAACCTACATACTTACAACGATTTTAATTGAAGTTCACAAATTAGATTTCCATGAACCGACCACAAAACTCTGATTTAACAGAAAAATATTACATTACCAAGCGCTATAAATATTAACAAAATGTACCAACATTAAACGAACATAAATTCGTGCCTCGTAGGCTCGTAGTTACTACGAATCGACTACGCCAGCGAACACGTAACTTGATCGACAATGGAAGGAAAAATAATACCTACTTATAATTTAATTGTATAACCTCTGCGTGTTAATTGATGTTTAATATAATATTAACTCGATCGTTTGTAAGCTGTGTAGATTTATATACCACAACTATTGTTTTTTAATTATTAATATATTTCTTACTAAATGTATATGATAGTATATACGGAACCTATATCAAAACACAAATTTTAATTTTTTTCTCTCTGTTTGTTCCGAGTAATCTCCGAAACGGTTTGATCTATTTAACGGGACTCTCACTAGCAGATAACTGATTTATAGTGAGTAACGTAGGATTACTTTTATTTTAAAAAAATAATTAGACTTTCGCGAAAAAAAAGTTTAATGCACCTTTATCTTTAAAATAACCGGCGGGCGACCTCCGTGGGTGGAGACGGGGTTACCACAATACCGGCATTCTGTAGTTCATTTGTTTTTGGTGCGGGCGCATCTAGTAGTCAGTAATTCGACCACAGCGTCATATATCCCGATTTGTTTTTCTGTTAACTTTTCCAGGATCACAACTAACAAATAAAATAATTATGCATATAATCTTTCGAATCTTGAGTTATTGTCTTGAGTTCATACAAAAATCCGATAGATAAAAGGACGTTCATTTTTTCCCGAATTTCTCAATTTTCCCGGAAAGTTTTCAATTTTTTTTCCATCAAAAACTTACTCAGACTATTAAGAATATTTTAAAACAAAAATAGTCAAATAGGCCCGGTCGTTCTCAAGTAATGCACATACCATACCAACAAACAGCATTTCATTTTTATTTATATAGATAATTTAGACATTGAAAGGTTTTAAATAATCTACATTCACCTATCCTAGCTAATTAGATAGAAAATATGCAATACAATTTTTCTCTATTATTAAAACCCCATTCTATTTTAGAATAAAAAATGTAATATAATATATTAAATATTAGTTCACAATAATTTTTGTATTTATTTAAAATGGTGCATGTAAATAAAAAATTAACGTTTGTAAGTGAAAATATTTATAGTAGTAAAATTATTTAAAGAAGTAGATGAAATATTTGCAGTTACATTTCAAGTAATTTTTGATATTCGAGTCTCTCTTTTTGACTTTACCTCTATCTAAAATTATTTGAAACATTGACATCAGATGCATTTTGAATATTATTTTATTTCGGATATTACGGATACAGAGTTCAATAATATCTCTGGTCCAGACCATAGATTTAATATATACTTCTATGGTTCTGTTTGAGCCAATTATTTCAATTAGTTCATTTTCTTGATTATATGGTCAGAATGAAATCAGACACACCGACTTCATCTGATCTGTTGTCCTTCCTAATGCCAATTGGCTGACGACGCTGTAGCGTCATACGACGTCACTGTTGGAGGGACACCGCTGCCACCCTTACCAACATTATTAAGATCGGATCCCTCGAGTGCGTGTGACGACAATATATTACGTCGCAATACGTTGACCGATCGTCTCGCGGTAGTATGACCGCGCCGCTCCGTGTGTGCATTTTGTATTAAAAACATACCATCTGTTAACGTGGTGAAGAACATTTAGCGAGGTGGAATACGCTTGTGGGCAGCGTTGGGACCTGACGTATATAAGCTCCAGGCTGGATTGGGAGAGGAAGCAGTTTCGGAAGTTCAAGGTTAGTGGATGATATTCCTTCCTATATATTCAATTGGATGTAACAATTGAAATAGTTGTCTGTCGTTCATAGCTCACTGAGCTATATTATCGAAGGCCGCACCAGACTATGTGGTATGTGAGGGAACCAAGGGAAGACCGCAAAATTAAGTCCTCGCATACACAGGTTCAGACTATACCGTAACTTTAAAAAATATCGTTTTAAAAACTTAACACAGTCTGTTATTGTGACATACGTATTTCACGGGTAAGCTACGTGCGTAGGTTGTCATTGTTTTATTTTACCGTCTTCCATAAAGTTATTAGGGTCGTGAATCCCCCAAGGGTTATGACCTTTAGTTTCATAAAAATAGAAAGTTTATTACAATACTTATTGCCTATTATTTTACTATTCAGTGTGCCCGGATGTTTACATATTGTAAACTGGATATTTAATATACCTAGTATTTCCTGTTTTATTGAATGTAAGTAAGGATTACTAAAAAAAATGTAAGTATTGTAACTTCTTGACCTTTGTAAATAATTTATCTTTGTTAGTGTTAGATTCTTTGTAATACTTCATTTATTTAGTTCTTACAATTAGGTACAGTTGTTGTTTTTTTCAGATACATAGGAAGACATAGGAAGAATTGAAATGTATCTTTCAAATATGGATGACTGGTAGTTTTTAAGCCTAAAAATATTCCTGGCAGGTACAAAAAAAAAACAAAAATTACTATAATTTTAGAAAGAAGGTGTTTAAAAATTACAAACATACATACATGTAAACGTTCTGTGGAAGCAAAACTCATTTCTTCAAACGACAGACAAGGGAGACTACATTAATAACAGTTGCCTGCCTACTTCCATCCTATTCGCTAAATTGTTTCGTAAGTACAATCATCAACATTTTGTCAATGTTGTGTCGTTTACTTTCATTTATTTTATTGTATGCTATATCACTAATGGTTAAGTGATTATGTACAAGAAATGTGACTAAGTATAATGCAAGGTAGGAAGTCGTAATACATTGTTGTCGTCACTAGTAAATTAGTTGAGGATTCTAAAGTTTTTAAAAATCTATACTACTATATATACTATTAATAAATGTTTGTAATGTCAAAATAACAGTTATTTACTAAATGCATATAAAAGTATTTACGATACATATGACAAAAAAGCACTTTTAAAATTTTTCACTTTTTTCCCGATAATCTTCGAAATGGTTTGACCGATTTTAACGGGACTTTCCCTGGTAGATAGCTGATATTATAAGCAGTAACTTAGGGTACTTTTTTATGGTGACTCAATTCGGGCGCTTAAATGGCTTAAGATAAGTAATCCTCAAGAGATATCTCAAATTAATGTACTACATAATTCATGGCGTTCTGTGGTCCACGTGAACGAAGCCGCGGGTACAGCTAGTTCGAAATGAAAGTAAAGTCTACCTCAAATGTTACCATTTTTTTGAGAAAATGAGACGAAATAAATAGGTATTGGCTCCGATAAACTACGGCTGTATTTTATGAAATTCACCAACTTTGAAGTTACAATTTAATATTATAATTGTGAACCATAGATTAAGAATGTATAGCGTAATGTTAGGTCTATGTTGTGAACGGACTCTAATAATTTTGAATTTGACAAGTAAACAAAATCAGTGTGAATTTTCAAAGGCTGTATTTTTAAAGATCGCAGTTTCAGTTACAACGAAAATGTAAGTGATAGATTGAAGTATTTAGTGTCCATTTACAATCTATCGACATTTTACATTAGATTGATTATAAACTTACGGTTAATACAATTATCTGCTAACATATATATTGAATCTGGGCGAACGTGTTGTCTATATAAAACAAGACAATTTTTAACAAAAAAGAAAATCCTCTTCAATCATTTTGAAGAGTTCCCTGGTGTATCGAAGTTGAAAGTCCATTGTCAAGGAAATTAAAATGAGACCACCCTTAAGGTATCTACTTTCCAACGAAAAAAGAATCATCCGAATCGGTTCACAAATAAAGAAGTAATGGCTGAACATCCAAATAAATAAATAAATTGGAATTGATAAACTCTATTCTTTTTGTAATCAGTAAAACTAATTAATAAACTTGGATAGTAAATGTACAGTGTAATGTAAAAGATTATCTTAATACAAAACTTCTTTCAAATAGTTACAGCCGTCTCTGAAAAACCAATAACGTATATTTATAGCACATACTAATACTAAATATATATATATATAAATACTATTGTATTAGCTAGATATATATATTATACTTAGGCCAGGAGTACTTAAACCGTCTAACGAAGGAATTTCTAAAAGTATGAAATACTTAACTTGAAAGTCTCGTTCCGCTGCGGCGAACATTTAAACGGCATAATAATATGTAGTCTCTTTTTACTACGCCCGTGCCTGTAATAATAATATTTAGCATATGTATATCTCAAACTCAGAGAATCAAATTGATCTTAAATTTTGGTCTAAATATTTTATCTGTATAATACTTCGGTCTAATTGATATATATAATATATTAAAGAAATATGTGCGTTTGAAAGAAATATCTCCCCAGTGTAGAGCATTTTTCGGATCTACTTAGATATTTCTGCTAGTTAATATTTTTAGAAATAAAATAATGAAATTTAGATATCACGATCGGCTCAGCTAACAAACGCCTAACATCTAACTTCCGGTTGATACTCAATAATTAATTTTACCTGAATCAACATCCACAGAAAATTTGTGATTCGCGTGTACGAATATTCATAGGTAACTATTATATTTAATTTTTAACGTGCAGTAAAAACTCTTTTTATAATTATTACTTTAGGAGACAGTAAAAGAATATTATATACTTCAATTAATTATTGTTTTTCTTTCGTAGTAGTGAATAAGTAGTCCATTAATTGCTGTGTAATTTTTTGTGGTAGATCGCCGACACCATAGATTTAATAAAAGTTTTTCTAAAATTGATTAGGTTCAATTCCCGACACGTGTAAAAGTTTTTTTTAAATCTATGAATACAATTTTTCTTGTCTTTAAAATGGATGTTATGGTTCTTAAGGGTGGAAAATTACATTAGATTTTTTTTGTTAAACTTTCTACGGTGTTAAATGTCATTGTAAAAAATTAATATTTTTCTTTATTTCTTTAAACATAGCAAATTTTACTTAAAGGAGACATTATTTTGTTTTTTTTAAGTAATAATAACTGCTTTTGCAGATTTTTCAAAGCTTACCTGAGCCAAAGCATCGAACCAACTAAAAATGCAAAAAATAAACATTCATTATTTTATTGTACCAAGCGATATCTTACATTTAAAAGAGACTATAAAATTTATTAAAAGAGACTATAAAATTTAACATACTATGTAACGTATAACATAACTACTTATTAAATCGTTATCAAAACATCCCGCTAATTTTTGCAAAATCTAAGAAAGTGTAATTTAATGTTTAGTAGACGTGTTTAATTGTGGTCACGTGTACTGTAACTAGATGTAATTCGTATAACAAAGAAATAAACAAAATAATACACACACTAGCGTATACCGTTTTTGGTTTTCCCTTATTCAAGCTATTACTTCAAGGTACTAAGTTTGAGCACTCCTACAATCTTGAAACGAACGCCTTTTAAGAATTCAACGCAACTTTTAATTCGCGTAATTTAAAATATCTACAGAGATAAATTTATTTTAATTTCTACATTATATCCATTTTGGGTTGTAAAGGTTTTGTGTTAGTAGAGATAATATTTATTTGGGTAGTTCTTCGGATTTCTTGACTTACTGAAACTGTACTTCAAAAGTCGGCCTTTGTAAACACTATAAGTATTCAAGTTTCTGCCAGTCCCACAACTATTTTAGTTAACCCGATTTTCTTAACAAAATTTAGTTAGCTGTACTCTCCTTTTTCGTGTCCGTTTATATAATATTACAATTTTTTTTTAGGAAGGTTTATGCTATTTACTCGAACTGCGTTTATTTCTTGTAAGTTGAACTACCAATAAATATTTTATATTCAATAAATACAACGGTTATGAAACTAATAGGTTACCTTCCTGTAAAAATTATAATAATTGCACTTATCATTCGAATTAATCCTGTTAATTAGTTTTAACAGTTGTAAAACCTAGATCTGCCCTTATCAATAATTTAAAATGAAAATTAAAGAGACTTTATTTTATACGAGCACCCACCCTCAACTTCATTCGCGCTAATAGAATTTAATAAGATAAATAAAATAATATATATCACTCAGGAATAATGTAGCTTTCTATTTGTGAAATAATTTTCAAAATCGGATCAGTGGTTCTAGAGATGGCCTCTTACAAACACAATCTTTATATCTTCACTAGCTGTGCCCCACGGTTTCTCCCGTGTTAAATTTATTGGACCAACTGTCCACCATAATTTTGCCATACCGTCTAGCCTATTGTTGTTTTCACATCCCGTACTTGCCTTCAGCATTGCGAGATTGGTTGACCTTCATGGTTATGGTTGTAGCGTTAATTTATATAGCCCATAACGTTCCTAAATAAATCCATACTAATATTATAAATGCGAAAGTAACTCTGTCTGTTTGTCTGTTACGTTTTCGCCCCTAGACCGCTGAACTAATATTGATGAATTTTGGTATAGAGATAGATTGGACCTTGGGAAAGGACAAAGGGTACTTTTTGTAGCAAAAATAAAACTTTAAGGATAGAAAATAGGGGATGAAAGTTTCTATGAAAAAAATATGGGAATATCAAATGCGCATGCGCGATAATGGTGAAATGACATCAGCTGCCATACCAACCCGTTTGCAGCATAATTACTGTTTCATTTTATGATAGAAATATGACGTGCGATGTCAATAGCGGCTCGCGGGAGTTTATATATTCTAAGCGATATACCTATTATAAATTATCTGGATTATACAGTTCTGATACAAGTGAATTATTTCATTGTGTTATTCCACATATGGTGATAATAAAACTTAGGTGAAAGTTTGTGTGAAGAAACCGTCATGTCTCAAATTAGGGATATTCATATTTATGCTTTTGGTAAGAAAGAAATAAAAATAATTATTTGATGAAAATTGTACACAGAAAATACACGCCATTTCTCAATTGATACGGCATATGAATTGTCAAAATAAAGTTACGGGATGTAAATAAATACAGCGTAACTATAAATGCGTGCACACCGCTAGTAAAATGAAAAAAAAAAGTATGAGTTCACACGCGGCAGAAGTGAATGTTCTGTCCTCTTTTCTCCCTCTCTTTGTATACATTTCGAGTACATTACAGACGAAAGATAGGGAAACTATATAAAAAATTCTCTCACAGCCTAAAACCTGTATATACATTTATAGCTATCTCTTTTTCATTACACATTTCCGTTTCATAAAATCCAATTCACACCATCCCAAAAGAAGTTTCACTTCAAAAAGATTTTTTAAAATCTGATTGGTAGTTTCATAGGTTCAAATAAACAAAATCTCTTGGTATAGATAGAGCCAAGGTAAAACGATGTAATTAGATAATATAAATATATCATCTGAAAACATTTGAAACGTCGAAACAACTGTTATAACTATATAATAAGAGATCTAGTTGGTCTAAAAGGTATCAATCATCATCATCAACTCATGATCATTATTAGGTTTTACCAAAGCTGTGCTAGACATGAGCCTCTCCCAAGGTTCGTCATCGGATCCGATTTCCGGCTTTCCGTATCCAATCGCTTCCACCAATTTTCCCTAAATCGTCACTCCATCTAGTTTGAGATACGTCGTCTCCATTCAAGAACTTTTCTACTCCATCGGTTGTCGGTTCTCCTACAGATGTGCCACATTAGCATGCTTACTTTTTGATTTATTTGGTTCTCTAACGTATATTTCCATTACGAATGAATCCCTCAGAGAAACTTCGTACAAGGTATATGGTATTTAAAAGGTATATAGAGCAACAATCCATCTAACTATAGATAGCTTAGTTAGTAAGCACTCTAGACGATCATAAGGTATATCTAGTAGCAATGGAAGTCGAGCCAGTGAACTTGGCACAGCAATTAAGAACGGAACGCTCCATCGAACATAGTTGACTGTGATTAAGACGGTAATCGATATTCTGATGGGCTTAAATACATAAAGACGTAATATCACAGTTAGCTGCATTTTAACCAGTTGAATTTACATTTTAGACTTTATTTTAACATAGGTAAATGAGATAGTTACCATGTAGTACTTTTTGTAATATTGAATAAATATGTAAGAAATACATACCCTGGGACTAATCAATAAATAGATCTAAATTAAACGTTGTATAAATAAACATTATTTGAATCAAATTAATTCGTAAAATAATTTTTACACAATCATTATTAAGGTATAATTATTGATGGCTAATTTCACCATGTTGTTGGCACGTGGAATACAATTTTAGTAGTTATCTTTGTTTTGCTACGTCAAAGAAGTATAATTTCTCATGTGCGTATATAAATATACTAGCTGCGCCCGTGGCTCCGCTCGCGTGGACTACATAATACCGTCGGGCGAGCGCGCGCGCCAGCTAAATGTCTATTGTAGATGATTCTTAGTAAAAAGACAAGTGCTATCTCCGTTTTTTTGTGGATCTTATTCTTTCACTACATGAACACAACACAAGGTTATTTGGCAGCGAACTTCTGCGGAGTGGGGGTATTCCAACAGTAGGGCTGCCCCAAATAGAGAGAAATTTATAGATAGATTTCTCTGTGCCCTACGTTCTTAAGGTCGGATCAGTAAGTAGTTATAGAGATTACCTTCTACGAAGCTATTTACAAACTTCACATCTTTATAACACCCGCAACGACCACCCTCTCCTGCGGCGACTCAAACCTAGGTCCGTTCCTCCGGTATGGAGCCCTCGAGCCAGTAGCCGCTCGCGCTATACAGTGGCACTGCATTCACTAGTTATCAACATAAACATTACACTGCCCATGTGGACACCACTCAGATACATACCTGCTGTAAGGGACCTTTTTCTTTTTTGATTAGTTAGAATCAGACCAAACAACAAGATTACTAAATGTATATACGCTTGTTTCGACCTTCCCCCAGAAGACAGGAACACGTATATATGTATAGTTAGTTAGATCGAACTTTACGGATAAGGAATTAGTCAGATCGAGACTTAAATAAGTCTTTGCATGTACGGCAACAGCCCAAACCAAGGTTCGCCCACTTTGGCACACTTGAGCTTGTTGCCCCTCGTTTTCACGGCTGAGTGCCATACGCGCTCGCCCCCAAGCCCAGCGTAGCTGCTAAAGCCTCTAATAACTCCAGGGCCCTTAAGGCCAGTTCGAAAAAAAACCTCTTTATAACAGTTTCGTAGATTTAAATTCATTTTGTTTATTAGGACCGAAAAACTCCACAACGGAACGATATTTTGAGATGAAAATCCTTTCTCCTCGATCTTTGTTATGAAAACACGGCGCCAGGCCATTCAAATGTCGTTCACAATTATTTTGAGACAAGCATCATAATTAATTGTGTCAGCGACTGTACAACGTAAATGTAAGCGAATGGCCGCAAAATTTACCTGTAATACTTCTTGATTAATTGTGGCTTGAAATACATTATTGTTGTGTTCAATGTAGTTAGTTAACTTTTCTTTAACTTAGTAAATATAAGGAAATTTTTAGACAGTTCGGATGTATTGAGTGATGAATCACTCGTAACAATTAGAAGAGACTTTGAATTGTAATTCAATTAGAGTTTGCGGTTCCGAAATTTTAATTTATTGGCTTTCTTTTATAAAGGTGTCTATGTGACAAACTGGTTGAAATTGATTGCTAAAATTTTTCTTGCTGTAAAATGTTTTAAAGTTCAATTGTGACTGTTGTTGTGTCTTACAAACAACAAGGAAAAAAATATGATAATATTTATTTTGAAATTACTACAATATAATCTTTCCAGCAAGTTGTAATTTAAAATTTCTACGAGCCTCGGTCTCTTAGTGACAGACTAAGATCCATCAATTTTTATCTTTTGGGAATAATAACACGTAATTTATAACCAATCTGTCTCTTTTTTATTTAAATACTAGCTGGTAACCGCGTCTCCATCTGCGTTTTATTGGATATACACAGACTGATCACGGAACTCGATAAACCAAAACTATATCATAGATGAGTATGTCACTATGTGTATAGTCGTCGCGATCCCTACCGCCCCGCTATATTACTGCATATGCACCGGCTGATTTCGGAACACGACATACCAAAAAATAGTTGGGTTTATCACTATGTGTATGGTGGTCGCGATCCCTCCCACACTGCTATAGTGCTGTCCACTCATGTGGAGCGAGGCTGCGGAACTGTGTTACGGACTGTGTCTGTCAATTGAAACTGAGCGAGGCTGGGTAGCTGTATTGCGATTCATTCAAAATAGATGCCGCACAGTGGGTAAGGATTCACAAAATAGGGACATAGGCATTTTTAGACATAGGAAGGTGTTTCTCTATAATTACCGTATAAACTTTTATATGAATGTTGTAAAAAACTATTATTTTGACATTACAAACAATCAATTCAATTCAATTTATTAATTGTATAGATAGTTGTGCGATATGTTCGCTCGGGTCAGCTAGTAATTTTTAATCTGCAAGTACAAAATATCCAGAACTAAGTTACAAATCCGTGTTTATCTCTATTAAAAGCTTTTTACGCAACGAGTGACCGTGACGGCAGGGTGTAGGGGGAGGTATTATCCGACGGAGGAGGAAGACTTCTGTTAATTCCCTGACGGTAGGAAAGTGTGAAAAACAACCGACCTCGACACAGATGGGCAGGCGAGGCGACGTGGCCCGTTTTATGAACTACGCACTTCGACTTTAGGTACGAATTTCCTTGTCTATTTAAACATGTGATTCTTTTCATTCGGATTAATTTTGTTATATAATTAGAATTTGGTATGTCGATGATTTGATTATAAGAGTAAATAATTTTACTATATACCTAAAATATTATATCTCTATATTTGCTACTAGCTGTACCCCACGGTTTCATGCGTTTTAAATTTATTTGACCAACTCTCCATCGCGCCTTCGCCAAGGCACCCGTGTATCCTACGTTGTTCTCACAGTTTTATAGATTGCTTCACGCTAATGCTTACTGATCCACTCATTAGACTCGTAGCGTGACTTTATGATATATCATATAATAAATAAATAAACAAATAGGCTAATATTTCAAGTCTGACTGGAAGTTCGAGATATTAACGCGATCAAACAAGCAAAAAGATCTCTTAGTCAAAAACTATTTATAAAATCTTGATGAAGTTTTCGTTAATATATATTTAAGGAACAAGACAATTTTTAACAAAAAAATCCATCTTCAATAATTTTGAACAGTTCCCTGGTGTATCTTCAAAGTTAAAAATGAAATTAAAATAAAATAAAAAAAGAATCATCGAAATCGGTTTATAAACAAAGAAGTTATGGCTGAAAATTCATAAAAAAAAGTGCATTCGAATTAACTAACCTCCATAGATGTAGTATAATAGTAGTAACCTCCGTCTTTTTTTGAAGTCAGTGAAAAGAGATGCATAAAACATTATATCACTAGAAACCATTTTCACAGGGATATAAGTTTGTAGTGTAGGAAGGTGTCTGTTGCAATTAGCTTCACAGTGAGTTATCTACCGCATCGGTGGACTCCGTGTGGTTAACCAAAAATCTTTGGACATTCACTAAATAATACTGACATCGCTATCTAGTTTTTGTTTACACGTTGTGTCCTGAATTTTAATAAATTAACACAAATTGTGAACATTAGTGATGCGATATACTAATGAAATGATAAAGGAATATAGAGCAATTAAAATCACATTTATACCATCGGTTTACAAAACCACTGAAGCCAAAATGAATCGATATTATACTTTACATATTATTCTATTATATCGATAAATCCCGTGTGTACCTACATGTAATTTTCCGTCCAAATTTTGTACTTGGTAGCTATTTGTTAGACATACTACTATACTGAAATAGACATTATTTTATATTTGTCAAACTGTCCAGGTATGTTTATATGTCTGGATTTAACTCAAAAAATGGTGTGATCAATTTTAATGTAAGTTTATACACGGAAAGTATACATACTGTATGTAGTACTAGTATCACAATACGTCAGTTACGTCACAATTTATTCTCAATCGATTTTGGTGCAGTTTTGCACACAGGGTGCATAAGTCGTTTTGATAATGATAGGCTAAAAAAATTATCATTAATACTTTATTAAATAAATGTAAAAAGTTACGCCTGTTGGCTTCATACAAAACTTATTAAATATAAAAATGACTTCCGTTATAAATCGGTGTATCCGGATTGAATTATATTGTAGCGGAAGTTGTTTCGGTACGCAATCTGCGCATAGATTTGCTAAACAGAATAGGATTATTTGAATTATGTAAAAGATCAGTATTATACAACAAGGAATAAGAGTGTAAAGACGTTACGCTGTTTCTCTGATACTAAGCCTGTGGTTTTATTTTTCTTACACGTCACTATTTATTATCAATCGAGTTTAATGAAATTTTGCACACAGGGAGCATATGCCATTTCAATATTGGTAGGCTATAAAAATTATAAAAATAGTATAAATTATTTTTAATGTTATATTTATTATTATTGCATTATAAACGCTTGCGGAACTTTGAATTCGAAAAAACTAATAATATAGCTGAGGCTCGTAACTGCCTAGTAACGGATCTATATTATACACATATATTTGCAACCGAGAAGTTTTGATAAGTTATCAACCCAGGAAAGATAATTGTTGCGATGTTGCGACAGTCTCGGGATAATGTTATAGGATATTTAGAGATGCCGGCCGGCTTTTTGCTTTTGTTTTTACCCACGTACTACTTACTTACTGCCTTTTGTTGTGACTGTATAGGAAAATATTTATTGTAAGGGTATACTAATCGCAAAGCAGGTGAAGCCAATAGTTTATGGTGTATTCCTATTGGTATATTTTTGTATGGGGTAAATCTCATGAGTTTGCGTCACTACACGTCAACGATTTAAACAAGTATATTCGTAGCTAAAAAAGTCAGTCTTAGTAGCGTCTGCATCATTTATAATACGGACAGCCAATCTCAGCAAATTGTCCAGGGCGTTAAGGAGGCATTATTGAATAAGAATTATCACAATCAATTAAAGTGCGGATTTTACATGTATACTAATTTTATAAAGCTCACCCTATAGAAGGTCGTAGCCTGCGTGGAGGCAGTGGGCGAGTTATACCTACGATGTTACAAAAGTCCATAGACGCATATTAAGCCTAGAAAAGCGAATTACTCTCAAAGAAGCTGTTAGAAAACGTAGGATCTTGACAACAGGCTAAGGAGGTAACTTCTTTGTTATGCTCCCTTGTTAAACTGTCCAGGGACGTTTTTTGTAGCAACTTAAAAAGCATGCTTCTAGTAATCTACTTCACTTGTTCGCATAGTCAAATTACATTACGTAAAAGACTACCAAAATTACATATTATAGGGCCAAATAACGTAACTTTCAAAATGAAAGTACTAATATAAGTAGTTAAACGAATAATAAATATACAGTGACTGAAAGGGGATAGGAGGAGAGGGGATTCTAAACGGTCAAGCACCCGTTGCTTCTGGTACTGAGGGGCTTCCAAATTTAGGGTTTTAAGGTTCTAAGATAAGTTTTTAATCAAACTATTTTTCAGATTATTTTTAATCAAACCCCTTCCTGCAACATAGAGGCAAAAATAACGCGAAGAAACATTTGAGCAGGTCAGCATGACAGTGACAACTGTCAATGAATTGTAGATTCCATGATGGTCGCCAATGTTTTTGGATTGCACTGTGCTCACCATCAAGTACAGTGCTGTCATATTACCGTGGTACGATAAAAAAAGTTCGGTAAATAAGATGTCTACTGGAGTTCGAGGCCCTAAACGTATGCAAAATATCATAAGACGGTCTTCTTCTTCTTCCTAACTTCGCAACTAGTCCTCTTTAATATAAACCATTACTGCCATTATCAAGTTAATATAGTGTCTTATGTTATGACAATTTCAGTATCCTAACAATATGGTGGCTCCCTTGTTAGAACTTTCTAGGGAGTTTTTGTGGGATCCCAGAATGCATGCTTTCAGTTTAAATTTATAATCCACTTCACTTATGCACAAAAACAAAACTATTTCACGCAAAAGGCCACGAATATTACATAATATAGGGTCAAAAACCTATGTAAATTAATAAAAAAAAAAAAAAAAATGTGTGTGTGTACCAGAGTACACAGGTAAGAAGTGAAACTTCTTTACGACATATCATTTTTCTACTATTTGCAACTTCACGAAAATGGGGTAGATAAGGCTTAAGCCTTAAGAAAATCAATTTTTTCCGTATTAAATTAAAGCTATTTTATTATTATAGACATGCATCCAATTAATGAGTAACTTATTTTATCATTGTTCTTATTATAATATCATTGCTATTGTTATATTTCATCAATAATGATAGCATCATTATTACTATTGTTGTCATTATTAAATATTTTTATAATTAATGGCTTGTGGTAGCTAAAATATGAAATATATGTCTTACATTCTACATATTAATATTTATTTCATAACTAAAAAAAAATAATTCAAAGCAGATATTTAATGACTTAATCAATTACACAAGTTATGAATAAATAATTGGAATTATCTTTTCAAAGTAATACAATTATATGATGACAGTTAATCTTGTAGAAATGCAACGATTTTATAAAATTAAAAATGAATAAATAAATCATTAAAAACGAATAATTAAAAAAGATGTACGTATACATATTTTTATTTTCTAATCGTGTTTTGTTTTATTTTTAACTTATTATTTAATTTATATTTTTTATTGTTTTTAGAATTAATAATGTTCACTAGATTTACAGTCATATTTATTAATACTTGCTAATTTTAACAGATTTATATACATTCACTGATACTTACAATCAAAAAGTGAGGTTAACCTCAAATAAATATTAAAATCATGCTCATACGTGTTGAATTTATAAAACGAAATATATAATCACTCTCACTTTTCTTGTAAATTCACTTAAATTTGAATAAGTCTTTTTATTTTATCACTTTCAAATTAATATATTGTTATTCTTATTTCAAACCAAACTTCAAAACTAATATATTGTTGTTATTATTATAATACAAGGTGTCCAGAAAGTCCAAAAAGTTTATGTTTATTATTAGCATATGAATTGGAGAATTATTTGGAAAAGATGATGTTATCCAAATGATGACCGTTACGTTGCTGGCACTCTTCTAAACGGAAACGAAGATTGGCGATAACACGTTGACACATAGCTATC
Source organism: Saturnia japonica (assembly GCA_033032175.1). Classification (NCBI taxonomy): domain Eukaryota; kingdom Metazoa; phylum Arthropoda; class Insecta; order Lepidoptera; family Saturniidae; genus Saturnia; species Saturnia japonica. The sequence goes on along the minus strand of CM065324.1, from coordinate 7,770,336 downwards.
GATATTGCTGCCATTTCTGACCTGATGTTTTGCTTTAACTGGGTTAGATTCGTCGGATTGTTTTGATAAACCTTACTTTTAAGGTATCCCCATGCAAAATAGTCAAGCGGGCTAAGGTCGGGGCTTCTGGGAGGCCAGTTGATGTTACCCCTTCGCGATATGACTTTATTAGGGAATAATTCGTTAACAACTTCCATTGAGTCATTTGAGGTATGGCAAGTGGCCCCATCTTGCTGGAACCACGTTCTTGAGTTGAAACCTGCAAACTCCTGCAACTCTGGGACCAAAAAATTTCGCAACATATCGCAATAACGGTCACTATCACATTAATTGCTCGGCCTCGTTGATCTTCATGAAAATAAGGACCAATTATGCCTTTAGCAGACATAGCGGCCCAAACAACGACCTTTGGGCTTTGCAGGGGTCGTTCATGCTTTCGTATCGGATTCTCCACTGCCCAGTACCGACAATTCTGCTTATTAACGTGACCATTCAGGTGAAAATTTGCTTCGTCACTGAACAGTATGTTGTTAAAATTGTTAAATCGCTGCAGCATTTCGTTCGCAAAATTCAGTCGATTAGCATAGTCCGTATCCTTCAATTCTTGAACCAATTGAATTTTATAGGCTTTTAGATGTAAGTCTTTCTTTAAAATCGAATGTAAATACGATTTTTTGATGTTCAACGCTTGGCTTCGCTTTCGGATGGATAAAGACGGATTTTGACGAACCGACGCTTCAACTTCTTCAATTGTTTCTTCATCGCGAACTGAACGAGGACGACCAGAGTTTTGAATTTTAACTGTCGCACCTGTATTCTCGAACATCCTGATCCATTTCCTAATGCTATCGTCACTTGGCGCGTGGCGTGTACGATATTCCGCACGATAGAGACGTTGAGCAGTCACTATTGAATCACCATTACGATAATACGCTCGTACGCAAAATGCGCGATGCGTCCCCGAGTACTGTTTCATCATGACTAAAACTCCACAAAATGGTGGACGCCACGAACCCCTCCCCGCACCCTTTAGACGCCCCGTTTCGAATATGGCGCGAAAACAAATACCCGATACCCTTTCTGGACACCTTGTATATTACATTATATTCTTTACGTCACTATACTAAACTTTGATAAAAAAGCAACATGGCGCGTAACCGAAAAACGTGACGCTGCTACAAAATTTCTCCCATACGTCGATAAAGAAGTTTCACTTCAAAAACCACAACATGTCACTTCAAGATGCCGACAAAAATTCCCCAAAAGACTGTCATTGGCAGTGATTCCGGAGGCCTTATTCAGTTTCGCAGTTAATGAAATTTAAATATTAGCTTTTCTGTACAGATTAACGACTTCAATTAAAGTATCATTTTGTAAAAGACAGCCTGATAAAATCATTCATTTAAATATGACCTAAGTTATAAATGTTTTCTGTGGTATACGATTTACGAATTATATTTTAAAATATACCCTAAGAAATTCACACAGGCGAAGCAAGACTTTTTTTTACTAAATTAAAAAAGACAGGAAGGGGCCAGTAATAATTCAGCAACATTATTCCGAGACAGCCTCACCTCGGGCGAGATCGCGTATCAACGAGGAACGTCAAGTGATTCAATTAGCCTCTCGGATCCGATACTTGATACTTATTCAAGACGTTAAACAGAATTAAGGTACTTTTGGGATCAATTTTATATGAATCTATTTCCTTTCCAACGTAGTGCTTGTTAAAAATTAATTGATTTTCTAATATACTTTTCTAATACATTTTGCAGTAGTATACTTAAAAATTAACAACTGACGACTAAGAGAAAAAAAGGAAAGATGATTAATAAAAAAAATGTATAATTTATATCAGAAACTGACTTAGGCTTAGATACTTCTTTCTAGCTTTACTAAATCAAGCATTAATACTTGTTTTTTGTATCTGTTATAAAATATATTTTTTACAAATGTGTGAATGATGAGTTTGGTCCGCAATGTATTAAGTGATAATAATAAATACATTTATTTAAGCATCATTTATTATAGCAATCTAATACGAATGATTTTGGTATTTCAGGTGTTGGTTACAAATAAGCCCTAGATCGCAGTGGCTACTTAACATCAGGTGGAATACAAGCCTGTTTGCCACTGCATACTATAAAAAACGGCTTTATAAAATTATTTTCAAAACAACACTGTATGTCGCGTTTAAAGTGAAAATTTCTTTAGTTATATACCGGTGTGATTTCAGAAAAAACATACATCTACAGGATTTAGCCGACGAGAGAATAAGCTAGAATAATTTACATTATACACGGTTAATGCAATTTCTGATTTTCATAATTATTATGATCGTCGTCGAATTGGCCTAGCGGTGTGACGACCAGACTTGTACGCATTGTTGTATACGAGCGGTCGACAGTTCGAGTCCCAATATTTTAGGATTTTTTAAAAGAGTTTTTAAAGTAGATATTTTTATGTTTTCTGAATGTTTCACTTGTAACGCATGTGAACACTGCACTCAAACTTTTTAATGAGATCGATTTCTTAAATTTTTACAAAGTTATTACTTGCATCTTTTTAATAATTGAAAGGAATGAATAATTTGAATCTTAGTATAGTCTTCTTCTTTTTCATGATTTAGCACCGCAAAAAGCACTAGCAACATCGACACTGTAATGTTTTTATGCCTTCGTAAAATTTTCCTTTACACAAAGTGAGGTTTTCTGGCAAAATGGTGGCTCCTTTGTCAGAACTATCTAGGAAGTTTTTGTGATATCCCAAAATGTACGTTTTTTGCTTTATATTCTTCGTTATTTCTACAAAACATGAAAACAAGCGAACTTTTCGTCACTCGCAAACAATAACTAAACTGAGTTTAATTTGTAAAATGTAAGTTACATTGGTGGAAATAATTTACACCTTTTTTTATTTAGCGCCGCAAAAAGCACTTGTAAATTGCACTCGTAGTATTTCCTAATATTCAAAATGGATCCAACAAAATGGTGACTCGTTTCTTAGAACTATCTAGGGAGTTTTTGTGTCATCTCAAAATGCATGTCTCCAATTTATATTTATAGTTCACTTCACGTATGCACAATAACTAAACTATATGACGCAAAATGCCTCCAACATTACAATATAATATAGGGTCAAAGAAAATAAGTTAATGAATTAAAATAAAAACCACAATATGGCAGCTCAAGATCACGCCACAAATTCTACTTACATACTAGTTATATACAATTAATAAATTTGAAGTGTCAGTTTGTAATGTCAAAACAACAGCCTTTTACTAAATGCATATGAAAGTATACACGATACCTGTAACAAAAAAAACCATTAAATTTTTTTTTGTCTGTCTGTCTTTCTGTTTGTTCTCGGTAATCTTCGAAACAATTGGACCAATTTTCACGGGACTCTCACTGGTATATAACTGATGTTTTAATGAGATACTTAGGCCACTTTTATTATAGAATAAGAGTTAGGGGTCCGCGTAATTAAAAGATACTTATCATGGTTAATCAATTCGGGCGCGTAAATGACTTACGCCGAGTAAACCATAAGAGATATATCAAATTAATGTACTACATAGTTGTAGAAATTGAAATGACCTACAAAAAAATCATCAAGAGCGTATATCTATCTTATAAGTAACATCCACAATAAGCATTTTTATCTTTAAAATAACCGGGAGCGGAGGAGCAATTTTCATGCGTGTGCCTGATCGATGGTATTCTGTAGTCCACGTGAGCCAAGCCGCGGGCACAGCTAGTCTTTATAACCTGATACATTTTATTCCAGTAAAAGAAATATTTTTCATTTTTCTTTGGACTCAATTCTGTAGTACACGCAGACGAAGAAGCAGGTAGAAGCTAATCATAAGTAAAATAAACTAAAAAGATTCTTACTAGCTCGATGAAATGATTGGAATGCAATTTATAGTAAATACAATAAAGAAGAAAAAGGGCAATCGCTGGGTTGCCATATAATATACATATAAATTAAATGCGTCGATTGCATTATTGATCCGCCAGTTACTGGATGCTGACTTATTTATATAAATTGTGAAGACCCTAGCATAATGATATGCTTCGGTGTATCGGTTTTCGTTATATATCCAGTCAGTATATACATATACAAGTAGTTGTGAACTACGGTTTTACCTATGGTTTTATTCGACTATCCACCACGCCGATGCCAACGCACCTGTGTATCCTATAGTTGTTTTCACTTCATGTGTTTGCCTACAGTGTGCCAGATTGCTTGATGCTTACGGTTTCTGCTCCGCTCGTTAGAGTTGTAGCATATATTTATGTAGCTTATAATTTTTCTCAATAACTAGGCTATAAAATGAAAGAATAATTTTTCAAATCTGACTGGTAGTTCCAGAGATTAGCTCGATCAAACATACAAAGAAAAATCAATCTCTTGGCAAACGTTAGGGCACTCGAATTTGGACTAGTTTGGTTATTTGAGACTAAATGGAACAATGTTTTACGTCTTAAGGTTTTAAAGAAATATTTAAAAATCAAAAAGTTCTAAGTTTATATAAATTTCATTTAGTACCTATGTACTGCCTACGCCACTAATCAGTGACCAAATATGGGGTTCTTCTGTATCTTTATTCATTGAAAATTATTATTTAATTTTTGTTCGATAATTAATAATGCTTGTTTAAAAATATTGAAGTTATATTTCTTTAGTAGAGTTATGAAAATTATGAGAGTCAATTTTTACAATGCAGGCGCATTCTGTAAAGAAACGTCTACAGCACTCTACACTATGAAGTTGCTAGCTAAACCTTTTGTTTTATTATACCGTCAAACGTACTACGACGCTTGTATCCTCGAAAGATTAGACAGAGCTGCACCAATGTACACCCACAGTTCGCTGAGTATGTTTTAGGTCCCGTGTAATAAGGGGTGAGCGTATTGCCATTAATAGTGCACGAAGCCAAACTCTGAGCTGCTTTTGAGAATTTCATAGAAAAACCCAATAACACATTGCACGACCTGGGAATCGAACACAGGACCTCGAACATAAAGGTCGCACTTAGGACTATTTGGCTAATTAGGCAGTCACATAAATCGAGCGTGATTATTTAAAGAAGTATACAGCTTCTAACGCGAGTTATAAATAGGTACACACAGTTTTCTTTAGTAAATATTTTGCATGTTAAGTTCTATGTGATCATTAAATTCTCTACATTTGGGCGATATTTTATACAATTGATCGTTATACAAGGTCAACTATGTGCCTTTTTGGTGTCTGTTGTGAAAATAAAATTTTTAAAAGATATTTTTGACTATAGTATAAAATTATGGGGTAGTTAAATTTCGTTACCCATTTTAAAACATCACGCCTCCTTAGACTTTCTCTGCAAACATGACAAAGTGTTGCAGAGTGGATAGTTTGACTCTTTAAATTCTGTGACTAGGGTTTAAAGCTTTTATGTGAATAACATAAGATAACCACTAAGACTCGGACTAATAAAGGCAAGTCGTTGGAAGCTCCGGGGTTTTCATACATTTTTATTAAGTTTTCTCAGCCAATTATAATTTTTTTGACGATAGGTATGTACAAAAGTATATTCTTTGTGTTCTTATATTATAATCGTTATGAAAAATATCACCCTTAACTTTTATTTATATAAATACGTCCTAATTAATATTATAAATGCGAAAGTGATTTTGTTTGTTTATTTGTTACTCAATCACGCAAAAACGGTTAAACGAATTTTGATGAAATTAGGCACACCTTAAAACCCATATTAAGATAAGTACAGAGTACTTGTTATTCCGGTAAAAGCTTTTTGTTGTCACGAGCAAAGCCACGGGTAAAGCTAGTATATCTATATTTTCTGTATTAGTGTAATCAGATTATGACGTTGGGGGCAAAAGCTAGTCTTTTTTATATAGAAAAAATGTTTGTGTTTGGTCGTCCATACCTCCCTTTGCGTCGTTCATCCAATTGAGTTCAAACTTTTGTGCAATTGTGCATTCGCAGGAATATTTTTGACACACTATCATCAACGTACAATACATGGGTAGCACACGAGCCTTTTAGACAAATGAGTTTATTTCATAATAGTTTTCGATGTTTTGAATGCATTTTTTAGATTAATATAGAACTGAACCAGATGAAGGATTATAGTTTTCTGTAGAGGTTAAGCAGTAATATCAGTTTAAAAATATTTAAATAAAATAAAAGACAACCCAGTTTTAATACGAATAGAAAATCTATTTCCCGTGGAGCATGAAAATAATTTTTACGTGAACAAAGCCGCAGGCGCTATCTAGTTATTTATATTAAATTGTAGTCAAGTATCCTAAATCTGTGCTCAAATATTATAATCAATAAATCCCATGATAATAACAAGAAAATAGATATCGGAAAACGAGAATTATAAATAAAAATATAAATAAAATTGCAGTCTGTGTTTTTTTAATTCGAGTTACGATGTTTATTTCGCAATTCACCATTCATATAATAACAAAGTAATGGCTTATTTTGTTAGGAACGCGGAACGTTTCGAGAAAAAATAAGCGATACCAACTTCGTTTATATTTTGTAACTTTACGTGTTTCGGTTCGATATAGCCGAGTCGATGGCTCGAAAATGACATGGAAAAATGGTTGGCACTTGTTAAAATATTGAGTTCTCGAGCTAGGGATCGAGTAGCGTGGTATTCGTGCTTCAATCACATTTTGATTTAAAAATTCCCATTGTCGGGTTCCGTAGCTACGTCCCCAGGGACCTGTCGCGTCGTGAGAACCTAGTACCGAAACGCTTCCAGACTTGTTTACTTCGATTTTCGTTTTAAAACTATGTATTGCCTGTGAAATAGATAACAAGCAGTGTGGTGGCTTGAACGTTCATTGTACTTTGTCGTTGTTTGCTATGCCAGATTAGATTTTCGATATCGTACGAAGTTATGTTGCCTTTTAAAAAAATAATTTTGTTGACAATTTATAAAGAGAATTTAGATTTACTTTAAAAATATTTTTATAGAAAAATGGGAATTCATTTTTATTTGAAATTCACAGCAGTTTAAAAATACCTAGCTATGTCAATTTTTATCAAAGGAGGTTATTTGTGTTTTTCATATTTGACTTATTTGTAAATATGAATATAAATAAGTTACTTACAAAATTTTCTTTATTCTTGCGTGAACTCTTAGAGGCGTGTTCAAATAAATTTATTTCTTTTTTCGATCGAATGTAAAGGTTGCAGATCCCATTGGAATCGTATTCTAGTTATAGGGTTGCTAACTAATTTTATAGCTATTACCTATTACTAACCTAAGCTATTTACCTGAAAAAATATGGTAGACGGCAAAACCAAAAAATATATTGGTACATAGGTTCAGGGCCTGATACAGGTGACGCTCTGTAGGTTATATGTTTAAATTTTATAATTTTGTTATTGAATTATTGTTGGTTTAATATTAATACAAAGTTCTACTTCTATTACTTTATGAAGTACCACCTGTGCTCGCGGCTCCGCACGTATTTGTATTTATAAAGTAATAATATAAAAAGAGGAACATTACTAATTAACACATAACTTAAAATAATTTATTATTTTGATAAGTTCTATTGTTTCATAGGTCAACGACCTACGAATTAAAGTTAAATTAAATATTTATACATATTTTGTGTCGTTTAATCCCATACACTTATTATACAATTTAGACAGCGTTTTGCAATATATTTTTACCGTTATCGATATTATTTATTCCTTATGACACATAAAACAATGTATTAAACATAATGTATCAACATTTTAATTTAAAGTCGTCAACTGCTGGACATAGGCCTTCCACAAATATCGCCATAACGACTGGTCGTGCGCTACTTGCGTCTAATACCTTCCCGCAATCTTTATCTGGTCATCGGTCCACCTTGTGGTGGGTCTTCCCTTGCTGCATCTTCCAGTACGCAGTCGCCACTTGAGAACTTTGGCCTCATCGGCCATCTATTCTACGAGCTAAGTACCCCGCCCACTGTCACTTAAGTCTAGCTATTTTAAGAGATATATCGGTGACTTTGGTCTTTCTGCGAATCTACACATTTCTAATTCGATTACGAAGAGAAGCTTCGAAAATAACTTTCTGCATTGCCTTTTGAGTGACCTTGAGCTTTATTATGAGCTTCCTTATCACAATATATAATCACTGGCAACACACACTGGTCAAAGACATTCGTCTTGAATTACTGCGGAATTTTGGACGAAAAGATGTTCGTTAGCTTCCCAGATGCTGCACAGCCGACTTGGATTTAACGATTAACCTCTTTCTCGAAACTGAATCTACGTAACTGGATAATTTGTCCCAGTTAAACATATTCATGAATATCTTAAAGCGTAGATATTTCCAGGAGTTGGAGCTACATGAATGTTCGATATAATCTCCTAAGAACAACTCGTTCCGAGGCTTTACTGAGGCTATCGAGCATTTCACTGAGATCCTCCATTGTCTCAACTAAGACTACTATGTCGTTAGCAAACCGAAGGTCGGTGATGAACTCGTTGTTTATATAGATATCTAGTCCTCTTCAGTCCAGTACCTCAAAAATATCTTCCCGTAACTGCATTGAACAGCTTAGGAGATGTAACGTCTCCTGGTTTGACTCCTCGGCGACAACAAGATTCGTTTCGACATCTGATCCTGCAGTCGGACTGCGATGGTGGGGCGAAAAAACACTTCAATACTTCGATGTACCGGTAGTCAACTTAGCACCGTTAGAGATACTGCAGTACAGCCCCCAAGTCGCAATTGAATCGAAGGATTTCTCGTAGTCCACAAACGCTAAGCAAAGAGGCCGATCTTCTGTATAACCTGCCATAGTGCATGTATTTGGTCCTTGGTACTAAAGCCTTTTTGGAAACCGGCCTGTTCGGAAGGCTGAAAGTCACAGAACCTGAAAGTAAGACAGTTCGTAAAAACCCTCGAAAACAGCGTGTAAACATGGCTCAAAAATAAGATGGACCCCTAATTCTCAATGGAGTATAGTTGCCGTTTTAGAAGAATACCATCACACATGTGTTCCATGCCTGCGATGGTTAAGGTACATAGGTCCCTAAGTATAGTAAGTACTGTTTACCAATCTCCTCCAATAGTTTAGCTGTAATTCCGTCATCTCTGAGAGCTCTCTTATTTTTAAACTGTTTTAGGGAGAAAACAAAAAACTGATGTCCGGAATATATTCTGTAAAGTGTCAAGTTAATCTGATTCTTAAGCCTCGAGTTAGTTTTGTATCTGGTTATAAATTTCTTGCGAATACTTTGCAGCTTTCGTTTCGATCTATCGCACATTCAATAAGATTCGTTTTAAACTTGGGTATGTCACTTGTCAATGACATCGAGATCCGTCAATTAATTTGCTGTTACGCACAGGCATTAATTGTAAACTGCAGCATTATCTCACGCCTCTCCTTCATGAGTTTAAGACCAAGAGTGCAAGAGTTCGAGATTTTTTGTTCCTGTTTGTAGGGTGAGTTTTAAAGAACTTAGACTCAACCATATGGACAGTTTCCATGAAACCGTCGTTATAATTGTCCACGCTGCTTTCTAGCTATTCAAATGATTTTGCAGTTCCAGCTCTCATCTCTCAAAGTTTTGGAGTTGGATCAGTGTTGGGCGGAACATAGACTTCATCTGTCGAGATCTTTCAAGTTTGAATTTAAGATTCAACATTCCTCGTACCATACAATGATCGCTTCCGGGTTTAACTGCGTTGGTCATGTCATTAGATAAATCGTCTTTTTTGTCGTTAAGTCTATCTTATTATTTGTTGTGCCATCAGGGCTCAGCCATCAATTATTCTGAGAAAAAAATAAGTGATTTGATTTGTTTATTATTTAAGATTAACAAATTCGTTATACGACTTTACATAAGTGGGTACTGCAGGCTATTCTTATTTGATTAAAACTGGGATTTAACTAAAAGATGGCTTGACCGATTTTTATTAAATTTTATACACAGGAAGCTTATGGCATGTTATTGCTCATAAGATTTACAAATATTACTTTTCAAAAAATATTCTGTGATGAATTCTCAACCGATTTTGATGAAAATTTGTAGACAAGCATACGTCGTTCCATAATGATGATCTATAAGAATTTTAGATAAGACATTTAGGAAATGGTAAAAAAATTTTTGGAGTTTACTCCTTAAAGATCGATTTTCATATAAGGCCTGTGGGTAACCATTGAAAAAGGGAGTATCCAACGACCAGATGGGTGTCATGTCTGGCGGGCAGCTGCCCAAAGGTTGTTTTTTTTTTTTTTTTAGAACTTACTATACTTATAGCCTTATGGGCCTTAGAGCCACTGCGACTTTTACGGCTTCACCGAACTTGGTCCCAATGGTTATTTTTTTTTTGACCTGACTATACTGTCAGCCTTAGGGGCCCTGAAAACGCTGCGGCTTTGACAGTTTCACCGCAATTTGGGGGCGAGCGCTTAGGGCACTCAGCCGCGAAAGTTTTCGAGTACTCGCACGAGGGTGCCAGAGTGGCCGAACCTCGGCTCGGATGGTCGTCGCGAATGCGAACAGGTCGCGATTTACCTAATTTCCTACTCCTACAAATTCGAGCTAACTAACATATACTCATATGAATGTTCCCCTCCTCCTGGGAGGAAGGAGGTAAACATGCGTATGTGTATTTGGTGATCGGAATGGTTTATATACACTAACTAGCGCAAAAAAAGAAAAAAAAGGTCCCTTACAGAACCCATGTACCTGTGGGCCCAACGGTTGTTGTCGGGTTCTTGTATATATACTCAATTGTTGGTTAATTTCTATATCGCGATGTAGGCTGTCAGTTGTGGCGGAGATGTCACTATATGTAGGATGCGTCAGTTGTGGCGAGAGATGTCGCTACAGGCCCCCGGTATGGATATTTTTGAGGAGTGAAATTTATAAAAGCGTTAACAAAAAGCGTCACGTTTTTCAGCGCAACGTACCTTGCGCACCTTTCCCTTTGTAGTTATGTATGTATATACATATACCATCTTACTTTTAGATAAATCATTTACATCTCAATTCTATCAATCATTGATCATATCTTAATTAATTTATCTTAATATTACTTTAGGGCTAAACTCTAGTCATGCCTCGGAAATAACATATACACAAACACTTCTTTTAAATTAATTCTCAACCGATTTTGATGAAAATTTGGACTAGGATAGTATATATAATGTCATATTTGATATGCTATTAGAATTTTCATGAATACATTTAACAGTGGTATAAAAAATATTCCAAAACTACTCATTAAATTTTGTACCCGGGTAGTATAATTACCTGATTTTTCAATTGAGAAGCTATGAGAACTGTTAATAATATTACTCATATTGAGTAAAAAACTAATTACGAAAAGAAAATATTTACTGCGTAACCATGCGCAGAACAGCGAGGCACCACTAGTAACTTATAAGGTGTCCTTGTAAAGTGCAGCAAAAACAATTTTTAACCAGAGCGGCAAAATACCTAGATCAGACCATGGGTAGATTTCAACATACAATTTTTTTTTTCAAGAATATTTGCTATTGCTCAATAGACAGATAATGAGAAATAACTAAAGGCTGCGGCTTGCGTTCCTATTTACGTTTAAACATTTTGGAAGTAATAGTAGTGCCTAAATTTCTTTATCAAATAAAAATGTAGTACTTTTACCTACTAGTAGTGAGAAGCATATAGTAGGATACTGTCATATAGTATGGTTGGCAACCCTATGTTCTACTAATTAAATTTTTTATTTTAGGTATTATTTTTTTTGTAAAACTTGCAATTTCAAGATTTGGTAATATTATATTATATTGAGTATAATAATAGTACTGTAATATATATCATATTTTATTATATAATTGTGCAACTGAGTAAAGTGTGACGGTTTTTCCGAGTCAAGGGATAAAAAGCGTACGTTATGTTAGATTCCTTGTAATTGGTCCGTGCAAGGATAAGCTCCTGACGGCGATACCATCTCCTCGCTTGATAAGGGAATTAAATTACTTGAGCGTGCTTGTAATTACAATCTGGAACATTCCACGTTACAGATCATGAGTATATAGTTAAATTGAAAGAAATTTATCATAGTCATTTTTGCATTTGTATTATAACTATACTGGCTGTCCCGCCAGACGTTATTCTGCGATTTAATAGTCAATAACTCGACCAAAGTCCCGATTTTTTTCTTCAAACTAATCCAGGACCGTAACGAACAAAACAAAATAAGAGCTACGCATACCTACCCATATTTCAAATCGTAAGTTGTGGTCTTGTGTTCATAAATTTTTATCTTTTGCTAAAAAAATTATTGACGAAGGCGTTACTTTGCGGAAATTCATCGTAAATAATTTGTTCAAAATTTTTTAGCTACTTCGACGTGCAACAGATTAACATCAGTTTTCGTTTTCCTACAATAAAAATGTTATTTTATTTTGCTTTTCGCTCGAAATATAATATTAAAAAGAAGCCTATATATTCCAGATTTATAATATTATATTGTTATATCCGTGGGTAGTAAAATGCCTTTAGATTTTAGGTAAATATTTTGTTCGTATTGAGTGAAACAAAATTTAAACAATGACACTATATTAATGTTCACTTTACTGTAAGTACGATACTTACAATATCTATCTCTATGGTCCACTTGCAGATTTTTTCCTTTTTATCGCTTGTTGTTTCCACTTGGTTGTCCAATACAGGAATTTAATGTCTTGGCTCTTTGTTTTCGAATTGACATCACTGTTTGCTTTAAGGGCCCTAGAGCTTTCAAGGGCTTTGAGAGTCTCTCTGGGTTTGGGGGCGAGTGCTGAAGACACTCAGCTGGTATCCTGGTTCGGAAATCGCCTCTCTTATAGTTATATACCAAAATAAAAGAAGGGTCGAAAACACTAGAAATGCTTCGAAATTTATGTTATCGTTTAAAAAGGAAGTGTTTAATGTCTACTGACTATATTCTTGATAATCTAGACGCTGCCAGATACTTCGAAAAATGTGATTTTTTTCCTATTTTTACTCAGATCATAACAATATTGAAGAATTAGTTATATTTATTATTGTGAGTTTTATATTTTATTTTGTACTAGGTGTGTCCGCGGCTGTGCTTGCATGAACTACAGAATGCAGTCGATCGGGCACACGCGCAAATCGTACCACTCTCCTTCCCAGTTATTTATAATAAACATAAAAATGCTTATTATGAGTAATCCTTAGAAGATAGATATATTATGCTCTCGTTGACTTTTTTGTTCGTCTTTTTAAGATCTACATTTATGTACTACATTAATTTGGTATAATATTTATATATTTAAGCGACCCAAAAAAAAAGTTTTTCATAATTGATTTTTATTTTCGCAGAATCCTAATTCTTTTTTGAAAATAAAATGTAGCCTTTGTTACTCCTTATAAAATAAGCTATCTACCAGTGCAGGTCCTGTCAAAATCGGTCCAATCGTTTCGAAGATTATTCGGAACAAACAGACAGACAGATTTTTTTTAAATTGGTTTAGGATACACACAGAGACGATTGCAAGCCAAATAATCGCTTATGGGAGAAAGTACATATACTCGTGGGTGTGAGTCTGCCATTAGGTACGTTGGCACGTAGAAATAATTTGTTTAAAACTATTCAGATCAAATGACTATAAATTTAGTTAGCACTATTTCGAATAAGAGCTCTGTTGTTTTAATCATATTCATAATACCTTAAATAAGTATGGGTACGCGAACACATATTAGGTTTTAGAAACCGTTCTTTTATCGACCCTTACAATGCATTTCGATTGAGAAAATATTCATTTTCGCGCAACTTCACCCACTAATTATCAATGTTTTCACTTTTAAATGACTGTGTTGAGTAAATATTTGCTGACGTAAGAGAGATTTATATTTTCTAAGCAGCAAATCGACACTGCAGCGAATTATGAACAACCAATTACGTTATAAATTTAGAAAATGTGTTACGAATTCTAAATTTTAACGCTCCGTTAGCTCTATACCTCACAATTTATTTCTGTGTGTTAATGATTTGTGAAATAATTACCTTTTGAAAACAAAATCTCAACATTAGTTCCATAATATTTCCATTCTTTGTATAATATGTATTTAAAATTTACAACAGCAAGGGATCAGCTTAATAATATAAAGTATAGGCACATATTATAATAATATATATTTTGAATACTTGCAATAGTGAAATAATTGCCCTGTGTAACGAGAATCTCTGTATTAATTCTCGCTATGTGTAAGAAAATTGAGGGCACGGTCCAACTTAAAGTTTCGATGCACGGATATGTATTTTTTTATACTATCCGGAGTTCACAACTTTTGGAAAATTGTTTTAAACACTTTATATGTTGAAAATAATACCTATGAATATTCGTTTTTATTAATTAATCATAATAATATATTTAAAAATATTTTTTATTTAAATAAAAAACACGAAACAAAAACTTACGTGTAATTTTATTTAAAAAAATGAGGAAATTTTCATTTCCTGGCATTACTTTAAAACTCTCACACACTTACGTGTCCGACATTGCTGTGCTTCAGTTTTGTTTTAGCGGAACTTTCTTTTCCACCTTTCTTAATAGTCTATTTGTTTGGAATACAAATTCATTAGCCGCATCGTACGATGCCGCGATCGCTGTGATTAGCGAATTGCACGACAGGTGCATCATTCGACAGCTGCATCGTTCGGCCCGCCCCGCCCCCCTAGCTTCGTTCACGGCTCGTACTCGCACGTAAGCCAGGCTACTTCAGACTACTTTTGCCATAAACTCGTGTTTGTTTGTTTTATACGCGCTACGTCATTTCGAACGTTCAGCTAGCGCGGAGATATATGTGATTTATGGTGGTTGAAGTTTTACATTGTATAACTTGAAGTTGGTGTCCCAGGAGGGTTTTGATGAACAGATTGCTTGCGTGATAGTGTCCTGTGGGACTTGAGGCTGCGCACACACTTACACACAGTTCACTCTACACACATATACTTAACAATCTGCAGTCCAGGTCGACGGGGCAAGGTCAAGGTCACCGCCCGCTCCTGACGAGGTGAGTCTCTTTGTTTGTTGTTAGAATAATTACTGTGTATCGCTGCAATAGCTTCAAGAGGGATTGATTCGCTATTGAAGGAATTAATGGTCCAGCACATATTACGCGAGCCTTCTCGAACAGTATGGGTAAAAGTAAAATATGGTGAAGTTTTTTTGTATACAATAATTTAAGCTGTTTATTAGTTTGAATAAATAAATATATGAAGGGTTGCACATAATACTTTGATGCCTTATTTGATATCTCATATTTGAGTTTTGTAACTTGTCAACTGATGATGAGAACTATATTAATGAAAGAAAAAGAAAAGAATTTGAGAAACTAAAAACATAGGATGAAATAAAACAAAAAAAGTAAAAAAAAAATATATATATATAAAAAACTTCAATTCCAAAACAAAGCAAATTAAAAAATAATGTAAAAAATGGAGTAAATAAACTGCCAGAAACTTACCTCTTCCAGAAACTATTTTCTAAAAATAACTCGCCTGTACAAAATTAACTCTTTGCTTGAAACTACTGAAAAGTATATTGAGTTTATTTTATTCTGAAGTTACTCATTACGTTAGTATTTTACTGTTCGTAATAAATATATTATTATGCAAATATTTCATTATCGTTGTTTTTTTTTAAACAGAACAAAATAACGGATAATTTTTGTAGAATGTAGAAACTGAACTAAAACCATAGGCTTATAACAAAATATGGCTCGAGTTATCTGAACACGGAAAAAACAGGCCAAATTCCTGTTTGATTCACGTGTATTCGGATAGCGGCCCGATATGTTGGCATCCGTCCCGAAAATCGATCTACCTACGTATTTACTGATACTATACAATCTCTTCCTACGTAATTTTATTGAAGTGTGTTTAAAACCAATATTTTATTTATATTGCGGTCAAATTATTATTTATTATAATCGATGGCTATTGGACAGTGTTCAATACATTACGTTTCATTTATAATTTAGAAATAAATATATTTCTCAGTGCACTCCTTATAATGAACAAATACGTCCTTTTGTGACCTTACTGAATATATTCCTATTTTTTTTAAGTAAGCACTGTTATAGTTAGAAATGATAAAAATAAATACGACAAAAAGATAACAAAAATAAAAAAAATATCCCGTAAATACAGTCACAAAAAAGTCAGTCTTAGGTTGAAAATGTCTATCAGAATGTCAAAAAAAAAATAGGTAAAGCATTCTTTACAGAAACATGGCACAATAAATAATTATACAAATTGCATTAAATATTTATTTGATTTAGTTATGTAACGACTAGCTGTACTCGTGGCTCCGCTCGCGTGAGCGACAATACTAATATTATCTAATGTTACGTTACACCCGTGGGTAATAAAATGTCGTTTGTTATAAAGGTATTTATTAGTACAAAATAAAAAAGACACATATATAGAACAAACTCACTATTTAGGTGTACTCGGACGCAGTCGTAATTTAGAGAAACACGTCCGTACACTTGTACGTGTGTTTACTTCAGTCTCTGTGGTTACAATACTCTATGATAGTACTCCTCTTGTACGTTTTTTTTTTTGTGAATTTCTGTATTTGCTTGTTATACTTGTGGCGACATCTACATAGCGACACATAGCGAAATCTATCGAGCCACATAAGACGCATCCTACTATCCTACATTGCGCTATAGAAATTAACTCAATCGTTGAGTATATATCAAGAACCCGACTACAACCGTTGGGCAGCTGCCCGCCAGACATAACACCCGTCTGGTCGGAGGATCCTTCCTTTGCAATAGTTCTTCTACACTGGTGACCCCGAGCATGAACATCAGCGCAAACGTCTTCGCACAGCTACATCGTGACGTCATCATCACTTCCACAAGCTTTCGAGCAGCCGAGTCATACAGCCAGCCAGCATCCACGGCTACTACGGGTATCC
Organism: Saturnia japonica; assembly: GCA_033032175.1. Classification (NCBI taxonomy): domain Eukaryota; kingdom Metazoa; phylum Arthropoda; class Insecta; order Lepidoptera; family Saturniidae; genus Saturnia; species Saturnia japonica. The sequence continues at coordinate 7,753,369 of CM065324.1, read as the reverse complement.
TGACCACCAGCAAGCAGTGGACGCACATTCCTGGTCATCACCCACAGCCTTTCAGCGACCTTGGCACAGCACACTGCACTTCGGCCGGTCAGCAAGCAGAGACGCACTTCTCTCCTGGTCGACGCAGCAGCCAGTGACTACGCAGCACTGCAACACTCTGACTCACTGGAGCATTCTTGCAGCATCACCCCGACTCACTTAGTGCATATCACCCCGACTCACTGGGGCATCACCGCAGACAGTTCCGACTCACCGTGAACTATGCGTCATCTGGTTCTGACTCACTGGAACATTCCACTGGCCCGGCAAGCATCACAAGATGTATGGACGACTCAACCTGCTATCGAACTCAGCATCACAAGAAGTATGGACGACTCAACCTGCTATCGACCTCCGGTCTCGGAGGGGAGTGATGTGGCGACATCTACATAACGACACATTGCGACATCTATCGAGCCACATAAGACGCATCCTACTATCCTACATTGCGCTATAGAAATTAACTCAATCGTTGAGTATATATCAAGAACCCGACAACAACCGTTGGGCAGCTGCCGCCAGACATAACGCCCGTCTGGTCGGAGGATCCTCCCTTTGCAATAGTTCAATTACATACTCATTTGGGTGTTCAAGAACTGTCCTAGGTCGGAATGCGGAGCACTTATATTTTTATATATAATTAATAAAATTGAAGTGTCTGTTTGTAATGTCTAAATAACAACGTTTTGCTAAATTTATATGAAAGTATTTAAGGTACTTTAACAACAAAATTATTTCAAATTTTTTTATTTGTCTGTTTATTCCGGGTAATCTCCGATTTTGAGGGGAATTTATTATAAGATGTATATAAAAAGTTATAAGAAGGAGCTTAGCATACTTTTATTTTATAAAAAGAATTAGGGTTCGGTGCAAATATAAAAATCTAGTCATGGTTGTCAATTTGGTCGAATAAATGGCTTACGCTGGCTAAACCTAATGAGATATATCAAATTAATGTACTACAAACATAATTGTAGACATTGAAAAGACCTACAAAAAAGTTAGTGAGAGTATAATAATATATGTCTGTATTCTAAGGATCACGCACAATAAGAATTTTATCTAACTAGGAGTGGGAATAGTACGATTAGCGCGTGAGTCCGATCGACGGCATTCTGTAGAACACGCGAGCGCAGCCGCGGGAACAGTAGAGGTGTCATTTATATTAGGCTGATATTTTGGTATTCCTAATATAGAATATATTAGTTAGCTCATATTAGGTTCCCGTAGCTATTATTTGGTACTAGTCAAATAGTAGTCACCGATTCAGTATTCGCTATTCGCTACCTACTTGAATCTAATACTGATATTAAGCGTATCAATTCAGTATTCTTTATATTTACTTATAGTATGTGAGTATGAAATAAAGGATTGTTGTGAATATTTATTATTATTATCCGTATGCTTATTATATAACGTAAATTAAAAAGTGATTAAATTTTCTTTCATATTAATAAACAGCTGTGCCCGAGGCTTTGCTCACGTGGACTACAGAATGCCCGCGCGAATTTTGCTCCCCCGCTCCCGGCTATTTTATACTATACAGATGTATACTCTCCCTGACTTTTTTGTAGGTATTTTTAATGTCTACAATTATTTAGTATGTTAATTTGTTGTATCTCTTATAGTTTACTAAGCGTAAGCCATTTTAAGCGTCCGAATTGCTTGAACAATTGTTTTTATATTTATGCGGAACCCTAATTCTTTTTCTAAAATAAAGGTAGCCTAAGTTACTTCCTATAAAATCAGCTATCTACCAGTGAAAATCCTGTCGAAATCGGTCCAACCGTTTCGGAGATTACCTGGAACAAACAGACAGACAATAATTTTAAAAATGGGTTTTTTATTATAGGTATCGTATACACTTTCATATGCATTTAGTTAAAAAAAAAAAACTGTTATTTTGACATTACAAACAGACACTTCAATTTTATTCATTGTATTGTATAGATACCAATACCAATACCAAATATCAATACCAATACCAAACTGGAACACAACAGCGTGAGCATTAATGTTTAGCAGCAGAAAAAGGTGCAACGGTGGTTCTTCCGTAATTGTACCTTCCCCAGAGGTTCTACCATTTCACATTTTGATCTTACTCTTCGCATTAAATAGTTATTAATCTATACATAATTTAAAGAAAAGTCGTTTCCCGCTTAGATCTTTTAAATTACGTATCGGATTTGAATGTGGTTTTAACTACCATTTAGAGAATTTTTTAAGAAATGTTTACAATGCATTCTAACTAAGTTTTTCTATAGTAGAGAAAATTCAATGATTTGTAATCAAGTCGTCAAAAAATGATTTTCGGGCGCTTACATAGCTTACGCTGATTAAACCTTATAAGATACATCAAAATAATGTTCTAAACAATTTAATTCTTCAAAAAACTGAAATAGTCCGGGATGCTAAATGTCTATCTCCTATAGTTGACTTACAGTAACCATTTTTATCTTCAACATAATAATTAAAAATATTACGTCTTTTGCGAAGCTATTTTCTCCAATTCGGTATCAATCTTTATCCAGATAAATTTGTTATGTAACTTGCCCATTTAATGTGGATTAAAATTGTCCTTTACAGTTTTCCATTTAAATGAATACCGGTTAGATGATATCACGAATTTAAAATTACGTGCGAATAAAGAAAACCTACTTAAGAAAACCGTTGCGGTCGGTTGCCCGGCAATCCGCATATATGATGAATTGCACGTCACAAGTTAAGCACACTTTTCGTAATTATGAAGTTACATAACATACCATCACGCCTGTATCGCCGAAGGGTTAGGCAGAGGTGTAAACAAGCAGTTCGCCGAGAACATTCTAGGTTCCATTCATGTATTAGGGAGCGAGCCCCTTGCCATTAATCGGGCACAAAGCCAAACTCCAAGCTGCTATTGACAATTTCATAGAAATAAAAAAAAAACAATAGCTCTTTGCTCGACCCTAAGCCCTAAGCATAGCAGTCGCGCTTAAGACTACTAGGCTAATGAGGCAGTTATGAAGTTATGAACTATCAATATAAAAGGGATAAACTCTAAATCAGGATTTTTTAAACATAAAATACAACACTCTGTAAGTTGTACCCGTGCAAAGCTGGGGCGGGTCGCTACTCTATACTATAATGTTATAAACCTCAAGAGTTTGTGTGTTTCTTTGAAGGCACTAATCTGTAATACGCAAATACTAAGTAACAACTTCACACTAAGACTTTAAGCAGCGGAACAGTAATAATGATCTTTAAGTAATCTGGAAAGCTGGCAGCACGGTGGAGAATTGCTCGAATAAAATAACACAGTAAAAAAAAAAAGAGCTATCCAAATAACTCAATCGAGTTTCTACCCTAGCTCTTCTCGATGAACTGTGTTTTCTGAAACAGTTACGAAATTATAATGTTTATAACTGCTTTTTTAAAGCCTTCATTTTATTAAGATTTTTTATTTATTGGAGTTTACTCTTTAAAAATAGATTTTTTTATAAGGAGTACGGTATGAAAATTTTATGAGAAAAATTTATAAAAGCCGTAACAAAAAGCGTTATGTTTTTCTGCGCACCTTTCACTTTGAAATCATGTGTGTATACACATACATAATCTTAATTTTAGATAAATCATTAACCATTCAGTAAGTGATTGCATATTCAAAGACACTCGTACATAAAGAGTAAGCTCCAGTCGTGCGTTGGAACTGACACACACACACACACACACACTACTTAAAAAAAATTAGAACCAATATATAGATACAAAATATTTATAAATATGAGTCAACGTTGTAATAAATTCTAATATCTTCGTCTCTCATAATAAATATTGAGTGAAGAAACGGTTCTTTTATCAATTGAAACCTAAACATCCGAGGAAAGTTCACCGACATGTTAAGTAAGAAAAAGGAAAAACAGAGATATCCTATTACGGCTCGGGATCTTTTCAACATTACACAGTTTTCAAGTTCATTTTGAACTTTGATAATTTAAAATTTCCATTAAACAGACAAGGTGGTGTTTACCGCATTTGTTTTATTAAATTGCTCCGATACTACCGAAAAGTTTCTCTAATGAGGTCGGATAACAAGAGTCTGGAACTTAATCTTTGTTATCAGTGTTAGTTAAAACCTATTTTCAGCTTTATCTGCATAGTTAAAATATTCAAAACCATAAATATGATATTCTGTGAAACATCGCGATGGTAATTTATTCAGTTAAATATCTATAATCTATAAAATCTATTTCAATTAACCATTTTAAGGATCAACAATTAAAAGGTCTTAATTTCGTGGTCGAGAGTGAACTTATTGAGGTGGAAATAACTACAGATGAAACGGACAGTGGTTTGGCCGGATACCGGATATTCAGCAAGCTATGAACCCGGAGCGCCGGATATTCGGCCCTTTATCGCGATACATGACGCGATCAGTTTGATTTGAATATTGGCGCGGTGAACGAGATCAGAAATAAACTAAACTAATTAATAAAACAGACATTTTTGACGTGCGATTATAAAAATAAACGGTGTCCAAAACCTATTGTGTTATGATTTGCCTTGTGTAAAATAAGTGTCTGTCTTAAGTTAATAAGTCTGTATCGTGCGCGCTCTGCGGACGGACGCTATTTTGTACCCTCTGGCAATTAATAAAGCTAAAAAATGGTACAGTGTAAAAAGTGTAAGCAATTCGTTTCTTTAAATAAAGATGAAGTGTTAAGATGTAAGGGTTCATGTGAATCGGTATTTCATAAAAAGTGTGTAACAAATATCAAGCAGTTTCAACGACAGGAAATTTGTGAAATGTGTTCAAAAAATGATGGTAGCAGTCCCAGTATAAAGCCTTCTAAAATAATAAATGTTGATGTGGCAACATCAACGGGCGAGGCCGTCTTATTAGAAGTTAATAAGAAGTTGGAGATTTTATATGAAATGCAGAAAAAGATTGATGATTTGACAGATACTGTTGACTTCTATGCAGAACAATACCAAAAAATGTTGTCTTTCAAAGAAAGTGTTGAGAAAAAAATGAAATCATTGGAAGAAAAAAATATAAATTTGCAAACAAAAAATGAGGCATTGGAAGAAAGATTATCTTTACTAGAACAAAAAGAAGTCGAAAAGTGTATTGAAATAGTGGGTTTGGAGGAGACAGAAGAAGAAAACACAAAAAATATTATTAAAAAAGGAGCTCAAAAATTAAATTTAGATCCGATAAACATCGAGGAGGCAAGGAGGGTAGGCAAAGAAAAACCTACAAACAAAAGATCTAGAGTAATAATTGTTATGTTGCGTACGAAAGCAGTAAGAAATGAATGGTTAAAGCAGAGAAAGCTACAGTTAAAAAACAGCGAAGTACTATCAAATAATAATAATGAACGCATATATATCAATGAATGCCTAACTAAACAGCTAAGGCAATTGTTTTGAAGTGCTAGGACTATGCTCAGAGGAGATTATAAATTTATATGGATACAGAATCTTAGAATTTTAGTGAAAAAAGACGAAAACTCAAAGATAATAAACATTCGTAGGGAGTGTGATATTGCAAGATTAAGTTTCGATGGTAAACAATAGATGCTGCGCTGGCCCGGCGCTTAAGGGTCGCTATACACTTCACGAATCCATAACTATTTAAAATTCGATTTATTATCGAATATTTGTAACAACATTGATTTCACAAAGTTTGATGATGCAGATAAATGGAGGCTATATATAAAAAATACAACAATAGATTTACAAGTTATACATCTAAATATTAGATCGCTGCGTAAACACTGTGATGAGTTTTTGTTGCTATTGAAACAGTGTAATTACTGCATGGAAATTATAATACTCAGCGAAATAAACATAAAATTTAATGATATCAGTTTATATACCATAGAAGGATATAGCATGAATGCTTTCACGGGAGAAAATAAAAGAGGAGATGGAATCTTAATATATATAAAATCACACATAAATTTTGAGGTAAAAAACATTGAAGGAAAAACAATGGAAATCATCCATATCGTTATAAAAGAAAATAAAAAAAACGATAAATATTGTGGCATTATATAGGCCTTCAAAGCCAACCGAAAGATTATTTATTGAGGAGTTGGATAAATACCTAAAGCGGATACCCTGGAGAGAAAATGTAATTTTGTTGGGAGATATAAATATTAATATATTAAAAACATGCAATGTGTCTGACTGCTACCTAAATATGATGTGTGAACATGGCCTACAGTGCATGATTCATGAATATACTAGAGAGGAAATAGTGGCGGGGCAGTTGGTGAAGTCGTGTATAGACCATATATGGGTGCGTAGCGACGCAAGCGCTGCTGCACACATGCTCACGTGCACCATGTCTGACCACTATTTGATTGGTGTGAACTTAGCGGTTGGTTTTCGAGCGTCTAATAACGTGATTAAATGTAACAGAGTGTGCGTTTTTGATAATTATTTAGTACAACAAAGAATAAAAGAGTTTAATTGGCAGGAACTTCTTCTGATGGACTCTCCGACAGACTTATACCATAAAATTTGTAGCGTGTTTAATGATATATATGCCAGTGCTAAAATAGATGTAAGTAATTGGAAACAAGTAGAAAAACAACCATGGATAGATAAAAAATTATGTAACATGATTAGTAAACGTGATGAGTTATTTAGAAAGTGGAAGTCTAGACCGAATGACAAAAGTTGTAGAATTATGTACACAAGACAAAGGAATTTAACAAACAAACTTATATTTATGGCAAAAAATGAATTTAGGAAAAAAGAAATATAAATTGTAAAGGTGATATAAGAAAAACGTGGTGCTTAATTAACAAATGGTTAGGTAAATGTATAAATAATTTGGATGAAGTTATTATGAAGTCGTTAGATAAACAGGATAGTACAGAGAAAGTGTGTACAAAATTTTCTAAAATATTTTCTCAGGAAATTGAAACAATAAAACATAAGTGTGACTTCAAATTCTTAGATAAAAATACATAAATGATATCAAGTGACGTATCCTTTAGACTTGGAAAGATAACTGCTAGTGATATAGAGAAGATTATAAATAGTTTAAGTTTAAATAAAGCACCGGGAATAGATGGTATACGGGTACAAGATTTACAATACATTAAAAAGGAAATAGGGCCAGTTTTAGCTAAATTTATAAATTTAAGTGTTATGTCAGGGGAGTACCCAGATATGTTAAAAAAAGCAATAATTCGACCTATTTTTAAGCAAGGTGATCATATGGATTATTCAAACTATAGACCTATAGCAATATTATCATCATTGAATAAAATTGTAGAAAAAATTATTGTTGGCAAAATTAGTTCATTTTTAGAAAACCATAAAATAATTTCAGACGTTCAACACGGATTTAGAAAATATAGAAGTACTAGCTCAGCCCTTGACCAGTTTTCGGATGATGTAAATAGACATTTGGATAAAAAAGTATGTAGTAGCTTTGTTTATAGATTTTAAGAAGGCATTTGATACGCTGGACCACGGGGTACTAATTGATGCTATGCAAGGCTGTGGTATCCGTGGTCCATTGAACAAATGGTTTCGAAGCTATTTAAATAACAGGACTATCCGAACACTTGTCAACGGAACATACGGCAAGGAGGCTTTTATAAGGTATGGTGTCCCAACTGGCTCAGTGTACGGCCCTGTTGGGTACATCATGCACGTAAATAGCATGTCTAATGTTATCATTAACTCTTCTGTATATATGTATGCGGATGATACGTGCATAATGTATGCCGACAAGGAGTTGAAAGTTATAGAAAAGTGTATTCAGGAGGACTTTGAAAATATCTTAAAATGAGCACATGACAATGGTATTATACTGAATGTGTCAAAAACCAAATGTATGCTCATTCAGTCATCTTATTTGCGAAAGCCTGATGAAACACTGAACATCTTGGGTCATTCATATGATTGCCTTCATAATAATAAACATACGTGCAGTTGCCCCGCCATACAGGTTGTAAATGAATACAAGTATCTTGGGTTAACAGTTGATTGTAACATGAACTGGAAGAAACACACTGAAAATGTTTGTAACAAATTAAGAAGTTTATTGTATAAATTCAACCATTTAAAATATGTGTGCAGTAAGAAAATCCATTCCTGATCCATTTCCTAATGCTATCGTCACTTGGCGTGTACGATATTCCGCACGATAGAGACGTTGAACAGTCACTATTGAATCACCATTACGATAATACGCTCGTACGCAAAATGCGCGATGCGTCCCCGAGTACTGTTCCATCGTGACTAAAACTCCACAAAATGGCGGACGCCACGAACCCCTCCCCGCACCCTTTAGACGCCCCGTTTCGAATATGGCGCGAAAACAAATACCCGATACCCTTTCTGGACACCTGGTTTAATGTATCATGCTCTGGTCGATGCTACACTAAGCTATGGTTTAAGTACACATGGCCGTACATTTCGTACATACCTAGACAAAATTTTATCATTACAGACACGGTTTCTCAAACTTTTGGTCGATAAACAGACAAAGGATTCTTGTCATAATAATTATAATATTTTATATAAAAAATGTAATATCTTGCCAGTACATGATAAGGTATCTTATTTAATAGCAGTTGCAAATTTTTCTTCTTTGTCTAGATATGCTATCCCAAGGGTATATAACAAACACATTAACTTAAGACCAACCACTATAAAAAAATTCCTAGAGCCTGGTGCAAGTAATTTTTACGGAGAAAGAACAACTGAGTATATATTACCGAGAATACATAATACCGAGAATACATAATAATAAAATGTTGAGAACAGAAGACTATGAAAGTGTAAATATATTTAAGAAGAGAATAAAGACCATCATACTAGACACCATTTTTTGAAATAAACATTTAATATAATAATGTTTTAAAGGTTATGTAATACTGTATTGAGTGCGTTTTGTTTTTCGCCAACAAACTGTTTTTCAGTTTGGCGATTCTAGAAAATAATATATTATGTATTTTGTAATTTGGAAACGGATGCCGGATAGCTACCGGATATCAGTTTTATCACTAGAAATAACATCAAAGAACCTTTTTTTCTATATCATGTTTTGAATATTTAGTGGAATATTTACTATGGATACATTTATTGTCGTATGTGTTAACTATAATTATACTAGGTGCGTTTAAATTTTTTTTCTTAACCGGGATGAAAAAGTTTGTATATGTACTCTTTATATATAAATACGCAGTTGCTAGGTTACCGGGAGATAAAGTAAAGTATCACCGGGAGAGAATCGGGTACTTTTGTCCCGCGTGACAGGGAGTAAAAGAGAACTTTTCATCCCGGAGGAGAAAAAAAGTCTATAATAGTATAATTACGCTCCTTCGGCTCGTTTGCTCGGGTGACAACCATACGCGCGGGTTTGAATGTCCTACTTTTCTCCCTAGGTGCGTTTACAATTTTTTTCTCCTCCGGGTTGAAAAGTTTATATATTTTATATATAAACACGCAGTTGCTAGGTTACCGGGAGATAAAGTAAAGTACGCGCATGCGCACATTTGCCATCTCACCGGGAGAGAATCGGGTACTTTTCTCCCGCGTGACAGGGACTAAAAGTGAATTTTTCATCCCGGAGGAGAAAAAAATAAATTGTCATTACTATTATTTAGGGCTATCTTCATCATATGGCACTTCCGTTAAATGATATGCGCGTGACGCTCTCAATTTTGTTGAGAATTCAACAGAAGTACAACTTAAAAAAATCATCTTTTAACGAAAACGAATATATACAATTTATATATTACGCTTCATTTCTCGTTGAGACTCAAGCATACACTAGTCGTTCCAAGGCAAGCATTTGTTAGTGTACTTGAAAAGTTTGTATAGGGAGGCCCTTTAGAAAAAGTTGGTTAAAGCCGTCCATGAATACCTATTCAGCCGGAGAGCGTTTGAAGAAAACGTTTGTAATGCTCGTTTTTTTCGCTTTTCATTAATTTATCGGTTGGCCTGTGGGCGGGTGTAATCAAATAAAATGCGTAATGGTTGTCACTGAATTGGTATGTAACGTTTAATTTTCAACCGAAAATGATAAAATTTTGTACACGTATTATTGCATTCCTCGATTGATAGGCTATAAGAATTGTCAATAATGTGAGTAAAAATAAAAATACTATACGAAATGAAATAATTACGGCATAATAAACGGTTCGGAGCCGCGGGCCACCGCTAGCTAAATAGTATATTTATTCTGATTAGTAAATTGCTAATGAACGTAATCTTTGCTTAAATAAAAAAATATTTAATAAATAATTTTTATTACATAAAATTAAGCACAAATGGATCCAATTCATTTTCAATCATATCCCCTTACTTTCTTTTTATCCGGTTAATGATCACATTCATTTCTACAGATTTCCTTCATTTCCTCTAGTCGTTCATATTTCTTTTCATTCATATCTCATCGGATTATATAATTCGATTTGGGTGAATATTAATTCTATTACTGCTAACGTTCGAACGTATTCCAGCGTTGTGATATAAATTTGAATCTTTGCGAGAATAAATTGCGTAAGATGTGAGTGGTAAATATAGGTGATTTTTTATTGATAAGTTGCAAATCAAATTTACAATTTCAAAATATAAAGAAACTCTAAGTTATCGTTGAGAATTTGTAAATAAAGTTAATAAATAACATTTGATAAGTCACAAAGAAATAATTCTTCAAAGGTTCGAAATCAAATTTTAGTCGATTCTGTTACAAAGTAATAATTTCATTGACTTTGATGATGTCTTGACGTTCATCATACGTTGTATTAATATTTTCAAAGAAATGTATTCTTGTCGTTAAAAATAATAATATCCGAACGAGTCGGATCATTTATACTTTTAGGGGAGATTGTACGTGGAGTTTTATGTGTAGGTGTGATAGAGACATCGAAGGTATGCTTCGAGTTTCTTTCAAACAGAGACAAAGCTTTGCCGATGGATGACTCCCATTGTCTTGAGCCGTAATTAAACACTACAACACTCCTTTTACTGAATGTGTATTCTTTCGGATTACTATTTTTTCGGTGTTCCTTTTACGTTTCAAAATATCGACTGGAAATGCTAGCAGTGAAGACTATGCACTTAGATATACTTTTATTTAATTACAGTTACATGAATGTGTCAATTAATTAATGTTACATAATTAATAAATATACATAAAAATAGTAATAAGTATAAATATTATATATATACCTATTAATATTTTATATTTATATTTATTTATATATTATTATATTATAATTAATATATTTTTATTAATTGATGATTCATTAATGTTACTTGAAAAAAAAAAATCATTTAAATATAATACAAGGTGTCCAGAAAGGGTATCGGGTATTTGTAAGTTCAATGAAACAAAAATTATTTGTATGCAATAAAAAAGTTTATTGTTTATTATTAGCATATGAATTGGAGAATTATTTGGAAAAGATGATGTTATCCAAATGATGACCGTTACGTTGCTGGCACTCTTCTAAACGGAAACGAAGATTGGCGATAACACGTTGACACATAGCTATCGATATTGCTGCCATTTCTGACCTGATGTTTTGCTTTAACTGGGTTAGATTCGTCGGATTGTTTTGATAAACCTTACTTTTAAGGTATCCCCATGCAAAATAGTCAAGCGGGCTAAGGTCGGGGCTTCTGGGAGGCCAGTTGATGTTGCCCCTTCGCGAAATGACTTTATTAGGGAATAATTCGTTAACAACTTCCATTGAGTCATTTGAGGTATGGCAAGTAGCCCCATCTTGCTGGAACCACGTTCTTGAGTTGAAACCTGCAAACTCCTGCAACTCTGGGACCAAAAAATTTCGCAACATATCGCAATAACGGTCACTATTCACATTAATTGCTCGGCCTCGTTGATCTTCATGAAAATAAGGACCAATTATGCCTTTAGCAGACATAGCGGCCCAAACAACGACCTTTGGGCTATGCAGGGGTCGTTCATGCTTCCGTCTCGGATTCTCCACTGCCCAGTACCGACAATTCTGCTTATTAACATGACCATTCAGGTGAAAATTTGCTTCGTCACTGAACAGTATGTTGTTAAAGTTGTTAAATCGCTGCAGCATTTCGTTCGCAAAATTCAGTCGATTAGCATAGTCCGTATCCTTCAATTCTTGAACCAATTGAATTTTATAGACTTTTAGATGTAAGTCTTTCTTTAAAATCGAATGTAAAGACGATTTTTTGATGTTCAACGCTTGGCTTCGCTTTCGGATGGATAAAGACGGATTTTGACGAACCGACGCCTCAACTTCTTCAATTGTTTCTTCATCGCGAACTGAACGAGGACGACCAGAGTTTTGAATTTTAACTGTCGCACCTGTATTCTCGAACATCCTGATCCATTTCCTAATGCTATCGTCACTTGGCGCGTGGCGTGTACGATATTCCGCACGATAGAGACGTTGAGCAGTCACCATTGAATCACCATTACGATAATACGCTCGTACGCAAAATGCGCGATGCGTCCCCGAGTACTGTTCCATCGTGACTAAAACTCCACAAAATGGCGGACGCCACGAACCCCTCCCCGCACCCTTTAGACGCCCCGTTTCGAATATGGCGCGAAAACAAATACCCGATACCCTTTCTGGACACCTTGTATATGTAATACCTTCCCTTTGGAAGATACCTTTGCTCAGCATTGGGAAACTTACACGCTGATATTATAATATGTGTTAGAAAATCAAACAGGTATACCGAACATAATATAAAGCTTTTATATCAACGCTTCGGCCCGCGAGAAATTACTATATAAGCTATTATTTAGTTGTCCTTTTTACCTTTTTGAAGGCCGACTTTATTTGTAGGTTCAGGGGTTTACTTAAAGAGTGTTTTATAAAAAATATAGCCAACATTTAGTATATAAAATAAGTAGTTATAAAAATCGATGTATGAATATTATATAGAAATAAAAATCTACCCACATTGGCAAATTTATATGCAAATTATAGGATTAAAAAAATACAACTATTAGTTTAGGAATGAAGAATGAAATTCATAACATTTTTGGAATGTAAAAGGGGGTCATATAAGACATCCAAGGCAGTGCACACTTCTTGCGATGAGAAAATGGCGATAGCGCTAGTTAATGTTGTATAGCCCAATTGGGTCGCGAACACCATGCTTATGGTGAAAAGCCAGTTATAGTGATTCGCGTATGCGTGTTGCGTTTCGGGATCGACCGATACATATCCAGTTTTTATTTACGCAGGTCGGCATTATATCGGTGACTGGCGAAGGATTGTTGATCTCTCGTTTGTCATCACTATGTTTGAATTACTGTGTTTATCATCAGGCACGTTCCGTCCAGGGATTGTAGATAGAGGTCTAATAATACTGGTACAGATATGGCTAAAAGTTGGTGTATTTGAAAAAAAAAACATCAGTTGCCTTATTCCGTCTTCCCGCAGGCTGGAGACCTTTTTTTGAAGTAAAACTTCTTTAGGCGTGACTAGGGAGCAACTCAGATTTTTTTTCTGACGGAAGTAACGCTTACGTAGTTTCCGGTATTAAAAATAATAATTTTGATTGGTCGTAAGTATATGTGCTCCACGCTTCTTGACTTATACGCCAGCTAGTGGCAAATATCATAATCAATTAGGATTATTTATTTCCAATATTTTCAAACGGATCAATTGTGAATAGCAAAGTGAATAAAAATTCAATAGTTTTAAAAAAATATTTTAAATTGCAAAGTTTTTTGAAAATCTCTAAATATACTTGTTTATTGATTACTTTTGTTTTAAATAAATTATTAATAAATTTTCTGACGATTGTGACATTCTATAATATTCAATAATAAAATTTAATCATTTCAGTGATATATGCCGTCAACGCCAAAGAAGTTTTACTTCAATCGCTCGTAAAGGTTACACGCGCACACTTTTTTTTAACTCCTCTTTGAACAAAACAACAGGGGTCTTGATCGATATTGTAAAGTTGGTAATATTTTCTACCAGGATAATGTTTACCTGGTATATGGTATAAGACGCTAAAACCTGGTACTAGTAACAGAAACTTGGTACGTCTACCATCCTTTGTTTCCATTACTTAACCGTGCTATTATAAAAAAAAATGTTTAAATAAATTTATACAGATAATATATTGTTAGGTTAAAATTAAACAATAAACAGATTTATATTTTCAATGTATTCGAATACATCTGAGTCATAATATGTAGAGGTCTTGACAATAGTATCAATAAATTTTCTATAACAAGCACCCTTGACTGTAGAGCCTCACCTAAACGTCTGTCCTCTTTTTTATTTGGGACGTCGCGTCGTGTCGACCATTTTTCTAGTCCGTTTTGTTAATACACGCTTTGGGAAACTGTATATTTCGATGTCACACATTTTCACAAATTGTGTATTCAGAGTTATGGGTTAATATATTTCTCGGTCTTTTTATAGGTACGTTATATTAGGAAAGGTAAAGTGAATAATATTTATTCAAAATATTACGTTTTCATAACTTATTTAGTGATTATCATCACCTTTTCTTTATTTTGGTTTTACTGTCGAACAAAATTAACTTGAAATTATTTACGCAATATAATATCGAAATAGTTTGAATAATAGGTAACTATTGAATTCGGTCCCCTAATTACGTATTTCCTAACGCAAGAGCAAAGTGATAGCAGGAATCGCTAAATATCGACTTCAATATGGCAAATTCCATTGGTAATTTAGGGTTTAAATACCTAACTTCTCCTTGAATGTATAAACTTAAATATTTTAATCGTATTTATATATTTTTTTCAATAATACAATTTTATGATTTGTTTCCATCTATCTATACTCATATAATAAAGCGGTAAAGTTTTTTTGTTTGTTTGTTTGTTTGTTTGTTTAAACACGCTAATCTCTGAAACTACCAGTCGGATTCGAAAAATTATTTTTGTATATGATAGCCAGACTCTCGAAAACTAGTATAGGCTATTTAAAATTAGGCTAGAACTCTCAAATAGCCCTAAATATTGATTTTTGTTACGTAAGTCAGAAGTTGAGGCCCTCCAGAACTGCTTTAACTAAGTGCACTGGCGTAATCGTTAATGAAACGAAAAATTAAAATAATTTGTACTTGCGGTAAGAACAATTATGATAGACTACATGGGTGAGTTAGCGGTGCGGTGTTTGTCGGATAAAATTAACACGAGTGAAACGGTGTGTAGTTAATTAATAAGTAATCAAGTGAAAAGGCAATATTTATTTCTGTGTTAACAATTATACCTAGTGCTGATAACAATTGTACTGGCAGTGACCCACGGTTTCACCCATCTTAAATTTATAATACTAACTCACAACCGCGCTGATAGGCCTATCGTCATTTTCACTTTCCATACTTGCCTACAGCTTTTCAGATTGCTAGAGGTGCATGGTTAATGTTCCTCTCTTTAGGATCGTAGGGTGAAGTTATATAAGCTTATCACCTTCTTCAATAAATAGGCTATAAACTGGAAAAAGAGTTTTGAAATCTGATTAGCAGTTCCAGAAATCAGCGCGTTCAAACAAACAAACAATCTCTTGAGCTTTATGATTTTAGTATAAATACAATAATATGAATGAGAATTCTAAAATATTCTCGAAAACTCCTAGTAGTATTTTAAAGCCGCTTTGCGATATGGACTTGTGGATGAATATTAAGAAAGGCCGCTTTATGTGCCTACTGAATTACTGAAATACCTTTACATAAAAATTACATTAAAAAAGCCTTATAGAAAAACCAAATACCTATAAAACGTAATAAAATATTCGACTTATAAACGTTCTGGCGACATTGACTGATACTTCAAAACGGCCTCCATTTATCAATAAAAAAGTCTTCGGCTCGGATTTAGCCAAAGTTAAAAGGAAACGGGCCCGTTAACAAGATAAGAGGGAACTCACCGATAATGGGCTTTTTGTCGCCAGCTACGTTCAGGATTAAATTGCCGAAAATGTCCGGGTCCCAAATTTAGTTAGGCCGCGAGCATATATTCGTAAACTGTAATGGTTTGTGTGAAACGAGTTCATTAATTATTAACATCGTAATAATCTAAACATTTTCATAACATCTGCTTTTGTGATCATAATAAATTAAAAGCTTTTGCGATGACGACTACCTAAGCCTGCGAGAATTAAATTACCATATAAATTTGGCTCTGTTGCTAATTTTTTTAACATAAATGCTTTTCTTTTAAATATATTATTTTATGATGTTTTAACAAATTTTTGTTTAAATAAAAATTGCTCCACATAATTCATATTTACTTATTTACAATAGGTGTTACCGTTGCTAAACTTTTTAATGATTTATTGTGATATAAGCTATTGTTATAGCACCAAGTATGAAATGTAATTCAAGGATAAAGTATTACTTAGTATAATCAAAGTAAACTGTACATAAACAGCTGTAAAATAGTACACTGTGACTTGCTTAGACGTATCACGAATCGAGATTAGAAAGTGTAATTATATATCTGGATATATAGTCTTTTACTGTGGTATCTGCGGTATGGGATAACGAAGGTGATTCTCTATCAATTAAAAAAAAGTTTATTTGCCTTCCACACAAAACATGTACACGAAACTATATACAGAAACATATAATATAAATATAACACAAATAAAAATAATGGTTGCATATTCACGTGTTGCGTGGGAGAAAAACGAGTCCTAGTTAGCAGTGTTAGCACAATTACTAAAGCTATATAATATGAACAGTTACCTAACAGCCCCCTGATACCAAGCATCACAGAAAACAATGAGGATAAACAAATAATGGAAAATTATTAATGATAATTCACGAAAATAACACTTACTGTGACTAGGTACAAACACATCAGAGTAGGTATATCTTTTGGGTGTCATCGCCGTTGTCCATTTGTTCATTACCCGTCACCAAATCAAGTAAAGTCACTTTACAAAACACGTATGGAAATAAAGATGATATAATATTGTACAGTATTAGTTGTTTGTTTAAACGCGCTAATTTCTGGAATTACCAGTCTGATTTGAAATATCTCTATGCTTTTTTATAGCCTATTTATTGAGGAAATTTATAGACCATATAATATTATGCTACGCCTCTTAGCAGAGAAGCGATTACCATAGAATGTAGAAGACAGAAAGTACGCAGCGAGAACGAAGAAATTGTGTTAGTGGGCCGAGTGGCATGGCGCGGAGTATGGGGGGTAATATTCATTATAAGGATGTACTGTAAGTTGCTTAAACATTACTGATTGTAATTTAAAATTTAAAAATTAAATATGAATGAAACCTCTGGCCACCGTTAATAGTAAAAGAGAGGTAAGGTAAAATTTCTTTAGAGATTTTTCTTTACTAGGGCAGCCCGACTGCTGGAATACATTTATCCTACAGAACATCGCAGCCAAATAACTTTGTGTAGTGTTCCTACTGTGAGTAGGGTTTCCAGAGTCCCTTAGGGTAGGAGGGTTCAAACCTATGGTATTACAAGTGACCATAGGCTATGGTAGATTATAATTACGAGTACTGTTTGTGTGTATGCGACCTTAGTTGTATAAAAAAAGGAAATTTAAAGAGTCTCTTCTCATGTGAAGAGCCCCGTGTCTAGTGAATGGACATTCATAGTCTGATATTATTATTACAGTTAAGTAGCATACAC
This sequence comes from Saturnia japonica, assembly GCA_033032175.1. NCBI lineage: Eukaryota > Metazoa > Arthropoda > Insecta > Lepidoptera > Saturniidae > Saturnia > Saturnia japonica. The sequence goes on along the minus strand of CM065324.1, from coordinate 7,735,699 downwards.
GTGTACACTAGTCCTTACTATTTAATCTTAGTTCTAAGCAGCACGCGAGCGATGTAATGGTCTCACTACTAACACGCTACCCCTTGTAGACTGAATTACATCCTTTGACCTAGAAACGTTCGGGTGTGGGGAATTAGTGTTGCGGTCGTCAAGGGAAGCTTCGTAATCAATGTATCTCCTATTATGTACTATTTAATGTGAGCTATGTAATAATTAGTTGTGGAATAATGTTCCTTAATTAATTTAAGTTACAATGTTATGTAGGGACCTAATGAAATAGGGAATTATGTCTGTAGGTATGTGATACATGGCCGCTCATAGTTGAGGCTGTGTATAAAATACAAGTGTGTTGTGCAGTTGATATTTTGGTGGGATCTTGGTATGTCATATGGTTCTTCTTCTTCTTCTTGTTTCACCGCAAAAGCACTTCAATGTTTTCGTAATATTTTGTCATATTCAAAGTGGAGTCTTACAAGTAAGTGGCCTCTTGCTAGAAGTATCCATGGAGTTTTTGTTACATCTCAAAATGCATGTTTCAATTGTATGTTTATAATCCGCATCATCCACATCACTTATGCACAATAACAAAGTATATATAGGCAAAATGCCACCAATATTACACAATATAGGGTCAAAGAACCAAAGTTTTTGAATTAAAATAAAAACCCGCCAAAAACTTCTGTCATATGGGTTTTATTTTAATTCATAAATCTTATATTATTTTTATGTTTAAAGTGAAAACAATAATAGAATATTATTCATAGTTCACAATCTAACATAAACTAACCACAAATGTAAATTGTTAATGGTGGTTATGTTATGATGCCGGGATAAAAAGTATCCTTTGTGTTAATCGAAATCATAGACTATCTGTGTACCAAATTGTATCCAAATCAGTTAAAACTGTATTTTATTATAATTAAAATTACAGTGTTATCCTTATTTCTTAAGGCACTCTTTGCCTCGCACAACCACTCTGTGGAACCAGCTGTCGTCTGAGATCTTTCCGAGAGGTTATGACCTGGTGACCTGAAAAGAAGAGAGCTTATTCTTCCCTAAAAGGCCGGTAACGCATCTGCGAGCCCTCGGATGTTGCGGATGTTTGTGGGCGGCGGTGATCACTTTCCATCAGGTGAGCCACCTGCCCATTTGCCTCCTTGTTACCATAAAAAAAATTGAATGTCGACGTATATACATTTATCTAATCCAAAAAAGCAAATCTTCATAGTCACTTGGAACGTTGATCTTAAAGTGAAAACATAAAAAATAGAAATTCATTCAGAGCTCACAAATCGATCATAAACTAACCATAAATATTTTCGGGCATTTTAAGTGATGTAGTTTGATTATTCTGCACAAGTGAATTGGATTATAATAAGTAACCAGGAACATTCATTTTAAGATGCCACAAAAACTCTCTGAATAGTTTTAACAAGTGAGCCAGCATCTTGTAAGAGCTATGTTTGTGTATGTTAAAAGTGCTGAACAAATAATAATAATTAATTCCGTAATTAGTTTCAAATTTCAAGACCACATCAACAATGAAAAACCAAACACTTTTTGTTACAGAAAGACGTAACAGCTGTTAATCTGTTTCAGGAGAAAGCAAAGAAATTTCTGATGAATTATTTATTTACAACCTATTATAGCCTGGCCTCAGAACTACTCATTGGCCTAATTTGAGGCTTAATATAAAAATATATGGGCAGCAGTGAGTGACCAGCATGCCTTTTGCAACATAAAAAAAAGTAGATTGATTACGGGACAATAATTTATGTGATGTACCTACAGTAATATTCTTTTGTATTAAAATAATACGTTAGTATTCTCTTCGGGTACAATTAATGCGACTGGAGAATGTGTAAGCTATTTTAACAAGTAGGTATTTCAGTTCTATTATATGGACTACTAGACAGTTCGCTAGGGTCAGCGACATTGCAAAGACCCAACAATACTTGCGGCCACATGCCGACACGACTACTCGACAATGCCGTCGTAAAGAACCGGACCTTTTAGGGACTTCGTTTTATTTTTGTTTTAGTGTTATATAATTTCTAGAAAGAGCTTTGATAGTTCTCTCTAACCTAAAACGTCAAATTTAAAAAGATTTTTCTTTTGAGCAAAAGAAGGATGTTTTTTTTTTAATTCTTCTGTTTTAGGGGCTCTTATACATGTAGGGTTTGATATATTACGCGATGATTGATATATAAATATAGGTAGGTATTATGTTTTAAATAAATCAGTCAGATTCCTTTCTAGAGGTTACACTGTTGTTAAAAAAAGGCACTTTTCAGCCCCTTCGTAGATTTAGCCTAGTATATACATACGTAATGTGTGTATATTTAACAGTAAAACACAATGGTTTTGAAGGACTTCATTTCTGGACGTATTTACTAACATCTTATTAAACATTCTAACTTCTAGTCTGTTTTCTAACAAAAAGGAAGGCTTATGGTAATAACCGCTGCACAAAGAAGTTTTATGAGAGTTAAAGTTGCATGAGGAAGGCTTGTGGGAGTAAACGTTCCACAAAGAAGACTTGTGAGAGTAAACGTTGCACAAGGAAGGCTTATGCAGTTAACGTTTTACAAGGAAGGTTATTGAGAGTAAACGTTAAAATCAGTCATAACATTATCAATATCAGCATCATGTAAATGTAAAAATTATGTAAAACATCTGTTGTGTACTGTATTTGATTAAACACACGAAAATACCATTAAAGGAAAAATGAATAGATTAGCGTTAATTATTCCTGAGGTACATCGAGGAATGTAAAAAGCTGCTTCTAAAATAATTGAACATCGTTACCGCCTGTTTCTGAAACAAAAAGAAATATCATTAATTTTATGTGTTGCAAAAATAAATATAAATGATAAAGGTCTAACAACTCCATTACTCTGACACAATTCTGAACAATGTTACTAATTGAATTCTGTTATTGGCAGGAATCGACTGAGCCCCAGGGAGTTTCGTTCACAAAGGCATGATTTTAAGCATGAGTTCATTTCACTCATTCAAAGAGACTGCATGCTGTCCCTATTAAAATACAAACCGGCAGCCCCTACGTGTACAGCGCCTGTGGATCTTCTCTTATTATTGCGATATGTATAGAAAATGATTAAGATAATGTCTCCCTAGTTCTAATAACTTTATCATAAGCAAAGACCTATCAAAAGCTGTAATCGTGCTGGAGAATATAATTACATATTCTTTGATATCGTCAGAGCATTTGAAGATGTTTGTCATCGTCATTTGTAAACTTCATTTAGCTCTCCCATTTGTGACACCTTGCTTATTTCGTTGATTCTGCAAGAACATCTTATACCTACTATATCCTATTACATTGAGTAATTCTTGTATTGTCATGTGATGAAATTTTGTATTAAGATAATGTTTTACATTCCAATAATACCTAGATAGGTGTTTTTTTGTATAACACCGAGCATAGCTCGGTCTCCCGGATATTTATTATTATATTATATACATATATTATAACTAGCGGTGTGCCTGGGACTCCGCACGTGTTTATAGTTATGCAGTAGTTATTTACATCCCGTAACTTTATTTTTACCCATATTGTTGACAATTCATATGCCGTATTAATCGAGGAATGGCGTGTATTTACCGTGTACAATTTTCAACAAATAATTCATTTTATTTCTTTCATATCAAAAACATAAAATGAATATCCCTAATTTGAGACATGACGGGTCCATCATACAAACTTTCACCCAAGTTTTATTTTTACCATATGTGGAATAACTCAATGAAATAATTCACTTCTAGCAAAACTGTATAATCCAGATAATTTACAATAGGTATATCGCTTAGAATATACATATAAACTCTCACGAGCCGCGATTGACGACAGCAAATGTCATATTTCAATCATAAAATAAAATAGTAATTACGCCATAGTGCGTAGTTAAACAGTTTAAAAACACTTCAGCCAATCCTAAAAAGAATACTGGACCATCATTTAATAGGTAATTATTAGAAATACAAAACATTTTTTATTAAGTATAACAATGTCAATAAAGCAAAAACCAAGATTGACAATCAACAAACTAGTTGGTATGGCAGCCGATGTTATTTCACCATTATCGCGCATGCGCATTTGATGTTCCCATATTTTGTTCATAGAAACTTTTATATTCGCTACAAAAGCACCCTATGTCCTTTCCCAAGGTCCAATCTATCTTTATACCAAAATTAATCAAAATTGGTTCAGAGGTCTAGGCGTGAAAACGTAAGAGACAGACAAAGTTACTTTCGCATTTATAATATTAGTATGGATTATAATCTATACAATTAATAAAATTTAAGTGTATGTTTGTAATGTTAAAATAATAGCTTCTTACTATACATATGTAGGCATATACAATACCTATAATATAAAACCAATTTTTAAAATATTTGTCTGTTTTTTTCCGGGTAATCTCCATAACGAGTGGACAGATTTTGACGAGAGTTTCACTGGCTGATAGCTGTCTTTATAAGGAGTAAGTTAGGCTACTTTTTTTTAATATTAGGGTTCCCACAAATAAAAAAAGCTGGTCATGGTGCATAAATTCTGGCGCCTAAATGGCTTACGCTGAGTAAACCATAAGAGATATATGAAATTAATGTACTACATAATTGTTGATCTTAAAAAGACCTAGAAAAAGTCAACAACAGCATGTGTCTATCTTCCAAGGAACACTCACAAAAAGCATTTTTGTTTTTGTGATTGTGTGCTCGATCAGCGGGTAGTCCACGCGAGCGGAGCACTGGGCTCAGCTAGTATATATATTATAATATAATAAGAGTTTTTTGTTTGTTTGTTTAAACATGCTAGCCTTTGGAACTACCAGTTGGATTCGAAAAATTCTTTTTGTATATAATAGCCAGATTCACGAGAAATACTATAGGCAATATAGAATTAAGCTACAAACCTCAACTAGTCTTAAATATTGATTTTTGTTAAGTACTTAAGTCGGAAGAAAAAGCACTCCCGAACTGATTTATTCGCGTGCGCTGGTGTAATGGTTGATGATACATAAATACATTATTCTACAAAAATATTGATCCTCAGTACCTATATGCAAAAAAAAGTCCGCGATAACATATACGATAGGTAAAATACATAAGCCACTATAAGGTATATTGTGACAAATGTTTGGTGAAAATTAAAAAAATGATTTATGAGCATTTTTAAAGCATGCCCTATTAATACTTACGAACGAAAGTTACTTTATCGTAAAGACAATTTTATTAACTTAAACTTTGCCTTTCATAACAGGTTATTTGGACACAGTATAGGAGATAATGAAAAATTAAAATAAAATATAAATTTGTACTTACGGGAAGTGACAAGAATTATGATAGGCTACACGGGTGCGTTGATCGCGGTGATTGTCGGATAAAATTAACACGGGTGAAACCGTGGGGCACAGCTAGTTTTTAATATACGCCCTTGCGGTTTACATTCGGAAGTTCATTAAAAATATTAAAGCAAAAATGACCCTGAGCTTTCGGTGAAGGAAAACATCGTGATGAAAAACCATAGCATGGTGGGGGCTTGTTTTAATGCTCGCCTAGTAAGTACAAGTGCTAGTAGCTACCACCCTCAAACACAAATCTGTCCCTAAGTACCAGTAGGTGTGTTCCGGTAGCTGCACTTTAGAGCCAGTCTTCTACTAGGCTTAGCGTGTTACTATATTGGGCCAAATCGTCACTTAATTTCAGGTGACATTGTGACCATAACACTAAACATATAGAGGATAAAAAAAGTTTTTCGTAAGTCAATTAGTTTTTATTTGATCATAGGTGTGCTGCGAAGTGTGGTACTGGTGTTTCACCAACTAGATTAATGTTAGGCAGAGAAATCAGAATCGGATTTAGTTTACGCCCTCCACCATTGGCTGAGACGTTTAAGAGTTAACAGAAGGTTAACGTAACTATATAGTAAATTTAGCAGGCGTCGTTTATAATATTTACTTAGATAATTTTTCTTTGTAAGAAATATCTCGAGAAATGTAATTTGTATTCTAATTATTTTGAAATAAATTAAAATGTCAGTAACAAAATTTATTTACAAAGAGTAATAAATAATAAATCATTTTTATTACAACTTAAATTTGTTAGAATTATGTTTTATATAAATGAATAATGCTGGAAATCTATCAGGCGTTGCCCAGGTTACGTAATTGAGGTAAATTGAAATATTAAGAATCCAGTACTAAATTGACAGTGAAGTGATTTATTATTCAATAATATTTCAAAGGTACCTACACATTTATTAGATAATCAGTGAGTTGAAAACATGGAAAAAGCATTTAGTAAATATTGCGTAATGCTGGCGGCATAGAGGCCTCTTCCCAAGAAAAGGCTTGGACTTAGTCACCATGCCAGACCACTACATATTGGCTGGCGATTTGAATCGCCGAAAAATCAATAGTTTTATATTATTATTTTCTACTATACTTCTTGAACTCAATGTATTTAAGTAAATGTCGGTGCTACTGTCCGGGAATCATTACAAACCTAACGAAAGGAATCTTTTATAAATTCCGGCATAAAAGTATCCTATGTGAACACTTAAGTGGTTAAGGGATTAAACTATCTGTGTATCAAATTTCAAATCTGTTCAGCCGTTTTGCGTGATTGAGTAACAAACCTGTAACATACACACCTTCACATAACATTAGTAGGATTAATCTATGGTCCAATTATTGTTGTTGACGCACTACATTTATTCGATAGATGGCGATATGGGCACGCTGGAAGTAGTGACGCTCGCGGCCATATAGATACATACTATTAGCTACCAGTACTTACGTACTATAGACATATCGATAGATATATAGATTATTTAAAAATACGTACATATTTAATATCCTATTTCATTTAGTATTCTATTGCGACTATTTGAACTTTTTCAAGTATAATTCATTTCGAATCCGGAAATATCAACCTTTCCACCCGTTATTGGAACGTAAAAAATATTATCCGATTCTCCGGCGATAAACATTCGTAAGCCAGTGTCACTGAAAGGTTTTTTTTGTCGCTGAACCCTAAATAATAAAGTGTATTTTATTACCTGTCCCGAATGCTGTGGTTATGTGATTCTTTCATTTGTTTTATAATATCTATAAATTTTAAAATGCCCACGATATTGTCAGAATCAGTGAGGGTAAGTGATGAGGAAAATTAGTTTGTATAACAATATAAAACTACACCGCGGGTCTCGAGAAATAGGTTAACTGGAAAACGCCTGGTATAATGTATAGTTACTATCAATATAGCCGTCAAATGCATACTCGATGGTACGGATTTGATAAATTGATATTTAGTCTGAACATTATTCGATATTTTTGATATTTAAAGGTTATGTTTACGGTTCATTACTGAATACTTATAATATTAAAAATATAATAAATAATCTTATAATCTAAATGCACTTTCAATTGAAGGAAAACATTTAGAGACGTTTATCTGAATATAAATAAAAGGAAACAGTGACTGACTGATCTATTTATTTATTTATTTATTTATATAAATGGATGGTCAGTGGCCAATACACTATGATACAATTATAAGTAAAAAGTCGAAACATTCAGAAGTGTACTATAGCTTGAAGGCCACCACCGCATGCCTTATTAATGACGTTAACACAATGACCAAGTAAAAAAAAGAAATTATAGCATTAAGCGCAAAACACACAGAGAACGGGTGCGGGTCGTGCGCAGGTCGGGTCGGCAGTGCAGCGGGTTTTTTTTTTTTTTTTTTTTTTTTTTTAGAACTGACTACACTGTTAGCCTTAGGGGCCCTAAAGCCGCTGCGGCTTTTACAGCTTCACCGGACTTGGGGGCGAGCGCAGAGGGCACTCAGCCGCGAAAGTTTTGTGGACGACTCGCACGAGGGTGCCAAAGTGGCCGGACCTCGGCTCGGGCGGTCGCCGCGTTCGCAAATAGGTCGCGATCTAATCGAATCCCTACACCTACGATTCGAGCTAACTAATTTATACACATAGGCACGTTCCCTTCCTCCTGGGAGGAAGGAAGGAACCGTGCGTATGTGTATTCAGTAATCGGAATGTTTCTACACTAACTAGCGCTAACTAACTAGCGTAAAAAAAGAAAAAAAAAAGGTCCCTCACAGAACCTATGTACCTGTGTGGTGTGCACGTGTGTATGTTCATACGTGTGTAGTGTTGTATGTAGGTAGCTAAGTGATGCACGTACAGTGTCACTTGTATCGCGCGGGCGGTTGCCTGACCCAAGGGTTTCACTCCGAGGAACGGACCTAGGCTTGGGTTACCGCTAGAGAGGGTGGACGTGACGGGTGTGCGGGAGCGAAGTTGACCGCCCGCCCTCTGCGGAGAGAGCGGTGGTTACGCGGGCGTGGGCGCTGGCACGCTCTGTTTGGAGAGACGGATGTGTAATATTTATTCGCATTTTCGATGTGATCGTCGGGATCAATAAAAATGTTGCGCGGCCGGCGTTTGCACCGGATGTCCGTGGGTGCCGGTACATAAGTGGCGGCTGTTTTTATTAACGGATTCGCGTGGTTCGACGCGGTGTCGAAATACGAACGGGAGAGCTGTTTAACGTAGGCATGTATCGAAGGAAGCTCCATATCTCTATGGAGATCTACGTTTCGAACATACCACGGGGCCCCGGTGAGACGATAGAGGAACCTATTCTGTATCGATTGTAACCGTTTGAAACTCGACTCGGACATATGTGCGAACACGGCGCAACTGTATGTCAAAATTGGTCGAATACACGTCTTGTAGAGCGTGAGCTTATGTCGCGTGGACATTTTACTCACCGAACACAACAGAGGATGCAACCGGCCCAGGACCCACGCGGCCCTGTTCCTAACCTTACGGATGTGGGGTCTAAAAGAGAGCCTACTATCTAGGGTTACCCCTAGATACCCCTTACATACGGAATCGGATTATCGTAGAGCTTAACAGGTTTAAGCTTCCACGGTATCTGTGACGAATCCGCATCGAAGAGCATCGCGGCGCTCTCTTAACCGAGGGATTAACGGCTATACGCCACTCGTTAAACCACTTCCCGAGAGTGGTCACGGAGCGTTGGACTTTGTGTCTGAGGTGGGATCTATTCCTATCTGAGGCATATAAGACTGTATCGTCAGCGTATAGCCCTACCTCGACCTCCGGGAGTCGAGGTAGGTCACTGACGTACAGGTTAAATAGGCTAGGAGCCAGGATCGAACCTTGGGGAACGCCTGAGCGTATTGGACGGGGCGTGGACAATTCACCTTCCACTCTATAGCGAAAGGTGCGATCTGTTAGATAGTCGCGAATTATTTTAATTAGCCTATCGGGGACTTCAAAGTGATACAACTTGTAGATCAATCCCTCGTGCCAGACCTTATCGAAGGCCTTGGCAACGTCGAAAAAGACCGCAAGTGTACGGCGGGGTTTATATAATTCAGCAAAATTAAATGCAACGTGCTCCGTGAGGCGGTGCACTTGATGAGTGCAAGAATATCTAGCACGGAAACCGAATTGCTCAGGCGGATAGAGGTCTTCTCCTCTATTACTGACTTGAGACGGTTCAGAAGGATCCGCTCGTACATTTTCCCTAAAGTATTTAGGAGACTGATCGGGCGATAGCTGTCGGGAAGCGACGCGCTCTTGCCGGGCTTACGGATACCTATGACTATGGCCTTTTTCCAGGCGGCTGGAAAATGGCAGTGGGCTATGGCTACATTGAAGATGCAGACCAAAAGAGCTATGAGGCGATCGGGAAGAAGTCTAAGTACTTCATTCCTGATCCCGTCGGGACCTGGTGCTTTTCTAAGCTTAAGGCTTTTTATAATGGAAAGAACCTCCTCAGACGTGACTGGGGACAGGGAGTCTGTCGCGGGGAGCTTATCCAGCTCCCGCACGCATCCATCGATACCCTCGACCCGGTCGGTATTTGCGTCGACACTGTTCGGAGAGCACTGGCTCTCCAAACAAGTGGCGAGGCACTCCGCCTTGTCGCTGCTATCGAAGGCGAGCGGTATACCGGGACCCCTCTCGAGGGGGGGCATAAGATAAGAAGCCTCTATTTTGAGGCTGTGAGCTAATTTCCAGTAAGCCAGATGCGACGGCCTTAGCCCTTCGACGAGGGCGTCCCATCTGTGACTTCTGAGTTCTAATATACGGGCTCTAACCGATCTTTGAAGTGCGCGTAAACGTGCGCGGTTTTCCTCGGTCGGATAGTGGTCGTGCGCACGAGTCGCCGCGTTCTTTTCCGTCAACAACGCCCGCACGTCGGCAGGGAGTACGAAGCGGCGATCGCTCGCCTCTTCGACCTCTCTCGAGGCCTCTCCGATGCCGGCCTGCAGGTGGTCGACCAGGGAATCGATCGCGAGATCTACGTCCGCAACGGACCCCAATACGTCCGGGATCCTATCTAAGCTGGACGAGGACGGCCTGTCCGCAAGATAATGTTTTAGCTTGGCATAGTCAACCACTTGGACCGAAGGAGGGCTAGAGTCGTCTGGTTGACCTAGCTGCATGATGACCGGACGGTGGTCGGAGTCGAGCTCGTGTACGACCCGAATGAGTCGTAACCGAAGCGCGATACCTTTAATGAGAGCTACATCAAGCACTGTCGGCATACAGTTGTCTTGAAAGTGGGTGGGAGTGGGTGGCGCTATGACATCAAAGTTTAGCACGTTCGTTAGCTCTTCGAGTTTAACCCCATTACTGGAGTCTCTCCAATTGCCAAACGAAGTGTGTCCACAATTGAGGTCACCCGCTATAATGACCGATTCACCGAGCGAAAGTAGCTTTTCTAGGTCAGACCTGAGAGGCTCTTTCCTCGGCGAGAGATAAACTGAGACTAACGTTATGGACGGGTGGTCGGTCATTCCTAGTCTACACACGGATACTTCCATATTGGTAAGTATCGGAGGATCTACCGGCGTACAATATAACGATCGTTTGTAATAAATGAGAGTGCCGCCCCCGCGGCCGGCCCGGTCATTTCTTACAATATTGTAGTTCGCGATTTTTGGATCACGTTTAGCACGCTTTAAGAGCGTCTCCTGCACTAAAAGAACATCTACTTGGTGATCTTTAAGAAAGGTCGCGACGAGATCAGGCTGCGGATATAGGTTCCGTGCGTTAAAAAACGAAAGATTTAACGCTTTCGGTTTAAACTTTGCCATTGAAAGGCCCTAAGTTATTATTACTGTTACTCGCCTCACGGTCGAGACGTTGTAGTGTCTCTGAGAGGCGGGGGAACGCGCAAGCGGTCTTGATGAGACCGAAGCGCTCCAGATAGTCATTGTAGTCAATGAGCTCGCGGATATCGTGCTCGCGAAGGAGCAGTATCATTAAGTCGTTACTATTAACGACAGCGTTAGCGGGCGCGCGGGGCGCAGGAGCGCGGGGCGCGGGAATATCCATAGCCATAAGGGGCTGTGGATTGGGGCGACGGGGGCCCCATGCGTTCTGCGATGAACGCACGGGTTGCGGTTGCACCACGCGGGGTGCGGAGTGCAGCGGGTCTAATAACCACTATTTAAATAGACGACAACACACGAAACGCGAGCGCGGGTCGTGAGAAGCGCGGGTGAAGCGCGGGAGTCGCGCACGCCTCCCGTCGCTACACACAGAGCGCGGGTCGGGAGCGGGCTGCGTCGTTACATTTGTCGTAATAAACGTTCTTACTTAGAGGCATTCACACAGAGAGCGTGTGCGGGTCGTGAGCAGCGCGTGTTATGAATTTGTCATCGAGTTGTTGTAATTATTTACAAAATTTGTTCGCATTTAACCATGGATATTAAAATGAACGCATTATAGAATGTGTACGGAAACATAATTGATACTTGTAAAAACGATCATCGTACGTTTGTAGTTCTCTGCAAAGGCGATGATATTCTCCAAATTCTAGTATTTTTTTATTGATGCGGAGCCGACCACAGCAGCCACACAGGATACGCCCGCTGCCGACCCGCGTTATGTGTGAACACAGAAAGCATTGCGGCTCGTGAAAACACGAACCGACCCGCTCCCGACCCGCACCCGTTCTCTGTGTTTTGCGCTTAAATAAATTTCTGTCAGAATCTACAGAAAATAGAATCAGTCAACAATAGATAATAATAATAATAAAGCATGCTTGTAAAGCATGCAATTGTAACAAACACTTACAATAAAATTAACAATCACTGTAATATAATAAAATAAAAATTGTAAATAAAAATAAAAATTGTCAATTATTAAATTTAAATTTGTTTGTCTCCCAAGTACTTCACAATATTTTTATCAATCTATCGATACATAGCTGAAACCACGGCACGGATTGGGCTGAAATTTGGCACACACATATGAACGAGGGATAATATTATGTGTCTTTAGCTTCAGTATTTTTTGCATGTATGACGATAATGTTTACAGATCACAGAGATTAATTACCGAGGGACATCGAGGTACACGTTGTAAGAACATCTGCGATGCTACTCTTGTACTATTTGCCAACCCATTAACCTGTTGATTATTGCAAACAATGATGGCTTAGAGGTAGCGTCGATTGAACTAAATTTGAATCCCTACAATGAACATTAGCTTTCGGTGAAAGAAAACATCATGCCATTTATTAAAAAAACTGTCGTCTAGTACCTATATAGGTATATTCCGGCAGTTGCACTTGAGAGTCAGTTCCACCACTAAGCTTAACGTGTTACCATCTTTGGCCACACTGTCGTTTAACATCAGGTGGAATTATGGGTAGACGATAAAAGCAAAACAGAATATTTAAAAAAGCTAGTGAAAAGGTATATTCAAAAGCAATATAATAAAATTTGTACATTCATGATAACAGTAGCATTTTTTTCACAATCACATCAAAAGATAAATAAAAATGCATAGCTATATGTGTACGAATAAAGCAAAGTCGTGACTCGTCGATTCCGAAAAACGTAAAAATCATACAGCGCAATATCACTGACTGTATTTTACCGTTCCACTTTCATCGATGCTTTTTCTATGTATGACAAGTTTACTGTAGCGATAAAGTCAGCGATCTCTCTCACTTATACGTTAGAATAATGTATACATACATACGTGTTGGCATAAAGTATATGGCGTCTTTATACAGTGATATCACGTCGAGTCAACGGATGCCTTCTTATTGTCGTCTGCATGAATAGACTGTTCCCATGCTACTGTAGTTAGGCCATGAGTTATGATGTTTGGGGATTGGATTTGATTGATAGTTACATTTATAGTACATATTATAAGAAGGGTGATAATCACTAAGAATTTTTTGCTTTTGATAGGTAATTTAAGATGTAAGTGTTTCGTAAAATTTAAATATTTTTTTCTCTTTTTCTCTTTACAACTCGTCAGAAAAATGTATAAAAAACATTTAAATTTTCAATAATAAATGAAGGAATGATTGAATGAGTTAATGAATACTTTGTTGCACTTTATATCGTACACTGGCGAGCTTAATGCAATAAGGCATATTCTTCCAGTTAAACAGCTGTATTAAGGGAAAAAAGTTGTAGTAGTTTGTACAGTTGTAGGTAGTACAAATCGATTTTGACGTGACAACGTCTTATAATTCTGTGGAGCCGGCTGCACGCACGAAAAAACATGACTCATGCGGCGTTACCTCGCTCTGAGTCGTTCAATTTAAGGCTTGAAAAGCGAGCGAGAGCGCGGAACGAGCGACAAAGAGGCACAATCGGCCTCCGCGTTCGACATCTGTCTCTCTCCTACTTGAGTGAGCGATGCGTCCGTGTGGACAGCTGCTATACAATAATACATTTACATGTTTTCGTCAAGTATGAAATGCAGTGAAAAGTGAATGTGGTGTCAATTGTTTACAGCATCGATAATTGCGGCGATAAAGGTAATGATTCTTTCGATATTAAATATATGTTCAATGATATATTGTCGAATATTCGTGCTTTGATCATTAAAATAAATAGCATCGGTCCGCTAGTGCAGCGATTGTAGGTTATGCTATAATTGACAAAACAATAAATAAAATTAAAATTTTCTTTTGAAAAATGATACCATTCCATCAGTATTTTCTTATGACATTGTCACGTTCAACTATCGTCAGTAAACCGACTTTACAGACAACCCATTTTTGACGTGACAACGTCTTATAATTCAATGGAGTCGGCTGCACGCACGAAAAAACATGACTCATGCGGCGTTACCTCGCTCTGAGGCGTTCGATTTAAGGCTTGAAGTGTAAGCGAGAGCGCGAAACGAGCGATAAAGAGGCACAATCGGCCTCCGCGTTCGGCAGCGTTCGACATCTGTCTCTCTCCTACTTGAGTGAGCGATGCGTCCGTGTGGACAGCTGCTATACAATAATACATTTACATGTTTTCTTCAAGTATGAAGTGCAGTGAAAAGTGAATGTGGTGTCTATTGTTTATAGCAACGATAATTACAGCGAAATAAAATTAAAATTTTCTTTTGAAAAATGATACCATTCCATCAGTATCTTCTTATGACGTTGTCACGTTCAACTATCGTCAGTAGACCGACTTTACAGACAACCGATTTTTTTTAAATATAATTAAAAATGAGCTAACACTGAATTACAAGTTTTTGCATATAGTATTAAAAGTATTTATATAAATAGTATATAAATATAATAGATACAATCTTAAAAAACATACATACATATTATATACGAGTAACTGTCGGTGCAGCTGAGATTTAAAGTTACTTGATGGTTTTATCATTTTGACGCTGACGCGCAGGATGCAAACATATTTACATTTGAATAAAATTTTAATCCGAGTATCTATTAATATTAGTGGATGATGGTTACTGTATCTCGCTGTCTTTTATTTGTATGAGACATGGCTAGGTCAAGCCAGCCTTTTTATACTGGAAAATGTTTTGCGCTTTTTTTGTCCGTAATCCATTTTACGCTGCGGAGAGTCGTTTAGGCTCTAGGGAAGATAGGTATTGACTAATGTGATCACATTTTGGTGAAATATGACTCTAAACGGCGAAGGAAAATATAGATAGAATGTGTTAATGTACTGGGTATTACTGTAATCTTTAGTAGTACTAGCTGACTTGTGCGAATATTATAGAGCACATTATGTTATATTATTATAGAGTGTAAACAATATAACTAAATGCCGTCATTTTATAGTTATTAGATGTGAGATAGAGAGTGACATGTTAATAAACAGCGCCTTGAATGAATATATCTTCATTAGCATCAACAGAAGACATTCGTAATGAAAATTATTTTTTATTCTTTTTTTTAAAGAAAAAACTAATTTTAAGCTATTGCCTTTGTGCAATCGTAAACAATAATAGAAAACGAAAAAAATGTACGGTTACGATATTTCTGATCATGTAATTTAACGTTAACATAATATGTCTTCTGTTAGCGGTGATGGTGACGATTGTAGAAAGACAACCTGGCTTAGGCCTCTGGTGTATGGTAGTCGTGAACCTGTCGAACACAATCGTAAAGGACTGTACGTATCATTAGTAATAATCACTAAGAAGAATACTTAGTTGTAATACTGATTTTTTTCATTTAAATTTTTTTCACATTCGTGGTATTGCAATCACATTGAAAGCCGCGTAGATTATAAATGGATACTCGCTGGCTGATTGCGTTAAAGTGTTTATCATTAAAAAAATTTGTTCCCTACCTAATTAAAATTTCAAGTTAAACTAACAGAATTTTCGACGTAGTCGGATAAATGGTCTAAAATCTCGTTTTAGAAATCATAGGTATAAGCGAATAAAATTAGTCGTTATTTTTGATTTGGTGATAGTTTATACTTGATAATTGAAAATTTTGTTTTACAGGTACATCAACCGGTTTCATTGGGAATTTTTAAGCAAGGTAATAACAACAATAAAATATTAAATAGCTAAAGTCATTTTCAAAGTGAGTTTCGATATCTTTACATTCAGTAAACAATGCGTAAGTGTAAAATATGTTGATAAAACTGCTGTATGAAACTGCACGTAACTAGTAGTATTAAAACACTCGTGTGACACTATTATGCAATTATTATTATTATCACCCCTCATTATGAAACAGTTTAATAAACTAATATAATACAATGTTACATTCCAGATTCAATTTATTTTGATGTCAAAACAAATGAGTATAACCAAAATATATATTTAAGAGTTACCTTTAAGATGAAAATTGTACATGATTAAGAGCCTATTTTTCAGTACTTAGATAAAAAGACATAGCTTTTATTTGAGTGGTAGCAGACAAATTAATTTTTCAATAATCAGAGAGGTTTTATTAGACGAATAACTCTACTTGAGGAACAACTTTTTCTGTTCCTTCGACGACCAAATAACGGTTATTCTAAAGACATCTTTGATACATTTGTTTTTAGGTTACATAAATATTTTTTGATTTTGTACCAAATAAAAGTGTACTATTATAAAAAAAAATTCGAACTGGTTATACTGATAGCCCTGCCCTATGAGCCCTGGAGCCATCAAGAAGCTTTGACAGCTGCACCGGCCTTGTGGGTGTATTATAATGGATATTTTTAACTGTACTGATGACCTACAGAAGATTGCAGCCAAATAATCTTATTTGTTGTGTTCCTGCGGTGAGTTGGGGTTGGGAGTCAACGTTGGCCATCAGTCGGGCCGTATGCTTGTTTGCCACCTTAGTAGTAAAAATGAAAGATGGTGGAAAAGAGAAAGATCCACGACAGATCAGTTTACTATAAGAGATTTAAGAGAATTCTTTCGTCGATTTAGACAGCTTTTAAGTAATTAGTTTTCATTGGCACTAAAATTTGCCGGTCGTTAATTTTTTTTGGTTTTCATCTTTACACAGTTACCAAATAAAATTACCGGACAGCGAGTAAATATAACCTGAATTCAGAAACTATGTTTGAAACCTAAACTGACAGACATTTGGTTGTCAAAAAACATATGGAAATAGTCTGGCCAACTCTAACGTTTATATATGCAATATATTTGTTCCACCTTCTTGAAGTAGACGGCGCTAAAGTTCGTATTATCAGTCTGAAAATTATACTTGGAATAAAAGACGATTGAAAAATAGACAAACACTTATGAGACTGATAAAGACCCAGACAACTTTACTCCTTTGGTTGTTATTACACATTTTATCTGATGATTGAAAAATCGATCCTAAAACCAATATAAATAATAGCCTTTATGTTTTAAAAAGTTCATTATCTTTTTATAAATGCGTATGGAATATAATATAGGATATTTTCATACGCAATCATAAAACAAAAAATATATGAACTTCCTTTTTTATCCCGCCCCGTTATCTGTCTCTAAAAAGTGTTCGGTTTAGATTCCCTTGCCTTTTATTATGAAATGTGTCATTAACTTTTGACGCCATTTCATAGGATTGGTCAACCTTCGGTGACCTTTTGTCCGTTTCTATACGATGGGGATAAAGAAAACTTAATGTGGTGTATAGCCTTTTAAAAATCTTGTTATATTTTCAGATTGAAATAGATTTTATTATTGAAAGTTGCTTATAATATCTCGATGTATTATACGATACTGATACGAACTTATGTTATATTTTTAAATAAATTTTGTCTTTTAATATTATTATAATTACTGATAATACTGAAATGGAGCGTAATTTTTATGATAATTATTCAAATAGTAACGATATAAATTTGATTATATGTAATTAATGGTTTAATTTTTTCTTAGTGATTTGCCTTGCCTACATGTTAATTTATGTAAATCCCTTTAATCACACGAGGTGTACTAATAGATAGGCTATTATGATAAATTTTGATTTATATCCCTAAATCTCTGGTTTGGCTTTAGGGCTGCGATACGTGGTTTTTCTCTTAGCATCAAAGTTGAACCGAAGTGAAGGTGGATTCCATAAGGGACAACAATTAAATTAATTACCTGGGCGACCGAGCTGTGCTTAGTGTCTTGCAAATATAAAATAAAACAGAACACCTAAGTAAACTTGGAAAGTTAAACATTGTTTGAATACAAAATTTCATCCGATTCATTGGAGCCATTTTAGAGAAACAAGAAAAATATACAAAGTATACAGGAATTTATCAGTTAATTGCATGAGAAAGATTCACATTATTTCCAAATAACAAACAATTTTGTCAAAAAAAGTGTTCCATTTGTACATAGATATATTTAAGGTAATTTCGATGAAATTCAGATAATCAGAGATTGATTCATTCACATAGATAACCCCGTAGGTTTCAGGATCTTGAAATTAGCCAAAAATAACATTAAATACGTTTTTAATTAGTTGTATGAACATTACACTATTAGGAAACAACGATTGTATGTACCTACCTTTTTTCTGAAAATTATCTTTTAAGAAGATACAATAAGAGGGTTAAGAGGAGGCTACAATGCCTACGATAGAAATTTACCGTAAACATTACGATTTTCTTCAACTTTTTGTAATACATAATCGAAATCGATATCGAAATACTGCCGTAGCAAAATTATTTAATAATCTGATAAGCGTTTTCAGATGGCTTATAAATACCTGATGTGGGAACCTTAAGAGCCCTGCCAAAATATAAGAACTATCTAAATGCCGTCTTAGTAAAAAGTTATTCAATCTGATGATCATTTTCCAATGTTCCACAAAAATCTAAGATATAGAGTAACTGATGTGGAACCCAAAGAGCCCAGCCAAACTGTAGAAGATATTTGAAAAAATGCCGCGTTATTGAAAATGAGGTCCGTGGAACACGAATCCCCCGTTCAGATATATTGTTTTCTAAGCGCAGCGTTAAAGCGCTCTGACGCGCGTTCATATGAACAGAACCTATGGGGGAAATATTAAGAGCAATAAACTTAATCAACATGACAGGCCTTTTTGCTTATCAAAATTAAGAAATTCCAGTATCTGATTTAGGAACTTCATAATAAACTACAAAAGAAGTTAAATCCCGAGAAAAACATACTGTAAAAAACGTGCCAAGTCTCATTTCAGAGAGTTTGTCTTTAAGAAGTAGGGAAATCTCATAAACAGCCTAAATATAGCGTATCTTTTATAGTTACACGTTAAATTCCATTCTTTAGAATCTACTGTGCCTAATAATATGTGTATAAAACATTTTAATTAATAACAAGACAAAAAAGATAACATATTTTTGTTACATGTCTTGTAATTGTATATGACTTGTGAAGTTGAAAATATTTTAGGGGTCATTGTTACTATTACGTGTTTGTTTTCTTGAGCTTGAATTTATAGCAATAACGACTAACTCATATACAATTCCACAACATATAATAAAATTTAATCTTATTGTTAAACTATTTTAGGCGCAGTATATTCTAGTATTCAGTATATTCGAATTTAACGTGTAAAAGATAGGCCAGATTTTAACCAAAATTATTCGTTTTTTATACACCTCTCCTTTAAGAGATTTCAGTCCTTTTTTCAGACAAATTCTCTCAATCGAGACTTGGCTCGTTTTTTGGAGCATATTTTTCTTGGTATATATTTTTATGGAAATCTTAGTAATAACCACTTTATATACTTTAATCTTTTACATTTACCAAGTGCCAGTTTTTAAAGAGCAAAATAAGAATTTCTTTGATAGATTTGTTTTTTTTTTTTACAAAAATAATTTTCTTTCTGTCAGTGAATACAATATTATTGTATTTGAACAAATAAACCAATATGATTGTGTATAATTTGTATATGCTTTTCTTCTGTAGCAAAGGCTTTGTTTAATTGTTGTTCAACATTTAAGTGACGAATATGAAGGAATTGTGAGGAATGAATTTGCATGGTCCCAAATAAACAATAATTGTCGTTTATATTAATTAAGGTTCAAAACAATTAACAGTGTTTGCGGTGTCCGATCTCTGCTTACTGGATATCCCTTTTGTTATGACGTTGAGCATGACGCAATTGTTTTCTAAATTATTATAACTAAATCCCTTCATCATTTTGTAATCACATAATAACTATTTTACTTATAAATACGGCAAGCTCGTGAGTAAACTGTAATGAAACTATATTACTAGTTCGTCTTTGTGAGTGATATAATACTTTAAAACTATATCAAATTACTAATAAATGTTTAAACGCAAACATCAAAGCAATAAAACTTGTACAAAATATAATTTCAATATTGAAATCAGATTCGTGACAGAGGAGTTGACGAGTAAGGTTAGCGTGGTTTGGGCATGTACTGAAGGGGGATGAACGTTATATAGATGGCTACAAATATGTTATCTATAGACGTGTACCCGATATGGAATTCGAGGAAGACAAAAGAAGGTATGGTTGAATTCTGTAAAGAATGATATGTGTATAAAAGGTGTGAATACTGAGACGATAGGTGAAGTAGTAGAGTGGAAGAGAAAACATATCATGCCGACGCTACTTAGGTAAATTATGGATAAGAAAAAAAGGTTGAAATCAAACTCAAAACAAATGAAGTATGCTTCGAGATTGATTTCGACAATCGTTTCCATATCCAACGTGAGACGTGAGAGACAATTCATTACTCCACCCAGTATATTAAATGGTAATGGATTGAATAAAAAGTCAATAATACTTTTCGCGAGTTATTGTTATTACTGTGATTTTAAAGGAGTCGTCGAATTGGCAACTTTGCCGAGCCGTTTCATTTTGCAGCGTTCTACGTAATTTGACTGGGAGACTTACCGCAATAAAATTATAGAAGATATATTAGATGCTAGAAGTGGTACAGGTGAACTACGCTCATCTATTATTTAGTGAAATATCTTGATTGCTTTAATGAATGATTATTTACTAACTGGCTCAGCAGACGTCGTTGTGTCCTTTCCAGCACCTTGACTACAACGGCACCTATCGCGTTTAGGGATATAGCATAAAACCGTCTCCATGAAACAACACTTAGGTCTACTAACATTGATGATTATTATAATGGGTCAATCGATGCTGGAGCTTATCAATATCATATAATAATACACCAACAATAGAAAGTGAATTATAACTAATTAGACGGCGCGGCGAGGAGTCGAGAAAGATATTGAATGTTAATAATGACGGGTAATTAATACAACCATATAACATGTCTAATAGGATGAAGGATAAGTGAACAACTCGTTTCCAGATACAATATTTTATACAGATATTTTCATAATTTACGAGAGAGTTATGAGGTTAATAAGATATTTCATATAATTAACTCCGAGAGTTTTAATGGGTTTTGTAATAGTTGTTACTAAAAGTGAGCTACTGTGGTTCTTATACTCAATATTTTTTTAAAGTATTTTTAATTAAGTGTGTAGATTTAACATTTCTATAAACATAGCACATACTCAATTTTGGTTTATTTTGATAAACTATAGAGTTGTCACTGTTGTAATTGTATATTCATAAATTAGTTGTTATGAATAACAAAACTAAACTTGTTCCAACCGCGTAATTTAAAACCATTGGTGGAAAAACCAATCTGCGTGCTGGTCGTCCTCCAGATCTCCTACTTCCCCGGGGGGTATAATACGGACACTGAACCACCAAGAAAGAATTATAAGAATTAACTTACCGAGCAATTCCTCCTTGTTGTGCAGCTTCCTGGGTATCCCAAAACTGAGGGTTAGAGTGCAGCGTGAATTTTGGCCACAGTCACAGCGGTTAAAAACAAAGCGAAGCGTTGAGAAAAATGCGAGGTGCGTGTTGCTTAACTGTCACTCGAAGCCAACTCCTTTTTCAAGTGCGCGTCCGTTACCCCGCGGGTTGCCAGACGCCAAAAAACAATTACTCGGCAAGAGTAACCTGACCTTCTCGCCCAGCAACCCAATGCCCAACCAACCATCCTAAATTAATGCCTAATTATTTTTTGGCCATTACTAAATAAGATATCCAGTGGAAGTAGATGTTCGATTTTTTATTGTCACCACCGGCACCCGTGCTGGGTAGTCGCTCGTCGAATCCTTCGCCGGATCACCGTCGTTTCCGCACGATAAAATCTCACTCATGTCGGACACGCTATCAGCAACAGTCTCCAGAATGTATTACTCTTAAGCTAGTGTGTGCGTGAAGATTCAGGAATTCACACCATAGCTCAGACCTTGTTGGCGCTGACCCCTCCACAGAACACATTCTACTACTAACATTTTAATTTTCTCTGGATATTCTCGTCATAATTCGCTATTCATTTCACCCCAAAGGGTGGTTCCGTGTGGCATTAACGAACATTCGAACAATTTTTATTTACTTAGAATCATTTTGAAATCAATTTTCTAAATTCAGGCTCTTCTAGTATCAACTATGTATGGTTCGTATCAGTGTGAAGCGTTGGTTGCCGTGATAAAATTCTTTATGCAGCTACCGCGTCAAAATTGTCTGAGAATTCAGTTTCATTTCGTTAACGAAATTATTCAATTATACCCTGAGAATCTCGCTGCGCATTTTTTTGGGTCCGTTAAGATTCAGCTATGGGCTTTTCGTTCATTTCATACTTCATATTTGACTCCGTTTTTGTACCTTCTATAATACATCATATAGTAATTCGAAGGAGTGCAGCTTCGTTTACGTCTTCTTTCGTATTCGTAACCTAGCATACTATAATACTTACAAGACATTCATAATCAAAATCAGAAGAACTTTATTAAATTAAGGCTCGATGAAGGCAATGAAGGCAATACTACCACATATTCAGAAATATCCCAGTCATAGAAAAGAGACGGTACGATCGGGCTTATTAATTAATTTATTTTTATCGTGTAATTAGTGTTTACACTTAATATGGTCCTTATAAGAAATTGGCATTTTGATGAACTGGCTATTTTGATCTCAAATATCTGGCGTTTAGTTAAGAATTCCAAATTCAAATTTATTTCAAATATAGGCTTGTGTACTGAATTTAGTCATTCATTTGTTTTCGCACCATTTGATTTTTCTTTGACATCGTTCTTTTCACAAAATTGAAAACATAAAATATTGTGTTATTTACGAATATGAGTTTCACGGTACTTTTTGGTTCCAACGTTTTTGCTCTGGAAATTTTGACCTACCAAATAAACCCCGTGGACGGCCGGAGACCCTAGATGATAATGAAGAATTAAAGGTGATCATGGAAGCGAATCCATCGCAAACCCGTCTGAGTTAGCGGCAGGCTTCGGTGTCAGTGATAAAACAATTTTAAATTATTTGAATTAAATTGGAAAAGTGGAAAAGCTCCAGAAATTAGTACCGCATGAATTGCTTGAATTACACCAACAGACACGCATTGAGTGCTGCGTTACACAACAATCGTCACAATAAAGAAGGATTTTGAATCGTATTGTTACTTGTGACGAAAAATAGATCTACAACTTCCTAAGATCTGGCCCGACGATAAAGGCAGATCTGTATTGTCACCAATTGCAAACCATGATAGAAAAGCCATCTGTTAAACAACCCAGACGGGCCATCTCTCTAGCCTACTGCTGCTTCAGGACAACGCTAGACCCCATACTTCACGACAGACGGTCACTAAATTAGAGAAAATGCGGTTGGAATGTTTCCAACACCCACCATACTCCCCGGACCTTGCTTCAACAGATTACTAATTTTTTCGGAATTTGGACAATTTCTTCCAAGGAAAAAAATTCAATATCGATGATGCTGTCCAAACCGCCTTCAAAGATTTTATTGATTCTCGCTCCTACAATTTTTTCAGCAATAGAATCAATAAACTACATAAAAATGGCGGATGTACATAGATAATAGTGATACATACTTTGATTGATTAAATGTATAATTTCACAATATTTTTTCTTTTTACTTTTCAATATGAAACGCTAATTTCGTATGTAAGGACTGGTAACTTAAGTATGGTAGCTATCCAGACGGGCCCTAACACCATGCTTTGATTTCATCACTATGTTTTCGTGCTTATGTGATCTATGAAAGATGAATTAAGCTTATTATTGACTGATTGATACTGGAATCTGGACATAGAACTGGAACTTGGCCTTTCGAAATTTTAAAGTTTTACTTCTTTGTTCCGTGAAGTTAAGTCTACAATATTAGCATTATATAATATTTGAAAGTAAATCACACAGTTTTTATGCTTTCTTCATTTGAAAGCTTACTTGCACGTTTAGGTTGTATGATTTTATTAGTATTGTCGAATAAAGCAAAACGATTAATGTTAAGTGTTAGTTAGTTAGTAGCTGATAATTCCTTTTTTTTATTTTTAAATTTTAGAAATTTTGTTCTTAATTAACTTATATCTGTGGGTAGTATACTCGATATAACACAAGTGAATCAAAATCAATATTCAGATGTTTACTACACTGTGATCGTACCTAAAGTTACTGTTGTTTACACTACACTGTGGTTCTTTTGCAGATTTCTTCCTTTTATCGTTTGGTGTATTCATTCAGTTGTTCAAAATAGAGCTCTCCTATGCCGGAATACCGCTTGCTTATATAACCAAGTAAACGAGCGTCGAAATTACTAGAACGGCCTTGAACTTTACGACATCATTTAAAACATGGGAAAATATGCTATTTTTAGACATTGTTTGATTACATAATTAGACCAATAAGCTTTGAATGTATGTGTGTGAAATGTAACACGTATACACGTAACATACTCGATGTTTCTAGTAGATTCATGTTGTTTAAAGAAATTTCGAGAACAGTGGTCTTTTTTCTATTTTTACTTAGGTTAATAATAATATAGAACGGTATGTAAACTACAACTATAAATGTAATACAGACTCGTGAACAAGGAAGTACGGACTCATGTGGCTACTAACAAGGATCATAAAATTACAAGGCTTGGTAGTGATCATAAAAGATTATGTTCTATAGACGATATGCGGAGCTCAGACGTTGGTATGATGCGATATTGTGTCATCAAAAGAAGCAATTTATTAAATAAGGTTTAGGTTACGCTGAGATAATGTTTTTGCCTATTCTCTTTGCTTTAACGGCGTCTTTTGAAGAAACGAGAGCAATTTATTTTAACTGCGAACAACATTACAACCTTTAAAACGTTATGGGGACAAATGTAACATTTTAAATATCGATTTTCCTCGGATCACTCGTCGTTCGTGAGTCCTGGAGTTACGTGACGATGTTTGCAGGTCACGGGAGCCATGCTCGACCTAGTTGCGACTAGTGTTTTGGCCTCATTATCTGCCTCGTTCTTAAAGTATTTAAATATGCACTGGAAAAAAGTAGAAGGATTTTTATTAACTAAGTAAATAAATTTCAAAGTGACGTGACATTCTATGCGAGATACAGCATACATTATTACGGTAGTTTTATTTAAGAATAAAATATTTTTTACTCTGGTTAGTTTAATTAATTTTACTTAACGTGTAGTGGATATATTAATTTCAAACATATTAGAGTCAAACCACAATTTTGTAGCACAAAATTAAGGTAATTGCAATTGCATGCGATTCTAACATACAAAATTTTAAAAGTTCGCTTTGTATAACAAAAATTTGATCGAAAGCATAACATTAGAAATTTGTGTACGTACATATTATAAATAAACTCCCCAATTCCAACGCACAGACGCGGCGCGGCCAACGTACCCGTGTAGCCTGTCGTTTTTCTAACTTCCCGTATTGCCAGATTACTAAGTGGGTTTTGTTACTGCACAGCCCCTTACAAACATAGTGTTAAGTTGTATAACCTATAACTTTCCTCAATAAATAAGGCTATGATTTTTCAAATGTCTGGTAGTTTTCGAGATTAGCGCGTCAAACGAATAAAAAGCATTCTCTAGTTTTAACTACAACTATCTGTGCCCGCGGCTCCACTTGCTTGGATGACAGAAGAATGCGTAGTGCGTAAAAATTGTAATTTATTAAAACTATAATGTAAAGGACATTAAACATGTTACATGTTAAGGACATGTAAAGGAATAAAGATATCGTGATAATTCATTGTTTTAGGACAAGGATTAAGTATCTAAGGAGTGAAACAAAAAAAAAAGATCAAAATCTATCCAGTAGTTTACGGCAAACCTCTATCATTTTATTTATATAGATGTTAGTATAAATTTAGACGTATTCATTTCAAAAATATATTAAAGTCAAATCATATTTTACAATAGAAAAATATATTCTAGATATATTGCACATACAAAAATGATAAGGTGATAATATTTTATGTTACAATCAAATCACAAGTTTACACCGACATAAAGAGTGAATAGCAGTGTATTGGATTGGAATAAAGCAAAATGTCTACTATAAGGTTGTCGCACTCTAACTTTTATAGTTGTGTTCCCTGATATAAATACGGGAAAAACTTTCTTAAAATGTCGATTTACATAAACTAGGATAAGACCATAGTAAACTTTGGAAAGGCCTTGCTATATATTTTAAACTAACTTGCAGCAAAATCGTAAGTCTTTTTCTATACTACAATTAATAAAATTGAAGTGTCTGTTTGTAATGTGAAAATAACATGTTTTTACTAGATTAATATGAAAGTATATATGGCACTTATAACAAAACACCAATTTAAAAAAATAATTGTTTGTCTGTCTGTTTGTTCTGGATAATCTGCGAAACGGTTGAATCGTTTTTGACGGGACATTCACTGGCAGGTAACTGTAAAAAAAAAACTGGCTATGGTAAATCAATTCGGACGCTTAAATGGCTTTACCCTGAGTAATCCATCAGAAATATATCAAATTAATGTATTACATCATTGTAAATATTAAAAAGATCTATAAAATAGTCTGGGAGAGCTTATATGTATCTTTTAAGAAATACCCACAATAAGGATTTATGTTAACCGGGAGCGGGGGTAGCACGATTCGCGCATGTGCCCGAGTTACGGCATTCTGTAGTCCACACGAGCGCAGCCGCGGACACGGATAGTTACTAAATATACTCTTAATATCTTGATAAATAGATTTCTGAAAATTAACCGAGGGAAGCGCATCTTAAAGTTTCACGATATATATTAATTCGGATGTTATATCTGTATCTACAGTAAATATTTTTATTCGCAAGGACATCACTTTGGTTAATATAAATTGTGCATAATAAATGTTCGTTGAAGACCTATCAGCTGGTTTTATTTGTGATCTGGATTTTTACACTGATATATTTTCATAAATATATAAAGATTTTTCAATGGTTACAAATAAATCTTTTTAACCTACGAAGAAAACTGAAGGGTCTTACAAGTTTTACGTGTGTTTCTGTGTCTGTGTATAATTATGATAGTAAATTGTAATTTCAGACCATAATCACAATCATTTTCGATATTGCCCTTACAGACTTTGTATGTGAGATTAAAATATATTTTAACCAATTTAATGTATTGAGATCTTATATTTAAAATTATCATATAAAATAATATACTTACGTCTCGTTCTCGATAAGGACAATTATTTATAGACATTGCATAGTGTAAGCTAGGAATTATTTATATACCGATTCCTTTGTTAAAAAGATTGACTGACAGCTGTCGATGGTCTTACACCACTATATCGATCCAAACAATGGAGGGTAGAGGGTAAGGAGAACCATCTTAGATGGGGATAAGTTGCAAAAGGTTCCAGCTAGTTGTAAGCAGCAAATTATAATTCAAAAACCCACCAAAATGGTGCTAGCGTAACAAGAGGGAATTATACTTTATCGAGACTATAGTTTTTACTTTTGTAAAACTTAAAAAAATTATTGAACTATAATGAGAAAAGCTTGTAGAGTGAAAAATTTTCGAAGTGGGCGAATATTTACAAAATAAAAACTTTTGGCGCTATCTTTAAATTTTACCCACTTCACCAACCTAGTTTCACGCTTTTTGACGAATGTGTTTCATACACAGAGATGGTTCACCTGGTCTGCCCTCCATAATCCATACAAAGGCTATTTTACAGCAAAATTTAACAGTCAGAAATGTTTTGGTACGGATGAAAAGTAAATATATAACAATAATTCGGATTGTTTTTTAACAAATGATTAAAAAACCCAATTTAACTTTTAATTGCTTCCATCACAATCAAAATTAGGATCAAATAAATGGCTAGTAACTTCCCTACCTCCGTAAAGGTAGGATGTTGATTATAAACAAGCTTGCAGATTTAAGAAAAGTTTCTTATAATAAATTCTATAGGATGGTTAATAATTGATGTTGTAATGATAATTTTATTTAATGGATACATTATGTTATTGGTAAGCATTGCAAAATTAGATATAGAAGCTAATTTTAACTAAAAAAAAAATCTATTTGACGAACGATTCTCCGTAAAAATATCGTAGCTTCAAAATTTAAGTTGAGATATTTAAGGATTTCCGCCAGTCATCAGAATAGATCGACGAATTGCTTAATGTCCTTAAAAGGGTACACCATCGTTTTTGCCCCGAGGCAACTTCATTTCTTTAGTAGAATTATTCAATTAAAACTCGAGTTTACCCTGTTTAAGATTAACTTGCCTCTTTTATCATTAGCATTATCGTTTCAAGTGAAATTGATAAAATGGCACTACTCTACCTTAACGAAGTTACTTAAGTCAGCATTAAAAGGTAGATTGGTAGGTTATTCAAAAAACTTGGAGATTTTCCTTTAACTTTTTTGAAGTGAAAACTTCTACATAAAGGTTTGGATAAGGAGTAAATTCATGTAATTCGTCATTGTCATGGTCACGTGATGTGTTAATACCTACAATTACTATACAAATGGTTATTTTATAGTAATTTAGGAGCTATTTTACTAACGTGATATAACAAATTTGTTCTGTGAAAAAGTTTTGATTTATAAGTTTTAATTTAATATCAAACAATTAATTTGGATATACAAAAATAACAACTGTTAGTTAATAGTTTTAAGTTTTCACTTCTGTCGGCAATCCTGATGACTGTATTCGGGGTTGGTATAATAATGGAAATATAAACTTTTTATATGCAAAGTGACGGTACTGTGCTTGATAGTAAATCCAATAACAGTAACGACCATAGAGAGATCGACCACCCATCGCCAGTCGTCGATATCATGCTGGCCGCGTAAATATATAATACTGTTCGCATCCCTAGGATGAATCCGCAATATACCTCCTTGATGCTCTGAACAGATTGCAGAGATGGGCTGTTCGCATTATTAATGATGAAGACGTTACCAAATACATCGAGCCGCTTCAGCTGCGCATGAACATCATGGCGAGTGTTCCTAAGAGCTGTTCAGTCTAATACCCTCCTCTCCCTTCCACAATATAACATACGCGAGCTTTGGAGTTACGGTTTTACGGTAACTTCCATCTCGGCAAAAACTAAAAAGTTCTCTATGACTTATCTTTGTCGTACTTACCGTAAAGCTGTGGAACATTTTCTCGGCCAGTGTGTTCCCTCCTTCTTACGACAACAGGTCCTTTAAGTGTAACGTGAAGAGATATTTATGCAGGCCGTTATGACAGCAGCGACCGCAGATAGATTTAGATCACTCGGTGGTCACCGTTGTGTTTCGATTGTACTGTGCTTACCCTCAGGGACAGCATCGTCAATTTGCCGAGCTATTATAAAAAAATGTAGTTTTAAAACACCATATACTCGTAAAAGCAAGTAGAGCGAAGTGTTCATAGATTTGATTGGGACGAGCTAATTACATCCATAATGAATCATGTTAGTTAATATTAATACAATGAATTCAAAATAAGTTAAATTAAAACAAACATGATGGCTTAGTTGTATCGTGTATGGACATCCCGAGGATCGATTTAAGTTCGCAAAAAATATCGTGATGAAACCATAGCATGGTGGTAGGGCATTTTCTACTGCTCGCCTGGCTAGCTACCACCCTCAAATTGAAAATCTGTCGCCAAACACCTATAGTATGTTTCGGCAGCTGAACTTGAGAGCTAATCCTTCACTAAGCTAATCGTGATCGTCACTTAACATCACGAGAGAGTGTAGCTAAACGTTCAATCTATAAATAATTTAAAAATATTAAAAGCAAGTGTACTGACAATTTTCTGTTTTTCCTCTTATGATTATATTTACAGGGCTTATGTGTGTAATAAATTGAAAGTTGATAAGTAATAATTTAAAGTCCAAACAATCCATATCATAATATAATTAAATAATTGTTAAATATTATTTAATAGTTAATCCAAGAAGCCATTCTTAAAGGGGAAATTAAATTCCACTAATAAAAGAGGTTTAATTTTATGAAGGCTAATTAATTTATAAAACTTTAAATTAAAGAAGACGACTTGTAATATTTCTTGAGCACTTTAAGCACAAAAGGGGACGACACCTTTGTCCTCAATTTTAATTAATTTATATTTAATAATAAAATTCACCAAAGTATTTTACTTTGTACGTAAACAAAGTGACTTCATTTAGTCAAGTCGCACACTTTATTATTGTGAATAGTCTACAGTCTACACTGTATGTGTGTTTAATAATTAATAAGTTACTACTTAAGCTAACAGACTATTAATTTAACCTTAATCTTAAGCAACACAAAACTGTTGAAATATATTTAATACAAGTGTCCTAAAAATGTTAAATTAATCTATGTTATTTATAGTATTTGCCATTTTATTGTTCACCCCCAATTTTCTCGTATATAAGGCAAGGTGATATAGATCACCTTGCTTCTGCGCTTAGAGCGATTTTTCAGTAAATTTTTCCTACCATAAAACCCTTAACACAAAACTTATTTTATTTTCAACCGTACAAGCAGTAGTAGGTAATTTATTTATTAATTAAGTAATATAATATCTTTTAATAAATAGAGATTTATGTTTTAACTAACATGTCACGCAGTAATTCACCGGCTAATCCCGGAACGCAACAAACCAAAATCAAATCAGTGATAGGTTTATCAATATGTGTATGGTGGTTGCGATCCTTACCACCTGGCTTTATTACTGTGTACATCCTGTAAAGCGACAAACCAGAATAAAGTTAAAAATTCTAAAATCTATTAAAATTACTTTAATGAGTTGTTAAAAAAAAATTCGTTGCCTATTTCACCCCTTAAAGATTTATTTTCACGACATAAGGTACACTATGGCCTTCTCCAAGATCCAAGATATCTATATACATAAATTCATCAAAATTGGTTCAGCGGCTTAGGCGTAAAAACGTGATAGACAGAGTTACTTCGCATTTGTAGATAAAACATGTATTAATTTTATTATGGAATGACGTACTTTTCCCGCCAATAAAATTTCATCAAAATCGTGATTGAAAATGAATAATATACTTTTTAGCAATTATTTGTTTAACGATTTCTAAAAGTATTATTGACAATTTTTACAGCATAATGAGAAATATTATAAGCTTTCCGTGCACAAAGTTGCATAAAAAAAGTTTAAGCAGTTTTTGAGTTAAATGCGGACACATACAAATCAATGTTTTATGTCACATCTGTGATCAGTGTCCTTTAAAATAGACGTGTATCAGGAAATTTTGAAATTTATTTTTTTATTTATTGTACAGATAGAAAAACAGATTGCATTTTGTCGCATGATACAATTTTTATTTGCCATTACAGGACACAAAATTTCCTATTAAAGTTAAGGGACTATAAATTTTCTTTCCTCTACTGAGAAACGATATCGCGGTTTTTAATATTCGATAAAGCACTATAAAGTATTACAAGTCTCAAGTGCCTTGTAAATAAATTGAATAAGACTCTCTGAAAAATGAAAGCATCGTCTACTTTACTGGCACAAAGCAATATAGGATGAACGAATGAATTCGGTTTGAACTTCGTCTACAATTTTCACAGGATTTCCTGTGATCTTCAACACGTCGTATCTAATGGCTTTATGGTTCTTAGACAGGTAGTAAAGTTTCATAATTAAGTTTTAAGTTTCGAAGCTCGAACAAAGATTTTGTAAAGTCAATCATATACCTAAGTTAGAAAGATGAATTTCGTGAACGTATACAAAGAAACTTTGAAACTATATAAGATTAGAACACGATAAAGATACTGCTGATGAAAATTAATTTTATATTTTGTATTTTTTATATATATATAATAAATCGGAAAGGTATTAAAATATATATTAAAAAAAATGTCAGGTCCTGCTTTTACAAAAAAAGTTTTTATTTTATAACAGCACGGCGCATTGACGATACTATCCCTAATAGTAAGTACAGTATAATCCAAATACCATGGCGACCACCGAGAGATCGAAAACCATCGGCGGTGGCCGCTATCATGCTGGAGAGTATAAATATATCTTCATGTTATGCTTAAAGGACCCGATGTAGTAAGAAGGAGGGAACAAATTGGCCGGGAGAAGGTTCTACAATTTCACGGTATGACATAGATAAGTCCATAGGGAACTTCTTAGTTCGTGCCGAAGCCCAGAATATGTGGTTCTGTTGGGGAAAGGAGAGGAGAGAATTAGATTGAACAACTCTTCAGAATATTCACCATTATACAGACGATAGAACACGCTCAGCGAGGCGATGTTCCTGCGCAACTAAAGCGGCTTGATGTATTCGGTAGGTAATGACTGTCCACCATCCACCGTCCAGCATCGAGGTGGTATTTTACGGACCCATCCCTGAGATGCGAACAGTATTCCATACACGGCCGAACTTGTGCTTTGTAAAGAAGATACAGGCATTGACCAGGCGTGAAAAACCGTCGTACTTTGTTCAGGATTCCGAGTGTCCGAGATGCAGTAGAGATGACATTCCCGATGAAATCTCTGGAGTTGAAGTTGTTGCGAATATCCACATCTAAGATATTGAGGATGTCACGCATTGCTAGTGAGACGTTCTGAATAGTGGGGAGGCTAGAAAACGGAGATTTCTTTGAAGAAAATGCGCACATCTGATTTTTCTTGGCATTGAACTCACGAGTTACTTACTCCCAATGTAGACACGCGGTGCAAGAATTGGTTAAGTTCAATGACAAGTTCTTTCCGTCTTTTACTATTTCTTCCCGACCTTAATTAATTATACCGGGAATTACTATTCCTCGTGTCTTGTAAATGATAACATTAAGGAAGGTTCTACGACAAGTAATGCAGATAATTTCTATCAACATTCGATAACTGAAGCATAATTATTTTGACAAAAAAATTATGAAAATATTGTTTTGGTCTTTCATAATAATAGTTTGTTTATAGATATATATTTGTTGCTATGTTAATTTAATTTTTTTTATTAAAATCCTTTATAGTTTTAGAGTGGTTACAAACTCACCTGATGTTAAGGTGACGATATGGCCCAAGATGGTAAGCTTAGCTTAGTAAAGGGGCTGGCTCTCAAGTGAAACTGCCCGAATACGCTTGTATGTGGTTGGCGACAGATTTTCAACTTGAGGATGATAGGTAGCCAGGTGGGTACTAGAAAATAATCTACCACCATGCTATGATTTCACTATGATATTTTTCTTCACCGAAAGCTCAGGCACATAGTAAGGATTCGAACTCACGTCGATCGACGCGGTGTCTGTACATGCTACCACTAAGCCAATGCTAATAATGTTCTCTCTATTGTAAAAATCTTGAAATCATATGAGGTGATGTTAAAGTTAAGAAAACAATAGTGAATCTACAGAAACCTATATAAAAATGATCTTATCAGAGCGCTGTTCCGTGAAGCGACGTAATTTCTGTAAAGTGGAAGACCCTATTCTTGCACGGATATCTGACGGGATATGTATGTAGTAAATTTAATAAGAAAATTTAATACAATACGGCGTAATGATGTTGAAAACTTCTGTTCTTTTTTTACATTTTAAATCTAACTACACTATATTCAGAAGCTGTAGAATATATAAAAACAAATAATGTTTTTTTTTATGGACATTGCTCACAGTTAATGCTATTTACTTTATCTTATAAGATGGTTAAGTGGTTTAAACCCGTGGAATGTCGATTCGATATCCGCCGGTCCGAAACACGGCATGTAGGTATTAACGAACTTTTCGGAATTCGCATACGTTTAATAATTCAAATTAAGTGTATTTGGACTATAGTCGTACAAGTTCATGCGCGACCCTCCTATGTTTACGACCGATGCTGGCGGGGGCGAGGTACTATTGATGAGAACGGGGGTGGCTAATGTAGCGGGCAAGGGAAATGCGTGCAATTGCGTGACGTAGGCACGCAATCACAATACACTAAAGTAAGCAGTACGTATTACGTCTAACTAAACTAAAATAATCTAGGTAAACTTCAGTATACAATAGTCGCGAGTATGCAATTTATAACTAATGACGAAATATTATATTACCTATTTTCTACAATTTAAAATTGTTTTTGATTTATTAAACTGTAAGCAAAAAATTATATTTATATTTTTAAAATGTACATTCCTTGCTTACCTAGCTCACAATCACTTTTGAAACTCAAGTAGAAGAAATCTAGACAAATAAATAAAATTAAAGTGTCTGTTTGTAATTTAAAAAAAAAAAAACAGTTTTTTACCAAATGCATAAAAGTATATAAGGTACTTATAGCAAAAACCAATTTTTTAAAATGTTGTCTGACTGTCTGTTTGTTGTGGGAACTTATTCTGGGTTTGTTTTGATCAGCGAAACGGTTGAACTAATTTTGACGGGCCTTTTTCTGGCAGATAACGATTTTATAAGGCTTAGGCCCGATAACATATTGATTATAAAAATTTGTTGCAGAATGCAAAAAAGTATTATATAGAAAACAAGAAAACACAATATTTCGTTCACATCATTGGAATAGTTTTCAAAAAACCGATTACATATTATAATGCTCAATAAATAGTACTAATATTATATTATTAGATAGATAGATAATACGTATTGCTTATTAGAAGTTACAAGGTGAAGTAGACTGTCGAGGAAAATAATGTTAAATAATAAATTATTTCATTTTTATTTGGAATTCAACGAAACGAATCTCATTATTGAGAGACTATATATACAACACACTGACATAATTTCCTGGCTCAAAGTGACACGTGACATGTTAATTTCCTATAGGAAACATTCTATTTATACTTCATTCCGCGTTCTCTTTTAGCATTTAGTAAAACTAAAGTGTGTAGACCATAGTTTTGTTGTAAACAGCTAACGGCGTAAATAACACATGTTAGTATTTACAACTTATAGAATAATTTGAACATGTGCGAGTAAGATTCTAAGTTATGATTATTATTATATAAGTTATTAAATGACATCATTATTAAATATATTAATAAAACTGTTGTTTAGTCAGATGTTTTTTTTTCAAATTCACTGATGAAGTAAGTGCTAAGTGTATAGTGCTATTTTTTCAGCAACCGGTTTGTTTGTAAGGTTGTCCTTCGACATAGGCCTCCCTTGGTTGATTCTACACTCTTCTATCGCAACATAATCTTCTCCATCCCTTTGGTAGATCATCTTCCCATCTCATTATTTGACGTCCTCTTTGTTTTTTTCCGTTTCTTGGGTACCATTCCATATGTCATTCGTCCCTTTTTTCTGTTTGTTCTAATAATATGTCCAGTCCAGTTGAACTTTAATTTTTTTGGAAACATTAGTTTATTTTATTTTTTCCTTATTCTTGAAATGATCAGTATAGATTAGAACTTTTTCTCACATCTGTGTATTATAAGTTATATGAGGTAATTCATTCATAAATTCATATTAATAACATACATGCTTTAATTATAAGGACTTGCTGATTAATAATTATATATGAATAATCGTCTTGATTATAATTACACTAGAATATTATAGTGATAAGCCCTGTGGAGTTTCTTTTCGGCTTGTCTCGAGGACAGATATGTATTGCGTTACAATTGGTTTTACCGTTTAAAAAAGGATGAGGTTCTCAATTCGAATGTATTTTTTTTAAGGATGTTAGCCATCAGGGTGGTCTCATTTTAATTTCATTGGTATTGGACCTTCGATTTCGAAGATACACCAGGAACTTATTGAAAACATTGCAGTTGGTTTTCTTTTTGTAAAGATTCAAAAGAATCCAACTTGCGGTTACGAATTGTTAACTGAAGTTTTGTAATAATTAAAGTTAACGCAGCTTAAACTATCAAAGCAAGACGCTTACCTACGCATGCTAATTTTAAGAGTTATAATATAAAGACTTTAAGCGTCTTAAGATTTATCAAAAAACGATAAATAACGCTGACAACTAAATAAATAAAAGTTCAGGAAAACCGCAGATATTATATTGAGTCTTTATTCAATATTTAAAGGACGTTAAAATGTGGAAATTTTAAAGTTGATGTGTTTAAAATTTCATATCGCTATGAAAATATTCTTTCAATTTTCTAGTAAATAAAAAAATCTTAATTATTAAATTTTGATGTAATGGAATATTAAATAGAAATATTAAAAACTGCTTTAACTTTATTTTAATCATTGTTTTGATTTAATTACTTTTTGAAGAAAACCCGAGAAGTAAGTTAACAAACAAATAACGACGCCTTTCATTGTAGAAAATATTAATATAAGTTTTTGTTTGAACTCAGAACCTTAAGGCCAATGCCCGCCTTTGTACATTGAGTTATTGTTAAAAAACATATTATATAATTAATGGATAGTGTGTATAACGCTTGCCAGACATAATTTGTTCAACAAGTAACCTGTAACAGAAAATCAGTCTCTTAGAGTAGAGTTCATACTGTATATATAGTATGTCAACAAGTGTAAATTTGCAATTAACAAGTGTAAACGTCCAAAAAATATGAGCGATACGTCATTGGATTTGCAATGACGTCTACAAAAATGTATTTCAATATTTTTACAGTACATAAAAAATTGAAATTGTTATTAACAAATACAGATGAAAAAATAAGGCATTTAGTTTTACGCTAATAATTAAGAAATTAAAAAAAAATACTACTCACGCAACTCTATCTCCTTTATTAAAAAGTTTAATATAACGCTGAAAATAGGTCTCCGCGCAGCCGTTACGGCTTGGGCCCACCGCCGCCACTCAAGAGAGTATATAGGTACTCCATAATAAAATTTTTACTTATCACTCATATTTTAGGAGCTTATTTAAAAATTAGCTGACCCGCGTAACTTCATCTGCGTCACATAAGAGAGAGAGGGTTAGAGAGAGTGGGACGTAGATAGAGACAAATAACAATTGTCATATGTACCTACAATACAATTTATAGGTGCCGCCCGCCTGCCACATCATTACGCTAAAATGCACGCGCGGTATTTGATTATTATTTTGCTGCGGAGTTATTTTAAAACTGTGATATATCCTAAGATATTCATTGAAATTAAATGATGTAAAGGGCAATTTTGTCCAAATTAAATACTTGTGATGAATAACGTATTTATTCCGATAAGAATTAATACTATGCTTATAAAAACACCGTCGAAAATAATGCATTATTTTATTACCATAATAAAGTTTATATTGCATCAACCTTAAAAGATAGACATGCTATCCCAGACTTTTTTTAATAAATTTTTAAGAGAAACAATTCCGTCACACATTTTTGTTGCGTAACTTTAACCATGTAGGCAGTTCACGCAATAGAAACTTTTAAAAAGAATTTTTTTTTTAATACAAATTTTCACTGGTGCTTCACTCCTATTGGTCGTAGCTTGATGTGATATATAGCCTTTCTCGATAAATAGGCAGTCCAAAACTAAAATATTTTTTCCATTCCAACCAGTACTTTTTGAGATTAGCGCGTTCAACCAACTAAACAAACAAACTCTTCAGCTTTATAATATTAGTATAGATTAACACCAATCTGCACTTGTGTTGATTAGACTAGTAATACTATCATTATATTAAAGGTTTTCATTCAAATATATTCGTTTAAGATAAATAAATAAAGGGAATTAATTGCATAGAGATCCATTTAATTCCAAATTAAGCATAGCTTGTTTTATGTAAACTACGCAGTATACATACACATACATATATGGATATTGTATATATATCCAGACACACAAGGGACCATTACGTTCATCACACAAAAGTTTGTAATGTACGGAGATGGAACCCGCGACCTCTCGGCTCAATTGTAGAGCTTCTTACCACTGCGCGACAAGATCTGCCAATGAACCTACCTATGAAATATATAAAAGTCCTGATTTAAAAAAATGCTTTTTCAAAACAAGTTTTTAATCGTTAAAACGGGCTATCATAATTAAATAGGTAGGCACAAAAAATTTCATGTCTGTACTGCAGACCGTTGAGGAGTTCCCTCATCAAAAACCAACCTTGAGTTCAGCATCCAGGCTATGGTGCAATTTAAAGCAAGCAATAAAAATTCAATGTGTTTACAAAATTTCGTGTCTCAGCTGTTGACCGTTGAAGAATTCCTTTATCGGGAGCTTGTCCCGTATGTCGATTCAGGTCATGCTTACTATAAAAATAAATTATCATCAGAACTGAACTAACATGGAAAATTCAACTCCCTACGATAAGAGGAAATGGATCTAATGCAGCTTGTAAGATTTGACATAAACAAAAAAAGTAATATATTATACAAACATTACAAGTTAAACAAAAGCTTGTAAAATTTATAAAATGAATGAATTTGATTTTAAATTACATTTTAGATATGAAACAATAGGCAATTAAATGGTTGTTCACAATATATAAAGAAAAGGGATCGTAAGTTACATATTTTATTTCACGAGTTGTATAATTTTACTATAGAGCTGTTGTATTTTTGCTCTTTTATGTTACCCTAGTTTTTTTTACGTGAGCACGGTAAAGTGACTTTACTCTTTCTGACTGCAAACATTGTATCGCCAAGCCGGGTTTGAAGATCCTTAAGGGGCGTCCATTAATTACGTGAGGAGTTTTTTTTTTATTTGTCCCCTTGATGAGATTTGGTAAGATGTGGTGAGAATTGTCAATTTTTTAATATTAAATTTATTCGATATGTATTTTACTTGATGCCAATAAAAGGTTAAGTGTTAATATTGACATCTTCTATGGAAATCCCGGACATATACAATATTTAATAAATAAAAAATGATCACCACCACAATAAAACTTAATCTTCACCACAAAAAAAAAAAAAAAAGTTTAGCAAGTAACTTCATAATATAAGCTTTTGTTACACTTACAGTCTGCGCGTGCATCGTAGAAATTTACTATCATAATTTTTTCGTAAGACGTCTAAAGAAGTATAACTTAATAAACCGTAGTTATCGACAAATATTCAAATACTACCAATTTAATAAAGCTGCCGAACGAAGTCGAGTAACCCATTATTTTACATAAAATACACAATTTTCCTTCCTCCTTTCAAAGAAACGTATTAACGTCCCGTTTTTGTTTCCTTGTCCAATTAATTTATTTCAATGTCTTCTTGCTAAAGCGTTTATTATTAATATTATCATAATTATTTATCTTATTGTTTATAATTTACTGCATAATATAAAACACTCGCCCATCTACTGAAATATAACAGTATCCAATTAGAATTTTATATATTCTATCGTTCTAAGTTTAAAATATCACATCAATTTTTATAGGTTATTATTTATATTTCTTTGTCGATTTTGTTAGTATTTGAAAGTGTAATTTTTTAAGTTATACTCCTTTTTGCGCGTTTTTGTAGCGGGTAAAATCATGTTGTTATGTTATGAAAGGACGACATAAAGTTATAATATTATGAGTCAGCCCGCAATGGTATGTCCCAAGCGAATGTATGACAACTTGGGCTCGGCGTCTCTCGCTTCATACACTCCACACTATTGTTCCGCC
The DNA here is from genome assembly GCA_033032175.1 of Saturnia japonica. Classification (NCBI taxonomy): domain Eukaryota; kingdom Metazoa; phylum Arthropoda; class Insecta; order Lepidoptera; family Saturniidae; genus Saturnia; species Saturnia japonica. The sequence continues at coordinate 7,696,121 of CM065324.1, read as the reverse complement.
TAGACGTGTCCGTTGGGTGATTTGAAATAACTCGGAAAATTAAATGTATGTGCAGAAAAGCTTCTGAATGACAGGTATAATTTCAAAACTATGAATAAATATATAATAACTAGCGGTGTGCCCGCCGCTCCGCACGTGTTTATAGTTACGCAGTAGTTATTTACATTCTGGAACTTATTTTTACCCATACTCTTGATAATTTATATGCCGTATCAATTGAGGAATGGTGTGTATTTCTCGTGTACAATTTTCATCAAATAATTCTTTTTATTACTTTCTTACCAAAACCATAAATATAAATATCCCTAATTTGAGACTTGACAGGTTCTTCATACAAACTTTCACCCAAGTTTTATTTTTACTATATGTGGAATAATACAATAAAATGATTCACTTTTAGCAAAATTGTATAATCCAGATAATTTACAATAGGTACATCGCTTAGAATATATAAAGTCCCGCGAGCCGCGACTGACAGCGCACGTCATAAAATAAAACAGTAATTATACCGTGCTGCGTAGTTAAACATTTTAAAAACACTTCAGCCAATATTAAAAAGAATACTGCACTATCATTTAGCCACCATAACTATTAGAAATACAATACATTTCTTACTAAGTGTAATAATGTCAATATATCAACAAACCAGATTGACAATCAACAAACTGGTTGGTATGGCAGCCGATGTCATTTCACCATTATCGGGCATGCGCATTTGGTGTTCCCATATTTTGTTCATAGAAATTTTCATCCCCTATTTTCTACCCTTAAAGTTTTATTTTCGTTATAAAAGTACCCTATGTCTTTTCCCAAGGTCCAATCTATCTCTGTACCAAAATTCATCAAAGTTGGTTCAGCGGTCTAGGCGTGAAAACGTAACAGACAGACAGACAGAGTTACTTTCGCATTTATAATATTAGTAGGGATAATTCCAGCTTTTAGACTTAGGGAAACAAATAAATGAAGATTTTTAGGTAATTTTGTTAGGTTCTACAATTAACTTCCTTAGCACATTGCCGATTTGCCGGAAAGTTATTTATGTGGTAGTAATTATAATTTATGATATTAGTGCGGTAAGTTGGTTTTTAAAAACTAGATGAATGTAAGCCCGATACCAAGTCAGGTGCTTACCATAGACACGAGTTTGTAAAAACCAATATCCGCACGTGTGTCATAAATGCTTTTCAACACATTTACAAGATACAACATATACAACATTTTCCACGCTTAAATTCATATTATTATTTTCTATATAAATATCTGCTGGAAAATCTCAACAATCTTTGACGTTTCTGATACGAAAATGGCGAGCATTTGCAAATAGCGTCATGTGCGCTTAGTGAAAATTAGAACGACATCTTTCTTCTCATTTTCTCTTTAGTATTAAAGTAAGACAAATGTATTGATCAAAAGCGCTTCCAAGGAAGTTCGATGATTGAGCTTATTTATTCTCGTAATGTGAAACTCCTTGGTGGAATTCTTTTTTTAATGGAAATAAAAAAAACCGTAAAGGAATACACACGACGCTATACAACGGAGCGTGTGGTAAAACATTTTACAACACTTTAAAACGTTTTACCGCACGCTCCGTTGTATCGTGCGTAAGTTTTAACTTTCGAAAAATTTAATACAGTCTCCGTAAATGTGTTTTTTGAGCAAATGTGTAGAAAAATAAGTTTTATTGACCAAAGGGTATATTTGACGAATGATGACGATGACTATATGTGACTCTCCTTTTGCGTACATCCACTGAAATTGATAATAACTGTAAACAATACAAATACGATTTTTTTTAATATTGATAAACCCGATCGAGTTTCTGCCCGTTCTTGTCGATGACTGAGATGTTTTCCGAATCGGTGATAGTTTGTTAACATTCATAAATACCTTCTTCGGGTATAAATTTAATAAAATAATTTCGATTGTAGTTTTTTAGACTGTGCTTACAGATACATTTTAGAAAAACATACATTTTTTGTATTATAAATCTATTGATTTATAATACAAAATAATAATTAATATAATATTAATAGCACAAGTAAGTAATGGTTCAAAAGCCGCTCTCTGACATTGTATATTCAGACTAAATTGTTCGGAAAAACGTTCGGACGTACATGTACGTAACGTTGCGTACCAGTCCATCAGATGCAGCAGTTACTCGCATATCAAATGATACGTTAACATAACTGGCGTCCATATGTATAGACGAACAGACCTAATGGATTCAGGTCTCAGGTCTATAGATGCATGTGTAATATAGATACTATAATCTATACTAATATAATAAAGTGGAAAAGTTTTTTGTTTATTTGTTTAAACGCGCTAATCTCTGGAACTACCCGTCGGATTCGAAAAAATCTTTTTATATATGATAGCCAGACTCTCGAGGAATAGTAAAGCTTTTTTAAGACTAGGCTAAATCTCTCAGATAGCCTTAAATATTGATTTTTGTTACGTAAGTCGGAAGTCGAGGCCCTCCCGAACTGCTTTAACCGCGTGCGCTGGCGTAATCGTTAATGATACGGAAATACAATGTTTTACAATAATGACGGCCCTTACGTTATCTTAAAAAGTCAGCAATAACATATACCTATCTCTTATATATAAGCCACAATAAGGTATATTGTAACAAAGATTTGTTAAAAATGAAAAAGTGATTTATATGCATTATTTTGAGACATGTCATATTAATCCTTACAAACGAAGTTACTTCACAATAAAGACAATTTTATGAAGTTAAATTTTGCTCTTTGGAGTGTGCTATTTGGACACATAGTTTAAGAGATAATGAAAAATTTAAAGTAATTTGTACTTGAGGGTAGAACAATTAAGATAGACTACATGGGTGCGTTGGCGGCGCGGTCTTTGTCGGATAAAATTAACACGGGTGAAACCGTAGGGTACAGCTATGTATTAAATAATTGTAAACATTAAAAAAACCTAAAAAAATTAGCGAGAGTATAGTCTATCTTCTAAGGATCATGCACAATAAACATTTTTGTCTACTGTGATCGACTGTTCGATGCATTCTGTTGTCCACGCGAGCGGCACAAACTAGTATTATATATTCGTAGCTCAAGAGATGTTTGTTCTTTTTTTGTTTTTTTAATTGAACGCGCTGGGCTCCGGAACTACCCCACAGATTTCAAATATTCCTTATGCATTTTATAGTCTATTTATTGAGCTAGGTTTTATATCTTCACACTGAAACCTTAAAGAGTTGAAAAGTTGCCATGTTACCAGTTACCATACCAAATCAGATTTATTTTTATCTTTGATATTTCTCAATAAAGAGAACCTAAAGATAGTAAATGGCGTATCAGAGATTATTTGAATAACTTTATGGATGTGAGATCTTTAAACATATATTTTAAGGGATCTGAAAGAGATATTCTTTCGAAAAGGGTATCTACCACTAATAAATATATAAATATAAATAAAAAAGCCTTTTATTCCATGCAGGACACCTTACAATAATATTTCAACTTTGAAGAAGTTGATATGCAACCATTAAATTTACATTATCTTACTAATTAATTTGATCTACATGCATTTTTAACAATAAGTGAGAAAATAAATAAGAAAACGTAATAAAATAAAAAATGGACCGATTTGCATGGACCCCTCTCAAGTAAGGGTAAAGGCCTTCTCCAAGGATTTCCATTTTTCTTATCTATCTATATATCATCCTCCCATCTCATTAAGGTCTGCCGACACGAAGTTTGCCTGGTGGGCCCTTCCATGTGGTTACATTTACACACTCCTAGGAATCTACCACTATCAAGATGTAAATATGCCGTTAGAGCTTCCATTGGTTGCTATCTTCAGCCACTTCTATATCAATAAATCTGGATTTCTATCTGTACAGTTAATTTTTTCTCCAAATTTCCCGATAGGCATACTACATAAACGATACAAATCACAAATATGACATTAAACAAAATTTTATCTGTCTTTCTGTTTGTATTTCCAGATTTAACTCGAAAACGGCTTGACCGAGTCTTATGAAATTTTGTACACGGAATGCTTAAGTTATTGGTAATTGATAAGATATAAGAATTTTCAAGATATATAGATTCAAATTCAATACAATAAACTTTAAGAATCGTTATTAATACAATAGAAATCGTAGAATATAATAATAATTTTCAACCAATTTTGATGTTTTGTACACGGCAAATACATGGCATTCCTCAATTGATACGGCATACGCATTGTCAACAGTATGAGTAAAAATAAAACTACGGGATGTAAATAACTACTGCATTATAACAAAGGCAAGCGGAGCATGCACACCGATAGTGATAGATAATAACAATATTACCAGCCTGTACTGCTGCTACTACTGGACAAGAGCTGTCTTCTCATTGGAAGGCAAAGCAATAATCAACACACCAGTCCAAGACGTCTTGGCGATTTCAAACACCGAGAAATCCAGTATATTTTTTACATGCACTACAAGAACATTTTTCAAGAATTTAGAAGAGGATTAAAAAAACAATTTAAATTAGTAAAATGTATGCGAGTTCCGAAAAAGTCGTTGGTACATGCCGGAGCTGGAACCTGTGGACATCGATTCTATATTTCACCGTTCAAAACTAGTCGACCACTACGACTTTCAGACACGTCACACACACACACACACACACACATCACAATTCACGATGAAAACGTTTTCTTAAGTAAAACGAAAGAGCATTTTTGAAGGGAAAACTTCCTTAATTCCATTGTAATTTGAAACGCGATGAAACGAACAAGCGACTCTAAAAAGAGACAAGCACAGGCACGTCTATATTCAGCCTACTAGAGAATGAGATAGAATACATTTACATTATACACGATTAAAGCAAGTCCTAGCGGTGTGATGACCAGACTTGTATGCACTGTTGTATGTACAGTATAAGTGGTCGATAATTTGAGTCCTGTTTTAATTTCATTGGACTGGACCTTCAACTTCAAAGATACGCAAGGAAACTCTTCAAAATCGTTGAAGATGGTTTTCTTTTTTGTTAAAAATTGTCTGGTAAGTCGGATTTTTGTATGAACTCGAGATCATAACTCAAAATTCAAATGCGACCAAGCGTCACTCGTTTTTTGTTTTGTTTGTTATGATCCCGGAAAAGTTTTCAGAAGAAAGAATATCGAGATAGGTGACGCTGTGGTCGAGTTATTGACTTTTGAAAAGGGAAGAACAACGTCTGTGGGGTCAGCTAGTTTAATAACATTTATCGTTATTATTCAGACAAAGAGTAATGTTAGCTTAGGGATTTTTATTTACGGTAGTCTGAGCTGTTTATTTACTAGACTTGAACATTAAGTTCATAAAAACTATCAATAAAGAGAAATAACTCATTTGATTTTCAAATAACAACTCTTATACATTTTGCAGGGTTTCTTATAAGACAGAACAGAACGAAATTTATAAAGTGTCAAGTCTAAACAAGTACTAACAATGTCGAAGATACAAAATAATTTAGAAAGAACTCGAAGCTAAGAGTTACTGGTGAAAGTTGTTCAACGAGACATACACTATATTTTCAACACAGATAACTACAATTTCAACTACAACTTTGCTGCAATGTAGGACACGAACATAGTGCACAATTGTATTGTGACCACCATACACTACGTATAACACCAGCCACGTGGTAGTACGTTGAGTAGTGTTTCAAGAGCTCCTTGGGGTAGGCGTGTTGGAGGTCGGTAACGCGCTGGTGATACCTATGGTATTACAAGCCTCCATAGGCTACTGTATCCGTTTACTATCAGGCGGGCTGTATGCATTTTTGCCATCTTTGTTGTATAAAAAAGACACCTGAACTCCGTCATAAAACAATGTAACCTTATTGTGTTTGAGTTTAATGGAATTGTTATGAGATGCATTTTACAAATAAGTAATTTTAATGGTAATTAATATTAATATTTTCGAGTCGTGTATTATGTATGGCCTTGATTGTCAGAAGACAGATTTCGTAGTACTGTTATTTCCGTTAACTATCTGTCGTCGTATGGTCGTTTTTTTCCATAGTCTATCACAATTCCCTCGAACCAGCATAATATTAGAGGCAACATACGACGTTCTACATCTCCGTAACCCCTTGCCGACTAAAACGTAGTAGTTGATGGAGGTATGGGTATGCACCAGTTACTATCTTTTAGCTTGAGACCAATTTTATCGGCAAATTTTACATACACAGCTTCCGGAAGCTCCTCATCTTCCAGTTGATCTCTTCTTAGGGCCGGCCATTTAGTTTTTTTTATTATGCCCATAGCTCCATTCACTAGTCCTTCAGAGAACAAAATCTAATATCACTCGGGATTTTACGCAAATTTTTATAGATGACAAAAACCACCACATTTATTGACGTATTTAGGAATTATGTTCTTTGGTAGTTTCCTGAAATTAATTTTACTAACTTTTTTACTTTTGATAAATAAAAATAATCTATACTATTATTGTAAAGCGAGTTTTTTTATTTGGTTGAACGAACTAATCTCAGGAAATACTAATTGGAATGGAAAAATTATTTTAGTGTTGGATAGCCCCTTTATCGAGGAAGGCTATAGGCTATATTAAATCACTGGGTAACGGAATTATTGCCTTTCAAAGTTTTAAAAATAAATCCGGGATAGCATATTTCTATCTTTTAAGGTTGACACAATATAATCTTATTTATTGTAATAAAATTTGTTCTAAAATAATGCATTATTTGCGAAGGTGTTTTTATAAACATGGTATTATTCCTTATCGAAATAAATACGTTATTCATCACAAGTATTTAATTTTGAACAAAATTATTTTAATGGATATTTTAGGAGATACCACAGTTTTAAAATAGCTCCGCAGCAAAATCATAATCAAGTACCGCGCGTGCATTTTAGCGGAATGATGTGGCAGGCTCCTATAAATTGTATTGTAGGTGCCTACGACAATCGACCATTCCGATTATTAAATACACATACGCATGGTCCACTCCTTCCTCCCAGGAGGAGGGGAACGTGCATATGAGTATATATTAGTTAGTTCGAATTCTCTTAGGATTAGGGAATTAGTTAGATCGCGACTTTTTCGCATTCGCGACGACCGCCCGAGCCGAGGTTCGGCCACTCTGGCACCCTCGTGCGGGTCGTCACAAACTTTCGCGGCTGAGTGCCCTAAGCGCTCGCCCCCAAGTCCGGTGAAGCTGTAAATGCCGCCTCTCTTATGTGACGCAGACGAAGTTGCGCGGGTAAGCTAGTTTAATATAAAACGGTGTATCAATAAATGTATACATTTGATTTAAATAATATATCATTATCATTGATGGCTAACTTCATCATGTTGCGCTTCCACAGTTCTCAATTTTCCCTTTAATAAACACGTCAAAAGAAGTGTAACTTCAATAATTTATCAATAAATAGAAGATTAACAAATCCAGAAATTAGTTCATCTAAAATCTAGTATGAGTTGTTAGTTCGCTTATAATACTAGTATGATAAATTATACGAATACGCGAACTGAACATGATTTGGATAACCGTGTCGACCAATTAGAACTTTAGCATCACGTGTGCGAGAACTTGTGTCTAGTGAATAGGAAGGAACATATTAGAGGTGGCGTACACCAAACTATCGGAGATAACAACTTCGTTGAACAGTTTACGAGTAAGTGCACATCCGTGCTTCTTAATCATTAAAGTAGAATATCCTTAGTATGGATTTTCATCCATAGCCTTCCAGTTTATGTTACTGTAGATATAGGTAGTTATGAATGTTCAACCTTTAGTTAAATTAAATTGGATAAGATGAAATGCTTATTTTAAGAGTTTTCATGATGACGTCACTGTTTATCACGATGCTGAATGACCTTTGATAGCTTTTAAAAATTTAAATAAATCGATATTGTTAGGACCTCCAAATTGGCAATACCTATTCATTAGTATTATTTAATATCTTCAAGATAAACAATAGTAGGTATATTTATACCTATGTTAGTAAACACAAGTTCTGTAGTCCTGTTAGGTACAAGAATATTAAAACCTATATTATGGCCATTCGAATTTGTTTTTGCTATTATAATTATTATTAAAAAATACAGTTTTTATTAATTGGCTTTGTCTTTTTCGGTATAAAGTTTGCAATCGAATTTAAGCGAATTTAATGACAATATTTTCCTTTTAAGTATTTACATAAAAAGTAATAAAAAGGATTTTTTTGGAAACTGAAATTAATAATACAAAAGTAGTGTTTTAGTGTTAAAAAAATCGCAAATAAACTTATACGTTTGACATCAAAATAGTGTCAATAATAACCTCGAGAGGTGTCATGGGACACCTGGTAGTAACTAAGTTTCTTTCGCCATATATTATATTGTAATAACCATACTTCTAAGCACTGTTGCATATACAGTACGAGTGGTCGATGATTCGAGTTCCGCTGACTTGGGATTTTATATATAAACTTCCTTTTAGTATTTGTTTATAAAGTTATGAAAATAAATATTTTCTTATTAATTAGTATTTTTAATATTATTTAGTATTCCGCGATAAGTAACTTCATTACAATATACATCAGAGGATATTAATACTGGTTATAATATAGACAAAATAAAAAATAAGTAAGTAATTATTTTTTATCTAAACAAGAAAACTTTGATAGTATATTATTTATGTTCGATAGATTAACGTATACAGCAGAGATAAATAACAATTGTATATAGCATGTCAGTAAAACACAAATGGGACATTTATCGATTCCTTTCGACGCCGAGAGTCGGTGCTTCCACTACCGTGATATCGCTCCGAATAAATTTAGCGTGGTATAACGTCGGGTCACGGTTGACACATGACCTTGCCATGATTCTAGAAATTATTCCGTTTTTCAGATGCTTCACCTTTAAATTATTCCATTAATATTATGAATAATTCAATTATTTCTGAACAGCGATTGAACTTGAAATAAAATAAATAATGCTTCAAAAGAGGTCATGATTAATTGTATGTTTCATATTCATTGTTATTTGAAAATAAAGTTCCAGAATTATGTTTTTCTGATAACATAAGAACAAATAATTATCTAAACAATAACGTCTTTTTTTTATAAACAACGTTTTAAACCTGACTGGAAAGGTACACAATATTATAATTTTAACTTATTTTATGTTTATGGAACAAAACGATTCATATTCACAACAACTCACAAAGTATGTTGGTTTAGTGCCTAAGAAAAAAATCTCAAAATCTAGACCGGTTAGGTAGCGCTGTGATCGAGGTATTAACCATCGGAAAAGATAGAACAACGTTTACTGGGCCTGGTAGTATACTAGAACGGGTCTTACTTTTTAAAATTAATCAATGTTTCAGAAGCTGAATGAAGTATTGCGGTGTCTTCGTTTCTAGGGCAGTTTCTACCTTCATTTGATCATTGTCACTAGTGATGTTCCGGCAGACTAAACTACTGTATGTGATGCGGTCTCGTAGATCGCATCCGAGGTTAAAGTCGTCCTATCACCGGATTACTACCGGAAACTAGATGACGTCGTAAAGATAAAAAGAAGTTAGTATAATCATGTTACAGGTGGCACATGCGTACATGTAGATAGAACTTAAATTTGCACGAGCAGTAGTCACAGAAAGTCAAGAATTTATTTGTTTAAAATTATTCAAATAGTTAGTTTGTACAACCTAATTCTAAACAATGAATAATTTATTTGTTTAAAATATATTCGAACTTAAATTGAGTATTGTAAAATCTTCAGAATCACTTCAGATCTTTTAAAATACTTATGTATAGTATTTAAAGTACAGATTACTTAAATTTTCAGCGAAATATTTCAAAATTTATTTAACAAACGGCTTAAAATTTTCAAAACTACATTTAGGATTTCATGAATAGTTATAACACAAAATCTTTCATAACATTTTGTAGCTTATTTAAGACTTCTTCGTTTCGAAAATGTTTTAGAGATAATAAAATATTTCGTTTGTCTTTGATTGTAATGTTATGCTTTATTTTTATCTTTGCTCATCCTTGCCCCTCTCCTCCCGTCCGCCCTTAGATACGTCCATGCACAATAGAAAAAAAGAAATTTAGTATGGGAAGACATGGGTCAAGAAATATAGGAAGAAGCATGGGTTTCAATAACTATTGAAGAGACAAAGAATAAATGAATCTTCTATACAATAAATAAAATTGAAATGTCTATTTGTAATGTCAAAATAACAGCTTTTTACTAAATGCATATGAAAGTATATTGTATATGATACCCATAACAAAAAACCTATTTATAACATTTATGTCTGTCTGTTTGTTCCGGGTAATCTCCGAAACAGTTTGATCGATTTTGACGGGACTTTTACTGGTAGATAGCTGATATTATAAGGAGTAACTTAGGCTACTTTTATTTAAGAAAAATAATTAGGATTCCGCACAAATAAATTAAAACTGGTCATGATGAATCGATTCGGGCGCTTAAATGGCTTGCGCTGAGTAAACCATAAAATAAATATCAAATTAAAGTAGTACGTAATTGTAGACATTAAAAAGATGTACAAAAAAGTCAGCGAGAGTATATGTCTTTCTTTTAAGAAACACTCACAATAAGCATATTTGTCTTTACAAGAACCGGGAGCCAGGAGCAAGATTCACGCGTGTGCCTGGTCAATGGATTCTGTAGTCCAAGTGAGCGAAACCAAGGGCATAGCTAGTATCCAATAAATAACAGTACTTCGTTATCAATCTTTTCTTTCTCTTCCTTATGCAAACACTCTAGTATATAGCTATGGAACGACTGAGTTGAAAAAGTCGTAAAGCAATAATTGGATGTGTATCGAGTAAATACGATCAAATAGTCTGATCTGACAATCGTATACAAAACCTGACGTACAAGTATACAATATGTATTAAAACTCCATCGAATCCGAAAAGGGTATATAGGAACCCCAATGACAATACCAAAAAAAAAAAAACAAAATTTTGTTTATTATGATAATAAAAATGTTATTGCGATTTAAAATTAACATATTTAGTTTCCTTAAAATTTAGCAAATTTTGAAAACGTGATAACACTGTCGCCAGCCCCGGCGCAGCGCAGCGGTACGTTTGATCATATGGCGGTACCCTGCGCCGCGCCGCCTGTATTGCCATGTAAGTTTCCACATTTAACTAATTTTTTTTTACATTTTATTAGGGCAATATTTTTTAATTATAATCTGAGATAGATAATATAAACAGAATATAATCTCGATACCTAATAATACCTTAACGGATCCGACGGGGTACTTAATACACACTGTATATCCAACCTTAGTAGAATAAATTTAAAACGGATGAAACCGTGATATATATAGTTTAGGTTATCATTTACGAAAATACGATAAAATTTCTCCTTATTGTGTTTGCAGGTTTATAATATTTTATTGTTAACAAAATTTTATATTTAACAAAGTTATTCATGCCATAATTAAAATTGTAGTCTGTACAAACATAACGTCGAAGACAGCACCCCTTTCGATGTACATAATTGAACATCTGTTAACCATTAATTACTTGTGCAAATCGACCGCTGGAGACTGATCGGTATATAGTGCCGAAAAGCCGCATAGAGGTACGAACACATATTGTGTAAGACATGTATGTTTTATTTAACACTAGCTGTGCCCGCGGCTTCGCTCGCGTAGACTATAGAATGTCGGTGTTTTGCTGACCTCGCCTCGGAAGTTGCCCGTCGGTTGTTTTAAAGGTAAAGGTGGTTTTTTTTTGCGCGAACCCTAATTGTTTTTCTAAAATAAAAGTAGTAAAATAATAAAAGTTACTCCTTATACATCAGCTACCTCCCAGTGAAAATCTCGTCAAAATCGGTCCAAACGTAAAGTAGACAACATTTAAAAAAATGTTTTTTGTTTTAAGTATCGTATATACTTTCATATGCATTTAGTAAAAAGCTGTTATTTTCACATTACACACATACACTTCAATATTATTAATTGTATACTTTGTCAAAGTATCAAAGTAGCTTTTTAGATCGTATTAAATTTCCTGTATTTTCATTTTAGTTTGGCAACGACATCGGTGACCATAATAATCTGTTAAACTCTATCCCAATTTATCATTAAATTATACTGCAAATAAATCCGATTAAAGTTTCATACGTAATAATTGCGGTGTGTTTATTTGTACTGATTAATGATAAAGAACAATGATATTATAAGTAAAATGGCCATCATTGGTAAAGAGAGATGAATTTTCTAAAAATATACATTGTAAATCTTTTACTTTAAAATTAATTCAAGCTACATCTGGTCCTCGTATTATGCGTAATTAGAGTTTTGTAAAATATACACAAATTGGAGTTTTTGGCGAGATATTGAAGTGTTATATGTGGTGTTTATTGTTTTAATACATCATAAACTTATGTTATTTTGCCCTATATTATGCAATTTTAGCGGCGCGGCATTTTACGTATGTACGTGTAGTTTGGTTATTTTATTTTACACAACAATAACTGGGCACATGCATTTTAAGTTGCCACAATAATTCCCTGGAAAAGTTTTAACAAGGGAGCCGCCATCTTGTTGAAGCTATGTGTTATTATTGCAAATTAATTTGATGAATATTCTATATACGTAACTTTGGCAGAATTATGTAAGAACACAGTTGCCATACAATAAAAGGTAGAAGAATATACACAAATCACCATGTATTTTTAGAATTACGTTACAATATTTGGAGTAAAAAAGCAAATTCGATTTAAGAATTACCTTTATATAATTGTGTGAATGATGTAAATTTTTAATAAATAAATTTAAATTTGAATCAAAATATACAATTGAAAATCGTAAATAACATGTAAACAAGTTAATTCAAAGTTTTGTTAAGCCAGAAAGACACCCGATACAATTTATAAATGGACACAAATTGTAGCCAAGATGCATTAACTCATAAACTAAGTTATTGCAGACATGCTATTAAGATACGAGCCACTTCAATAAACTTAATTGAGCATCTGCTGACTATTAATTACCCTTGCTACTTGTACGACCTGGCGAGTTTGGCAACTAACCGTGTACCTTGAACTAACTACAATGGTACAGAATTCGAAATCGATCTTGACCATCAACATTAACATACGCCAACTAATTAGTGTTCACACAGGCATCTGTACAGAGTATCAAGCTGAGTGGTAGGACTCGACAATTATCCAGTTATAACATTCACCACAGTGGCACGTTTAGACGTGTAGAGTTCCAGGAATAGCCGTTTTATATCCATTAATGAAGGAGAGTGTAAGGATCTGTTCCCGAGTGTAAATTACGACTATTATGTACATGGCAATAAATCCTCCACGGAGTCTCTTTTAGTTTGTCGTGTTTTGGGATCAGCCGGTGTACATCTAGCTGCTAAAAGGTTTGTCGGCGATGGATCAATGAGCTTACGGTTGTCGGTGTTATTTTGTATTGTACTGTGCTTAGTTACAGATACATTGCACCTGTCAATATAAAAATAAAGTCTATAGCTATTGCTAACGTCATTTTGTATCTTCCAACTACTCCCCGTCGTGTGCGATTGCTTCCGCTGAAATTGCGCACTTCCATCATCGATTTTGTTTGGACGTTTGTACGTGACATCCTGGACCTAAGGATTTGGGGTTCGTCCAAGAAAGAGAACCAGGTTATTGCATGAGGCATTTTTTCAATACTATCGCATACGCGCGCCATTGTGGCGAATACTTCGGGTCCTTCACGTATCTAGGTATCATCTCAGAATTAACGGCCAGTCATAATGATCAGGTATACTTACTTACTTTGTTACCTTACCAGCGAATCTTCGAAGTCGTAGCTTCTTTTTAGGTTGTTGCAATTTTATTACTTTTTTTCCTTAACACACAAATCAATTAAATTTTTTCTGTGTTCAATTAAAGGGTTTAATAGCCTTAATATAATCCTAACTTTAACAATGTGACACACCTTTGTTAAGTCAAGTAGTATAAGGAAGTATTCTCACTGGAGTGATACATCAAATTTGGTTTAATTATGTACACATATTAACTATGGACCAACAAGTTCTTCTATAATATGCTTGTGTTGGTCATTTCTGACAATATTTATCTAGATTAGTATATTATACGTTGTATCTATTATATACATACATTCCCCGAAGGGTTAGGCAGAGGTGTTCTAATGTACACCCATAGTTCGCCCAGTATGTTTTTAGGTCCCATTTAATAGAGGGCGATCCTATTGCCATTAATCGTGCACGAAACCAAACTCCGAGCTGATACTGAGAATTTCATAGGAAAAACTCAATAACACTTTGTTCGACCTGGGATTCGAACCCAGGACCTCGCTCATAGCAGTCGCACTTACGACCACTAGGCTAACGAGGCAGTTTATCTATTATATGTATGTAATTATTAATATAAGTTTACTATAATGGATTATTTTCATCTTTTATTTGTATATCATTGCTAGGCTTATACTTTCTAATAGGATAATTTGTGTATCTACGAACACGGTGTAGATTGAAGTGATTTCGAATCTTTGCAAGTAGCCTGAGCTCTTTGTGAAGGAAGATATCGTGATTAAATCATAGCATGGTAGTAGATCATATTTTAATTCCTGCTAAGATTGCTACCACTCTCAAGTTGAAAATCTGCCGCCAAGCACCAATAGGTGTATTAAGGCATCTGTACTTTAGAGCCAGTTCCCACACTAGGTTTGGCGTGTAACAATCTTAAGCCACTTCGAAAATAATAATAATTGAGGAATATTATTTTAAATCTGTTATATTGGTGACTGCTTTGTAATGCCTTATATTAATTAGTACCAGTCTGGATATAGTACCTTGACAAAATAACTTCACAGAAAGCGATGACTTAAATTAATCATTTTTAATAAATCGTATTACTAAATAATGAAGTTCACTATATGGCTTTCGATTCACTCTTATCAAGCGATATTGAAAGTAGAGAAATTAATCAGAGGATAATCATAGTTTGAATATCTCCTTTATCTTAATCTTTTTCATAACTTTACATAGCTAGGTAATTATAGGTTTTCCTTTAATAAACTAATACTTGAAATTCATCAAGTTAGTGTTTATTAAACATTGATTAAAGGTGTCCGTTTGGGGTTATTCTCCTTTCTTTAATCTCCTCGCCTCTTCCCGTTACAAGGGTTTTCTTAATGAACAGGCAACATTCGCTCCTTTATACTGCATATTCATTTAACAAGCCGAGACGCTTCATGACCTAGACATATTTCATCCAAGTAGTTTGCGTCCTTTCTTTTCTGTAGCAATGGGATGACATTTCCTTACAGTTAGGGTCAATGGGTCTTCGCATTAAATGTCCACACTATCTTAGTCTGGAGTCGGAAAGCTTTTCAGTAAGTTGCACCTTTATAATTTGTGCGAATCACCCTTTTTTAGCTTGTAAAGGAACCTGTTTTATTATTTAACAAGTTTTATTTGACTTACAATTTTTGTATGTTTGTTAGTTTAGGTCAAATCTTGCAAGCTGAATTAGAACCACATACACGTATCCTACGAATTTTAATTTTTAAATGTTGGTTCAGTTCGAAGACAATGCATTTTTATGATAAACATGAGACCTGAATCGACGTTCAGGATTATCTCCAGATAAATTAACTCTTCATGGTCACCAGCACAGACACGAAACTATGATATGTCCTTGGTGATAAAAGATCCTGAATAAAATTAACGTTATAATTAAAAAGTGATACATTTAAGTTATGCAGACCTATTGTAGTTATATAATCCAATTCCATAATTCTGCATAATTATTTTAATTTTAGGGAATCAATATATTTGTATTTTAAGCGTCAATCGAGTAACTAAATAATGCAACCGCAAGTAAACAAATTGATGCCAAAATATGAAACAGTTTCCAAATATTAAAACAAATATATCATAATATGTTTTAACGAATGGAATTTGAAATCAATTTTAATCAAATGAAGTTTTAAATTATTATAATAAATAATACCTTTTGTTCGTGATTGCATCGATAAATAATAACTAGCGTTGCCACACGGCTATTCACTCGTTTATCGCCTACGCGGTGGTGATGATTTTCGATTCGTCTTTAATTTTTCTTTGTATTAAGTATTGACATTTATTATAAACTATCAAATGTGGAATGGCATAATCCTTCCTGTATATAAAATGTTATAAAAATCGGTTAAGAAATAACATTATTTTTACTAATGTAAACCTATTATTGACGATTCGTATAGCCTATGAATTATGGAATGACATATTTATACTTACTTCCCGCGTACAAATTTTTATCAGAATTCGTTGAAGAAATTTAAAAATATTTTTCTAGATTTATTTTTTACTATTTCTAAAAGTATACTACTGACAATTCTTATACAATATCTATTGAGTAATAACATTAAAGCTTTTCGTGTACAACATTTTATTCAAATCGGTCAAGACGTTTTTACTATTAAATCCGGGCATGCAAAAGACAGACATTTGTTATGTCATGTTTGTGATCAGTGCATTTTCTTTAGGATGTCTATCGGGACATTTCGAAAATATAGATGTCATAATTATAAATAAATTAACTTCACTGTCTCTACATCTTTTCTTCGAATTTTCGCAAATACACACAGGATTTTAGAAGGATATTTCTTGATTACAAATGAATAGCGTCTTTATTTCCTGAGGTATTAGATTAAATATTAACTACAAGCACCCACGTATTTCTGGATGCCTTTTAAATCTCATAAATCGTAGTAACAAGAACATAAAAGAAATAAAATACATTCGAGTGCCGGTATAACCCTGGTTAATTAGGTAGGTGCCGCGTACTGATGAAGTTGTAAGTGCTTTACGCACCTCCACTTAAACTGTTAGGTTAGTACCGTACTATAAATTACGGTATAACTTAATTTAGTGTTACAGGGAGGGGCAATACTTTACGGTGTAAAGTTTTCAACGAATGTTGTTCGAAATCCATGAATCTAAGTTAGCGGGCCGGGTAAAGTTATTTCAACAAAAATTAAGGTGGCTGTGTTTTATTTCGGCTCGTAAAATGTAACGGTGAGTTTTAAATGTTATAAAAAATAAGTAAGAGAATATAGCGCTGAAGGTAGGTAACAATGTTGATTTTATTATTATTAAATAAGTATTATTTTTAATGGATACTTCAAGATTAACTAACGGTCTTGGTTTACAAATACCTCCAGTTGTTTTAGTAGAATAATTATATATGATATATCAACTGGCTGCAATTTCGTTCGTCTTAATTAAAATATAAAATCTAATAAAAATGAAACAGAGCTCATTTATAGCATACAAGGATAATGTAGCTACCTGTAAAATAGTGAAATTTTTTTAGAATCGGATCCGTGTTTCCAGAGTTTAATTACTACTTACAGACAAACCTCACAAACTTTATTTCTTTATAATATTAGTAAGTATAACTATATATTATATAACTAGCAGGCCCCGCGGTTTCGCATGCATTTGTTACGAAGAAATAGTAGTAATTATTTTTACTCATTTAAATGACAGTTCTTATAACCCATCAATTTTGGAATGACTCCTGTTCCTGTGTATAAAATTACATGAAAATCGGTCAAGCTGCTTTTGAGTTAAATATTAACCTACAAGCAGACAGACAGACAAAAACAATACTTAGGGTGTCCGGGCTCATACATAATTTTTTTTTTAATTACTCCTACAGTTGAAAATCGGTGATGACTGGTCACTTGCGCGTGGGTCTCGGACGGATAACGGCGCGACGCGGCGTCTCACGTCTAACGACACAGTTTTTTTTAATTTCGGAAGTATAGTATGTACATACATCAAAGTGCTGTGCATATTACGGTTTGGCGGTTGGAGTAGATGCATTTGGATCCTGGAACAATCTCATAGACATCATCGGCGGCGAAAGGTAAGTGAGCTTTCATCCCGGTTAAAGTATACCATATTTGGTGATTATTTTGTGTGGTACCTACATCCAGCCAGTTTAAAAATATACAGTCCACTTTTTCTACAGAAGTAGAATATCACACCCGGTGTATGGTGGTGGTTACCACCATAGGGTCTTTTACGTGATCAGTGAATACCAATACCAATACCAATCTATAAAAAATATAAATTATAACAATATGTAAAAACAGAACAGCAGATTTATTAATATACAAAGTTTTTGACATTATACAAAGTTTTTGAAATTTTATTATTATGAGAATTAAAATACAAAGAGAATAAACCAAATATATAACAATAATAAATTCAAACCATACGAAATTACAAACACAGTATTCCGCTAATTCATAATTCTCTTTGAACACAAAAATCTATACAATTAATGAAATTGAAGTGTCTGTTTGTAATGTCTAAATAACAGTTTTTTACTAAATGCATATGAAAATATTTACGATACCTATAACAAAAAGCCCATTTTTAAATTTTTTGCCTGTCAGTCTGTTTGTTCTGGGTAATCTCCGAAACGGTTGGACTGATTTTGACGGGACTTTCACTGATAAATAGCTGAAGATATAGGGAGTAACTTAGTATACTTTTATTTTAGAAAAATAACTAGAATTTCGCACAAATAAAAAAACTGATCATGGTGGATCAATTTTGGCGCTTAAATGGCTTATGCTGAGTAAACCATAAGAGATATACCAAATTAATATATTACATAATTATAGGCATAAAAAGCTCTACAAAAAAGTTCGGAAGAGTATACATCTATATTCTAAGAAATACCCACAATAAGCATTTTTGTCTTTAAAATAGCCGGGAGTGGGGGAGCAAGATTCGCGCGGGCATTCTGTAGTCCACGTGAGCGAAGCCACGGGCACAGCTAGTTTATAATATAGTAAGGATTACAAATAATAAACTAATGTGTGATTCGTATTATGCGATCACTAGCTTTATCTTTCTGAGATGGAAAGTTTTATTTATTGTTATTGGTTTAACATTGTGGCCACAATCTCACTTTTTCTTAAGTGACGATGTAACCTGTAATACATATTTTGCTTTAATTAAAATAAAAATTACAAAATACTATCTCGCATGTATTTCAAATACGAAATACAAAATATTTTTAAGTTGTGTATTTGAAGTATAAAATACAAAATACAGTATTTTAACAATTTTTATTTAAAATACAAAATACAAATTACAAAATACAGTAAGGTGTTAGGTTATATTAAATAATAGGTCCTTACATATGAAATTAGCGTTTTATATAAAGAAAAGTAAAACAAAAAAATTAAGTACGCTGGGAGGTCCAAAAGTTCATGGAATGGAAGGGATGGAGTGGGGATAGGGGCACTCGCTTAGTGTCATACTAATTGGGGACTCATCATTACTATATAAATTGAATTTTAGCCCTATTGCGTCATTAATCAAGTCCGGTGACGCTGTAAAAGCCTTCAGAGGCTCCAGGGCCCCTAAGGCTAACAGTATAGTCAGTCAGAAAAAAAAACTATCGCTTCATTAGTTTGCGAACACTCGCCTGCTAAACTAGTCAATCCGGAAAAAAACTGAAACTATGGAGAAAATTGAACACCGTGCTGTAATAAAATTCCTTACCAAGCAAGGAAAGAACGCTCAGACCATTTTGAACCGTTATGATCGTTTATGGGGAACAGTGCCCTAGTAAATCAATGATTTACAAGTGGCATGGTCTTTTTAAACATGGTCGGGAGTCGGTTGAAGACCACATCAGACATGGTCGAAAAAGTGGAATAATTGTACTGGATGACACCCGTTTGAAGAAAAAACAGTTATCTGCATTAGTTGGACTATCATATACTACTATTTTGCGAATCCTACATGACCACCTGGGTATGACAAAAGTCAGTCAGTGCAAGATGGGTACCGAGAATGCTCACGCCGCTTCAGTAACGCGTGTTGATGCGTAGAAACAATTTTTGGAATTGTGTGGAGACGTACCTGCATAGATTTTGGAGTGGATTTTTACCGAAAATGAAGCATGGGTTCATCATTTTGAGCCTGAGTCCAAACAAGAGTCCATGCAATGGCATAAAAAGGGGACACCACCGCCAAAGAAATTCAAAGTGTTGGAGTCGACTGGAAAGTTGATGGCTATCGTGTTTTGGAATTGTGAGAGGATAATATACTGATTTCAAAGAAAAGGGAAGGACCATAATACGAGAATACTACACAACGATACTAGAACAATTAAAGGAGGCCATCAAGGAAAAACGTAGAGGATAATTGACCAAGGGTGTGTTGCTATTTCAAGACAACGCATTGCACACACATGGCTTCGAATCACTAGTCCACCCACTCTCCAGTCCAGATTTGGCCCCAGGTGATTTTTATTTATTTCCCAATTTTAAAAAAGACTTAAGGGGAAGGAAATTTTCCGACGACAATGGGGTAAAGGAGGAAATTTTGGCTCATTTTGAGGCAAAAGATAAAAATATTTTTACGAGGGTTTACAAAAATCAATTCATAGATCTAATAAATGTATTCAGCTTAAGGGTGATTATATTGAATAGGGAAAATAGATCTATTGTTTCATTTTATTTAAAACCCTCTATTCCACGACCTTTTGCACCTCCCCTCGTATGTACATTATTATCTAAGCACTTTCACTATATTATAGGTACTTCATTAATTCCATTGAAAAAAAAAATGTGCGAGCGGGAATCAGTAGTCTTTGAAGGTAGTTTGGACAGCCGCGTCATCGTAATTGAAATTGTCCTGACAAGAAATTGTCCAAATTCCGTAAAAAGTAGTCATCTGTTGAAGCAAGGTCCGGGGAGTATGGTGGGCGTCTGAGACATTCCAACCGCAATTCCTCTAATTTAGCGAATGTCTGCCGTAAAGTATGGGGTCTAGCGTTGTCCTAAAGCAGCAGTGGGCTAGAGAGATTGACCCGTCTCGGCTTATGTTCCAATGTATCTGTTCAAATGTATTTTGAAGCCATAAGTATTTGAAATACTACCTACAAAATACCTCAGAGTCAGGTATTTGAAATACCAATTACCAATTACATTTTTAAGAAGTAATTGAAATACAAATAATATGTATTTGTATTTCAATCACATAAATTAATTACATGTAATTCAAATACTGCCCAACCCTGGATGTAACCTAGCCTAACATGTGTTTTATACACAAATAGCGGCGTGCCCGCGGCTCTGCACGCGTTATTTACGCGGTAATTACTTTTGCCTCGTAATTTTGTTTTTACTCATATTATTTACAATTATATAGTGTTGGTACACTAGAAATTTAAAAAATTACATATTATTATATTTTATTGGTACAAAATTGCATCAAAAACTTTTACTACAATTTTTTTACGATGCTTAAATGTATTAGTGACAATTCGTATATTCTATCATTTAAGGAAAGTCATATGTATCCAGGCTACAAAATTAGATGAGAATCGATTGAGAAGTGATGAAAATGTCATAATGTATTTAAATTCCTTTCTATTGCTTTTTCTAAAAGTAATATTGAAAATTCTTATAACCCATCAATTATGACATAGGTACATACCTAATTTATACTTCTTGTGGACAAAATTTCATCAAAATCGCTTATGATTTATTTTTATGGTTCCTGGAAATATTATACAAATATTATAGCCTATCAATTGAGTAATGGTATATCTTTCCATTTTATAGGAATCGGTCAAGCGAATTTTTAGGTTAAGCCCTGACATACAAACAGACAGTCGGATATAATTTTTAAGGGTATATTCGTGATCAGTGTCAATTATAATATGTCCTTTGTATGCCCATCGCGAAATTTGATAAAAATATTACATGTACAGATAGATATTACAGATTTATTAATATAGATTATGCAAATGTCTATTGGATAGATTTTTTTTATCTTCAGTGTTCAAACAACACTTTAACAAGATGGTGGCTCTCTTTTCAAATTAATCCTTCTAGTTATTAATTTATAACTTATTTCATTTGTGCACAATAATCAATTAAATGCCTCCTATATTACATAATACAGGGCCAAATAACGTAAATTTATGATTTAAAATACAAAAACCTACAACTCTTTCATGAGCGCATTATTTTGAAATATTTATTTGAAATCGTTTACGCTTTAGCCTCAATAATATTGGAGACTTTCTAAATTATTTTAAACCGTTAATACAAACCTTTGTTATTGAAGAGAAGTAACTCGAAAAATTCCGAATTTCAATCTGAGCTGCAGAGCAGAGCTGCCGTCCGAATTCCGATAATTCCAGCTGTGATCCTATCTATATACGGAACCAGCGTGCCGTACCTACTAACTTTGGAATTTGTGCGGGTTGGTAATTTAGTCTTTTATTGGACGTTATTATTTCAATTATTTCAGATCAGATCAATGGAATTATAATTTTAATTCATATTATATAGAAAGTGTATGTAATGTTTTGTGTTATATAGGTAAATTAGCCTTCTCTATATGTTTTATAATGTTTGTAACATCAAATAGTTTGCATATAACGAGTTTCAAGCTGTTTTAAAGTTGCAATGTTTAACGCTTTGTATCTACAATGTTTATTAACCTATAATGTTAAAGTTAGTGTTTTTGGATAGGTATTTGTGTCTACAATAATGTGAAATAGTTTTTATAGTAATTGAATAATTGTAATTAGAGATATTAACGATTTATTTTATTTTGCATACAAGTAATAATAATAATGTAGATAGAGATAGCAATAGTACAACCACGAAGCACCCCCGCGGTTAGCGGGGATGCCCATATTTGGTAAAGAGCCGTACGGATAGAGACGCCATCGTCCGTCTCGCTCTCCGGCAAACGATATAAAAGGCGCGCTACCGGGGCCAACCGGCATGTTCCTTCGATACATGCCTACGTTAAACAGCTCTCCCGTTCGTATTTCGACACCGCGTCGAACCACGCGAATCCGTTAATAAAAACAGCCGCCACTTATGTTCCGGCACCCACGGACATCCGGTGCAAACGCCGGCCGCGCAATATTTTTATTGATCCCGACGATCACATCGAAAATTCGAATAAATATTACACATCCGTCTCTCCAAACAGAGCGTGCCAGCGCCCACGCCCGCGTAACCACCGTTCTCTCCGCAGAGGGTGGGCGGTCAATTTCGCTCCAGCACACCCGTCACGTCCACCCTCTCTAGCGGTAACCCAAGCCTAGGTCCGTTCCTCGGTGTGAAACCCTTGGGTCAGGCAACCGCCCGCGCGATACAAGTGACACTGTACGTGCATCACTTAGCTACCTACATACAACACTACACACGTATGAACATACACACGTGCACACCACACAGGTACATAGGTTCTGTGAGGGACCTTTTTTTTTTCTTTTTTACGCTAGTTAGTTAGCGCTAGTTAGTGTAGAAACATTCCGATTACTGAATACACATACGCACGGTTCCTTCCTTCCTCCCAGGAGAAAGGGAACGTGCCTATGTGTATATTTAGTTAGCTCGAATCGTAGGTGTAGGGATTCGAATAGATCGCGACCTATTTGCGAACGCGACGACCGCCCGAGCCGAGGTCCGGCCACTTTGGCACCCTCGTGCGAGTCGTCCACAAAACTTTCGCGGCTGAGTGCCCTCTGCGCTCGCCCCCAAGTCCGGTGAAGCTGTAAAAGCCGCAGCGGCTTTAGGGCCCCTAAGGCTAACAGTGTAGTCAGTTCATAAAAAAAAAAAAAAAAAAAAGCCCAACCGGCACACACGTGTGCCACAAGCTGAAGACTCAAGACTCAAGACTCAAGAAACTGGAAGAAACAGTACCCAGAAGATAGTACCAACAAATTGTATTGTGTCTTGAAGAATACAGCGAATTTTATTGTGGTGCCTGTGTGTCATTTGCATCTTCACAAGTGTTCAACCCGCCCTCGGTGCGCGGTCCCGCTCTGTATCGGTTGACGTAGCACATTTGTTGTGGGCAGACGCACGCGCCCATTTTAACATTAATGATTTTAAACTGTTTTCCAATTTTTCATCATTAGCGGGGAAACACGCTTTAAAATAATGTTTGAATCATTATTATGTTCTATCTGTATAAACATATTTACTTATATGTTTTCAAGTAAATATTTTTAATTTTCCATATAAAATTTTGGTTTTCTCTGAATGTAAAATGAATGTGTGACGCTGAAACGAATATAGATCAATAAAATTGCGAATACTTTGGATTTTTATTTTAAAGTCTTTTATTATAGCACTCTCTAGTTTATCGACACTTCGTTTTTATGACTCATAGAGTTTTCTCGAAATTTTTTATATACCTATATCATTGTTATTATTTTTGCATCGGATTTACATGTGTATATTTATCGCAATAGCAAGATATAACACAAAGAATTTGTAATAAGTTATCGGTATAATATACGCAACTATTGAAGTAAAAACTTCTAATACCGTGACTTGAAAATGAATTAAGTTTTATTTTATAACTTGCTGTGCCCGCGGCTTCTCCCGCGTGGACGATAAAAGAACGCGTAATGCTTATAAAAATCACAGTTTCTTAAAACTTTCATAACTTTTTATTGAATGAAGATATCGTGATATATTTTTTTTGATGAGGACCAAATATCTAAGCCGTAAAACAAAATCAACAAAATCTATCCCGTAGTTTTTGCGTGATGCACGCAATACGGGAAACCACAACCATTTTACATATATGGACTCATTTTGGTTTTTATTAAAACTATTCTTCTGATATGACGATAATTAAATTCTTGATAGTATTATATCTTACAGTGACACAGTTCTATAAAGGTTTCCCTGCATTCTTGCCATCTTTGCAATCATCGGGTATACTCTTCATAGAACAGTGCGTAAGATCTCTCGACGAATCAGCCATTAGTCTTGGTCTATAGCTCATTAGGCATTTATGCTTATAGCCAGGCCAATCTAAGCTTATCAATCCTAACAACAACATCCATAATTAAATCCAATTAAAAAGTGGTAGCGACCGGCTGTGTTCTGATTCGAAGATTGTGGTTGACAACATGCACTAGCTCAAGAGGCATTCCATCTGAATCCTCAGAAGAAGTAAACTATTATGACTGTCCTCGGAATTGCGGTAGTTTTGAGGCTGGGTGTACATAGCTATAGGCTGCAGCGATCACTTGCCATAAGGACTGGAACATAAAAATTTTTTTTTACCTTAAAGTACTGATATTAATTTGCTTATAGCACTGCAATGAGGAGTTATACATTTTAAAAATATTGGATTTTTGAACGAAGAAATATTTATGTTACGCAAACGGAGACGCTGTTCAAAGTAAGGTTATGATATAATCCAAGAGATGTATTAAACAATAGCTGTGCCCCACGGTTTCACCCGTGTTAATTTTATACGACAAACATCGCCAACGCACCCGTGTAGGTAATTTTTTATACGTTGTGTAAAACTATCGACATTTTTATGAGGAATAAATAAATTTTTAAAATTATAATATAACCTATGTTACTCGCTGATATTGTAGTTTTATATTGGAGAAAGAATTTTTAAAATCGGTCCTGCAGTTTTTGAGTTTATCCATTATATATTTAAAAAAAAAAAACAAATCTTTCCTCTTTATAATATTTGGTATAGGTACATAAGCTGCATTTCAAGCTATATGTGCATAAATCTTTAAATCCACTTGCAACCAAAATACTTTATAATATATTTATATTTCGGTGAAGGAAGTGTGACATCTTGAAGTAAGCCATCAATATATAAGTCATAATGATGTAAAATCATAGAAATTCATATAAATGTTCAATAATTTTTTACAATCAAAAATAATAATGTCAGTAAAATGAATTTACACTACTATAATTCATTGTTTAATTTATCGTGTCGTTGGCATAAGGGATAAAGTTTTTGGAGTAATTTTTGTTTTTATACGCCAAGTAAGTGTAACTTCTTACGTGCGTATAATATATATGTACCTATATGCAAATATTTTTTCTTACTTTATGTATGAGAGTTGAACGGTTGTGACTCTATTCTGGAAAGTGGAGAACGAAGGCCGAGCCCTGCTGTAAAAATTTTAGAACTATATATCAAGCAGTTAATTGATATAATATATCAATGATTTATGGAAGACTCTCAACAAAATCCTTATCACTATCTAAGTTTTAATAGAGTTCTAACCCGCGATGGACTAATCTATAACCAATTTTCTGAAGCACTGCGCTGTCGAAATCAGTAATCATTTAAACCTGGTATCCACAGTTGAGTACATAATAAATTTAAAAATATTACGAAGCAAATACAGTATAATTTTAAGTTCAAAACGACTGTCACATAATAAAGCAACTATGACAATACTCATAGTGTCGTCTATTATAACTTTAAATCATTTCTTTTTACTTTTTATTTAATGGCAACCGTGTTCATCTACAATTCTGCCAACGCGAATCTTTTTCTATTCAATATTCTTGAAATCTTCAAACGTGGCTTCTTCTTAAAACTATCTCGGAAGGTTTTGTGGCAACTTAAAGCACGTTCCCATTTATTATTTGTAATTCACTTCACGTGTTCACAACAACAAAACTATTTTTTTTAAATCGTTATATGTTTAGCATTTTGTCCACAATCTCACCTGATCGTAAGTGACGATATGGTCCAATATGGTAGCACGCTAAGCACAGTGGAAACCTTCACGTAAAATGGCAGCAAAACATAATATAGGGTCAAATAACCAACATACTTTATGAATAAAAAACAAAAACGACCACATAACAGACCAAGATCCCGCCAAAAATTCCTTTGTTTATTTCAAATTTACTTTTTAGTGGCGTGATTTTATTGCTTTCCCATCTGCTATATATGTATATTTTTAACATTAATCTGCTCCTTTTATGTCCATGTTAGTGGGTATATATGAACGCCTTCTAATTATGTTACTTTCAAATTACACTCCCCAATTCCCTGGATAATTATAATGTAGAGTAATTGGATACATGCTCCCATATCCGTGTTTTGTTACGAAGGTGTAGGTACATTGTAACTCAGTCGCTTTACGATCGAAGGGTTGTGGAGTCTTCAGTCTAATATAAAACTTAATGTTATCCAAGTAAATATAAAATAAAAGTTTTCTTATCGTTACAGTTTCTTATTTCATCCAACAACACGGATTTAAAGTGTAATAGAAAATAAAATACATATAACTTTTAGATGAGATTCGATCAATACGACTTTGCTTCGCTTAAAATGAAATTATGGGAAGTTTGGTACCTATATGAAGTTTCTGCTTACAACGGTTACCACGTATATAATATGTATGTGTCACCATCATGGTATGGTAAATACAGACGTATTAACTCTTTATTTAGAATTACAGAAGGTAGATATGATTAGACTGATAGCTAGACTGCCGTGCCTCCGCCAAATCCAGCGCAAGTGAAATTGCCGTACCATATTTTCTAAAAACATTTCGGCGTATTTTCCTATATAGCAACAGTGTGTTATTGTAGAGGGCTGAAATTCTGTTTACTAACAGTACTTATAGAAAGCCTACAATTTACAAGTTTTTTCAAGTTTAAAGTATGATTAGTTAGGATGATATACCTAGGGATGCAAATCTACGAAAATTCGACACTGACTGACTCATGATCCTCTAAATAGAACTAGTACTTTCCCAATACCTAGAGAGCTGAAATTTGATACAGAGATAGGATTAAATAATCACATTAAGGAAAACTATCAAAACCTGGATTTTCGAAAATCTGGAGTATCTGATGACCCTAATGTGAAACCTATTAAGCCAAACTATTAGAGATATCGAAATGTCGCATTAGTAAAAATTATTTAGTAATTTGATAAGCAATTTATGATGACACATAAAAATCGAAGGACTAGATAGAGTACCTGATGTGGACCCTAAGAGCACCGCAAAACTATAAGAGCTATCGAAATGCCATCTTAGTAAAAGTTATTTAATCTGATAAGCGTTTTTAATGGTCCTTAAAAATATAAGTTATATAATACGTTAAAATATATCAGCTTGCGTCAAATAGAGTTACGTAACCTTCATCTCGGCACGAACTAAAAAGTTCTCTATGGCTTGACTTATCTTTCTCGTACCGAGAAAGTGTGGAACCTTCTCCCACTCCGTGTGTTCTCCTTCTTACGACATTGGTTCCCTTAAGCGTAACGTGAAAGGATTTTTATACAGGCCGGCATGGACAGTGGCGACTGCTGATGGATTTCGATCTCTCGGTGGTCACCGTTGTGTTTGAATTTTGCTGTGCTTACCATCACGGATAGTACCATCAATGTGCCGGGCAAGTGTATATAGGTATATATAAAAGTTACTGTATACTGTGACACTAACTTTTTGGCATCCCACCATTGTTTTAGTCATGTTAAATTATCAGTCTGGGAATATTTCCAAAAAATTTAAAGAATCTTTCAGTTAATGATGGCTTGTCAATGCCATATTGATATACTTTAACGAAAATTCATTTTACAGAAAAATTTATTAAAGTGAAAAATGTAATAGAGACGGACGTAAATTATAAATATTGACGATTCACTAAACAAAACACTATGGATTTCATTACAATCTAATAACTACAGATCCGAATTTTGATATAGCTAATGAAATCCTTCTTACATTCATTGTCTTCTGACCTGATTTCAAAGATCTTTTAGTTTACCGTGTAGCCTAATCCAAACAAAGCAGATAATACTTTATCTCGAACAAGACTTTGGATTAAGAGGTATCATATACACATATCGGGTCAGTTTCGGTTAGTATTTTATTTCGATGCCTTTCCTTAGGTACTGTTATTTATTTATTTTAGTGATTGTTAAAATGTTATAAGACAACAACTGTGTGAAGTGTATAATGCATGTCGAGAGGATGAATGAAAGAAGAATGACCAAATAAATATATAAGGCAACTGTGTATGAAGACATTGAAAGAGCAAGGCCTAGATGAACGTTCCTCGATCAAACCGGGGACTTTTGAAGAAAGGTTAGGTCAAGAATACCCTGAACCGATGCGCAGGCTTGAACAGATTGATAAATGTTAAAGAAGCAAAAGATGTATGCCGGGATCATAGCAAGTGTATGGACGCGGTCTCTGTCTATCCCGTTGAGAAATAGGCGTGATTTATGTATGTATGTATTAATTACTTTCCCAACTTACAGTGATACTAATATACTCAATTAGAGAAAATTTTATTACGGTTTCAAAAGGTCTGTATTATTGCCATAGGGTGAAAAGCAAAATACACTACATAAACCCGATTCGATATGAAGGCTTTTCTCTTGAGAATTCTGGAGGTTCAGGTATAACAGAATTTCGACCTAAGGGCGTAAGTATAAATCTTAGTTAACCAAGGCCAACCCATCGCGCCCCTCACGCCGGTCCGGTCAAGCAATTACAATACCTTTACACGCGTAAGGGGGAAACACTTATTGCCTTTGTGACAAAGCACTTGTGACATAAATAACAGCTTTTTGTTGAAAATAGTATATAACATTCTATAAGGATTCGATTGTAAGAGTTCTTTAACAGTATTTTGTTTTTATTTTGTAATTGTGTGCGACTAGATCACGACTATTGTATATATCCAGTAACCAAGCAGAATGGAATTTATACCCGACTGGGTCGCGACCACCTTGCACATGCGTTTGTTACGTTTGGCTTGGTCTGACTGCGACTGTACTCTGCTTAGTGGTATAGTGTCAGTTAGAAAAAAGTTGTGCATTATTAGAATCAGTTTAGTAGGTTCTATATAATAGACCTATTCCCGCTATGCTCAAAAAACGTCTAGATATTTGGTGTACAGCATGCCTGAATATTAACCACGTGCATTTTAATTAAAATATATATTGTATTAATAGATAACGCTCAGTTCGTATAATAATAATAAGTAGCTGAACCGTTCGAATTTATCAGGGGTAAGCAACCGCGGCCCGCGGGCCATGATTGGCCCGCCAAGCATTTCTAAAATTGAATTTATTTTATCAACTTTCTTTCATCAATATATTGTTATTAAATTAATTATAATAAAATGATAGTACATACTAAGCCAAAATATTTTTTATGACGAATACTCGTCGACGACGTTTTTAAACATGCAATACAAGCGCTCAACGTCAGCGCGATTTTTCTGTGACGAGATAGATACACACTTGTCGGTGACTTGTTCAAAACTTTAAAATGCAAGCGGACGCGATGCGTCTGATGTATATGAAATCTTTACTTTTTTTAATTTAATTTTTTTTCAATATTTATTATAAATAAAGTTTCGTAAATTATTAATAATAGTTAATCAATGTGTGGCCCGCAAAAAAAAAAAAAATTAAATTGGCGCTTTGATCAAAAAGGTTTCTCGCCCCTTGTGTAAATAATCTTACTAAACTTTTAAACTATTTGTTTAAGTTTAGTTAATAGCGGGATAAATAAGCTTTAAAATGATGTTTGAGTTATTAATTTTGATAAAGAATTAATGAAGATATGGCATTGCCAATAAAAAATTCTAATTTAGCGAACGAGTTAACTAATATTACAAGAAATTTTCCGGGGTGAGAATAAAAATAACATCCTATTTATTAACAGAAGTATTCAAAAGCAAAAATCAGTTAGTTTGGTATAAATGTCCAATAATAATAATTTATCCAATAAAGCAACATTACAAGTAACCTTACTGTTTAATTTAAAAAAAAAACTTCATTTAATAGTATACCAAGCCAACTCATTTCCTCATAATTAAAAACTCGAAGCCGTACTAACGAGCTCTACGTATTTGATGGCAGCTTTGAAATATTCCTTTTTTGATTAAACTTCCATTTTTTGTAGTTTAAACAAGTGGTCTTTTATGATCACTCCGAGGCATGTCGGCTTCGTATGTTCAATCATGAAATGGATAGATCGTTTTTACACTTTGCTGAATGGTCAGTTACTGCTGATATAATCGACGATCCTATTTTACTTGAAGTACGATATCACAGTAATACTGTGTAAAATCTCATTCTTGTGATTCTGTTCTATCTTCTCGTAATAAATAGTAATATTTACAGTCATCTACACTATTATATCTTTCTTTAAGGTTAATATAATAAGCTTGCTTTTCAATTTAAATTGAGCAGTAATACATTTCGGAAGTCTAGCAAAATTAACAATATGTATTCAAATTATAACGAGTTTCATATCTTTATAGGGTTTAAATTCTTAGTAAAAACTTTTTAATAATAATAATCAAATTTATTGCCAAAAAAAGTTTACAAATTAAGATTTTGAAAGTTTTTGGAGTTCTTAATACGAATCGATTTTCATAATATTATAGTATAGTCCACTGTACGGAGCAAAATCGATTGATGAGAAAAGTTAAAAAAATTGCGCGGTCAGCATTATATTGTTGATAAATTTGTATCTTTCTTTTCTTTCGTGTAATGTGCCTAAACGTGACGCGTTCTTGAAATTTCTCCTCTTACCTGTAGTCCAGTTATCGAACCGACGCTTAAGAAGTTTCACTTAAAAAATATTGTTATTACAAATATAATCTTAATCTCTGCTACAATATCAAAGGTAAGTTTTACTTTAAACGTGCGTAAATGTTCTTTACACGCACAATTTTTTTTTAATAAGCATTCTAATTTATTGTTCAGAGCAGCTTTATCATTCATGATTCGAGACATACATATGTTTCAGTATGCCGTGTTAAAATAAAAATAAAAACCGGCCAAGTGCGAGTGGGACTCGCGCACCGAGGCTTCCGTAATTGTCCAGCTACATTCACAAAAATAATTAGGTAGCATCGGCGAGCTCAGAGTGTTTAAACAGGGTAGGCAGACAATTTTTAAAAGCTATTAACTTACAATTTACAGATATTTGAAAAGGCCTTTTAGCATTGATTTTAAATTAGTAATTCAGGTAATTACTATCGGCGCGTTTGTTCCATGTTCTGTATTTTCAAAATAAAATATTAGCAACCTAGTCTTCACCTTTATTTTGTATTAATTTCAAATCCGGTGTAAAACGATCATTCACGATCACTTGTTTGTTTTTTTTTTACTCAAAGATAATTTAAAAAATGCATCATTTTTTATTTTCTCTTTCGAGTGTCTAAATTCTAGACACACAGCCAAGTTCGAAAAGGACGACACCGGCTAGTGTGTATATTTAAACGAACCTTTTCGAACTACTTTCGGCCCCTCCTTATGTCAAAGCTATTAGACCTACAAATTTTGAACGTTTACGATTAAGTTATTGACACAAATAGTTATTGAGTTATTAAGGTGTGAAAAGTAATCGACTGACTCACTCATGAAAAACCTAGACTACACCTAAGTAACTCTGAAACTTGAAATATAGCTTCAAGGTAGATAGATCATCATAAACCAAGCAAGCAAAAGAAAAAAAAAATCGGTTGTCTGTAAAGTCGGTTTACTGACGATAGTTGAACGTGACAAGGTCATAAGAAAATACTGATGGAATGGTATCATTTTTCAAATAATATCGAAAGAATCATTACCTTTATCACCACAATTATCGTTGCTATAAACAATTGACACCACATTCACTTTTCACTGCACTTCATACTTGACGAAAACATGTAAATGTATTATTGTATAGTAGCTGTCCACGCGGACGCATCGCTCACTCAAATAGGAGAGAGACGTTACCAAGTCCGGTAAAGCTGTAAAAGCCGCAGCGGCTCTGTTTTAGGATAGGGCCCCTAAGGCTAACAGTGTAGTCAGTTTAAAAAAAAAAAATAAAAAAAATGTCGAACGCTGCCAAACGCGGAGGCCAATTGTGCCTCTTTGTCGCTCGTTCCGCGCTCTCGCTTGCACTTCAAGCCTTAAATGGAACGCCTCAGAGCAAGGTAACGCCGCATGAGTCATGCTTTTTCGTGCGTGCAGCCGGCTCCATCGAATTATAAGACGTTGTCACGTCAAAAACTTCAAAAAAATCGCTACCACAGAACTACTAACCACTACTTTGAGAGTTTTGACTTTTGGAAACTTATGTCCTCTTTTTTTCCGAACATGGTACTGCAAGTTACACATATAATTAAAATAAAACTCTCTTGTAAAAATAACGCTTAATTTTATTTTGTACACAATCACTTTATAAAAAAATTTTATTCGATACTCCAGTACTACAGTGTTAGTACAGTGCTCGCTACTCGATGTTAGATGTCGCTATGTATTACGGTTATTATTTAACTAATAAATAGATGGTGTTGTGCTGTTTGTGAAAATACTCGATAGGTGGAGCTGATTTCTATTTTAATATTGTTTTACGAAAAGATAAACTAGACAAATTTAACTTTGCCCTTGGAAAACTATTGTCTCCGTAGATAAAAATATGCCGCGGCTAGTTTATTAACTGCAAATAATAAAATTAATTTTTATTAATTATCTAACTACAAATTTACAGTTTTCGGATTTTTTCCTTTACTTATGCTACAAGACACTGCTTCTTGCCAAATTTCATGATTGTAGGTCAACTGGAAGTACCCTATAGGTTTTTGTTCCCTTTGAAATTGTATAGAAATGAGACATAATCAAGCTGTATCTTATGATTGCGTTGACTTAGAAATTGATTTTTTCCACATCTTCAAGAGATTGCACACACAGGCAGACAGGCGGACAACGAAGTGATCCTATAAGGGTTCCTTTTTTCTTTTTTTGAGGATCAGAACCCTAAAAATGAGTTTCTATGTAATTGGTGTATACACTACACTTTATAGGAAACATTTTCTGTAACAGTACTGATAAATAGCGGAAATAATTTGTAGATGTTCCCAATCCAACTCTGTGTAAGGCCTTAAAGGCATCCAGTTATTAGGTAAAGGGATAGACTCGCTCAAAGCTTTATATTCAAAGGCTAAAATAATTGCACATCTCCAACGTTATCCACTTACGTATAGGCTATCGTTGTGGAGATGGTTGTAACTAGACTGACATTGAATGTTTTGCTTTACTGTATCTGTAGATAATTTTGAATAAGACTTGATACTTTATGGTTTAATGGTTTATTTAAGTGAATAGTTACAATGGTCACCCTTTATGTTAGATAGCGAGTGGTAGTACTGAGTCGCTTGTGGTTGCAAGCCAACTGACTCGTATATATTAGTTTTGTAATTATAATAATATAAAAGTGCATGAAGTGCACAATAACATAATATTATACCTAAAGAGCGGTTCGGTTGTGTAATCCCGAACAGTATCAGATACCATTAAAAATAATGTAATCTATACTTATTTAATATTATAAAGCTTAAGAGATTGTTTGTTTGAATGTACTAATCTATAGAACTAATAGTTATATTTAGAAAAAGTATTTTTGCATTTTATAGTCTATTTAATGAGAAAGAATATAAACTATATAACCTCACGCTACGATCTTAAGAACCGGAGTAGTAACCATAAACGAAAAGCAATCTGGCTAGCTGCAGAAAAGTACGGAAAGTGAGAACAACGATGCGTTTTTCGGATGAGCAGGCGGCGGAACGGTGAAAATTTGATCGAATAAATGTAACGCAATGAAATCGTGGGGCACATAGCTAGAGCTTTTCAGTGCAATGGAATACTAAAAAAATCATGTCCATTTTCTTCATTTACTAATTCAAATTGGTAACATTATCCGCTGACGGTGAAGGAACACTTTGTGAGGAAACCTGAACGCGCTTGAGAAATGTTCT
Source organism: Saturnia japonica (assembly GCA_033032175.1). NCBI lineage: Eukaryota > Metazoa > Arthropoda > Insecta > Lepidoptera > Saturniidae > Saturnia > Saturnia japonica. Next base: position 7,661,514 of record CM065324.1, on the reverse strand, counting down.
AAAATATGGAACTAGAAAATATAGAACTGTTGATTACTCGGGGTTTGAAATCACCAACACGTTGTGAGCTGGTGTGTTGATTAAAGCTCATACCTTCCCTTGGGAAGAGGCCTTTGCTCAACAGTGGGACACTTAGAGGTCTGATATTGTTTCTATTATTAACTAGCTGTGTTATTTTAAAGATGTATTGTGGGTGATCCTTAGAATATAGTCAATTATATGGATACTATATGAAAGACAACTAGCACAAAAGCTTGTGTAGACTAATAAAAAAATTAATATTGGAAAATAACGGCAAAAGATAATTAATGCATAGTGTGGGTGTATTAGTAATTAATTAATTTTTCTTTACAATCGCATTGATACATTTTTAATTATTTTTATTTTTTATATATCTAAACAACTTTAATAAGTAAAGTTGCCGTAAACGGAATGAAAGTTTTTTTTATAAGGTTTTTAACGAGATGATAAACCGAAAAGCAGTTTTTAAGTCAAATAATTTAAATGTAAAACGCAGAGAGGCCTAATTTCGGAATCATGTCGTAGACAGATTATCCTGGATTTTCCACTCCTTTGGTGAGCGTCCGTGTTTCCAAGTATTTGTAAGAGGCTTACAATGGTGATCTCTCTCGCTGAGCGTTAGCTTTGCCGTATTCATAGGTTCTTAAAATCTCCCATTTGTGCTGATATTTTTGAAGTTTGCAAGTTGGGATGTATTATGTAAATGATGGAATTTGCAAAGATTGACACGTTCGTACATTCTTATATGTTCTTTGCGAAAGATTTTAAAACAAAACCTAAGATTATATTTTGGTTTGTTTATTATTCTAATGTAGGAAATATTCTAGATTATATTAATTTTTCGTTTTAATAATTTGCTATGCTTACTAGGTTTTTCCATCCGTTTAAGAAGAAGAAGTGCATAATTGTGAATTAGTAGGAAATTAGCGTTGTGTTGTTCCATCAAACTTCGTTCGTGGAATCAACCAGTTCGTACAACGCTAAATTTAAATTTCGACTCTATTGTCAGTTAACCGGCGCGGACGGTTTACCTGTTTGATTTGGTGATCGGAATGTTAACGGAATTCGGAATCTGGCTTTTTTGAATGTACAGTAGAATTAAATTTATAGCGTAAAATCATCTATTATTGACGGAGATTTGGATAATATTTGGTTATTTAATTTTAGTGTATTTATTTAACGTTTAACGATTGAAATCATTTTTATATAATTTTTATAACTCGATTCGAATAAAGTTTTGATAATAGTGTAAAATGAAAAATATTAATTGAAAAAAAAACTGAATCCTGTGGAAGCTGAACATTTACGTCAAGTGTCCTTATTGTAGTGAGTAAACCTAACTTTAAAAAATCTTATTTTTTAACCATTTTTTATTCCTCTTCATCTTTCGTGTCGATCATTATTTTAAATTGAGTCCGACCAGTATTCCGCAATCCTCCGAGGGCTTAGAAGCTACAGGTACAGGTATGTATAGGTTAGTGACTGTGCAAGAATAGGGACATGGCAGGCTCAATAGATGTGTTGTTGATTGGGCGTCAATGCGTTGGGGCAATGATTGAAACTCCATTTAACCATATTAGGTATGCTTGCAGGCCCACTTGAGTCCGAAGTCGGTTATAATATTTCCAAATTAGTCATGCCACTTTATTTCGAGATGGTAACTCCTCTGCGGATTTTGTATATCCTGGTGATGAAGCTAGCTTTTCCAGCCACTGTCTATCAGAAATAGACAAAGTTTCTAATATAATTCAATTTATTACTTTAGCATAAAGTTTGCCCACTAAACTGAGAATGCTAATTCCCAGGTAATTTTTAAAGAAAAAAAAATGCATATATAGACAGAACTACTGAATTCGGTTATAAACATAACTCATTATAACATACTCAATAAATATAACTCATTCGTGGAACAAAATTTCATAAGAGTCATTGAAGCCGGTTTGTGAGTCAAATCTAGACAGACCCTTCATATAAAGAAGTTTTCAACAAAAAAACTTTGTTTATTAATAGGACAAAATCGGAACAACATGACGATTTTGACCTATGAGTAGTAGAAGCTTTGGAAATTGTTAAAATGAATGCGGTTTTCTGGAAAATCACATTAACATAATATTAAATCCACTATGAAAGTGGTGGATCTGTAAAAGTTAGATTTCGTAAAAGTCGTGATATTTTCGCTCAAAATGAATCGTCCTTCTGAGACCGCCATTAAGAATTTGGTCTATAAAGAGTCGACAGGAATAAATTAATTACAGTAGCAAAATAAGATAAAAAATTTCAAAATGAGTTCAAAATGAACATAGTGGTTCCAGTTCCAGTCGGTTTAAAATTAGCGAACCGACAACTAGCAACTTGGAAATTTTATTTAGTTGCCGTAAAACGAAACGTCGTAGTCTTAAAGTTGGAATTTTATAGAATTTAATTATCTTGATTGCTATGGAATTCTGCTTCTGCGAGCCCAAGCGTTCAGATGCTGGATGTTTTGTTGATTACTTATTTACCACTGCCTCAAGATGTTTATAATAAAGAACTTTATTAAAAGTTTTTTAACCCGGCTTCTGTAAATAGAAACAACACCAATTTGATAAAAGAAATTTAAAATGCAAAACTGTGGTATATAATAATTTATTTTATTTTTAACTTCTTATGTAGTTGGATAATTAATTATTACAGTTGCTAATAATTACAAGACATTAATTACATTCATTAAAATATTAATTTTTTGCTTTATGTCAAACTGCATACGTTTACACGCAGTAATTATTTTCATCTCGTAATTTTATTTATATTTTATGGGTTCTGTTTTTTTTTTTGATAATATTTATAGTCTATCATTTTCGGAATGTATGAACTAAGTACTGTAGTTACACCACAATTATTAATATATCAATACCATATCATTTATTCTTTATTCGGAGCTGTCTGGTGTTTTTATTAAGCTTTTCAAATCATACAAGATAAATGTCGTCTAGTTTTTAAAACAATTTCAGTGAAAAAGACGTTAATCCAAGTCAATAATAATGATATCGTTCATTTTAAGTACGTAAATTAGCGTATTAAAATGTCGTGGCGGACGAGTGATTTAGACAGGTGGAATCGATTCAATATCCGCAAGTTCGAGTCCTGACATGTACTGAATACGAACTTTTCGGAACGCTTGAGAAATGTTCTTGTTTATTATCATACCACTTTATGTGGAAAAATTTCTCGGTTTTCTCGGCGTTTTAAAATTGCCAATACGTCGTGGACTGGCGTGGTGATTCCTTGTTTATATTCTTTATACGTTTAGCGTTATAGCCACAATCTTACCTCATGTTTTGAGTTTTAATGTGGGCCAAGATGGAAACTGAGTTTTAAGTGCAGTTGCCGGAACACACCTATAGGTGAATGGTGACAGATTTTCAACTTGAGGTATTACTAGCTAATTAGGCGGGCATTAGCAAATATCCTACCATCATAAAATTGTTTCATCACGATGTTTTCCTTCACCGAAAGCTTAGGCTCCTTGTAAGGATTCAACAGCAGTAGGACACTTACAGGCTTTATAATAAATTAATATATTATATCTTTTGTTGTATTACTGGCTATTATACCTTTAATGCCAGTGCATAGAGGTTACATTAAACGTATAATAGCCAGTAATACAACAAAACCACCCCTTAATCGAGATTCACTTGACTGAAATACCTATCTCATCAATGCAACGAGCATGAGCGATATGCCGTAGTGGCTTGGTTAATACACCAGCAGACATATTACAAGCTTCAATATAATTTAACTTAATAATGTTATTATAAACTTTTTATGAACCGAAATTTGCGTTAAGCCAGAACCTTTAGTTATATTTAGCGACAGTCAGAGTGCACAAAACTTAGCATTCAATCCTATACACCACAACAGGACGAAACATATAGATAACAAGTTTCATTTCATTACATAAAGAGTTTATAATAACATTATTAAGTTAAATTATATTGAAACGTTGTATTACGCGTGTATATGTTGCGAGGAAGGGATAACAAAACTACATCACTTTTAAACACTCGATTTTGCTCCCCATCTAATTTACGTACTGCGGGCTATATATATGAAAATTCATTTTAAATAAGTAAACATTAAAAATAAATTATTAAGGAGTATGTAATAAATGTTTATAATTAATCATAAAATCACAAACGGCGATAAAGTAATCTACTCGTAACAAGGACGTCCGATATATATCACACTCAAAACGTTTCTGAGTGTGTAGACGACGTGAGACGGCCATATATTACGTCTAAAATACAGATTGTGACATCGTGTCATCCATTTATAACATTACAGTACTTACAATAAGAGAATTGATGGTTTGAGCCGTTGAGTTAGAGTGCTTTTCCACACTTACAACACTTTATCTAAATTTCGTGGGCTAGGTAGAGCTAAGACGTCCTTGAACAAGAAAATATATTTCTCAAACCAAGTAATACTTCTTAAATAATTTATGATGTATAAATCAATTTTCTGCTGTAATTATTAGTCCCCGTGTAACGTGGTTAAGGTGACAAACAAACATACAGCACGCTTAATGGTAAGAATGCTACCGTAGCATATGGATGTTTTTAATACCATAGGCACCACTAGTGCGTTGCTGACCTTGAATCCTCCTACCCCGAGGAACTCCGGAAACCCTACTCTCCACAGGAACACTACACATGGTTATTTGACTGCGATCTTCTGTAGGGTAGGTGTTCGCAATACTGTATTAAAGCGATTAAAGTTATATCGTATCTATTATTATTAATATTTAAACTAAGTCATAATTGAACAGTTTTATAGCATAATATGAATGGTTCTTTTACTGACAAATTTTCTAGTTCTTGCATCTGAAGCAATGATGGATCAATGGTAGCGTGTTGGGACAGCGTGTCGATCCACGCGAGTTCGAATCCCTGCAATGAACTTGAGCTTTCGGTGAATGAAAACATCGTGATGAAACCATAGGACGGTGGTTGGATATCTTTAATATCTGCCTGGTTACCTGTTACCGGTTACAAGTTGGAAATCTGTTGCCAAACACCTATAGTTTTGTTCCGGCTGCTGCACTTGAGAGCCAGTTTCTTGACTAGGCTTAGCGTGTCACCATCTTGGGCCACATCGTAATTTAAAATCAGTTAAGATTGTAGACATAAAGCTAAAACCTATAAACAATTTAAAATATCACCCTACACAACGCAATCTACGTACAATGAGCGTATTGTAGACATTTAGTTTACGGGCGCGACATAAACTTAATATTTCAGTATCGTTCTAATTACGAGACTCCATTAATATTATATTACAGGGCGAAAGAATTTCATTTGTGGAAGATACCAGTATTTAGGGCGATGTAATTAATCATCATCATTGTCCCGTTTTCCTCGCTGGATGGACACAGATTATCTTTGTCGTACTTTTAATATTTTTATTTCACGATTTAGATATAATCGGGCATATTTTTAACCCCTGACGCAAACAGACCCTCTGTTATATGTTTGCGGTGTGTATCTGTTTATCTGTGTGTATGTCTATGGAGTCGTAGCGCCTAAAAGGCTTAACCGAATTTGATTACGTTTTTTTGTTTCTAAGGTGGTTTGATAGAAAGTGTTCTTAGTTACGATTTAAGAAAATCAGTTCAGCCATTTAATAACTTACAGATCTTTTCTGGTTGAAAAAGGAGGTGAGCATTTTCCACAAGTCTGAATCAAATCGAAATTTAATATTCTGTTAATTCAAATATTTTAGAAGGTAAAATGGCAAACTTGACCTGATGCTGCAGAATACCTAACTCGCCACTGACTTACAGCTGAGATATCGTGTTTGGGATTATTGGAATGGTCTCGATGAATAGATTACTTGTGTTGGGTGTTTTAATTTTTTTAATTTTAATAATGTTTAATGGTAGTATAAATACAAGCTTAATTGTACTAATAATATTACTTTTTGTAGAAGAGTTGGTTAGAAGTAGCTAAACGAAAACATATTCATTTTTAATGGTTAAAATATCACACGTGTTTTTAATACTTATTCATTTAATTACAATTCTACGGTTCCTAATGTTTTTCAAAGGACTCATTGGAATGGTTTCAACTCTGGAACATGTGTCGGAGGTTTTTTAAGTTTTCAATTTACCTTGTTAAATTAGATAAATTTTCATTCCTTTTTATATTATCTCTCGCACATTAAAATATCTATATTTTAATCAGCAGCTATGTACTATGTATTTCAAACGATAAGTTGAAACTTGAGCAGCACAAACATAAAATATATTTAAAAAAACTTGTGTGCTTTATATTCACACGTAAGAAGTTACAATTATTTGGCGTCAGAAAATAAAAATAACTACAAATTTTTATCTCGCGTGTCAACAATATGATGCAGTTAACCATTAATCATAATATTGTACATTCATTTTACTTCAAAATAATGTTTAATATATATTTTAATTGAAAAAAAAAAATTCAATTCAATTGAATGTTTAATTAGTTGTATATATTGTTGTATGTTGTATATATAATTTGCACATGATATTGTTTTCCGATCGTACATTTTTCATTGAAGTTGCATGCGAAAAGCGGTTCTGATTTCAAACACATAGTATATTTTACTGAGTTGCATTTGCAGTAGATATTGTCATACCCGTTAACTATTTTTGAACTTATCAATACTTCTTAAAAAGCGTTCAGGGGTTTTGGCGGGACCTTGAGTTGTCAGTTTGTGGTTTTTATTGAAATTCATAAACTTAAGTTCTTTGAACCGTATATTACCTATATAATATTGGTGCATACGTGAAGTGGATTATAAATAAAAACTGGAAACTTGCATTTTGAGTTGCCATAAAACTCCCTAGTTAGTTTTAAGAAAAGAGCCACCATCTTAATAAACCCAACTTTGAATATTTGAAAATATTACGAAGGCTTGAAAACATTAACACTGGCATGTGCTTCTGCAATCAGTACAAGAAGAAGAAAAATGTTCTAAATATTAGATTATAGAAATAAAAGAAACCGCAATATAAGTTAATAGTAGTTTCTTTTTACATTTTAAAACAGTAAATGCAAAAAAGTAAATTGTTGATTCAGCTTAATGTGAAAATCATTTATCGGGTTTCAACACGCGTCGTCGGCGATCCAAAAATTCGTATAAAGTTTAATGGAAATGGGAATTTCTTTTATACTTAATTATTGGAATCCGATTTTCTCACATCTTCGTCAGTTGGTATCCAAATATTTTGAACAGCTTAATTGCTAACTCGACTTGTCAGAGATAGACGGTTTGCCACTGTCACATTTTGTAAAATGAAATTACAGAAATAGAATTAAGTTCGTACAGGTATGATGGATTTTCTTTTTCAACTTCTATACCAAAATTTAATTAAGCTTTATTTTATTTAACAAAGATTACTATAGTTTATGTCTTTCTTATACTTTTGTTATTATAAAAGCCTTAAATTTATATCCTATGTATACATTAACATTATACAAATAAAACACATAACATTAAAAGAAACGCAGAATGTATCGCATAAATTGGTCAGGAGCTATAATTACATCTTTGTTAGTGATGTCTAAATAGAAAAACAGTTCAATTTGTATTAATTTAAAAATCATAATTGATATTTCATTTTGGCCCTGTACAGAAATAATAAGAAAAATTGTTCTATTACATTACGTTGTATACAAATTAATCTATGGATGCAAACTAAATTAATAAGTTCTAACTAGAATTAATAGAATGGAATTTAAGAGAATTAGATGTGCTTAACATGATCTTCGTGAAACAATATGTACATTGTAAATTAATGCCAATAACACCTACATTTGGTTACAAGTAGGTTTTGTGAATGTCTAAATTTTTTATTAAGTGGTTTGATCACCATCAGCTGTCTTTGTGTATGATTTACTTTTAAAAGTGATGATGTTTTCAAGTTTACCGACTCCTAAGTAGTTAAGAAGATGATGCCATGAAAAAGCAATGATGGCACAGTGGTAGCGTGTCCGGACACCGCATCGATAGACGTGACTTCGAATCCTTGCATTAACCCTGCGATTTCAGTAAAAGAAACCATGGTGATACCTAACCTAACCCTAACGCTCAAGTTGTAATAAACCTAGGTGTGTTCTAGTAGGTGCAAATGAGAGCCAGTACTCTTACTCGATAAATTATATTAATTTAAATTAAATTGCTCTAAGCGATAAGGCCGTCTAACTGTACACAAATAATTTAAATAGTTATATATGTATGTTTTTTCCTTTCGTGTGCAATAAAGTATTTATATTGTATTGTAAGTATATTGCAGGATTAATATGTTACCATCTTGGGCCACATCGTTGCTTAACATCATCAGGTGAGATAACGGTCATACGGTAAACCTATAAACGAACTATGTAAGCGTTATGTTAAATTGTAGGTATACATTAATGTTCGTTAAATTTCTATTGAAAACCTTGATACCACTGCGGTTGTTTTCGAAATTAACTACTAAACTTCGCTTTCGACTAATCTGTCGACATTACAGTTTTACTCACACTATTTCTTAGTGCTACTCACTGAGGTATTATGTTATTACGAACATAAATTGTGCTCTATAAGACAGCTCGGGGCGCGCGCGCTTTTATAAATTGAACTTACTGATGAAATGTACCTCCTGGACTTTTACTTGTGTTTCTCGAGTTGTTTAAATAGTACTGTCCACGTGAAGGCATATTTATGAAGTAAAACTTAGCACTCAAACGTCTAATCGCCAACAGATGACCAGTACAGACTGTGAGTGCGAGTGTATGCACTTGAGCCCGTGTTTCAAACAATCTGGTTGAGGCGTCGTCTTAAGTACGTAGTACATAATACCTAAATGGTGCTGCTTACTTGAATCACCGTCTCGCCGCGTCGCAATATGAGTGATTTTCTAGATATCAGTGACCAAATTCACTTAGCCGATAAGTGGTTTATTAAATATACACGAAAGCGACGGAGCATCTAGTAGATTAAACGTAATATTATAATTTACAAATGTATCATGAAATCGAATTCGTATTTATTCATTCTTTCATTACTCTGCCCGCTTCTCAAGAGAGGTAATGCACAGAGGAAATTTCGTCGGAGACTTCTCTCTGCTTGGAGCAGTCTGATTGGTGGAATACTTCCACCCTAGAGAAGATTGCAGTCAAATAACCATGTGTAGTGTTCTTGCGGTGAGTAGGGTTTCCAGAGCTGCTTAGGTAGGAGGGTTCAAAATCGGCAACGTGTTAATGATACCTATGGTAGTACAAGCGTCCATAGGTTACGGTAGCCACTTACCACCACGCGGGCCGTATGCTTGTTTGATAACTTAGTAGTATAAAAAAATATGTCTTAAATATAGTCATATTAGAAATTAGCAAATATAATTATTAAAACACAAAATGTATTAGGATTCAAAAACGTACATAAATGCTACGAACAAAATGTTATTATGAGTGTTTAATGACTTTTATGAAAGTCTAAATTCGTGTATAATTAAAACCTGAAAATGATGATCGTTCGTATAATGATCGACGATTATATTGCAATTTACTATCTTGGGGTCACTTGTGATGACGTCCTTAATTAATCTTAACAGCTTGTGATTGATCGCATGTCTTTAACATTTCATAATGGCTTGGGTTCTATAAACGATATCGGTACAACTAGATATTTATAGCTAGTAAAAATTTTTCAAAACTATCGATATCTTCTCAATGTTTATAATTAGCTAGAAAAAAAAGTAGCAAATGGCAGATGTATTTTTTTTAGATTTATTGGTCCACTAAACTGACTGCAATCTAGGTATATACTTAGAAATTAGTTATATTGAAAAATCATGCGATGATTTCACTCTTCTAGATGTGGACACAGCATGCACATAAGATAAAAAAAAGACATTAGGCGGTACAAGAACTAAATAAATTAATCCATAATAAAACTAAGATCCTAGAAATTACATTTTTTAAGTGTTCTAAGATTATTTTTAATAGAGGTAACAGAACCTGGAAATATATCAATCTCTGTGCAATCAGCGTTACAGAAAGAGGACATCGATATTTGTTCTGCAGTAAGGCAAGTAAAAAGGTTTATGTATAGTGATCGTAATCCAGTCAGTCACAATTGTCGTGTCGTTAGGGGAGACACCTCTAACCAGTTGTGCGATATTTATTTGCTGTAAAATATTACTATTATGACTTAGCAATATTATAGAACGGTAATAGGTTGTATAAGACGAGACCAAAAATGAATTACATTAGTGCACGTATTATTTTGTTGATTTACATTATTACACGTCTACTAAGCATTAGGTAACCTTTAAAAAACTTGAATTTTGCAAAAATAGGCGTGGTTTGTTTTGATAACGATTTATGTAGGCCGGTACAGACCGATATCATATACGAAAATGGTCTCGTATCCCTATCTCATTCATACACAAGTGTTTAGTATGCTCTTTCTCTTTCGAGTTGCCGATCTGTTTACTTATATTAAATCTGTATATAGTACGAATCATTTCAAATTGCTTTTACCAGGATTTTACATCCGATCACTGCCTCTTAGCCCCTGCTAGTTTTATCTTTGGAACTAAACTTTTCGACGTCGATATTAAATTTTACTAAAGTGTGAATTTTCGAACGTACTCTCGTGTTAGGTACATCGTTTTTCAAATTAAGTTATGAGATAAATTTCACACGCTCTAAAGTGAATTTAATATAACGCTAAAGTAAATTTTCGTGTCGTAACAAGTTTAGCGTGTGGAAAACTCGCGAGTATTCGAGGACTTCTAACAAGCATTTTAATTTCACAGCGGAGACTATCTACGTAGTTATAGTAGATCGAAATTCGTTTGCAGTATATTAAACAGCACATTCTATCGTGGACTTAATTTCGGATCTAGTAAAAGCGAGTATAAATTGTACCAGAATATTTATTAGATTTTAGAATGAAAGATCTAAGAAAAAAGTTTATTTATCCGCCACACAACACATATAAATACCTTAATAAAAGAAAGGGACACGGGTATAAAGATATTGACAGAGAAAACTTTTCAAAAACAAGGTTTTATTCAATATCTCAATAATTTTAAATATTTTTTCTTTCTCTTCTATTTGCGCTACAAGCTTTTAAAATTATTGAAATCTATATTATTATTATAACCCTGAAGAGTTTGTTTGGTTTGGTTGAACGCGCTAACTCATGAAGTACTTAATAATGTTGGAACCAGTAATGGTTGGAATGGAAAAAATATTTTAGGGTTGGTTAGCACATTTATCGAAGAAGGCTATGTAAGCGATATAACATCACTCTATGAATAATAGGAGCGAAGCATTAATGAAAAATGATGCAAAAACGGGGAAAATTTATTCCTTTTGAAAGTTTCCATTGCGTGCGCTGCGTTAATTGGTTAAAGTTACGCAACAATAATGTGTAACAGAATTGTTACTCTTAAAAAGTGATAAAGTTCTAAAAAAAGTCGGCGATAGAAGATTGATGCAATATAAACTTTTATGTGGAAATAATATTTGTTCTAAAATAATGCATAATTTGCGAAGGTGTTTTTATAAACATTGTATTAATCCTTATCGAAATAAAGTATTTATTCATCACATCTATTTAATTTTGGATAATATAGCCCTTTACATCATTTAATTTCAATGGAAATCTTAGGAGATACCAAGGTATTAAAATAACTCCGCAGCAAAACAATAATCAAATACCGCGCGTGCATTTTAGCAGAATGATGTGGCAGGCGGACGGCACATATAAATTGTATTGTAGGGGCCTTCAACAATTGTTATTTGTCTATGCCTACGTCCCACTCTTTCTAACCTTCTCTCTCTTATGTGACGCTAACGAAGTTGCGCGGATCAGCTAGTCTTGAATAAAAGCCTGTTTTATAAACCTCTTTTTTTCCTATTCTTCTCAGCAAAACCTTTCATTTGATACCCATATCATGGGGGTGTATAAATAATAACTTGACCACCATCTTTGGGAGTGCACCATATTAGATTTATAATTATGTCACTTAGCTAACCACGTATTATCATCTAAACTAAATGGGTATGCAAAATTTCAGCTCAATCGGTTGGGGATAACTGTTTTAAAATTAAAGTTGCAAGGTTTTATTCATACTAACAAAGCTTGTAATAAAGATTAGTAAAATAAATGAATAACATGTTTGAAGCAATGATGTCTCCGTGATAGCGTACGGACAGGGTGTCGATCGATGTGTGTTTGTAACCCAACAATGGGCTCAGGGCTTTCGGTGAAGGAAAACATTGCGATGAAACCATTATATCATGGTGGTAAGGTATTTTTTAAAGCTCGCCTGGCAAGCCCTCAAGTTGAAAATCAATCTTCAAACATCTGTAAAGGCGAATACATATTTTAACACGTATCGCGAAACGACAAGGAAGAGTAAACGACTGAACCTATGCTATAAACTGATGAGCCGACGTCGCCTCCGGTATAAATAATATAATTCTGGGCCAATGATATTTTTTGAGTAACTACGGCGTTGACGCTTTTTACATTCTAAAATGAATGGTGGGCAATAGCCCTCAGTTCACCTTCGACTTGATACCGGCGTGAGCGAGAAGAAACATTTATCCTTTTTTGACAACAGAGTTTCCACCTTACGCTGTGATTTCCTATCTCTTTTGTTTCAACATGCTGATAGCAAAATTTGTAACGGTTTCAAATTGCTTTTAGTGGGATTATAACCTGTCTATTTATAAAACGTCATTGTTCTGGCCATACAAATTAATACAATTTGATTTGACACAACGAAAGTAGCGTCGCGTGTAGCTCAATAGCATTACTTGTTAAAAGTATGCTAAGCCTTAAGTATGCTACAACAGCTGCACTTGAGTGCTAGTTCAAAGTGTAAAACATTTTTTTTTTTAATATTTTGATGTATTCTACACATAGGTACGTATTTTAAAGTCTTTTTCGCGAATCATGTGAAGTAATATGTTTTATTGGAAAATATTTTTCCCTACGAAACCCGTCATTTATTATCTGTCAAAGAGACATTTGACATATCGCAGTGATCGTTCAATGAGTGAGTGACATATAGGAAATAAGGGTGTGATTCTAAACCTTTATATTATATTGTTTCATAAAATTCATTTTTAATTTATTGTTCCATGACGTTAGTGTCACAATAAATTTTATTGTTGACTGCTCGTACGCCTATAAAAAAAAAACTTTCTCTAAATGCATTTTTGTTTTTACTATTGATTATAGTAATCTTATTAGACTTAGTAAACATATCATTGTCAGATGTTCTAATTAATTGTGTCAGATGTAATTTAAAAATAATAATGATTTAATGTCAAAACAGTTTTTATCAATATATATATTATGGTGAATATTTAAAATCAAAGAATTAAATTCTGCATTTTCTTTTAATTTTAGACACACGGTTTCTTACTAACATTTATTTCTTACAACCTACACTATCAATTATCGTAATAAAATGATATACTCCTTTTCTTCTTAAAATGATTACATTCGATTCCTGACTTGTGTAGAAGTTTCTTTGAAAATCTATGAATGTAGTTTTCCCACTGTCCCATTTAAATGTTACACTCTGGATATATAGGTACAAAAATAAACTTAAACTAACTTAACTTAAGTTGTAAATGTAGTAAATATATGTATGGGTAAATAGATATAGTAAATAATTGTGAGCATTTCATTTAGAGGAAGCTAAATACCTGTGTTTTCTATTTGTATTCCTAAAAGGGTTCTATTTATATATTTTTTTGAAAATTCAATAACACGATTTGATATGTTAATTGTGGTTTAATTTTCCAATATATGTTTCAAGCATTCGTAGTGCAGTACAAGAGCTGACGCTGTTCATCAATATTTGCAATCACATTTTGTGCAATAAATCGGTCCCGCGGGCCTCATCATACGGGTCAATGTTGCTGTAGAGAGGTAGAGACATCTGTCTCTGAGGCTTTGACATGATACTGATAGTAACCTAATATGGTAAAACGTGTTTATATTAATTATTAAGTTAGGAATATTATTTTGTAATAAGACTACTATAGCCTAAATGTAATATAGTTCTATCTAAAATCAACCAGCCAATTAGTAACATAAGTGGCTTATCAACACGATATTGCCAGTTTCATGTTTTCTAGCTGCTTTTTTAGGCACGCACAGAGAAATTCAAGATGATTTTTACACTCCTTATACCTAATGCGCAAGATACGGTTATATATTTATATATAAGTCTTATTAGACGCAAAAACACAATGCCCACTTTCACATCAAAAATGTATTGACATTATTTTTATTCACAATGCACGCAACAACTGCTAGATATAATAAATTTACAAATATAGATGAACAATTATGTTATTCCTACATATTGTACAACAGAATTTCTGAAAACGTCCCTTATATCTATAAAATAAAAGTAATTTAAATAGTGAAAAATTTATAAATTGCTGTTTTTAATCCTTGACGCAAACAATAAGTTTAACTTGTGTACCTAAAAGTTTCTGTCTTTTTTTTGTCTTTTATACTCTATAGGTTTAAAGTTATAGCTACAATCTCATCTGATCTTAAGAGATCATGCCCAATATGTAAGTAAACACGCTAAGCCTAGTGGAAGACTGGCTCTCAGGTGCAGCTGCCGGAACACACCTTTAGGTGTTTGGCGACAGATTTTCAACTTGAGGGTGGGTGGTAGCTAACCAGGCGGGCATTAGAAAAAGTCTTCACTATGCTATACTTTCATCATGATGTTTTCCTTCACTGAAAGCTCAGGCTCATTGCAGAGATTCCAACTTACGTTGTCTGTATATGCTGTCTGTCGCATCGTAGGTTTCAAACGGCTGAATTGATTTTTATTTATGTTTTTTTTTTGTATTGTTTGAAAGCTGTCTTGATAGAGAGTGTTCTCAGCTATGATTCAAGAAAATCTGTTTAGATGTATGAAGATTATCAGCTCTTTTCTAGTTGATGAATGAATGTGAGCATCTTCTACATTTCTTTCCAGACGAAAAGTGGTATTCTGTTACTTTAATGATATTAGGAGAACGTGGTAATATTGACATGGTGCTGCTTGTCGCGAAAATAAAACTTTAATGGATAAAATAGGGGATGAAAGTTTGTTTGAAGAATACCATAAAACTAAATTTTATTAATTTCAACATAGGGATATATTGGGCCATGGAGAAATACATAGGCTATCTTTGTCGCAAAAATAAAACTTGAAAGTTTGTATATACAACCCATCAAACCAATTTTGATGATTTTATTACAGGAATATATTGGGTCAAGCGAAAGGACGTAGGTTACTTTTTGTCGCGAAAATAAAACTGGAAGGGGTGAAATAGGGGGTGAAAGTTTGTATGAAGAACCCATCAAACAAATTATTATGAATTTTGGTATAAAGATAGATTGCACCTTGAGGAAGAATATAAACTACATTTTTTTGAAAATAAAACTTGAAGGGATGAGAGTTTGTATGAAGAACCCATCATTTTTCAAAGTAGGAATATTAAAATTCATATTTATGTATGCCTTTGATAAGACATAATGTGAGATTCGCGTTTTTTAAAAATCATCCCTCAAGAGATCAAGGACGATTTCAATTATTTTAGAAGTTTTATTAGGATGGATAATGTGTAGGATTCATATTGGCATATAATAAACCCATCGCTGATTTTCTTTTGATTTGTCGCTTTCCAGAATCTGTTGCAGAATATAGTGCAGTAATATAGCGGAGTTAATCACCATACACATAGTGTTAAATCAATAACTGTTTTTTTTTGGTTTGTCACATTCCGAGATTAGTCGGTGTACATTTTCTATGTACATAAATAAAATTATAGAGGTTTGCCATTGTGCGCGCATCACGCAAAATCTACTGCATAGATTTTTGATCTTTTTTAAATGTTGTACACCTTAGATACTAGGCTCATAATTAAAAAATAATTATCACGAAATTAGATTAAGAAATCTTAGAGAAACAAATAGGCTACTCAAAATAGTTATTATATGCTGACGAAGACGTGTGTATCCGGTAGTAAAATATAAATAAGAAATTTTTGTATGTACAGGTATTTTTTTCTTATTTCCTTTAATTAGCGTCGTAGAAGTATTTGCCAGTAGTGTCAACATTTTATTTTCCTGAAAATACTATTTGTTAGTGTTCTGTTCGTTCTCATTCTGTGGTTCCCTTTGTTCTTCAATGTCTATGTAAACGTGTAAGCATATTCAACTTGATCAAGTTACACTATAGTAAAGTGGAGGCTGCCTTATTAAAACTTTATGATGGGATTTTGAGGTAAGCCGAAATTCGCATTCTATGCATGAAATGCATGTGAATTATTTTGTACATCTCATAATAATAATTTCGAGTTTACTTGCACACAATTACTAAATGCTATTAAAGTTAAAAACATAAAACACGTAATGCATACATTTAAAATAAATACACTACATGAATATGATCAATCTATTTGTTGTGAAAAAATGAAGATGTTTATCTGAATTGTAAATTTTTACGATACTGTATTATGTTAACGTTATTAGCTACTCGTATGTTAGAAAAATGACGATAAACTGTTTGTAGAACATCGCATTAGTACTTATTAGTACTCGGCGTTT
Organism: Saturnia japonica; assembly: GCA_033032175.1. NCBI lineage: Eukaryota > Metazoa > Arthropoda > Insecta > Lepidoptera > Saturniidae > Saturnia > Saturnia japonica. The sequence goes on along the minus strand of CM065324.1, from coordinate 7,644,843 downwards.
TACGAAAAAAAAGAAAAATCTCTGAGATGATCTAGAATTAAGATAAACTTAGAAAGTGAAACATTATCTATACACAAAATTTCAGCCAATCATTAGAGCCGTTTTCTAGGAATCAGTTACTTAATATTATATTTATATATCATACTAGCTGTGTCCGTGGCTTCGCTTACGTGGACTACAGAATGCCCGCGTGAATCTTACTCCCCCGCTCCCGGCTATTTTAAAAATAAAAATGCTTATTGTGGGTGTTCCTTAGAAGATAAGACGTATACTCTACCTGACTTTTTTGTAGGTCTTTTTAATGCCTACAATTATGTAGTACATTAATTTGCTATATCTCTTATGTTTTACTCAGCGTACTCAGTTTTTTTAATAAGTGCGGAACCCTAATTCTTTTTTAAAATAAAAGTAGCCCAAGTTACTCCCAATAAAATCAGTTATCCACTAGTAAAAGTCCCATCAAAATCGGTCAAACCGTTTCGGAGATTACCCGGAACAAACAGACAAACTAACAAAAAATTTAAAAATGGGTGTTTTGTTATAGGTATCGTATGTACTTTCATAATAAGCATGTAGTAAAAAGTTGTTAATTTGACAATACAAACAGACACTTCTATTTTATTAATTGTATAGATAATAATTATTGCTTGCTTAATGGTATTACATATTATAGATAAGTACTTACTGATATTTACTAAATGGAATACAAGCGAAATCAAAAAAACGTCATGAAGAGTATTGTCAGTAATGCTCGGGAGCGCTTCTTACTTCCTAACGACTCCCTATTATATTGAACACTGCAGCTATATTCTAAACACGAAGGAAACTCATTAAATTCCATCCCAATTTATGTACAAAGTCGATCTCAAATCAAAAAGCAATTTCAGAAATACGTCATTTATATGATAGGAAAATATTTTATACATATCATATGATAATTTAGCCTGAATAGTTAAAATATTTGGTGTTCTTATAAATAATATATTGGAAATGAGATTGATATTTTATTGTATGGGTGGAGGTTTTAATATTAAATTTCTCTTGAGCCTTTATGGTATTGAAATGATTGATATTACACATTGGTATAATTAATAGCACCACTTATTGTGTAGCAGGACTCAACAATTGTGAATTATGGATTGCGACCACCATATGGCAGGTGTAACACCCGTCACAGTGGCACACAGATTAAGAGTTCGATCTCATATCTTAGTATTATTTTGTTTTTAGCAGTTCAGTTACCCAGGTTTCGCTTTTTCTTACTTTAGTTATTAGTTTTCCAGGTGAGTCATCTGTTAACTAACTAGCAAACAATTTCTGTTGTAGAAGTAAGTGATAGCTGTCAATTTGGTCCTGACGGAAGTTGCGAAGTAACATCAGACAAATTACTTGGAAATAAATATTTGACAAAATTCAAAGTTCAATATTGACAAAATATTAATTTTTTTCTGTATTATAACCCTTCAATCGTAATTTTTCTTTTTCAATATTCTTTGGAAGAAAACAGAAAATATCTTTCGCTTGGGACAGAATTAGGCTGGTTCTCCTGGGTTCAACCACAGTGATGAGTGTGATTCCGGTTGTCGTAAAGAATCCATTTTTCGTCAAAAGTAACAATATTATTTAAAATTCTCTCTTTATTGTACCAGTTGAGCAATGTAACGCAGCACTCAATGCGTGTTTGTTGATGTGCTTCAGTCAATTCATGCGTTACCCATTTCTCGAGCTTTTTCATTTTTTTAATTTCTTTCAAGTGAATTAAAATTGTTTAATCACTCACACCGAAACCTGCCAATTCAATAATATGGCAATTTCAGTATATGTAAGGAGTTAATAGTAACATAATATGCTAAACTCGGAAAGGGGTTGGCTTTTCAGGTATATATGACATAGTAACTACGTTAATAAATGCTTGGTGATGAATTTTAAGTTCTGGGTAACCAGGTAAAATCGAAAAAATCGTCCATTATCAAGCAAAGAGTACTTTTCAATAAAAAAAATTAAATATGAAATTTTGATGTGTTAATAATACCTAATGATATCGTCATTAGAAAACGTCGTTGATAATGAATGAAGCGTTCGTAAGGCTTCATTATATAGTCAATAAATCTGTTTGACATATGAATACATTTCACGATTATTAGGAGTGCTTCTATACAAAATATGGCCCTGTTAAAACGGCTAAATTAAAATATTTAATAGGCTTTAAAACCGGTTCCAAGAGAACTTGACGAAGCTGTGTGTTTGCTGTCGAGTTTTAGCGTAAATTACATATTTAAAAAAATAATCATAATATACAATTTTGCATAAGTCCTCGATGATACCTCATAGATATTAAAAATAACGCCGAATAGCATTTGCAAAAATAGTTTAGTAAAAATTTAAAAATATTTATCTGTAAAAGTATATCGATTCCTTAATGTCTTGTCAAAAAATACGTGTTTAATCGTTGCAGCATCATAGGAAACATTAGTAGATTCGTATGCAAATAAATTTATAGTTCTGTAAGTGTAAGCTTGAAGCAAATTATGAGAAAGTTGGATAGACATTCCATTGCTCTAACCATTCGCCCATTATTAATGCCAATTAACCAAACTTCTAATTTCTTTGAATTGCTTTGGGTTGTAACTTAAATTAGTGTTATACGTAAAGTGATAGTACTTAGTAAAAGTGTTTATTGTGGTTGACTAATTAACTGAGATATAAATTATCTAACAACTGCAGCGAGAACGTCTTCAAGCCGGTCGTTACCTACTTATAAGGTGCATAAATAATAAAGACAATAGCACGAATACTAAGCAATTAGTACGGATTTCATGATCACATCGACATCTTATTTAATATGACGAGTGGTTTTGGGAGGGTGTATATAAATGATTTTGAAAAACGAGAGAAGTAATAACACGCTCGTTTAAGCAATGAATGCACGCCCGAAAACAGTTCCCACTTCCCATTTCTTCGTTCCAGATTAAAATACAAATTTACTCATTGAAAACGTTTTACAGGCAGATTACCTACGTATTTATTTCCCTACCTTTGTATTTGTAACGTGACGTTCTAAGCTTAGCAAAGATATTTATTTTATCTACAGGAATAAGAAAAAATAAATACGAATTATTTTTCATTTTCCGCCCTGTAAACGTTATCTCTTTTTTCACATCGTCTTGTCTCTCGTACAGATCAAAGAAAAGTAGATGAAATAGCAGATAATATTTTATTGATATTTGAATATACAGTGCTTGTGAATAATATTGATGCTAAATAATTTTAGAAATTAATAAGCGAACAAGTCATGTTGGATGTAAATGATTGAATGAGCTTCAAAATTTCGTACAAAATATGGTTAAGAATTTATTTCGTTAAAATATGTTAATGGTATTTGATTATACTTTACTCATTTTGTAGTTTTATTCCATGAACCCTATATTTGATTATATAATCTTCCAAACCCGGTGAATCTGTAAAGATCGTCTGAGGCTCCAGGGCCCTTATGACTAAAAGTATAGTCAGTTAAAAATTATATAATCTTGTACATACCACCTTCATTGTTTCAATCATAAAACGTGTAGTCCTGGCTGTACGTGTATTTTTTTCAAATTTCGTGATAAACATATAGGACACTAGGTCACTAAAATGAAAAAAAAAAATGTCTTTCTGTTTGTATGAATATCAGGATTTAACGCAAGAACTGTTTGATCGACTTTAATAAAAAAAAAAATACAGGGAAAGTTTATGTTATTTATCAATTGATAGGATCTATGAATGGTCAATAATACTTCAAACTCTTGAGCTTTATGATATTACTACAGAAGAAAACACTGTGATACTAGGAATCTCACAATCGTAATTATGCTACTTTCATAAAACGAGAAATGTATCTCATAATAACATTTCATATCATTACTGAGTATATCTGTTGACTTTGATAACAATCTACAGTGATTCTTCAATCCTTCAATCGATGTAGTATCAAAAGGTTAATGTATGCACCCATTTCCATTTGTGATATGCACTGCATGATATCCTATTCATTCCGATCGCTTGTGAACGCTTCCGTTGTACTGTTGAATACGTATCATCCATCATACACGAGAATCTTTGATTATTTGCGAAAATATGTGAACTTTGTGAATTTATCATGAACCTTATCCAGTGAACACATAAAGTTTTTATGTCACCACCATTGCTTCATTACTTATAAAGCAGTAAAAATAATATTATAATTTTACATGTTTTGTAATTTTTTAACCGACTTCCACAAAAGATGGAAGGTTACTCAATTCAAATTTATATTTTTTATTTATGGATTCTTAGCCATAACTTTTTTGTTTATGAACCGATTTTGATGATTCTTATTTTGTTGGATAGGGGATACCTCAATCGTGGTTCATTTTAATTTTATTGGTCATGGACTTCCAACTTCGAATATATACAAAAGAACTCTTCAAAATCATTGAAGTTGATTTTCTTTTTTGTTAAAAATTGTCTTGTTTAATATCATAATTTATGCGAGTACTTATGAGGCCACTAAAATTCTACATTCATACAAATTTTTTTTAAAAGTATAATTTAGTCCTACTACCATGTGCAAAGCAGTTGTATATTAAAAAAAATGTTTAGATTTTAACCCTTCGCTCACGAGGATACACAAAATATGCGTAATATTGACATTAATGGTATCCACGAGAGTCAAATTATTTAAACGTTTAAAATAGGCTATAACTGAAGGTTATGTGTAGGTGTGTGTCGGATAGTTTTAGTCGTTATAATCGTATTCGACCAGCAATCAACCGCTTCCGTGTAACCTATCGTTATTATCACTTCCCGTACTTGCCTTTTAGGGTCGTAGCGTGCGTGCGTAGCGTATTATTAACCACATAACCTTTCTCAATAAATAGGCTATAAAGTCACAAAAATATTTTTTTTAATCTCTATTGTGGTTTTAGAGATTAACGTTTTGAAACAAAAAACAATCTTTTGGTCTTTTGAGTATTAGTATAGATTAAGGAATTTTTAAATGCCATTCTGAGCTTACAATCTGTAGACGTTTCTTTAAAGCTGAAAATGTAGACAAAAACTTACTGATTCTCTGCATCTGATTGTTTTCATCCACTTCGACATATAGAAAAGTATATTTCGATAGTAACAGAGCAGGAAACAGTCCAGCTTAGGTGCGGCTTGACAGCAAATTATAAAAATAATAAAGCTATTTTCCTATTAAAAGAAGAAACTGAACAACTAATTCATTGTTGTTTGTATAAAGTAATACAAAAGTATCATAAAGGAATACACAACAAAATTATATTCCATTTGGAATACTGTTATGCTCGAACAAACAATTATCTAACCGCATCTCTTGTTAATACAACAACATAAATGATTTCCACGCCTACAAGTGTTAACAAAGTTAAATTAAATTCTTCTCTAAGAAGTTCTTGTTTTCATTTCATACCGTTCAGTTAGTGTTTTCACAAAATAAATAGGTACAGAAGGACGACTCTGGCCGACCTTGAATTTATAATATTATATTAATATTCTTTATTATAAATTATTTCGTCGCATTTATTACTAATAAATACCAATTAAGCAATAAATAATAAGAAGTCGTATAAGTTACATACCGAAAATCGTTAAAAACTTTAGTTAGCTAATATTGTTACTTTAGAAGCAATGATGGCTCAATAGCGTGTACGGATACCGCGTCGATCGACGTGAGTTCGAATCACTGCATTGAGCCTGAGTTTTCATGAAGAAAAACACTGTGATGACCATTGCATGATGGTTTCTAATGCCTAAGGTGGATTTTCCAATACCCGCTGTGATAGCTATCAGTTGGAAATCTGTCGCCAAGCACCCATAGGTGTGTTCCGGCAGCTGCACTTAAAAGCCAGTCCTACCACCATAGATTAATATGAATATACGGAAACCTACCACTTGGCTTTGCATGTTACCATATTGGGCTACGTTGTCATGCGAGATCGTAGCCAAACGCTATAATATACCTTTAAAGTAGAGATGGGCGATTATGAACGATTTACATAAAGGAGATGTTCGATTATGAATGATTTAAATAATCGAGTTAGTTCTATGATAAGTGATCATTCATAATCGAGCCCTTTAAGTAACTCAGCGGTGTGCGATTATAAATGATGATTAAATTGAGATACTGTGTACGTATTAAAAATGTAGAGTGGGAAGCTAAAAAAAGGTCGCGCAGTCATAAAAAAGGTCTTCGTATATACCAGTTATACAAAAAAAGGTCGTTCGGTCGTCATAATTACTAATTCTATCAAATTAGTAACCAGAGATAAATAACATTAGTAACTACTAATATTGGTAACCTAGTATTAGTAATTACTAATACTAGTACTTTAATTATGAATGATCACATAACATTGAAATATCCACTAATATTAGTATTTACTAATGACCATAATCGAGATATCTCGACATATCTTCATAATCGAATGATTACGTTAGTATAACTCATAATCGCCTACCGCTACTATAACGAAAATTAGAAAAGTTAAAAAAAACGTCATTTAGCTTCGGCTTTATATAGTCTTTAGAAAAGAAATAATAACTTCTAGAATGTCGTTTATTTATTGTAAATTCAGAACCTAGTCTCACACACAAAACAATATATCGAGTGAGCGCGAACATTCGTGACTACCGTTAGACCGACTTCATCCGAGATCCTCATACGTATGCATTTAGAGGTGCGTGCGCCGTTATCACTCGTTTTACGGAGCTGACTTTCTGTACTTACTGTACAGAATAAATATAAATTTTGTGGTGCTTCTACATCTTTTGCTTTTAAGGACGGAACACATTAATACAAGAACGAACACATTAAACATCATGTACACAAGCAACATTTAATTTTAATGAGCTTTAAAAGGGTAAGTCCTCAACTTAATTAGTTAGAGCTTATCTAAACGGACAAGTTCTGCCTTCTGCATGTTAATATAACACAACACACGAAACCTTTACCTGCCGTTTCGAAACGGGCAGCCGTTTTAGGGTCACGTGACTTTTTAATGTATTACAACAAAAAAATAATGCTTTTAATTTTTACCTCCCTATAATATTTGCATTTTTATTATATAATTTAGTTTTTTTTTATCTTAATGGCTGATTTACGTTTCAAGACAATTTGTGCTTTGTTCACATTTTAAACGAAATAAATTTCTTAGTAGAATTAGCGACTGTAACGTCATTTACTCTGTAGATAATAATTTTAGAGTGAAATAATCGTGTCAGTGGAGTTTTAGCGGAATCTTGATCTACCATTTAGTAGTTTATTTTTTATTTTTATATTTGAATTTTAAGTGATGTAGTTTCGTTATTGTTCTTAAGTGAAGTGGATTATAGATAATAACGAGCAACATGCATTTTAAGTTGCCAGAAAAACTCCGTGGACAGCTTTACTAAGGGCCTGGGGCTCAAGTCTGCTAACAAAATAGTGTTTCAATAGTGTGTCGATAGTATCTCAATAGACATTTGGTCGCCATTTGGTATTCTCCTATTTGTTTATCATTCTATCAGAAAACCACTGACTCATTTGGTATTCTGTTCTACAATGGCGTCTCAATGGTATCTCGATAGTAGTCAAAACGGTATTCTCTTAAAAATTTCTCAGCTTTATCAATCGTACTTCTATGGTGTTTTGACTATTGAGTAGCCATTGAACAACGATAGCTTTTCTAGCACGATTGCTTACACGTTTCGTAAAAATTATATCAAAATAATATACAAATAAATCCTAATGTTAATCGTAATTGTCTGTATCGCTACGCTTGCGCATTTTAGCGTTAGGCAGACGGCATTTAAGCTTTTTTATAAAATAAAAACAAAAAAGTTACTTATTCTTTCGCGCTCATACTTTCAAAATATTTTCAAATTATTCGCATCTTTATGACGGCTGACAAATTACTGTGACATACATCTATATTTTTTAATGGCTTAGCACCAACAATCGGCAACAAGTTTTCAGAATATTTACAAAAAACCGACATTATGATTTTTCAATTTTTGCATTTAAAAAAACAGAGGCAGTCATAAGGACTGCCGACAGAAGTGAAAACTCTATTTTGAATTTTTTAATTAATTATAGTCTGAATTGTTGCAGAGCATGTCGGTGACGCGAAATCACAAGATTTTATCCATCCAAAAAGTCAAACATGCATATGATACTGTCGAGTATATACAATGTATTAGTATATATATATATATATATATATATATATATATATATATGCATATACAATGTACACAGACCGCTACACTACGCGTCGCTAGTCTGACGCAAGCGCAATACATCACGAGCATGTCGAGGTTATCGGTGACGCGAAGGTCACGTGAACCAATAAATTTTTCGCCTACCAAAAATCTCTCAACGCGGCTAAATAACTTTTCACTGCAAAAATATAGTTTTTTAAATAATCTTATAGACTTATTGAAGATTTAACAGAAAAAATAGCCCTAACTAGCATTGTTAACTCATGGTAGTTTCGATTAGTTAATCCATGATAGATTTTGATAAGAAACGCCAAGAACGTATCTATTGCCATCCCACTGACACACTATCACATCGCTATAGAGATTCTGTCGAGACATTAATGAAATTTTAGCAGAATACCAAATTTCTTACAATGTCAATATGATATCAGTAGAGTGTCGATATAATGACAATAGTAGATTCTTAAATGTGAAATAGCAGACTTGGGCCCCTGTTATCTTGATAGGGCTATGTTTGTAGATTACAAGAATAGCATTCTATTAACCTGACGTATGGAAAATTGTAGATAAACACAGTTGCCATTAACTAAATAAAAAAGAAGAGGAAGTTCCGTAAATTATATTGAGGTGTTTACAGTCTCTGCGTAGTCTTACATTTTAGCCCTAGGGGTGCAACGAAAGAAAAGTCCCGAGGCGAAGTTAACAAAAAAATTATTTATTAAAGAAAAATGAAGAGATAAGACAAACTATTCCCTTAGAGATAGTTAAAAACTAGACGTCGACATTATTGAATTAGTTGCAAACAGGTTACAAAAGGAAAATAAATTAGGAGGTATATACGTGTCATAGAGAATAGTTTATATGGTGTTAGTGGGATATCACGGCAAGCGGCAGTTCGTGGATAGATTCAGTAAGGTAGTTAACACTAAAGTTAAAATTTAAAATAACATAAAATCTGTCGTAAGAAGGTAGACAAATCTTTTCTGGCTAGTACGCGGAGCGGCTCCGTCGACGCACGGCTCCCCCAGCGCCAGCTGAAGGCGGAGGCGGCGGAGCTAACAGCTCTCGACAGCAGTACATAAGTAAAAAAAACCCGAATGACTGGGTTCTGTAAACGGACAGCATGATCGCTCGTGAAGACGGCAATTAATAAGTCTTCTAGTCGGGTGGACTGCCTGCTGCGGCACGAACCAACCACGAATCTAGCCCTGCTGATCGTGCAAACGTTCTAGAACGCGCACAATCACTACGTTAAAGCAAAACTTGTGTTCAGGCTACTTTTGAAAGGAGACTGATGAGAACGGCGCGGGCGTCCTATATAGAGCGTCAGATCAATGCGTACGCGCATAGTTCTACTCATTAATATTGAAAGCACGGCTTTCGAATATTCAAAGCGATCGGACGAGCTAAGATAAGATAAGAGCGCGCTTTTTTTATTTTAGTAAGCGAAGTTGAAAGAGTATTATTATAACGCTGTATTATATATTATATATACTGATTTTTCTACGTTACAGGAGTAATTAAATCACTCTAATGTATAAAGGTAATTTACATACAATAAGGTTAGCGTAAATTTTAATAAGCGTACGCGACAACGGTAGGGCTTTCTAGAACCTTTTTTTATTTAAAGTTTGGCTTTCTGCCTATGTAGAAAATTTTGCCAATGTCAAGTGTGGCAAATACACGTTATAGAATTTAGTTGCTAAATGTTCGGTGTACTGTAGAATGGCCTGTGCGAATAACCTATGAAAAGGAGACATTGACACAACTTAAAACAGTCACAAATTTATACATAATAGTTGTTATGAATTTCTAGAACCTTACGTGTGCATTACAGTTATTGAAAACGTTACTTAGCACGTTTTTCCCAAAGGACTATGACTTAGTGCTTTTCAAAATGAAATTGAATAAATATGGTCTTCCTGTCAGTAATCTCGGCAACATAGCTATAATGCCCCTGGTGTTGCAGCTTTTCATAGACGACGGTACCCATTTGCCATCAGGTGGGGCCCTCTGTTTGTTTACTGGCTATTGGCATAAAAGAAAATGTACCAGGTCATCCATTGTGGGTCCAGTCTAAATCAATACCGGAAAGTTCCATCCACTCATCCGCATTTCAAAGTTAAATCATGAAAGAGTTTTTCTTAGCGATTTATTATTTTAGAAATTTCGAGATAAGCCGCTCGTAATGATTCATTTGTATAATATATCGTTGGGTAATTGTACGAGCTGTTGGATTACAATCAATCTACTCAGATTTTAAACTGTCGATAGATTGTGAATGGACACTAAAATTTGTAATATAACGCTTACATTTTCGTATGTCTATAAATGAGGTTGAAAGTGTTGAAACTGTGATCTTAACACACAAGCCGAGCGAGCAAAGTGAGTGCGCCACGGCCGGCAACGTCCCAGCTATAGTTAGCTAAAGTCAGCGGAGCTTAATCTTCCCTAAAAGGCCGGCAACGCATCTGCTAGCCCTCTGGTGTTGCGGATGTTTGTGGGCGGCGGTGATCACTTTCCATCAGGTGCGCCACCTGCCCGTTTGCCCCCTTTTTATCATAAAAAATGCGATTATCATCATTTTACATGCCCTAGTAACGTGATTTTGCTTATTTAGACATAACCTCAAAATCTGAAATTATTAATGTCCTTCCACAATCCATGGACAGTTTAAAATCTCACTATATTGTTTATAAAATAACGATTTGTTTAATTATACGGTAACATGTACAATTGTATTTAGATTACTAACGTTGGTTTAATCAAAGATATTCAACAATAATTGTTACGTGGAGTAAGTAATATGCCCTCTAGAGTCATACGATACTACTGACGGATTTCAACAATATAACTAAGTAATTTGTAGCATGGAGTAGAAATGTAGCTACAAACCGCACAGCAAGTCGACATAACGCCACGTAACACATTCTAGCGAAGTTAGACGTAAATTTATCTACCCGATTTAATTAAAGGTGAGGAGGTATAATTAGAAGCAATGGTTATATGGTATAGCGAGCGCTATGCGAAAATTAAACCTCTACGGTGCATAGTAGTAAGCCGGGTTTACACTGTGACATGATAAATAGTTTTCATGACGGTGAATTTCAATTTATGAGTTCTTGAAGGATGTGGTAATGGCTTTATAAGGAAATGCGGTGTGGGTCGTGTAGGATCCTGACTATCGTCTATTGTTTGTTTAATATACTGTCGTAAGTGATCGATATTTTTATGACAAGTTACTTTTGTACTGTTCGCTCAATCATTAATTTTTTTTATTGATTAGGAAAAAAACAAACATTTCTTCTTACTTGTTGGTTTATTTTTTCGTATTAAAATTGCAGAGAGTTTTTGTATAATTACTTAATTCCCTTTTTAAAAATGTTTCTTACAATTTAAGTCGATTTTTATTATGAAATTGTTAGCAATCACCTAGTTTAATTCTTATTGTGTTAGTACTCTTTATATGATCTTATAGTCATATAGTATATACTTAGAACTTAGAACAAAATTTTTAATGGTTACTCAGGCAATAAACCCATTGCGATTAGTGGTTAGATGGATGGACGGACAATAGGTTTCATTTTGTTGTTGAAAATATATCGATGTATTTTGTCGTTCAATAAATCGTTTTATTGGAAAAAGTTTAGGTATTGGCAGCCTATTAGTAGGCTGTTATTGACAGAGTAAGTAGTATTTAGATAAATAACACTCTCTTATTATTCGAGTGTCTTTCAACAAAATAAAACAAAAAGTGAGTTTGTTAGGGATCCGTGGCTTAAGTTCGCGGATCGTTTTGGTATGCATAGTAGCGAGATCTAGGTCAGTGGTATTACTCCTAATGTATCATTCATTTGTTTGTTTTTTTTTTACAGAAGCTTCGGGGCTTCTCGGTATTCCGTCTTTGTCACTTTCTCGTATAGGAGATATTCTTTAAATATATATCAATACTATTTAAAACTGATGTAAATAAATAAATGACTACTAAAACTTTTATAGAAATAACAAAAATATATTCGTTTATTAAAGAACCATGCCGCATTTGATTTTGTTCTAAAAATTGTTTATCTACATTTGGAAAATCTTTGATATGTACTGATAATAACTGAATCAATGATTTTAAATATGGAAATCAGTTTCAGGGAACACAGCGGAAGAATGAAAGAAGTTTCCAATATATTTTGTTTAGGCAAGTATTTAGCTTTCGTATTATTTTGTTACTTTGAGAAGATGAAAAGAACTATAGAAATAAAGATCTTTTAGGCAGCTCAGCTGTAACTATTTTCTTGGATTTAAAAGGGGTTTCAATATAAATAGTATGAATTAATTTTTTGTTAACCTTTGGAATCTTATAACTTGTTAACTGAATAGCGTATTGGAATCAAAGTAGAATTGATGTTCAATTTTGCTATGAAATAGTTGTTTTTAAATAAAACAAGGTCTCTATGTATGTATGTTATTTCCTTCAATAGTTAGTTTCTTCAAAGTCCTAGTTAATTAATAGAAATTATGTTTTTATTTTTATTAAAGTATAATTAATTTAATTAAACACTTTGCTTTTAACAAGCCTAATACAAAATTTTATTTAAAAAATGCAAACAAAGGACAATCGGAGAAGCCCCAATAACACATTTAAGAATACTTTATATAAATAAACAGATTTAAGGCTTTAAAAAAAAGATCATCATCAAGAACACAAAGAATCTATAAAGATATTAGTTGACATTATTTGTTCACCCATAAAAATGAGGTCGGAATATTCTTTTAACGGTATATAAAAAATAAACTTAATGTGTATTACGATGCTTCATATAAAATTGTGACCAAAGAAGATGTTGTTTTTATTATTTCTGGTTTAGCATATTTTTTATTGTTAGAAATGTAATAATTTGATTAATTTTTTTTTGTCGTAGTCTATGGCGAAGTCATGGCTCTCTTTTTGATGGTAAGTACAGTGTAATCCCAAAGCAATAGCGACCACCAAAAGATCGAAAATTCATCGACGATTGTCACTGTTACTACATTTGCAAGCATAAAAACAAAATAAAACCACTTTTCAATTCCTCGTTTATTTTCATTGGGCCTTCTACCACCTAAATATGGGACGGGCTTGTGAATTTCGATATGTTAATGGGCAGCCTTTATATGGCCCAGTTGGGTCCAAATTTCAACCTTTAGTCAGAAGTTCTATTCAGCGTTATTTTTGAATTATTACATACCGTTCAGGAGCTATCTAAATATATGTCGCTGAGTTTCATATTTGTTAAATTAGGAATCAAATTTTAAATTGTAATGATGCCTGAAAGAAGACACTTGCATGTATATAAGATTGGTTTTAATGCAGCTTACGGTAAACTATTAAGGTGTCTTCATATCCGGTATCGTAAATTGTAAGGGACTTAAAGGTGTATTTGAAGCTTCCGCTGATGGTCGTTTGTCGCTTACTCAGCGGTTATTGCTAGCCTTATGGAAAATCTTAAATGTTTAATAACAAAATACAAGTGTCTTTTACCTGTGGGGGAATAAGTGCCTATTATGTAAGGTATGCCTTCAACCTTAAAGCGGGTAAGTACTTAAACTTTGAATGCTTTGTCCTTCTCTCTAGTATTAAGAAAATTAAATATTTCATCAGTTTGCGACGGAGCACGCTAGCGACTGGACGCGCGCATCTCTGTGATTCTTATCGTGCGAGTATAACCGGTTTGTACCGGTGATTACGACTTCGGTCGCCCGGCCTCGTGAGCTGTGCGGTGCAAATATGCATTGTATTTATCTTTACCATGGACGATTTAACAAGTAAGGATTGTGAATTAGTTCAATCAAGGAGTAGTGAGACGAGGGACTGTGAAGACACAACATCATTACGAAATGAAGAAATAACAAATGAGGGTATAACGCGCAAAAGAATAAGACAAGAGGGTGATTTTGATGAGTGGACAACGGTTACAAAGAGGGGGAAGACCATGACGAGACGTAATACTGAAAGTGACAACTTATCATTTAGTCCTGAAGAGTTAATTGACATATGTGTCACTTACAAAGAGATGTTACCCAAACAATTTGCTTTGGCTCGATTATTACGAGATAACAACATTTTGGGTATACACAGAATTAAATATATTAACCCGTATAAGATAATAATGTCATTTGAAGATGAGACCAAAGCGCAATTTTTTACTAATTGTAAGACCTTTTTAGATCTCGAATGGAGATGTCAGAAAACCACAGAAGTAGGCATTTCCTATGGTATTATTAAAAATATAGAACTGGATCTTTCGCCGCAAGACATTTTAGACAACGTAAGTTGTTCAGTCCAAGTGATTTCAGTAAAACGGCTTAGTCGACGAAACAGTGAAGATGAATCAAGTAATATGGAAGATAATAATAGATGGGTGCCATCTGAAACTATTAGACTTGGTTTTCAGGGTTCATCCCGCCCTGCTTATGTATACATAGATAAGCTGAGAGTAAAGGTAGAACCATTTGTTTTTAGCGTAACTCAGTGCTCTAAATGCTGGAGATTTGGCCATTTAGTAAAAGCTTGTTCATCAAGAAAAGTTTTGTGCCCGAAATGTGGTGGTAACCATTCAAATTGTGAAACAACTAAATTTAAATGTATAAATTGCTCTGGTAAACATTTGACATTGGACAAGTTGTGTCCAGTATATATAAAACAAAAGAAAATCCGTGAATTGATGTCAGAGTTCAACTGTACGTATAGAAAGGCTCTGCTATTATATGTTCCACCAAGCCCTTTGTACATCAACGATAGGATTACTAGTTATGATAACTATGTATTAGAAACCTCACATATTCAATCACTTCCACAAGATATAGATCCTGGCCATTTACGACCAACATTTGCGGAAAAAACGAAATCTTTAATAGTAAAAACTACGGATAATGGAGTTCATAATAGAAGATCAGAAAATACATCAGGTCAGAAGAAGAAGGTGACACGTAATAAGAAAAATAACCAAGCGAAAAGAATGGACTCTGACTCGAGTTCGGAGAGCACAAACTGTCATATTGATTATTCCATGGAAGACAAAAGTGACGAAGAACAATCATCTAAGAAACAGAAAAGAAGGAGGGCTTATACATTTATTCAATTGCTAAATAAAATTAAAGGTATTATATTTCAGGGAGGCTGCTTATCTGATAAAATTAAGTATATTATTGAAAATTGTATTGATTGGGTAAAATCTATAATTGTAAATAATGTATCAGAATGGCCATTTTTCTCAAAAATTTTTAATTATGGATAATAAAGTTAATATAAATTTAAATGTTCTACAATGGAATTCTCAAAGTATTAGATTAAAAAAGACTGCTTTTGAACAACTTTTAATCCAAGAAAAAGTTCATATTGTAGTATTGAGTGAGACTTGGCTAGAACCTGGAAGCTTGTTTCATATACAAGGTTATAATATTTTTAGATTAGACAGAAATGATTCGTATGGGGGTGTTGCTATTATTACACACAAATCAGTTAAAGCTCAGTTATGTACTACATTTAGCATAAATTCCGGTATTGAACTAATACATGTTAAAATATTAAATTGTCTGCATATTGAGAATGTAATTTCGATATATTGCCCTTCAACGATATGCACATCACAGGTGGATTGGGATAATATATTTTCGATAGCCAGGAATAAGACATTGTTGTTAGGAGATTTTAACGGTCACCATAGCAATTGGTCTTATAAAACAGATCAAAGGGGATTACAATTGTTTGATTCTATGATTGATCACAATTTTATTTCATTGAATACAAACAACACTCCTACGCGTATTCGATTGGTAAATAGTACTTTACAAAAGTCATCCCCAGATATTTCTTTTATCTCCTGTGACATTGCATTGGAGTTTGTATGGAAAGTTACTAACGAAACACTAGGAAGCGATCATTTGCTTATAAAAATTTCTAGTTTTATGCGTCAATCACTACAGATAATTAAGAGAAGAAATTTCAAAAAAAGTGATTGGTCATTATATTCGTCATATTTAGACAACGCTTTTGCTAATTTCCCAATTCTTGATGGAACTCAAGAATTATATAATTTATTTGAAAACATCTTAAAAAAAGCAGCAGATATTTCTATTCCCTTTGTCAAAGTTCCTCAAAATATAAGTAACAAATTTTCACCTAAACCTTTTTGGTCCCCAGAATTATCAAAATCTGTGGCAGAACGACGATTAGCTCTCGCTCACTTTAGGCAAAACCCTACTCCACATAATCTGAATTTACTGCAGGAAAAAATCGCAAACTCTCAAAGATTAATTCGACGGGCAAAATCCTACGCTTGGCAAAATTTCTGTTCTTCAGTCGATGAATCTAGTTCTCCTAATGATTTGTGGCGTAAAATGAGATGGTTGAAAGGATATCCTGTAACTAAACGCTTCATAAATCGGGAAGCTGCAGATAAATTATTGTGTGAATTATCTCCAGACTTTGTATGTCCTCCTAATCCAATTTTTTTGTCCCAAAATTCGGTTCTGGAATCCAAAATATCCATGCAAGAACTTGAAAGTTGCATTAAATCGAAAGATACAGCGCCCGGTTGTGATGATATATCATTTTCAATGATTAAATATCTTCCTAAAGGAGGGAAACTAATGTTGCTCTCCTTATATAACAAAATATATTCTGAAGGAATCATACCAGTTCAGTGGCGGAATATTAGAATAGTACCAATTCCAAAACCAAGTTTAGATCTCGCTCCTCCTTCGTTCCGGCCTATATCATTAATATCTTGCCTATGCAAAATTTTTCATTCAATCTTAAATAAAAGGTTAGAATGGTATGTGGAGTCTACAGAATTATTTTCCGGGAATACTATCGGTTTTCGTAAAGGACGATCATGTTTGGATAATTTAAGTCAATTAGTAACTAAAGTACAAATAGGATTTTCAAAAAATATGGTTACTTTGGGATGTTTTCTGGATATTAAAAGTGCTTATAATAATATAGACATAACTACACTGGTTGAGACATTAGATTTTTTAGGGGTAGGTTCAAGAGTATGCATATATTTATGGAATTTTTTTAAAGAAAGATCTTTGAGTATTTTAGGCGATGGGTATTGCATGTCGAGGAAAACATGCTTAGGATTAGCTCAGGGTGACCCACTTTCTCCGTTATTGTTTAATATTGCAACATACAAAATATGTAAAAATATTAATAATGTCGAGATATCTCAATATGCAGATGATTTCGTCTTGTATATTTCTGATTCAGATATAGAGCGTGCACGCATCGAATTACAAATAGCTATAGATGGCATTAGTGAGATGTTGATGGGTTTGGGCCTTGAAGTTTCTCCTACAAAAAGCAAGGTTTGTGTTTTTAAAAAAAGAAAATGCGTTGTTAATTTTCTACTTAAAATTAATGATTCACCTTTACAATTTGTAGATACGGTAAAATATTTGGGAATGTCACTAGACCATGGTCTACGATGGGGTGTGCACATTTGTGAAATTATAAAGAAAGTTTCTAGATTTGTTAACCTCTTAAAAGTGCTATCTGGTTCAAGTTGGGGTGTTCACCCTAAACATTTAAGAAAACTCTATATTTCTATAATACGAAGTAGGATGGACTATGCCAGTTTCCTATATGATAATAGTTGTATTTCTAATTTACTCAAACTAGATAGAGTGCAGAATCAAGCAATGAGAATCATAGGGAGTTTCTTGAGAAGCACCCCAGTTCACGTCATGCATAGTGAGTTATGTTTGCCTCCACTGCACGTACGTAGAGCCTTTTTGGCTGGCAAATTTTGGTTAAAATCAAAGTCTTTCTCCAATAATACTACAATCTTTTTACTAGAAAACTTGAAACACATAATTCAATCTCGATACTGGACCCGTAAAAAAATTCCCCTGTTAATTACTATGCAAGACCTATTAAACATGAATGTCATTCATAACTCTAAAATGCTTGAAATGTTTTCACTTGAGACATGGATCAGTAATATTAATGTATTAGACATAATTAAAATTAATATACCCTCGATTACTTTACCCAAACATCATTATTACCCTATACAATTGAAATATTTGTGTAATGAGTATATTCAACATCATTTTAATGACTTTTATAAGATTTATACCGACGGCTCTAAAAGAAATAATGGAAGCGGTGCCGCCATTTTTGATCCTTGTGTCAACAGCCATGTAAAAATAAGAATTGATTCTAATATATCAACAATGCATTTGGAGTTAATAGCAATTAATGAAGCTTTATCTTATATTGAATCTTTACAATGTCAAAAGTTTGTAATTTTGACGGATTCAAAAAGCGCTTTACATCATGTGGCTCGGTGCACCTCGTCCATACGAGGTATTCCGATTGCCTATTCGATATTAAAATCAATCTTTAAATTCCAATATAGTGGTAAAACAATAATACTTCAATGGATTCCGTCTCACATTGAATTAAATGGTAATGACCACGCTGATTTATTAGCTAACCAAGCTGCATATGACGGTATTCCTATACAGATCACTCCTATTCATAGTGAGTACTTGTCTGAAGTGAAATCTTATTGTAAAGATATGTGGAAAGTGTACTTTGATAAGAGATCGCAAGAAAAAGGAATCTGGTATAAGACTATACAACCACAGCCTCATTTTGATTTTCCATGGATAGATCAAACAATGTTGAGTAGATCGGACTTAGTAGTAGCTCTCCGACTTCGCTCAGGGCATATTTCATCAAATAAGTTTTTACATTTAATAAGAAAAGTAGCATCACCTAATTGCACGATATGTGGTGTGGTTGAGGATGTACATCACATTTTAATGGAATGTGTTAAGTATGAAAATTGTAGAAATTTACTTAAAATGACGCGATCCATGGAGGTGGGTATTTGTAATTCGATGCTGTCAAGCCCTCTGTCTCAGAGTGCGAAAATATTATATAGAATCGCAAAATTAGCTCATAAGAATTAATAATTATGTTTCAAATTTATTAGAAAATTGTATAATGTTTGTGAGGTATCCATGGGGCGTCATAGTCGCAACGCGACAAAGTCCATTAATAAAGAAAAAAAAAAAAAAAAAAAAAAAAAAAAATATTTCATAACAGTATTAGCTTTTTGCAAAGTTGTTTATATTTACTTTAGCAAATATTAAACAATTATTTGTAGGTCTTACCGTTTAATTGAGCTATATATATATATATATATATACTCATGGACATATTTAGAAAAACTCAATAAAAAGGGGAAAATTAAAGTGAAAACAGGTTTATTTGTACATTATAAGCTTTTAAAATTTGTTGAATAGAATCACTTAATTAAAGCAACATTTTTGAACACAAAAAAATTAGACTAAATAAAAAAAAGAAAACTAGAGTCAGTAAGCTCAGTAAATTGTAAGGAATTTTGATATAACATGATGAAAATTTAATAGTTATTGTTCTAAAGACTATTTTTTTTCATAATGGTTGACGGTATTGAGTATTGCTTCCTCTCGCTGTCAAAACTGCCTGAATCCATCTGGGCATACTTTTTACTAAATTGTCAAAGAAACATTGTGGCATTAGGTTCCATTTAAAAATCAAAATCAAAACGATTTTATTCAATTTATGCCCTAAGTAGGCACTTATAAACGTGAAAACACTACTGCCGATTCGAAAAATATCCCAGATATTGAGAAGAACCGGTATGAAACTCGATTGGGTTTATTGTTTTTTAATTTGGTGGATGCACAGAGAGGGAGTCACTTCCAGACATCACTATCAATTACATAATGACCCACCCTTTGGCAGTAAAACCCGCTGGACATGGTACTTGAATTTGTTGTCCGGTAAATCAGTAATATGCTTCGGAATCTTATTTATAAAACCTGACACTATTATCTAAAAAACTTTTATTGAACCTGCTTAGTCTATAATACGGTACGACTTATTTATCGCTATTTCTAGTATTAACATTATGCTGATCCTTGTCAAAATATAACTTGACTAAGTTTTTACGAATATACATTAAGTTATCAAGGATGTATTGGAAGTCAAAGTTAAGATATTATATTCCTGAAATTTGTTCTTTAGTGTTTGACGAGGTCTCATGTTGTAAATTGCACGATTTGCCCGCTTTTCCAATATAAATATGGTATCTACCTCAGCTGATACCCCACAGCAAAATACCGTAAAGTAAGCGAAGTAGACTATCCTGCAAATGCTGCAGAGCTTAATCTTCCCGCCAAGGTTTTAATTTGCGGACCCCATTGTAATTTTAAAGCAAGCGTAATACCCAAGAAAATAGTACTATCAACTAAGCATACTAAATTCTTTTTATCTTGATACTACTATCAACACGCCGGACATTGGTCAAGGCAAATCTCATACATTTGGTTTTGTTTGCATTTAGAAGTAAATTATTTAAAGCAAATCATTCAAAGATTTTAACTAAAATATTGTTTAATTGCCTAAGCTCCAAATCCATTCTTTTCACTTTGAATATATGTAAAGTGTTGTACCGTATTTAACCACCAGTGGTAGATCTTTTATTTAAACGAGAAACAGAAATGGTCCCAAAATCGATCCCTGAGGGAGACCGATTCTGGCCAATGACCCAAAAGACGTTGCCCCGTTTACACTTACTTTTCGGCAGCGGTCTGTTAAATAAGTTATTAGAAAGTTGAGAGAAGGGCTACAAACACCATAATGTTTTAGTTTAAGTATCAGTGTGGAGTGATCAACGCAGTGGAAGGCTTTTGAGAGATCACAGAATACACCGATTGCATCCTGCGACTCTTCCCATGCCCCAAATATATGTTTTAGTAGCGTTACACCAGCGTCAATGTTGGATTTCGATTTTCAACCATCCAATATCTGGTGTTTATTAAGTTACTGTACTAAATGCGTAAGCTCATTCTTCAAAGAATATAGTTTTGAGGCCCCTTAGGTTACCTGGTGCTGGATTTTAATTTAATTTTTTTCCCAGTTTGTTCTAAACATGTTCTATCGGATTAAGGCCTGGTGAGAGTGCTGGCCAAACCAAAACTTGGATTCCGACCTCAGTAAGGTACTCCAACACTACCGCCACAGTGTGAGGACGAGCATTAAAAAAAAATTATCCTCCATGAATGGGGCAAAAGGCATCACAATATTCTCTAAAATGTCTGTTACGTATCTTGCTGTAGTCAGGAACCCGTTTTCTACGATGAGTAGCTCCGCGCGTGCTCCTAATCAAATAACACCTTATACAATTACTGTACCTCTACCATAAGGCGCTTTTCCAGCAATGTTACACTCAGTATATCTTTTTGTCCGGGTCTTCTCCATACTTTGATCCTTCCATCATCTGAATTAATACAGAATCTGCACTCATCAGTAAAGAATACTATCCCTAAGCGTCATCATCCCAATTTCGGTGCGAATAAGCAAAGTTGGATCGAGCTACTCGATAACCTGCGGTGAGCAAAGGGCCTCTGGGGGGCAAGTACACCCCTATACCAGTCGTCTTAAGTCTTTTTATAATCGTTTTGGTGCTAACTGTCACTTGTCGAACTTCCTGCGGCTTGTTTCGTACATAGCAAGAAATCGAAGAACGATTGCTGAGGACACTGCTTACAATAAATCTGTTGTCCCTCTCTGTTGTTATTCTTCCTTCCTTCCAACCTTCTCCTTTACGTCTTTTATACTCTCCAGTCTACCGGTATCGTTTAACATTACGAAAAATCACAGAATTGGACACTCGTAATGTTTGAGCCTCTTCATTGTGAGTGTAACCATTTTCAATTAAAGTTGCAGCTTTAGACACCTGAGCAACGCTGAGATCAATCCATTTACTGATTAATAACAATTTTTTGGCAAAAACAGAAATAATGTTAAATTTGTTAAAAACAACAAAACCTGTCAAAGTCATACACAACGTGTCAAAGAAATTAACAGAAAGCCAAAAAAAAAAACAAATGTTAGTCGTAAGTAAAATTTTATTCAAACCTTTATTTAAAAAAAAAATACTTTACTGTTAATGCCCAGTATGAAATAAGAAAATATTTTATGTTATTCTACTTTTTTATTAGACACTTTCTTTTTTATTACTATTTTGTAGACATGGACATATTTAGAGGAATATATATATAGTATAATATATCTCATCAACAATATATAATAAAAAAAGCCAAGTCTCGCAACGCTGTTCTTTCACTACAAAAAGTTGTGAGATCTCATGTCCAAGGTCCAGTAAATCTCTTTAGTAAAATTCATTGTTTGAAGTTTGTCAAAAAGTCAGAAGGTTGCGTGTTCAAATCACATCGGGGTCACCACATGTAGGATAATAAAATGATAGAATTGGCTTTTAGCAAAACTGTATAATCCTGATAATTTACAATAGGTATAACAATGTCAATATATAACAAGCCAGTTGGCTTGGAAGCCGATGTAATTTCACCAACCGCACATGCGCATTGGTGTTCCCCCATTTTCTTCTTACAAATTTTCATCCCCTATTTTTTCCCCTTAAAATTTTATTTTCGATACAAAATTTGTATACGTCCTTTCCCAAGGTCCAATCTAACTCTATACCAAAAATCATCACAATTGGTTCAGCGGTTTAGGTGTGAAAGCGTAACAGACATATAGACAGAGTTACTCTCGCATTTATAATATTAATATGTAAAATAGGTATATCAATGTCAATAAATCAACAAACCAGTTGGCTTGGCAACTGATGTCATTTTACCAACCGCACTTGCGCATTGGTATTCCTACATTTTCTTTTTACAAACTTTCATCACCTATGTTCCTCCCTTAAAGTTTTATTTTCGTGACCGAAAATAGCCATGTCCCTTCCCAAGGTCCAATCTATCTCTAAGCCAAAATTCAGCAAAACTGGTTTAGCGGTTTAGTCGTGAAAACGTACCAGATAGACAGAGTTACTTCCGCATTTATAATATTAGTATGGATTATTACTCCCAAATTTGAAATACGTTAAAATCCCGAAGTATGCTTCCTTGATTGATATCGTGAAGTATCTGAATATAGGTGTAGAATATAAAAACCGACATTTTACTGCTAGAAACAATTTTATCGTATTGGGGTGTTTCACAATATACATTATGGAGATATTATTATTTTAATATTAACTGAAATGAGAAGCTTTTCCGTATACAATAAATTTTTAATGACATATTTTATTTGGTATTCAAACGTACCTACTGTACGTAACCGTCTTTACTCATAAAAGCCGTTTGATATACCAAATATTTTTATAATGTTATATAATCTGGGTTTTTGAATCAGGTCTTATTGTTCTGAACAACATTCATTTTATTTTGTAGGAATTAAAATCATTTTTTTATGAAGTATTTTAAGTGAATAAGCAAAAGTCATGCAAATCACAATTAAATGTTAAGTTTCTTGTATGTATTCAGTAATTTCAAAAACTTTTAAAATCACTTGTTCGTATCATAATTATTTCAAGTACCTATGTCGTATAGGCAACGATATAGAATTAAAAAAAAAAAGTTAGTTTCGTTAGTTTTCATGTTAGAGGAAAAAATATTCATAATTGTGTACTGACTGATATTTTTAATAAATGACACGTTACATGTATGTAGGTTCTGATCATACCTTGTATTAATGATTAGTTTATGAGTTCATATGAATATGAATTGTACTTGATTATATGAATTGAATGATTGTTTCGACGCTCAGAGAAGACTAATCATTAATCTAAGGGTCACCCTTTTTTAATTAGACAACAGTCATAGGTAATTACATGTTAGTGTAAACCATCATATTGGAGTTATCATTGTAATATTACTACCGCACGACAATATAGAATGATTTCCTATATTTATATACCTCCTTAAATACAGCTGCGGTTATCCCACATTTGTTTGTAGACTGTGATGGATCTGGCCATCAGTAACTATCGACTGTGTAATCAATTTGACCACAGTTCTGTCTTTGGCAAACATCCAGTTTATTTTGGCCCGTAATATTATGCTTAATCATATCTAATATTCGTTTAGTTGTGACAATGTTAGTCGAGTTACGGTTCACAGTAAAATGGTTATTTTTAAACTGGTAGAAATTTTTAAGATTGGATTCTTTATTTTGACGACATTGTTTGCTTTATGTGACTAAGTTATGACTTACTTCCTAGCTATATTTATTACGTATCATATAAAAATATATAGTCTGTATATTTAATATTTTTCCAAAATTTCCCTATAACAACGGCTAGATTGATTCTAATGAAATTTTGTACACGGGTTGCGTATGTCATTAGTCAATTGATAGAGTATAAGAAATTTCAAAATTACTTTTAGGAATCATGCAAAAAGCGTTTTTTCGTCAATTCTTGACCGAATTTGATGAAATTTTGGACACGGGAAGTATAAGTCATTCCATGAGAGCTATGAGAATTTGCAATACACTTTTAGGAATAGCAAAAAAATTTAAACTTTTAAAATTTCATTAATTAAATACATTAGATTTATTTAGATTAGATTTAGATGAAATGTTGTATACGGGAAGTATAAGTAATTATATAATTTATGGGCTATAACAATTGTCAATATTACTTCCAGAAATCTTAAAAAAAAAGAAGTTCAATTCAGTTCAGTTTGAAACCTCGACCAATTCTGATCAAATTATTTAAACGGGAAGCATACACGATACCATAATTGAGAGGCTATAAGAATAGTTAATATTAGGTCCTTACATATATCAAATTGGCGTTTTGTTAATCTGGCCACTTTGATCTCATATAACTGGCATTTGGTTAGGAATTCTAAATTCAAATTTAGGCTTTTGTATTTCGAATTTAGTAATGCATTTGTTTTCTCAATATTTTACTTTTCTTTGAAATCGTTTTTTTTTTCACAAAATGAAAAACTTAAAATAACGCGTTATTTACGAATATCATTTCCTCCGTGCCACCAGCGCTGCAGAAACAACTCGAAGGATTAATTATGTGTATGGGGAAGCTATTCTAAGAAAAAGCATGGTACGTTTTTGTTTCCAACGTTTTCGTTCTCGAAATTTTGACCTACGAAGCAAACCCCGTGGACGCCTGGAGACCCTAGTTGATAATAAGGATGAAAGGTGATCGTGGGAGTGGATCCATCGCAAGCCACGTCAGAGCTGGCGGCAGATTTGGTGTCAGTGATAAAAAAAATTCATTCACTTTAAACAAATTGGAAAAGTGAAAAATCTCGATAAATGGGTACCGCATGAATTCACTGAAGCACACCAACAAACACACATTGACTATTGCGTTACATTACTAAACCGTCACAATATCGAGGGAACTTTGAATAATATTGTTACTTGAGACTAAAAATGGATCCTGTAGGACAATTGGAAATACTTATCACAGTGGTTGAACCCAGGAGAACTGACCAAAACTTGTCCCGAGCGAAAGTTGGGTGTCACACACTACAGCTTCCTAAAATCTGGGCAGACGATAACGGCAGATCTGTATTGTCAACAATTTCAGACTATGATGGAAAAACTCGCCATTAAACAACCGATACTGGTCAATCTCCATAGCCAACTGCTGCTTCAGGACAACACTAGACCTCCATACTTCACGACAGACGATCGCTTAATTTTAGGAACTGCGGTTGGAATGTCTCCGACACCCATCATACCCCCCGGACCTTGCTCCAACAGATTACTACTTAGATAACATCCTTCGATTGATTAAATGTATTATTTAATAAAAAAAAATTCGTTTTCGTTTTTCCTTATATAACGCCAATTTCATATATAAGGACCTAATAATACATTAGATATCGTAGAATAGAATTATAATTTTCAACTGATTTTGATGAAAATTATACACCGGAAATATATGCCTTTCGTCAATTGATACGGCATTATATGAATTGTCAACAATACATAATTACATGTATATTGTCATTATTATATGGGACCTAAAAACATACTCGGCGAAATGTGGGTGTACATTAGTACACCTTTGCCTTACCCTTCGGCGAATACAGGCGTGATGGTATGTCAACAATATGAGTAAAAATAACATTAAGGGATGTAAATAATTGCTGCGTAGTAACTAACGCGTGCGGAGACGCGGCTGCATCCCACACCGCCAGTTTGTTATAAAGTTAATGTTTTCTACTTGCCGAGATAATTTGATTTTCATACTAATGTCCCTTTGAAGTTATCGTCCTGCGTCGATGTTAACTCAGAAATTTGGTACTACTGTTAGTACCGATTAAGCCGTAATCTAATATAACCTACGAGTTTGTATTGTGTTACAATAGACAAAATACCGAAGTTCAACAATTTATGAAGTATTCGGAACTCGATTTGGTATTCAATTGTTCGATGAAAGGGTTCGAAAGGAGTGGAAATTTAATGAGTTTTGTTCGAAATTGGAATTTTGTTAACTCGGAATTCTATTTTATATTTTCCATAGTGCAACAACGGGTGTTTGATTAAATTAAAATCTTTGAAATTCTCTTTAAAAATAATTTATTTGTGTTATGGTTACTGTTACAGCTTAAGCTAGGATAAATTGGTGTTTGGTATGAATTTTGGACTTACGGAATTGATTCATGCACCGTCACTAAATGAGCACTCACTTTTTTCACTTAATATTGTTATTTTTGTATCTTCTACATTGAATTGACCGGAGCACTCGCGAGGCCATTTGTTGATCGGTAGATTTTTAACCGCCTTCCAGTCGATGAATGATTGTTTTTCTCACGCTAGAGGGCGCGAGTGAGTCTAGTGTTGCGCGGTCGCGCGTGGCGCTGTCCGCGGCTCGTTAGCGGGAGATTTGAATGTGGAAGGGAAAGGATTAAGCTTGTTCAGTTACCTATTTTAAGTTTTTAAATTTTAGTTGAATACTTAATGTTCAGTACAAATTAAAACGAAAAGAAAAATCGGCATCCCCACAAATTTATAATAGACTGGAACAGATTTTTTAAACAACATTTTATAAAATATTAATCATTACGTTGAAGACAGTAATAATAACACAGTTTATAAACACATACAGTCGTCCAACGACGACGTCGAGGCAGGGTAATAGCGAGAAGTGAGAGATGAGATGCGAGTAGGGCGAGCCCGAACTGCCCACGCCAACACGTTAGTAGCTAGGGACACAATTTCCAGGGCTAGCACGCGTGTTTGCTTTAATTTTTGCTTAACTAATACAATACTAGACTATTAGCATGCGTCCAAATAGTTATTTTTTAAAATTTTATTATGAATTTTTTAAATAAGTTAAAATTGTTTATTATGATGAGGATTTTTTAAATATCATTAAGTTCAACGATATAAATTTTTAACTTGGTAAATCTAGAAATAAAAATATTTCTCACTTGCCCATTTATAATACCTATTTGGAAATTCAGTTACTACCCCTTTAAAGCATTGTAAGGAAATAATAAAATTTAGTTTTAATAAAATTATAGAACTGTGTAATACTATTATATTAAAACTGTGACAACCCTAGGTGATATTGTGTCTGCTTTTACTAAAATATCCAATCCGTTGGACCACTGTTTGTTTTTTTTGCTTTGTGTTAATAGTATGAATTTTATAAATACATGGTAACACTAAAGTATGTGTGTGTATGTGCACTTAGATGTATGTGAGAGAAAATTTAATATTTGCTTGTATAAGATTGTACAATTTCCTTTGCATGGAAATATTGTCATTATATTCGAAAAAAGAACACGCGAAGTATTGAATTTACGTACATGCCTCGAGTGATATAAGAGATCCAATCAAAGAGTATTTAATAACCCCAGCACGCCGTTTCATACAACATTGCTGGAGCGTTGTAATATTCCAAATTAAAAAAAAAAACGCTCCTGCATTGATTTAATTTTCTTTGTCCGTAAATTCGATAATACGCGTGTTCTTTTTTCGAAAATAATTCCATGCATGTTTGAGAAAAGCATTATATATGCCTCGGCGAAAATGGCAATTGCTTGTCTCGGCTCGGCCTTCAAACTCACACTCGACCTGCAATTGCCTTTTTCTCTACCCCGAGTTTTGTTCATAAAGAATCCATTTTGAAACTTTTTAACAACATGTCACCGAGCAAAACTGTTGCTGTAAAACAGGAATCAATCAATTTTTTCGCAAAGGTTAGTGTACTCGCATCCATCATCTTTTGACACGCGCGATCGGTCGGTGCCTCGTGAATGTATTAAACATACTGTAGGGAAAAGCTGTATTGCTACGTCACTGGAGATCTAATGTAAGCTATGAGACTCATCATGACCGCAGATCGGGGTATTGTATGAAGTACTATATATGGCCCGCGGTTTCACTCGTGTAGGTTTAAGCTCGTTAAGCCTTTAACAATAACTTTTATGTAAATTTATTTATGAAATAAATAAATAGGTACTTTGTGACTTACATTTTGTATAAAAATTGTTTCGCTTCCCAAGGTTGAAACGCGATGATATCTATAAGTACTAATATTATAAAGCTGAAAGTTTGTTTGTTTGTTCGGTTGAACGCACTAATCTCAGGAATACTGATTCGTATGGAAAATTTATTTTAGTGATGGACCTTCCTCAATATATCTTTTTCTTCTTATATAAAAGTCAATGTTTGTATGTATGTTGTCTATGGACTACAAAACGGCTGGAAGGATTTTGATAAAATTATCAGAAAATCTTCATATTAGCCCAGTAGGTGATCCTGTAAAGTTCGTAGCGATCGGATATTAAATGTTCCTTGTGAATTCCAAAACCGAACAGCACTGCGTGGCTGGGGTTGCTAGTAGGAAAATACAAAAAAAAAAATGTGCTTTCTAATACTAGTATCGTATATTTTATTTTCAATGATACTGAACCTAAAGTAAACGGTCGAAAGTAAAGATATTGCTGAAAGCAATAAAATCAGTATGAAGGACAACACAGCTAAATTCTATTCTTGCCGTAGTATAACCGGAAAAGTTCCAAAGAAGTAAAACTCACGGTTAACTTTACTTATCATTGATTAAATTTACAAAAAAATCTTTATCACCACAAGAAATACTTACATAAATTTAGCCTTAACTAAGCTACCAATGTAGGTATAATGGTGAGTCTATAGCTAAGAGCTCTTCAATCTATCTCCTTTCTCTCATTTCCACAACAGAATCACACGCGCTGAGCTTCGAGGCAATAGTTCTTCGGTAAGTTTCATCTTTGCACGAACTAAATAGTTCCCTATATCTTATCTTTGTCGTACCGTGAAACTGTGGAACCATCTCTCGGCTAATGAGTTCTCTCTTTATTACGACATAGGGACCTTCAAAGGTAAAGTGAAGAGATATTTATGCAGGCCGGCGTGGCATTGGTGGTTGCCATTATGTTTGGATTGTTATGTGATTACCATTAGAGTCAGTAACGCCAATTTACCTAGATACTATAAAAAATAGCAATGGCTGTAACATGAACTGAAATAGAAAATAGTTCTTAGAGCATATTGATTTTAAAAAAAGGATACATAAAAGAATAGATCATTAAATATGTGTGCGTATATATGCGTGAGTTTGTGTGTGTCTTCCAAAAATGTACCAAATCTTGGCTAGGAAATGCTATGAAGCCATAGTTTAGTAAGAGTTTTAATGTGGTAACTAGAGAAACATTTGAAGTTGTAATCATCTACAGTTTTACTAACTTGGAGTTGTTCACAAAAATACAAATATAACATGACAACCAAATAATTTGTTATGACGGAAGAGAAGTTTTAAATGAAACCAGAATAAGTGATCTTTAACGAATTATATATATTATAGTGATACGTATTTATTTAATTTATTTATTTGTTTACATTAACTTATTATACATAAAACAAAAGAATAAAACGTTAGTTAACAACTGTGTTGTAGCTCATTAGATTAAGGTATGTTTCTGAATTTGAATTTTCAGTGGTACTTGAAATATTTATAATTAAATCCCTAACAAGCGCAAGGGTTTTGAATGAACGTAACAACTTTAAATATTTATCCAGACTTATAATGAAATTTGAGGCATTTTTGTATGAGTGAGACCGATAAATTGCGAGTATAGCTATATAATCTGTGAACTTGATTACATGACAATTAGCATCATCAATTTTTAATTCTTCAACGATACACGTGTGATCATCACTAACTACTCCATCATTATAATTTGTAGAACTAGTTTTCCACATTACATATTCATGTAGTAAGGGAATGTAAAGAGCCATACTCAACCAGCATTCAGTTAAAATTACAAAATTTGGTTTAAAATTTAACCTAGACAGAAGAACAACAAGACTATCAAAATTGAACCCAATACTTGTAATTTTGACATGAAAAATATTTATTATTTTTTACTTTATTTAATTAATGTTTACAGCGTCCCGGCGCATAGTTATATGACTGAGAAATCGCTACAAACTAAATACCTATATATATATATCTATATACTTATGTAGACTGTTCGTAAAAATGAATCTTGCAAAATAAAATCATCAAACAGTTCTTTTATCTAAATACACTCTGTCACGCAAATGGGTTACGTCCGTACACGTTTCAAGTCTTGGCTGACAGACAAACTTGCAATTTGGCACGTGACGTTTGCCGGCGAAATGTCTTCAACGTCTGATGCATATTATACCTACTACGTAAATGGTATTAAGTTTATATCATCTAAAACAATACAAAGTTATGTTTCTGTAGTAAAAATTAATTTAGTTTTAATTAAGGGTGTGTAAATAATTGTTTAACTAAATACGATAATTCGAATATTTGAATAATTTGAACTTCTCAAATAATTCGAACTTTGTCAACTATTTGAATTATTCAAATATGAATTAAACATAGGAAACTAAACATATTAAATTAATTTAGCTTCTATATATTTAATTTTAAAGTAGCCAACTATTACTAAACTCAGTAATAATTATAAAGAGTCAATTGTCACAAAATAGCCCACTACGAACAACACTCAACTATATGTATATATAATGTAACAATATAAATATGTACGTCACGTCACGTTTCTGATTGGCGTTTTCAATCACGTCACTCTCAGATAAAAATCACAATTTTCCCAAGGGTAAATTAAATAAATAAAGGATTATTTTTTCAAAATTTATAATTATTGTTGTTTGATCAATAAAGTAATATGATTTATAAGTCAACATACATTTTGTCAACTCGCGAATTTGCTATTTTGGAACCGATATTTTTAGCGATGTCCGCTATCGCTTTGCGTTTCCGTACTATGTAATTATAGGGTTAGTTTTTCAAGCGTAAAGTGAATATATAATTATGGAGGTCGGTAATACATCGACGAATTGCGATTGGTTTTAGATATTTCGATGGTCGTCGTTGTTTTTGGTTTGTACTGTGCATACTATTAATGACAGTAACGTCATTTGTCGTGGTACTATATAATTATAACAGCAATAGACGTTAATATATGTATGAAAGTGAATATGTAAGCAATATACGAATTTAAACGAATAGAAAGATATCATGGAGCACAATAAGTAATTATGTCACGTTTTTGCTATACGGACTAGATAGATAATCGATAAGATAGATAGGTTTTTTATATAAGACTAAGGTGACAAAAAAGTTTAAAGCCGGCCTGAAGGTAAACGGTTATTATCTATGGAGGCTTAATACTAAAAGAATCACTAGCGCGCTTCCAACCTTAAACCCCTCTCTCCAAGGGGCTCTGAAAACCCTACTTACTACAGGAACACAATACAAGGTTTTTTACTGCCATTTTCTAAAGAAAGTCTTTTCATTTTATAAAGGGTGGAGGCATTCCACCAACCGTTTTGAATCAAGTAGAAAAATTTCCAAAGGGATTTCTGTGTACCCTACCTCTTAGACAAACGTTTAATGTAATAAGTTATTAAATAGGAAACAAAAAAGCTCAACTACAACAAAAACATCTGAGTAACTGCCTCATTAGCCTAGTGGTCCCAAGCGGGACTGCTATGCTCGAGGTACTGGGTTCGATTCCCAGGTCGAGCAAAGTGTTATGGGTTTTTCCTATGGAATTCTCAGTAGCAGCTCGGAGTTTGGCTTTGTGACCGATTAATGGCAATAGGCTCGCTTCCTATTACATGGGACCTAAAGACATACTCGGCGAACTGTGGGTCTACATTAGTACACCTCTGCCTAACCCTTCGGGGAATACAGACGTGATGGTATGTTATGTAAAAAAATATTTTTCTACTTTTGCTTTTTATTTGATTCTCAGACATCGTACTTAAATATTATATAGCCCATGTCACTCTCACAATTAAGATGAATCTAACGACAACTCGTATGCTAAAATCCATCACACCGTTTAGACAACAGAGCGTGCCAAAGAAATAGACATACATACATACATACTCTCGAAAAACATAACGCTCTTTTTTCGCAGTCGGGTAAAAAAATAAACTGTCTTTTTTGCAAATATTCCATTAACATAGTAGTTCACAGAATAATACACTAATTAATGCACGAACTTAAAATAATAGAGTTGAACTAACTTAACGCTTATGTCTCTTGGTTCTTACTGAACAAATATTTTCCACTGTTACAGGTAAAGTTACTTTGGCACCGCTCCAGTTCACAATTTCAGAAGCTTTAATAAGTAAGTTTGACTACTAGAAACGGCTCTCGGATCTTTGTGACGGTGAGAAAGCCATGTCTACTAAGATTTATTATAATACTAGCAGTGCTCCGCAACTCCACAATTTTTTTATAATAGTAACAGACAAGCATATGGCCCGCCTATTGGTATGCGGCTACCGTAGACTATGCACTATGACTATGCGTTGCCTATCTTGGTCCCCCGAGGATCTTCTTGGAGGAGTTCTTTATCGCGCGTTTGGCGGATGGGAGCTACACGGGAAAAAGTATCCGTCCTGCCCACCACTAAAAAGAGACAAACATATACATGTATAGAATTTTCAAGTCTATGATCGTCGTCGAATTGGCCTACATGTGTGATGACTAGACTTGTATATACATTACGAATGTTCCATAGTTCGAGTCTCGCTGATTTAGGACTATTTATATAAACTTATTTCCTTTTTAATTTTTGTATATTATAAAGATATGGAAAAAAAAATATTGTTATTAATTATTATACAAATATATAAAAAAAAAAAAATCTAACGAGTACATTACACTTTCGGTAATTAATAATAAATTGTTTATTTTCATAACTTTATAATATTTTTTTTTTATTTTTTATAAATACTATTTTATTACTGTTCCTTTCAATTTGTTATTTAATAATACTATTATAGCGAAAGGATCCTCGTTTCTACCGCGTGGCCCACGACACCTCTCGAGTTAAAGAAAACCTTTCCGTTATTTGTGGCCTTATGGCGCATTTATCGCGGCTCCAACTACAGTTAGTCATCATCTTGGTCTTTATCGTGAGGTGTTTGTTTCGCCATACTCTTATACTTAGCTTCCCGAACATGGTCGCCGCTTTGCCGATACGAATATCGATCTCACCATTTAGGGAGAGATTGTTCGACACGGTGGACCCAAGGTAGCAAAACTTGTCAACTACCTCTAAAGGTGTGTTATCCAGTAGTATGATTGGGTTTTCTGTTTTGCCTTGCGCTAAAACTACTGTTTTCCGGATGTTGATGGACATTGAGAACAGATCACATGCATTCGCGAATTTGGCCATCATGTTCTGGAGTTCGTGTGAGGAATTAGCGACAAAGGCTGAATCGTCGGCAAAGAGAATAGTGTCTACAAAAAGATCTTCCCGATAACGCAAAGATTTCAGTAGCGATATCTGGAAAAGCTTGCCGTCGCTACGTGTATGAAAATGGATACACTATTGAGTGTCGCCGAAAGCAGCTTTTAATAGCAGAGAGAAGAATATACTAAACAGGGTAGGGCAAGGACGCAACCTTATCGCACACCTCTACGTATAAGAAACGGTTTAGAATAACACCGTTAAACACTACAGCACCTTTCATGTCCTCGTGAAAAGACTTCATAAGGCTTAGCAGTTTTGGTGGACACCCTATGCATTTAAGTGCAGAGTACAGACCCTCTCTGCTCAGAGTATCGAACGCTTTATTTAGGTTGACAAACGCGATATAAAGAGAAGTATTCTGCTACCTGCACTTCTTCTGTACTTAGCGAAGAGTGAATATCATGTCCACTGTTGATTTCCCATGACGGAAGAACAGTTAGTAAATAAATACAATTTAAATAAAATTTGAAATATATTTTTTTTTACAGCTTTAATTATAAAAATAAAACCTTTCCAATTAGTCTCATTTTAAAATTAAAGTATCGTTTTTTTAGTTTACATGTTTATGTAGAGCAAACTTGCAATAAATATAGGTAGGTAGGTACTAACTAAGCTCGAAAAGTGCTATATAAACAAAAAAAAAAAAACTATATAAATTACCAAGTTCTAAACAACTAGTTGTGAAAATCTAAATCTAAACAAACTGCTTTTCCATGTACTTTATATGCAGGAAAACAATAGCTATGGTTAAAAGTTAGTTCACACGTTATACGGTCACTTTTAGGCTGGTATTGTACTAACAATGTTGAACATTCATTTATTTGGGTTCATAGTTACAATTCATTTGATGTTACATGGTTCATCATCATCATCATCATTTCAGCCGCAGGACGTCCACTGCTGAACATAGGCCTCTGTTACATGGTTACAGCAACCTATTGTAGGTTTTTTATCAGCATGAAAAGTGAATGTTAATTTTAAATGAAATAAGCACCTTTTGAAGCAATGACGGCTTGGTGGTAGCGAGTACGGACTCCGCGTCGATCGACATGAGTTTGTATCCTTGAAATGAGCCTGAGCTTTCAGTGAAAGAAAACATCATGATGAAACCATGGCATGGTGGTAAGGTATTTTTTAATGCCCATATAGCCAGCTACCACTCTAATTTTCAAAATCTGTCACCAAGTACATACAGTAGTGTTCAGAGCTAGTTTTCCCACTAGGCTTAACGTGTCACCATTTTGGGCCACATCGTCACTGAAAATCAGGTGAAATTGTGGCCATAACTTTAAACTTATAAACGATAAAAATGAATATCCTTATTTATTCACTATCTAAAAAATCGAATTTGTAGGCAGAATCTATTTCATAGTCTGTTAGGCCAACCATATTTCGCATCGAAGGTCCGTTTAGTGTGAACGCACTCGAGCGGGGGTAACAAAGCTGTAAATAATTCAGTATTCACGGGATGTCGGACACGTCTCTGGGCCACGTCTCGGTCTCATTCCTGACAGCCGCTGCGAAACCTCTCCTCTCGAGTGACTCACAAAAACGTTTTCGTGAATAAGGGTATATAAAAGTTTGATGATCGTCGCGTCGACTTCACGGCCATAACTGTTTTTGTTGTTTCATTTTAATAGAAAATAATGTCATGTTTCCACAACGATTATCTACAAATAACAATTTCATTAATGTATTTATATTTTTTTACATTCTTAAGATTAATGACAACTCAGTAGGTCGATGCAAAATAATTGAATATAGATATAATTTATGATCCAATCTCTTACAACAGTATCTGTACTTAAATATTTTGATAAAAAAATATTTTCACATGTTTGGTTATACCGTAGTTAGTACATAGTTAACTTGAGCTATAAATGTATTTTTTTTTCTATTATTGTTAGTTAGAAAACAGTTATTGTAAGCTTTTAATGCAACATATTCAGAAAAACAGATTACAATATACATAACATTGAGTTATAATGTACAAATAATAATATTATCTGAAATTATTAGAACAGACACAAAACGAATTAAAAAAATCTATCGTCAGTAGTACTGCAAAACGGACTATTTTACTGATTTTACAGGATAGAAAAAAAATTTCTTTGACGATTCGCTAGGCGTTTGACATGAATATTATCGTGGTATGTTAATTAATAAAATCTTTGTAGTTGTTATACAGATCAATCTTGGATGTGGATCTAATGTGAAAATAATATATAACATTTTTCAATGAATAATTGAGATTGATCTTTTTACATAGAACATATTGCAATATCACCGACGATAACAAATGAGCTTTTGATTCATAATCAAACTACAAAATCCAAATGAAAAACAAACAACTTTTACACCTTGTTAAAAAGTGAAAAGATTTTATGTGATTTGTTTTTGGTATTGAATAATTTATATGCAGCATAAAGCCACAGGTTTGGTATCCGTGAAACGTCGTAAACATCTTTACACTTCTATTCCATGTGCGATACTGTAACTTGATTTAACAATGATTTAAATTACATTTCTTATTTATCAAAACTATGCACAGATGACATGCCGAAATAACTTCCGTTACAATATAATTCATCTGGATACACCGATAAGGGAAGTCGTTAGTATTTAATAAGTCTTGTATGGAGCCAACAAATTTATCCCTAAAATACCATAAGATTGTTATTAAAGTGTTATTTTTTCATAAACTCCCTGACTAAAATTTGTCTTATAAGATTCCATTTCAGCTAAGAAGCATCTACATTGTTCTTAGATGTGAAACCGCCATTACTACTCCTAACTTTACTAAATCAGACGTCAGTCATATTAACTTTCTTACAGTAACACGTTTGCCTCTCAACTGTGAATTTTGTTGTGAAAAAAGTTCTATTTGTAAAACATTATTAGTTACGTTTTTACTATGTATTCCTTTATGTTAATGAACTAATTAAAGCCTAAAACCATGGCTATATGGAAGACTATAAAAGCTCTCATATTTACACAGCTACTCGTACATAGAGTGGTTTTTTTTTCACAGAAAAAATCTGCGTTCTTTGGATGACAATGATATAATGTCATATAATGGCATCGTATAAAATAAACTAAAATATTATCTATACGCATAGTTGTTTGTAAACCAAAATTGTTAAACTTTCGCAAAAAATCTATATTTAATCACGCTGCAATATCTTGCAATTATATACTTTTATGTGATAAAAAAATGAATTCCTCTGGAAGACGTAAATTTTTTGTTCATTAGACTCAAAAATCACAGGTAGATTAATACTTTGATGATACTGGTGGTATTTTGTAAAAGCTTGCCTAGCCTTTAAGTTCTAAGTCTGTCGTCAAACACCTATAATTTTGTTCTGAAAGCTGCACTAGAGAGCCAATCGATATAGTATTTAGGATAGTAGAGACTAGAGAGGATAATGTCTAGAATCACTCTAAGTGTTACCATTTCGGGCCACATCGTCACTTAAAATAATGTGAGACTACGTTCAAACGCTAAAATAAAATGTTTCTCTAAAAGTAAAATATTTACAGAATTAGTATATATTGGAGTATTTCAGTTTCAGAAAGCTTTGAAAATAGGACGTGAATTAAATTAGTGTGTATCACTGAGATACCTAAAACATATATTATTTATGTCATACTATATATCTATTTAGGTGATAGTAAGAGGTAGTAAAGGAGGTCGAAAAAGGGATCGGTAATATAAAACGCAAAGAGCTCTGTCGGACGAATCCGAGGTTAACTTTTTTTTTCAAGAAAATGGGTATCGGACTCTGTCTATCTCATCAGGCTTTTACGTGACCGCTGATAAAATATTAAAGTGAACAGTTATTTGTCCAAAAGTACGTTTCCAATACGTGAACATTTAATAACTGGGTGTTCATATACTGAAATTATATTTTAGATAATGTATATCTACTTCATAACGATAATAATTAATGGCTTCACTTGTAAAACGCTGAATAAATATAAGTAAATCTTTAATTTAGTTTTCTTCTAAAAATATAGATTAGACAAAGAAGGAAATACCTCTAATGTGTGTTTAAATTGGGACAGATTTTTATAAATAAAGCTGTAAATGTGTATACTATGGAGCGTTCTAATAATAATGGTTCCAGAATCACATTTTGATTATATTCTCTTTCATGGTTACCGAATGTGACTCTGAAAATTTTTTAAGAAAAAATACGTGTTCCAATTGAAACTTTTAGCTTATATATTAGTATTTTATACTAGCTGCGCCCGCAGCTCCGCACGCGTTATTATGCAGTAATTATTTGCATCCCGTAATTTTATTTTTACTAATATTTAAATATTTTATAAAGACTAATCCTCAAAGACTATTGACGAATTACAGAAAGACAGGCAAATTTTTTAATGTCATGTTCGTTCCTTTAAGATAGATGTGTATGGGGAAATTTGAAAAAAGTTACATGTACAGACAAAAGTACACTATTTACTAATATTGATTAAAATAATTATAAATAAGAAATAACATATTTTCTTGCTATTTATAACACTATCCATCTCGTTCTCTCCCGCAATCAAACGATACTTGTTAAAATGAGATGAACAACTGTACGCTATTCATTGTGTATACATTGTACTATGTACTTTTATTAAACCTTGAGGCATCATAAGGTTTTACTAATGTACATTGTTATCGAGTCTCGCTTTCAAGACCTGTACACATTGTCGCTCGACTAAATGAAATTACTGAAATAAAATTAGAAGGTTCAACAAAGCAAAATTCGGGTATCTCAGCAAATAATTTATATATTTTTATATATTTATAGCTGAGACGAGTTTCAGTGTAACAGTGTTTGTATTTTCAATTATATCATTTAAATTTGGAAACCAAACTAGGTAAGGTAAAAGAGTTATTCTGTATTGAATTTACGAGTTTAACTGAATTGTTAATTAAAGTTAAACTGGAAGTTACAAAAATAAACTAGCCGTGCCCGCGGCTTCACACGCGTCTATTACGCAGTAATTATTTAGATACGTCTCTTAACTTCTCTATACAAATAAATGAAATTGAAATGTTTGTAAAGTCAAAGCTTTTCACTAATTGCCTATGAAAGTATATACGGTACATAAAGCAAAAAACAATGAAAAAATGTTGTCTCTGTTTTTATTTTTGTCTTTAAAATAATTATAACCATTGTGGGTGGAAGCGGGGTTACCACAACACCGACAGCATTCTGTAGTCCACGCGAGCGGATCCGCGGGCACAGCTAGTTTTACTAAAAAATAATAGTTTAATATTGAAAACTATTATAGCTAATCAATTTTGGAATGATATATTTACTCTGTATATAAAGTCGGTGAAGAATAAATAAAAATAATATTCTTTGAATTCTTTGTCAGACTTCTAAAAATATTATTGATAATTTTTGTGGCCCTTCAGTTGAGGTAGGGCATATAACTCCAGTCCACAAAATATCATTGAAATCAGACAAAGCATTATTAAGTTCAGTTCAGGATCAGTTGTCTAACACAAATTTTGAAGCAAAAAAAAAGTTACGTATACTAACAGAAAAACAGATTAACTTACTTAGAAAATAACTACTACTAAAACTGTATACTTATAAAATTTTAATCGCTTACTTGACTGTTAAATTTCATAGCGGTGGATTCTTATTTAGAAGATATCGTTCAACTAAAATGAAGTTTAATATATACCTTTATACATTAAAAAAAACCGATCAATATACTTAATAAAAAGAACTCGAAAGGTGTCGTGGTGGGACACACGGTTGTAGCGAAGTTCCTTTCACTATATACAAGTATATATTATTGTTATGACCAGACTGACTGACCAGACTGTTGTGTGTATAGCACAGTGCTATTCCTAAATCAGCATGCCTCGAAACATCGACCAGTCGTACTAAACATGCAACTCTACGAAGAAATTCGATCATAACGCAACTGAGCCAATTCTACGATTGTCATGGTTTTGAAATGATAACTAGATTTCGAGATTAACATATGTAGATAAACAAGAATACAATAATTATTAATAGTATTTATTTTATAAAATAGGTAAATATATCTACACGAATAAATCTCACGATAAGCTTATAAATCTCGTAAATTGTGTAATGTAATAAATTGATGGGTTTGACTAGTTTAAAGTTTTTTTTTTGTTTTTAATATTTAAGAGCTTTTTTTTAAAAATCTTTTTTACTATTAATTTATTTCACTTTAGCCCCCACCCCGCGATAAGCAATTTCGTCACAATAATGTTTGAACAAAATAATTGTATATTATAACATTTCATTCAATTCAAAGGTAAATTTATTTTAAGTTCGTATAAAACATCAAAATTCAATTTGCGAATCCAACAAACGATTTAACGATTTTAATTAACGACACGTCCTGTCATTGAGCTGAGAACTTAAGCCCCGATCGGAATGTATAAGTTCTATTGGAAAATTAGAAAACTTATTCCCCAGCCGTCCTTCATTTCAGGTGCTTCACAGACGCGGAATGAAAAGTATGACCAACTTTTCAGATGAAACGAACGAATAAATGAATCTGTAGATGTTTAAAAGTTTAACAGGAAGGAATATTAGTTATATATTCTTGATTGGGAATTTCATGTCGGTGTAAGTAATGGAGATATTTGTACAGATGCAGCTTTTATATGGCTTATAAGAAATTAGCTGGGGAATTCTACCGTGCTTATAAATAAGTAAGGTTTTTGGCGAAATTGAGTTCTTTATATATCTGATATCAGGAAACCGAGATCTACAACTCTCTCAAAGTGACATTTCATGATTTCCTCTCTAAACCTGTTTTTCAGTTGTCATAAACGCATTAACTAAGACTTGACTGCAGTTTTATTTACCAAGAACGCATATCTATAGTTAGTAAAGGTTATTTTCTAGCATTCAATATCTTGCTAGTCATAAATGCACTATGTTTGAGTTTGTACGTTTATTGCTAGCAATTTCTGTGGTCATTATAAGCGTAGTGCTTAGATTCAGCTTCAGCTTCAAATTCAACTGCATCAACTTGAGTAAATGCGTTTATCACAATAAAAACAGCATGTTTTATATTGCCGTACATATTAAAGTGCATTAAATATACAACAGAATTCTGCTGTTGAATGAACATTTGTGGTCGTCACCAAGTGGATATTATACCTGCATTCAAAATGATAATTAATTGTTATAAGCAAGCGAAATGTAAAGCCCAGAACGAGTTATTGGCCTTCATGTTTTCTTGTAAACATAGTTAATAGTGAACTCGTTTCCACAGAAATGATCACAGTAATAACTTTGAACCGGAGCACGGTTATTTATAGTTATATATTTAACGTTGTGGCCACAATCTCAGCTGATCATCAGTGACGATGTGGCTCAAGATGGTAACACGGTAAGACTAGCAAGACTAACTCTCAAGTGCATCTGCCGGAATCCACTTATTGATGTTTGGCGACAATTTTTCAAGTGGAAGGTAGGTGGTAGCTAGCCAGACGGACATTAGAAAAAACCCTACTACCATTCTATGGTTGCATCACAATGTTTTCCTTCACCGAAAGTTCAGGCTCATTGCAGAGATCCGAACTCATGTCGATCGACGCGAGTCCTGTTGAGAAATTAATATTATCTATGTAGCGCTGGCGACAAATGTTCAATATATATATTGTCTGTGGTTATTTCCTGTTACAATAAAAATGGCCCGAATGAAAGAAGTTTTTTTCTTTACTGTATTAGCTATAAATAACAAAAAAACTTTAATAAGTCCGTACAGGCTACTAGAACTATCATTGCTTCAAAGGTCTCTTCACTATCCTACAATTTAAGCGAGAATGCTTTCAAGTCGGTTGTTGTCTACGTATGAAGTGCGTGCGATCACAAAGCACACCTGTTGCTATCGCACCCAGTCAAAAATATGAATACTAAGTCATTAATATGGATTCCATAATCACATCGACACGATTCTTCGACATATTATAAATAATATCTTGTTTAATATGCCGTGTTGGTACAGTAAATCGGTTCATGTCTATCTATCGGCTTCTAGTTATTAAGCTGGGTGATAGGGATTTGTACATGACTGAGACTGAGTTTATCTCTATTTAGATAAGTTCAATTTTAAAAAGTTTGTTGAAATATTGTTTTTGGACGTTTGTGAAATCTATTTTTGTATTGTTAATTTTTTCCCTTTTGCATGTACCTAAGTTACAACATCTATCCATATCGGAAAACGTATTATATGTTTAGTAATATTTTTGAGTTAGTACTTGAGCTTAGTATAAAAGTCAAATGTCTTGTACTTAACCAGTAGATCCCAGAGGCGGTGAATTTATTTCATAAGTTGAGAGTTATAGCATGGCGAAAGTTTTAACGGCTTTAATTTAAAATTTTGTACCGTTTACACCTCAAAGCTCATTTGGTAACACAAAACAACATTATCTGTGTACGATAATGACATTTATATATCATAAAACTCAGTTAGCTGTTTGTTAGTCCTTTTTTATGGGCTTCATCTAAAATCCGAGCGTCTTTTGTTTCTATCCGGGTTTGAATTAAAAAATATTCAAGTTTCGCTTTTTACATGACCATGTTTTATCCCGAAGTCAAGATAAGCGAAAAACTTTAATTTAGTATCTATGCATTATTAAAGAAATCTATACGTTTAATAAAATTGAAGTGTCTGTTTGTAATAGCTTTAATAGCTTTTTACTAAATGCATATGAAAGTATATACAGTACTTATAACAAAAAACCAATTTAACAATTTTGGTCTGTCCCGATTTTCACGGGATGTTCATTGGTGGATAGCTGATATTATAGGGAGAAAAGGAAACGTTTATTTTATAAACATAATTATATAAGAGTTTCGCGCAAATAAAATAAACTAAAGTAGAAGTGTCCAGTACCAACTGCACGCGCCCACGCGCTTTCCTTCGCCGCCGTCGACGCACACGAATTTCCACGCGAACGAAGTTATGTTAGTAGATAGTAAGAATAAAGTTTTTCTTATTTACCGACAACGTGTGAAACACAATTCACTATTTGACTTATATCAAATTAAGATGGCTACATATTTTCAATTAAAAAATTGTTTTTGCGAAATTCGTTATGTAGTCCGTGCTGTGACACTGACATTAATGACACAAAAAAGTATCGAGATTTTTATAATGATGAACGTTTGCTAAATGTGAAATCTTTGTTTTCAACCCATATGATGTCAAAGCGGAGATAATAATAGACAAATATTGCTAGAAGGGTTTTCGCCTGATTACGAAAAGTAAACACTAAAAAAGAAGATTTGCGGTTTTTTAGTTACTAAAAAATACGGTAATATTTTTTTCCTCTAATCAGACAATAATTAATAATTTAAAACCTACTTTAAAAAATAGTCAACTAGTCTATTCTAACTGACTCGAGGAGATTTTATGGCAACTCAAAATTCGAGCGTATTGTTACATAAACTAACTACATAACATTGTGTGATTGTATATCGTATTGAAAACTCTCTTAATAATGTAACATATAAAACGGTAATCTAATGTGCAGATAGTAAGTACATTTCTAAACTTGTGTAATACAACGTAACAATAAAAAGAACATTTTATTTAATAATTTAAAGAGTAGCGTGAACGTCGCAACTCTCCAGCTTGTTTGTGACACAAGTCGGCAACAAACAATTCTGAAAACGATCGCAAACGAATTTTCATTCTACTCTCGTACTTTAAAATGTATTTTGTTTCTATTTTTTGTGTTTCCTTTAGTAAGAAATTAAATTGATATTCCAAAGAGACGCGCCTGTGGACTTTAAGTAAAAGACGTCGCTGTGTTCTAAAAATGTTTTATAAAACATAAAATATTTTTAATATAAATATTGCAGTCGCTCGGGAAAATCTTGCTTATCAAAATAATGGTTCTTACAAAGTCTGAGAGCTGAAATGATTTTCTCTTAGTAAGTAATAATAATAAATTAAAATTACTATATGCAGATGTCGATTAATCATACAATATATATGTATTTGAATTTTACTTATAATATGCGAAAATGATAATTTCTGTAAAGAAAATTCCAGATTTGAAACACATGATTTTTTTAAATCGACATTTCTGTAATCGCTGCTCGGTATATTTTAACAACCTTGGCTTTTGTTTCATGAATACAATCCATAAGTTTGAAAGCACACACAGTATTTGTATTTGTAAAAAAAAAAAATTTAAAGCACATGGCAACGAGGTTGACTACGAAGTGGTATTATTTAAGTCTATTCATTTATAAATGGAAGAAGAAGGCCTCTCAGACGTAGCCGTCGACAGCGACTTCCTGTCAATTTCTGGAGTTGACATTTAAATCCGGTCGCATGTAGCACAGAGAAGCAATCCGTTTGAATTATACAAATATACAGTTTGGGTAGAGATTTTCGAAGAAGTTGTTTGGCGACAAGGTTTACGGTTACATTTGAGTTGACTGCGTTTCACCATTCCGGCCTCAGCACTAAAAAAGTTGTCGTAGAAGGAGAATTAGATAATTAAGCAAATCTGATTTGTAAGAAAACGACTTTTATCTCTTTTTTTTTTACAAAAGTGGTAGTAAGTTTTTGTGTAAAACTAAATTTATTTTTGGTGTTCTATATATAATAGGTATAACCTGATACAATATTCGTCTTCTGAGTCTGTTACTGAGATCAAGACTCAATTCATTTATATTAAAAAGTCTAAAAATAAGTTATCTAATTTTATCGTGTCTTTTTGAATTTTATACGTTGATGAG
This sequence comes from Saturnia japonica, assembly GCA_033032175.1. Classification (NCBI taxonomy): domain Eukaryota; kingdom Metazoa; phylum Arthropoda; class Insecta; order Lepidoptera; family Saturniidae; genus Saturnia; species Saturnia japonica. Next base: position 7,600,144 of record CM065324.1, on the reverse strand, counting down.
TTTGTTCGTGTATTTGTATATTTTTGAGATATTGTGCTTATTTTTTTATGTTTGATTTTTTTGAATTTTAGGTGCAGTTACCTTGTTTATGTTCTAGAATATTTTTGAGACGAACTAAGATATCAGAGCTTGGGTAAGACCAAAAAACGCATGTAGACTTTATGCCAAAGCAATAAAGCTAATTTTAATAAAAGTATAATTATCTTATTCTCCTTGTACGATAACAATATCAGTATTATACATTACATATGTTTCAAAAGTACTTTAACTATATCTACGCTGGTAAGAAACCGGTGATATTATTGAATTCGTATTTAAATGCAAATAACGAATAAATCTTTACTAAAATATAACGATATAAACAGATAACAGAAACACAGATAAAAAGTTTTTATTTGTAATAAATAAATTAATCTTTATATCCTAATAAACAACCGAGTTGAACGCAGATAATATAATTCTTGTTCGTTTTGCTCCGAAACGCAAATCGTTGTTGAGGGTACTGGAAATCGGCCAAGCATAAAGTTAATTTTTCCCGGTACACTAAAAGCCTTGCTCGTTCTAAACCAACAATTTGTTAAATAAAACACTTCCACTAACTCGTTTCCTTCCCGCTGATAAAATATCATCAAATTGTTTTAACTGTAAATTTAGGCTTAAAGCGTCCGTGGCGACGTTGTGGTTTAAACTTTAAAAATAGTATTATGTTTTATGTAGGAGACTTTATCCTTTTAAATTACTAATGTAAAGACCTTCAATGTATTTCTCCTTCAGTATTGTAAAAAGCTTATTTCCACCCCGTTTGTATCTTTAAGTTTAGCCTTCGCTTCGTTCACTGTATTCCACTAGATCTTTTGCCTACAAAAAATTTTTCCTTGCAATATAAGATTGTTTACAGATATTTTTTTTGTAGCTCGATAAAGTGACTTCATTCTAACTCATAGCAAGCATAGAGTAATTAAAAACAACGACGATCACTGAGAAATTTGTAAATCTTTGTGAGGATTGTAATCCATTACTAGTTCTGGCTGTTATGTCAGCCTGTCCAAATGTCTCTTCACGTAGTGTTTGTAGATAGGTGAATCAAAATATTTCAATTTTATATTTATTGAAAGAACATAATTTGTAAATTAGAAGCAAAGTTTATAAACTTTTTCAATTATCCCTAATTTTTCCACTTTTTTACCTTCAATAGGCTTATGTTATTTAACGAAAAACAGAAGTCTTAGGTAAGTTTTGCGGCAGGTTTATCTAAATTTTTGTTGGTTTGGGCTTGGTCAAAGATTAGTAGATTCCATTTATTTTATTTCATAATATACTACGAATACAGAATCACTTCGAACAGTATAGTTATTGTAACACAAGCCTATATCTCAAAAGATTTCGATCATGCGAAAAATGTTGAAAAGGTAAATGCTTCAGTGTAAATTCAGATTCACCTTTGATCGATTTTAAATTGTCCCCTGTCGAATATTAAATATGGATCTGAAGTAACTTTATCCTTTCGCTACGAAATTTTTGTATCATTGTAAAGAAGTAATGTAAAACATTTACTTGAAAATCTCTTACCACATAACATACCATCACGCCTGTATTCCCAGAAGCGTTAGGCAGAGGTGTACTTAATAGTGTACACCCACAATTCGCCGAGTATGTTTTAGGTCTCATGTAATAGGGGGTGAGCCTATTGCCATTAATCGGGCACGAAACCAAACTCCGAGCTGCTATTTAGAATTTCATAAGAAAAACCCAATAACACTTTGCTCGACCTGGGATTCGCACCCAGGAACCTCGCTCATAGCAGTCGCGCTTACGACCACTAAGCTAACGAGGCTCTTACCACGACTCATTTAAATAACTCAAATGCTTTTGTATGACCTTATAAAACTGAATCAGAAAGTATGTTATATTTTGAAAATTATAGTAGAAATGAAGATAGAGGATAGAATATATTAAGTGGATAATTTAGTCATTTCTATATAAATTATTTCATTATATCATCAAAGTTATAATTTCAAAGTAATCCTATAAAACTTATATTTATTTATGTTTTGCCACTTACTTTTTGGTTTATCTTATTTCATTTTATACTTTTATTATAGTAATAAATTTCCGAAAAACTTACCACGTGCTTAGGCTAGTCACAAAATTTTTTTACACCTGGGGCTGAGTTCAAACGCCACGTGTGCCAGTTGTTTGTTATACACCACAACCTTCGTACCAGAACACAGTAATACGAGCATTGGAGCTTTGTAGCAGGAATAGGTTCGACGCTGGTGCTTTCGAACTCGAACATTTTACAGGTTCAATTAACTTATGCACCTGCATTAACTAACATATTATTTCTCGTACAAGCTTCTAATATCAACCTCTTACGATACTTGTATACAAGCAGTCCTAGTACTTACGGCATGTTACTTTTTTCTAATATGCGACGTAAATAGACTTAAAGTAGACAACAGTCTCTTTTTTATATATTTCCATATATAAAACCCAGAGGATTTTTCAAGGACTTTCAATTACATTTATTACTTAAAAATATGCTGTATTACACATAACAAGATCTTAAAATACATATTGAAGTCATTAATTTTAGTAATTATTGTTTCAAATAATATAAGCTGCAAATCGACGACTGCGTCAAAATATTAATTAAAAAGATGCAAAATAACGTTTAAAATGAATTAACGTGTTCTTTTTACAAACATTATACTGATACGGCCGGTAACAGCTAGTCGTGGCGCCAACATCAATTTTGTGTTTCAACTATACCTGGACATGGGACGACTCCGTAAATCACTATTATAGATACTTCGTTTGCTCTCGGAATGTTTATTACAAGCTTTTATTTAACTTACCTTGTTAGTATGGGTGAAATTTTGCAACCGTATTTTAAAACAGTTGTCCCCACCGATTGGTTTGAAATTTTGCATACAGGTTTAGTTTGAATGACAATGTATGGTTAGCTAAGTGACGTCATTCTTAATCCAATATGGCGTACTCCAAAAGAAGGATTACTTTCTACCTTTTATACCTTGTTGTGTAAATGCGCTCCCATATTGAGTCGTGGTATAAAGAATCAAAAGCCTTTGTATAATCTACAAAACACATGTACAACTTTTTCAATATTCGTTACATTTTTTTATGATTTTTGTAACAACTTCAATGTGGTCTATTGTCTTAAATAAGATACTATTTAATATAAGTCGAAGAATCGTGCTAATGTTATAATGGAATTCGTACAAATAGCTTAGTATTCGTACTATTGACTCGCATTATTAGCTGAGCGCGATAGTAACAGGTGTGATTTATGACCGCACGCATTTTATAAGCAGGCAACGACCGGCTTGTAGGCGTTCTCGCTCGAGCTGTTGGATAATGAAGACCTCAGTAGTTAATGAGTCGACTACTGCTGCCAATATTGGTACGTATTACAATAGGTGATTCGTGAGTTGTTTCATTTAGCAGACAATGAGAACGAAGTCGCGGGCATTTGCCACTAAGTGACAAAGGATTTTTATATTTATTTATTGGATCCGAATCTTCTAAGTTGGTGCTTTAAATGTATTTTGTTAAACATATTGCTCTAACTGTACCAAGAAAAGAGCAAAATTTAATGTTGCTAGGTTGCTAGTAATTTAAAAAGTACATAACACCTTTGAGGTAGATCCTTTTATTAAAGTAATTTACATTTTTAGTTTCCTAATGCACGTGTTCTTTGTTGAAGAGCCGTTACATACATTAACTGTTGTACAGTGAGTTTTAACTTTATTTTGCTTTTGAGTTAAAGATTAGATCGAGCCGCAAATAATCCTTTTACATTTTTTTACAATATATTCGTGTTAGTGTTTTTGAATATTATTTTATACATGTTTTTATGTAGGTACTGTATTTATGATTAGTTGTTATTTGATCTTAATCAAATGAGATGTTAAGGGATGATATGAGTGAAAGTTTATCACAGATTACTTGCTATTTGAAAATCAGATTACCTGCTGTTTGGAAAACAGATTACCTGCTATTTGGAAAAAGAATCGACAGCAAGTACACATGCTAAAATCGATAGGTGTACGGCGATAATTATAAAATGTAACGAGATGAGCAGGGAGACAGTATTGAGGAACAGTGTATATTGTGTATATTATAGTCGAGTTATTAACTGAGGACTTCACTATCCCACAGCTCAAGCGAGAACGCCTCTTTAAGCCATCCGTTGTCTGGGTACAAAGCACACCTGTAATTTCTATCCGACACAGTAAATTGTGAGGGTCAATAGTAAAGTCAATGGTACAGGTATTAAGTTGTTAGTACGGATTCCATAATCAAATCAACACGATTCTCCAGAAGCCTGGCCTTGTAACAATATTTACACCCCCTTCTATTGTACAAGGTGTCCAGAAAGGGTATTGGGTATTTTTTTCGCGCCATATTCGAAACGGGGCGTCTAAAGGGTGCGGGGAGGGGTTCGTGGCGTCCGCCATTTTGTGGAGTTTTAGTCACGATGGAACAGTACTCGGGGACGCATCGCGCATTTTGCGTACGAGCGTATTATCGTAATGGTGATTCAATAGTGACTGCTCAACGTCTTTATCGTGCGGAATATCGTACACGCCACGCGCCAAGTGACGATAGCATTAGGAAATGGATCAGGATGTTCGAGAATACAGGTGCGACAGTTAAAATTCAAAACTCTGGTCGTCCTCGTTCAGTTCGCGATGAAGAAACAATTGAAGAAGTTGAGGCGTCGGTTCGTCAAAATCCGTCTTTATCCATCCGAAAGCGAAGCCAAGCGTTGAACATCAAAAAATCGTCTTTACATTCGATTTTAAAGAAAGACTTACATCTAAAAGCCTATAAAATTCAATTGGTTCAAGAATTGAAGGATACGGACTATGCTAATCGACTGAATTTTGCGAACGAAATGCTGCAGCGATTTAATAACTTTAACAACATACTGTTCAGTGACGAAGCAAATTTTCACCTGAATGGTCATATTAATAAGCAGAATTGTCGGTACTGGGCAGTGGAGAATCCGAGACGAAAGCATGAACGACCCCTGCATAGCCCAAAGGTCGTTGTTTGGGCCGCTATGTCTGCTAAAGGCATAATTGGTTCTTATTTTCATGAAGATCAACGAGGCCGAGCAATTAATGTGAATAGTGACCGTTATTGCGATATGTTGCGAAATTTTTTGGTCCCAGAGTTGCAGGAGTTTGCAGGTTTCAACTCAAGAACGTGGTTCCAGCAAGATGGGGCCACTTGCCATACCTCAAATGACTCAATGGAAGTTGTTAACGAATTATTTCCTAATAAAGTCATTTCGCGAAGAGGTAACATCAACTGGCCTCCCAGAAGCCCCGACCTTAGCCCGCTTGACTATTTTGCATGGGGATACCTTAAAAGTAAGGTTTATCAAAACAATCCGACGAATCTAACCCAGTTAAAGCAAAACATCAGGTCAGAAATGGCAGCAATATCGATAGCTATGTGTCAACGTGTTATCGCCAATCTTCGTTTCCGTTTAGAAGAGTGCCAGCAACGTAACGGTCATCATTTGGATAACATCATCTTTTCCAAATAATTCTCCAATTCATATGCTAATAATAAACAATAAACTTTTTTATTGCATACAAATAATTTTTGTTTCATTGAACTTACAAATACCCGATACCCTTTCTGGACACTTTGTACATAAGATCTTTCTCACCTGGACGTGGTGCACCCTGCTGAGTAATGAACGAGGAAATAGGGATAAGCGGGTTGGTAGAGCTGTACAGCTCGACTGGGTCGCAACCACCACTCATGTGGAGAAAAGCCCCTCATAGTGAGTACTGTGCTAACCTTTAGGAACAGTTCTCTCATCTTACCGTGCTATTAAAAAATAAATGTAATAAAAAAAATTACACTTGAAAGAGTATGCACAAGAACGAAATCTTAAAAATACTATGATACATGCGCCGATTATGATTATAAGAAAGCAGTCTAGCCAAACATTGTTATATTAGATTAGGAAATGTGACTTTTAACCATATTGCACCTTTTTAACTAAATAATATGAAAAAATATTACAATTTGATACAGAATAACTAAATGAAATAAAAGTTCAATATGGTTATTTATTTTAGATCGATTTTTATTCGAGTAAAGTTTTTTTCTACTATTTCCCAAAATTAACCAACTGACAAATGAAATAAAACGTTATATAATTTTTCATTTTTTCTACCATTTTCATTTTTAGGTACTTCATATTTTGATGATATGAACAATTTTATAAAACAATGAAATCTATGTAATAGAATAGTGAACTAATATCGGTATTTTAATTACACAGTTAAACAAAAAGAAATGAAGTATAAGAGGGAACTAATGGAATCGCTGTCATCCCTGCCCGACGCAGTGAGCGAAATCACAACAACCAATTAACCGAGTTGCCAGTCTTAATACGTTCGGGAATATAGTAGGCACAATTCGAATCAAGCTGCATCAATTAATTATTATAGAGATGGGATCCGGTATGTAGTTTTAAAAAAGTTTAATTTGTTTATTATTTTATGGGTTTTAATATGAAGCTTTAACATAAAAGTCAATTTATAACAATAAAGAAAACCAACTTCAATGATTTTGAAGAGTTCCTGGTGTATCTTCTAATGCTAATGAACTTAAAAGGTGGTCCTCCTCCTTGATGTATCCCCTATCCAACAATAAAGGAAAATAAATTCAATTCCGATGAGGCTGTCCAAACAGCCTTCAAAGATTTTATTGATTATTGCTCCCAATGTTTTTTCAGTAATGGAATCAATGAACTACTTTTAAAATGGCGAAAGTGCATAGATAATAATGGTACATACTTCGATTGATTAAATGTATAATTTTATAATATTTTTTCATTTTACTTTTACCACATAAAACGCCAATTTCATATGTAAGGAACTAATATTAAAACTTTCCAACCTTCAAACGTATTAACATAAAAAAATGTATATTAAAAAAAAGATAAGAAATATTTTACTTACTCTGACAACTGCTTAGTATAGGACGATTTACAAAATTATCACAAAATGTTAATTTATAAATTTTACTCACTGTTTACACATTGTCTCCATGGCTACGTGCTTCATGCTACGTTCGCCTTTCTCACTCTCTCTCAAAACGTTTCACATTTTCGTGACGCGTCTTCGTGTCACGTTGCATCCGTTAAAATTTTACCCTCATACACGCAAAGAAGTTTCACTTCAAAAATAACATTCGAATTGAGTAAACTCCCGACATTTGATGAAGTCGGTTAAAAACTGGGGTCATTTTGTTTTAGCTAATATTCATCAAATTCTGTTCTACTCTATTTCTATTAACGTTGTTTTGTGGTAGCCAGATACGACTAGAAGGGTAGCTGCCCTCTCAGCTGGGTGTTAGTAAGCACGTGGTAACCGTGCTGACGTGGAACGGTTTCCTGTTAAAGTTTGCTTCTTCATATGATACTTGGGTGCTTCAAACGAGTTCTGATGAAGCATTTTTACAGACCGACATGACACCGACGCCTGTCAATGGAATCTATCACCTATGGTCACCTGCATTTTTGGACTATACTGTGCTTACCATCACTCACGTACCGTAGTCATATTGCCAAGTTTAATCTTTAAATCATCAACGACTCCTCAGTGATAGCGCTTGACAACAAACCATGAAACGTGCCGTTCAAATTGATAGTTTCATCAGTATTTGTCTATCTGCTTTAGTATATGGTATACGTCTTCTATTACACCACATACTTCACAGTTTGTTGCAGGAGACTTTTTAAATAAGTATTTAAATTTATAAAGTGGCATGCAGTAACAATAAGCTTTCCATTATAATTATTATTGATAAACTACGGATGAAGACAAGGCTAATTTTGGATTGACTTGTACCAAATTCCTTTCATTTTGCATATCTTGTCGAATAAAGATTTCCAAATATTAAAACATTCATATTTATATTTATTTATTAATGAGTAGTTTGGGTCAATATTGACTATTCTGCCAAAAAGCTATGCCTAATTTAGTCAATTTATCAGCCTCTTCGTTGCATTAGACCCCTTTGTAAAGGAACCCATTGTAACCTCAGATCAGTTCTACTATTGTAAAAGTTCATAATTTGTTGCAGTATGGTATGCTATGGATCCACCTCTGTGACCAGAGGCGCATCGAGCAATATGCTGCAAGGCACTTTTACTGTCGGTAACTTAACATTAGTTTTCCCTTGTCTGCATAAAAACTTGGCTACGTCCATGGTAACGTATATTCATATTTTAAGTAATTTATAAGCAAATTTCATAATAGTTCTTTTTGCCTGCTCAAATGTTTCTTCAAGGAATCCATGTTGTAAGAAGTAGGGAACTCACTGACCGGGAGACAGTTCCACAGCTTCACAGTGTGGCAAAGATATGATGTAGCGTTCGTCGTTCGTTCCTAGGTCCTTGTAAGTAAACAAGTTTCTACCACTTATATATGTGTTCGAGTCGTTTTGCTTACAGGATTACGGAATGCCCAATTATGCATAAAATTGATTGTTCATTTATGTACGATTACAATTAGCAAATGAATTTTTAATATGTCAGGAATGAAGACGAAACGAGTATATATAAAGGTAGCGCAGGGCAAAGTGACTGCACTGTGCCTGATAAAAAACAATTATGACCACAGAAAGATCACCAATGCATCGTCAGTCATCCTATCCGGCCTGCAACCCTTCGGCAGCTGGAAATAGTCGCGAAATAGGAAACGCGACCAAGTAAAAGATTACCACTGTGAAGGGTTCATGAATGATGGTCGCGACCCAGTCGAGTACAGATCCGTACCACCCCGCTTATTACTGGATATATACCGGCTGATCCCGGAACACGAGAAGCCTAAGCATGCCACTATGGTGTTTGTTACACCTGGTGTATGGAACACAATTTTCATTGTTTGATAGACCTAGCAAAACTTTATGCTCCTTTGCACGGGAAGATAACGTACCCCATATGTAAGTATTACTTACTATATTATGTATATTACATACTTACTATATTCATGCAATTTACTTTCATGAGCTTATTTATGAAGATGCAGTATCGATTGACGCTCCCCGGTCAGTCAATATTATTATTATGGATATGTTAAGGTAAAATTTAATGTATAGATTCAGTACATACAAAAAAAACACATCAGAATATAAACCAAATATGAATAATAATACAAAATATGAATCTGTAACATTATTTAATTTTCATAACATTCATATTAGCGTATCGGCACATCTCTACTTCACTTAAAACTCTGGCCGATTCGAACAACCTCTCGAATTTACAGGACAATCCAGTAATTCATTTTAAGGGATAAAAAATACCAGAGCAATTATTTTTTTTGTTATTTATATTTGGAATTTTGCGTTTGCTTGAAAAAGTAAACTTTAATGGTTATATACAGGCAATTATTTGACTCATAATTAATTCCGTGTTTGGGATTATTTATAAATTGTTTTGTTTCTGTCATTACCGTTTTTGATTACCTACGAAATATTTTTATTGAAGAGGTATTTCAATTATATTTCTCATTAGCGTTGAAAATATTATAGATACTGTAAGGTAATTATAGAACTGATTAATTTTTCATTTATTTTAGTACGTTGGAAATTGTTTAATTTTTACCGAGTATAGTTATTAATGTACTAAGTTAACAAGAAGAAGAACTAGTTAGTTAACTAGAAATACGATTCTGTTTGGGGTATAGTAACTACCTTACACCAGTACCCCTAGCCGGAACATTTTTGCACTATCGTATAGTTAACGTGATAGAATAGTAATAGTTAAATTTTGTATACAAACTGGAACAGCGCCGCGTGGGCGTATTATGAACTAAAATTTAGCAGCCGCAACATCTTGCGTCACGTTTCGTCTAATTGACGTATCGTATCGTCAGTTTACGATAGCTAGCTATCGAGAAACACTTGAGTGTTGTCACGGATATTTTGTCAGTGAGAAAGGTATCGAGAGCGGTTTTTGTGAATTATACTATTAAATTAATCATAAAATGTTTTTATTAATACCATATAGAGCACGATCTATGACTTTTAATTACTTTGTGAGGTGTTTGGCTGAAAAGGAAAAGGAAATTTATTTACATCTAGTGTTCGTGTAGTGATACATACTTTCATACGCTTTTAGTAAAAACCGGTTATTTTAACATTACAAACAGATACTTCAATTTTGTTAATTGTATAAATATAGTATATTCTTATGGTATTATTGTACATTTGACTTTTAAAAGCGCTGAATGTTGAAATTAATATACATTATGCATCTAAATTATGCTTACAGTGGTACAGCGGGTTGTTCTTCGGAAAACTGAAGATCCTATATATCTATCGGAGTCCGATTTTAAAAACCGGTATAGGTCAATCAAAGGAGCATTAAAATAATTACCTATTCCAATGAACTTAACCAAAACAAACTTGAGAGCGACTAAAAGAATAAGTTTAGACTTTAGAGCATAAGGTGTACAATGAATTGCTTCAAACAATTACACGTAATATAGATATGATGTATCACACAGACTCAAATACGAATAAAACTTGTGTTTCTAGTTATTTGTGCTTTTTCATTTTTTGTCACAGGTCCTTATCAATGTTTAGTCGGTTTGGATATCCACTTGGGGCCAACAAGTGTACTCACACTTGTTATGTCTACTCAGACATATGACTCAAATTACCGAGGCAGTGAGGCCCTTATTGGTCCAACATTAACATTAATATCTTTAAAAAGTTCCCCACTTCAAGAGTGAGAGGGACAAAATAAAACAAAAGTCCATATTCCTTGTATTTATTTGGAATATTTTGAAGTTAAATAGGAATTCAAAGTTATTTTAAAAGTTGAAAGTCGAAACAAAAACAATACTACTTAAAATGGATGCGTTCGGAAATCAAAAAGCTTGGGGCGTTTTTTATGTTCGTTTAATAAATTATAATAATTTAATTTTTGGGTTATTATCGTTTAATATTACTTAAAATACAATTATGTGACATTATAATCTCAAATTTTATATCTTAAGTACCGAAAATGATTTATCAAATACCATGATGACTATTTTAAAACGAATAATTCGTTTTGGTCATTCGTCATACTCTTTGTTTATTTAATTTAACTATAGTAGCGTTTACTTATAGTATAGACGTGAGTAAGATTATTAGCGTTCATGCTGCCGACAGCTATAGTAATAGTATGGAGTGTAGTCAGCTCTATACGAATACTTGACGTAACTGTTTTATGTTCCGGCTAGAGGTACTAGAACTGCATAATTATATATTTTCATGAAAAATATATAATGATACTGAAGAGTTTTTGGCTTGGGTTTGAACAATCTTGTGATGGTTTATTTATGAAATTTTATGTTAATTGGCCCTATATTATGTAATTATGGCGGAAATTTACGCAATGCTGATTATTGTGCACTAATGAAGTGGATTAAAAGAATAACTGGGAACGTACAATTTAAGTTCCCACAAAAACACCCTGAAAAGTTTTAACAAGGGACTGCCATCATGTTAGAGCTATGTTTGAAGATTACAAGAATAAGTATATATGTGTTCTATTTAAATGACGTTGGAAGAATTGGGTATAAACACAGTTGTGATTAAATAAAAAGAAGAAGCCGTATAATGGTACAAACCGTTAGTTTAAAAACTATTTGGTCAGATTGTAAACTATCACATGCATCGCTTGTAACATCAGAGATTTCAGTAACCCTTTGCCGACCTAGAATTCCTCTTCCCCAAAGTACTCTTGAAACCTTACTCACCACGGGAACACAGCATAAGGTTATTTGGCTGCGATCTTCTGTAGGGTGGAGATATTCTACCAATCGGACTATCTCAAGTATAGAAAGATCTCCATACCTCTTTTCCTTTCAAAATGTGATTTTTCAGAAGCTTTACCTTAGCTAATATTGAAACAATTAATTACGACAACCTAACTTAACCAATCTAGTTAGATTATGAATCTACAAAAATGTAACCGTAAGATTTGAAATTTTAGTGTACGTTCATAATGTATCGACCGTTTATAATCTGACTAGATTGTTTATAAACTAACGGTTCATAAAATTATCTAGTGACATATTACCTTTAAAGAGATATGATTTAAACTAAGCAGTTTCCCATCATTTTAATACTGTCACTATACAAATATACATTCGGAAGAAATGTCTGTTTTTCCTTACTCATCCGTTTCCTTTCTGATTTATTCAGGTCCTACCGAGTCCACAAGTAGAAATACTTGTATCGTATAAAATATTTGCCATGTAAGCATGTGTCGGTACTCCAATATCGTTTCACATTCATAGCTCAAGGACATTTGTATAGCCCCAACTGATATTGGAGTATTGGCTGTATTGTATTGTTATTTATAAAATGTTATTGGTCAATTAAATATATCCAATATAATTAAACGGGCAATTGTTTATTATTAATGTTGCCTACGGTCCAACACGCGTTTATTACGCAGTAATCATTTTCGACTTTTAATTTTATTTTTACTCATTTTATTGGCAGTTCCTATAAACGTTCAACTGAGCAATGGTATAAACTTCTCGTGTACAAAATTTCATCAGAATCCGCAAAGTTTTTGAGCTAAATCCGGACATAGAAACAGACAGCGGTGACAGTGTTTGTGGTGTATTGGGCTTACCATCATAGACAGTAAAATTAAATTGCCGAGCTACTTTATATAAACAGACAGACACACAAACAGACATTTTTTTATATGAAAATATTTATTTTTATCTCTGCATTATACACGTATTTTTTTAACAAATAAAAATAATTCTTGTGTTCCATAGAAAAATATACATGAATTATTGATATACTTGGATAAGATGAAAACAATGAGAATTCAGATTGAATTGCAAATAAAAGTGAATCGTTTTTGTTAGAATGCTCGCGTGAAGAAATACTAGCTCACTAAAGCTTTTTCTTAGACAAACTTTTTAATTATTTTCGCCAAGTTTTGTTAGTTTTAAACCTTTGCATAATTTAAGACGTACTTTTTTATCTACCAGCTCATTAGTTATAATTATAAAGATTTACCTACTATTTTCTTTTTTATAAGTATCTTTTAAAATATAGATAATTATTTTACTTGTCCAGCTTGATATATTATCGAATACACACTGTTACTTTACGATAAAAATGAATTAAAGTGTATTATGCACTGAATATTATTTTTTAAAAGGTAACATAATAATACTACTTGTTACTATTTTGTAGTCTACAAAAATATACTGAAACATGAACTAAAAATAACTCCCATTAACTGTTAAGAAAAAAGTACTTGACCCACGTTTGTAATACATATGTATCATATCTTTCTGGAGCATCAGAATTTCCAGAATATAGTTTTCCTTATATTTTGGACCATCTAAACGTAAAAGCCTTTAAAAGTAGTGTTTATTTTCTCACCCGTTAATATATTTTTAAGTACATTTTAATCTATAGGATCTTTTCTGAGTCAACGAATCAAGTTACATTAATTTATTTCTTTAATTACATTCTGTTGCTTTGACGTTAATTGCCTTGACATACATATTGAAATCGAATAAGATTGTTTTTAGGCCTTACAATTGATATTTTATTATATGGATTTTTATTATACTGTTACGACCTATTACAACCCGATTAAAAAGAGAGAAAATCCTGTTCGAGAAATATCTCGAAACAACTGCATACTTATCAGTAATTCGAAATAATGTTCGCGTCGTAAAACAACCGCGGCGCATGTTTGTGTAAATATCACAGTTTATACACACATGTATAGGGCTTGTCGCCTCGATTACGTCAACGAGTAAGCATAGCACTAAACGTCGAGAGAGATAGCGATGGTTCACGATTTTTCAGTGTAGGTATTTAAGCGGCTCAGGCGCGGCGCCGGAGTACTTCAGATTGGAATTACAAATCGATAACATCGAGCGATAAAAGGAAGTGAAACCATAGTGAAATAAATAACAGTGTTGTGAGTTCCTGTATTTTGCAACTGTGTAGAATTCGAATAAAACTTCTTCACGCCAATCATCGGCATTTTTATTACCCACAGGTGTAACAATACTAACTTCGGGCAGCAAGCACTTTCGAGCTTGTTGTTTACAAATACAGGGTTCAGTTGCAGTTAGAACTGACTAATAAATGCATTCGTTTTAAGTACACACGAAATGTTTCATTCTCCACTTGTCATACAAACGCTCGGTTTACGATATTAAAGTACAAAAATCACTACGAATAAGTTCTTTGCACACATTGATATGTTTCATTATAACATAAATAAACTTCAACTTGAACGATTCACTTGTTAATATGATATGATACATTATGCATATTGTTCTTGTTAGGTACTACTTTTGTTATCTTAAATGTTTATAAACTTATATTTTGTTTTCATCAGTACATTTTCAAATTAAAATTAAAATGTTTTGTCAACACTTTCTGATTTTTGATTCTCATAACTATATTCTAACTAGCGATGCCCTACGGTTCCGCACGCGTTTGTTACGCATTATTTATTTTAGCCCTGTTGTTTCTTTTTGACACTTATTATTGACAATTCATATAGCTTATCATATGTTTTCCGTGTATAAAATGTACTAATGTGTAATTATCGTAAATAATCGGTATAAAATAAGCAAAAACCCACAACACCTCCTCTGATTTTGATAAATAGGCATAGTAATTTATTAAAGTAATATTTACTTTAATATGAACCTATTCACATTATAATGAGAAAGTAAGGTCTTTCTCATCCTATATTTGAAATAAAAGTTCAGTACATAAAAAAGTTTTAAACACAAATTTAATTTTAGTACGAAAAGTGATCGCACTCCGTCAGCCGCTAAACAATCCAGCTCGGTTATGCTTAACATTTCCCCGGGCCTATTTTTATTTTCAAATTTCATCACAATTTATGTTTGTCGAGACCCAGGCGCGGTGAGAGCCACAACTTTGTTAATTTCGCAGAAAGTTGTACTCGCCGGGGGGTTATTACATAGACGTGAACTAGGAAGTCGACGGGCTCTCGACTCGGAGTTACCAATCGTCTGCGAGAATTTAGTGAGGTATCATCGAAGTCGCGCACTTTAAACTCAGTAAGGATTCCGTGGAGATTTGAGAACATATAGGATTTAGTAGTTCGCAACGTAGTCGTAGATCATGTAACTTTGTTGATGCATCTGAATTTTATGGACATTTACAATGCTAAATTTTCCTTTTAATTTATTAGTTGAAGTCTTATAAAATCCAAAGCGCCAATATAAGTCTGGCTGGTAAATTATTAATATAAAAAAAAAACCGAATAAATTTCAATTGTGTTGATAGCCGTTTATGGCGAATATTTTGACATTAGGTTTGGATAGTTACCTAATCATCGGCCAGACCTTTTTGTTGTATTTCTTTGTATACGACTCTATTATCCTTTTAAATTATTCATTGGGTAGTTCAACATTTTTTCATATTTAACTTCTCGGAGATAAGTTATCTTGCAGACACAGTGCCGACACTTTGCCTTACTAATATACTTAATAAAAAAGTATGTAGTTAAAAAAAAAACACGCTATTATCACGCACTAAAAATTATAAAACAACTCCTGGCTCCATCAATAGACCCTCGTTACCAAGCCCAATCTATTGGACTCGTCAAAACAAATCAAATTTGCAAAACTCTATCGGTTTGCTAGTAGCTACTGAAGAGTTCCACTATCAACTTCCGGGCTTTATCATTACATTAGCTCCAAGATACCAAATTACAGTTTTGTCATCCGAACTACATATGCATAAAATGTTTCATTAAGATATAACTATGAGAAGTAGGTTAAAATTGACTTCTAAGATATGATTACATTGTTTGTTAGTTAGTTACAATTCAAGTTAATATAAAAGCGTGTTAAAAATATATTGAATGCAAATTTATTTTCTATTCGAGGAAGTGCTTTATGTCAATGGTTTCAGCTAGAAATTAGTTGTAAATAAATCAATATTTAAAAAGCCCGTTAATAGTATAAAGAGTTTTATACTAAGTCGTTAAATTATATTGATTGCAAATAATATTATATCCTAATTTTGTATACAATTTTATTAACGGCCACTCGGCCTTATTGTTAGACAGCAATCTCTGCCAGGCAACCTTTGGATGGAAATGTTCCAGAAAGAACAACTGGGATAATAGGTAGTAATATTAAAGCGGCGGATAATATCCTTGAACGATTTTTTGAATTTGCCCAGCGATTGAGCTTTGTTCATTTGATTCCTACTTATAAGGTAAGTCACAGTTATCCCCGACTTTTGTGTCTCCATCTTTTTACATTTTTTAAATCATAAATATGCTCTTCTTGAAACCAATGTTTATGAACAGAAAGTTTTGTCTTATACATAACTAGCTGAGCTCGCGACTTCGTCCACTTGGCATATTTCGTGAATAGAAAACAGCAACTAAATAAAAACCTCACCTCACCTCAATCTTACCTTATGGTGTTTGATAATACCGAACTTAAATCAGTTTAAAAGTTAACCAATATCACAGTTTAACCAATCATACAGATATTATCTAAAGCATATAAAGACTGACTGCTCTGCTCGAGGTCCTGGGTTCGATTCCCAGGTTGAGCAAAGTATTATTGGGGTTTTCTATGAAATTTTAGTAGCCGCTTGGAGTTTGGCTTTGTGCCCTATTAATGGCAATAGGTCCCTATTACATGGGATCTAAAAACATACCAGACGTAATGTTAGTGTACATTAAGTACACCTTTGATTAAACCTTCAGCGAACACAGTCGTGATGGTATTTAAATATATAAATATACATGGTGGAAATAAAGAACGGAACATAGAGGAAAAGTCAAAGGAAACATTCTTTTTTTGTTTTTAAATTATAATAACACCATTCACAGATTTTCTAAAAAAGCTTATCTGTACTGGGAATCGAACCAACTAAAAATGCTAAAAATAGACATGAACTATGTTATTGCACCAATCGATAGAGTCTATGATAAACATAAAATTTTTCGAATAATCATTGTATCTTACAATTACAGGAAACCATGAAATTTAACAATTCGTAAATATTGAATTAACATGAAAGCAAATTTATATCTAAAGAAGATATAAAATTTAAAAAATAACTGTTACGTTGCTCGAAATGAGATCCATTATCTTGTATGCACAAATTATGTCTCCATTGTATTACACGAGTGTGACTGGTGTTTAACTCTTCAGCAGCTCAGCAGCTTACTTGCTGTGGCCGTTGTACGCGTTGTCTTGAAACTTCCAACGTTTACCAAATTTTCTATCATTCGCAACAACATCAAATTAAGGTAGTGCATAGAGAAATTTATTTGAAGATGTCTCTCTCCTAGGGACAGTCCAAATGGTCGAATACCTCCACCTTACGTAAGATCGTAGTCAAACGCGCTAGTGATACCATAGTATTGTAAGCATTCATAGGGTACGGTAATTGCTTACCAACAAGCGGAACGTATGCTTGTTGACCACCTTTGTTGTATAAAAAAGAACAGGCAGTATTTGTCTATCCGGATACATCTTAATATTAATGTGAGACTTTGTGATTATAAAAGCAAACTTGTAAGTCATCATAAATAATAATTTTCCTCCATGCCCTGTTTGTTTTTTTATCCTGTATACACATAAAGGCTGCAATCCTTTACAAGAAAAGATCATTTTATTAATGAATATCTTTGAATTCATAAGCCGTTATTTTTCAGTGAATAATAACGCTTTATGGTAAGTCTGTTTAGAGTCATTTAATAAAAATCATAATTGCACAAAAACACCAAAACAACGACATGTATCGTAGAAATCAAGATGGAATAGATATTTTTACTTATTTAAATATTTAAAAATAACATTAAAATTCATTTAAAAATAATAATAAAATCACATTCTTAAATAATTAATATACGTGCTTGCAGAAAATATATACGTGATTTAAAGCAGCCGTACAACGCCATCTATGAATACCATTGGAAAATAAAAATACTTTCATTTCCATTTATTAATTTTAATGAACATTATGTAAAGATAAAATAATTTGGTATCTTTTCACTTCATTTCAGTAATATTTTAAATATATTACAGAGTTACATACACATATATTCCATTTTATATGTACATAATTTAAACGCAATTTATAGACCATACAAATGTTCATACGTGCTTGCCTGAATGGTGTTCAAACATACCGACAGACAGACAAAAATTTCAATAACTATTGAAATGTATTTTGTCCATGATTTTAAACCCCCCATATTATTTTTTCTCAAATATCTTCAATGTACAGATTTCGAATCTACTCTTTTATGATAAGTATAGATGTTATATCTCTTGCGTGATACTAAGTATAAAATCGGTTTCAAAGTACATAAAGGCAAAAACACGCGGATCACATTTTCAATTAACGCTGCAGACCACAATCCAATTTAAATGGACAATCGAATGAACTATTTAGTACAAAGCTGATTCGAGTTTCAGGACCCGTACCTGTACGAACTTGCGGTACAAAGGTTCCTAACTAAATGGAAGGGTAGGCGCCTCTTTAATTGGTATCGCCGTAAATTAATTAAAATCACACGTACACGAGACATGCTTCGTTTTAACAATAGTTTTGATCGCATTACTGAACACTGTTTTAGATGCAAACATCAATAGAGCCTGTGTACAGTAATTAGATTAGTAAATACTTCTTCTTCTTTTATACAAGGTGTCCAGAAAGGGTATCGGGTATTTGTTTTCGCGCCCTATTCGAAACGAGGCGTCTAAAGGGTGCGGGGAGGGGTTCGTGGCGTCCGCCATTTTGTGGAGTTTTAGTCACGATGGAACAGTACTCGGGGACGCATCGCCCATTTTGCGTACGAGCGTATTATCGTAATGGTGATTCAATAGTGACTGTTCAACGTCTCTATCGTGCGGAATATCGTACACGCCACGCGCCAAGTGATGATAGCATTAGGAAATGGATCAGGATGTTCGAGAATACAGGTGCGACAGTTAAAATTCAAAACTCTGGTCGTCCTCGTTCAGTTCGCGATGAAGAAACAATTGAAGAAGTTGAGGCGTCGGTTCGTCAAAATCCGTCTTTATCCATCCGAAAGCGAAGCCAAGCGTTGAACATCAAAAAATCGTCTTTACATTCGATTTTAAAGAAAGACTTACATCTAAAAGCCTATAAAATTCAATTGGTTCAAGAATTGAAGGATACGGACTATGCTAATCGACTGAATTTTGCGAACGAAATGCTGCAGCGATTTAACAACTTTAACAACATACTGTTCAGTGACGAAGCAAATTTTCACCTGAATGGTCATGTTAATAAGCAGAATTGTCGGTACTGGGCAGTGGAGAATCCGAGACGAAAGCATAAATGACCCCTGCATAGCCCAAAGGTCGTTGTTTGGGCCGCTATGTCTGCTAAAGGCATAATTGGTTCTTATTTTCATGAAGATCAACGAGGCCGAGCAATTAATGTGAATAGTGATCGTTATTGCGATATGTTGCGAAATTTTTTGGTCCCAGAGTTGCAGGAGTTTGCAGGTTTCAACTCAAGAACGTGGTTCCAGCAAGATGGGGCCACTTGCCATACCTCAAATGACTCAATGGAAGTTGTTAACGAATTATTCCCTAATAAAGTCATTTCGCGAAGGGGTAACATCAACTGGCCTCACAGAAGCCCCGACCTTAGCCCGCTTGACTATTTTGCATGGGGATACCTTAAAAGTAAGGTTTATCAAAACAATCAGACGAATCTAACCCAGTTAAAGCAAAATATCAGGTCAGAAATGGCAGCAATATCGATAGCTATGTGTCAACGTGTTATCGCCAATCTTCGTTTCCGTTTAGAAGAGTGCCAGCAAAGTAACGGTCATCATTTGGATAACATCATCTTTTCCAAATAATTCTCCAATTCATATGCTAATAATAAACAATAAACTTTTATATTGCATACAAATAATTTTTGTTTCATTGAACTTACAAATACCCGATACCCTTTCTGGACACCTTGTAGAATGGCAACTGTGTTCTTACACAATTTTGTCAAAGTCACTGTTATATAATTTTTATCCAATATTATTTATTATCTTGCAGTATTCAAACATAGCTTCGAGAAGATGGCGGCTTCCTTGTTAAAACTTTTTAGGCAGTTTTTGTGGTAACTTAAAATACATGTTCCTAATTATTATTTATAATCTACATCAATAAATACATCACGTCAAATACTGGCATATTCCGAAATAATAATCGATGATAAAGATAACTGTTTTACAAATAAAACGTTGATTTATTGTTACGTGTTGTTTTCCTGAAATAAGACTCAGGAGTCTGGAAGAGCTTAAACGACAAGAAAAATTTATCGTTTTTCATATATTAACATGTAGTGCACTTAGTGTAAACGAGGAGTAACTAAAATCTCTCGTACAGCGAACGAAAGATTTGATATAATTTAAAAGCTGTCAAAAATCATACTAGATCCTGGATTAGGGGTTCCTAAACTTTTAATGCTCTGGAATGCTCAACAAATTTTATTTTATGAAGCTCAATGAAATCATAACAAATTTAATACATTGTAATTGGATTCGCGAAACTCTTGTAACGTATGATACAATACAATTTAATTCATATACGGAGCAAATAATCTGTAAGGTTTTATTTCCTATTAATTGTGCCCTGTTATAAATTTATTCAACCAACTCTTTACCGCGTCGCGCCGCCAACCACCCATGTAGCTTCTCTCTTCCCGTACTTGCCTACCGATTGCTAAAATGCTTGTTGTTCATGATCACTGCTCTGCTCTTTTTTAGTCGAAAGCGAGAAGTCATATAACCTGTAACCTTCCTCTACAAAATACAAAATGAATTTTTCATAACTAACAGGTAATTTCAGAGATGAGCGCGTTGAAAGAAACAAACATAGGACAATTTTTAATGAAAAAGAAAACCAAATTCAGTGTTTTTGAGGAGTTCCCTGGTGTATCTTCGAAGGTCCAATGAAATTAAAATGGTCCCTTGAGGTATCCCCTTTCCAACAAAAAAAGAATGATCTAAAATCTTACTATAGGTAAATATTCAAAATGATAATACAGTTTTATATAGTAATCAAGGTCAACGCAGTTTTAATTCAATTTTTAAATGTACTTATGTGTGAGAAAATTTCTATTAAGGATTTGAGTTATATTCTAATAGAAGAGACTCCGTGCTCCGTAATACTAGTTTTAATCCTATTACTAACAAAGCTCGGTCGGTGAACGTCATAAACGCATAAAGGGAAGCTTTTTGGAGGAAAGTGGTCAAACAATCTCAAAGTCGGCAGAACGTGAGGTAGTGGACCCGATAGAGGTGAGACGTGACCGTTCGACCATGCTCCAGATTAAGGGGACGGTATCTTATATCAATTTCTTTGAGTAACCGTAAAACACTTTATACTATCATATTAATATGTGTACCTTTTATGTAAACGCTTGTGAACACGTTCGAGTTTCTTGCCGGTTATTCTCAGGGATATTTTCCGAACCGGTGAGTTTGACGTTCATGAGCCCATCCATGAGTCACTAAAATTAATAGAAATTATTTGGACGCGACTGATTTTTTCAAGTTTTGCAATGTAAAACCTGTCTTAAAAATGACATAAAAGATGCTGTATGTGGTCTGTTGGTCCTGTACAAGCAATTTAGGGTACAATATTAGAGAGCACTTAATCTGTCTGTGGCCTTGCGACAAACTTTGGTGATCCGTTACCCATTAAATTGATTAGAGGATACGCGATAATGGTCGCCTTGGATCCATCTTTGGTAAATAGCTGATTTTAGACGTCTTTAGATTAATGCGTGGGAGCTTTAGTCGTTAACCACTTAAGTAGCCATATGAAAGGAGTTAAAATTTAGCGAAATTGAGTCTTATATGTATGTCTACACAATTTTAAAAGTTTAACAATATTGTACGTCGTTGATGACAAAAAGGCACATTTAATAGTGATATAATTTAATTATTTATTAGACTAGCTGTGCCCGCGACTTCGCTCACGTGACGTACAAAATGCCCGCGTGAATCTTGCTCCCACGCTCCCGGCTATTTTGAAGACAAAAATACTTATTGTGGGTGTTCCTCAGAAGATAAATGTATACTGTCTCTGAATTTTTTGTAGTTATTTTTAATCTCTACAATTATTTGGTACATTAATTTGCTATATATCTTATAGTTTACTCATAATTAGTCATTTAAGCGCCCGAACTGTTGTTGTTTCTGCAGTTCCGCAGTTGTTTTTCTATTTATGTGGAACTCTAATTCTTTTTCTAAAATAAAAGAAACCTAAGTTACTCCTTATAAAATAAGCTATATACCAATGAAAGTTCCGTCGAAATCGGTCCAACCGTTTCGGAGATTTGTCGGAACAAACAGACAGACAGACGCAAATTTTAAAAATGGGTTTTTTGTTATAGGTATCATGTATACTTTCATATACATTTAGTAAAAACCTGTTATTTTGACATTACAAATAGACACTTCAATTTTATTAATTGTATAGAGAAATATCGGTATAATAAATAAATCAAGAGAATCACTACAAACAAAATTAAAAACGTACTTAAATATTATTGTATAGGTAAACGAAGCAGCAAATAGACACCTGATATTGTTACAGTATAAATAACTTATTATCATAACCTCATTCAGGATTTCTTTTGTTTATCGTAGCACAGCATAATAACGACACTGTGTCTGATAGCGAGCACAGTGCAATCCAAGAACATTGGTGACTATCGTGGAATCTGCAAACCATCGTCAGTCATTGCTGTCATGCCGGCCTGCTCAATTGTCTCCTCACGTCATGTTTGAAGGAGGTAGCACACAGGCCGGAAGCCATATCCACAGCTTCAAAGTATTGGAAAGATAAGACGTATCAAATTTATATATTTGTGTGGAAATGGTGGTTTTCGTAAAGCTGTGGCTCCGGAGCCCAGTGCAGTTGGGTTTGTTATGAAAGGGAGAAGAGGTTGAACAGTTCTTGAGAAAACTCATGATACAGGCGGCGAAACAGTTTCAAATTGCACATTGGATTGCAAACCATTAACTAAGGTTAACAAATAATACCTAGGTGCACACTTAGAGGAGTGAGTTAGAATGACTTCGCATAATATGTCAGTGAGTGGCAATAATATATGATTATTAATAATCTAAATTATATATATTTAGATTATTTTTCCACTTTACCACTGGTCAGCTGGAAGAAAATGCTTTTAATAGAATTAAGCTCGCCGGTGTAAAAAATTAAATTGCAATAACGTATTCATTCATTCATAATTACCTACAAAAGAAGAAGTGCTTACCAAGAAACATATGAAATCACTTAATATATAATTATGTAACTTAGGTATATAACAATTGCCTAGCTGAATGTAAACAATCTAAATGAGGGAAAGAGGATGAAAACGGTGTAAAAAAAATTGTATAGAAAGGAGTCATTTATGATACTTGATAATCTGTGTTCAATTGCAGTAATAAAATATTTAAAAAGTTTGGGACTCTTGGGAGGCTTGACATTTTTAAAGACTGGCAACTACGTATATGAAAAAACGTCGAAATCTTCTTTTTGATTATTCTAATTCGTATTTAAGATGCAAATGGGTGAAATAGAGTACAAAAATATTATATGGGAATCATCTAACCTTTTAATTAAAGTTTGTATAATATATTGATGGAAATTTTATCTTGGCTTCTTATAAAAAAATTGTTTGACTTAAAAATCTTTGATTTCACAAAAACGAAAATGTAAATACTAAGTAAAAAAAGTGTAATATAACGTTTTTTAAGTAGTAGTACTATTACTAAATAAATTCGTAAAAATTCACTAACATTGAAGTAAGTGCTTACATTATAACCAGTCGTTAACTTTTATGCAGTACGTCGAGTAAATACCAAGACTAAATATCAAGTATATAATGATACTGAGCAGGTAATTGGTTGTAACGTAATTTCGAAGTTAAATTAGACTATTTAAGATTTCGCTCATACTAAGCTGATGAACTCCTCGGGTGAAGGGGGTTCAGAAAGAGGAAACGCAGATATACATTTATTTGGAGATTTCTCTCCACTTGGAGCAGTCCGACTGGTGGAATACCTCCATCCCACAGAGCACAGCAGCCAAGCAACCTAGTGTTGTGTTCCTGCGGTGAATATGGTTTCCAGAGTTCTTCGGGGTATGGGGTACAAGGACGGCAATTCGCTAGTGATACATATGTTATTATTTATTACAAACGGCCATAGGTTACGTGAGCCGCTTACCGTCAGGCGGGCCTTATGATTGTTTTCCACCTTTGTTGTACCAACAAAAAATAACTTACTAGTTCCATAAAAATTTATTCTTGAACGTTGATGAACCTTCTGGCTTACTCTCAGTAACTTTTAAAAATCCATCTAAAATTGTTAACTTTTAAACACATTTGAAACAAGATCGACAGGCGTCTGTTCGACGTTAATAAATTATTAATTTCGGATTTCATTTGAAACTTTAATCACTGTCGATGTTTTGAGGGCTAAATGGATTGAAAATCCATTTAGTATGCTGTCATTAATGTAAAACATTTCTCTTACTAGTTTTTTTCAATAATATACGTAAGTTATGTTAAAGGCAGACATTTTACCTTATTTTATCAAGCGATCGCTATTTAATTGACTCAAGAACTTTGAAGTTCTTTATATATTATTATATATTAGAGAGACATTAGTGTGACATTTCTATTAATTTTCTCTTTGGGAAGCTTTATGTTTTTGGAAAACATAATTCCTATAGAACCACATAGTGGCTGGGTGTATTTCGTTGACAATAATATAAATTTTTGCTAAGCCTAATATTAATTTGCATGTTAAAATATTCATTTTATTTATACACTACAATCATGTTGGATTGGTTGCGAAAATGAATTGTAAATACATACTTTGGTACATTCGCTTGTAAAATATTAACACCTCAGTGACATCCTTCTGCAATAGTAAACGTTTGTTTGTATTTGTTAATTTTGTTACCAGTTGATATGGATCTGAAAAAGTTAAACCTGGAATTGATAACTGAAGCAAGAGAAAACAAAATGTCATTATTTTAATAATGCATAATTCTTATAGTAATAATTACAATATAATTAAACGAAAATAATAAAAATGTTATTACAAACCTCGTTAAAATTATTATATCAAGCATAAAGTAAAATTTGATAGACCAATTAGAGTTATGATCCAAAATTGAACCCGAAAACTCATAACGATGAAACAGAGGTTCAAGTAATTAGCAACAAGAAGTTTTTGATCCATATTACTTTCATGGGTTTATGATTATGTGAAACAGTGTGACTCAGTAAAGCGTCGAATTATTTTCATTTACTACGTGAATTTAGTAAAATGTTTTAATCAAATAACTTTTGAAATATGACATTTTTTATGAAAAAAAAAATTGATTTCCCAACGCATTACAAGAGATAGATTTATTCTGAACTAGCGATGCACTGCGTATCCGCACACGTTTATTAAGCGGTAAATATTTTCGCCTCGCAATTTTATTATTACTCTTAATATGGACATTACTTACAGCCTTTTTTCGATTTGTAGAAGTATTATTATTAATTCTCAAAGTACATAAATTATGGAATTACGTAAGCTCCTCGTAAATAAGATTTCAAAAAAAGTCAGTTATGAACTATTTATTTTTTTACGATTTCTAAAATTATTATGGACAATTCTTATAGATCCTTTCAATTGAGTTATGGCATAAGCTTCCCGTTTATAATATTTCATAAGAATAGGTTTAGCCGTTTTTCGGTTTTATCCGGATAGAAAAAAGGGGGAATATATAATGTCATATTCATGCCAAGAAATTTGAAAAAAAAATAATTACATATGTAGACAGAACTACAGATTCGTCCTAAAAAGTTAATTTTGAAATGAAATATAGTGTACCTTGGGTAGATTCAGGCCTGAACTAATATGTGAAGAGGTCACCGTACGAAATGTCGTTCTGTTTCAGAGTGGGTGACGTAAGTGATAAACGGACCGAATGATCTTACCCGTGTCTCAGCCAATGTAAATAGAATTTTCTATTGTAGGACGTAAGTGAAAATGATTTTTCTTCAACTCTGTGTTGTACATTACTTTCTTTTTCGCCGTTC
This sequence comes from Saturnia japonica, assembly GCA_033032175.1. NCBI lineage: Eukaryota > Metazoa > Arthropoda > Insecta > Lepidoptera > Saturniidae > Saturnia > Saturnia japonica. The sequence continues at coordinate 7,573,936 of CM065324.1, read as the reverse complement.
TTTTCTAAGGCTTCCTAACTCCGTGGATTTTATTTAATACACAAAAGTATGTGCTTTTTTTCAACATTAGGTTTGACTGTTTTTGTTAGATGGCCTATTTTAAATATGAATGCAGAAAAACGGATCCGCCACATTTCAACTATAGATAAACAACAAATTTAGTAAACCGCTTCGAGAACCAAAAATATTGAATTATACTATAAAATGGTAATATTAAATCTCCAATGAAAAAAATAATATTTTTTGTTTAATTTTAAATTCTAAAGTTAAACAATATGAAAGACCTGATTAGAAATACATTATTTTTGAACCCTTTAAAATTTTGGTAAATCTGGAATTGTATACAGTCAAACTATAAATTTGTCTCTTTCTTTCCTAAATTTAAATAAATTTTGAAATTTTATTGAATAAATTGACTTCTCCTATAAGGTTTGCATAGACATCAGAGATGTACTTAAGCCTCGTTAAAAAAAAAAAAAAATATATGTGGGTAAAAGATAACGCTCAGGCATCGCGCGTCTATTTGTGGAACAAGCACAAATTGAAATCTTATCGGATTAAGTACTAATAATTAGTTACTTAGTAACCAAGCAAACAAGTTATAAAAATAGCATATCTCTAAATTTACACCTTTCCTATAAACATTATCGATCTGTCTCGAAATTTCTACCACCTCGTTTTTATCTCATATATAAGCGAATCATAGTCCGACCGATGACAGTTCTTATTTGGACATCAAAGCGAATACTAGAAGTAACAATGAGAAGAATTCTACGAGAGGGCTATTGTGACTGAGGAACAACTGTGAAGATTAATAGTGGTTTTAATCCATTATTTACATATTTTAATCCCAATTTAAGATTTCTCATTTAAATAAGTCTCTGAAATCATTAAAATCACCTACTAAATGCCAATCTATTCATAGTACCTACCGGTAAAATGTATGCAGGTTTTCAACTATTTATATCAATTACTACTTAAAAAAAAAAATTGACGTCTTGACAATTTAATTTCTATTCCACAACTATATCATAATACAAAATATTCTACGTCTTTGATTACTGAAGTTTCTGACATATGAAATAAAATTCAAAACCGTTATACAATTTTAATTATATGAGAAAGTAAATAAAAAATAAAATACAACTGAAAAAGTATAGACGACGTATATAACACTAGCTGTACCCCATGGTTTTACTCGTGTTAATTTTATCTGACAAACACGGCGCCGCCAACTCACCCATGTCTCGCCCAGTCTATCATAATTGTTCATCCCGTAAGTACAAATTATTTAAATTTATTGAAATTTTCGAATCCGACTGGTGGTTCAAGAGATTAGCGTGTTTAAACAAATAAACAAAAAAACTTTTGCACTTTATTATATTATTATAGATTATAGATAATGTAGGTATTCATTTAAAATTCATTGCCATAGAAGAAAACTTAAGTATCGTACGAATCTATTGATCACGTAACACCTAAGTTAGCTAGTTGTGTGTATGGAGGAACACAGCCGTCTCCCTCGATTGATTGATGAGGCTAGTTTGTGACCGCCCCCTCGTTGTCCCGAAGTTTTTGTTTACAGGACACCGGGTAAAGGTTATTTGCAAACTTACTAGCAGTTGATTTTGTTGGATGAAGTGAAATATAGTTTAAGTTACATATAACATTGTCATGTTATTCCTATTATCGCTTATAATTGTGATATATTTATAGAAATATAGGAGAATATTTTTATTACTAAAAACAATTACAAAATTTATCTTCATCCAAAGTCCCAAAATATGTTATGTCTGTAATATGAATGTCTAATATAATTAGAACTTCAATAGTTGGTGGCTCATTTTCAATTAATACGAATAAAAGAATTTAAAATTAAGTGTTAAAAATGTACCTACACCAATTTTTCCATAGTATTTCTAAAGTGCTCAACACTTCTCTGAAAGCATAAGTTCCTCCTTTCTTACTATAGTTTAAATGTCAGAGAAAATATCTATTACATAGGTACCATAGTCACACTATACAGATCAAATTACACAATTAAATACGTAATAATAATAATAAGTGGCAACTAGTTTTAAGGTAATAAGGGATTAATCAATTAAATAAAGTACAGGTTTTTGTAAGGATAGAATGTTGTAGATCTTATTTCTGCTTTCCCAGGGTACGACGTGATTATACCTATATGAAATATCAAAGATTTGACTTATTATACAACCAGCTACATTTATCAAAAATACTATATCATGAAAAAATGATATTATGCTGTTATTACATTATGTAAAAACGTATGATTTTATAAAATGTTTCAAAAAAGGTTTCTCACCCTGATAGCATTTCAGACATCAAAAGTTTAAAATTATCCAACACTTGACATGTTATACAACCAGCTTTATATATCAAATTATCATTTAAAAAAAAATATTATTCTGTTATTACATTATGTAAAATAAGGTATTTTATAAAAGGTATCAAAGAAGGTTTCTCACCCTGGGGACATTTCAGACATCAAAAGTTTTTTCGGTAGACCTCTGTTACGGACAATGTACGTTAAAGGATCTGCCACAAACGGTCTTCCTCAGGGCTAAAACTCCAAACAGGGGTATCTTGGCGGTCGCAATATGGTGGCTATAATAAGACTGGTTGGTAAGTTCTCAAATAATGAATCAGGCCACAGTATAGTTTTGAAAATGAAGTACCATTGTGTTAAATAGTTAAATAACGTACGAGTTCGATGAAGGTTTTTGAACATTGGTTTATATATAGCATAGCAAAGTGACGGCACTGTGTCTTATGTTAAGCACAATACAATCCAAAAATATCAGTGACTAACGAGAAGTCAGTGTACGGTGGTCGCTGCCATGCCCGCCTGCAAACCTTTCGGAAGTTGGAAATACTCCATATGCTTGATATACTCCTTAAATATAAAGTCCAGCAAATCTTACTTTTATAAAATGTACTTTGGAACTTTATTGCAGAATGTAACACCATTACCTAAAATTTTTTTTATTAATGTTACCGAGTGAAAACATGTGATGAGTAATTTGTGTTTACTTCTAGAATTAAAATTATGCAGTTCGTTTACAAAGTCAAGGTAATTGAAGTTTTTGCGAACATACAATAAATCATCAAGTTTCTATTGAAGAGCAAAATTAAAATATTCAATCCTTTACAATTGTTTTTTAATGATTTGCTAGGTCTCATGTTGTAAATTGCTCGATTTCGAATTTAGATATAGTATCTAGTTCGGCAGCAATCATGCTATAATATGGGAACCAGTAGGTCGGCAATGATCTCGACTTAAAGAGTACTCAGTCTCCAGATGAAGGCACATAACTCAAGCGCGCTCATTGCAGGTGAGTTGAGCGCAAAATACATATTCCATAATTCATGAACGAATCTATCTAGAAACTACGAGAGCTTGTATATAATAAATTTAACATTTCTAGGGAATACGTTGTTATTTTTATCTCTAATAACATGAATGAATACTTTATTGCATTTTCAGTTTATACACTGGCGAGCTTAATGTTATAAAATAAATAAATAAAATAAATCAAAAACGAGTATACATAAAATATAAAATAAGAAGAGTTATAAAATGTAAATACACAAATATAATAGTGAACTAAATAAATTAAATGAAATAGTAATACATACATACAAGAACATAAATATCGGTACAGTTGTGTTTCTCTTTAATTTACAAGCTCTTTCATCTTATCCGAAACATAAGCTTCTTTGAAAACTGTTAGATACATAATTTGATATAATTATTAGAAAATAAAATTGCTAATGGGTACCTTTTTCCAACACTTTTGCAGATTTATTTACTGGGTCATAGATCATGATCTAATCTCTACTACTATTATAAAGAGGTAAACATTTTATATTTGTAGGAGGTAATTTCTGTAGAATAGGTAATCCGATTCCGAAAGTGCCTATTATGGCATTTTAGTTATCCCCGAGTAATGTAGGCTATTGTTTATTGTTGTTACATTGTATATTGCAGTTAACGCCAAAAAAGTCGCGAATAATTTCTAGTATCAAGTCCGCTATTATAAATCTGTAATAAAATACAGTAGAAATATAGAATTCATCGTAGTATAAGAAAATTAAACATAAACCTTGATGTGAAAGCAACGTTACGTTTCCGCTACGTTAGCTACCGTTTTAGTGGTGATTTAGTGATAACATTAATCAAAACGGCATCGCATGGGGGTGCCGGCAAGCCGACCCGCCCTTCATGAATGATGCAATGAATACCTTTATTAAAGAGTTGATTTCTTGGCGTCATCAATAATTGTAGGTCAAAATATGAGGAGTCGGTATCTCGAGGCAAACAGCTCCACTTTCTGAAAGTTATGGATAAAAAATATGTGTATACATTTTTCACGGGCATATTTATGAGGTTGTTACACAAAATTGTCGCTGTAAGTATCAATTGATTTTTGTTTTTATTTTTATTATGGAAACATGTTAGTAAACATTAATTGTATTAATGTTTTATTATGTTGTGAAGTAATATATTAATATACCATGATTTTTTTGATAAGTTATTACTTGTCAATACTTTTCTATGTTTGAATGATAATTATAAGCAAATATTAATCAATATCTGATTGATAAATTTAATTTCTTAATTTATTTAATATAATATGGTTTTATATAATAGCTGAAAGAACGAAAAAATAACATAAACATCTGAGTTTTTATACTTTACATAGCGTTTGAAAATGTTTGCGCGATTTTTTTTTTCTTACATCCTAATTACTTCTTAATATCACGAATGAAAATGAAAATGAAATATTACAATTTTATTGAATGATATTTTATCAATGTAGAACGTCTACAATTTTACGCGTGGCTTACAAAATATAACAAAACTATGTATGTTTATGACGTCATTATGTTATTTGAGGAAAATAAAAACTAAATCTCCACTTTAAGTAATAAAAAAGCGATATTGAGATTATTAGGATTAAATTAACATTAAATCTACTGATTTGTCAAAACAGTATTTTTCTTTTATTTTTTTTTATAGTAGCTTGGCAAATTCACGGTACTGTTCTTGATGGTAAGTACAGTACAATCCAAACACAAACGGCGACCACCGAGAGATCGTAATCCGTCGACGGTCGCTGCTGTCATGCTGGCCTGCATAAACATCTCGTAACGTTACGCATAATAATAAAATGTTGTCGAAATAAATATTTCTTGTTTGCTCTTCTTGCATATCATGGACAGTGGAGTTTAAACAAGTTTTTATTTAAATTGCGTAGTTAGTATGGGTCAAATCTTTCAATTTAATTTTAAAACAGTTATCGTTAACTCGATCGTCAGTTACTTTTTATGCACCAACATGATACGGATATTAAATGAAAGACTTTCATGAGAAGAATACGAAAAATAAATTAATATTTTTTATATAAACAACTTTTTATTCAATATATCAATAGTTTTAAAAGCTTGTAACGCAAATAAAACAACAAGAAAAAGGGAATTTCAAATAAATCAATTTCTTGAGCGTTAAACTATTAAAATCATTGAAATCTTATATAAAAATATTTTTTAAAAAGGTCTTTTCTAATAAGCTATTTTTATTTTAACCTTTGATGTCATACTTTATAGGTACACAACAAAGTCCTAGTTAATTTGTTATGTATAGGATAACTAAAGGTTCGGCACAACCGCCTCGGTAGCAATATATATTCAAATTCCATCTAATATTATCACAAACACACGAGAATGCTAATGATAGATATCAGATAAGCTATCTGTTTATGATTATAGACTACATTATACTACTAAATTATTAATAAATATAATGTTCTGTAAATTGGCAGGCTGACCGTGGTGATGATTTTAATTCTGTATAACTCATGCCAAACTTTACGGTCGGTCTGAATACAGCGATAAATCGTAACAAAAATCAATATATAAGGCTATCTGGGGGATGTAGCCTAATCTATAATACCTATGCTACCTCGAGAGTCTGGCTATCAATACAAAAATAATTTTTCGAATTCCACTGTTAGTTCCAGAGTTTAGCGTGTTTAAACAAACAAACAAAAATACTTTTCCGCTTTATTAAATTAGTATAGATTAACTTTCGTAATTGCCAGCAAATATGGTTTATTAAAATACCTGTAATAACACTGATACCTAAATTTGTGTTTGTCTAGCGGAAAGGTCAGTCACTCATTTGTCAACGGTTAAACGCCGCGTCGTCAACGTGTAAACGCTTCGTTATCAACGAGTGAACGCTGTGTGGTCAACTAGTCAACATCGCGTGTGTATCATCTTTCTCGTATAAGTTCTTTTTGTCATAACTAGACAAATAATACATATATCTAAAAGTTACAAATTTAGTTTTGTGTATTTATTTTTAGGCATATGTTTACCAATAGGCACTTGATGGCACAGGACACGCACAGGTGTTAAAACATAATTCGACCGAACATAAAAAATTTAAGCCCATATTCATAAAATGTATTTAGAAATATATCAATTTTTCATAATTTTTAACATCTCCGGATAACAACAGCTGTAGGCAGTTGTTGACGTAATTTTAAAATGAAATTTACACAAAATAAAAGAACAAAGTTGCTAACAACAAATTTTTATGGTAGGAAATTATTTTCGTTGTACTACAGTTCCTGAGTCACGTAACGCTAGATTGCAAAGTTCGTTAAAAAATTAGAACCTTTTTTTATGTTGTCCGTACCGTTGTTCGTTGATGGATGTTCCAGTTGTTTTTAGTTACGAATACTCATGTACACAAACAAATCAAAACAAAAAGTTTTTTGCTCTTCTGAAACTCCAGCCTGATATACCTCTTGTTTTCTGTAAATTATATTACAATACTATTATTATAGGTATCAAATATATTCTAGTTATAGATTGTCAGGTGCATTTGAAGCAGTGTTGGCTTAGTTGTATCGTGCAAGGACGTCACGTCGATGGAAGTGAGTTCGAATCCCTGTAATGATCTTTCGGTGAAGAAAAATATCTTGATGACACCATAGTATGTATGGTGGTAGGAGCATTTTCTAATACCCGCTTGGCTAGCTACCGCCCTCATTGTGAAAATTTGTTGCCAGGTTCCTATAGTGTGTTTCGGCAGCTGCACTTGAAAACGAGTAAAGTAGGCTTAGGGATTTTCCATTTTAAGCCACATTGCCATTTAACATCAGCTGAGATTGTGGTCAAACGCAAAATATATAAGTAACACAAAATAATCTCGTTAGCATATAATTAAGTCTAGCTTAATTTATAGAAAAATAAAACCTATCAATTAAATATTTACGATCACATTTTTAAACAGTTTTAAATGCAGTTTAGAAGCTTCCACAGTCATATAAAAAAAGCCCAGATTTGCGGGACTCGGACTATGGATCACACGTACTGTACTATACATACAATAAGGCGTACAAGTCTGGTCATCACATAATAAAGAGCGAAAGGAATTTTGTTCCTTTCAGGTGTTCAATGAGATCTCTCGAGATTTTATTTTGATTGATTGAATTTCTTTTTACAGTATATAGACTACTTATTGAAGAAAGTTATAGACTATATGATATCACACTATAAAATTTAAAAGTGTAGGTCAGAAAGTACGCTAAGACTGAACGAAGTAATAGTACGGGCTAAGTCGTGTGGCGCGGTGCGATGCGGTGATACGGTACATACAACAGTGCGCACAAATCTGGTTATAACACAGCTAGGCCAATTCCACGACGATCACAGTCTTGAAAATACTAATTATGTATGTGTTTGTCTCTTTTTAGTGTCTGTCGGGTCGGACACTTTTTTCAGCTTAGCTCCCAACCCGCTATATGGAACTTTGATCCAAAACATCACAATCTATTGAGGTTTATGATATTAGCTCCTACAGCTATTAGGTAAACTGTTCAAACGAAATTAATTAACCGTATTGATTTACTTTGTCTTCTCCTTAATTGCTTCTATAATAATTTCAGACTCATTTTTCTGGATTAATTTTATCATAGCACCGGTTACCGTGCGAAGGTCTCCTAGCGGTACATTTGCACCGTCATTATTTCAATGAATGAATCTTAGTTTTTCGCTTCGCTTGTTATGAAGGGATCGTGAGAGGGGAAAACGAAAAACTGTTTTAGCCTTAATAAAGTAGATGAAATTTCTTGAAGAACTACTGTCACGTATATTTTCGAGTAAATTTCTGACAAATTTAAATAATTCATAATTATAAAACAAAACCGTTACAAAAGTAATTAAATTTTATATGCTCATAATTACTAATGTAAACGTCTTTGTCCACCGGTAATATGGAAAAAAATATTATTGTCGGTAGCCCAATAGGAATTTAAATTTAAAAAAGAGCAAACCATAAATAATAACCTAGAAAAGTAATAAAGACAAACATATAATAGTATACTAAATAAATTAAATAAGTACAATACTATTATTATACATTACATACTTTTAAACATCTTTACATGATTGAATCTTTTGATGAATTCTTTGATATATTTAAATTGAAAATGTAAAATATTAATCATTATAATTACACGAAATAATAACAGACCAGTCTAAATAGAGCATCGAATGCTCACTCTACTCTATAACGTAGTCTTCTCTCAAAGGAAAAAATCTTAGTTCGCTGCACTCACTGAATAGACTTGTTACTAAAGCAGCTTTATGAAAATATATAAGTATATGGAACACGAATGAAAAAGTTTCAAGAGACATTACTAACTCTCTCAGTATTTTCTGTAAAAGCCTTATTTAATCCTAATGCGTATATTATATATTAACGATTTTCTATTGGTCCAAAATTGTTATTTTGTTACAAAAGCTGTAAATATTAATCGTCAATTTTCTTGTTTTTTTGCCATTCTTAGTTTATATTTTTACAGTATTTAAGTCGTATTTGTATGCGTACAACTTCGTATGCTACAGAAAGGTTTTTTTCATTTTAGCTTCATTTGATACATTATACACAAATAGGTGCAATATATTTTAATAATGCACAACTGTGTTTTGAGTTCTTTTTTATTGCAACGATGATTACATTGGTAAGGAAAATGATTAATATTTTTTCAATTTATTTATAGTTTGTTTAAGTGAACCTCACCTAAGATTTTTTCATTAATAAATACATAGTTTCCTTTTAATTTTTCATGGAATAGGTAAATTATTTGTATAAAAACATTTTCGTTATCTGCTTCTACTAATTTTAATTACGTGCCATATATGTTTTTCACTCTACTATTATTTCTTCATACTATTATCAGCTCAAACGGTTTTCAAAATGTGACATGTATAACATACATATATGGAATAATACTCCATAGTACATTTTAATTAATTTTCATTTATTTTCAATTAAACTGTTATCCGCCTGAATGGTTTCAATACGTTTAATAACGTTATATCGAGCTTCAAAACAACAGGTTTTACCGGAAAATTACCTTTTATTTTGTTCTGAACGATTCGTAATAATAATTAAGAGTGTACCCAAATAAAATTAAACTATTTATGACCTAAATGTTTGCAAGTATTATCAGAAATGTGAAATAAGCGTTACAAAATCATAACAAAGTGTTACGAACTTAATGAATTTGAATAAATGATTTTAAAATACTTATTTTAAGTTACTAAATATATGCATATGTGCTGAGATTATTCTATGAGACTCTAAATTTCTAAACAAAGATCGAATGAATAAAACTTAGCTGAATTACCCACATACCGCAATATGAACGCGTTGATAGAACTCAGCCAACTTTCCCACGGGGAATCTTGGAACTTTGAATCAAGGGACAAAGGGATAGAATAATAACAAATGGATACTGAACAATCGAAAACGAGCCGGTAATATTTCTCGAGATCCAACACACAATATGTAGGTCTAAATTGCTACGATCCAGTTTTATTAATTCCGATATTTATGGGATGTGATTTTCTGATTAGGTATTTTTTGTACGTTAAAAGTTTGTTGGATCGAAAGGGAATTAATGAAAAATGTTTTTTTATTTCGATGTTTATGTTGGTTTACCTGTTGAGATTTTTACATATAAAAATAGCTACCGCTCTTTAATTAGAAATGTATAACTTAAGTATATTGTTACGAATGTTCTTAAAATGAAGATAGTGAATTTTCGTGATAATTTATCATAATATGACGAATATATAGCTTAATATATGGTTTGTATATAGTTGATTTGGTCTGTTTAGAGCTGGACAAATAAGCGTGTCAGAATCATAATAAATAAGCAAGATGCTCTGACTCTTCCTGGATTCATTGCCCTTGGTTTTTCTAAAAGGGACAAGAAAAAAATAAAGGTTTATAAAAACTAGTAATAAATAAAAGCTGGGTCCCCGATGATCGTAAACCATTAACTATGACTACTTATTAAAGGGAACTTCATATTCCTTAACCCCGTTATCCATTAACTTTCTCTCTCTCTCTCTAATATTTATTGAATACATCATTGTTAATATATAAATAATTAAAAGTCCCTAAATAAAATGAGATAATAATTATATATATTTGCAGTATGAGAGAAAACCCGTTGCTCTGTAGTGTTATGTAATTTATTTTTTTACAACTAAGATAGTAAACAAGCATACGGCCCGCTTGATGGTAAGCGGCTATCGTAGCCTATCTGAAACCCCACTACCCCAAAGAGGTCTACACACAACACAACACAAGGTTTTGGCTGCGATCTTCTGTAGGGTGGACGTATTCCACTAGTTGAACTGCTCTAAATAGAGATAAATCTATAAAGAAATTTTCTCAATGCCCTACCACTCATAAAAAAGTATAACAAAAAAATAACAAGTTTACTTTATATCAATATGGGAAAAAATCTTACAAATAAGATCAATTTTACATTCATTAACTTCTTCATCAATTTCTGCTAATACTTGATAATTAATTGAAATTTGTTAATTTTAATGAATTTATTTAAAAACTAGCCACGTTTCACCCTTTTTAATATTATATCAACCAACGCATTAGCATAGGCATTTTTTTATACTTTGTGTAAAACTATCGACATTTTTATGAAAAATATTTTTTTTTTCTTCAAATTATATTAATTATAGCCTATGTTACTCGCTGATAATGTAGCTTTGTATTGATGAAAGAATTTTTAAAATCAGTCCAGTAGTTTTTGAGTTTATCCATTACAAACAATCTTTCCGCTTTATAATATTTGTATAGATTAATTGATAAATCGTGATGATCATGATAACTGGCGAATAAAATGTTTTTTCTAATCTAATTAAAAGGCCAGTACTTTGGTGACTTAATATGAAAAATGTAACTCATTGTCTGTGAGTCAAACTGATCTCCCAATTTACCAATGAAATGAATTGTCTAATACAAAAGATTTGTTACAAGATTAATTAGCAATATACTTTTTTAATTACAGCGAGCTTTGTTACTTAAAACATTGTAATTATCTGTTAAAAAAATAAAATAATATTGTGAAATATATTAAACAAAAAAATTGTGATGAAATATAAAGTGTCTTACTTTATTAAATTAAAATAGCTTATAAATAATAATACCTTTCTTTATTTGCATATCAATACTAAACTTTCTTCAGTTTACAATTTTCACTGTACTTAGCGTGCATTTAGAGATGCGTGAAACGTCATACATTCTAATAAAAGTTAAAGATGTCAGTTGATCTGTCAAAAATGTTACAGACCGTCTAGAGAACACGATATACGCAATTAACTTGTACAAATACCGCTTGTAGAGGAATGGCTTTTCGTTTATCTCGTACCGTGAAATTTAAATAATAAATTTTTTAGTATTATAAAATCAATAAAGGTAAAATTTGAATGTATAATGTCTTTGTCTCTTAGCCATATCTCTACATACAGTGACTTTAAACCGACCCCAATTCCGAGTATTTAATTGTCCAACTATACAGCTTTATGCAGTTCCGTATTTAATGGCAGTCGGCGGGTTAACTCCTAGCCATAACAGCTAGGCCGTAATGAGAGCAAAGAGCACTATGATCATGCAAAAAAATGTGGAAAAAGCATTGTGAAGTCTGCTTTGTAGGTACGGTATAATTACGTAGAGGTTCGTTCACATACTTTTCTGCGGATTTTGATGGTGATTAATATAATAATAATTTTTTAAACGAATTTAACATAATTTTTGGTGAACCTTAGAATTAAAATAAAGGTGGGCGTCATGGGTTGCCCGGCAGATGTGAGACATATTAGTGAATACTAATATATTTTTTTAAAAACATTGAAAAACCCACACAAAACACGACAAACTAAAAGAAAGTCGCTCTGAAGACGTTAATTTTTTTACTATGTGTATGGCGGTCGTGACCCCTAACACTCCTCTTCATTGCCGGATATACATTCACTCAAAATAGTATCGGGAATGGATGATTTGTTTTGTCAAAATTATCTCTTTAAATGTAAGATTACATCGTATGAGGCACAAAACATTCTCAAACAAATACACATTACTTCCTTCCTTAATAGCTGAACTTTGACTGTGTATCTTCACCCCAACATATGTTCGTAGAGTGAAACGTGGAGAAGTTATTATCCAAGTGAAAACTTAGTGTTTTATTGGTGTATTATTTTAATATATTACTTTCACTGTACGCGTAACTATGTTATAGCATACTTAATTTAATTTCCCAGCATTATGTCATACTGTACGTTATATGAATTTGTAACTTCGTTTGTTTGAGGATTGTGTTTGTTGCGGCTTAAGGTATTTTATTGAACAAATAATAGCTCAGTAGTAGCGTATACGGACAACGCGTCAATCAACGTGATTTCGAATCCCTGCAATGAGGCTGAGCTTTTAGTGAAGCAAATCATCGTGAAGAAGTTATAGCACGATGGCAGGGCATTTTTTAATACCCGCCTGGCTAGCTATCACCCTGAAAATGAAAATCTATCGCCAAGCACCTACAGGTATCTTCCGGTAGCTACAGTTGAGAGCCAGTCTCCCCTACTATGCTTAACATGTTACCATCTTAGGCTACATCTATTTCTATTATTATTCTTATTCTTCTATATATCTATTTTCCTAGACTTATTTTCAGCGTTAAATTAAAATTATAAATAATGGAGATAGAGTTCCGGGAGTTGGGAGTTTTTTATTGGAAATTTCTTAAATATTAATAGTTTATGAAATATTAGCAAAAAACGAAATGCCATTTTTTTTTCATCTTTTAGCACGATATATATTTCAGAACGCATCATAGATCGCGTGATATCTCGAACAGTCAATCAGAGACGACCGTGGCTCGCGCGGTTCTAGGAACTGAGGTGTCATTCTGCCTGTGATCCGTCGTGCTTGCCGCAGGACACACGTGTGATAAATATAAGTTTCTCAGATTACATTTCTTTTCTCTTGTTTTACGCGTATTATCGGCAGCCGAGTGAATAACGCACGCTAAAATCTTTAATTGTTTATAACTTTTGCAATTTTTTATGTGCTAATACACGCTTTTGGCACATTTTTCTAGGCGTCATTCCGGATCCAATGAGCTATCGCACATAATTTTAAGAGCAGTATCTCTATTTTGTACCATTTTCAACTTGTCGACTAGACTACTAGCAAATGACCACCGCGCCTGTGGACGAGATGCAATTGAGATAATTAATAACCCCCGACAAAAAAAGAGGTGTTATAAATTTATCGTATGTACCTGTGTATCTGTTTATTTGTGTGTCTGTTTGTGGCATCGTGGCTCACAAACGGCTGAAACGAATTTGATCTAGTTTTATGACATGCTAGAGAGTGTTCTTAGCTATGATTCAAGAAAATCTGTTTAGCCGTCTAAAGATTATAAGCTCTTTTAAAGTTGATAAATAAATGTGGGCATCTTCCACAGGTCTGATGGAGCAGAAAATTGGTAATCTGTTACTTCAATGATATTAGAAAAAACTCGACCTGATGCTGCAGCGTCATCTGGAATCCGTAAGATAGCTAACTCCTCACCAATCTACAACAGATATGTCGTATTTGGGATCATTGGAATGATCTAAATGAATAGGTTACTTATGTCGGGGGCTTATTACATTTTCAGTGCACCTTGTACTATAAGTTTGTATAAGAAAAAAAATACAAAGGATATCACTAAATTATGGAACGTGGTACGATTATCAAAGAGAAAGGTTTTCTTACGAGTAGTTTGAATTTAAATTATCAAGCTAGGGTAAATAAACGAATTTTGGCTCTATAATAACATTGAAAAATATTTTATATTGAATTTATATGTTTTTAGTTATTGTCATTTTCTATATATGGATGATTTAACCCTAAAATGTACTACGTGAATTTTCTATTGTTCAAAACAGTCATGGAAAGGTTAACTGTTTCATGACGCGTCGTACTTTTTCTTGCAGTGCTTTAGCGGACTTCAATCTTATATAATGCAGATTTTTCCTTGGGAAATTGACAAAAGTCACACAGTGCAAGGTTATATGAATCTATTATTATTGATTTGATTCTTTTTGTTAGAACTGCTATAAGTACATTCATCGACTGTAGGTTTTACAAAGTGAAATGTAAGTTACAAAAACAATTTATGTATTCTGTTGTGCCACTGGTTCTTGCTTTAGGATCAAAATGTCAAGAAAGTGGCTCTCTGTATTATGTATTCATTAGATTATTAATTATTAACGCAAGAGGAAGATTCTATCGTTTGTGATTTAACGAAAACTTTTACATAAGCATGCTAAGCTACGGTAGGATGTGACTAAGACGTTGAAATATTCTCATTAAATATACCTAATATTCTCGTGTCACCTTAGGGAAATATGTAATCTTGTTTTTGTAGAATATAATTCTTTTGTCGTAATATTTTGATGTAAAAATATTTTCGGTATCCCTGTACCTTGTCTCCGTAGAAAATTACGAGCCTTAAGCGGATCGTCCGCGAGCGTAAAACAGTTTCTTTGACAACACATTTTCTCGGTTTATGAGCCTGTGTTTTAAAGGCCTATCGAATTATGTGGTGAAATATTATATCTAGTTGTAACGTTTATTAAACTACCGTATGAAATGTGTGCTTTGAAATCAAGTAAGAAATGTGAAATGCTTCGTTTTGAAAAAATATTGTTTTTAAAACTTAATAATCTAGGGTTAGTTTTAGTTTGTGCTACTAGGATGAAGTTATAACTATTTACATTGAATAAAAATCTTAATATATTTTTATAACTTTAGTTCTAGTACGATTTGTGCAAAATTAAATTATTAATATTATCTTCTATATATTAATACGTGAAGCAAAAGCTTTCGGTATCTTTTTAAGCGTTTTGCGTGCATGGATTACTCTCGAGATTTGACATGGTTAAAGTTTATATTTAGAAGGAGTGCAGAAAGCTAAAATTTGTCTATAATATCTATTACTAATATATTAAATAAAATAAATTAATACTGCGAATCCTAACGCGACCAGTGCCATTGAACTTAGACCCCCCAAAATATTGACATTGTCATTCAACGAAAAGTGACAGCAAGTTATGTAGATAATACTCATTGTTTAAGTTCATGAATACTGCAAATGTCAAACAGAAAATAGTATATGGTCAAAAAGTCGCTGGTCGAATTTCGACCTTAGGGCGATCGCTAGTAATTATAATTATTTATCATCATCCTCTTTTACAGCAATGCTTACGATGATATATTGGCTGGATTTTTTCAAATAATTAATGCAATATTCTATAACTCTATATCTATTGAAAATATTTCAAATTTTCTACTTTTTAAGATTTATTAATATTATTCAGAACGTATTAAACAATTTTTTATTTTATTATTCCAGGTTCACCTTCAAGACCCACATAAATATAAGGTAAGTTTATTATAAATTACTAGCTGTGCCTGTGGCTCCGCTTGCGTGGACGACAAAAGAAAGCGTAGGGCTTATAAAAATCGTGGTTTCTTAAAATTTTTACAACTTTTCATTGAATGAAGATATCGTGGTGATTTATTTTAGATAAGGAGCAAGTATCTAAGAGGTAAACAAAAAAAAAATTAATCAAAATGTATCCATTAGTTTTGTGTTTTGTGCGCACAACGGCACACCTCTATCATTTTATTTATATAGATAGGTTATTCAGCACTAGGCGGTCGAGATATGTACACATAAACTTGGGAAGTAAAACTATATCTAAGTAAAAAAGGTTTAAGAGAATAAATAAATTAAATATTGGTATATACAAGAATTGCTCGCTTTCTATACTTATGATAAAAAAATAAAGAGTCGAAATCTGTACATTGATGATATTTGAGAAAAAATTATACGGGGTGGTTTAGAATCATGAATAGTACAGTACGCATTTCGATAGTTTTTGAATTTTCTGTCTGTCTGTCTGTCTATCGGTATGTTTGAACGCCAATCACGCAAAAACTACTGTACCTAATTTAATAAAATTTAGAATAATTGTACTTTATAGTCTGAAGATACACTTATACCATTTCCATTTCTTTATTTTCTCGATGACAGCTCCTGTGAAAACTTAAATGAGCGTCTTTTTTACATTATATAGGCATTATTTTATAAAAATGTGACGTTTATACATGTACAAGGTTATACCAGGGTCGGACAATGAAACGAAATAATTATAACGACAGGTAATCTTTATTTATTTATTTTAATCATAATCTTATGAATCGTAACTATCGTAAATATATGCGATCGATATCATTACTTATTTGGTCACAACACTACAACTATCAAATTAGAACTGTCATCGAGAAAATAAAGAAATGGAAATAGTATAGGATACATCTTTACACGTAGACATTTTAATGGTCTATAAATTGTCTTTACACGTAAAGACATTTTAATGTCTATAAATTGCATTTAGATTAAATACAAATTATTTTATCTTACATTAAAAAAAACATATTTACGCCTATATCTCTGAAGGGTTAGGCAGAGTTGTACATTCAGAGTTCGTTGGGTATGTTTTGTCCCATGAATAGGGGGCTAGCCTATTGCCATTAATCAGGCACAAAGCCAAACTCCGAGCAACCACTGAGAATCTCATAGAAATACCCAATAACACTTTGCTCTACCTGGGAATCGAGCTCAGGACCTCGAGCATAGCTGTCGCGCTTAGAACTACTAGGCCATGTAGCAGTTAAAAAGCAACTATAAAAGGGAAGAAATGGAAACGTATATTCCAGGAGTATTCATAGATGAGACGGTACAGCTTGGTTTAAATTATCATGAAATTGATTTGGTATTTATTGTCAGACTTATGTATATTTTCTTATATTAATGATTTAAGACTGGGCTTTTATTATTATCTTTAAATGTTTTTAGATAGATTTTAACGTTATACGATTTTACGTTAAATGTTTAAAATAATTAAAAGTATCTTATCGATCTAAATTTTCTAGAAATTATTAAATTACACTAAACAGACATACTATAAAGCATTATTATTCACTGGATATTAAAGTTTTATAAAAATAAAGTTATTAAATAAAGTTAGCTCTTCGTAAAGGACGGTTAACATTTTTAAATTATTTCATTTGGGTATTATCAATGCTTTTATCGGTCAAATAGGTGAGATTGAGGTGAGGGGAGGTTATTTATATTTAGTTGCTATTTTTATACACGAAATATATAACGCACGCGAAGTCGCGGGCCCAGCTAGTAGTTTTATATGTTAGATTAGATATTTAAATTACATAATATAATTTTTTGACGCAGATTTCTAAATACTGCAGGAGTAAAATATTTCAAATCATCTATCCTTTACGATCCGTACAAGTTTGCAAGAGAAGATTTCTTTTTTTACTCTCATTCACTGTTCCGGTACATTTTAGCTTATGTTTAGTTTTATACAAATTCCAGGGAACCTTTTTTATTGCGGCGCGTAGAGAAATCCACGTGTTCAACTAGAGATGCGAAGTGCACCTACATAAACAAAGTTTAGATTTATATTAAGATAGCAAGATACTATTCTGTTTTTTTTTTTTTTAATTCTATTTCACTAGCTTTATGATAAAATTAATTTATAAAACAAAAAGAAATACAATAAGTATAAATAAAGATATTTAAGATTTTTTTTGGATTTGAAAATTGTTTTTAAAAGGAGAGGTAAGGCACAGAGAAATCTCTTTGGAGGTTTCTCTCTACTTGGGGTAAACCCCACTGGTCAAATACGTCCATCTTACAGAAGATCGCAGCCAAATAACCTTGCATTGTGTTTCTGTGGTGAGTACGGTATTGGAATTCCTTGAGGAAAGTGGGTTCAAGATCAGCAACACGCTAGAGTCTCTGGTGTTACAAGCGTTCATAGGTTTTGGTAATCACTTGCCATCATGCGAGCCTTACGCTTGTTTGCCACCTAAGTTGTAAATAAAAAAACGTCTTCTAATAACGTTTCAAATAAAATAAAATGGACTTTACTAGAATATTCGAAATAAAATTGTTTCAATTATATTCTTAGAACCTGTGATATAATAAACAAAACCTTAAGTGAAATTACTACGTAAAGTATTGTTCAAAACTAACAAATTCACATGCACATTTTCACAGCACTAGTTATACGAACATCGTAATGAAATGAATAATGGAACGCCTAAACCTCATATTGGATTTAGTGAGGTTTCTTGGGGTATTGAATCCGTAAAGGAAAAATACGCGTAGTTTTATCTTTCAATATCATTCAGGTTTTATAAGTTTCCATATCCCGCTCAATACAAGTTTCGAAGGTGTTTCAGGAAAGTGTGTTGTGAAGAACAACTTTTAAAGTCGATGCTGCAATTTTGTAGCCGTTTTACGTGTTTCAGTACAAGCTGCTAAGATTGTTTAATATTCGTTATGAAAGTAAATTATTGTTTATACCAAAGAATGGAATACCAGTTACCATCCAGTGCTAGTTTACTCAGTGTGGAATAAATTGGGTTATCTTTATACGTTATCTTAATACATTCTATGTAAATACAGCCGAGTATAGTTTAAAAGGTAAAATATAATTTCATTATGGTAGTAGTGGTGCCTCCGCACGAGTTTATTACGCAGAAATTATTTTCGTCCTGTAATTTTATTTTTAATCAATTCTTATGCTTATCCATTATGAAATTACATATACTTCCCTTTTACAAAATTTCATAAAAATCGGTTGAGAGTTAATATTTTTTCTACGATTTTTAAACATATTATTGACAATTCTTATCGGCTTATAATTGATGAATGATATTATAAGCTTAACTAACATGTATATATATACAGACATATAGATAAATAGTTATTTATGATACTGGTGCGATAAGTTGGTATTTACAAACGAGTAGACGAATGTAAACTCCAGACCAAGTCGAGGGCTTACCATAGTCACGAGTTTGTAAACAAACTTTTATTTTGCGGTCACCTGCATTGCGTACTGTATGAAATTAACAGCAAATATAACTTTGTCGAATATTAATTCTAGATAGAATTTGAAATATATTGTTTTTGGATTTATTACTCAAATCAAATTGTATATTTTGAGTAAATAAATTCAAACGATGAAATAATTGACGTTAAAATATTTTATTTCAGTTCCATTCCAAACTAATCCTTAAATAGCTTTTATCTTATTATTTCTTCAGACACTCGTGTTTTAACACTGAATCTTAAGGGAATTTTATCTATAATTTTCGCATGATATTTCTTAGTTTATCTTGAAGAAGTGTTAGTTAAGAAGATTATTAATTAAGATAATAACTTAGTTTATTAAGAGTATTTTAGACAAACAAGCGGTTGAAAGATAAGCAAAACTTTTATTACTAATTTAATTAATTACCTTACAGTACAAAATAACCTTCAGAATGTTAACTCGTGATTAGCAAGAAACTTCTTAACTATACGTAAGAGTTGATGTGAACGACATAAACTATTATTTATGTTTACTATCTACGAACTGCTTCTTAATATTTTGACAAATCGCAATGATATCTGTCTTATTTTTGTTTATTTATGTATATTAAAGAATACGCTATGGACTCGTGTTCCGAACCTTTTTTAGAGCGCAGATTTTGGATTCGTAAACTGTCTTATATTAATAATACCTGCGCCTGCTTTTGCTTTTATTACGAAATCATTTTAAAAAGTGGTCAAGAGAGTGGACTGTATATTTTAGTGAAGAATAACAAAATTATAGTTTATTTGAATGTTGGATGGGGTGAACTCACCGGTGTATTGTCTTTACTCTTAACACTTGCATGGTTCTTGCTCTTAAGTTGTTTGGTTTTCACAGAACTCGCGTGGTTACTTCACGAAGCCGGCCGGCACATTCATATTATGAATATGATATATTTTATGCGTGCGAGCAGGGTTTTTACTTATTTGTTGCGATATTTTCTTGATTTTTGTTTTTAATGTTAACTTTTTATGATAATTTGTCAATCGACTGACACACGCACTTCACGTATTTTTTCTTCTTTTTCTTTAAATGATGAGCCAGAAATTTTAAAGAAGATTATAATGAATTAAATTGATTTCGTTAATTTATATATAATAGAAATTAAAAAAAAAAAGAATAAATCTTTAATAGTAAAAACGAGTTTACTTCGACTTTGATCTTGAACATTTATGTTAAAAAAAAAAAGATAAAAAAATGTTTATCCGTCTAAATCTTAGTACTGTACAACACATATAAACGTAAATTTCGTGACATTTCAATTTAACACCGTTCAAATTTAGACTCTGTATCACATTTCAGTTAATTTATTCTAGGGAAGTGCCTCGGTGACGGCGACTGACGCAAAAACCTCCGGACCCCTCTCAGCCGGAGCACTGGAGGGACCGTTGAAAGGAATGACATAGAAATTGTAATGTCACAGAGTTAAAGTTTTTACTGTATAATTTTTAGTTGCTGGTCTTCGTGAGTATTTACTTTAGTAGCGTTATGACTTAGCAGATTTTGCTTTTTATTAAAGCCCTCGTGGTGTAGCGATAGTATGATTAATTAAAATTATTGATGTGACGGTAGAGCTAATTAGATATGTAATTGGTAAAATTTGGTTATAGGTTTTTCCTTTTTGACATCCATAACGGAAATGAAGGATCTTGTGTCTCCTAAAATAACGTCACCCCCTTATTGGATATTGTAGGTAGGAGACTAGTTGGGAACGCATTGTAGAGAGACGGTTCGATATTGTAGGTAGGAGACTAGGAGGGAACGCATTGTAGAGAGACGTTTTGATGTTTTAGGTAGGAGACTAGGAGCGAACACATTGTAGAAAGACGGTTCTACGGCTTCAAATCTTTTTCGTTTGTGTCGAGATGGAGGTTATCGTAAAATTGTGTCTACGGAGTCCAGCGCGTGTGGTTCTGTAATTTAAGGAAGAAAAGAGAATTTTGTTATTTTAGTAGGCTTGTTATGTATACAAAGAAAAGTATATTTAAATAATTTTTATGAACAGTCTTTCCGCGAAATTACTTACGGGGATTTTAAACTTTTTTTAATTTTGCATTGAACATCAGGCTCTTCCAGAATTCTTAAATCTGTTAAAAACCAATCTAGGTCTGTATCCGTGATCCATCCCGGCATGAGCCTGTTTAACCGCAGACGATCCGTCCCAAATCTGTGGTTGGACCTTCGTCCTTTGATTGTGTAGGAAAAACTTGTTGTCTCTGTATCGAGGTCGCTCTAGCGGTTGTTATAGCTGTAGTTTTTTAGAATACATTGTTGCTTTCTTTATTCCGACTTAATCACGTAACACCGTGAAATGTATTTTTTAACTCCTTTGACCACTTGGTTATATCAATACCAATATTTTATCACAAAAATAAACTAAATGTTAAAGCAAGCTAAATCAAATTTCTTACACGTTTCCGTCCATAAATTCACCTTTCACATAAATCACATAATATTTTATCACTTTTCTTCGTAGCATAGTCTCCGCAAAAGCTAACTTATTTTTCTGAGCTTCCAATAATTAAATTGTTTCAAAGTCCAACCTGGCTTTAGGTGTAAAATAAATCAGTAAGGTTAGAAAGAGGTAAAGAAACCAAAAAAGTGATTTAATCTTAATGGGGCTACAATGGAAGACAAAAACCATTGATTAGTCCTCGATATTGGAAGATTTTTCAATCCTGAACTGAAATGGATTTTTATCTTATTATTAATTCCTTCTGGCTTTTGGAGTTATGTTAATAAATCAGATGGCAGGTATGCTTATAAGCATTTCTTTTTCAAACTGTCTTTTGAATTTACAATAATTATTATTGACAATGAAGTGTTTTAAAGTCGATTAAACTTCTAATTTAACTGGATTCTGACAACCTCAAACATTGTTACGTATCGCATATTAAGAGATATTTGGAGAGCAAGGAATATTATTATTAGAAACTTTGGTGGTCAGCATGTCTTTTGATTTGGGTATGGGGAAAACAAAGTTTTATTTAATAGAAAGGGTAAGATAATATGAATTCACAAAACACGTTTAGGTTCGATAAATGGTTGTTTTTTGACATATTCAGTGAGTAGGTATAACTATATACTATATTTATAACTTTTATCTTTTCGCGTCTATTATATTTGTCGGAGTGATATTCTTTTTACATATAACCTATATCCACCTGTTAATACATTTTAAGAAATGTATGCAAACATTTATAACACATAAACGTATTTAAATACGAATATTGTTGTAACATCATGAGGAATTTACAAGTAATATCAGTTCACTTTTTTTGAATAATGAAATAGCGATATTGTATACGCTTTTCTATTGCTTGTTTTCTTCGCAGTCTGATTCCATTTAGGATTCTGAGAATCATCATTGTTTTTTTCTTCTGTTAGTAGATTCGTAGCCCCGCGTCCGCTGACAAAATCCTATTATGCAAATATGTCAAAGCTGCTTGTATTGATCGGATGCCGATATTGGCTTTTGATTTGCAAACAAACGTTGCCTTCTGTTTTTAAACGAGGATAAAATGGACGCCTTGGGAAATCTAGATACGACTGTAATGATGCGACTTCGTTTCTTTGTACAATTGAAGAAATGCCGATTTTTAAAGATTTTACTTCCGCAATGGGATTTTAGGCTCAAACATTATTATCATGTTATCTTTGTTTCCATGTCATCCTTTTTTTTGCCCTACTATTCTACGCTTGGGGCTTTTTTATAATGCTGTAAATTATACGCGGTCATTTATCGATAATTAAGGTGAATGATTTATCAAGAAATTGTCTATACTAGGGGTGGCCAAACCGGTCGATCATTAAAAGTAAAAATATCTTAAAAGTTTTGCGGCGATTAACTATAATACTATCTTAAATTTCACATAAATTTGTGCCATTATACAAAAAAGAAAGAGAAATAGTACTGGTCACATGCTAGCAAAATATTTTGTGGTAGATTGTCGACGCTTTACATTTGAGTACCCCTGGTCTATATTTTATGTTAAATATGAGGGAGATTTCGAACATGAACATTTCATGAACAAAGAAATTTGCTACGTCTTATTATTCCCGTGCTGTGAAGCTGTGAACCTGTTTCTCGAGCAGCGTGTCTCCTCCTTCCTGTAACACGGAGTTCTTGAAACATAATGTGAAGAGAAATTTGTGCAGGCCTGCGTGACAGCGATGTTATTGAATTGCACTGTGCTCTCACTATCGGTAAAATATAGTCACTTTGTCGTGCTTAAAATAAAAAGAAGAAGATTACTGGCTGGCGTAAATCTTATTTACGATTTCCGAATTTCATAGAAAAGTTTAATTGCCAGACTGCGGAATCTATTACAATTGCAGGACTGACAACCTACTGGAAACTTATCATAAACATTATTACATTAATATAAACATATACATAGTTTCTTATTGTCATCATCGTTATCGCATACTGCATTTTGAGAGTGTAAGTTGTCGCCGTTGGTTAACCACTACATCCAGTATTCTGTATTTCATTTACAGTTGGAAATAAAATTTATGAATATGTGGCGCCTCATTCGCCACTATTTTTGTACTGGTTGTTTCTAATCATTAATATTAAAAAGTACTTAAGTGATGACATATCAGAGAGACAGATGAAAATCAGACGGTTGGTTTCACGACACGTTTTGTACTAAAAACTTGTATAATAATATTATAAAGTACATGTGCTAAAGCCCTACTGACTAGCGTTATTATTCAACACGCCAAAAATACATACACTTTATTGGTTACTTGTATAGGCGACAGCCAAGATTCAAAAGGCTTCCAAATATTTCAATATTTATTATCACATTCTCTTACATCACTGTTCAGTTATTTAAATTTGCATCGTTGCCTGAATTATGAATTACTTAACGTGTCCTTTGTCCGGTCGTGGCTTGTACGCTTGTTCCTTCGTTGACCGCCATTGTTGATCGTTTCCTTACGTTGCGGCGGCAATGGCTCAAAAGACTAACTAGAACCAGATATTTTAGAAATATAAAAAAAGTTATACATCTTAAATAATAGGTCTTTACCTATGAAATTGCCGTTCTGCAGTACTGGCCATTTCAAATCAAAATAATTTTTGTTTGGCTAAGAATTCTAATTTAAAATTAATTTTATTTTAAAAACATGGAATTGTTTTTCCAAACGTAGTCATTTGTTTATTAATTAGTATTACATTTTCATCGCATTTCAATCTTTTTTGTCATCATGGACACGTTAAAAATTCGAGTAATTATGGAATATGAGTACCGTCGTGGCAGCAACGCGGCACAAGCGGCACGCAACATCAACGACGTTTACGGAGCTAACACTACAAACCAACGCACCACCTGTTATTGGTTTGCTCGCTTCCGTTCTGGGAATTTCGACCTGAAAAATGAACCTCGCGGTCGTCCGAAGACTTTGGTCGACAATTACGAATTAAAGGCGATTGTGGAAGCTGATGATACACAATCTACGGCTGAATTAGCAGCAGCTTTCGACGTTAGCGTCAAAACAATATTGGTCCATTTGCGTGAAATTGGCAAGGTAAAAAAGCTTGACAAATGAGTGCCCCATGAACTCAATGATCGCCAGCGCGAAGTACGCGTCGAGACGTGCTTTGCACTGCTCAACAGACACACAAATGAAGTAATTTTGAACCGTATTGTTACCTGCAATGAAAAATGGATTCTGTTTGATAACCGCAAGCGCTCAGCAAGTTGGTTGGATCCTGGTTCAGCACCTAAACAATGCCCTAAACGAAAATTTACCCCTAGAAAAGTGATGGTCACTGTTTGGTGGTCTAGCGCCGGTGTGATTCATCACAGCTTCTTACCAAACGGGGTGAGCATTACTGCAGATGTGTACTGTGAAGAACTGAACACAATGATGGAGAAGCTGGGACATCTCCAACCAGCATTGGTCAATCGCTCGTCTCCGCTGCTCCTGCACGACAACGCGCGACCTCATACTGCACAGCAGACGGTCTCCAAGTTGCAAGAACTGGGGTTGGAAGTTCTCCGTCATCCGCCCTACTCACCAGACCTTGCGCCTACAGACTACTACTTTTTCCAGAATTTGGATAACTCATTGGCGGAAAAAAAATTCAATACCGAGAGGCAGTACAAAATGCCTTTGAAGAATTTGTTGCCTCCCGTCCAGCTGATTTCTTTAAGAAGTGCATCAATAAACTGCCACTGGGCTGGCAAAGATGCATTGATTGCATGGTTGATTACTTCGATTAATACAAATAAAAAATTCATGAAAAAAATTCGGTTAAATTTTTTCATACAAAACAGCAATTTCATAGGTAAAGACCTAATATTAGGTCGGGGAAAAAGTGTTTTCGCATAACGTAGGTTTATAAACTTGTTATAAAATTTCTTTAGCTGTACTATTTGTATCTGGCTGGTTTTGGTAATATTAAAAATTTATTACTATTTTTCATTTGTTTTTCTTTCTGTAAAAATGAGTGAATATAATGAAGAAATTCGATACATTTTAAAATATTATTACAAAAAACGACAAAAATGCAACTCAAGCAGCGAAAAAAATTTGTGATGTTTATTGACCCAATGCAGTGTCAGTAAAAGTAGCACAAAGCTGGTTCAAACATTTTCAGTCCGGAAATTTTGATGAACCCCATTTTTGAAAAAGTGGACCAAGATCGGCTTACCATTAGTTACGATATAGCTGAAGAACTAGAAATTGACCACAAAGTAGTTTTAATCCATTTGAAGACAGTTGGCTATACCAAAAGGCTCGATGTTTGGGTGTCAAACGAACTCACTGAAAGAAACATAATGAACCATGTAATCATTTGCGATTCATTATTGAGACGTAATGAAACCTATCCGTTTTTAAAGAGATTGATAACTGGCGATGAAAATTGGATCACGAACGACAAGAACGTGCAAAAAAGGTCATGGTCTAAGGTCGGCCAGACTTCACAGATTGTGGCTAAGCCTGAGCTAACTCGAAATAAGGTGATGCTGTGTGTATGGTGGGACTGGGAGGGCATTGTTCATTATGAGCTTTTACCGCGCGGAAAAACCATAGGTTCGGATCTCTACTGTCAATAACTGATGAGATTAAAGGAAGCAGTTGAGAAAAAGCGGTCAGAATTGATCAACAGTAAGGGTGTGGTCTTTCATCACGATAACAAAAGACCACACACATATTTAGCCACTCAACAAAAATTAAGAGAGTTTGGCTGGGAACTGTTAGTGCATCCACCATATAGCCCTGTCCTTGCACCTTCAGATTTTCCCCTGTTTCGGTCTTTTCAGAATTCTTTAGGTTCTGTAAGGTTAACATCAAGAGAGGACCGCCAAAACTATTTGTTGCGTTTTTTTGATCAGAAGTCACAAAGATTCTACAGCAACGGGATCATGTCTCTACCTACAAAATGGCAGAAAGTCATCTAACAAAACGGCACATATATATTGTAAATAAATGTAAATCAACTTTGAAAAAAAAAATCTTGAATTTTCATATAAAAATGCGAAAAAACTTTTTCCCGACCTTTTATTTCGAAATTGTGAAAACTACAATTTATTAATTATCACACTATTTCTAATTTTATTCAATCGATAATAATTATATAGCATAAATAAATTAAAAGCAAAACAACGACTTTTAACATTCCAACAATAACATCGAATCTCAAGACATAACATTAATATTTGTGAATAAAACATTTACATTACATAATTAGATATGTATTTATTTAAATACCCCTAACAATTGTTAGTGTTTATGAATATAATATAATAATATAATTTCTCCCATTTTGACTCGCCTTTTCAGCCTCTCTCTGAAGACTGGGCAAGTGACTAAATTCTGGAAGCAAGCTAACGTGCAATCAGTGCCCAAAAAAGGTGGTCGTGCTGAATCGGCCAATTATAGGCCCATTTCGGCTACGTCCATACTCTGCAAGAATTTGGAATGTATGCTGAATGGCAGGCTCCTTGCATACCTTGAAGCGAATGACCTTCTAAGGCGCTTGCCGTTTCGCTTGATATCTCGAAGACCTTTGACAGAGTTTAGCATGATAGCCTCTAAAGCAAGCTTCCTCTATACGGCTTACCCCCAGGTTACGTACTTGGATATCGGACTTTTTGAGGGAATGATTGATTCGAGTGGTCATTGATGGCTGCTCCTCCGATTTATTGGCTATCAAAGCCGGGGTACCTAAAGGGTCAGCACTTTCTGCGACGCTATTCCTGCTTCATATCAACGATATGCTTAAGCCCGGTACTAAGCCGGGTATGCAGACGATAGTACAGTTGTAGAAGGTTATAAATTATAGGTTATAAATGCGCGTACCAGTGGAACGTAAGTACAGTCTATGAGGGAAGCCATGGTCAAATGCTTGAAATTGTCCTTAAAGACAATCTCTGACTGGGGTGATGCCAACCGGGTCAAATTTAATGCCACTAAGACTCAGGCATGTCTATTTTCCGCTAAACGGAGTCTCTTCCAACTAACTCCTACTATCAGAGATGTGGCCATTCTGATAAACGACCATCTGGAACTTCCAGGAGTTACGATGTCTTCAACCCTCAATTTTGGCTCCTTCATTGAGTATAAAGTTCAGCTGGCTGCCAAAAAGCTAGGTATCCTTGCAAAGGTGAGACGGTACTTCACGCCGCGCAAGAAGATACACATTCACGCTTAGGTCGTTGAAGTATTCACATCGTCTACGGACATTCGTGATAGTTAAAGTAGTGAAGGATGATAAAGAGAACATTAGTAGAATCAATATGGTGCAACCCTTCATGGGGGCCGCCCTTCATGAGACCAATCTTGAAGATATCGCCTATGGTGATTGATGCTGCCATATTTATTTTAACTGTGCTTTTTAAGTTTTTTCCCTTTTCATTCCTAACAGTATAATAATTCGTATGTATATGAAAACTAACAACCATGGGCGTTGCGCTTGAGCGTTGGATAGAAAGAACACTTGGCTATAAGTTGCTGGAGGCAAATAGGTGGATTCTTCATAAAATAGTGTTGAAAGAGCGTTATAAAACCATTAGTGAGATATGTTTATAAGTTAGTTTGGCAAATATCTTGTTAAGACTGACACAATAAAGATAAGGTTTATCCTCAAAAATGGTTGATAAAAAAAACTGACAATGATAATGGTAATATAAAAATTCCAATTATTTAATTAACGGTGCCATTATAAACTTGTTTCCAAAATTGTCGAGATTATTACTACAATGCCTGTGACTACGGTATAAGCCTACCCATGTTTTCGCAGATTATGGCGGAAGTAAATTTATGTTACAAAAACTGTCCATTGTTTCCGCATTGTGTGAACGCAAAATAGCGTTGTCGGGATAACGTGTGTGCGCGACGTTTTGTTCTGTTTGCGTCGTGTTTAATAAAATAAAACGCTTTAATAAATTCACTTTGTAAATTTCAATTTCATTTTCAACAAGCTATATAATGCTAGGAAACATTCACATACAAGTTGTAATGGTATGTAATAATATTTTATTAAGCATTCATAGTACCTACTTAAACCATCTACGGATCAAATTATGGTATTATTGTTCGATAAAAATCATAATAAGCAAAAAATGTTTTAAATAATAAAAATTGTTAGAACATATTGTACTTTTTTCTTCTTTTTATTTAATAACAACTCTTTTCATTAATCAATGTCAAATGAATATAATATTTTTCTAATTATTCTTCTAATCTTCAAGTTCAAATATTGATCTAATAAGATGGTGGCTCCCATGCTAAAACTTTCCAGGGAGTTTTTGTGGCAACTAAAATAAATGTTCCTGTTATTATTTATAATCCCGTTCACTTGTGCACAATAGTCAAACTACATGGCGTAAAATACCGCGAAAATTACAATATAATATAAGGCCAAATAACATAAGTACATTTATTAAAATAAAAGTCACACCACATGAGAGATAAAAACTCGCAAAAAATCGATTACTTTGCTATAAAAATAAATTGAAAAGCAAATAAAATCAAAATTATCGCATCAAACATAATTCACAAACGATTATAAAATTCGATCAGGTGCATATGTAAATCGAATTTTCAGATATTTTAATTTATTATAATCCTCGAAGAATACAACTAACCAAGTATTTTCTATAAAAGATAAAAATTAATATATCATAGATAGATATTCCAGGGAAACCTGAAAATGTTCATTCCGGACCATTGACGTTCTGGCGGGCGAAAAAGTGTTAAGATGTAACATTTCAAACGTTAACAAGAGGAAAATTCGGCCCGCTATAAATCTAGAGCGGTATGGAAGGCATTATTTGGTTTTATTATCTAGAAGATATATGTAATGGCTTTTATGATTTGATTATTTCATAATACTATGCTACAGCCATGTTTTCTTTATAAAAAAAATATTAGTGCGATGTTTTTTAGAAAGCAACTGTGAAATTTGCTGATTTGAAAGTGTGAAAGTTAGTGAAAGGTACTACAAGAATATAGATAGATGGTTTCAGAAATTTTTAAGCCTTCGATATAAATAAATGGAATGATCGAAGGTTTTTGTTTTACTTTGATTCGTTTTTTCGCCTGTTTATTTGTTGTTCAAGATGTTGTGATTAAAATAATACGAAGCAATGATAAATAGTAAATGGCGTGCCACAGTATCGACGTGTCGACGGTTAAGAATCAATACCATTCATTTAATTTTTTGGCGTTTTTGACATTTAATAAAGTGAGATCAAAAATTTCATTTCACTTAACCAAATCATTTGTATCAAGGTTATTAAAATTTTAAAACTTATTCGTTATGGAAATACCAACGCTCGTATATACATATATATTTTCTTTATTTCGTGATAAACAGTACTGATTCTTAATCGTCTGCACATTACAACATATGCAGTGCATATGCACATTTACTACATAATACGTGTAAAATAAATATTAATAAATATACCATAAAACGTACATAAGTTTCGTATACTACCGTATACGTAAATAATAACTGCGAAATAAGAATATACGTGTGCCATTTTTTTAATGTTTCTAAGTCAAAGATAATTGCTTCTGTAAAAAGTAGTAAAATATTTCATCCTCGAAATTCTGCGAAATTTCACACTTATTTTATCTAACAAATTGAGGTAAGATCAGTAAGGGGCTTAGAGTTATTTAAAAAAAATATTATTCTAACTCAACTTGCGTTTAGGCAGACAAGACTATTGACATTGACAAGAATATTGTAATAAAATTTAATCCCGCGTCTTTCTTCATTTTAGATACCACTCCCTAACCGCTATAATACGGTGACTGACTTAGTTCTTGTAATAGGTTCTTACATATGAAATTAGCGTTTTTTATAGAAAAATTAAAACGAAAAAAAAAATTATGAAATTATACATTTAATCAATACAAGTATTTACCATTATTATCTATGCACTTTCACCATTTTATAGGTAGTTCATTGATTCCATTGCTGGAAAAATTGTGAGATCGTGAATCAATAAAACCTTTGAAAAGGGGTTTGGACAGCCTCAACGAAATTATTTTTTCCTTACAAGAAATTGTGCAAATTCCGAAAAAAGTGGTAATCTGTTGGAGCAAGCTCTATGGGGTATGGTGGGTGTTGGAGACATTCCAAGCGCAGTTCCTATAATTTAGAGACCGTTTGTCTTGAAGTATGGGGTCTAGCGATGTCCTGATGCAGAACACCTTCTTTAGTGCTATGAAAACCGGAATCCTGCCTGTCTCTTCTATACACAACATAACGATGATCAAACTGCTCATTGCTGTTTATATTATCATTTAGCCACGTTTCAGTAAGGATTATTACATCATAATTAGAAGTAGTAAAATTACAATAGAACTCATGTGTCTTCGTCGGTAGGCTGCGGATATTCTGATAACAAATAGTTAAGGGATTGATTTTTAAATATTAAAATTTTTACGATACAAAATAACTAAAAAAACTGATATTACTCCAGAATGTTCAAAACATTATTTACACATTACGTGGTAAATTGACGGTATTGTCCTGATGGTCAGCACAATACAATCCAAACACAACAGCGACCACTGAGGGATCGGAAATCTATCGGTGGTCACCACTGTTATGCCATCCTTCATAAATATCTTTTCGCGTTACGCTTGAAGGACCCGATGTCGCTTACAGGAGGAAACACGTTAGCCGGAAGGTTCCACAGTTTCACTGACAAAGATAAGAAACTCGAAGTGTGAGCTACCGAGAGTGCCGAAGCGCGTTATTATTGAGCCATAATCATTTTACTTCAAATGTTATTGATTGATTTGTATTAATACTGTATTGAGTTTTCTTGGATAACACAGAAGGTTAATTAATATTTGTCTGTTAGTATTAATCATTTTAATATCTTAATAAATAACTTTAATTGTAAAAGAGTTTATAGTATCAGGAATTATTAAAATTTTATCAAATCATAAATCATTGGAAATCGGTAAGATGATATATTCTTGAAAAAAGAAAAGGAAATAAATTTTTTCCAACACCTACGTTCAATGATGTGGAATATTCACTAAACGTAATAGAAAAATGGTGTGTTTTATTTGAAAATATTAATTAAAACTTTAATACAATACTGGCTGGATCTCCAATAAACATATTACAATATTTTTTAATCGATTGAAATATATGAATTTCTTATCGTCGCTCGTAAACATTTTTCTTTTTTAATTATGCTCAGATCGAAAAATATACCATTTGTAGGTAAGGATAAATAAGATTTTCGTTTTTTTTTCTTACCCTTATCCCACCTACGTAGGGTCGGCACAACATAAAATATTTTTCTGACTCTCCTCTATCAACTGTTATATTAGTATTTAAACAATTCACAACACATTCGGTCTTCCACTACTCTTATATCCGTTCACCATAAATAATACTTAAAATTCTTCTATTAATATGCGACCGAACTAGTCAATAATATTTTATTTTCTTGTTTTTAATGTGAGATAGAACTAAAATCCCAAATACTTATTTAATAAGATTTATAATTACGTTTGACACCCCTAGGTAAACCGTACCAATTACGATGCAGCTGTTGTACGATCCCTTTCAAGTATTCCGTCTAATATCGATAGGAATTTGTAAGGATTTACTCTCTGGCGATGATTAATCTCGGCATTTTGCCGTTGGTATCGTGAGCAAGATATATTAATAGTTGATGCATTTGTGGTTATACGTAATGTGATTACGACAAATAGTGAATGTAATATGTGGTTATTATTATTAGAAAATTGCAGAATCCTTTAAACCTACTCACGAACTCACATACGTACATTTCTGTGTTTTATTAGGTTTTAGTCTATTATTATTTATTACGATTTATATAAATACCCTAGAATTAAAGAGTAGGCATTATTATTAAACAGATTTTAATGAATAGAATTCTACTTTCATGAAATATTTACACAAAATGTCTTTTAGGTCATTTTTTTTTTATTAATTTAGTAATTATAAAAACTTAGTAATATGTATGATTTTTGTTTAACTTTTATCTTATATTTAATTGTTTTTATTGTAGTTCTCATTACACAGATGCTTCCTCTGGTTACCTCTCTGCATCATAGCTTTAACCTAGAAGAGATTGCTGGCAGGAATAAAGCTGCCGTATGCACTAATGATATTATATAATTTGAAATTATCAACTAGATTTGTACAATACGATTAAATAAATAATTTTTTAATGCACATAATGAAAGTAATAATTAACAAAGTGTGTAATAGCATTAGCGAATTATCTTCCATTTCGGCACCCTATAAGGTGTAGAAATTTGTGGTAAAAGCAAAAGTTTCGCGTTAAACTCCGGCCTGGTAATTAGGAGAGAGAATCAACAAACGCCTCCAGGGTGAAACCACACGTGCGATGTTGCTTTACTTTAAATGTGATTAAAATTTCCAGTAAAGTGTGGACAGGGACTGTTGCCAACTCAAACTTGCGTAAAGTTTCGTTTTTTATGTACATATTTTATGAAGCATTTACACTTTGTCCACTTGTTCGGATGATTTCGAATGAATTTTAGGTAACAAGGTCGTGATTTTTGTAACACTTGCTCGGATGTACAGTTTATTGTCCGTTAATTAAAAAACGATACAATAGAGAAGTCAATAAAATGATTTTGTTTAAATTTTGTTATTGAATAAAATTAATAATAAGTACTTAAGATATAAGTATATATAATATAATATTAATATTATAAATACGAATGTAAATCTGTCTGTATGTCGTTAAGGATATGAAAATTTACATTTATGTTTTGGTACGAAATAAAAGAGATTTTGTATTTAAAAAAAAAACATCCCGCAAGGCGGTAGAATAAGGAATGATTTTAATTATTTTTGATGTTTCATTGGGACGGATAATGTGTTGGATTAATATTGGTATAGAATTACAATACCATACACATAGTGATAAACCCATCAATAATTTTATTCAGGTTTATCGCATTGGGATCGAAAAGCGAGGTGGCAAGAATCGCGACCGACATACACGTAATGATAAGTCTATTATTGAATTTCTTTAGATTTCTGCGTTCGAGGATTAGTCGGAGTATATCCAATAATACGCAGACGAAGTGGCGAATACATACAACACTGATTTTTGATTAGCGCTGGGAAACACCTACGATATACTTAAATAATTAGTCGTTTTAATCAAACACAAAAAACTGTTAAACAAAAGCGAAAGTTCACGCACGCTTAGTCTAGTCAACAATTAAAAAAAGTCAATATTTTGTTACTTAGCCGTTTATTACTTTTTATTAGAGAAAAATAGTTAGTAGTTATAACAAATTTTGAGCTTAATAAATAATTAAATTATGTTTTTTTTTGTTATCTTATTGATAAATTCTAATAGTTTTTA
Organism: Saturnia japonica; assembly: GCA_033032175.1. Classification (NCBI taxonomy): domain Eukaryota; kingdom Metazoa; phylum Arthropoda; class Insecta; order Lepidoptera; family Saturniidae; genus Saturnia; species Saturnia japonica. The sequence goes on along the minus strand of CM065324.1, from coordinate 7,539,662 downwards.
AGTAATTCATATTTTTTAGCTAATTATTTAACACAAGCAAACCCGGCCACGCGTTGTTTAGACGTTTTGGAGTCCACAGGGTATTAACTGATCCGATCGCTATCAAATTTCACAGAATCGCCTGCTAGGCTAATATGAAAATTGTCTGAAAATTTCATCAAAATCATTCCAGCCATTTTAGAGTCCATAGGGAACATACATATAAGAGAAGAAGAAGTATTAGTAGAAGGAGAAAAAACAAGAAGATTGAATACAATTAATCTTGTGTGATTGTTAAAAATAATTTATAAATAACTGACGTAAAAAAAGAATTCCAGAGTTAGTTAGTGCCATTGTTAGACGCGGAAACAATAATACCATAATAATTGTAAAAAAAATAACAGTATTTTTTGGACGTTATATTTTTTTATTAATTAAAAATAAAAATAAACTTTTATCACGTGATCCTGTTTAGTTTATTGACTTGACTATTTGAGTTGGTCACAGCTCCTATTTACAGTTTATTGGAAATCTATACAAAATAATTGAACAATATACTCGTGGGTTTACCTTAGCTTTATTTATTCTACGTGCATCATCGTAATTTACTGAAAGTGTATGCGAATTTTTTTACCATAAATACTCATAGGTACTTAGAATTAATTATTATGATAACTAATTTAGATATTATTATTTAGATAAAGGAGGAATATTATGACTAGTTATTTTACCATATCCCATATTATAAACAAGTACATTTTGTATAATATTGATGAAATAAAAAACTAAACAATTTCTTTAATTTTTTATGGTAATTTTTGTTTTTAGAATTTACTTTCTGTCTGCAATTTAAGTTTTACCAAATGACATTGTATCATTGATTTCACCTGATAAACTGTCGTGAAAATATCATAAAATATACGTAGGAGTGTATATAAATAATATGGTAAGTATATTTATACCTAAGCTTTTAGCATTTACCGTTGTTTGTATTTATTAGCAAAATATCAAAGTCATTATGAATATGAGTCTTAAAGTGCAAATACTATTGTACTATACTCTAAAAACTCATAAAAACCACACAATGATGTTGGTGTAAACCCTTAGAGAATTTCAAAGCACAATACTGCTTGTTCTACGTTTACCCCTCACAAATCGCTGGTCTAGTGAATTTCCAATAAACAGCTAAGTGTATACATAAATCGTATTTTGGTAGGATGGGTTAGTTTATTATAGAAACTCGAAGTCGGTCGAGTAATAAAACCGATGCGGTTTTAGTGGTTTTGGCAAATTACAACGAAATATCACTTAAAATGTCGTGTAGTTAAACTCACAAGGAATTGGAGCTATTAACTAGGCAGCAATACGAATTTTATCGCTAATAAAATCAATTGTTATTCAATTGTGTTCGGTATTGATAATATCCATAACGATATTTTCTACTTATTTTTTTTACTTTAAACGTAGAATGTCGAAGTCTGGTATAATGATTGCCTTTTTGATTGATAAGTAATGCGGTTAATTCATTTTACATATACGTCACTGGTTAATATAATATTGTACGAACCGTTAGTTTATCATCAATCTATGAGATTGTTAACTGTCGGTAGATAGTGATCGGACACTAATATTTTTGCATTTTTGAGGATGTGTGTATTAAATAAACAAAACCATGATATAAAAAACGGATAATTTCTTTCAGAACTACGCCAGCCGCTACCGCAGTCCGCTCGCTTAGCTCGCTAGACTCGTGCATTGTGATCTGTTATACCCTCACATATGTATACAATGACATTAATAAGGCTTAGAAATGCTGCTGCGTCAGCACCCTTCATTAGACGCTAAGAATTAGATATACGCTTTCAGCCAGTCTTCCTACTGTGCTCTCTTTCTGTTTCGACGCGTGTTATCCGTGAATAATTTTGTATTTCTATTTCCATTTCTATTTCCAAATATACTTATTTCAGTGTAAAATAAAACATCTTTTTAAATAAAAACCCAATTAAGGGTCCTCGTACAACAGACCACATTTTTAATCTAACCTAATCATGTCCGTATGGATTGAGGAACCGCTCAGAATTTTAAAAGGAAACTCACAACTTTCCTTTATAGTTTATAAATGTATAAAAATGTAAGCATTAGATTGCAAGTTTTAATGCTCGTTCACAATCTACCAACAGTTTAAAATCTCACTCAAGTGCAGTTGCAGAGTACACCAATAGGGGCTCGGTTACAAATTAACAATGTAAATATGGTAGCTAGCTTGGTTATCTCAACAATGCTATACATTTCTACAATGCTTTTATTACGATGTTTTTCATTATTTAAAGCTAAAGCTAAGACGTACAATTCAAATCCACATAATGTGATGCAGTGTTCATCGCTTGAATACAATATGACTGAACGTTAGAAATAAATAGTTTGGTTATATACACCTTCAAAAAGCGAGAGGTGTCGTAGGACACTCGCTAGGAAAGAAAAGAAGTTCCTACCAGTATATTATCTAATAGTTACTATTATTAAGTGAGCAATTCTTGTGTAAATATAAATGTTTCATTGGTTTATCTGAAACGGCCCCAACGATTTGGGTGAAACTTTGAATTTAGATCATGTTTTACATTCCAAGTTTACCTAGATAAATGATTTTTTTTTTTTAAAGACACCATATATTGTATTATTTATTAAATTACAAGCAAAATAAACACATTTTTTTTTTTTAATGCACTGTTCACTTACAGTGGTCGTCACTCCATTTTTTAATTAGAATTTTTATTAGATTTATGGTAACATCAATTACAGTTTTCAATTTACTATAAAAAATACTTGTGTACAAATTATGAGTTAAATAAACCGTGAAAAAATAACATTTGCATTTAAGTTGGCCATGAATAACTTTAATAATTATCTATTTATAGAATAGAAATAACTCTTTTTTTTTTTTACTGGCCCGCGAGTGACATTAAAAAAAATGTTTACACATTAATGTAAGTGAAAAAAATATTCGCTTGTAAATCTTCATTTCATTAGAAAAAGTCTGTTTGAATTAAACGAAACGAAGCGAAAAGAGAAAATTGCGATGCTTTAAAAATACTAACTTCACGCCCTATAATTTATTACGTTGATAAGAATTTAAAGCATAAAATTCAATAATTAATAAAGATTTAAAAATTTCAATCATCATTAATAATTAAATTTTATGGTTATGACAAGATTTGTTAAACGCACTATAAAAAGATCTTCTTAATTTCACAATTAACGAAGGAATTAATTTTCCTCTGTTTATATTTTTATATTTTTATGATTAATTTTCTATGTTTAGTATTGAAGTCTTATTAGTTAGTGATTATCAAAATCAAATAAAAATGGAAAATACTATTATTAAAGTTGTGTCTTTGTCTATTCGCTATTGATTTGAAAATACCTAAGTCTATTTAATTATTAAGTAACAGTAAAAAGGATTAATTACATTTTTATTCATATCACTCATGTACGGCATTTTCCAATTAACTTAATATAGAGAGTATTGCATTATTTCAAAGTGGGCAAGCGTACCTACATGAAATGTATGTAGGAAATGAAGAATTTTACAATTAACATTAGTCAGGTTTAAAGGTATATAAGTATGGCAAAATCCAGAGTTTCATTATTAACAAAACTTGAAAGTTGCGCGATTCATCTCTATTATAACACACACAAAATGCGTTCTTGCTCCTACTCTCGCGTCCTTTGTCGGACAGTTGCGCCCTAATGATCTTTGTTCACAAAGAATTTAACAGCGAAAATTGTTTTTGTCTTCTTTGTTTAAAACTTTAGTCATCTTATGGCGCGTAATATATATATATATTTATGTGGTATTGCATCCTTTGTATGACATGGAACCAACTTTCTCACATCAGGGAAGTAAGACATTATCTTTAGTCAAATAAGAAATAAATATATTGTAAAACTACACTTTAGAAGGCTCTTTACTGATATTGCTCAACTATAAAGTCACTATCTGTGTCACGTGGCAAGACTGCTCAAAGACGGCGGCGGTGCTCAAATAAAGTGAAGGGAATTGAGTGATAAGGGGCATTCTAGTTGCGTATTTATAGACGGTTGTTACTCTGAACTTTGTACGTTACTCTGATACGTGTGATCGATCAGTTATTATGTGAAGTGGTCATAAGCAATAAATTACAACGAGCATACAATTTCACGCTCTTTATGATATAATAACAGGGCAACCGGGCTTAGCTCGGTATCTAAAAAAAACAACTATTTAGGTAAACTTGGAATGTAATACATTATCTAAATACAAAATTTCATGCAAATCATTAGAGCCGTTTCCGAGAAACCAATTACATATATATATAACAAGCAATGGTATCAGTTGGTAGCGTGTACGGACTCCGCATCGATCGACGTGAGTTCGAATCCCTGCATTGAGCTTGAGCTTTCGGTGAAGGAAAAAGTCGTGATAAAGCCATACCATGGAAGTAAGGGTTTTTCTAATGCCCACCTGGTTAGCTACCACCCTCAAGTTGAAAATCAGTCGCCAAACACTAATAGGTGTGTTCCGGCAGCTATAGTTGAGAGCCTTGAGCCTTAGGATGCTATCATCTTGGGCCACATAATCTCTTAAAATCAGGTGAGAGCGAGCCACAACCATAAACCTATAACGATAAAAAAAAATTATTTAATAGTATTAGATAGATTAGGTAAATATGTCTTCAACGGTAATCACATTCCGAACAGCAGCGTTTAAATGCCTTGGAAAGAAATAGAGAGCCACGCCTACACAGCTACGCGTATTAAAATATCTTAAAATATTATAGGTAGTTGAAATTTAGATACTTCTTTTTTAAATTAGACATTTAAATATGTAGTACTTCAATAATAATTATCCAGCGCCTGTCCTCGACTTCGATGCTTGTGGTCATAATTTTAATGCGATAATACTCATACATCGAAAACATACTAACTGCTGTTAAACAACCTATATGAAATATACACATTTCTGGAAACAACTCGCGCGCCACCTATTGTACTTAGTCAGTAATCTTCACAGGTTGCACATAACTCACCAAAGTTTCATCGCAATCGAACGAATGGTATAAAAACGCATAGGGGTCAAACAAATAAACATTCATAAGATGTGAAAACAATTTTCTCTGTTAATTCGACGAGTAACAATGTTAATCACGCCTCGCGTACGACAAGCCGACTTACCCTATTCACCCTTAGGATTAATGTTCATAGGTTCGGAAGCATTTACTCCACTTTCACGTTCTCACTACGCTCTTAACAACACTGTAACACCGCTTTATATTAAATAATCTAATTAAAATAACTGAAAGGAATATTCAAATAGTTTTAAAAATATGGAATATTTTTTCTGTTTTAAAAGAAAATACTACTCTTCGTATCTTTTTTTCAGAAAGACAATATTTATTTTGCAACTAATTCTCGGTTATATTTACTGTATCTATTTAAATAAATATGTACTTCTTTCTACCTGTAGATTGAATTTTCTCAATTTCCTCTTAGATGTCTATTAAGGACACATCACAAATATGACAAATTTTGTGTATGTTTCTATGTTCCGATTTTACTCAAAAACGACTTTGTCGATCTTTATGATTTCTTTTTGCACGGGAAGCTTATGTCATTGCACAATTAGTAGCCTATAAGAGTCGTCAATAATCATTTTAGGAATGGTAAAACAAAAATTTACGAAAATTTGTACCAGAAATTATTTGTTTATTTGTTTATTTTTTTTATTTATTCTTCAGAAATAGACCTCCAGCTATAGTTGGACACTTAACATATGTGTTATGATATAGTACAAATTAAAATTAAATAAATAGTACCTGTAATAAGAAAAGTAATTACACGTAACTTAATAGTAATTCTATGGTAACTAAAAATTATAAAGTAATTATTTAAATTTATATTACAAAAAAAAAATTTCATAAGAATATTTACATGTACATTTTTTAATGTAGACGATATCAATAAAATAATTACAATTAATATATTTAAATTAATAAATTAAAGGGATATATATACAATATAAATTCAATATTGTGAAAGACTAAATATTATATTTAAGAATTTAATCTTAATTATTCATAATTTTTAATTTATCAATGATAATAGGGAAGTAACTTAAAAATAATCTCATTTTTTTTCTTGTTAATGAAATTTATGCTATTTTCATTTCTGGTTATTTTTGTTTCGGTTTTTAGTTGGAAATCTCATATTTTATTAAAGAATATCGGGCAATCTATTAAAACGTGTAAAACATCTTGTGGTGTTATGTTGTCTAACTTTCTTTAATTTTAAATCTTTAAAATTTTACTTTCTTTAATTTTAAATCTTTAAAATTTTACTTTCTTTAATTTTAAATCGAATTAAATAAATAATAACCTAAGAAAGTAACTACCATGACCGGTAAACATTTGTACTAATGAAGGAGTTAGATTAAGTTTTAACAAAATTTAAATGAATTATGTTAGGGAAAATGACTTGATAATAATATTAGCGGTTATTTCATTATTATATCGTTCATTCTAGTTAAAGATAGTTTTACTTCTGATTTTTTTTTTTAAATAAAAGAAGTAGGACATAAATCATAATCTGATGGATGTCATTATTATAATTTGTGGCAGCGTCTTTATCTAAATAATCATTTCCAGCTATCCCCATATAAGATTGAATCCAATAAAATTTTCATTTCTTGCTTGATTGAAATAGTTCAATTTATTTCATACTAGTTGCTAAGGTTATTGGATGTAATATATTTAAATTTTTGATAGTGTATAAAGTAGATCTATAATCGCTAAATATGATATAACGATTGTTCTATTGATTTATATAAAGTAAAAAGTTCAGCTTTGCAAACATGATTTAGGGGATGATGATTGATATATGTAGCTGCTTTGTAATTGATTTTGCTAGTATCAGTTTATATTCTATTAATTCAGAATTATTGTCAAAATTTAAAAAACTTGTTTCAGTCATTGGAAAACATATTTTGATGAAAGATCACGTGAGAAAGGTGTCCTTATAAGACCTTACAGTGTGAACCTCCTCGTACACCCTGGTGTGCCACGACAAAGTTGGATAGGAAGTCGATATCTGTCGCTCATTGGTTGAGATCCGGACATATTCCTTCAACCAATTATTGAGAAGTAGTAAGAAACTAAGACAGTCATCTCTTTGTTATGTATGTCAGAAAGTCGACGACGTTTATCATGTTATGGTGGTGTGTCCGGTTTGAGTCAATTAGGCAGAACTTAATGAGTGCCTAAGGTTTCAACAGACTAGAAGTTGGAATATTTGTAGTAGTAGTTAATATTTTATTACTAAAATTGTATTTTGTGAACCACTGTATTGCTAAGGTCCCTATGCAAATTTTAAGGTAACATATGAATGTGTGAGTATATTTTTAGTAATAGTTTTTAGCTGTCATTTTTGTTATGGTCCATATTTTGAAAACACAAACATCAATCACATTTTTAATAGTACCACCGTGTAGCTGAGGTTCTTCTTACGCCACTTTTTAGTAAGTGTACATGTTTGATAATTAGACTTGATATATATATATATATATATATATATATATATATATATATATATATAGAAAAGTACAAATACAATTATGAAATGAAAATATTTACTGCGAAATAAACGCGAGCGGAATCCCGGAGCATCGCTTGTATAAAACAAATTTATTTTGTTGTTCTATTACTAAAAACATTTTTAACACTTACGTCATTGTAAAGGTGTGATTTGTAAGCGAAAGCACGGCGCGGGCGGACAAAGCTCCACCCTAATCGGAATAGTGCCGTGCGATTCGGGTTAACAAGTCATAGCCCAATTTTGTCGACGACCCCACTGCTGCCGACTTGATTAAAACACGACGAAACTGAGACCGTTCAACCGAGTAGTTATTTTGATTTAGTTAGCTACCGTAAATGAAAACTCACTGTTTTGTAAATTTTGATATGATAGCTTTAAGCCTTTATTAGTATCTATTATTATTAATAAAGGTTGTTTTTGTTTTTTGGAGGTTAATGGCAGATGGTTTAGTTTTGCGGTAATTTGATAACATGAACTTGCATATAAATATATTTACTTATCTACCTTAGAGTTACAAATCAATATATCGTATGACAGGTACACACTGGTCCAGTCGACAATAACTAGCACGGACTGCACGTAACTGCCTTAAGCATAAAGCCTGTAACTATATTTATCTTTTTAATTTATTGAAGTTATACGCCAAAAGAAGCGTGTTATAAAAAATTGATGATAAAAAAATTCACATTGCAACAAAAAATCTACACTGTGAAGTTGTTTTCTAAGTCTCTTGTTACATTGCGGTGAAGATAATTACACTCGATGTATAAGAAACGTAAATAAATTACCATATTTATGATTCTTGTACCTACATAAGTGTGAACAATAGCTACACTTTGTGTAAAGCTCCTTTAACTGGATCATGTTCTATTGATAAACAGGAATGCAATATAATCTAGTGAAAGCTACAGACGCTACTTGGATGCAACATTTGCATGACCTTAATTTTCTAAACACTTGTTACCTCGATACTGTTATTTCTTTATTTTTAAAATAAGCCAGTATACATTCGGGAACTACAAAGAATGTATACCAACCGACTTTGCTAGGAAAAAAATAAAATATCAATGAATAAAACTTGACGTTCCTTGCTTAGACTTATTTAGTCTGTATATTGTTTATTATACTTACTACTATATTATTTAACTTTATTCCGTCTAATCTGGGGGTACCGCAGTTCCCCCGCTAAGTCGAGAGCAAGGCACGGCTGTACCATCTTCACTGAAAGCATTTCGGCGTTTTTTCATGACTCTGTCTAGTAGCACTGGGTAACTGTAGAAGGCTAAAGTTCTGTCTACTAAGAGTTGTAAGTATGCGAAGTTACGAAATTTCGACACTGACTGATTCGTGATCATCAAAATAGAACTAGTACTTCCCCAATATCTAGAGAGCTGAAATTTGTCACGGATATAGGGTTAAGTCATATAAAATCCCACGACATGTAAATAAGATTATTTTAACTCTATTGTCTTGTCTATAATTAAAATGTTTTAGGTTCATTTAATTAGGCACATTAGATTCTAAATAATGGAGTTTAACGAGTAATTTTATACCCACCTCCTAGACTTTACCTGATTTTGAGATTAGACTACTTCTTATAGACAAATCATCTCAATCGAGACTTGACCCGTTTTTTACAGCATGTTTTTCTTCTGATTTATATTTTCTTAATTTTTACCAGCCAACCTTGGATTTACGTTTTCTTTCGAATTTTGTATATAAACTTGACAGTGGCGTTCCATCGCTCTAGAGTTCGAGATTTCATGGAATGGAATAGACATCGCACACACTAATCATGCGGTACAAAATAAATATTGAATGCTTTCCAAAGACAAATAAACTACAATAGCAAATAGGCGGTTCAGTGAAAGAAGTTCTTGTCAACATATAAATTTGACGCCCTGTTCAATTACCACCCAGGGCAGTTACAACGATTTGACCTCAACCCTCCTAGATATGGGGCTGTTAACAGCTCAAACTATAGGTGTTTTTATTAGTTTTTTATTTATAATGTTCTTCATTTTTCTTTACTTTAGAACTTAAAGAGTATATTCAAAACTGTTGGCAGATATAATTAACAATTGAATTAAAAATATACAGTTCGTTATTATCTACTATGTATGCAGGTTTATTGCGAATACGAACCAGAATTTTTTTGAGGCTCAGAAAAAATCTTATTTGCATTAACAGCTACCAAATATGCTTATAATATTTAAATTATGGACTAGTGTTTTATTATTTAATAAATAATATAATATATTAGGTAGCCTAAAATAAAGATGGTCACTAGATAGTCAATAATATAGCTTGATGTAATATAGTTTGACGACATGAATGACATGACGAAAATCATAATACGCTAATTTAAAATTTGAATGAGTTAGTTGACTTTCATTTTATAAATTCTTATATTATATGCTATAAATTAGTACATAGTATATTTATCTAGTAGCAAAACTACATTTTTTTTTCCTAAAAAATCCATGTCTTCCTATGTTTCCAAGCTTATATTTCTAATTTGTCTGACCCAGTTAATTCATACTGATATTCGTAGTGTGGTTTGGGAAAAATTAAATATTTATTCCATTGGCTCCTACGGGCCGAATCTTGAGCGCACATACATTATTAAAATTATTCCGGAATCGGTGAGCGTAACGTAAGGATAATCATCCATCCATGAAACGTAATGGCTCAAATATGTTTAGATATTTATTTTGGTCTAAACCCGCGGTTTTTAACCTTTGAGTCACGTTCCCAAGTGGCGGCGGCTCTAATAACAGGGAAGCGATAAAACATTTTAATTAATAAAAACCGTGTTTCCTTTACACGTGTGTGGAGGATGTGATGAGGAGCAGGATGTAAAGTTCCTCATCCACCATGTAAAAGGGCGAATCCTTGCTCTACGTCATCATCACTTCCTCAAGCTTTCGAGCAGTGCGTTATACAGTCAGCCAGCATCCACGGCTACTACGGGTATCCTGACCACCAGCATGCAGTGGACGCGCATTCCTGGTCAAAACCCACAGCCTTCTCAGCGACCTTGGCACAGCAGACTGCACGTTGACCGGTCAGCAAGCAGAAACGTACTTCGACGACGTAGCAGCCAGTCACTATGCTGCACCACTCCGACTCACTGGAGCATTCTTGCATCATCACCCCGACTCACTGGGGCATCACCGCAGACAGTTCCGACTCACTGAAACAATCCACTGGCCCGGCAAGCATCACAAGATGTGTGGACGACTCAACCTGCTATCGACCTCCGTTCTCGGAGGGGTGTGATGTAGCGACATCTATCTCGCCACATACGAATTAAGAACTGACGCATCCTACATCGCGATATTAAAATTAACCCAACAATTGAACATATTTACAAGAACCCGACAACAACCGTTGGGCAGTAGCCCGCTAAATATAACACCCGTCTGGTCGGAGGATCCTCCCTTTTAATGTGGAGGTGGTAATAATAGCATCACACGTGGTTAAAGTGAGTGATGAGTCTTTGAACATTTGTACATATAAGACCAATACGTTAAAATCGTATTGACTGTAATGCAAAGCGTAACTTAACGTCAAGTAACACATATTTACCGCACGGAAAAAACACCCAAAGGAGTTTAACTTCAACAATTATACTTCATATCATAATATCTACAAATAAATAAGCTTAATATTGCATTGTAACAGTACAATTGTAGTTTTCAGTATTCACTGTATTCAATTTATAGCTATTTAAAAAGTTTGCGATAAAAAAAAATATATGGAGGCGCGGAGGTTTATTTTTAAGAAGGTGTATTAGCATAATGCTAGCGGAGGAGTTTTGGCAAGACTCTAATGTCATGATGTAGTTTTAAATTTAATTCTTAAACTTACGTTATTTGGTCTTATATTATGTAATATTGGTGGCATACTGTGTGCATTATTGTACACAAGATGACGTTAATTATAAATACTTAATCCAAAAAAATATAAATGTGAAAATTGGGTCAAGTTCGGTAGAAACGACGTTCGGGGTAGTCGTTGCCACCGATAACAGACCTGAAGTTCCAAAGCAGTTCATTTAATTGTAGCTTCATCTACCAAACAATTTGTTACTTTTTTTATATGAGATTTCTAATTTGGCAAGTCTTAATTGATCAATAAATTATGATTAAAAATTTGACTCCCTTAATTAGAAATGAATGTAAATATTTACCTACAGGAAATCGCAGCCAAATAACATTTCGTTGTGTTCCTGCAGTGAGTACAGTTTTCTAAGCTCCTTGGATAAAAAGGGGTCAAGTTAGGCAACACTGGTACCTGTGGCGCTACAAGCGTCAACAGGCTAACGTAACCGCTTACCATTGGGTAAGTTTTACAATTATGTGTCCACTTAGTTTTACATAAACAAAAAAAATTAGTGAACAATAAATATCGAGGAATACAAATATATACATCAGGAAAATGTAGAAATAAAACGAATATGGTCTGAATGATTTCATCAGTATTCTGAAGGGAGTTGCCGGAAATGGTACGCAAAGATTGGAGGAAATGGGTTTTAGTGGGAATTTAGTTTATATAGACTAATGGCATCTTAAATATTATGACTATAATATGTTATGACTAACAAAAACATTAATATATAGCCCCAAACTCGTTGTTGTAATGGTTCTAGAGACCAGCCAGAGAGAGATAAAATATGGATATCGAAGATGTTATTAAAACATAGTGCATCCAGATGCCGCGTCAAATGCCGTGGTTTGTTATCTAATAATTGAAGTCTACTTTTGACTTACTAAACTAACTCTTAAATTAAAAAACGATACAAAGTTTCACAAGTTCACAACTGAAAAAATGACACTCGTGGATTACTGCCGATGTCTGCGGTATATTATGCCAGCAGCATAGCTGCGGGGTAAAAACTTAACGACCGCATCGCTAGCATAGTATTTATAACTGACGGACAATGTACCGCTTGGTCTAAAAGCATGAAATTTTGTAGAAAAATTACTTAAAAGCGTAGTTGAGGATTAAGAAAAGATTTTGCAAGTTCATCCCCAAAGAATGTTAAACGTGGGGTTAAAAACGGGGTGATTCCTGAGATGTTGATTATAGGAAATCCTATCAGACACACGGCTAATATCTTTGTATAAAGTATTTTACAAAATATTTTCTCTGAATTGCTCTTGATACGTGAAAAACAGTTTTAATCGGCAATGTAACTAAGGTCTAGCAAGAAACATTTACTGAAATAAAGATAATTCAATTTGAATCTTTCGTATTTTCTTTGTTATTTCTAGTTTTTTTCTCTTGTCCGTATTTATACATTTACATTGACAGGCTTCAAGGAAGATAAATGTTAGTAATACGTGACGTGACTTGGGTGAGTTGGTTGAAATAATTGTAGGTAAACAATGTTCATGCTTGATGTTGTGATGTGTATTTCGAAAATAACGTTTCTCAATATCGGATTTAAAAATAATCTTTCATGGGATTACATAAAATAAAATTTTGAATAATGAGATTCGTTAATTTTATATATTCAGAAAAGCTTGATATCACTGTGTTTGTGTTTTTACTCGACAAAAGCAGCTGCATTTGGAAGCCAATCAGGATGTTAAGTTTAACGTGTTGGGATTTAGACCAAACGCGAAACCTATAAATAATAATAAGAAGTGTGTATATTACTATTTTCTTTATAAAATAGGTATATAAAATAATATGCTTTTTTGTAAGCATGCCAAACCGAAACGTAAGATCGCATAAGACAAAGTTTTAATGCCAACAATGTCTATTAATATCGCAGTATCTCGTAATTTGAGCCTTCGTAATCTAAACTAAAGCAGTTGTTAGTTTAATGTTGTTGCTAATCTCTTTTAATTGCATCGTGGAATTACTTTTGCACTAATAATTACATTGCCTTTATGAGATAAACTTAAGGTAGGAACTATTGTAGTCCGGTCTTAAAAGTGTGAGAAATATATACTGGCATACGAGATTATCAAACTTAGTCCTCAAATAACTGCAGTGACTGACCTCCGTTGGAACTGTGTATATTTGCACATTCCACGTCATGGAGTTAGCACGTTCTAAAGAAGTACTTGCGCTTGTTGGAGCAACGTTGCGATGTTAGCGGGTGCGACCCAAGCTGCCATACATTCACTGGGGGCACGCTATTGCGGGTGATGCATTTTATTATTGTGCCCAATATTAACACAACGTTAAACAGGCCCTAAGTAAAAAAAATGTGACAATCCGTGTGGTAAATTACGTATGTTTAGACGGAAGCGGCATTTCTCGAGGTTTCAAAGAAGATGCCCAAGTTTAATAACACAGGATCTAGGCTACAGTAACTACTAAATAACAAATTAACTACTTGCTTTTTGGTAAAAAGTACATCATCGATAATTATTTGAAATGTATTCTTCAGATATTAGTAACGTTTATTGCATTTATAATTTTTATATTTTGTTATAACTTTTTTTTTACATTTCCAACAGTTTTAAGTACCCATAATCTAATGATGGGTATTATTAACGTTAATAAGATATAAAAACAAAAAAAGAAAGCACTGTGGTAAATTACTTTTCATTTTAAATTGCTTTTCTTAAATAAATTTAATTAATCCTTAAATCACAATAACAACACAATGTTACTCTTCATTATACAACACCGAACCTTATCCAGGTATCTTCCTTAAAATCTTCTCAAACTTTGTTATAATGCCTGAGTTTCGGTGAAAATTCATAACAGTGCCCCGCACAAAGTTACCTGCCAGTAAACCGCACCAAGCTCAACTGAAGACTAAATATTTTACCTGCTTACTCCTTTATGACGTTAGACCCTTTAGAATTTGCATTAATTACGCATTAGAATATGGAACAACATAATTAAGTGTCGGAGCAGACGGGCGTTCTCAACGTGCGTTATTTCGACCGCAAACTATATCGGTAATTGTAATAATTGTTGTTTACCATGTCATTATTTGAGCATTAAGTAACTAATGGTATTCAGTGGTTGAAATACAAACACATAGTTCATTGTTACTGATCACGTAATCACTATTGAAAATAATATACCTACATGAAATATAATTTACAAATAAAACAATATCGAGTTTCTTATCAGATCTCTGGTTTTATATATATATTAGGAATATTTAAGCATAATTACAGTATCGGTTGTTGCATCATTGTATTTAAGGTGATAGAGTTTATAAACATACAAAAATTATCAACAAAAAGACCGTGTCAAAAAGTAGCGTACATTTATAGTTTGCTATTCATGGCTTTTTTTAATTTTAGGCAATAATTGGATTCATCTCAATTTAGAACTTTCTAGCTGTATAAACAGTTGAATTAAAACATTAAACCTGACGCTTCATACCTATCACGTGACAATCACATTAGGCTTACTTAAGTTCCTATTGTAAAATTAGACGGTAGAAGACTCATGTTATTTGAGACCTTAATCTCCTTCTACTCTACATTATAAAGACAGTTACCGTGTCTGATTGTTTTTTACCTTTTGTATAACACCAATTTTAGCTATATGACTGTATACGAATGTGTAAATAAATATAAAAAAATACATGCTAATGTAAATATCCTCATAGATTATGAAAACGTGAGTTTTATTAAACTACTTTACAGATTTTATTAAGATTTTTTAAATCATTTATTTTATATATCAAAGAAAATAATTGTGAGCAACGGAATCCAAGATCAGAAATTGAAACAAAACCAATTCAAATAATATGTTTTTATTTTGCATTGTGTTTCAATAAAAAGGAGAACGTAATACATTTGAATAATTTTTATAAATGTAACCGTACTAAATTATTTCTAATATAAGCCCTTATGCTTATAATAAGGTGAATAAATAAAAAGTTGATATACCTAGGTGTTTTTTTAGTTGCTGTATTTGTAGTATAGTCAATATACTTTAATTCAAATTATAGTCCTTTTGTTAATTGTTTTGATAGTCTTAGACTCTAAAATTTGTATTTGTACACAAGACAGTTTTTATCAAAAAAGAAAATCAACTTCAATTATTTTCAAGAGTTCTCTGGTGTATCTTCGAAGTTGAAGGTCTAATGCCAATGAAACACAACCCTTAAGGTATCCCCTATTAAATAAAAAAAATCATGCAAATCGGTTCATTAACAAAGTTATGGATGAACATCAATAAAAAAAATGTACATTCGAATGGAGTCTTTTTCTTTCTTTTTTTTAAATCGGTTAAAAAATATTTTTATTCTTAATTTCATATGATTGCATTAAATTGTGAACATTATCTTTATCCACTTCTTACTACATTTAATGATACCTAGGTGTGTTTCTTTATTTTCGACGATGGTTTTCTTTTTTTTTAATATAGTGGCATGGTAAAGTGTCGACACTTTGCCTGATGGCAAGCACAGTAAAATCTAAAACAAGTTATTAAAAAGGAAACAAAAAACCCGACTGCAACAAAAACACGACTAATATATGTTTTTTCTATTTTCACTTTTTACTTATTTTTCCCCACCTCGTACTTATTTAGAGCCTATGTCACTTCCGCAATAAAGACGAATCCATCGACACCTCGTATGTTAAATTCCATCAAGCTGTTTAGATTATAGAGTGTACCAAATAAATAGACATACCTAAATACATACGTTCGAAAAACATAGCCCACCTTTTTCGAGGTCGGGTAAAAACAATGGCAACTATCGATAAAACGGTAATCAATCGACGGTAGTTGATGTCATACCAGCCTGCAAGCCTTTCGTCAGCTGGATATACACTGGCTGAATAAGAAACGCGACAAACGAAAAAAAAGTGACTGTGACGGGTCTATACATGATGGTCCATACTGCTACCCCTTTTGTTTACTGGATCAACAACAGTTGACACCGGAAAGCGAGACACTTAAGCGTGCCACCCTAGTTAGATCTGGTGTTATACCTTGTGTATAGTGGTCACCATATAGTTGGACACAGTTGTGGAGTCTTACCATATAACCAATTTATTTCTATCGCTAATGTTTATTGCTATAACAATGAGGAGAAGTATACAAAATGTTCTTCTTTCAAACGAACATAATCTGTTAGATTGTATAAGCTTTTATAGCGTCCCTCGTAAGTAAATAGCTTGAAAAATATTTATTACAACTCTCACTTTTTATTATTTTCTTATGGGTGATGTTTCCGCTATAAGGAGAATTCATTACCAAATACTCTAAGCGATAAAGCCTATACAAAAACGTAGACAAATATCATGTTGCGGTGTTTGTAGATCGGTCGCATTTATCCTTAAAAGGTTCATTTGTCATGTGGAGCAAAAAGCCTTATATACTATATACGGGAATGGATCGATAAGCGTAAACAGGTTCTTGGTGTTCTATTACATGATTTATATTATTATTTGAAAAATGAATTAATGTTTTAGCGTTTTATATCTTGGGGCTTTTACAGACAGTCTGCATTTTGACTGCAAGACAGCTGCATCATTACAGTTTGGATGAGGATACGATGCAGTTGACACAACGCATCAAATCCGCTAACCAACTGTACAGTCCGCCTACAGTCAGCGGGCAGTTCTAACGACTACACGAAGTCAAAACTTCACGTTGACTGTAATAGACCTACACGCTGACTGCGTAGTCGGTCGGCGGTTTCGATGCCGTTGTATTAACCCCACCGGAACCACATACAACCTGCAATTATACAGTTAGCTGGCTTGCCGATCGTCTGTAATGTCCTTAGGCATTCGCGCTGCATGGGGGTTTGTACATTGTTGCCTAAATTAATAATAATATAATTAATAAATAACTACAACGTATCATACAACGTAAAATAAAATCGATTTTTTAATAAATAGCAAAAAATAACAAAATTTATTATATAAAAAATTCATCGAAGTTTAAATAATGTTGTTAAAGTTTTTTTTCTTTTGTAAAGTTTAATTTTTGAAACGTGTTATTTAGATTTGTCATACCTAGGAATTATCGACTTACGGTTTTAAATAGTTTTAATAGAAACTTTACAGGCTTGCCTAAGAAACTTTTACTATCAACAAGTTTTGGTATTTTTATATATTGGTAACATTTTAATAATACCGTATTATTTGCTTTGTAAGTGAAATAAAAAGTCTGGTACAAAAGAAAAGTTTTCTATTAAACTTTAGCAATAAAAGAAATGTACCTAAGTAAGTTGATATTTTTGTAAAGTTTTTGTTTTTAAATATCAGACAAACATAAAATATGCGGGTTACGAACCATAGAATAAATATTAACTCCCCAAAACATGGTTCTCACATTATTACGTTAAATTTGCGGTATTTAACAGTGACCATCCATGAAAATAATGTATGTATTAAATAAAATCAAGTAGAAATAACTCAAAGAAAAAATGCAAAAGTGGACAACAGTTCGAAAAAAAAATTAAAATTATAATCGTTTTATTAGAATTCTTTATTACTAATGTACTTACAAAATACCCCGTGAACACATGACTTATATTTGACATCACCCAGGCATAAGCTGTGTAGAGTTATGTAAATATTGCGCATATGATGTCAAACTAAGGTGACGTAATCACTAGGTAAAAATACTATCTGGCCCAGTAGACGTTGTTCGGCCCTTTCCTGTTGTTAGTAACTCGACTACAACGCCGCCTATCGTGTTCAGTTTTTATGATTTTCGTTTTTGGCACTAATATTTACTGAATATAAATAATTGTCACACATAAATATGTAAATTTTTTCATAAAGAATAAAGCGCCACTTATCGGCTGCTGAAGTAATTATGAAACATTATTTTGATAAAACACACCATAGTGATCATCAGATGAATCGGTCAAGTCATTCAAAGTATCACGATCACTAACAGACGCACACATAATTTTGATATAGGTTTAATAAGACTAGCTGGCCTATCAATCGTTCTTCTGCCCTTTCTGGTAGTAAATGACTCGATCATAGCACCACCTATTGGGTCCTAATGTATTTAGTTATGAACCATCGTTTCGTTAAAACAAATACTTCTATTATGTTAATATGAGCTCAATCGATCAAGTCTGTCAGAAGTTACACAATCGCTAACTGACGCACACAACATTTTTATATATTAAGATATTGCAAACAGATAAATTCTAATAACTTTATTATAAAATATTGATCGATTGCGTTATTTATCTGCAGTAAAAGCATATATATTATTTTACGGTTTTATTGCCATTGCCGATCGTTGTTTTGGCAGGCCGCTGTCGAAAGTAAAAAATGGCTGTTTATTCGATTGAGCATTAATTGCAACGTAATTAATCATTTGTTAACGCTGTAATCGATTTGTGAAACTGAGGTTTTGATGGTCGATATGCTCTCATCTTTTTATTGTATAGAGCATTTTAACAGTCTTCAAAAAGACGGATGCTATCAATTCAATTTTTTTTTAGTTTATGAACCGATTTGGATAATTTTTTTTTTTAAATCGGTTTCCTCAAGTGTGGTCCCATTTTAATTTCATTGGCATTTGACCTTCGAATTCGAAGATATACTAGAAAACTAAAACTTTGAAGTTGGTTTTCTTTTTTTGTTAAAAATTGTCTTGTAGAATGACTTTTAAAGTAAAATATAGTAATGTTACACCCGTGGGTATTAAAAATGCCGATGATTGACGTGAAGAAGGTTTATTTGATTCCACACAGTTACAAATTACACGAACTCACAACACTGTTATTTATTACACTGTGGTTTCGCTTCCTTTTATCGCTCGTTGTTAACGCTTTGTAATTCAAATCTGAACTGCCTCGGCACTATTTGTTTTTTGGCCTGACTATACTGATAACCTTAGGGGCCCTGAAGCCGCTGCGGCTTTTACAGCTTCACCGAACTTTTCATAGATGTTTACTCGATGACGTAATTGAGGCGATAATCCCTATACATGTGTGTGTAAACTGCGATGTTTACACAAGCATGCACCGCGGTTGTTTACGACGTGAACAGTATTTCGATGTCCTGAGAAGTTTCAAGTTACTTCGAGATATTTCGGGAACAGGATTTTCTCTATCTTTTTAAAAGGGTTGTAACAGGTCGGAACAGTGAAATATATAACATAAATACCGTTAAAAACAACACTATAGGTGCCGTGTTAGATCCGGAAAAACAATCGGTCGAATTCTCACTACATCTGACCAGTAAAGTGAAATTGAAGATCCACAACAACATCTGAGGTTAGAACATAAATTAACCGCCATTTTGACATTTCATTACGTTGCACGTGACTTCAACTGTTACTTGTACTGTCACTGATACTTTGATGTCACTTTAACTGTCAGTCGGTCAGTTGATATCAACTACAGTGTTGCCAGAACAAGAAACCCCATAGTTACTATTTACTATTACGTTCCGTTCCACGTAACTTGACCTGACATTATGGAGGGAAAATTTGAAATATTATTTGAAAAAATGAAAATAGAAATGAAAAATCAGACAATCGAATTAACAGAATCTCTTACAAAAAATATTATGGATCGGATGGATGAAAAACTAATGCCTATCAAGGAGGAAAACGAAAAACTAAAAGAAAAAATCGGCAAATTAGAGAAGGAGATAGAACATTTAAAAAGGGAAAAGAAAAGTAATAACCTAATTATTTTTGGATTAGAAGAGGGCGAAAACTCAAAAGCTGAACTATTCCATAATATAAAGGAGAACTTCTAAAGATACTTAAACATAAATTTAGGATAAAACGAAATAAACAAACTAAACCGTTTAGGAAAACCAAAATCCGAGAACAAACCGAGACCTGTACTATGTTCCCTTTTAAGCGAATGGAAGAAGAACGAAATTACGAAAAACAAAAAGAAACTAAACGGAATTTAGATATCGGAGGATTATTCGAAAGAAGTATTAGAGAAAAGGAAAGCTCTAAAACCGCAATTACTTGAAGAGAGGAAAAAAGGAAACATAGCTTTTCTGAAATACGATAAAATGATAATCAAAGAACCTAACATCAACAATGATAAAAAGAAAAGGGAACAATCTACATCACCACCGTCACCGTCACAAATTCAGCCCAAAAAACAACAAACGCTAAGCTCTTTCAAAAACAAGAGAACAAACGCCTTCGATGTAATGAGAATCAAATCCAACTCTCTAACCAATATTTCCACACGCAAGAACCAATAGCAATTAACTTTCGGAACACCGGAAATTCAAACAAACTACGAAAACCAACAGAACGTAAAAACATAATCTCCCCCAATCCGACTGGTCCTCGTGGGGGATGAAGACCACAACCCTCCAACATTCCAAAAAAGAAAAGAAACAATTTATATTGCAACACTAAATACCCTTACTCTGAGAAATGAACAAAACTTAACAGAATTAACATACGCGCTAGAACATATCAAATGGGATATCATTGGCCTCAGCGAAGTGAGACGATTGGGAGAAAGAATTGTTTCGTATCAGGATTTCTTATTATACCATATAGGGACCACTCCTGGCCACCACGGGGTTGGCTTTATTGTAAAGAAACACCTGACAGACTGCATAGAAGGGTTTATAGGCGTTTCGGAGCGCACAGCGATGATGAATTTAAAGCTACCAGGATATCAAGACTCATGGTCTATTATACAAGTGTACTCACCTACAGAACAGTCAGACCTAGAAACAATAGATACATTTTATCTTGAATTAAATAAAGTCATCCGAGATCACGCTCACAAAAACCTAATAGTAATGGGAGACTTCAATGGCAAAATTGGAGACAAGCGTCCTGGAAAAAATACACTAGGGCCATTCACATACTGCAACAGAACCAGAAGCAGGAACGGAGAAAAAATTATGAACTTCACACTACAAAACAACCTTACTATTTTAAATACTATATATAGGAAAAATAAAAAAAAAATGTGGACTTGGATCTCACCAGATGGGAACACAAAAAATGAAATTGATTTCTTCATGACTAACAAAAACAGTTACTTCAGCAACTTCAACATCATCAACCAATTCAACTTCAACACCAATCATAGGCTGATCAGGGCAGAATTAAAAACAAAACAACCAAGAAAACTTAGACCAAGACAAGAACCAGTAAATGTAAAGCTCGGGAAACACCAAATGGAACAATTAACAGCCAGCCTGAGAGACAAATTCACAAACTTTAAAGAAAACACAAAGAACCTAAACATACATGAAAAATACAACTGGATAGATAATATTATTAAAAGTGAAATAAAACTCGCTGCAAATACCAGTAGGGAACAGAAGCAATGGCTTACAATTACAACTATAAAATTGCTAGAACAAAGGAGTCACTTAATTAACACAAGAGACGCAAAGGACAGAAGAAAACATTTAACAGAAATTAACAAAGAAATAAAGAAAAACATAAGAATAGATAGGAACAGAAATAGAATGCAGACTATTGAAAAACACATAATAAAAACGGGTGGTGTTAAAAAAGCATACAAGGAACTAACAAAATCTAAAGACTGGGTAGTAAAAATGAAAGGCAATAGAGGAAAATGGAACCATCACAGAAAAGACATATTGGAAATTGCAACATCCTGTTACAAAGAACTGTATGAACACAACAATACTTTGCGAGAAGAAATAAATTTGGTAGAGGCCTCAGATAACCCCAAAATCCTTCATGTAGAAATAGAGATAGCAATAGACACACAACGAAAAGACAAAGCACCGGGACACGATGGTATAAACAACGAGATAATACCACAAAATAAACAGGCTATCATACCGATCCTCACGGAAATGTTTAATGATATCATAGACACAGAAATTATCCCACAGCAATGGACAGAATCAAACATTATCCTTATATATAAAAAGGGAGACAAACACGACATCGGAAACTACCGTCCAATCAGTCTTATGTCTAACATATATAAGATATTTGCCAAGATAATTTTAAAAAGGATAGAGGGAACACTAGATGAACAACAACCTATCGAACAGGCGGGTTTTCGGAAAGGATACTCAGTAATCGATCACATGCATGTTGTCCGTCAGGTCTGAGACAAGTATAAAGCCTACCAGCGCGAGTACTACATTGCTTTCATCGACTATACCAAAGCATTCGACTCCTTGTACCACGAAAAGATATGGAAGCCCCTCAAGAAACAAGGAATCGAACAAAAATATATCCGCTTAATAAAAAATGTATATAGTCATAGTACCGCGAGAATCCAACTAGAAAAGAAAGGTAAACCATTTAGACTAGAAAAGGGTGTCAGACAAGGAGACCCTCCACCACCATACATCTAGGAAATGATCATATCGATTACACCGACGAGTACATCTATCTGGGACAGCTAATAACACAAGAGGATCCTATACGCAAAGAAGTTGATAGAAGAATAACAAATAGCTGGAAGAGATACTGGAGTCTGAGAGAGGCCATGAAAGACAAAACTCTTCACATTAATGTAAAGAAAAAACTTTTCAACACCTGCGTACTACCTGTTTTAATGTATGGCAGCCAAACATGGGTTTTAACACAAAATACGACGAGAAAACTGGTAACCTGTCAACATGCAATGGAAAAAAGCATGCTGAATGTGAAAAGGTCAGACCGAATAAAACACCATGTCATCAGAAAAAAAACGAAGGTCATAGACATAACATCCAAAATCAGAAGACTTAAATGGCAATGGGCAGGGCACATGATAAGAGGCCAAGAGAAATGGAGCAAAATTGTGACACAATGGTACCCTAGAGAAGGGAAAAAGAAAAGGGGTAGACCACAGAAAAGGTGGGATGATGACATTATGCAAGTAGCAGGAGTAACGTGGAATAGAGTGGCCTAAGAGAGACAGGAATGGAAAAGGTTGGAAGAGGCCTTTGCCGATTGGCAAACAGACCTACAAAAAATAATAAAGTATTAGAATAGAATAGATTAAAATTAGTTTAGCTACACAATATAAAATTATATATCCATAATCATAGTTTTTAGTACTTAATACTTTGTAAATAGATACTAAGTTTGGCTAATATTAGGGCTTTATTATTATTATTATACAAAACATGAAAAATTATAATTGCTTCTTGCTACACTAGCGCCATTTTGATAGGTTTTTAAATTATAATTTGGGGCTTATGGCTGGACACTTTTTCAACTTGTACCTCATATAAAATGTTTCTCTTTACCCTACCCTCCATAGCCAAAAGAATTTTAACTTCAAAAGGACAGGACAAATATAAAATACTAATTAAAAGAATAGCAATTTAAAATCCTATTCCTGTAATACGAAAAAGTATTCATGTCACGTCAAATAAAATGCACTGCAGTCTGGTAGTGCAACATAGAACCAGAACGGAAAATGGAAATTAAGCCGCAGTAAAAGAATGAACGGATACGTTCGGAACAGTTGATTCGAATTTTAAAAGTTACCGATTTTAGGATATGTGTTCGATATAGTAAAACATTCTACAAATCGAGATTATGAAATTAAATGATGTGAACAGTTTGTTCTATTTTGGTATCAACGGTGTATTTATTTCGTGTTATTATATATCATCACATTATTTTCGTTAAACTATGATTAATTACCAATATTAAAGAGTATAGATATAATAATAATATATATTTAAGATAATTTTATAGTGAACTAGCTATTACCCGCATTTTAGTTCCCGTTGCCTTCGTATTGAAACGACGCGCGCGTCTTCTAGTGTAAACTATGTGTACTAATACAGAACTATAGCGAATATACGCACTACAACTCATCAATGTTTCATCACAATTGGATCAATGGTTAAGGCATGCGTAGGGGACAAAAATCAAACATTCGTCTTGTTTTGTTTTGTGAGTAGAGTCACTGATTTATAGAACAAAAATTACAAGAATATTAAAATGTATAAATTGGAATAAATTTTTACTTAGAAAGTAATACATTAGAACAGACTATTGAATATATAGTATTTAATAACGGGGTTTCGACTTAACGGAGTTATGTGTAAAACGCAAATACGATTAAACGTTGAAACAGGAACGGAATAGAAAACAAACGTAGAATGCTGGTGACTGAACAATTTTTTTTGCAGTCTCCTTTGTACACGTCCGTCGTCATGTGTTACGTTGGATTTAGATATAAATTGAATTGAGATTGTTCAAATACTGTTGGATGTTTCCGTTGATAAGTTATTGACTAAATTGATAAGCTCTGTATTGAATGTTTAGTTAAAATAATACATGTAACCTTTACAGGTTTTTAAATAACTTGCAATATTTGCACGCAAACTTACAAGCAGAAAAGAATCACTTTAATTACTTTTAGCAGTTGAATTTTTACGTGTTAGCTTATTTCCGATGATAATGCATTTTTATAGTAAGCATTGTAGGCCATCCAGGATTAGCTCCAGATAAACGGACTGTTCAAAGGTCAAAAATAGCTTAGATACGAAATTTTGTAAACACAGAATTTTGATGGATTGCATTAACTTACACTGTTGCCTGACTTCTGCATATAGGGTTGGCCTCCGAGGAGGAAACTCCTCAACGGTCAGTAGCATAGAAACGAAATTTTACATGCGCATTTAATTATGATGGATCGTTTTAACGATAATTCCTTCTTATCCTTATCCCACGTAAATAGAGTCGGCAAGATAAGTTTTCCTTTTCCACTCTTCTCTATCGGCTGTTATCTCAGTATTCACAACTTTTACACAATCCATTCATAGCTTATTTGGTCTTCTTTTGCTCGTATATACGTCCACTTTCATACTGAACATTCTTCTAGTTAGATGACTTTCATCCCTCCTCATAACATATCCATACTACACTAACCTAAAATAAAAATAAAATAAAATAGACATAGAGAACTATAGAGTTCTCTATGTCTTATTCTGGTCGTACGGTAAAGCTGTGAAACTATCTCCCAGCCAGTCTGTTCTCAGATCCTTCTTACGACAACGGGTCCTTCAAGCGTAACGTGAAGAGATATTAATGCAGGCCAGCAGGTTATCGGCGACCGCCAATGGATTGCCCATTTCTCTGTGGTCTCAGTTGAGTTTGGATTGTACTGTGCTTACTATTAGGGACTGTACCGTCAATTTGCCGAGCTACATACTATATAAAAACATATTAATCCTCAACTTCTCTGTCACTAGAGTTAATTTCATTCTTTCTCTGATATATTCCTTTCTAATCTTATCCATTCTAGTTACACAACACATCCATCTTAGCATCTGCGTCTCTGTCACATGTGATCTTCTTTTATCCATCTCTTTCATTACCTTAGACTCAGATCCACTTTAAGAATATACGTCTATAAAATATAAATCATTTGAGGACATTATACAACCCAGGTAATATAGAGTAGCCGGGCACTGTTGTGTATTTAATAAGTTGGAATTGTCTCCCGACTACTATGTTTCCCCCTACCTGCGATATTGGGTCCTTTAAGCGTAACGTGAACAGACATTTACTCAGATCGGCTATGACGAAAGTGAAAAGTATATTTACATAATCATCTCAGTCGTAAGACATCCACTAGCTGGGCATAGACCCAATAATTGCCACAATGAGCGGTCCTGCGCTTTTGCATCTAGTCGATTCTCGCAACTTTTAGCAGATCGTTGGTCCACCTTGTGGTCGATATAAGAACTATTCGGCCCCATCGGCCATCCTTCCTACGAGAAAAGAGTACATCTACGCGGTATTATATTAAGTAGTAAGTAAAAAAATTAACGAACTAAAAAAATTAAGACTAAATAGTAAAGATATAGCATATTATCTCATATGTGTTACACTAAATTACATTCCTCATGAAAACATGCTCTCATTTGCGAAAGAAAACCTTTTTCTTTTTAATACCTAACCTCGATTAATTTTCCGGCAGCTTATTATTTTTTGTCTGCGAGAAAACTTAAGCTTGGAATATTTAATATCTAGAATTAGAAAGGAAAATAATATATTACAAATATTAATTTTTAAGGGATTTAAATTAAATAGGATTTTTTTAATGTTTATAATAATACATTTAGTATGATATTTGTACAATTTGATATTCTTTCATCTAAAATTTAATGTAATACTTTTAAGGTTTTTATTATGTAGATGTGTTTTTTGAAGAGAGAAAAAGTAATAAAGCTTTATTAGAGTGAATTATGGCTTCTTATTGGATCGTTTCTGGAGTTTTAAATATCATTTTGTCATATTGATTACCCAATGTCTAGCCCTAGTTGAACTCTAGTTGGAGTTAAAATTTTCAGGCAATTTTAGATTATTTTTTTCTGTGGTGCTTTTTGTATAGGATCTTACTATGGTAATTGGATTTAGAGACCGTGGGACTGATTATGAGTTCTGAAGTAGTTTATTGCGTATTTGTATAGTGGTGTCTAAAATATATAATGTGAGCCTCTTAATAGTAGTGGGGTGTTAGGTTAGCTACTAGATAGCGAGCA
This sequence comes from Saturnia japonica, assembly GCA_033032175.1. Lineage (NCBI taxonomy): Eukaryota > Metazoa > Arthropoda > Insecta > Lepidoptera > Saturniidae > Saturnia > Saturnia japonica. Next base: position 7,512,663 of record CM065324.1, on the reverse strand, counting down.
CCATACAATTGTTGTAGATAACACCTACCATAACTACACGTGTCACGTTCCGGATCCAGCCGGCGTATATGACCCAGAAGCTTCAATAGTTATACATATTACTGCAAATTTTGTAAGTTCTGTTATAAGTTATTTCTACTTGGTTTTTATTTCTAATTTCAAAAGTGATTCTGAGTTAGCAAGAAAGAAATGTACATTTTATAGAATCTTATTATATTAAGTGATATATATGTATATATTCAAGAATTGCTCACTTAATATAATAAGTTAAATATACAGAACCAGTGAAATTCAGTAAAATCTTAAAGCTAAAATACAGTCAGTATTCCCGGTATGTGTTAACTGAACCGCTCGGTCCTCTTATAAAGGAGTTACTAAACTAAAACTAAATAACTACAAAACTTGTAAGCAAACTTTATAGAAATTTCTATATTATTTGACTCGTATACTGTTGAACCCAATATGTTGAACAACTAAAACTAAATTATCGTTTAACTTTCATGCTTGTATTGGCAAACAATAGCTGGAATTTTTCAGAAACTTGATTTTCTGTTAAAGAAAATACAATACGTTCCCGAAATTATAAGTTTTATTTTAGAGCAATTAATTAGTAGCTAAAGTAAAGAAATCGTGAAATTGATCAGCAATTCAACATAGAATCTTGAATAAATTAGATCGTTCAATTTTGTACGAGAATATGTATTCGATATTACAAAATATTAATTCTTCAATGAGTTATAAGTTTCTTGATTAAAACAAAAAAAAGATTTACAATATGAAAAAAAATTGCGAATAGTTTTTTTTTAATATTAATACTAGGAGATCAAAATATAAAAGGACTTAATTTTGCTAATCCTCAATTATATTTTCATAGTAATTTAAAAGAAAAAAATAATTGTTTTTCTTTGCCCCGCCCTAATATGTACATTAATTGTGCAATTTGTATGTATCAAAATGGATTTTTTTTCGTATATTATTTTTAATAAGTTATAAATGATAATATGCATTTGAAGAGTTCAGTATATTTATATATTATATTTAATGCTATTATTATTTAAAATGTTTATAAAGTTTTCTTATTGAATGAATCAATACTTTATTGCACTTTTAGTTTGTATACTGGCGAACTTAATGCTATAAAGCATTTTCTTCCAGTTAACCAGCGGAAAAGTGGATTAAAAAAAATTCTTAATGTATACCAGTATTAGCATTTTATAGTTGTTTTCATTAAGATTATATTAAATACGTTAATAAAAACAATATCAACGATATTAAAGAATTTAGATACTTTTAATTGTATAGGAATTCACGAAAATATTTAAAAAATGAATTTATATCTGAAAGTCAGACATTATATTTATTGGCTTCACTAGATTCGGACTGATACAGAATTACTAATATTTATTAACAGTAAACAATTTTCGATACAACGATGCCCATGGGAAATTATTGATAATGGGCAAAGCCTTAACAATCAGTTATTAAAATAATACCAAACAAAACTAAGAACACGTTAGTATCGATCGACTGTTTCATAAGTTATTTGTTACAATTCGGCAACCAAACCCTTTTTCGTACCATTTGTTCAGAGGTGCCTATTCCGATCGTAACGATACATTAAGCTGAAGATTAACTGTCCCATTTGTTTAGGCTGTTACGACTTGTTCACACTTTATTCGATATCATTCAATACCTACATATAAGTTAAGAAAGATAAGTTTTAGAATATGTGAGTTAAATTTGGTCAGCAAAAGAAAAATAATACATAATATAACAGCAAATAGTAATTTATGTTGATGAAACTGATATACCGAAGGATTACAAGGGCTATAGTGCAAAACCATAATTTTACAGGAAAGGATTTCAAACACCATTTTGGACCTTATTTTATTAAATTTTTATAATGTATTTAATTTATGAAAATGAAAAAAAGGATTTAGCTTAAAAACAATACGACGCAATTGTTAGTTTGCCCCTGATTGATATTAAATTTCAATATTTTATTTATATTAACTTTGCCCTCCTTAATATATCCTTGATAATTTAATGTATATTCGCAAAAACGTAGTCAAGCTATATTTGGACAAAAATCAGCACAATGTTAATACTAGAAATAGAGACAAATTAGTCGTACCGTGTTTAAGACTTAGTAAGACTAATAAAAGTTTTGTAGGTAATAGTGTTAGGTTCTATAATAAGATTCTGAAGCACATTACTGATTCACCGGACAACAAGTTCAAGGACTGTGTCAAGCGGTTTTTACTGTTAAAAGGTTATTATAGGGTGGATTATTATGATAGTGATGTCTGTAAGTGACTCCCTCTCTGTGCATTCACTAAATTATTATGATTGTACGTTATATTAACACGTGTACAGTTGATAAAAAGAAAACTTGATCGGTTTATTATTACAAGTTCTTCTCGATGTCTTGGATATTTTCCGAACCGGCAGTAGCGTTTTGACGTTCATATGTGCCTTCTTAGGGCCTAAATTGAATAAAGATTATTTTTCATTTTGAATGGATGACTGATGGGGCTGAAGAGTTCTGCAGTGGTAGCCACGTACCGGACGACGTAGTGTGAGCGGACCCGCAAAAAGGTGGTTCTGCTTGATAAAGGTTGCAGGAAGCCGCTTGATGTGGGCAGCACAGGTCCTGTCGATCTGGCGATCTTTAGGGGAGACCTATGTCCGTACGAATGTCTTACAGCTGACATAATGATGATGATGATGACATTGTATTATATATGTTAATGTACATCTAAAAACAAATGTATAATATAACCGTTTTAAATGATGATAAAAAACCGACTGAGAAAATAATTTAAAATACGCTTAAGACAAAATTTTTTTTCGCTGTGTCGCCAAGAAAACCAATTTTCCTTTTAACATCTTTCCGCGGTGGCAAGCGAAACGTCGTGTTTTACTAAAATAAAACTGTTAAAAATTAAGTAGTATAACAAACTACAAGTGTAACTGCTTACAGAAATATCTACTATTAAGAAATATTCAACATAATATGCGTCGATAATTTAATTACGGTCAGAATTATATTTTATTTAGTCTTATCATTTCAATATAATTTTAATTCAAAAATTCGTAGCTATATTGGAAATAGTAGAGTAGAGTCATCATTATTATCATCAGCAGCCTGTATCTGTCTACTGCCGCACATAGGCCTCTCACAAGGATCACCACTGAATTCGAAATTCGATCCTTCGCATCTAGTCGAATCCTGTGCCGTGCAGGTCATCGCTCCATCTTGCAGACAGAATATGTGAATAATGTTGGGTAAGAATTAAGAAGTTCTGTGTAACATAAAATGTTACTGTTTATTACGGTTTAGATTAAAGAGAAATATATAAAATTGCAGATGGAATAAACAATTATTATAATAAATAAATGTAGAGTCAAATATAAGTTGATTGACTTTTTTAAGTTAGACTTTTTTTGGCGCGTTTAATAGAAGTAAAATTGAGAGTTAGTGCGCATGTTATGTGATGTAAGTGTGACATAATGAACGTAATTTTAATCAAGTTAATATAATCTTTATTATTCATCGTGTTGCTTGCAGGAGGGATAAAATGTTTTTTTTTTCGCCAAAGAACTATAAATTCTTACAGAAAACAGTTTATAAAATGTTTTGATGATTGGGTTATTTATTGGTTGGCGTACCTAAGTGTATCGTTTCTGAAGGAGCACACTTTGAAGACGATAAAATAAATTTGTATGTATAACTAACATTTTGTGTATTATTGATCTCTTCCCGGTACTTTTTTGACAGAGTAGTATAATAAATAAAAATTTTGTGTACGTCTGTTAGTGATTATATAACTTCTATGCGATTTGACTGATTGATCCCATATTCACATAATATTTTTGTTTTAACGAAACGATAGTTTATAATATATATGTTAGGATCTGATAGATAGCGCTGTGGTCAACACATTAACTACCGGAAAAGGCAGACCAACGTCTGCTGGCCCAGCTAGTGTATTTATAAAGTATTTTACCGTTATTCCAGATTTACTCCTTAATGACAATGCATTTAGGCGAAGAAAAAATGTATATAAACCTGTAAGAAAGAAGTTTCTCGTTAAGGTAATTCGATTCACTCACCATAAATATATTACTTTAAGCGTAACCACCTAGCGTCTAAATCTGTAATTTACCTAAATGTCCCGACATAAAGAAAATGGTAAGAGTTAAGATAAACGCTCAATATATTTACATAAACACCCTTGCTCTTTGATTAAAGTCGGCGGCTTGTTTGTGTGACAAAAAAATCAGGTAAAAAAATACACAGGTGTGTAAAATTGTTTTGGTACAACAAAATATGAATTTTTATATTAATTAAAGTTGTCAAATTTATAACCGAATATTATAATGCGTTAAATGAGTAAGTTATAATCAACTTCAAAAAAAGAAGGAGGTTATCAATTCTAATGTATTTTCTTTAATGGATGTAATAGCCATTCCCTGCAATGAGCCTGAGCTTTCGGTGAAGGACAACATCGTTACGAAACTATAGAATGGGTGTAGAGTATTCGGGCAGATGTACTTGAAAGCAATTTGGTTCACATCATCATTTAACACCAGGTGAGATTGTAACCAAAAACCTAAATTGAGTAAAAAAATATACAGCTTTCACTTATAAGTTTTCTGACTCAAGTATAAGTGCAATGAATTATAAAGAAACAATGAAAAACGAATTCCATCTTAGTTTCCAAACTTAATCCCCTTGGCACAGGGAGTGCCGCAACTTGCTGACGTTCCAATTTCGGCAACATTACGAGTAGTTTTATAACACTATAAAATTGAGACTTATGTTATTTCTTTTGAATTTAGTATTTTATTGAACAATATGCTTTATTTAATATTATTTCTTAAAGGTGTTTTCCAGGAAGCTTCATAGCTATCTTAAATTAGGTAATAGTCATCATTTTAAAGCTTATGATAAATAGACAAATAGTTTTAAAAATATTTTTGAAAAAAATGTGATTAAACATATTTTTCATTAAAAATGCCAACTGTTGATGCTAATGAAAATATATTCATGGCGCTATCTATTAGCATTCCGTTTAACATTAAAGCTTTTAGTTAGAATGTTTACATTGTATAATGTGCGAACTATTCGCACGGGTCAGCTAGTATAAATCTCAAAAGATTGCGTTTTTGTTTTGTTTACGTGTTTGAACGCGCGAATCTCTGGAACCACCAAACAGATTTGAAAAATCCGTTTTGGATTTTTTAGCTTCTTGATCGAGACTACGAGCTTTAGCAGCCGAGGAATAACCATAAACGTCAACGAATCTTGGAATCCGTAGGTTCTTATTTATGTGCCTATGTTTATTTATTTATTTATTTACACACTATGCGTTAAATACGCAATGGCGGACTTAATGCCTAAGGCATTCTCTGCCAGTCAACCATTAGGTAATGCAGAGATAAATATTGGTAGGTGTAAAAGGTAAGGGGGTTTATTGAAATTATGTTTAACCAATTTAAAATCACAATATATAAATAAAATATCAACACCAAAACATAATATATATAAGACATATATAATACATATATACTACACATATACAATATATACACATAACAACATCATACATAAATATCAATACAATAAATAAAAATATAATTAGTCAACATTAAGTACTAAATACAGTATTAACCAGATAATTCTGCTAAATGACACTGGTAAAGCCGACGTACCTTGACTTTAAAACTGAAACGATTAGATGACATCCTGATTTCATAAGGAAGCGCATTCCATAGGAGAATAGATTGGATATAGAAAGATGAATGTACTAGACCGGAAGTATGGACAGGACAGCAAAGAATAAGATTATTAGAAGAGCGAAGGTTAAGGTCATGATTAGAGTATAAAAACTGAAAATGTGGAGTTAAGTAAGAGGGAGTGTTGGGAGAAAATAGAATAGAATACAGAGTTGTCAGAGCCCGCAAACTCCGACGCTGGCGTATGGGCATCCAATTAAGCTCTGAACGATGGCTCGATACATGGTCATACTTACGAAGATTAAAAACAAATCGAATGCAATTGTTGAGTAATCTGTCAAGTTTGTTAAGAAGGTCAGCGTTCAGATCGTAAAAGCACACATCACCATAGTCAATTATAGGAAATATTATAGATTGCACTAGCATGGTTTTCGTTTTAACTGGGAGAAAAATTTTCAGGCGATAAAAAGACTTTAGAGTACCGATCACTTTCTGACTAACCTTGGAAATATGAGTTTTCCAATCCAATTTGGCATCAATGTGTAAACCAAGGTCCTTTACTTCCGTACTAAACGGTATGACAAGATCACTGAAAATAATCTGAGGCAGCAAGCTGAAGTCTATTCTGGTAATCATACGAGAGCTCCCTATTACAATTGCTTGACATTTGGAAGGATTAACTGATAAGCCAAATCTCTCAGACCAATCCCTTAAGGCATTTAGATCCCGGTTAATAGTATAAATTGCATCTGATAGAGAATCTACTGCGGCCTGTGTGTATAATTGTAGGTCATCAGCATACAAATGATACGTACATCGCAGTTCATGAGTTAAAAGGTTAATAAAGAGGGAAAAAAGAAGAGGTGAAAGTATACCTCCCTGAGGGACGCCAGCACCAAGCTCACACCAATTAGACGTAGCCCCATCTATACGAACCGATTGCTGTCGTCCCTTTAGATATGAAGCGAACCATGCCAGTGCCTCTAATGAGATATTATAATGAGAGAGAATAGCCAGGAGAATGTCGTGACCAACAGTATTAAAGGCATTGGAAAAATCTACTAAAACCAGCACAGTAATCATTTTATTCCCCACTCCATTTCTCAAATCACCAATCACTTTAAGCAAAGCTGTAACTGTACTGTGACCTGGCCTGAAACCGGATTGTAGTTATGTTATTATGTATGAAACGGGCATGTACAATACAAATTAATCGCGGGTGAATTCACGGGGCACAGCATAGCACTGCTATTATATTGATATAGATAGTATGAAAGAAGCATTAAGAAAGGTTATTTAAGTAATTTTTGGTTATATTATGTAATAAATAAATACAATAAGTACACATATAATAATAATAAGAATATTTTCTTGCTATGTGAGGGACAATTAAGAACATAATACAAACTCTTTAATTCTTAAATTGCATTTAAAAGAGGTAGGGCACAGAGAAATTTCTTTGAAGATTTTTCTCTACTTAGGGCAGTCCGAGTGGTGGAATACCCTACAAAAGATAACAGCCAAATATCCTAGTGCTTTGTTCCTGCCGTGAGTAGGGCTTCTATAACTTTTTGGAGTAGGGGGATTCAAGGTCGGCAACGCGCTAGTAATACCTATGATATTAGAGGCTACGGTAACCGCTTACCATCAGACGGGTCTTATGCTTTTTGCCACCTTTTTTATGTATAAAAAAAACCATTGGAAATTAAAATATGAAAGCACTATGTACTTAATTTGGTATTATTTATCAACCAGCTGATCGATAAATACTCTGCAAAGTGGTTACGGAACCATTATGAACAATGTTAAACACAGTCTTAGTTCTTATTTTAATACACTAAAATTTTCTTGGGTTTAATTTACATTTTAATAAAACCTAGCTGACTCATGTGAATATTTCGTATGTTATTGAATATAAATTAATTAACAGCTGTGTCATGCCAATAAAACAGATTGGTAATAGGAGTATATGGCTCTCCTACATATTAGTTAAAAATATTTTGTTGAATGCATCTACGTCTATTTTTTGGCAATAGGGGGAAACATTAGTTTATGGTGGTATTTGAATAATTAATTTTAACCACAAAAATGCCTTGCATCTTATGATCAATCTCATGAATGTGTTATAAGATTCTCATGAGAATGTAAGGTTTACTTTAGGAATCACTGTAATTTCAACAATTATTCTTTTAATATTACGCATACCAAACTCTTTGGTAGGTTCATACGAAAATAATAATTCAGGATAGTCAATTGCAGTATATTAATCTTTTCAGCCAAATAATGAAAGAAGTTTAGATAAGATGCGATATATTCTACTGTAAATGAAATTCTATTTCATGTTGGTTCTATGTAAAAAGATAAAATACTTTTTGTAAACAGGTACCGTTTTTACGATGCGTTAGCGTGTATATGAACAGATTAATAACAAAAGACAAGAAAAAGTATATCCTCCTGCAAAAGGCATTTTGTTAAAAATAAACCAGGGCATCGTATTGTGTTCAAGACAAAGGTTCATTTTCGGTGGAGTTCCTCATTCTTCTGTTTGTTTTGTTATTTTACTTTGGTATATTTTAGAGTACAGCAACAAGTTCATTAGGACCGTTAAAATATATATTTTCTTCAACTATTTATTTTGTTGTTCGAATACGAGATCGATCAGCAAAAACATATTACATAAAAGTTAAATTAGTTTTTGTGGGTTTCGAAACTGTAACCACACTAACAATTCAACTCTTGATCATATAGAAAGTTGCACTAAATATACGATCATTATGCAAAAATACAAAGGAACTTAATAAAATATTTCTAAATCATAGAATTAATCCTTTGATTCATTCCTCATTTATATTGTTATTTTTTAAATCATTTTAAATAGATCATATCACTGTTTTACCTTTAAAGTACCTACTTAGTTTTTGTTAATTATATTATGTTTATATAAGAATATGTTTGCTTACAATCGATAACAAAGTACTAAGATGTTAGTATGTACTCCCTATTTCAATTCAAATAGTCTGTCGCTCGTTTATTTTGTTTAATTGATAACAATTGTAATTAAATGATATGTAGTGGCTGTAATAGTTGCTTCTTTAGAAGATTCCTGTAGGAATTAATGCAAATCAAAAGATATTCGGTGGAAATCTCGTCATAATCACTTGCATGGTGAGTTTCGTTTCATGACAGCCTGTGTAAATCCAGCTACCATAAGCTTTTGCCGTTGTCTTTTCAGACCTACTGTCAATGGATAATAGTTGCTCATGAGCATCTGTTCTAGCTTTATAGATTATTTATTCTTCTTTTTTTTAAACTATGGCAACTGTTTTCATCAACAATTTGAAGCAACGATGGCGCAGTGGTAGCATGTACGGATATCGACGTCGATCGACGTGAGTTCAAATCCCTCCAATGAGCTTGTGCTTTTGGTGAAGGAAAATATCATGATGAAACCATAATGGTAGCATAATGGTAGGGTATTCCGGCGCTGCACTTGAGATCCAGTTCCAGTTAGGTTTAGCGTGTCACTATCTTAGACCTCACCGTCACTTAACATCTGGTGAGATTATGGCCATACAATAAAACATATACAAAATAAACAAACTAAAAACCATCACATGAGAAACACATTTAGGTTACATTTATAGCTTAAGTAAACGAAATATAAAATAATATCTTATTACTTTAATACTAAAGACTAAATTGTTCGTACACTTATATACAAAATGAATTATATAAATATGATTTTGACACAGGAGACGTGATATCGACTTCGACTTCGACACAGAGGCTGTATTTACCGAAGTTAATGTGAAACGTTTGTATGTAAATATCGTGTTACAGTAAACATTTTCAGCAAACGAACATGTGAAATACACGTGGGTTGGTATCTTATATTTATATCTAAATGTTACTTATATTGACACAACATACGCTTTATTATTTAAGTGTTTTGTATGCAAATTATAATGTTGTATTTGTTGCCAAATCTATTAAATTTTACTTTAGGATAATCTACGAGAGTATTTAGTAAAGAACTTTATAAATACAATTTTTAGATAAGGAAATAAAAAAAAAAACTACAAGGGTTTTTACTTTACAAATAAAAAGAGTCGGAGCTCTAATGTTGCTTTTTGGAAAGACATTTCGTCGAGTCACAAGGTCGTCTCGATAACCAAAACCGGGGAACAAAAAAGAAAACCACCTTCAGTGATTTTGAAGAGTTTCCTTGTGTATCTTCGAAGTTGAACTTCAAATGCCAATGAAATGGGACCACTCTTGAGATATCCCCTATCCAATTAAAAAAGAATAATCCAAATCGGTTCATAAACAAAGAAGTAATGGCTTAATCCATTAAAAAAAAAATACAGTGTAAACTCTTTATAACGTTATCCTTTATAACGATAAACTCCCTATAACGTTGAAGTGAGCCCAACTTGGTTGGTTTGCGTTAAAACCCACATATTGAAACACTCTTTATAGCGATACTCCATTCTCTATTACGAAGAAATGTGTAGGAACACGATTCCCCCACATATCTAGATATGAATAGAATACATAAAATAATACAAAATAAGTACTGGCATAGCAAAAAACGTCAGACAAAGTTATCAGACTATATGTGTAAACAATAATTTATAATCATTTATTATCTAAGACATACATATTAAAAATTCTTGTTAATTTGGTTGTTTTTTTGGTCACTCCATATAACGATAACTCTCTATAACGACAAAAAATGCTCAGTCCTTTGAGTTTCGTTATAAAGAGTTTACACTGTATATATATACATTCATATTGAGTCGGTTGACAATGTGGAAACGTTTGTTCGTAGCACGGAGCATACAAGTGTTTGAATAATAACAAAAACGCTACTAAGAAATATCCTATAAATTTCTTCGTAGATTTCTGTCGGCTTAAATACCCCGCTAATCGCTAATGCATTAATAGCATACCTATAGTCTCAATAACTGTCCTTCTATAATCCTACTACTGACTGTAAGGTTCACACTGCTGTAAGGGAGTTAGAGATATCCATAGAGTGAAGGAAGGCTGAGTAGCACCAAAGACATTCACAAAGCACAATGCACGACTAGTTCACCGATATTGAGTTTCAATACAGCTACATATCTGTATCTTTTTAAATTACTAGTTTTCATATACGAAATATCAAGCGGACGAGACCGTGGGCACAACTAGTAGATAATACAAAACCGTCAACCTCTACGTACAATTACCCCACTTTTTAAGTAAAATGTTTTAAATTGGTATCCCTACACCGCAAACAAAAACAGCCGACGCGAGTGTACAACAATGCCTTTACACACACACTAGGGTAGAAAAGCCGTTCCGCAAATATGTAATCGGTCTCAAGAAGACACGGTATCTAGACGATTATATAATCAAATATTATAAACTAATCAAAAATTTAACTTAAAGGAATTAAATAGTAAAGCGAAAATTTGAAATAAAAGAGCCAGAGCGGGAAGTTGGCAGTATTATTGAGTCGGACAATATTTATAACATTTGGGGCGTACTTGCGAAAATTTTAAAGTTAACGAAATATAGTCGTGGCACTAATGTGCTTTGGAGATGTGCCAAATCGGCTCGGGTGAGATCCCAATGACCGGGCTTGCTCTTTTTTATGTTTGTGTACACTGCAACGTCAATTTTGCTTAGTTACTTGTTGGTATTGTATTGCTTGGTTTTATAAATAAGAGTATGTAATTAAATATGAAGATACTATATATTTTTATAACAGTAGGTAATGATTTTAAATTTAAAGTATTTTAAGAGAAAACTTTATTGTAATAATTGAAGTATTTTTTATGACCGAACTAAACTCTTGAGTTGATCGATTCGATCTTTTTTTAAATTTAAATTAGGAGGTACTCGGTTAGGCTTTGTTATGGTTTCTCCTGCTAAATTAATCAAAATATTTGAATAGCTTCTCATGCTGTTTCTTTTTAATACGTGTCCTGTAGCTAAGTTACAGAACGAGACAGAGTTGGTCTTGTTCACATCGTATTAGTAGGTAAGTGTTGGAATTTAATTTTCAATTAAATGAATGAATAAAATGTAATAAGCTATCAAAAAGTTTATACAGGTTTAAAATCGCTCCTGGGCTTACGTAATTAATGGTTTAATTAAAATTAGTCCTTTTAAATGTGTAATTACAGGGTCTGAGTTCAATGGGGCAGAGTGATTCGATAGCTTTACGTTAATATCATTTAGATATTTTTTGTCCTTCTTTCTTATCTTTCTTCTACTGTAGGTTCAGCACAACATGTTTTCCGTTTTCACATAACTGTATCATCTCAGTATTCACACAATAAATGTATATCAATCTTCACAAAATCCATCCTTACTTGGTCTTCCTCTTCTCCTATATCCGTTTACCTACATATTAACCATTCGTTTAGTTATAAGACTTTCATCCCTCCTCATAACATGTCCATACCACACTAATCTATTACCCCTATTAATCCTTACCTTCTCTTTCATTAGTGCGCTATTGATAATTTCATCGTTGAATTAAATATAATATGACTATCCTTATAATGAACCTATTTCTATGAACAGTGGCACAGTATATTTGTGCGTTGCATAGCAATGTAGTCTGTTATTAGTCTTTACACCCAATCGTGCGTTTCTTTTTTCTCAAATATTATATATTCATATAGTTGTTACGTCATGATTCAACCAGATCTCGCGCTACCTACAAACAATGGCTCTTAGAATACGGCAACTTAATATCGTAGTATGTAGTGACTATTTGAAATGAAGCTTATTTAAGTGACAGTATTTTCGGCATTACACTGACACGATTACGACGACTTTATTTAGTTGAAGCAGTGTGGAAACCAATCATTAATCTATACTAAATTTACGACATTATTTTAAATATTAGATTGTTTAAATACATTTTCCTATTATTCGAGTAAAGTTTAGAAGTTTCCCACACTATTTTGTTAAGGACACAAGAGACATTGTTCACGCTCGATGTCCAGCGTTCCACAACAGTGTGTTTTTAAGGCACTTTCTGCCTCGCACAACCTCTCTGTGGAACCAGCGGTCGCCTGAGATCTTTCCGAGCCGTTATGACCTGGTGACCTTCAAGAAGAGAACTTATTCTTCCCTAAAAGGCCGGCAACACATCTGCGGGCCCTCGGGTGTTGCGGATGTTTGTGGGCGGCGGTGATAACTTTCCATCAGGTGCGCCACCTGCCCGTTTGCATATATAGTCATTACTACGATATTAAGTTACCATATTCTAAGAGCCTACTTAGAGCTATGATTCTTAGGTAGAGCGGTATCTACTTGAAGCACAACGGGAATCAAATTATTAATCTAAGATGGAAGAATTTTTTTTTTTTGTAAGGCATTGCTATTGCTTATAACCTCGGCTTTGTATTAGGTTGTGGTACAATACTTGTTGTTCTATAAAGTGTCTGTTTATTGTCAATTAATAGGGTTTGTTGCTGTATATGGTAATGTTTATGGGATAATATTTTGTTCCTTGCAGAATTATCAGTGTATTTTCAGGTTTTAGTATCGGTTTGTTATATTTGTTTTAGTACCGTTATAAATTAATATTATGAGGGTTTTGGGTTGATGCATTAATGCGGTTAATGTTTTTATCTCTGAGGTATATATTATAATATTGAATATAGAATAAAGTAATTAATTAATTAGCGAAAAGTCATTGCGTTGGAATAAATAATGTTTACCAAATTATACAAGGTGTCCAGAAAGGGTATCGGGTATTTGTAAGTTCAATGAAACAAAAATTATTTGTATGCAATAAAAAAGTTTATTGTTTATTATTAGCATATGAATTGGAGAATTATTTGGAAAAGATGATGTTATCCAAATGATGACCGTTACGTTGCTGGCACTCTTCTAAACGGAAACGAAGATTGGCGATAACACGTTGACACATAGCTATCGATATTGCTGCCATTTCTGACCTGATGTTTTGCTTTAACTGGGTTAGATTCGTCGGATTGTTTTGATAAACCTTACTTTTAAGGTATCCCCATGCAAAATAGTCAAGCGGGCTAAGGTCGGGGCTTCTGGGAGGCCAGTTGATGTTACCCCTTCGCGAAATGACTTTATTAGGGAATAATTCGTTAACAACTTCCATTGAGTCATTTGAGGTATGGCAAGTGGCCCCATCTTGCTGGAACCACGTTCTTGAGTTGAAACCTGCAAACTCCTGCATCTCTGGGACCAAAAAATTTCGCAACATATCGCAATAACGGTCACTATTCACATTAATTGCTCGGCCTCGGTGATCTTCATGAAAATAAGGACCAATTATGCCTTTAGCAGACATAGCGGCCCAAACAACGACCTTTGGGCTATGCAGGGGTCGTTCATGCTTTCGTCTCGGATTCTCCACTGCCCAGTACCGACAATTCTGCTTATTAACATGACCATTCAGGTGAAAATTTGCTTCGTCACTGAACAGTATGTTGTTAAAGTTGTTAAATGGCTGCAGCATTTCGTTCGCAAAATTCAGTCGATTAGCATAGTCCGTATCCTTCAATTCTTGAACCAATTGAATTTTATAGGCTTTTAGATGTAAGTCTTTCTTTAAAATCGAATGTAAAGACGATTTTTTGATGTTCAACGCTTGGCTTCGCTTTCGGATGGATAAAGACGGATTTTGACGAACCGACGCCACAACTTCTTCAATTGTTTCTTCATCGCGAACTGAACGAGGACGACCAGAGTTTTGAATTTTAACTGTCGCACCTGTATTCTCGAATATCCTGATCCATTTCCTAATGCTATCGTCACTTGGCGCATGGCGTGTACGATATTCCGCACGATAGAGACGTTGAGCAGTCACTATTGAATCACCATTACGATAATACGCTCGTACGCAAAATGCGCGAAGCGTCCCCGAGTACTGTTCTATCGTGACTAAAACTCCACAAAATGGCGGACGCCATGAACCCCTCCCCGCACCCTTTAGACGCCCCGTTTCGAATATGGCGCGAAAACAAATACCCGATACCCTTTCTGGACACCTTGTATATGAAGATTTATTATTTTCTAAGTAAAGCCTTACAATAAATTATGCGGTTATGGAATTGGAAATGATTTTAATCGAAAGGAAATAAAACCTTATGATCTTAGGAAAAATATCCATAATTCAGGAGAGAAATAACGACAAGCTAAATAGGGTAGAAAAAAAATTCTCTACAGCTAATTTATAAGTACCTATTTTAAAATTATTTTCAAGTTTTCAGCCTACGTTCAAATATCGAAGAAAGTTTAATGTGTATATACATAGCTAAATCTATTTTTGTACCTATTTATTGTGCCAAAACTACGATTCTGTTTGACGTTATTTTCGTTACAAAAGAATACTTTTATTCCAAATAAGTTTAGGCCGACTTGCGTAACATTTTTAAATATGATTAAAGTGATACTAATCGTATTCAAGATGGTAAAAAAAATTAGCGCCTTGCACAAAGAAAAACTCGTTGGCAAGTATGTATAAAGAACTGTCAAAGTTATATAGTCAAAAATTGCTCTTTAGCTCCGCTAGACACGTTTAAGTGACTCCTTATGATTTAAAAATACAAATTATGTATAAAACATTATGGGAATAAAATAACAGAAATGTCATAAAGACTATCATCGTATTAACACTTTTACCAGATTTCTCACTCATATCAAATAGAAGATAATTGCACTATTTTTGTGTTATTTATTTAACTTTCACAGACAACAAACAATGACATCCATCTATACACGTTTTATTTTATGTATAAGTTTAAAAGTCATCGCGCTTTTTGGGATAAGTAACTCGTCAAGACGTGAAACGGAACGCTGACTGCTTTACCGACTTGCTAATTGTGTTTAACTAAATTAACCCCAAGATAACCCCAAAGCGTTTACGATAAATCCATTCAGGAGGCTAATTTAAATAACTATATTTTTTTAACGGTGAGTTTTAATATAAGGACACAATTTCACACACGGCCATTTAACTCCAAACTAAGCAAAGCTTGTAATATGGTAACTAAATAGCTGATATACATACATATATAGATATTTAACACCCAGACACAGAACTGACATTTATGCTCATCATACAGAAGTCGGTCATGGGCGGGGATCGAACCCGCGACAACTCGGTTCGATAGTAGCGTTTACTATCACTGCGCCACGAGGCGTGTTAAATGAAATGTTGCTCAAGCCGTCCTTAGTGTTTGGTCCCAATCTGATCTGATGTTAAATAACGACGTGTACCAAGATGGTAATACCGAAAGCCTAATCGGAGGACTAGCTCTCAAGTGCAGCTGCGAGAATACACCCACTGTGTTTGGCTACAGATTTTCAGCTTGACGATAAGTGCGGTCTTATTTATTGAACACAAACAAAGATACTAATATAACGTTAAATAAAAATAAGTAAATACAGACCGATCGCAAACAAAGCGATATTTAATATTAGAAACCGTTAACGTCTAGGTATTCTATAATATATATTTTGTTAAATATTAATTTTTAACTCAATTAAAAGGGGATAAAACTTTGCCTAGGAGTGTTTTCATTTAGGAGGACAACTATGTTATGACTTCATAACACGACATAAAAGTTGATAATACAGAATCTATGTTACAAATTAAGAAATATTTAATTGATTGTTTGGTGGTTTTTAATTGATGGTGGGACATGCCATACATCTAATGCTTCGTTGGCGGCCGTAAGCGAGATGTTTGCTGGGAAACTGATATTGCGCCGAGGTGACATTGCATGGCCGCCTAGAAGTCCGGATTTAAAGCCACCGGACATTTCATGTGGGGATACCTGAAAAGTAAAATCTACTCCAATAACCCAGCCACGATTAACCAGATGAAGATAAATATCCGAGTAGAAATGGCAGCTATTCCTCGCGCAATGTGTCAGTGAGTTTTTAACAATTTGAGGTTCATATTCGAGGAATGTTTGCAGCGGGATGGTGAACACTTTAATGATTTAATTTTTAAGAAATAAATTTCCCAGATGTCTATTTTAATTGAAATAAAGATGTGTATGTGTATTGCATTTAGTTTTTTTAATTTATTTTTTAAAATTCGCAAATCTTTCTGGCTCACCTATATATATATATACATGTAATTAATTGGTTTCTCGGAAACAGCTCGAACGATTTCGATGAAACTTTGTATTTAAATATTGTTTTATATTCCATCTAGGTAAGACACCGAGCAAAGCCAGAAACCCAGATATTACTTCATTGATAGTTGCTAGATATTGCGCTATGAAAAATTTGAGAGTGAATTTTACGATGTGCACACATTGTAACTAAAAGTCTACACGGTGAAGTTGCTTGCAAAGTCTCTTGTTTTATTGTAGTGTAGATAGTGACACTCGATATTATGCGCTATTGCGTACATAAGTATACGCACCTAAACTTTACATAACCTACTCTTCAATATCTGAAAAGGGAAAGAAGTAATAGAACAAAATAGTAATTACAAAGGTATATAAGTTAGTATTATTTATAATCAAAAATCAGCGTTTATTATATCAGTATTTTACATGAGACCTTTAAATAATATAGATCCACTTAATCAGGTATTCTATCGTTCGCAGGTGATTAGCAATTAAATCCTGAGAGATGAGGGTTGTAACGTAGCGATACGATTCCGTGTTCGGATTACTAAATTGGATATTTAAATGGATTTTACAAGATGACCTATACCTATAACTTTCAACATTTTGTTCAGTTCGTTGAAATCGATTTCATATTAGTAAATATTTATTTCAATTTATCTGAAACAATTAGAGAAATAATATTTTACTTATAGGTAGATATAACATACCTACTATTTAAAATCATACGATTAATGTATAAATTTATTTCGTCACGATAATTTTCGTTATAAAAAGTTCTGGATCATTTTAGATGCCATAGACCAAACCCTTATGTATTATATATAATTTCACAAAGGGGTTTTTCTTGGTAACACCATATCTCAGTAAACTTTTCTTCAAAGTTAATGATTTATTAAACAACATTTTAAAGCGTATTATCCTCGCTATTGACGAAACATAGACAAACAGTTTTAAATAAGTGATTACGTTAAAACAAATGATTAATTTTTTTTCAAAATTAATTATATATTCAAGGCACCATATATTAACAACCTGTTGAATCAACATAACAGCTTTTATTTAAATTATTTACATTCTATATTGTGCAAAATAAATATAATAGTTGCGTAAATAAAATTGATAAAAGAGTTTTATGTGTAGTAGCCTTAATTTTTTTATATAAGCTGTACACAATACGTATTAAAAACCCCGTCGAATTAAAAAAAGGTATATATATATATATAGTTACCCCAATGAAATTACCAAAAAAAATTAATCTAAATTTTATTTATTAAGGAAAATAAAAATGTTATTGCGATTTAAACTTAATATATTTAGTTTTAGTTTCCCTAAAATTTATCAACATTTTAAAACGTGATAACAACGTTGCCAAACCCGGCGCGGCGCAGCGGTACGTTTGATCGTACGGCCGTACCCTGCGCCGCGCCGCCTATATTGCCATGTAAGTTTCCTCATTTAACTCATTTTTTTTACAGTTTATTAGGGGTAATTTTTTTTACTTATAATCTGAGATAGATAACAGAAAAAGAATATAATCTAATAACACTTTCACGGATACGACGAGGTTTTTAATATACACTGTATATGGAAACTAAGAACTTATTATCAAAATTTTCGAGTTACCCATATGATTTCAAATACAATTTTATAAAACTTTTCTACGGCATTTACACTGGCATAAAGTAAGCATGCTCCTCGGGCTATCGTCGTTGCCTTTTCTAACAATGATAAGAGAATGTTTGTTCTGTATTAACATGAGTCGCTGTTTATACGGATTCGGGTCGTGCTTCAGTTAATTTTTGCGAAATTACCTTTCACAATTTAAGCGTTCGACTTTAATGTGAGTTTGTATTTACTTTGTATAATGATGGTCTTTGATTACTTTTTCAGGAATATTTGCGATGCAAAATGTTAAAAACTTTTTTGTTATTTTTTAGACTTTGATATTGCTTGATGGCGAAACGGAATAAAACAGTCTTAAAAAATTAATAAATAATAACGTAAATTTAATAAATAAAAAAGGTTTGTGAGTGTAACTTTTACACGCGTTTGAACTAAACTTGTTGGTCCTTGTAGCATTTTTATGATGGTACTAAAAATGAAATACGCCATTGTAGAATTTTGTAGTGTTTATTGATAAAACCATATTTAATTTTATTATTGAATAATAGTATATAACTAATTTAAATTAGAATATAAAGTTAATAAAAACTTACAATCCGGATAAATAAAGAGTTACACACATAAATTAGGTGTATTTTAAAAATAAATTTAGGGTTATTCTGGTTGGCGGCATAAATCGCTTGATTCGGATGATCTAATAATAATATGAGTGGGATAAGTTATAATTTCTCAGCAGTTACAATGAAGGCAAACCTCTGGATTTACAGTTTTCGAATTTTTTTGTTAATTCAATCTGGCAACGGTGTTTGTGATAGTACGCGCGCGGGATAACAGGCAGTTGAAATGATACCTATTTCGACTGTATAGATGAGAAACGAAAGAAAATTGAAAGCAACCACAGTAAAATCATCTCAATTTGAAATGTATGTTTTTGTGTCGTTACACACAGATTTTTACTATGCAATAAGTATTTTATGTAGCAGATTATGAGCCGGTAGCGCAGTGGAAGTTATTTGTAGTAATAAATAAAACCAGCATATAAAAGTAAAGAACACGAAAAACATATATATAAGGTAGCAAAGATCTTTACACAACAAAAGACAACTGTATGACACATACCAAATTTAAAATATGGAAGATACAAATTTATTATAAAAGAGTATCTACTCAACACGCTCCCTTAAATTGTACCTTCCAAAACATAGTATAACTATCTACTATATACTTAGAGAAACAAACAAGGTATATAAACATAACAGCACATTAAAAATTTAAGAAACTAAGTAACGCCTAAACCTTCCATACAAAAATAATGTTTCTGCTTAGGCAGTGGTTTCGTTAATATATCACCAAGCATCAGTTCTGTTGGAATATATTTCACCACAATATCTTTGTTAGTTTTTAACGTATCTCTCAAGAAATGATACTTGATACTAATGTGCTTACTGCGGGAATGGAATACGGGATCTTTCGATAACGCTATTGCTCCCAGATTGTCCGCATGTAATTGTACCCTGCTCACAGTCGCTAACCCGATTTCAGTCAACAAACTATTTAAGTAGATAGCCTCTTTCATAGCTACCGATAAACTTACATATTCTGCCTCACAAGTAGAAGTCGCGACAGACCTCTGTTTTTGTGACTTCCAGGATATTGCTGCACCAGCTAAGGTAAAAACATAACCTGAATAACTACGTCTATCTATAATACAATTGCCCCAATCACTATCAGAATATCCCTTAATAGACTTACCAGTTTTCTTATAAACAAGACCATAATCACGCGTCCTTTTTAAGTAACGCAGGATCCTCATTGCCGCTTTCCAACAATTTTTATCTGCTTTATCGACAAACTGACCCATTTTTGCTACTGCATTTGCAATATCTGGCCTGGCACCTACGGATAAATATATCAAACATCCTATTAACTCCCTATACGGAAAAATAGAACCACTATCAGTATCAATATTCTGTAGTTTTAAATTAACCTCCATTGGTGTGGCATTTGTATCCTTACAATCTTGGAGTCCAAAACGTTGTACTATTTTATTTATGTATTGAGATTGTGTCAACTTTATGACGTTGTCACTTCTATCAATATCTATTCCCAATATAAACTTTGCAATTCCATAGTCTTTCAATTCGAACTCTTTTCCTAATTCCTTTTTAAAATCCAGAATACAATCTTTTTTCTGACTTGCAATCAAAATATCGTCCGTATATACACAGACAAAGAGTTTTGATCCGCAGTCGTCAACCTCTTTAAAATACAAACACGGCTCATTTAATGACTGCTTAAAGTTCATATTCTTCAATTTTTCGTCAAGTCTTATGTTCCACTGGCGTCCAGATTGCTTTAAGCCATACAAAGACTTGCGTAAACGGCAAACATTGCCACCCGCTCGTATGTCCGCTAACATTTGCTGCGCCTGTTTCTTGACTAAAAAATCTTCCGTTTGTAACAATTTAACGAGACTTTCTTTTAAAAACTCCGGTATTTTCATGTATACCTCTTCGTCTAGATATCCATTCAGATAGGCTGTGTTGATATCTATCTGATGTATTTCCATATCTAACTCAACAGCTAAAGCGGATAACAATCTGACAGTATCAAGCCTCATCACTGGCGCAAAAGTATCACGATAATCAATACCATACCGCTGACTGTAACCTTTGGCAACCAGTCTGGCTTTTTTCTTTTCAGATTTGTCCACATTTATCTTTGTAGTTAGAACGAATCGACATCCTACTACATCACGATTTGAGGGCTTCTTGACGATTTCCCACGTGCGGTTTTTAACGAGACTTCTTATCTCTGAAGTAATCGCTTCTTTCCAAAGCTTTTCTTCACTACTCGATAACGCCTCTTTTAACGAAATTTCCATTGCATTGCCCACGAAATCTTCACAATCAGTAAATTCATCTAAACTTACAGCTGTTTCTTCATTGTTGGCATTATTACCACCTACTTCACTCCACTCATCTTTGCCTTGCTCTCGTTCGCTTCTCGGTGCACTGACAGTTCGGTACACCTTATTCGGCCTACCTACTTGGCCTCTTTGAATTCTAGGTCTACCTGGGCCTCTTCGAACTTCTTCTTCTCGTACTTCTTCTAGGACAGTACTATCACTCAAAGTAGGCTCATGTTGAGCTGACTCTTCAATATGAGTCTTTGAAGTCGATGGTTTAATTTCTAAGTCCACATACTTGACTGGCCTCCCTTCTTGTGATTCAGTCACAACCTGTAGTGGGTCTATGTTGTTCTCGTTTTCAGATGTGTTTATGTCTAAAAACCTTACATCTCTTGCAACAATCAATTTACGATCATTCGGCAACCATACTCTATATCTTTTTTGGTCTCTAGGATATCCGACAAAAATTCCTTCTACACTACGAGCTATAAATTTATCCTTAATTATATTCTTATCTAAAATAAAAAATTTATTTCCAAAAGGTCTTAAATAATTTATATTTACACGTCTATCAAAGAATTTCTCATATGGTATTTCGCCATTAATCGCGGTAGATGGGCACCTATTTCTAACATGACATGCCGTCACTACAGCATCCGCCCAAAACTCGCCTGAAAGTTTTGATGATAACAACATGCATCTTGCCATCTCAACCAGTGTTCTATTCATCCTCTCAGCTACACCGTTTTGCTGTGGAGTATGAGGAATCGTTTTTCTTCTAGAAATTCCTTCTTTACTCAAGAAGTCATCAAATTCTTTATTACAATACTCACCGCCATTATCAGTTTGTAAGTATTTTATTTTCTTGCCAGTCATATTTTCTACATATTGCTTGTATATTTTAAACACAGTAAAAACCGAACTCTTCTTACTTAATAAATATACCTCGCACCATCTCGTAGAATCGTCGATAAACGTCACAAAATATTTCGCGCCTCCTAAGGCTGCATTTTTCATAGGACCACATACATCGGAATAAACTATTTTTAGTTTTTCATTACACGGTCCGCTCGAGTAAGAAAAAGGAAGAGAACTCATTTTACCACGTATGCATATTTCGCAATTACGCAACCTATTGACGGTACTCGTATTAGTTCCGACACGTAAATTGCAATGGTCTAAGAGTTTTGTTAGATCGTTTGCATTTAAGTGACCCAAACGCTCATGCCATTTTAAAATATCGCTTTCATTAGAAACCGATGAAGCTTGAGCACACTGTTCCTTTACATAATAAAGATTATCTTTTCGAAATGCGATTAACTTCACATTACCATCAGTATCAGTCACTAGAGCCCTATCATCCCTAAACGTAACATGAAACCCCTTATCGGTAATTTTTGCAACTGAAATCAAGTTACTTCGCAAATCAGGAACATATAACGTGTTAGGTAGTTCAACTACACTTTTGAAGTTAGCATTATATGCAGACAATCTTACTGTACCTTTACCTTGTACTAGAGCACTCTGATTAGTAGCCAGAGTCACTTTACCGTCAGAAGGCTGTAAAGTTTTTCCAAAATAGGTTTTATCGTTACATAAATGACTCGTACAACCGCTATCGATAATCCAGTTTCCATTCTCGCAGTTTAAAAAGTGACAATCACCTGAAATACAATTAAATTTTACAAAACTAGTATCGACCTTTTCTGTTGTTAATTTATTACATTCCGAAACTTTGTGTCCTTTTTTATGACATTTAAAACATTTGTAAACAAACTTAGACATTTTATCGACAGACTGTACAGAGTTTGATCCAAATTTCTTCTTATTTCTCTTCAAAACATTGAAAGTATTATCGCTACTCGATCTCCTAGCATTGCTTTCTTCAAGAATTTTAATTTTTAATATCTCCGGGTCCGAAAATGAATCTCTAGACTCAATTGCACACCTGAAATTCTCGAAACCTGATGGCAAGCTAAACAATAGCATTATCGATGCTAAATCATTGTGAATTTCTACGTCCATCTCGTGTAACTTGCATTTAGCGTCAAAGAACTTGGCCAAGTGTTCGTGAATATCATCACCTTCGCTCATTTTACATAATATGAGCTGCTTCAGTAAGCTAGCCTTCCTAGCTGGTCCTTTCGAAGCATATACCGACTCAAGTTTCAACCAAACATCGTTTGATGTCTTACACTCTCTTATATGACGTAACTCGCTCGGGCTCATCGCTAAAATTAGCTCTGCCTTCGCTTTTGAGTCTTGTGACTCCCATAAAGCCGCCTCTGGTAATTCGACTGGCTTTGGTTTACTACCATCTACGAATTCCCATAAATCGTTCTTTATTAAAATCGCCTGTGCGTGTACTTTCCAGGAATCATAGTTATTCCTACCAAGAACCTCAATCCTCATTGTAGTCATGGTGCCGCCCTTTTCGCTGCTCCACTTACAATTGATCTCTTTGCACTTTTATTCGACGATCACATATGATAACTCTTTTTTCGTTATCCACCGATTTTATTTATATACTATTTATCGGCAACTGGGCCCATAACCATTGTAGCAGATTATGAGCCGGTAGCGCAGTGGAAGTTATTTGTAGTAATAAATAAAACCAGCATATAAAAGTAAAGAACAGGAAAAACATATATATAAGGTAGCAAAGATCTTTACACAACAAAAGACAACTGTATGACACATACCAAATTTAAAATATGGAAGATACAAATTTATTATAAAAGAGTATCTACTCCATATTTTAAACAATCCAACATTTTGTATTACATAACCCTAGCAAGAATATATTTGCCTGACTAAATTTTCTCAAGGCTACGCAAATCTACAAAACCAGTTTGTACCGACCTCTTTGGCATCACCATATAAAGCGAGTAGGTCGACACGGCTACCCACATAATCCTGTGGATTTGCGAAAATGCGGGTGACTTGAAGTGAAATATTTAAAGGTCCTATTCTATACCTACATATCTCTCAGTTGCTTAACGTAAGGTTGTAGAAAAGGATTTTTCTTCTTCTGTGTGTATTCTCATAATTTAGGCATATTTGATATATTGAGTCGGGTTTTCCTTGCTCGATGTTAATCGGTTTCATAAATAAATAAAAACCTGGGGTACCAAAAGTGTCATAGGCTTTTCTTGTAACTTCACTATGCTTCTTTTTGTAGCGACTCTTTAATAACTATGAACATACTGAAATATTTCATTAATAATATTTAGACTTTCAAAATTCAATAAATTGCAAATAATATCTGCGTGATGGGGTATTTGGAACATTTACAAGACACGCGAAAATAGAATTTGTAATTATTATGAATTTTAACAAAATGCTTATTTTATAACCAAGTTGTAGACTCTTCTAGTAACCTTTGGATTAAAAACAGACGAGTTAGTCCCTTGGGATGATTCTGTTAAATAAACTTTGCTTCATTAATCTTAACCATTCAACTGAAAAAATCTGTAAAAGTTTTGTATTCCAGAAGCCGTCACTATTTAATTTTAGGCTTAATTTTCTGATAAAATAAAACTCTGGTAGCTATTGATTATTAAGAAGCTCTCACATAGATAAAACAAATCATTAATAATAATACAATATTTTTTTTAAGTAATATCAGAAGATTGATATAGTTGGCTTAAATCTTATATTCTATTTGATCACTCTTTTCTATTTCGGTATTGTTTGTACTTGATTCATTGGCATAAATAATACCTACTAATGAGAAATATTTGGTTTTTGGCTTTTGAGTCTTTGGTACCTTTAGGTGAGAAACTTTTGAAGTTTGAAATCAGGGAGGAAGTAGGTAGATATATTATATTATATTTCTTTTTTTTTGTTGGATTATAAATTTGATCCCGGTTGTAGTCAGTTTGAACAGGTTTATATACGTGTATACAAATAAAAGGAAAAATTACAACAAATTTTCCATTGCTATTAAATATTAACACACATTATGCAGGTTAAATCTAGAGAAATTCAATTTCAATGAAGTTAGTAAGAATAACTTTAACGCAAATGTAAAAGTAATTTACTTGAGAGAGTGAATTAAAATGAATAAGAGTCCCACAAAAAAATGTAGGTACCTTTAAGAATTGTGACTCGAGTTACTAGTGGAAGCGATTTACATTTTTAATTTGTGTTTTCGTTTCATTCAAGGCGTGTTATGCTATGATTTTTATTTAGAGAACCAGTAGGTAGTTTATATAATAGTCATAACTGCAAGATATATAACACTAAACAGACGTATATAATATAAATTGAATAAAGTTAATTATAGTTGCACTATGTCAATTAATCAAATAATTTTGACCTAAGATATTTGTGGCTACGAGAATGACTCAACAGAATTAAAAATAAAAATTTGCATAATAAATTATTTGATCCTTTTTACATCAGTATTGATTTATTGTTAATAATTTTTTATACTGGTCGGTACTGATCAGGGTGTTTTTGTAATTTAAACGAATATTAAAGAAAAATATTTTACGTTACCTTTAACTAATGTTTTAGAAATAAGAACCTATCTATATTATACTAATCGTTTCCACTCTGCACATATAGATTTTGATTTTTTTTTGTTTGACCCCTTACTTGGTCTTTATATAAAAAAAACACGACATCTTCTTAAACAATAATTCTATAGCTATTCTATTCTATTCTATATATTCCATAACCACGGGAACGGGTAGTACATTATAATAATATTATAAACGCGAAAGCAAGTTTGTTGGTTTGTTACTAAATCATGCAAAACCGGTTAAACGGATTTGGATGAAATTTGCCACACGGATAGCTTATAACTCAGATTAAGACATAGGATACTTTTATCTCGGTAAAGACTAAATTCTGAAGACCACGCTGACAAAGTCCCGGGCACAGCTAATATTTTTTATAATAAGGAAAAATATAAATAAACAATTCATTCATTCATAAAACGCTTATGACTTGTACTGCTAACCCTATCAGAGTTTTTCCAGAACACAGAATGCGGGGCAGACAAGACGGCTTGTCAACAGGCTCCCTCGGTCCGGCGGTGGAAGAATTTTTAAATTAAACCAAAATAAATGTTAGATTTATGAAATTGTTTATTCCCTTTCACATCTCATAAACTTTTTGCGCTTGTTTTCGTTAGTTGGTCCTCACAAAAAGTAAATGTTTATTAAAACCAAAAAATACTATGGAAGCAATTATTAAGCTTACGCTATACTTTCAATACCAGAATATAAAATAACTAGGTGTGCCCATGGTTCACCCGTGTTAAAAAATATTCTAGCTACTCTCCACCGCGCCTCCGCCAATGCACCCGTGTAGTCTGTTGTTGTTCCCACTTCCTACAACTTGCCAGATTGCTTGACGTTCATAGTTGCTACTTCGCCGCTTAGGATCACAGCGTGTAGTTACATAGCCTCTTTAGCAAAAAATAGGTTATATAAAAAAAAACAAAAAAAAAAAACAATCTGATTGGTAAAATCAGGGATTAAAGCGTTGAAACATAAAAAAATAAAACAATTTCTATAGCATTATATGTTGTATAAAATTGTATAAAATATGAATTTGCCATTTTTGTGATTAGTATTAGTAATGTATTGTACTATTTTAGAATCTTGTTTAGTTGTGCTAAATTTAATAATAACTTACCATAGTAGTATTGATACATTTTTTGTATACCGTGACGAGAGAAAGTTGATTAAAAGTTAAAATTTTCTAAAATTGCAAGAAAAAAATTTACTTACGTTTATTTTTTCATAAAACCTTAGACATTCTAATTTTTTTAGATTGCTATGCTACTTAGGATGCTAATACAAAAAAAAATAACAGTGATATTTGCAAATCTGTAATCATAGTACCTAAAAATATTTTATAGCGTGTCAAATATTAAAGTATTTAATAAAAAGTTCTTATAAATTAGAAAAAAATAATCATTTATTTTCCCTTGGGTACTCATCAATATGCCACTCTCTGGTGCCCGCTTAACGATGAATTCTGAGACACGTTGTATTCATGATAATAATATTTGTGTATTTGTAAGTAAAGTTTTTTATCGACTATGTGTTGGTAAGGCTGATTGACTAACATGTTTAATTTGTCACAGGCATGTTAGTCAATTAACCTTTTCGTCGTAGATATTATTTCAATTTGGTTAAAAATAGATTTTAAAAAGAATAAAAATTTCAGCTTTATATTTTTATGAATGGACTGATTAACATCCTGAGGCTAACAAAAAACAAAACTTCATTACAAGTCCTTTAAACAAATAAAGTTAGTGAAGTAATGTTAATTTAATAATTGTAGTGCAACAAGCGTATAGTGAAAATTTAAACAAGCTTACATATTCTGTTTTTTTATTGTTTCGCATTTGAAACAACACAGTGTAGTTCAGGTAAACATGGTAGGTACATTATATTTCAGTACCTATATGTTTGCTAAGCATACAATACAAAGGACAATCATTGAGCAGAAGACAAATTTAAGTTATATTACTAGTCACATGGGAGAAATTTCAAATAGAAACTTGTTTTAATAGGCAGTCACCACATATTATATTCCTGAAACTTTAGGCTGTTATCCAGTGAGAAATTGCGCCTAAAGATTCAATATAAATATTTTTAGGATGTATACGTAGAGTTTTATGTTTATATCCGTACCTATTATATTATTCTTTGAGATTGTGTTTTATTTAAGTACCCTAAAATTACAATATACAATAATAAGAAACGTGACAAACAAGAGATATTGAAATATACTGAAAAAAAAGTTTAGAATTTCCGAGTGCAAAAGTCGGGATCTTGTACCCACTTTTGGCGAGAGTTTGTCACTCATTTGAATAACAAGAGAAACCTTTTTCTCGCCACCTCCGTTTTTCAGGGCCTCTGCTATGTAGAGTATTATAAAATATGGCATAATTTGAGGGCTCACGTCGACCTATTTATAAACAAATTCGATTCTATTGCTTCAATTTTATTAAGTCTTCTTCTCGGTATTATATATAATTCCTTAATTTAATATAATAATTCTTTACAATATAAATATTTGAACAATGACATATCACAAACCGTTTGCTTTAGAAACCGTTGAAACAAGGTTACTGAACTGGTGCCTATTAAAACACGCTCATTCTTTAGCGCCGCCATTTCACTAAATCTTTTTTGCAAATGAAGTTCTTATTCTTTTTAAATATTTAATGGCAACTGTTTTTTTGCAAAATTCTACCAATCATTCAGAATACTTGCAATATTCAAACATATAGTTATAAAAAGAGGGCGCGGCGGTCCCTTGTAAAACTTTCCAAGGAGTTTTTGTGATAAATTAAAATGCATATTCCCAGTTATTATTTGCAATAATACACTTCACTTGTGCACAATTTTCGAATTACAACACGTAATATGCTGCCAAAATTAGCATAATATAGGGAGTTAAAACAAAAACCACCCCATACCACTTCAAGATCCCAAAACATAATATCGATTACAGCATTGAAACTAATAGATTAATATTGTACAAATTGACGGTACTGTTTCTGATGGTACGCACGGGACAACCCAAACACAACGGTGACCACCGAGAGATCGGTACGACGGTCGCTGCTATTATGCCGGTCTGCATAAATATCTCTTCATGTTACGCTTGAAAGACCGAAGGAACATACTGGCCGGGAGAAGATTCCACAGCTTCACGCTGTGACAAAGATAATTTATGGAGAACTTTTTAGTACGTGCCGAGATGAAAGTCATAATAAAACTGTGACTCCAAAACCCAGCACGTGTGGTTCTGTTGTTAATGTTATTAAACTGAATTTATACATAAAGGGCCATAGTTTTGAATGGTGTATAATTATACAATTATGTATGTATCATCAAAACGGAAACTGCGTAGCTGACGCTTCTGTTACTCTGACGTCACCAAATGCATTCAGTTATCCCTTAACCGCGCCTAAAGAAATTTTATTTCAATAACAAGATAAAATAAACGTAAACAATATACACAACCCTTTACGGAAACTATGCTGCAATTGAATTAGGAATTACTCTGTTTCTCATTTCAACTAGACTATTATTTTCGACCCGCGTCACGTATGAAAGACGCCGAGCAAGTGGCGAGCGTAGCGAATATATTATCAAACAAATCTAATCTCCGTTTAATCTGCGAGTCTGAGCCCCGGAGGTCGCAATTTAGTTGTCAAAGGGCGTCCGCGGCGGCGCGGCCGGCGCTTGCAAATTGCTGCCACGATAACAGAACACAGATGTGATGAACAAGTAGAATTACGTTTTTAATGATAAACTTTCATAATAACAGTATAGCCTTGTCGTATTGTAACAGAATAACAACATATTCGCTATTTGTTAATAGTTTTTAAATGAAACTTTGTGTACTGTAAAGAAAAATTTACATGACGTTATGTTACGGACACAATAATCTAAAATGTATACAGATCAAATTAAAAGTAGTTTCTTGACTGAATTATGCTTGGTGCTTTACAATAAAGAAAAAAAAAACTATCTAGGTAGGCAACTTGGGAACTAAAACATTATCTAAATACAAAATTTCATCCAAATCGTTAGAGCCTTTTCTGAGAAACTATAAACTACATATAAATACACAAACATGCAGCTTTATAGGAATTACTCACGTAATAGTATTATATTACATAATAATGAATGGTTCATTTACATTTTAAAAAAAATTAGATATTTGAATAGTAAAATGTAAATAAATAAATAGGATAAAGTAAAGAATTAGAACAAAGTATTCATAAATATGGATAAATCTTTATATGTAAGTATAAATAATATGGTAGTATCTAGACCTACCTAAGTCTATGATTACCCTGAAAATAGTTCAGGATACAACTCCATCGACATAGATATATATAATACAATAGTACTTCAAAATAAAACTTTTGTGTGGCTAGCAAGTTTGTGCGCATGGCACGAGTGGCTCGCAAGAGCTTCATTGCGGGACTAGTAAAAAAAAAAAAACAGAGGCAGTCATAAGGACTGCCGGCAGACGCAAAATCTGCTCAAGTCCGGTGAAGCTGTAAAAGCCGCAGCGGCTTTAGGGCCCCTAAGGCTAACAGTGTAGTCAGTTCTAAAAAAAAAAAAAAAAGCAAAATCTCAAAACAATGGAATAGCTGTTCTTTTTTGAAATTTTAAATCAATTGTAGTCTGATTTATTTAAATTTAGTAATTTGTAAACTGCTATTACAGCATGTCGGTGACGCGAAATCACAAGATTTTACCCATACAAAAAGTCAAACACGCATATGATATAGTTGAGTATATGCAATGTATACCCAGGCCGCTATACTACGCGTCGCTAGTCTGGTGCAAGCGCAATACGCCAAGAGCATGTCGAGGTCATCGGTGACGCGAACCCATAAGTTTTTCCCCTACCAAAAATCCCTCAACGTGGCTAAAGAAGTAAAACGTTTTTTCCTTTATTTAAATGTTTTTCCGTTTGAACCTCTGTTACACGATTGAGATTCAGAACTGTCTATAGATAGTGCTAGATAACGCTGAATTATATTATAAAATTGTTTTTCTGTCGGTTGGTATATATATTTTTATGAACTCAGAATTTTCTTCTCTTTCGTTTGACATGCCACTCATAACGATAGCAAAAATACTAATAACACACGGAGGTATATATATGTACATATATACACAGTATACATATAGCTCATGGGAAGCGTGTGGTGACGATGACATGAGTATCACGCTTTTTGTTCACCCAAAAGTACACATATATATACACAGTATAATGCGACGCGAGTTCCATGATTTTTGTTCACCCAAAATGGTGATCAACGCGCCTAAAATTGTAATTAGTAATAACTATCTAACACAGTGTCTTTGGTCACGGGAAAGGCCAAGATAAATGTGTGGGATGGGTAAATATATATTAATTTTAACAATTTTAAGATATTCCATTTTTATATTCAACTAGCTGTGCCCTAAATTTTTTCTTCGTTTTCATTATTTGATGAATTTGAATCAAATCTTTGTTTACTGATATATTATAGTTATTTTATTTATATTTGTTTATGTAAAAATATGAATCCTCGTTTTAAATGTTTTTGATGGTATATCTTCATTTGGCAAAGGAACATGTGGTCTACAATTAGTAGGTCATTGTTTTAAATGTAGAACTATTTTATGCATTTGAGTAAAGTCGAATAAGAATATTAAATAATTTAGAATACTAAACAATTAGAAAATCATTCGATTATAAATGAATTATTGTCTAACCGTACTAAACCGCTACTAAGTTCTAAGTGGCGTTCGCTTATAGCTTGTAATGTCATAAGGTTGTGGGACAATGTTAAGATACCAAAATATTAAAATTCGTAACACTTGTTAGGTACATTTATGATGTGGGCTCGCGGTGCGGCAAACAATTGTATCACACCTTTTCAAGTTTCCCAATTAAGAGTTACAAGCGTACTTGGCAGGATTAAACTTGTAAGGTTACCCGAGATAACGCCAACATCTGTGACCCGTCGTACCGAAGTTTCTTATAAAACAACAATATTAAAGTGAATTGAATTCACGAGTGTGCAGATAAGTTAGGCGGTAACGTGTCTGAATGTTCTTACAATGTTAGCTATTTTACAGATTTTCTTAATATGGTGTATGGATACGCATTACTGTTTTTACAGGTTTTTATTTTACTTGCTTTGTTAATATGGGTCAAATCTTGCAACTGAATTTTAAAACAGTTATTCCCCACTGACTGAGCTGAAATTTTGCATCTATGTGTAGTTTGTGACGTTATTCTAAATCCAATAGGCCGACTCTCTAGGATGGCGAACCAGTTACCTATTCTATAAGCACTACCATGACATTATGAGTATCAAACGAAAGGGTTTGCTGAGAAGAATACAAAAAACAACTTAAAAAAAACAAGCATTTATTCAATATTTCAATAATTTTAAAGCTTTTAAAGCAAGGGAGAAAGGGGATTTTAAACTAAATAAATGTCTTGCGCGTTAGAAGCTTGTTTTTAAAAGGTTTTAAAAGGTACTTTTTATATAACTAATTTGGAATTTAAAATTTACTGTTGTTGGTGTTACAGTTACATACATTTTTATGAATTCGGCCTGTTGATGCGTTTGGACTAGGGTTTAGAGTTTGAGTCAGCTAACGGTGGAACGTGCGAGCTTGGAACTGTGATGAGGGTGCCATATTGAAAACTTCCTTAGAGCACTTCTCACTGTTCGTACGATAGAAGACAGAAATAGATGAAAAGTCTCTGCGAAGTCGTAAGGGGTCTAGACTGCAGACAATGCGAATAGCTCGGCTTTGCACGGAGTCAATAGAAGAAAGCTGGCAGGCAGAAGCACAGGCCCTTAAGTGTGAGCAGTACTTCGTGTTAGGTACAATATCTTAAATATATAATACCTAACTAATTGTTTACAAAAACAAGGAAAGAGAATTCGATTATTAAACAAGAATGTTGCATTTTTATTTATAAATCGCGTCGTATTTTATCGTATTGTACCCGATAAAATGTACCATGGGTGGCAAAAAAATAAAATAAAGGAAATCGGGTCATGTGAATAAATAATAGAAAATGCTATTACTAAAGTCATGTATTTGCCCATTCTCTATTGTTTTGTAATTACCTAATTCTGTTAAATTTTTAAAGTAAAAGCTAAAAGTTTTATATCCCTTTTTATTCTTATCGTTTGTGTTTCTCTTTTCAGATAACTTAACGCAGAAGCTTTAGCATAATTTAAAGTGGGACATCAAGCATATATTTTATGGAGGAAATGAAAATTTTTACATTATAGTATAGGCGGCAAATCATATCTTGCACCCGGGTGAAATATACTTACTTTTAACTCGGCACTGATAAGAGAACTCAAAATTATTTGTTTAAATTAAATTGTGATTTTATATAGAGTGGATACGAAGGACCGAACATCGGCTCCAGTGGCGATCCTTTGGTGGAAACCTAAGTCCAGCAGTGAACAGATACAGAATGATAATGAAGATTATATAGACATCATAATTATTATAATTAGGTGGAAAATTTTATTTTTTTAGGAACATGATCACAATTATAACGTAGGCTTACAACGTAGGCTTTAAATGATTTACAAGTTTTAAATAAATTTATTTCATTATTTCAAAGTGAGTACAAGGTCCTAATTTTTGGTTCTTCAAATATAATTGAGAAATTATGTTAGCATAGTGTATCTCTAATGAAATAATCAAATTTACAACTGAAATGAATATATATCTAAATAAATACAAATCTTAAGAACTGAAATAACTTTTCATATGTTGGGCTTCAAAGTCAAACTTAGTGAATCGATGACCTAAAAAAAAACGTTTGTTTTCATTCGTAGCTCGATATTATTAGCATTATTCTCCCTAAGAAATGGATTTAGACTTGTCCAACGAAAGCTTTTGCTTAATCTCTTTTTGCATTTTGTTTAATTTACCAGTGTTGTCATTAAAATTCATTAATTTTAAACATTATCAATGTTGTATAGTTATTTGTTATAGGATATTGAAAAGTAGTCAAAATTTCGATAATAATAATATATTTATAGATAGATATTTGAGGTTGGTAGTGATTTTTTTATCAACAATATAAGACAGCCCTGAGAAGTAAGGTGAAAAATAGTTTGAAACTATTTATTGTTAGCAGCCGGTCCTTGACTTCGTGTTAATTATTACAATAGTTATTATAATAAATCTGTAATTCTGCCTGTACCTGTAATTTTTCTTACTTTCCCAATTGTCACCTGTATAAAGGACACTGATCAAGAAAATGCCTTTAATTTTTTTTTCTTTGTCTGTTACATCAAATAATTTTAAAAGCTTGTAGCGCAAAAAATAAAAGGAGAAATAAGAATTTAAACTACATAAATTTCTTTGCGTATTACAATCGTTTAAAATAATTTGATGTAACAGAATATTCGGTATCACATATTCATATAAATAACATTCTGCACAACCCTTGCATGATATTATTATAGTAATTTCAGTATAACTGAAACGTTGAATAAACGATTGTTAAAAAAAATTAAGTTCTAATTTTTTATAATTCACTTCGCTTGTGCACAGTAACGAAAATATAGGTATCACGTAAAAT
Source organism: Saturnia japonica (assembly GCA_033032175.1). Taxonomy (NCBI): domain Eukaryota; kingdom Metazoa; phylum Arthropoda; class Insecta; order Lepidoptera; family Saturniidae; genus Saturnia; species Saturnia japonica. Next base: position 7,478,139 of record CM065324.1, on the reverse strand, counting down.
GTTACTGATATTGCCACAATTATAGGAAGCGATAATTAGGTAAAGATCAAGATACCGCCAAAAACTTGTCATATATGAAATTTACATTTCATGTCAAACAAATTATACGTGATTCTTTTGTTTCAACACAACAATTCGAATTCGAATTTCGAAGCTAGACGGAATGATTGCGACGCGGGTTATTGAAAAATTGTATCTGTTTTTTTTTTTTGTATTTCACCATTTTATATTTCCAACCTTTGTAATGAATGCTCAACCGATTGCGTTCACAATCTTCAACATGTGATTGTGCATGTGAATAAGCAATAAATTATTTATTAAAACGTTTGATGAAATCTGTTTGATGAAAAATAAGGCACCAATGTAATTTAAAACATGTGGCATATTAACCAATTTAATTGCTGTCTGTTTTTAACCTCCGACAGAAAAAGAGGGTCTTACAAGTTTAACGTGTGTGTCTGTCTGTGGCATCGTAGCACACAAACGGTAGAACTGATATTAATCTAGTTTTTCTTGTTTGAGTGGTGACTATCAAGAGTGTTCTTAGCTGTAATTCAAGAAAATCTGTTCAGTCGTTTGAAGATTATCAGCTTTTTTCTAGTTGAAAATGAATGTGAGCATCTTCAACATGTCTGATTGAGTCGAGATTTGGTATTCTGTTAATTCAATGACATAGAAAAACCTTAACCTGGTGCTGCAGCGTCATCTGCTATCTGTAGTTTACCGAACTTCTCACTAACTTACGAAAGAGATATCTTGTTTGGGCTCATTGTAATGGCCGCAATGAATACATTATTCATAGTTTTAATTCACCCTGTTAAATGCCTTGATTTTGAAAGAGAAATTGTACAACATAGCTTTTATTTCGCCCGCTGTCATATTTTTTATATGATTTAATTTAGATATCTGTTTATATAACTACGGTGATCACAAACACCTTCAGGATAAATAATCTAAATTTATGTTCAGTTTGGTCTGGTGAGAGCTTTGCAAATCGATATGGCGTGAGCTCGTATGATGAGTAATGGACCATATCCTCCTACGAGAAAACGTCTCATCTCCATGAGTGAAAATATTTAATGAAAGTGAAAAGTTTTAGTGAGGTAATAGTAATTTTAAAATAAACCTTACGTATTTTTAGTCTATTTCTCCAAGTCCCAGGCTACTGTTATGCCAGATTACATTGTGATGGGCTTAGTTGTGAAGAGGAAACAAACAGTCAGATTTATTTTCGTATATTTGTATAGCTTTTTCCCGCAAATTCGTTTTTTTTTTCTTTTAACAGAACGACTCGCACGCCTCCTGCTGTAACCTATTTTCGGGTTAAGCACAAAAAATCACCAAAGTGTCATCGCAATCGCATTAATGGTTTTGGAGACACACAGGAACGAATCAATTCTTTTTTTAATACTTAAGCATTTTAAGCATCTACGCAACCCTATGCTATAAAACTACATAAACAATAAAATCATAGCTAAATAATTTCCTATTATTTGAAAGTACTGCTTATTATAAAAGCTAGCTCCCTTTTTGGGTTCATTGACAACGTCAATCAAAATCAGAAAAGACTGTGGTGAAACGCTGATCATTAACGAAAGAAAAAAAAAATACTGATCTATACCATAACTGTAAAAATATTAGACCATAAAAACATTACATATAAAATCATAATTCATTAATACTTCAACGGTGCTATAGGATATAGCCCCGGGGAGGTTGTTAGGTGTTCAAATAAATTCCAACGGAGGCTCGGCCGGTTCGGTTCCATGTACTGATTTATTGCCTATGCTTGAACCCAAAATGCCCTCATTATACTTTCACGAAATATTTTAGTAAGCAAAACTGATTTTATTATATTATAAAATTTCTCTTTTCAATCCTTCAAGAATATAATCATTTACTATTCGAGGGGATTTTCTTTTCTGACATATTCTATATTCTCTCTACCAATTTTTTTCAGCAAATATTTTTATAACATACCATCACGCCTGTATTCCCCGAAGGGTTAGGCAGACGTGTACTAATGTACACCCACAATTCGACGAGTATGTTTTTAGGTCCCATGTAATAGGGGGCGAGCCTATTGCCATTAATCGGGCACGAAACCAAACTCCGAGCTACTACTGATAATTTCATAGGAAAAACCCAATAACACTTTGATCGACCTGGGATTCGAATCCAGGACCTCGTTCATAGCAGTCGTGCTAACAACCACTAGGCTAACGAGGCAGTTATAAGGTATTTCATCTGTAGTTTTGTCTGTAAGTAATTTTTTTCCAATTTTGTGTTAGCTAATTTATAGGCTACTGATCTTGAATTAGACAATTACATTTTTCTTGTTTGAAATTCTGGATTTCACTCAAAGAAACTTTAACGGTTTTAATGAAATCACTCTTTTCGTTTATCGCCTCCCGAATGATCATCCAGTATATATCCAGCTACCGACAGGTTTGCAAGCTGGCATGATATCGGTGATTTGTGTTACATTGCTGATCTCTCATTGGTTTCCATTACTATTCAACTGTACTTTGTTTTTCATCGGGCACAGTATGTCGTGCTCAACAAAATAAAAATAATTCTTTAGCTATCTTTCATTCGTGTTAATTTTATCCGACAAACACCGCGCTGCCAACGCACACGAGTTAGTCTATCATAATAGTTCTTCCCGCAAGTACAGATTATTTAAATTTTTCATTTTTTCCTAAACTATGTGTCCACATAATATGCTATAAAATTGTCTTTATGATGAAGTAATTTTTGTTCGTAAAAATAATGCTTATAAATCACATTTAATTAAGAGATAGACATATGCTATTGCTGATTTTTCTTAGATATGCTAAGGAATAACATTTTAGTACAACATTGTATTTCACTATCATTAACGATTACGCCAGCGCAAGCGGATAAAGCAGTTTGAGTCCTCGAATTCCGACTTACGTAACAAAAAGCAAAATTTAAGGCTAGCTGAGAGCAATATAGCCTAATGCTTGATAGCCTATATATACCATTTCTCGTGAGTATGGCTATCATATACAAAATCGATTTTTCAAATCCGACTGGTAGTTCCAAAGATTAGCGTATTTAAACAAACAAACAAAATAACTTGTATCCTTTATTATATATTATTATATTAGTATAGATTAAATCTATAAACATAAAAAAAATTAATCTGTCTGTTTGTAATGTCAAAAAACAGCTTTTTACTAAATGTATGCATTTAAGTACGAGGTCTATTAAATAATAATAATTAAACATTTTTGTCTGTCTGTCTGTTTGTTCCGAAACGGTTTGGCCGATTTTGTCGGAAACTTCACTGATGATAGTTGATGTTATAAGGAGTAGTTTAGTCTAACAATATTTTAGAAAAAGAATTAGGGTTCCGCGCAAATAAAATAGCAAACATTTTTATCTTCAAAACGACCGCCGGGAGATCGCAATGAGTGGCAATACCGACAGCATTCTGTAATCCACGCGACCGGAGCCGCAGACACGGCTAGTATAAAATATTTTTTTGAATGTAAACATTATTTTTCTTATAAGTCGAAATCCACAGTAAGTGTTTGCAGATAAATAACAGTATGAGAGAATATTATCATCCATAATGGTTAAATTCAATGATACTTCCTAGACTTGGAGTGAGAATAAATAATAAATCTAATGCGAAGGGATGATTTATAACCGGAGAACTCCCAGACGTTCTTTCTTATCACGATACTGTTGAACGGGGGAGAAATGCGCTTCATTTGCTGAAAGATTGGAAATAAGAGCGCTGAAAGTGACGCCATAAAAATTTGTAGCGTATTTAAATAATAAACGATCTTAAGAAGTTCATGCAAGTTCAAATAGCTGGGTGTGACGATCTGACAATTATGTCCAAATGGATCGCGACCACCATACACCAGGTATAATAAACACCTGCCATAGGAGCAAGCTTAGACGTGTTGTGTTTTAGGTGTATATACAGTCATTAAGCAAGGTACCCGATTGGTTCGTAGCTACCAGGCACATGGTAATAAGATCCGTCAAAGTCTGATTAATTAGACGTGTCCGATTAGACATAGTTTTATATAAAACACTGAGCGCCATTAATGTGATTAATTATTCATTTTTATACATTTTAAAGATATTTGAAGTGAAAACTTTTATAGGAAGGTTTAGAGTGGGAGTAAATTAGTCGTCATCAACGTGATCACGTGACTTATTAAGTTATTGACGATTATGAAAAAATGTTTTGTTAAGTTACACAATTATATTTTACAAAGTTAGTATTTCTTATTTCAAATTATATTCGTATTTTCTTAATTCTAATATTAATTGTAATAATAGTTACTTCTATTATTATTATTTTTAATTCTATTATTCGAAGTTTAGGAAAAATGTTTATAGTTTTGAGTTTTCACTTCTGTCGGCAGTCCTCATGACTGCTTTGAATTTTTTTTTCTTTAATAGTTTATAGTGATATAAAATTCCCGGTTAAGCCGTTTTTAGGTTAATAAGGAGTAATCCGGATATAGAAATAGACAACTTTTTTTAATTTGGATTGGTTGGCGATCAGTTGTCCTAATAGGATGTATATCAGGAAATTTGAAAATATAAATAAATACATGTGCAGGCACACCTACAAATTTATTATATAGATTAATCTGAATAACTATTTCCCTATCAATACGTTTTTGAGTTAATCCGGACATAGAAACACAGATTTTTTTTTATCGATTCATTAGTGTCGTTTATGAAAGACCAGGAAATTTGAAAAAACAATTACGGGTTGCACTTCGGGAGTACCGACAGAAGTGAAAACTTATTTTGGCGTGTTAAACATTTTTTAGATGGGTACTAGGGTTATTGGGTTATGAATTGCATTTTATTTATGAATTGTATTTTATTAATTATTAGAAACTTTAAAATACCTTTAATATTCTTTTATGAAAGACGCGTTCGCGGTCTGCTATATGTACATGCATATATGCACACACTATAGCTGCGTCTCGTAACGGTGTCGCGAATCCAGAGATTTTATCTCATCTAAAAATATGCGTACCGCGCTAAAAGAAGTTTTCACTTCAATAACATATGTAGAGAGAACTATGTACAGATTTATTAATAAAGATTATTTTAGGCTATAAAATTGGTATGATATAGGTACATACTCTCCCCGCATATAAAGTTTTATGTGAATCTGTTGAGATTTTTTTATTTCGATTTATTGTGGAATGACATATTCGTCCCGTCTAAAAAATTTCATAAAAAATGATCAAGGAATTATCGTGTTAAATCCAGAAACACAAAGAAATAAACAAAAAGTCTTCTATATGCCAAATTCGAGTTTAGATGTCTATAAGATAGTCGAAAACAAAGTTTGAAAAATAAACACACAACTACAGACTTATTATTAATATTGACAAACGCACGTGGAACTGCTAGTATAGTGAAGTAATAATATAGTCTCATAGGTGTTTTTCCTAGCAGCACCATATTTTCGTTTATTTTTCAGCAAAATTAATGATTCAAACATCATTTTAAAGCGTACCTATGTTCCTCGCTGTTGAGAAAATAAAAAACACAAATAACAATGAAAATAGTTTTAAAGTTAAAGTAACAATGAAAGCTGTTAGATCAATTGCATTACATAATATGCGAAATATTCGCACGGATTAGCTAGTAACATAAATTCACAATGCGATAATATAATGTTATTTCTTGTATTAAAGCAATCACTTTGTAAAATCCATCAGTAGCTACTTAAACTGATTAATACGGTGTTATTAATTATTCTAACAACATTTGAATTCTCGACTACCTACATTAACGTAACTTTGATTGTTCGATTTCAGCTCTTTGTATTTGCCCGATCAATATCTTGCCGTAACACTAATTAGGTTATGAAACATTTCTTCGAAGTTAAATACACGTCCTGATACAAAAGATTGTTTTATGTTTTAGATATAAATGTTAATGAATGTATTTATATTTTTATAATGTTTTTTCACCTTTAATTGGTTAGAAATTTATAATAAGCTAAGTTCTTATTGTTATCAATGTTTACTATGCTATTTGTTGATGTTTCTATAATAAATAAATAAACCTAGATGGTAAACACCGATTATTTAAGAAATCTATACTTATATTGGGTCCTTACATATGAAATTGGTTTTTGTACTTCCGAATATAAAGTCAATTTTTTTAAGTAAAATATATTTTATTATTCAAAGTATGCACCGTTGTTATCTATGCACTTATAGGTAGTTCATTGATCCCTTTACTAAAAAAACTATGGGGGCGAGTATAAATGTTTATTGAATATTGATACTTCAAAGAGTTTTCTTTGAAGGCGGTTTGGACTGCCCCTTTGGAGTTGAATTTATTTTCCTTGCAAGAAATTGTCCAAATTCCGAAAAAAGTGGTAATCTGTTGGAGCAATGTCCGGGGAATATTCTGGGTTTCGGAGACATTCCAACCGCAGTTCCCCTAATTTAGCGACCGTCGGTCGTAAAGTATGGGATCTAGCATTGTTCTGAAGCGACAGTGGGCTTGAGATATAGACCAGTCTCAGTTGTTTAACGGCTAGCTTTTCCATCATAGTTTGCAATTGTTGACAATACAGATCTGCCGTTATCGTCTGGACAGATCTTACGAGGCTGTAGTGTATGACACCAGCACTGGTCCACTAAACACTCACCAGTACCGTTTTCTAAGACGACTTTCGCTTGGGACAGGATTTGGCCGGTTCTCCTGGGTTCAACCACTGTGATGAGCGTTTCCGATTGTCGTAAAGGGTCCATTTTTCTTCACAAGTAAGAATACGATTCAAAATTCCCTCGTTATTGTGACAGTTGAGTAATGCAATGCAGAACTCAATAGGTGTTTGTTGGCGTGCTTCAGTCAATTCATGCGGTACCCATTTCTCGAGCTTTTTCACTTTTCCTGTTTGTTTCAAGTGGATTAATTATTTTTTGTCACTCACACTGAAGCCTGCTGCTAACTCTGATGTGATTTGTGAATGATCCGCTTCAACGATCACCTTTGATTCTTCATTTTAAACTAAGGTCTCCGGCGGTCCACGGGGTTTGTTTCGTAGGTCAAAATTTCCAGAACAAAAACGTTGAAACCAAAAACTTACCGTGTTTTCTTTTACAGTAGCTTTCCCATACACATCAGTAATCCTTGGAACTGATTCTGCAGCGCTGATGCCACAATGGAACTTATATTCGTAAATAAGGCGATATTTTAAATTTTCTATTTTGTGAAAAGAACGATGCCATAGAAAAATAAAATGATGCGAAAACAAATGAATCACTAAATTCGAAACACAAATACACAAGCCTAAATTTGGAACAAATTTGAATTTGGAATTACTAACCAGATGCCAGATATTTGAGATCAAAGTGACCATTTCAACAAAACGCCAATTTCATATGTAAGGATCTAATATTTATGCACATGATTATAATAAAACTGTTAGCGACGCATAGGCCTAAGCGTAATGATACGAAAATAGTAATTGTAAATATAAGTTGTAGGGATGAATAATTTATACAAACAATCATAGATCTAGTGTTTCTAATGTTTCGAATGTATTACTATAGCGTGTAGGTATATAAGAACAGTATATAAGTTACGAAAATGTTTGTAATTCAATAGAAATAATCACTTAAAATATTAAACTCGTATATCATCGATAATTCATATTAAGTATATAAAAATTGTATGTAATGTTTTGTGTTATATAGGTAAATTAGCCTTCTCTATATGTTTTATAATGTTTGTAACGCCAAATAGTGTGTAAATAACGAGTTTCAAGCTGTTTTAAAGTTGCAATGTTTAACGCTTTGTATCTACCATGTTTATTAACCTATAATGTTAAAGTTAGTGTTTTTGGATAGGTATTTGTGTCTACATTAATGTGAAATAGTTTTTATAGTAATTGAATAATTGTAATTAGAGATATTAACGATTTATTGTATTCTACATACAAATAATAATAATAATAGATAGGGACAGCGATAGTGCAACCGCGGCGCATTACCGCGGTTAACGGACCACACCCAAGTTTGGTAATGAGCAGTACGGATAGAGACGCCATCGTCCGTCTCACTCTCCGGCAAACGATATAAAAGGCGCACTACTGGGGCCAACCAGCGGTTTACTCCAGTAATGGGGTTAAACTCGAAGAGCTAACGAACGTGCTAAACTTTGATGTCATAGCGCCACCCACTCCCACCCACTTTCAAGACAACTGTATGCCGACAGTGCTTGATGTAGCTCTCATTAAAGGTATCGCGCTTCGGTTACGACTCATTCGGGTCGTACACGAGCTCGACTCCGACCACCGTCCGGTCATCATGCAGCTAGGTCAACCAGACGACTCTAGCCCTCCTTCGGTCCAAGTGGTTGACTATGCCAAGCTAAAACATTATCTTGCGGACAGGCCGTCCTCGTCCAGCTTAGATAGGATCCCGGACGTATTGGGGTCCGTTGCGGACGTAGATCTCGCGATCGATTCCCTGGTCGACCACCTGCAGGCCGGCATCGGAGAGGCCTCGAGAGAGGTCGAAGAGGCGAGCGATCGCCGCTTCGTACTCCCTGCCGACGTGCGGGCGTTGTTGACGGAAAAGAACGCGGCGACTCGTGCGCACGACCACTATCCGACCGAGGAAAACCGCGCACGTTTACGCGCACTTCAAAGATCGGTTAGAGCCCGTATATTAGAACTCAGAAGTCACAGATGGGACGCCCTCGTCGAAGGGCTAAGGCCGTCGCATCTGGCTTACTGGAAATTAGCTCACAGCCTCAAAATAGAGGCTTCTTATCTTATGCCCCCCCTCGAGAGGGGTCCCGGTATACCGCTCGCCTTCGATAGCAGCGACAAGGCGGAGTGCCTCGCCACTTGTTTGGAGAGCCAGTGCTCTCCGAACAGTGTCGATGCAAATACCGACCGGGTCGAGGGTATCGATGGATGCGTGCGGGAGCTGGATAAGCTCCCCGCGACAGACTCCCTGTCCCCAGTCACGTCTGAGGAGGTTCTTTCCATTATAAAAAGCCTTAAGCTTAGAAAAGCACCAGGTCCCGACGGGATCAGGAATGAAGTACTTAGACTTCTTCCCGATCGCCTCATAGCTCTTTTGGTCTGCATCTTCAATGTAGCCATAGCCCACTGCCATTTTCCAGCCGCCTGGAAAAAGGCCATAGTCATAGGTATCCGTAAGCCCGGCAAGAGCGCGTCGCTTCCCGACAGCTATCGCCCGATCAGTCTCCTAAATACTTTAGGGAAAATGTACGAGCGGATCCTTCTGAACCGTCTCAAGTCAGTAATAGAGGAGAAAGACCTCTATCCGCCTGAGCAATTCGGTTTCCGTGCTAGATATTCTTGCACTCATCAAGTGCACCGCCTCACGGAGCACGTTGCATTTAATTTTGCTGAATTATATAAACCCCGCCGTACACTTGCGGTCTTTTTCGACGTTGCCAAGGCCTTCGATAAGGTCTGGCACGAGGGATTGATCTACAAGTTGTATCACTTTGAAGTCCCCGATAGGCTAATTAAAATAATTCGCGACTATCTAACAGATCGCACCTTTCGCTATAGAGTGGAAGGTGAATTGTCCACGCCCCGTCCAATACGCTCAGGCGTTCCCCAAGGTTCGATCCTGGCTCCTAGCCTATTTAACCTGTACGTCAGTGACCTACCTCGACTCCCGGAGGTCGAGGTAGGGCTATACGCTGACGATACAGTCTTATATGCCTCAGATAGGAATAGATCCCACCTCAGACACAAAGTCCAACGCTCCGTGACCACTCTCGGGAAGTGGTTTAACGAGTGGCGTATAGCCGTTAATCCCTCGAAGAGCGCCGCGATGCTCTTCGATGCGGATTCGTCACAGATACCGTGGAAGCTTAAACCTGTTAAGCTCTACGATAATCCGATTCCGTATGTAAGAGAGACCAAATATCTAGGGGTAACCCTAGATAGTAGGCTCTCTTTTAGACCCCACATCCGTAAGGTTAGGAACAGGGCCGCGTGGGTCCTGGGCCGGTTGCATCCTCTGTTGTGTTCGGTGAGTAAAATGTCCACGCGACATAAGCTCACGCTCTACAAGACGTGTATTCGACCAATTTTGACATACAGTTGCGCCGTGTTCGCACATATGTCCAAGTCGAGTTTCAAACGGTTACAATCGATACAGAATAGGTTCCTCTATCGTCTCACCGGGGCCCCGTGGTATGTTCGAAGCGTAGATCTCCATAGAGATATGGAGCTTCCTTCGATACATGCCTACGTTAAACAGCTCTCCCGTTCGTATTTCGACACCGCGTCGAACCACGCGAATCCGTTAATAAAAACAGCCGCCACTTATGTTCCGGCACCCACGGACATCCGGTGCAAACGCCGGCCGCGCAATATTTTTATTGATCCCGACGATCACATCGAAAATTCGAATAAATATTACACATCCGTCTCTCCAAACAGAGCGTGCCAGCGCCCACGCCCGCGTAACCACCGTTCTCTCCGCAGAGGACGGGCGGTCAAATTCGCTCCCGCACACACTCTATACGTTCACCCTCCTTAGCGGGTGACCCAAGCCTAGGTCCGTTCATCGGTATGAAACCCTTGGGTCAGGCATCCGCCCGCGCGATACAAGTGACACTATACGTGCAGCACTTAGTTACCCACATACAACATTACACACGTATGAACAAACACACGTGCACACCACACAGGTACATAGGTTCTGTGAGGGACCTTTTTTTTTCTTTTTTACGCTAGTTAGTTAGCGCTAGTTAGTGTAGAAAACATTTCGATTACTGAATACACATACGCACGGTTCCTTCCTTCCTTCCAGGAGGAAGGGAACGTGCCTATGTGTATAATTTAGTTAGCTCGAATCGTAGGTGTAGGGATTCAGTTAGTTCGCGACTTATTTGCGTACGCGACGACCGCCCGAGCCGAGGTCCGGCCACTCTGGCGCCCTCGTGCGAGTCGTCCTTATAACTTTCGTGGCTGAGTGCTCTCCGCGCTCGTTGCATCTTCACTAAGTGTTCAACCCGCCAGCGACCCAGTCCATTCCGCTCCGTGCTACGTCATCGCCGCGCCTACCAGCAGGCACCTCACTGCGTGTGTACCTTAATGTTTCGCCCTCTTCACGCCTAGTAGTTTCGGGTGTGAGCAGGGTCGGTCGCACGTAGTGAGAGGGGCTCGCACGCACTGGTTTCCAGACAGCTGGTTACCGTAGCGTGCTATCCGCCGTCGGTTATACAGAGTACGAGGGAATCGTTTCCGTCGCGTTCGCGCCCTCGGTGCGCGGTCCCGCTCTGGCAAAGCAATTAAGACCGTAGCTTTCGTCGTGAGAAGGTCCTTGCCCAACAAGGAATATTTACAAGCTGGTATTATGATTTATCTATATTTCAGTTATCTACGTGTAATGGTATTTTAATTATAATATACGGTGTGTATTAAAAACCCCGTCGGATCCGTGAAGGTGTTATTAGGTATCGAGATTATATTCTGTTTATGTTATCTATCTAAGATTATATGTAATAAAAAATAGTTAAATGAGGAAACTTACATGGGAATACAGGCGGCGCGGCGCATGGTACCGCCATCGATCAAACGTACCGTTGCGCCGCGCCGGGGCTGGCGAAGGTGTACGTTTAAAAATTTTGCTAAATTTTAAGGAAACTAAATATGTTAATTTTAAATTACAATAACATTTTTATTTTCATAATAAATAAAATTTTGATTTTTTTTTGGTAATGTCATTGGGGTACCTATATACTCTTCTCGAATTCGACGACGTTTTTAATACATATTGTATAGTCTACAGTATATGAACGGCCTCTTATACGTTTTGTCGAAATAACTGTATAGGAGGATAAATAAAAAAGGTTTTCTTTCAAAACAACAAAGTTGTGTCGTTTATTATCAGGTTATATGTGCTAAACGCGTTATAGCGCAAGAGTAATGTAACTTTCTTGGCGTAGAGAATTGTAGCAGATGTTTTTGTCGATCTTTTTAATGCTGTTGGCTGGAAAATTAAGTAATTCTCACTTTTACGATTCATACAATAATATATTTTAATAAATCTATAGTTATGTCTATTCATGAAATTTTTTCCAAATTTGTCGACAGACATCTTTTATAACGAATATACTACTGATCACGATTTTATTTTTTTGGTTCTTGTGTTTTTGTGTGTCCGGATTTTTGACGGTTTGACTTATAATGAGAAAATTTTGTGAATAGTAAACATTCATTTCATAATTGACAGACTAGAAGAATTGTTGATAGTACTTTTATAAATTATAAAATAATTTGCAAAAAACATAATTTGTATAAATTCTTAAATCGATTTAGCCGACTGCGAAAAAGGAAGGTTATGTTTTTGGACCCTATGTATAATATATGCATATCTATTTGCTTGGAACGCACTGTAGCCTAAACGGCTTGATGGATTTTAACATATGAGATGTCTTTACATTCGTCTTAATGGTAGGAGTGATATAGGCTATATAATATTTGAGTACGACGTCTGGGAATCAAACAAAAATATTTGTTTTTGGTTAAGTGTTTTTTTTTGTAGTTGAGTTTTTTGTTTCCTTTATAATAATTTAGCTTGTTGATATAATTTTATACATGAGGGATAAATTTCATTCCATAATTAAAAATAGTCATTAATAATATATATATATATATATATATATATATAAATAAATTATTCATTCTCGGCCAATTCTTATGAAGTTTTATAAACGGGAAGTATATATTATTCTTCATTCGTTAGCCTATATATAATAATAATTGTCGATAATATAATAATACATGAAAATATTCCTGTTTATTAAATGCGTGTAAGAATATGCTCGGTGTTTAACGTGTTAAATACTTATAATTTTTATTGTCTATTTCTTTTAAATTTGAATACAACCCTTAATATACCTACTAATTAATATACATCTTCTTACAATATCTTCTATGTTTTAAAGAATTTTGATTATAATTATTAGCCTTCACATAAATAGACACATCAACTAAGCTATTGATGTTTTTATTACAGATCTTAAGCTTCGCTAATAATATCTTTCAAACTTTCTATTACTTGTTATCTATTGAGCAAAGGATTTTTTTTCCTAAAAGGAATTTCCTAAAGTTTTTTATTAATTATAATAATTATAAAATACTAAAATTCAAAGTATATTAATTGAACTTATTCTAAATTGATAATAACTTAATTCCTACGACTTATAAACTCATCAAAAAAGTCTAAGTAACATGTACTAATTTAAATTTTAGGATGGTTCTTCACATTATAACGTTGTATTTTTTTATTTTTAAAATAATATCTTTAGGGTTCTATGATGTAAAAATAACAGCTGTTGTCTTTATAAGTTCTTTTAATAACAGAAATGAACAATATTAGAATATACTGTAGAAACTAAGATACATAAGAAACTAAACTTTTTTCTTAAATAAAATTTCTAAAGAAAATGTATTTATTGTGAAAGAATAGAACAATTTAATACAAAGTATGGGCTCCTCTGCTATTCAAAACTTGTCGGCAACGATTATTCATTGAATTAATGAGACTGTTTATGTCATCTTGCGGTATTCGCTCCCAATGGAATTGTAGCAAATCCTTCAGCTGTTGGGTTGTTGTCGCTCCGTCCAAGTCCTTCAAAACACGTCTCTGGAGCATGTCCCATGCGTGCTCGATGGGGTTGGGATCTGGCGATTGTGCAGGCCAGGGCAATACCCGGATGTTCTCCGTTGCAAAGTATTCACTGGTTCGCCGAGCTGTATGTGAACGCGCATTGTCATGCATTAACCTAAAATCGGAGCCAAAGGTTTGTGCAAATGGGTAGACATAAGGTCTGAGAATATCCTCAATGTAATTTTCAGCATTCATGTTTCCATTTACAAAAACGAGCTCAGTTCGCCTGTTCTTCATAATACCCGCCCATAACATAACTGTTGAGCCGCTGTATGGATGAACTTCCTGAACGCACCTGAGCCTTTCAGTATTTCCTGGTCGACGATACACTCGCACCCTTCTTGTATCAGGCTTAAACCCGAATCGCGACTCATAGGAAAATATAATTTTATCCCATTGTTCCTGGGTCCATGTTATGCGTTCTCTACACCATTCATATCGACGAGCGCGATTCCCGTGACGTATCGGTGGGCACCTGATTGGGCGTCGAGCTCGTAGGCCGTACTCATGCAGTCGATTTCGCACAGTTTGAGGACTTACATCAACACCACTTGAAATTTGTAGCCTCAAACTTATCTCTCGAGCGGTTAACATCGGCTGGCTTCTTGCAGTCAGTTGTATGTACCGGTCTTGCCGAGTGGTTGTACTCCTTTTACGGCCTGGATGCTGTTCAGCGGGTTCTCCTGTATTATTGTAGCGCTGCCAAAGACGACAAATAACACTTCTATGAATGCCAAAATGTCAAGATACCTGAGATTGATTACTTCCCGCTTGCAACATCCCTACAGCTCTTTGCATTTCATCTGCCATCAAATGACGTCGCTTCATGACGTAAAGAATATCTAACAATTCAATTTTGTCGCTAACTTTATTTAAATGGTTGGTAAAATTATAAAATCAAGACTAAACGTAGCAATTAAAACGCACTTAAATTCAAACAAATTCGCAGTCATTTGAATTTTATGAAAAAAACAAAACATAATCAAATATTTTTTTTACAACCAGCCAGTATGTTATCAATAACAAAAAAGTTTACTTACCTACGCACTTTGTTTGAGTAAATATTTAGAAATTAATTAATATAAATGGAAAAATTTGTAATATCACGCATGTTGCTTAGACTTTTTTGATGTGTGTATTTTTCAATTCTAATACAAGAAAATTATCATAACCGAATAAAATAACGTCACTTTTCATTAGGCCTCTTTGTTAAAATTTTAATTTCAAAGCAGTTGACAAAGTTCCTGTCGACTGTAAAAAGGCCACAAACAAATTTGTATTTTGAACAAATACAAACTTTATTCCTCTCCATCGAATTGGGAGAACGTCATTACCATAATTAACAATTTGTCGAAGACAAATTCGTTGGGAACAATCCATCAATTCCTTTAGGGAATTTCGAAAACTAATTATGCGGTAAATACAGAGAGCAGGGTGTGGGATGGAGTGAACTTTGGAGCCCAAACCTTTTTCGTGACTACTTGATTGTGAGTAAAATTGTATAAAATATACATATACTGTGAACTCGAATAATTTTTCCTAATGCATCTAAAAGGTTTTCTATGATCAAATTATGTCTGCTTGTAGCTTTATAAGACCTCAGAGTATTGTTTGTTTATGACTTTAAATCAATTTATATCGGTGATTTTAGTAAATGAACTAAGTGTATAATTATAATAATGATATTGTATTATTTAATGAAAGTAAAAAATGATTTAATGAATAATGCTACCAACTAGTTTATACCAGAAGAACTCCCACAAAATAATTTGATTAATTTTTTTCCCAATTTCATTTTTTTTATAACTTGATGCCCTGAGTTAATTGAAAAATATTTAATTAGAATAATATGATTTTTAAAAATCATTCCATAAATCTGTAAATATCCTTCCTGTAACAAAGATTCAGTACAAAATATCCCTGACTCACATTTACAAAACCAAAATATTCAAACGCATACATATGAACTCAATATTGGTGGACATATAAATCTAAATATTCCAGATGTCATTCCGGAAAAAAAATATAAGTAAAATATTCATGGAAACGAGAACCCTTCGCACGTATGTGAAATTGTAATAGGAGTAGCGATAGATGCGCTGTAGGTTTTATTTGGCCACTGTGCGACACGGCGCGACGTGGTTGGCGCAATATGTTTTTGTCATTTCACTATGATGGTATAAAACGTGCAAAATTTATTGAACCGCGACAGATGTCCTTATCTATATTAATAAATTTGCAGTTCGGCTGACTGTACATGTTTTTTTTTTCCAATTTTCTGATAGACATCCTATAAAGGACACTGACCACTAATATGACGGTAATATATTTCTGTTTGTGCGTATGTATGTAATTAAAAAACGGCTGATCTGATTCTTATGAAATTTTGTTCATGGTATAGACCATAAAAATTTTCGGTACATTTAATACTTTTAGAAATCCTAAAAAAAGTACTTACAAAAGTATTTTTTGTTATTCCACCGATTTTGACGGAAACTGCCTCGTTAGTCTAGTGGTCGTAAATGCAACTGCTATGAGCGAAGTCCTGGGGTCGAATCCCAGGTCGAGCAAAGTGTTATTGGGTTTTTCCTATGACATTCTCAGTAGCAGCTCGGAGTTTGGTTTTGTGCCCGATTAATGGCAATAGGCTCGCCCCCTATTACATGGGACCTAAAAACATACTCTGCGAACTGAGGGTGTACATTAGTGTACACCTCTGCCTAACCCTTCGGGGAATACAGGCGTAATGGTATGTTATGTTTTGACGGAAATTGACCACGGGAAATATATGTCACTCCTAAACTGATAGACTATAATATGAATTGTCGGTACTTACATATTAATGCCACAGCAGCAAAAACTTTGGTTAAAATCTTAAACTAAGTAGCTTTCGGGGGGTTGGAGGGAGGTAGGGGAGCTACCCCCTACTCTTTCCCCCGTTAGAGAAGCGTAGATTTTTTAAATTTAATAAATGCTAAACAGGTTAGCGTGTTGGTATTTTGACTCGTAACCATTGTTTAAATAGCTATCAATTAATAAATAGAGACCGATCTGTTCTGCCACTCACCGGCCGCTGACGCAGTACGCTCGCTTTGCTCGCTCGGCTCGTGCGCTTTGTTCTAAAACTAACCTAACCTCGTAAACCTAAACGTAAACGTGAACGTAAAAATCGTAAACGTAACTTAAAATCGTAAAAAAAAAAGAACTTCCAAGTCTTGAGATCACTTAGTCTATTTACTATTATGTACCAGTTAATATTAACATAAAATATTAATGTCTAAACGGGTTTTCATTATTTTTCACACAACCCTATAAATAAACCTATTACTTTGGCTGCTCCAACAAAGCCCAACCTTTTATAATTTATCAAACAAAAGAAATCCCAACGGCGGACCTGCGGAAAAAATGTACCGATGAAAAATGGCGGCGTGGAGCACTGATGCAAGCATATTCATTGTTCGAAAACTAAATGTTTAAACACAAAGTCCATACATAAGTGACAGCTATATTTTCACGGGTAACACGTTTTCAACAAAACATTTACATTGTCTCAGCTAGGAGCTTATTTAAAACATTTCCTCTCGTGAAACACATGCAAATTTCGATTTTATTTCATACAATATAGAAGCTACAATATAATATATATTTCTGCTTACCCTGTTTCCCCGGTCATTATTCTTTTTGGTGTATTACAAGTTCTACAGAATAAACAGAAACTACAAAGGTTCAAAGGGTAATATAATAAGCCTTGAAACTCAGTGACTATTTTGAGATTCCACTACATTTGATATGAACTTGTTCATATTGTGCTTTTGATTATTTTATTGTTTATAGCTGCAATCTCAACTGATCTTAAGGAATGATGTCGCCGAAGATGGTAACACGCTAAGCCTAGTGGAAGACTGGCTCGCAAGTTCCAGCAGGAACAAAGCCTATTGGAGCTTGGCGACAGATTTTTTACTTGATGTTAGTAGCTAGCCAGACGAGCATCGGAAAACCCCCTACCGTCATGCATGCTACATGCTATTCGTATTTTGCATGAATTCTATAGAAATGATACCTTTGAGGTTTGCCGTTGTGCGCACATCATGCAATAACTACTGGAAAGATTTTCATGATATTGTATTGTTTTACTCCTTAGATACCTTATAAAATAAATAAAAATGTCACGATATCTTCATTCAATAAAAGGTTATTAAAGTTTTAAGAAACTACGATTTTTATAAGCATTACGCGTTCTTCTGTCTTTCACGCATGCGAATCTGCGGGTACAGCTCGTAATAGGTAAATAGAAAAATGGTACAGGCAATTCGGAAAAAATAGTGCTCTTTTAGAAAAATATTGTTTGCTTTCCTTCTATACGAAATTAGAAGAGAATAAAAATAACATTTCTGGATCATTTTTGTCTCTAATGGGTTTCTAATGTAATGTAAAAATGAAACCATTCTAACAAGCATTAAATGTCCTTGAACGTTAAAACAAAGTGAATCTATCGATGGAAAAATATTTTCAAAACCAATGTAATGTCGACGTTAATCGTATTTAATAAGGTTGCGGCAAGAGCTACATAACAAAGCTTTTATTCGGACTAGTAAGAGCGCAGAAGTTTCGCGCTCAGGCCCCAATCAGAAATTGCGCACTTCGCAATTGAAACTGTCCTGAACTAAAAACGTTTATAACTTCTATAACACTTGGTCATTTGAGACAACAATCTTGTTGTCGAACAAAATGTGTTGATCTGGATAAAAATTCCTTGTCTAAAATGGGTACATTGGTAACATACTGGTCTTAAAATACAATTCGTTTTTGACACAGACTTTGTCTCTGTTGTCTTTAAATGAAATGACGTGAGCTGTGAAGCTGTGTACACTTTAAAAGTAATACGGAACCTAGCGAGTGTACGCATAACAATTAAAATGAATTTACTAACTTTTGAAACGCGATTATCTCAAACATGGTTTTTAAGATAATAAATATACCTTATCGTTTGTGACGTGGGAAATATTGTATGAACAAAACAGTTGTGTGTCACATAGCAAGTGGTGGAAATCAAGACAAAGCTTATATCTCCGAGTTTAAAAAGTTTTTTTATTTTGTGTAAACGAGAAAAATACTTTTTCAATGCAAGTCACGAAAGAAAAGTTTTAGTTTCGTTTTCTTGTTGCAGTTGTGGTGTTTTCGATTTGAAATACCAAATTCTAGAAAGGTCAGTGTAGCTTCAGTATACCTATCGTTTTCTCGACATAACATAAAACATTCCATTATAGTGTTGTGTGTTATATTAATGTTTTTATATTTATTTAGTGTACTATTTTGTATCTATATTTTATTACGAGGCATTTTATATACATATGCTTTAGTGTTAGCTCATTCGTTTATGTTAGCCTTCTATTTGCATTACCTATTAAACAAAACACAAAACCGCTAGAACAAAATACCTTGTTAAATAAGTTAGTCAGTGTGCGAATGGAAAGTGCAATAAAGTATTCATTAATTTTTCAATGGATTCATTAATAGTGTTGATCGGAATCGGAATCGGAATAAATATGAAAATTGTTAAAATTAAAGTGAATATTTTTACAATCTGTTTGTTATTTGGATTACTCTCAATTTTTTTATCTCTTGTACATAGGTCCATACATAAACCTGTCGCACTGTCTTTCTTTTGCTTAATCGCGCTTTGAGATCAGCCAGTGTATATCTGTTATCTAGCTGCCGTTAGGTTTGCAGGCCGGAGTGACGGTCACGACCAGCGAAGGATTACCGATCTCACGGTAGTCAACGGTTGCTTACCATCAGGTACAGTGGCGTGCTATTATAAAGAGGAAACTAAATTAAAATACGTTGTAATTTCAATAAATATGTAAATTACAATGTACTTTCTGAGTTTACTTTACTTTACCTCATTACCTGTTTAATGCGTGTACCTATCATCTCAAGAAACGCAATTAATCTAAATTTATAGAATGAATTTATAGAATGCTGTTATTTATGATGTAGGTAGCAGTTTTCTTACAGTTTTTATTCATCATTAGTCATTTTTCATGTAGTTAAGTTAAACACGGAGTGCGTCGAGTTAGGCTTAAAACCTGCGTGGTACATAGAAGTTGGCCGGGAAGTCAACAACTTAAACTTAATTAATTACTATACAACAATCTTATATTTATACTAGCTGTACTAGCGGCTCTGCACGCTTTTATTACACAGTAATTGTTTACACTTCGTAGTTTTGTTTTTACTCATATTTTATGGTTTTTTATAGGCATTGTTAATAAATTTATACCCTATCAATTTTGGAATTACCTATACTAGCTTTAAACAAAAGTTCAATAATATTGTTGGTGAATAAGATTTATAATTTTTAGAAAATGTTTTTAATGATTTTTAGAATTTACTGGCAATTATTATGATATATAAATTGAAGATTTTCATACACTTCTTGTAAAATCGAGCAAGCCGTTTTTGAGTTCAATTTATACTCAAAAGCGGACACAGACACTGGCAAAAAAAAGTGAAAAATTTTACACAAGTAGCCTATAAAATAGTTTTCTAGCACACAATTTAAATAAAAATTACATGCATAGATAACTACAAATCTATTATGTTTACGACTCATCTATTTAGTAATTTATTTCATTCCTCCTGAAGTACACTAGACGTCTGGCGTAAATCGTGTTGGTACGACGACTGCCGTCAAATCGAATCACTGCCTGATCTATTGGATTTGGTAAAGTGAATTTCCATCGCAGACATTTTTAGACTGCAACAGACCGTAGGTAATTGTTGTTTATTGAGAAGCTTGAGAACGGCTAGACCAATTTGGCTATTTTTTATTTTAAATGTTCATAATAGTCCTAATTAGGTTTTAATGCCATGAAAAATGTTAAAAGTTTCCTGGAAAATTTCTAATACGAGATAAACTGAACGTTCTTTTTTCTATCGGATTTAATGTGAACTCAAAGACCAAAACTCACGATTCAAAGGATGGATAGGCGTTGTTACTTTTTAAATTATTAGGAAAAGAAACGAGATAGGCGGAGCTGTGGTAGGGTTATTGAATATTACTAGTTTTTAATTTTTAATTTATTTATGTACTTGTCCAAAAAGCGACAAAGTTTTGAAAGATTAAAAAAAATGTGTTTTATTTACTATGAGTAGGGGCATAGTGTGATGGTAGATACATATGTACATAGAATTAAGCACAGAAAAACAATATTATTTAATCTTGGAATTATCAATAGAAATCGTACTAGGTTAACAATAATCAGCAATAGTATAATTGTCTATCTTCGAAGGAAATAAATATTCTTATCTTTAAAATAACCGGGAGCGGGGGTAATATGATTCGCGCGTGTGCCCCATCGACGGCGTTCTGTAGTCCATATGAGCGCAACCGTGGGTACAGCTAGTGTTATTTGACTAGCACATCATCGCGCTGCGCCGCCGCCGCCGCCAACACACCCGTATAGCCTACCGTTGTTTTTACTTTTCGTACTTGCCTAAGGTTTTACATATTACTTTACGTTCATGGTTTCTGCTCTGCTCCTGAGGGTCGTAGCGTGAAGTTATAGTACCTATAATGTTTCTTATTAAATAGGCTATAAAATGCAAAAATTGTTTTTTCTAATCTGATTATTCTAGAGATTAACACGTTCAAACAATCAATCTCTTAGGCTATATATTATTATACGTGTACTTGCAGATTTATGAGAGATAAAAAAAAATGTTTTTATTATATTTCATTCATAAAAATAACAAAGTAAAATTACTAAGAAATATTAGAGAACAATATTTTTTTACATTTAAAATCTACGCTATGTATATGTTTAAGATATTTGAACACATTGCTTAGCTAGAACGGATATTAAAAGAACATTGAAAACGTAAAGGATTGAGTAGGGAAATTCCGGAAAGCTTAAAGGCTCTGCAACGTGACGTCATCAGTTAAGCGGTTTAGAAGCACCGTGCTTTCTATTTGTTAGATACTGGAAATTCTGCTATATTTTCTTATTTCATCATCAAGCCGTGTAATTATTTTTGCCTGTCTTATAAGAAATAAGGCAAACAAAATCAATTTTTAATAAAATGAAAACCAACTTTAATAATTTTCAGGATTTTTCTGATGTATCTTCGAGTCAGGTCGAATGCCAATGAAATTAATATGTGACTGCTTTGATGTATTCCCTTTTCAACGAAAAAAGAATAATTTAAATCGGTTCATAAACAAAGAAGCTTTGGCTGAACATCCATTAAAAAAAAATATAGATTCGAATTAAGAACCTCCTCCTTTTTTCTAAAGTTCTAGTCACTATCCAACCTTATTCATTTTATTTGATTGTAGTAAATTCATTAGTGGACACTTTAGTTTGTTATAGCAATTCTTCCTAAGTGCATGACCACATTCTAAAATAAAATTGTAGATGTTTTTTTTTCTAGCATTGCCATACCTCCTTTAATTTTTCATCAAATCATCGTTTTAAAGTTTATTTTCCCCGATGTTAACGAAACATAGAAAAACAGTTACAACAAAAGACTTAACATATTGTCCTTCAGAAAAGGGTGTTGTATAAAAAATAACCAAAATACCTCAAATATACAGCTTTTCCATTACTTGTAAATTCATAAAACAACTGTATACTAATCACTTTAATAATTATAAAAAAAAACATCACATTTACCTCCTTTAAACTGGACATGGTAATTTTTTTTGTTTACATTTTATGATTGCGAAAACCGCTCGTCACCGACGAACACACCAACTCGGAATGTCAACATATTATATTAAATTAATTAACAATATGAATTCATCCTTTATGGTTTTATTTATGAAAATTCAATTAAATTTACGATGGGTGTATGTTTAGGTTATGTACTTACGTTTCTGGCTGTTTCCCTTGTTTTTATTGAGTCTTACAATAAAGCAATTAGTTTACTATTTTGGATCATCTATATTATACCATTAATTAAAGCATTGATTAATGATTGGTTTCCGCGCCGCTTAAACTATATATGGTCGGTGTAGTATAAAAAAGCGGTAATCAAAACTACGCCGAAACGGCGTACTCGAGTCAGTGTCATACTGACAAATACTGGCACGTCGCGTTGGCAAGGTCCATTTCAAATAGTCACTTTACCCTACGATATTAAGATGCCGTATCCTAGGAGCCATTGTTTGTAAATAACGCTGCATCTAGTTGAAACGCAGCGGAGACCAATCATTAATCTAAGTTTATAAAATAATATGTTCAGAGAAATATTACATGAGTGAAATTTGTTAATATTTTCCAAATAATAAAACCTTATTTGTATAAATAGCGATATAGTAAAAAACATTACAAAAAGAGAATAATTCATTTTACTGAAATAAAAAATAGCACCGTGATTATTTGTAAGAAAATATATGACGTGATAAATTCGAAGTAACAGTTACCATATTTCGCCTTTTCACAAGTTTCGTTTCTGTGTGCAAAACAACATCTGAAATTAGTATCTGTCGCGAGTCACAATGGGCCTCTATTGTGTGTGGATAAAGGGAGAAATCTCACCCACCCCTTCCCCGTCTGCCCTCCAACTATAATGCAATATCACACCATTTTCTTTCGCGACAGCAGCGTTTACTCATCTCTACACGCAATTTCTATTGTACGAAGTTTCGTTTACAAATGAGCTTGAAACGTTTTACTCGAAAATTTTATTAAAAGTAGATTTTGATACCTTTTATATATTGCATAATATAACATACCATCACGCTTGTATTCCCAAAAGGGTTAGGCAGAGGTTAACTTATGTACACTCACAGTTCGCCGGGTATGCTTTAGGTCTCATGGTATAGGGGGAGAATCTGTTGTCATTATTGTCACAAAGCCAAACTCCGGCCTGCTACTGACAGTTTAATAGAAAAACCCAATAAGATTTTGCTCCATCTGGTAATCGAACCCAGGATCTTAAACATATCAAGTCGGGCTTACGACCATTAGGCTAATGATGTAGTACATATAGTTAGTTATTTAATTACAATAGAAATAAACAAAATATGTCACGACGAATATGTCCGAATGGATCTCGACCAGCTTACACCAAATGTAAAACCCGCCATAGTAGCACGCTTAGGCGTGTCGCCTTTCGGAATCGGCCTGTGTATATTGAGCAATCAAGCGGGGTCGCAGGGATTTCTACCCGACTGGGTCGCGACCAGCATACACGGGGTGTACCAGCCGCTATAGTAGCACGCTTAGGCATGTCGCATTTTGGAATCAACTTGTGTATATTCAGTAATCAAGCATGGTCGCAGGGATTTCTACCCGACTAGGCCACGAACACCATGCACATGGAGATAAATCCGTCTAGTGTTTGTCTTTTACTTTATCGCGATTCGCGATCAGCCAATGTACATCCAGCTGTCGAGAGGCTTGCGGGCCGGATTGACAGCACCGACTGGCGATGGATTCTCAATCTGTTGTTAGTCACCGTTGTTTTTTATTGTAATGCACTTACCATCAGGCATAGGTCTGTTTGTCCCTTTGACGTACTACTATAAAAAAGAGTAGTTGTTTTTTTCTTCCCATGCTCTTTATACTCTTCGCTTCGCTCTCGCTTTGTACAGTATCGGTTTTTCGAGTTTACTCGTAGATCAATTACACTCTTTCTTTATAGCCTTCACGAGGAGCGCTCGCGAGTATATTTTGGATTTCGTAAGAGTATGAATGGCTAGAGCTTTCGCAGCGGCTTTATTCCATGGCAAAAGCCACCACGAAGTATGCTGGTGAGAGTGTAATTAATTAATGCCACCATGTGTTAATTTTATTACAATTGTAAAAAACTGAGCACTTTAACTCGCTTCTACACTCATCAAAAAAGTCTAAGCAACATGTACTAATTTAAATTTTAGGATGGTTCTTCACATTATAACATTGTATTTTTTTATTTTTAAAATAATATCTTTAGGGTTCTATGATGTAAAAATAACAGCTGTTGTCTTTATAAGTTCTTTTAATAACAGAAATGAACAATATTAGAATATTCAGTAGAAACTAAGATACATAAGAAACTAAACTTTTTTCTTACAAAATGAAATTTCTAAAGAAAATGTATTTATTGTGAAAGAATAGAACAATTTAATACAAAGTATGGGCTCCTCTGCTATTCAGAACTTGTCGGTAACGATTATTCATTGAATTAATGAGACTGTTTGTGTCATCTTGGGGTATTCGCTCCCAATGGAATTGTAGCAAATCCTTCAGCTGTTGGGTTGTTGTCGCTCCGTCCAAGTCCTTCAAAACACGTCTCTGGAGCATGTCCCATGCGTGCTCGATGGGGTTGAGATCTGGCGATTGTGCAGGCCAGGGCAATACCCGGATGTTCTCCGTTGCAAAGTATTCACTGGTTCGACGAGCTGTATGTGAACGCGCATTGTCATTCATTAACCTAAAATCGGAGCCAAAGGTTTGTGCAAATGAGTAGACATAAAGTCTGAGAATATCCTCAATGTAATTTTCAGCATTCATGTTTCCATTTACAAAAACGAGCTCAGTTCGCCTGTTCTTCATAATACCCGCCCATAACATAACTGTTGAGTCGCTGTATGGATGAACTTCCTGAACGCACCTGAGCCTTTCAGTATTTCCGGGCCGACGATACACTCGCACCCTTCTTGTATCAGGCTTAAACCCGAATCGCGACTCATCGGAAAACATAAT
This sequence comes from Saturnia japonica, assembly GCA_033032175.1. Lineage (NCBI taxonomy): Eukaryota > Metazoa > Arthropoda > Insecta > Lepidoptera > Saturniidae > Saturnia > Saturnia japonica. The sequence goes on along the minus strand of CM065324.1, from coordinate 7,452,737 downwards.
TTTATCCCATTGTTTCTGGGTCCATATTATGCGTTCTCTACACCATTCATATCGACGAGCGAGATTCCCATGACGTATCGGTGGGCACCTGATTGGGCGTCGAGCTTGTAGGCCGTACTCATGCAGTCGATTTCGCACAGTTTGAAGACTTACATCAACACCACTTGAAATTTGTAGCCTCAAACTTATCTCTCGAGCGGTTAACATCGGCTGGCGTCTTGCAGTCAGTTGTATGTACCGGTCTTGCCGAGTGGTTGTACTCCTTTTACGGCCTGGAAGCTATTCAGCGGGTTCTCCTGTATTATTGTAGCGCTGCCAAAGACGACAAATAACACTTCTATGAATGCCAAAATGTCGAGATACCTGAGATTGATTACTTCCCGCTTGCAACATCCCTACAGCTCTTTGCATTTCATCTGCCATCAAATGACGTCGCTTCATGACGTAAAGAATATCTAACAATTCAATTTTGTCGCTAACTTTATTTAAATGGTTGGTAAAATTATAAAATCAAGACTAAACGTAGCAATTAAAACGCACTTAAATTCAAACAAATTCGCAGTCATTTGAATTTTATGAAAAAACAAAACATAATCAAATTTTTTTTTACAACCAGCTAGTATGTCATCAATAACAAAAAAGTTTACTTACCTACGCACTTTGTTTGAGTAAATATTTAGAAATTAATTAATATAAATGGAAAAATTTGTAATATCACGCATGTTGCTTAGACTTTTTTGATGTGTGTATTAGTTCTCACAAGCTTTATTATCTAATCTATCTAATACTATGAAATGAGCATTTCTTGAATAAATGAATTAATGAATGAATACTTTATTACACTTTATGTCATACACTAGCGAGTTCCTTCCAGCTAACCAGTGGTATTGAAGGACAAAATAGTATCGTTATATATAGTGCAAATAAAAAGTTTGTTAAAAAATAAATATAAATTAGGTAACACGAAAGTTTCAATATTTATAAATAAAAAGAAAAGTAAATAAACACATAAATTACATAACACGTAACGATACCGATACGATAAATCGGTATCGCCGATTATTTATCACTCCTTAACTAACTATTTGAAAAGCATGCGGATCAACGATATTGCCCTTTTGTCGAATTTGTGGTGCTAGCGGTGACATTGCCATCTTCAAACGTTGCATTGTTTCGCGCCTGCTTATTATTCACTTTGAAATTAAATATCAAATATCTACTACTACTACAACTACTACTATCTACTTATTATGAAATAGATTATCGCCAGTTTTGTGTATAATAGAAGAGACACATGGTAAAGTATTTCATAGTCATATGACCGTTATCGTGAAAGAGTTAGAATACAGTGTCGATCTGTGCTCAGGGATCACAAGGGCTTTGCTGTAAGCAGAGCGAAGGTCACGACCCCGAACTCTGATTTATTGTGTATAATGAAAACAGCTGTAAAGATATGGATAAAATGATGTTTTATTGTCCGAGCGTATGTAAATAGGTTTTTTTACAAGGTGATATGCTCGGTTACCTAAATATTTTGTACGAATAGAACAAAGTATGACATAAATGGTAACAATTTCATTACTGTAGAAGAGAGTCTTATTGCAGCCAGCTATAATATTTTTAACGTGACTTAAAGTGCTATACGTTACTGGATAGAATAATAAGCAGCGCTTTATGTTTTTTATTGTTTGATTCGCAAGCCGTAATGGTTTTCGCCATATATAAACAGGGTTCAGGCGGACTCAAAAGTGCTATAAAAATGATATAATTGTTATAGATTTTCGTTTTATGTTACTGATGGATATAGAAACAATAAGTTTTTTATGTATATGTGAAAGAGGAAAGACAAAGAATTGTTTTATACAGATTTGGTTTAAATATATATATTGTTAATAATGAATCCGTAGTAATGTTCATACTATAGACTTGGGGTGATAGCAACAGGTGTACACTATGACCGCACACACTATATAAAGCATGCAACGACAGGCTTAAAGAGGGAGTTCCGATTTGGTCTTGATCGCGAACGGACGTGTCGCTCCGTTTGTGCTCTCGACCATCACGTGACTTAATTGTTGCGTCTTATATTTGGAATTTATTCGAATATATTGTTGCAATAACGACGTAAACCAACTGGTGTCTAACGCTCGCGTGGTAAACCGCACTTTTCGGTGCGACTTGCTTGTTTTTTATAAATCCACGGTTTTGTGGTCGCTCACTGGATACCTGACGGTACTAACTAAAGTGAGCGGGGCGTGACCCGAGCAGCCCGCTGGTTGTCTCCTTCAGAGGCAAACAGCCAGACTCGGACGGGCCTGGGAATCTAGGCCTTTGCGGTTATCGCATAGTCTTGCCCCAGGTATCTCCTGCCAAACCTTCCGATCCTGCACACTCCATCCCCGGGAACCTGTTTGGGCCTAGCCCGGTTTAATTACCGGTCTGCGTCCTCGGCCCCGGGCTTGTTAGGGCTCCTTAGGGTTGATAGGTCCTTCCTGTGTGTCATTGCACCTTGACCACAGGTCTCTTGCCGACTCCGATAGTCTTTTTAAGTTTTTGGCGCACCCCCCTGCCCCTAAGGCAGGGAGGCCTTTAATTTAAAATAAAATAAAAATGTCCCATTGTCCTCCCTCTTCTGCCGTCATGGCAAATAACGTTACCGACCTGGCCACTTGCATAGGCAAGTTGCAAGCCAGGATGAAAGCGCTGGAATTTCAATACCAGCGCTATCAAAATTTCGTCGTATTACGGTGTCCCTCTCTAGACGAGGAATACCGTAATCTACCTGAGAACGCCTGCGTGCGTCGCACCGCTGCGACCGCGACCCGTCATGAGGCCGTTTCAGGTAGCGAGGCGGCCGCTTCAGGTAGCAAGGCGGCCGATGACGTCACGGCCGCGACCGTTATACCGACTGGCGCCGCGCCAGTCGGCGCCGCGCCCAAACGTCTCACGCGCAGCGCTGCGCGTCCGTCCGCCGCGTCATCCGGGGCCGTGGCCACGTCTACGGCCACGCCCCCTGTCCCGACTAGCCAATCGCGCGGGTCAAGCCCCGCCTCCGTCAAGCGAGGGCCGCGAAATTCGCGGTCACAATCTAGGGTTACCAAAAATAGTCCGTACGTCCGTCCCGCGCGATCCACGGAAACCGCGTTAAAGACGAAAAATTCGTTTTCGGCCCTTCCGGTCGAACAAGACTCGCCCGCGAATCCGGATCCATCTCCGGAGATGGATACCGAGAACGACGGCTTCACTGTCGTGGCGTCGCGTAAGCGAACGGCGCGTAGCAGTCCGACTGCTCAACCGGCGCCTAAGGTAATAGCTAAGGCAGTAGTCAGGGGCGCCGCCGCCCCCGCGTCCTCCCAGCTCCCCGCGCCCGCCGGCGGGAAAAAAGAGCGTGCCCCACCTCCAATCATAATCCGGGACAAGGCAGCCTGGATGGGAGTCTGCAATGAGATGCGCAGACTCAAACTCGACTACCACAAGGCTAGAAACATAGTCAACGGGATTTCTATTTCGGTGAGTTCTTCGGAAACTCACCGTAAACTAACCACCCTCCTCCGGCAGAAAGGTCTGCAATTTTATACGTATTCGCTCGCGGAGGAGCGCGTCCTCCGAGTGGTCATCCGCCGCATTCCGGTGGAGCTCGACCCGTCGGAGGTGTGCTCCTCGCTCAAGGAGCAAAGTTATCCCATCCGGGAAGTACACCGGATGTACAGTAAAGATAAGCGGCCACTACAAATGGTAGTGGCCATATTGGACCTTTCCCCCGAGGGAAAGGCCATCTTCCAGCTAGAGACGGTGTGCGGGCTCTCCGGGATTAACGTGGAGCCCCCACACAAAAACCACCAGCCTGCGCAGTGCCACAACTGCCAGCTGTACGGGCACGCTGCCCGTAACTGTCATTCTCGTCCGCGGTGCGTAAAGTGCCGAGAGGACCACCCCACACGGGAGTGCACGCGCGAGCGTGACTCCGTCGTCCCCCCGAGCTGCGTGTTATGCGGGGAGGAGGGGCATCCCGCGAATTATCGCGGTTGCCCCAAGGCCCCGCGTACCACGCGGCCACGCACACAGAGGCAGGCGGCGCCCCCCGCCTCAGCCATCAAAGCGCAACCCCTGCTGGCGTCAGGGGAATTTCCCGCGCTGCCGGTCCCGCGCCAGCTCCCGGCCGCCGCCGGCCCCTCCGCACCCCGCGTGGTGCAACCGCAACCCGTGCGTTCATCGCAGAACGCATGGGGCCCCCGCCGCCCCAATCCACAGCCCCTTATGGCTATGGATATTCCCGCGCCCCGCGCTCCTGCGCCCCGCGCGCCCGCTAACACTGTCGTCAATAGTAACGACCTAATGATACTGCTCACCCGCGAGCACGATATCCGCGAGCTCATCGAATACAACGACCATTTGGAGCGCTTCGGTCTCATCAAGACCGCTTGCGCGTTCCCCCGCCTCGTAGAGACACTACAACGTCTCGATCGCGAGGCGAGTAGTAATAAAAATTAGGGCCTTTCAATGGCTAAGTTTAAACCGAAAGCGTTAAATCTTTCATTTTTTAACGCGCGAAGCCTACTTCCGCAGCGTGATCTCGTCGCGACCTTTCTTAAAGATCACCAAGTAGATGTTCTTTTAGTGCAGGAGACGCTCTTAAAGCGTGCTAAACGTGATCCAAAAATCGCGAACTACAATATTGTAAGAAATGACCGGGCCGGCCGCGGGGGCGGCACTCTCATTTATTACAAACGATCGTTATATTGTACGCCGGTAGATCCTCCGATACTTACCAATATGGAAGTATCCGTGTGTAGACTAGGAATGACCGACCACCCGTCCATAACGTTAGTCTCAGTTTATCTCTCGCCGAGGAAAGAGCCTCTCAGGTCTGACCTAGAAAAGCTACTTTCGCTCGGTGAATCGGTCATTATAGCGGGTGACCTCAATTGTGGACACACTTCGTTTGGCAATTGGAGAGACTCCAGTAATGGGGTTAAACTCGAAGAGCTAACGAACGTGCTAAACTTTGATGTCATAGCGCCACCCACTCCCACCCACTTTCAAGACAACTGTATGCCGACAGTGCTTGATGTAGCTCTCATTAAAGGTATCGCGCTTCGGTTACGACTCATTCGGGTCGTACACGAGCTCGACTCCGACCACCGTCCGGTCATCATGCAGCTAGGTCAACCAGACGACTCTAGCCCTCCTTCGGTCCAAGTGGTTGACTATGCCAAGCTAAAACATTATCTTGCGGACAGGCCGTCCTCGTCCAGCTTAGATAGGATCCCGGACGTATTGGGGTCCGTTGCGGACGTAGATCTCGCGATCGATTCCCTGGTCGACCACCTGCAGGCCGGCATCGGAGAGGCCTCGAGAGAGGTCGAAGAGGCGAGCGATCGCCGCTTCGTACTCCCTGCCGACGTGCGGGCGTTGTTGACGGAAAAGAACGCGGCGACTCGTGCGCACGACCACTATCCGACCGAGGAAAACCGCGCACGTTTACGCGCACTTCAAAGATCGGTTAGAGCCCGTATATTAGAACTCAGAAGTCACAGATGGGACGCCCTCGTCGAAGGGCTAAGGCCGTCGCATCTGGCTTACTGGAAATTAGCTCACAGCCTCAAAATAGAGGCTTCTTATCTTATGCCCCCCCTCGAGAGGGGTCCCGGTATACCGCTCGCCTTCGATAGCAGCGACAAGGCGGAGTGCCTCGCCACTTGTTTGGAGAGCCAGTGCTCTCCGAACAGTGTCGATGCAAATACCGACCGGGTCGAGGGTATCGATGGATGCGTGCGGGAGCTGGATAAGCTCCCCGCGACAGACTCCCTGTCCCCAGTCACGTCTGAGGAGGTTCTTTCCATTATAAAAAGCCTTAAGCTTAGAAAAGCACCAGGTCCCGACGGGATCAGGAATGAAGTACTTAGACTTCTTCCCGATCGCCTCATAGCTCTTTTGGTCTGCATCTTCAATGTAGCCATAGCCCACTGCCATTTTCCAGCCGCCTGGAAAAAGGCCATAGTCATAGGTATCCGTAAGCCCGGCAAGAGCGCGTCGCTTCCCGACAGCTATCGCCCGATCAGTCTCCTAAATACTTTAGGGAAAATGTACGAGCGGATCCTTCTGAACCGTCTCAAGTCAGTAATAGAGGAGAAAGACCTCTATCCGCCTGAGCAATTCGGTTTCCGTGCTAGATATTCTTGCACTCATCAAGTGCACCGCCTCACGGAGCACGTTGCATTTAATTTTGCTGAATTATATAAACCCCGCCGTACACTTGCGGTCTTTTTCGACGTTGCCAAGGCCTTCGATAAGGTCTGGCACGAGGGATTGATCTACAAGTTGTATCACTTTGAAGTCCCCGATAGGCTAATTAAAATAATTCGCGACTATCTAACAGATCGCACCTTTCGCTATAGAGTGGAAGGTGAATTGTCCACGCCCCGTCCAATACGCTCAGGCGTTCCCCAAGGTTCGATCCTGGCTCCTAGCCTATTTAACCTGTACGTCAGTGACCTACCTCGACTCCCGGAGGTCGAGGTAGGGCTATACGCTGACGATACAGTCTTATATGCCTCAGATAGGAATAGATCCCACCTCAGACACAAAGTCCAACGCTCCGTGACCACTCTCGGGAAGTGGTTTAACGAGTGGCGTATAGCCGTTAATCCCTCGAAGAGCGCCGCGATGCTCTTCGATGCGGATTCGTCACAGATACCGTGGAAGCTTAAACCTGTTAAGCTCTACGATAATCCGATTCCGTATGTAAGAGAGACCAAATATCTAGGGGTAACCCTAGATAGTAGGCTCTCTTTTAGACCCCACATCCGTAAGGTTAGGAACAGGGCCGCGTGGGTCCTGGGCCGGTTGCATCCTCTGTTGTGTTCGGTGAGTAAAATGTCCACGCGACATAAGCTCACGCTCTACAAGACGTGTATTCGACCAATTTTGACATACAGTTGCGCCGTGTTCGCACATATGTCCGAGTCGAGTTTCAAACGGTTACAATCGATACAGAATAGGTTCCTCTATCGTCTCACCGGGGCCCCGTGGTATGTTCGAAGCGTAGATCTCCATAGAGATATGGAGCTTCCTTCGATACATGCCTACGTTAAACAGCTCTCCCGTTCGTATTTCGACACCGCGTCGAACCACGCGAATCCGTTAATAAAAACAGCCGCCACTTATGTTCCGGCACCCACGGACATCCGGTGCAAACGCCGGCCGCGCAATATTTTTATTGATCCCGACGATCACATCGAAAATTCGAATAAATATTACACATCCGTCTCTCCAAACAGAGCGTGCCAGCGCCCACGCCCGCGTAACCACCGTTCTCTCCGCAGAGGGCGGGCGGTCAATTTCGCTCCAGCACACCCGTCACGTCCACCCTCTCTAGCGGTAACCCAAGCCTAGGTCCGTTCCTCGGTGTGAAACCCTTGGGTCAGGCAACCGCCCGCGCGATACAAGTGACACTGTACGTGCATCACTTAGCTACCTACATACAACACTACACACGTATGAACATACACACGTGCACACCACACAGGTACATAGGTTCTGTGAGGGACCTTTTTTTTTCTTTTTTTTACGCTAGTTAGTTAGCGCTAGTTAGTGTAGAAACATTCCGATTATTGAATACACATACGCACGGTTCCTTCCTTCCTCCCAGGAGGAAGGGAACGTGCCTATGTGTATATTTAGTTAGCTCGAATCGTAGGTGTAGGGATTCGAATAGATCGCGACCTATTTGCGAACGCGACGACCGCCCGAGCCGAGGTCCGGCCACTTTGGCACCCTCGTGCGAGTCGTCCACAAAACTTTCGCGGCTGAGTGCCCTCTGCGCTCGCCCCCAAGTCCGGTGAAGCTGTAAAAGCCGCAGCGGCTTTAGGGCCCCTAAGGCTAACAGTGTCGTCAGTTCTAAAAAAAAAAAAAAAAAAAAAAAAAAAAAAAAAAAAAAAAAAAAAAAAAAAAAAAAAAAAAAAAAAAAAAAAAAGGCTTAAAGAGAGAGTAGGTCCGTTTTCTCGGCGTGAAGCCCTTGGGTCAGGTAACCGCCCGCGCGATACAAGTGACACTATACGTGCAACACTTAGCTAACCACATACACACGTGCACACCACACAGGTACATGGTATCAGACGATTCGTATTATGTGATCTGTAATCCGTAATTCTAAGTCTACTATTTTTAGCCAGTACAGTATTGTTCTAACAATATTTTAAAATCTCTTCTAATAAATTGTATATACAGGTTATAATTTAAATGTTTATTCATCAACAGCAGTACTACTAAGAAAAAAAAAAAAACAAAGTAGAAACTAATCGGAAGTGCAATGTTTAAAAAAGTTGAATACAAAATATTAAAGCGAAATCTGCGAAAGAGATTATGAATTATTAAACTTCACCTCTTTGCTTGAAGATAAAATTTGTGATTTTAATGTAACTCAGCATTAAAACCAATTCTTTGTTTGAAATAAAATGTAGGTTATTATGCCAATGGAATTCTAATTTGTGGATTCTATTTTTCTACGTATCTGTCAATAATAAGATTCTAAATCAATATCATCAATCATCAACACAGAGTATAAAGTAAAATCGCTTCCCACCGTCTGTCCGTATGTACGATTAGATCTTTTAAACTACTACACAATGGATTTTAATGCGGTTTTCACTATAATTTAGATATTTTTTTAAGAAAGCTTTTTATATACAATATATTCCAATGAAGTTTTTGTATAGTATAGAAAATTAAATGATTTGTAATCAAGTGGTCAAAAAATGATTTTCGGGCGGTTACATGGCTTCCGCTGGCTAAGCCTTATGAGATACAGCAAAATGGTATTCTAAAGAATTGTAGTTCTTTAAAAAACCTAGAGAAAATTCAAAATGCAGTAAATCTATCTCCTAAGGTTGACTCACAGTAACCATTTTTATCTTCAACGTAATAATTAAAAATATTACATTATTTATAAAACTACTTTCTTCCATTCAGTGTTAATCATTGTGCAGATAAATTTGTTAGTTAGCTTGGGCATTTGCATTTAAATGAATACCCTAGAAGATATCACGAATTCAAAAATACGCGCGACCAAAGATATATCAGTCAGCAAAACAGTCACAGTCGGTTGGTCGGCATTCCGTATCTATGATGAATTGCGCGTCGCAAATTAAGCGCACTTTACGTAACTTAAATATCAATGAAAAATAGACTGAGGGACAATATAGATTCCTATTATAAATCAATGTCAGTCAATGTCATAAAACATAACACTATTCTGTATGAGAGCAAAACGGTAATGATATGTCCACGGTCCAGCCATCTATTCTGCCGAAAGATGTCCAGTAATGGACATAGGCTTGCCTCAATGATGGCCGTAACGGCCGGTACTGCGCTGCTCGCATCTAGGTTGTCGGTACACCTTGCGGAGCGTCTACCTACGCTGCGTCTTGTAGCGCGTGGTTGCTACTTGAGAACTCTTCAGCCCTAGCGGCCATCCGTTCTATGAGTAAAGTGCCTCGCCCACTGTCAGTTAAGTTTAGTAATTCTGAGAGCTATATCGGGGACTTTGGTTCTTCTGAGTATCTCTTAATTTCTGATTCAAACACGCAGAGACACTCCGAGTTCATTGTTAGCGGTCATATCTCAGTACCATAACTCATCACTAGCTACACACATTAGTCAAACACTCTCGTCTTGGGGCAAAGATAATAAATATAAAATATATATTCTTATATGATTGTCATAAAGCTCAAGAGATTGCTTTTTATTTTTGTTTGAAGGCACTAATCTCTAGAACTACCAAACAGGTTATTATTATTATTTTGTATTTTATAGTTTATTTTTTGAGAAAGGTTACATATATATAACCTCTTGCTACGACTCGAAAGAGTGGTGCACTAATATATAATAATAAATGTGAAAGTATGTATGTTTGGATGTTTGTTACTCAATCATGCAAATACGGCTAAACGGATTTAGGTGAAATTTGTCAAACAGATAGTCTATGATCTGGAATAACACATAGGGTACTTTTTATCCCGGTAACAGTCATAGCTTAACCAGTATTATCTTACAAATATAATAAATGTGAAAGTTTGTCTGTTTGTTATTCAGGCACGCAAAAACGGCTTAACGGATTTAAATGAAATTTAACACAAAGATAATTTATAAACTGGAATAACACATAGGATACTTTTTACCCTGGTAAAAATATAACTTAACCACTGTTATCCTAAAAATATAATACCCATCTATGATTTTTTTTTCTTTGTCGTGTTTGAAATCAGCTAGTGCATATACATATAGCGTGGTGCGGTGCTAGAGATCGCGTCCACCATACACATAGTGACAAATCTATCTATGATTTTCTTTTGGTTTGTCGTGTTACGAGATCAGTCTATGAATATCCAGTAATAAGCAGACGAATTCGCGGGTACCAGCTAGTAAATAAATAAATATCACAATAAGCAACATTATTTATGTAACAAAACTAATACAATAAACATTTGTCCCTCAAGTTGTTATATGAAGTCGTTACATCCGAAGGGCAAACTCTCTTATAACATTTCGTAAAGGTCTCTCGTAAAACGCGAATGTTTTACTCCTTTAAACAGTTTATCTACTATGGAAAACTCACAACGTTATGAGAGTATAAATTCGTTTGCTTCCTCTCTTGCCGACGGTACATAAAAATAAAGGAATGATAACATTTTTTATCAAGACTGTACGAGTATACATAGTGGTTTCCTATATGTATAAATCTGTCTTCCGTGCATGCAGTACGCTTAAAAAGGTGTACAAAGTTTTTGCTTCACCTATTAATACCTATAATTCATACCTAATCATCATCATTAGATGTTGATTATGGCTTACCCTACTAGTGCGGCCAGCAGCTATGTGATTGTGAATGCGATTCTAGATGGTTTGTATTGGTTTTATCACATTTTTATTTTAAGCCAAAATCACTTAAATTATTTTCAAAATTTATATAAATCTTCAAATTTAATTTATGCCCTTGAAATGCGTATACTCTGTACTTTCTCAATTTTCAAAATTTCGCAAATCTAGAGCGAAAATAATCGTATAATTGTTTATAACCATAGAAAACACAGAATTTCAAGAATACATTAAATTTAAAAGGCTGATTTTTTTCAATTTAAAAAGTGGGTGTTTTTATATAATTTTTATTAAGATTCTAGCCTTGTGCCCGGATTTCCCATAAGTAACATCAGCAATTATAGAATATTTTGATAAGCCTCATGGCGCAGCGGAGGTAAGCTCTCACTACCTGGATCACCAGCTGGGATAGTGGGTAATATGAAGATTGTCTGAAAATTTAATGTAAATCGCTCCAGTCGTTTTGGAATCCATAAGACACATACTTAAAAACATCGATTTTTATAAATGTATAAGAAGAAGAATGAAAAAGAAAAAAGTTTTGCGTGATTGATTAACAAACAACCAAAAACACACACTATCACATTCAATATATTAGTAGGATAATAATTGATTTAAACGATTTCATAGGTTAACTTAACCAAATTTGAGAGTTTATGCAAAGTTCCAACACCACCTATAAGTGACATTTGCAGATTATTCGGGCACTGTACTCAGAGATAAGAAGCAATCCATATCGATTGGTTCTGCATGGGAGTTTGTTAGAATATGCTATCCAATACAAATATATGTGATTAGTTTTAAGAATGTATAATATTTCTTTTATATTTAGGATAAAATTATTCTAATGAATTGGAGTGTGTCCTACTGTAAAATTCAAAGAAAATAATACTAGAATCCGGGTGAAATTAATTTTGGCCAATTTAATGTAAAGGTTAATGAACTTATAAATACACCTAATTTTAGAAGTTTGTATTTTAGTTACCGTTGTTTTATAAACCGTAATTACGATTAATACTCGTACTCATATTCTCCATGCATACTCTTATCCATCGAAATCGACACTTCTCGTCTCTTAATTTTACACGTCGTGATAAGCCAGCTTGTAATATACAAAATCAAAGTCAAAAGTAGTTAATTCATGTAAACCCTGTAAATGTGAAACGGGTTGCCTGGTTAAGTTATAAAAAAATGGATAAACGGCTATACCGTTTTTAAATTTGCTTCCATATAGCGAGACAATTCAAAAAACTATTGAAAAAAATCAAAAAATTACAGTTCGCCTTTGAAGCTACTTATTTATCATCTACATACAAAATTTAATTACACGCTTGGATAGTTCAAGGATTAAAGAATTTCCTAGCCCAGTGAAGCTGTCCAAGCCTCTAATGGCTCCAGGGCTCTTAAAGCTAACAGTATAGACAGTTCTAAAACAAAAACAACAAATAAATAAATAAAGAATTCGTTACGTAGAGCGAGGGAGAGTATAGCGCCGTAATATCAAGGTCGTTTCGTCGTGTCACATAATTTCCATTTTGCATAAATTATAACTCGGAGAAGCTACAATACTGGTTTTCGCTACTATACAGTTACTGTTTCTGTACCTAATGATAGGTATGTCTAGTTCAATTTTCAATTCAATTGGTTACCACCGTAGGATCTACAGCGCTCGACTGGATCGCGACCAACGTACACCAGATGTAACACAAGCAATGGTAGCACGCTGCAGTATGTCGCGTTTTTGGATCGACGGCCGTTGATGGATTATCTATCTCTCAAATCTTTTTCTGACTGACTACACTGTTAGCCATAAGGGCCCTGAAGCCTCAGACGGCTTCTTACAGCTTCACCGTGACTTGGGGGCGGGCGCTTAAGGCATTCAGTATTAACAACTTGCTCAAGAGTGCCAAAGTGGCGGACCTACGCCTGGGCAGTTGTCGCGAATGCAATTAAGTCCCGATTTGGGTAATACCCTACTCCTATAATTCGAGCTAACTAACATATACATATATACATGTTCCTGGGAGGAAGGAGAGAAACATGTGTATATGTATTTAGTGACCTAATCTATCTCTTGGTGGTCGCTATTGTTTGTGTATTACACTGTCCTTACCATTAGGTAAATGTTGAAGATTTTAGTTTGTCTATGTATTTCTAAATTTCGTTCCTTCCTATTATCATGTTGTCTATGTTTACTCTCTCTCTATCTGCTCTGTGGTACTATGATTGAGTTGTATCGTCATTGTATAATTTCTAAAGTAATTCCAAAATAAAAGTATATTTCACATTGTTTAGTTGTATTAGTAAAGGGTACTTAGTTAATTTGTCATGTTTCTATAAATCACTTTTTCAATAAAAATTCACCATGATAGTTATTATTATTAACTTTTATAATATTTTAAGAATACGTAGAAACCCGAAAATTACTGTAGTATAGCAACACAAATATATATATATATATATATCTTTTGCCTTCTGATACGAGTTTTCATTTACGCGATAATTCGTTTAGCTAACACTGTAAATATGACAGAAATGTGGTTTTATGTTCCGGTGTATTTTGTTTTCAAAGGTTGCCTTGACAACGTTTTGTACTTATATTGTATACTCTTTCAATATACATAGAGTTAACATAAAATACCTGGAAAGTAAACATGTTACCTAAACAATATAATCAGTGAGAAAAATTGAAAATTGACTTAATATCAAATCAAAGTGAATATTATTTTATACATATAATTTGGTTAAAACCGTAAGACCCTACTGATAGTAAGCGAAAAAATATAATACATGGAATATAATTACATAGTCACAAAAAAATTTAGAAAAATATACATGATTCAAAATTATTGTTCTTTTTAGTTAACTATGTAAATGGATGTTTGTTTATATGAGGTTGTAAACTCCAAAACCATTTGACTGATCACCATGAATGTTAGTTGTTGGATATAGGTTTATATGCTATCTCTGAACGTGATAGGTGGGGCACTATAATCTAGTTATCGACTAATGGAAAGGGTAGACCATCTGCTGAAAGAGCTTGTATTTTTTAAAAATATAATGATGACACGGCTAACTAACGTCACTGTCACTGTTGGTAAGCACAGTACAATCCTAACACAATGGTGACCAACGAGAGATCGTAATCTATCGACGGTCGGTGCTGTCATGCAGGCCTGCAATAATATAACTGGATATGAATAGGCTGATCCCGAAACGCGACACGCACAAGCGTGTCACTATGACGGACTTTTCACCACATGATGGTGGTCGCTACCCAGTCGGGCAAAACAGTCCTACCAACCCCGGTATCAAAATAATGTAAATAATAAATAATAATGTCTAGGTGAGGTTGACTTGGACGTCTTAATAAACCCTTTAATGACAGTTTTTATTTTTGCTGATCTGTATAATCTCAAAGAGAGAAAGAGAACAAAATTTTCTAAATCTCCTTTTAAAATGGCGTAATAATAGACGTTTTTTTCATTGCGACATTAAAAGAAAAATCCTTGAAAATTTTGTTTCTCTAATAATAATGGAATTCGCGATCTTCAAAATTATTCCGGAGAAATCTTCAAAACTTTGATTGTTTGAACACGAAAGCAAAAAAATCTTCGTTGTATTCATTATAGTTCTGATTTGATTTTGTTTTTTACAAAGAAACATATTTTCAGTTACTAATTCAAAGGAAAGTAAAATTTTTAAAAATCAAAATTATTGGCACTTGTTAAATTTATCGTTGAAGTTTCTTTCATAGCAGCGCGATATCAAGACTTTACTGCTCATAAAGGCGAGATGCATGCGCTCCGAACTAACTCGAATAGATTCACTGTGCAGACATAATTTACGTGTTATTGCGCTCGATAAAACTGGTCGTACTGTCACTTTGCGTGGAACTATAGCACTGTGGCAGTTAGGTTTTATGTTTCAGTAAATGTTTCATTAGGGCTTTAAAGAGATCGTTACATGCAAATTTAGTTGGTAGAGTGTTTACAATACAATTTATTTGTTTCGAAATCACTAGTTGCTTGGTTACAATACTTTATTAACACAAATCCTTAAAGTTTTGTTTTAGGTAGTCTATGCATTCCAGGTTACATAAAAAAACCTATACGAGAAGATGGATACTATACTCCTTTTAACTATCAACAGTCGATCATCAATATTAGGTATGAACTATCTCTTATGATATATCTTATAAGAATAATTTCTATTCTTACCATAGAATTAAGAAGACAATTAAGACTACTAAAATACAGATAAAGTTATTTTTTTGTTTATGTACCTGTAATTAATAACAATTAACTCAAAGTGATTATAACTTACCGTAAATTACTATCCAGAAGCTAAAACGAGATCGTTGTTTTTTTATTAGCAGACAAAACATTACTAAGCGATATTGTAGTTTAAAAGTTCTGAATATTCAAATGAAATAAAGTTGAATGTAACCTAAGTAGTGCAATTTGCATCTTATTAACTACAACAGAAACGCAAATTAATTCAAGATTCGTAAAATTATTCAAAGAATCTTCTAAAACGTTGGAAATGTTTCATAAAGTTACATAGTTGTTTACATTGTAGTGAGGGTGAATTCATTTTTCAGAGCAGTAGACCATCATTTCCAGTTTAGTGGTAATAAAACTCGGTTGTATGCAGTTTCACGAGGTGTATGCAATTTATAGCGCTGTCTTGTCCGTTGTATTACACTATATATACATAAATATAAATCATGTAAATGTGATGAAACATTGTGAAACATATTTTATGGTACTCAAGATGTACAATGATTGGGAGAAGAAACAGATGCTATGAAAATATATTTTACTATTTATTTTGCAGTAATATTTATTTCTTTAAGAACTTATAATCCCAAAAACAATGATGATCACCGAGAAATCTGCAATCGATCAAAATCAAAAACAAAAATACTTACCCAAGAAGGTACTCATGTACATCAAGCACAACTACCGGTTCGGAAAACATCCCAGTTATCGAGAAAAACTGGCAAGAAACTCCATCGGGTATATAGTTTATAATCATATTAATAATTTAATGGCGGCACAGAGAGGGAGTCACTTCCAAATATCATTGTCATTCAATTAAATTCAATTCATAATGATCCACCCTATAATAACCTTTTGAGAGTAAAACCTTTGTTGGAACTTTATTCAACGGGGACTTTTTTATGTTTTATCAACCTATTATATTATACCTTTTCCGCAACAGTGAAAAAGAATATAAAATGTCATAGGAAATAACTTTTGGTTTTTTCCTACATTTCTAGCATGGAGAATAGAGGTAAAAATAAAAAAGTTCATGTTGAATAGACTTTCTACGTCTGCTTGACATGATTCTTGAAATCATTGTCTGGCAAATCAGTAGTGTGCTTAACGACAGTCATTTTCATCGACGGCTTTCGCTGTCATGCTGGTAGCAAGCCTCTCAGCAACAGCATTTACTTACACAGGTATATCAGCATGTGTACGGTATTTGCTACCTATTGGATACAGATCATTACTACCCCGATTACCACCGCAACCACCATTATGGCGGGTGTTACACCTGCTCTATGGTGGTCGCGATCCAGTCGGACACAACTGACGAATCCTACCACCCAACACTTATTTTATAACTGCAAATTTTTTCTCAAATAGTTTAATTAAACACTTGATATCTGAAAGCTACTTGGTTAAAGTTTTAAGAATGTTTTTAATGGCTACCAGGCACTTAAAAGTAAGACGAAGTTGTAACAGTCTCTCAGGTGCGATGGTTCAGGATTTGACACTATAAAGCCTTAAATGGCATGCACTTTTACAATCTTCGCAAAAGTTTTATTTGCCAGATAGGACCCATTATCGGGTCGCCTTTTCGTCTACAATTTCTATACCTATTTAAAGCTGCATCAGGTTATGTGTATTTTGAAAAAAAAAATGACTGAATTTTTTAAATAATAATCACATTTGGGGTTATAGCTAATTTATGAAAATTTTATAGTGAATAAATAGTATTTTTTTATATTATGTAACTCAGTAAAATGTCTGCACATTAGGTACGTAATAAAAAGTACGGCGCAGTCCAGAAACAACTTTTTTAAAATTCATTATATGTTTAGCGTGTAGCCTACAATCTCACTTGTTGTTAATACCAAGTTTTCACACTGTAGCTGACCGAACACAGTTATAGGTGCTTGGTAATAGATTTTCAACTTAAGGGTGACAGTTAGCAAGTGGGCGTTAGAAAATGCCCTATCATCATGGTATAATTTCATCATGATGTTTTTCTTCACCGAAAGCTCAGACCCATTGCAGGGATTCTAAATCACGTCGTTTGACGTGATGTCTGTACAGGCTACCACGGAACCATCATTGCTTATTAGGTATTTGCTCCATTACTTGTATTAAAATTTTATAAAATCAAATCTCATATCGATAACTGTGTTGTAAATGCATTGTCTTTTACTAGATTGGATAATGACAAAACGTCTATTACAACTTTTTGATATTTTTAACTACATATTATTTCTCCGCATCCAGTCACTTCCGGCAGCCTTTCGCAATTTCTCGCTCCATCTGGTTTAAGGCCGTCATAAACGACGTTTGGTAAGACGTGGTCTCCACGCAAACCGGAATATGGCGAACTTTGGGAGAGGCTTTTATCTAGCAGTGGACTTCTAAAGGCTGACTGACGGTGATGATGGATATATTATAACATATTTGATGAACAAGCGGTATTTGTTTCTATTGTAAAATATTTTGTTTTTACAATTATGATAAATTGTACTGTTACTACTTTGTTTTATTTAAGCACTCTTCACACCAAACCTGCCGACCAGCCGAAACATATTAGCGGGTTAATCGGAAGCTTAACATTGTTGCATATCGGAAAACTTAGTCAGTTACACGTTGATGCCACGATATGAGCACTTTTTTCTCCGCTGTAAGATGTTAATCACAAACGAGTGTGGGTTACTAGTGAAAGATTAAAATCCAGAGGATTGTACAAATATCCATATATTTTAAAACATGTATCGATTTAACCCATTTTAAACATTTATTGAATATTATTGAACGCGAATAGTTAAAAAAAAAAATACAAATTACACAAATGCAGCTTCACCAACAAATCGTTTAACAAACTGTTTACAGTTCCATAATAACTCCTTAGAATGATAAAGATTTATTAAAGTGAAAGTTGTCTCATTGTTGTAACCCCATATTTCAAAACAAACACCACGTCACGACACGTCAAATGTCGCCAGTCAACCGGCACACACTCGAAGTCAGTTGACATGTTTTTAAAAATAACGTCGCCAACATTTAACTGCCGAGTTATGTCGGAGGGTCGGCGGGTTCTGTGTGTAGAACTCATTAAAATTCATTTTACACTCATATTGAGTAAATTCAATTCAGCTTATTTCCTTATGACGCTAGTGATTACAGTCTAACTAGTCAGTTATGTTTCTTGTGTAATCGTGAAGTCATATTTACCCTTTGAAGTATCAATTTAGAACGACCTCAATACTTACCTGGAGAATATCACTAAGAAATCCACTCATTTAGAAATTAAGTTGATTTGAATTTAATGGCTGCGTTAGTCTTGCCTTTTGTAATCATAATATAGTTTATTTTATTACCTTTTCTTCATAATTGTTCTTATTTATTATTATAATTGTTCTTTTTAGGCGGATACTCAATTGAATAGTGCCATAATCAAAACGATGTACATATAGAAGTAAGGTTATTAGTGTTGTCACTAAATGAAAAAACTTGTTACTTTCTTGTAATAAAAAACACTAAAATTTGTACATTATTAATGGCTTGCTCCAACACTTTACATCACATTTCAATTGTTACACCAGATTTAATATTGAAAATTACATACATATCGACACAACTGAAATTAAGTTAATAGTGAATTTAACTTTTTTGGTGCATGTCGCAAGAATCTTATGACAAAACGAGAATTAAAGCGTAAACTTTTCATTACGAGAAGTAAAGCCACTCTTTATTAGCCAATACAAATATATTCAATTTCTTTTTGTTTAATATTGTCAACAAACGTGTTTTTAACACAAAGCACTAATTTCAGACGTCTTAAGATACAAAACAAGGTTTATAGCAATTTTCTACACTCTGTACTAGCGATTAAGCAATTCGCAGATAATTCCGTGGCAAAACGAAATTATTCTCGTTCTAAACGTTGACATAACTGTGCTGACTATCCAGCTTACATTTACGACGTTGCGAGAGCCCCAACAGGCTAACACTGGAGTTTACGAGGACCCGCGTTATTACATGATGCATTCGCTGCCGACCTCTTAATTTAGGCTTAAAGCACCAACATAAATAGCGGGGATGATAGTCGTACAATAAAATGTGGTTAGTTCAGAGGAGGAGTTAGTGAATTCAAAGTTTAATCTTGAGATATTAGATTTACGTGTATAATTAATTTAAACTTGATTTATATAAATATCTAAAGTTCTGTTAAAATGGTAATATATTACTTCAAACTATGACTCTAAGGGGCCGAGCTATAATTAAGAACATCAAGTAATCTGGCAAGCACCTGACAAATAAATTTAAGACGAGTGTAACTGTAAAATCTAGTGTAGATATATCTATACTAATATTATAAAGAGGAAAGGTATGCTTTTTTGTTTCTAATGGATACACTCAAAAACTACTGTACCGATTTTAAAAATTCTTTCACCAATATAAAGCTACTGTATCAGCGAGTAACATATTACACACATTCCTCATAAAAATGTCGATAGTTTTACACAAAGTATACAAAATTGACTACACGGGTGCGTTAGCGATGTTTGTTGTATAGAAATAACACGCGTGAAAGCGCGGGGCACAGCTAGTCTTAAATAATATGAAGAAAGTTTATAGACAAGTTTTATTTACTAAATAATTCTCATGTGAAAATGGTTTTTTATGTAAGTTATAGTGTAAGCTAGTCCAGCTAAACATGTTTTTCCGAGTCAACCTGACAACTTGAAGACGGTCGCCTATTGTGAATTCCATTGCCTTTTTTGTAGTGAAGCGAAATAGTTAATGACATAAGACCCTGTCGATGCAAATTATCGGTATTCATCAATCAATCATGTTTTGTGCAAACGAACGGATATCATTGTTTGTTGCGAAATTTCTGCATTTTATCGGCTTTTCCGATACCATGACATTGACGTTGGTATCTCATTATAAATACAGGATTTTAATATTAAATACATTTTTGGTAGATAATATCTATGATTCTAACAAGCGTTTTGTGTGAAATAACTTATAATGATAAAAAAAAAAATACCAAAGAAGGATTTTAGTTTTTGTATATATTTTTTTTAGATTTTAAATTAATATGGATTTTAAACACATGAAAGGGAGTTTTCGAAGGATCTTGGGCTGCCCATGTTGTGGTTTTTATATTAATTCATTAACATAGATTATTTGAGTATTTATTATATAATATTGGCTGCATTTTGCGTGATATAAGTAGTTTAGCGCAGACTCGAACTACTGCATGTAGGTCCCCTACTAATGGATTTTTTTGAAATTCGCGCACATTTATTTACTAATACAAATTGGTACACTATCGGCTAACGGTGAAGGAAACCATCGTGAGGAAACCTTAATGTTTGAGAAATATTCTTGTAGCATCACTGTATGAAGGAAAAATAGAGAACTCTTGATTTCTCGGCGTTTGAAATCGCCAACGTGGGCTGGTGGTGACTAAGCCTGTCTTCCCTCGAGAAGAGACTTCATTGCTCAGCAGTGAGTCATTTACACGCTGATATTATTACTATTCAGTTGTATTTATATTATAGGTAGTCAGATAAGTTTTGGGACGTCTGGTTACTTGAAGCAATGATGGCTCAGTTGTTAACGTGTACGGACTCTGCATCGGTCTACGTGACTAGGAATTCCTGCAATGAGCCTTAGCTTTAGGTGAAAGAAAACATCGTAATGAAACAATAGCATGATGGCAGGGCAGTTTTCCACTATACTTAGCCGTGCTACCATCTTAGACCATATTGTCACTTAAGATCAGGTGAGATTGTTGACACAACGCTGAACGTATAACGATTTAAAAAAAAAACTCTAAAATTGCAAAAGAAAACTTGGCATTTATGAATTTACTATCGTAAATATTAATCGAAGGGTTAAAGAAAGTGTAATCTAAATTTATTTTCTTAGAAAAATATCAACCCGTATTAGTTTACGGGACTGAGAATTTCTTTGTTTATGATAAATTTATTTTCTAAACACGTATTACCGGTTTGATTCCTCTCTGAGATGGGGAGTGCTATCACGTGTGATGAATAATATTATTTAAAAGACGTCACGTTTTTGCACCTTATGTACGAAACGTTCAACGATTTTTATTCGTTATAATATTATGAAATTATGTTAGATATAACTTAATTTAAAATATTTATAAGAATAAAATAAATAAAAAATACTTAAAAGAAAAGTTGTGTCAAAATAAAAATCATTGAAATATGTTTTTGTGATATATATGTATATATATGCAAACCTTTTTCCAACGTTTCTAAAGGACTCCGATAAAAAATTTTTTTAGTGCAAAAAGCACACGAAGCATTGAAACTAGGAAACTTCTTAAATAAAAGTAGACTAAATAATACGTAAGGGATTTCCAATATAGTACAAATATAACAAAGCGTTCATTTTTTAAATGATATAGTTAAAAGTATGTCACTACATAGAGCACTAGTACCGTTCACCGGGTCACTTGCCGGACCTTCAGTAAACGTAATAAGATTTGACCCTACTCAAAGAGTTCGACAAGGGAAGCGAAACGAAAACAAAATCTTTGATACAACATTACTGTAATGTCCTCCTTCTCATATTCAAATGTATTTCCTAAAACTTTATTACGTTAAGAGCAGCAGAAATGTACTCAAAATAAAATAAGTAACATTTATTTTATACTTTAATATTTGAGTTTTTTTTTTTTTAAGTCTACTAATAATGGTGGAAAGGATAGCGAGTTATTTTTAATGTATAGTTATTAGATTTAGGCCATTGTCTCAAGGTTTTAAAGAAATATTGTAAACTAGCTGTGCCCGCGACTCGGTTTGTATGGACTAAGGAATGCCGTCGGTATTGTTATTTGGGCCGATACTTCAACCGTCAGATAACTTTGACGAATAACG
This sequence comes from Saturnia japonica, assembly GCA_033032175.1. Classification (NCBI taxonomy): domain Eukaryota; kingdom Metazoa; phylum Arthropoda; class Insecta; order Lepidoptera; family Saturniidae; genus Saturnia; species Saturnia japonica. Next base: position 7,430,686 of record CM065324.1, on the reverse strand, counting down.
TATGTAAGACATGTCAAAATTTAAAAGTTATTGCTCAAATAAAGTTATCTATGTATTGAAAAACTGCCTGTTATTATTTTAAGCAACTAAATAATATTTTAAAACATTATAAGAATCTTTTATGATTCACAAGTTTGAAACGTATTAGCGTGATAAAATCCTACTAATATAATAAATGTGAAAGTGTGTATGTTTAGATGTTTGGATGTTTGTTACTCAATCACGCAAAAACGGCTGATCGGATTTGAATGAAATTTGGCAGATAGATAGTTTATGACCTGGAATAACACGTAGGGTACTTTTTATCCCAATAAAAGTCATAGTTTAACCAGTGTTATCCTACAAGTATAATAAATGTAAAGTTTGTATGTTTTTTGTTTTGTATGGTTGTAAGTTTTATTGGGATGGTTAATGTGTTGGATTCATATTGGCATATAATGACAATACCATACAAACAGTGATAAACCCATGTATGATTTTCTTTTCGTTTGTCGTGTTCCGAGATTTATCTATGTATATCCAATAATACGCAGACGAAGTCGTGGGTACCAGCTAGTATGTAGTAAATATGGTATTGTTTTTAATAATTCTGTCCAAAACTGAACTGCCCTTCTCGGAACACGACTTGCTTATGTAAAAATTAAACTGAGGGTCGAAATTACTAGAGTGACCTGATCTATTTTTAGCATACCAACATCTTTTAAAATAAGGGGAAGTGTGGTATTTTAAGGGATTGTTTTTTATGTAATTAAACCGATAAGCTTCGCATACGTGCGTGTTTCATGATGCCTTTTCTTACCTACATATACATACTCGATGTTTGGAGTAGATACTAGACTTTGACAGAAATTTCAGGGATAGTATTTTTTCAGATCTTAATAATACCATGAACATTGTTGCAAGTCAATATCGTGTTTTATTGTAAAATTAACGAAATACTGTTTAAGAGCTTAAGGGGTTACCGACCCCAACAGTTCAGCGCAATGTATGATTTCAGAGACATAAATATCGAAAGGCCTTTGTAATGCACTTAGGAAATTGACAAGCAACGAACTGATACTCATATCTATACCGTTTACGACAATAGATGGCGTGGAAATGTTATCGTTAGGCCTCGTGCATAAATGCGACAGCCCACTAATGAGTAAAGCGTATATAAGCTTTGAAAACCGAAAATTAGCTCTTCGCCACCGTTCATTCCTGTGTTGAATACCAGTAAATACATGTTTTCCCGCTCTCACCGCTTTCCCTGTTGCAGCTGTACTGACTATTAAAGTTATAATTGTAAATATATTATACCGTTAAAGTTCAAATTGTGAATATATTTTACTCATAAGTATAATAAATTTTAATACTGCTTTTAATATTGATATAGTTAAAAGTTTTAGATATTTGAAATTAATAATAATAATAAAGTTTTATTAAATTCCATGCAAAAATGTACAATTTTATTGTTTAATTATAAGTAGAAATTATTTTTATATATACCCCCTTCAGGTTAAAGAATCCTCCAAGGTATGCCACTTATTTCTATCTTTGGCGGTGTTTAGCTCGTCCTGCTACTGTCGCTATTAATTAATCTACCCATCTGTTGTGCGGGCGGCCGCTCTTCTACCGAGAGTATGTTCTCTTAAATATGATTTAAAATGATGTAACGAAATACACCTTTTTATTATTTAAATATAATAATCATACCAATTAGTTTCGCTATACATGGAATACAACGCATTACCCTACTGCATAGATGAACCCTCATCCTATCTTAGTAGAAATTGTGATGTAAGCTAAAATACTTACGAAGATATTTCGGATGAAAAGATATCTTTAAATACACTATTAACTCTAAACAATTTGACAAGTAATAACTCAAAGAAAAGAGATAAACTAATGACGTGTCGTTCAACTTGAAATTGGTGGCAAAACGGTAACTAACTCCCGAGAATTCGTTTGACGAAAAGTATCTTTTTATGCCTTTAATAAACTCTCTCATTAGATAAAAGACGGAGAAAATGACTACCGACGTAAAGACCATTACTGGGATCTTCCACGTCGTTGTACAAAAAAGGAATTGAATTATATTTCGCAATAAATGTTGACTTTTCATTTTTGTCTTAATACAATAATTACAGATTTCAGAGAAAAGTAATATTAGTCTAAAAATACACTAAGTCGTATATTTTAAATAAAAGGATTAATATGAACTACCATCTCCATCATGAGCTTTAGAACCTGTGAAAGGTTGGTTTGCGGAACCACTACTGCTACATCTATATCTTTCAGAAAGCAAGCAGCATTTGCTCTGCTGTGGTTCACTCCGAAGAGTATGGTTAGTAGTAACAAGTACTGGTAGACGTGGTATTCTAGCTTACTCGTTAAATTCCGATTGATAGATTTCGATCGTTTTTGCGGTGAGTATAACCGGCATAACACTGCAGTGATAGTTGGATATCAGGTGAATTGCATGTCAGTGAGCTTCTTTATATCATTAAAAAAAAATTGTTTACAATAGTTTGCGATTTTTATACTCCACCAAAAATTAATGTTATGGATAATGACTAAGGATTCTTAAAAAAATAAAAATTGCTTACTCTAACTCTAATCCAATGCGCTTTTTGGGATATTTTTTTTTAAACAATTTCACATACGGCCAATCAATTCCAAACTGAGAAAAGCTTGTAATATGGAAACTAAACAGCTGATATACACACATATATATATATATATAGATATTAACACACCCAGACACAAACAACTGACATTATTGCTCATCATCACACAAAGTCAGTCATGGGCGGGGATCGAAACCCGCGACCTTTCGGCTCAATAGTAGCGTTTTCTACTACTGCGCCACGAGGAAACACGCTTCAAATGATATAAATGTTAAATATGATCAGAAATCAACAATTTTTCTCAAGTTGCGCAATATTATTATACCTACGAGAATTTCTTAATATTCTATTTATTTTATATCCTTATAGTTCGGTAATACCTGATTCATATTGCCAGCCAATACTATTCCATCATAGATAAGTAACATTGAGACGTTATCTTTTCAGGATAACATTTTGGCAACCATTAATCATACTTTGCTCATTTTTCTCCATTTGTCACTTGTTCCCCTCAACGTAAAAGACTTTGAAAAATGACTACCCACTTACGTACAAGAAAAAATATTTACATGTTATTAACGATACGATTTTTCATTGTTCCAGATAAATGTAAGCAGAAAATATAATGACGTCACAAACTAAAGGAAGGTAACAAGTGCATCCAACATGGACATAGATCATGTAGTATTGGATAAAGAAGCAATCAACCGTTTCGAACAGTATACTTTGGCAAAACCCTCGTTAAATGGGGGAATCCCTTTGCACAGATGCCAAGATGGCGACTCTATGGTATCAAATAGTAGGAAGAGAACGCAAATATCTAGCCAAAAAGTTGTTTGCTGCTTTTGTTTCAAAACTACGAAGTATAGGAGAAAACAATTCATTATTGGCTCACTCACTAATGTCCTGATATTCACTGTTTTGTTGGCGTATACGTTTCTTGGCTCTTTTATATTTTTAGCTATTGAAGGCGGATCTGAAATACCAGTGAGACCACGGTTACTACCAGACCGACAGAAAGTTCCAAATAATCAGAGCAATATTTACAAAAAGAACACTGACGAAGATTATGAATATGGTAATTTAACGGTATCTGGGAATTACTTTTGGGATGCACGAAGCAGAGCGGTCGAGAATATTTGGGAGATTACCGTATCTCTAAATATATTGTATAGAGAGAATTGGACGCGGTTAGCTGCACAGGAGATACTGAAATTCCAAAATGAGCTCGTACAAAGGGTTACTACTGAGATGGCGTCGCAGTACGGCGTTAATTATAGGGAGATGGCTCTGGGGGAGTTTGGAGGAGGTGAAACAGTAAACCATTATGAAGAATATGACTGGAATTTGGCACTGGCATTTTTTTACTCCTTAACTGTTTTAACTACAATCGGTGAGTATTTTTTTTTTTTAATACAGTTTATTTCTCATTTATGAAGATTGTTTGAGTTTCATGTATTTTTTCATTATGAAGCTCGAAGTAAGTTGACCATCAGTTGTTAATACCTTTCATCAATCAATATAAGATATCAATATCAAACATGATTTCAAAACATCTGTAGATTGATCAAGTATCAAATCTCTGAATTGGCGGTATAAGTATGTAGTAGCGGGCACCTAATTCAGTTGTAATATAAGTTAAAAAATGCTTATAAGGTTATTAGAAAAGACGCATACATAACAAATATTTAGATTATAATTTAAAAAATTGTTGTAATTTCTGTTGTTGAATCTGTCAATTTTCCTACCGACGGGTTACATTTTTGTTTACTTCCTTTGATATTCTAACAGGAACATTCCATCTTCCGTGTAGAAATATACCTAGTAGAAATAGCCTGAGGGCTAAATAAAGTAAAATAATTCTTCAAATAGAGGAAACTGAGCGATTCAAATAATATTTATATTTTAAATATGGTTTTTTTTCTTTTTTACAGGTTACGGTAACATTGCACCAAGAACTATGCTTGGCAAAGGCGTTACCATTATTTATGCTTTAATTGGCATACCACTCACTTTAGTCTACTTATCAAGCGTGGGATCTTTGTTATCGAAAATGGCTAGAAGTATATTCAGCAGAGCTCTATGCTGTTGTCTTTGTTCAAACTGTGGCTACTGTTGCTACGATGAGCGTAGAATGGCAGAAAAAGAAAGAAGAATGAAACTTAGGAGGCAGCAAGAAGAAATGCTCAACAGCCAGAATACGAGTAAAACTCCGACTGAAGAATGCTATGTTTTGAAACCAGATAGTCAGAAAGACTTATCTCTATCAGAACGCCCTACAACAAGCACAGCAAAAGATGACATCATAAGTTGGCCTGATACAGACTCGAAACTATCTATGCACGGTTTAAGCATTCTAGCTCCTGTTCTACTTTGTCTTGCAGCAATTTTCATTTATATTACAACTGGAGCTATAGTACTCTTTAAGTTAGACAACTTGGGTATCATAGATGGATTTTATTTTTGCTTTATGACTTTAAGTACCATTGGATTCGGTAATATAGTTCCTGGTATGAGTTATACGACAATTAACGGTGTTAGGTACTATACGATAAATTCTATCACACTATGGTTCTGTTCGGCATATACTTTAGCAGGCTTAGCATTGACCGCAATGTGTTTTGGTGTCATACATGATGAGATAATATATAGGATAAAGCATCAGCAAAAGCAGTGGTCTCAGAAAGGTAACACAGTAAATGACGAGGCTAATATTAATGATCCATTTTATATGAACTCCTGACAAATGTTTAATAAAAATAAATCAGAAAACTTGTACAGTATAATGGAGGATAGTTCTGTAGAACGCAGTAGGATTGAAATTGACAATAGAGAAGTAGTACTTAGTGTAGATGATATGTCAGAAGATATGGAAACAAATTCTGATTTCCCTCCGCCACCCCCAGAAGAAGAAATAATTACAATAGTAACTAAAAAAGAACCCAAAGGTTTCGGTAATATGGTAGCATATAATGTACTACCAGAAATGTTAGACCACGTTAATACATAAACTTAAAGACTTGATGTTTTTTTTTTAATATATATAGTTTTTTTATATTTTTATTATTTTATTTGATTAATTTATCTGGCTGTGATTTGAATTACTTATGTCTATTTCTACATAATCATTTGAATGAAATATATCATTATGTCTTCGAAATGACTTTTTATAATAGTATTAGTAAATGGTGTATAAATGATATTAATAGTTTTGTAAATAATTGTACATATTTGTATAGGTTTAATGATGTGTAACATCTTTTATCTCAAGTTATTTGTCAATAGGTTAATATTATCAAATGCGTAATGTCAAAATTTTCATGTGATTAGTATAATATATTTGTATAAATTATAAATTTAATAAAAAAGATAATAGTGACAAAGACTTTTAATTTCCTTCTTAAAATACTATATAAACTTTTTAGGGTTTTGTTAGGGTAAGTACCCGTAAGTTTTTGATAATAAAAACTTTATTACTTGATAGATACAAAATACAGTTGTTGACAAAATAATAAGAATCATTAGACAATCTGTTGTAAAATTAAAGCTAATCTATGAGTAATTAATATTATAATGTAACATGTAAGGGGTCACTTAAAATTATTGCAATCACGATTATCTTGAATAAACAAATTTGGATAGTAATAAATTAATGTAGTCTTACTAATTGGTTGACAATATTTTTATATATTATTCAAAACAACAAACTGGATTTTTTTATTATATAAAATGACAATAACGTTTAACTCCGGCGAGATGTAAAAAACTTAAACAAGAAGTAGAAATATTTAAAAAGGAAAATTTATTGTTATTGAGGGACGCTACAATTTGCATTGTTAGTCCAATCAAAAATAAACAATTAAAATGTTTAGTTTAATAGAATGAAATGTATTTAATAATAGTAAAGCAATATAGAATTGAAATAAGAATAAAGTTGACGATTACTGAATGAAGACAAAACCTATTCATACGATATAAAGCGATCGTATACAGAGAGTAATAAAAATAAGAAGGCATTACACATAGGAAAGTAATCTTGACTGAAAAAGGGTTGAAGCCTTGTGAGGAAGACAAATAGTGATTTATATTGAAATTGAACTCTCCTTTTGATTTTCTACGCATTCATCCGTTTTATTGTTTTCTTATGATAATATCCTACGTAAAAACAGCATTTATATGTGTCTAAAAGGCACGTTTATTCGCCGTTATGAGACGGAAGGAGCAATTCATTATTGCTAATATATAATAGTTTGTATTAGTTTTCTTTGACTTTCAATCCACACGACTGTTTTAATATCTACCATATCATAAGAATATGAAGCGATATTAGATAGTTAAAATAATAAATTACTTTTATATTAGAATAGAAACATACATTCTATATCTGTTACACAACTATTAGATTAGGTAATTTTTTAGCCAACATAAAAAAAATCGGAGGTTGCTCAATTCGATTGTATATTGTTTTTAATGGGTGTTCAGTCCTAACTTCTTTGTTTATGAACTGATTTGTATGATTCTTTTTTTGTTGGATAGGGGAATACCTCAACGTTGATCCCATTTTAATTTCATTGAAATTGGACCTTCGACTTAGAAGTTACACGAGGGAACTCTTCGAAATCAAATAGGCAATATTTAGTGATTGAGATATTAGTAGGTTTATGACCATACAAATACAAGTTCAACCATGATTTAGAAGACGATTTTTTTTGTTTGAAAGGGAATACCTCAAGGGTGGTCCCATTTTAATTTAATTGACATCGGAACTTGAACTTCGAAGATACATCAGGGAACAACTCAAAATCATTGAAGTTGGTTTTCCTTTTTTTTTTGTTTTATTAAAAAATTTCTTGTATGTTAATGTAGGTTATAATATATAAGTGTCGTTCAAAAAGTAAATAAAGCTATAATAACATTTACAGTTCAGTAAATCTTTTTAATTCTTTCTAAATAAGTTTAACTCTAAGAGTGTTTGGTATTTTGTTACAGATTGTAGGTGCTGTACAAAAATTCTTTTTCCACGTAAGGTGGGGTGGTTCCAAGTATGCTGGAGCTGTCAATAAATACTTTAAAATTATAAAGTTGGTTACGAATAACGGAATTTGAAAGCCGTGGAAAGAATTGAGGGCTTTGATTTACAAAAAGAGAAATCTTTCATATATTAAGAAATTATAGTGTTAGAATTTTATGTAGTATTGCATTTTACAATATTGTAGTTTACAGCTATTATTGTTTTGATTCCCAAACATTGCCCTAATACATCGTTTTTGCAACTTAAATACTAAAAAAATATATCATTACTGTTTAGTATTCATTTTAAAATTTATGATATAATATTACAACACGCTTATTAAAAATGTATTACAGTAGAAATACTTGTTTTGATCAAATGTAAATATCAACACATAAAAATGTTTGGTAAAGAGCTAGCAGTGATTTTACTTAACTTTGAATTGCAATAAGTAATATATCATGTAATATTGAAACCATATTCGTGTACTCTGTGCTACCCAATAAATATTCAATATACCAATAAAGTTCCGTGGAAAGAATTTCATAAAACCGCTCCATCGGAAACATTATTTTATGTAATAAATAATATATGTTATAATGTCTATGAAATACTTTGTTATTATGATTTCCTAACTAAATAAGAAGATAAGAGAGTTCACGGTATAGTTATTTTAGTTCAAAATAAACATCACCGTAAGGAGGAGTACAAATTCATTATTGGCCTCATGCTTCATTCGAATTACGGCAGTCGCTTAATGTTAAAAAGTATCAATTTAAATCTAATTTTTTCTTCTGATTTATAAAAATGATTAAACACAGGTTATTTCATCAATATTAAAATAAAAATATTGTTTCAAATTTAAAAATGCAAGACAAGAACGATATTATTTCAATATTTAATTGAGTTTTTTTCCACTAAAATGCCTTAAAAATAAAATAAAATGTTATAAAAATTGGCTTGCAGATTATTTTTAAAAACATAACCAGTTTTCTTAGCTCTCCAACAATGCATAACAACTAGGAATTTATTTCAAAGAAATGAAAAAAAATTATCGCATAAGAAGCCGGCGGAAATTCGTATTCGAAGTAACTTGAGGTCGTTCTTTAAAATTGCCATAAAACTAATTAAAAACAAATAAATGTAAATAAAACAAAAAAAATAGAACCATTAACAGTTTAGTAGTAATAACAATTAACAATTAATCATAAGTAAAAAATCAGACATTTTGTCACAAATGTGATTTAGAAATTGTAAAAAAAATAGTTAAAAAAGTTAATATCCTATTAAATCTCAACCGTTCTGATGATATTTTTAAACGTGAATTGAGCGTAATATTATAAATACATAGAAAGTCAAAATAAACAAGCAGTTCCATGAAAATGAATACAATATAAAAACGTAATATATTGGAACAAACAGGCTTGTGTTGTTAACACATGCAAATGACAAGGTGCTGAAAACAAAAATTGCTGTCTAGATGAGATAGGCGGCCCTCGCATCAGGTAATGTTACAGCCTTTCTTTAGAATATTATTTTCCTCTATTTATTTAAAATTATTTTTTGAAGTAAACAATTGTGAATTTTGTTTGAAACGCAATACAACGAAAATGCGACACGAAATAGAACACATATAGGGGCTTAGACTGCAAGATATGAGATAGAATAATACATTATACACAGTTAATGCAAGTCCTGATTTTCATGATTATGATGGTCGTCGAAATGGGCTAGCGATGTAACGACCAGATTTGTATACACTCTTGTATGTACAGTTTGAGTGGTCGATAGTTTGAGTCTCGATTATTTAGGATTTTTATGTTTTCTGCAAGTTTTACTTCTAGCGCGTCTGAACTGCTCACATGTTTTTTTTCTTGAACAAAGTTTTAAAAGTATCTTATAATATGCTACCCACGACTTAATGATTATAATTAAAATAAAAAAAGGAACAACAATAAAATAGCATATAACCATTAGTTCAAACATAAATTTCTATAATTTAAAGAATTTTTTGAATCAGATTAGTAGTTATGGAGTATACTTTCTTCAAAAACTAAACTCTTTAATAATTTAAAATTGTATAGTAGCATAATGGTATTAATAAAAAAACTATATGTTTAGACTTCTAAATAAATCAAAAAGTTTTATAATTTCCAATATCTATATAAATTTTAAAGGTTCTTAAGGGAGATTTTTCAAATAGTTGTGATATTAAAAAAGGTAAAAAAATTCAAAAAATATAGCACATGAGCAACAACCACATAAATGCACTCACTTCTATACTGCGGTAATTACAAAAAAATAGGGGTCACTACTCACGTCGCCATGATAAAGTACTTGAGTTCATACGTGAAGCAGTAAGTCTTTCAGTAGCTAGAGTAAAAAAGGATTGACCATTAACAGGAGATAAATTAACGTTATAAAATAAGGCTCAACAGTAAATACTGAAAGTAAGCCCTTCTCAATCCTTGGTTCTGCACCTGATTGAACTATATTAGTGGACACATATGAAAAATATTATAAAATCCCAGAGAATGTGGTTGTTTCGTCATCCAGACCAGACATATTTCTTTATTCTCGAGAAATCAAGCGTATAGTACTTGTAGAGCTTACTGTACCGTGGGTAACTAATCTACCTAAAGACGAGTTAGCCAAGAACGGCTATGTGGTTTACTTATATGTGATGGAAGTGGGAGCGAGAGGTATTCCAGCTAAATCTCTCTATAACTTGCTAAAAGTGCTCGGCCTATCGAAAACTGCAGTAAGTTCAATTTTAGAACGGGTATCTAAAGCAGCATTAACAGGCTTTTACCAAATCTGGCTTGGCAGGGAGGGTATCGCGGGCAGTCAAGGTGAGCGCTGATGTGCATCATATGGAGGCCCCTTAAATCTACTCCTGGGTCGCAAGTCCCGGGGGATGCTCGTGTTCCCTCTGTCTGCTACACGATGTCCATGGAATGCTAAGATGTTTGTGTCTCAGTGATCGGCATTTGCACTGAACACGGAACATGTTCTCAGGCACACTCCCTTACTTACTTTCTTAAAATTATTAAGCGCTAATTATTTATAGGTACTATAATGTAATAAAGCTCGAAAGATTGTTTGTTTATTTGAACGCACTAATCTCTGAAACTACCAGACAAATTTGAGAAAGTTTTGCTGCATTTTATAAGTTATTTATTGAGGTAGGTTACAAGCTATACACCACTACAACTTCAGGATACGACAACAATAGATTACACGGGTGCATTCACGACAGTGCGTTGGAGTGTTGGTCAAATAAAAACACGGGTGAAACATAATAGGTACATACATGGCTTTCAAATTGGATCTTCATAGACCTTACGTATAAAACAATGTCGCTACTTAGTACACTCAAGTATTCTAAACTACAATAGTATCGTATTTATTACTATGAAGACAATAAACAAAGCGTTCAACAAACCGGACACAACCGAAAACCGGCGAATAATGAAAATCAAATAGCCTTTGTTAGTCGAAGTTATCGCATAAATCGCCTTGGATGCTGGAGAACGACGCCTATTATTTCTACAGACAAACAGTTTATGGGATCAAAACGTCCGCGGTGCGACGATATAAACGAATATTTTTTCACATAAATTGCCCATTTTTATCGTAATAAGAAATGAACGTGGCGTTGCTTTTTACGACAATCATGGCTTCCTTATTTGGTATGTTTAGACCGAGTTCACAGTGTCAGGTTTATTGTTACCTACTATATTATATAGTACAATACTATAAATATAGCTTTTTTATAGTAATTGCCTAATGGTAAGCATAGTACAATCCAAAAATAACAGTGACTACCATTGTCAATCCATCGACGGTTGTAGCTGTCATCTCGTCTTGCAAAACTATCGGCAGTCGAGTATACACTTACTAATCTCGAAATACGACAAACCAACAACATCACTGTGATAGTTTTATCATCTGCTGTTGGCAGTCGAGATCCAATTGGAAACAATTTTATTGTCGTGTTCATAATTCAACAAAACTAGCAGCAGTTTGTTTACTTTGTGTTGATAATGCATCCTCATGTATACGTACCCTTTTTTACCTTAATTGTCCATTATAAACGAGTATTGAACTACGAGTTTTTGACGAGAAATTGATCTGTCGCTTTGTGTTTTTTTTATTCTTTTTCTTCTTCTTCTTGTTTTAGCGCCGCAAAAGCACTTGCCAGTGCAATGTTTATAAGCCTTCATAACACTTTCCATTATACAAAGTGAGGTTTTCAGTGCCAATGTTTTTAAGTCTTCGTAAAATTTTCCAGCGTCAATGTTTTCAAGCCTTCGTATTAATAACATTATAAACAAAGTGGCATCCAACAAGATGGTGCCCGCCTTGTTAGAATGATCTAGGGAATTTTTGTGGGACCCCAGAATGCATGCTCTTGGTTTATACTTATAATCCACTTCATTTATGCGCAAAAAATAAACTATATCACTCAAAATGCCACCAATATTACATAATATAGGGTCAAAACCTAAGTAAACGAATTAAAAATAAAAACCATAACATATCGCTTCAAGATCCCGCCAAAAACTCTTTTTAAATTCATATACTAATGGTTCATGGCCCAATATTATGTAACATTGGTGGAATTTTGCGCGATATACTTTGGTTATTATACCCATGTAAAGTAAATTAATAGTACATTATTGCAAATGCCGTGAAATAGGCAATTGCAGTTCGAGTATGAAATTGAAGGCCGCGCCATAGGCGAGGACTCCACTAATAAGAGACAGGCAATTGCCATTTCCGCCGAGGCATATATAGTGCTTTTCTTAAAGATGCATGGAAATACTGTCATTATTTTCAAAAAAAGAACACGCGAAGTATCGAATTTACGGAAAAAGAAATTCAAATCTATAGCAGGAGTGTTTTTTTTTATTTGGAACATTACAACGCTCCAGCAATGTTGTACGAAACGGCGTATTCATCATTATCATTCTTGGCATGTCCGTAAATTCAATACTTCGCGTGTTCTTTTTTCGTAAATAATGACAATATTTCAATGCACGTTTGAGAAAAAATAATTATTAAAAGCATGACTTTGAAGTTACCACATTGTATAAGAGATCACCACATTGTTAAAGCGATGTTTGAATTCTGATGTATAGACAAATATTCTATCCACGTGACATTGGTATTAATATCGCCCAAATTGATTCACCATGACCAGTTTTATTTTATTTGCACGGAAACCTAATTCTTTTCTAAAATAAAAGTATCTTAAGTTACTTTTTATAACATCAGCTATCTGACAATGTAAGTCCCGTCAAATCGGACCAATCGTTTTAGAAATTACCCCGAACAAATAGTCAAATAGATAAGCAGAAAAAACTGACAGACTAAAATTTAAAAAATGGGGTTTTTGTTATATGTGTGGTATACCTACCTACTTATACTTTTGATGCGTTTAGTAAAAAGCTGTTATTTCGACATTACAAAAAGACAATTCTATTTTATTAATTGTATATTGATAATAAAGATAATTATGTATTACAAATACATTAAATGAAATAAAATAATACTGCGGATACTGGACTGACCTTTGACATTTAACTTAGACCCCTCTAAATATTGCAATTGAGTGAAAAGTGACACCAACATTATTCATTGTTTACATTCATACTGAAATTACGTCAAACAAATAATAAATATAGTCTATAATCAAAAAGTCGCTAGTTGAAATTGGAACACAGGGAGTTCGCTAGTTGGTAGAATACTGTATAATTATGTACACTTTGTCATTAATAACAAGAAGAGTCTTGAATTGAAGACTAAAAAACTCAACATGAAATCCAGGAAGGAACAAACCGAGAAAAATCTTTTAAATGGTATTAATTGCTTAACTCGACTAAAGTTGGAATATGGCTTGAAAATTGGTTTCCTATACAGTAAATAAATATAGCATACAGTAGTGGGTGAATGCATACTTGCCTTCTTTTTTATTTATAGGTGGCGCTGGTAGAAAAAGCCTTTTACTACGTTTAGAAGAAGCCATGATATATATTTAAAGAATATAAAAAGATGCCAGATAATAAAAACTAAATGGTTCCTTAAAATACCATTGAGATGGTTTACGTTTGAAACATTTCGAATATTGTAAACAAAGTACCTCATTTTCTATATAGAAACCGTGGAATGAAACCTTTTCAGGAAAACTTTAGACATCATTTCTATTCATGAAGGTATATATAACACATTTAGGATGTCGATTGAAAATTATGACGGTCCATCTATTGAAGATATAAGTGAAGTCAGTATTTTCGGGAAAAGTGATAAAATAATATGTAAATCTGAGAAAAATACGGTTTTATGAATGTTTTCCATACTTCATAACTTTTTAAACTTTATACGTTTCAAGCATTTAACCACAATATTATCTCACCTGATGTTTAGAGACGATGTCATTGTGTCCTAAGATGGAGTCACGCCAAGTATTTGAGTACGATAGGCTCTCAAGTACAGCTGCCGTATCACAACTATAGGCGCTTGACGACAGCTTTTCATTTTGAGGATGGTAGGCTAGCCGAGGCCTTAACATCATGCTATGGTTTTGTCCCAATGTTTTCCTTAACCGAAAACTCAGGTTCGTTTTGGATTCAAACCTATGTAGATCGATAAGTTGTCTGAATACGCTGCCATTGAACTATCATAGTTTGAAATTGTTTTTTTGTTTATTTTCCAAAACCTTTTTCATAATAATCAATGTAATTGACTAATCAAAAGTTGATAGTAAAATAGCTGAGACTGTGTAAAATATATAACCTGACCTATTTATTTAACATTCATAAATGCGTAGTTAAATAATTCATTCAACCTTCTGCAGAACATTTTAAGAACAAATCCTACATTGTAGCATTATTTTTACCATTATATCTAAACTGACCAGTGAGAATGTTCCGTACATTACAGAATGTAAATAATCTAACAGCTTTTATGTTAGTTAAAGAGATTGGTAATAGATGACGCCTTGAATATATTTTAGAAGATATGTTAAAAGATGGCATTCTTAATGTAACAAAATTTAATTTAAAAAAAAGAAAATACAAATTTTAAACTATTTTTATTTTATTCATAGCGGAGAACAAAATGATGATTGAATCATTAATTCTGATAAAGAGTGGAAGAAGATATACCATTATTTGGTAAATAAATAATAAATTTGAGAATTAATGTAATCAATAATTTCATAGAAGCCAAAAAAATATTTTCGAAATTACGTTCAACGAAATCAAACTAATTTATTGTTGAATTCGATTTTAATGTAAAACAATTGTGTAATTTTCCAGTATATAAGCGATTTGTGGTCATTAAGAAAATCATTTTATAAACACTAAGTTTAATATTAATAATATTTGTAAGTAATTATATGTATCAGCTTTATTACGCTTAAATAATTCATTCACTACAACTATTAAAAAACATAATATTCTAGCTTCTTTGTTATTATACAAGGAAAATCGCAGGCCAATTTATTTCGGCTTTTTCCGTGTAAAGTAGTCAGAAAGTTAATAATAGGTCATCCCTTTACGGACGAACGATCACGGGGTAGGTCGGTGTGAAAGAGAACTGGCATTTCCCTAATATTTGTTTTGGAAAAAAGAAATATATCAATGTAAAATAACAAATCCCTGCTCAATTTGTAAATACATTTTGTGGACACTTTTTTTAGTAATTTTGAAGAGGAATATATATTTTATTCATGATTTTTATGTACCTACTATAAAGTTGGCAATCAAGTTTACAGCCCAACTGATTGTAAGCGGCTAACGTAGCTTATGGACGATTGTAATACCATAGGTATGACTAGAGCGTTGCCGACCTTGATCCCTCCTACCCTTAGGAGCTCTGGAAACCCCACCCTATGCTAGAACACAACCCAAGGTTATTTGTCTACGGTCTTCTGTACGGTGGAGGTATTTCACCTCCCCAAGCCCCTGCCCCAAGTAGAGAGAAATCTACAAAGAAATTTCACTGTGCACTACACCTCTCTCTCTCATGTGTTTTCTCAGTTACTGTGGTTTTCCACATTTACATGAAAACATTTCAAATTATGTTTTAGCTGTTAATGTATCGAACTATTTTCTCATTGTCCGACAAAATGTTGTACTGAAACGTATTTAACATATCGTACACGGTTCTGATGAGTTACACGCAAACACAGTTTACCTATAATATGGTCATTGTTGCATATTAAAAGACTGTAGTTTCGTTTGTACATGTAAATTTTTTATCTAAATTTTCCGATAGTCATCCTATATAAATGATCACGATTATGCAATTAATATAATTATATTTAATAATTAATAAATTGAAATATTTATCTGTCTATTTGTTACGTCTTGATTTAACTCAAAAATGGATTGACTGATTTTTATAATATTTCGTACATGGAAAACCTATCCTGACAAGATCATTGAACTTATTGTACGACAAATCAGTTAATTTACTTGGAGATCTTATTATGAAGCCTAAAAAACTTTTATTAGCCTTACTAAGTGTAAAACACGGTGTCTACAACTAATTTATGTCTATTTCTAGTATTAAAACTGAGCTGGTCTTACTGTCTTAGATAAAATCTTGTTTTTCAAAGTTTAAAATAACAACAAGAACAAAAACATGCATTAAATTATCAAGAATGATCTGATCTGGTTAGCTAGAAAAAATATTACTGTCAAATTTCTCACAAACCGTGAAAGTACACCACAAACAGGAGCACTTAATTAAACTCAACCATACCGCTTTCATAACAGGATGTACGTTCAAAGATCACGAATTTAATTTAAAGGATCAAAGCATAAACTCCGTTCCACACAAATTAAAATCGGTTACAGTTACTTTAACATTCATGAATATTTGCCAAGGCAATGAGAAAGCCTTTTCCACGCTGCGATCATGTGATAGGCACCAGTTTCAGCCGATTTGGTTGTGTACATATATTTTTCGCTCTATGATAATTATAGTTTGAATAAAATATGGATTAACTGTACGTATGTTTCGATAGCGCGCGAAATCATTCGAGTAGAAAAGTGGGTCTGAAACATTAAAGAAATACGTTTGTTGCAGATATTACATTAGAGGGGCTTCCTTCCCTATATGCCAATATTAAAAGAAGAAGTCTAAGAAGTTAAGTCTCTAAGAAGTTAGATAATATATTACTTGATAAGTTATACTAGTGGTTAATAAGATCTTGGATTGTTATTCACAATTTAATGTTTATTTCTTTATTTTTTGTGATTAGCCTAGTGGTCGTAAGCGCGACTGCTATGATCGAAGTCCTGGATTCGATTCCCAGGTCGAGCAAAGTGTTATTGGGTTTTTCCTATGAAATTCTCAGTAGCGGCTCGGAGTTTGGCTTCGTGCCCGTTTAATGGCTATAGGCTCATAACATACTTGGCGAACTGGGTGTGTGTACATTAGTACACCTCTGCCTAACTCTTCAGGGAATACTTCAGGCGTGATGATATGAAAAATCTATCGCCAATCACCTATTGGTGTATTCCAGCAGCTGCATTTGAGAACCAGTTTCTCCACTAGGTTTGGCATGTCACCATTTTAGGCCACATCGTCAGTTAACATTAGGTGAATTATTGTTGCTGAACTATAACGGATTTTTCATCAGTCTGTGCAATCGTCCTCGAAGCCCTGGACAGGTTGCAGAGACGGGTTGTCCGCATTGTAAATGATGCAGAAGTTATTAAGTTCATAGAGCAGTTTTAAATGCGCAAGGACACTGCATCGCTGAGCGTATTTTATCGTCCGTATCATGGCGAGTGTTCTGAATAGCTGTTAAACCTTACAATCCCAGTCATAACAAACACTCCCTTTCAAAACAGAATCACAAGCGCTGGGTACCGGTGCCATAGCGTTACGGTAACCTTTACCTCGGCACTAACACAGAAATTTACTTATTATGTCTATCTGTGCCGTACTGTGAAGCTGAGGTACTGTGTCCCGGCCAGTGTATTCCTTCGTTCTTAGAACATGGAGTCTTTGAAATATAACATGAAGAGACATTTGAGCAGGCCGACATGACCGCGGTCCATGACATGACCGTCGCTACGACTGGCGATGCATTTCAGATCCTCGGTGGTCGCCAATGTTCTTGGAGTGCACTGCGTTCACTATCACGTATAGGTAGAAATGTTTATATAATCACCATACAACCTTCATAAATTAGTTTTAACCCATATGTGATTATTATTTCATTTTCACTAAATTGTACAAAAAAATATTTACAACTAATTTTGAGAATATCCAAACAAACTTTAAACTTCCATACATGTATCCATGCCACTGAAATGGAAATTACTAAAAGGGCTACTGAGTTAGACCTTGCAACTTTATGAAAGGGTCGAGAACAAAAACCAATGATCACTGACTGAAGCGAAACGAGACAAAAGCAGATTGAATGTATTGTTGAAAATTCTAAGAAATAATATTGGCTGTCGAAGCTACATTTAATGAATTAATTATTTTATTATCTATTGTTTAGTTAATTCTATAATCAACTGTTTAAATTATTAAAAATAAACTCTTAAAAGGTAAGTATACTTAATCTAATTTCATAAATTTGAATGTTGAGTTTTTTAAACTGGAAAAATGCATTTTAAGATGTCACAAAAACTCCTTACGATATTTCTAACAAGGGAGCCACCATCTTGTTAAATCCACTTTGAATATTGGAAAATACTACAAAGGATTAATACATTGACACTAGCAATTTCTTTTTGCGGCGCCAAATTAAGAAGAAGACGAATATAATAGTTTAAAAGCGAATTTTATACGACCTTTTTGTAATTTCTTGTACATAAGCATAAGATGATTCCTAAACAATCATCAATCAATACATAGTATAAAGTCGCTTCCCGCCGTTTCTCCCTCTGTACGCTTAGATCTTTTTAAACAACGCAACGGATTTTAATGCGGTTTGACTGTAATTTAGATATTTTTTTACGAAAGGTTTATCTATACAATATTCTAATTAAGTTTTTGTATAGTAGAGAAAATTCAATGATATGTATACTTAATCAAGTCGTAAAAAAAATATTTTCGGGCGCTTATTTGGCTTAGGCTGGCTAAACCATATGAGATACATAAAAATAATGTACAAAAGAATTAAAGTTTAGTGTAGATTATTACCAAACCCTAAATTAACCAACCACCATTAAAAAAACGACTTTTTGACGAGTTCCTTGGTATATCTTCGAAGTCGAAGGTCCTTGAGGTACCATTTCTAATAAAAAAGATTCATCTAAATTAGTTCATAAACAAAAAAGTTATCACTGAAAACCCATAAAAAAATACATTTCAATTAAAAACCTCCTTCTTTTTAAGTGAGTTAATAAAGTTTCTTGATTAACGTAAAATAAAGAGTGTAAAATATGTAACGTTAAATTAAAGACTATTCTTAATATTGAGGGAGCGAGTCCAGCCATTATTGGTTTTTAAACTATTTAAAAGCAAAATGTTTGAAATACTTCCACGTCTAGTTAAAAACGAATTATGAAATGTATTTTCTCTTCAGCGTCTATGGAAAGTCACCTTGATAAAGTTTAATTATTGAAAATATTATACCGTTTTCACTTTATTTCATAATTCACAAACTTTTGTAACTACTTTCGTGAATAGGTATTCAACTTGGTTATATTATACAACTGGTCTACCCTTTGACTTAGCTATCTAAGCTCCACTTCGAGGATTTTGAATAAGGTTTGAAATTGTACGTGTTCGTATGAAAGCTCTGTACCTATAGTATTTTTCGTTGATGCCTTGCATTTCTCTTACGTAAGTGCTTTTTCATTTATCTTTTTTTCGAATCTATCACTCATACAAAAAAATATGAATTTTTATTTATTTTATATAAGTCGTCGCGGTATGCAGAATAGCAGTAGTAGGCGCTTTGAGCTTGTTCCTACAGACTGAAAAACTTTAAAATCACAAGAAAAGATTATTCATACATACATACATGCATAAACCAAGCCTATTTCCCAACGGGGTAGGCAGAGACCACGTCCTTCCACCTGCTACGATTCTGACAAACATCTTTCGCTTCTTCAACATTCATTAATATTTTCATGCATGCTCGTCAATTTAAAGTACTCTTGACTTGACCTTTCTTCATGATGATTCCCGATCCGACAGTCCTCGATTTGATCGAGGAAAGCTCATATAAGCCTTTCTCTTCCAATGTTTCCATTCACACTCGCATTATAATTTTGTTTACTCATTCTTTTTCATTCCTCCGCTTAACATGCTCAAACCATTTAAACATATCTGTATCAATCCGTGTGACTATATCTTCTTTCACAACACAAAGTTCTCTTATCACACTATTTCTTATCCTGTCACTCAATTTCACTCCTAACATACTTCTTAGCGCTCTCATTTCTACTGCATTTGTTTTACTTTCATGATTTTTCTGCCACACCCTGCTTTCACTTCCGTACATAAGTGCTGGAACCATTACTCCTCTATGCATAGCATAAAGGAGTTCAACGCCCCGCCCCATTCACCATATTACCAGCATTTACTCTCCTCAATCCGGGTGCATACTTCTGTCATGCTCTCTTCCTTTTCAAACACCAAACCTTTCGCCTTATTTGCATTTACTTTCATTACCTTTCTTTCCAAAGCTTCATTCATAATATTCACCATCGCTTGCAAATCCTTAGCCAACGATGCAAGTAAAAAAAAAGGTTTTCAACAATATTAATAGTACATTAACATCTAATATAAGTTGACGATAAAGAGAATCGGAAAAATGTAAGCAGTAAGGTGAACAATGTCCAAAGCAATGACTAGACCAGGGGCTAGATTAACGAACATCTTGAACAAAAATGATACTAAATGAATATAGTTATAATGAAAAAAAAGGTTTTAGTGAAGATGAAATCATAATAAAAAGAAGTACAAGAAGTAATTATGTTTTATTATTTGTCTGACTTCAATGAAATATAATTTTTGTTTCTTTTATACTACAAAGGTGGCAAACAAGCATACGGTCCGCCTGTTGGTAAGCGGCTACCGCAGGCTAACAACGGTTTTAATACCATAAAACTTCTGATCTTGAACTTCCCTGCATCAAAGAATTCTGGAAATCGTACTCACCGCAGGAACACAACACAAGGTTATTTGACTGCGATATTCTGTAGGGTGGAGGTATTGCATTAGTCGGGCTACCAAAGGTAAATAATCTCCAAAAAAATTCTCTGTGCCTTACCTCTATTAGCGATAAACTGTAGCTTTAAAATTAGAATCGTTTAAGTAGTTATAAATATTATTAAAATACTTATTATAACGTTAGTAATAAGAGAGTGCGGAAAGAGATATATTATTAAAATGAATAACAATTATTTTGCCAGAGAAAGGGACAAGTGAATATTCTTTACGACAGAAGGCCTTGTCAAAATTACAAATGTGCAAAATTTATTCCATTATTTATCAACAAGTCAGTGAGTAAATAATTAATATCTGGGCGACCAAGCTGCACTTGGTGTCTTAGGAAAAAAAACTTATCTAGGTAAACTTGGAATGTAAAACATTTTCTAAATATATAATTTCATCTAATCACAATATGGAGGAAAAAACATGTTAAGCCGACCTTATGTAAGTGTATGAGAAGGGCAAGAGGAAGATGGCTGATTGAAACAGTCAAGCCTCAGTTGTAGCGTGTACGGACTCCGCATTTATCGATGTGGGTTCGATTTCCTACTATAAGTCTTCTTTATATTCTTGTATACATTACATATAACATTTACAAGAATTGCTCACTTAATAATATTAGATAAAATTTGTGCGTTTCGTGTTTGTTATTAGGTAGATACTCGTATTTTCGTATTACATATAATAAAATCTTTAATAATTTTAGGGCTTAAACATGCATCGTTAGGTTTCTAAAATATTAACTGTAGCCATACAATGAAGTTTACGTCATCGAGTCCTTCAAGCGTAACGTGAAGAGACATTTATGTAGGCCGGCCACATAAGCGGCGATCTCGCAGTACAACTACTATTTTTGGAGTGTATTACTTCCTATCAGGCATAACGCCGTGAATTTCAACTGCTATTATAATACACAAAGACTTAGAAATAATCATTATGATGTACCGTTACATGTTGCACAATAGTAGGTACAAAAGATTAAATAATTTATTTATGCTTTTCGAAGTCTTAGTCATAATATGGGACATAATATAAATGATGATTCCATTATGTATGAATAAGAATGTAAGACATACGAGAATGTAATAAAAACCTTTATTGTCACAAACATTGTTATTTGCTTATCATCATATGAAATGCAGTCATTTTGCAGGATTCTGATAAAAATACAATAACATATACTATTGTATATGTTGAGAAATATTTTCTCTAATATTAAGTGAAAATAGTAATACTTCATGAAATTTCAACAACAATCTTACGCTCAGTTAAGTAGAAACTAAAGTTTGTTATCGAAATATTATGAAGGACTGAAATATCATATCGGGCACCCTAGATCTGATAATGCGTTATTTATTGAAGCCTTTTAAGAACCCTTGCCGTAACTCAAATCTTAAAGAAAACTTGATATTCTATTTAATATTAAAGCGGTGGTATAAATTAAATTATTTTTGCTGCTATAGAGATTTATGGCTTTGAACTTTTAAGAAGGATAATATTTTAAATAAAATTTTATATTAGCAAAGTTTAGTAAAAATAATAAGATATTTTTTAAAGACGAATCAGCAAGTAGTGCGGTACACTAATGAACAAACCTCCAAAAATACTACAGTCCTGAAGTCTGCTATCTCTGAGGGACCTAGTTAGAATACCTCGTTGCCAGTGCATAATATGAAGAAAAAACGTTCTCTTGGTCATAACATAATATAATTGGCATACTGTGAAGCAGCTAGTGCAACTACCATTCACAACATGGAGTTCTTCACAACGTGAAGAGATATTTGAACAAGCACGCATGACAGCGATGATTATCGATGGATTTTAGATCCCTCGATGGCCGACGATGTTGTTGGATTGCACTGTGCTTACCATTAAGTAAAATGAAGTCACTTGGCCATGCTACGATAAAAAAAAATAGACAGCGGCGTGAGCACTACTGCTTTGTGACAGAAATAGGTGTTGATTTACTCTAAATTGGAGGTATGCTTGTCTTGTTTTCTTCTATTAAATAAAATTATATACATTAATAACCACCTCTTTATCACAACGATAATTTGAATTTGAAGAGTTAGAGTAGATTTATGTGTTTAGTTACTATATGCTACCTATAAGCCAGAGCAGGCAGGGCGTATGATGACGTCGCTGGACTGAGCTGGTTATTTTTGGCAGCCTCGAGCAATCTCAGTAACATAGAATTGAAGTCTTCACTATCCTACAGCTCTATTGAGAATGTTCCTTCAAGCCGGTCGTTACCTTTTCAATCATTAAACCGACACGATTGAGCTGTAAATGCTGTAATACAACCACGCACAATAAAGTGAGTCTCAATGTAACACGATTTAATAAAGTCGGCCAAACACATTTTAACAATTGAATAAGTAAATCTACTTTTAAGCCTGTTAGTAAACGAAGAAGCATTTGCATTTTAAAATTTCCAAGTAGGAGAAATCACGGAATGAACTTCTTGCGTTCGACCTTTATCGATGCTTCGCCGTGATAAATAAGTCAACGGCTTTTATTAAAACCGTTCTATGAAATTGATGATACCATTAATTCTTTCTTGAGATTTATTATTGTAGACTCCTCTTAGGGATAACAATAACTCAATTGGAATTATAAATGTATATTATAGAGAATTAACCTAATCAAGTAAACTGATAATTTACTGTTCAAATAAAATATGCTTACTATCATTATGAAATTTGTCAGGATATTGCTGATGCTAATTATTATCAGTTGTTGGGGGTGGGTCAAGATCGAGGAATTACGCCAAAATACTCTCGGAGTCCTTGAGAAACTTACGAAAGGTTGATGTTTCTTATAATTATTTCTTTTTTTTAATATAAATAATAATTTAAAAGGAAATATTCTTTGATTTTTTAAAATAAATATTAATTATAAACTAAATAATATATTATATCTAACAACAAAATTTAATTAAGATCTAATACGGGGCTACTAGGTAGTGTACCCAAAATACTAGCAGCATTACTGCGTTTTATGGCAATGCTGATTTTTTGGGCAAGATAAAAACCCGCCTTTTTGTCTCGAGTGAAGTCGAACAAACGCCCTGCAATTTCATTAAACAAGGCGTGTGCACTCGGCCACCATGGACCCATTGTTTCGAACCCAAACGGTTCAAACACATATAAATGGTGTAAATTTAAGTGTTTGAGCCGCTTGGAGGTTTCTGCCAAAGCAGCTGCGTTGCCAGCTATCACAGCAGTAGTTGAAATATGGGATGGAGCTAAGGTATCGACACATGTTGCATCCCAGACAAGAGCTCTGCCCATCCTTCAAGGAACCAAAGGAACTTTTACTATCAACACGTATTAAACCTGTGGGTTCTAAAATACTAACAGTTCCAGCGCTGGTAAGAGCCCGACGGATGACATCATTTAAGCAGCTATGCCGAGAAAGTCGGCCAGCGCTCCGACGACAAGAGAGTCCATTGTGACCGAGTTCATCCACGTCGAGACCGCAGCGGCACCGATGTGGTACGCAGCATACCGTTCCCAGCCTCAAACAGGCAGCAGTTCTAAACGTCGCAGGATTTAAAAGTGCACCCATGTTTGCAGAAGGGAGATCGTGTAGCCATAAACCCGATTCCCAAGTGTTCACGGCCAGAAAACGAGCACGCTCAGCTGCAGTAGCTGACGTAAATAATTTTTTTTTTGAACTAGTTCACAGACCCACTCGTCTCAATGCCTTTGCGATGAACGTAATGAGAGAAAATTTGTACTCGAGCAAGTCTTTTCCAAATACTGGTAGCTTCTATTAAAAAACTAATATTAAAATCAGGTGGTTTTCAGGGGCTAAAATCCAATATACTAGATCCTTTGTGGTATGAATTGAAACGAGGAAAGCGGGAAGAGATACAGAAGAAACTTTTCTGATACCCAAACCCCCATGCCTAACAGGTAGCGAAGCTTGAGACCATGACCTATCATCTAAATATGTGTAAGAGTATTTTTTAAGATGTCATCAATTCTTTGTAATAAATCTGGATGTTTCCAAAGATGACAACATCGTAAAAAATATGTAAATTGTGGAACGAATAGATAGTAGCGTATAATGACGAAAGCCATGTGAGGATTAAGATTAGATAATCAATTCGACATACTGGAAAGAATCTTTCATCAAAGAAATATTTAAATGATTCGTCTAGAATGGGGGACCCTAACAAACGCATAGAATTTTTGTTTATAATTTTTAAATTAGGAGCGCTAAAATGGATAATTTTTTAAATATATTTAATTTAAAAAGACAATTTTACGGTATAAATAATTCACACTTGGAGAAATTTAGTTCTAAACCGATTTTCTGTAACTCTGTAATCATAAATTGTAAGTCTTCATAGACAGTTTCCGTATCGTCTCCTATAGTTCCATCGTAAAGATACCAAGCATTAAATTTTGAATTTAAGTTTTGAATAATTGAATGAATAGCAAGACTAAAGATTGCCGGCCCTAAAGGATCACCTTTTTGACAACCAGTGGACGATATTAAAGCTTTTTATACAATAATTTAGAAGGTGTACTGTAACACTGCCAGAGAAAATCAAAAGTATCAGGAATCTTTTTTTTTATTTGTGTTAATAAGGCGCCTCTATCTACAGAGTTAAATGCGTTTTTTATGTCTACTTTTTAAACAACTTTCTCACTTTTATGATGAATAAAAGTTCTTAAAGCGTGTAACGCAGCCTCGCAACCACCGGGAGAACCAAAACCGAGTTGAGATGGTTGAAAATAGTCTTTTAATTTAAAATATCAGACTTTTTTACAGCATAGTTTTCCAACTAACCATCGGTATGTGGTACCAACTGCAATGGGCCTAATGCCACCATCTTTTTTTTTATACCTATAAAGTTAGCACCGTAAAGAATATCGAGTAAGTCATCATGTACATAACCTGAAATCATAAAATTAATAAGTTTTGTGATGTTCTGTAAAAGTTTCTTGCCAGCGTTACCACAAGATCGACATGTTAGATCTTTAAGATGTTGTGGCGTCAGACCATCTGCACCACCTGCAGAGCCGTTTGGAAAAGATAAAATTGCCTTATATACATCATCCTCGTTAACTATTAAAGGCTGAGTATGCTGAAGACGATCTGGAAGTTGAAGGATTGCTGCGGCAGATGGATGTTTAGTAAGTAATGCCTGTAAAGTTTCTTCTGTATCAGGCGCTAAAGAGCCATTGGAAAACAAGAGACGAGCTGCTCCTCTAATATCACCTTCACTTAATTTGTTTTCTACGTGCCCTAAAGGAAAATTTGAAGTATTATGCAATTTAGAATTTTGTTAATTAATAATTAAAAATATTTGTATCTTGTACATTGACTTCTCCGCTACGACTGGTATTACTATCAGGAATGTACTGAAGTCTCGTAAATAAAATGAAATAAAAAAAAATACTATACAATTTGAATCTTTTTATTTAAGTTAGCCGGTATATTATAGATATATTTCATAATAAACTAGCCTAATCTTTTTTGATAATTCAAAGTATAAGGCAATAAAAATTAAATAAACCTTAAACCAAATTCGGTCCAGGGAAGGATCTGTGTGTTTTCAGTGTTTTATTTAATTAAAGATCGACCAGGAAGTAAACATGCCAGCCTGATTGGTAAACTTTTATTAACCTTAGAAACATACGAATATAAGTTAGAATTGTTTTGTTGTTCTTCTAAATACCGACGTTCTGAAGAAAGGTCAGGTCAAGAGTACTCTAAACCGACGAGCTCGCATGAAAAAAATAATGAATGTTTAAGAAGCAAAACAGGTATGTCAGGATCGTAGCAGGTGGAAGGACGTGGTCTCTGCCTACCTCGTTGGCAAATAGGCGTGATTTATGTATGTATGTAAATACCATCACATAGTCCAGTCGAGCCATTGGACACGGAGAGAGTTGGTTTGTATCGTTTTGTGTTCTATACGATCAGTGCTTTCACCTTGGAATACTTTGATAGATACATTGTAAAATACCTTAGAAAAAAGAGTAAACATCGTAAAGAGATACAATGAACTAAAATCTCCGTAGTAACATAATTATTGTATTTTTATATGACAGCTATTTATCCAAATTATTTGGAATTATTTATACTATAATTTAATCGAAATTGGTTAAGAATGAATAATAAAAGTTATTTAGTATTTTTTAGATTCCTTATATTATTGAAGATTCTTATAGCCTATCAATTGACCAATGACATAAGTTTCCCATGTAATTTTTTTTAAATGAATAATTTTGAGTTAAATCCGGACATACAAACAGATATACAAATAAAATGAAATTTACTGTGATAATCCTGATCATTGATCATTATAATATATATATTAGTATCAACAGAGAAATTAAAAAAAAAAATACATGTACAGATCATCACGTTTAGCGGTCAGCCTTGTCTCACATCGACTACTTTCGATCGATCGATATTCTGTCAGACGTCTACGTTGAGTCGCTAAACTTTTCCTTAGTATAATTATTGTCTTAGTCTCACTTGATGGTAGGAGTGGGTAATATCGCTTTTACTGATCAAATCTAATATAAACCTTTTTGGAAAAAAAAAACGGGCGCTTTAAATTTTTTCTCTACTTGAATGAAAATATTACAGAAAAGAGGATTTATTAATTTGACGATGTATTGGCATGTTATATGAAGCATCCTGGGATGATTCCTTACGTTCCAAATTAAATTTTTTAAATTAACAAATGTAAAATAATGATTATTGTAAAATAGCATAATTAATGGCGCGAATTGCTTAAACTGTTTTTTGCTGATTACTAAAATTTCTATTTTTTTGGATATTTTCGGCAAATTAAATAATTTAATGTTTCTTTTTACATTAAATACCACTTCCTGATATGACTGATAAAGCGTTAAGGGCCAGTAAAATTACTGTCCTACTTGAAGAAAGTTGTTCGCATACTTATGTGTCTCAACACTTGGCCAAAATTCGTACTTAAAGGCCAAAGTAAATAAAATAAATACTGCGCTAACTTAAATGGGCCAGTGAATAAACATTAAGTACCTTTTATTTTAAGATTAGGGTTGAATTTTGAATCTTTGTTGCTAATTACAAATTCATATTATTATTAAATTCCTACCAATACGTTAAGAAAAAATTACCTATAAGTATCTTACAATATAAGGTTTACAATGATATGGATTATGCTTTTTTCATACATTACGTGCCCTGTTGTTTCACTTACTCTGCTTGATTCAGTATGAAAAGGTATATCGCTGGTCGCTCGAATCGTTTGCGCATCAAATCATATTATACCGTTTATACATGAGTATAGTGTTTGGGTAGTGTGTAATAGTGTTTCGCACGATAAATAGTTATAATAGAAGCCAATAAATGATTTAGCGATATCGTAACTATATAAAGATTCATTATCTATATTATATGATTCATATCACCCAATCCTACTTGACGGTATTCCCCAGTTTCCTGTGAACGAATGGATCACACTCTTTTTTAGAGCAATGGAATACTGAGAAAATCTCGTCTACTTTCTACCAGGCATTTTATTCTTATATTAATTAAAATTATAAAACAATGAATCAAAAGCCTTTTAAGGAATATCCAAGTAAAATCATTTAAAATATTGACCAATATTATTTAGAAGACATAAGAACCGACTAAGTAGTTTAATATAAAAATTTAAGGTTTCGGAATCCTTTAGGAAAAGCTGAGTTAATTTAATCATTTTATTTTTATAATCCGTTAATAGCCAGCGACTAATGAATCATTAAATATATATTTGTATAGAATAATTTAATAAAAATCTGGATATCGCAAAAATAAAACACGAACCAATGACACCTATCGTACAAAATGTAGAACAAAAAGGATAATAATTTTATAAATTTAGAAACTACAAAATAAATAAGATCAGCCTAAAATTGTCATTACGAGCCCTTACAAAAATACACATAAGTGTGATGATAAAAAATCAAACTAAATTCGTGATACTTATAATACGTGATAAACCTAATTATAGCATATAGCGCCATCTATGCCAACACCTATTATATTGAAAATACATTATTTTTTTGTTTATACTTAATTTTTGTACCTACAGGTTTCGACTCTTTACTCTTTTATTATAAGTATTGATGACTTGAAGCTGTAAATGCCGTCTGAGGCTTGAATTCTCTTATCTTATGACCCATAACAGTGATGTTAGATTTAAAAAAAATTAAATAGAAGAAAACACAATATCATAATTTACTTCATATTTCCTTATGAGGCGTGAATAGGTTAGGAAGTCGATTTGCATCAAATTTCAAAATTATTTAGTATTGGCCACTGGGTCGCCTAATTACCCGACTACGTTTATATGATGAATTAACAAGTTAGTCGACAGGTTTTCTTATGTTTAGAGCACCACACTTGTGATTAAAAAAAAAGAACTTACCAACAACATGATGTAAACTTTAAACTGGTCGCTCTGAAAAGTATGCACTTTCGACTTATCAAATCATTCACACTTTATATGGATTTAATTTCAATATAAATTGAAACAAACTCTCTGCCTAACAAAGTGACAAATAAAAAGTATCACAAGTGTTCCAAATACATAAAGGTATCGCAATACAGATTCCTATCTTGCCGATTGCCGAAATCGCAACAATAAGAGTCGAATACAAAACTTTCAATAAACGTAAGTAAACCATAAAAATACATCCCAGATCCGCCCATGGACAGAATTGTTGCGTAGAACTGTTGATAACGCATACTACATTGAAAACATGTAATAATAAACAGTCGAATGTGTCAGCACTACCAAATAACAGGACACGGTGAATGGAGCTCTACTTCTAACAAAATAAAGAACGTTTTCAATCGAGATACTATCATTTCATTTATGAAAGCGAAGTGACCTTAGCTCCGTGACAATACAAAAATTTGGATCAGACGACAGACGGTAAAAGAAAGCCGTCAGATTTTCTTTATTAAATTGGAGTAAAACAGCAACTAGAAACACGGAGTTAGAGACTAAAATATTAATCAGTTATTTCATAAAGATTAAAGCATACAAAAAGAGGTGACAGTTCATTGTTTAAATAGAATTAAATTAAGAACACTAATATTATTATTGAGAATAAAGTTCGGTCTACAAAATTAATTATGATCATTATGAGCCCTAAGGGGAAACCCTATGACTATATTAATATACATAGTTTAGTCAGATATAACTTAAAAGTTTGAGTTTCAAAGTACATATTATATACAATATATAAAAACTTCATAATAACAAGAAAGTTATGACAAAGTATTATTATTTCAGATATTAATAATGAATAAAATTTTAAATAAAAATAATCACGGGCAATACTAGAAATACATATGAATTAGTCGTACCGTATTTTATACTTAGCAAGACCAATAAAAGATTGAGATAGATTAATAGTGTTAGGTTCTATAATAAGATCCCGAAGCAAAATACTGATTTGCCGGACAACAAGTTCAAGGACCATGCCATACCGTTTTACTGTCAAAAAGTTATTAATAGGGTGGATCATTATGTAAAGTAAATAATAGTGATGGCTGAAAGTGATTCCCTCTCCGTGCATTCTATAAATTATTATTATGGTTAGTTATTATTGTTATATTACATTATATATTTTATATTAATACAATTCTACAGATGCAAAAAAAAAGATAACCGATCGAGTTTCTAGCCGATTCTTCTCGATGACTGGGTAGTTTTCCGAACCGGTAGTAGTATTTTGACTTTCAAATACCTTTTTAGGGCACAAAATAATATGTAACCTTATATAGCTTTAACTTAAATTATCCAAGCTTCTTGAGTAAAATCCAAATAATTGCGAAGAGTTTAATCGTTCAAAGCAAATAGGTAATGTGGAGCGACCGAAAGGAAGAAGGTGCGTGTTAGATTTCTTGCGACATCCAAATTAAATAAATCTATTCCGGTAAATTATTATTTATTAAGGAATATAAAACGGCTGTGACATTTCGAATTGCACAATTTTTTGCAGCCTTACATGTACTCGTACATTAGTTTTGCAATTACACCTGCAATCATCGAATGGCACTTTACTCAAGGTGTTCGGGTACTTTTAAGTAATGCCGGGTAACCCCAGTTTTCTTCTTTCCTCGGATTTTACCCGAAACATATAAACTCTATAAATACGTTACACTGAACATATACTATTAAAAGGTTAACGTGATTAAAAACTAGAAATACCTTTAAAATTACTTGGACCTAAAACAGTTGAGTACTATATATATGCGGTTTTATAAATATTAACGTTAATGTACATAGCCTCGGATCCGTACTTAATAATAGTTAAATTACAATTCTCTGTCCAGCATATTTGTAATACAGTCGTAATATAAAATTATTCTCACGCATTCATATGATATTATTATTTTTAAACGTTTTTAAATTGAACTGTAAATTAATTTAGATTTACTTTAAGATTTTACTATATTCAACCATTATAATTTTAAGTTTTTTTTTCTTCTGTATGTTATCTGAGAAAATAAAAATAACATAAAACAAAAAACGTTTACAATACAATATAGGCTCAATAGAATATAAACTTAATTAGTTAGAAGATAAAATAGCTATAATTTTTTTATGTATTGTTTCATTTAATTGATTTGATTGATTGTATTGTACATCTGATATTTATACAGATATCTCCTCACATAATCTCAGAAAATAAAATCGAACATAAAATATATAATTTAAAAACTTCTTCATCGAAGTATCGTATCTATATGTAATTTATTTTCCTATTCTGTAGATGTTTCGTTGGGTTATCGACAGAAGTTTTTTCGTTTCAAACCTACTTAGAGACGTTTGCATAAACTCCGAAAACGTAAGCCGGTAAAAGCAGGGAGATTAAAATTTTTCGAGGCCTTTCTTGCGAATCGTCTACTTAACAGTTGATTGTTAATATTACAACCAATTTCGCTTCATGAACTTCGTTTAACTTTATAACGATTAACTGTTTATACTTGTACCTAATAAAGTTTATTGACGAACATAACGAAGAAAAAAATCTATTTATATTTCTCATACAGACGCTTGTTATTAAATGCCTATGTAAACAATTTAGGCATTTAGTAAGGCAAAAACTTCGGTAAACATATTTAAGAGAAAAAGTAAGAATTGATCATAATTTTGTGTGCCCAGACTCATAGTACTTTCAAAAATAAATTTTCAGAGCCGAGATGGCTTATCAAAGGTTGTGGACACTTACTACACTACAGTAGCACGCGCTTAAATTTTCACACTTGCCGTTGAATTTTTAAATCTCAATACGGTTTTACTACGAATTTGGTAAAAAACTAGGCTGTCTTGAAATGCAAATGTCATAAAACCACAATAAGATGTATAATGTCTTCTATACGATATACCGAAACTAGATGTGCCTCGCGGATTCACTCTCGTTGAATTTGTATTGTACATGATTGTTTTCATACATATGATAACTACTTACCTACAGATTAAAAGTTTGGTTGATGTTTATGGTTACTGCTCCGCTCCTTTTAACGTCGTACCTGATGTTACATAGCCTATAACTTTTATCGATATACCTATATCTATACTAATATAATAAAGCGAAAATTTGTACTTGCGGGAATACCAATTATGATAGACAACATAGGTGCGTTGGCGGCGGGGTGCTTATTGATTAAAATTAACACTGGTGAAACCATGGGGCATAGTTAGTAGGCTATAAAATTCCTAGTTGGACTACCAGTCAGATTTTTTTTTTATTCTCTGGACCCATCTGGAGATTACCATGTTAATATACATAAGCAAAAAAAATCTTTTGAGCTTTATTATTAGTATGAATTAGGGATGAATTGCATTTGCATTTAATAACGATGGACTGGATTTGTTGAACAACGAAGTAACCCATCAAATCTTTTGATGATCTTGCAAGGCATACTCGTATCAGTTGAAGTAAATTTCAGAACATTAAACACAATTTGAAATTACTCTGACTTAATCTTCTATAATATTCATAATTATGACTGTCCGTATACCAGTGGTCATCAAATGGCGAACTGCGGTTCGAATCCGGACCACTAACCTATTTTGTGCGAACCTTAACGTCACCGACGTCGATTGACGTGGTGTCCGTACATCCTACCATCGAGCCATCATTGCTTCAATATATTATAGTCATTGAAATATCCACCGCTAAACATAGACCTTTCCCAACGATCGCCACAACGACTGGCCTTGTGAAGACCGCATCCAGCGGCTTTGCTCAACCTTTACTAGGTCGTCGGTTTTTCCACGCTATGTCTATCGGTACGTGGCCGCTACTAGGGAACTCTTTGGCCCCATCAGCCATCCTTTCTACAAGCTACGTACCCCGTCCACTACCAGTTAAGTCAAGTTATTTTTAGGATTATATCGGTGACTTTGGTTCTTTTGCGGATCTCCTCGTTTCTGATTAGATCACGCACATAAACTCCGAGCATAGCCCTCTCCGTTGTACTTTGAGTGATCTTGAGCTTTCTTATGAGGTTCATGGTTAGCGACCACGTCTTATTAATGGAAAGGATATATGGATGTCATTGACAATATACACTGGTTAAAGCCTTTCGTATTGATATACTGCGGTATCTTGGACAAGTAATTACGGACCTTCCCAAATATCACATACCTTGACACTTAGTAAGCATTTACTTATAGTAATCGCTTCTATCTAAAATTATTTTAAAGTCACTTAGCCACAAACATCCCGCCGCTATTGTACCGAGTTTGCGTATAATACCAGACTACTTAACTGTCAAGTTTTTGCCTTCATCTTCCGCAACTGACGAAGTTATCTCGTTAAATGCACCAAGAGTTTGCGAGAACAAGAGCCCGAGTTTGAAACTGACGACCAGCATAAAAAGAACCGAGGATTCAACTAGGCGAGTTTACATAAATGTAAGATCTTGAAGGTCATGTGTTATTGGACTTTCATTCTTTTAAGAATTATAATAAAATACCATATTAATTAATAATAGTTTTATTGAGAATATTTTGTAAAACCAAAACTCATTTAAACGCAACGTTGCCGTGTTGGGAATGTCTTAAACAAGCTGTTAATTTTATGTCAATCGATCCATCGAAGTTTAATTTTTACATGTTGGTTCAGTTTCTATGAAATTGTATTTTTATGGTAAATATTATCTAAATCAATATCTAGGATTAGCTCCAGATAAAGAAAATCTTTTACGGTCAACAGCTTAGACACAAAATTTTCTAAACACATTGAATTTTGATTGCTCGCTTTAAATTGCACCAAAGCCTGGGGCTGCTTCACCTAGAGTTGGCTTTCGACGAGGAAACTCTTCAATTGTCAGCAGAACAGACATGGAATTATGTAGGCGCATTTAATTATGATAGCCCGTTTTAAGGATAAAAGTTTGTTTTGAAAAACCATTTTAAAATTAAAGCTTCTTATAGTTAACATTGTTTTACACGTGATACTTGATCAAGGATGCAAAAATAGAAAATAATAGTCATTGTTTTGAATTCAGAAACTACAAATGTTGTAAATAAAAATATGTAAGTCTTTTACTAAACCAACAGTTATTTATCAAATTTATATAAATAACACCCGGTTTCCAAAATGAAATATACACGTCGAAAACCTTGGAAAACTTATTGGAGAGTTACAAATATTTCAGGCGCCGAAATATTAAGCATCCTAACTTCGTTCTAACCTCCGTCAAAGTGTCTGCGAAGAAAAAGGGCTTTTTATTAAATCAGGAAGTTTTGTACTCTCCCTGATAGTCGATCGCGGAATAAATTATTATTTATATTTAAGACTCATGATGAAATACCTACTTTTATGTTAGTTTTATGAATCAAATCGATAATAAAATGTATGAATAATCAGTTTCATAAATTTTCATTTCTAATTAATTTTAAATTAAACCTACAATTGAATTACCTTTTATAAAAATGATAATATGGGGACACAATTTCACATATGGCCATTTAATTCCAAACTAAGTATAGCTTGTATTCTACAATACAACATACATACGTCTGTACATATGTGTATGGATATTTTACACCCAGACACACAACTGACAAAAGTTAGTCATGGGCGGTGATCGAAATACAAGCCACCAACACCTATCAATAGTAATAATATAATAACTTTTCATTATTATCTCATCCTAATAATTTTGATTTTAAGACTTTTTAAAAGCACTTGTGCAGTATATTGTCTTAATAATTAAAAGAATAAGTTTAACAACTAAAATCCGACTTCTGGAAATATCACGCTGTAAAAAGTACGAAACAAGAAAATATTCTTCTCCGAAATTCTTATCTACTAACCATTCAATTATTTATCAATTAATAAGTAGACAGCTTATAAATTTAAATTTAACACATGGGTGTAGTGAACTTTAGAGGATAGGCGTGGTCGTATGCCATTTATTGCCATTTCAATACTAGAAATAAATATAAAATAGTTATTCCGTCTTTTAGACTTAGTAAAACAAATAAAAGTTTTTTGGGTAATTGTTTTAGGTTTTATAATAAACTTCCTAAGCACATTAGCAATTTGCCAGATAATAAGTTCAAGAATCATGTTAAGCAGGTTTTATTGTCAAAGTTACCAAGTGGTCTTAACTGAGACTCATGGCGATTGGTTCCTTGGTGGTATTCGGAACAGACTCCTCTTTGCTGATGACATTGTATTGGTTGCTCACTATCAAGGGTGTTCAGAACAACCAAGGATCATACTCAACAGCAAACCCTTGGAGGTACTCCAGAAGAGGTCAATTCTTGCATTGGTAAAGCAGCCGCTATGTTTGAAGAGGTTCCGGATAAAGACTTGTGACAACAGACATCTCATACACCCAGCATTACTGCTATTCAAGAAGAGGCGGCTACGGTAACTGGGACATGTATTCTGAATGCAATGGACTTGTTTGCCAAAGCAACTCTTACTCGGATAGGTTACATCCTCAAGGAGGTCTGATGGGCGTCCCATGTTCCGCTTGCGCCAACCTGACTTGGTTACCCCAAATAATGGATGGAGCTTGTGTCACCTGATCCACGAAGGTCAATTGAAGCATGACGATGTCTCGTTCAGAGTAACACAAGAGGCGTCACGAGCGAGCCTCAAACCCGTCGTTCACCTGGCGGTGCATACACTTGTCATGAGCACGACCGAAGGATCCTATCCCGGATCGGCATATATTGTTTAAGATGTGATATCTAATTGTCAGAATAATGAGCCACTATAATTTGGCGGCTACTGAGTCATTGAACAATGTGCCACTATGATCTTGCGGTGATCTGGCGCATATCTGAAGAGCAATCGGGTGCGGTTGTGGATATCTAATTGTCTCGTGCCACTGTAGGTAAAAGATTTTTGGAAAAATGTTTAATTTTAAAAGCGCCATGTCATTTGGTGGATATCTAATGGGCATTTAAAAGCATCCAAAATAAGCGCCATACGATTTGGCGAATGCATTTAAAACAATGCGCCATGCGATTGGGTGGATGTCTAACGCCATGTAATTTGTGTGACGTGCGATTTGATTTATTGTAAACATTGTTATAAGAAGTCATGGGATTTGACTTCAGTTGTAATTTTTCGGTAAGTACGGTCATGCGACTTGAACACTAATTACATTGTTAATTTTCGGAAAATAAGGTCGTGCGATTTGCAAATACAATGCTATCAGTTGATGGATGTTCTAACAAAAATATATTCTATTAACATGTAGGAGGTGCCATCTATTAACAATCTTTTTAACTAACATAACAGCTGTTAGTTTATATTGTTTACATTCTACAATTCGAATAATATTCTTATGGGTCAGGTCGTACTGTGTATGTTTAGTATGTAGTTGTTAGATTTTTATAAATTAATATTTTATTTTTCTTAAAAAGTATAAATAAATAAAGAGTATCTATAAAGTATAAACAAACTAAATAACTGAATTATATTGATCCCAAATTAAACGATGAAATTCTAATTAGACATACATTTCAAAAGAATTCCTCTAGGCTTGGCGAGACGTTCCATAGACTTTAATAGCCCCTTAAATTACTTCCGTTCCTTATTTAACGAAGCATCTCTCACGTACATCTTGCAAGAAATGCGATAATGAGCGCATGAAATACGAGTTTCGAAGCTTAGATACATATAATTAGAAATAAGTACGTAGCGTATGCTTAAGAGGGTTGAAACATATTTTTAACTTTAATCAGTTTTGTTTTTGATATTTTTTTTAACTATAAATAATATGTACGTCAATTACTGTATGCCAATTGAAATTGCAATTTTTTATCTATCGGATTAGGTAATTAATGCATTACGACCTGTATTATTCATTTAAAAAAATGCTATTACTTACGATCTCGTCCCCATTGTCTTTAAAAATGAAATGATTTGCATGCCATCTGTTATAGACCAGTTGTACTAATACAAAAACCTTTGTATGCACAACAACTCACCAAAGTTTATCACTAATATAGAAATATTCATTTCTTTTATCAAAATTAACAATTGGTAGTAAATCATTAGATTTTTAAGTGTTGGGGTTGTTCTTCTTTTTAAATGAAAATGACTATATTAAAATATCAATATTTATTCGAATACCTCTATACCTTAATTAAAATCAACAGTAATTGTAAAATAATTAAAGTATTGGATCGTACAATAAAAAATATACATTTAAATGGAAACCCAAAAATAAATGGCATATTTTAATTATATGGTATTATTGAATGTAAATTGTATTAAGAGTGCTTGTACTATTTCATATTAGTACCATTATCACAGTAGAAAATAAGGGTTTGGTTTAAAACTGTTATAATTTATTCTACCCTACCACAGCACCGGTTATCTTATAAACATATAATAAACACAAATAGCATATCACACAGTTTTGATCGTTTTATACTTATAACCAAATGTAACTAAACATACAAGAACTTTAAGGTATTTAGAACAAGAAATACATTTTATAGTTCAGTTATTTTGTGAACTTAACATGTTTAACTGGTTTCAAAACAGATTCCTCTCATTAACAAATTAATGATAACGTGTTATCAGAAATATATCATATGTTAAAACTTGTGGGTCCTGTGAAATAACAGTCCAATAGTTTAATATTCGTTGTTTATTCCACAAGACCCACAAGTTTTAACATCTCAGAAGTGGGATAGTGTTCAAAATGTCTGGACCATACGTAAACGGGTTGGGGCAGCGTAAACGTAAAAATAGCGATTCAAGTTCGTAGGAAGATGAAAATAGTGACTTTTTTTTCTCTAACGAATTCGATTCGTGAAAGAATCTCTTGGACAACGTTACACTGTCTGAATAAACAACGAATAGTAAACTATTGGAATGTTATTCCACAAGACCCACAAGTTGTAACACATAATAACAGTTATTAATTTAAAATACTGTAATATATTCCATAATTTAATAATGAAGTATATAACTAACGAATTATAACTAACGATGTCAAGTCAGTCTCAATGGACTGCGTATTATTATATCAACACAGTTCGTGACTGTGTCAATCACCATGTCCATACCATTTATAATTTATATTTAAATATATAGTATTTCATGATATATTAATCGAAGTCTAATTTTCTAAACGATCCTGCTAAATAATCTTCATTTATATTAACACCCGGTCTTCTGCTTTCGTTCGATACCATCTTGCTGGATTCAATTAATAGTTGTTTAGTTTTGGTGCTGCGCATTTCTTTTTCATATTTATCTGAAACATTACAATCGTTGTTAATTTTTTCATTTTGATCTCACCTTTAAATGTCAATTCATCCAATCCAATGAATACAAATTATGACTTCTTTACATAATTATCAAAAAATAGAAATAAATCGAAACGTGTTTTTTTATTCAGGAATATTCATAGATGGCGCTGTACAGCATGGTTAATGTCACACTTAAGTATGTTTTCTGTAAGCACGTTAATAAAATTTTAGGCTGGGCTTTTACTGTTATTTTATATATTTTTAGATAGATTTTAAATACATTTTTTCATATTTAAACCAATTAAAATATGTATTCGATCTTAATTTTCTACGATAGATGTAATTGTTTGGTATACTTTAAGGTGAGATTGAGGTGAGGGGAGTTTTTTATTTAGTTGCTGTTATTCATACACGAAATATATAACGCGGGTGAAGTCGCGGGCATAGCTAGTAATATATATTATCTTTAAATTAATACGTGAAAGCTTTATACCCCTTTTTAAGCGTATTACGTGCACGGAATAATCTGAGATTTGGTATGGTTAAAGTTTATATGGGCAGTATATATAGTGCAGAAAGCTATTATAAAATTTATCTATAATATCTCTTACTAATATATTAAATGAAATAAATTAATACTGCGAATCCTAACCCGTCCAGTTCCATTGAACTTAGACCCCCCAAAATATTGACATTGTTACCGAACGAAAAGTGACAGCAAGTAATGTTGTAGATAATACTCATTGTTTAGGTTCATGAATACTGCAAATGTCAAACAGAAAATAGTCTATGATCAAAAAGATGGTCGTATTTCGACCTTCGGCGATCGCTAGTAATTTTAAAACCTTGAAATTAACAGTGTATTTGAGAATATTTTATAATGAAACAGGTTTCTCATTAGCAGAGTTCGCAAACAATTATTTGGGTGAGACGAGGAATATGATGTATCTCATGTATTTTTGTAAAACTAGAAGGCCGGCGTACACACATAAAAAATAGTGATATTTAGTAATTGTCTCAATTTGTATGTCAGGTATTAGAAAAGTCAGTCAACAGCTAATACCCTCAAAAAGGAAGCTGTTTTGTTTATAACTGTATCAAACAACTGGTATGTATAATATATTCATTATTAATATGAAACCATGGCAACATTCTAAGTGGTCCAAACAGGACTAGCTCTCAAGTGCAGCTACCAGACATAAGCGTTTGGCACAGATTTTCAAATTCAGAGAGGTAACTAGCCAGACAGGCATTGGATTTATCCTATTGTGTCATAACGATATTTTTCTTCACTGAAATCTCAAACCCATTGTTTGATTAGACGTTGGTATCTGAACACGCGAGTATTGAGCTGATACATAATCATTTAAAAATGAAATATCAAAACAATAAATTAAATAAATTTGAAACAGACCTTTAAACTTAGCCATTGATGGTTCATCGCCGCCGTAATCTTTGGGTAGATATTTTTTTGGTATACATTTATGTAGATCTCCTAACGTTTCATGGATTATGATACGTTCCATTATTTTGGGACTAAAGAATTGTTTCATGAAATTAATCACATGCTGTACAATTGCAGATGAATTAATAATGTGGATGGAGTGTACTCTTATGCCTAAACCCTCCTGAAAGTAAAGAAAATAATCATATATATTATTTCTCAAAGGTATTTTTCCTGTCAACGCCTTACCCCCATGAATTTTTTGCAAAAATCATTGATTTAAAAAGCTCCCGTCGTTCCCAAATGTGGAGAAATAGTTAAAATTAAATATTATATAGCTTTTTGCATGCCAGTTCTTAGTAATTCTTTTAAATTGTCATAGGTAAACTAGTCTACATTATATTTGCAACTGAACGTAGCAGGAGACGCGATATAAAATCACTTTCTACAAAATACTTTTACTATAGATGGTAGGCACTATAAATATACATTATAAATATTTTTACCATAGATTTCTATAACAAATTGAA
Organism: Saturnia japonica; assembly: GCA_033032175.1. NCBI lineage: Eukaryota > Metazoa > Arthropoda > Insecta > Lepidoptera > Saturniidae > Saturnia > Saturnia japonica. Next base: position 7,390,143 of record CM065324.1, on the reverse strand, counting down.
TTTTAGGAAAACTTCACTGATTGGAATTTATCTGTAAAAGAAATAAATCTCAGGATCCGACTCAACGACTGTTCGTTTCTCTCTTTTGGTTTGTTGCGTTTCAGGATAAGCCAGTGTATATCCAGTTGTCTAGTGTCTTGCAAGCTGGCATAAAAGCGACGACCGGTGACGGATAGCCGATCTCTTTGTGATCACCGTTGTTTTTGGATAATAATTTGCTTACCATCTGGTATAGCGCTCTGACTTTGCAGTGCTAAAAAAATATTCCACTATACCATTTGAAGGTTAAGTAAATAAATACTCACATGAAATATTTGTGCAGTTTTCTGTAGTATAACCGGGTTAAGTTTCAATAATTGACTGAAGCTTGTATTCTTCATATCCAATACCCACATATCAGAAAGGAAGTAATCGTACTTGAGTCTTATATCTGCTAGCTGTAAATACATTTTTTAATTCATCAAATTTTACACACTGCCACATAAATGGCTTTTGTAAAGTAATTGGATGATACTTTTCTTAAAGTATTTGTTTAACTTTGTTTTAGATGTTGCTGAAAAATTTCTATTAATAAACATTCATGATTAAAATTAATTTATATAGGTTGAGGTATGAGCGAACTCTCCTATCTGCGCTGATAATATTCGAGTAATAGAAAACCCCGTAGGAAAGGCAATAAACATAATAGTAAGATCCCGTGATTAATATAAAGGAATAATTGTCATTTCAAATTAATGTAAGTTAAAACGTCTGCAGATCTTCGTGAGGAAACCAGCTCCATACAATCGCTTGTAAATTAGGTATTGCAGGTATCCTTCTTCAAAAGAATAATAAAGATTTGTGAATTAGAATAAAAATAAGTAAAGTAAAAGTAAGCATACAATAACTACATTGCGTTCTAAATCATGTCATCTCAACAGTTGGATATTAAGCTGGCTGGCTATTTATTCTAAATAATGCTGGCTGGCCGGATAATAAATAATAGAAAAAATAATAACATAACATACCATGAAAGTATTTCTGAATAAGACTTCAGTGGAGAAACTGCTAAGATCACAATCGAAGAATTTCACCACGGCAAGTCTGTTGCCATTGTACAGTTTTGGAATGCTCACTTGCATGCTGAATAGTAACAAAGAAAATATAATTAAAAAAAAGGTCCTATTTATTATGAGATCGTTAAGTTTCTCATAACAATTGTTTAAAATAATGCAAATTGATATATTTTCTCCATCGAAAGCTGAGGCATGCTAATATGGTAACCATTGTACCATCATCGCTTACATTAATTAGGTAAAATAATGGTTATATTATACTCACTAGAATGTCCACAAGTCATTAGGATCAGAAAGAATCTTTTCTCTATTTTGTATTAACTCTGGGGCCATTGATCTGTACTTGTAAAAATTGTCAATTTTTCGTTTCGTTTTCTCTATAGATCCCTTTGATATGATCAGCATCCTTTCTACAGTAGTTCGATCTGAGAACAAGGATTTTTTCTTTTAAAACCGTTACATTCTAAGCTAAACAACATTACTTGATAATCTGTATTTTATATTAACAAATACGTAGTTTTGTCTGTACATGAAATTGTTTTTCAAATTTCCTGATAGACACCCTACATAAAGGACACTAAGTTGACCTAATTAGCCTAGTGGTCGTATGCGCGACTGCTATGGTCAAAGTCCTGGGTTCGAATACCCACGTCGAACAAAGTGTTCTCAGATCACTAAATACATATACACATGTTCTTTCTTTCCTCCCAGGAGGCAGGGACATGTATATATGTATATGTTAGTTTAGATCGAATTTTACGGATAGGGAATTAGTCATATCGCGACTTCTTTGCAATCACGGCAACAGCCCAAGCTGAGGTTCGGCCACTTTGGCACCCTTGCACGCTTGTTGCCCACGCTTTCGCGACTGAGTGCCTTAAGCGCTCGCCTCTAAGCCCGGTAAATTTGTAAAAGCCATCAGCAGCTCTGTTTTTGGATAGGTCCCCACAGGCTAACAGTAAGGTCAAAAAGTAAAAAAAAAATGGACACTGATCACAAATATGACATTAATTATCTGGATTTAACTCAATCGGAATGCTTATATTATAATTGCAAAAAATGGTCAATATTTCTTTTAGAACATGTTAAAAAAATAATTTCAGTAAATGCTCTAGTTATTAATTCTCATCGACTTTGATGAATTTTAGTACATGGGAAGCATAATATGTCATTTTATAGTTTTATTGATAGGTTATATTATATAAGAATTGTCAATAATATTTTTGGAAATCTTAAAAAAAAAAGAATTACAAAGATTTAATTTGTATTAATTCTCAACAAATTTCGTTGAAATTTTGTACACAGGATTATTTATTATTCTATAATTGATATACTATAAGAATCGTCAATAATGCTTTTAGAAATCGTAAAAAAATATATTCATTAATTAGTAAAAAAAAACCGAAATACAAAAATTTGATTTTTATCATAAAAACATAAAGAGATCGCGGAAAGTTATATTATATAATTGGATTTTTAATAATAGCCTAAAATTTGAAGACTAGGTTTGTTACTCGACTACATTGCTGAACTGATTTATTCCAAAGCTTGATGCCCCGAATGTATCTGAACCAAATGGATTTTTCAGAATAGGAAAGTACGTTGGTCGTAGTCTACTTAGGTAAGAATGTTCTACCACGACGTAAATATACATCTGAAATTGAATAGTTTAATCTCCTCTATGATATTAGGAAAGCTATCATTATTTTGTAAGTTTTGAAGTATTCGCACAATTATTTACTGTTTTCCATTTTAAAGACATTGTTACTAAATACATACGTTAAGATTCGAGATATTAGCTTTAAATATCTACAATGAATAAATAAGAAATTTAAAAATAAAAACTGAACTTATTGTTAGCAGCTGATATAAATACGAAAAATAAAAATCTGAAAAAAGTAGAACACACAAGGGAAACAATAATTAAAAATAATTATGAAAATATAATAGTTTAATAAGAAAAACAGTACGATCAAAAATGTAAGTAAAAACTTTAACCTTAGATTACATTAGGAAATTAATTGTGAGAAATAAGTCAATTTTTATAATATTATAGGAATAAATATTGTACGTAAATATAATGGATTTTGATGAATTAAAATTGATCGGAGCCATTATCTATGCAAGTATTTCAGTTGAAGATATTATAATAAATGTGAAATTAAATGTTGTAACCTACAGATTTCTATTAATTTCTGGTAACGACTTTCTCATTTATTTATAGAGAAATAGATTTAATCACTCTTTGTGATGGTGGATTTAAAATCTCAAAATCGACAATCCACGAGCATAATATATACTAAGATCCATTACATTATGTTGTGTCTTAATTTTCCTTCAAAAACGGTACGAACTTTATGGATAGTGGCCATTAAAATGGTGACCGTCGAAATGAAGCGGTGACCGTTAAGATGGTGAGAGTTGATATCGTGATATTCGAGACGTAGAACATCAAGACCGTGACAGTCGGAACGATTACAGTCGAGATACTGACTGTCAAAATGGTGACCGTCGAGATGTGATGGTAACCCTTAAGATAGATGAAAGACGTCGTATGCATATGCTATAATAAATTCACAATTTTGCTTTAGTGTGATTTTCTAACTGGACCAGTAGGCGTTGTTCTGACCTTTCCTGAGGTTTAATGGATCGATCACTGTGCCACCATTGTCTGGATTAAACAATTAATTTAGTGAATGTGAGCATAATCGGTCACGTCTTTCAGAAGTTACACAATCGCTATCGGACGCACACAAGAATTGTATATATTTTTTCTCAAATTTTAGGCACTTTTGTACAATCCGCACACTCAGCGCCATCGCAGCATAATTCTAGTATTGTAGCATAATTAATAAAGATTACATTTATATTATAGTTAAAAACATGCAATTGATTTGGATGGATTAAATATCTCATCAGTGGACGTATCACCTTAATATCTTATTATACATACCAACATCTAGTCTTACCAAAATTTATATCATATAATATATATCTACATAGATTCTCTTACCAATTCCAGCTTCAACTAGATGCGGTTGCTTATTAAACCAGTCTATTATAGCGTCGATATCTTCGTGTATCGTACTATCCTTAAGACCCAACTCTTTTCTAATTTCTTGTTTATCCTCTTCGGTGCATATGTAGAAGGGATGCTGACCCCCGTGAAACGACATCTAGAATATTAAAAAAAAAAAAATATTACTCACAGTAGGTTCTTAAGTTTCTTACTATATTAAAATTCTATCATAAGTTCCAAACATTGCTCTATTAAGGAATTGAAAAAAAAAACAGTCAGGAATATATAAAAAAATACCTACACATAAATAAATTTCAGTTGAACAATTTATTAAGGATTATGTCGATTAATTTGTTTTTTATAGAAACAGGCTTGAAAAAAAAAACATATTGTAATATCGACTGTACAAAAAAAAGTAAAGTATCTCGTGGAATAAGAATATGATAAAGGTATATTTAACTTATTATTAACTGGGATGGGTTTATCATTGTGTGTATGGTATTGTAATTATATTATGCCATATATGAATATTACACCTTCTCAATGAGACTTAAAAAAATAATGAAAACCACTCTTATTGTACCGGCTTGCGAGGTTTTTTGAAATTATATTAAATGAAACGTGAAAATTATTACTGAAAATCTATACACAAAAAGCGAATAAATGAATAACAAAAACAATATTGTAGGCTCTGTAGTTCTACAGTAATAAAGAGTCTAAATATAAATATTTGACCGATATTTAAATTACACGCATATTCCCTATTTCGCCGTGAACCATATTGCTAGTAATTTGCTGTTTTTAAAAATAAATGTATTCATAAGCATTTTTGTCGAAATGCAATATTTTTAGGGAATGTAAAAATTGCAAATATTAATTACATTATTTTATAGGTACACATACAAACTTCTTAGGTATTTTGATAGACTGTTATCGAATCAATCTCTTTGAAATTTAGATTAAAATTCGCAAATATTCACGTATTTTTTAACATTTTATATTAAATTCGTATATTATTGGTGAATTAATGATTATATACGATATTATCTGCATTAATTTATGTATAAATAAAACTTTTATGAATTTTCTAAAATAATTTAGTTTGTGAGCAAAACATTTTGATTTTCTTTATGGGTGAGTTACAAAACAGGTAGCCATAACTATAATACTATATAATAATATATTTAATTTCTATTTGTCATGATTGACAAAGGGCACTACGGACCCTTACCTTTTAAAAAATCATGTTATGTCCCTATCTCGCTCTGACCTATGCCTTAATATGTCTCGAATACTCTGAATTTATATAATCTATACATATAATAAAAACGTAACTGATCGATGTCTGTACATAGAATATATATGAGAAATACTATTATTGGGGGTCTCTATCAACCAGGAGAACCCAAAACAATGATTGTTAGAATTTTTGTCTGTTTGTCTGTTTGCCAACTTTTGTGCGCGCTAATCTCAGAAACGGCATAACCGATTTGGAAACGGTTTTCACTAATATATTCTGGTAAGGTTCACTTAACATTTAGTGTTTGTTTTACTTCAATAAGTTCATAAATAAAAAAGTTATATCAATTTAAAAAATCACGTCGAACATTTTTTTGATAAAAATGCTATAAAATAGCTCTTCAGTTGAATTGACAGTAATTTTAGCTATCTGTATATTATGGTTTGTAAAACGATGATGATCGAAACCTTGCATAAAGTTAAAAAATGAAGAGTTTAAGAAATTGCATTCCAAAATAAGTTGACCTAAGATGTATGTGATATATCATATTAGAAGGGGGTCAGCTTAGGCTGGATATTTATCAGTTGAATATAGCTGCGCCGCTGCTAGGGATGGCAATTCATTTCGAAAATGATTGATTCGAATCGAACTCTTAGGAATCGATTCCCAAAAAAATCGATGTCTAAAAGATCAATCTCTCAAAAATTGATCTTTTTTCGATTCACTTTTGCATTTGTATTAACAATATAAAAATCACTAAAAAAGAAAATTAAAAGGGAACCACAACAGTCGATCTTTTGTAATTTTTACCTTACTATAGTATCAGTTATTATAGAGAAACATAGAAAGGTATATAGAGAGAGAATTTATTACAGGTATATAGGGAAAGAGAATTCATTTTAAAAATTTATTATTATAAACTGTTGTCGTTATTTTGCTGTTGGATAATAATTTACCGTAAGTATTTTAATTGGTAAATGACACCATAGAAAATGACTGCATAATGAATTGAATAATCCATACCTACTAATATTATACATACGAAAGTAATTCTGTCTGTCCCGTCTGTTGCATTTTCAAGCTTAGACCGCTGAACCAATTTTAAAGAACTTTGGTTGAGAAAGGACATAGGCTACTTTTGGAAATAAAATTGGAAGGGATGAAATGGGTGGTAAAAGTTCGTATAAAGAACCTAATTTTGATGAATTTTGATATAGAGATATGTAGGAATTTGGAGAAAGACTTTGGCTACCTTATGTGGTGTAAATAAAAATTTAATGGGTGAAATAGAGGGTGAAGGGTGAACTAATTTTGATGAATAGAGATATATTGGACCTTGGAGACGGACATCGGTTACCTTATGGCGCAAAGATAAAACATGAAGGGGTCAAATAGAGGATGAAATTTTGTACGAAGAACCCACTATTTCCCAATTTAGGGATATGAAAGTTCATATTTATGTAAAAACGAATCGGCAGGGTGGTACAATAAGGGATGATTTACAATACCATACACATAGAGTAATAAATCCATCTATGATTTTCTATTGATTTATTGTGTTTTGAGATCAGTCGGTGTATATGTATTAATATAGTGGGGTGGTAGGGATCGCGACCATCTATATCTATACATATAATAAAAACGTAACTGATCGATGTCTGTACATAGAAGATATATGAGAAAAACTATTGTTGGGGGTTTCTATCAACGCAGGAGAACCCAAAACAATGATTGTTAGATTTTTTGTCTGTTTGTCTGATTGCCAACTTTTGTGCGTGTTAATCTCAGAAACGGCATAACCGATTTGGAAACGGTTTTCACTCATATATTCTGGTAAGGTTCTCTTAACATTTAGTTTGTTTTACTTCAATAGGTTTATAAATAAAAAAGTTATATCAATTTAAAAAATCACGTTGAAATTTTTTTTAGTAAAAATGCTATAATATAGCTCTTCAGTTGAATTGGCTGAAACATTGAAACTGGTTTGAAAAAGATTATAATTGAAAGTTTACATAAAGTTATAAAATGTACAGTTTCAGAGAATTTGGAACTTTCAATATGAGTTGACCTTACATCTATATAATAAATCATATTAATAAGTGGTCACCCTAGGTAATGGATATAACCACGCAAGCAAGTCGAGTGCCGCATCGCTGCTAGGCAATTCATTCCGAAAAAGATCGATTCGAATCAAACTCTGATTATCGATTCACAATAAATCGAGGTCTAAATGATCGATCTCTCCAAAAAATCGACCTTCTTTTATTCACTTTTCAGATTTGAGTTAACAATATAAAAATATCTACCTACGTAGAAAACAAAAAGGACACCACAACAATCGATCTATTGCTATGTTTACCATGCTAAAGTATCACTTAAAGAGAAACAAAGAAAGGTATAAGAGAGAGAGAGAGAGGGAATTCATTTGAAAAATTTATTATTGTAAACTGTTGTCGTTATTCTGCTATTGGGTAATTTACTGACACCATAGAGAACAGAATAATGGAATGAATAATCCATACTAATAATAAATGCGAAAGTAACTCTGTCTGTCCTGTTTGTTGCACTTCACGCTCTGAAATAGACGATGAAGGTTTGTACGAAGAACGCATCAAACCAAATTTGATGAGTTTTGGTATAGAGATATGTTGGACCTTGAAGAAAGACATTGGCTTACCTTATGTCGTGAAAATAAAACTTTAAGAGGTGAAATAGGGGATGAAAGGTTGTACGAAGAACCCACTATTTCTAAATTTAGGGATATGAAAATTCATATGTATGCTTTTAGGAAGAAATAACAGTATTTCGTGTTTTAAAAATAAGGGTGATTTACAATACACATAGACTCCACCCCTTGATACTAAGCAAAATGTTCCTGAGACATAAGCTTATATTATACAAAACATATGTTCGTCCTATCATGACATATAAGCTGTGCTACATTCGCACATACGTCAAAGATCAACATTAACAAATTCGAATCCTCCAAACCCGATTCTTACGTAAAATTAACAAAGCCCCTTGGTACGTTGGTCGAATCGTATATTAAATATCTTACGCGATCGTACTTTCGTATACGTAAATAGAATATTCTACAAAAATATTGTTCTTTAGTATATCTAAAAAAAGTTTCCGATAACATATGCCTATTTCTTAATAACATAAGCCACAATAAGGTATTTTGCGAGTTTTTATGTTGAAGATTAAAAATTGAGTTATATTTTTAGGCTTATCATATTAATCCTTACGAACAAAGTTATTTCATCATAAAGACAATTTAAATTTATCTTTTTATTGTATGTAATTAGGAAACATAGTTTAGGAGAAAATGAAATATTAAAATAATTTGTACTTGCTGGAAATGATAACAATTATGATAGACTACACGGGTTCGTCGCGTTGGCGGCGCGGTATTTATTGGATAAAAACTCGGGTGAAACCGAGGGGCACAGCTAGTATATACTAAATTTATGATGTTGACAGTTAATGATACATAGAGTGTTGTACGATCAGCATAGCCTGAATATGGTGGATTGATTCGGAAATTTTGTTTTTGTAAACGATACATGCAGAAAATAAACAGAACATGCCATTTCAATGCCTTAGGATTAAAAGTAACACGTTAAAATAACAGAGATTTTATGATAATCGTGGAGAATATTATCATATACTATTCATTAGGCACGAAAATATAATATAAGTAAGAAATAGGAATATACGTACTCGTATAGTAAAAATCAACCAAATCCTAAAATAAATAGTGTGTTTACAAACGAAAACTGGTTTCGTCCGGAGATTTAATTGCTGATCTTCAATATGAAAAGTAAAGATTATATCGCTTACAACAATCAAAGATCGGTTGGAAAAAATATTTAATAAACTGTATGTACCTAATACAATGATTTAAAAAGTGAAAAATAAATATTGTGCCTGTTTATTTACTCTACACAGAAATTCCTATTCAACAGTGTCAAATTAAAATTATGTCGTTCTGAAAGCTAATATAACTATGTATGATGAGTAGGTACTTATTACTATGTTAGAAAAATAACTAGATACGTAAATTATAAGCTACACTCTAGTTCTGTTCTGTTACTTTTTGTATTATAAAATTCCCTTATCGAGCTTTTTTGCTATATTCATGCATACTTTCATTATATTTTATAATAAAAACAGAACTGCAAAAGCATTTTGCTACAACTATAATAAAATATCTAAAATAAGAATAAAACTCAAATAAATAAAAATAAATCATTTTCAATGCAAGAACGTGACACCATATTGACACGATACTGACACAAACATTACAAGACATAAAAAACACAGTTAGAATGGCTAATATGCCTCCATAAATACCATAAACAGAATGAAAAAAAAAACGGAACGGGACGTGGAGGAAAAGTATCTATATTAAATATTTAAGATAACCAATTTTACTTAAAGGAAACATTCTTTTATTTTTTTAAATAATTACAACTGGAAACACAGTTTTTTAAAGCTTACCTGTGCGTACCGGGAATCGTACCAACTAAAAATGCAAAAAAACAGACATGCACTATGTTATTGCACCAATCGATAGGGTCTATGATAAGAATAAAATCTTTCGAATAAACATTGTATATTACAATTACAGAAATTAATTATGTATGAAATTATTATTTTCATACATTTTAACAAATAAACTGATGAATAGCTCATGCTCATGCGTAGCTCATAAATTAATTTTTATCCCAACACACTACAAATAATACTTACCTTCAATCACAGTGTAACTTTTCTCGTTTTTTTATGAAATATAAGCGTTTAAAAATTTTAAATTGTGTCACAAATAAGAATATTTTCAAGTATTTCAACTGTTTATATATTTTATATAAAGAAAATTCTTGTTAAGCTACAAACACGACTGTCCCAAAAGACATTCGAGAATGTTTTACAAAAATATCCTTTTTAATCCGTTAATATTATGTTTCACCGGAATAAGTTGTTTGACCTATAAGTTATATTTTTACTATTTTATGTATAACATCGGCTTGCGAACCGAGTTATTTTGTGGTGGTTGATTTCATCGAATATCGATTTGATATCCACAGGATCGAGCCACGGCATCTAGCGACGCATCTTGAGCAATTTGCGTCACCGATGACTTCAACATGCTCGTGACATATTGCGCTTGCTCCAGACTAGCGATGAGTAGTAAAGCTACATGTGTACATGTAAACGTATATATACAATAATATATTGTAATGAAACGACTGTATAATAAGCGTATTTGACTTTTTGGATGGGTAAAATTTGTGATTTCGCGTCACCGACATGCTCTGCAATAATTCAGATTAAAATTTATTTAAAAATTCAAAATTGAGTTTTCACTTCTTTCGGCAGTCCTTATGACTGCCTCTGTTTTTTTATGGATGTTCAGAAATATCTTCTTTGTTTATAAGCCGATGATTTGGATGATTCTTTTTTTTGGAAAGCTTCAATGGTGGTCCCATTTTAAATTCATTGGAATTGGACATTAGACTTCGAAGATACATCAGGGGACTCCTCAAAATCATTGAACAGGTTTTTTTTTTGTTAAAAAATATTTTGTGCTTAATTATCGTTAATTGCAAATGTGAACGCTCAAGAAATTGACTTTTAGTAGGTACTACTGTAAAAATATAGTAATTAATGTGGATTTCTCGGCGTTTGAAAATGCCAATACGTTATATTATGATTAAGCCTGTGCATTCTTTCGGGAAAAGGCCTTTGCCTAGCAGGGAGACACTAACATGCTGATATTATTATTATTATTATTACGGATCGCGTTAAAATGAGCCTGGCTTTGACCTTTGCGGCGTTTTGGATACCACTGAAATTTGGCTGCTCGACTGTCGTGATTTTATTACAAACTTGGAACTTAATTCTCGCTATTAAAAATTATTACTGCTATTATCAAGTGGGTTATTTTACAAAGTGTCTTCTTATGCTTATAGTATTCAAACAAATCCATTGGGCCTTTTGTTAGAAATTTGTTTGTTTACCCGTTATTCAGAATTTATGGTCCATGTTATTATTTCCAAAGCATTTCACTTGTGTACAATAACCAAATGCCTATAGTATACTATGTAGAATAAATAATGCAAATTTATGTATTATAAATTAAAACCACTAAAAATCCAGTGGTATTAAATGACATGATCTAGGGTACAATTTGACGAAACGAAACGAAATTCAAATTCAAAACGAACAGCAAATGGCTCAGGCAGTAATTGAATTGTTTCAAGAGACGTATGATATGTGGCACCTTATTTTTGAAACCACATATTCTGAAAAAGATATCGTTCACATCAATATCAACTAATTTAGGCTGAAAGATCTGAGTTACCATAGTGTGATATCGAGCACCAGTAACAGTCATTGCTTGAACAGCCTCAAATTTCGAAGAAGTACCTATGGTCCAATAATGCCTCCAGTCCTAAATCTGCACCAAATAGTGACATGCCGTGCATGCATTTGTTTTTCGGCAACCGTGGTTCTTTGAACCCCAAATGCGGTAATTTCACTACCAAGGTGAAAATGAATTTCATCGCTGAGGATGATTATGCTTGAAAAATCAGCATCCACTTTTTCATGTTCATAGTTCATTCAATAAACTCTTTTCACTGTGCATGGTCATTAAACTTTAGTTTTTGTATTAATTGAACTTTATAAGCACAAAGACGCAGCTCTTTAGTTATACGTTTTAGAGAACTTCTTGAAATTTGCAATTCATGTCCATGACGCCAAATTATCTTTCCTGGATTGTCACCAATACTCTCACGCACTGCTTTGATATTAACATTTGAACGGCTGGTTTGTCTAACTTTGTTTGTTTGTTGAACTAACTGCAGTCAGCTTGTTTAGGCTCACGGATTGATCCAGCCTTTCTCAATTTTTATATTTTATATATAATTTGTGAATTGTGGCCACCAAATTTTCATTATTTTTTAAATATTGTTCAACAATGAAAACGCGTTCAGTTGCTTTTTCTCCTAAAATACAAATGTACTCTGTGGTTGCTCTATTGTGTAATGTTCTATTTTTACTAACCATAAACTGTCATCTATCAAAATGTTTATTTTTTGTTGCCAACGCTTTAACGTTTTTTCAACTGCTATGATCGAAGTCCTGGGTTCGATTCCCAGGTCAAGCAAAGTGTTATTGGGTTTTGCTATGAAATTCTCAGTAGCAAATCGGAGTTTGGTTTCGTGCCCGATTAATGGCAATAGGCTCGCCCCCTAATACCACATGTATAACATATAAAACATACTCGTACAATTAATATACCTCTGCCTAACCCTTCGGGGAATACAGGCGTGATGGTATGTATGTATGTTTACCGCACAAATAGCAGCAAATTAAAATCTTGCGTAAATTTTGGAACACCCATGAATACTGTTCTATGAAATAATTATAAGCTTATAAAAAATAGTTAGGAATATAAAATTTTACAGTTAATAATGTTTTTAAGTTCGAAAGTAATCATAAAACTTGACTTTATAATTAATTAATTGTGTCAATGGTATTTAGAGCCACGGCAACCATAAGCAGCGTACACTGGTTATGCAAGTGAAAGGTTCATTTTATAAACGAGATATTATTAAATATTTGCCGATAATTGACGTAAAATATTACAAACATATGAAGGTACCTTCCATAATATTCGTCTTACGTAAAAGTTTTTTTTTTTGGAATACCAATTTGATGTACATGATCCTAAAAATATACCCTCAAAATATAAACTACAATCATACCAAAATTCATAAAACTCGATCCAGCAGTTTTTGTGCGATTGGCGTTCAAATATCTAGCCAGAAAAACAAAAATTTCAAGAACTATCGAAATGTGTTTTGTCAATGATTCTAAGACAGAACCCCAAGTAGCATTTTTTACCAAATATCTTCAATGTACAGATTTCGACGCTTTACTCTTATTATAGATGTAGTTTGTTATGTTATCGCGCACTGTTCTCTTTTGTACTAAAAAAATATTGGGAGAGAGGCGGCCGCGGTTTGCGTTGGCCTTGCAGATGAAGGCATAGGGCATAGCTAGTATTGTAATAAATTTACTAAGCAAATAAGCAAAAAAAAAAAAATGGTTTTAAGTATCCATTTTAATTATCATACAAAAGTCTACAAAACCTTAGTAAAAAATAGACTTACACAAAGTAAAATCTTTTTTAATAGAAAACACGTCATAATGGCTTAATTGTATTTATATAGCTAGCTAATACCAATGCGCAATTGAAAAACATGTTAATTCTAACCACCGCGATTTAAAAGGTGTGGTGATCACTGGATTCGTAATACCATCTTCAAAATTGTGCTAGTTTTAAACTCGCAAATAAACAATTGTAAAAGTTATAAATAGTTAAAGATTCTAAAAATGTGTCTTTTGGTTTTTTATAAATCACTGAAAAACTATTCCTAAATTTAAAGAACTTTTTTTTATGCAGTACAGGTATGCGCTTGGCCTCGATCTTAACTGATGGTAAGTAAAGATGAGGCCGACGATGTGTCGTGCTTACCTATCAAATACCTATCACTCTTCGCCTGAAGACTCTCAAGTTATAGTTGGATGGGAAAACAGACTACAGGAGTGAATTCCACTCCTTTGCCGTTCGCATAATGAACGACGAAGCGTAACGATTCGTGCGAATTGAGGAAATTTCCACAACATAAGCGTGGAAACCTTCACGGCGTCTTATTGTGCGATGGTGGAACGGATTAGGCGGAATTAAATCGTGCAATTCCTGGGCGCACTCTCCAAAGTGTAACCTGGAAAACACTGAGAGGCAAGCTACCTTACGTCGATGCTCTAGATTGGGCATTCCTGCCGTCATCAGTGCTTCATCGCTAACAAGTCGACGAGCTCGGCGCTCAATAGAGTCAAGAGCGGCCCACTGATATTTAGCTGATCCATCCCAAAGGTGACAGCAGTATTCTACACATTAGCGTACCTGTGCTTGATATAAGCTGAGAAGTTGGTTTAGTGTGAAATACCGCCTAACCTTGAAGAGGATACCCAATTTCTTGGCAGCTGTTCTTGCATTTATTTCGATCGAGCGCCCAAAGTTGAAATCAGATGTTAGTTGGAGCCCAAGGTGCTCAATGTTGTCAACTACCTGAAGGGAAGCCCCCGAAAAGTAGGAGTTAGGTTAAACGGACTCCGTTTAGCGGAGAATAGACACGCCTGTATTTTTTCAGCATTGAATCTGATCAGGTTTGTATTACCCCGGTCGAGTAAGAACTTTAAAAAAATTAGTCCTGAAAATTCATCATTATTATTAATTCTTATCATAATACAAGGTGTCCAGAAAGGGTATCGGGTATTTGTAAGTTCAATGAAACAAAAATTATTTGTATGCAATAAAAAAGTTTATTGTTTATTATTAGCATATGAATTGGAGAATTATTTGGAAAAGATGATGTTATCCAAATGATGACCGTTACGTCGCTGGCACTCTTCTAAACGGAAACGAAGATTGGCGATAACACGTTGACACATAGCTATCGATATTGCTGCTATTTCTGACCTGATGTTTTGCTTTAACTGGGTTAGATTCGTCGGATTGTTTTGATAAACCTTACTTTTAAGGTATCCTCATGCAAAATAGTCAAGCGGGCTAAGGTCGGGGCTTCTGGGAGGCCAGTTGATGTTACCCCTTCGCGAAATGACTTTATTAGGGAATAATTCGTTAACAACTTCCATTGAGTCATTTGAGGTATGGCAAGTGGCCCCATCTTGCTGGAACCACGTTCTTGAGTTGAAACCTGCAAACTCCTGCAACTCTGGGACCAAAAAATTTCGCAACATATCGCAATAACGGTCACTATTCACATTAATTGCTCGGCCTCGTTGATCTTCATGAAAATAAGGACCAATTATGCCTTTAGCAGACATAGCGGCCCAAACAACGACCTTTGGGCTATGCAGGGGTCGTTCATGCTTTCGTCTCGGATTCTCCACTGCCCAGTACCGACAATTCTGCTTATTAACATGACCATTCAGGTGAAAATTTGCTTCGTCACTGAACAGTATGTTGTTAAATTTCTGCAGCATTTCGTTCGCAAAATTCAGTCGATTAGCATAGTCCGTATCCTTCAATTCTTGAACCAATTGAATTTTATAGGCTTTTAGATGTAAGTCTTTCTTTAAAATCGAATGTAAAGACGAATTTTTTGATGTTCAACGCTTGGCTTCGCTTTCGGATGGATAAAGACGGATTTTGACGAACCGACGCCTCAACTTCTTCAATTGTTTCTTCATCGCTAACTGAACGAGGACGACCAGAGTTTTGAATTTTAACTGTCGCACCTGTATTCTCGAACATCCTGATCCATTTCCTAATGCTATCGTCACTTGGCGCGTGGCGTGTACGATTTTCCGCACGATAGAGACGTTGAGCAGTCACTATTGAATCACCATTACGATAATACGCTCGTACGCAAAATGCGCGATGCATCCCCGAGTACTGTTCCATCGTGACTAAAACTCCACAAAATGGCGGACGCCACGAACCCCTCCCCGCACCCTTTAGACGCCCCGTTTCGAATATGGTGCGAAAACAAATACCCGATACCCTTTCTGGACACCTTGTATGTTATTTAAAAAATAAGATTTCGTGCTGTGAGCTGTGTGTCGTAAAACAACCTTGGACCAGCCGTTGCAAATAAAAATATTGTTTGTGCTATTAAATATTAATTGATTTTTATAAGGGTATATGTACCTATTATAATACGTCTAAACAGTTAATGGGAAAAAATTACAACGAAAAATCTTTTTCGCTGATTTTTATCAAATGAACCTACGTTAATTAACATTTTTTTGTGCTCTTGTTTCTGTTTCAAGTCCGATAATATTTAAAGATACCCTAAAATTATTTTGCTTCATGAAGACGTTTTGACAGCTTTATATTGAGGTTATCAACCTTCGGTATTTTTTATTGCTATAATTCACTTATTATGAATTATTTAAACAACAAATGGAAAAAATATACAGCTGTAATGGTTTTTATCTTATTAAAAATAAACAATTTGATATAAATATTTGTGTACTGTGTCAATATTTCTTTAGGTTTTGAAAACGAATACAACGATATACAATTAAATATGAAATCTTAGTTAGGTACCTATATAAAAGCGAACGATGTCAACAGCACATTGTAAACAAATACTAGTTCCTAAAAACTACATACCTATTAAAAATTATTAATTGTTGACTAAATAATACAATTGACGAAAAAGGTGAACAATAGAGTAGAATGTGTTCACAAATTTAGACATGTTATTTATTCTTGTTTCATACAACACTTAACGTTTGTGTATCCTTATCAATAAATTTAAAACTTATGACAGTAATAGAGTTAGTAAAATCAGATGTTATCACCAAGTTGGTCAAGAGTTTTAAATCAGCAGATTGTTTTAGAAGCTTCGTGGGAATGGCTTTTTATAAAATACTAAATTGAACCAGCAACTTACATTTTATTACATTTTAATTACATTTTATATATTTTTAAGAATTATTTTGAAAATAAGTTGTATGATATTTATAGTGGGTTTTAAATATCGTAATGTTACTCCCTCAAACAATGGTGGGTCTTCTGTATTAGCTTGTATTGCTTTTACTTTGTATGCTGTATTCTTTAAATTGCTTTATTCGTTTACCTCAATTTTCAACAATGTCACTGAATATCATTTTTTATAGAGTTACCTGATCTCCTACTGACTTCCATTACCACTGTTCAACACTTAAATTAAAAACTCTAAAAAAGACAAAAGTATACATATTTATAAAGTTATATATTTTTGTAATAGAGTTTGAATACGATTTTACTATATATTTTATTATTTTACTAGTGTTTTACTATGTCTAAAATTATCCCGACCTTTAAATAGATATTGCCACTACAGGCCTTATAGCTTGGTTGACAGACAATCGATGGACTCACGGATTGACATCATGTAAAGGACCGTCAGGCACTAGAAAGAGAGTTAGACCAACTCTGTCTGGTGGCCAGATGATATTATACGAGTGACTGGCAAACAATGGATGACCACAGCAAACAACAGAGATACATATTATAACTTACTTTAATTCAATTTTGTGTTATAAGATAGTACAGTATAAGTAGTAATTTATAAATAAGTAAACATTTTTTGTTAGTTTTTTTGTAAGAATTGTAAGGCTTTTTTATTGTATTATTTATTTATAGGATATTTAGAATAGGTGGTAGTTAAGATAGTAAACTAAACAATATTTTATTTCGAACTAGTAATTCGAATTAAAGCAAATAAAAATATTAATCTATATTAAAAAAAAACACTTTGTTTAAAAAATGATTTTATTCAAAATCCAATGAGAGCAGGTCCCGGAAGATCCTTCATAACTTTCCAATTCATATAGTCTAATGTTGACATTCTCGTATACTTTAGTCGGCAGCCTTGAGTTCCTTTCACACAACTTTTTAAGGTTCTCCTAAAAGTTTGGCGATAAAGCAATCAGTCAGGACATTAATTAATCTTTAATATAATTTAATGTACTGTTTTTATTATAATTATTAAAACATCTAGTTTCTTTTAGATTACATTAAAATTATGGGTACCTTAAAATTATGCAAACTGGCTAATGCGGACATTGAATTCGAAACCTTAACGCTGTCGAACGTCATTTAAATAAATTTTGCCACGTTTAAAACGTCATCATTACTTTCTACAAGGTGACGGAGTTTGCACAATTTAAATAATCGAATTTTTTAACGTGTTAGTTTGCACTGTTTTATTTATATATTTACAAACGTCAAAATTGTTGTCAAATTTGGAAGATAATTGGAATATAATAATGAAGATAATTATCAAAATGTCATTATGCGTTTTGTTTTTAGGTTATTCTACAGTACACCGAACAATTGACGACTAAACTGTAAAACGTGTATTTGTCACACTTGACATTGGCGAAATTGCCTACATAAGGAGAAGCCATATTATAATAAAGTAGGCTATATTTTAGTCACGTTATTTGTGAAAAAAAAATTAAGTGGCACCACCTGCTTCAAGTATGCTCGCCCAGTTAAACATCATATACTCTGTGGTTAAACCAAGACCTAACCAGAAATTATCTAGATAATTAGTAGTTTATTTCCTACTGATTAAACGAGGAAAAATAAATGTAAGCAATAATGTTAATAGCTTCAACAAGTTCTGCAATATGTTGAACTACATTCACCACAGAAAGGCCACGAGCTCTTATAAGTTGTGAGTGATATAGTAATATACAGCAGTACTGGGAGATAGTCAGGGGGGATACCTTGATGAGAATGTACCACAAAATAATTTAAAAAACAAATATTAAGATAATAATAATAGGTATAGTACTAATAAATATATCGTATAAAATAAAACCAATCATTAAACTATGAATAAAACTTTGTTCTAGAATTATCAACAGTGTGTTAAAATTGACTCTTTGATTAAATCATTGGCTCTTTATTTCTTTATTGTGAGTACAAGTTTTAGTTTTACAACATGGTGGCTGCCTTGTTAAACTGTGGAGAGAGTTTTCGTGACAATTTAAAAGGCATGTTTCTAGTTATTATTTATAATCCACTTTACTTGAAGATAATTATCAGAATACATCACGGAAAAATGCTACCAAAATTACATAAACTAGAGCCTAATAACATAAGTATAAGCTTAACATAAAATAAAAACGTCAAATAACACATCAAGATTACGCCAAAATTCCCTAATTTATTGTTTTAAAATAAAATTATACATGTATATTTTAGGTAATTATACGTGACAATGACAGCCTGCTTAGCTTTATTTTTAATATATTATGAAACGTCTAAGTCTCACTAAAATAATTTGTTGTTCAGAAAAACGTAATTTTGGTAGCAAGGAGGAGTACTGAGAAGATTACGAGTTACCTACCCATTTTTGCATATGAATTGTATTCTTTGTTATATAATTGAAGATTACAAGTTGTATAATGCGTTTTTTTATTCATTTATAATAATTTATATTTAGAATTACATAATACTGGCGATTGTTTTAAAGAAATATGTTAATTATTACTTACAGTATTTATATTTTATAGTACTTTATTTTGTCGTAATCTATGCTATTTTTATTTGTTTGTTTGAACGAGATAAAGTTTGCAACTGCCCGTCAGATTTAAAAACAATATTTTTGCATTATATATCCTATTTATTGAGGAGGGTTAGATTATATAACTTTACTCTGCAATACGTAGGAGCGGAGTAGTAACCACGAAACCTTTAGCACTTCTCCACCGCGAAATAAATAAAGTGAAACTGCTACATGTTCCACTTAGTGAAATATCATTAAACTACGTCGCAAACCGAGTAGCAGCACATCAAGCAAGCGTATTTGTGTATTAGCAGTCTAAAAAATATTTCTTTCAACTTCTTTTGCTTTCAGAGTCAGAAGAGGAAGAAATATTGCAAACACTAATATTTATATTATCACTATTATTATAATACCACAGGGTCATGTTAGGTAAAAACCGATTATGTAGAAAACTAGTAACATGAATAATGAATATAATTCCTAAGTATATCGCAACACCCGTGGGCAATAAAATGTCGTTATTTTCGCGTAAATAATTTATTCGTATCCAAAAATACAAACTCACAAATCACTTCTTCAATTATAGTCTTGATCCTACCTACAGTTTCTCCCTTTATTGTTTGTCTTGTAGATTTCGTTTCTATCGCTTGTTGTTTTTCCTTCGTTTTAAAAACCGCTCGCTTTTATCATCGGCGTCACAATGACATCACCGAAATCTTATATTCATTGTTAAATCTTTGTGTTAAAAGAGGCAGTTTTGTTTATAATGTGCATGTCGTACAACTGACAAATCATGGCATAACTACAAGGGTTTCGTTGCTATGGTTAAAGGCCTGAACGTCAAGCAATCTAGAAAGCTATAGAAAACTACTTTCGTGGTTTGAGGTGAGAACAACAATAGACTATACGGATGAGTTGGCGGTGGCATGGTGGAGAGTTGTGCGGCACGGGTGAATCCGTGAAGCTCTGCTAATTAATAAAACATTTTTTTTTTCACTTGTTGATGGAATTATGAGCATAAACTAAATACTACATAATATAATATGCGCCTGTTAAAAACGTTCAAACAATGAATTGAGTCTCGCCTTTGCAATGTAAAAACGTTAGGTTTTCTTCTTGTCATCGTACGTGTCAATTCACAATGTGCTCCGGTTTGTTCTTTCATAATTATTATATAATAAAACCTTAAAGTTTAGTCAAGCGTCTTGTTTTATCAGTTATGTCTTATTAAAAGGACATCAGGAAGACGTAGATTTCTCGCTTCAATACTTATAATGATGTACAAGTTACGGAATATATGTATTAAACACGATATAACGAAACCCCGTGTGTTCACTGTGATGCGTGTAACGCTTTAAGGGCCAGTTTCTTGATACGTAGTTACCTCGACCAAAGGTCAGATTTTCTACCAAATGTTTAAAATCATGACTGAAGCCAGCCAATGATCAATTATGTAACCATTTGTTAAAAAAAAATCAACGGTCCACTCGGCTTGGACTGGTTAGCCACACGGCGCGGCGGGTGGTTAACCTAAGAGCCAACAGTTGTTTCATTCAATTTTAAAGTAGACGTTTTAATCTAATGGTTGTGATTTCTCCGATTCCGTGATGGATTTATCGATCGTTTGATACTTTAAATAGTAAGAAATTTCTTTAGATAAATATTTTGAAATTGAATACAGCGAAAAATCTTTACACCACTCTTTGTACTAATATATACTTTGTACCTTCAAATTCATACGAAAATTTCAATGAACATTAATGTCTTTAAAATAAAACTGTAGTATGGATCGTGAATGAAGTCGGAAATAATCTTACAATGCCAACCACAATATACCAACAAATATAGTTAACTTTCAAATTATTATAATTTTTATTTGTGTAATTTTAGTAAGAACGGTGATAATATTTAACTTTTTTCCAGAATTAACGCTTTTGCTTACTCTACAATTTTGAGTCATGGGAACCTTACACCAATGCTCTGGAGTCTGGAAATCTCTGCGGTTTGTTTGTGTAGAAAGAAGAGCCTTTATAAAGTTAAAATGAAAATCAATACTAGCAGACTATGAGATTGAAGAAAATGTAAATTTTGATGATAATTCAATTGATAATAAATACCGCTTTTTCCTTAATCAATAAAAATAATTTCCTGTGAAATTAATATGTCTGTTCAAATAAAATAAATAAAGTGCTAATAAAAATTAAAAAACTGGCCCATAAAAGTCAATAATCTAGTTAAAGCTAAAGATAACTAGATAATAAATTGCATATTTCTCTAAATAAAGTCCCTTGGTACGTCACTATTTGCTTTTTATGTTATCCAAAAATAAGTACGAACACAGAGAGATACAAATATTCAAATTATATTAGTATGTAACTTTATTTATATTTTTGTTGTGTATTTAAGTGTTTAATTAAAAAATAATAAACATGTAAATAAAATACATTCCGAATCGTGAGATTAGTCTGTTTAAATTATTCCATAACACAAATATGAATTAGAATAGATACTAGCAAAAGGTTATCAAGGAAGTACTTCCATGCACAAAAACATTCACCATTAAGTTTTAATTGTTTTGGTTTCAATTTTAGATCTTAATTACTTGCATTAAGTCCTAACCACCGTATCGAATGATGTAAGACAAATAGAGGTCAGTCGCAGCCAATTCGAAGAGAATATATAATGCGCTGACAATATACTTATGTAATAAAATTCGTAGCGCGTATGTATACGGGCAGTGGCTTTAGAAACGTTTATAATTACAAACACACGCGTAGGTAACCTACGTTTGATAACTCACCGAGTGCAAGCCGACGCGACGTGTACTGAGTGAAAATTTATTGCGATAATACGTAGACAGCAGCACTTTTTTCGGATCAAGGATAATGCTTTGAAGCTATAATTGCTCAGCGGTATCGTTCTCCAACACGCTGATTTTAGTGTTTTATAGCAAGGGAAATTGACTGCCCTTTTTATACTACAAACTACTACCGCTGTCTGATCGTAAGCAGCTACCGTAGTCTGTGGACGCTTTTAATATCATAGGAATCATTAGCGTGCTGCTGACCTTGATCCCCCTACGCCAAGGAGCTCTGGAAACGATATTCACCGTAGGAATACAACACAAGGTTATTTGGTTGTGATTTTTTCTAGGGTAGAGGTATTTCACCAGCCGGAATGTCCCAAATAGGGAGAAATTTACAAAAAAAAATCTCCATACCCTATCATTTTTTGAAACCCGTCTTCCCCATGGAGCTATAAAAATCATACTAATCGCAGACAAATGTATTAAGTATTAAAATATGTCATGAAAATAAATACTGCGTAACAAACGCACGGGGAGCCGCGGGCCATAGCTTGTTTAAAAGGCGCTGTAAAAACGCAGCTCTAAGTAAAAATAAATTCGGAATTCTCCATTGTTTAACGTGTAGTAACGTTAATATATTATAAATTAATTTAAACCGTTATATCTAACCGGATATAACCTCGATATTAGCTTCTAGCGAATGAAGATATTTTTTTTTGCAATTGAAAATTATTCATTACAAGTGTTTAATGTTTACCCCAAAGAATATTTATTAAGTTTAACGATTTCTGTCATTTAGAAAAATAGGTACTACATATTTAATAGATCAAGGATTACGAAATAGGAATTTTTTATGGATGTATATAAATTTTCAATCTTATTGCTTACACCAATGATATTTTAAGTAGTCTATCTGACCCGAGCAACTTCGTCAGCGTCACACAATGGAAGCTCTCAAAAGGAATAATTTTTCGCCGTTTTTGCAACATTGTTCATTGATGCTCCGCTCCTATTGGTCGTAGCGTGATGTTATATAGTCTATAGCCTTCCTAGATAAATGGGATATACAACATAAAACCAATTTATCCATTTGAACCAGTAGTTTCTGAGATTAGCGCGTTCAACCAAATATACAAACAAACTCTTCGGCTTTATAATATTATAGTATAGATACGGCATTGACGTTCCTTACATGCCATCGTGATTGGTGGTTATTGCCCTCAATTCACTTTCAACTTAAAACCGGCGTGAGCGAGAAGAAACTTTTATCCTTTTTTGATAACAGAGTTTCCGACTCACGCTGTTATTTCCTATCTCTTTTGTTTCAACATGCTGATAACAAAATTTGTAACGTTTTCAAATTGCTTATATTGAGAGTATAACGCGTCTATTGAAAAATTTTTGAGCCTCAGCAACACGTGGCCGGGATTGCTAGTAGGCAATAAAATGCAAAAATAATGATTGTAATCTGAACGGTAGTTTCATAGATTTGTGGGTTTAAACAAAAAATAAACAGACAAGTTCTTAAACGTTTTAATATTATTATAAACAAGGTAAATGAGAATATTGTATTTTTCAATAGAAAATAATAAATGTATAATCGGGGATAATTCAGAAAAATACACATATTTAACAAATATGGAGGCTATTTGTTAGTATTTTCTGAAAATATTTAATTCATGGTTTTAAGTGTACAGTTAATAATTATATGGAATAATAATAATAATAATCTTTATTTAAAACACAAGATCAAGCAAAACATATATCGTTGGCATTTGTAGGTACTAGTTAGTAACTGTATCAGAGATGCCAACACACTCAGTTTGAATTTAGAAATACAAATCTTTAGCGTGCATTTGCGTGTGTGTATGTGAGTGAGTACACGTGTGTGCATGTGTATATTAGAGCATTTAGTTTTAACATATAAAATTTAACATGTATCCCATATCTTTTTGGTTATATATTTCAAAAACGAATTAGGTTATAACATATATTGATTAAATATATAATCTTAGATTTTAATCATTTCAAATGCTGAGATTGAGTGTTTTTTAATATGGCAAAAGAATTGCATTGTAATAATATATATGTACAACAAATATATATATATATATGTATGTATGTACAAGCCGTCTTTGCCAGATAAAAATTTGTTTAGTGTCATATTCGTGACCAATACCTTTTATAACTTAAAAAGGAAAAAAAAATCATATAAATAAGCGCGTACGAAGTCGCAGCTGTTTCTAGTCTAGGATATAATAATTATTAACGTAAACTGACTTTAGATTTACAGACTTTAGGAACAAAAAATTTATAGAAAATTGCCTACAATAAATATCAGGAAAATACCTACTTCCATACCCATGTACATTTATTCTTATAAAAAAAATTAGTATATAAAAATATAACTTTATATTAATTTTAGTAAGTGAGAATATTTTAGAGAAAAGTAATTAGCAAGAATCATATTATGCAACTAATTAAAATCTTCTTTTCTAAGTTACATAACAAAACTACCGTACTGTACTGTACACGAATAAAATATGCAAACTCGAAACCAATTATGTCGACTGTAGATGTATATATTACATCTCATTTATAGTGTAACATTGTTACGTTATAATTATGTGTTTTGTGCATTACTCCATACAATTACTGTGTAGTAAGTAGGAAACGATCGCCACCACCAGACACCAGGTGTAACACCCACCATAGTGCCACGCTTAGGCCTGTCGCGTTCTGGGGTCAGCCGGCACATCAATTATCAAGGTTGTCGGCAGAGTTCTATACATATTCAGAGCACTATGCACATGGTTGGTATTAGTAATTCGATGCTGTGAAACCCTCTGTCTCAGAGTACGAAAATATCATATAGAATCGCAAAATTAGCATATAAGAAATAATTTTGTTGTTGTTTGTTTGTTCGTAAAGTCTATAAACTAAACTTATCGTTAATCATTATTATATCCTAGACCAGAAATCGCTGTGACTTCGTACGCGCATTTTTTTAATTAATCTATATTAATATTATACAACGGAAAGATTTGATTGTCTGTTTGTTTGTTTGCATTAAATAGGCTCCGAAACTACTGAACCGATTTGAAAAATTCTTTCACTGTTTGGAAGCTACACTTACCCAGAGTTACATAGGCTATATTAAATTTCCAAAAAATTAGGGATCCTTACTAAAGGCTCCAACAATGTAACTCAAGGTGTAAAAAAAATTACCTAAAATATTCTTTACATCGCGTGCGTTGTAAAAACTATTGACGATAGAATAACATAATGTTCTATGACTTTGCAGGCACAGGCAATGCAACCGCGTGCCCACGTCGCGTCGCGCCTCTAAGGCGGCTGAGGTACACCGTGGTGTTTTAGTGAGTAAGAGTCTCAGATACCCCCCCGTCCCCCCCCCCCCCGGCCCCAGGCGGGTGTGTACACATGATGGGTTTCTCCAAGTAAAAAGATTACGGGTTGCGCTCCGGGAGTGCCGACAGAAGTGAAAACTTAGTTATTGGGTTATGAATTGCATTTTATTTATGAATTGTATTTTATTAATTATTAGAAACTTTAAAATACATTTACGTTACGTACATTACGTAACGGTGTCGCGACTCCAGAAATTTTATCTCATCAACAAATATGCGTTCCACGCTAAAAGAAGTTTTCACTTTAAAAAAAAAGTCCATAAAGAGACCTATTAAGCAGCTTGCCACTCCAAATTTAAGCAGAAATCGTAATATCCTTTTGGATGAGCCTCTAGGCCAAATAGTCCATAATTTAGAAATTTTATTAGATGCATATACCCTGACATTGAAAATTTGCACGATAAGGACTTTCGTTGGTTGTGTTCTAGGGCAATAGTGACACCTAGAAATAATACGGTGGATGAATTAAATAATTTGATTATTCAAAAAGTCCCCAGCCAAATAAACAATTACAAATCGATCGATACTGTAAGTCCATTACCCACAGGAATTTTTAAATTGTCTAAACCGTTCTGGACTGCCACCACATGAATTGACTTTAAAAAGCAGCAAAATAAAACAACGTCAAATATCGTTTACATGAAAGCTCTGAGTCAATAATTTGATTTGATTTTGTTTTGTATATATATGATCTTTTTACAAAAATTAGAAAAACAAAAAACTCATAAATAAAAGTTCATTAAAATAATAATATTCAAACATTTTTTTATAATTTTCTTTTTAGTAACCTGACGCAAATGGAAGGGTTTATTCGTGGGTATTATAATTTTTAATTTTGAAGTTTTTGTTAAATACCCGTGCGAAGCCGGGGCGGGCCGCTAGTTAAATTATAAAAGCTATGTACTGGTTACGAATATGACATTAAACAACCTTATTGTTTGTCGAAAATGGCTCGACCTATTTAATTAATTACTAAATTGATAGGCTATAAGAATTGAAAATAATTGTTTTAAAAAAATTAAAAAAGGTGTCAAAATACTCAATTTTTATTTATTGTCTTCAACCGTTTTTCATTACATTTTGTCGACGGGAAGCATTATTGGTAAATAATATGAGTAACAACAAGACAAAAATAATTACTGCTTAATAAATACGTGCGGAGCCGCGAGGACACCACTGGTTAAACTATAAAAATAACAATAAAGCAGTGCCTTTAAAAAAACTTATTAACCGAAGTCTTCATACAAGTATATTTGAGTTAAATATTATCTTCATAATAAATTAATTTTATGACATTATTTATCGCTAATACTCACCATATTAATTTTTCAGGTTCTTCTGCTCACGTTAAATAACTAAAACACAATTTTTTTTACTTTTTTAACGTACTAATTAATAGCCTATTTCCTAACTTTTTTTACACGTTAAAAAATCACTACGCGTGTCGCACAGGTACGTCGAGCTATGTTTTAGATACAAACTTGTTTGTGTGGGGTGGAAGGGGGTCCGGAGAAAGGCGTTTCCTTTTATGAATTTCAATTACAAAAATGAATACACGTAATAGCAAAAGTGGGGGAATCATTGTTTGATGATGACATAAGTACAATCATCAATTTATTAGCCGTTAAATAAAACAAACTTGGTTTATTACATTTATGGTTTACCGGTTAATGAACCTTCGTAAGATTACAGGTACGAAGTTTTCTAAGACAACTAAAACGATATTAAATATTCTAATAATTCGGTAGAATCGTTTTGTGACAACCGAAATTTGGACAATTTTTGTAATAAAAAAACCTCCACTTATTCTTAAATATGGTTCAATGAAAGATGTGCATTGTGCAGCATTTGGTTTCGCTACAGCTATGACTTAAATTGGAAGAATAATTTTTTGGAATGAAACGAAAGCGGCCTAACCATTAAAAGTTTAGTTACTAGTGCATGTCAAAATTTATTATGTAATTCATTAATTTAAGCGTTCTATCAAAGGCAGGTGTTACACTTGGAATATGTTGGTCGCGATCCAGTCGGTCACAATTGTCGCATTCAACCAGTCAGCAAGCGAATGTTTAATGTTTCTCTTCATCATATCATATTATAAAACTCAACGTCTCTTTGTCTTTCAATTCGTTTATGTTCTTTCCACGCGAAAACCACCTATCCGAAATACATGATTTTTATTTAAATTCATAGCTTTGTTATCCGGCCAGGTTATATAGGACCTGTACCTAACATATCAAATAAGTAGTGACGATAATGGTGAATCAATTCGGAAGAAACGCGATTTTGGGGCGCTTAAATGGCTTACGCTGAGTAAACCATAAGATATATATCAAATTAGTATTCTACATTGTTGTAGATTTTAAAAATAAAAGTTAACGACAGCATATGTCTATCTTTTAAGGATCACAGTATATTTGTCAGTAAAATAACCGGCGAGTGACTGTCGCGGCCATGGGAGGAAGTGAGGGCGGTACGATTCGCGCGTGCGTTCGAGAAACGGCAATGTATAGTCCACGCGAGCGGAACCGCGGGCACACCGAGTTTATTTACAATTTTAAGTAAAATTAGTACTATAAAAAGGTAAAATAGATAAAAACCACTAAATACAGATTTTAGGGAATTTCCATTAACTTCGATTTTTCAGTTACCTTAATTAACTGTGAAAAGTAAAAAAACAATTCCTGACATGTTGTCATTACATTATTAAAAAAAAAAAAAAAAACGGTTTTCCACATGGAATTCAGCAATTATATATCGGTTAGCAAATGTGTCAGCAGTTTTATTAATTAGTTTAAGTAAAAGAGTAGGTACTCGCAGCCAAACGTCCAGATTGGAAAGTTTTGATTGCAAGCCTTTGAATTACAACGACGTGCTGCACTTGATGCCAGTTACAATAAATTGAATGCCCGACTACCAGCGGCAGTCTATTACACAACATATTATCTAAATGGTGTTCTTATATGCTCGCGTACGAACCTTTCAAAGATAGATTGTCTTCATAAGTCACATCAGAGCTAATCAATCGGAGCTGAAACAGTCGCTGTGGCTAAAATCGGTCGGGAGCTCATCATATTGTCAATCTGATCAGAACTTTTTATTCATATTTATATAGTAAGCGTTAAAAACAACCTCATCTCATGTTGAGAGAAGATGTGGCCTAAGCTTAGAAGGACAGGCTCTGAAGTACAATTCCCAGATCATTCCTATATCCTACCACTATGCTATGCTTCCACTATGACTTAGCCATCATCGATTCAAGTGCCATTATATGAAATGCGTCACTACAATGTCAATAAAAAATTAAATATTTGTAAACGATTGTCTATAACATACTATTTACAGATTAATATTTATATTATTCTTTAAATAAAGACTATAAGATATTTCATATTTTGATGTGTTTATTATCCATTACAATTATCCACCAAAAAATCGTGTGTGCTGTTAACAAGGCTGTCGTCTGAATGTTAGAATACAATAAAGCACACTTCTTTGTATAACACACATTGATGATTATTCAGTTTGGTGCTAGAATTATCAGGCTATTGTTGGAATTGACACTGGAACAGGCCAAACAGAATAAATCTGCCCTGAAAAATAGTACTTCCCATACGACCTTTTCAAAACCCTCAGTGGTTATGTTTCAAGAAATCCCCTAAAATGCCAATTTTCATTTTTTCATATTAGTAGTTTACTCAATACGAACATGAAGTAACTCCATTTTATTTTATTTACAAAGTTCATCTACAAGGTGCCCAGAAAGGGTATCGGGTATTTGTAAGTTCAATGAAACAAAAATTATTTGTATGCAATAAAAAAGTTTATTGTTTATTATTAGCATATGAATTGGAGAATTATTTGGAAAAGATGATGTTATCCAAATGATGACCGTTACGTTGCTGGCACTCTTCTAAACGGAAACGAAGATTGGCGATAACACGTTGACACATAGCTATCGATATTGCTGCCATTTCTGACCTGATGTTTTGCTTTAACTGGGTTACATTCGTCGGATTGTTTTGATAAACCTTACTTTTAAGGTATCCCCATGGAAAATAGTCAAGCGGGCTAAGGTCGGGGCTTCTGGGAGGCCAGTTGATGTTACCCCTTCGCGAAATGACTTTATTAGGGAATAATTCGTTAACAACTTCCATTGAGTCATTTGAGGTATGGAAAGTGGCCCCATCTTGCTGGAACCACGTTCTTTAGTTGAAACCTGCAAACTCCTGCAACTCTGGGACCAAAAAATTTCGCAACATATCGCAATAACGGTCACTATTCACATTAATTGCTCGGCCTCGTTGATCTTCATGAAAATAAGGACCAATTATGGCTTTAGCAGACATAGCGGCCCAAACAACGACCTTTGGGCTATGCAGGGGTCGCTCATGCTTTCGTCTCGGATTCTCCACTGCCCAGTACCGACAATTCTGCTTATTAACATGACCATTCAGGTGAAAATTTGCTTCGTCACTGAACAGTATGTTGTTAAATCGCTGCAGCATTTCGTTCGCAAAATTCAGTCGATCAGCATAGTCCGTATCCTTCAATTCTTGAACCAATTGAATTTTATAGGCTTTTAGATGTAAGTCTTTCTTTAAAATCGAATGTAAAGACGATTTTTTGATGTTCAACGCTTGGCTTCGCTTTCGGATGGATAAAGACGGATTTTGACGAACCGACGCCTCAACTTCTTCAATTGTTTCTTCATCGCGAACTGAACGAGGACGACCAGAGTTTTGAATTTTAACTGTCGCACCTGTATTCTCGAACATCCTGATCCATTTCCTAATGCTATCGTCACTTGGCGCTTGGCGTGTACGATATTCCGCACGATAGAGAAGTTAGCAGTCACTATTGAATCACCATTACGATAATACGCTCGTACGCAAAATGCGCGATGCGTCCCCGAGTACTGTTCCATCGTGACTAAAACTCCACAAAATGGCGGACGCCACGAACCCCTCCCCGCACCCTTTAGACGCCCCGTTTCGAATATGGCGCGAAAACAAATACCCGATACCCTTTCTGGACACCTTGTACAATTATTTACACTAGATCTTTAATAATTTAATCGCCCGAGTAATTGCACCAATATTATTACAGTTCGTATAAAAAGCGTCGCCATATCTGTTGATGATCTTAAACAACCTAGGAATTAGAAGTAGCAGGAAGATCTAGAAGCAGGGGTTAATTGATAAAAGTCGATTAATCATAACTGGCTGGACTATAATGATTATTACATTTATATGATAAATTAAAATAAAGACATTTTCGTTTAAATTTGGCTGCTATATAGATTTTTTACATTTTATAATGTGCGAAATATTCGCACGGATTACCTAGTATTACTTAGAAGAATTATTTAAAAGCACGTGTTGACTTTTACACTTGCATAAATTTTTTATTGTTTAGTGATGTAACATTGAAGATGAAATATGTCTCATTAGTTGAAAACTCCTGTAACATAAAAGGTAAAACGTTTCATTTCTTGCAGTATTGGCCTTTACGATGCAGTTAAATATAACCGTCGTTCCTGAGAGGTGGAGTTCCTTTGAAAGTTTATCTGTCAAGTCGTTCTACTTTCTGATTAATTTCATGTTACATGCATCGTTTATTTTTGCACAAACTGCAACTTTTTCGCACCCTGACACCAATATTATTTGCCTGCTGTTTTTATCAATGACGTCTTTAAACACGTCTAGCTAGTGTACGATTACTGTTTTATTTTGCACAAATTGACTCTTAATATACAGTCAACGTTTTAAAAGAGCCTGGCATTCCCGAGTACCCTTCGGTGAATTCCCACGATAATCTTCGTGATTCATCTGTTGCTACTTTCTCCATAAATTGTAATCCTCTCAATGGCTTATCTATGTTCACTTCTTTAAAGTTCATTTCTGAAAACATTAACATTAATTTTATGTTTTATACTTACATAATGAGATTGCTTAAAGTAACTTGTAATTCAAGAGAGATAAAGTAACCATGTAATTTCTTTGCCGTAATGTGAAGCCGTGGAACTGTCTCACGGCTAGTGCATTCTTCAAATATGACTTGAAGAGACATTTGAAGTGGCTGACATGACAGCGACAACTGGTGATGGATTCTAGATCCTTCCATCGGTGGTCACCGATGTGGATTTCACTGTGTTTACCATTAAGCGCAATGTCCTCAAAATATTGTTCTTCGATAAGAAAAAAAAACCATCAAAGTCAGCATCGTCAAAAACCAAAACTGGAGGCGAGTAAAAGCAGGAATCATAACTTTGCAGTGTCTTGTTTTACCGGTATTGCCTGTTGTGATTATTAAGTTTTATTTGTTTTTTAGGCTTCCGTAACTCATAATGAAAAAAAAATCCGTCTGTTAGTCCGTGCGTCAAGTCACCTTTTCTCGAAAAGGTCTTGAGCTATAAAGTTGAAATTAATATAACATTCAAAAGCCTATGGCCTCATGCTGCTGTAAAAAAATAACTTGTTTAAGTTGACGCATTAAATAGATACTGCACTTCATAATTAAAATAACACTCACGAATTATTTATCCAAACCTATAGGGTACGTCCCGCAAACCTACAGTCCTGAAATTTGTAAGTACTAAGAGAGGTCTTTTAACAAAAGATTGGGAATAAATCCAAAAATAAGGAATTTCTAATGCAGTGTGAAATTATAATGCAACAAACTTATATTGAGTTTTATTTTTTTCTCGAAAAGGCTTAAAGTATACAGTTGAAGTTAAAACCGAATATCAAAATGTATGACCTAAAAGTGGTATAAAAAAAATCAAGTTTCTAGGTTAATACAATAAAAAGATGCAACCGGTTCAGTTCTTCAATAAAAAAAAGTCGAAAAGTCACTTTTATTGACCAATTACCAAAACCTACAGGGTACTTCCGATGCAGGGTTTACATATAATAATTCTAACATAACATAAATATTTTTGGTTTCTTATGTAACATTAGATTATTTGTTGTGATTTAAATATTAAAGTTAGTTATAGTGGTTTTAGATTTTTCTAATTTACACATATGTCTAGTATATTGTACAAAAAATTTTTTAATTACCTACGTGTATCGTGTTTCTATTTTCCTATCTTTAACGGTTTGGTAGCGTATTCCAAGAGAGCGTGCTGGTATTGATTTTTTTCGAGTTGATTTTATATCATCATTACCTACTTGTTTTTCCTTACGTTTTGTTACATAGGTAACGTAAAAAACATAACCTAAAACCTTTTTAGTAAAAACATCTTAATAATAATAAATATTCACCGAGTGGTTCTTGAGTTATAAGCGCACAAACAGACTGACAGATGGACAGAGTGAGATAGATATATAAGGATAGTATATATTCAATATTTATTTAAAAGACTGTACAATCGTTTACGGTAAGTAATTAACGTGATTAGTTCGGAACCCTTAGGGTGCGCGTTTTACTCGCAACTTGTCCGATTTCATTTTTAATTAATTCCTTCCGAGCTTTTATAAACAAAATGAATGTTTATATTACATAGTTACGATGCTGACAGTTTATAAATGTTTTAATAATTTGATTCCCACGAATGGCATTTATGCCAACTTGACGTAAATTTTGCGCAACATTGGAAGCCAAAAGGTTGTAATAATGGGAGCGTCAAGTCATGGGAGTATATACGTAATTATGTACATATATGTATTGATAAGACGGTTTTTGTTTCTAATTCATTTGTAGTAAACCTTTAAATATAAAAAAAAAAACGATTTCACTTACCGATAAAACTTTGATAGACAATTAATAAGTTATCTTGAGCCATCAAAGTAACATTGCTAATGCCTTAATATCAGGCACTCATGAAAATTCTTTATACAAATGTATTCAAAGTTAATGTATTGAGAAGCAATGATGGTTGAGTAGCTTGTACTGATATGGAGTCGATATGACGTACTTTGGAATCCTTAAAATATGCGTTAGCTTTCGTTGAAGGAAAACATCATGTTGAAACTATAGCATTTTCTAATGCTCACCTGGCTCACTACTACACTGAAATTGAAAATCTGTCGCCGAGCACCTATAGGCGTGTTTCAATCGCTACATTTGAGAGGCAGACCCTCCACGAGATCTAACATGTTACCACCACCTTGGACCAGCTAAACCTCTAAAAAAGTAAATTAGATCTTTATCAGATTTGCACTATATAGTTAACAGTGGTTTTAAGCATATTATTTGCATTATGAATTTTGAAATTTGTCAGACCCAAGGTATAAGCAATGTTGAAGTTATGCCTCAGCATAAAATAACAACTGGAGATATCAATGTAGAACTTAAAGTAGGTGTACGTATATCATCATAAATTAAGTAAAAATTGGCAACAAATCAGTTATGCACATAGTAATTTTTTTTATTATATCTTAGTTCCGTAGCTTTTATTTCAAATTTACATTTTTCACTACCTTCGTATTCTCCGGGTAAAATATATTTACAAGGTTATCTTTTCAAAGTCTCCTAACTGTTGTGTACAAATATTCTTTTAGATAGTTTCGTTGGCATACTCAGTTTAATTAGACCTATTACGGTATCCAGAAATTTCGACCCGTTTATAAAATGTATCTTTATAATTCTTTGAAATATCGCTTCTTAAAATCACAATCTTTTAATAAAATTAGTTTTAGGCCATAATAATCGATGCGTGATGCTATGACCACCATGCACACGGTGATTGATAATGTCGTCACTGTGATTCTCTTTTAGTTTATCACGTTTAGGAATAAGCCGATTCTCGATCTCTCGGTGGTCACCGTTGGTTTTGGATTAAATTATGATTACTATCAGGCACAGTGTTTTTGCAAAACAAAGGCAAAAGTTTATAAACAAATACAATAATTTTAAAAGGCTATAAGGATTCGGGACTTACAACAAGTAAAGTCACAGATTTTTGTATAATTAGAGGGTCAAGCCTCTAATCGAATCGTCTCTCGAATCGCCTTAAGGTAATAATATATTTGTTTTGCTCGACAACAGAATCTGTGTTAATTTGTCAATAGATTTTCCAGGTGTCCCTTTAAGTCCCTGTTTTCTTTATTTTTCGTAAATAAGCTTATTTGTAATTAAGCTGTCGCTTGAGGCAGTTTTGTTTATTTGCAAATTGAATTAATCAGGTATTACTACTTTATAGAATTATTTATAGAATGCTAATAGAATAGGTAGTAAATTTTATAATGATATCTAAGGATACGTACGTACGTGTATGTTTTTTGTATGATTGAATGTATATTCAAGAGTGTGTATTTGTATGCGCAAATATGTACCAATTTTTAAAATATACCATCATGCCATTATTCCTCGAAGGGTTAGGCAGAGGTGTACTAATATACACCTACAGTTCGCCGAGTATGTTTTTAGATCCCATGTAATAGGGGGCGAGCCTGTTGCTATTAATCGGGCAGGAAACCAAACTCCTAGCTGCTATTGAGAATTTCATAGGAAAAACCCAATAACACTTTGCTCGACCTGGGATTCGAACCCAGGACCTCGCTTATAGCAGTCGCGTTTACGACCATTAGGCTAACGAGGCAGTTAGTACCAATTTTTGAGCTTTGAATAATTTGAATAATGTATAAGTAAAAAAATAAAGTATTAAAAAAATGGGGATTATAATATTAGTATAGATTAACGCAAACGAAGACATGGGCGGTTGCTAAAGATAATAATAAAGAAAAATCAAGCCCAAGGTAGTAGTATTGCATTGGCAGATAATTACCATAACGAAATATCTATATAAATGTATAAGCTGAACCAACAAGTCGTTTCCGTAAACCATCAACACGCGCCCGCACGGTAGTTATCCAGTGTAGGCTTCGGTAAAAACAAACGAGAGCTCGAATCCTTCCATTGAGCTAAAGCTTTCGGTGAAGAAAAATATCTTGACGAGATAATAGCATGGTGGTAGGGCTTATTCTAATGCTCGTCTGGCTAGCTACCACTCATAAGTTGAAAATCTGTAGCCAAGCACCAATAGCAGTGTTCTGGCAGCTCGACTTGAGGACCGGTCTTCTACACTAGGATTAGCGTGTTACCATCTTTTGCCACATCGTCACTTAAGATCAAGTTATTGTGGTCATAATGCTAAAACTGTATCGATAAAAAAGGCTATATTGCTTGTTTTACCATATCTCTGCACTGTATTCTAAGTTAGTAATTACTATTTAAAGAAAACATTATAAATATACACTATATCAATCTCTCAACGACATGCACAATAGACAGTTAAGATCTTCTGATTTTTTAATTCTCAGTATACCAAGTCATCATAATAATTTCTTCGACCAATCTTTCGCCGTAACAGCAGCACGGCTGTGTAATTCGTTTCCAATCAACATCCAACTGGCCAACTCTCGGGATTCCTTCAAGTATCCGCTATGTAGCGTTTACTTGCAGCTATTGAATATTGGGTAGATTTTTTTTTTACTCAGTTTTATGCACACCTTGCATTTACCTTTCTGCTAATTCCCTGCAAGACTGGTAGAGAATGCTTTAAGCATTAAGTCCTCCATTTGTACTTTTTGTGCAATAAACAATATAATAACATTCAGAAAATCTGATTATAACCATACGTATCCATATTATTTTGCGTAAGTTTGCGAATTGAAGGGTTTTTCAGTTAAGAGGATATCTGTTAGAGCATATTGTTATACACTCTATTATAAGTCTTTCTAAGTCTATATAATCTAGTTATAATTTGTTGATCATATAAGCCAATTAACCATGACCCTAATATATTAGTACTATGATACAATGTATACTAAAAAGTTAGCAGCTAATAACGGGCTATTTGAACTAAGAAAACGAGTTTGATAAGTTTGCAAATAAACACGTTTTAAATTAATCTCTTATATATCTTTAAGTAATCTATAATACTAGGTATCCATAGTTTTTTTTTTTTTGCGTTTGAGACTTTTATTCTACTGATTATGTCAGTCCTATTTGTTCCCTACTCTTTATATCATCAAATTATCAGAGTCGCTGATGAGATAACACTACCAGGTCGTGT
The DNA here is from genome assembly GCA_033032175.1 of Saturnia japonica. Classification (NCBI taxonomy): domain Eukaryota; kingdom Metazoa; phylum Arthropoda; class Insecta; order Lepidoptera; family Saturniidae; genus Saturnia; species Saturnia japonica. The sequence continues at coordinate 7,353,461 of CM065324.1, read as the reverse complement.
ATCATCTTAGCATCGTCCAAATAAAGTTAAGCCAAATGCTGTGAAAAATACCTATTCATCAGCAACTCCTTTTCGGTCTTGTTCTTAGTAAACTACATCAGTAAGTATAATGCATATCATTAATCTATAATAATAAAACAAAAACGGTTGTTTTTTTTTTGCTTGTTTCTTTGAACGCCTTAATCTCTGGAAATACCAGTCAGAATTGTAAAATTATTTTTCTATTATAAAGCCTATTAATTACGAAAAGTTATAGGGTAGGATATAACTTCTCACTGCGACTCTGAGGAATGGAGTAGTAAACCTGAACGTCCAACAATCTGGATAGCTGTAAGCAAGTACAAGAAGTGAGAACAATTACGATAAGCTATACGGGAGCGTTGGCGGCTGCGCGGTGGAGTGTGGTTGAGTGGTACAGCTTGTTTAATAAAATGGTGATAAACATACGTAGTATTGAAGAGATAGTTAAACTAATTTTTTTATATCGAAACCAATTAAAAATTCAGGCATTACGTGCCTTAAAATACACAGTCGATCAAAGTGATGTTTCGGTCGTTCTACAGAACCTTTTTTGTAAATAAGATATATCTTTAAATAGTTGTGATCTGGAATTAACACATTTATTATTGTAATTTATTTATAACTGTTTCGATTTTTAGATGATTTTCATCATTAAAATTAGGTTTATTATATTTTTTAAATACAACAAACTTTTTATTACAGGTACCGGCCGTAAATAATGCACATCGAACTAAAGGGGGAGGATATTCGATTACTTTCGGCTTCGTAGCGTCGCCTTTATCACTCAGTGCATTATTTTACGTTTTGTCACTGTGCCGCATTAGGCATTACAAAATAACCAATTTTAATTATATTTATTAATATTAAATTGTCATATATGTACTGTGTACATATGTGCTGAAAATCAAGTTTCCCTTTTAATTAATTTCTATTTTTACTTCGAGAAAAATTTAAAAAGTATCTATATGATATACTCGAGAGACCTTCTAACCTCAAATTTGAAACTTTTAACTTTCAAAATGCGGTATAAAAAAACGTTTATACAAAGTTTATGAAGAATAACTACTACCACTGTGCCACTAAATTGTTACTTTTATACTAAAATTCAAGTTTCTTTTTTTATTAATTTCTATTTTGAATTTCACGTGTGAGAAAAAATTCGAAGATATAAAAGGCCCAAGCCGAGGTTTGGCCACTTTGGCACCCTTGTGCGCGTGTTGTCCTTACTTTCGCGGCTGAGTGCCCTAAACGCTCGCCCCCAAGTCCGATGAAGCTGTAAAATCCGTCAGAGGCTCCAGGGCCTTTAAGGCTAACTGTATAGTCAGTCAGAAAAAAAAAAACAAAATGCTTAGCACAAAATGATTTTGTTTTCTAATCCATCCATCTAGTATATCAATAGCTTGCTTTAATTTGTTCACATCAGTGTATCCAAAAGTTTTCCAAACAGCCGCTAGTTGGTCAGGGTTGTAACTAAACATTTTTCTAGATGTTAATATTTCCATATTATTAATACTAAAATCATTATAACAGATATGTAAATGTTGCAGTTCTTTGCATTCAAATTTTGAAATTGCAATAACTGTTTGAATTACCGATTTATGTTTTTAAATAGTGACGTCACAATATGTATCTATAGTAAAATAGGCAAATAAACTTACTTCTCTTTCCGTTTTTCTGCAGTTTTACAAGTATAAAAGTGATGGAAGTTTTCATGTTTTTTTAAACTAGCTCTGCCCGCGGCTCCGGTCATGTGGACTACAAAATGCCGTTGGTCTAACGCGAATGGTTCTGCTCTCACTTCCATCCACGGCAGTCACCCACTCGTTAATTTATAGACAAAAACGTTTATTGTGAGTGATCCTTAGAAGATAGACATAAATGTTGTCGCTGACTTTTATGTATATCTACAATTATGTAGTACATTCATTTGATATAATATATCATATGGTTAACTCAGCATAAGCCATTTAAAGACGCCAAAGATGTATTTTTTCCAAAACGATTTACCATTCTCCGCACTGCTTATTCGTATGTTACATTATCATATAAAATATAACCTTGCTATGATTTTTTTTTTTTAATCATGTGAATCGAATATGTTGTTTTTGGCATGAAAAGAACATAAACGGACATACAGACGAAATACTTTGAGTTTACAATGTATTCCTACTTACTGCTTTTTGTGTTTTATTCGCCTCGGAGTTTAAGTTTTCCAAGGTTGTATAAATAAAAACAGGTTATGAATAGTAAATAAGTTTTTTTTTCTCTTTTTTGGTTTACCCAACAATTGTGGAATATTTCTAAAGCTAATTTTCAATTCAGGAAAATATGCTAAATTTACAAAGTAATTATAGTGAAACTCAACATGCATCTGTATAATCTACTTACGTGACATAAAAAAAAAACAACTAATTAAAAACAACCTACAGCTTTCTAAAAACATAACTATGTATTTAATTATTAGTCTATCATCAGAGAAACAGTGATACATTTTCAGCATTACGTCAAAGTGTCCTCATGAATATCCGCGCGTTACATAATCTTACACTTTTATTAATATATCTGATAGATTCTAAGAATGGGTGAATATTTCCAAGACCTGTTTTTTGTAGAGGTTGAACTAAAAGAGTGGTTATTATTTAATGAGAACATCTTTTAGGTACTAATTTACTCTGTATTTGACTTTTCATAGGATTTTTGGATAAACATCTTTTTTGATAAATTGTGAAAAATGTGAGTAAAAATAAAATAACGGGATGTAACTGCGTAAAGTTATATAGCCTGTATGGAACTTTCCTCAATAGTTATATAATGCAAAAATAATTTTTCAAATTTGACTAATAGTTCCAGGGACTAGAGAGGATTCAAAAAAATAAACTTCTGAGATTTATAATCCCCACTTCTCCATGGTAATAAAACATATCGCTGAACGCATAGTACTTATAAAAATCTCAGTTTCTTAAAGGGCCAAGTATCTGAAGACTAAAAAAAAAAAAATCTATCCAGTACTTTTGCGTGATGCACGCACAACGGAAATCCTCCATCATTTTATCATTATATGTATAGCTTATGAGTTGTTATGAGTAGGTATAATTATAGTAAATCCAACAATGTTGTATTAACATAAACTGATTGATTTCCAATGAACCTTTAATTGATATAAGCAAGTAGAGGTTAATAGAAAAATAATAACAACTTTTGCAAGGTTGAGGATACTTACAAACACGTTTTATTGAAGTGAAAACTTCTTTAGGCGCGTTGAACACCTTTTTTGTGAGTACTGAATGAGACTGAGCCGTCATGCTCGAATAAGGGAGCAAGAGAGATATACTCAACGCGCTACTGCTATACTCGCTGGGCGAGCGTTTGTTTTTACTTTTTATCTTTTTTTAGAACTGATTACACTGTTAGCCTGAGGGCCCTAAACAAATAGAGCCGCTGATGGCTTTTGCAGCTTTACCGGGTTTTAAAAATACGTATCAGTCGCATTCAGTATCGACATAAATACGGTAAGTATCGTGCCAAAACGTTTAATTATTGAATTTTTCACTTCTGTAGTCTGGTCAAGCACACACAAAATATTACTGTGAACAGATCGAAGCGGTACTTCAACCCCAGGTCAAAAGACTGCTATTTTAAAAAGCGTAAGTTCGATCCCATATTAAAAAGTGATGTCATTTCTGAGATATCTAGATACCAGCTTGGGCTATTTGACATGACTTAAAAACGAGCTATGAGAATCGTTGGTGATTGCGTAGTCGAGATGGGGGCGGACTAACTTCTGTTAGAGTGGACTGCATTTTGCGGTTGTGATTTTCTACTAATTATATTGTGATCAGCAAGATGTATTATATGTCTCCAGATTGGTGTGACCGACCATGGAGACAATATTGGAAAAGCAAAACTTTGACACATACCTCGTGGCGTCTGCGACTACACCTGGCTAGCCGGCTAGGTACAAATTGTTTTCCGTCGCAACACTGACGTGCACTAAAGTCAAGGTTTATACTGAACACATACGACGATATTTTAGAATATAACGGCACGATAAACAATGGCAGCACGCAATGTACGCAGCGAGCGATCCTTGCTACTAAATCAATCGAGCGAATAAATCTACTAAAACGCGGCGCGATGAAATCTTACATTCATCATCCTGCATGCATATGCGAAGGAAGGGGAAATAAGCGGGAATAGAAAGACTCATGAACTGATCACAATATCGCTATAAATTTGAAACTATATCAAAGCGGCGCAACCAGTTGGTGATCCATAACTTACAAACAGTATCAAGTCTAAGGAGAGACTTTGTATCATTGTGCGCGTTCTACCATTGCTATAATAGATTTTATTTCGAGGAAAGATTAACAAGATGCCAACGGCTACCTTCTATCATTGAACCGCTTGCCATCGGCAAGGAGTTTATCCTAACATCTTCGAACCTAAATGGTAACGGGCAGTTCGGTTTCCGAGCAATTTCCTTCCACGAACGTTCCGAATGTGGAATGAGATCTTCTGAGGTTTTCCCAGGAGACTAAAATATAGAGTTTTTAAAAAAGGGAATGAATAGGTTTATATGCGTCGGCAACGCTCAGTCAATGCTTCTGGTTTTGCAAACATCTATAGTCTATGATGACCACTTACCGCATACTTGTTTGTTACAATAGTTGGTACCACAAAAAAGCCGATCTACTGGGCACTACCTTTGCTACCAAAAAGATGTCTGGCGGTATCTGCGCTATATCTGGATGTTCATAAGTCGAGTGGGTGAGACGGCATACCAGTAATAGTGGTCAAAAAGTGCGCTCTTGAATTGTGGCCTGTGCTAACGCACCTTTTCACGATTTCGTACCATAGTAATCGAGTTCTGTCTGAGTGAAAAACTGCTCATATACATTCAGTGCCCAACATGGGCGATCAATCAGATCCAGAGAATTACAGGCCTATCGTTATAAACTCCCTTCTCTTAAGTAATGGAGTGTATCCATTCAATAATAACCCGGAATAACATCCCACTACTTCGAATATAATTTCTGTAGGTACTTAATTCGAATAATGTACTAAGAACATGTTATAAAAAGGGAACACTGTTTCGATTTCATATTTATCGTTTGTTTATTACCCGACAGCGAAAAGGAAGATTATGTTTTTCGAGTATAATTATGTATGTATATCTATTTCTTTGGCACACCCTGTAGCCTAAACATAGGCTACCTACGTAATATATAAGTACGACATCTACGATTCAAATAAAAAGCAAAAATAGAAAAAAAAGATTTTAGTGATTATGTTGCAGTCGGGTTTTTTGTTTACTTTTTAATAATTTAGATTTACAAAATAAAGTGATTATTATCACTTATAATTTAATTTGTACCAGATGAAATACAATTATACGTTAATTAAAATAATATGCAAGCCAATTTTCTAAAAAAAAAAAAATTCAAATAGAACATAATTAAAGGCCGTTTTAAATAATATATCCTGAGTTTACTATCCTCGATTAGTACTTATTAGTACATAATTATTTACTTACATAATATATCAAGTATTATTTTTAACTTCAGACAGATATCTGCTTCCCTCTTATGTATTCAAGCTATAAGATTTGTATGTATATTATGTAGATACGAAAAACTATCCATTGATAGGTTGTTGAAAAAAAAGTAAGGCCAGAAGCATATATTTGTCTATCGTTAGTAACAAAAACAACGGATAGATAGCTTATTAAAAACGGCCGTTAGTCGACTCAATCCATTTTCTTCTACTTAATAGGGCCAAATGTGGCACTGTTCATTGGTTCAATAACAAAACAGATCCCAACTTTTTGTTTTAGCTGAGTTCATTAGCTGCTATTAAAACATAAAAGTTTAACTTTGTTGTAAGTCACACTCAAAGCCTTGTTAAATGCTGAAGTATTCTTTGGGACCTACCAATACAATTAATTGCCTTCAGATGAGGACTCGCAGCTTCTAGTTAATTTCTTTTAAATATTTACACGGCAGAGTGACGGCAGTGTTCCTGCATATTACAATTCCGGCGAAATATCGGCCAGCAATCCAACGGTGGTTGTTATTATAATATCTACCTGCATAAATAGCTCTTCACGTTACGCAAGAAGTAGCCGATGTCGATGGCCAAGAAACGGTTCCACAGTTTTACGCTATAGCAAAGATAACACATTGAGAACTTTAGAATTTTCAAATAATTTTTTTTTTTTCTATATTACAATCTCTTACATCTCTTCTCCATCTTCCATCATTACGATCTCAGTGGTCTCGATGATCGTCGTTGTATTATGATTGTACTGTGCTCACCATCAGGAAAAGTACCGTGACAATTTTCCGTGCAACTATAAAAAAATAATAATCAAACTTAATTAGGTAGCGTTACTGTGTTGCAGCCTGTATATTTTGCAATACTTCTCACTTATACCTACTGTACGCGACTGCATTGCAAACGAATCGAGTTTCGAATATTTTAGTCGCATAATTACCTACTTGCCACTCGATGTAAGCTAGGCTAACTAGGCTCAAACTAGGCTTTAGATTTCATAATATTTATGTAATAAAGTTGACCATGTTTGAAACAGATATTCCAAGAAATATTTTTTCTAAAACTTTTTTTTGTATTTCCTTTAAACAAATTTTTCTCCTAACCTGTTAACGATTTAGAATTGATTCAATGAAAGATTAATTATAATTTTTTTTGTATGATATCAATGTTTTTTGGTCTGAAATTTAGACTAGGTATATGTCAATTATAAAAACAACTCCTTATGTTAGAAATAGCAAAGCAATAAAAAACTGCGCGGGAACGTTACCTCGCTGAGCATTTTTTACCGTTTGTATCATGGTGAGTGTTCTGAAGAGCTGTTCAATCTAATTCCCTCCCCCTTAAATTCGTTGACGGAGGTCACTGCATTCATATCGCTATTTAAGTCGTTTAACTTTGATCCGCTTTTTAATGAACCAACCAAAACCACGTCCCGAACTGCATCTTGTATAGACAACATTTTTAGTAACTTCAAAATCATTAGTAATGGCATTATTACTGGAATACGGTCTGACCATAAAGGTCAACTTGTTGAAATAAACTGCTGCAGACCTAGCAGTGATTGTAAGAGAACGGTTAGACTTATTTCAGACACTAGATTATAGATTATAATCTATAAGCATCTGCAACTATCTGCAGAGGTTTTAGACGATATTGATCCAAATACTAACTACGGCAGCTTGTTTAATATCATAAGCACTGAATTTAGTAAACATTGTCCAACAAAATGGTTTTTAGTGAATGGGCAACAAAAGAAATTATGAAAAGTAGAGATCGACTATATGATTTATATTATAGGAAATCATTGACAACTAGTGATTCATTTCAAGCTTATGTTAGAGATTATTCTAAAATAATTTAAACGTGTTTGTGGATCTGCAAAAGCGATATTTTTAAGAAATAAAGTTCTTAAATCTAGTAATAAGACTAAAACTGATTGGCATATAATAAATAAAGAAACAGGAAAAGATAAGAAAAATGATAATTCGCTTAATCTAAACGTCGAGGGAGTACATATCTCAAGCAGTTCAGAGGTAGCAACTGTTTTCCAGGATTATTTCACAAATATACCCTTAGTAGTAACAAAAAATATAATATCATCACCCCAGGGCGCTGTATCACTTTTGGATAATCTTATTACACCTGTGGATTCTAAATTTTCTTTAACATCTGTTATTGCAGGTGAAATAATAAGGGCTTTTAAACAATTAAACTTAAAAAATACTGAATATATTTGGGGTATGTCAGTAATCGTAGTTCAGTCCATAATTGCTAATATTTCACCATATCTGGCTAATATATTTAATCAGTGCATAGAAACAGGGACTTTTCCTAATTTAATGAAAATATGTAAAGTAGTTCCTCTATTTAAATCAGGTTGTGGAAGTACTCTTGGAAATTATAGACCAATTTCTGTACTTCCTTCGATTACTAAGATTTTCGAGAAAATTATGCTCAATCAGCTAGTACAATATTTCAAAGCACAAGAGATTTTGGATGGCCGGCAATATGGTTTCACAAAATCTAAATCAACCACTGACGATGGTGCAACACTGCTAAGTTATATATATATAGGGCTTGGGAGGAGTCGCAGGATGCAATCGGTGTGTTCTGTGATCTCTCAAAGGCCTTCGACTGCGTTGACCACAGTACGCTTATACTTAAGCTAAAACACTATGGTATGCGTGAAACTTCTCTGGACCTCCTAATTTCTTATTTAACAGAGCACTATCAGAAAATAAGTGTAAATGGAGCAACATCTTCGGGATCATTGGTTACAAATGTCAAAGATCAGCACAATGTAAATACTACAAATAAAGATAAATTAGTCGTACCGTGTTATAGACTTAGTAAGACTAATAAAAGTTTTTTAGGTAATAGTGTTAGGTTCTATAAAAAGATCCCGAACCACATTACTGATTTACCTGACAACAAGTTCAAGGACCATGTCAAGCGGGTTTTACTGTCAAAATGTTTTTATAGGGTGGATCAATATGTGAATGATAATGATGTCTGGAAGTGACTCCCTCTCTGTGCATCCACTAATATATTATTATTGTACCTGTTATATTTGTAACATTTGTACAGTTAACAAAAAAAAAGAAAAGATAAACCCGATCGAGTATCTTACCGGTTCTTCTCGATGTCTGGGATATTTTCCGAACCGGCAGTAGTGTTTTTAGTTCATAAGAGCCTTGTTAGGATCTAAATTGAATAAAGATTATTTTAATTTGATTTGATTTGATAATTGCATGTTGCTTATGCAATTTCTTATAAAAAATAGTAAAAATGATAGTTAGACTATATACGTAATTTCTTTTAAGTTAGTCTAGATATAACATTTCAATGTTTTTAAAGTGCATAATGTATTAATTTGATTTTTAGCTTTTTCTACATGCAGTTATTGTGGCCTTTAGGTATTTTCTTGCAGTAAAAAAAAAAAATAATCGTAAAAAGGACTAACAAAAATCATGTTGATATTGAAAATAGTAGGTACACAATTCATTATCTGACCTTTTGAAATGAGGAAAATAAGCAATAACAAATATATCAGTAATCGTATCTCTGATTTTAATAATGACTTACAATAATTGTTACTATTAACTTACTATTAACACGAACAAAAAATCTTTATAAAATGTCTATAAAGTGTCTAATCTCAAAAAGGAAAAATATGAACATCCTTTTTTAAATGTATAAGTTTTTTACTTAATATTATATATGTACCTCTACCTACATTAACGTATATCTTATTTCTATAAAAATATTTTAAAACAATTTGATTTCCCTGGCAAACTATGTGCTTCAAATTATTATTTAAATTACTCAATTTTAGTGAAATAAAAGCGATGACAAAATATTTATAACTATTGAAATATGAATAATACTTCTTCTTTTTCCTTTTCTTAATTTGGCATCTAGTTCTCTTTAATGAAGACCATTACACCATTAGACCACATAGTGTCCAGTGATGATTTCAGTATTCTAACAAAATGGTAGATTCCTTGCTAGAGCTTTCCTGGGAGATTTTGTAACATCATAGAGTTTATGGCCCATGTTATTATTTCCAAACCAATTCACTTATGTACAATAAATCAAGCTTTATTATACATAATGGCACTTATATTACATAATTAGAATGAAATAACACAAATTTATAAATAAAAATCGAAAACAATTCCATGACCGATTAAGTATCCCGTCAAAAACTCCATTAATAATACTAATCAATTTGCATAAAGAAATTTTTGCTTTGTATTTTGGTACAAATTACCGATCTAGCTTTTCTTGACTTTTCTATTATTAAAATCGAAAAACATAAATAAAAAATTAATACACGTAAGTACTTTGAATATTATATTTTCATAATTATATTAAACCTACATACCCATATATTACCCAAAAAAAATATTTTATTGTTGGATAGCCCATTTATCAAGGAAGGCTATAGGCTATATAACGTTACGTTACGACCAATAGGAGCGGAGCATCAATGAAAAACGTTGCAAAAACGGGAAAAAATTATTCCTTTTGAAAGTTTCCATTGCGTGCACTGCGTAAATGGTTAAAGTTACGCTACAATAATGTGTGACGGAATTATTTTCCTTGAAAAGTTCTAAAAATAAGTCCGCTATAGCATATGTCTATCTTTTAAGGTTGACGCAATGTAACCTTTTTATTGTAATAAAATTTGTTCTAAAATAATGCATTATTTTCGAAGGTGTTTTTATAAACATGATATTAATCCTTATCAAAATAAATACATTATTCATCACAAGTATTTAATTTTGGACAAAATTGCCTTTTAGATTATTTGATTTCAATGAATATCTTAGGCGATATCACAGTTTTAAAATAACTTCGCATCAAAATCAAGTATCGCGCGATCATTTTAGCAGAATAATGTGGCAGGCGGGCGGCACCTATAAATTCTATTGTAGGTGCTACAACAATTGTTATTTCTCTCTGCCTACGTCCCACTCTCTCTAACCCTCTCTCTCTCTCTTATTGACGCAGATGAAGTTGCGCGTGTTAGCTAGTTATTAATAATATCTATTTCCCTAAAAAACTTTGTGGTTTACGTTGGTACAAATTACTGTTTGAATTTCACATGGATGTATGTTACTTTCTATCAAACTTTGTTAAAAAATTTAATTACGTATAGTAAACAAATTTAAAACTACAGAAGAAATATAAAATTACAGAAATTTAAGAAAACTACTTACTGAAATCTTTCTTGATTAAATGCGGTTATGTTTGGAACCATTTTTGCTATATATTCACCGATTCAAACACTCTATTTTGATCCAAGTTACAATAATTCCTAATAGAGGCCAAAGCATCGGGAACAAATTCCAAAAGATGATTTTTCGATATAAATTCCATTTTTAATGGTAGATTTTAGTTTAGGTAAAACAAGTGTTGCCGCGTTGTCACAAATATAATGCGTTGAAAAATAGACAGCTAAAGTTTTGGATCCTCCCCAATAGGTGTTTATAACAGTACATTTAAATGAAAATGCGAAGGTTTATTAAGAAAAAATATTCATATTGTTGTTGAACAATTAGAACCTTTACTTTAATTATACATTTTCAAGAACCTTAACTAATTCTGATAATACAGGCAAACATATGTAATATCCACAGAAACAGATGCAAAATGATCCAATGTTAACTGGTAGGTATTAATTTTTAATATTTATAACCGAAACTAAATGGTGCGTACATTTAGGCCACAAACTTTTTGCTAATTCTGCAAATCCAAGAATTGTTAATTGCAGACTAGAAATCGGCCTATATAGAATTGTTCTGGTATCATGAACTCTGATGTATTAGCAAAATTGCTATTGCTATTGTTTTTTACCATTATATGCAGTAACCACAGAATATGCCCAAAGAAAGTTTATGTTAATATAAAAGTATTATTTATTAATTGTTTCTTTTAAAAACATGTGCTTTATAAAGGAAACTGGGTGCCCGTTTTAGATAAATATTAATAGTACTTATAGTAGTTTTCAGTTATTAATATTTATTGTAATTATTTTAACTTCTATGAAGTATTCTAAAAATCTTTATTCAATGTAGGCCCTAAGTAACTTATGAATGTCATAACACTACTATCGGTTCGGAAAACCTCCCAGTCATCGAGAAGAACCGGTAAGAAACTCGATCCGTATTTATCTATTTTTTCCAACTGTACAAAAGTGTTAATATAATACAATAATAATTTCGAAGATGCACAGAAAGGGAGTCACTTCCAGACATCACTATCATATCCATAATGATCCACCCTATAATAAACTTTTTACAGTAAAACCTGCTTGCTGCCTGCCTGCCTGCTGCTGCTTGCCTGCTGCTGCTTGCCTACTGCTGCTTGCCTGCTGCGTTCTGGCAAATCAGTAATGTGCTTTGGGATCTTAACAAAAAACCTGACATTACCTTAAAAACTTTTATTGGACTTACTAAGTCTAACGCACGGTACTACGATTAGTTGATCTCTATTTTTAGTATTAATATTGTGCTGATCTTTGACTAAATCGATTTTACTAAGTAATTTGCGGTACTGCAGTATACAGAATTCATTTAATAAATAAATTTAAAAAAATCTGCATTAATTACTAATACTGCAGAATAATCCGTAATATTATAAAGTTAAGAATGATAATAATTTCTTATATATTAACATTTGTAAAGCTTATTTAATGCTTGTTCGTTTCATGATTACAAAGTAAAAATTATTACATTTTTACAATACCTTCGTTTTGAAAGTTTATTTAGTGTAAATGCTGTTAGAATACTCTTTATTCCGTTAAGCAATATTCAGAGAAAACAACTTGTCACTTTACATATTATATTATTTTTAACTTGATTAATATATTGAGAACATATTAGAAAACGGTAACTTTTTTTTTTTCGATTTTATAGTCGTTATTGGCGTTTATTTATTTCATTTCATTTCTATGAGATAATATGAAATTTTATGTATATATTACAGTTCAAGTCCAGTAATTACTCCTGTATGTTTATTTTCTGAAGCCGTCCATAAAATAATATCGATGGTGAAGTGCCAATACCTTCCTATCTGACATTTTTGTGCAAATTCACTTTTTTATGGCTTTGAATTTGAAGGTCAAATTCGCACTTTCTAGTAAAATCTCCTGGTCGCTATTGTACTCACAAATAACATAAATCAAAATCTAGAAATACCTTCTAACTAATCCAACGTTATATTTAATGCCATTAGCTCCTAAGTTCTATGGGACACGTCTATACGTGTTCATTGGTTGTTTTCGAATAACGAATTTTGGAATCGTGGCGGCGTGCATATCGCAAGACGGGCGATTGCGGGAGGGGCTGGGCCACTGGGGGTGTTGTCCTGACCAATTTAAAAGTCAGTTGGCAGTAATTCTTGTTTCGACAAGTTACAGTTTTATGTAAGAGCGTCGTCAATAATATTATGTTTTTACAGGTTTAAATTTACATGGTTAAATTTACAGTTTTGCAAAATAACATTTTTAAATACTTTGTGCTTGGGGTCCTACACCGTTCAATCCTAGGTTAAAAAGGCGCGTGACGGAGTAATTCCTTGCCAAGAAATTTCAAATATGGACAGAATCAAAACTCAACGAAAACTTCTAACCGCGTGTAACTTTTTGGAAAACATTCCTAAGCTACCTTCTCATTATGCGAGAAAAGACTCGTCGAAGCTGTATTTAGAACCTACTTACCGTTGTCTGACAGATTTATATAGACAATACAAAGAATACTGTGCACCCTCGCCCGATTGCATCCTTTGTTATGTGCTGCAAGCAAAATATCCACGAGACACAAGCTTACGCTCTACAAGATGTGTATCCGACCGATTATGACATATAGCTGCGTTGTGTTCGCACACATGTCAAGATATAATTGGAAACGCTTACAAGCCATCCAGAATAGGTTTCTTCACCGCCTTTCCGGCGCCCCTTGGTATGTTCGTATGGAGGATCTCCATAGAGATATCGACCTTCCTTCGATACATGCCTATGTCAAACACCTTTCTCGCTCTTATTTCGACACCGCGTCGAATCACGCGAATCCCCTAATAAAAGCGGCAGCTTCATATGTTCCCGACCCCAACGCCTGCCGGAGGAAACGCCGGCCGCGTAATATATTCACTGACCCGCTCGAACAAACCGAAACAGCTAACGCGTTCTACGCCACCGTCTCTCCAAACAGAGCGTGCCACCGCCCACGCCCGCGTAACCACCGTTCTCTCCGCAGAGGACGGGCGGTTAACTTCGCTCCCGCACACCCGTCACGTCCACCCTCTCTAGCGGCAACCCAAGCCTAGGTCCGTTCCTCGGTGTGAAACCCTTGGGTCAGGCAGCCGCCCGCGCGATACAAAGTGACACTATACGTGCAACACTTAGCTACCCACACACAACATTACACACGTATGAACACACACACGTGCACACCACACAGGTACATAGGTTCTGTAAGGGACCTTTTTTTTTCTTTTTTTGCGCTAGTTAGCCTAATGCGCCAGTTAGTGTAGAAAAACCATTCCGATTATTAAATACACATACGCATGGTCCACTCCTTCCTCCCAGGAGGAGGGGAACGTGCATATGAGTATATGTTAGTTAGTTCGAATTCTCGTAGGATTAGGGAATTAGTTAGATCGCGACCTTTTCGCATTCGCGACGACCGCCCGAGCCGAGGTTCGGCCACTCTGGCACCCTCGTGCGGGTCGTCACAAACTTTCGCGGCTGAGTGCCCTAAGCGCTCGCCCCCAAGTCCGGTGAAGCTGTAAAAGCCGCAGTGGCTCTGTTTTAGGATAGGGCCTCTAAGGCTAATAGTGTAGTCAGTTCAAAAAAAGAACACTGTGCACAAAACGAAGAGCCTACGCTTTCTCGCTTCACTTTCGTAAAACTGTTTCACGACAAAAATCTATCCCTATACACTTTAAAAAAGAACATGTGCGATACTTGCAGTGGTCATGCAGTAGGGAACATTAGTACCTACTACCGATTATGAGCACCACATTAGATGCAAAAATAGAGCGAAACAAGAGAAGGAAACCGATAAAAAGAAGGCAACATCTGGAGAATTCATTTTGCTGTCCATGGATTTAGAGTCAGTAAAAGTATGCCCTTATTTAACTGCTAGCGCTCTATACTTTAAATGAAAACTTACCTGTCATAATTTTACAATATACGACCTGGTTACGCACCAAGCCTCCTGTTATTGGTTCGACGAAACGTGTGCGGATCTAACTGCTAGTACTTTTACATCATTTGTATGTGATTACCTTGAGAGATATTGTTTGCCCAAACAATTGCCCATAGTTATTTATTCAGATGGATGCACCTATCAAAATAGGAATAATATCATAGCAAATGCTCTATTGAATATTAGTATTGAACATAAATTGATTATCACACACAAGTATTTAGAGCCTGGACATACACAAATGGAGTGCGACGCAGTACATGCTGCAATTGAAAGAAAACTAAAAAATAGGGAGATACATCTTCCTAGCAACTATATAACTGTAACGAAGGAGGCACGAATAAACCCTAGTCTTTATAAAACTATTCAGATAAATTACGATTTTGTAAAGGATTATAACAATAAATCCACGTGAAGGTACAGTAGCATTAGACCCGGCCGAAAAGCTGGAGATTCTGTTGTTGTTGATTTACGAGCCATCCAATATAGACCAGAAAGTACTATTAATTTCAAAATTAATTTTGATGATGATTGGACTGAGCTACCTATAAGACCAAAAAAACTAAATTCTATAAATTACTCACCTTTACATACTGCGCCAATTCAAATAGCGTCTACCAAATTTAATCATCAACAATTAAAAGAAGTATTGCCAAAAGATTGCCATTTATTTTATGATAGTTTACCATACAAGTGATAACAGTTTGATAATAAATAATCTGATTAAAATAATTTGTGTCTTGTTCAAACGATTACCTTCTAAATATCATTACTTTATTACATATATTGGATAAGTGTAGAGTTAATACCTCCTAACTAACCGTATACCTACTAAACCTTCAAAACATTTGTTAATATATAATCAGAATTAAAGCATTAGTTATTACTATTTATAGTAAATAAACACATTCTTCAATTTTAAACTTTTCAAGATATTAAACGTTTTTTTCATTTTGTGTAAAATATTGATTTTAGCATTTAGGAGGTATTGGCACTTCACCATCGATATACTCTTTATACATAATTCTTATTCTTCAGTAAATAAATGACGTTTTATCTCCATATACGACAATATTAATTTTATAATCATCCATGATAAGTGCCCTCACATAAATGTACATTAAATTTAGTAGTTATTTTTACTTTATAACCTGGGCCACAGTGTTTTAATCCACATTCAAAGTTCTGAATGAACCCGGCATACCGAGGTATTCCTCGTTGAATTTATCAACTTGTCTGTAGGTTCAGAACTAAGAGCAGCGATCCAATCATCTGAAAGGATAACATATAAATTTAGATTTTTAATAAGTAAACTTTTAATAGCGCATCAAACTGATTTTGGCTTTTCGCGTTTTGAGTTCAGCCGTTGTACATATATCCAGGTTATTTTTATACAGGACAGCATAATAGCGGTGACTAAAGACACATTATTGACGTCGCGATGGTCACCACTGTTGTTGGATTGCACCGTATTTGCCACCAAGTACAGTTCAGTCACTTTGCCATGCTAATTTATATAGGTATATTAAAAAAAAAACAACACTCTTAATAAATTACAATACTGTTTTTATAAATCATGTGTGTGATAGATTTATCGTAAATTAATAAAAAAATATAGATTGTGAGTAATAACTAATAAGTTAATATTAACCGATAATTGTTGTAGAAATCTTTATCCAAATAACTAGAAATACACATTATCAATACAATAGCAATAATGAAATAAAAATAATAATTCGTTTTATATTGCCAGTTAATCTACGTTGTAATTAAAAATGAAGCCGTACGTACGTATTGAAGAAACTGTAGCTAAATCTTAATTAATTAATTGTTAATACATAGTTATTATTAACAAATTAATTTCAGTTTATAGGTAAAATTATATGTTTTTATTATATTAGAGTTTATAGTTACAATGTATAAATAAAACAAAATAAAAGAAATTCTATACATAAAACCACATTCATTAACATTAACTTCGACGTTTTCTGAAATTGAGATTTGATATTATTGAATCTTGAAAACATCTACCTAGTTAAGTTACATCTTATGCTACAGGTATAGTACTTACCACTAAGTTCCATAACTGATCTCTCTTTACCACCATATTCAACAGGTAGGATTTCTTTGTCGATCATTTCATGTAAGCTTTCTATAGTATTATGTACATGAATTCTTGAACATATTTTAGGACTCAGAAACTGGTTAAGAGTTTTTATAAGCAAATCTATTACTTTCGATCCTGTTGTTGGCAACCCAACAATACAATTTTTTGTAATCTTGCAACATTGTACAAATAAATTCTCTCTTCCGCTTGGACCGCCATCGTGGTGATTGAGAGTGAATTATCGTGGAACTTTTATTTATGTTTTTTGAAGTATCAGCTACCTAAATCTAATACAGTCCACACATGTAGTAATAAACATGGTCCTTCGACATTTTACAATAAATTTCAACTTCAAAAAGAGTAAATTCTACAGTACTTAATTCGCCAAATTATATGTTCTACATTGCGTGGCGAAACGGAGAAACACCAAACATCCGTTTTCTATACAAACAAGTGGATTGAGCATCGTATCGTGGAGTGTCAGCATTGGTCGACGACGTCGAGCAGCGCTTGTGATTGGTCAATTTCCAAGCACAGCGGACCCCGTCGTGCGACAGCGGCGCCGGCGGCGAGAATCACGCAATCACCTCACCGTTCACCGCCATTTTGTGTGCAGGATTTTTATGAGTGGTGTTGTGTTTTGTTTTTAATAATTTA
This sequence comes from Saturnia japonica, assembly GCA_033032175.1. Classification (NCBI taxonomy): domain Eukaryota; kingdom Metazoa; phylum Arthropoda; class Insecta; order Lepidoptera; family Saturniidae; genus Saturnia; species Saturnia japonica. Next base: position 7,335,908 of record CM065324.1, on the reverse strand, counting down.
TTACAAATTCAAGTGAGTGATTACAAATAAGTTTCACAATGGAGATTCAACCATTAATTCGTAAAAAGGCCACGCTAAAGGGCTTAATGACAAAAATTGCCAATGCAATTTCAAATGCACACGAAAATTTTACAAAGCAATATTTATTACTGAAGGAAGAACGTCTTCGCGAAGTGTTCGCTAAATACGAGCAAATATCGCTAGAACTCTCAGCCCTGGATGCCGGAGAAGATGATTTTTCAGAAGTTGAAGAAAAATATTTAAATACTTTGTATTCTATAAAAGACTTAATTACGAAATTAGATAAGAATGTTAGTAATAATTCTGTTAAATTGTATCCAATCAAGTTGCCACAAATAAGTGTTCCGAATTTCACAGGTAAATATTCTGAATTTACGACTTTTATCAACCTATTTGATTCGTTAATTCATAGAAATGATGGCCTTGAAGACGTTCAAAAGCTATTTTATTTACAAAATTTTTTACAAGGCGAGCCTCATGATCTAATAAAAAATCTATGTATTTGTAGCGAGAGTTACTCAGAGGCCAGAAATATTTTATTTGAACGATATAATAATAAATATAAAATTACAAACGAGCATATACATATTCTAATGGATATAACACCAATTGTAAGATCAACAGCTAGTAATATTCGTAGTTTTTTATCAGTGGTAAAGCAACAATTAGCTGCATTACGAAACTTAGGCCATTTAGTTGATCAGTGGGATCCTCTTGTACTTTGCATTCTGACGAGAAAGCTGGATATATTATGTGGTAGGGAATTTCAGCTATCTGTTAAGCAGGAACCTAAGGTATCACACTTAATTGAATTTTTAGAACAGCGTGCGCTTGCGCTTGAAAATGCTGAACGACCATTACTAGATAAAGGTACACCGAAGAGTGTCCATGTAGCCACAGTAAAGCCAGCAGTAGAGGACCAGGCAAAGCGCATGAAGACACCAGCTGCAGAGCTCAAGACCTGCTTGCTTTGTAAGTGTACTCATAAACTTTTTACATGCCCTCAGTTCAAATTAATGTCCACAAATGATAGAATTAAATTTGTTACAGACAATAATTTATGTCAAATCTGTTTGAATAACCATAATCAAAAGTGTAGATATGTTTTTAAGTGCCAAGTTTGTAAGCAGAAGCACAACACACTTCTCCATGAAGACAAATTGCTTCTCCATGAGGACAAATTGTCATCACCAGTCACATTGATGTCCGAGACTGCTACTGAACAAGTACTGTTGCCTACAGCACTGTTGAAACTTATAGCGAGTAACCGTACTGAAGTTCATGTTAAAGCTCTCCTTGACACTGGTTTACAAGCCTCATTTGTGACCAAAGAACTGGTAGATTTACTAAAATTAAATGTTAAATACACTAACACACCTTTCTCTGGCATAGGTAACAATTTCAATAAATTGAAAGAAAAGGTTAATTTACAGCTTCATTCCCTAACTCAAAACTTTTCAATATCAGTTACATGTTACATATTAGATAAAATAACTTCCAAGTTACCACAGAAAAAGTTAAATCTAAATAATTTTATATTCCCTCCTGATATTGTACTGGCTGACAAAAGGTTCAATGAACCAAGTAACATTCACATTCTATTAGGTGCCGATGTTGTGTTTCAGGTGTTGCTGCCATCTGAACCTCTAGCTGATCTGCAGTCCAGCTATGAAGTACAGAGTACCAGCATTGCCACGTCCAGAGCACCGCTATTAAATACAAAATTTGGTTATGTTATTGCAGGTCAATTTAACACACTGCATACTCAGCCACTCATTACTTTATTTTGCAATACATGTGATTCTGATCTTAATCAAACTCTTACACAGTTCTGGAAGTCTGAAAGTATACCAGAAACCTTTACAGAAGCAAACAGTGAACATGACTTGTGTGAACAAGTTTTTAGTGAAAATGTACAGCTAGACACCCATAACAATAAAATTCAGGTTGTCTTGCCCTTAAAGTTATCATTACATTCTATTCATCAGAACTTAGGTGATTCATTACACTTAGCTCTGAAACGATTGTATAACCTAGAAGCTAGATTTTCAAAGGATACTAACCTATACATACTATACAAAGATTTTATTCATGAATATTTAAGACAGGATCATGGTACAGTTATTGATATAGGTCAATACAATTTAGCAACTGATCCAGTTTACTTCTTACCTCATCACCCAGTACTTAGATTAGATAAAAAGACAACTAAGTGTCGGGTTGTGTTTGATGGGTCAATGAAGACTAATACAAAAACGTCTTTAAATAATTTATTGCTAAATGGACCTGTAGTACAAAAAGAACTGGTAGATGTTTTGTTACTATTCAGAGTAGATTTGTATTTCTTTATAACAGACATCAAAAATATGTTTAGAAATATATTATTACAGCCTGAGTATAGGTCGTTACAAAATATTCTATGGCGAGATACTCCCAATGAAAGTGTTAAATGTATTCAACTAAACACTGTTACATATGGTTTAAAGAGTTCCTCTTACTTGGCAACAAGATGTTTAAAGTTCTTAGCTGATATGTACAATGAAGAGTTTCCCATTGCCGCTTATATTATTAACAATTCAACCTATGTTGATGATATACTTTATTCTGATAGTTCACCTGATAATTTAAAGAAGCCAAACATCAGTTATGTAGCTTATTAAGTCGAGGCAGTTTTCAATTACATAAATGGGTTTCGAATTCATCAGATCTGTTAGGAGAGGTCCCAGAAAATCAACAACATTTTGATGAGATTGATTTAGAGAAAAATAACTTTTCAATTAAAACTCTAGGTATGAATTACAATGTAAAATCAGATGCTTTTATAATTTCTAGTCCTAAGGCTGTGGAAAGGGTGCCCCTTTCCAAGCGTGAAATTCTAAGTTTTATAAGTAAGTTTTATGACCCACTGGGTCTTGCTGGTCCTATTTTGGTTGGTGCAAAGGTAATCATGCAGTGGTTGTGGTTGGCTAAACTGGACTGGGATTCACTGCCTGATGGGGAGTTGCTTCAATTATGACATGAGTTTTACAACAGCTTGTTTTTAATGAAACCTATACCTGTACAGCGGTACATAGGTTTACAAAATACATGTCTTGCATAAATTATAGGGTTTGCAGATGCTTCTAGCAGCACTGCCTATGGTTGTTGCATCTATTTAAGGACAGTTGATTCAGGAGGCTATATTAAGATTTTTTTGCTTTGTTCTAAGTCACGGATAAATCCAATTGCTCAAAGTTTGTCTGTTGCCAGACTAGAACTAAATGCTGCTCTCTTGCTTGCCAAGCTTGCAAGCAGAGTTCATGAGACTTTGATTACAAAAATGCACATACATCAGGTTATTCTCTATTCAGACTCACAGATTGTTCTTGCATGGCTTAAAACTAACATAAACACACTCAAGGCATATGTTGCTAACCGTGTTAAGGTCATATCACAACTTACACAGTCTTACACCTGGTCATATGTAAACTCTGCGGAGAACCCTGCTGACTGTATTAGCAGAGGAGTCATGCCAGATCATCTTGCTGATCATCAGCTGTGGTGGAGAGGACCACTATTTTTAAATTCATGTAAGTACAAACCTGAGTTAAGCTTTGTTTTTCCACAAAACTTACCTGATGTCAAGGACAGCTCGGTATGTTTAAGCGCAATGCTATGCACGTCCATTGAGATACAGATCTTATGTCTTGACTTTCTTGATAAATTTTCTGATATTGATAGAATGCAGAGAGTTTTAGCATACATCTTACGCTTTTGTCAGAATGTAAAGAATAAGGTAAAAAATAGGCTTAACTATGTAACAAGTCAAGAACTTGATTATTCAATGTCATTAATTGTAAAGTATGAGCAGCAAAAATATTTGTTAGATGATATTCATGTGTTAAAATGTGGTAAAACTATTTGTAAAGGTAATTTAAAACCTCTGTGTCCGTTTATTGACGACAAAGGTTTAGTTCGTGTCGGAGGTCGTTTACATAATGCTTCTATTCCATATTCTCAAAAACATCCAATCATTTTGCCACGTGATTCACGGGTGACTGATCTAATTATTTTAAGTGAACATCTAAAAAACTTCCATGCAGGACCTAAGCTTGTTTTGTCGACTATTAAACAAAGATTTTGGATTGTACATGCGCTGAGACAATTTAAAAAAGTTTTACATAAATGTACAGTTTGTTTTAGATTAAAAGCAGAAGCATCCAAACAGTTAATGGGTTCTTTACCACATGATAGGGTAAATGCGTGTCGTCCCTTTCAAAAGGTTGGTCTTGACTATGCTGGACCTATACCACTTAAATTAGCTAGAATTAGAAAGCCTATAATTACAAAAGGTTATGTATGCATATTTGTTTGTTTTGTAACCAAAGCTATACATGTCGAACTAGCTTCTGATTTAAAAACTGAAACGTTCATTGCGTGCTTGAATAGATTTATATCCCGAAGGGGAATGCCTACAGATATATATAGTGATAACGCTGCAACTTTTAAATGTGCCAGAAGTAAATTAGATGAGATGTATGAGCGGCATAATTCAGCGATTCATCAAAGACAGGTTTGCCAGTTTACATCTCAAAAGAGAATTAATTTTCATTTCTTACCTTGCTACTCCCCTGTCTTTGCTGGGCTCGCTGAAGCTAGTGTAAAAAGTATAAAATATCACCTAAAAAGAGTATTGTTAAAGTCTATTCTTAATTATGAAGAATTATGTACAGTGTTATGCCAAATTGAGGCTATTTTGAATAGTAGACCTCTCATGTCTTTGTCAAATGATATTACTGACTACTCTTGTATTACTCCAGGTCATTTTTTAATTGGTACGGCTTTAAATTCATACCCTGAGTCTAATGTAAATGTAATTACTAGATCACAATTTTGGAAAATTTGTAATGACATGAAAGAATCATTTTGGAAAATTTGGAGTAAACAGTATTTAAATATGTTACAATCACGCCCCAAGTGGCATGACCCGCAACCTAATGTTAAGATAGGATCTCTTGTATTATTGAGAGATGACAACATGGCACCGTTATATTGGCCCCTGGCTAGAGTAATTAATACTTACCCAGGTAAAGATAACAAGGTTAGGGTAGTTGAAGTCAAAACTTCAAATGGTCATACACATAAAAGGGCTGTGATGAAAATAAGTGTGTTACCTCTGGACAGCAGCAATGCTAGTAGTGATTAGGTGTTATAATAGTTATAGTGTTAATGCTGCAAATCTTTCATTTACCTTTTTTGTTTCATGCTGGAGTAAGCATAATTTTGTAACTTTATAATTTTATTTTTGTCACCTTAATAGATTTTAAGTATCATACTTTAATTACATAAATAGCCTTTGCTAGTATTAGTAATAAGTATAAAATATTTAATTTTTTTTAATACAATACATTTGTTTCGTTTCTTGGTTAAAATTTTAAGATTAATCTAAGATATTTTTTTGTATAAAAATTAAATATATTTAATACAACTTATGTATATGTATGTAAGTGATAAGTTTATTCATGTTTTCAATTGTTATTTGCCCCGGCAACATGTTGGCAACCCAACAATACAATTTTTTGTAATCTTGCAACATTGTACAAATAAATTCTCTCTTCCGCTTGGACCGCCATCGTGGTGATTGAGAGTGAATTATCGTGGAACTTTTATTTATGTTTTTTGAAGTATCAGTTACCTAAATCTAATACAGTCCACACATGTAGTAATAAACACCTGTAAGAAAATGGATTCCTACCATTCTCGCTCCATAACCTTCCTGTATATATAAACTTTCTTATACACAGTTTTATACTGTTAGCATAATTATCAAAAGAGACCTAGAGAATACATATTTGCTTACCTATCGAAATAAAAATTCCTATTTAATAAATTTATTGAGCACGTAAAAAACCTCGTTGGAGTTATCATTATTATACACAGATAAAAAAGTTATAGAGTTCAGTTTAACATGTTTAGGAAATGTATATATAATATCTTTTATCCATTGCCCAGATATAGGCTTTTTGATATTATAAATAAGTAGTGGAGAAGTAGAATCAATGTAACAGTTTTGACTCAACTTCAGTGATTGAATCTAAAAGATTCATTACACAACCTTAGGTTTGGAGCATCGGGGTATAAATTTACCTTTTATCTTTCTCACATCTGTAGTTCAAAAAATGCAGTACTGGTTTGTAATAATGAATGAGTAATGCATACCATTAAAATTTTTAAGAACTGTTGTACTTCAACAAAATTAATTTTGGCCAATATGTCTGCCAAATTTATATTTAAACAATCCTCTATTACCAAGAATCCATTGACATAATCGTGTGCTTTTAAGTATTCATAAAACTAAAAAGAAAAATAGTGTGGAATTACAATTAATAGTATTAATTATGCTTACATAAATTGAAATTATTTATACTTACAACTAGGGTTAATCTAAAAGACTCCATTATGTTTTTTGATGTCAAAACATCATTAATTTTTATAGTAAGTACTCTGAGGTGATCCTTTGTCAATTTTTGGAGTGGTAAAATATAACTGAAATAAATATACAATAATATTAAACCTTAAAAAAAGATTTTTTACCTATGACAATCTATACATACAATAAAAGATTAAATAGTCGAAATCTGTACATTAACGATATTTGAGAAAAAATACTACAGGGGGTTTAGAATTATTGACAGAACACATTTTGATAGTTTTTGAATTTTTGTCTATCTGTATGTTTGAACGCCAATCACGTAAAAACTACTGAACCGAATTTAATGAAATTTGGTATGATAATACATAGTTTATACTCGGAAGGTACACTTAGGATACATTTTAATACGTATGGACATTTGTATGGTATATAAATTGCGTTTAAAATATGTACTTATAAAAAAGGAATGTATGTGTATGTAATTTTGTTATTATATTTAAAATATTAAGTGGAATAAAGTGAAAAGATACCACATTAAACAAATTTATTTTATCTTAACATCATTAAAAAAAAAAGCAATTTAAGGAAATGTATGTATTTTTATTTTCCAGAAGTATTCATAGATGGTGCTGTACGGCTTGGTTTAAATTATCATGAAATTGGTTTAATATTTATTGTAACACTTAAGTATGTAAACACTTGTACAAATAATTTAAGGCTGGGCTTTTATTATTATTATTAAACAATTTTAGATAGATTTTAACGTCAATTTCAAATGTTCAAAATAATTAAGAATATCTATTGGATCTACATTTTCAACAATAGTTGTTGTGGATATTGTTTGGTGTTTTGCATTACCAAAATTTTTAAGAAATGACACAACTGATATAGTATAAAGCGTTATTATTTATTGGATATTATCGGCTTATAAAAATAATGGTATTAAATATATTTAGCTTTTCGTAAAAGATTGCAAAACAAAACATTTTTGTATGCTTATGTCTTTTAGATAATATCCGTTAACATTTAAAATTATTTTAGTTGCGTATTAGCAAAGCTTGGGGGGAAGTGGGGCAGCTTGATACAAAAAAATTCAAGATCATATTTTATGCACAAAAAATTAGTAAAATATTTAGAAGTTTGGTTTTTCGGATGTTAAATTTTATTAAAATAATAATGAGAATTATAATATTTCCAATACAGAGAATATTTCCAAGTTAATAAAATTTTACACATTTTGCACTTACAGCTTATTATTTAAAAAAACTGCAATTTTGCCCTATTTTCATGTTTTAGTAACTTTGGTTAATACTTTCATCGGCTTATAACATTTGTATCAGATTACACAAAATCATTAAAGTTAAAATACTCCACCGTTTCCTCTGCAGAATAAAAATCACAGAAAATGATGAATTATAACATATATTTGAAAAAAATTTGGCATCTCATAGATGAATTTAACTAAAATGTTACTAATGTAATTCATAATACAAAAATGCGTGTAATTGTTTTTATTACTTACTATAACTATACTTTCTTTTCACAAATTTTAAATAATCTATACATATAATAAAAACGTAACAGATCGATGTCTGTATATAGAAGATATATGAGAAAAACTGTTATTGGGGGTCTCTATAAACGCAGCAGAACCCAAAACAATGATTGTTAGAATTTTTGTCTGTTTGTCTGTTTGTCTGTTTGCCAACTTTTGTGCGCGCTAATCTCAGAAACGGCACAACCGATTTAGAAACGGTTTTCACTAATATATTCTGGTAAGGTTCACTTAATATTTAGTGTTTGTTTTACTTCAATAAGTTCATAAATAAAAAAGTTATATCAATTTAAAGAATCACGTCGAACATTTTTTAAAGAAAAATGCTATAAAATAGCTCTTCAGTTGAATTGACTGAAATTTAGTTATCTGTATATTATGATTTGTAAAACGATGATGATCGAAACCTTTCAAAAAGTTAAAAACTGAAGAGTTTCAAAAATTGCAAATGTGCAATATAAGTTGACCTCAGATCTATGTGATAAATCATATTAAAAGGGGGTCAGCATATGCTGGATATTTGTCAGTTGAATATAGCTGCGCCGCTGCTAGGGATGGCAATTCATTTCGAAAAAGATTGATTCGAATTGAACTCTTATGAATCAATTCCCAAAAAAATCGATGTCTAAAAGATTGATCTCTCAAAAATTGATTTTTTTTCGATTCACTTTCGCATTTGTATTAACAATATAACAATTCCTAAAATAGAAAATTAAAAGGGAACCACAACAGTCGATCTTTTGTAATTTTTACCTTACTAAAGTATCAGTTATTATAGAGAAACATAGAAAGATATAGAGAGAGAGAATTTATTACAGGTATATAGGGAAAGAGGATTCATTTCAAAAATTTGTTATTATAAACTGTTGTCGTTATTTTGCTGTTGGGTAATAATTTACCGTTAGTATTTTAATTGGTAAATGACACCATAGAAAATGACTGCATAATGAATTGAATAATCCATACCTACTAATATTATAAATGGGAAAGTAATTCTGTCTGTCCCGTATTTTGCATTTTCAAGTTTAGACAGTTGAACAAATTTTGAAGAACTTTGGTTGAGAAAGGTCATAGGCTACTTTTGGAAATAAAATTGGAAGGGGTGAAATGGGGGGTGAAAGTTCGTATAAAGAATCTAATTTTGATATAGAGATATGTAGAAATTTGGAGAAAGTCTTTGGCTACCTTATGTGGTGAAAATAAAACTTTAATGGGTGAAATAGGGGATGAAGGTTTGTACGAAGGACCCGTTAAACCAATTTTGATGAATAGAGATATATTGGACCTTAGAGGCGGACATAGATATATGTCGCAAAGATAAAACATGAAGGGGTCAAATAGGGGATGAAGTTTTGTATAAAGAACCCACTATTTCTCAATTTAGGGATATGAAAATTCATGTTTATGATTTTAGGAAGAAATAAAAGGGTTTCGCGTTTTTGAAAAATGAATCGGCGGGGTGGTACAATAAGGGATGATTTACAATACCCTACACATAGAGTGAAAAATCCATTGATGATTTTCTATTGCTTTTTCGTGTTTAGAGATCAGTTAGTGTTTATGCAATAATATAAAGGGGTGGTAGGTATCGCGACCACCATACAAATAGCGATAACCCCAACTATGAGTTTCTTTTGGTTCATCGTGTTCAGAGATCACTCGGTGTATATGTAATAATATAGTGGGGTGGTAGGGATCACGGCCACCATATCTACATCTATACATTATATTAAAAGCGTAACTGATCGATGTCTGAACATAAAATATATATGAGAAAAACTATTATTAGGGGCCTTTATCAACGCAGCAGAACCCAAAACAATGATTGTTAGAATTTTTATGTTTGTCTGTTTGTTTGTTACATTTAGTGTTAGTTTTACTTCAATAAATTCATAAATAAAAAAGTTATATCAATTTAAAAAATCACGTCGAACATTTGTTCGATAAAAATGCTATAAAATAGCTCTTCAGTTGTATTGGCTGAAACTTTGAAACTGGTTTGTAAAATGATGATTATTGAAAGTTTACATAAAGTTAAAAAATGTACAGTTTCAGAGAATTTGGAACTTTCCAATATGAGTTGACCTTACATCTATATAATGAATCATATTAATAAGTGGTCATCTTAGGTTGGATATAACCACGCAAGCAAGTCGAGTGCCGCATCGCTGCTAGGCAATTCATTCCGAAAAAGATCGATTTGAATCAAACTCTGATGTATCGATTCACAATAAATCGAGGTCTAAAAGATCGATCTCTCCGAAAAATCGACCTTCTTTTATTCACTTTTCAGATTTTTGTTAACAATATAAAAATCCCTATTATAGAAAACAAAAAGGACACCACAACAATCGATCTTTTGCTATTTTTACCATGCTAGGGTATCAGTTAAAGAGAAACAAAGAAAGGTATAGAGAGAGTGAAAGAATTAATTTCAAAAATTTATTATTATAAACTGTGGTCGTTATTCTGCTATTGGGTAATTTTCTAACACCATAGAGAACGACAGAATATTGAAATTAATAATCCATACTAATATTACAAATGCGAAAGTAACTTTGTCTGTCCTGTCTGTTGCATTTCACGCCCTGAAATAGACGATGAAGGTTTGTACGAAGAACGCATCAAACCAAATTTGATGAATTTTGGTATAGAGATATATTGGACCTTGAAGAAAGACATTGGCTTACCTTATGACGTGAAAATAAAACTTTAAGAGGTGAAATTGGTGATGAAAGATTGTATGAAGAACCCACTATTTCTAAATTTAGGGTTATGAAAATTCATATTTATGCTTTTAAGAAGATATAACAGTGTTTCGTGTTTTAAAAAATAAGGGTGATTTAGAATACACATAGACTGCACTCCTTGATACTAAGCAAAATGTTCCTGAGATATAAGCTTACATTATACAAAACATATGTCCGTCCTATCATGACATATAAGCTGCGCTACATTCGCACATACGTCAAAGATCAACATTAACAAGTTCCAAATCCTCCAAACCCGATTCTTACGTAAAATTAACAAAGCCCCTTGGTACGTTGGTCGAATCGTATATTAAATATCTTACGCGATCGTACTTCGACACTGCTTCGAATCACGTGAATCTGTTGGTGAAAGCTGCCGCGACTTAAACCCCAAAACCGAACATCCCACGCGAACTTCTCTGGTCGCGAATATCTTCACCGAGCCCGTTTATAAGATCGAGGAAATAAACAAATACTACTCCACCGTCTCTCCAAACAAAGCGTGCTTGCGCCCACGCCCGCTTAACCACCGTTCCCTCCTCAGGGGACGGGCGGCTAATTTCGCTCCCGCAAACCCGACATGTCCTCCCTCTTTTACGGCAACTCAAGCCTAGGTCCGTTCCCTCGGTGTAGAACCCTTGAGTCATGTAGCCACTCGCGCGATACAGGTAAACACTGCACCTGCAAATACGTTGCTACCCCCACACATCATTACACACAATATGTACATACATACGTGCACACCACATAAGTACATAGATTCTGTAAGGGACCTTTTTTTCTTTTTTTACGATAGTTACTTTCGATCATGTTTCCAGAATACTAAATACATATACACATGTTCATTCCTTTCTCCCAGGAGGCAGGGACATGTTATATGTATGCATTAGTTTAGCTCGAATTTTCTACAGATAGGGAATTAGTCAGTTCGCGACCTTTTCACAATCGCGGTAATAGCCCAAGCCGACGTCCGGCCACTTTGGCACCTTTGTGCGCATGTTGCTCACGCTTTCGCGGATGAATGCCTTAAGCGTTCGCCCCCAAGCCTGGTGAAGCTGTCAAAGCCATAAGTGGCTCTATTTCTTTAGGGCCCCTTAGGCTAACAGTATAGTCAGTGAGAAAGAAAAAAAACCATCTATAATTTTCTTTTGGTTTATCGTATTCAGATATTAGTCAGTTTATATACAGTAATATAGCGGGGTGATAGGGATCGCGACCATCATACACATAGTGTTAAACACATGTATGATTTTCTTTAGGTTTGTCGTGTTCCGAGGTCAGTCTGTGTATAGATACTATTAATAATTTAGTAAAGCAGACGAGTTTTTTTTGTCTGTTTGTTTAAACATGGTAATCTCTGGACAACTGGTAGCAGTCGGATTCGAAAAATTCTTTTTGTATATGATAGCCAGATTCACGAAGAATAGTATAGGCTATCTGGAACTAAGCTAAACCTCTCAACTAGCCTTAAATATTGATTTTTGTTTAAGTAAGTCGAAGTGAAATTCTTCCCGAACTAATTTATCCGCATGCGCTAGCGTAATGGTTAGTGATACGTAAATATAATATTCTACAAAAATATTGTTCTTTAGTATATCTAAAAAAGTCTCTGATAACATATGCCTATTTCTTAAGGTATTTTGCGAGTTTTTATATTGAAGATTAAAAATTGATTTTGAGCTTTATTTTTAGACTTATCATATTAATCCTTACGAACAAAGTTATTTCATCATAAAGACAATTTAAATTTTTCTTTTAATAGTATGTAATTAGGACACCTAGTTCAGGAGAAAATGAAAAATTAAAATAATTTGTACTTGCGGGAAGTGATATCAATTATGATAGACTACACGGGTCCGTTGCGTTGGCGGCGCGGTATTTGTTGGATAAAAACTCGGGTGTAACCGAGGGGCACGGCTAGTTACTAATAAAATGTTAAGTAGATGAATATGTCACATCGGATTCAAATCCTCTCTTTTGACATAATTACATGTGCTTATATTATATATAGAGACAATGTGACCAAATATACTAATAAAACAATTGTTGGCGCAAAGTACAATAATGGTTAATTACAGCAAAGCTACCTTATAATTATTGTTACTGGTATTCGTCAGTATTAAAGTGAAATTATATGATTTAAAGTGACTTATGATCACCCGTCGTAATGACTGGTTACGGCTCAACGTATTTCGAAAATAAACTATATCTATGTACCATCCTGTTACCTGTAATTTTGCTATAGTTCTTGTAAATCGGCGTGCAAAAAATGTTAAGACACTAATTTAAAATGTGTTGGAGTTTATTATAAAATATATTTGCAAGTTTCTTATTATCTGCCTAATTAATTAATCTACTATTTAAAAATCTAAATATAATATGGATAGTTACATTTTCTGTGTAATTTCTGCTAAGTCGGTCTTGATATCGCAATTAATAAAAAACTGCGGTAGCAACGTTTTCAATGTACACAATGTGTCAATTTTCTTTTTAGCTTTTTCTAAGGATCCCTTGCAAGTAATTATTGCGAACTCTAGGTAATGTCTTGCTGAAAAAAAATTATTAAAAATTCATGTAAAGCAGAATCTAAATGGGCGAAATATTACAAATCATGTTGAAAAGAAAACAGTACACATCTTTTATTCTTTATATGATAAATTTGACGACTAAACATACGGTCCCATTACCATTACCCATTACCCATAACCCATACGAGCTTGGGAAACTATGCCTACCATAGGAACACAACACAAAGTAATTTGGCTGCGATCTTCTGTAGGGTATAGGTATTCCACCAGTCGAGCTGCCCCAAGTAGAGAGAAATCTCCAAAGAAATTTCTCTGTGCCCTGCCTCTCTTTAAAATTAATAAACCTTTTGAGTTGAAGAAAAACAAATAAACTAGTTTTCATTTATATACTATTTTTAATAATTAAGTAATAACTTAGTACTTAAATTATACACTTAAAAACTTTATAAAGCATGTAATCTAAGAACGAAAAAGAAAAACATCCTTTTAAGAATTGTACATAATAATGTATTTATATTAACATATATTATATCAGGTTTCTTTAGACATATTTTAACATTAATCTATTTCCTCGTAAATTCTGTGCTTCGAATTGTCGACGGTTAGATAAAATATTTGTAATTATAGAAATTTTGTTAATACTGTTGAATTAGCTTAAGTATATTATTGCTATGAAGATATATTGCTGAGATGAACGTATCTATAAAAAAAAAATCGTTTTTTATTCATAAAAACGGGTCACACTGGGATCCAAAACGACATAACGGTTATTCAATATTTCACAAATTCCAAAACAACTATATAGCATAATAATCTTTTTTAGTAGAACCAGAAAAACGTATTTTGAGTACCGCTAAATTAGTTTTAATTATCTTGCTACCAGTTAGGGCTATAATAGGCTGTAATTATTTTCCTTCTTCATCATTTAAGCTAATTTATTATAAACGCCGCATTACGATATGGAACGTTTCCTATTATTGTTCGCACGAAAGTATTGGAAGGAAATAATGGTCTGTTGAAGTCGAGTCATATTTGTTGAAATATACGAAAACTAAAGATGATGGTAAACCGATTACATTTATGTTCGATACTTGCGCGATTCAATATTGTGCAGGATAGCAGGAAAACAGCGCAAACGCCGCAGTAGGCGTGGCCTGCCACAAGAGCGAGATCGCGTCCCAAGTGCGAGCGAGACGCACTATATATTTAGTTTATATCATATTTATAGCCTTTAAATGTATTATTTTTAAGTTATTGTTAAATTATTAGAAAACCTTTTAGTTTCAACACACGAATATAGTTTTGTATAACCAATAGAGATACAGATAATAAGAAACACATTTTGCCATGGAGGGGACTTCGTACTCACGCCGCACTGTCGCCCCTCCAACAAGACCCGCTTAGCCGCCCCGTCGAGCGCCATAAAAGGCCGCGCTCCGCGGTACCAATGCATCGCGATCGATTCCCTGGTCGACCACCTGCAGGTCGGCATCGGAGAGGCCTCGAGAGAGGTCGAAGAGGCGAGCGATCGCCGCTTCGTACTCCCTGCCGACGTGTGGGCGTTGTTGACGGAAAAGAACGCGGCGACTCGTGCGCACGACCACTATCCGACCGAGGAAAACCGCGCACGCTTACGCGCGCTTCAGAGAGCGGTTAGAGCCCGCATATTAGAACTCAGAAGTCACAGATGGGACGCCCTCGTCGAAGGGCTAAGGCCGTCGCATCTGGCTTACTGGAAACTAGCTCACAGCCTCAAAATAGAGGCTTCTTATCTTATGCCCCCCCTCGAGAGGGGTCCCGGTATACCACTCGCCTTCGATAGCAGCGACAAGGTGGAGTGCCTCGCCACTTGTTTGGAGAGCCAGTGCTCTCCGAACAGTGTCGATGCAAATACCGACCAGGTCGAGGGTATCGATGGATGCGTGCGGGAGCTGGATAAGCTCCCCGCGACAGACTCCCTGTCCCCAGTCACGTCTGAGGAGGTTCTTTCCATTATAAAAAGCCTTAAGCTTAGAAAAGCACCAGGTCCCGACGGGATCAGGAATGAAGTACTTAGGCTTCATTTCATAGCTCTATTGGTCTGCATCTTCAATGTAGCCATAGCCCACTGCCATTTTCCAGCCGCCTGGAAAAAGGCCATAGTCATAGGTATCCGTAAGCCCGGCAAGAGCGCGTCGCTTCCCGACAGCTATCGCCCGATCAGTCTCCTAAATACGTTAGGGAAAATTTACGAGCGGATCCTTCTGAACCGTCTCAAGCCAGTAATAGAGGAGAAAGACCTCTATCCGCCTGAGCAATTCGGTTTCCGTGCTAGATATTCTTGCACTCATCAAGTGCACCGCCTCACGGAGCACGTTGCATTTAATTTTGCTGAACTATATAAACCCCGTCGTACACTTGCGGTCTTTTTCGACGTGGCCAAGGCCTTTGATAAGGTCTGGCACGAGGGATTGATTTACAAGTTGTACCGCTTTGAAGTCCCCGATAGGTTAATCAAAATAATTCGCGATTATCTAACAGATCGCACCTTCCGCTATAGAGTGGAAGGTGAATTGTCCACGCCCCGTCCAATACGCTCAGGCGTTCCCCAAGGTTCGATCCTGGCTCCTAGCCTATTTAACCTGTACGTCAGTGACCTACCTCGACTCCCGGAGGTCGAGGTAGGGCTATACGCTGACGATACAGTCATATATGCCTCAGATAGGAATAGATCCAACCTCAGACACAAAGTCCAACGCGCCGTGACCACTCTCGGGAAGTGGTTTAACGAGTGGCGAATAGCCGTTAATCCCTCGAAGAGCGCCGCGATGCTCTTCGATGCGGATTCGTCACAGATACCGTGGAAGCTTAAACCTGTTAAGCTCTACGATAATCCGATTCCTAATGTAAGAGAGACCAAATATCTAGGGGTAACCCTAGATAGTAGGCTCTCTTTTAGACCCCACATCCGTAAGGTTAGGAACAGGGCCGCGTGGGTGACACTATACGTGCAGCACTTAGTTACCCACATACAACACTACACACGTATGAACATACACACGTGCACACCACACAGGTACATAGGTTCTGTGAGGGACCTTTTTTTTTCTTTTTTTACGCTAGTTAGTTAGCGCTAGTTAGTGTAGAAACATTCCGATTACTGAATACACATACGCATGGTTCCTTCCTTCCTTCCAGGAGGAAAGGAACATGCCTATGTGTATATTTAGTTAGCTCGAATCGTAGGTGTAGGGATTCGATTAGTTCGCGACCCATTTGCGAACGCGACGACCGCCCGAGCCGAGGTCCGGCCACTTTGGCACCCTCATGCGAGTCGTCCACAAAACTTTCGTGGCTGAGTGCCCTCTGCGCTCGCCCCCAAGTCCAGTGAAGCTGTAAAAGCCGCAGCGGCTTTAGGGCCCCTAAGGCTAACAGAGTAGTCAGTTCTAAAAAAAAAAAAACTCAAGAATTCGGCAAGAAACAACATAGCGACAAGTGCATCCGTTCTCAAGAAGTCAGCAAGAAAATAAATAGTGGTAAAGACATTGTCAGCAAGTAGATAGTAACAAGTGAATATTGTAAATAGTGATCAATAAAAGTTGAATTTATAGTCATCGACGTATTTTTACTCGGCAATCCAGTAATAGTCTTCAAAGTGCGGAAACCACGGAATCAATAGTCCGTAGCATAGACCAGAGCTATCGTCTGGTCACTTGATAACCCGCATATCGTCTGGTCCTTCGTTAGCCGGATCTACGAGTAAAAATCGTCGAAATATAGTGAAAAATTCAACATCGTCTGGTCCTTCGTTAGCCGGATCTACGAGTAAGAATCGTCGAATTATAGTGAAAAATTCAACATCGAAACCGCTCTACAATGCCTATAACAAGATCAACAGGAAGACGGGCCATACCACCAGTCTCAACTACTTCGACTACAGGAACCACGGATGCCACTACGGAATCGACAACAGAATTTACTACGGGAACGTCTACCACTATGACCACGTCCTACGTAACAGCAACAACGTCGACCGAACAAACCACCACCGTGTCCGATCAACAGACAGTCGCAGAAGCAACGCCGCCTAGCAACCAGCAAGTTGTTAAATCTACAAACAGCCACAGGAATCGAACGCATCAAACACATAGAGATTATAAGAAGAACAAAGCTCCGAAGTCACTGCGTTTAGCCAAAGCTAAGGCTAAAATATTGAAATTGAAGCTTCAACTAGCCAATGCAGCGCTTGCGGAGATAGAAGCAGAGCACAGTGAAGACGAAGATTACGATGACATATCGTCAACAGATACAAGAGTGAACAATACTCAACGTATTCACACATGGTTGAATACAACACAGCTCGTTGCAATCGATCAAGCCGAAGTAACAGAAACAGGCCAACCGCCGATAGAACCTACTCCAGTGATCGCTGCCGTATCCTGGGGCAACGAGGTGACTAGACCGGCGGGAGCCACTACCGCACCACCACCGCCGCATACTTCAGCAGCCCTACCGGGTATCGAACAGCCAGCGATCATAACCGGATCGCGGCCAACAGCAGCCCTACCGGGTATCGAACAGCCAGCGATCATAACCGGATCGCGGCTAACAGCAGCCCTGCCGGGTATCGAACAGCCAGCGGTCATAACCGGACCGCGGCCAACAGAGACAACAGCAGCACTGCCGCCGGGTGTCAACAGTAAACACCTCTACGGCATCGCACCTCAGACAGAGTTTGTCGCCTCACCGTGGCGATCAAACGAACCGACAGCACAACAGCAACATACTAGTGCAACTCCGATGGCCACCGTCGTAACACAGCAACCTCGGAGTGTCGATCTACATGAACTGGCATCGAGCATAATGTATGCAGTACAAACTGCACAAAATCGTCAACCTAGGAACTCGGAACTACCAGTCTTCAACGGGTCACATCAAGAATGGCTAAACTTCAGAGCAGCTTACTACGAGTCCGCGCACCTACTTAGTGCAGTTGATAACATGTCACGGCTGAGAAGAAGCCTCCGAGGAACCGCCAAGGAAGCCGTACTAGGCCCACTAAACACAAGTACCGACACGTCGAGAATTATACAAACCCTAGAGATGCGCTTCGGACGTCCGGAATCCATAGCTTCTGCAGAACACGAACGCCTACGGACACTACCTAGGCTCACAGAATCACCGCGAGAACTTTGTACCTTTTCTACGAGGGTAGAAAACGCTGTTTCTACACTACAAGCCCTCGACTGTGCTCACTATCTCTACAACCCGGAAGTAACCAAACACATGATAGAGAAGCTAACACCAACGTTGAAAAGACAGTGGTACGAGTTCGTGGCGACACAACAAAGAGGCGAACCCGACCTTATGAAATTTACTCACTTCATAAGACGAGAGGCCGATCTATGCAGCCCGTTCGCGCCTCCCGAATATATCGCCGACCGGCCAGTACCCGACACGTACGCCCGTCAACAACAGCGGGTACATACTGTACATGAAGAACAAAGCAACAAGTATTGTCACCTGTGCAAGCGACAGGGACACAACATCGCGGACTGCAACGAGTTCAAGGAAGCAAACGTAAATTCCCGATGGGATATAGCAAAGAAAAATCGTCTTTGCTTTCGGTGCCTACGATACCGCACGAAGGTACACAGCTGTCGCCCTAGGAAGTGTGACGTAAATGGTTGCGTCTATAAGCACAACAAGATGCTTCACTTCATCAAACCACCTAAAGAAGAAACAGAATCGACAGACGAGAAAGTCAATTCAGCGTGGTCGCCTCAAGTCGCATACTTGAAAATTATACCTGTGCGCGTATCTGGACCAGCGGGAGCGATGGATACACATGCCCTCCTAGACGACGGATCAACAGTCACATTAATAGACGCAGCCCTAGCCGACCAAATCGGAGCCACCGGACCGGACGAACCGCTACATATTTTGACGTACAACGGCGGCTCCGGGACGGATATGAAATCAAGCAAAGTTAGTTTCACAGCACGCGGTACAAACAACCGCGAAGAAACTATTCAAGCACGCACGGTCAGCAACCTACAGTTAGCAGCGCAGCGAATACCCAAAGAGGCCATCATAAATCTCAAGCATCTCTATGACGTCGCTCAATACATACAACATCAAGATGCCAGACCAAGGATCTTAATCGGTCAGGACAACTGGCACCTCCTGTTGGCATCAGAGGTACGATCCGGTAAACGAAACCAACCAGTGGCATCTCTAACACCACTAGGATGGGTCGTACATGGCAACACTACCCGGACACTAGGACACAAAATCGACTACGTGAATCACATTGACACCGACAATCGCCTGGAGGATATAATGAGAGATTTCATCGCAAAAGATAACCTCTACATAGAACCAAAGAAGCCCAACAGCGATCCGGACGAAAAAGCCCTGCGTATTTTCGAAAGTAACACTAAAATAACCCCGGGAGGCAGAATCCATACAGCACTCCCGTGGAAATCACCGGAAGCTACGTTACCGGAAAATTACAACAACGCCTTGAAGAGACTTCTCAACATTGAACACAAGCTCGATCGAGAACCCGACCTCAAGAAGAGGTACCATGAACAAATGGAGGCCCTAATAACCAAAGGATACGCCGAGCCAGTCCCTCCGACACCGACGGGTTCTAGAATATGGTACTTACCCCATTTCGCTGTGCTCAATCCATCGAAACCAAAGAAGCTCAGAGTAGTACACGACGCCGCCGCCAAAACCAGAGGTATATCGCTTAACAGCCAGCTGTTAACAGGCCCAGATCTATTACAACTACTACCGGGAGTTATAATGAGGTTTCGTCAACACCGCATAGCCGTCACCGCAGATATCTCGGATATGTTTATGCAGGTAGAACTCCGAGAAAAGGATCGAGATGCCCTCCGGTACTTGTGGCGAGGAAGCCGTCGGGACAACGAACCTCCGGAACAGTACCGAATGAAGACACTAATTTTCGGTGCATCAAGCTCTCCGGCCGCAGCTATTTATGCTATGAACAAGAACGCCGATCAGTACAAACAAGATTACCCCGAAGCTGTGAAAGCCATCCGAACAAAGCACTATATGGATGACTATCTCGACAGTTTTGAAAATATAGAAAAGGCGATAAAAGTTACAAGAGAAGTACGTCAAATACACAAACGTGCGCACTTCAGACTCGAAAAATGGACTTCAAACTCATCAGATCTACTTAAGGCGCTCGGAGAACGCGAAGTAGAACGTCGAATTGACCTACAAGATAACGCTCTCACCGAACGAGTGCTAGGCTTGATATGGGATCCATCCAAAGACGAACTTTCGTTTAATCTAAACATGGCGAAAGTTTCACCGGCACTACTACAAGGGGCCCTAATTTCCTCTGGAAGGAACCGGAAAACTGGCCAGATAACATCGAAATCGCATCTATAGCTACAAAGGAGGAAAAAACATACACAATATCAAATTCAACCTCCGCCCGGTCTATCGAAGCCCTGCCGGACGTCGCTCGATTCTCGCGTTGGGAAAGGTACCTACGCGCTGCCGCAAGAACACTACAATTCATCGATATATGCAGACGACCGAAGGAAAGTGTGAACTTCAAGAAAAACAAAGATTCTGATCCGGAATGGAAAAAAACCAAGACCGAGTCACCGAGAGTCCAAAGAAACAAACTTAAAACCATCGAGATAAAGCATCGACCGCTCACTGCTAATCTCCTGAAGCGAGCCGAGGAACTCATTCTTCTTACATCGCAGCAGGAATCTTTCAAAGAGGAACTCGACGCCCTCAGGAGAGGGAAGCCTATACATCGAGACAGCCGACTGTTCCCACTGAGCATAGTACTGGACGGAAATAAACTCCGATTAAAGGATAGAATCGGAGCCATCGTCGAAGTACCCGAAACATTGAAAAGACCCCTGATAGTCGACGGCAATGACCGCGCCATTAGGCTATGGGTCTACTACGTGCACCGACAACTACACCACGCTGGAGTCGAGACCACAGTAAATGAATGTCGCCAGCATCACTGGGTGCTCCGCCTGCGACCGACAGTAAAAAACATTGTCAAGGGGTGTATATTATGCCGCATCAGAGCATCGACTCCGCCCCAACCAGCCACCGGGGACTTACCACCGTGCCGACTAGCACACCACCAGAGGCCGTTTTCATTTACCGGACTGGATTACTTCGGCCCTCTCACAATTACGGTCGGGAGAAGTCACCAGAAAAGATACGTAGCTATATTTACGTGTCTGACAACACGCGCCATCCATCTAGAATTAGCGGCATCCTTAACCGCGGATTCCGCTATCATGGCGCTTAGAAGGATGATAGCACGTCGCGGCACTCCCGTACAGCTATGGTCCGACAACGGGACGAACTTCCATGGAGCAGACAAGGAGTTACGACGTGCCATCTTCCAAGCAACAGCAGAAGAAGCATCAAAAAACTTAGTTGACTGGCGATTTATACCGCCGGGCGCTCCATTCATGGGGGGCGCATGGGAGCGCATGGCGCGCTCCGTGATGACCGCGCTCGCAACCACACTGCACGAGCGCTACCCTACCGAGGAGGTGTTATACACCCTCCTTCTCGAGGCCGAGAATACGGTTAACAGCCGACCTCTCACCCCTCTAACCTCAAACAATTTCCTCTTGGGAGGTTCCGGGCGCATCGGGACACCAGGAGAATTCGCCGAAAGAGATCTCGACCTACGAAAAAGCTGGCGCAGCTCACAGCGACTGGCGGACGTATTTTGGGCACGCTGGCTTAAAGAATACCTCCCCGGGCTGCGCAACCGACGGGAACTACGAGGACGAGGGCCCGAGCTTAAGATGGACGACGTAGTACTCATCGTCGACGGGAACCTGCCTCGGAACGTGTGGGTCCGAGGACGCATCTGCGCCACATACCCCGGGCCCGATGGAACAGTAAGGACAGTGGACGTCACGACCAAGAACGGTATCCTGCGACGTCCCGCAAAAAAGATCATCTTAATAGAAGCCAAGAATCCTGCACCGCTGGAAGTTACGTCGCCGGGAACGGACGACGTACGGCGGAGAAATGTGCAGGATAGCAGGAAAACAGCGCAAACGCCACAGTAGGCGTGGCCTGCCACAAGAGCGAGATCGCGTCACAAGTGCGAGCGAGACGCACTATATGTTTAGTTTATATCATATTTATAGCCTTTAAATGTATTATTTTTAAGTTATTGTTAAATTATTAGAAAACCTTTTAGTTTCAACACACGAATATAGTTTTGTATAACCAATAGAGATATAGATAATAAGAAACACATTTTGCCATGGAGGGGACTTCGTACTCACGCCGCACTGTCGCCCCTCCAACAAGACCCGCTTAGCCGCCCCGTCGAGCGCCATAAAAGGCCGCGCTCCGCGGTACCAATATCCAAGTCCGGTGAAGCTGTAAAAGCCGCAGCGGCTTTAGGGCCCCTAAGGCTAACAGTGTAGTCAGTTCAAAAAAAAAGGTACCAATGCAGTCGGGGGTTCCGATTTGGTCTTGGTTGCGAACGGACGTGTCTCCGTTTGTGCTCTCGACCATCACGTGACCATACTATTACGATCGTATCTTTGGAATTTTTATTTCGAATATATTGTTGTAATACTCATCGTACATCAACAAGTGTCGAACGCTCGCGGTAAACCGCACTTTTCGGTGCGACTTGTTGTTTTTTTTTGTAAATCCACGGTTTTGTGGTCGCTCACTGGATACCTGACGGTGCTAACTAAAGTGAGCGGGGCGTGACCCGAGCAGCCCGCTGGTTGTCTCCTTCAGAGGCAAACAGCCAGACTCGGACGGGCCTGGGAATCTAGGCCTTTGCGGTTATCGCATAGTCTTGCCCCAGGTGTCTCCTGCCAAACCCTCCGATCCTGCACACTCCATCCCCGGGAACCTGTTTGGGCCTAGCCCGGTTTAATTACCGGTCTGCGTCTTCAGTCCCGGGCTTGCTAGGGTTCCTTAGGGCCGATAGGTTCTTCCTGTGTGTCATTGCACCTTGACCACAGGACTCTTGCCCGACTCGGATAGTCGTATTTAATTTTTGGCGTACCCCCCTGCCCCTAAGGCAGGGAGGCCTCAATTAAAAACATGTCCCAAACCCCACCCAATGCCGCCGAGATGGCAAATATGATGAGCATGAACGACCTGGTTGCCTGCATATGTCAGCTCCAGGACAAGATGAAGGCGATGGATCTCGCACACCAAAAATACCGAAACTTTATGTTCGTGCGATACCCTACGGCTGAAGACGAGTTTTTCGACTCGTTGACAAAAACTCCGAGTGTGCGTCGCACCGCTGCGACCACAGCCAATAAGGGGGCCGCTTATGCGAGCGGTGCGCCCTCTGCCGGGACAGCCGGGCCGACTGGCGCCGCGCCAGTAACCGCCGCGCCTCCACGTGTCGCGTCGTGGAGAGACGCAGGCAACGTCGCGCGTCCGTCCGCCGCGACCAATCAGGGGGCCGCTTCTACGAGCGATGCGCCCTCTGTCGCAAACATCGCAACCGTTAAGCCGACTGACGCGGCGCCCGTTGGCGCCGCGCCTCCACGCGTTTCGTCGTGGAGAGACGTAGGTAGCGTCGCGCGTCCATCCGTCGCGTCATCCGGGGCCGTAGCCACGCCCCCAGTCCCGACTAGCCATTCGCGCGGGTCAAGTCCCGCCTCCGTTAGGCGAGGGCCGCGCAATCCGCGGTCCCAATCTAGGTCGGCTAAAAATAGCCCATACGTCCGTCCCGCGCGTTCCACAGAAACCGCGGTGAAAACAAACAATTCTTTTTCGGCCCTTCCGGTCGAATTAGACTCGCCCGCGTGCCCAGATTCGTCTCCGGAGATGGATACCGCGACCCCAAATGACGGTTTTACCGTTGTCGCGTCGCGCAAACGCCCGTCGCGAATTAGTCCAACTGCGCAACCGTCTCGCGCAACAAAAACCGTGAAAACGGTCAGTGGCGCCGTCGCCTCTGCGTCCTCCGCGCTCCCCGCACCCGCTGTCGGGAAAAAAGAGCGCCCCCCACCTCCTATTATCGTCCGGGACAAAGCGGCCTGGACGACTCTGGTAAATGAGTTGCGCAGGCTTAACCTGCCATACCACAAAGCTCGAAATACCCTTAATGGTATTTCCGTTACGGTGAGTTCGTCGGATACTCACCGTAAATTCACTGCCCTCCTCCGGGAGAGAGGGCTTCAATTTTTCACTTACTCCCTTGCGGAGGAGCGCGTCCTCCGCGTGGTGATCCGCCGTATTCCGGTGGAAGTCAGCCCCGCGGAGGTGTGCTCCTCGCTCGCGGAGCAAGATTATCCTATCCGAGAGGTACATAGAATGTACAACAAAGAGAAGCGGCCTCTACAAATGGCAGTGGCCATCCTAGACCTTTCCCCCGAGGGAAAGGCAATCTTTCAATTGGAAAATGTATGCGGGCTCTCCGGCGTCACCGTCGAGCCCCCATACAAAACCCACATGCCTTCGCAGTGTCACAACTGCCAGCTCTACGGGCACGCCGCCCGTAACTGTCATCTTCGTCCGCGGTGCGTCAAGTGCCGAGAGGACCACCCGACTAGGGAATGCACGCGCGAGCGTGACTCCACCACCCCCCCGAGCTGCGTACTGTGCGAAGGGGAGGGGCACCCTGCGAATTATCGCGGTTGCCCCAAAGCTCCGCGCACTACGCGGCCTCGGTACCAGAGGCAGGCGGCCCCCCGGGCGGCGCCTCCCGCCTCAGCACTCCGAGCGCAACCCCTGCTGGCGCCAGGGGAATTTCCTGCGCTTCCAGTGCCTCGCCAGATCCCGGCCGCCGCCGGCCCTCCCGCGCCTCGCGGTCAATCACAACCCGTGCGTTCGGCTCTGAACGCATGGGGGCCCCGTCGTCCTAATCCACAGCCTCGTATGGCGATGAATAATTCCGCGCCCCGCGCTCCTCCAACGTTGCGAGCAACGACATCATGATCTTGCTCCTTCGTGAACACGGCATTCAGGAGGTCATGGACTACAATGACCACCTAGAGCATTACGGTCTCGTCAAGACCATATGCGCCTTCCCCCGCCTCGTCGAGACGTTACATCGTCTCGACTCTGAAACACGCGACCACCCGGCATAAACACCGGCCGCGCAAAATTTTATTCTCGTATGTACAATAAAATATACCGATTCGTCTCTCCAAATAGAACGTGACAGCGCCCACGCCCGCGTAATCACCGTTCTCTCCGCAGAGGACGGGCGGTCAAATTCGCTCCCGCACACACTCCATACGTTCACCCTCTTTAGCGGGTGACCCAAGCCTAGGTCCGTTCCTCGGTATGAAACCCTTGGGTCAGGCATCCGCCCGCGCGATACAAGTGACACTATACGTGCAGCACTTAGTTACCCACATACAACATTACACACGTATGAACAAACACACGTGCACACCACACAGGTACATAGGTTCTGTGAGGGACCTTTTTTTTCTTTTTTTACGCTAGTTAGTTAGCGCTAGTTAGTGTAGGAAACATTTCTGATTACTGAATACACATACGCATGGTTCCTTCCTTCCTCCCAGGAGGAAGGGAACGTGCCTATGTGTATAATTGAGTTAGATCGAATCGTAGGTGTAGGGATTCAGTTAGTTCGCGACTTATTTGCGTACGCGACGACCGCCCGAGCCGAGGTCCGGCCACTCTGGCGCCCTCGTGCGAGTCGTCCTTATAACTTTCGTGGCTGAGTGCCCTCTGCGCTCGCCCCCAAGTCCGGTGAAGCTGTAAAAGCCGCAGCGGCTTTAGGGCCCCTAAGGCTAACAGTGTAGTCAGTTCTAAAAAAAAAACTCAAGAATTCGGCAAGAAACAACATAGCGACAAGTGCATCCGTTCTCAAGAAGTCAGCAAGAAAATAAATAGTGGTAAAGACATTGTCAGCAAGTAGATAGTAACAAGTGAATATTGTAAATAGTGATCAATAAAAGTTGAATTTATAGTCATCGACGTATTTTTACTCGGCAATCCAGTGATAGTCTTCAAAGTGCGGAAACCACGGAATCAATAGTCCGTAGCATAGACCAGAGCTATCGTCTGGTCACTTGATAACCCGCACAAATATAGTTTAGTAAACATTTAAACTTTAAATAGATCAAATATTAAACAAACGTATTTTGAACCTAGGCACAGTGAAATTGAAGCAAATAACATCCACGCGTCTATTGAATAGGCTAAGAGATATATATCGATGTTGAGCTAAAGATCATGAGGAAAATAATTAATATTTGTCTATACGGATGTCTATATGATGATTAAATAGTTTTTTAAATTAAAATTAAATTTTATAGAAGTATATAAAGTTTACATAAAATAAAATCAATTTAAGTACGAGAATTACGTAAAATAAACAAATTTAAAATTGCAGCTAAATTACAAGATACTTACAAGTCTTTCTTGATTAAATGCGGTTGTTTTTGCACCCATTCTTGTAATATATTCACTGGTTCAATCATTCTAGTTTGATCCAGGTTATAATAATTCCTAACAGATGCCAAAGTATCCGGAACAAATTCCAAAAGTTGATTTTTTGGTATAAATTCCATTTTTTAATTATTGATTTTAATTTACAATTATACTATAAAGTTGATATGTGTGTACTGCTCTAAAGGTAAGGCTGAACTGCGTGATACACACACACCGGCAAACCTCATATCATTTTATTTTTATATATAGGTAACTATTTAAATTCACCTTTAGTTTCAGCCCCGCCCCACCTATACTGCCTGACATCAGAACACACACATGTGCTAGGCTTACGGACTATTGTGATTGTGAGAAATTAAGAAATACACTTATAAAGTACCTAGGTATTCAAATAGACCAGCAGCTGTCATTCAAGAACCGTATAGACGTACTGGCTCGGCAGTTGATAAGAGTGGTGGGTGTTAGTGCTGAGTCGTTCCTCATTTTTCGTAAAACGAAATGAAATGCTTTTTTATAGTCAAGGAACAGTTCTTAGAAACGGTTATTAAAAAAAGGTTTTTTTTTCTTAGTTCGAGAGCAAACTGTACTGAACGAACCGTTTTCAAATAATAACAAAAAACAAACATTTGACGTTTTAACCAAAAAACCAGTTTTTATTCGTTCCTTCTTTTTTTGATTTTTTCTGTTACAACCCAATTTGTATTGTATAACTTTAGTAATAAGATTCATTTTAGCTTATTCGATATTTCAAATTTAAAGTAATTTCTTGTGACGGTTTACTGTTTATTCAATAATAGTCCTTATAACAATGTTCTATCGAAAACGTCTCGTTCGTTTTAAAACTTGATATTTTGAACTAAAGAAACAGTTCATTCGTTTTTCATAGTAAACATCGCAGTTAACACACACATGTATAGGGCTTATCGTCTCGATTACGTCACTAAGTAGATATTGAAAGTAAATATCAATAAAAAGTTCACAACGCTTCACGGTGTTACTGCGGTCGTTTAGTGTAGGTATATGCGACTCAGGCGTGGCGTCCAAGCATACCATTCCGATCACTAAATACACATACGCATGTTTCCCTCCTTCCTCCCAGGAGGAGGGGAACATGCATATGAGTATATGTTAGTTAGCTCGAATTTGTAGTAGGAAATTACCTAGATCGCGACCTATTTTCATTCGCGACGACCGCCCGAGCCTAGGTTCAGCCACTCTGGCACCCTCGTGCGAGTCGACGAAAACTTTCGCGGTGCTGAGTACCCTAAACGCTCTTCCCCAAGTTCGGTGAAGCTGTAAAAGCCGTAGCGACTTCAGGGCCCCTAAGGCTAACAGTGTAGTCAGGTCAAAAAAAAAGCGTCCAAGCAGTTCAGTTTTCAATTACAAAACGATAACAACGAGCGATAAAAAGAAGCGAAAGCACAGTGTTGTGAGTTCGTGTAATTTATAACTGTATGGAATTCAAATAAATCCTCTTCACGTCAATCATCGGCATTTTTAATACCCACGGGTGTAACAATATTTTTTTTTTATTCCTACAGATTTATTATTGTTTATATATTATTTGTATTATTTTGTATTCAGCTTTTTCCTGTCCGGTGAAGTTAAATGAGTACTCGGGTGTGCGACCCCGGCTTCCTCGAGCCACTGTTATATTTATATATTCTTTTCACCGTAACATTAGTAGTATATCCTTCATATTCCTGACATACTCCACATCTCCATTAATTTATCACTACCTCGGCGCGAAAGTCGACTCATCGTAGATATACAATGAATATGGCGGACTTGGTGGAGGCAGATTCAACTTAAGTTGGCATAGAGATGGGAAACTCCGAAATAAAACCCGGTGTGGGCCCTTTCGTTAGATGGGGTTTTGGTGTAACCTGAATGTGCGCCAGGTCCCTGCAGTTGAGCCGACACTGCACGTATCGACATGTCGTTCCTGCGGGCTCAGATAGTAAAGCTGAGAGGGTGGTAAAGGTCTTGGGTAAACCTGTATTTCCTTAAGAGTGTCCCAGGTGAAAGCAGTGTGTCTGTGGAGAGGTTTAGCCACGAGAGGAAGTTCTCCCAGAGACACTGATTAAATCGTCTTAGATAGACGAAAAGATGTTTTATTTTGTATATAATAAAGAATAAGTGTCTATAATAACTGGTATGAAAGATTCCCAAGACCCTTCATGTCTAGTTAGGGGACCATCGTTAGAATATAAGTGCAATGTAATTTAGTAATAAAATAAAACCATTGGAATCCTTAATCTAAAGATTTTTATGTTATACGTTGTTGAGAAGACTGGTCTGCATTGAAATCCTTCTTAATTTTTTTTTATCTAAACCATAACGATTTTGATGCTCTGAATCTCCTCCCGTTGTCCGCTTTTTGCTATCACATCGAGATTTTAAGAAATGTTCTTTTAAATATTTGTTACTATTCGAAATTTTATTTTTATTGCATTTTGTTTTAACATTACACTCCTCTAATGTTGACAACAAATATTAACTGGATTACGTGATGGTTTACCAAGTTTTATTGTTTTTCTATCTGAATGGAATAGTCGCGCAAGAGACAAATATTATGTAGTAAAAAATTGACCACTAAGGGCAAGTTTCAGACCTGGAGCAATATAAGTGTTTGCAGAGCCTTTAGTGCAACGTGAAAAAAAATTCTGCCACTACTTCACATAAAGCTAGGTCTCATGAAAACTTTGACAAAGCTCTAAACAAAGATGATGAAGGCTTTCAATACCTACCTTAAAACAAAATTTCCCTTAATCAGTAATGCGAAATTGAAGAAGGAATTTATGTAGGTCTACAAATCATGAAAAATTAGCATGCTTCTGTAGAGGTCTGTAATGTAATGGTTTTCTCGGAAACAAAAATGCTGCTAAAAACTCATTCAAGAACTTCTTTTTGCTCACAAAAGTCTAACATATAACATGTCTCGCAAAATTTATTTTTTGGACTCTCACTTAGATTTTTTTCCTGAAAATCTTGTTGCTGTATCGGGTGAACACGGTAAAAGGTTTCACCAGGATATATTGGATATAGAAAGATAATGCAATGGAAAATGGTATGAAGGAATGCTTGCCTGACTTCTGTTGGTCAATTGGATGTGAAACTAGCAATTGATCAAATAAAAAGAAAGAAAACTGCTAAGGAATTATAATATCAAATGATAAACATCCGGACAATTTGACTGTATAAACTATTAAACTGTATAACTTTTCTGTGATTATTAGTATAATTATGAATGTTTGTTTATAACTTGTAAGCAAAAATAACGTTATATGTGCTGCAAATATTATTTTTCTTAAATTTTGATTCTACACTTCAAATATAACATTTTTATGCATCAAAATAATAAGGAGAGACAAAAATTTTTTTCTGCAGAACAGTTGAATCGGACCTACTTTAATTTCTTTGTGTTTTTATTATTAATAATGTTTTAATTTAAGAATTATATTATATGTAAATTTTCGTTCAATATAAGTCAAACGAAAGATATATTAAAAGATCGCCTATTCTTCCTGTTTTCTCGTAATCCCTAATCTTCCATAAAAACTGAGTTATCCGCAACAGATGTGCTAAAAATTAATTAATAATAAAAATAGATTCGGAAATATTAATATGTAAGACTTGAATGGTTAACTTAAAGTATTAGGTATGTCATTAACTTAAATAAAATTACTTATATAAAAGTACATGATTGTTTTTATCACACATTCTAAGTCCAAGGTGCTTTGTGACTCTTAATTATTATAAAAAAAAATATTTTTAATTAATTACTACGAGTTATGTTAATTTCTATATAATAAGATCTTTGATGCGATGATTAGCTACATGAGCATACATTATAAAATTTTAAGTTTTTTTAATGAGATATAAAGTAAATTAATTACTTCTAGTTCTTAAAACTTGGATTACGAATTTGCTTATTTAAATTCAATAAAAAAATCCTTGGTTGTATTATACCTCCTCACTAATATTGAGTGAAGTTTTATCCATATATATTTTATCCATTATCATCATTATATTAATACGTGAAGCAAAAACTTTGTACCCCTTTTTAAGCGTATTGCGTGCACGGAAGAATGTGAGATTTGGCATGGTTAAAGTTTATAAGGAGAAAGAGAGCAGAAAGCTAAAATGTATCTTTAATATATGTCACTAATATATTAAATTAAATTAATTAATACTGCGAATCCTAACCCGAACAGTGCCATTGAACTTACACCCCCCTAAAATATTGACATTGTCACTCAATGAAAAGTGACAGCAAGTGATATAATATTCATTGTTTAGGTTCATACTACAAATTTCAAACAAAAAATAGTCTATGATTAAAAAGTCGCTGGTCGAATTTCGATCATTGGGCGACCGCTAGTTATAATTAATCCATGAACGCACTTGTGAAACGTCCAATCAATTGAACTTCATTGAAAAATACACTACTTTTTTCTTGTTTATTTTAGATAATATTTTAATATGTAATATTAAAATGTATATTCTCAGAATCACCCACAATAAGCATTTTTATGTTTAAAACAACCGGGAGCGCAGGTAGCGCGATTACCACGTATGCCCGATCGACGGCATTCTGTAGTCAACACGAGCACAGTCGCGGGCACAGCTAGTTAAAAACATTAAATTTAGTATTTAAAATCCTACGATGTGGCTGCATTATTTTGAAGTTTGACATTTATAGTAATTGTCAATTTACTCCGTGGGATTAAAAAACGCAATAAACACTCTACAATAAGTATTAATAGATTACAATAATAGATTAAGTTGCCTCAAACATTAATTTAGGGATACAATATTCGTATAATAAAAAAAAAACAAATCATTATATTGTATATTATGTATTTAGCAAACGAGGTATTGTTAGATTTGTCTTAATTATGGGAGTAACATAAGCTATATAATTTTTAAGTACGTACGTGTGGGAATCAAATAAAAATTAATAATAATTTTTATTTATTTACTCAAGTGTTTTTATTGCATTCGGGGTTTTTATTTCCTTTTCAATATATTTAAAAAAATGGTTAAGGGTTTCGACTTTAATGAAGTTTGCAAGCAATTTTAACAATTAATAGAATTATAAATATTTAACATGCACAATTATTTATAAAACTATTATAATTCTAATCAACACTAAAACTCTTGAAAGATTCAGGAGTACCTAAACTAGGTAGGTTTCGTTAAATTTGTCGCTTCGCCCGTAAGATTCATTTTTGACGATTTATTCATTTCTAATAATTATTCCATTCATTCATTTTTAATTAATTCAGCCAGGCACATTATTGAAAGTGGATAAGTATTTTTAGATATTGACTATACTTACGTTTTATTAAATTAATGAAAATTTAATTTTAATGTAAGTGTAAGAAAATGAATTGTTTAACGTTTAAAGTTTAACCTGCATGTATGTGTATACATTTTACGATATTTCTAATTAAGAGGTCTAAAAAAATTTTGAAGTACAGTATATTCAACTGCGAATGATTTATCTGTTAAGTATGTAATAAAATTTAATTTTCTTTTTTATTTTATTTTGTTTTCCTGTTTTGGAATACCGTAACAAAAGTGCAAATCGTTGTGTAATTTGAAATCAATAATATTAATAAAAGTATTGTAATAAAACATACCAAACTTTTTAACGATAAGCCTACAAATATACTGTATTTCTTATCGTTATAGGTTTAGCGTTGTGGCCTTACCTGATATTATGTAACGATATGGCCCAAAATGCTAACACGCTAAACCTAGTGGAGGACTGGCCCTCAAGTGCAGCTGCCGGAACACACCTATTGGTGTTTGACGACAGGTTTTTAGCCTGAGGAAGGTAGCTAGCCAGGCGGGCATTATAAAATGCCATACCACCCATGCTATGGTTTTATCACGATGTTTTCCATACAATTTTTACCGTATTTTTTTTTAATTTATCGTAATCAGAATATGTTATACAAGAGTTGTTGAATTAATGCCACATAAACCTCTATGGTTTGTGTGTGACAACACACAATTCGTTGTCGGATAAACATAACATAAATATTAACCTGGTAGAGTACAAGTAGAACATTATTTATCAGAACATGAATTCATAATTCCGATAAAGTAATAAAATCTGTTTTTTGGCAACGATCTACAAACATTGAAAGAGATAACATCATGGTTCCAAAGTAAAAATTATAGAGAACCCTGGATCATTTAGTGTCTCAGTCAAAAATTGAAAATCCAAGATGGCCGCCAATAATTTCAAACCCTTCAAATGAATGTTAAAATGTAGTAATGCGTGATATCTATAAAAAAGTAAAATATGTATGAGGTAACCTGATTGCCACGAATTGCATTAAGAGGTTTTGAACAATTGGTTTTATTTCGTAAATGAAGACGTGGATTTCGAATGATTTAGATTAAAGACGAAGATTAAAAATGTAATAAAAACTAGATATTTATACGACTATTTACTAAATAGTTTTACTTGGATTTAAATAGTGTAATTAAATAACAAAAACTTTATTAGTACAAAATATTTTAAGAATATTTAACCGGATCTTTATCATTTTAGCTGAAATACCTTCACTGCTGGACTCCCCCAAAGATCGCCACAACTTACGGTCTTGCCCGCATCCAGCGGCTTCCAGCAACCTTCACCAGGTCGTCGGACCACTTTGTGGCGTGTCTGCCCACGTTGCGTCTTCCGGCACGCGACCACCACTCGAGAACTCTTCGGCCCCATCAACCATCCGTTCTACGAGCAACGTGGTCCGTCCACTTCCACATAGGTCTGCCTAACCGGATCATGTTTGTACGTAAAAAATTGTAATTATTATTTATGTGCCAATACGACAGTGGATTTTAACTGAAAATACTACTTACAAACTTAAAAACTACTTACATAATGAAGGTAGCCCCATTCGTAGCTTAAGTTCTAGATTAATAACATAATATGTTATAATAATGTTTATTTCGAAGAAAAATTACCACAGAATAATGAAACTTTCATCAATCTCCGAAACTATGGACGGACACGATTTTCATAAATCTTAACAGAGTAATATGTTGCTATCAATGATATTTTAAGTAAATACGGCATTGACGCTCTTTACATGCAATTATGAAAGGTGGGCAATTGCCTTCAGTTCACAACTTTTATCCTTTTATGACAACAGAGTTTCCGCCTTACGCTGTGATTTCCTATCTCTTTTGTTTCAACATGATGATGTACCGTTTTCAGACCGCTTTTAGTGAAAGTATAACGTCATTGGTTGCCAACCCATGATAGACATGCAATTATTTAATAATGCCACGACTAATCGTCAATTTTTTAAAGCTGATTGAAATTTGATAGAATATTATTAGTATATGATTTAATCAAAAAGTAAAGTCGATTTTATATCGTGTATTTAAACGTACAATACAAACATCATAATATTATATACAAATTGTTACATTAATAATAATATTATTAATATACTAATATATCCACAATTATATTAAATAACTATTTGAATTCTAATCAACACTAAAACTCCTGAAAGAGCCAGGAGTACCCAAATAGGTTTCGTTGAATTTGTCCGTTTGCCTGTAGGATTCGTTTGTTGTCGCTTTATTTATATCTGTTAAGTATTCCATAAATTCATTTGAACTTAATTCATCGATCCACATTTCTGAAAGTGAAGAATTAAACATGTTATTTTAGTATTTAGTTTAGATACAAAATTTTTGTGAAGTAAATAAAATATTTATATTAATTTGCAAGTAACAGTAGTAACAGTAAGGAATACCACGAGTATGGATACTTTGGCATCGTCCCATCTTGTAAATATTTAATTGAGAGCTGCCGTAGTAGCTGCCTCAGCGGAGGATCTCCTAGGAGGTCCTAGTGCATGTAGCCTTTATGAGGAACTTGTGAGCCGTCTAGTCTAATCGTCTTGCGATCAGAGGGCTGGCCAATACTTCAGCCAGCGTATAAGTATTGCTATACAACAATGCAATGTAGCCGGCCTTTTCGGTACATGTCCTTCTGGCGGTGAGTTAGATGACATCCACTATGTTTAGTTTTTGATTATTATTATTATTATGTATTTATTATCTGAACGTTAAAGTAGACGTAAGTTGAGTAGGTATTAACAAATATCTTTCTGTTATTACAAACTATAAACGTCATTGTATTATACCAACTTATTATCATTTAGGTAACAGATTAAATAAATGTTAATGATAATTAATTCATTAAAACTGTGAACTTTAACCTTCATGTATACTTTTTATTTTATTTCTATAATAAAGATCTGAAATACTCAACTGTTAGAAGCGTTAAAAGTGAAGGCACGATGTATAAAAGCAATGAGCTCAGCTGCAATGAGCCTGAGCTTCCGGTGAAGGAAAACATCGTGATGAAACCATAGCATGGTGGTAGGGAATTTTGTAATGCGCGCCTGGCTAGCTACCATCCTCAAGTTGAAAATCTCTCGCCAGGCACCAATAGGTGTGTTCCTGCAGGTGCGCTTGAGAGCCAGTCTTCCACTAGGCTTAACGTGCTGCTATCTTGGATCATATCGTCACTTAAGATTAGGTGATGTTGTGGCCATAACGATATACTTTATTTATTTGGTTTATGATGTTTTATATTTTCTTTTTTACGAATACACTTTAACAAAAGTAGTATAGATGATTTAGGAATTCGAAATAGATAATATATTAATTTAATTATAGCAATATAATCTAATGATCTACTGCAGATTTTTTAAGAATGAATCTATAGATATTTGTATTGACTTAAACAACCTTAAACAACTTCCCGAAAAAGTTATCTTTTGTACTGTGTGCATAATAATCACGCAGCTTAATCTTATTAATCGAAAGATCTTGTATTTCATTGCCAGTAACCTGGTCTTAATAGACACATGCCATTCATTATAAAAATAGTAACAAGAGATCGATACTTCATCTGACCGAAGACAATTCATTTTTGACTTGTTCTTGTAAGGTTTACTTTTACGCGGGGTTTATTCACGTGCCCAACAAGTTACAAGGTCTTCCACTAAGTTACACTTCTTATATACTAAATTTGGTACGTAGTTTGTTTCAAGGTCAAATTAAAAAATATTGTATAGTAATAAAAAAAAACTGAAAATTAAACCATTAAGTTTCTTCAAAGACATCTCGTCTCCACCAAACTCGACAGGTAAAATTTCTTTTGGTACACTGTCATACACCGTGTCAATAGCTTTGTGTACTTGTATTCGGTCGCCTATTTTCGTACTGAGCACTTGCTTGAATAAAGATACCAGTACGTCAACCATCTTTGAAGGGGTTATCACATGTATACCTTTTATTCTCATTCCGTAGCCATCCTGAAATAGGAATATTGTGTTATAATCTGTTATCAAATACTTTTAGTAAACAAATCCTTATTAAATACTTACATCAAAACTTTCAAATTCTTATTAAGTAGGTGCATAGTGTTGTTTATATAAAAAATATTCGATGGTTTAGTGAAACAGAGTTCAAAATATTTTCATATTTACTTTATATTTAACAAAGAAAACTACGATAATTTTTGATCGCTCTGCTGAAGTGTTTGCTGTAATCAAATTTTAATTTTCTAATCGTACTGAATTGTATGTATAAATTGTAATGAAACTTGGTATACAATTTCATTTTACCAACTTTATTCATATTTTATATTAGATTTTACTAATAAATTTAATGTAAAACCATTAACGATTAGAAAAAGATTGGTTGATATTCATCACAATTACTATTGTGTATTATTATACCATTCTGTTATAATTTATACCAATTAGAATACAAGATATCCCTAATATTATAATACCAAACTCATTTCTTTTTTGGGATTTTGTTGAAATATATCTACATGTAAATTTTAAAACCTACAATAAAATATTTGACATCGAAGTTTTCTACATATTTATATACCTGTTAGTCACCTTGTTAGTAAATATATTTTTTGCATTTTTTTTTTCAATATTATTATTTTAATAGTTTTTTTAATAGTTCCATTTAGTTTTAGTGGTTTTATTATACAACATATTTATCCTTTTTGATATTATGGCTTGGTTGTCCTTGCCACATAACTCTCAGTTTTCATTTTGGGTTTTTACTCATTACTTCCAGTTTTATTATTTATATATAATATTAAGGAGATAAAGTAAATAAAAACTCACCGTTAGCAATGTATAGGCTTGTTTCATATCAATTGGGTTCAATTTAGTTGCTAGTGACATTGGATTGACATCTCTGTAATCTAAGATTAGTACAAAACCTGTGCAATAATCATACTTTCTTATGTATTCACTGTTCTGAAAAACATAATTGTAATGTGTAGATTGATTAAGTTTTTCATATGTACCCCCACGTTCACCTTTGTCAATGCGCTTGCGACAATACACATTCATTCTGCGACCGTCCGTGTTTTATTGCGTACATTACAATAATGTTACTTATAGATTAATGATGTTAGTTAATTTGTTTGTAGCGTTTATTTGACTTGTAAACAAACTAGCGGTGCCCCACGACTCCACAAATATTTACTACTCAGTAATTATTTTCATTCCGTAATTTTATTTTTACTTATATGATATCATTGCCAATTCATAATATCATCATAATTCATAATATCAATTGAGGAATAGTATGTACTTCCAGTATTCAATTTTCATCAAAGTAGGTTGATTTTTTTCTTCTACGATTTGTAAAAGTAGATATTATTGGCAAATCTTGTAGCCTATATTTGATATTGGAATTATGCATAATTCCCATCTGCAAAATTTCACCAAAATCGGTCGAGAATTAGTAAAAAAGATTAAAATACGACATGAAATGATTATTGTGTAATAAACGCGTGCAGAGCCGCGGGACACCGGTAGCTTTATATAATTTTCTTGTGAGACAACACAGAGAGTTATTATTATAAATTGTTATAACCTCTCAATTATGATATGATGTACGCTTTCCCTCTAGAAAATTTCATTAAAGTCGGTTTAGAAGTAATGAAAATTTTAATTTTTGTTTTTTTTTTTTACTATTCCTAAAAGTGTTATTGAAAATTATCATACCTTATCATTCATTAAATGACTTATACGTATAAAATTTCATCAAAATCGTATTAACGAAAAAAGACTTTTTTTGGAAATTCCTTTTTATACGATTTCTTAAACTCTATCTATTGATCAACGACACAAGCTTCTCGTGTACAAAATTTCATAAGAATCGTTCAAGCCGTTTATGAGTTAAATCCAGATATACATACAGTACAGAATTACAGATTTATTAATATAGATATAGATTTTACAGCTAGCTTGCTGCTCGAGTAGCTACTTGCGCTTAACGACTTGTGAAACTTACTGATTATTTATCCAATAGCACTTCTGTTTCCAGTAGGCTGATAAACTGATTTATAATTTTAAAGAAGTGATCAACTTGACTTACAATTCGATAAGGTAAGTGAAAAGAAATCATTAAAAACAATTGAGTGAAAACATGCAAATGAATTGAGCAGTATGGTAATTACGATAAAAATAGCGTTCTTAGTAGGATTCATCAAACGAGATAGTGCATACATGTACTAAACAAGAAAGGCTTTGCATTTTGTAAGACAGTAAAATTATCATAGGGTACATCGTTTAAGTAAGTTGTTGTGTTAGTTTCTGCTAGATCCTAACTATCAGACGGATAATCAATTACTAGTTAGTTAAATCGCCATACGGCTCACCTTCTACCTCGGCTTTATCTGCCTAATTTAGTCTTTACTTACGATAACAATATATTTGTAGTATTTGAATACTTCTGAAGATTCGAAATCGTCTGACATTACTTTCAATGCATATACTCTGTAATTATCTTTGGTCATTTTAGGTAAGCCTGCGTGATACCTATAACAAAAAAGAATGCATGAAGTAAAATGATTAAAAATCAAGGTTAGCGGGGTCACAAGTTATTGGTTATGAGATTGCGAACAATTGGGTTTATTTCGTACGGATTGTAAAGATGCAAGTGAATTACTCACTTTAGATGATTAGTTAAATACTAGGTATATAGTTTGTACTGAGTGGTTTTGCTTGGAACTAATTAGTGTAACTTAAGAACAAAAACATTTTATGTGTACTTTATAAAAAAAATTGAAAATAGTAAAACAATATTTTCAAGCAGATTAGTGGCGTGCAGTAACTAGTAATTGATAAAATCGAAAAAAATACACATAAATTAATATCCATTATTCTATTGCTATAATAATAATAATATTAGCCTGTATGTTTCCCATTGCTGGGCAATGATCAATGGGCATTACTCCGACGTCTTGGTGATTTTAAACAGCGATAAATCAACAGTTTTATATTATTCCTATTGCATTGGTGCTTTAAGGATATTTATTTATCAAGCGTTCAGTTCCTCGCGATGTTTTCCTTTACTGTCTATTTCGAGGTTTTGGGTACTGCTGACTATAAAAAGTAGATTTATTTATTGTATAAGTATATAGTGGAATACAAAAGTCTTATGTTACTGTGAGTACTCTCGTAAATAAATACATTCCATTTAAATATACTTACAGAAAATTTTTAACACGTGAAAGTTTTCGAACATCTGGATCTTGAAAGAAACCGGGCATCAGAGACTTAAATGTGCAGAGTTTATCGATTCGCGTTTTAGCTCGCTCCACCAACCCTTTCGACATTATAAGGGTATTCTCTAAGTATTGTCGACCTAAAAGCAGCGAGTTCAAATTTTGTTTTTTATTGCTGTAATTTTTAATACTCAATAATTTTTGTTGTTTATTAACTAAAAAAATATATTATTTACTTGAAATATGGAGGTGATTTTTGATGCTTGGCATAAAAAAAGCTATTTGAATGTTTTTTGTATTACAATAGGTAGAAATTATGGTTCATCACTAATCTCTATTTTTTTGGACCTCTTTCGCTTTCATGAAAAAATCGCTTGATACAAACTTATTCCAATAAAATTTCAAGAAAATATCATCATACCTTCGAGCAATATATTTTTCCCACATCGAAAGCTCAGGGGTTTTTTGTTGATTTGCTAACACACTATCAATTAATCATTGTAGTTTAAATTATTATTTTTTCAAATAATGAATGGTTAAAAATACATTTTAGCCTCTGACTAGCCAAAAGTAATAGATAGATAAATGTGTATAAACACATTATTATATAATATGATAATAATTTTAAAATCATCATCTTAGGGATAAGAGTGTGGTAATACATAATGTGAAGAATGCTGGAATGTATATGCATCGGGAGGTACTGATATAAAAACTGGTGAAAGCAACTTATGGGAAGCATAACATCGAGTTATGGAAAATCATTAATTACATTGTGGTTTCTGTAAAATTATTATTCTAAAGCACAATTCATAATAAAGCAACGCATCCGACTAATGTTCACGATCGATCATTGGAACTCGCTCTCTGTCAATATTCAACTAGCCAAGTCTTGGGAATACTCTTTAGCACTAATATTTGCTCAATAACGTGTAATGAAGCACTAAATAAATGATATCCAAGAATATATTTTATATTCATCAAATACATATTTAAATCTCCTCTCTCTCTCTCTCTAGTAGAAGGTAAGCAAGATAATTTATTTGCCTACATAAAATAATTCATTCTATTATAGACTGTCCACATCTTCTGAGCATGGTAAACTTCGACATCTATATCCGTAGTAGAAGTACAAAATTATTTAATATCCCTTTTTAGAAAAAGAATGTCTCTTTTAACTGTAAATAAATAAATCATGTACTTACTAAAATCCTTTTTAACAAAATGTTCCTGTTTCTTCACCCAACTATCCAGTATATCGATCGCTTCATCCAATCTTCCAGGTTTATCTAGACCGTATTCTTTTCTAACAGCTTGTTTTATATCTGGATTGAATTGGAGAATTTTATTATATGGCATTGCAGTCATTATTAGATGTGTTTAGATCAGTCGATTAAATCACACTGAATGGCTTGTCCTTGTTTAAAGGTTTATATGGTCTCTAGATATGTGAAACAAAAACTCGCATAAACAAAATTTAACATACTAAAGAGATGTCAAAACTAATTTGTGTCGCGATATATTAGATTCTTGTCGATATATTAAATAAATCAATTTAACTATATTAGATTTATGCTTTCACTACTTTGTTACACGTTTGTTAACCATGTCTGGCACCGACTCCAAAAATAACAATTATTGTATATTATTGTCTTAATAAACTATGTGACAGACACATAGTTCGTAAGAATATAAACTTAAGTTTAAAAAAATGTATATTATTAAGTAAATTAATGTAAATAAATAACGTAATATTCTTATTTTTTGGTGCATTTTTTCAGAGTAGAATATACAGGAGTCGGTTTTTTTTTATAAAAAAAAATCTTCCTTTTTAGTGAATCTTGCGTTCCGTAAGTAACTGGTTTACTGAAAACGAATGTGGGTAGATCTACTAAACGCACTGTATATAATAGTAGGAAGCCACCAGACAACTTAATTCCTAAACACGTCTATAAACGTGGTGGTTTTCTGTCATGGATAAAAATTGGCGTAGAATCCAGAGTGATCTTAAGATTTCCGTCTCTGAAGGGGTTCCATTAAGCCCAAACACGGCAAGTTTATATTGTTTTATTACGGAGTTCCGGTGCATTTTTAAACAAGAAAGGTGGCAATCAAGCATACAGCCTGCCTGATGGTTAGTGGATACCGTAGCCATGGACACATGTAATACTATAGGTACTACTCGCGGTACCGACCTTGAGCCCACATACCCCAAAGAGCTCTGGAAACTCTACTGACCGCAGAAACACAACACTAGGGTATTTGGATGCGATCTTCTGTAGGGTATTCTACTATTCGGACTGTCCCAAGTAGAGAGAAATTACCAAAATATTTATCTATGCCCTACCTCTCTCTATCTTCTTTTTATACCAAGATGGTGGCAAACAAACCTGCGGTCCACCTGATAGTAAGGTGCCATCTCAACCTATGGATGCTTGCAATATTAGAAGTATCACAAGCGCGTTACCGCCTGTTTAAAAAC
This sequence comes from Saturnia japonica, assembly GCA_033032175.1. Lineage (NCBI taxonomy): Eukaryota > Metazoa > Arthropoda > Insecta > Lepidoptera > Saturniidae > Saturnia > Saturnia japonica. Next base: position 7,294,137 of record CM065324.1, on the reverse strand, counting down.
TTATTTACCCTCTTTTGAAGAACTCCATACCAAAAAACCTTATCAAGGAGCTTATTCCAAAACTGGACTGTCCGCGACCCTTTAGGTTCCAAAGTGTGAGGATGCACTTTGCCGATGGCGGGCGGTGCAATTGTGGAAAGTAGCCATTGGCATTATGTCGAAAAATTCCTCGGAACACAAACCAAGGGAGGAAACTTTCACATTCATGCCGTTTGTTGTTAAAAAGTTCCGTTGTGTCTTCGCAGTTTAAGTTAGTTCAGAACGTCCTTAGTTAGTTAGTTACCTAGTCTTGGATTATCATATACTTACCAATATATCAATCACTGTACATATACGAATAGGACGTTTTTTAGACGAGTTTCAGAACCTACCTTTTTTGTTATCCACTTCATGTGAAATGCCCCTTAATAGAGACCATTGAAAAAGTTAAAAGTAAATATCATATATAATATTATTTTATTTATTAAAGTTGCATAAAAGATTGTTTACAAATACGTTTCAAGAAAAAAATATCTTTAGAATATGCTGTGTTACAAAAACACAGGCATAGTTACTATTAAAAATAGCCTTAATATGAAAATGACTTGGGTACATAGAGCCAAGAGAGGGATAAATTTGAAGATAAAAAGATTACAAGAGTATATAATTATTAACATCATTACTTAAAACCTCGACCATCATTTCCGTGTTGCGAGCCTATAATATTTATAATGCTATCTATATATAGTGTACATAAAAAATAACAGAGCTCTTTATTAAAAACAAGTTGTTTGCGTCACTACTTTATAAGCAGCTTTTGAAATTAATTTACGTGTAAATGATTTATTATGAATTCTGTTATCATTCTATCAATTTACGCCAAACCATGTACCAAAAAAGACATAATATCAATTTGTGTAGAGTGTAAAGATTGTACGTTTATTACATTAATTGTATTAATAGATTAAAAAGGAATAATCCTTTTTTATATTAATTTCCAATTTACGTTACTCTATTTTACATAATTTTAAGTCATTTTACAAGGTAAATTTAAAATAGAAAATAAAAATTATTGAGACGGTTACAATTAGCCTTAATACGATACCTCTGTTGTAAGTTAATGAGGAGTTTGGTGTCCTGCATATTACAGATGATGCTGCAGCATCAGGTTAAGGTTACCATGTTCTTGCAAATATCATTCAGGGAACTGGATACCAAATTACGAATATATCGTTTATACTCACAACTGTTCATCGACTGGAAAAGAGCTGATAATCTTCAAACGGCTGAACAGATTTTCTTATGTTATAGCTAAGAACTAAACAAAAAAAACCAAATCATTATCGGTTCAGCCATTTGGGAGCTACGTTGCCACAAGTAGACGCACAAATACACGCGTTAAACTTATCTCCCCTGTTTGCGTCGGGGATTATTTTCATTCTATCTTTATTTTTACGTTATTGTTGTTCTCATTGATTTCATTTAAGTATAAGTCCATAGATGATATTATTCATATTAATTATAAAATTTTAGTAGGATTTTATCTTATTTTTTCGCCATGTTATTTTGTCTTGTTCCTGTTGTTAGTTAATATTATTACTATTCTAATTTTATATTGCTTTGTGTTGATTAATATATCCTTATGTTTCCATGTACAGAGGTGCACAGGGGGGAGGGGGGGGGGCTTAAGGGAAAAGCTGGCTACTCCTACTCGTATTACTGCCGTTTTCAATAAATTATCTATCCGCTCTTTCAGTTACTAAATCTATCATTTCGTATTTACTTTCGTTTCAAAAACTTATTTATGGATAGTATTTCGTATCTACATAATCCATATCCTATAGCTTGAATATATAAGAAGGAAGCCGATACTTCTTTTAAGTTAAAGATAGTTTTATACTTAGCCCAAATATACAGTACTAATCGGGAATAGTGATCTCAGATATGACATTATAAACGTACATTAAATACAAAAAATGAAATGTACTCGTATATTGTTACATTAATGTTACATGATATAAGTGTAAGCTTTGTGTGAAATTATTATCAGTCACTCTTTCTGTTATTTATAACTTTGTACATCTTCAAGCAATAATGGCTCAGTGGTAGCGTGTACGGACACCGCGTCGATCGACCTGAGTTCGAATCCCTGTAGTGAGTCTGAGATTTCGGTGAAGGAAAACATCGTGTTGAAACCATAGCATGGTAGGAAGCTTTTTTTAATGCCCTCCTAGCTAGCTACCACCCTCGAGTTGAAAATTTATCTCTAAGCACCTTTAAAGGTGTGTTCTGGCAGTCCGCACTTGAGAGTCTGTCTTCCAATAGGCTTATCGTGCTATCTTCTTGGGTCACAACGTCACTTAAGATCAGGTGAGATTGTAAGCCATATGTAATGTTAAAACCTATAACGCCAAAAAAACATCAACGATATAATTGTAAAAAACAATCAGTACCTAATTATTTTATTTGAGATGATATGGTTATTTCTCATTATTATACATTAGAACGTTCAAAAAAACTAACTCTCAAGTTTTATATATGAGTAGTATATAGTTAAAGAATACTAGTAAAATAATACATGGAACGGATCAATAGTTTCAGAGATTATTACTTACATGCAAACTCACAAAAAAGTTTACCGTTTTATTTATTTGTACACTTACATAGTAAATACTAAAACAAGAAAAGAAAAAAAAGGGAACGTTGCTTAGTGCTACTATAATTAAAAGTGTAGACTACATGATAAAGATAATTTAATAAAGATTTACCATAATAACATTTATTCGTTGAAATAAAATAAAAACGTCTTATCTTGATAATAAATTATACTTAAAGATGAGCACTAAAGTAGTGTTGGTTTACCGTGTGATGAGAGATCAAAAGTCAATTGCTTTATAGCGTACGGACATTGTTGACGTTATGTTTGTCAAACACTCAAAATAATATATTTAAAGCTAATGACAAAATAAATAATATTTCAAGATCTATTTTGGAAGTGCTTTAATAATTAGTATTACAAAAGTAGAAAGTTGAATATGTCAAGAAAAAATAATTAGTTTCTTGATTTTTGTTAATATATTTTTTTACCTATTTCTATTTGCAGACATAACATTATAATTAAATACCACAGAACACTATTACTCCTAGCGGAGAATTAATACTCATATTAATACATTACTTTTTCTAATATAGTTTTCTTCTTAATTCTAAGTGGCATCTGTCTAAAGCATCTAAGTAATGAGGTAACATTACTACATTTCCTACAATCAAAAAATATTTTACTCAGAAGAGTAATGTTGACCAGTAGTTTCTCTTCCGTTTCTTGTTACTGGATATCCTATCAATTGACTAGTGGCATAAGTATCCCGTGTACAAAATTTCATAGAATTCGGTCAAGCCGTTTTTGAGTTATCCCGACATACGAATAGACAGACAGATAATTTTTAATTTTAATGGCATATTCGTAATCAGTATTGTTCATATAGTATATTCGTACAGTATGTTCACATAGTATGCATATATATTAAGACAAACAATTAACTATACAGACAGAACTGCAGATTTATTAATTCTCCGCTTGATTACTGACTACACAGAGGCTGATCCCGAAACGCGACAAACCAAAAGTGAGTCACTGTTTAAGGTTTATCACTATTTGCATGGTAGTCGGGTAGGTACAACTCCCTACCAACCCCGCTTGATTACTGGATATACACTGACTGATCTCAGAACGCAGCACCAAGTTCGGTGAAGCTGTAAAAGCCGCAGCGGCTTCAGGGCCCCTAAGGCTAATAGTGTAGTCAGTTCTAAAAAAAAAAGAACGCAGCACACTTAAGCTTGTCGCTATGGCGCCTGTTATACTTGGTTTATGGTGGCCGCGATACAATAGGACAAAGTTTTTGTGTTCTACCAACCAGTAAATTTAATCGAAATATTATGTAAAGTAGACATTGCTTATAACAAATTAGAATTTATTCTGGTATTATAAGTAATTATCTTACAAAAAAAATTGGACACGTCAAGGTTGATAAATGTTTACGTTATGTGGGGAAATACCTAAGTATAAATAAAACTAATTGATTATGCTAGTGAAGTAAGATATTGTTTATTTAACGATGATATTTCAACCTATTGTATTCCCTTGTTTATTTCATTTTTAAATATTTTTATTAAATATAGGTAATCAGGTTTTCGATTTTTTTTTTTTTTGGGATAAATGGAAAAATCATTATATGTTTTATAACATAGCTATTTTTTTTTCGCAATAATTCAAAAGTTATTTCTAAATAAAAATTAATTTTTGAATCCAGTACCGAAGACACGCCGACAGTTCCCGAGAACAAACCCGAGGGCGTTGGACGTCGTAATGTTAGTTTTCACTCATTGCAGTTGATATAGAAATAATAAGTAGTGTTTTGATCTATTTAATTTTGTTGTCATTGTTAAATATTCAAATTTATATTAAAATGTCGATCCACAAAAGTTATCTTTCTTGTTTTGTACCATCATGTACGAATACTAGAAAAACAACTCCGGACAAAATGTTTTTTAAATGTTCCCCAAGATGACAAACGTCGAAATAAATGGTTTCAAACAGTGCACCGTGATAATCTCAAAACAAAATCGATTTTTTTTGTTGTGAAGATCATTTCGATGTAAGTATTTCTTAGCACCATTGTTATTAATTATTATTTATCTATTGCTATTTCCATTTCTTTATTTCCTCGATGACATTTCTAATTTGATAGTTGTAGTGTTGTGACAAAATAAGTAATGATATCGATCGCATATATTTATTATATCGAGTGACAGTGACGATTCATCAGATTTTGATTAAAATAAATAAATAAAGATTACCTGTCGTTATAATTATTTCGTTTCATTGTCGAGTACCTACCTATACCTACTTATTTTACAACAGCTTAGAAATTTTTGAAGAAGTTGTCATTATCAATCAAGAATTAATACGTGTAACATCTTGTAATGAAATATAATATTAATTAATAAATTTGTACAAAAGTTTCCGGCAGTAGTTTAGTTTCTTACATTTTGTAAAAAAATATCGAGTCTGTTATTGTGTTACGTTTATCGATATAGCTCCATCTCTATCCGTTTCTCCGACTCTGGTATAACCACGTACGTGTGTAAACGTCATATTTTTATAAAATAATGCATACATAATGTAAAAAAGACGCTCGTTCAAGTTTTCACAGGAGCTGTCATCGAGAAAATAAAGAAATGGAAATGGTATAAGTATACAAATCAAATCATTATTACATAATAGAGTTCAGTGAATAATTTTTTTAACTAGACTCCAAATCATAACTTTTAAAATCATAGAATTATCGTAGCAACTCGTTTTTTAGCAATAAATTTTCAATATTATTGTTTAGTCACGTATAATAGCCGTAAACGCTGTACTGTTATTAAGAAATATTGAAGTTACAATTGCAAATATACCTAGTAAAATGTGTATTTTATTGACGACTACCTGTGTCCGCGGCTTCGGTTGCGTCGACGAAAGTAGAACGCGTAATCCTTAAAAAATCATAGTTTCTTGTAACTTTAATATGATTTTATTGAATGAAAATATCCTAATTAGTTTTTTGATAACGACCGAGTATCAAAGTAGTAATACAAAAAAATATCAAAGTATATCCATCCAGTAGTTTTTGCGTGATGCGTGTTGCGGGTGTGGGTAAGCCTCAATCATTTTATTTATATAACTAACCGCCCGCGACTTCGTCTGCGTGTAATTTCGAATATGAAAAACGGCGATAAAAAAGGTATGTAGGTGTTCTGAAATTTAACATCGATGATTTGATCGTATTTATTGCTTTGTGAATGTCTCCGATCCTTGAGACGCGCCGTGGTCACGTGGACACGTTTAGCTGTCAGCCTTAGCTCACATTCACTACTTTCGATCGATCAATATTCTGCCATTCATGTACGCTGTGAACATACGTAAAATACCTAATACGTAACGATGAATTATTTTTTCCTAGGGCATTCGTGTCTGGGGCTCGTAAATTTTTTCTGAGGATCTCCTTCTGCAAAAAGACTCACTTTGACGGTAGGAGCGGGCAATATCGCTTTTACAACGTATCAATATCGAATCTATATACTACTTTTTGATAATGAATTGCAAAAATATATGTTTTCTGAATCTATGCATTTGACGGATGTGCAACGATTTTTTCGAATCACGGTCTTTGAGACTATTTATTAATATAGTGACAGTTATAGGTATTTTAGATGATCATATTACATATAATATAGATATTATAAAGATCGTTTCCAAAAAAAAAAAATGTCTCAATAATATGAAGTTAGCGTTGTATTTATTTATTTTATTACCTGCTATCTAAATTTGTATCGAATATTCAGAAAATATTGTATGTATTTGGAAACTATCAAACTTCATGTCAGCTATAAATGTTCTATAAACACTTGATCAAAATTTGTACTTCAAGGCCAAAGGCCAACCTGCGCTAAATCAAATAAACCAGGCATAAATATTAAGTAGGTACCTATTACTTGAAAATTAAGGTTGAATTTTGAACCTTCTTGTTATTTATTCATATTATTATTAAATTTCTTATGAAAAGGTTTAGAATAAATTTTTAGATTTATTTGTTGCACAATAAGGTTACAATAATTGTATGGATTATGATTGTTACTCTTTCATATATAACGCGTCCTGCCGATGGTGCGTTTCGCTTACTCTGTTTGACTCGATAGGAAAAACGTAAAAGTCTTTTTTACTGCAATGGAATACTGAGAAAATCTCGTACACTTTCTGTCAGGCATTTTAATTTTTTTAGTCCAAATCATAACAAAGCCCATAGAGGAATATCATAGTAAAATTATTTAAAATATTAACCGATATTATCCAGAAGACATATGGGCAAAGTAGTTCAATATAAAATTGTAGGATTTGCTATTATACATAAAGGCCGAGTTTATATAATAATTGTTATTAACCGTTAATATCCCGTGAATAATGAAGCATTACAGCATTTCTGTTCAGTATAATTTTATAAAATCTCTATATCACAAAAAAAAACATAAAACAATGACATATAACGTATAAATGTAGAACGAAATAGCTACGTAATAGTTTTACAAATAAAACAAAAAATGAAATCTACAAAATGGATAGTACCAGCCTAAATTTGTTAATAATAGTTCTTGCAGAAAATGTACCGAAGTGTAACAATAAAAATCAAACCAAATTCATGACAGTTTTAATGCATGATAAACGTAAAATAAAGTGTGTGTTGCGTCACCTATTAATACCTAATGAAAAATACATGCGTATTTGTTTATAATTTCTAAGATAAAAAACTTAAAAAAATTGTGTTTAAATAATTTCATATAGCTTCACTTCAATTCCACTGAATACTTATTATATATTATAGTATTACTTATAAATACATAACTTTTTTGTGTACATAAACGCAAATTGTAGACTATACAAATGTTCATACATGTAAAAATGCATCCTAAATGTACCTTCAACTACAACCGTGCCAAATTACATTAAATTCAATATTATTATTCGTATAATTAAAATGCCTATGTACTAAATCTTATATCCTTTATTAAGTCTCTCAAACGTATATTACAAAGCCACATAAAACTGTATACTATTTCTACATTAAACACATTATAAATAGTTAATATTATGTCCTTACATATGAAATTGGCGTTTTGTTGAACTGGCCACTTTGATCGCAAATATCTGACGTTTGGTAAGGAATTCCAAATTCAAATTTAGGCTTGTGATTTGTGTTTCGAATTTAGTGATGCATTTGTTTTCGCACCATTTCATTTTTCTTTGACATCGTTCTTTTCACAAAATGGAAAACATAAAATAACGCGTTATTTACGAATATGAGTTCCACCGTGGCATCAGCGCTGCAGAAACAGCTTGAAGGATTAATCATGTATATGTGGAAGCTGCTGTAAAATAAAGCACAGTATTTATTTGGTTCCAACGTTATCGTTCTGGAAATTTTGACCTATAAAAAAAACCTCTCGGACGGCCGGAGATCCAAGTTGATAATGAAGAATTAAAGGTGATCGTGGAAGCGGATCCATCGAAAACCACATCAGAGTAGGCGACAGGTATTCGCGTGAGTGATAAAACAATATTAATTTACTTGAAATAAATTGGAAAAGTGAAAAAGCTCGAGAAACGGGTACCACATGAATTGACTGAAGCACACCAACAAACACGCATTGAGTGCTGCGTCACATTACTCAATCGTCACAATAATAAGGAAATTTTGAATCGTATTGTTACTTGTAACGAAAAATAGATCCTTTACGACAATCGGAAATACTTGTCACATTGGTTGAACCCAGGAGAACCGGCAAAATCCCGTCCCAAGCGAAAGTTAACTCAGAAAAAGGTACTGGTGAGTGTTTGGCGGATCAGTGCTGGTGTCATACAACAGCTGTAGCTATAGCTGGTGCTATAGCTTCCTATGATCTGACCAGACAATAATGGCAGATCTGTATTGTCAACAATTGCAAACCATGATGGAAAAGCTAGCCAACAACCGAGACTGGTCAATCTCTCTAGCCCACTGTTTCAGACAACGCTAGATCCCATAATCTACGACAGACGGTCGCTAATTTAGAGGAACTGCGGTTGGAATGTTTCCGACACCTACCATACTCCCCGGAAATAGCTCTAATAGATCACCACTTTTTTTCGAAATTTGGACAATTTCTTGCAAGGAAAATATTCAATTGCAATGAGACTGTCCAAACCGCCTTCAAAGATTTTAATTGATTCTCGCCGCTACAATTTTTTTAACATTGTAATTAACCAACTATCTGTTATATGCCGAAAGTGCATTGATAATAATGGTACATACTTCGATTGACTAAATGTATAATTTCATTAAAGAAAAATCCTTTTACTTTCTCCATATAAAACGCTAATTTCATATGTAAGGACCTATTAATAAATTAATATATACACAATAATATTATATAACTATTTGAATTCTAATCAACACTAAAACTCCTGAAAGATCCAGGAGTACCCAAATAGGTTTCGTTGAATTTGTCCGTTTGCCTGTAGGATTCGTTTGTTGTCGCTTTATTCATTTCTGTTAAGTATTCCATAAATTCATTAGAACTTAATTCATCAATCCATATTTCTGAAAGTGGATAAGTAAATACGTTATTTTTGTATACAATTTATATACACAAATTCTGTGAAATAATATGAATATTAATATTCATCTACGTGTACAATAAATACTTAATTGATTAAATTTTACAATTAATTAATTTGTCAATAATCCAAATGAACAGTATTAAGTTTAATCTTCAATTCTATTCAATTCTTCGCTCAGGTAGTAGAGTAATACATATAACTCTGTTGGTTTACGTGGTGAACGTATTCAGCTTATTACGTTTCATTCCGAGGTGTATAAGGCTAACACCAAACCTAACGGAAATTCCGTCGCTGAACCTACGTCGCGGTAAATCCGCAACCTAACGTAGTGGACACATTCAGTATTCCGTAGCGGGCTGTCAAGTGACTGCCGATCTTTATACGGTTTGAATATAAAATTGATCATATAGAAGTGATAACTATTTATGAAATAAATCTTTCGGTTTTATACACCCTGTGCATGCGCTGTCGGTCCGAGCGGTCCGCCAAGTGTGGCATAGGGTGTTAAGATAAAGGAAATGCGATGTTCCTGATAAGAAATCGATGGAAGATCGGTGCGCAGAGGATAGAACAGACGCCGAAGACCGAGCGGTCCTCCAGCAGAGCAACCGATCTTCCGCGTAGTGTGCCCGTTAATAATAAGTTATACGTAATAAAATGTTAAGTGTTCCACCGTGGAAGTTCGGCGACGGAATTTCCGTTAGGTGTGGTGTAAGCCTATGTTGTCTGGGATATAAAGCTTCCAGTAGGCATGATTTTTTCCGCCATCTTCAACAATCAACGTCATATTTCAGGTAATTTATACAAAACCGTAATGCCGTAACCGTATTATACACCGACATCTTCCTCGTGTATCACTCCTTCTAGATGAAAACGTTATGAAAAACCGTACCGATAGTTTTTATGTTTATCGCGTTCAGACAGACAGACGCGGCGGGGTCTATGTTTTATAATATAAGATGACTAGCTGTTCTCGCAGCTGTGCTTGCATGGAATACAGAATACCGTCGATCGGGCATACGCGCAAATCGTGCTACCCCCGCTCCCGGTTATTTTAAAGACAAAAATGCTTATTACAGGTGATCCTTGGATAATTATTCCCTCGCTGACATTTTTATATATACAAATACACAATTATGTAGTACATTACTTTGATATATCTCTTATGGTTTACTCAGCGAAAGCCATTATTTAAGCACCCGAATTAATTCCCTACTAACTTTTATTTTGTTAACGCGGAACCCTAATTCTTTTTTCTAAAATAAAAGTAGCCTAAACTACGCCTTATAATATCAGCTATCTGCCAGTGAAAGTTCCGTCAAAATCGATCCAACCGTTTCTGAGATTAGCTGGAACAAACAGACATAGAGACAAATTTTTAAAAAATTGATGTTTTGTTGTATGAACATTAAATAATATATGCGTTTAGTAAAAAGCGTTATTTTGACATTACAAATAGACACTTCAATTTTATTAATTGTATATAGGTAAGCTACAAATACCCTGTATTGAATTAGACTAACAGAAGTTATAATTTGCACTGTAAGCATAAAATCACTCGGTTGCCAATCTATTGAACGACAGTCTTGAAATTCATTATCAACTTTCTGTCGTCGATGGATACAATTATAAACACAGTGAAAGGTTTCTCATTTTTTAATGAATTTTGTAAGGTTATTTTATGTTAGGAATATTCACGTGTTCGCCAAGGTACATACTCTCCCGCTACGTTACTGCCTGCTACACATTATGCGGGTGGCATGGCCAGGGAGGAGGTTTTTGCCGCAGAAATTAGTAGTATTCGTAGAACGTCATATCAGTTGTGACATATGCCGTTACATGCTAAATTTAGTACACATTGTGCATCGAGGTCAATATATATCAAATATTGAATATTTAAAAAATAAACTGAAAATTTCACCGTTAAGTTTCTTTAAAGACATCTCGTCTCCGCCGAACTCAATAGGCAAAATTTCTTTTGGTACACTGTCATACACCGTGTCAATAGCTTTGTGTACGTGTATTCGGTCGCCTATTTTCGTACTGAGCACTTGCTTGAATATAGATACCAGTACGTCAACCATCTTTGAAGGGGTTATTACATGTATTCCTTTTATTCTCATTCCGTAGCCATCCTGAAATAGGAATATTGTGTTATAATCTGTTATCAAATACTATTAGTAAACAAATCCCTATTAAGTACTCTAGTTCTGAACTTTGAAAATGCTAGACTTTTGCATATTACCTTAACACGCAGTTCTTAACCCTCTGTTTTGAAAAGGTACAGTACTAATCCATAAAAGGTTTAACTTTAAGCTATTGTATATTTTTAATTGATCGAACTGTATGTTGAACTACAGGAAGAGGAGTTAGATCAACAAAAGCTACCCGGGTGCGTTCATAGAATGACAAAAACTTTAGGAAGGTTATATACAAGGTTTAAATAGGCTATTTATATTTTCTAATTACGCAGAGGAGACTTGGTTGAACAAATTTAACACCGGTAACTCCGTGGGGCACGGCTAGCAATTTATATAGAAACTACATGTGGTATGTGACCTTTGTGAGGAACGTGGATCACCGCGAAACAATCATCAGTATATTCTACTGGGTGCGTTACCAATTTACTTTTAGTAAGATGACTTTAGATGAACATAATATTAGACATTATGTAAACTCACCGTGGGGCACATGTAATAGCAATTGTATTCAAATCAACTGGATGTGGTAATTTAGTTGACTAGTGTCATTGAGGAACGTGGATCATCTCTGTAATCAATCATCAGATCTTATTACAAAACCTGTACCAATAATCATACTTTTAGTATATATTCAGTATTCTGAGATAATATAATGTTAGATTATTTATGTAAACTCACCGTTAGACATATTTGCAATAGCTTGGATTCAAATCAACTGCGATTTTAAACTTTAGATTGCTAGTGTCATTGGATTAAGAAAAACTCTACAAATCCAGAGACTTATTCACAAATTAACCTGTGCAATAATCATACTTTTTTATATATTCAGTATTCTGAAAAATATAATGTTAGATTATTTATTAAAAGTTTGACATATTTGCAAATTTGGATCTCATGCGTTTTAAACTTTAGATTAAAATGGTTAAGAAAAACTTACAAATAGAACTATTCACAAATTAACTTAATTTCACATAATTCTGGTTTGAAAAAACAAATAGTGCAAGACACTATTAATATCCTAGTGACAATATTAGTTAATTTATCTCTATCTATATTTCGTCATACCAACTGGAATTGGTAAAACGATAGTTTTTTGCAATAATTCCATTCCTCTTTTGCTTGCTTAAATCCATTAATCTCTTTACACATAAATGCCGGGTTTGAGATATTTTTACTTTCCCTATTTGTTCTATATAGGCCAGTCTTAGATCACATTTCTCTCATAATTCCGTATGTTAATAATTTATAAGTTATTTATTGGTATTTGGTATACTTAAAATTAACAGTAGTAGCGGAAAAGAAAATTGTCCTTGTGTCCAAATGGGTACCGATCAACTTACTTATAAAAATATGAACAAAACCCTTTATAGTTACACTAATATATAAAAATTTCAGTTTAAGCCCTAAAAAGCAATTTATTAATGTTAAAATTCTGTCATCGGTTTGGAAAACATCCCAGTTACCGAGAAAAGCTATCAAGAAACTAGGTCGGGTTTATATTTTTATCGTTACGAATAATATTTACAGTTGATAATTATATTCCTTAATTTCCAGATATTGACTATTAGTCACAAAATGCTAATCACCATAATAACCTTTTACAGTAAAACCTGCAAATATGTAATGTGCTTAAGGGACTTAATATAAAACACTAATACTTAAAAAAAGTTTTATTGGTCTATCTGATTCTAAAATATGGGATGACCAATATGTGCTTATTTCTACTATTCTATTTCTACCGTTCGTTTACAAAATACAATCAAATCTAAAATGTATGATCAACTTGATTAATGAAGTTTAGTGAAACAATTGATTGAATTGAGAAGAATGATTATTAAGAGAAATAGTAGCATTGGTTGGTATCATAATTAATAATTCAATACAGATCGTAGATTTCAGTAGTATCGAGGTCAGTACATGTGAGGCTTTGCATTTTGTAGTACGGTAACATTAACACGTGAGTACTATTATGGTCCAACTTATAGGTAAATTGTTGTTTATTTTCGCTAGATACCCCGATGGGCTGAAAATCAACAGGTGCAATGAAATTCATTAGTTGAATCGCCCCAAGTCTGATCTCTTACCTCGGCTTTGGCCTGTTTATTTTAGTATTTACTTACGATAACAATATATTTGTAGTATCGGAATAATTCCGAAGAATCGAAATCGTCTGATATTATTTTGAATGCATATACTCTGTAATTATCTTTGGTCATTTTTGGTAGACCTGCGTGATACCTATAACAATAAAATTATGTATGACGTAACTTGATTAGGTTAGGTTTATCTAGGTTAGATTACAAAGGTCATGAGTAGTTGGTCTTGAGATTGTGAATTGTACTAAATTGTGGATATGTATGGTTATGGCGAACATTAAAAAACTTCATAAAAACCAGTTATTGGGTAGTTTTGTTTGAAACCAGTTATTGTGATTCAAGAACATAAAATATTAATGATATTCATATTATGTATTATGTTTAAAATATCTATCCGAATCATGTTTGTACGTAACAAAATAAAAGCCAATACAATATTAGAATTGAACTAAAAAAATCTATCTGTTCGTAACTGTAATAAACGGAATTTAAATAAAACTAGGGACATTCAGCTTAGTACGGCAGCTTATTTCCCAGGTAAATAACATAATATTTAATATATTATACTTTATTTATTTATATAAAAAAGTTCCAAAACTATCAAAACGATTTTAATAGATTTGACTGAGTAATAATTTGCAATCACGTGAATTATATTATTAGTATTATTTTTTACTCGCTCTTGATTAATAACTAAAACCTAGTTCTCGAGGAATATTATATAATAAAAATATTTTAAAGTAGATGGATTTGTGTGCAGGAACTATTAATTGATAAAATTACGAAAATAATAACACAAAAATTTATGTCTTTTATATTGTTGCAAAAAGTGGATCCTAATCGAAATGAACGAGAATTCCAACGATAAAGGTTGTAAACCAATGAACCGTAATTTACAACTGTAATTTTATTGCTAAAGAAACGTTAGCTTGATGACAGGACACGATAATTGTGTCCGACTGGATCGCGACCACCATATAATACACCAGATGTAATACCCGCCAAAGTGTTACGCTTAGGTATGTCGCGTTCCAGATTTAGCTGGTGTGAATCCAGAGATCAGTGCTTGTGTGAGTGTAAATCAAGCGAGGTGCCAGGAATCTGTACAGGACTGGTTCGTGACTACTATGCACATGGTGATAAATCTGTCACAGAGTGACTCTCTTTTGGTTTATCAGTTTTCGGGATCAGCCAGTGCAGATGGATATCTGCCAAAAGGCTTGCAAGCCGGCATGAAAGCGGCATCTGTAGGTGGATTGGCCATCCATTGCCGTTGTTTTTGGATTGTACTCTGCTGTGTTTGTAGGCCAACCATCACGCCGTATGCCGCATACCGCATGTCATTCGTTTATTTCGAGGTTTTGAGTAGTAATCCCATCACTGACTGTCTGATCTATCAATCAACACTGAACTCAAATCACTGAACGGATTGAGCTGATATTTGGAACCCAGATAGTTATTATGAGATAGGCATCCGCTAAGAACGAATTTTAGAAAATTCAACTCCTAAAGGGGTGTAACGGGGGTTCACAATTTGTATGGAGAAATCATATAAGAATTATATTTTACAACAAACTTCATACGAGCAAAGTAAGTTAGACACAAAGTACTCGGTATAACTAGTGAGTTATTGTATACAAATATATTATGGGATGGAAAGTACTCACATAAATCAATACATTGCAGTTAAATATAACTACTTACAGAAACTTATTAAAACGTGAGAGTTTTCGAGCATCTGGATCTTGAAAGAAATCGGGCATCAGAGATTTAAAAGTGCAGAGTTTATCGATTCGTGTTTTAGCTCGCTCCACCAACCCTTTCGACATTATAAGGGTATTCTCTAAATATTGTCGACCTAAAAGCAATGAGTAAAATCATGTTTTCTTTAGAAAAAAATAATGTAAACAAAATTCAACGTAAGCAATGAACCCAAGCTTTACCGTGTCCTAAATTTATGTCTATCCGTTATTTGGAGCGTGTTGCCTAGCGTTGTACCAAATTCTATTGCATTGTACAGTTGTAACAAATCTACTAACTAAAAACTAATAAAAGTATTTGTTTGTTAACCCTAAATCAGACATTGGTATCTTTATCCAAAAAGATCTTCATATTAAAAATAAATTTGCACAAAATAAGCGATTTCAATTATATATTTTTTATCTATCAACACAGAGCCTCCACTGTAATAAACAAAAATTATTGTTCTCCATTCACCTCTAGTTTTGTAATTTTTTCTTTCACCGAAAGCTCAGGTTCTGTATAAATTTGATAACGCAACTACTGCACTATCGCAAGTTCGATGAAGCTGTAAAAGCCGCAGCGGCTTCAGGGCCCTAAGGCTAACAGTGTAGTCAGATCTAAATAAATACTGCACTATCGTAGCTTTAAACTCTTTTTAAAATATATTTATAAAAATTATTATTATAAAATGTTCACCTTAAAGATAACAAACTGTGTTAACAAATAATTTATGCATTGATATAAAAACTGGCAGAGCCAACTTATAGGAAAGTATATAATCAAATTATGGAAAATTATTAATTTAATACCAGTTGCAGTATAATTCTTATTTTTGTATGAAATTCCTATTAAATCTACGTATTCTACTAAGGTTTGCCATCGATTACTTATTGCACTACGACTGTGGTACTCGTTTCCAGTTAATATTCAATTTTTTTTTTATGGTGGCACGGGGATTGATGGTACAATTCCTGATGTTAAACACAGTACAATCCTAACACAACAGCGACTACCGAGAGATCGTAATCCAACGACGGTCACCGCTGTCATGCAGGCCTGCAATAATATAACTGGATATGCATAGGCTGATCCCGAAACACGACACGCAAATGAAAGTCACTATGACGAACTATTCACTACATGCATGGTGGTCGCGACCCAGTCGGGCAAAACAGTCCTAATCCATTAAGCGTATGCAACGTGACTATTAATTACTTCGAGTAGTTGAATATGTAAAGGCTAGATAAATAAATAAACATTAATAATATACATACATACCATCACGCCTGTATTCCCCGAAGGGTTAGGCAGAGATGTACTAATTAATGTACACCCATAGTTCGCCGAGTATGTTTTTAGGTCCCATGTAATAGGCGGCGAGCCTATAGCCATTAATCGGGTACGAAGCCAAACTCCGAGCTGCTACTGAGAATTTTATAGGAAAAACCCAATAACACTTTGCTTTACCTGGGAATCGAACCCAGGACCTCGATCATAGCAGTCACGCTTACGACCACTAGGCTAACGAGGCATTAATAAACAATAAATAAACTACATCAATAAACCTTGTGCACAAATTGAATACACTTTTCTCATACACCCCTAGAAGACTGGTAGAGAATGCTATTAAGCATTTAGCTATTTAGCATTTAGCTATTTAGCATTTGCTCAATATTGTGTAATGGAGCATTGAATAAATAAATCGCAATTATAACCAAGATTGTCACATAGAGTTGCTCTGTGTATGCATCATAATATAATTTGATAGATATGTTTTAAAAAAAAAAAAATTATAATCATGTACTTACTAAAATCCTTTTTAACAAAATGTTCCTGTTTCTTCACCCAACTATCCAATATATCAATCGCTTCATCGATCCTACCAGGTTTATCTAGACCGTATTCTTTTCTAACAGCCTGTTTAATATCTGGGTTGAATTGGAGAATTTTATTATATGGCATTGCCGACATTATTAGATGCGTTTTAATCAAGCGATGAAATCACACTGAATGTCTCGTCCTTCTCTTTACGTTTATATTGTCTCCGGATATAAAAAAATATATAATAATATAACTCGAACATTAAAAATGGTGACTGATATCCTTAAAGGTAGGACCGCACTGGAGCGACACTGCGCGGTGTTTCGCGACAAAATATTACTATGCCCACGGTGTGACGTGTAGTTTAGTGATGCTTTGACGCGACATGCACCATATTTTCAATTGGAAATTTCTCTCTACTTGGGGTAGTGCGACTGGTGGAATAATGGAGGTATTCCTTACAGAATATCACAGCCAAATAACCTTGTGTTATATTCCTGCGGTAAGTAGGATTTCCACAGCTCCTTGGGTATGGAGGGGAAGGCGGTGGTTCAAAAAGAAGTAGGGCACAGAGAGTTTTCTTCGGAGATTTCGCTCTACTTAGGGCACTTCCACAAGTGGAATACCTACTTCCACCTGACAGATGATCGTTGTCAAATAAGCTTTTGTTGTCTTTTTGCGGTGAGTAGGATTTACAGAACTCCTTGCGGTAGGGGATTTCAAGGTAAGCAACGTGCTAGTTCGGTGCTAGTGCACATATGATATTACAACGTCCATAGGCTATGGTAGCCGCTTACCATCAGGTAGCACGTATGCTTGTTTGCCACATATGCTGTATTAAAAAAAAAAAAAAAAAAAAAAAAAAACCGAAATATTTCCATTAATTATTTTGACACTTTCTGCCATGCCATACAGCGCAGTATCGCTGTAATGCGTTCCTATCTTTAGACTCGAGCAACAAGATTTAATATAATATTCAATAGTGGCCAAAACCAGTTTGCTCTTGACACGACTTTTTAAACTCTCTTATGAATTCCAGCCAATTTAACTGCGAAGCAAATTTAGTCGTTACTTGTTTTATCATTTTATTTCAACACCAATTTGTTAAATAATTTTATTATTGTTTTAATAATTACTTAAAATACTTATGTAGAATTCATCAAAGTTTTAAAAGTGGGATGTTCCAATATTAAATTACGATATTATGGAAAAAGTTCATAAAGTTAAGTTTTTATAAAATAGTTTTCTAAGCTGAAGTTCCTTTTTTCCTATGAGACTTTGATAACACTAGAAATAAAGACTTTATTTCTGAAGATTCAAAAAAAAGATCATCTAAGTTGAAAACAGAGATTTAGGTATACATTTTCACTATGTACATAAATATATAAATCAATACAAACCAAAATTGTAATTTTTAAGTTACGTTGACCTGAATAATAGTATACCTACAAATATTTATTACATTTACAAAAGAATTTTTAAATTAAAAATTTAGCTTGGGTTATTATACTCGACTGCCGATAGCACGCATACAAACAAGAGAAAGGAATACAATCTGACGAACTTATTTTAATAACCTGTGTTCTCAGGCAAGGACGACGCATCACAGAGCGAATGCAACCTCAGTTCCTAGAACCGCGCGAACCACGGTCGTCTCTGATTGGCTGTTCGGGATATCGCGCGATCTACGATGCGTTCAGAAATGTATATAGTTTACAAAAAAAAAAAAAAAAAATTAATATTTAAATTTTCCTCGTAATTTACTTTGACCTCGCTACGAATTAGTTAGTATACCATTCATGCATAGATTTTGTGAAACTCCAAATCATTATGTACAAATAAAACCCTACCGTGAAAAGATGTATCTATTACAAAGGTCCATAGCTGTTCGTTAGCTATCACTGTAGGAATAAAAATGAATAGCTATATCACTTACAGAAATCTTTCTTTTTGAAATGCTTACCTTTGTATCCAGCAAACGAGATTATCGATGGCTTCGTTTATTTCACGCTCGTTCTTCAAATTGTATTAAGTGCGCATGAAAACCAGTGTGTCAGGACGAAAATCTAATAAATGATATTTTGATATAAAATCCATATTGTACAATGCATAGTTTATTGAAAGTGGACACGCTGTCTGTAGTCTGTATTTACTAACTAAGTCTTACTAAGTACTACTAAGTCACGTAGTTATTGTTATTGTTTGCTATGTTCGCTTCGCCACTGTTTTTACTGAACTGATCGTCAAAGGGTTAAACTCAGCGCATGATATATGTTGAAAAAAATTTATTACATAAAATGTAATAACAATGCATTAATTAGGTATTGTTGATGTGCACCTGATAATTTTAAATCTGAAACTAAAATAAAGAAGAAATAATCAAATGTTAGTAAGTGAATCGATAAATAAACGCGATCTATCGTCTACGATAGCCACCTTAGTACAGCTTTGATGCTAAAGGAATAGCAAAGCTACGTATTTATACATACAAAAAAGCGAGAGATGTGAGCGAGCTAAGTGCAAAGATTGAAGATAAGAACACACACATCTATAATCAAAACGACTACCTACTAATAGGTATAATATTATTATGGAGAAAAAAACCGAAGCGGTATTGTAGAAAAAAATTCTAGTTGGTCGGAGGGGCCATTGCCTGGACAGGATGACCTTGAGATGTTATTTCTTACGTCATGTCATAATCTTTACCGTTCCGTGAAGCTATGGAACTATCTCCTGGCTAGTGTGTTACTTCCTTCCTGTAACATAAGTCCTTCAAACGTAACGTGAAGAGACATTTGAGCAGGCCGGCATGCCAGCGACTACTGATGATGGATTGTAGATCTTTCAGTAGTGGCAGAAGATTTTTTTATCTTTTATTTTAACGAGGCTTCAGTACATCCCTGATGATTCAGGGTACTCAATTTATTATTAAATTAATGTTAATTAAATGTAGGAGTCAATGAGACAAATTTATAAATTATCACTGAAGTTATTGCATATATTATGGATTGCACTGTGTTTATCATACATATACACATGTTCCTTCCTCCCAGAAGGCAAGGACATGTATATATGTATGCGTTAATTTAGCTCGAATTCTTATGGATAGGGAATTAGATCGCGACTTTTTTGCAATCACGGCAACAGCCCAATCCGAGGTCAGGCCAACTTGGCACCCTTGCGCGCGTGTTGCCCACGTTTTCGCAGCTGAGTGTCTTAAGCGCTCGCCCCCAAGCCATGGTAAAACTGTAAAAACCATCAGCGGCTTTCATTTTAGGGTCTAGACATATGTAAGTACTGCGAGTTATGTATTACGCGTAATATGTCACGACCGCGTACTGTAACAGTACCTATAACCCAACAAAATTTAGCATGTCACATAACTCTAAACATGACGTTCCATAGCAAGAGGCTAAAGGATAGGTCCGTCGCGTTCTAAGTACTGTACGTAGGTACTGAAGTGTACTGTAATGTTTAAAATATTTCGAGTTATCGTTGTTATCGAATGATAACATTACTATATCTCATAATCGCCCACCACTATTAGAAATATTTCATAATCACATAATGGTTAAGTTTGAAGGAAAATCAACTTTTTCAATAAAGCAGAATAAAGCTTGCGTTTTCATAACGCCGTGTCGTCACTCGTACAAGTAAACTCTATACAAATAGGCAATAATAAAAGGTCTATTTATGACATCAGAACATTCAGTACAATAGCACATACGTGATTGTTAGCGGGCTATATGTATGCCTAAGCTTAATGCGTTATTTCAGACGGGTCATGTTTAGAGTACTGAGTACTGCTCTAATGCCATATTACGCAACACGAAATGTCATGCCATATGGCATTACTTCATAGAGTCCTGTTTTGCGCATGTCTATTAGGGTCCCTCAGGCTAACAGTGTAGCCAGTTCTATTTTTTTTTAAATGCTACACTTTGCCGAGCTACGATAAAAAGTATAAATATGTATTTAATATCGCTACTTGGTAATACAATACATCCTTAATTTAGTCTTCACTAAGCTCCATTTGTATCTAAATTTTTTTTTTCCGAGAGCTCGGTAAGCCTGATGGTACGTAAAGTGCAGTAACAGCTATAATCACTGAGAGACGGTTGTAATTTTTGTCAATAAATATATTAGGATACACATTGACAAATCGCGAAATGCGACGATCCAAAGCCAGTTGTTACTGTTAAAATATTTTTTTTATATGTATGATATTGGCGATCCAGTCGTGTATTGACAGTTGACCGCTATATGTTATTTGTTATCTGAACCAACTTCGAGTTCTCAAACTCTACTTCTCTTCTACTATAGTGACTTTAAAATGTTTTGTTCTTGGGCCAAATCCGTTTCTTCGTTTGTTTGAACGAACTAATCTTTAAAAACACCACACACATGAGAAAAAATCTTTTATAGCTCATTTATTGAGCGAGGATATTAGGCTATATAACTTCACGCCACGACCCCAAGGAGCGAAGTAGTAATCATTCATATCAAGCAATTTGGCAAGTTTTAGGTGATTACGGGAAAAGAAAACAACAATTTATAGGTTACACGGGTTCGTGGGCCGCCACGGTGGATAGTTTGTTGAATAAATTTAACACGGATGAAACCGTAGGGCACAACTAGTATATAAATAAGCTACAAACAAGAAGTTTAATTAAACTCATTACTAGATCTAATAGTCTGTAATTATTCTACCTTTAGTTGTACATACCAACTTGTTCTTGTTATATTTTTATAAAAAATAAAACAACTTGATAGTTATAGAGGTCGAACTCCATAGGTAATATAATTATGTTTCTCCAAAACCGCATACTGCCTTTAATTAAAAACAAAAATAACAATGCATAAAATATTTCAAAACTTATCTACAAATGAGGCATAAACAAACAATTAGTACTTATACCTTCTTAAACCCACGGAAAAATAATTGTAGCCACCATAAAAGATAGAATTCAGAAATGTAAAATGAATCGATAATTTTTCTCCCTCTGTATAAATTAAAAGTAATAAAAAAGTTCTTTATATATTTATCACTCGAAAATATTTTGCAAATTATTCAGTATGAGTATAATTAAAACAAAAAATAAATACTTATTGCGCATATTAACTGGTATTAATTACTACAAATCGTGAATAAAAACAATTTATTCTTGGATGGGACAATGTTTCAAAAAGAAAGGTGTTTCTAATTTATTTTTTTGCTGGAGCTTGTTGAGCAAGCGCAAATGCTTGTTGATTTTTTCAGTTTTTATTTTAAAAATTATACTTATTACCTGTTGTAAATAGCATGTATTGCATTTACTTTTTAAATTATTGAAATAAAGCAATAAATATTAATATACTTATAAAAATATTTCAAATTAACACAGTTGATTAATCTACAGATATATTTCTGAAAGTTCCAGCAATATCTTCGTTATCCTGGTTAGTATCAACAGGTCTAAGCCGCTCATCTACGCGGGCTTCATTCATTTCTTTGAGATGATTTACATGTCCTTCTGAGCTTAAGATGTTGATCCATTCATCTGTAATGTATTATGGATTATTGTTGGTGGATCTGATTTTAAATATTCATAAAACTTGCGGTAGTTTTTAATTCGCTAAGTGTCATTTTAATTATACTGAGGTTGACGGTCTCTGTAACTGAATTTAAGCGAAACTTTCATCCTTTGATGATGATACTGTGAAATTTAAAAATACATACTCATTAGCGAATTTCTTAACATAGTTCTTTTGGTACTCATTAATTAATCCCTCTAAGCTTAACCTGTATGTTACCATTTTCATTTACCATGTTATTTTCACATTAAGTGCAAAATTTTTGTGTTCAAAAACTAAAATATATACAAAGTTAAGTTACAAATATCCTGTACCCCTGTCTTAACTATGCATTTTAGGATTTAAAAAAATGCAATTTGTCTTTTATGATGTGAAATAAATAACTGAAGATCACTGAAGGAAGTTCAAGACTTTTAATGCATTTGTCAACTGGTATGTCATATTATATTCGTACGTGTAATTCGCATTAATATTGGTAACCCGCCACGAGCCTCATAAATTCTCACAATTATGAAGCGTTTTTTCGAGATTGCTATTATTAGGCAACTTACTCCTAACGTAATAAAGCAGCTCGCATTCTGCATAACTGTTTATAAATTCGGTTTTCTTCACAGTATTCGAGATAAATAAATTACTGTTTCTATGTTTATTGGCACATGTATTTTATAATAAAAAAACTTAACGTGGCAGTTATACAGGTCGAAGACCCTAATGTTATTTATGAACCAACTTTTCATAAGGAGTTTATTTGCTAGCCTACTGGAGGCTTTTCTTTCTAAATTATCTATCTATATTGATAAATCTTTAGTTATATTGATGTGACATATTTCCCAAAAGTTCCGATAGGCATCCTATATAACACTGATCACAATTATTATGTT
This sequence comes from Saturnia japonica, assembly GCA_033032175.1. Taxonomy (NCBI): domain Eukaryota; kingdom Metazoa; phylum Arthropoda; class Insecta; order Lepidoptera; family Saturniidae; genus Saturnia; species Saturnia japonica. Next base: position 7,270,646 of record CM065324.1, on the reverse strand, counting down.
ATAAAAAAAATCTGTCTGTTTGTATGTCTGGATTTTAAAAACGACTAGTTAGATTTTTATGAAATTTTGTATACGGGAAGCGTGTATTATTGCTGATTGTCATGGCTTAAGATATGTCAATAATACTTTTAGAAACTTTAAATTTTTTTATTATTAATTCTCAACTGATTTCAATGAAATTTTGTAGAAGGGAAGCATTTATGACATTCCATAATTGATAGGTTATAATAATCGCCAATAATATTAAATATTTAATAGAAATAAAAATATATGTACCTTAATACTATAATTATATAATAATAATTATGAAATCTAGACAAATTATTAAATTATTGTTAACCAATGGGAAGTATACATAAGTCATTCCTAACTTTTTTATGACTTTCTGGATTGATGGGTTAAAACAACAATCAATATTGTGAGTAATAATGAAATTAAGGGAGGAAAATATTTACTGCATAACAAACGCATTCATATATATTTATTAGCACACTTTTCTTAAATGACATTAACATTACAAACAAATTTCTTACCGTATATCGTATTTAAAGATCTTTCAGTGCCTCCATACTCTACTGGTAATATATCTTTACTGATAACTTTATGGAGGTCTTCAATATTCTTTTGTGATGTGAATCGACTACCAATCTTTGCGCTGAACATTGGACTAATTATTTTTATTAAAGTGTCAATAGCAGACGATGATGTAATTAAATGTATCCCATTTGCCCTAAATCCATAACCTTCCTGAAATTGAAATATTTCATCATATTATAATCAATAAAATTTTCATATAACTAGAAACCTGTTAGGTATGAAAGTGGACGGATATAATAGTAGAGAAAGACCAAAGAACATTATGAATTGTTAAAAGGTGTAAATACTGAGGTGGCAGTTGATACAGTGGAAGAGGAAAACATATTGTAACGACCCTACATATAGTAGGATAAGGTGTAGGAAGAAGATTCTTTTGTATATTAAAGAAAATTACTTCAACCTGACAAAAATATAATCATAATTGTTGAATACATTATACAAACCTTTTGTTTACTTTTTCAATTTATTAAAGTGAAACTTTTATTAGATCGTCTCAAACTTTTTGGTCTGTGTGTTGCATGTCGCATGACGGTCGGCCGCGGAGTAGGGATAAAGTGAAAGGCGCTCGCCAGAGCAGCCAAGCCCAATAATTAATGGAATATTATTCCAAATTTTTTTAGTTAAATGTCTATATTGTGAAAAAAATTTTCACTTTTACCGTGGTTTCATAAAACCACACAATGACATTTTTTATTTCAGGTAACTAGTTAATTTCTCTTCCGGTTACTAAATAATATAATGCTTAAGTACAAGTAAGAAGGTATCTGAGAATATTTATTTCGCTCACTCTTCAGAAGACTTAATTAGTACAGATAGTAGGTACCGCCAATTATTCTACATTATGACCTCCACTTTTACCATTATGTCAATGAAGTCCTTCGAATTGGAGACAAAGTTTTTATTTAAGACTAATAATGTTGTGAAGTCGTGTTTATTTTAGAATTTAATAATAGAAATAAGATTAATTAAGACTATAGACTTTTAGGAAAGATATTTAAAGCGATTATATGATAACCCATCAGAAATCTCATTATTAAAATGTGAACATTTTACTTACAGTTGTTATTTTGATGATCTGATGTAGCTCTGTTAAATTAAGTTCCTTTATTAGATCCATTACGTTGACCTCTCTCATATCAACTGCCACAATGAAACCGTTACAATAGTCGTGTAATTTCAAGTATTCAAAATACTGAAATAGAGAAATATAGTGCTTTTAAATATTAGAGAAGCAGAGTTACCAATATGATTCTTAGGACTAGCGAGCTAACGTGGTCAAGGGATGGATAGCATCATAAAATAAAAACAAATCACATGATATCAATCAAATAACTGCAGTTCTGGTTCAGAACCAAATTAGTCGATGCAAATTATGCATAAATAACAACTACCAGTGTATTCGTTCGCGTTAATCATAATAAATGCATGTTATTGGCAATGATTCGCTAGATGAGGCAAGGCTGTAGAGCCTTGAACATTGGTATAAAGTTGCCAGTGCAAAGTGTGCGTTGGAATTGCACAATTTCATTCCACTATCGGACAACAAGAGACACAGCCAAGCGTCATTTATCGTTGATATTCCACCAGTGTGTACACCGCTAAAAAGTGGAACACTTAGCCGGGTTTTGTATTTCCTGATTATTACAAAATAGGTGTCTTCGAGTGTAGGCTTCTAGGCAAGCGTATTCCAGCGTAGATCATATTATCACTTACGATCAGGAAAGATAGTGGTAAAACGCAAGCCTATTATAGTAAAAATAAGTACCATACTTATTAAAAAAAACAATTCTTCCGGCTAATCTCTCAAAGAGCGGAACCGATTTTGACGGTACTTTCACAGTAGAGAATGGATGTTATAAGGAGTAGTTTAGATTACTTTTATTTTAGAAAAAAAATTGAGGTTCCGCGCAAATAAGATAAACTAAAGTAGCAGTGTCCAATATCACGCGCGTCACACGCAGTCGTTCCTCGTCAGGCACGGCTAGTTATTATACAATTAAATAACGTGAAAAAATATAGAAGTGTAGATTTCTCAGTTTTTGAAATCGTCAATATGTCGTCAGCCGGTCTCATGGTTGACTTCGTATCTTTCCTTGAGAAGTAACAACACAGGGCTATAAAATGTTCGCAAATTGGAATTCAAGTTTATGAAGGTTTTTTTTTTCTAAGCAATTACCTGGGATATTAATTTTTAGATTAATTCAAATTAGAATGTAAAACATAAAAAGCTTACCATTATTACTAAAACGAATGCGCTGAAAAATATCTTAGAGTTTAGTTTATCCGGTGTAATTTTAAAGAAGAATACTCTGTAATTGTTTTTTGTTGGTTTCGGTAGAATTACTGGTATACTGAAATATTGAAAATATATCAGATTACTAAAATAAAACAAAAACTTGAGAGGTGTCCTGGGACACCCGGTAGTAACGAAGTTCCTTTCGATATAATATATTATGTGATGACGAGACTTGTACCTATACGAGTAGTCGATTGATTGAGTCCCGCGGCTTTTAAATTGAATTAAATTGGATGCAATTGAATGTACTGAACAAAGTTATATTTTTATAATAATAATTAATAGCAAAATGTTTATTTTCATACATATATAAAAAAAACTAAAAATATTATATAAAAAATCTCAAATCAGCGGTAATCGAATCACTCTTACTATACATAGAACAGTGTGTACAAATCTGATTATAACACAGCTGAGCCAATTCCACGATAATTAAAGTATTGAAAATCATATACAGGGTATTAGTAGACCGCTCCCGAAAATGAAGACAGACGATAGTACTAATGACACCTTTGATGATGGGATGGAAAAAAAATTGATCCTGATAAAAAAAAAAATCATATTATTTAAACTTTTTATTAGCATTATTTACGCTCCATCGTGTTAGTACAGCTAAATGAAACGATAATTTCATAAAAAATACATTACTTTACTAAAAAAAAAACCAGCAATGAAACACAAAATCAAAAACAGCTGATGCTCGGATCAACGAACGCCCGGGCGCAGCGTCAATCTTGCGCTGCACGCAACTAACAATCAAATAAATACTTATTTACAACATTTGTCTAAATAACTAACTTATCTACTTTGCCACTGTGCTAGTCTTTACCTAGCCACTTTCTTTCGAATTCACCGGTTGAATAAGCTAAGTACCGGGTTCGATTCCCCGCTTATGAAAAAAATACTTGAATGAAATTTTAAAAAGGATAGATTCATGCTTTTTAATCCGTCGTGTAATTATGTTTATTACTCTGATGTATTCAGTTATGTACGATCTACTCAGATCAGTTCAAAAATAAGTTATAAAACAAAATTGGTATGACACAGCTTACCGATCTAAATCCTCCGTGGCCTTATGAGATGCGACTCAAATTCTGTACAAATTATTCTGTACCATTTCATTTTTAATTTCTTGTACAAAATTGTATTTTTTTTAATTGTGTACGTGATAATCCAATTAGGTTAATTTAATATTCTAATATCATTTTTGTAGTAGCGAGCTTCTTGTTACGTCAGGGTACAATTGATTGTATAAATGTATAAAAAATAATTGAATTATAACTTCTAAATTCCATATGAAGACTAGTCAGTAGGGATAACTAAACTTATGAAATAATAGTCGTGAATGTAGGTATAACGGTTTATCGATCTGCGGAAAAGATCAAAGTGCCGCTTTCGATTCTAACGAAGGGCTACTGCAAGGAGGCGGCCCGCGGCGCTTTATTTCTTTTAGCGGGGTTGATTATTAAGTTTAGTATTTTTAGTTCTTGAGACAGTTACACTTTGACTTTCATTTCATGTGCGCGTGCGTGGGCGACAGATATTCGTTCAATCGTATTGTTAACTAAGTTCTTGTCATTATTTTATTGTTACGTTTTTTGTTTCTTTTTAAGATTGTGTTGATTTTATGAGAGTTTTGTTTTAATAATGCCTAACGCATACGTTTATAGTGTTCGTGAATATGGTAGCATGTTAATGAATAATGTGCCTTGGAGAAGCTCGCGGGAATGCTTCGCGTGCATTACGAATTTACCGAGAGAGATTCCCGACAGCTGGACATCCGACTGACTCTCGCCTGATAACAGCAGCTATTCAGCGAGTGTTGGAAAATCGGCCCACTGCCCCAGTAGCGACAGGAGGTGGAAGTCAAGTGGCTATTCAGTTCGAGGAGAGCATTTTTGATGTCGTTCGCTGAAATCCGAACTTAGTTAAACGAGGTATTGCTAAATTGTTAAGGCTTCGAGATGTAACAAGTGTGTTATACTGGACATTTTCCAAGGTGTTAAAGCGTAAACGAATGTGCCCATAAAAAGTGCACAAAGTGCAAGCTTGGTATCCGGTGAGAACGATCACTGGTGAGTTTTTTACCATTGGATAAGACCCGCAACAACGTGTGCCTGGTTTCATTGAACACGTGATCTGGACGGACGAGTAGACATTTACAGGAAACGGGCTGTGGAACCGAAGAAATACACACGTTTATTCCGAGGTGAACCCGCATGCTGTTCTACAAACCAGGCACCAAACCCGATGGTCGGTTAACGTATGGTATTATTTAAGGATCGCATACTAGAACCAATGATTCTGCCACAGCAACTTGACGGACAGTGATATTTAAACCTCATAAATGAACAGTCGGAGAGCATTTTAGACGATTTATCATTAGCTGAATATCGCCGAAAATGGTTTCAGCATGATGGTGCACCCCCACATCCTCAGATTCGTCCGTGAGCGCCTCACTGAGCTATTTGATGATCGCTGGATCGGCAGACTAGGACCATACTCTTGGCCACCTCTGTCACCCAATCTGACCCCGTTAGTCTTTTTTCTGTAGGGGTATGTGAGAGAATGTGCTTTTAATCGTAAGTGTGTTAGTGCCAACGAAATGCACCAAAGGACCGTGGATGTTTTCGACAAACTACGTGCGGACTGGGTCGAGGACTCCACGATGATGCCTGCATGAGGATACGCAACGCCGAGCCCAAATCTGCCTCGAAATGAATGGGGCACAATTTGAGCCGCATCTCATAAGACCACGGAAGCTTTAGATCGGTAAGCTGTTTCATACCTACATTTTTTATAAATAACTTAGTACTGAACTGATATGACTAGGTACATAACTGAATACATCAGAATAATAAACATTCTTACACGATGGATTAAAAAACATGGCTCAATGCTTGTTAAAATTTTATTTAAGTATTTTTTTAATTCGCGGGGAATCGAACCTGTTACTTTTCTAATTCAACCGGAGAATTCGAATGAAAGTGGCCAGGTAGACACTAGCACAGTGGCAAAGTAGATAAGTTAGGTATTTAGACAATATTGTAAATAAGTATTTGTGCGATCGCCAGCTGCGGGCTGCGCGAGAATGGCACCGCGCCGCGCTCGCGCTGGACTGGCGCCGCGACGCGCCGCGCCTGCGCGTTATTTGACCCGAGCAATTAGCTGTATTTAATTTGGTGTTCATTGCTGGTTTTTTTTTTAGTAAAGTATTGTATTTTTTTGTAAAATTCTCGTTTCATTAAGTTGTACTAACATGATAGAGCGTAAATAATGCTAATAAAAAGTTTAAATAATATGATATTTTTTTAAATCAGGATCAATTTTTTTTCCATCCCATCATCAAAGGTGTCATTAGTACTATCGTCTGTCTTCATTTTCGGGAGCGGTCTACTAATACCCTGTATATATGTGTGTTTGCTTTTTTAGTGTCGGTAGCTTCGGACACTTTTTTTTAGTTTAGTTCCCATCCCGTGATAGGTAACTTATTTACAAAAATACACAGAAATAGACAATAAAATATATAAATTTGTAGAATATCTTGAATGAAATATGGTTGTTATATCAATGCCGGAGTCCATATTAGAAGAAGGCTTGAATTTATTTATTTCACCATGGATGAAGTATTCATAGTAAGAGGAATAAATTTACTATTGATACTTGAGAAATGATCATATGACCTAGTTTCGACTTTTAGTTTTAGTTCAATTTACTGGGAAAAAATATGGGTAAAAAAGTAACTTAAATTTTATAGACAATAAAACCCAATTTTTAATGAAATAAAAAAAAGGCAAAAAGGCGTGCAATCCACCAGATGTTATTTTTTTATTTTCTCTTATATATAAATATAACCAACTCCAAAAAGATCTATAGCCCTGAGGCTAATTATTCATAGTAGGTTACTACTCTTGAAAATGAGTTAAAAACCTCATGCGCAGGTTGTTGCCAACCATACCCTTCGGATAAAAACACAGCAGTGTAAGTAATGCTGGTCTGTGACAAAAAGAAGAGTGGCAATATTGTTACGTCACAAAAAAAAATTGCATTTAAATATGTTTATTTAACAGCGTGTTACTTACAAATCATAATTTAATACAGCAAAACAGTCGTTGCGAGCATCATACTTATTGAAAAAATTTGGATATAAAGTTCTATATGTACATAATTTGTCTGTATGTGATTTCGCTCTTTCAACAGATCCTTTTAAAAATATTATAGACCTCTCCAAATATTCTCTTGCTGTAATAAAAAAGAAACTATTATAATATAACGTTGTACAAGTATTTGTTTTCGTTTTTTTTTGTTAAAATATAGGTACTACAACCTATTATTATAAAGTTGTAAAATTTGCGTTGGCAGGAGGTAATCTTGACCTACTGATCCAATATGGTTTATGTATGATTTTTATTTTATATTATTAATCGACGACCTAAATCGTTACATAATTGTAAAAAATATTTCACCAACAAAACTTCTATTTTAGTTAAAAAAAACTTTAAAAATATCAATCGAATTTGGGAACTTTAATCACCCGTCATTTTGGCGCGCTATCGTGACGCTCAGTTGGTAGCATTTACGGACTCCGCGTCGATCGACGTGAGTTCAAATCCCTGCAATAACCCTGAGATCCCGTCAAAAATTCTCACGTGATATTCGAAATGAATCAGAGATGTATTTCACTCTATGCCGATTTTTTATTTGGTATTCTGTGCATTGCCTATAACATAACTATATAATATCAGAGAACAGGGCAAAAAATCAAGTTATAATTACTGTATTGTGCCTATGTGCAAAAATACAACATGGAATGCAAGCGATAAAGTGTTTTTCTTTGTCCGAAAAATAAAATGGTGTAAAATTATGAAAGAAACATGATTTCTCCACGTACAACGTTATATACTTGTGAAGATCACTTCGACGTTAGTATTTAAATTGTTTTTAAGCCTCTACAAACTATTTTGTTGATACACCGTCAAAAAGTACCCAACAACTATAAACATTCTTTTTTTTTCTGACTGACTATACTGTTAGCTTTACCTTATCTAAAAACAGAGCCTCTGATGGCTTTTATAGCTTCACCGGACTTAACAACTATAAACCACTCACTTCTTATTATATATAACTTTGACGTCACAATCACGTTCGACCAATTGCATTCGTTTAACTATTATCAAATTCCCGCACAAGATATTTTCTTTATTCAGTAGCGATAAAGGTGGTACAAAAAATATCTTTCCTTTTTTTGAATTTCATGCATGTTCCCTATTCTCATGACTATTTTTTTATAATCTCTAATCAATTAGATTACAATTAAAAAAGCAAGTTTTTTTTTTATCTTAATAGAATTTATAATTGTAACCAAGTTTGTAAAATAAAAAAAATAGGAAGCTGAAATATAGTACTTTTTTCTCATAAAATTTTACACTGTGAATAATGCAAACGAAGTCACAGGAGGTTGTTGGCTAGGCATAATTTCGCAGAGATGATTCAATTAACTGGAATCATAAAGTGCTTACAAGTAAGATTTTGCAATAAACACTAAGTTATGGACTCGACCGCCTTTACAAAATTGCGTCCACTTATTCTGCGTTAAACCGTAGAAGCTTATTCCATTTTAAAAACCCTCATTTGTAATGTGCTTAATAAAGTACAGTAAACGTCACGATAAAGACATTTAAAGGTTTTGTTATTATATTTAAATGCTCACGCATACTACCCGTTATCACTCGACGCTGTAACCATGTCATACTCGTAAACAAGTTAAAATATTGAAAAAGAAATTACGAAGTGATCTAAAAAAATTACCGACTTCAAAAAAAGGAGGTTATCAATTCGAATGTATATATTTATATAAATGTTGTAACTTAATTTAAGCCATAACTTTATGAACCGAATTTGATGATTATTTTTTTGTTGGAAAGGGGATACCTCATTTCATTGGCATTGGACCTTCAACTTTAAAGATACACCAGAAAACTTCTCAAAATCATAGAAGTTGGTTTTATTTTTTGTTAAACAGTGTCTTGTTTAAATTTCAATTATACTCTCAACTGTGTCCACTGACGAGGGGATAAATCAACAATGCTTAAACATTCTAAAATTGCGTTAAACCTTCACTTAAATCTAGTAATTCTTTTTCTTTCACTTCATTCTTTTTCTTCGTGCTTTTCTTCAATTCTGATTCGATCACGCAGAGTCTGTACTAGATTATATGTCCTTTAAGTGAATTAACGCAAAGCGATATAAGCGAACTTATGAAGCTAATAAATAGTTGGTGACCAAAAGTCATCACTGGCAATATTTCCAGTGCTTATTTTACTTTACTTTCATTCCGATACTCAGTATCATTTAAGTAATTAATATAAGTAAGTAATAATCATGTAAGTAATTCAAGTTAAATAGGTCCAACTTCGAAGACTACTATAGGTATTATATTAAAAAAACTAAACTCATCCACTAGTCTAATTTTAACATTATGTGATTAAAAGGTAAATCAATGGCATTTTTTTTACATTGTAGCGAAATTAAATGGCGACAATGCGATGACCTAGAGATGACTCTACTTTACCGGTTATAGCCGTCATGCCAGCCTGCAAGCATCTCGGCAGCTGGTTATATACTGGCGGATCCCGAAACGTGACAAATCGAAAGGTGATTGCGACTCAGACTCTAGCATCTAGCTTGATTACCGGATATGCCATAATGGATACCGGCGGACCCTGGAATAAAGCACACCTAAGCATGCCACTACGGCGGGTGCTATATCTGGTATATGTTAATCGTGATCCAGTCAGACTTAGCTGTTGCAAGTGCTTAGCCAGTAATAGTATAATCTACTTTAGCCTATGAACCCAGAGAGGAATCTTTCATGATCGAAACGATCGACCGTTCTAATCAAAAATATTTATGTAATATTGAGCACGACCGATTTCTGTATCCTCGTTAGAAGCTAATTGCTACAAATAGTTTACAGGTTCTTCTCTCATTACTCATTACTTATCATTCATAGATCCCGCGTACATAATTGAATTAACGAAAATATATTTTTTTTTAAGTTATTTTTTGTTACATTATCTAAAAGTAATATTGAAATTTCTTATACCCTATCAACTGATCGATAATATAAGGATCCCGTGTATAACATTTCATAAGAATCGGTCTAGCCGTTTTTAAGTTAAATCTGGACATACAAACAGACAGACCGACGGACATAAAAATTTTAATGACATATTCGTGATCAGTATCGTTCATATTATATGAGTATCGGAAAATTTTGGAAAAAATATTAAAAGTTCAGACAATACTATAGATTTGTTAATATATATAGCTATATTTATATAATACCAAAAGAAAATCATATGTGGGTTTATCACTATGTGTATTGTGGTCGCAATCCCTACCACCCCGCTCTTATATTACTGCATATGCACCGGCTAATTTCGGGTATTATTACTGTTTGTATGGTATTGAAATTATATGCCAATATGAATCCAACACATTAACCGTCCCAATAAAACTACAAAAATAATTAAAATCATACCTTATTGCACCGGCCTACGGGAAGGTTTTTTGAAAAACCTAAAACCCCTTTTATTCCTTTCTTACCAAAAGCATAAATATGAATGAGTTCTTCATACAAACTTTCACCAAAATTTTATATTCACCACATGTGGAATAACACAATTAAATTATTCACTTGTAGCAAAACTGTATAATCCAGTTAATTTACAATGGGTATATCGCTTAGAATATATAAATTCCCGCGAGCCGCGATTGATAACGCACATCATATTCCTATCATAAAATAAAACAGTAATCGTGTCGAATTGCGTAGTTAAACAGTTTATATACACTTCACCCAATCTTAAAAAGAATACTAGACTATAATTTAATAAGAAATGTATTGTATTTCTAATAATTACCTATTAAGTATAACAATGTCAATATATCAACAAACTAGATTTCACCAAGGCGCAATTTGCGAATCTGCCAGTTTCAATGTTATGTTACCAAGGTTGTTTTAGTTCAGACTGAAATTGTTTAAAACTTTTTCAAACTTAAATTAATAGATAAAATATTACTTTATTTACACAATACACATTTATAATTATTACATGTACATACATAACTACAGATTAAAATATATTATGAAAAGGAGTCCCTTTAGGCAAGGTTCCGAAGATACTGGCAGCGTTCCCCCTTTGAATAGCTAGACTAATTCTTTGTCTGAGGTAGCTGCCAGCTCTTCGGTCTCCTGTGATGTCGACTAACCTTTTTACTATTTCCTTAAAAAGCCTTGTAGCGCTAGGACCCCACGGGCCAAGGGTCTCGACGCCGAATGGGACAAAATCATATTCAGAGCCCAGACCCCTGTATTTGCATGCCTTAGCTTTTTCAGCCGCCTCACAAGCCACACCAGCTCTGTTGCTGGTTCCAAGTAGATGGGAAGGGGCCAGCGTGTCTGAACAGGTTGCATCCCATACTAGCACCCGGCCCATCTTCCATGGAACCAAACTCATACCGTCCGGTCTCTTGCCATCGTCTCTTGCAATACCAGTCGGCTCAAGTAAACTTGGAACGTTGACGGTGGCAAGTGACCGGCGTATGATATCGTTAAGTGCGGCATGTCTCGAGAAGCGGCCTGCACTTTTTTGACATGACAGTCCGTGATGTCCTAGCTTGTCGACATCACTGCCACAGGGACATTTATGAGGAACGCAGACCGGAACCCCAAGCCGTAGACAGGTTGCGATTCGGAGCGTGTAAGGTTCAAGAAATGTTCCTGTATTTGACGAAGGATACGCTTGAAGCCAGTAGCCGGCCTCATGCGCACCCACGGCCAAAAGCCTAGCACGCGCCGAACCCGTACTACAGCTCAAAATATTGTCATAAATCAATTTGAAGTTTATGTCGTCCCAGCTCCTCTGTGAATTTGGAGAAACTGGAAAATTTTGACCTGGGCATGCAATTAAGAAAGCGTTTCTAGCTTCTTCCAAGCCAGCAATCTCAAAGTATGAAGGGGATACCTTTAAAATTTTACTTATGAGATTTGCTGAACTATGGACAGAAGATAGGAAGGCTGGTAAAGCGACACTGGAAATTTTGCGAATCCCTAAACCACCATAACGGATGGGTAAGGATGCTTGGGTCCAAGATTGCTCGTGCAGCTGCATATTAAGAATCGATTCTAAGGTAATTTTGATTAAATCGTCTACTTGTGTCAAAATATCTGGGTGATTCCAAAAGGAGCAGCAACGGAGCACATATGTAAATTTAGGGACGAAAAGACAGAATTTTAAGATGCAAAGTGCATAATGTGGACTAATTTCAAGGAGACGGGCAGCAGAATTTTGGAATTTAGTAATTGAAATATTCAAAAATTCAGAAAAGATTTATCAAAAATTGGAGAACCTAAAAAGTAAAGGGAATTACTGTTTACTATCTTAATATTTGGAGCCAAAATATTAAATTGTTGTTTTACGTCATTTAAATTTAAGTCGCAGTTATTTATAAAAAGTTCGCATTTGCTAAAATTAAGCTCCAAACCAATGGCTTCAAATTTATTTTTGATTAAAAAAAGGTCCGAAAACACAGTATCTACATCACCTCCTAGGGTTCCGTCGTCCAAATACCAAACGTTGAATTTAGAATTTAAAGTTTTGATTATCGGATTTATAGCCAAACTAAAAATTGCAGGCCCAAGGGGATCACCCTGTTGACAACCTACTTCCGAGGACAGTTCATTAGAACGATATAACAATTTTGTTGGGTTAGCGTAACTAAGAAGAAGATAATTGTATATTTCAGGTATATGTTGTTTTATTTCCGTCAGCAGGGTATCCCTATTTACCGAATTGAATGCATTTTTGACATCAATTTTGAGCAACAAGTCAGGCTGTCCGTAAGTTAGGAAAGAGCGTAGGGCATGGACGGCTGCCTCACACCCTCCTTTTACACCGAAGCCTAACTGTACGGGTTCAAATTCCGAATTTAATTTTGGTAAAATATGTCGAACAGCAATTTTGGAGGCCAGACGTCGTAGTGTTGATCCAACAGCAATTGGTCTCACCCCTCCGTCCTTTTTGGTGAGGGCAATGAGGTTTGCGCCGAAAATAATGGAAACAATTTCTGGATTGATATTACCGGAATACATAAAGTTGATTAATTTAGTGATCGAATTTACAAGTTGCTCGCCTGCATCACCCACAGAATGTGAAGTTAAGTCTTTCAAATGTTGGGGTGAGATTCCATCCAAACCTGCAGCCGAACCTGGTTTAAAAGATAAAATTGCATCAGTAACATCTTTGTTTTGAATTTGAAGGCATGTTTGCCTTGCTGTTAGTGGGTCGACAAAATATGGGTTTACTGGAGCTGGAGGATGTTTTGTCCGTAAGGCATGAAGGGTGTCAGGGGTATCTGGTGATAGCACGTCGTTGGAGAACAAAAGGCGAGCGGCACCTTTGAGATCTCCGTCACAGATTTTGTTTTCAATAAGTTTGTTGCGATTACGAGGGGCATCATGTTTGATTAGAGGTGCGGGAGAAGGCGGGGAGCTTACAGCACAGTTATTCTTAATCTTTTGTGTCAAGGATAAATTCGGTTCATCAGTTTTTATTATATGTAGTGTGCTGTATGAAAATAAAAATAGGTTCTGCCAGTCTTGAGTACAATTGGTTAAGTAACATTTTTGGATTAATTGTGACAAATGTGTAGCAACGGTTATTCGAGCTCCTCGAGGGATTCTTTTAACTATGGGTATACTATTTTTCAAATGGCTAAGATATGTGTGGAAAGGTGTTGGATCGTTGGCTACATAAGTTGGCGCACTCGGAATGAAGGGATGGGTGTCTAAAGGTGAATTGTTTAGGGTAATACAGTTCCTGTGTGATTTTGTATTGTGTATATTGAGGCCTTTCAAAGATTTGAATGACTTGTTGCATAGTGAACATGTATGGGTCGCGTTCGACATGCCATCACAAGATTGGGTCACGGACTGCATTCACAACAGTTAAATACATTCACAAAAAAAAAAAATAACTTAAAGCAAATTAAAAAAAAAAAAAAAAAATTACAACAAAACAACTTAAAATATACACTGATAACGTAAAAAAGACAAAGTCAAAATATGACGGCTGTTTGTTTTGGTAACAAGACGCATGCGTCGTTACGTAGGTGCGTCACAGGAGTGTCTTGCAATTGGACGCTGCAGTGGAAGAGGCTTAGCAACGAATGACGTCGCTAGGACAACCGATGGCGGCCTTAGCAACCGCGTCTTTGATGTCTTTCCAATATATTTTTATTGAGATATAGCAACTTTCGAATCTCCTACAGATATGTGCAGTCCATCAAAGATAATCCTTTCGTAATCAATGCACTTTTGAATTTATAACGTACAGTCATTTGTGTGTGTAAAAATATTCAAAAAATTTTCAAGCATGATAGTTCATAATAATATCATCTGTCACTTTTATCAAGGTCAATGTTTAAAAAACATAATCACTAATTATAATGTACAATCACCACTGTATAGTTTATGTCTTTGCGCAAATTTTAAGATATCTTAAGACACTGTTATTAAAGTTATTGATTATTAATATTTTTTTTAGTCGGAGCTTTGTAAAAATTTTACTTGTCGCAATGACATCCTAAATCACAAACTAGATTGACAATCAACAAACTGGTTGGTATGGCAACCTGTCATTTCACCATTATCGGCCATGCGCATTTGGTGTTCCCATATTTTGTTCATAGAAACTTTCATCTCCTATTTTCTACCTATAAAGTTTTATTTTCGCTACAAAAAGTACCCTATGTCCTTTCCCAATATCCAATCTATCTCTATATCAAATTCATGAAAATTGGTTCAGCGGTCTAGGCGTTAAAACGTAACAGACAGACAGAGTTACTTTCGCATTTACAATATTATTAGTATGGATTAGTTGGATAACTTGAAATTCCGTGAAATAAGGTGCACGTAATCCCAAGTACCACCACAAATTTCGATCACCTTGTAAACAAGATGTCGATGGACAATATTCCCAATAAACATACTTTCGAATACTTGGTCTTTAAGTACATTACCTGGCTTATTTGCGGGAACAGTTGTATTGACAATCGCAATTAAGAACTAGTTGTGGCTTGTATTTACAAAGCTTTCTCTTCTGTACAAGGACTTATTAGGAGAAATTCGTTGATGCAGGATTCTATTTTCTAAGTTGTGCTTGTGCAGATATAAAGTTAAAAAAGCGTGTAAAATATTTCCGAGTGACTCACCAGAGAAAAACTTTTTTTTCCATTATTTAGATTCTCCATAACATATCTCCAATAATTCCGCATCTTTACGTCCAATTACTTTTTTTAATAGCTCGGCACATTGACAGTACTGGCCGTGACGGTCAAGTACAAATAAATTCAAACACAACGGCGACCAGCAACAAATTTAAATGCATCGGCGGTCACCGCTGTCATGTCGGCCTACATTCATTTAATTAGATATGCACAGGCTGATCCAGAAACGCGACACGCAAAAGGAAGTCACTATGACGGGATTTTCACCACATGCATGGTGGTTGCGGCCTATATCCTATATCGTGAGGCAATCCATTCGGTTGCTTAAAGTATTCCTTAAACACGCAGTGGTTATTTCTCTGCGTAAGATCCATGAAAGACTTTATAAGGTCCCTCTAACTTCATCTTTTCACTACTGGGGTCCGCCAGTTGCAGTCAAAGATAGTCAAGTAATTTCTTTAAACAAAATTTTAGCAAATAAAAAGGAAAGCAAATTAAATCTTGATGCATCTTGCTGACTAACCAGTTATCCTGTTAAGTAAAAGCTACTTATATCATTATTATTATAAAAAGCTAATCGACAAGTTTCGAGTTAAAATACTTTGAACCTAAAACTTACGACTTTACAATATATATAATAAAAAATGTTTCAATAGTTTACAAATTTTGAAGAATACAAATAATGTTATTAATATAATATTATATAATAAAGCGGAAGAGATTTTTGTTTGTTTGTTTATTTGAATACGCTAATATCTGGAACTGCCTGTCCGATTCAAAAAAATACTTTTTGTATACTATAGCCAAACTCACTAGAAATAGTACTGTCTATCTAACTTTAGGCTAAAATTCTCAGCTAGCCTTAAATATTGATTTCTGTTAAGTAAATCTGAGCTGGAAGCTCTCCCGAACGGCTTTATCCGCGTGCACTGGTATGATGGTTAATGATACGTAAATTCAATGTTCGACAAAAATATTGATCCTTAGTATACTTATCTAAAAAAAGTCTGCGATGGCATATACCTGTCTCTTAAACGTAAAGCAAAATAAGCTATTTTGTGTCAAACAATTGTTAAAAATAAACATTATTTTAGACATGGCATACTTGTCCATACGAACAAAAGTTACTTCATCATAAAGACATTTTATGAAGTTAAATATTGCTCTATACAGAATGTTATTTGGAGATATAGATTAGGAAATAAGGAATAAAACTAAAATAATTTGTACTTGCGTAAAGAACAAATATGGTAGGCTACACGGGTGCGTTGGCGTTACGGTGTTTATCGTCAATTAACACGGGTGAAACCGTGGGGCACAGCTAGTATATTATAATAAAAATTATTAAAACAAATAAAGCCACTACAGCGAATATGGGTTTAGTTTATGTTAAACAAAGATATCATAAAATATTTTCACTTTACTCACGAAAGATTTTTTTCAGAAAATGGTTTTGCTTTTTTATCCAATCTCCAAGCAAATTAACAGCCATATTTACATCTTCTTTTTTCTCTAAACGTGTTTGTGTTCTAATAGTTACCAACATATCTGGATTAAATTGTAATATTGGATCTTTAGGTATGAACTCCATTTTAACGAATTACTTTCGTGTATTACGTATTTAAATATGTTCACTTTACAAAAGTCATGGACTGAATGTTTCAAAGTTTTCCAGTAGTTGACTATGAATTAAATTTTTTGCAAGGTCGCGGAGTTGTCGTAAACCTGTTCTCATATTTATTTTAATAATATAAAGTTAATTATAATTGTGGTTTCATTAAATTAATTATAAAAACTGTTTATTGTAACAAAACAATAAAATAAAATAATAATAAGGACATTACTGTGTACTTTAATTAATACACTTATGTATTTGACATTTTAAAGGTTCCGTACTTAAAAATTTCAAAAATTAAGAACCTTTATAGGATCACTCGATTGTCCGTCTATCTGCCTGTCCATATATCCACGTTTTTTTCCCAGTAACGGTTTAAAGCATAAAGTGGAGTTTAATATCGAATACATAGATTTATGATCTCATGCTGCTGTATTGCATTATACAGAATTTTCGGCCTACTATATACAACGCGTTTTTAAGTGACACAATTTATTTTGCGGAAGTTCGCTTACTCTAATTGTATGAAGCAACATATAACTTTGTCGCGTATTAATTCCAGATGGATTATGAAATTTATAATTTACTAGCTTCGTCTGCGTATTAATAGATATCACTATCTGTGTGCAAAATTTCATCTAAATCCATTCAGCTGTTTTTGCGTAATTGAGTAACAAAGCAACAAACTTTCCATTTATTATATTTGTAGGATTACACTGGTTAAGCTATGACTTTTACCAGGATAAATAGTACCCTATATGTTATTCCAAGTCATAGACTATCTATGTGCCAAATTTTATTGAGATCTGCTCAGACGTTTTTGCGTGATTGAGTAACAAACATCCAAACATACACACTTTCACATTTATTATATTAGTAAGTGTTACCGCCTGTTAGCAATTAGTTTTATTATTTATGTAGAGTAGATTTATTATTAGTTTTTTCTTTATTATTTTCGCTGTACCGCACACTGTCCGCGCTTAAGGAGGGTCTATGACTGCCCACTGCCGCCGCGAGTCGATTTATCTCGTACCGCGAATTATATTATCCCGCTTGTTGGAGTTGTGTACGCCGCACGACATCCAGCTGGACCACTGCTAACCGCTATCTAAGACGCAAACCTAAAGAATTGGTCCAGAAGAAGCGCCGCCAGGCTGAAGATCCAGAAGAACACAAATAAAGGTGATCGGAGAATAAGCGGTGCAGCTGCTTCTATACTTATCCAGTTTCAAGGTAATTTCTGTCAAATTATTGAACCTCCCCGCTCGTGGGTTAGCGACCTTCTATATTGTTTAGTTGACACGTCCAGAGTAAGATTTCTTAATGTATGTTGACAAAATCTCATCGTACCAAATTTTAAGACTTTAGGTTTCCGGCAAGGTGAATGAGTATGTATCCTTAAAATTTTTAATATTGTTCAGTGAGCGGAAGTTCTCATATGAAGGTATTTTTAGGTATTACAATATAATCTTGAGATTTTTTTACAATAATATGAGACCATTAATCATATATAGTACCTACCTATTCAATATTAATATCATTTTATAATAAATTTATAAGCCGTTATTGAATAAAAGCTATATTAACATAGTGATACTGACAGACGGATAGCCGAGTGATCTTATTCCAAGGGGTTTTTGGTCAATAGGTACGAAATTCTAATTTTTTTAAATATTTATATTAATTATTTATAGTACAGTTAAGTATTAATTAAATTTTTGTTTTATTCTGATACGGTACTTTGATTCTACATGGCATTGCTTCTACAATTATTGTTGCGTGTAGTTTTACTTAAAATCTTTCGAACTAACTAGTACTGAATTTGTAAAATAACTTATTCGTGTTTCTGAGAGTTTAGTACTTCTGAAGAAAGTTTATTAGTTGTTTTATGTTTCACGATGCCACGCATGTTAAAACCCTTTAAAATTTTAGCACATGAAAATAGTTCTCTCAGACACGACAGTCAATATTTCACTACAGAGTTTTAAAAATGAGCACTATTTATGAGGTAATGTTGAAATGTGCGAATAGTATAATAAACATAATATAATTAAATTATATGAAATATATATAACACGATAGAAATATTTATACCATTTGTCCACTATTTTGGCATGTTACTTCCTCGTGAAAATTAAAGGAAATAAAAAAAATTTATTTAAATGTTAAAAGTAATAATTAGTGTTAAGTTAATAATTTTTGATCTTTGATTTTTTTTTTATAAAGTCAATAGTTTTTGAGAAAAAAAAATGTTTTTTTTTTCACCAGTTGGGTAAAATGTGCTTTTTATTTTATCTCTCAAAACGGTTTCAGTTGAGGCGTCTAAGATGTTTATTGTATATATTAGCATTAAAGAAGATATACTAAATCCTAAATACAAATACACATGCCCAATCAAATGCCGCCGCAACCTAGGGCACATATTTATCATTATTTGTGGTTCTCAATTACTTAATCTGAACCTGTTGCACCTGCACTCATAGATCAACAAAAATTGCTAAAATGTAGTAAAAAAATTTATTTCATATTAAGGAACAAAAATCTTTATTATAATTAGGAATTAGTGGATTGACAGCGTTATATTGCACTGGCTTGCAGGAAGGTGTTTTGAAAAACATGAAACCTCTTTTAGTTCTTACCATAAGCATAAATATAAATTTTCGTATCCCTAATTTGAGACATGATGGGTTCTTCATAGAAACTTTCATCCAAGTTCTTTTTTCACCACGTGTGGGATAGCACTATGAATTAATTCGCTAGTGGCAAAACTGTATAATGCATAATTTACGATAGATATAATATATGTATAAACTCCCGCGAGCCGCGGTCAACATAGCACGTCACTTTTCAACCTTAAAATAAAACAGTAATTATGCCGTACTGCATAGGTAAAGAGCCAATCTTAAAAATAATAATGGACTATCATTTCATAGGTGAGTATAATAATGTCAATAAATCAACAAACTGGTTGGCGTGGAAGCGGATGTCATGTCTCTATTACCGCGCATGCGCTTTGGTGTTCCCATATTTTCTTCTTACAAACTTTCATCCCCTATTTTTCTTCCCTAAAAGTTTTATTTTCGCTACAAAAAGTAGCTATGTCCTTTCCCAAAGTCCAATCTATCTCTATATCAAAATTCATCAAAATTAGTTCTGCCATTTAGGCGTGAAAACGTAGAAGACAGACCGACAGAGTTACTTCGCATTTATAATATATGTATGGATTATAATAAAAATACTTACAAATATCATAGCAATCTTTTATAATTATTAAACAAGGAATCGGCTATAAAGTATTTTGATAATTTTGCAAAGCACATTGAGCCAATCTTATGTCGTTTATACATAAGGTAATAAGGAAAAATAAAAATAACATAATAATAAGAAAAGTAATTTTCACATCTCTGGGTAGGTTTTGAATTAGTTTTTCTTTAGAAGCATAATTTAAAAGGATGTTTCGAAGTTACTCAGAATACGATACTGCATAATATTCCCGTATATATACCTTGTTCATGTAATGTTTCTAGTGTAAAATAATCCAGAAGTTATGTCTTTTACATAACTATTTATTGTACTATAATAAAACCTATGAAATGTTGTACACATTTAGCATGATCCGTCCATACAGAACATAGTAGCATCAGATTGTCATATGAACCGAAGCACAAGCGATTGCACTCCCTTTAAGGCAAAGAGTCTTTGCAACCCGCCTATATTAAGTGCACTTTAACTCTGGTCATCACTTAGTGTGATGTTGTATTTTATTTTTGCAATATTTTGTATTGCTTCTTTAGTCGATTTGGTTGTAAAGACTAAATTACTTATAACGAAATCGTAAATAGGAAGGTGCATAATTGTTATATATTATATATAATAAACTATTGTTTGTGTTTTTAAATCATTTGCATTTCGGTACCAGAAAATATAAAATTCACTCTTTCAAGCAACCTTTGATTGATTTTTTTGTGTCCATAAAGTGTATGCTAAAATTATTCTCAAACTTTATTGAATAAATATTCAAAAAGTATATATACTTCACGACGGGCATCAACTTCAGATAAACGTTAAACAATAAAAATAAAAACAACTCCGTTCTGAGTTTAAACACAAGGACGTCGATGCAGAAGCTAATATACTACTGGCTAATTTAAATTAATTTAAAATGTATATGAATTTATTACTTACAGATTCTAAAAAACTTATAACTACTTTGTCTATTATAAGCCTACTAAGCATGTGGCATAGTAACGTAAAAACTTTGTATAAGTATTTAAAATTGTTTTTCATCTAATCCACATTTAAAGTTCTAAATGTTCCGTCTAATCCTTCATTTTCATGAAGTTCTGCAATTTGTTTGTAGGATTTGTCGACAACTGCTTTAGTAAACATTTCTTTCATATACTCTACGTTTTCTTTTGTACTGAGTAAATCAAGCCATTCATCTGAAATAAGGAAAATTAGAGCGAAAGTTAATTCAAAAAATGGAGAGTAGAATATATTATTTTATGTAAGTTCACATGTTGATTGGGTACCGTAAAGATCAGAGCTTAAGGTTGATCCAGTACTATTCTAAACAAGTCCTTCTATTCTACATACACCAGAGATAAAGTAGATACCAAAAAATCAATCACAAACACCGTCACCACCACCGCCATACACTTGATAGTCGTTTTTTTGCTGTATCACTTGTCACTCCACTGACTTATAACTCACTTTTTGTTAGTGTTGACGGTGGTCAGTGCTTATAGTTTTAAAATAATGTAAAGCTAAAGTTATGATCAATGTTACTACTGCTACTAATATTTGAAGAATAGTAATATTTAAAAACAACAAGCCATGACCTGTCGTTATCGTACATGAAAAATTGACTCTTGCTGGAACACTAATGAACATCAAATTAACCCATTTGAGTACGAATGCCTTATTTTATTGTCCACATGTAAAATCAAAATAGAAGAAATTCGGCTTTTTACTTGTTAATTATTATAGTTTATGTTGGGTTTAATTTTGAAAATATATGGTATTAATTTGCTGTGATTTTTTTAAACAAATATAGTTCTACCGTATTATCGACAAAACTAACTTTAGAATGTTTACTTTTTGACGTACATAATATAACACCATAGAATAAGTTCACTATCATCGATAGCTTCTCTCCTCCCGCTACAGAGCATAAGCCTTATTTTCCTTTTATCTCTATTCATCAAAGTTTTACGCCAATAATGTTCAAGTCTTTTTAACAACATGCCGTCGACCCATTTCTACAGATATCTTTGAGACTGACTGTGTATAACATAGTAGTTATAGTAGCCCATGTTGTGAAATGTATCAAATTTATTACTTACCAAATAAGACGCTTATAGATTTTTCATTTCCATTTAACTCCGCTGTTAGGATTTCTTTTGGCACATGTTCATACAATGATTCTAATTCCGTATGCATGAATATACGATCAGCCATTTTCGTTGAAAACATTTTCTTAACTACTTTTACCAATAATTCTATAGTTTTCGATGTTGATATAAGATGGATTCCTTTTAGCCTAAATCCAAAGCCTTTCTAAAAGTACATAAAGATGAATCATTAGCATTTCTTTTATATATTTAATCTCTAAAAAATACAACATAAAAATAATTGTATAAATAATTAATTGGTATAGTATTGACTGACTCCTGCACTACTAAAAGTAATGCTCTACCGCGGGAAATTGTCGAAATCTGTATGCTAAGTAAATAGTCAGATACGTATGACATAACATAACATAACATGACAATGTTTCACATAATAAATAGTAATATTTATTTATTAAAGAAGCGCCAACAGCGCGCATATTATACTTGATCCATTTTTACAATTAATTCTAAATCCAATGCAGATATGTTAAGTGAAGTAGGTACGAGTAATTTATTTACGTAAGACAGTTTGCTTCGTTCTTTGGCCGTGAGCTCGCGATTGTTTGTTTTGTATGCGCTACGTTTCGGTTGGCGCTGAGTTATATGTAATTTACGGGTGTTAAGATTTTGCATTGTATAACTTGTGTTGGTGTACCAGGAGTTTGCTGAACTGATTGCTTGAGTGATAATGTCCTTGCTGTTGTAGTATTTGAGGCTGCCACACACATATATATACAGTTCACTCCACAAACACTTCATAATCTGCAGTCTAGGTCGACGGGGCAAGCTCAAGGTCACCACCTGCTCCTGACGAGGTGAGTCTCTTTTGATTATTACATTAATTACTTTGTATCGCAGTAATAGGTTCGAGAGGGATTGATTCGCGATATATTGAATTAAGGGCCCAGCACTTATTTCGCGAACATTCTAGACCACTTTCTATAAATAAAATATATGTCATGGGTAAGTATTGGTTCCTCCTTAAATTTTAAGGATATGTTTAAAACATAAACATAAAAACATATTGTGTGGTAAACATATTTGGTCTGAGTAATAATATTAAAATCTATACATACAACCTCCTAGTCACGTAAATAATTTTTAATTTGATATGTTAATGAATGTATGTTAATTGGAAGACTGGCCTTCGAAATTATAAACAAAAACCATTATGTGATAAATATACCTACTATTATAATTACCACGCACTCTTATTAGTATACTAATTTTAAAAAATACTTTGAAACTCATATTTGTTCGGGTGTTACAAAGTGGATATGAAAAAAATGAGACTATACTTTAGTTGAAACCTTACGCCAAGAGCCTCAGAATGAGATGCCTCGGCTCTAGCGTGACATCTGGTAACGCTAATAATAAAGAGAAAATAGTAAAGGAATTCCAAAAAGCCAAGAATGAATTTAAAAAACTTTATGCGGCCTAAAGGTTTATAATATTTGGTACACACGCAACTCACCATAAATATTGTAACAGTTTGACTAAGGTGAACCAAATTAAGTGCAGATAGTAAATTTGATATTATGACATCTCTGTCATCAATCACAGCTATACCACCCACGCCGTAATCATGGGCTGATAAATATTCCAACAGCTAAAAAATATACATCATATTATGGTAAAATAGGTTCTCGCTCATAGCTCCAAGCAACGCAATTTCTATAACACTGATAATTATATCTGTTATATCTCTATTAAGAGACGGATAAAAACGTCTGTATCCAGAAAAGGTGAAAACTTTTGGAGCTTATGTGCAATGGGATGACAAACAAGATTGTTCAGTACTTTTATCTGACTGGATCCTGATCAATCAGACACACCAAATTGACTCCTTTGGTGTTCCCTTAAGTCAATCCTGGATCCTTCAGCTACATCTATCTGTTGACGTAGTGTTGTGCGTACCATCAGGTTATGATTAATATTTTCGTCAAACTCGAAATCAAAATATCTAGAAAAATAATGCACTTATATGGTGGACTGAGGGTCAAAATATTTTTTTTAAGTTCATGCAGTAGTGTAATGTTCAAATAAGCTAAAGAAGTTAAGCTTACCAAACCGCCAAATTTGTAACAATCATAAAACATATTTGCTGTAAAATTATTGTTCCAAAGTTTCAATAAAATCACTCTATAATTGTCCTCAGTAAGTTTTGGAAGTGCTACAATAGAGCTAAAATAAAATAAGCTATTTTAGTCAATTACAGATTATACATATTTCATTGCAATGTTCCATTGCTATTTAAACGCAAAAAATTGTTTGTGCGAAGAAGTCGCCTTTGTGGATTAAAAAATTATTTATTCAAATGTAAAACCACAATACATTTAATTGTTTATATAATTAAGATTTGCTCTCTAGATAAAGCATGACATTATTATTACCTCCGACATTTTAATCCTTTTGTAGTTACACCTACATAATTTTATACTAACAATGTAAATCATTGCAAAAAATGGGTTTTACCTTGCTAACCTGAAAATATAAGGACACGCCATGCCACTATTTAGCTTATTAAGAGTATAGACTTATTGAAACACTAGCTTATTCGACCAACTTTGTTTCGCGCCGCCGGCACCATATAGTCTATCGTTGTTCTTACATCTCAAAGTACCAGCATGCCAGATTGTTTGACGTTCATTGTTTTGCTCTACTCATTAAAGTCGTAACGTAAAATTTTATAGCCTACAACTTTCCTCAATAAATTTATTATACATAGTTTAAAGTAAAGCCACTTCCCGCTGTCTGTCTCCATGTACGCTTAGATCTTTTAAATTACGTATCGGATTTTAATGTGGGTTTCACTAACATGTAGAATATTTTTATTGAAGGTTTATATTATATATAATACATTCCAAAGAACTGTAGTTCTTCAAAAAGGCTAGAGAAAAGTCCGCGTTGACATATGTCTATGTCCTAAGGTTGACTCACAGTAACCATTTTTATCTTCAATATAAAAATTAAAAATATTACGTTATTTGCTAAGCTATTTTCTCCAATTTGGTATTAATCTTTATCCAAATAACTTTGTTCTTTACAGTTTTCCATTTAAATGAATACCGTAGATGATATCACGAATTCAAAATTACACGCGATCTAAGAAAACCCTCTTAGCAAAACCGGTCGTGGTCGGTTGGCAGGCACTCCCCACCTTTGATGAATTGCGCGTCACAAACTTTGCGCGCTATTCGTAAATATGAAGTTATATGACATACCATAACGCCTGTATCCCCAAAGTGTTAGGCAGAGGTGTGTACACCCACAGTTCCCCGAGTATGTTTTACGTGTTATCTAATAGGGTGCAAGCCTATTGCCATTAATCGGGACGCAAAGCCAAACTCCGAGCTGCTACTGAGAATGTCATAGAAAACCCTAATAACACTTTCGCGACCTAGGAATCGAACCTAGGACCTCGAGCATAGCAGTCGCATTTAGGACCATTAGGCTAATAAGGCAGTTATGAATTATCAATATTAAAGCGATAAACTCTAAATCAGGCTTTTTTTACATAAAATACACCACTTTGTATATTGTACCAGTCCGAAGCAGGGGCGGGTTGAAAATGATTTTTAATTTTTTATTGACCAGTTGTTCCAGAGAATAGCTACCTACACAATGGGTGTAATAATAGCGGGTTGATACGATCGAAAAATAAATACAATAAAACATAAATCTACAAAGGATTTATGTTTTCAAATTAGGGGTGTTGGCGCTTTATCTTCAGAAATTCTTTGGCATAAAATCAAAACATAACATATAATATTAAGCTATCCATTCAATAAATTTACCATGTACTCTTAAAGTATTCGAAATCCTTTTTAGCATCGTATTTATCGAAATAATGCGGCCACAGTGTTTTAAATGTAGACAATTTCTCGATGCAAGTTTTAGCTCTTTCCACTGATCCTTTGTGTAATATGATAGCTCTCTCTAGATACTCTCGTGCTGAAAATAAGCAAATATATTGTCATGTAAAGAAGGTCATTTTGAAAAACTTCTAACTTTCTTCATCTTTAAGAGCTTAGCACTTATCGGTGCAGCGATTGCTAATGGTCCCTATTCTCTTCCTTTTTTGGCCTCTTCATATGACATGACTTCAACCTTATCCTTTACTTGTTGAAAAAAGCTTTATCTAGGTGTTCCTCATCCTCGCTTTCCTTCAATTTAAACCAATTGTCTTAAACAATTTGTCGTACCGTATCAAGTGTTCAATCATCTTTCCTCATCTGTTATCTATATATCTAAATAGTTGTTCTCCGTCCTCTTTCAATACCATATCGCAAACGCAGCCAACCTTTATCTGTACCTTTGGTTTAACGTCCATGTAGCCATATAACACTATTCTCCAGAAGTATTTCTTAATGAGCCATATTTAAATCTTGATTTTATTTTAGGTTTGAATAAAATTAACAACGTAATCCATAATTTAAAAAGAGTTGTAAACTTCTTTACCCTTGTAATAGATATTACGATTATACAAACAAAATAAAAAAAGTCATGCTTGCAAGAAATACATACAAATAAGACTTTTTTTTTATTTGTTCATAAAGTTGTAGCGACATATAGCGAGCCACATACGACGCATCCTACATTGCGCTATTCTACCTATTCTATTCTATTTCTATCTACACTGGTGACCCCGAGCATGAACGTCAGCGCAACCTTCTTCGCAAAAGCTACGTCATCATCACTTCCTCAAGCATTCAAGCGGCGAGTCATACAGCCAGCCAGCATACACGGCTACTACGGGTATCCTGACCACCAGCATGCAGCGGACGCACGCATTCCTGGTCATCATCCACAGCCTTCTTAGCAACCTTGGCACAGCACACTGCACTTCGGCTGGTCAACAAGCAGAGACACACTTCTCTCCTGGTCGACGCAGCAGCGAGCCACTACGCAGCACTGCAACACTCCGACTCACTGGGGAATCACCCCGACTCACTGTGGGCATCATCCCGACTCACTGGGGCATCACCGCAGACAGTTCCAACTCGCCGTGAACTATGCGGCATCTGGTTACGACTCACTGGAACATTCCACTGGCCCGGCAAGCATCACAAGATGTATGGACGACTCAATCTGCTATCGACCTCCGGTCTCGGAGGGGAGTGATGTAGCGACATATATCGAGCCACCAACGACGCATCCTACATCGCGCTATAGAAATTAACTCTTCAATTGAATATATAAATAAAAAAATTTATTAAAAAACCAAATAAATAAATAAATAAATATACAAGAACCCTACTAGAACCGTTGGGCAGCTGCCCGCCAGATATAACGCCCGTCTGGTCAGAGGACCCTCCCTTTGCAATAGTTCTTCTACAAAGTGGTAATTATTATTATAATAAATATGACTATAGAGTATTACGGTCATTATTTCCGTCCGAAAAAGTCTCAGTTATTTATTCTCAGGGCGCGCCTAAAGATTTTTTACTTCATAAATATTTATTAAGAAGGTGAATATTTTTAACTATTATAAAAGAATAAAATAAGCAAGAAGTAAAAAACACAAATTACTCTCAATGTTCGTGTACCGTAAGTTCTTTATAAACCGATTGATTAAATGGTTAGTGACGAACGTAGACAATTAAGCGCCTACTAAAATCATTAGTGTCTGATACATCATTGTAAATGTATAGGATTTGCATTTGAGTTTTTTCCAACCCCACAATATTATTTTTTTACTATTATATTTTTTTATGTAATTTTGGAATATTTAAGTTAGCAAACTACTAGAAATTGGTAATTTTGGTTTATAATTAATACAGAATTTGTTAATAACGAATACGGCACCACCTATCGGATCCCAACATGACCATGAAATATCGTCTCGATAAAACCAATATATTGTGTGAATATGACTTCAATTGGTCAAGTAGATAAGAAGTTAGATGATCACTAACAGACACACAAAATATTACAATTATCCATAGATATACTAGCTGAGACGGCAGATGTTGTTATTATGTCATTACCGGTAGTTAATGGCTCAACCACAGCGCAGCCTAGCAGATACTATTATAGAGCTATGAACCATCGTCTCGATAAAACAAATATAGGTGAATATGAGCTCAATCGGTCAAATCGTTCAAAAGTTATACGATCGCTTACAAGATTTTTATATATAACCTTATTAAATAAAATCGATAATAAAGAAAATACTCACAATAATCTTTCTTAAGAATATATTCATGCTTCTTTATCCAATCTTCAAGTAAATCTGTTACTTCATCCATTTGTCCTGGTTTCTCTAAATTGTACAATTTACGCGTTTCTAACAATGTTTTGGGCCTGAATTTTAATATTTTGTGAGTTGGTATTGACTCCATGATGCCAACTGATTTCAAAGAATGTGTAACCCTCACTGATTCGTTCTTTAATAAATGGTTTTCATTTGCATTTTATTTGTGTTTAACCTTGAATATAATTGTTTTAAGAAATGTGCCGACTATTCGGTAAATCGTTTAACCGATATTATTGAAATCTATATATTAAAGATATTTAAGAAAAAATACTATGGGGTATTTAGAATCATGAACAGAGAAAATTTCGACAGTTTTAAAAAAAATGTCTGTCTTTCTGTGTGTTAGCTTGTACGTGTGTAATTTTATGAAATTTGTAAATTAAATTAAATAATGATATTTCTATTTTGTTCTACGATAGCTATGATAGACTGATGTAGTTGTTTGTAACTTTTGCGTTATCTAACTTTTTTATAATTTACTAAAACATACATAATGTGTTGTGCAATTATTTACTGGATATTAACGGTTAATAAATATAAAATTGTTAAATAAACTTAGCTTTTCTTAAAGAATTGTAAAACCTTAAATATTTATATTGAACTACTCAGCAATAATATCGTCTGTATAATATCAGTTAATATCTAAAATGATTTTATTGGGGTATTCCCAAAGGGCTTTTAATTTATTGTGTTACTGTGATAAAGTGGACAGGATTTTCTTAGTATTCTATTGACCTAAAAAAGAGTGAGATACGTTTGTTCACAGGAAACTGGGGAATATTTTCAAGTTTGACTTTCGTCTGAACGAGATGCTAAAGAAAAGTTTACATACCCCAGAATTCTGTAAGAAACGACGTATTAGGTTAAACTCGTAGCGTAGCCGTATGGCAGAATAGCGATAGATCAAAAGTAGTGAATGTGAGGCAATGTTTACTGATAACCGTGAGTACCATGCTGTGTCTCAGGAATTTGAAGCAAATCACGAAACAGATAAATCGCCGATGATGAATTTCATACACCAACCTTTTTCTTCTTCGCTGTAAATCATTTGAAATTTTGAATGATCTCTGAGTTATCCGAATATTTGTCGGCCACTAAAAAGCCGACTGGGGATTAGTCGTTGAAAGAGTACATCACTATTCTCTTCATTATACATGAGTGTTATTATGCCAAAAATATTTTATATGTTAATTATCCTGTTATTATACACAGATTAACATATTATCTTGGGTACTTGTTATAATGATATACCTTTATTAATAATAACCACTAAACAATTTTCAAGTTTTTGTTTACTAAAATTGGATATTTTTATGCAACCGAAAAAATCGAAGAAGCCAAAGCTGGTCTAAAATAGAATGATAACAAAAATCGTGATTTCATTTCGATGTAATTAAACGTAGTATGTAATAAAACTTTACGTATTCCGTGACTTGGTTGTAAATCTGCATGGGTATTTAACATCTATATAAATTATTTAGGGCAGTTTACGTGAATAAGTAGGTTCTTAAAGTTATTAATAATTATTTTTCTACATTTCCATTGTTTTAGGCTTTTTATCAAAATATCAATATTATAAGATAATTAACTTTAATTTTAAGCATACCTACTCGAATTGTATAATATTATAATTAGCTGTTCTTATAATTAAGAACGGATAATTCCGTTCATTATTAAAGGTAATTTTTTCAATTTTCGTTTGAAATTTTTCGCCGATTCAATCAGTTTTTTATTTATTTTAGCATGGAAAAGTGACAGAACTATACCTGATGGTAAGTAAGAACAGTTGCAATCCAATACATCGGCTACTACCGAGGAATCTACAATTCATCGCCAGTTTTCGCTGTAATGCCGGTTTTTTTTTCTGTCTAACCTTGCTGTTAGCCTTAGGGGCCCTATCCAAAAACAGAGCCGCTGCGGCTTTTACAACTTTACCGGGATTGGGGGCGAGTGCTTAAGGCACTCAGCCGCGATCTTTCTAATTCCCTATCCGTAGAATCGAGCTAAACTAACATATACAGATATACATGTTCCTTCCTCCTAGTAGGAAGGAAGGAACATGTATATGTGCATTTAGTAATCTGAAATATGTTCTACACTAACTAGTGCAAAAGAAGAAAAAGAAAGGTTCCTTACAGAAAATATGTACCTATGAGATGTGAACGTATGTACATATGTGTGTGTGTGATGTTTGTATGTGGGTAGCTAAGTGTTGCGCGTAATGTGTCACTAGTATCGCACGGGCGGCTGCCAGACTCAAGGGTTTCACCCCAAGGAACGGACCTAGGCTTGAGTTGTCGCGGGAGAGAGAAGTAGTGGTTGTGGGTATGCGGGAGCGAAATTAGCCGCGCGTCCCTTGCGGAGGGAACGGTGGTTACACGGGTGTGGGTGCGAACACGCTCTGTTTAGAGAGACGGTCGAGTAGTACGCGATTTTTTTCTCGATTTCGTCATCGGAATCAGTTAAGATGTTACGCGGTCGGCGCTGTAAGCGGGTGGCGTTTGGGACTGGAACGTATTTCGCGGCGGCTTTGATCAACGGATTCGTATGATTCGACGCGGTGTCGAAGTAAGATCGTGAAAGGTATTTGATGTAAGATTCGATCGAGGGAAGTTTCTTATTTCTATGAAGGTCTACCTGTCGAACGAACCAGGGTGCATTATTGATTTTATGTAGGACTCGATATTGAAGGACTTGGAATCTGTGTATGTTCGATTTTGAGATATGTGCGAATGTGGCGCAGCTATATGTCATAATCGGAAGGATACACATTTTGTACAGAGTAAGCTTATGTCTCAGGGACATTTTGCTTATTATCAGGGGCTGGAATCGACTGATGACCATTGCGGCTGTTTTACGAACGGCACGGACATGAGAGTCGAAGGTGAGTTTTCTATCGAGGGTCACACCGAGATATTTACTCTCGGTGGCCCAGAGGATATTGTCTTTGAAGAGTTTAAGAGTGTTGACACTCTCAGAGAGCTCTTCTTGACTAGCATCAAATATAATCGCGACGCTCTTTGAGGGGTTGATGGCTATGCGCCATTTGGTGTGTGTACCATTCACCGAGAGTGGTGACGGCGCGTTGGACTCTGTCTGTTCCTATCCAACGCGTAGATGACTGTGTCGTCAGCGTATATACCTACCTGGACCTTAGGAGGACGAGGTAGGTCACTGACGTACAGATTGAAAAGACAAGGTGCAAGAATGGAGCCTTGTGGGGTATTTCCGAGCGTATGGGGTGGGGTGTGGAGAGTACACTTTTCGCTCGGTCGCGGAAGGTGCGGTCGGTAAGGTAGCTGTAATGCCGGCCTTAGCTTTGGGTTTTTATACTATGTTCTACACGCCCCGGGCTACCTTTGTGCAGAATTTCATTGCGATCGTTTCACAGGTTTATTTATGATACATAGACAGACATAGTTATAACTGCATTTATTTTAAATTAGTTTCACTATATTCAGATGAGAACAAAACAAAAGTATACAGACATAGATTACAAAAGTAAAATTAAAATTAATATTTATAATGTTATTGTGGATTTTAAAATTCATGATAAAGGTTTAGAATTGAACTTTTGGGAGTAACAATTGCAAAGGGAGGATCCTCCGACCAGACGGGTGTTGTGTTTGGCGAGCAGCTGCCCAACGGTTGTTATCGAGTTCTTGTATATATACTCAATTGTTGAGTTAATTTCTATAACGCGATGTTGTATGCGTCATATGTGGCTCGATAGATGTCGCTATGTAGGATGCATCATTTGTGGCGAGAGATGTCGCTACAAACTGATTAAATTATATCAAAATAAGTTTAAGTAAAAGATATAGTCATAAATGACAAGATCAGTATAACTTAATCTTCCAACGTGAATATCTTCATGGGTTCATATGCTCCGGAAATGATAATTAGTATTTCATTACAATATATTTTTACGAATTTTCAATAAGGCTCAAAATTATCATAGAGAGACTGTTAATGTGAAACAATTACCGACCGAGCTTAGAAATATATATCTATTTTATTAGTTACTAGCTGACCCGCGAATTTCGTCAGCGTCACTTAAGAGAGAGTGAGAGGGTTAGAGAGAGTGGGTCGTAGGCACCTATATTTAATTTATTTATTCAATATTAAAAACTCGTGATGAATAATATATTTATTTCGATAAGGATTAACACCATGTTTATAAAAACACTTTCGCAAATAATACAATAAGTGCTTTCATAAAACACAGCGTTGGTTGAAGAAGCTGTCTATGAAAACTCAAAATATTAAAGAAAACACCTTGATTATCTATGGTTACCTCATTTAGTTTCACAAATTGATCACCTGAAGGCGCTGCTTTGTTACGTCAAATAACGAGCGAGTTTAAACTGATAGTAATACCAATAAAAAACTTTCTATTAATTTCATTAATACCGTCACGATCTGTTCAATGTTATGTAAAGCATTATATATATTTTTAATTCCCCAAATATTTTTTATAGGGTTTAGGATGTTATGGTGATAGATGGAGAATTTTTAATATATTACTGTGTATTTTTTCTGTTACCCATTGTTGAATATCTATCTTTTTATAATTGGAATTCAGAGTTTTAATATTATAATCACTGTGGTGCGACGCATTATCAAGCACAACTAACTACTGGTAAAGTGAAACATTTTCTCCGTGACAAACCAGTACATATTTATTACCGCCTGTCCTCCTGTACCACCGAGCGGAAGACGACTGCCACGTCACTGATAAGTCATTGTCATACACACAATAATAATACATGCATAATAAACAATTGACTTATGACAATTTTTGACGTGACAACGTCTTATAAATTGGTTTGCCGGGTGACACTTCAAGAAACGAAGTTATCACTCACGTTATGCGCTCACAATGAGAGCGAGTGAGAGGCACGCGTCCCTTCCACTCGGGCATGGTTAGCCCGCCTAAGAGCGAGAGAGACAGACATAAAGTCGTTGTCACGTAAAACTTTCGCCCGTATACCGACTTTACAGGCAACCAATTTTTGAGCTGTAGTACCGGCGCGTGCTAGGCTTTTGGCCGTGGGTGCGCATGAGGCCGGCTACTGGCTTCAAGCGTATCCTTCGTCAAATACAGGAACATTTCTTGAACCTGACACGCTCCGAATCGCAACCTGTCTACGGCTTGGGGTTCCGATCTGCGCTCCTCATAAATGTCCCTGTGGCAGTGATGTCGACAAGCTAGGACATCACGGACTATCATGTCAAAAAAGTCCAGGCCGCTTCTCGAGACATGCCGCACTTAACGATATCATACGCCGGTCCCTTGCCACCGTCAACGTTCCAAGTTTACTTGAGCCGACTGGTATTGCAAGAGACGATGGCAAGAGACCAGACGGTATGAGTTTGATTCCATGGAAGATGGGCCGCGGGTGCTAGTATGGGATGCAACCTGTTCAGACACGCTGGCCCCTTCCCATCTACTTGGAACCAGCAACAGAGCTGGTGTGGCTTGTGAGGCGGCTGAAAAAGCTAAGGCATGCAAATACAGGGGGTCTGGGCTCTGAATATGATTTTGTCCCTTTCGGTGTCGAGACCCTTGGCCCGTGGGGTCCTAGCGCTACAAGGCTTTTTAAGGAAATAGTAAAAAGGTTAGTCGACATCACAGGAGACCGAAGAGCTGGCAGCTACCTCGGACAAAGAATTAGTCTAGCTATTCAAAGGGGTAACGCTGCCAGTATCTTCGAAACCTTGCCTAAAGGGACTCCTTTTAATTATATATTTTAATCTGTAGTTATGTATGTACATGTAATAATACTAATTTTTCTTTTGAAACTTTGACTTCTAATTTGTTTGTAATGTACACATTTTGTTATACTATTATTTGTAATCTATGCTCATTCTTCTGTTTTTATAGTAACACATAATAAACTATGTATGTTTACTATACTATCTCACGCATAAAGAGACACGCGCAAAGATGAGATGAAGTCTCTATAATTGAAAAGAAAAATAATAAACGACAGCTATCGTAAAAATATCAAGTAAGAAAACAAAATCATAAAATAGGTAGTAGTAGACACTTCTAAATCATTTACTTAGTCGCGGTCTATTCAATACTTTATTGTTATTTTAATGTTATCTTATAACCAGCTTCTTAACCTAACATACACATGCGTTAAAGTTTTACAATACAATATTTACAATAGAGCAATAAAAATAAAATTATTCTATCCTTGTAAGTTAACAGAAGGCCACTACGTAAATATTTTGCTGAAAGTGTAAATTCAAATCTATATTAATTAATTTGTAGTTCTGTCTGTACAGTTAACTTTTTGCACAAATTTCTCGATACGATATAATTATGAAAGACAGTGATCACGAATATGCCATTAAAAAATTTGACTATCTGTCTGTTTGTATGTCCGTATTTAACCCAAAAAAGGCTAGACCGATTCTTATGAAACATTATTTAAGTATGTAAACTATATCTGCCGTCTGTGTATAATAAAAAATATTGGAAAATTACCGAGTAGAACTTACACTCTTAGAGTTCCGTAGTGATTACATTAAATACTCCTCAAGCTGTTTTCGAAAGAAAAATAAAAGTGAATTTAATTAACTTCCAATTATAACTTCACTTAATAAGATTAAGTGAAGAAGAACTCTGTAAGTTTGGATAATTGGCCAATAAATGTGACTTTTCTCTTTATTGCGTTAACCCACAAACTGAATATTTTTATAGCAGTATAAGCTCGTAGGTCGTTTATTGAGAGAAAAAATAAATCTTAATATAATTATAACACATTATAGTTTCACACGGGATTAGAAATTCGTTATTTTCGTATTTATTCCTTAACTTTTGCAAGAAGACTTACCTCTTCTTGCCAAATTTCAAAATTGAGGCCTTCAGGAGATACCTCGTTATAATTAATAATCGGTCACTGAGTGCAACTTTTAGACTTTTATCATGATGTGCTGTATCTCTTTATAATGTGTAAACTAGAAACTTAACTTTTTTACAGCCGTGTGACGTCATAGATTTTAGTTTTCGATATTAATTTCAACTTTATACTTTAAGCCCTGTTCGTAAAAAAAATAATAATATAGGTACCTAATTTTGTTGCGTTATTATTTCACACAGGATTAGAAATTCCTTTCTTTCGGATTTATTTCTTAATTTCTGTTTAACAGGTTCATTGCCGAAAACTCCGCATGGAGTCAGACGGTTATTTCAAAACGGTGCCGGAAAGTCCGCGTGGAGTTGGCGGGAACGCTAGTTTGCAAGCTTTAATCTGTCGCCGGTATTCGTGTAGAGCGTGTGTATTTATCCCGGCCAGCCTGCTTGCGATTTATTCTTACGTAAATTACGACTGGTTTCATTATAAACGTCATGTAGGCAAATTATAATGGAGTTTTTCTCACCTCGTTCTCGTCTTGGTCGGAAACGTATTAAGCGTCGGTTAGTGTTTGTATCATCCTCCAGTTCATCCGAACAGGAAGAAGAAAACAACTTTCTCGACCACTCCGTACGTGTGAAATACATGCGGCTGTACTGAGTAGTGACGGCGATTTTAAATCAAGGTCTAAATATTAGAGATTTTTATTGTTTTATTTTTAAAATGGCATTATGTTACTCAAATAAAAAACTGTGTTTTTATTATTTTATAAGGTAGGTTTTGTTTTAAGCGTTTGTTAGTGTTTGTGTTATCCTCAAGTTCATCCGAACAAGAGGAAGAAAACGACTTTCTCGACCACTACGTACGTGTGAAATAGAGGCGGCGGTACTGAGTAGTGACGGTGATTTTAAATCACGGTCTAAATATTAGAGATTTTTATTGTTTTATTTTTAAAATGGCATTATGTTACTCAAATAAAACACCGTGTTTTTATTATTTTATAAGGTAGGTTTTGTTTTAAGCGTCTGTTAGTGTTTATGTTATCCTCAATTTCATCCGAACAGGAAGAAGAAAACGACTTTCTTGACCACTACGTACGTGTGAAATAGAGGCGGCGGTACTGAGTAGTGACGGTGATTTTAAATCACGGTCTAAATATTAGAGATTTTTATTGTTTTATTTTTAAAATGGCATTATGTTACTCAAATAAAACACCGTGTTTTTATTATTTTATAAGGTAGGTTTTGTTTTAAGCGTCTGTTAGTGTTTATGTTATCCTCAATTTCATCCGAACAGGAAGAAGAAAACGACTTTCTTGACCACTACGTACGTGTGAAATAGAGGCGGCGGTACTGAGTAGTGACGGTGATTTTAAATCACGGTCTAAATATTAGAGATTTTTATTGTTTTATTTTTAAAATGGCATTATGTTACTCAAATAAAACACCGTGTTTTTATTATTTTATAAGGTAGGTTTTGTTTTAAGCGTCTGTTAGTGTTTGTGTTATCCTCAATTTCATCCGAACAGGAAGAAGAAAACGATTTTCTTGACCACTACGTACGTGTGAAATAGAGGCGGCGGTACTGAGTAGTGACGGTGATTTTAAATCACGGTCTAAATATTAGAGATTTTTATTGTTTTATTTTTAAAATGGCATTATGTTACTCAAATAAAACACCGTGTTTTTATTATTTTATAAGGTAGGTTTTGTTTTAAGCGTCTGTTAGTGTTTATGTTATCCTCAATTTCATCCGAACAGGAAGAAGAAAACGACTTTCTTGACCACTACGTACGTGTGAAATAGAGGCGGTTGTACTGAGTAGTGACGGTGATTTTAAATCAAGGTCTAAATATTAGACATTTTTATTGTTTTCTTTGAAAATGACATTGTGTTACTCAAATAAAACACTGTGTTTTTATTATTTTATAAGGTAGGTATAAATACAACGAAACCAAAGTAAAGGTTCCATTAAATTATTTACCTGTATGTAATGCACAGTGAAAGAAAAACAATATTTTGAAGTAAATTATTGTTTTACTCAACCTTATATAAATAAGATAAAATCCTAGGGTGACTATATAGTCGACTCCCCGCGGAGTTATGCGGCATCAAAAGTGGAAGTAAGCTTTAACAAAGCCTTACGAATCCGCGCGGGTTTTATCAGTTAGGAAGGGGTAGGGGTAAACCCTAACCTAAAATATACGAAAATATATAAAAAATATGTAAACAAACACATTTAAAACAAAAATAAATTGGAACGCAGGTGACAATTTTTGATGTGACTGACTTGAACGTCGGCAGTGGTTCTGCTAAAGAACTCCTTTCGTACCGAATTTCAAGACTGTAGGCCTATGGGAAATACCCTGATGGTTTTGAGAATCTACCCGTGAGCCGTATTTTAACTATGAAATGCAGTATCTCTTTAATGCGATAACTTAGAAACTAATTGATTTTATACAGAAGCATGAGACCGTAGATCTATAAGTATATGGTATTAATTTCAATTTTATACCTTATGTTGTTTTTGAGAATAAAGGTCTTGACATACAAAAAGACAGACATAAAGACGAACAACTAAGTGATCCTATAAGATTTCTATTTGTTTTCATTATGAGGTACGGAACCCTAATTAACCGCAAGTGACAAGTAAAAGTTTATACGAAACATAAACTTTTAATTAAAATAACATTTAAGCTTTCGAAGATATAAAGATTACTGTAAGTGTTTTTTTAATATTCTAAGTTTTGTTTACTGCTCTGTCAAAAAAGTACCGGGAAAAGATCAATAATACACAAAATGTTAGTTATTTTTCCAAATATAACAAGATCCCGAAGCACATTACTCATTTGCCGGACAACAACTTCAAGGATCATGTCAAGTCGGTTTTACTGTCAAAAGGTTATTTATTATAGGGTGGATGATACTAATTTCTCGAAGTAACTCTCTTTCTGTGCATGCACTAAATTATTATTATTGTAACACTTGTACAATTGCAAAAAAAAATATATATAAGCCCCATCGAGTTTCTTACCGGTTCTTCTCGATGAATGGGTTGTTTTCCGACCCGGCAGTAGTATTTTGACGTTCATAAGTATATTTTTGGGGTCTAAATTAAATAAAGATTTTTTGGAGTTTGATTTTATATTCACAAATTTTGGTTCCAGTCGAAATTTCTTTACAAATCTTCCAATGTGGAAGACCGACGCTGTAACGACTATATTATACGTACTGTATTTTACTGGAATTAATCGTTCAGTTCGGAATATTTAAAAAAAAATATAAAGGAAAAAATGTGATTACTAATTACTAATATATTATTATTTCATCAATATTTAATTACAACTAATCTAGAGTTAAAGTTCTAAACGTTCCATCTAATCCCGTATATATTTCATTGAATTCCGCCAATGGTTTGTATGATTTGTCGACAACAGCTTTAGTTAATGACTCTTTCATATATTGTACGTTTTCTTTTATGCTTAGTACATCAAGCCATTCGTCTGAAACAAAAATCACCAGTAAATATAGGTTAACTGAAGTACAAACACTAGTTTTGCTATTTCATAAAACGATTAAAATCGTAATACATATAAACAAATTTTAATCTTAAATTCAAATAAAATTTCTGTGTGAATGCCTTTTTTCCCTGAGAGAGTTCCTGAGTACATTTAGAGACTTATTATATGCCCACTGGGACTACCCACCGTTCAGACACCAACACATTTCAAGACAGCAACACTAAATTTCTCTTTCAAATCATAGGAGGTCAAATAATAAGTTTTTGTATGTTATTGTCATATCCTGAAAAAAAGGGCAGGAGTGTTTATACTACTCCAATTTTCCAGAACCATATTTACTATCGAGTGTAAAATCGTAGCCTTATGATAAGTAGTTTCAAAATAAAAAAGCAGATTTGTTACTATTGATTGTCCCTTTCAAATCATAAATATGATACTTTATTTAAAGGCCTTTGTAATAAAATTTAGTCAAAGGAAGTTCCTTACCAAATAAAATGGCCATAGATTGCTCATTGCCATTTAATTCCAAGGGTAGAATTTCTTTGGGCACATATTCATACAATGATTCTAATTCTCTGTGCACGTAGATACGATTTGAAATTTTTTCTGTAAATATTGTCTTTAACATTTTCACCAATATATGTACTGTTTTCGATGATGTTAAAAAATGGATTCCTTTTATTCTGTACATGTATGCTTTCTGTAAAATGTGAACAGTCATTATGATCTCATTCTAATTCAATCAGCTGGTATTCATTAACTGGAGAAAACCAGGCTGTAACATTGTGATTTTTCGTCCGATTCTTGGCTGTATGTTTGTCATTATCAAAAATTATATCATTATATATTTATATTTGTACAAATTCCTTATTAAAAGTTTTTTATTTTTAGTTTATAGAGGTCTCTCGAAAAATACAGCAACTCACCATTAATATTGTAAGAGCTTGATTCAAATGGATGAAATCGAGATTAGATATCAAATTCGACATTTTGATATCTCTGTAATCTAACACTGCTATTATTCCAACACAGTAATCATTGGCCAATACATATTCGGCCATCTAGAAAAAAAAATCTATGCTTTATTATACAGTAAAATTATATTACAGCCATATTATACAAGAGTATCGAGCAAAATAACTTACGCCTAATTATTGTAAAAAAATTGATAATTATGATTGCATGGTAATATGATCCTCTTACCCGACTGTACTAAACAATTTCGTCGTATCCTGTTTCACAATCAGCCCATATCCAGAACAACAGGACTTGTCATAATTTTTTTTTAACTCAGGCGGTGGGTAGAGTACATTGAATGGATGGCAAATAGGTCCAAAAGGCCGAAGGTCCACCACAACGTGGACACTACGTCTTCTGGTTCAAGTTCGGTTCATGTACTACCAGCTACATTTTTTAGAGCTATGACGGGGAATTTGGTTCTTATGCTGATCTTTTCAATTGAGCCAAACTGGTAAAGATTGCGGAAAACCTTTGGATGCGAGCAGCCTGTGACCAGTCATTGTTGTGACCTTTGGGAGAGACCTAAGCCTAGAAGTGAACGTCTTTACGCTGAATAGATAAGGACGAGAGCTGTTGACTGATTATTATTTCGATCGTATCTGATATTAAGTGACGATGCGACCAAAGATGGTAATACACTAAGCTTAGAGTGAACAGCTCTCAAGTACAGCTGTTAGAACACACATACATATACGTGTTTGGCGACAAAATTGCTACTTTAGGTTGGTAACTAGCCAGGTATTCAGTAAAAATCGCCTACCACCACGGGAAACATCGTGGGAACAACGAAATCTCAGGCTTATAGTAGGATTCGAACCCACATCGATTGACGCAATATCCCAACACGCTACAAGTGAGCCATCATCGCTTCATCGATCGCGTTTCCGCTGTACTTGAATTTTGCCTGAAGTGATAGTCATAATTAGTGATAATATCAGATCATTAGAACCAGATATAAGAGGGAGAGGCACACAAAGTACACACAAATACGGGAGATCGTACCCAGATCTCAAAGTGGTAGGAAGCTGTTCAACAGTCTACGACTGTGATAACTTAATAACTAATGATCTCTGAAAAATATAATCTAATCTGCTTTAATTATGTTTATGTGTATATAAATTCCTTTTTTCTTTCTATCTTTGTTTTGATACACTATTTTTTTATTATATCTTCTTATTATTAATATATATGCAATAATTGAGCAGCGTATTAGATTATAAACTGTAAAAAGTATGAGTGTTGGTGATACGATTACAAAATAGGCTTACCAGGACGCCCAGATTGTACCAATCATGAATCATATTTTTAGTATAATTATCATTCCAAAATTTTACAGAAAATACTCTGTAATTGTCTTCAGTAAGATTAGGAAGTAGAACACTGGCACTAAATGTAAATAAACGATTTAATTAATCTTTTTACTTATCACTATTTATTAAATGAAATACCTTATACCAACTATCCACCTATCTTATAAGAGCATGTAGTCAATTGAACATATTTAAAGAAAACCTTGATTTGTTGAACACTATCGTTTTCTATAATTAAATATGAACTAAGATCATCATTATTTTTGTATGTTGTTATTATTTCTATGTTTGCAACCTTTAACTGATCGAACTTCTCATTTATTATTAATATTTTTTTCTACTTTTAAATGGCTTCATTATTACTTTTATTTTTACTAATTTTATCTGTAAGTTTATCAAGGATTCTATAAAGCAAAAAAATATAAAAATAGCCTATAGCGCTTCGGAATAGCATAGCTATATTAGGAATTCAGAATCGTAATAGTTGTTTCAGACATTATCTGATACATTAAAATGCTTAAACTTTCTTTATAATAATATAATCCATACTAATATTATAAATGCG
This sequence comes from Saturnia japonica, assembly GCA_033032175.1. Taxonomy (NCBI): domain Eukaryota; kingdom Metazoa; phylum Arthropoda; class Insecta; order Lepidoptera; family Saturniidae; genus Saturnia; species Saturnia japonica. The sequence goes on along the minus strand of CM065324.1, from coordinate 7,228,911 downwards.
AAAGTAACCCTGTCTGTCTGTCTTTTACTTTTTCACGCCTAGACCACTGAACCAACTTTGATGAATTTTGGTATAGAGATAGATTGGACCTTAGGAAAGGACATAGGGTGCTTTTTGTAGCGAAAATAAAACTTTAAGGGTAGAAAATAGGGGACGAAAATTTCTATGAACAAAATATGGGAACACCAAATGCGCATGTGCGATAATGGTGAAATGACATCGGCTGCCATACCAACCAGTTTGTTGATTGTCAATCTGGTCTGTTGATTTATTGACATTGTTATACTTAATAAGAAATGTATTGTATTTCTAATAATTACCTATTAAATGATAATCCAGTATTTTTTTTTAAATTGGCTGAAGTGTTTTTAAACTGTTTAACAACGCAGTATGGCATAATTGCTATTTGTTTGACGTGCGTTGTTAATCGCGGCTCGCGGGAGTTTATATATTCTAAGCGATATACTTATTGTAGATTCTCTGGATTATACAGCTTTGCTAAAAGTGAATTATTTCATTTTGTTATTCCATTAACAATAGCGATCCTATCGGAAGTAAATAAATGTGCAATATTCAGGAATCTGTTATTTATTTCATATCAATATTTTGCTTTAACGGTTTTTTTACTGTGCCAATTATTTTAAAACTTTTATGATGGTCAGTCGTGGTTGCCAATGACTATATATTTCGAATGCTTTTTAAATTATGGTCTAACCTTACTGAGAAATGTTACAAAGTATATTAGACTCTATTACAATATTTTTGTACAAGAATATTTCATAAAATCAAATATTGGCAGTGCCAATCATTGTAATTTTTTTATGTGCCACATACATAATATAATGAGTGTACATTATAGTGTATAGTGTGTACCTGTGTAGAAATATCGAAAGATTAGAAATGGAATACCCAAAAACCAGCAGCTGTTAGGTACAATTAGTAAGGACCAGCATACACCAGTTATAATATCCGTCTCAGTACCATGCTTAGGCCTGTCGTGTTTCGGGATCAGCTAGTATTTATTCTGCAATCAAGTAGAGGTTGCGACCACCCTAAACATAGTGATAAATCCACCACCATTATTATCTTTTGGTTCGTCGCGTTAGGGACCATTCGGTTTATATCCAGAAATCAAGCGGATAGTTGAAGGTTCACCCGTCACTGCAGACTATAATTATACATGTTAGGTCCTTACATATGAGATTAGCGTTTTATATGGTAAAAGTAAAATGAAAAAAATATTATGAAATTATACATTTAACCAATCGAAGTATTTACCATTATTATGTATGCGCTTTCGCCATTTTAAAGGTAGTTAATTGATTCCATTGCTGAAAAAATTGTGGGAGCAAGAATCAATAAAATCTTTGAAGGCAGTTTGGACAGCCTCATCGAAATTGAATTTATTTTCCTTGCAAGAAAATTGTCCAAATTCCGCAAAATGTGGTGATCTGTTGGAGCAATGTCTGGGAAATATGGTGGGTTTCGGAGACATTCCAACCGCAGTTCTTCTAATTTAGCGACCGTCGGTCGTAAAGTATGGGGTCTAGCTGTGTTGTGAAGCAGCAGTGGGCTTGGGAAATTGACTAGTCTCGGTTGTTTAACAGCTAGCTTTTCCATCATGGTATGCAATTGTTGGCAATACAGATCTGCCATTCTCCTCTGGATAGATCTTACGAAGCTGTAGTGTATGACACTAGCACTGGTCCACCAAACACTCACCAGTACCTTTTTCTGAGACGACTTTCGCTTGGGACAGGATTGGGCCGGTTCTCCTGGGTTCAACCACTGTAATGAACGTTTCCGATTGTCACATAGGATCCATTTTTCGTCAAAAGTAACAATACGATTCAAAATTCCCACGTTATTATGACGGTTGAGTAATGTAATGCAGAACTCAATAGGTGTTTGTTGACGTGCTTCAGTCAATTCATGCGGGAGCTTTTTCACTTTTCCTGTTTGTTTCAAGTGATTTTTTTTATCACTCACAGCGAAGCCTGCCGCTAACTCTGATGTGGTTTGCAAATGATCCGCTTTAACGATCACCTTTGATTCTTCATTTTCAACTAGGGTCTCCGGACCACGGGGTTTGTTTCGTAGGTCAAAATTTCCAGAACGAAAACATTGGAACCAAAAACGTGCCATGTTTTCTTTTACAGTAGCTTTCCCATACATATCATTAATCCATCAAGCTGATTCCGCAGCGCTGATCCCACAATGGAACTTATATTCGTAAATAAGGCGATATTTTAAATTTTCTATTTTGTGAAAAGAGCGATGTCAAAGAAAATAAAATGGTGCGAAAACAAATGAATCACTAAATTCGAATCATAAATACACCAGCCTAAATTTGGAAAAATTTGAATTTGAAATTTCTAACCAGACGCCAGATATTTGAGATCAAAATGACCAGTTCAACAAAACGACAATATTGACTGGCAGACCCCAAAACTATACAAACCAAATGAAAATCATAGATGGGTTTATTACAATGTGTGTGGTGGTCACGATTCCTACCACCCGCCCCGCTATATTACTGCATATACACCGACTGATACTGGAATGCGACAAACCTAAAGAAAATCAATGATGGGTACACTATTACTATGTGTACTGTGTTCGCGATCTCTACCATCCCGCTTTATATTCACGTATATTAGGGGTGAAACATAACAGGTAAAGTAAGATACCCGTTACCTCTGTTCCTGTTCCAGAGAAATAACAGCTCCAGTAACGTATTCCAAAATAACAGCCTGTTACGCTTTTATCTATACTATAATATAATAAAACAGAAGACTTCTTTTTATTGTTTGTTTGTTTAAACACGCTAATCTGTGAAATTACCAGTTGGATTCCAAAAATTACTTTTGTATATGATAGCTACAATTCTCATTTAGCCTTAAATATTGATTTTTGGTAAGTAAGTCGGATGTGGAAGCCCTCCCGAACTGCTTTATCCAAGTGCGCTGGTAAAATGGTTAATTATACGTAAATATAATGCTCCACAAAGATATTGATTCTTAGTAGTATATCTAAAAAAAAGTCCGCGATAGCGTATGACTATCTCTTATAAATAAGCCACAATAAGATATTTTGTGACAAACAATTGTTAAAAATGAAAAAGTGATTTATGTCCATTATTTTTAGACATGAGATATTAATCCTTACGAAATAGTTACTTCATCATTAAGACAATTTTATGACGTTAAATTTCGCTCACTATAACATGTTATTTGGACATATATTTCATGAGATAATGAAAAATTTAAATAATTTGTACTTGCGGGAAGGACAATTATGATAGAGTTACACGTCTTTCATATCACGTCAACAATGACTGAATCAATCAATCATATCTTTACACCAAATTTCATCAATATTGGTTTACAAAAGTACGAACTTTCATCCCTTATTTCCCCCCTCAAGTTTTATTTTCACGACACAAAGTGACCTACTCTTATACTACTTATACTCTTTCTCAATGACCAATCTATCTCTATACCAAAAATCATCAAAATTTGTTCAGTGGTTTAGGCGTGAAAACGTAACAGATAAACCGAGTTACTTTCGCATTTATAAAATTAGTATGGATTGTAGTGCCAATAATTATACTAAGTTACAGAGTCAATGATTGCACCTTAAAGCCACTCTATACTTTGTATTTAAAAAAGTGTCGTTCACTTAAATAAAAATAAATTATTAATATAAATAGTAGGTGTCATTTCAATAATCTGATTGACTCTGTTAAGATACTTAATAACAAAAAAATAGACTATTTCAATTAATATTTTAAGACTTTAGACAATTGTCCACATAAAGTCCCAATCATTGCATAATTTACAGTATATAATGGTTATTTAAAATACTTACTAAATTCCCCTTATGTGTTTGAAATCTTGTTTAGCATCGTATTTATTGAAAAACGATGGGAGTAGGGTTTTGAATGTACTCAACTGATAAATGTGCGCTTTAGCTCTTTCCACTGATCCCTTATGTAATATAATTGCTCTCTCGAGATATTCTCGTGCTGTCAATAAATACATTAATGAAAGTGATTTTAATGGTTTTTTAAACAAATTCGCATTTAATATTCATGTGATGGGCTTTTACATTGGATAAAAGGTAATCATTGTCAACCTTCATCAAAAATCTATATCTCCATTTCTTTTACGAATTTATATAAATAAAGTGATAAAGGTTTGTGTTATGCATGCATCACGTAGAAACTATTGGATAGAGTTTGATATTTGTTTTTGGTGTACTCCCAAGACACTTGGGCTTTATCTAAAAAAAAAAATCACGAAATCTTCATAAACAATAATTATATAGTTAACGCGAGTGGAGAAGCGGGCACAGCTAGTATTCTATAAAGAAAACCCCAATTTATTTGCTCTGTATTTAAATAGTATGATATATTCTTAAACGTACGAATAGAATATTTTCATATCTATGCCGTAACGTGAAACTGTTTCCCGGTGTGTTCCCTCCTTCCCGCAACATAGGGTACTTCAAACATATCGTGAAGAGACATTTCAGCAGGCCAGCATGATAGCGACGACCGGCGCATGGCGATTGATTCTAAATTCCTAAGTAGTTACCGATATTGTTGGATTACACTGTGCTTGCTCTCAGGTAGAGTGCTGTCACTTTGAAAAAGAGCTGAATATTTTAGGTTATTGTAGCTTAAAGGAAACGGGCACCTAAGAAAATTTATATTCTAAGGTCGATTTCAGTTAATCACATTGAATTGAATTGTTTGGTGTAGTATGTATATGTACTTATAATCGTGTAAATTAATATGCTTGAAGTAAATTCTGTCAATGTTTTCATTAATTTTCGATGAATTCCATAAAACCGATGTACACGTCCAAACAATACTAAGTGGTCGGCAAATAAAGACAAGAAGATTATTAAATTAAATAAAATTACAAATGTAGAGACTTAATAACGAGTGTGACCTCCTCTTGCCAAAATCAAGATTCGAATCCTTCTGGCATGCTTTCCACGATATTTTTAATAACGTTTTGAGAAATTGTTATGATTGGCAATTTATTTAGCTTATGTACTTTTTTATTAAAAAAATATATGTTTAATTTTAATTATGAAATTAGGTTTTATATATACCATTTACCACCTATAGTTCGATCACTTTATATAAATAAATTTTAGAATAGATTGATTTTAAATTTTAAAATTGTCTTGACAGATAAAGAAAACATTATGGTACGATAGACTTTGTGAATCAAATGACTCGTAATTTCTGATATTTAAAAAATAATGTATTATAAAATCAATTCATGTCTAAACGTATAGCATAAAGTAAAAATTGAAACTTCGGAGAGATCTCATTCCGAGTTTTGTAATAATTGAATAATATATCTTTTACATTAAATAATCATAATCTCATCTACCGAGGTGACGCGGCCAAGGCGGCGGTTACTGCCTCGAGCCTGCACTCTGCCAGTCGTCCAGTACGACACTGCCACAAGGCAACTGTTCCTAGTTCAACAACAGTATAACTTATAATATTGGTGACATTGTGAGGTGGAAAGTCCGGTGGTTTATTAGGGACTTTTGAATAATTATTGACTGTACAGTAAAATAGTTTTTATTATTTAATTTCCATTAGAATAACAATTCAAAATTAAAATTATAATATATAAAATACATTTGTAAATGTTCTTCAGATATATATTTATTTAATTTTTATCTTAATTTCATTGACATAAACCCTTTTAAGCACTATATCTTCCAAATTCTACTGTTTAATTGTCTACATACGACAGAATACATTCCCAATCTTCTGCGATGAATCTTTTTAGCTCCCTGATGTTTTGTGAAGTAAGTTGCACTGATCTTACTCGTCTCTTTAGAACATGCTCAATTGGATTGAGGTCAGAATTCAAGCTGGCTAATCTAAACGACGGATTCCACCTTCTTGCATGTACGCTTCAATGTCACTAGAAGGGTGAAGTAGAGCATTGTCGTCCATAAAAATGGAATCTTCCTCAAAAGCAGTCAATGTGAGCTGTGCATGTGGAAAAAGGACTTCCGATACGTACCGGTGTGCATTTAATGTTCCATTTTTTTTATGATAACCAAGTCCGTACCGTCTGTCGAATTAATTGCACACCAAAACATAACGGAGCCTACGCCTATGAAGTGGTTTCTTCAAAACACAAATCTGCATAGAATTCCCGTGGTCTTTGCAACACTCGCCGGCATCGGTCCTCTCCATACAAAGAGATTCTAGCTTCATCAGAAATCAATACGTTGTTCGAGTCCTCCAGAGTCCATGAATCATAGTTTCTAGCAAACTGAAATCGAGCAACACGGTGCTTGTACAGTAATTTACGGCTCCGAGCCGGGTGGTAACTGCTGATATTAGCAATCAAAAGCCTCTTCCTGACCATCCACAAGCTAACTTCTACTCTTCTTACTTCTTCAAGGCTATTCTTTAGGTCTACACTTGACGCCTTAAGATTCCGCAACGACTAAATCACCAAAAAGCGGTAATCTCGTGGTTCTGTACATCGTTTTCTTCCCGAACCTAGTCTTATTTTGACCGAACTGGTCTCTTAATACCGTTGCCAAGTCCTCTGGATAGTTCATGACTCACACTTAGCCGCTGATATACATAAGTTTGCGAACAACTTTCTTCAAGTAAGGCTATATATATTTTACCGGCCATTATCGCTTTATCATTCATATCAGAACTACCTTCTGATACTTAATGTAAAAAGAATGATTAAATTGTTGAATATGCAGAAAATATCCAAAAAGTTTTAAAAATTTTGTAATCAACAAACAACAGTTTCAGCTATTTACGCCAGTAGTAAAACAATATTACAATAATAATTAATTTATTAATAAATAAATAATAATGAATTATACATTAAGTTAAGTTAAATAAATAATTAATTAATAATAAATACTTAATTAAAAAAGAACGTAAGGAATCGTGCCAGGGTCAAATAACATGACAATACGTCGTCAAATTAATAAAACCTCTTTCTTGTAATATTCATTGAAGTAGAGAAAAATCTCTAAAGTGCCCGTTTTTTTCTTTTTTGAAAAAATATTTTTAAGTCATTCCAAATTACGATGATCATTTTTTTTATTACTCAACAATATTATCCGTCGCCTAAAACTACAAAGATATAATGTTCTTTACGAGCTTCTTAACCGTCAAGAGAAAACAGTAAAATCATTGTTGATAGAGTATAACCAGTTGGTAATATAGAAGACAACGGTCAGCCCGTAGCCAGGCTTCGTCAACAATATCTCGACACAACTGGACCTTCATTGAAACGCGCCCTTATAGAAGAGTTTATTTCACTGGCTCAGATCGATGGGTTCGTTTTGTAATACTTCTTGACATATAACCCGGTACCTATTTGCTTCTTCATGGACCTCTCATGTGGCGATTATCAAAAATGCCGAACTTACATAATATTATATTAAAGTAATTTACTTACACTACAATACACTAAAAATGACTTCATTAAAGTGATTTTTGACTCAATTTTTTTTTTAACTTGGTCATTAAATTAATCGACGCATTAACTTTATTATCAACAGCACCGACCTATAAAATAGCTGTTAGAACTCAAATTTCTAGGTCATTGCAATAAGGATTTATGGCCCTTCATATTATAAGTTCTATTCATCGACCGATTATCAAATCTAAAGGGTAATTTATCCCAGTAATTAACAGTCTTCAAATTTTGTACGAAGACAGGTCTTTTGGTATAAATAAGATATGGAATAAATCTGAAAGTAATATATTTCAAATTTCGTCTGGAAATGATACGGGACAAAGTTAAATCAGCTGTTAATTTCATAAAACGTAATATGTAAGCGCCAATAAATAAAAATTTGAAAATTACACATTGAGCGGCATAGATATTGGAGAATGTAAGGATAATATACAAACAATATTTATGTAAACTACGTATGAAACACTCTGAACGCGAGTTTTAGTATTCCACACTATTTTATTTATGTAATCTACTGCACTGTTTTCATTTCACTGCATTTAACATGGAAGTCATACAGAATAAACCAAAACAAAATTACGTATAAAATACTTACAGTAATCTTTCTTTAATAAATGCCCCTGTTTTTTTACCCAATCTTCAAGTAGATCTATCGCTTCATCCATTTGCCCAGGTTTATCTAAAATATTTTTTTTTCTCATTACTAGTAATGTGTCAGATCTGAATTTCAGTGATTTATTATTGGGTATAAAATCCATAGTGTCCAGTGATCACTTTTTTCAAAGACTGGTAAGAAAGATTCTACTAAGCGTTTAAATACTTTTAAATAATATACAAGAGTGGTATAAAATATAATAGTTCCTTGTATTTATATATAAATAACAAGGCTTTGCTTGTAATAAATATACAATAATACCATTTTTTACAAGTAATTTTATAATTATATAATCAAACCTTAAAAGTCGGTCAATTGCTATTATAAAATAGATAAATTTTGTGAATAGGGATGTTTGTTTGTTGCAGGTAATTTATTAAACTACTGATCCGATTCTAATAAAATCTTTAACTAATAGAAATTTACGTTCAGGCTGTTGGTTATAAGATATATTTTATTGTTGTTTATCTGCTAACTAACAGATAGTGCTAACTAATCCGTTAGTGTAAAGTTTTTAAAGTGTTTATTATGTAGCTTTTGGATACAAGTTATGTTTGGTTCAATTTTAACCATTAGCCAAATAAATAGTACCTACTTGAGAGTTAATGGAAATATAATAACTCCACACATTACAATTCCACATGCTCGAAAAACACTTAAAAACACGATTTCTAAGCACTGTCGTATGTATAGTACGACTGGTCTATGTTTCGAGTCCCGTTGACTCGTAATTTTTATTCAGGTATTGTCCACGACTAAATGCAATTACTCTTTTTAAGGTGTTTTACAACTAGAATAACTATTATTGTTGAAAAAAAAAATAACTTGTCTATCTATGAATATATTATATTATTTATATGCCTGACTGATTTTTATGAAACGCTGTACACGGGAAATACATATTATATTATGTCATTCCGCAATTAAACTATATTATCTATAACAATAATATTCTTAATCGATTGTAATAAAATTTTGCGTCATCATCATCATCATTTCAGCCGCAGGACGTCCACTGCTGAACATAGGCCTCCCCCATAGATCTCCAGAGCGACCGATCTTGTGCGGCCTGCACCCAACGGCTCCCAGCGACCATAGAGAGCATAGAACGGCATAGAGGAGGCATAATACTCCGAAATTGATAGTTTATAAAAATTATCGACAATAGTTGAAAACCATAAAAGAATCATACGGAAGAATTATCAATACTTCATAACTTTTAAATATTAACCTACAATCTTAGTTGTGCTATTTTATTTTAATATTTCTCATTATCGTTCTCCCTTTTCTTTTCCATCCTTTAACTTTATAAATACACTAGCGGTTGCTTGCGGCTTCGTTCGCGTCAGACCTATGCCTCATTAAATAATAAAATAAATATATTTTTGACTAATAGATGGCGTTACTAGTATTATTCACTAACTGAATTGCTAAATACCAATTTTTATATTAAAAATAAAACCTATTTTTTATCTTCAAATATGACGGATTTTCATACAAATTTTATATCACCTTTTCCATCACCTTAGGGGTTGAACTTTCGAAAATCCTTTCTTGATATCTAATCTGTAATGTAAAAGGAATCCGCATGTAAATTTTAACGGTCTTAGGTTTAGCAATTTGGCCATAGCAATTATAATTATTAGTTTTAGATTATAGCGAACGGAGTCACGCGGTATCAAAAGTAATATATAAATAATATATGAATGATGTAATAGACTTAGTTCAGTTGTTGTTTGCTCTGGCGTTAAAGTTTCTGACTTAGTAACATCAGTTAACAACGTACAAAGATGTGTGTGAGTGTATTCCTATAGTTTAGCGACACTTCGTGGAATTAAATTAAGGCTCATGTGAACAGAGTCGCAGCTATTAGATAGTACTTTTATAAACACATATAAATTCTGCCTCGACAAAGGCAAAAAACGTCCCAGAAACTAGGAAAACTAATTTGAAGAATAATTATTCACACAAACTCATTACGTACTCACAACAAAAAAGACTAAGGAATATTTTTAAAGAAAAAAACTATTTCATTTGTTTGAATAATTAATTAATTTTTTGTATATTGTCTTTAAAATTATCGAAGCGTGTCTTTTTTTAAAATTAAAGTATATTATTTTGTTATTTGAAGTATCTAAGTAAGCATTACAATATAATGAAACTAAAATCATTTATTACTAATATATCACTTAATTGATTCAGAGTGTGATCTCCTCGATTTCTTAAAACTGCCTTACAAAGAGTTTTAATAAATTAATGAGGTTATTCATAAAAATAATAGATTTTGCTCTTGTGGCAGTATTTCCAGTGAAATTAAAGGTTTTACAGCTGCCGTGTTATTGAAACACTATCAAGGTATGTCGCACACTTTTTTGGGGTATGACATACTAGAATGGTCTAGTAGGAATCTGTAAAAATTCTAAGAAATGGTTACTGTTCGGTTTTTACAAAGATGTAGGTAGATCTGCCATCGCCGCCCGAGTTGTATGCCTCGGTCGTCGCAGCAGTGTTGCGGTGGGATCGTTAGCGATAGCGCGTGTGTGTGTTCGGATGTTCCGAATATTTTATACTCGCGTTTGGCCGTGCCTTCTTCGTTGAGTTCGAGCTGGTGGATCGCAGCCGTGCTGTGCGCGCCCATACTAACAGGGTCAGCCGTGCTAATCCCTGCTGCCTGCCTGGATGAACGAGAATTACGATAAGGTAGGTGGTGGTTACATTTCCTTAGTCTGACGTGAGATCGAACGAGTGTCCGCTCACCATACTTGACTAAAATCAAACACACTAAAACCGCCAGCGAAAATATAATATAGCGGAAGCTTGATGTCTGAAGGTAATTCCAAGGAATAACATTTTTCCAACCAGCAACCTCACAGTTACCAATATAAAGTTGAAGTTATTTAGGAAACTTACATTACAAAAAAACATGAGTTAATAGTAAAGACAGACGCCTGAAACTTTGATTAAAATAAAAATTAGGACGACCCTTATGTTACCCACGTTCTCGATAGGTTTCAGATCTGGCAAGATCGAATTGACCATTTTAGCAGATGTTATGATCTCTTTGTAACCTTTCTTAAGTCAACCTCGCAGTATATAATTGGCCATTGCCATGCATCAAAACGGACGCACGTGTGGTGTAAGAACTTTTCAACATAGTTTATTCATACTAATATTATAAATGCGAAAGTAACTCTGTCTGTCTATCTGTTACGTTTTCACTCCTAGACCGCTGAACCAACTTTGATGAATTTTGCTATAGAGATAGGTTGGACTTTGGGAAAGGACATACAGTACTTTTTTTAGCAAAAATAAAACTTTAAGGGTAGAAAATAAGGGATGAAAGTTCCTATGAACAAAATATGGAAACACATATGCGCATGCGCGATAATGGTGAAATGACATCGGCTGCCATACCAACCAGTTTGTTGACTGTCAATCTGGTTTGTTGATATATTGACATTGTTATACTTAATATGAAATGTATTGAATTTCTAATGATTACCTAGTTAAATTTCGGGAGCACTGCCGAGGGTTTTTAAAAAGTCTAAGACAAGACTGATTCTCAAGAAGCTTTATTAAGAATGCTTTTATTTGTTACAAATGTCTCTTTTATAAACTCTTATTCTATAAACACAAAGTGGGGCTGTTTACTATGAAATAATGAGAAATATGTCGCAATACATTCAGTCAAAACACCAGGTGTCTATCAGTAGTTTGCAGACATAATATGGGTTAAAAACGTAACATCAGCATTTCTAACGTATGTACCAATTAACAAGACGTAATAAGAGAGGGTACAGACTGCATAACTCCTCCCCCCTCAAGTTCGAAATTATCAGAGGGATGATTATCACTATGATTATTTCGATAGCAATAATTTTTACAAAAACTGAGCTTATATACTAAGAATACAAGAATTAATAGAAATATAATCACATATAACAATAAAGTTCCGGCACTAACACTTTTTACATTAATAATTCTTTCACTTGATGTTTTTAGTTCACTTTCACTGATTTTTAAAAGATTATTTAAATGTTGAAGATTTATTAATTCACTGTTATCCAAATTGATGGGTTCACGTTGCAATTGTTGCTCAGTAATTGTTATTTCGGGAAGATTAATAATCGGTAATTTTGACATCTTCAAATTACTCGTAGTAATATGGTGAGCTTTTAGCGTAATTTCACCAATTTTAACATCGCAATGGTCATCTAGGACGAGGAAGTATGTCCCTTCTATATTTTCTTTCGTTATTTCGTCGTTACAAATTTTTGATAATATATTCTCAGCGTTACTATGAAGAATCCATCTCTCTTTTCCAATTGGTTGTATCTTAATGGTCTTGATTTCAACTGGTACTGGATGACAAGAACTCGTATTCGAAGAAAATTGAATTAATGCTGTTATGCAAGTGTCTTCTGAAGTTGTTCGAGAATCATCCTCGTGACACAGGAACATTTCGTCGTGAAGTTCATTACAAGGTAAAGTGAGCGAGACAAATTTAGACCCTTTTACTAATAGGTAAGGAAATTTAGGAATAATGATGGTGGTATGATTAGAAGGATTGGTCATAGGTATTGGAATTGCTCTGTAGTATGTATAAATTTCATCTCTAATTATTGGTATATCTAAAATGAATGTTATTTGACTTCCTTTTGTATAAGCTTTAAGCTCTATACATTGCTCTATTTTAACTAAATTGTCATAACTTACTGGATACACAAGTTTGTAGAATTTCTCTATCTTTTTTAACAATTCTAATAATTCATTTGAGTTTATAAGAGATTGGTGTAATATTTTTAATTTACTGAATGCCAGAGAAGTTTCAATTTCATTCAACCGAATGTAGAGTAGTTGAAAATTATGGAAAAATAAATTATAAACATTAATAAAATTATGGGTAGTTATATCAATATTAGTTTGATTTATTAATTTTTTTATTTCTCGTAACTCTTTATCTATTCGAATGAAATTGTCCTTCGTGAAATTTGTTATCTTTATCATTGATTCAGAAATATCTGATATTAAGGTTACCTTTTTAATGAGTGTATTTTGGCGTGTCGTTAGAGAATCAATCATATTTTCATATCTTAAAGCATCATTATGATCTAAGTTACCAGTTATAAGCTTAATAATAGATCCAAGAGGATTGAGAAGTCCACGTTTAATTCTAGTTGATGGAGATAACTGTTCTAATTTTTGAATACTAATATTCATTACATAATTCGTTTGAAGCTTTACATTAAAAAGTTGAACATTAGATGTTTCATTATCAAAATGTGTTTTTAAATATTGATTAAATTTAGTATATCTTTTTATATTGAATTCTAAATCCTCACGTATCAGACTTAAATCTAAAATCTTAATTATTGTCCACTTATCATAACTTACACTAGCTTGACCTTGTTTCACAAGGACTATACCGGGATTTTTATCGATTCTGTGAAGTTGAAGGGCGTGAATCCTGATGATCAGAGCCAGGAGCCCGAGGAGGTACCTGCGAAGGTCGTTTTATATCCTTAATAGGCACGTTTGTTTTTCGAGTTTTCATTTTTACAGGACAGATATTTCTGTCAATTTTACCATATACTTGTGCTTTTTGATAACGCGGTTTATCTTTACTTCGCCTTGTATTAACACCTTTTACAAATATAGTGTCCTCTTCTTGAATATCAAATGATGTTTCACCACCACGTTTTGTTTTAATCTTTTCTTTATTTTCAATTACTTTGTCTGTTAAATATTTATAAAGATATTTCGTTCGTTTCATATGATCGTTTACTAATTGTTGCGTATATTGTTTGTTAAAGTTTACTTCAAAAGTACTATTAGAATCAGTGTGTCCAAAAACTACTTCAAATGGTGTAAGACCAGTCGTTGAGTGAATGGTTTGATTGTATGACATAATTGCATAAGTCATAACGTTAGCCGCGTCAGTTATTTTATGTTCATATTTAGCGATACGATATATTTCTAAAATAGTTGAATGGAATCTTTCAATTAAACCCATAGAATTAGGATTATGTGGAGTGCTTATGTGTAATTCTATTTTATAAAATTGTAATGTTTCTTTTAAAAGTGTATTGTTGAATTCAGTACCAGAATCAGCACTGATCTTATTTGGTACGCCATAAAATGAGAAAAATTTAATTAAGGCACGAACTACTTCAGGTGTAGAGCGATTGGATATTTCAAAAGCCTGACCTAGTTTACTGAAAGCATCTATTATGGTAAGGAAGTAGCTTCCTTCTATAGAGAATATATCTATAAATATTTCAGCAAAAGGTTTTGTTTGAGTTTGCGTTAACATTAATTCTGGTTTTAAAGGTTTGCGATCATATTTTAGAGTTTTACAAGTTTCACAAGAATTGATTACAGAAGCGACTGTTATATCCATATTTGTCCAAAAATAATTACGCTTTAATTTCATAAGAGTTTCTTTGATTCCACGGTGACTTGTTTTACCTTGATGATAAGCAAGTATAGTGGCACGTTGCTCTTTTTCATCACCTAAGTATATAACTCTTTTAGTACATTCATATATTTTGACGGTATCTTTTTTAAATAGTTTTATCACGGCATTTGTAAATTGTTTACGGTGAATTTCGCTCTCAAAGTAAAAGAAATATTTAATTTTAGGTTTTATATATTCTAAAAGAAATTTCTTAACAAGGTTAGTGTTGTTTACAGGTAAATGTACTTCCAAAATTTTTTGTTTTTCATGTGATAAGTCTTTTATTGATAATTGGTTTCTGTTCCAAGTAAAAATAAGGATTTGATTAGGTTTTGTGTCGATGGCTTCTTCAATAATGGGAATACCATTCGTATCAATATCTTCAGCAGAATGTATGGTTTCCGGTAATGAACAGGCAGTAATAGTACTGGATGAAGGAGAACGAATTGGGTGAGTTAAAGTCTTATCGGAATCTGAAGGAATAGTTAACGTTTCTGATGAGTCTGAAATTAGTATTGGACTCTCAGATCGTTCAGTGTCACTCACGTTTACTCGTAAGGACATATCGTCCTTTAATATATTTAATTTAATTCGTGATAGAGCATCAGCATTACTATTTTGTTTACCGTTCTTGTATATTATGTCAAAATCGAACTCAGCTAGTCTCAATTTCCATCTAGTAAGTTTACTATTAGGTTCTTTCAGTGAATTTAACCATGCTAAAGGTCTGTGGTCAGTAAATATTGTGAATTTGCGTCCATACAGGTAAGGACGGAAGTGTTTTACTGCCCAAACGATGGCTAACAGTTCCTTTTCTATTGTACTGTAACGTGTTTCTGCATCATTAAGAGTACGACTTGCATATGCGATAGGTTTTTCATTTCCAACTGATCCTTGTGAAAGGACAGCGCCTAAAGCGTAGTTTGACGCGTCTGTTGTTAAAATGAAGGGTTTAGAAAAATCAGGAAACTGTAATATAGGAGCATTCACAAGTAGCTCTTTACATTTTTGAAAAGCTTGAACATATGATTCATTAATTTCAATTTTATTTTTCTTTTTCAAACACGATGTAAGGGGTTGTGTAATTTTTGAAAAATCCTTTATGAATTTTCGGTAGTAGCCTATCAGGCCAAGAAAACTTTTAATTTCAGTGGATGTTCTGGGGAGTGGGAAGGCAAGTACTGCCCTGATTTTATCATCATTTGGTTGTAAACCATGCTTCGTAATTTTGTGTCCTAAGTAGAGTACATCTTTTTTAAAAAACTCACATTTATCGAGAGTTACTTTAAGATTGGTTTGTTTGAGACGATCGAACACTTTTCTTAGCTTCTCTACATGTTCTTGTATACTACTAGAATAAATGATGATGTCATCTAAATATACTAAGCAATGTATACCTTGCAACCCACGTAACACGTTATCCATTGCGCGTTGAAATGTTGCAGGTGCTGTTTTAAGTCCAAATGGCATCCGTGTAAATTCAAAATGTCCCATTGGTGTAGTGAATGCAGTTTTGGGTCTATCTTGTTCATCAACTTCAATTTGGTGGTACCCACTTGCTAAATCCAATGTACTGAAGTAAGTAGATTTCCCTAACTTGTCGAATAAATCATTAATATTTGGTAAAGGATACTTATCATCAGTAGTAATATCATTTATACGTCGATAGTCTACAACCATTCTAAATTTCTGTTCACCGGAGGCGTCCATCTTTTTTGGAACTAGGTGTACGGGTGCACTCCATGGTGAAAACGATTCTTGTATAACATTATCTTTTAGTAATTTTTCAACTTGTTTCTGTATTTCATCGTTTTGCGATGGTGGAAGTCGGTATTGCCGTATGAAAATTGGATCTTCATTTTTAGTCCGGATTCGATGTTTTACTTGATTAGAAAATGTAAGAGGCAGTTTATCACAATAGAATATATCCCTGTATTCAAAACAAAGTTTTTCTATTGCTTCTCGTTCTTCTTGATTAGCATGATCTAATCGGAGTTTCGATAAATTTTGTGTAAGTAATTCATCAATCTCAAAATCATTTAATTGTTGCCCGGTTGATAAATTTATTTTGCAAGTATTATTATTAAGGCTGGTTATATTCAATGGTTCGTTAAAAGTTAAAGTCACACTATCTTGCGAAGCATTCTGCATGACTGTTGTTGCAAATGAATCTTTGCAAGTAACTATAGCGCTAGGCATACGTACTTCATTTCCAAAATTTTTAAAATTAATTATTGCTTCACCATTAATTAAATTTGTAGGCACCTTAACACGGGTTTCAGTGCGTGGTTCTAGCGTTATTTCCCACGGGGGACTATAAATTATTGGAATTTCTGTATTTTGTGTCCGTAAAATTAAATTTTTCATGTCTATAGTCGCGTTCAATATTTTTAATAAGTTAGAACCTATTAATCCGTCATATCTTCCATCTACATTATATATATAAAATTTATGATTCATCGGACTTTTAAAACTTTCCAATAAAGGTATATCTATAACTTCGTCATGTAGGCTACGTCCATGTGTACTAATAACTTCAAAAGGATCAATATATTTATAATCTGAAAAATATTCATCAACTTTAGCGGGACTAATAAAACTTCTGGTACTTCCGGTATCAATCATTAAACGAGCATCAATTTCAGGAATATAAATATGCGGTAGTTTATTTATGCCGTCATAATTTAAGTGTACTATTTCTGGGGGTCGCTCTTGGAGGCTTTTATAGGAAAATTTACGCATTCATTTTCAGCTTCTTCAGTTTCAACAGGTTCTATGTTTTCATGATAATCGTCATAAGCAGTTTGTTGATTATCGTCAATGAAATAATGATTTTCATATTCTGTATAATCAGGTTGATAGTCTTGGTATTCAATTTCAGGGTCGTTCATTTCTAAAGACTCTATCATATTTTGTCTAATAGGACGAGCTGTGCGCATTGACACATCGCTTGCCTGAAATTGAGGTGGATTACGTTGAGGTTGATTTTGTGGTGGTATACCAAATTTAAATTGTTGATTTGGCATGTTGAAATTAGGTCGGTTTTGTGTATTGTTAAATTGTGGTTTGAACCCTTGTTGATTAGGAATACCGAATTTAAAATTATTATTTCCAAAATTTGGTTTATATCCTTGTTGGTTTAGGTTAGGTCTGAATTGTACATTTTGATTTGGAATACCGAATTTAAAATTATTATTATACGGTTTAAAATTATTTTGTGTTTGGTATGGAATTCCGAATTTAAAATTTTGTTGTCCGGAATTAAATGTATTTGGCACAAATGCAGGTTGAGGTTTGAAATTATTATTAAAATTATTTGTTAAAGTAGGCGTGAAAAATTGTTGAACTGGTTTAATATTAGATTTATTTTTATTTTTAGAATTGTACTGATATTGAAAATTGACCTCCTCCATGACAACACTTAGTGCGTTTTCTAAAACGGTACAACCTTTAAGTCGCACAATTCGAATTAAATCCTCTGGTAAATTATATAAAAATACATTCAAGCACATATTATTATAGATAATCATTTTAGCGGCTTTGAGGCCTCCATCAGTTAATAAATTGACCTTGGAGAAGAGGGTGCAGCGTGTTTGTTGTATCCTGTTACAAAATTGCGTATATGTTTCACCAACTTTAATTTTTAAATTTTCCAACTCAATTGCCACACACTCTTCCGATCTAGGATCACCAAAATGTTGAATCAAAACAGCTCTTAATTGTTCCCAAGTTGTTATGTCTTCTCTTTCACTTAGTAGAGCAGCGGCTTTACCACATAATCTACTAGTTATAGCATGAAACACATATGTAGTTTGAACAACATTGTTTGATCCGCTAAAATTTCTGATTATATATTCACTTTTTTTAATAAATAAATTTAAAGTATTTTGATCACCATCGTACTTGGGAATTAAACTTAAAAGTTCTTTTGATACTAATTGAATTGTTGATTCATTGTTGCGTTGCATTTTGAATTGTATTTATTTAATTAAACACACACAAAGTAAAATTCACAAAATTAAAATTCACAAAATAATATTTTCAAAATAAAATTCACAAAATAAATCTTATAACAAAATTATCAAAATCAAAATTCTCAAAATTAAAATTATCGAAATTAAAATTATCAAATTAAAATTCTCAAAATTAATATTTATTATTAATATTTCTCAATATCTTATAATCTATGAAGTCAAATAACTTTCGACGATTTTTATTCGAAAATTATGAAAAATAATTTTCAACGATGTTTGTTTGAAAATTATAAAAATTTGTTAAATAATTTTCAACGATTTTTGTTTGAAAATTATAACAATGTCCAACGAAAAATACAACCACAGAAAATAACAAGGACGAGACAAGGATTGTAAAAATGGTCACTTACAGTCTGCTCGTTCCCATGTCTTGCCGTATAGCTGCTTTCGCTTTTAGGACAGGATCTCTCGGAAATAGATGTGGAACCCGACGTTAACTTATTTATTGGTTCGTAGATACTCAAAATCTGCACATGAGACCGATTTGTAAGACTCGAACACAGACTTTTATTGTTGATTGAGTATCCTACCGACTGCGCCAGTTAAATTTCGGGAGCACTGCCGAGGGTTTTTAAAAAGTCTAAGACAAGACTGATTCTCAAGAAGCTTTATTAAGAATGCTTTTATTTGTTACAAATGTCTCTTTTATAAACTCTTATTCTATAAACACAAAGTGGGGCTGTTTACTATGAAATAATGAGAAATATGTCGCAATACATTCAGTCAAAACACCAGGTGTCTATCAGTAGTTTGCAGACATAATATGGGTTAAAAACGTAACATCAGCATTTCTAACGTATGTACCAATTAACAAGACGTAATAAGAGAGGGTACAGACTGCATAACTACCTATTAAATGATAGATCAGTGTTATTTTTAAGATTGGCTGAAGTGTTTTTAAACTGTTTAACTACCCAGTACGGCATAAATAGTAATTAAATAGTGTTTTATGTGCGCTGTCAGTCGCGGCTCGCGGGAGTTTATATATTCTAAGTGATATACCTATTGTAAATTATCTGGATGATATAGTTTTGCTAAAAGCGAATCATTTCATTGTGTTATTCCACGTATGGTGAAAATAAAACTTGGGTGAAAGTTTGTTTGAAAAACCCGTCATGTCTCGAACCAAACCAAATGTTTTGGTAATAAAGAAATAAAAAGAATTATTTGATGAAAATTGAACAGGGGAAATACACGCCATTCCCCAATTGATACTGCATATGAATTGTCAACAATATGGGTAAAAATGAAGTTACGAGATGTAAATAACTACTGCGTAACTATAAACGCGTGCGGAGCCACGAGCACACTGCGAGCAACATATAATTTGTAAATAATGATTTTTTTTTATTGTGTCCTTATATTTATATATATATTCAGAATGTATTCTGCGAAAGTATTAAAGAATCAAACACTTTAATTGTACCAAACTTTATTATAAGTATAATCAGCATAAAGCAAATGATCAACTATTATAATATACTAATCCACGCTTAAAGTTCTAAATGTTCCATCTAATCCCGTATCTACACTACTGAATTCTGCCAATTGTTTGTATGATTTGTCGACGATGGCTTTAGTTAACATTTCCTTCATATACTCTACGTTTTCTTTTACACTCAAAACGTCCAGCCATTCCTCTGAAAAAATAAAAAATAAAGGATAATCTATAATAAATTTATGTGTCTCTTGGTTTTAAAAGCTGGTACCAATTTATTTAGACGATCAACACTTCATCTGGCAAGTGGCGTATCTGACCCGGTTCTGTCGCCTGATAAACCTATAATTTTAGTCAATAAAACTATATAATCAACCTCAACCGATAGATTGCTATTTCTGAGGGTTAATTTGAAATGCTTCGTAGACCAACCAGTGTTTTGCACACTTCTTCTTTTGTTTCGAAGCCTTTTTGCTTTGAAGTATATTGATATAAACTAATTAGAATTTGTATGCAAAATTATTTGAAGAATATTGGGGAACAGAGAGAAAGGAGGATTCATCCACTATACAGTTGCTATCATCAAGCCAGCACATATATACCTATGAATATAATTTCAGTACGAGATTCGTGCGAGTGCATTAAAATAGTAAGTACCACCGCATTACCCTGGTCCAAGGATAGGTGACAAGTATTCATGAAATAAATAATAGATTTATCAAATATATTACCTAACAAAAGGGCTATAGATTTTTTATTTCCATTGAATTCCACCGGTAGGATTTCTTTTGGCACTTGTTCACATAATGAATTTAAGTCCGTATGCACGAATATTCGATTGGAAATTTTCGTTGTTAAGATTTTCTTTAATATTTTTACGAACACATCTATTGTCTTCGATGATGTTACAAAATTGATTCCTTTCAGTTTGTATGCGTAACCTTTCTGTAAATAATAAGCACTGAACAATAGCAATTAGCGGCATAGATAACATTACTGCTGATTTTAATAGTACTAGCGATCGCCCTAAGGTCGAAATTCGACCAGCAAGTTTTTGATCATAGACTATTTTCTGTTTGACATTTGCAGTATTCATGATATGAATATGATATATCATACAGTGAGTATTATCTACATCACTTGCTGTCACTTTTCGTTGAGTGACAATGTCAATGTTTTGAGGGGTCTAAGTTTAATGGCACTGTTCAGCTTAGGATTCGCAGTATTAATTTATTTAATATATTAGCAACAGATATTATAGATAAATTGCACCGTGCACGCAATATTCTTACAAAGGAGAAGAAAACTTTTGCTTCACATCACACAACATCATCACAACATCCATTGACTTAAAAAAATGTCGCAGAAGAATATTTTAAAAAGTATTGTAGATCATCCAATATAAAATACATTTAAATATTTAGAATATATAATATAATATTATTTCTCCACCAGATTTATCACAACTGAGTCATGAAAAGTAACTGAAACACGCTTCATTACATTTCTTTTATAGGAACTTAGTAATAAAAGTATAAATAGTTAAGTCGTATTGAACATCAAATAAAATGCTTGCTTTTAAAATGTGCTATGGGAAAGTTCCATAGCGCTGTTTTTATTCACAGATTAAGCTCCTTCATAGCTGATAAAAAATTAGCCCATTTATCAATACGCATCGGTAACTAATGTCTCGTACTTTCGTAATGTTTTAAGCCTATTAGCGTGATGTTATTATTTTTCTTGGTTTTATGGCCTTTAACGTTATGGCAGCCTAGTTGCGTTAACATTTTATATTTGAAGTAACTAGTTGTAGCAGTACACCATAGGGATGTCAGTACTATCAGGTTTTAACAGTAGGTATAGCATGGATCAGGATCCTATATATTGAGACCAAGGAGCCCTACAGTCTTTCTCTTTCTGTTTTGTTCCGAACACATTCCAATAATACGTGAATATATATCTTGAACTATTTCGCGTTGTTCACAATTAGACAAATATAGTTTTCTCATCAGGTAGCAAAATCTATTATTGCATGAAGTTAATGATTGTAAAAAATACATACTTATATTAATTCTCCTGCTAATGAGGTTTATTTATCTTTTATTTGAATGCTTTTAATCAGTTCTGCTTCCTCATATAAGAACAAGCCTTAATGATGGCATCTTTTAAGAGAAATAGGACAAAGACAAATTTCTTTGTACATTTCTTACTACCTGGGGTAGCTTGACTGGTAGAATACCTTCACCCTATGGAAGATCTCACCCAAATAACCTTGTGTTGTGTTCATGCGGTGAGTAGATTTTCCAGAGCTACTTGGGGTAAAGGTGTTAAAGGTCGGCAGCACGTTAATGATACCTATGGTAATACAAGCGTCCATAGACTACAATACGTTTACTATCAGGAAAGCCGTACGGTAGTTTGCCACATTCGTTGAAAAAATGCTTTTATCCCAAAGGAAAACAGTACATTTAAAACTTACCATTAACACAGTAAGAGCATGACTCAAATCGACCAAGTTAATGGCAGATATGAAATTAGACATGTTGAGGTATCTGTAATCGAATATTTCTTTACATTCCATGCAGTAATCATCGGCTAATGAATATTCACACATCTAAAAAATATCAACTGATATACTGAATTTATACAAATTACAGTCGTATTAGACACACATTGTCATATCAGTAAATATCAGAAACTGTTTCGAACTCGTCTAATTCTAATGCTATGCAGACGCATGTAAGACATAGGTACAAATATTTATGTCCTTATTTGTGTGTCAGGTCCAGATTTTTTTGCCTAAATGTGTATGGTTGAGGCTGAAAATATATCAACTGTTTCTTGAAACCATCTTAAAATGGCCTAGGACTCTATTCTGATATGGTTTTAGAATTTGAAAATTTGTGGATGCTCAGTCAAAACGTAATGTTTTAAAGGTTTTAATTTTTTTTTTGTGATAGCCGTTCGAACAAAAATTTGTAAATCTGTAGAAATGTTGATACTTAGTTGTTTTGTATTTGTTATATTAATTCCATTTTATATCTATATACAAATAATAAAATTTAAGTGTATGTTTGTAATGTCAAAATAACAGCTTTTAACTAATTGCATATGAAAATATATACAGTACCTAAATAATTTTAAAAATTTTTGTCTACTGTCTTTCTTTGGAAAATGGTTAGACCGATTTTGACGGGACTTTCACTGGCAGATAGCTGATATTATATAACAAACTTTAGCTACTTTTATTTTAGAAAAAAGAAAAGGGTCAAGGGTTGCCCGCAAATAAAATAAACTAAAATAGAAGTGTTCAGTCACAAGTAAAGTTAGCTGATAGTATTATTGTTAGTAAGCCCTGGCTCCGTATCTTGATGAACGAATCTATTATTTATTTCGATAAAAGAGATTAGTTAAGATAGAGAAATGTTTCAAGGAGTTAAAAATAAATTTACCAAACTGCCAAACCTATAGCAGTCATAACTCATATTTGTAGTGTAAACACTGTTCCAAAATTTCACCAATAATACTCTATAGTTGTCCTCAGTAAGGTTAGGAAGTGTGACGTTATCACTGAAATTAAATAAATCTTTTGAATAACTTTTTGTTGAGTTAAAGCAAACAGTGAATGGAGGAGTTATGTGTTGCACATCTTCATTAAAAGCCAGAAAACATCTACGAAAGCTCGTCTGGCTGTACATATAGAAAAATGAAAAAAAAAAAAAAAAAAAAAACATTTATTCATAGGTACTCAAATAACACAGTTAATATTACTTCTGGCAAACTGTATCGCTATCCTTTTACATAATTATTTATTTAGTTTTATATTTTATTTTTATACAATTCCCAAACTAAGATTTATACAAAAGTCTTCACAACGATACTATTTTACGATCCATTTTACACGGCATATTATTAAAAACAGTAGTAACACTCATGTCCGGAAGTGAAAGCTGGGTGTATGTAAAATAAATTGCAGTAGAAATGAGAGCGTTAAGAGATGTATGTTAGAAGTGAAATTGAGTTACAGGATAAGGAATAGTGTGATAAGAAAACTATGTGGTGTGAAGGAAGATAAAGTCACAAAGATTGAGAAAGGGATGATTAGATGGTTTCAGCACGTAGAGAGGATGAAGGAAAGAAGAATGACTAAACAAATTTCTAAAGCGAACGTTCCTCGATCAAATTTGGGATGTTCTGAAGAAAGGTCAGGTCAATAGTACTCTAAACCAACGAGCATAAATGAAAAGACTGATGAATGTTGAGAAGTAAAAGATATCTTAGTATACAACAGGATCTTAGCAAGTGGAAGAATGAAGTGGGGTATCTGCCTTCCCCGTAGAACAGTTTCTTTATTTGCCAACCTAAGAAATTAGTGAAGAATTTATATTGTAGTGAACATACTAATAACTTACATAAATAATACAGAATAAAGCATAAATATAAACATGCGATAGGTGCTTTCGGATAATTTGAATACTAACTCGTTAAAATGATTATAAGTACTACATACTCAATCCGACTACTATGTAGACTTTGAT
This sequence comes from Saturnia japonica, assembly GCA_033032175.1. Classification (NCBI taxonomy): domain Eukaryota; kingdom Metazoa; phylum Arthropoda; class Insecta; order Lepidoptera; family Saturniidae; genus Saturnia; species Saturnia japonica. Next base: position 7,204,290 of record CM065324.1, on the reverse strand, counting down.
AGTTGCTATTAAAATATTATAGAAACGCAAATTCCACAGCCAAAATCAAAATAAAAGTCGAAAATGAAGCTGATTAATTTATTTATGAAAATTATAAAAATTAACCTACTTACGAAACATTGGATAGAAGTAAACAAATAACGATGCACATTTATACTATTACCTAAGAAGGTTTTAAATAAATTGTAAGGTCAATTCGTGCTTCATTTTTGAAATACTTTGGCTAGGGCCAAAACAATAATCCAGAGACTAATATTTACATAACGATTTCGTATACATTATCTTTGTACAGCGAAGAAATATCTATTCAAATTACTTACCAAGATCCCTTCAAATATTCGAAATCTGTTAGATGTTCAGTAGTGTTTTTAATGTACACAAATTGTCAATATATATGAAATTCTATAATTACAACTACTGTTGTAAAACCATACGGTTCATACACTGACTTTTAATAAACCTAGTCGAGTAAAGTACTGTTGAATAGCTTTTTGTAATATCTATTGTGATCATAATTCTTTGCAGTACAAATTTTGTTAGACTATAAGTTATATAAGTTAGTATTTTTCGCCATTTCTTATTGTTTGTCGTTCAGCAAAGACTTACTCGAACAATTCGATATCTGGCACTGGAAAAATGCTAATACCATATCATCAAAAATATTATTCCAGTTTAATAACTCTCTTTCAATAATGTTATTCTAAATAAAATATTGGAGGTTAAAAAGTTACTCAATAAATTGTAAATTTTTGGAAAAGCTGAATTCCATTTTTCTATTGGATTTTTATGAACTATTTTTAAGACACTAACTGACGATTCGAACGATGCATATAGGTAATATTTACTTTGTTTTGTTTGTTACAGTCCAGGAAGAGTTATCAGGAAAAAATCGAGATATGTGGTGCTGCGATCGAGTTATGGAAAAGACAGAACAACGTCTGCAGGGCCAACCAGTTTTGAATATTTATTAATCTAAAAACCTAAAATTATTTTAATATGAATATATTGTATATTTTAATTACACTGTTGACTGAATTCGAACTTAATCTTAGCTCCTAAAATAAAATTAAGGCAAAAAATTATAGAAACACGCTTACAGTAGTCTCTCTTAACAAAATGTTCCTGTATTTTCACCAAATCGTCAAGTAAATCAATCGCTTCATCCATTTGTCCCGTTTTATCTAAATTATACATTTTACGTAGGGTTAACAATGTATCTGGTTTAAATTTTAATATGTTATTTACTGGTGTAGAATCCATGCTGACCACGTTGAATGACTTGTAACACCTTACTGGTTGTTATGACACTAACTCACTCTATTTAAATAAAACGTGTGCTATGTTAATTTCTTAACTGGCTTGTGGTTTTACTCACTTATAATTACCACAACACTTAATTGCTATATCCGTAGTCAAAAGCATCAGTACTCGTGATGCTCAGTTAAAATTTCAATTGGGCAGTTGCTGACATGGCACACGAGGAGTTTCAATTTAGTTCTCAGAAGTAACAAACTGTTATTGGCTGGCCTCGATTTTGTTTTAGTTCATTTTGCGGCTGCTAATAAATAGCTGTAGGTTGCAGTGCAAGGTTCGTTTAACATAAAGAGTGGTCTACCAACATTTTTACAATTTGTTTGGAAAACGATTTAAAAGAGGTTTTTTTGACAGTTCTAAAAAAATATAGTTATTTATAGTTGTACAGTTTTTATATAAGTTTGCAATTTATATATCTGATTTCTTACTTTTTACGTGAAATAATTGAGATGAAAGTAAAATATTAAACAGGTCAGTATTGCCAATAATTAAATATACCAATTACCCCGTAAGTGTGATAGTTTGATAGTAATTCGTGAGATAACACTTTATTTACCTATATAATTTATTTATTCAATAAATAAATTGTGAATAAACAAAACATATTTACATTTTATAGATTTTTTTCAGCAAACGAAATATGGAAGAACGATTGGATTTATATAAATAATACGGCAATTTAGAAAAGCAAACAACTGGAATCCGTCTAAATCTAGTGTAATTTGTAGTAATCAGTTCGAGCTCAATGATTTATATACTACTAAAGGTGTACTGCTTCGTGTTGTTACTTAAGCCGTAACAAAAAATATAATTACTATATAGATACTCTATTGAAATTGTTTAAGCTTATCAAATTATAAAAACATTCAAATTTATGCTTACTAAATTGTAAAAAAAATCCGTGGTAACCACATTTCTTTTAAACTACATGCAGTTGTTTCTTTTTTGTCTTAGATAAAACTGTACTCCACACTATAAGTGTATTTAGCTAGTGACAAATAATTTGTAACAACAGAACATAGTTTTATTGCATTAAGGCGTTAGGCGACTGCTATATTTCCTCCAAATTATTTTTTATTAGTTATTGTTCGAGTCACCAAGCGTTCTTGGTAGTATGTAATAAAATATTCGTAATTAAACTTAGTGATAATTTTCCAAAACACTTATTTAGGTGCAAATATTATTAGTTAAACGATTGTTTTACACCTACGCCGTAAATACTAAATAATGTGTTAATGTGTATGTCTATGGACACATAAAGCACGCCACTGTTTATATATGCATCGCACGCGTTCTTTAAGCAGTAATTATATTCATCACGTCATTTTATTTTTACTGATACTGATTTACTGAAAAATTAGAGAGGATTTCTACATGGTTTAAAAGTAAATGACAATTTTATAAAAAGTTAACCCAACATAAGGAATTATAATAAATAAACCATAATTATAATTAATAAATATGCATATTTTTCAATTGATTGTTTTTTGTTTAGTTTTTATTTACCTCTGGAGTAAATAAAAAAATCTTTCTTTTATACATTCCTCTGTGTGCCAACTGTTTGTTTATCACAATACAAGGTAAGTTGAAAATTTAATAAACCCCAGACACAAGGAACCTACTCATTGACACCATTCAAATGAGCCTAAATACGATATCTTTGCTTTAAGTTGGTGAGTAGTTAGGTATCCTACATATTCCAGATGACGCCACAGCATCAGGTCAAGGTTTTCCTAATATAATTGAAGTAACAATACCAAATCTTCACTCAATCAGACCTATGGAAGATGCTCACATCGATTTATCAACTAGAAAAGAGCTACTAACTACGAACACTTTTGATTAAGGCACCTTTTAACAAAAAAAACTAGAACAAAATCGATTCAGCCGTTGGTAACCTACGATGCCACAGAAAAACATACATATACATACGTTAAACTTATAAACACATTTTTTAGTTGGGGTTTTAAAATCCTTTGATGTGTAACACTTTAACAACAGCGGAGCGATGTTCACTGTCTCTGTTAGGTTCCAAGAGTTCAAAAACTTTTGTGTAATTTAATTTTTTTAAATGAGAAAATTTTCTTTTCTTGGCAATACTCTAAAAACTCTCACACACTTACGTGTCGGTCATTACTGTGTTTCACTTTTGTTTTTAGCGCAACTCCGTCTGCCTTTTTTATAAGTCCATGTTACGTATATAATGAGTCAAATAACTATCCATAAATACCTTGTCATGATATACAGCCAAGAGATGGCATTAAAAAATTGAAGTAATCATCTACCTCTCGTAAGGCACAGAGAAATGTCTTTGGAGATTTTTCTCTACTTGGAGCAGCCCGAGTGGTGAAATACTAGAGGAATACTACAGAAGTTCGCAGCCAAATAGCCTTGTGTTGTTCCTGCGGTGAGTAAGGTTTCCAGAGCTTCTTGGGGTAGGAGATCCAAGGTCAGCAACGCGCTAGTGATACTTATGTCATTACTAGCATCCATAGGCTAGGGCAGCCGTTCGCCATAAAGCAGGGAATACGCTTGTTTTCCACCATATAAAAAAAAAAAACAAGATATTATTAAACTTATGTAGGTATAATAGGAATTAATTATTTAATAATGATGGAAAGTAATCATCACCGCCCACAAATACCGTAACACCCGAGGGCTCGCAGATGCGTTGCCGGCCGTTTATCATGTTGATCATGCGTTAGAGTACAGTTGGCAAAGGCATACATATAATGAAGTACATTAACAAAAAAAAATTTTTTTTTAATAATCTACATCTAGTCGACAATAAAATTGTTAACAAACAAATCGAACTGAAGAATTGTCAGTATGGCATGACCTTCTATCTAAATAGGTATATTAATTACATAAATTACAGTACCTACTTATGTACTCAACTACGGCCGATGCATTTACACAGATAGTTGTCTTTACCGGTATACCGATGCCCAAATGGAAACTTTTATTTCTCTTTTAGAATAATAGCTTTGGAAACATAACTTTAGTTATACGTAAAACCTGTGTGAATTTTAATTGAATAGCATTAATGATTTTCAATCAAAAATTATTTCATAAGATACACAGTGATAAACGTTTTGTTTACTTTATAATATGTTTAAATTTTACCTATGTACCTATATATGTACCTGTTGTAAACCCCAATTCAAAGGCGATCATCAAATCGTCAGGCGTCGGCTTCAGGCCATCCTTGACCGCTTCGGGCTTAGTCTAAGTGACAACGTCATAGGAAAAAGGAAACACGCTGACTAAGAGTCAATTACACAGCTATATGTTCGTGCACAAAGGATTACGTTTTTAAGTAGGTTCAGTTTGTTAAGTACCCATTTTTGTTAATTGAAAATCACAATGATAATAAAATTCAGCACTAGGGGCATAATTTCATTTAAATTTTCTTTTGCGGTTCAACAAGCACAACATTTTATATTATAAAATAGTTTTGTCAAACTTATAGTAATGTAATCAATGATAACGAAAAATCAATGTTATATTGAAAAAAGTGGCATTAATTTCAAATGTCATTACTAAAATTGAATTGAAATTTTATTAATAGGTTAATTTCTTTTTCTGTAAGTACCTATAAACATCACACTATATACATATATTACATTAATGTAAATATAAAAAAAGGAATTCTGGTTGTCGCGGTTTCGGTGTCTCCTAGGGTCATTTCAATTTGTGGTTGCTCTAATTTATTTAAGACTTGGCCGTACAGTAAGTATACTTTGAATTGTCCTGCAATATCCTTAGTTACAGAAATTCGTCGCTCAATATTGGAAATATTTGTGTCATTTTTAGTTCCACGAAGGAACAAAACAAATTGAAGATTAAAATTTAATAGCAGGTGCATCTTCACATATCGGAGTTTTGATACTCACTAAGAAATTGTATTTCGGGGACAGTGAATTTCAACATAGCTTGTAATATAATTAGCCTACCAACGAATAATCAAAAATTATGCTCATTGCATAAAAGTACTGATGCAATCCTGAACGCCGTACTTCTTGCCTTCAATGAGTTCTATTTGTATCCATTTTTACTGACTTATAAAGAACATCAAATAGAAATATTTGCATTGGGTTATGTGAGCTATTAATTAGCAAATGGGTCGGAAGGCCAATCTTCCCATTGCATTAGTTCGTTAATCTGGGAGATAGAGTTGTACTAGATATCTGTGATTGCACCGTATTGCCTCTTTATTAACTCAGATGGTGCCTGGCATTTGCTGGGCAGGCCTCCGTCGGGGCGACGCGGTGCATTCTTGCGCAATTCCGGTAGCAGATGATACATAATTAGATTTGAGTGAGTACAAATAATCCTTATGCTTTTAATTTAGCGGCTCTGTATGTTTTTTATTTATTTTTAATACTTCCTAAAAACAACGATATTACGATAACAACTAATTCATATCCTAACAAAAACATAATTTAAAAAATACTTGAATATAATTTATTTCCCGTGAATTATAAATATTTATAATATCTCTCTCTATACAACAAATTAATTAGATAGAACATAAGAAAAAAAACTGTAAAACTGTTTCAATATTATTATCTGCTTGTACATGTTGTACATGTACATAAATTTATTTAATATATTCATATGTATAATTATTTAAATTATTGCGATTTCGACGCTGGAAAGCATAATCAAAAAATATTTTGCTCACTTAGAAGAATAATTTTGATCCAGTAGTTTATTATTTATTAGAATTTATGTTGTTTATTACCTTTAATTTGATCTCTCGTCTGTTTCTTGTTACTCGCTATATTCTATTTATCATGTAGTCCACACTTTTAATTATAGTAGCACTAAGCAATGTTCTTTGTCTAGTTTTCTTTACTTGTTTTAGTGTTTGTTATGTAAGTGTTCAAATAAATAAATAAATAAATAATTGTCGTATCTAAAAAAATGCATATACAAAAAAACAGCATCGAATGGACCTACGATGAAATAAAAATTAAATACATTGTTTAAACATGAGGCTTTTTATTACATACATGTGTATAAAGTCGTAAACAGGTAAAAGTCACCTATTGTTTAAAATTAGAAGCATATGTCAAAATTCCTGCCACTTTTTTTTAAATAAAATACATACGACGTCTTTATTTTAATAATTGAAAAGTGTTACAACGTTGATTTCATACAAAAGATTAATTGACTATTGAGTTACGATTACGAAAATTGCGACGAAAATTAGGTTTATAGTACATAACGTGATATCTACACTATTCTCAAAGCCCCGCTGACTGTTAAACAAGACTGTTTGACAAGATCAAGGTTTGTTATTGTATTATTGATTATGCTGAAGCTTCATTTCATTTTAATAATTACTACCTACTACTGGTTATCGTTTCTTTACACAGAATATTTTATGTTCAAGGAATCAAAAAATATGATGATAAATATGATTTAAGTAATTATTCTTATTTTATTTATTTTATTATTTTGATAACAGCAGAGCGAAACGAGTTTGTAATACATTCAAATTCATTATTTTCAAGAGGTTTAATTATGAATTTGCTTTATCCTTCGGTCTACTCTGAGGCAGGTTCACTGATAGAATTAGGCCACAACGACCGGTTCTGCGCTGCTGGTGTCCAGCGGTTTCTCATAAACTGCACTAGTTCGTCGATCCATGTTATGGCGGGTCTACCTACGCTGCGTCTTCCGGTACATGGCCTCCAGTGGCTGTCTAGTAACTCTCAGAACTATATCGTTAACTTTGGTTGTTCTGTAGATCTTCTTATTTCTGATTCGATTACGACGATAAACGACGTTTTTAATTTCCTATTATAAAATCATTCTACATACATACAGCATCCAATTTATAACAGTCGCCTTATTATATTAACATTCACAAAACAAGTGTGAGTACTGTGGTACTCCATAAAATTATAAGATATACAATAGGACAACAGTAGATAAACATAAACTATACATAGATACAACAAATTCACTGCAAAAAATCCAGAATTCAGAGCAAATTTCATGTCCATTACATTATCACCTCATAGATACAACGTTTCCGCAACTTGGGATTAAAGCAGCAGTTTCTGTTTATGTTCAATACTCTTATTAAAACTAACTGAAGAATAATTAAAATGGTAAATTCCAAAAATGGTATTTCCACTTATTTTAGTTTACGAGTTCTTTTTGAAAGTTCGATTTTTCGAGATACCACAAATATGCTTTCCATTATCGATATTACGATAAAATAAATATGATTTATTGTTAGAAAAAATAGTGTCCATTTATTATAATCTTAAGTAAAGTATAGATAAATCTTTACTCATAATTAATTATTAGTACAAAAGAAGGGGTCTAGGCTTTGCCTTTAGGTCGGTGTATAGACTATATACTATCAACTCACACTACAGACATTGAGCGGATATAACGAGTAATCACGTTCCATTGTCTTGCGATATAGCCAGTCATTTATCAAAGACTGGCTTAATATTCACTTCGTAAATCCTTTAAAAGAAGAGAGCCTTGGTTGTAAGCCCGGTCAAAGTATCTTAGTGTAAAGTAAATATAGTGCAACGTATTTTCTTACTGAAATAATGTTCACTTTTTTACAAAAACAGGAAAATATAGACCACAAATTCTACTACTAGGAAGTTCGCATGTAATTGTAGTAGAAAATCGTATCATAAATACTGTTAATAGGTACATAAAAGTGACGCGGGAAAATCAACAGAAGGGGAAGAGGAAGTTTAACGAGTTAAAATAATTTTTTTTCATGTCAAAAAAATGCACTTAAAAAGCTCATTACATTAAGTGTAAATTCCACTGCATAATTTATTATTATATAAAGTAACTTTGTCAAAGCGGGTAACCAAAATTAAATAAGTTAACCAATATAAGTTTATTAATAAAAATAAATCCTGCCAAAAATCGTAATAATCCTTGGCGTACACTTCACTGCTAAAATCAAAATACAATAATTGTTTTCAGTCTGAAAGTACCTTTTTTTTTCGTATCCAAAACCTTTTAATATTATCTTAACAATTTATAACTAATTAAATAAGTAAAATATATAATGAAATTAATCACAGTATATTTCAATCAACGGTTAATCGTCTGAAAGACCCTGGCATTCCCATATATTCTTCGTTGAATTTAGATTCGTGTCTCTTTGTTTCATCGCTCACCAGTTTATCTGATTCTTTAATTATTCTTCTTGCTTCATCTTGCTGGAGAACTTCTTTCCATTGTTCTATGAAACAAACGATTTTCTCCTTAAATCATAGATACTTTTAATTTCTCTCACTTTATTATTTGTGTAAAACACAAATATCTGATATCGGGTGTAAGTTTGGAACTATTTTAAAAAGAGAATAATAAATTAATTCTTTTAAGTATTTATTTCAACTTCAGTTTTCGAATTGAATTATGAAGTACTAGCTGGTACCCACGACTCCACCTGCGTATTATTTCTGCGATTGATTGGATTGGATATTGGACACAGACTGATCTCGGAACACGACAAACTAAAAAAATCATAGATGGTTTTATAACTATGTGTATGGAATTATAATTATATGCCAATATTAATCCAACATATTATTCGTCCCAATAAAAAATCAAAAATAATTAAGCTCATCTCTTATTGTACCGGCTTGCGTGATCGCTTTTAAAACGAGTGAAACCCCTTTTATTTTTTACCAAAAGCATAAATATACATTTTCATATCCCTATATTGAGACATGATGGGTTCTTCATACATACTTTCATCTCTTCAAGTTTTATTTTCATTACATGTGAGATAACTGAAATAATTCGCTTGTAGCAAAACTGTATAATCCAGATGATTTATTATATGTATATTGCTGCTATATAGACTCCACGTTTACAACCCGCGAATAAAGCCATCTAAAAATAATACTAAATAGCAAAGATTTATGGTATTCCATTTCACCCGCAGTGTTCGTGAGCCACGGTCGACAGCGCAAATCACATTTCAATTATAAAATAAAACAGTAATTATGCCTAGTTTAAAGAACTTAAAAACATTTCAGCCAATCTTAAAAAAAATAATACTTGGTCTATCATTTCATAGGTAAGTATTAGAAATACAATACATTTCTTAATAAGTATAACAATGTCAATAAATCAAAAAATCCAGTTGGCATGGAAACCGATATCATTTCATCATTATCGCAAATGCGCATAATAAATCAAGAAGCCAGTTGGCATGAAAGCCGATGTCATTACACCATTACCGCACATGCGCATTAGTGTTTCCATATTTTCTTCTTACAAATATTCATCCCCTATTATGATCCCTTAAAGTTTTATTTTTGCAAAATATAGCCTATGTACTTTTTCAATTTCCAATCTATCTCTATACCAAAATTCATCAAAATTGGTTGAGCGGTTTAGTCGTGAAAACGTAGCAGACAGAGAAGGTAAAGTTATTTTCGCGTTTATGATTTTAGTATGAAGCACACTAAAGGCGTCACAGACGGTGAAAATGTTTGATATTGATACTATGATATTTTACGATAAAATATCACTTGCCATACAATACAATGGACTATCACAAACGACGAAGATAATATATATTTTTATCTTACAGTTTCTTAAGATATTGAGCGATATAGTTATTTTATCTTAAGATTTTGTGGCCTGTTCTCGGTGCGAGGCGAGGGGCGATGATGATGCGTCTCTCAGATCTCTCTCAAAAGTGCATTTCTATGCTTAGTGTAGGTAAAAAGGTGCGATATCTAAGTAAACTTTCAAGAGACTGATATCTTAGCCGTCTGTTATACCTTAAGATGCTACAATATTTTATATAAAGATACCGTAACATAAATTGATACATCATCTTCACCGTCTGTGACGCGCTTTATGCTTAGAAGTAGCTGTGCCCCACGATTCAGTCGTGTTAATTTTATTTCTATTTTCTCTTTATTTTAGTTTAGCCTATCATAATTATTCTCAATTCCCGCAAGTACCTAGATATTATTTTAATTTTCCATTATGAACTAAAAACTGTGTTCAAATTAAATGCTAAAAGGGCAAAGTTTATCTTCATAAAATTGTCTTTATGATGAAGTAACTTTTGTTCTTAAAGATTAATATGCTATACCTAAAATAATGTTCATAAATAACTTTTTAATTTTCAACAAATGTGTTAGCGACGCATAAGCCTAAGCGTAATGATATAAGAATAACATTTGTAAATATAAGTTGTAAGGATGAATAATTTGCACAAACGATCAATAATTAAATGTTTCTAATGTTTTGAATATGTTACTATAGCGTGTAGGTATGTAAGAACAATATATAAGTCATGAAAATGTGTGTAATCTAATAAAAATAATCACTTAAAGTACTAAAATCATATATTGTCAATAATTCATATTTTGTAAAAGTTATACGTAATGTTTTGTGTTATATAAGTAAAATAGCCTTCTGTATGTGTTTTATAATGTTTGTAAGCTCAAATAGTGCGTATATAACGAGTCGCAAGACGTTTTAAGGTTGCAATGTTTAATGCTTTATATCTCCCGTGTTTATTAACCTATAATGTTAAAGTTAGTGTTTTTGAATAGGTATTTATGTCTACATTGATGTGAAATAGTTTTTATTGTAATTGAATAACTATAATTAGAGATATTAACAATTTATTGTATTCTGTATACAGGTAATAATAATAATAGACAGAGACAGCGATATTGCAACCACTGCGCATTACCGCGGTTAACGGACCACACCCAAGTTTGGTAATGAGCAGTACGGATAGAGACGCCATCGTCCGTCTCGCTCTCCGGCAAACCATATAAAAGGCGTTCTGCCGGGGCAAACGGGCGCACACGGTTACCACAAATTGAAGAATCAATACTCAAGACTCAAGAAACTGGAAGTAACCGTACCCAGAAGATATAGTATTAACAAAGTGTATTGTCTTGAAGAATACAGCAAATTTTATTGTGGTGCCTGTGTGTCATTTCTTCGCATCTTCACTAAGTTCAACCCGCCAGCGACCCAGTCCATTCCGCTCCGTGCTACGTCTTCGCCGCGCCTACCAGCAGGCACCTCACTGCGTGTGTGTACCTTGATGTTTCGCCCTCTTCACGCCTAGTAGTTTCGGGTGTGAACAGGGTTGGTCGCACGTAGTGAGAGGGGCTCGCACGCACTGGTTTCCAGACAGCTGGTTACCGTAGCGTGTTATCCGCCGTCGGTTATATACAGAGTACGAGGGAATCGTTTCCGTCGCGTTCGCGCCCTCGGTGCGCGGTCCCGCTCTGTATAGATTGACGTAGCCCATTGTATAATAGGCGGCCAGCTCCGCTTCGGGTCCGCGCTTATTTTAAAATGTTTGTCACAAAATACTTTATTCTGGCTTATTTATAAAAGATAGGCATAAGGTATCCTATTTTTTTTATATATACTAAGGATCAATATTTTTGTAGAACACTGTATTTACGTATTTTCTACGTTACATACGTGGCGTACGTTACGCCAGTGCACGCGGATAAAGCAGTTCGAGCAGGCTCTCAATTGGGACTTTTTTAACAAAAATCCGTATTTATCATTTTAGCTGAGAGATTTAGTTTAATGTAAGAGAACCTATAATACTCGTCGAGAATATGGCTGTCATATATAAAAATAAATTTTCGACTCCGACTCGTAGTACCGGAGATTAGCGTGCTTAAATAAACAAATGACACGATAAATATACTAGTATAATATATAATATACATTAAAGAATTTATATCGAAAATAAATTTACATTCAGTTCGTATACGGATTAAAAAGTATATATTATTTTCATTTATTGGTACTGTTACGACTGAGTTTTTGTCTATATATTTTGTCAATGCATTAAATAGCAATCTCTCATTGCATCTATTTGCTAATAAAATTTTAAAAACTATTTATGTAAATAACTAACTACGCGTCGTCTAACAACAAGCAAAATATAATCAAAGAAGACGGCCTATCGAATCCGTAATTATACAAAAATTAGAGATGAAGTAATGATAACTCAGTGGTAGATTGTACAGTGATCGCGTCGATCAACGCGAGTTCGAAACCCTGCAATAGGCCTGAGCTTTCGGTGAATGAAAACATCGTGATGAGACCATAGTATGGTGGTAGGTCTTTTTCTAATGCCCGTCTGGCTAGCTACCACCTTCATGTTGAAAATGTGTCGCCAAGCACCTTGTTCCGTTTGAAGTTTGTTTGAAGAAGTTTGTTCCGGCAGCTGCACTTGAGAGCCAGTCTTCCCTAGGTTTAGCGTATTACGATCTTTGGTTACATCGCTACTTAAAACCAGTTGAGACAGTTACTATAAAGCTAAACTTAGGTTTAGGTAATAAAAATACCTGGTAACTGGATATACACTGGTTGATCCAGAAATACAACTCATGAAATTCAGTCACGTCACTAAATACCAAGTTTAAGGACCGTAGGATCTTAATAGTAAACTCACCATTTAGCTTAGCACAATATTGTTCGTCACCATCATAGTCTTTAGGGATTATTTCCTTTGGAATATGCTTGTGTAAGTCCTCATACGTACTGTGTACGTGAGCACGGTTCGCCACCTTCTCTCTCAGAGCTTGCTTCAGCAAAAATATGAGTTTGTCAACAAACGGCGGAGCGTTTAGTATGTGAATTCCTTTGATCTTTGTACCAATACCTTCCTGTAACATATTTAGGTAAATAACTATACTGGAAGTACATATCGGTGCCTGTGGCGACATGAAAAGAATATTTATTTATGGTATTATTGAATGATCATTTATACCACTTAATATGTGTTAGTTTATTTGTGCTAAATTTCAACTTACAAGTCTATAAATTTAATATTGAATTCTTGAATAGGAATTGCCGCCTGTTGGTAAGCGGTTACTGCAAATTATGGCCGCCTGTCACAGGTGTCAATAGCGTGTTGCCTACCTAGAACCCCCTCTACCCCAAGGAGCTTTGGAAGCCCTACTCACCACTGGAACACAACACAAGGTTATTTGGCTGTGATCTTCTACATTCTAGTTTTTTCTTCTTTATATGACTATAATGGTTTTTTTTATAGTAGCTCGGCACATTGACAGTACAGACTATCCCTTTTTATAGACAAAATTGTACAAACAGAACTATAGATTTCAATATACATTAACGCATAGGAAGTCGCAACGATTTGTAGTCTAGGATATAATAATGATTATCCGTAAACTTTAGATGTACAGACTTTGGGAAATTGGGGACTTTGGGAATCTTAGAAAGAAATTAATCTTGTAACAAATAGAGGTAAATTGTTGTCACTATTTTTTTACAATAGGCCGGCACTTTGACGGGGATGTCCCTGATGTCAAGCACAACACACTCCAAATACACCGACAACCACCGAGATATCTAAATTCACCGGTGTTCGCCGCTGTCATGCTGGCCTGCATAAATATCTCTTCACGTTACGCTTAAATGACCCGATGTCGTAAGGAGGGATCACACTAGCCGAGAGAAGGTTCCACAGCTTCATGGTACGACAAAGATAGGTCATAGAGAACTTTTTAGTTCTAGTTTTTAGAACTGTTAACCTTAAGGGCCCTCAAGAGACTTTTACAGTTTCACCGGGCTTGATTTAGAGTGGAAGTATTCCACCAGTCAGATTTCTCTAAGTAGTAATATAATTTGAATTACGATGTTTAATTTTTTTTTTTTTTTTTTATTATTCTATTATAAACCTGTTCTAGTTAGTAGCAACTAAAATCGATTTTAAAAAGCTCAGAGTTTTATTATTAACTTTCAAATTTCAACAATGAATTAATATAAAAGATCCATTTAAGATTCGCAAAATAATTACGGATACATATACGAACATCAATCTTTTTCCCTCTCGAATATCTAGGGACAAATCTTAAAAGAAATGTATCTCTGCCCTACCTCTCATCGCATTATCTTTTTAAACCTTTAAACATTAGGTTTTTTAAATAAAGTTATCCATATTACAATAGAAACTGAAAATCTTCAATTGTATATGTTTATCTTTATAGTTTTGGCTCTGTATTGATTGTAAATATATGAAATTAAGTCGGTCAGTTATTTTTTATAGTGCGAAGTATTTATGAAAAAAATTGGTTTAAGACATTTTTAAGTTTTCTGTACATTAATGTGAATTACAGTCCATAATTAAGTATTCTGTAAATTAAAAAGACTGTTCCTTTTGAGACAACTTTTTTTATTTTAATAATAGCTCCGGCACATTGATGGAACAGTCACTGATGATAAATACAGCACTGTCCAAACACTACCGCGATCACGGAGATTTTTATGACACTGATTTGCTTATTTTAACAGTTACGTATAATGTCAAACTTTTTTCGGTTCACATTTAACGTTACACTGATTCATTTTCATACTTGTTTCAACACAGGGTCAAGCAAATAACAGACGTGCATTAATTTAATCAAAATCAGTGAAAATCAATCAGGTTAATAGATTAATAAGTATCGGGATCTCAAACCATCATGTAGTGGTTTTTGTTTTATATTCATTTTGTGTTGTTTGACTGTATATTGTGTAATACAGGTGGCATTTTGCATAATAAAGCTTGGTTATTGTTCACAAGTGAACTGGATTGGAAATGAATAACATGAATCATCAATTCTGAGATGTCACAAAAACTCCCTAGAACGTTCTAACAAGGGAGTCAAGGTATACTGGATTAATTATAGGACAGGACACTATATTCAGTCGATATTGGCGGTAATAGTCTTCAATAGAGAGGACTAGTTGTCAAGTAGTGCCTAGACTCGCGTTATTCTAAAATTTACCATTCAATTACATGACTTGAAGGTTTTCAACTAAATAAGCTTCTAATCCAGAACTTCTTATTTATCTAGACAGATGAATTATAATAGAAAATAAAAATATCATACTTACAGTGCACAAAACCTCAGCCTTTTTAAGCACAATAGGATTAAGTTTACTGAGATGGCTGATATGTACATTAGTTAAGTCAATTATAAATCTCTCTGCTGGTGTGTAGTCGAAATTTAATCTGTATTCTCCAATCTGAAAATAGATGTTTACATGGTTACATAGTAGATAACTGAGAATAAAAAATACACTAGCCTATGCTTTGATAATTCCACTATATTATATGCCATTGCCGACCCTTCAAACTTATTGTAGAAAGAGAATCTACGTCTTTTAGGCGCTTTTATTGAGTCATCATTATCGTCGATTTCTACCTTTTATAACTTGTTTTAAGTCCTCTAAAGCCTTGTTTTTTTTTAAATTGGGTTATAGGTTTACAGATGTATTACTAATGTGCGTATTATTGCAGTACTTTGCTTTCCGTTTATTGTGTCACTAAATAACGGAGGCCATCTAAACTACTCATAATTATTGTGTCGTAACCAGTTATGTGAAGAATTCTTAAAACAGTGGACCCACGCATACGGACTTGTTCTTGATGATACGAATAAGAGCCTCGATTTCGTTTTTCGTTTGTTCGCAGTAGACGTGGCGTGTGTGGCCTTGGACCTAGTCAGTGAACACTGCGTAAGTTAAATTATAAGACATGATTAAACTATCACTGTGTGCGCTTTCTGTTTATATTTTAGTGTGACAAATGACAGCGTAGGGTATATAGTGTAAATACTACGTCAGTTTTGTCGGTGAATATAATTTGAATTACGATGTTTAATTTTTTTATATTTTTTATTATTATTTTATTTTTCTATTATACACCTGTTCTAGTTAGTAGCAAGTAAAATCGATTTTAAAACGCTCAGAGTTTTATTATTAATTTTAAAATTTCAACAATGAATTAATATAAAAGATCCATTTAAGATTCGCAAAATAATTACGGATACATATACGAACATCAATCTTTTCCCCTCTCGAATATCTAGGGACACGGATAATTGCACATGTCCGGCACAACCTTAGTAACTAGAACAAGGTCGACTCTATTAAGTATAAAACATAAATGTCGCTTCATGTCACCGTTTCACCTAGGACATTATGATTACTGCAATTGTAAACAATCATAATTATTATGACACGTGGTGATTGTGGTAAAAATATTTCCATAAAGACCGCTTTTATCGATTACCGAATCAGCTAATTGCTCACTAAAGTAACTTATTACTTTGGTGATAGAACCTTGAAACAACGTCTACCATACGTACTTAACAGTCTGCCGGCGGAAATTTGACGCGAAACTGAAAAGGCTATTTTAAAAATATGATTAAAAAATATTTGTTAACCACGCTAAGCTAGGGATTGCAGGCTCAATGGCAGGCTTATGTGATTTTCATTTGTATACTTAAAGGTCAGCAATGCAATAGCGGAGTTCCGTGTGTTGATGCTGTCTATAGGCAAACTATTTGGAATCAAGTTAGCTGCTGGACCGTTTGCTGAACATTTGTATAAAAAACTTAGCCTATTAAATAGACTATGTTTGATGCCAATGGTAAACCGATCACACGGTTCTGTGGGGCTATGTATAAGTATTAAGATTATAGTTTTATAAATAAACGAAAAAAAAAGTGTGAACTATTACTATGCTGCTATGTATTATGTTACTTTGACGTGTTATTAAGTAAAAGAACTCACCATAAAACAGTATCTTAAATAAGACAATATACTAAATTGATCCAACTTGTCAGTCAAAAACTGTGTCACCATAACCCTGGATTTGTCATAAGGACATAGCTTCGGTAGTGGGATGTAGATCCTGCAAAAAAGTTATATATTATTTTTAAGGGTCTATTTTATACTAGCTGTACCCGCGGCTGCGCTCGCGTGGACTAGACAATGTCATCAATCGGGCACACGCGCGAATCATGCTACCCCCGCTATCGGTTATAAAAAATGCTTATTGTCGGTGACTGACTTTTCTGTAGGTTTTTTTAAAATGCATAATTATGTAATACACTAGTTTAAGTGTCAATCTAATAAATATTAAGGTTTACTCAGTGTAAGTCATTTAAGCGCACGAATTGATTCATCATGACCAGTTTTTATTATTTGCGCGGAACACTATTTTTTTTTAAAAAAAAAGTACCTTGCCTAAATTACTCCTTATAACATCAGTTATCTACCAGAGAAAGTCTTGTCAAAATAGGTCCAACCATTTCGAAGATTACCCGAAACAAACATGAAAATTTAAAAAATTCGTTTTTTGCAATAGGTTCCGTATATACTTTCATAGGCATTTAGTAAAAAGCTGTTATTTTGTCAATACAAACAGACACTTCAATTAGATATATATTATTATAATTTATAACTCTTCACATTTTCTTTTCTCGGAAGTTTTCCTGTGCATTGAGGTTATTTTATCTAGTCGTTTTCGCTAATAAAAAATCGTAAACTAGAATTTGTCTCTTTATATATCCAAAGTTTATAGGAACCATGCACGTTAATGATGATTCCAATATTGTCGACCTAAATAATGTTTATTGCTTATTAAGAACTTACACACAATCTTGAAGCGCCTGGAATTCTTCTACACTCCTGTTTAAACATAGCTCTGGCATCATGCCACGGGATGTTAAAATTCTTTCAAGTCTCCGTTTGGTCTCTTCAACTGAACCTTTGGAAACAATGAATACTCTTTCCAGGACTGTCCGGCCTGAAATAATCATCATGAATAAATCTGTGTTAGTCTGTACATGTATTTTTTCCCAATTTCCTGATAGACATACTATATGAAGGACATTGATCATGAATATGCCCTTAAAAATATTTTTGTATCTCTTTCTGTCTGTCAGTTTTGTATGTCCGAGTTTAATTCAAAAATGGAATGGAAAATTGAATTGTCAATAATACTTTTAAAAATCTTAAAAAAAAGGATAATTCTCAACCAATTGTCACCATCTTGGGCCACACCATCACTAAAACCTATAAACGATAATAAAAAGGGTTTGAGGTTCGAGCTTAAGTCGATGAACGCAGTGCCCAAATATTATATACCCTGGATCCATCGTCGTTTTTAAATATGTATGATATATAACAGTTTAACCTTTTTAAAATTGAATTTCCTTGGCCTATACATAATATATAATAATAAATTATGAATCAAAACTTACTTAGATATTTGCTAGCTTCTACGAGATGATCTTGTTTCTTCAACCATTCCTCAACAGCGTCGAGACTCTCTCTGATCTGATTTAAATCTTTTATTCCATATAACTCTCGAGCTTGCTTCATATCCTCCTGAGTTACTGTCACCAACGGATGGTATGGTATCGTGTCCATCTTTTATACTGCAACAATTAAAAATGATTTTATACTTACTGACGAAGCCAGAGCAGGTTGCTAGCCCAAGCCGCAACGAAACTGTAAAAGCCGTCTGATGTTCTAGGGACAGTAACAGTATAGTCAGTTCTAAAAAAAATGGGTTGCTAGTTAAGTAGGTATCATCGAAAATAATGTAGACTGCCGAAAACAAGGCTGTAGACAGAGGACTATTCAGTACGTCAAATATTAAATTATACTAAATTAAGAAAATTTTTTGAACAGCAGCGTTAGATGTTTTTCAGCTTAATTACAGACCAAGATAAAATTAAAAAATATAAACAAGATTTTGAAATAATATTTTACATATTTTATTTTTTACTAACTTTTTTCGTGACGGAGTGTCCCTCGACAGCACACCTTTTTAATTACCACTTAGTCGTTACAGACAAGAGTAATGATTGATACTTCCTTCAAACAAGAGCTTAAACGTGAAAACTATATTCATAGCATCGAAAACTATAACAAATATACTCATTTCTAGACACGTCACCTGTTGTTCGTTATTTGTCGGTAATCGTCACACCATTACCAACAAAGGCACAAAATTCCAACTCAGTAACTCATAGAATTCGATTACTAATTATTTTATGTATATGAATTAATCTGTTGTTTTTTCTGTCTGTAGATTATTTTTTTATTTCTTCATAGAACTCTATAAAAAATGTTTGTCACTCTGTTTTTATATTGTTATGTCTGGATTTAACTAAAAAACCGTTAGACTGATTTTTATGCAATTTTGAACACGGGAAGCTTAAGTCATTGCTGAATTGATAGGTTATAACAATTGTCATTAATATGATCGAGAATAATTATGTACAATAAACGCTTGCAAAGACACGGGTCATCGATAATGTATGATAAAAGAGATGATTATAGTTCTAGCAACATTATAGATATACAGAACTAAATTCCTCTAACTATAAAAATAAATATAACTATGCATTTTTAATACTTAAATATAACTAATGGCTGACGAGTGATTAATAATAGTGTGGCCTCGGCGTGAACCAGTAAATTTTTAGAAATCCACATAAGTACATTTCCTAGTTATTATTTGAAAAGTAAGACTGTCTGCTGACTGTAAAGAGAATAATAACCTTGAGGAAATCTGTGTTTCGGTTTCACATGGTATTACAATTGAGCTAGTGAAAAATGAAATATTTAGTTTAAAAACACATAATTATAAAATGTGTTCGTGTAATATTATATTGTAGAGGAAATAGCTACACGCAGTTATTATATACTTGTTAACTAATGTTTACCTATCAGTCTGCTTGTTATTGGCAAATAAATCTCAAAGTTAACGTCGTCCTGACCATGACTGGACGTGAAACTAATTTGAATGTCAACAAACATGAGCGTATACCGTCAAACCAAATAAAGGATGTCAATATATTGCTTCATTTTGCTAATAGAATGCTAAAGACTAAATATTTTTTTATTAAAGTTTTTTCTTTTTTATACCAGAGATTGTTTCTAGTTATACATATGTATTAGTAAAAGTATATAATAATCGATAGACAACTGGACTATATTTATCATGACAGTATTCAGGAAATTTGGAAATCTCAAATGCAAGGTTCTTAAGTTTTTTGCAACTATGATTTTTTTACAACTAAGGTAGTAGACAAGCATACAGTCCACCTGAAGGTAAAAGACTACTGTAGCTTAAAGATATAGACGCTTATAACACGCGATATCACTAGCGCGCTGCCGACCTTGGACCCACCTACCTCAAAGAGCTCTGGACATCATACTCACTATAGGAAGATATTTCAATAGTATTCAGTAGGGTGAAAGTACTCCAATAGTAGGATTGACTGAAGTAGAAAAAAAATCTCTTAATACATTTATCTGTGCTCTAACTATCTTTAAACCCACCCTTCTCCAAGAAGCTCTGATAACTTTAATCATCGCAGGAACACAAAACAATGTTATTTGGCTGCGATCTTCTGTAGGGTGAAGGTACTCCATCAGTCGGACTGCATCAAGTAGAGATATCTCCAAAAAAAAAATTTCTGTTCCCTGCCTCTCTTAAGCACCTCTCATATTAGCATGTGGATGAGAATACCTGAGACTAGAGACCAGTGTAGAAAACTAAAATAGCTGGAAAACGCGATCCGCCAATTCCACCAATATATCGGTCCATTTTAAAACTAATACGTTTTAGTTTAGTCTAAAAAGACTTTCACTGTCCTTATGGTTGTATAATTGCTTGATATCGTTTTGTAATTTTGATTATGATATAATAAATTATAATCAAACTATCAGGGAATCATATTTGAGCAAGATAACTGATAGAAGAGCTGAAGTCGGTTAGTCAGTTATAGTCGTTAAAAGATTCGAGAATAACCAGCAATCTTTCTTTTGTAATGTTAGTCGAATATTTACACTGTAGAACACTTATCCGATTATTGTAAACCCCGCCATTAGACTAAAGATTTTTTTTTAACATAATTCGTACTATAATTTTAATTTAATTTGTAACACTACCAAATGACAGTGGATGAAAACAGCGAGACAAGGTGAATTATCGAAAAACATTCACATAGAAACAACACCTATTCCACCTACCATCGTGATCTCACGTAGGTTCAGTCAATTACTTATATCCATAACGTCAGGATTGAGGAGCCGAACAAAATGCTTTTAATTTCCCTATTGGCTCAGTCTTACTACTACATTCCTATGTTACAAATCCTAACACAACTACTACTAAATGATACAATATTTTCAAAAATATTCATTGGTTTTTTTTTTTTCGAGTTCCACGTGGCTCCTCAGTTCAGATTTTTAGATTAAGAAGCCACTTTTACATTCATATATCTTTTGATACATTTTAATACAAATTCCAGAATTTGTTCTACAAAATTTTGCTAGTTTGCTACTAAATAAGGGTGCGAGTTTCTTTTTAAAATCTGGAGTGGCTCTTCAATCTATAAGGACATAATAGAATTGGTAATTTAATTCACCGATAACTCAAACGGTAAAAAAATCTTAATCGATTTTGATGAATATAATACACTGGAATGTATTTCATCAATTTTTAGACTGTATGAATAATAAATAATATTATAATTTAAAATAAAATTACGGGATGTAAATAACTACTGCGTAATAAAGAACGCGTGCCGAGCCGCGGGCATACAGCTAGTTTTTTTATGTTTTTACGTCACATTTGACACGATTCTACAAATTATGCATAATATAATTAAATAAATCTATAATAAACTCTTAATTTGTAATACTATAATAGAGATAATACTAACACTTACCAATATTCAATATTCAAATTCACCTACAGCCGTCCGACGAGGATTTCGTACGTATAGGTGTATGTCAGAGGAACTCCTACGTTATTCGCAATACGCTCTAACCGTGACGGCAAACAATGCACTTATGTTACGTTATTACTTGAAGTTTAAGGTTTATATGCCTACAAATGGGTTGTCGGTTAAACGACTGTGAGATGACTGTGAAGTATTAGTAGTCATATACATCTCAAGGTTTATTAAAATGTATCAAATATTTTTGGAATATACTCAAATCTTATATATCTAAATTAATAAGTCTGAAGTTCTGCCTGCCCATGTAATTTTGTTTTTTTTTTTCTAATTTCTTGATAGAGGCCTGTTATAAAGGAAACTGATCACAAATATGACTTTTTTCCCCGTCTGTCTATTTGTATGTCCAGATTTTACTGAAAAACGACTTGACTAGTTTTTTTATACATTTTGTACGCAGTAAGCTTAGGAAATTGATCAATTGATAGGCTACATGAATTGTCAATAATATGAGTATATATTAAATTACGAAATAATTAGAATTTTTACTACGTACACGAACGTGTGGCGTAGCCAAGAGGCAGAGCTACATTTGAGTAATAATATTTTTACTAAATTTTACTAATAACTAGTAAACAGCAATAAATAGTAAGCATTGAAATTCTTAATTTATTATGGCAGCATCTTTGGGGGGAAAAATATAAGTGGGGTTTTAGCGAGATCTTAATCTGTGATTTGGTAATTTTTATTTTTTAAAGTGATAACTTACATAGAACCGTTGTAATTTGAATCGCGGTGAAACGAAAAAGCGACACCAAAAAGAGATAAACACACATCTATAGGATTTAGCCTGTGATTTAATGAGATAAAATCTATAGTAATAAAATAAAGCAGAAAAGTTTTTTTTTTTGTTTGTCTGTTTGTTTAAACACCCTATCTCTGGAACTACCAGTCGGATTCGAATTTTTTTTTTTATATGATAGGCAGGCAGACTCACGAGGAATAGTATAGGCTATAGTTCCCAGCTAGCCTTAAATATTGAATTTTTGTTACATAAGTCGGAAGTCGTAGCCCTCGCGAACTGCTTTCTCCGCGTGCGCTGGTTTAATGGTTAATGATACGTAAATACAATGATCTACAAAAATATTGGCCAAAAGTCAGCGATAGCATATATCTATCTCTTATACATAAACCACAATAAGGTATTTTGCAATTATTATTTTTTTGTTGAAGATTAAAAATTAATTTATGAACATTATTTTTTAGCATTGCATATTATTCATTTAAGAACAAAAGTTGCTTCATCATAAAGACAATTTAATGAACATAAACGTTGTCTTTTACACATTTCTATTTGAACACATAGTTTAGGAGATAATAATTAATTAAAACAGTTTGTATAGGTTACATGGGTGCGTTGGCGGTGCCGTGATTGTCGGATAAAATTAACATGGGTGAAACCGTGGGCCACAGTCCTGATTTTCACGACTACAATCGTCGTCGAATTTGCCCAGGTGTGTGATGATCAGACTTGTACACACTTTTGTATGTAAAGTACGAGTGGTCGATAATAATTCAAGTCCCGCTTATTTAGGATTTTTAAAAAGAAATATTATAGAAGATATTTTTATGTTTTCTGAAGGTTGCACTTCTACCGTGTGTAGAACCGTACCGTGTATGATTTTGATTTTAATTCTGATTGATTCTGACCATTTTAATCCTCGATGCAAAAAGAGGGGTGTTGTAAGTTTAACATGTGTATCTGTGTATCTGTCTGTGGCATCGTAGCCCCAAAACGGCTGAGCCGTTATTGATATACTTTTTTTTGTTTGATTAGTAATGTGATCGAGAGTATTCTTAGCTATAATTCAAGAAAATCTGTTAAGTTGATGAAAATTATGAGCTCATTTATAGATAATAAATGGATGTGAGCATCTTCCACAGGTCTGATGGTGTCGAAACTTAGTGTTCTGTTACTTCAATGATATTAGAAAAACATGGCAACCTTGAC
Organism: Saturnia japonica; assembly: GCA_033032175.1. Taxonomy (NCBI): domain Eukaryota; kingdom Metazoa; phylum Arthropoda; class Insecta; order Lepidoptera; family Saturniidae; genus Saturnia; species Saturnia japonica. The sequence goes on along the minus strand of CM065324.1, from coordinate 7,180,401 downwards.
CAATAGCTCTTCATCAACTTACAGCAGAGATATCGTGTTTGGGCTCATTGGAATGGTTTCAATGAATAGGATTTTTTTTCAATTTACCTTGTTTATATTTGAATTAATTCTAATGAAGTTACGGACGGGTACCTCATAACAATAAAAAAATATACATAATAAGATTAAGAGAAGTTAATTAATTAATCATATTTATGAGATGAGTGGAAAACCTTGACTTAAATCGTTGAATTGAAATATTAAAAAATTAGTTTCAAAATTTATGAAACGTGCAATGTCTATTTTTTCTTCCCCAACCGGTTCTATGTTACAATAATTTTGTCAAATTTTCTTATAGATTGTACATTTATTGGTTTTTGAAGTCAATTATTGGATTACCTTATTTACTTTCCGGTTATCGTGTGTTTACTTACCTCTGACTGCTGACGTTCTTTGACAAGCTAGTATGAATTAAATTTTTCTTGTGGCGCAAAATCTTTAACAAATTTCCGTTGGTTCACATGCGATTGTATTGAATTAAAATGTATGTTACGTCAATGTCTTAAACCATACCATAGGTACTAAATAAATTTGTTAGCATTCAATTATCATCTTCTAACACTCGTAGAAATATTGTCAAAAAAAAAACAGGTAACTATATAATATTTAAATATAAATACCTATCATTGTTCATATTTTACCGAAGTTTTAATAAAGATTTAATTTACACCAATAATGTAGTATATTAAATCTATGATATACACAAATGATAAATTTTAAGTATCTGTTTTTAATTTCAAAATGCATATGAAAGTGTGTACGATACTAAATTCTTTTTGTCTGTTTTTTTCTGTTTATTCCGGATAATCTCCGAAAAGGTTGTATCGATTTTGACGGAACTTTCATTGGCAGATAGCTGAAGTTATAAGGAGTAACTTAGGCTACTATTATTTAAGAAAAATAATTAAGATTCTGCGCAAATAAAATAAACTAAATTAGCAGTACCGCATCCGCCGAACGCGCGCCCGTTCTCCTTCGCTGTTGTCGCGCATACAAAAATCCAAGTGGACGAATTCGCAAGCATAGCTAATTTTATAATAAAACGTAAATTTTCCGTGTTGGAACGGAGCTTGAAAAATACTCACAACCAATTTTAGTATAATTTTAAAAGTAATATGATACTCCACCCGAGGAAGAACCAAGAATACGCAGCAGAATGGGCAGCGAGGTAGCACACAGGAACAGTGATTATTGTAGCTTATTAAATGCGGTTTTCACTAACCCACAGCACAAGCATGAATGTCTTCAAGCTGGTCGTTGCCTACATATGCCGGTTACAGAGCATAGCTGTTGCTATCACGCCCAGTCAATGGTGCGGATAAATAAATTACGAATACTAAGTCATAAGTACGAATTCCTTAATGATATTGACACGATTCTCCGACTTATCTATATTAATAAAAGGATAACTCACTGATTAATCCATCAAAGACATATCAACGCACAGCCCAAACTACTGAGACACGAAACGTGAAAATGTACATGCGGGTTCCTTTTACACTCTAAAGCGAGCGCTAAGGAATCGCTAATGAAAGAGGGGTGTTATAAGTCTACGTGTGTGTGTATATGTATATATGTATCTGTGTATGTTTGACTGTCTGTGGCATCGTAGCTCACAAAAGGCTGAACCGATTTTGATCTGTTTTTTTTTTTATAGTTATCTAGATCGACAGTGTTCTTAGCTATGATTCAAGAAAATCTGTCATCGGTTTGAAGATTATCAACTCTCTTATAGTTGATAAATATAAGTGAGCATTTTCCACAGTTCTGATTGACTCAAGATTTGTTATTCTGTTGCTTCAATGATATTAGAAAAACCTTGACCTGATGCTACAGCGTCACTTGGAATCCGTAGGGTATTAACTCCTCATCAACATTGGAGTAGTCTCAAAGAATAGGGTATTTGTGTCGGTTTATTTAATTTTCAATTTACCTTGTTGGTAACAACGACTACCCCGAAAGCCGTTTTCATCGAACTTGGCCCGATTCTCACATTAATGTTTTTGATATATATATATTTTTAGATCTGACTACACTGTTAGTCTTAGGGGCCCTGAAGCCGCTACGGCTTTTACAGCTTCACCGGACTTGGGGGCGAGCGCAGAGGGCACTCAGTCTCTTGGAGTGAAGTGTTTTGGACTGAATAGGCATGTTCCCTTCCTCCTAGGAGTGAGTGTGTATGAATGTGTATGTGTATTTAGTAATCGGAAAGGTTTTTCTACCCCAACATGTGCAAAAAAAGAAAAAAAAAGGTCCCTTACAGAACCTATGTACCTGTGCGGTGTGCACGTATTTATGTTCATACGTGTGTAATATTGTATGTGGGTAGCTAAGTGTTGCACGTATAGTGTCACTTGTATAGCGCGGGCGGTTGCCTGACCCAAGGGCTTTACGCCGAGGAAACGGACCTAGGCTTGGGTTACCGCTGGAGAGGGTGCACGTGGGGGTGTGCGGGAGCGAAATTGACCGCCCGTCCTCTGCGAAGAGAACGGTAGTTACGCGGGCGTGGGCGCTGACACGCTCTGTTTAGAGAGACGGATGAATAATATTTATTTGCTTTTTCGACGCGATCGTCCGGGTCGGTGAAAATGTTACGCGGCCGGCGTTTATGCCGGGTGGTAGTGGGTTCCACGACATATGTAGCAGCTGCTTTAATCAAGGGATTTGCGTGATTCGACGCGGTGTCGAAATACGACCGCGAGAGATGTCTGACGTAGGCATGAATCGAAGGAAGATCCATATCTCTATGGATATCTTCATTTTGAATATACCTAGGGTCCCCGGTGAGACGATAGAGAAACCTATTCTTTATTGTTTGTAACCGTTTAAAGTTCTATTCGGACATATGTGCGAACGCTGCGCAGCTATACGTCATAATTGGATGGATGCACATCTTGTAGACCGTAAGCTTATGTCTCGTGGACATTTTGCTTACCGTACATAATAGAGTATACAAACGGCTCAGGACCCAAGCGGCCCTGTTCCTGACTATACGGGCGTAGGGTCTAAAGGAGAGCCTATTATCTAGGGTTACGCCTAGATATTTGGTCTCCCTTACCCAGGGGATCGGATTACCGTAGCGTTCAAGAGGTTTGAGCCTCCACGGCAACCGTGAGGAATCAGCGTCGAAGAGTATCGCGGCGCTCTTCGAGGGATTAACGGCTATTCGCCAGTCGTTAAACCACTTCCCGAGAGTAGTCACGGCGCGTTGGGCTCTATGTTTGAGGTGGAATCTGTTACTTCTAGAGGCATATATAACTGTATCGTTAGCGTATAGCCCTATCTTGACCTGCGGGAGTGTAGGTAGGTCACTGATTTTTTTATATATAATTCTCATCATATTTATACTTTTTGAAAAGTTTCACACTGCCAGCTATTGGTGAGAGGATGATGACGCTGTTGTAGTTGATGTTCATTATGAGTTTTATTTCGTTTAAAATCAATTAATAGTAGTACTTTTTTGAATTGAAATGAAGTGTTTTGATAAATTTTGATTGAATTATTATTAAAGCGTCGATACACTAACTCCCATATAAATGGGCAAATCATAACTCTTGAGCGTCTAAGTTGGTATAACGCCATCTATTAATAAGATGATGGAAACGTCGTTTTATTGGTATTATTTCGATGAAAACTGTTATTTTAAACTTTTTTAATTTTTTTTCTTTGTATCCTTTGTTTATGCGTAACAGTCTACCTTAATACCAAACAAGTTTCTAAGTCACCTAGAAGTGGACTAGATTTTTGATGAGTGAGTGAGTGAGTCAGTGAGTGAAAATGCTACTTTTCAGACCATAATAATTCAAAACCTGTAATAGATTTATTCAAGACAAGTTTATTAAACATACAAAATTTCATGTGTATGGGTTGAATAATTTTTGATATATGGAGGGTTGCAAGGGAAGTTGCAAGTATCTCGAAATACCATAAAGACGAGAATAAAAATAAAAATACAAATTTTGATATGTTTTAACAATTTTAGGTTATTTTTATTTAGAACGACCTTTTACATTTTTTTCATCGAGTTCATTTTTGTTGGGATTTCACTAATCGTCTTGATTTAACATATTTTAATGTGAGAAGTATCATAAAAAATATATTTTTTTAGCATTCCCAATTTATATTTTTATTATGATTCCGATGGCAACCCCAAGCTCTGTTAATTTAGTTAGTGAGTTCAAAAAGACTTTCACGAGACCAAAAATAAAACTTTTTATTGGGAAGTGAGACGATATATCAAACGAAACAAAAGAAATCGCACTGACAAATTTCATGATAAAATTTACTATTTTTCTCTGTCTCTCTCTTTGTGGGTAATATAAGTTTTACGTAGAGACTAAAGTACAATAATATAAACGAGGTAATTTAAAAATAAATGTTTTTGGCAACTTTCTCGATGAAAGATAAATTTCTAATTAACGATATTATACTTGTACCGATGTATACTTGGCCGGATTTTAGCAATTATCAATAATTAATATCATTGAGGCTCACTTGAGGCCCACAGTAAAAGAAAATACTTTTCTTTAGATTTGAATCTGAAGCCAATTCGAGTTTGTTGCCGGTTTTTCTCGATGACTGGTATGTTTTCCGCACCGGTAGTAGTGTTTTGACGTTCATAAGTGCCAAAATTGAAATAAGCCATTTTTGAATCTATTGCTTTAACTTATAATATTCCTTCTGCTTCTAAGTCTGATAGGCCTGAGTCTGGGTTCGTAGATAGGCTGCCAATTAGGGACGGAAAAAAACTAAAATTAATTAAAAATCACAGTTTATATTAAACACCTAAGAGAGGTAGAGCCTTAAATTTCTTTACAGATTTCTTTTCTACTTGGGGCAGTCCAACTGGTGGAATACCTTCACCCTACAGAAGATCGCAGCCGAATAACCTTGTGTTGTGTTCCTGTGATGAGTAGTGTTTCCAGAGCTCCTTAGGGTATGGGGTTCAATGTCGGCAATGCACTAGTAATAACTATATTATTACAAGCGTCCATAGGTTGCCGCATACCATCAGACGGGCCGTACGCATGTTTGCCATCTTAGTTATATAGAAAAAAAAAAACGTTTATATTGTTGACTCTAATAATAGGGATTGAAGCATAAGTCAATTATATTCATATAACATAGTTTAATAGTTCTGTTTGCAACAATGGTTGTGTTCATGAAGGGTGTGTCATTGTAAAAAAAAATCTTTTAATGAACATATTCAAAATAAGCAAATCGAGAGTAATTTTAGAAGTGAATAATACTTTTTAGTAACTAATTACAATTATTAATTCATTTCAATTGAAGAGCTAATTGCAACACTTGTTATATTATTAAATTAATTATTTGTTTATACTCTCTACACATTGTATCAGCAAAATTAATATCCTACCAATCTACCTCGTTTTATCATATAGCCAAATGATACGTATTAAAAAGAAATGTCACAATGCATTACTTAAATATGCTGCCTGGTTTTGTTTTGATTCGTTGATCGTTTTAATCGACATCGAAGCGTGAAATTTTATATTTAACATGTTATAGAGGTCGATACTGACTTCAAAAAGTAAGTACTTTTTGCAACCATGCATGCGGCATGAAACCAAATAAAACACTAATTCCATACAAATTAAAGAAAGTCTTGTAAAAAGTTTCATTTGAAACATTACCATTGAAATAAGAGTTAAAATTTTCTCCTAAATGCGTTTATGTTTGGCAAGGGTTTGACGTTATCTGCCCCGGACAATGGAGTTGTAAACTGTTATATTTTATTTGCCTCGTCTTTGTTAATTGTCTTTAGGGATTATTTTTGAAGCTTTTAAAATGTCAAATAGAAAAATGAATATATATTTTCAGGGCAAAAACTCCTTAGAGACTAAAAGGCGTAACCGCTTCTGATGTCGCGTAAAAAATTATTTCATCAGCGATCCATCTGAAGAAACTTAGGTATAATATGATTTTTTTAACTGACTAAACTATTTTTTGGACGGGTCTTTACAGCGACTCGAATGTGAACGCAAAAGTGAGGAAAAGTGGCAACTAGCACAAGAGTTCCAAAGTAACCGAACCTCGGCTTCGGTTTTTCCGTGCATACAATTTCACGAAATTGAATCTAACTATCCTTAATTCTATCTAAGTATACACGTTGAAAAATATGAACATAATATGTATTTAATTTATCTGTTAATTTTTTTCTCACTGGCTGCAAAAATAAAAAAAACGTCCATAAGCCGCGTTTTCATGATACTCGGATTACTAATCGGACTGTTTGGACGCTACTCATGTCGTGTCGTGTCACGTGATGCAAGCGTACTCGGACATCGCCATCCGAGTGAATTCGGAAGCTGTTCTACTTGTACGAGTTTGTAACACACTTTTTGAAAATAAAATTGCGTCAACTAAGAAAAAGCGGAATTAAAATAACACTGTTAAGATTTTGCAAGGAGAAAAACGCTACTCGGATGCCTATAACATGTAACCTAGCCTGTATGAGCGCATTCGGTCCGAGTGTACTCGTATAATGAAAACGCGGCTTTAAAGAATCTATGTACTTACTGTGTGGTGCATAGATGTAGTATATAGTGTGGTGTGCAGTGTAATGTATGTTGTATTAGTGAATTGTAGAATAATTGTGTCACTACAACAACAAACTGACTATATTTTTAGCTTGTAGCCATTAGAGGCTTTGACAACTTCACCGGACTTGGGGGCGAGCGCCTAAGCTACTCAGCTGCGAAAGTGTGGCAACATGTTCAAGGGTGCCAAAGTGGCTGAACCTCGGCTTGGGCTGTTGCCGTACATGCAAATAAGTCGCGATTTGACTAATTCACCGTATCGCACAAGCAGCCGACTCGATGGCTCCGTGCCGTAGGATCGGACCTAAAGTATGATCTCGGTACATACTAGATGTAGAAGAGAGTAATTTTGAAGAATATGTGTACAATGTACATCTTCATGTAATAAAGGTAACTATTAATATTTCCCGTTTAAAAACAATTTATTTTAAAATATGTATTACAATTTGAGTCTTTTTACTTTTTTTGAGGCGTCAAATTCTAATTACATAAAAAGGTAACAAGTATGCCAAAATACGTCTTTTATATATGAATAAATTATAACATTATTTTTTTAGGTCAGGTACGGATATATTACATAAATATCGATTCTGAAAATTAAAAAAAAATATGGCTCATTAATAGCGGGCGCAAATGTGACGTAGAAAGAAAAAGAGTACGAATACTATTGTCTAATATTTGAAATGAGCATTCGATGAAGTAATTCCTGAAGACAGATTATTAGGTATTCATTTATTTAATTATCACGCTGTTCTTACAAACGTGTCTTCCAAATACAATATTTATTTTTACCGGTTGACTGTTTAAGGTTCTAGCAAGAGATAATTATACAAACTTAGCTTACAATCATGATAAAATATTTTTAATTTACTCTTCTATCTTTAAATAGGTACATGAGATAGTTAAAGTTTAAAACTAATAACTAGTGCACGAGAGATGCTCTAGTCTTGCAAAATGATTTATATCTCCCACAACACACGTACCTACTCAAATTGCTACATTGTCATAATATTACTAGTTTTAGTTGCAAGGTACTATGTTTCAAAATGTCTCCCTAGAGTCTCCTGAGATGTAAATTCTAATGTGTAATGGAAATTAAATATACAGGTGTTACGTTGATGTTACTCTGATATTTAAACTTGTTCCTTTAGCTTAGAAACTTGGATTAAAGTTCCTCTAAGAGTACTTCATATTTACAAAGTCATTATAGGTATCTACGACATATCGGCTGGTAAGTATACTTTGTTTCAACTTAACAAAAAGATAAACGAACGCGATCAAAGAGAATTTGAAAGAGAGAGAAATTAGCCATAAAACAGAATTTTTATTTGAGCTATATGCTATTCTATGCTATGCTAGCTAGCTAGCTATTTATTCAAGCAACTCTTTACCGCGCTGCCGCCGCTTACTAACCCGTGTAGCCTACCGTTGTTCACATTTCCCATACTTGCCTACACCTTGTTTGACTGCTTGATGTTCATGATTACTGCTGCGCTATTTAAATCGTAGCGTGAAGGTATTATAGCCTAAAAATTAAATTAAATACTTAATTAATACTTAATTTAAATAATTAAATTAAAAATTAAATACTTTTTCAAATTTGAGTAGTTTCAGACATGTTTGAACTATTTCTTCAGCTTTATAATATTAATAAGTATAGATTTAGGAAAAAAAAATGTAATTAGTTTTAATATTTTCTTTTTGACTTTTTTTTAAATATACATCAAAAGTGGCAAACAAGCATACGGCCCACCTGATGGTAAACGGCTACTGTAGCCCATGGACGTATAGGTATCACTAGCACGTTGCAGACCTTGAACCTTCCTTCTGCAAAGTGCTTTGAAAACCTTATTTACTGCAAGAACACAACAATAGGTTATTTGGCTACGATATTCTGTAGGGTGGAGGTATTCTACCAGTCCGACTGCCCAAATAGAGAGAAATCTCCAAAGAATTTTCTCTGTGCCTACCATTTTTAAAATCCCTAGATGTTAATGATAGTAACAAATTTAATAATTGTACTCAACTTTAACGTATACATACATACAGCAGTTGTTGACCGTATCAACTTCGACATAACTGCTAACTCGCTTTTACTTTCCTCTCCTGCTAAGTTAACCAAACATTTTTTCTCATACAATAAAAAATGAAATTCGAGTAAAATTATGTTCCTATTAAAACACTCATAAATATGATCACCCCAACCCTTACACTTCATTAGATACTAAGAGAGCTTTTTATTATTCAGGTTATAATAAATTGCCCATTTTAAAGAGATGATGGTATGTTAGTAATTGTAGGTATTTTACACGTTTCTACAATAAAGGATAACTGTTTTTATATTAATTGCCAGCCAGAATGCTGTGAAAGGATAAAAGGAATAATAATAAATTTCTAAAAACTCGGATGGTAAGACTTTTGGTAAAAAAAAAATCTTTTTCTACAGGTGCGAAGAGGGTTGAGGGTCATTAATTATTTGGAATGAGAAAAATTTGCAGATTAAGTTTACACTTCATAAGAGTTTATGGTTATTACTGAATTTACGCGATTAGTTGAACATGATAATATCAATATTCAAAATTAAATTTAAGCTTTTTTGAATTACCTTTTGAAGTAAAATTTCTTAGGCGCCGGCGCGACCATTCGATAATTGGACGAGAATTGAAAGTAAAATATGAACGCGTCACGTTTAGGCACATTTCTTTACATGAGAAACAGATAGAAATATATAAAGAAGAGAGAAGGACAAAGACAGTTATACATTTTAAATCGATTGAGGTCTTCTTTTTATTATTAACACGCTTTTATTAGCTTCACCTGTATGTATGTAACCAACCCCTTTGAGCTCGATTTTGTCCTACTTTGAATGATCAGATTTAATTCAAACTTTGCACACTTGTCAAAAGTCGATGACAATGCAATAATCCGATCAAAGCATCCGATTATCCTATTTAGATTCGCCAGGATTAATTAATTTATTTCCGCATTCTTTGCATGCGAGTAAGAGAGATAGAGCTAGTGCGCGAACTACGCATGGGTGCAGTTCCACACTTACTCTTTCGGGCATGCAAGGTTGTACAGTTGATCATGCAGTCATTTATTTGGGTCCGCGATTGTTTGCTGCTGGACAAGCTTATGTGGCACTTAGTCGTGGAAGATCCTTGGACGGTATACGAATTGGAGAACTTGATTGCTCAAAATTAACAGGAAGAACTCCATGTAACAGTGAAGAATTGAATGAAATGATTCGATTACGAGATAAACCATAAAATCTACAATCAGTCACAGAGTGGAAATTCACACTCATCCTCATTCTCAGTGCCGCCAACAGATTCGCTCCTATGATTATAATATTATGTGAAGTGATTACGGATTGAAAATTCCATACTCAAGCATTAATGTGACTGACTGTATATGTAAATAAGGTTGCACCTCTATGTGTCTCGCTGTTTATATTGGCATCATAGAAATCTTTGAATATTTGTTCTTAACCAAGATACAATCGGAACACGTTTGTACATATTAAGGGCGGTTGATAGTTAGCAAATCGAACTAAATAATTTATAGTTTAAAAAATTTAACTAAAAAATGAAAAATAAATAATAGTTTAAAAAAACTAAAAAAACACGCTTTCATAAAAAATCCAACTAAAAAACAGAAAATAAAATTTAATAAATTTGATTAAATACAGTGTAAAAAAAAAAGAATGTACATTATTGTAAAAAAAGCGTGGGGTGTATTCAAAGCGCTTTTTAAGATATTATATTATCGAAGTGATGATTCTTCTACTCATTATCTGTCAATAAAATGTTTATAATTATTGACACTATGCACCCCACGCTTTTTTTACAATAATGTACATTCATTTTTTTTTACACTGTACTTAATCAAATTTATTAAATTTTATTTTCTGTTTTTTAGTTGGATTTTTTATGAAAGCGTGTTTTTTTAGTTTTTTTAAACTATTATTTATTTTCGTCTAATGGATTCACTTTGTGCGTTACGTTTCCAGGCAGCCATTGCACGGTCTAAGTTTTTCCAAATTAATCTGTTTTTAGTAAGACAACTAATAGAAGTTATGTTAGGTTCTACAATAAATTCTCTAAGCACATTACCGATTTGCCAGATAATAAGTTTAAGAACCATGTTAAACAAGTGTTATTGTCGATCATTACGTGAATAGTGGTGATGTGTGGAATTGATTCGGTACATCTACTGAAAATGATAATAACTGTAAACAATATAAATAGGTACACATAGTGTAGTAATTAAACAGTAATTATTTACTGATCGAGTTTCTTGACTACTCTTCTCAATAACTGAGTTGTTTTCTTAACCGGTAGTAGTGTATTGATATTAATATTTAAATTGAATAAAATATTTTTGATTTTGAACCTTTTTAAACTTTTATGCCGGTTAACTTACAGTCATATAACCCGAGTAGACCAATAAAAGACCACCTGCACAGTCGCATTCGATGCCTCAATAGTCCTCTCGTATGGTAAGTGGCAGGACTTAAGGGCATACTAGTAAATGCGGCATAGTATGATTTACGACACAGTTACACAAGTGTCCTCCGCTGTTCACGTAACCTCATTTGCATAGGTTACCCTTAGCGACCCAACAGCACAAAAATGGTTCAGAGTTCTCCAAATAGGTTATAACTATTTGTCATCTGCGACAAGTTCCTCTGTGGGTGGAAGGAAGAGGCAGTACGATCTACCACAGATCGCTTTGCACCTCGCTTGGATTGTCTTATAAATCCACTTTTGATTTTATGAAGCTTGTTCTACTTTTAAGGCGGTTTCTACCAGAACGAAAATTGAAGAGAGGATATCTTTCATTATCCCTCTACTTAAGTTTCTCGACTGCGGCTGCGATGCTCTAACGTCAACCGGTGGGACTATTCCAGCGAGCAGGTATAAATTGCATCGTATTAATTCAATATCTTGATGAAAAAAGAATTAATCACTGAAACCGATTTCCAATGAAGCCGTGTCATATCAAATAACATACCTGTGTTCAAATATTATTATATTTATCCTTCCATCCAACAATTCAGTGGAAAAATCTCCACTGCCCCGGTTCTGTGCTGCTTACATCTAGTGGATTTCCGTAGCCTTCATCAGGTCGTCGGTCTACCTTGTGGCGGGTTTGCCTAGACCTCTTCAGTCCACTCGGCCGTCCGTTCTACTAGCAATAACATTTATATGAGATGTAAAATTGATTAGCTACTTCAAGAAAAACCTAAATTTTACAGAAATTATTAATGGATAAATAATAGTATAGTGGATTATAATTGCACGTACACACGTATTCTTAACACGTTTCACATTTATCTATATTAGAAACCTTTTTAAAATTTGTATTATATTTTTCGACGAAAAAGCCTAAATTTATTATTTTATATTCTCTCTTACCTCTCATTTAGTGGATTCATATTCTAGTAAATAGAATTGAAGCAGTTTCTACGTAAGCTTAAACCCTTATCAAAATGAACGGCGTTGCTATCATTTTAAACAGTCAAATAAGCTGAGTTTATGTAACCTACATTTCAGTAAGCTCGAAATCCACACTTGTGTTGAAGCTCCTTAATTTTATGAAATTATATGTAATATCAACCCTCTCGCAATGGCTTACGGTGAAAATTTCAACGTACATCATAACAATTTTTAATATTCATACAATGAGACACATCTTGCCTCGTGCACGTTTCAGAATAATTTAGAGTCTATTGTCGTATAATTGTATTGCGTTATCAGAATTCTTAAGGAGTTATAATTAACAAACATAGGTATTACATAACATATTAAAGAAAACATCTAAATAGGTACCTAATTAAAAATGAGTGACGGTTTTTCTAAAAGGAGCTGTTTCATCGGTAAGCTATATTGTCTATAGGTGTTAAGACAATTAAATTAAACATTATGGAAACTCTACGTATTTAACACAGATTTTTAGAATCAGTAAAGACCAATAATACATATCTTCAAAATGCAAACTACTACATCAATACTATGGATAAACATAGAGATAGTTGTATTAGACTAATGTTATGACGGTGATAATCTTAACCTATAATTTCAACATTCATTTTCTCAGCCGTCCCAACGATTCTGTAACTATTTCATATTTCTTACAATATACTTTATGTAAGGTTACTTTTTATTCTTAAAGATAATGCGGAACTTGCACAACACTCGAAAAAATATTTCTCAAAAATTATATAATATTAGGTCTTTACCTATGAAATTGCCGTTTTGTATGAAAAAATTTAAACGAATTTTTCCCATGTATTTTTTATTTGTATTAATCGAAGTAATCACCCATGCAATCAATGCATCTTTGCCAGCGCAGTGGCAGTTTATTGATGCCCATCTTAAAGAAATCAGCTGGACGGGAGGCAACAAATTCTTCAAAGGTATTTTGTACTGCCTCTCGGGTATTGAACTTTTTTCCCACCAAGGAGTTATCCAAATTCTGGAAAAAGTAGTAGTCTGTAGGCGCAAGGTCTGGTGAGTAGGGCGAATGACGGAGAACTTCCAACCCCAGTTCTTGCAACTTGGAGACCGTCTGCTGTGCAGTATGAGGTCGCGCGTTCTCGTGCAGGAGCAGCGGAGACGAGCGATTGACCAATGCTGGTTGGAGATGTGCCAGCTTCTCCATCATTGTGTTCAGTTCTTCACAGTACACATCTGCAGTCATGCTCACCCCGTTTGGAAAGAAGCTGTGATGAATCAAACCGGTGCTAGACTACCAAACAGTGACCATCACTTTTCTAGGGGTAAGTTTTCGTTTAGGGCATTGTTTAGGTGCTGAACCAGGATCCAACCAACTTGCTGAGCGCTTGCAGTTATCAAACAGAATCCATTTTTCATCGCAGGTAACAATGCCTTTATTTGTGTATCTGTTGAACAATGCAAGGCACGTCTCGACGCGTACTTCGCGCTGGCGATCATTGAGTTCGTGGGGCACCTATTTGTCAAGCTTTTTTACTTTGCCAATTTGACGCAAATGGACCAATATTGTTTTGACGCTAACGACGAAAGCTCCTGCTAATTCAGCCGTAGATTGTGTATCATCAGCTTCCACAATCGCCTTCAATTCGTCATTGTCGACCAAAGTCTTCGGACGACCGCAAGGTTCATTTTTCAGGTCGAAATTCCCAGAACGGAAGCGAGCAAACCAATAACAGGTGGTGCGTTGGTTTGTAGTGTTAGCTTCGTAAACGTCGTTGATGTTGCGTGCCGCTTGTGCCGCGTTGCTGCCACAACGGTACTCATATTCCATAATTACTCGAATTTATAACGAATGATGACAAAAAAGATTGAAATGCGATGAAAATTATAAATAACACTAATCAATAAACAAATGACAACTTTTGGAAAAGAAAACCATATTTTTAAAATAAAATTAATTTGTAATTAGAATTCTTAGCCAAACAAAAATTATTTTGATTTGAAAAGGCCCGTACTGCAGAACGGCAATTTCATAGGTAAAGACCTATAATTTATTATTTAATAAGGTATGTAATGGATTTTTGACTTTTCTTTTAAATATAATCATATGTATAAACAATTCTCAATAGAAGATGATATCTTAAATAGAAAACGGAGACGCATAAAAACATTTAAATTGTAATAAATCATCCATAGGAAATTTGTCGAAGTTATGTTCAGCGCTTCTAATTGATCCATTTTATCTACTAAAAATGAAAACAGGCATGGCCGCAACTCGGGCCAAATTTAAAACTGTGGGACGCTCAGTGCAACGCCGCTCTGATGCGACACAGCAAACGGCGCGACGCGTTGCGTCAGTCTTCATACTACTTTCGGCGGAGAAGCGCCCACATCTTCATTATTCATCATATTAGAAGTTCATAGAATTTTGTCTTTGACATTCTGCAGTAAGTGTGATATCGTGCAGAGTCATTAAGAAGATGAGGAAACAAATAATGGTATTCTCCTTCATCATAGCGTGACCTTGGTATCCTAGCAATCCTTTTTTCCCTTCCATAATCCTTTCTTCTTCTACACACAACACAGAAATGATAACTAAATCCTCATTACTGTCACCTATCTTTTATTCACGTTTCTGGCACGCGAGTGGGCATCGAAATGACGCAATCTGCCACTTTTACTACAGTTGTAAGATAGGAGCGACACACCGTTTGCTATGTCGCATCAGTGCGGCGCTGCGCGTCAAAATATGCACCTAGACTGCGACACAAAGCTATTCGTAGTGAATGCATTCACCATACAAAATAATTAAAAAAAAAAAAATTTATTTTTTAGGTCTGACTACACTGTTGTTAGCCTTAGGGGCCCTAAAGCCGCTGCGGCTTTTACAGCTTCTACGGACTTGGGGGCGAGCGCAGAGGGCACTCAGCCGCGAAAGTTATTGGGACGACTCGCGCGAGGGTGCCAAAGTGGCCGGACCTCGGCTCGGGCGGTCGTCGCGTATGCAAATAAGTCGCGATCTAATCGAATTCCTACACCTACGATTCGAGCTAACTTATATATACTCATAGGCACATTCCTTTCCTCCTGGGAGGAAGGAAGGAACCCTGCGAATGTGTATTTATTGATTGGAAATGTTTTCTATGCTAACTAGCGCAAAAAAAGAAAAAAAAGGTATCTCACAGAACCTATGTACCTGTGTGGTGTGCACGTGTGTATGTTCATACGTGTGTAATGTTGTATGTGGGTAGCTAAGTGTTGCACGTATAGTGTCACTTGTATAGCGCGGGCGGTTGCCTGACCCAAGGGCTTCACGCCGAGGAAATGGACCTAGGCTTGGGTTACCGCTGGAGAGGGTGGACGTGGGGGGTGTGCGGGAGCAAATATATTTATGAGCAAATTTTATTTGAGCAATCGAATACAGATAATAATACTGTAAACATAGATTATATGATAATATTCCATTTATAACTAATGTTAGAAACAAGTTAGGAACAAGTGCGAGAAAGGAAGGAAGCAAGGTTTAGAGAGGACCAAAGCTGTCCAAACTATTGATCCCGTACCACACTATTCCTAATATATGGTGCCAGTTCTTGTTTAAAATTTTGATAATCTCCCTGAAAGTTTACTTGCTGCAGTGTTTTATATTTAAAGTTAGTGATTTTGGAAAATATAAGCAGGTTATTTTTTTAATAAAGTGGACTAAATGTGTTTGAGTCAGTTATAAGTTAAAAATTGCTAGGTACAGTAACAAGAATTAAATTCCCCCTAAGATCAATTTAATTACGATTGATTTTAGTTATACATTGAGTTATTAATTTGAATAGGTTCCTTTAAGAATAAAAAGTTAATAATATTACCCATGCCTTACATTCACCTTTTTTATTGTTCCTCTTGCCTAGTACGTGTGTCAGTCGTAAATGCAAGATTGGGCTAATAAGATCGAAAAATGTAAACAATAATTATATCATATATACAAAATCATGGCGCTGAAGCTAAGGCTGGAGGAAGCCAAAATTATCCTTAGCAACCCCAGAAATTGTCTTATTGCTAATAGAATTAAATAGGCGCAGCATTCGGTGCAACTATTATAAAATAATGCAAACAAATCCACTTTGTTAAAATAATATATTGGTATAAATAAATTATATGTCAGTAGGTAGCCTTTTATAGACTTCAATAATTAGACTATAAAAAGCGAAAATCTTCTTCTCAAAAATCAATTCTTATGGATAGTGTCACATATTAACGCGTTCAAAAAACCACAGAAAACAATCTCTTGTGTTTAATAATATTAGTATAGATTTGTACTAGTAGATATGTCATATTTGTTATAACTGTATGGCGCGGATTAATAATAGGTATTTACCAATGAAATTGCCGTTCTGTAGTACTGGCCATTTCAAATCAAAAGAATTTTTGTTTGGCTAAGAATTCTAATTTAAAATTAATTTTATTTTAAAAACATGGAATTCTTTTTCCAAAAGTTGTCATTTGTTTATTGATTAGTGTTACATTTTCATCGCATTTCAATCTTTTTTGTCATCATGGATACGTTAAAATACGTAAAATACGTAATTATGGAATATGAGTACCGTCGTAGCAGCAACGCGGCACAAGCGGCACGCAACATCAACGACGTTTACGGAGCTAACACTACAAACCAACGCACCACTTTGCTCGCTTCCGTTCTGGGAATTTCGACCTGAAAAATGAACCTCGCGGTCGTCCGAAGACTTTGGTCGACAATGACGAATTAAAGGCAATTGTGGAAGCTGATGATACACAATCTACGGCTGAATTAGCAGGAGCTTTCGTCGTTAGCGTCAAAACAATATTGGTCCATTTGCGTCAAATTGGCAAAGTAAAAAAGCTTGACAAATTGGTGCCCCACGAACTCAATGATCGCCAGCGCGAAGTACGCGTCGAGACGTGCCTTGCATTGTTCAACAGATACAAAAATAAAGGCATTGTTACCTGCGATGAAAAATGGATTCTGTTTGATAATCGCAAGCGCTCAGCAAGTTGGTTGGATCCTGGTTCAGCACCTAAACAATGCCCTAAACGAAAACTTACCCCTAGAAAAGTGATGGTCACTGTTTGGTAGTCTAGCACCGGTGTGATTCATCACAGCTTCTTACCAAACAAGGTGTGCATTATTGCAGATGTGTACTGTGAAGAACTGAACACAATGTTGGAGAAGCTGGCACATCTCCAACCAGCATTGGTCAATCGCTTGTCTCCGCTGCTCCTGCACGACAACGCGCGACCTCATACTGCACAGCAGACGGTCTCCAAGTTGCAAGAACTGGGGTTGGAAGTTCTCCGTCATTCGCCCTACTCGCCAGACCTTGCGCCTACAGACTACTACTTTTTCCAGAATTTGGATAACTCCTTGGCGAGAAAAAAGTTCAATACCCGAGAAGCAGTACAAAATACCTTTGAAGAATTTGTTGCCTCCCGTCCAGCTGATTTCTTTAAGAAGGGCATCAATAAACTGCCACTGCGCTGGCAAAGATGCATTGATTGCATGGGTGATTACTTCGATAAATACAAATAAAAAATACATGGAAAAAAATCGTTTAAATTTTTTCATACAAAATGGCAATTTCATAGGTAAAGACCTAATATGTAGGTACTAAAAAATACAAAATATGTACATATAATATGGACCAAAAAACCTAAAATATGGGAAAAATATTGAGTATAAAATAACAATACTTTTAATTATAACATTGTTTATTGAAACAAATATTTAGTGTAGTAACAGTAATATTTCAAAAAACTTTCGTATAAAATTATCGCGAAATGTTTGATCAAATTAAACAAAAACTAATAGTTTTATTCAACTTCCCCTATATTTGCTTTATTAAATTGGTTTCAGTACACAATAAGGTGCATCTTTAAATTTTCTAAATTAAAACTGACGATTTGGTCTAAATATGGCTGAATGATCTTTCCACGTCGCATGATGTAACTGGAGCATACTTAAACCTGCATAATTCGATAAGTGTGTAAGCCACGTCTACAGTGCTCTCAAAACTACTGCACAGCATTTTATTAATAATTTTTTAAAGTATCAAATAGGTTTCTTTTTCCCAAAATATTCTTTAGTTTTTGTTTAGTCACTTCAGAAACGGGGCCTTCCGCTTCTGAAACTTTTTTTTTATTTCTTCAATAATCTTTAGGTTTCCATTCAGTTATGTTGAAGGTTTTTCTAGTACTTGTAACTTGTGTAATAAAAAACTATAATTGTTTTTTATGTAGACCAAATCGTTACAGAGATGATGAGAGAGAAGATGAGAATCTTCCAGAAATTCTTTTGAGGTTTAAATACTTGCAGAATCGTCATTCAATCGAGAAATATTTGTTCTGATTTCATTAAAATGCTCGGCAAAGTATTCAACCATTGTTAGCTATGTACCCCAGCATGTCAGCACTGGCTCTGGTGCCAAAGGTATTGCGGGATACAATTCTTTAGTATTCAGGGATACAACTCTTTAAATTTCTTCACCTGGCCGTGCGGCTATGTGGTAGCGGGAGCGCAAACACCCACAAATTATACCTATTTTTGCGAATTAACTATTGTTCTATCATCTATAAATTGAAAATATGGATGATTGTAATTTTTTTTTTTGTAAAATATGAACTTATCCTTGAAATATGGAAAAATATGAAAAATAAAAACCAGTTTTTCACGATCCAAACACTACAATCGATGTAGAGAATACATTCCAGAACGAAAATCGTGTAAATTAAAAATATGTATTTACATATTAATCCGGGCCGTTGTTATAAGATATAACGGTTTTCTTATAAAGCTTTTCGTCACGCTAAGCAGGTCTGCACTTTTACCAGTAGGGTCCTACCTCCACGAGCTAGTGTATCGCCACGAGTCTGCCCTGCTATCGTCGAGTGATATCCACGAGACGATTATTCTTCCGCCTGCGTATCTTTACGACTCCTGATAGATTGGTGCGTATCCGCTATGAAGAATTTCCGCGTGTCCACAACATTTTGTAATACAGTTGCTTTGTTAAAAAGAGCTCATTTCGATGATAGATAAGAGAGACATTAGAAGTGTTAATTGTTCGTTATCATTCGTTGCATCGCCGCGATAATATCTTATAGAAATGTTCATAGAATTGTTATACAATGAAGTGGTAGGACAATAATATCACCGCGATAAAGTCGTTCGCGGAGGCGGCGCCAATGTGAGCTCAAAAATCTAGAATTACCGGAACGGTTTTGAACCTACGCCATCTGTAATATAAACGGCGATTCACTATGCACTCAATTAAAAGTGCTTCATATCATAAAAACAATTAAATATTTATATAGTTTATATTTTTTCATTCCTTTTATTTTCATTCCACTTTTCTTTTTAATCGTATTCTTAGCATAGCAAGGGCGTAAAATTGTCTAAACTCGATAGTTGGTCACTAACGAACTAAAAGGAGCAAGTTAACAAATTACTAAGTATGAAATTAATTAGTTACTTTGCAAAACTTAAAGGGTACTTCGGCTGCTATCTAGGTACTCGTGTGAAATTAATATAATTTTCTACATATTTTACTGTTGAAGTAATTTCGCTGATCATATGAGTTCTTCGGAGAATATTTCAAACGAAAATTTATAATATAGTCGCCAGTTTCATACTCTATAAACTTAACAGTTACATTGATATTTTCAGAAGAGAAATAAAATTAAATAATGTGAACCAACTAAAAATATTTTAGATTAGGTTTTTACATTATGCCCGTCTATACAAACGTGTAGAAATGTAGATAGACAGCAATTAATATAAAAAAATATCACATCTATGATGTTCCTACAGAATTTTATAGACCTCTAAGGTCAACTTTTCTAACTAATATTAGCTTCTACGAAACCAGCTAACAGGAAATTAGAATATTACCTAGTCTCAAATTGTTATATTAAGCGTAGAAAGAAGTCACAATAGTTTATTTTATTTTAAAAATGACTTATTTCTAATATGGAGTAAACGTTATAGTCTCCAGTATAAGACCAGCTTTCAGCATGTAACTACCTGTGGCGGGTTTACTAGTGA
This sequence comes from Saturnia japonica, assembly GCA_033032175.1. NCBI lineage: Eukaryota > Metazoa > Arthropoda > Insecta > Lepidoptera > Saturniidae > Saturnia > Saturnia japonica. The sequence continues at coordinate 7,160,272 of CM065324.1, read as the reverse complement.
TTAATTTATGATATTTCAGTGCTTGTTGCAAGCTCGTGTGCTAGTTAGCTCTTCTAAAATTACAGAAACATCATCAATATCAACACCAAAAATCGTTTACAATCTAATGAATTGTAAAAAATTATTCAAGATAGAGACATTTTAAAATTCATATTAGTTAAACCTTTGATAATTAGAAATTAAAAGACAATAAATATAACTTTTAATATTCAAAGTTTTCAATCTTAACCAAGCAATAATAAGTTTGTACTTTGTGAATTGTTAGCAAGATCAATTTCGGTCAATGCAACTGCAGATTATTGTCTTATTATAATATGTGGGTAATTATTGTATATATATTTGTAATTGGTTTCTTGGAAACGGCTCCAATGATTTCGATGAAACTTTGCAAAAAAATAATGTTTTACATTCCAAGTTTACCTAGATAAGCGGTTTTCTTTTTTTTTTATAAGACGCCGAGCACGGCTTGGTCGCCCAGATATTTATTTATTATATGATAAAAAGTTGAAATACACATAAATATGAAAGTCATATAACTAAAAGAATGTTAATTATGAAGACGGATCAATATAAGAGTAGAGAAAGACCGAAGAAGGTTTGGAAGGATTGTGTGATGAATGATGTGTTTAATAGGTGTGAATACTCAGATGATCGTTGATAGGAGTGTGAAATAACAAAATTAGGTTATACAAGGGCAAGAAGAATAAGATACAAAATTTTATGACTTTTTATAGTGTTCTAAAATCAATAAAACTTCTTATAGTTGAACTAGCAGAGGAATAGTCGGAGATGGAGAGGGTTGAGAGGTTACGTGATGATCTCCGGCTGCCTTAAATAGGTCTGCAGGTGCGGACTTGGGTGTGTCCGTCACCGTGTATTGCAGGCCCGAGATGGAGAAGGCACACCGGTGTTTGTACGCCTTCCGAGGCTCGTTGGAGGTTCTGATTTTTCTGACCGCGACGGGGCCCCTGGGTAGGGCTACACCTGTTTGGAGAGCGGATGCCGTGCATAAGCAGTTCCCGCTCCCCGGACACTAGGTGCGGAAAGGACACCGTGGGGTTTTTGTCGGTAAGAGTCCTACATACCTCTCCCTTGAGCAGCCCGGCTCGAGAGGCGGATCCAATGCAGGATGTCCCCACGATAAAAAAAAGCAGAGGAATAGTATTTGGCAGTTGAATATCAACAACATGCTGAGAGAAACATTTCGTCATTAATAAATTGTAAGTTCCCAGATTGTTTATGTTCCATCATTTTTTCAGTATCAAAGGGCGGTATGCAAAAAAGTCTGAAAGAATAGCTTTTTTGCGTTCGAAGATGTGAAAATAAAATCTTTTAGAAGAAATACGAGATTTTATGTTTAATATTTCACAAATAGTAATGTATCTGTCATGTCTTTTAGAATAAAACCAGGCTATGTAGAAGACGCTTGCCGTAAGTAATTGGATTTCGTTTTCAGGGCACAGTATGTGTGTCTAGTAAAATCAAAACCTTATTTAATTTAGTTTTTCCCCTAAATATAACATCTTTGTGCTTATCAATTTACATTTATTTAATGTGATATGGGATAGCATTCGTAAATAATCACACTGATGTAAGAATACAAGATGTAAGTAATTTTAAGCAAACTGCCAAAAATTACCCATTAGTTATTGAAGATGGCAGTAGTAGCATAATCTACCAAGTTCCTAAGATATAAACTAGAAAATATACTAGGTCAAACTAAAAATATAAATATTATAAATAAAATTTTGAAATATTTCATGGTTGCAAATACATTAATGAATTAGAAAATTTAAGTAATTAATTTAATTCAAAATAATGTGTTTTTTTTTATATTTTTAAAACCATAAAATCTTAATACAGAATCTGTTTCGTACATTCATGTATATAACGTAAATAAAAATAAATAAATACTTTTTTATTATTACAAAATAGCGACGATGCTCGGTTAGGTTGTTGGTCTTGCGAACAAATAGGTAGGTACTAGCGAGCCGGCCGCCAGCGAATGGCATGGTCTCAAGATCGCTACTCCGAGAACGACTAATATGAGAGACCGAGATGGACGAGCATTTGGCATTTTAGTTTATGAATTTAAAACGAAAACTATTACGTGCCACTTTGAGATTCCACCTAAAACTCCCACGTGATATTCGAAATGAATCTGAGATCTATTTCATACTTTGCCTAAATAGCATTAATTTGGCATTCTATAGAATCTCAACATTTCATACATAGCCTATAACATACAACTAGGTAAGTTTAACTTCACTCAAATGTTTCGAGGTTTCCTCAATTTATACAAAATAATTTATTAGTAATTGTAATATTTTAAATAAACAGACTTAAAAATCGAAAGTCCTAAGAGAGTTTTAATAAAAATATATATGGAACCCTCATCTTAAAACCTTCACTCGCTTCTAGAGTATTATTTTATTGAATTAATAAAAATTCCTGAGAATAAAGCAATATCAGTATAGTTAGAATTTACACTAAAATATTTAACAGCGAATGAAAATGATTACAGATGGAATCTGATACCCAATTTTTGAAATTAATAAAAAAAAAATATTGGTCCACAAATCTGACTGTCATCTAGGTATATACTTAGAAATAAGCAATATTGTAAAATCATGCAATGATTGCACTCTTCTAGATGTGGACACAGCATGCACATAAGATAAAGACTTCTTCGCTAAAGCTACGTCATCGTGACTTCATCATCACTTCCTAAAGCATTCAAGCGGCGAGTCATACAGCCAGCCAGCATCCACGGCTACTTCGGGTATTCTGACCACCAGCATGCGGCGGACGCGCATTCCTGGTCATCACCCACAGCCTTCTCAGCGACCTTGGCACAGCACACTGCACTTCGGCCGGTCAGCTAGCAGAGATGCACTTCTCTCCTGGTCGACGCAGCAGCCAGTCACTACGCAGCACTGCAATACTCCAACTCACTGGAGCATTCTTGCAGCATCACCCCGACTCACTGGAGTATCACCCCGACTCACTGGGGGCATCACCTCGACTCACTGGGGTATCATCGCAGACAGTTCCGACTCACCGTGAACTATGCGGCATCTGGTTCCGACTCACTGGAACATTCCACTGGCCCGGCAAGCATCATAAGATGTATGGACGACTCAACCTGCTATCGACCTCCGGTCTTGGAGGGGAGATGTAGTGACATCTACATAGCGACACACAGCGACATCTATCGAGCCACATACGACGCATCCTACATCGCGCTATAGAAATTAACTCTTCAATTGAGTATATATACAAGAACCCGACTACAACCGTTGGGTACCCGTCACGTCCACCCTCTCTAGCGGCAACCCAAGCCTAGGTCCGTTCCTCGGTGTGAAGCCCTTGGGTCAGGCAGCCACCCGCGCGATACAAGTGACACTATACGTGCAACACTTAGCTACCCACATACAACATTAGACACGTATGAACACACACACGTGCACACCACACAGGTACATAGGTTCTGTAAGGGACCTTTTTTTTCTTTTTTTTCGCTAGTTAGAATACTGCGCTAGTTAGTGTAGAAAAACCATTCCGATTACTAAATACACATACGCATGGTTCCCTCCTTCCTCCCAGGAGGAGGGGAACGTGCATATGAGTATATGTTAGTTAGCTCGAATTTTCGTAAGATTAGGGAATTAGATAGATCGCGACGAACGCCCGAGCCGAGGTTCGGCCACTCTGGCACCCTCGAGCGGGTCGTCACAAACTTTCGCGGCTGAGTGCCCTAAGCGCTCGCCCCCAAGTCCGGAGAAGCTGTAAAAGCCGCAGCGGCTCTGTTTTTGGATAGGGCCCCTAAGGCTAACAGTGTAGTCAGTTATAAAAAAAAAAAAAAAAACAACCGTTGGGCAGCTGCCCTCCAGACATAACACCCGTCTGGTCGGAGGATCCTCCCTTTGCAATAGCTCTTCTACACATGAAATGCTTTTGTACTCGTTCAGTTCTGTCAGAAAGTCCTTGGTAGCAGGGTCTCCAAATAGGACTATTTGTATTTTAAAATGCCGCGTAGAATAGTATTGTAAATTATTGTCTTTAGGCTGGGTTATTTTAATATTTTCATCTGACGACCAATAAACTCAGACAATTTAGATGATTTTTGGATTATGTTAACGATGTGATATCGAAAGCTCTAAGATCTATCTACAATCCTTCAATCGAATTAACAATAATAAATAAGATTTTGATTCTATTAAATAGGAAAAAATAATTATATTGGTTACCTAGTACAGTACCCAACAATTTACATTAATATTATAAATGTGAAAGCCAACTGTTTGTTACGATTTCACGCCCAAACTACTAAACCAATTTCGATGAATTGGAAAACGAATTCGAAAAACTTAATGAGGTGAAACGGGGGATGATAGGTGCTTTGGAAAACCCATATATTTTTAAATCAGTGATATGAAAAATCACATACATGATTTTGGTAAGAAATAATTAATAGCGTTTCATGTTTTTGAAAAACATCCCTCATAGGGTATAATTAGTTTTTTTTTATCTTTGTATCTATAGTTAATACTAAACTGTTGGCAGATGTTTTACACAGATAGTATAACCTGGATTAACACATAGGATAAGTACTTTAATCCCGGTATAAGACTCAATTCTGAAGTCCACACAGATGAAGTCAAGGGCAGTGGCTAGTTATCGTCAAAAAATAATATGATAAATTACTATAATATTACCGGATTATTATAATGATTCAGGACTAAAATATTATCCAGAGAAAACATTTTTTTAATGTAAATACAAACATAATATTAAATTTGACCTACCTTCTTGATGATTAGTGGATAAGTTTAAAATGTGTTTGGACACCGCATCAATCGACGTGGATTCGATCCCTACAATAAGTTTGACCTTTTTATAAAAGAAAATCTTGTGATTGTAATAATTTTCTTATTCTCACCTATCAAACAAAGCCTTCACGTTGCAAATCTTGGGCCAAGTAAACTACAGGTGTGTTCCATCAACAAAACTTACGAACCAACTTAATGAGATTTCATTTTCTGATAATATCTTCATCTAATATTAGCACTTTACAAACCCTAGGTTATAAATTATTTAAAAAAAACTATACCTACTAAACTAAACAAATATATCCTAACCCTCTGCTTAGAGTACTGTATGTTATTTTTTTAAGTAATTGAATTAGGTTGGGTATAAAATCGATTGTATAAACAGTCACACGTAACAACGTAGTCGTCAAATTTGTTTTAAGCGCCATCTATAAGCCCATTGTTCGTACTACATTATGAGTTGTAATTATTTGATATTTTTTATGCTATGAGCTTTGGTACATTCTTATTCTTCAATAATTTAAAATTTGGGGTAGGAGGTTCAAGGTCGGAAACGTGCTAGTGATACCTAAATTATATTACTAGTGTACGGTAGCCGCTTACCATCAGGCGAGCCGTATGCTTGTTTGCCACAATTGTTGTATGAAAAAAAAACAGCAATTTTGTTTATTAAAACAATGTACTGTTATTTTAATTGTATTCATTTAAGTGTTTTCAATAACGATCGATTTCAATGTTTTACATTCACATTTTAGTTTTTTTATATACTTCCTTTTTTATATAAGTAGACTATAGGTGTATTTAACAGGTCTGTGACTATGTGATAATAAAAGCATTAGACGAAGCGTGTGAGCAATTGCTTTCTCTACGACAATAGGGGGCAGTTCCTGACCTTTACGAGAGGGGTATATATTACAAAAGTGCCAAGCCTTGCTTGTCTGCTATTTTTCTTTTAGTAATTTGGTTTACTAATTCTACCTACATATATTATTAATTAATCTTTTAGATCCTGTTTTTAATTTGCTATTTGTACATTTATGTTTGCAGTAAGATTAGTTGTAAGTATGTATATCTTTCCATCTTAATAAAGTGAGAAAAAGTTTAGTCTAAATGTAAGACTATTTTAAGCGATCGCTTAAAATAATATAAAAATGGGCACGTGATTATTTCAGAGGTTTTTGAAATTTATATGCGCCCGTACTCTTTTTACAAGAATAGCTATAGCAGCTGGATCGATTATAAATATTTTGTGTATAATAAAAAAAATGCAGTTTTGTAACAGTTTTAAATAAGTTTTTTTTTTTTTTGTTAACTACGTTTTACCGTGCTAAACCGTACCTCGATAAGAATAAAAGTTCATTGCATCACCACAAGTAAGTCTTAAATTACAACAGCTGTTATATGATATGTATTATTCGTGTTTCATATAACATATACATAAAGTTACCTACTCTGTTGTTTTTTAATTCTTTCCCACTCTTATCATTCACTACAATGACAATAATAGCAGAAACCTTTTCCATATTAACAATAAAATAGTCCTTTATTACAATAATTATATTTTTGCGCTGTGACAAACCTGTCCTTTACGGGACTTGTGGGATGAAACACGTTGGAGATATTTATTTGTCAGCTTTAGCACAATTTCTAAGAAATTTCGCTTCTACGCCTGGTTTATTATCATTGTTATGGTTTGACCTAGATTGACCTAGATGTCAACTAATGAAGACTTATGAAAAGTTAAAACCTTTTTCGTATTTCAGACTGTAAATGTAGATGTGGTAGGAATCTGGTTCCCAAATGAATCAAAAATCAAAATTGAAATATTTTTTATTCAATTTAGGCCATAAGAAGGCACTTAATAATAATAATAAAGCTTCTTTATTTCATATCTAAAAGACAATTTACAAATGAAAAATTAGTGTTAGTATTATAAGTTTATATAAAACTTTTATTCTTAATGTATAAATTTATTGTTAGTGTGTTAGTGATATGGATCCCATTTGGGTAAAGGCTGCTCTAACCCATGCCATTTATCTTTATCCTGTGCAATACTCATCCAATTTGACCCAGCTATTTCAATAATATCATCAGCCCACTGTTTTAGTGGTCTACCCTTGCTCCTCTTGCCTGTAGGTCCTGGCCATCTTGTTACTTCTAGCGTCCATCTCTTTTCTTTGTATCTTGAAATGTGTCCTGCCCATTTCTATTTTAAACTTAGAGCATGTTGAAGAGCATCAGTAAGTTTAGTTCTTTTTCTTGTCTTCGTTTCTGGTTTTATGTATTTTGCTTAATTTTAGTATACTCCTTTCCATGGTATGTTGACATGAAGCAATTTTATTTCTTATTTTATTGGTGTATGTCCATGTTTGACTTCTGTATGTTAAACTTGGCAGGATGCAAGTGTACATTTTTTTTAAATGCTTTATGGGGTAGTTTCCTTTCAGGATTTCTTTTAGTGTCCATAATTTCTTCCAATAGCAACTGCTCCTTAACTAATACTTCTATTTATTTCGATTCTGTAATTTTTTGGATCAAACGATATTTGTTTCGCTAGATAAATATATTCATTTACATATTCAATTTTATTAATTTCATATATCGGATATATATTTCTGTTTTTGCATGGTTTGTCATTACTTTAGTTTACTGAATTCATGTGTAAACCTAGTTATTTTCGCTTAGTCCAGAGTTTGTATCATTTCTTCTAACTCTGTAGTTGATTCTGCGAAAATAACAATGTCGTCAGCAAATCTGAGGTGTCATATATGTTGGTCTTGTATCTTGAGGCCCTTGATTTTCCAGTCGATTTATCTAAATATTCCTTCCAACACAGCTATAGACAATTTGGGTGATAATGGGCCTCCTTGTCTGACTCCCTTTCCTATTTTTATCTCTTTTCCTTTATTTTCCCGTTTAATTCTGCTTTTACATTGTGAGTTGATATTTTTATGATATTTATGTATGTTTTGTTTATTCCACAAGAAATTAGTGCTGTCCAGATTGAGCTGTGCTTAATACTATCGAATGCCTTATTGACTTATGAATGTCTAAATACTTGTGCCGGTACGAAAAACACCCCAGCCATCGAGAAGAACTGGCCAGAAACTCGATCAGTTTTATCAACATCTTATTTTCTTTTCTTTTTTTAATATTTTTTACAGTATTAAATTATATACAGATATTATCATTTTAAGTAGATTTATAGAGAGGGAATCACATCCAGACATTACCGTCGTTCGTGTAATCAGCTACCCTATAGTAACCCTTTCGACAATAAAACTTGCCTAATATGATTCTTGAACTTATTATCCGGCAAATCGGTAATGTGCTTAGGAAGGTTATAATAGAACCTAACACAATTACCTAAAATTTTTTTTTGTTTTGTTTTGTTTGTGATCGTGACCACCATGCATAATGTACATTGCTATAAACCCGTTACAAAAACTCCCTTTTTGTTTGGATTAGCCAATTTACATCCAGCTTTCAAAATGCTAGCAAGCTGGCGTGACAGCGACGACTAGCAACTGATTGGGATCTCTTGGTGGTCGCCGTTTTATTTAGATTGTACTGTGCTTACCATTAGGAACAGTGTCGTGTACAATTTTGCTATACTATTACTAAATAATATATTATGTCACAGTAATAAATTACTAGCTTACATTTTTTTTTACATTTTGATGAAAATGAACTGAGTTCTTACAACGTATTATTCAAGTGCTTAATAAAATTAATTATATACCAACTTAGTTCATAGGATTTACACAGTTGGATGGCGAAACCGCTCAGATTTTTCGTAGATAATTATTCTAGATTCTCTGCAATGAGAAAATATGAGAGTAGATTAAATTACATAATTAATATTTATTTAAATTAGTTCAGTTTTATTAGCGCTGTTAACTGAAAGTTGTTAAATATATTAATAGGGATTAACACCGTACTGGAAAAACATATGATCAATCTATCGGTAACTATCGGTCTATACGCATATTGTCATGATATATTATACCAGTTTCAATAAATAAAAAACTTATTAAAAGTACCTTATGCACATTTATGCCATGTGTCATTTTATCGTGTTATCATTTTTTGTTGCCTGAATTTGATAAAATTGATAAAAACTACGCGTGTACCTACAATAACCAGAGATGTCCCGCAGTTTCATTCGTGTTTATTTTTTCAGTTTTCTTCAGGTTACCAATCTCCTCCCCCCCACCCACAATACCACGCACCGCATATTATTACTTCAAGCTAGCTTAGCGTTTTTTCTTACCTGAACTTTGTATGATAAAATTACTCCGCTCCTAAATGTCGTAGTGTGGCCCATAAACTTCATTATATTTTTCAGAAGTGACTGGTTTGTTTCAAAACAAGCAAACTTTTGAAATATTTAATATTAATATAGATCATTTTAACCTCATTAAATTATCTCTAATCTAATTTATCACACCTCTATCGTATCAAATTCCATAATGACTTCGTTAAAAATCGAACCTTTACACGGCGCGGTAATGGACCTTTGATACGTAGCCAATCTAACTGTGATCCGATAGTATTCCGTTCTAAAGGCCTTTATTTTATCTGCGTGTGTGTGGTGGACTTTAACAGTACCTAGGTACTGTAAATATCATCACTTCGCATTACAAAGGGCGTAAAGGACAAACACGAATTTACAGGAGAAGATCAAAACCAAAAATATATAAGATTTTTAGGGTACAACTTTTTTGTTATAAATGTTTTAAGTATTTCTATAAATAATAAGATTCTTAAAAGCTCATGATCTTTATTGCTGTGATGACCATTTAAGTATCTGGTTAATAGTTTCCAAAATAGATATATGATATGCCTTTTTACTTGTGAAAATTAATATTTAAGAAAAGAACCTGCGCCGTATAACACATTTTTAGCGAACATTACAATGCGTATAACACAGATTAGCGTGAAAAACTGAATGTGATACTATTTTAAAGGAATTATATTCAAAATGTCCTTTACTTCCTTTGTAATCCAAAGTTTCCATATAATCAAGCCCGTTTTTTATATCTACGTTAAATATCGTCATCATCAAATTAGGTTAAGTAATTACTAACCTATTTATATCCCTATGTCTTTTACTATTCAAATGAACATTGTGGAAATTAAAAAATTAAGTGCACGTCATATTATATACTAGCGGTGTGCTCGCGGCTCCGCACGCGTTTGTTATTACGGAGTAATTATTTTCATCCCGTAATTTTATATTTACTCATATTATTATTAACAATGTATATAACCTGCCAATTGAAGAATAACACTTACTTCCGGTGTACAATTTTTTCAAAACTGTTGAATTAGTAGAAAATTTTATGCTTCTCTTCATTCTCTCATGCGTTTGAAAAACTTTCTTCCTGTTAATACTAAGATTTCCCTAGTGAATACTCTTCTTCTACCACTTCTGGATTATGCAGACGTTGCTTACTTGGACCTCTCAGAAGATCTCTTAAATAAATTTGATCGTCTACTCAATAACTGTATCCGTTTCATCTTCCGTCTTCGGAAGTTTGATCATGTTTCTGAATACCGAGCCAGGTTGAAATGGCTACCTATTCGGCAACGTAGGAATATAAGAATACTTTTTCTTCTTTTTTCCGTACTTAATAATCCCAAATCCCCTAAATATTTAAAAACACTTTTTCAATCTCTCGCGGATACGCATAATAGACAGCTGAGGTCTTCTGATTCTTTAATTCTCAGTATACCAAGTCATCATACTAATTTCCGCGACCAATCCTTTGCCGTTACAGCAGCACGACTGTGGAATTCGCTTCCTATCAATATCCAACTGGCCAACTCTCGAAATTCCTTCAAGTATTCGCTACGTAGGTTTTACTTGGAGCAATTGAATACTTCTTAATAATATATAATCTTAATAATCGTTATAATCTTTTTTTTTTTACTTAACATTATGCACACCTTGCATATACCTTTCCCTTGCTCCCTTGGAAGACTGGCAGAGAATGCTTTTTAGCATTAAGTCCTCCATTTGTACTTTTTTTTGTGCAATAAAGAATATATAATAATAATTAACGAAATTACTTTTTTTACATATTTCTGAATTATTGTTGGCGATTCTTATAGCCTACCAATTATGAAACCTGCAAATCTGTAGTTCTGTCTGTATAACATTTAATATTTTTCTAAAAAAATCCCGATAGGCATACCATATGAAAGGTACCGATTATGAATATGACATTTAAAAAAATTTGTCTGTCTGTCGAAATACAGCGGCGTCCGGAAATGTTATATCGAACGCTACAGGCTATAACGGTAGTTAAATTTTTTTTATTAAGGTTTGACATGATTTCTTAGGCGGAGGATGTGTACGTGATTTCATAATTGATAGAGTAGAAGAATCATCCACAATAATTTCAGAAATATGTATTCATCAACTAATTTTGATGAAAATTGTACAAGGGAAGTACATGGGCGTTCCTCAATTGATAGGTTATATATGAACTGTCAATAGTAAGAGTAAAAATAAAATTAGGAGATGTAAATAACTACTGATATTCCATCAAACGCGTGCGGAGCCGCGGGAATACCGTTAGCTAGGAAAGGACGTGCTTTCAATTAGAGCTGGTTACATTTTACTACGTTCGTTAAGACCAACTAGACAATATACATTTTCACACAAATTTAAACTTCAGTATTTAGCTTTTACAGTAACTTACTACGGTTTATAATCTCAAATGTAGGATTTAAACTGAATTTTATGATATTTTTATTTGTACAACTAGCGTGGTAAGTGCTGGCGACATCTAGTGGTACAAATTGCGTTTACTTTCCAATTTCGTCCCAGCGAAGACAAGTTCTACGGTTATTTTTAACACGTTTTCCAGCATCCTCGCTTCCATTTTAAAAGTGGTTTTATTGAAATAAAATATTTTAAAGTATAACTAGTTATTTGACTTTTATTTGTTTATAAATCTGTAGTCCTGTCTGTACTTTTAATATTTTTCCAAAATTTCCCGATGGGCACATTTTTACAAATACAACTCCCGCACTAGTGATAAATCCAACATGTAACTAACGAACATAAAGTATACCCGGACTCTGAACAATGACATAAGATCACACAAATAATTTTCCCGAGTGGGATTCGAACCCACAATAATAGCGCGGCGGCAGCGGTGAGGCGATCGCTAAAACCACTACCCCATCCGTACAGTCATAAAGGCAGATTTCATGTTATTCTTTGGCAGAACTAATGATTGTTTCGAAAATTTTTAAAATAAACTTAAAACTATATACTCATTAATATTCCGAATACTGAAATAATATGAAAATTCAATTTATTATTACATAACGTAAAGCGTTGGCAACGGGCTGTTCGAAATAGAAAATTATTAGAAAGAGTGGCAAGTATTTTAGTACCTAATGTTAGCAAGAGATGTGCATTTTGAAAATGGTTGCTTTTAATGCAATTTCGTAGAAATTCCGCAGTGAGCTTGCATTGTGCGCTGAATTTTGAACATGTTTTAAGCAAATTGCTTGTAGCTACTCTACGATCAGCAATACATCTCGCACAGAGGAATATTAGAAAATAAACCACGTATCTTTTGAAAATGGGAATTTTGCTGTAAAATTAAAAAAAAAAAAAACATTATATAATTTAGACCCTATAGAAAAGCCCTTATGAACGTCAAAATACTAATAACGGTTTGGGAAACATTCCAGTCATCGAGAAGATCCGACAAGAAACTAGATCGTGTTTACCTTCTTTTATTAACTGTACAAATATTATTTGCAGTTAATAATAATATTATTAATAATTCAGTTAAATGTACGGAGAGTCACTTTGAAACATCCATATAATAACCTTTTGACAGTATAACCTGCTTGACATGGTCCTTGAACCGATTGTTATATTATAGAACCTAGCAATTAATTATAATTTTTTAATTTTTGCTAAGTCTGAAACACGGTCTGAGTAATATGTGTCCATTTCTAGCATTAAAACAGGGCAGGTCTTTGACAAAATCAAAGATAAGAGTGAATAAATTAGTAAATCTTTATTCAAACAGTTAATTTAATAAAAAAGTGAGTATTATAAATAAAACATAACTTCGACAAAGTGATAAGTCTAAAATATTAAAATGTTACACCATAACAAACAATGTTTTAATACAATATTTTTGTAGTCTCCGTAAACATACGGGGGCGTGTGTAACTGTATACATAACCGGAACTCTGGGGATGTGAATTATTTACACGTCTTTTGCCCTTTCTCTGCGTATAATATATTCAGTGCTGGCGCGTGTCGAAAATTGTTTGTGTAAAAACATTTAAATGTTCACATTTTTTTAAACATTCTCGCTTACGCGCAAATATTAATATTTGTAAGTGTTTAAATTATGAATGTCATATGAATGTTGTATTATTTATTTAAATACAACTATAAAGGTTTACTGTTATGAGCGCATGAGACTATAAACTATTGGATAAATTTTGATCAATTTTTTTCTGTTGTACTCCTTAGATACTTGGTCCATAGAAATAAAAATCAGAATATCTTCTTTCAATAAATAGTTACTAAAGTTTTAAGAAACTATGGTTTATATACACTAAGCTTTCCGCGATGCGTTTTCTTGCCGTGATGTTAATGTAATAAACTCCTCAGACGAAGCGCCGGTATCTTTTATTTTGTACTATATTTTTTGTTATCATTAAATTCTTCTTCTTCTTCTTCTTGTTTTGGCTCCGCAGAAACACTTGCCAGTACCAATGATTTTAAGTCATCTTTGTATTTTGAGTGGGGCCTAATAACATGATAGATCCTTTGGAACTATTCCATTACTTTATCGTATTTTACTTTTACTTTACCGTAATCCGTAATTATATATTCTTTATTGCATAAAAATTACAATAGGAGGACTTAATGCTAAAAAGTATTTTCTACAACTCTTTCAGGGAAGCAAGAGAAAGGTATATGCGAGGTGTGCATAATATTTAGTAAAAAAAAAGAAAAGTCTATCTAATATTCGATTGCTCCAAGAAAAACCTACGTAGCGGATACTAAAAGAAATCCAGTGAGTTGGGTTTTTGGATGTTGATAAGAAGCGAATTCCACAGTGGTGCTGCAGTTACGGCGAAAGATCGATCGCAGAAATTAGTATGATGACTTGGTACACTGAGAAAAAAAGAATCAGAAGTAGCGACTATCATAGACCAGGTGTAACACCCACCATATAGGCATGCCTAAGCGTGTCGCATTTCGTGGTCTGCCGGTGTATATCCAGTAAGCAAACGGGATCTTAGGGGTCCGTATCCGACTGCGTCGTGAACACTAAGCATGGTGATTACTCTCTTTTAGTTTGTCGCGTTTTAGGATCAGCCAATTTTAATCAGCTGTTTTTGAATTGTAACTGTGCCATGAGACACAGTGCCATCGGTCACTTTGTCGTGAATATATTTTATGAGAATTTTATATAAAAAGTAATGAACATTTAGAAACGTGTTAAGTAAGAGCTTTAAGTTTGGGTCAAAGGCTTTGTGTATCCAACAAGAAAATTTCTTACAACAGTCAATTACTTATTTAAAAGTTAATAATACAATAGAGTACAATAATAATCCACAATATCCTGAAGCAAGTACGTACCTACTGAAACACTTCAGTACCGACCCCACGTGGGATTTGTTCAGGGACCCTTTTAGTACAATACATCTTTTGAACTATATAAAACAAACTTGTATAAGTCTGCTTGTAAAGCGAAATATGATGATATTTATTTAAAAACCTTGATTAACATCAGTATAAAAATATAAATACAAAATACATGGTGTGACGCTAAATTACGTAAAGGTGGAATTTCTGATCTACAAACTAGGTAAATCTTGTAAATATCTTGTAAACTAGTGATTTTTCGTTTGTTGAAAATGGTAAATCAACTAAAGAACATACACATTTGAAAATTAAAAAGGACAAAATAAATAAATAAATATATAGAATGATAAAATATACTACCAAATAAATAAACCAGCAAAAAGAAAAATAATTACTAAAAAACACAAATGAGCTAAAAATCGGTTATCAGCCAGCTCTGTTTCATCGTAGCATATCGTTGCAACCACAATTTCTTTGTCCATAATAAAACTATATACATATTATAAAATTGTAAATTTCAAAAGACTTATTTACTTTATTGTACAACTGAGTATGTATTAGTAGATTTAAACTGTCAATACAAACGATAAGAAAATACAGTATGACTAGGAATAAAAGATAAGGTATAAATCCATCATCGGTGGAATCTGCAAATCTCTTAAGGGGAATTGCAATGACATCGTATGAATGCCCGAAGAATATAGATTCGTAGAAAATGTAAATAAAACATATGTGAAAAAAAAAATTGTACCCCTTTTTAAGCATATTGCGTGCACGGAAGACTGTGAGATTTCGAATGGTTAAAGTTTATATGGAGGAGTGCAGAAAGCTAAAATTTATCTATATTAACTGTTACTAATATATTAAATTAAATAAATTAATACTGCGAATCCTAACCTGACAAGTGCCATTGAACTTAGACCCCCCTAAAATATTGTCACTGTCACTCAATGAAAAGTGACATCAAGCGATATAAGGTTCATACTGCAAATGTAAAACAGAAAAGAGTCTATGATTAAAAAGTCGCTGGTCGAATTTCGATCATTGGGTGAACGCTAGTATATAATATACTAGCGTTGTGCCCGCGACTCCGCACGCGTTTATAGTTACGCAGTAGTTATTTACATCCCGTAACTTTATTTCTACCCATATGGTTGACAATTCATATGCTGTATCAATTGAGGAATGGCGTGTATTTCCTGTGTACAATTTTCATTATATAATTATTTTTATTTCTTTCTGACCAAAAGCATAAAAATGAATATCCCTAATTTAAGACATGAGGGGTTCTTCATACAACCTTTCACCCAAGTTTTATTTTCATCATATGTGGAATAACACAATGAAATGATTCACTTTTAGCAAAATTGTATAATCTGTTGAGTAGATACTCTTTTATAATAAATTTGTACCTTCCATATTTTAAATTTGGTATGTGTCACACAGTTCTCTTTTGTTGTGTAATGATCTTTGCTACCTTATATATATATGTTCTTTCCTGTTCTTTACTTTTATATGCTGGTTTTATTTATTACTACAAATAACTTCCACTGCGCTACCGGCCCATAATCTGCTACAATGGTTATGGGCCCAGTTGCCGATAAATAGTATATAAATAAAATCGGTGGATAACGAAAGAAGAGTTATCATATGTGATCGTCGAATAAAAGTGCAAAGAGATCAATTGTAAGTGGAGCAGCGAAAAGGGCGGCACCATGACTACAGTGAGGATCGAGGTTCTTGGTAGGAATAACTATGTTTCCTGGAATTTATGGGAATACGTAGATGGTAGTAAACCAAAGCCAGTCGAATTACCAGAGGCGGCTTTATGGGAGTCACAAGACTCAAAAGCGAAGGCAGAGCTACTTTTAGCGATGAGCCCGAGCGAGTTACGTCATATAAGAGAGTGTAAGACATCAAACGATGTTTGGTTGAAACTTGAGTCGGTATATGCTTCGAAAGGACCAGCTAGGAAAGCTAGCTTACTGAAGCAGCTCATATTATGTAAAATGAGCGAATTTGATGATATTCACGAACACTTGGCCAAGTTCTTTGACGCTAAATGCAAGTTACACGAGATGGACGTAGAAATTCACAATGATTTAGCATCGATAATGCTATTGTTTAGCTTGCCATCAAGTTTCGAGAATTTCAGGTGTGCAATTGAGTCTAGAGATTCATTTGCGGACCCGGAGATATTAAAAATTAAAATTCTTGAAGAAAGCAATGCTAGGAGATCGAGTAGCGATAATACTTTCAATGTTTTGAAGAGAAATAAGAAGAAATTTGGATCAAACTCTGTACAGTCTGTCGATAAAATGTCTAAGTTTGTTTACAAATGTTTTAAATGTCAAAAAAAAAGGACAAAAGCTTCGGAATGTAATAAATTAAAACAGAAGGATTTGGTAAAATATGTATCAGAAAATAAATTAACAACAGAAAAGGTCGATACTAGTTTTGTAACATTTAATTGTATTTCAGGTGATTGTCACTTTTTAAACTGCGAGAATGGAAACTGGATTATCGATAGCGGTTGTACGAGTCATTTATGTAACGATAAAACCTATTTTGGAAATACTTTACAGCCTTCTGACGGTAAAGTGACTCTGGCTACTAATCAGAGTGCTCTAGTATAAGGTATCAGTAAGATTGTCTGCATATAATACTAACTTCTAAAGTGTAGTTGAACTATCTAACACGTTATATGTTCCTGATTTGCGAACTAACTTGATTTCAGTTGCAAAAATTACCGATAAGGGGTTTCATGTTACGTTTAGGAATGATAGGGGTCTAGTGACTGATACTGATGGTAATGTGAAGTTAATCGCATTTCGAAAAGATAATCTTTACTATGTAAAGGAACAGTGTGCTCAAGCTTCATCGGTTTCTAATGAAAGCGATATTTTAAAATGGCATGAGCGTTTGGGTCACTTAAATGCAAACGATCTAACAAAACTCTTAGACCATTGCAATTTACGTGTCGGAACTAATACGAGTACCGTCAATAGGTTGCGTAATTGCGAAATATGCATACGTGGTAAAATGAGTTCTCTTCCTTTTTCTTACTCGAGCGGACCGTGTAATGAAAAACTAAAAATAGTTTATTCCGATGTATGTGGTCCTATGAAAAATGCAGCCTTAGAAGGCGCGAAATATTTTGTGACGTTTATCGACGATTCTACGAGATGGTGCGAGGTATATTTATTAAGTAAGAAGAGTTCGGTTTTTACTGTGTTTAAAATATACAAGCAATATATAGAAAATATGACTGGCAAGAAAATAAAATACTTACATACTGATAATGGCGGTGAGTATTGTAATAAAGAGTTTGATGATTTCTTGAGTAAAGAAGGAATTTCTAGAAGAAAAACGATTTCTCATATTCCACAGCAAAACGGTGTAGCTGAGAGGATGAATAGAACACTGGTTGAGATGGCAAGATGCATGTTGTTATCATCTAAACTTGCAGGCGGGTTTTGGGCGGATGCTGTAGTGACGACATGTCATGTTAGAAATAGGTGCCCATCTACCGCGATTAATGGCAAAATACCATATGAGAAATTCTTTGATAGACGTGTAAATATAAATTATTGAAAACCTTTTGGAAATAAAATTTTTATTTTAGATTAGGATATAAATAAGGATAAATTTACAGCTCGTAGTGTAGAAGGAATTTTTGTCGGATATCCTAGAGACCAAAAAGGATATAGATTATGGTTGCCGAATGATCGTAAACTGATTGTTTCAAGAGATGTAAGGTTTTTAGACGTGAACACATCTGAAAACGAGAACAACATAGACCCACTACAGGTTGTGACTGAATCACAAGAAGGGAGGCCAGTCAAGTATGTGGACTTAGAAATTAAACCATCGACTTCAAAGACTCATATTGAAGGGTCAGCTCAACATGAGCCTCTTTTGAGTGATAGTACTGTCCTAGAAGAAGTACGAGAAGAAGAAGTTCGAAGAGGCCCAGGCAGACCTAGAATTCAAAGAGGCCAAGTAGGTAGGCCGAAGAATGTGTACCGAACTGTCAGTGCACCGAGAAGGGAACGAGACCAAGACGAAGATGAGTGGAGTGAAGTAGGTGGAAATAATGCCAGTAATGAAGAAAAAGCTGTAAGTTTAGATGAATTTACTGATTGTGAAGATTTCGTGGGCAATGCAATGGAAATTTCGTTAAAAGAGGCGTTATCGAGTAGTGAATAAAAGCTCTGGAAAGAAGCGATTACTTCAGAGATAAGAAGTATCGTTAAAAACCGGACGTGGGAAATCGTCAAGAAGCCCTCAAATCGTGATGTAGTAGGATGTCGATTCGTTCTAACTACAAAGATAAATGTGGACAAATCTGAAAAGAAAAAAGCCAGATTGGTTGCCAAAGGTTACAGTCAGCGGTACGGTATTGATTATCGTGATACTTTTGCACCAGTGATGAGGCTTGATACTGTCAGATTGTTATCCGCTTTAGCTGTTGAGTTAGATATGGAAATACATCAGATAGATATCAACACAGCCTATCTGAATAGATATCTAGACCAAGAGGTATACATGAAAATACCGGAGTTCTTAAAAGATAGTCTCGTTAAATTGTTACAAACGGAAGATATTTTTAGTCAAGAAACAGGCGCAGTAAATGTTAGCGGACATACGAGCGGGTGGCAATGTTGGCCGTTTACGCAAGTCTTTGTATGGCTTAAAGCAATCTGGACGCCAGTGGAACATAAAGCTTGACGAAAAATGGAAGAATATGAACTTTAAGCAGTCATTAAATGAGCCGTGTTTGTATTTTAAAGAGGTTGACGACTGCGGATCAAAACTCTTTGTCTGTATATATACGGACGATATTTTGATTGCAAGTCAGAAAAAAGATTGTATTCTGGATTTTAAAAAGGAATTAGGAAAAGAGTTCGAATTGAAAGACTATGGAATTGCAAAGTTTATATTGGAGTTTTTGGCGGGATCTTGAAGTGACATGTTGTGGTTGTTATTTTTAATTCATTTACTTAGGTTTTTGACCCTATATTATGTAATATTTGTGGCGTTTTCGTGATATAGTTTGGTTTTTGTGCATAAGTGAAGTGGATTATGAATATAAGCTGAAAGCATTCATTCCGAGATCACACAAAAATACCCTAGAAAGTTCTAACAAGGGAGCCACCATCTTGTTAGGATACTGAATCGTCATAACACTCGACAATATAATTCACTCGATAATGGCAGTAATGGTCTTCATTAAAGAGGACCGGTTGCCTAGTTAGGAAGAAGAAGAAGAAGAAGTTTATATTGGGAATAGATATTGATAGAAGTGACAACGTCATAAAGTTGACACAATCTCAATACATAAATAAAATAGTACAACGTTTTGGACTCCAAGATTGTAAGGATACAAATGCCACACCAATGGAGGTTAATTTAAAACTACAGAATATTGATACTGATAGTGGTTCTATTTTTCCGTATAGGGAGTTAATAGGATGTTTGATATATTTATCCGTAGGTAGCAGGCCAGATATTGCAAATGCAGTAGCAAAAATGGGTCAGTTTGTCGATAAAGCAGATAAAAATTGTTGGAAAGCGGCAATGAGGATCCTGCGTTACTTAAAAAGGACGCGTGATTATGGTCTTGTTTATAAGAAACCTGGTAAGTCTATTAAGGTATATTCTGATAGTGATTGGGGCAATTGTATTATAGATAGACGTAGTTATTCAGGTTATGTTTTTACCTTAGCTGGTGCAGCAATATCCTGGAAGTCACAAAAACAGAGGTCTGTCGCGACTTCTACTTGTGAGGCAGAATATGTAAGTTTATCGGTAGCTATGAAAGAGGCTATCTACTTAAATAGTTTGTTGACTGAAATCGGGTTAGCGACTGTGAGCAGGGTACAATTACATGCGGACAATCAGGGAGCAATAGCGTTATCGAAAGATCCCGTATTCCATTCCCGCAGTAAGCACATTAGTATCAAGTATCATTTCTTGAGAGATACTTTAAAAACTAACAAAGATATTGTGGTGAAATATATTCCAATAGAACTGATGCTTGGTGATATATTAACGAAACCACTGCCTAAGCAGAAACATTATTTTTGTATGGAAGGTTTAGGTGTTACTTCGTTTCTTAAATTTTTAATGTGCTATTATGTTTATATACCTTGTTTGTTCCTCTAAGTATATAGTAGATAGTTATACTATGTTTTGGAAGATACAATTTAAGGGAGCGTGTTGAATAGATACTCTTTTATAATAAATTTGTACCTTCCATATTTTAAATTTGGTATGTGTCACACAGTTCTCTTTTGTTGTGTAAAGATCTTTGCTACCTTATATATATGTTCTTTTCTGTTCTTTACTTTTATATGCTGGTTTTATTTATTACTACAAATAACTTCCACTGCGCTACTGGCCCATAATCTGCTACATAATCCAGATAATTTGCAATAGGTATATAGAATATATAAAGTCCCGCGAGCCGCGATTGACAACGCACGACATAAAATAAAACAGTAATTATGCCGTACTGCGTAGTTAAACAGGTTAAAAACATTTCAGCCAATCTTAAAAAGAATACTGGACTAACATTTAACAGGTAATTATTGGAAATACAATACATTTCTTATTAAATATAACAATGTCAATATATCAACAAACCAGATTGACAATCAACAAACTGGTTGGTATGACAGCCGATGTCATTTCACCATAATCGCGTATTCGCATTTGGTGTTCCTATGTTTTATTCATAGACTCTCATCCTATTTTCTACCCTTAAAGTTTTATTTTCGCTACAAAAAGTACCCTATTTCCTTTCCCAAGGTCTAATCTATCTCTATACCAAAATTCAACAAAGTTGGTTTAGCGGTCTAGGCGTGAAAACGTAACAGACCGAGTTACTTTCGCATTTATAATATTATTAGTATGGATATGGATAACTGACGGAGCTACTGACATAATACCGTACAGTGCAAACTGATGGGACTAGGTCCGTGAAAATTTTCATGTGGGTTCCTTTTACAACAACAATGTAGGTGATCATTAAAAAGGTATTTTTTGAAATTCAACTATCAAGGTGATGAAAAAAGGGATGAAAGTTTATATGTAAATCCGACATTTTTTATTTAGCAATTCATTTAGAATGGGACATAACTATGACGCACGCGATGCCGCGGGAACAACGCTAGTATAATGTACATTATAACCAAACAACGTATTAGTATATACAACGTTATCGGTGAGCAAAAACCCCAGTAGATAATAATGCTATAAAGTAATTCTCAAATCCTTTGCTTTGTTATGAGTTTTATTAAAGTACATCAAAAGTGGAGGAATTGCAAAACAACGTTAACCCATAAACAAGGTAAGCGGAGTAATAAACTTTAATCATGATGCTGGCCTGTAATTTAACTTCGTAATACACTTTTCGTGTATACAGGAGCATTTTATTGCTTCTCCTGGTGAGATTTGACACGACAGGAAAGGAAAAAGAGATCTAAGAAAGTGAGAAGTTTTAATAACATTATAACAACAAAATTCAGAGCCTGCTTTAAAAAAAATATTTACTTAGGTTATTTCGGTTAAATAGCGCTTTTCTTTTTGCCGCTCATGAATTTAAACTTGTTTTATTATTATTAAATCCTTTATAATTATAATCTGATTCTTGTTATTAAACAGAACTCGAAATAACTTCTTAGTTCAAGCTTTCTTATGTACTTTGGACAATGTTTGTTATAACGTAACAAAAGTAGTAAACGAGTATGCGACTTATGTGTAGTTTTTTGATTCGTAGTAAAAGTTACTATCACAAATAGTGAAAAGAAAATTGTTACAGTCAAAGCCGAACGGTTAAATTTTCTAACAAATGTCAGATATTTGACAATTGGTTGGTTTACTTAGGAATCAAAAAAAGCATCGGCCATGATTTTAACCATTTGCTACAAAATCTGACCATTGGTCAAGTTAACTAGTGATAAAAACAGGGTCTTATTGTTAAGTTATAACTACAGCTAAAGGTCATTTAAATCCTAAACAAGTTTATCTTTATAACTAATGTAAATATTATAATTCACATCTTTGGCAAACACCACTGTTCTGAAACTGTAATTTATTTAACATCAGGAAATGATGACATTTTGCAAATTTCAATAAAAAAGTGCTACACGCGACATACAAAAAACTTCTGTGAATCCATGCATTTTATTTGATGTTTAAAAAACCATACGAGATTTTTTTTTACTATATATTTTCTAGTTTAGGTACACTAATAAAACGCACGTATTAGTACTTACTTGAATGCAAAAAAAAACGTAACCATAACATAACTAATGTTTTTCTAATCTACCGTGGCCCGAGAAGTTTCATTTAAAAAAGCTATTAAATCCCGTCAATATTATTAACCGTATTATTAAATCAAAGTAAAATCGTCATAAATCTAAATCTAGATATAAAAAATGTAATATCGAAATAGGCTCATAGTGTATGTAGTTTTAGTATGAGAGTTATTTTAAAATATACGAAAGTAGGATATATCAGCAAATATCTTACTTATCTATAAAACTTTTATACTTGTCCGATAGCGAACACAATAGAAAATCCTTTGTAAGGATCATAGATTGTTTCCATAAACCGTTGCGAAGGCCCTGGAGATCAAATAGGCACCTTGTTTCGGCTCAATGATTCTATTAAATTATTAGGATTATACAAAATTTATTGTTTGCTTTTCGAATAATATTAAATTTATTTTTATACATGACTGAACTTGCAGGAATTCACAGGTAGGTATCTGATACGTTTATGTAGAAACAGTATGATGAAATCAGAAATTTGCTCATACGAATTTTATCAAATCGCTATTTATATTACAATATCATTGATTACTATAAACAAACTAATTATGACAGAGCTATATTATACTGATTAATGATATCTACAAATATCCATCATGACAAGGATTTGCGTGTTGATATCAATAATAGCTCTACGTAGGTATAGCAGCTCTGTTTAATCATAATGTTATTGATATTATTAGTGTACTTCGATAAAAAAAAACGTTTTGTCATCGTTAATAGATTAAATCATTTTATGTCTAGTAAAGCAAATTAGACGCTGAAACATAAATTTTATTTACAAAAAAAATGCATCAAGTGCGTCCTCCAAATCGAGCACGGCCGTACCATCCTTTTCTTGAAGCGACTCACGGCAGTTTTGACCCCCCCTCCCACCAAACTTCATTGTGTATAAAGCAAGACGTTTGATGTTTTTTAGTCCAAGAGTACATACTATAACTGGCTATATTGCCGATATACCTAATAATTAAACATGTAGCGACATCCACATTGCGACACACAGCGACATCTATCGAGCCACATACGACGCATCCTACATCGCACTATACAAATTAACTCTTCAATTGAGTGTATATACAAGAACCCGACTACAACCGTGGGGCAGCTGCCCGCCAGTCATAACACTCGTCTGGTCGGAGGATCCTCCCTTTGCAATAGTTCTTCCACACACACTATAAATTACGAATTATTGCTAGACCAATTTCTTTAAATTTGTCACCGATCATCAAAACTCTAAGATACTTCTAGCAGACATACAGACTTCAAATTTTGAATTTAAGTTGGCGTTTAGCCTATAAAGGAAGGAAAAAATTAAAAATCCCGATTTTCGAAGATACTAACCCTGACGTGAGACCCACTGCCCAGCCAAACTATTAAACATGTCGAAAAACCTCCTTAGCAAAATTATTTAATAATCTGATAAGCGTTTCCTAATAACACATAAATACGAAGGTCTGGAGTACCTCATGTGGAACACTAAAAGCCCAGCTAAACTACAAGAACTATCCAAATGCCGTCTTATTAAAAGTTATTCAATCTGATGAGTATTTTATAATGTTTCACAAAAATCTAAGATCTAGAGTAACTGATGTGGAACCCAAAGAGCCCAGCCAAATTGTAAAAGTATTGAAAAAATGCCGCGTTATTGAAAATGAGTTCTGTGTTATACAAAGCCCCAGTTCAGATATATTGTTTTCTAAGCGCAGCGTTAAAACTCTCTGACGCGCGGTCATATGAACAGGGCTTAGGGACAAACATTAAGAGTTGTTTTCATTGTTTATCGATATTATGAAATTTCCAATATCTGATTTAGAAACTTCATAATAAACTACAAAAAGAAGTGAAATCCCAAGAAAACCATGCTGTAATAACGGGCCAAATCTCGATGGAGATGGTATGTCTATAAAAAGTAGTGAAATCTCATAAACAGCCAAGTGTAAGAGGTGGATATAAAAAAACGAGTAATTTTGGCTAAAATCTGGCCTACCTTAAATTCCATTCTTTAGAATTTACCGTGCCTAATTTGAATCTACTGAGCCTAAAGCATTTTAATTAATGATAAGACAATAAGGTTAACATATTCTTGTCATATGTCGTGGAATTGTATATGCCTTGTACCGTTGAAATCATTATAGGACTCATTGTTACTATTACGTAGTTCTGTTTCCTTGAGCTTGAGTTTATAGCAACAACGGCCATAACAGATCAAAAATTGTCATATTCAGAAGGGTTTTAATAATAGATTTAGTAACGTGTATATAGTTCGGCAATAGGGTAAATAAGATGAGACCATAAACTGAGTACACTAGTGTTCATATTATTTTGTTGATTTCTGTATTGTACAAGTTACATCCCGTTACAGAACACCTTTCCACAATTAAACACACCTACTAATCATTAAATTGTCTTTTATAACCTTAGATTTTGCAAAAATAAAAGGGGTTTCTTTTGATATCAATTTTTTAAGGCCCATACAGACCGATAACATATACGAAAATGGTCTCGTATCCCTATCTCGTTCTAAAACAAGCATATACTATGCTATTTCTCTTTCGAATTGCCAATCTATACGTATTAAATATATAGTTATAATCAAATATATACTAGTCAAGATCCAGTCAAGCCAGATTTCACTACTATCTGCGAAATAAGTTAAAATAAGTAACATCACAAAACTTGAAATAAGAAAAGCAATTTATCTTACAGTTAATCAAAAAGTAATCTTACTTCGTATATAAATTATGAGAGAAAACTTGTATGTCAAAATGGTGATGATTCATAAGCTAAACTGACGAAGTTTAAGTTTCATGATCAAATGAACGCCCGCCCACCTTTGCAATTTAACTTTGTAATAAAACGCCCTGTGACAGTGTATCATAATTTAGTCGTCAAAACAGACATGATACGTATTTTAATTATACGTAAAACTTAGGCAGCTTAGTTAAGTACAGAATGTTGTTATAAACGTGATTTAATTTGTATAAGGGGCATTATAGAAGATATATTCTCAACAAAACCTTCTCCTAAATACGTGTTATAAATATGTATGCATGTAATAAAGATTACGTAAGTAAATCTACCTTTATAGTAACGATATATTGGAGATAGAATATGGCATTCAATTCAATTGAATTAAATATCAACTAGAATCAATAACGTATTTATAGTAAAATTTATCTAGCCCCTTTTGGACTTAACGACGTTTTTGGTATACTCTCAAAGAGTAAGCAATCCTCCAAATTGTAGTAGACCCGCATTATGGATTATGATCGGCATTCTTAACGTAATAGACAAAGGTATGAATTTGATAGGTTCACATGCCTTACTTTCAAGTAAATTTAAAGATAATTACTTCCTACACCTACTGAACATTGCTATCTCCTCCATCCACCTTATTTAATAATGATCGACCATTGCACGTTACTCCCAAAAATCCCTTAACGACCGGCCCTGCGATGCTCGCACGCAGCGTGTTTTCATAACTTTCACAGGTTGCTGGTTGTCTTAGAAGTGTTCTGCTCACGCTGCGTCTTTCGGATCGTGGTTATCACTCAAAAACTTTTCTATTCCATCGCCTATACGTTGTACGAGCAATGCCAGTTAAGCCTAGCAATTGTTAGGGTTGTGTCTGTGATTTTGGTTGTTCTGCGAATCTCTTCATTTATAAAAAGCATTTTAGCGAAACTCCGATCATAGTCTTCTAATTTGCATTTGTTTTACGAATTATTAAAAAAAAACTATTTAAAGTAATTAATTCATATTTAAAAAATGCTCACTCAGCTCAAAAGTCAAGTATAATAAGTTCCGAAAGCTAGCGCAAACCAAAGAGTACCGATAAAACTCGTCTCAAAATGTGTAATTCAATTAAAGACTTAACTACGAAATTACGAATTAACTAATTGACAATTTATATTTTAGGAGACCTCAATTTAATTACTTCTTTATATGTACCTACTAAATGTACGTTGTGCTTAGTAACAAACTTTTCAAGTACTGCTATTCGTACAAACATTACATGCATGAGCATCAGACTTATACTTACAGAGCAAAAAGCAAATGTCATTTCGTCTGATAATCCCAATAAAACTTTGGTCCCATATTTGTTGAACCCATATTTATGTTCTTCGTAAAGGTGTTCATGCAATTCCAATCTAAGTAATGATAAGTGTAGTACTTACTAAATTGGATAACTAAGGATTCTCAATTAAGCTATGTATAGTAAAAAAATATTGTGGATAGAACCACAACAGAATGAACAAGACCGCAAATGATAGACAGTTATAACTGGGTATACCCCGATGTGAAAAATTGAAAGAACTGTAGCAACTCATAAAATAGTGTTGATAGAATTATTTCAAATCCTTTATTTATACATTCCATTTAAAAA
Source organism: Saturnia japonica (assembly GCA_033032175.1). Classification (NCBI taxonomy): domain Eukaryota; kingdom Metazoa; phylum Arthropoda; class Insecta; order Lepidoptera; family Saturniidae; genus Saturnia; species Saturnia japonica. The sequence continues at coordinate 7,133,071 of CM065324.1, read as the reverse complement.
AAAATTGTTCGTGTAAAATTACAAAGTTTATTAAGTGATCTTATTTTAACTTTAGGATTTAGGATGACGCTTTTAGTTGATCACATTAATAAAGAAATTTATACTTCAATTACACTTCATTCACAAATTTAATAATAATTTCTATATACTCTATATGACAGGTTATCAATATAAATAAGTTTTTATTTGTATAAGAAAGAAAATAAATATCCAGTTTGTTATAATTAACCAAGAAATAACTAAAAATTTACCATGAGTATTCTTTAATTTTATCATCATTTCTTCTTTACAGATGAAATCCTTTATCGATCATTGCAAAGCTCAAGAACGAAGCCACTAACTAAACATAATCAACTCAAATAAATTTTGGTAAATAAAAAAGCAGAGTTGCTACCTTATATATATTCACACGCAGGTCTCTGGATGAAAAATCTAATATCACTCAACCCCGAGGAAACTCAACAATTGCTGCTCATGAATTTTAACGAGGCATTTTCTTTGCTACGCCTAAAGTAATCCGGCCACTTATTCTTGCACCTGAGAGGAAGGCTTGTCGAATAGTTGATACATATATAAGCTAGTCCGCTAGGAGTGAAAATAAACCCTGTAATAATATGTTTTATATAAGTTTAGAATTGATATTTTTTACGAGATGCCTTCAATTGAATTTATGGTTAATACTTCATATTTTAAAAAGTTTGTTTACCACCGAGATTCAAGGATCTATTGATAGCTGAGACAGTTATACTAGGTTGATTATTTAGGTCTTTAAGTTTAATACAGTATGCGCTCAATCATCAAATTCTAAACAACAAATTACCTATTCTACAGGTATCCTATAGATCCAAAAGATCAGAATTTACTGTGTCTGGACCAGTACAACAAATTACAATATTACACAATTGAGATTTTTTTTTAAACAACGGCACATTTATTTAAATATTAATTTTCTTCGTAAATAAAAATGCATGTTGGAACTACTTTGTTGCTAGAAAAAACTTTAAACTGTGCATGAATGTTTTCTCAAATTAATTAAAAAGAAAATCGATAAATTTTTGATGCACAGCTTTGATGAATTTATGTACATATATACTTTACACAGTTAGACCTTGGTTTGTAATCCTCAACGGTGTTTGCATAGTCCTTTATATGTAAACTAGCTGTGCCCGCGGCTCCACACGCTTTATTAGTTCACGTTGTAGTCTTTATTACATCTCGTAAGTTTATTTTTACTCATATTATGTGAATTTTATGAGGTTATAATCACAATTACTCTAGCGTATCAATTGAGGAATGACATAATCATACTTCCCATGTATACAATTTTATTGACAACAGACAAGCCGTTTTCGAGTTAAATCCAGACAGACAGACAGTCAATCGTTTTTATAATGTCGAATTCGAGGAAAGCTGCTTATAATAAGTAGTACAAAATTTGAAAAACAACAGACCGCTCTATAAATTTATTAATATAGGTTCGCTTCCCAGTCAGTAAAATTATTGAAAAAGATAATAGGAAAATTAATGCAGAAATATGTAACCGCAAAATAATACGGTCAACCACGAAACCATTATAAATAAATGCTCTTTGTACTTTTTATTATTTTTATTTATTGTCCAATAAACTGTTTTATTTTCTTCGTGTATTGTCGTAAATGTATTTAATACGACTCTATGAACAAACGATTTAATAAATCTTCCTTTCTTCAAAATGTCACGTGCATAGAATATCTATCAAATTTTCACAATTCAAAAAACGCAATAACAAGTAGGTGGCTGTTCTTCTAAAACTGTTCTAGGAGTTTCTGTGGCAACTTAAAATTCATGCTCCTAGATATTATTTATAATTCACTTTACTTGAACCCAATAGCCAAAGTATATCACGAAAAATGCCACCAATATTACAGAATATAGGGGCATGGAACATAAGTTTGTGGATTACAATAAAAACCACAATATGACGCATCTTGATAAAACCTTATATGTTATCTTATCTTGATATGTTTTTTAGCCTATATAGTACATAAAAACTCATCTTGTTAATTTGTGTTGAATTACTTCTTTAATTTATATTTAACCTTTCCATCGTGTATTATGCGGGTTATAAGCTTATTACTAAAAAAGTTAGGTATTAAAAAATATGTTAAAAACGTCGAGAAACAACGCAGATAGTTTCTGTAGAAAACAGTGACCCAGTGCATTAGTAAAACGGATGCCTTCGTAGCGCTGTGTACCGTAGCGCCAGATGAGACTTTATTAGTGAAGTGACACTGCTTTAATGTTATCTTATTTTTAATTCTTTATTTAAATCAATAACTTCAATAAAAATAAGAACTTGTTTAAACTCAAACTTCTTTGGGCTCGATAAAGAAAAAAATATGTGCTTCGTTACGTTAGGAACGAATCACATATTAGCCTAAAATGTATACCCAGTGTTTAATTCAAAGAAATTTCACTACAACTTTACGTGTAAAGGTTACACGCATAGTTTCTTAAATTAAATTTATTGGTTTATTCGAAGGACGATGATTCGTAAATGAAATATATAATACAATGTATAATATTTTTACAAAAAATATAGGAAATTATGAGGCAGACGTAATTAAAATAATTTCATTGCTTTTCCCCCAACTAAATGAAATACCATTTTGTGTTTAAGTACCTATCTATATCTTATTACTGACCTAGCATTTGGGTAAGCATTTTTCGTATTCCTTTTATTACATGCATTGATTTATTTAAACCTTCAGTAGGTCGAAAACCCGAAAATAATAAGTATAGATGCATAAAAGTATTTAAAAGGTTTTCTAATATCACATTGGAGATGAAAATCGTTAAAGAGTTATCAAATTCTAAACATATCATTGCACTTTCACTAGATAATTCAAAAACAATACCATACAAATAAATACAACACAAATAAATGGAAATTATGTCTGATAAGCTAAACGTTGTCGCATTGAAACCAAATCAATAAGCATTCCTGTTATTTTGGAAGTTTTATATATTACGAATGTGTACTTAAACTAATGATTTTTTTTTACTAAACTAACATTCTAAATAATTAAAAATTAAAAGAAGACACTAATAAAATTTTATTAATTTATCGATAACACTGTCATGAAAAAATAACTTAATATCCACAGCACTAGGGAATGTCGTGCCAGAAGATTATTATCCCAGAGATTACCATTCCACAGAGCCAAAATACTAAAAAGAGTTGCGAAATCTCCATACTAGCTTACTTTGAGAAAAGAGACTTTAACATTTATGCAAACATTGTTTTAATTAATACATAACCTTCTACTTAGAATAATTAGTTGATACTTAGGTAACATAATAACTGTAACTAACTAACTGTAACTATAATGTATTTTATTATGATTTATAACTAACTAGCTTTGCCTGCAACTACATCCGCATAGGATTTAGTATAGTATGTCTGTTTTAGTATAATTTAATAAAATTCTTAGTAACGCAAAAAGCATCAAACAACGAAATCTAACATAGAAGTTTAGAAAAAAATAGAAAAATAAAATCAGTTTTTATCCTATTAAAAATTACGTGAAAATATTTGGATCAATTTCATATAACTTCACTTCATTTCTGTATATATTTAAAATATGTATTCTTTTTTTAAACGTACACAAGTTATACGCAATTTATAGACCTTACAAATGTGTATACGTATAAAAATGCATCCTAAATTAATGTACCTCTAGACAATAAACAGTAGTAACACCAAACAGTAAATTCGGTTCAGTAGTTTCTATGCGATTGGCGTACAAATTAACAGACAGATATACAGACTGTTCGACAAACACAAAAATTTCAAAAACTGTCGAAATGTGTTTTGCCTATGAAACCACCCTAGTATTATTATATTTGAAATATCTTTAATATACAAATCTCGACTCTTTACTGTTCTATGAAGAATTCACTCCATGAAAAATTATACAAAGCACCTTATGAGACCCAAACCTTGAGAAGAAAATAAAAAAATAAAATGACCTGGAATATAACTACAGCGCAAATCGTAGGTAAATTTATTTCTTTACGTTAAATCAGATAAATATCACTTTGAATTAATGAATATTAAGTTACTTTTCTGTTTATTTGAAAGATATCAGAAATATAATTTTAGAGAACGAAATAAGTTTTTTGTTTAACTCTATTTTAAAAATGAGAATGCGTGCACTTACTCGTACGATGTTAAGTGAAGCATGTCACTGAGTGCAACTATCTTCACGACCCACTATAAAACGAGAGGTTTATTTCCAGCTTAATCTACAGTTATTCTTTTAAAAAGTATAAAATAGGTGAGTTGATAGAAAATTTAAGATCTATTGGTTAATGGTGTGAGCATTGCCATGTATTTTTTTGTTCAAGAGATTACTGAATTAATTAATAGTATTTCGGCCACATTTCACAATAAAAGACCCTCGTCAACCTTACACCGTGAGGTCCATTTCAACCTAAATTTATAGTAGAAAAACCTAAAGTGACTTTTATTTGGAGTACAAAGATTCTCTGGTAAATTTTACAAGTAAATAAAATGTTCAAATAACACTTATTTCAGTAGGACGATACTCATTTACAATGTTGAACAAGTTTCTTTTCAAATTATGGCCATTTCTTGAGAAATTAAAACTTTGTAGGGACGTTGTCGGAATTTTTTTTTACAGAAAGTTTTTTCCTTATTTGAGTAAAAAGTTTAGTATATACATTTTTTAATTGTGTTTATATGAATGCTTATTGATCTCGATTTTACTTTATGGTAAGGGAATATGGATTGCGTTTGTCTATCAGATGCCTATTCACTCTTCGCATGAAGTCTCTCGAGTTATAGGTGGATGAGATAAGACAGATACCAGGAGTAAATTCCACTCCTTAGCCGTTCGCATTTTTTTATACCACGATAGTGGCAAACAAACATACGGCCCGTTGATGGTGGCGGTTACCCTAGCCTTTGGATGCTTGCAACACCAGAAGCATCACATGTGCGTTGCCGATCCTTTAAAATCCTATTCACTCCCTTTTTGAAGAATCTCATACTGTAGTCCCCTGGGAAATCCTCATCAGGGAGCTCATTCCATATCCGGAGCGTTCATGGAAGGAATATGAGAAATTATAGGGTTCTCCATTCAGACTTTAAACCCCGGTTTCACGACTTCAAATTTTATTTTCGGGACAATAGGTAGCTTTTTTCCTTCTCCAAAGTTTACTCTATATCTCTATACTAAAATTCATCGAAAATGGGTCAGCGGCTTAGGCGTGAAAACGTAACAGACAGAGTTACTTTCGCAATAAAATATTAAGTATTTGGATAAAAGGATATGTAAAAAATAAAATATACCTTTAATATAGTTGTTCTTTATTTGAATAAGTTATTTTCTCTTTTATATATTAAATTTATCAGAACAGAGTAAAATGATTCAATATTTATTAATGTTTACGACAGTTTTCAACCAACTAGATATAGTAAATTCAATCAACGCGGAGCGAGGCCTCCTATTTTTATATTCATAAGTAAAACCGCAAGGGGACGGTACTGTAGTTGAATAAATTCCTTTGAGGATGAAGGATGAAACAATGTACGTTGGGTCGTGGTTAGCATTCACCTGTAAATACTTTATATATAAGCACATATATGTATATGCCTCTATACGCGTACTCATGTTTTCACAATTGATTGTTAGGTATTTATAATTACACATGTTTGTACTGTGAAGCTGTGGAACTATTTCCCGGCTAGTTTGTTCCTCCCTCTTTCTTATAACAAGAAGTCATTTAAACATAACATGATAAGGTATTTGAGCAGGTCGTCATGAGATCGGCGTCTGGTGATGAATTGTAGATCCCTCGGTGTCAGCACTTTGGCATACTACGATAAAAAAGGTAGCAAGCAAAACAACTCAAATTCTAACACTAAAGCTCGTCTGTCCAAAAGTTCAGCCAAGAATCGGCCTGAAGACACACACACACTTATGAGATGTTGCCATATAATTAACACAAGTATAAGTCTCATTCTAACAATGAAAGTGCTTAGTAAAAATGATTTACGATCTGTTGAAAATAACTGCGTAAAAAGTAAAAAGCTCTTCAAACAGGTGCAGGTTTGATAGTTTAACGGTGGAAAATTTTTATAATAAAAATAAAATACTTAAAGCACTTTGCAAGTAGATATAGATGAAAATACAACTTGATCGAATAATATATAATATAATGCTTTATAAAAGAAACATAACATAACATACCATCACGCCTGTATCACCGAATGGTTAGGCAGAGGTATACTAATGTAAACGCACAGTTTTCCAAGTTGGTTTTTAAGTCCCATGTAATAGGGGCGAGCCTATTGTCACTCATTAGGCACAAAGCCAATCCCCGAGCTGCTACTGAGAATTTCACAGATAAACCCTATAACACTTTGCTCGACCTGGGAATCGAACACAGGACCTCGAGTATAGCAGTCGCGCTTACGAAAACTAAGCTAATGAGGTAGTAACAATTTATAAAATATTAATTATCAGCCTGTAAGTATTCCACGGCTGGGAAACGGCCTCTTTCCAAAGGAAGGTAGAGGCTTAATCACCATGTCAGGTTTACCTACTACAACAACATTTCTCAAGCATTCAGGTTTCCTCACGATGTTTACCTTCACCGTTAGCGGATAGTGTTACCAATTTGAATGAGTAAATTTACGTGAAGTCCAAAAAACTCCTTGGAACATGCCGAGTTCAAACCTGCGGTGCGAAAAAATTATCACAGTTAAAGATTTTAAAGGCAAGGAATATTACGTATTTGTATAAGGGAACGAACAGAGAGGGCGATTTAAGTGACGTTTTGGAAAAATATACTATCAGAGTTTAAAAATCATTAGATTCGGCTTATTGCAGCTATTATTATTATTATTATATATATTATTCGGCTGGGATAGCCGAGGAAAGATAATTTTAACAAAAAAGAAAACTATCTTCAATTATTTTGAAAGAAAGAAAAAGAAAAAAAGATTTATTTTTAATAAAGTCAATTGACATCATAGATAAATTAAAAAATATTTTAAGATCTACCTATTACATATCAAAAATCAAATGCCAGTTGTTACAAAACGGCCTCAGCTCAGCATAATGCTGGTTGTAAACAACCAGCGCTGGTGCGTTGGAGCCATTCGATGGCGTCACATGACAGAGATACTACCTTAAATAGTCTTAAAAAGTAAAAGTAAAAATGTGAAACTTATGACGTATAAAACAGCAGTATATATTATTAATTGACTCTCATGTCAAGCAATCTGGGTAAGCTGTAGGCAAGCATGGGAAGTGAAGACAGGCTACACGGGTGCTATGGTAGCAGCGCCGAGGAGAGTTGGTCGAACAAAGTGAAACTGTGAGGAACAGCTAGTTATATTACATAAAAAGCAATACAATTCGTATACAAAACAGTTTTATTTATCGAAACATGAAACTACATATTGAGGCTCATTCCTTGACGTAGAGAAGCCATCTTGGTTGTTGTTTGCTTTGACAAATCAAACGCGTCTCCGTCTGCCTTTACGTGACCAATCAACAGCAATCAGTCTTAATAGATTTCGACAACAATGCCCCGGTTTCAGGAAAATCTGTTCTCGAGTATCTGAAACGCTATCTGGAATAAGACGCTTATGTTTATGGGAATGTACGATTCTTGTTTGACAAAGGAGAACTAAGCGAAATGATTAGACTATTGATCCTGCGGTTAAGTGCTACTTACGTATAATCTGAAGTCGAATAAAGAAGTGAAAGATTGATTCCTTTAATACGTCATCATATAGGTCAAAAAGTTTTTTTTTTTTTTTTTCGTTTAACTATAATGAAAACAAACTAAGTTGTTGCTCTGCACTGTATGTTGATAAATCTCTGCTTCAATTATATAGAGCGAAAGGGCATTATCACGAATATGACATTAAAAAATCTTTTATCTGTATGTCTGTCCGATATGAAATTTGTACAGAGAAAGTTAATTTCAATTACTCAGTTATTAGAATTATCAATAACACTTTTAGAAATCTTAAAAAAAAGAAAAGTTTATTAAGTCGTTCATCAATTGATAGACTATAAAAAATACCTGTCAATAATAAGAGTAAAAACTTAAGTAACTAATTATTTCGTAAATAACGTGCGGTGAGCCGCGGAGTACCGCTAGTTAGTTGATATATATGTTTATTTGATTTTAATAAGATTCCTATGATTTTTGCCATACACGTCAAAGAAATTACCTAAGTACCTATAGATTAATAAAAAACCTTTGACAAAATAGATACTTAATTCATATTTTACCCGAAAGTCATCAATCAACTTAATCCATATAATCATATTTTAAAATGTTAATAGCAAAACACTAGATTCAATATATAGATGATCGTAAAAATACATTATTCTATAACAACCAATTGTACAATAAGAAATATAGGACTTCATAAAATATTTTTTGTGCGCGTTGTAAACACCTACTAAATATGAAATCTATTGGAAGGTGCCCGCGTTGTGGATTCAATTTGCCCGTGTCAACTTTACTGACGAGTGGTACACAAACATATTGGACTATCAAACACAACATTCCCACATTACTTTTATTGCTGCTTGATCAAATTCGTAAATACAATTGAATATTTAATTAAATCTGTCTGGGTGCGAAGATGTTTCTTAATTCTTCTCGCTTTATTTTTCTCATAAATGAAATTAAATATAAACCGTTTAATTATTTTCACTAAGCTCAATTCAAGTTAAATACTATGAATGGGCATTTAGTTGAGAATTATAGTGATAGCAAAATAAATTTATACTTCTACCAATTATCTTGGTGAAATAAAATAAAATTAAAGCGCCAACGTATCTTGAAAATACGATTTAATAAAATATTTGTTCATATTTCGGATAATATTTTTTTCTCTCAGTTAAACGTACTTGTAAAGATTTGAAACTCGTTATAAGAGAAAAGCGACACTAAAAAGAGACAAACAAAGAAATCATAGTCAGCTAAAGAATGAGATAGATAGAATACATTAATTAGACACGGTTAATGCAGTCCTGATTTTCATGACTATGATCGTCGTCAAATAGGCCCAGCGGTGTGAGGATCAGACTTGTACGCACTACTTTATGTATAGTACGAGTGGTTGATAGTTCTTGTCCCGCTGATTTAGGATTTTTAAAAAGACCTTTTTTTATTTTCTGTTTGTTTCGCTTCTAGCGCGTGTGAAGAGAATACATGTCTTTTTAATAAAAAATTTGGAAAAGCTATAAAAGTTGTCATTGTATTCTTATTACATACATCTATTATAATAATTGACGAATATTATCACCATAAAATGCACGTAATTCCTAATACCGTTTCCCAAATTGAACCGTGTTTTTCAAAATTTTGAACCATTTGAAAAAGTTGCTTCGGCATGAGCACTCATATACAAAAGTACTCCGTGGGCATGAGTATATTCATTATGAATTGTCAACCATAAAACAACCGAGAATTGTCAAATCGGTTGTCACAGAAAACAGTGTTGCCAATTTAATGTTCTCCGCCTCTAATTAGTTATAGTCTGTTATAATCCATACTAATATCATAAATAGACCGCTGAACCAACTTTGATGAATTTTGGTATAGAGAATATTGGACCTTGGGAAAGACATAGGGTACTTTTTGTAGCGAAACTAAAACTTTATGGGTAGAAATTAGGGGATGGAAGTTTCTGTGAACAAAATATGGGAACACCAAATGCGCATGCGCTATAATGGTGAAATTACATCGGCTGCCATTCCAACCAGTTTGTTTATTGTCAATCTGGTTTGTTGATATATTGACATTTTTATACTTAATAAGAAATGTATTGTATTTCTAATAATTACCTGTTCAATTTTAGTCCAGTATTCTTTTTAAGATTGGCTGAAGTGTTTTTAAACTGTTTAACTACGCAGTATGGCATAATTATAGTTTTATTTTATGATAGAAATATGACGTGCGTTGTCAATCGCGGCTCGCGGGACTTTATATATTCGAAGCGATATACCTATTGTAAATAGTCTGGATTATATAGTTTTGCAAAAGTGAATCATTTCATTGTGTATTCCACATATGGTGAAAGTAAAACTTGGTGTGAAAGTTTGTTTGAAGAACCCCTCATGTCACCAATTAGGTATATTCATATTTATGCTTTCGGTAAAAAAGAAATAAAAAGAATTATTTGATGAAAATTGTACACGGGAAATACACGCCATTCCTCAATTGATACGGCATATGAATTGTCAACAGTATTGATAAAAATACAGTTACGGGATGTAAATAAGTACTGAGTAACTATAAACGCGTGCGGAGTCGCGGGCACACCGCTAATAATAATATAAACATGAATGTTTATTTGTATTTCTATTCTCTATGCTATCTCTAGAGGATATGACAACAGTAAATAATTCAATTCAACTTAAAGTCATAGACAACAATTGTCTTAACTCTCATATATTGGTTTTATACCAACTCTATCAAGAACACGTATTGATTTTATATAATCATCGTCGAACTGGCCCAATAAGATAAAGTGAATAAAGAATGGATTAATAACGTATGCGACTTCCTACATTTGGTTTAAGACCAGAATTATTACAGCGGACTTTAAAGTGAATAGCGCTTATGATTTAAGTTATTAGTTTGGTACGACGTTCTATGATTAATATTGTATAATAGCTTTAGTTTAATTTCACAATCAAAATTAAAAATACCTACTGTATGAATAATTATTTTATTATATACGATTTTGAGGACTGGACACTAACATAAAAAGGAAAGTCAAAAAGATCCTTGAACTTGTCAGGAAATACAATAGCGCTTGGAGTACTGAGGAATGCCGGGATTAAGGACTTGGTGGACAAGCTTAACATCTTCAGTGAAACAAACTCTTAAAGACTTCACTAGCTCGATCATTTACAAGAGGATAAGGGAGTATGGTGCTGTGAAAACAGCGTACTTGAGAAAGCTGATCGTCGTCTGGTTGATTGGAGCAGGTATGACTGGCGTAACATTATAAAAACGGGTCTGTGTCAGCTTCAAGTCGACTATTGGCAAGAAGTTACTCAGAATTAGTATATGTAGCGTACTCTCGATTTAGACACCGAGTTTCACCAACACCCTTTTTGGATCACTGAGCCATTTTTATTAAACACAAAACTAAACATCAAGTCAGAGTAAGAGCGATCATTTCATAAATATATACGTTAAAATCCTGCTCTAAAATTATTTGTTAGCTACCTGATGTTACGTCTTCACGCTAACTCTAGAAAGAAAAGAAACGCATTAACGAAAAAATATTCTATTAATTTATTAGAAAAAAGTAGTATTTCAAACAAATACACTTTTATTTTTCTTGCTTGAAATTTAATAAACAATGCATATTTGTGTAAAAATTGGAAAAAATTGGTTGCAAAAAATATTTAACATAAATAAATATCTTAAAACTGTTCTAGTTTTAATGGAAAGCATGAGCGTATAATATATTAATAGATAATATATTAGGATTAATATAACTAACAACTATAAAATATATGTAGTTTGCTAGAGCTCCATCTCATGCAAGTGAGCTTAAAAGGTGGCATACATTAATTACACTACATAGCGCACCAATGACAAGACAATTAAAAATGGATTAAATAATTTGTATGCTAATTACATAGATAGTATGGAGGGTAGAGACCAGGAGTACCATCTCTATGTATGAAAAAGTGTCCGTCAAAAAGCTTCAAATTAGAGTGGTGCCACGATAGCAAGTTGATAAATTTTAAAGATAGCGCCGAAGTTATTATCTTCAAATTTTCGCCCACTGATCAATTTTTCACTCCACAAACTTTTCCCATTATTGTTCAATTATATTTTTAAGTTTTACAACAGTAAAAACAATAAAATCACGAGAAAGTATCATTCCCTCTTGCTACACTAGCTTCATTTTGATGGGTTTTTGAACTGTCATTTGTTACTTACAGCTGGATACTTTATCAACTCTTCCCCCATATAACATAATTATCCATACCTCTATTGGGTAATTACCAAATCGCGTATGATTTTGAGGACGAGAGTTTTTAATAAGTACATCCTACCGGTCATGACCTACGGAATTGTAACATGGATGGGCTCATGATTGGACTGACTAAGAAATTTAAAGTCACTCAGCGAGCTAAGGAAAGAGATATATTCTGAGTTTCTTTGAATGATAGTATCAAAAATATTGTAATTCGTAATCAAATGGAAAACTAAGGTTATTGACATAGTTCAACGGATTAGCTCGCTGAACTGGCAAGTAGGCTGGCCACATATATGCCTGAAAAACTGCTAATCGATGTGTTGGGTTTTCATAAATGGCAACACGGGCTCACCCGGGTATGTGACGCACCTAGCGCCATCTGGGAGTGCGTTGAGAAGCCGTTGCGACAATTGAATCGCTCGCGCCCGCTAATATCCTAAAACACTAAAAATTATTATAAAATTTTGTCGTGTGTGGAAAAAACCCATCTCTGGAGCGAAGCCACGTCCTGGGACACAAGACCCGACTTGCGACAGCCCAAGGTGAGTGGAACCGTGCACATGCCATAATACTTCCTTAATGTCAAATTTAAAACAGCTATCGAATCACACACGATGTGTTACACGAGTTTTGAAGTAAAGACCATGTTTACGACAACTTACATAGTTGTGGAGTATCCTACTGCGTTATATGCGTGGTTATATAATTTTTTTTTTACATAAAGTTACTTACGTAATGGGCAGTGACGACAATGGTGAATCAATTCGGAAAAAACCATTATAGATATATCAAATTGATATACTACATAATTATGTTGATGTTAAAAAGATCTACAAATAAGTCAGCCATAGCATATATCTATCTTCTAAGGATATCCCACAATAAGCAATTTTTCGTTTAAAATAAACGATGGATTATTGCCGCGAATTGGAACCGATTGGGTGGGGTACCAACATGCGTGCTTGCCCTCGACAGACGGTATTTGTAGTCCACGCAAGCGGAGCCGTGGACCACAGCTAGTCCTAAACTTTAAATCGATACTTTATCAAATTTGTGGTATAAAAAATTAAGAATTAAATAAGTAAAAAGTTAAATATGTATCATTACCTTAAAACTAAAATGAATATATGTAATTGACTATACTGATAAATTATAAATACTTTATCATGGAAATAAGGTTCATAAATAAATAACTTGAAATCGCTTCAATTATTACAGTGTTCACCCGTTTATACGCTTAGGCGATATCGTATGTACATCGGCTTAGTACAAGAGGAATTAGTGTCGGCTCGTATGTTCTGATTACTCGTCCCCACAGACAGTTATGGAAATACCAATTGGGTTTAATGAATATATTGTTCTCGGTAAATCTTAGAATGTATTCCAAGGTAAATAAATATAAAACCATAAAGGTGGGTTTAAAGGACAAAGATGTTTTCGATTCGTATTAAAATTTTACTGGCTGACCCAATATTTCGCACAGTATAGAATGTACACAATCTAACTAACAGTTTTAATTTTAGTGAAATACATTGTCAATACATGGCACCTTGGTGGTTGCTAGCACCAACAAATGGCATTACTAATAAATAAAAGTTTTTAGTCATTTTTAAACGACAACATTAATTTTAAACTATTTGTTTATGTTTTGTCAATAGCGGAGAACTATAAACTTTAAAATAATGTTAGATTTATTAATTTTGATGAAGAATTAACGGAGATATGGCGTTGCCAGAAAAGAAACATCTGTGAGAATATTATAATATGTGATGATATTTTTTCGGTGATAGCACGGGAAAATGACGGAACTTTTTCTGATGGTAAAAACAGTATAATACAAAAACAGTGGCCACCATCGACAGTCGCTGCTGTCATGCTAGCCTGCATAAATAGAAATACGGGCTTTCCACAATATGCATAGTGATCGCGATCCAGTCAGGCAGTACAGCCCTAACACTGCGCTATCGCATTTTCCTCTGTCATTACTAAACAAGGTGCACTACGTGACGTCCAGGTAAGCTCAGCTTGTGTGTCTCAAGTCTTAAGGTGTAATATAATATATAATGTTACATCTATATTTGTAGAAAACATGCACAGCAGTAGGTTAAAATCCCCAAGATTCATAAATTCAGTGCTCCAATCCAGTTTCAATGTCGTACAATTCAGTCTCGTTTAAACGTTTTGCAATATACTTGTGACATAAAAAATCACAATGGAAATCAACGGAAAACTACTGCTAAATTCCTTAGTTACTTCGTTATTGGAATGTATTACATGTCATCTATAATAATAAATCTGTACTTCTGTCTTTACATGCTGCTTATAGGACGCTGATCACGAATATTACATTAAAATTATTTTTGTCTGTCGGTTTCTACGTCCGGATTTAAGTCAAAAACGGTATGACCGTTGTATGAAATTTTACATACTAGAAGGTCAGGAAACTTAAATAATCTGTCTTTCATCATCACTTCATTGGCTGTAAGAATAGTCAATAAAACTTTTAGAAATCGTAAAATAAATTGCAATGTTTTGTATTCATTATCAATTTAGTTGAAATTTTGTGTACAAAGTACGTCATTTATCAACTGATAAGACTTGAATTGTCAATTATATGCGTAAAAATGTAAGAAGAGAATGATTATTGCTTAATAAATGCGTGAGAAGCCGTGGTGAGGGCATTGTTACTTTACATCTATCAATACATAGTTTAAAGTAAAGTCGCTTCCCGCTGTCTGTCCCTATGTACGCTTAGATCAATACGGTTTTTACTACCAGTTACATATTTTTTTACGAAAGGTTTGAATATAGAAAACATTCCAATGAAGTTTTTGTATGGTAGAGAAAATTCAATTATTTTTAATCAAGTCGTCAAAAAAAGATTTTCTAACGTATACACATGGCTTACGCTGGCTGAACCTTATGAGATACATCAAAATAATGTTACAAATAATTGTAGTACTTTAAGATGTCTAGAAAAAAGGCTGCTAAGTTGACTCACAGTAACCATTTTTAATTCAACATAATAATTAAAAATACTACGTTATTTGCGAAGCCATTTTCTCCAACTCAGTATTAATCTTTATCCAGATAAGTTTGTTAGTTAACTTGGGCATTTAATTTAGATTAAAATTGTCCTTTACAGTTTTCCATTTAAATGAAGAATAGAAGATATCACGAATTTAAAATTCATCTCGGTAAAACGGTCGTGGCCGATGGCCGGCATGAGACGCGTTCTTTAAAAAAAACCCGAAGGCCTGTGAATAATAATTCAACTTTAACAGTCTTATGGGTTCAAAATTGCATCTAGAAATTAATGATCTGAGCTTCGAGTTCAATACACTAAACGAAAACCGTCGTTACGTTTATTTTAAAAAGAAAAAAGCTTTTAAAGTTGCCTTATATATTCGTAATTAGATCATGATATATTTTTTCCTATTTTGGTTATCATAAATATATTCTCTAGTACAATAAGCACAACAGAAATTAAAATATGCTACTACGTCACAAAAATTGAATTAAATTGAATGACAGAATAAAACATTAAAAAAAACTCGAAATATAGAAAACCCTTTTAAATTGAATTTAATAAATAACTTTTTAAGAAAACCCACGCAAGCATCTTTCAGACATCACCGAAATGAAATTCCAAAAAGTAATTCGAAATTAAATTTCTATTTCAAAAGGGACAACATTTTCACAGCAGAAAACTTCAAAGCGAAACTAAAATTAAATAAAGTGTTTCATCGTTCAACGACGTTGTTAGTGTGAAACTTTAAACTTTTAAAAGGTTTAAAACATCCTAGCTTTGAGGACAGATGGTTAATTAGCACTCGAGACAGAATCGTCGAATCTAACTCATCAATTTTTTGATGAGACCCTCGTACCACTGCTATCTTCAATAAAGAGAGATCTTCCAAATTTAGTCAAGGTACGAAAGTTGAAGGATCTCATAAAACTTGCTTACTTATATTTGAAATATTAAAGACAGCTTAGACATGTCAAATAAAAGGTAGGAGTTGAAATGAGAAGTCCTCCAGAAGATTAAGTAATTAACTTTTTGTATAAGTCCAGTTGACTAGAATTAGAAAAATTTACCTTTGAAATTTCTTTGTTTAAAAAATTTGCAATCTCTGAATGGTGTTACCAGAATAAATAATTATCTACCTACCTTTGCCTATTTACTACCTTATTAACATTAAATTCAAAGACGAGGAAGGGACAAGTTGTTTGATTTTTATTTTTGGCTATTTAATGTTTAAATTATCTCATAGTATCTGAAATTTATATTACCTATAGAAAATCAATTTAGAGCAAATGTGTGTTCAAAATATTTTTTGCTATATATGACAAGTGCTCCTTGTTTATGGGGCTACTTATTTTATTAACAAATACAATATATTGAATCTTATTTACATGTTTAAATTAATAAGCATCAAATTTAATTTCAATTGTTTATATTATAAAACATCGTTTAATGAATAACTACATAGAGAGGCGTATAATATTATATTATCTATACACTTAGGTAAACAATTCACACTTTTTTTAGGTTTTTGAATATAAGGAACCGAATAATTTTCATTGAACCCAAATGACTAAAATATTAATTGTACTGTTAAGGTTTTACTGGACAATCTATTTTGCGTATTCATTATAAACAATGTTACCACAATTAAATATAAGTAGTTGGGCGAACGAGCTTTGCTCGGTTCTTATAAATAAATAAAAAACACCTTTCTATGTAAACTTGGAATGTAAAACATTATCTAAATGCAAAGTTTCATCGAAATCGTTGGAGCCGTTTTCGACAAATCAATTTCATAAATATAAACAAGAGTTACTCACTTAATATAATAAGATAATCCATACTAATATAAATGCAAAAGTAACTCTGTCTGTCTGTTACGTTTTCACGCCTAAACCGCTGAACCAATTTTGATGAATTTTGGTATAAGATAGATTGGACCTCGGGAAAGGACATAGGGTACTTTTTGTAGCGAAAATAAAACTTTAAGGTTACAAAATAGGAGACGGAAGTATGTAAGAGGGAAATGTCAGCTTCCATGACAACCAGTTTGTTGATTTGAAATGACAATGTTGTCAATGTTGATTTATTGACATTGTTATACTTAATAAGAAATGTATTGTATTTCTAATAATTACCTACTATATGATAGTCCAGTATTCTTTTTAAGATTGTCTGAAGTGTTTTTAAACTGTTTAACTACGCAGTACGGCATAATGACTGTTTTCTTTTATAACGCTGTCAAACTGCAGCTCGCGCGAGTTTATACATTCTAAGCGATATACCTATTGTAAATTATCTAGATTATACAGTTTTGCTACAATTGAATTATTTCATTATGTTATTTCACATGTGGTGAAAATAAAACTTGGGTGAAAGTTTGTATGAAGAACCCATTCATATAAAGGAATAAAAGGGGTTTCAAGTTTTAAAAAAAACCTTCCCGAAGGCCGGTACAAAAAGGTATGATTTTAATTATTTTTTAAGTTTTATTGGGACGGTTAATGTGTTGGATTCATATTGGTATATATTGATAATACCATACAAACAGTAATAATCCCACCTATGTTTTTCTTTTTTTTTTTCATATTATATAAATATAGCTCCATCTATATTAATAAATGTGTAGTCCTATCTGTACTTTTAATATTTTTCCAAAATTTCCCAATACGCATATTATATGAATGATACTGATCACGAATGTGTCAAAAAATTTTTTGTTCGTCAGTCTGTCTGTTTGTATGTCCGGATTTAACTCAAAAACGGCTTTACCGATTCTTATGAAATTTTGTACACGAGATGCTTATATCATCGGTCAGTTGATAGGGTATAAGAAATTGCAATATAACTTTAAGATAATGTAAAAAAAAAAATAGTAAAAAAAAATATTTTCGTTAACTCAATTATGTACACGTGATTAAGTAATGAGAATTTTCTATAACACTTTTGGGAACCGTAAAAAATGATTTTTCAAAAATTTAAAATTTCTTTATTTCTTAACCGATTTTGATGAAATTTTATAAACGTGAATTCTAACTATTTACATAATTAATGGGCCATAAGAATTGTCAATATTACTTCTGAAATAAAAAAAAGTAATTCAAAAAGTTTCATGTTCATCAATTTTCAACCGATTCTGATCAAATTTTGTAGACGAGAAGCATACATCATTCTATAATTGAGAGGCTATAAGAATTGTTAATAATGCATTAAAAATTGTACATTAGAATAATAGTTTTCAGCCGATTTTGATGAAAATTGTACACAGGAAATACATGCCACTCCTCAATTGATACGACATATGAATTGTATGAGTAAAAATAAAGGGATTTCAATAATTATTGCGTAGTAACAAACGCATGCAGAGTCGCGGGCACACCGCTAGTAGTATATAATTTCTTTGGATGCTTATTTTTGATAAAACATTCTCGCTCGCAGCGTTGTTCGTGTTTGAAAAGTGCCAAGTACTCATCGCGTTGATGGCAAGTAAGTAAATTTTAACACAGAAAAGTTAACCGTTACCAATTCTTTTTGAAAATTTTCGATGAAGCACCCAGGAATTTCGCTTCGACTGAGTCTGGCTCATTGAAATTCATGAGATGAAATTGATCCCCGGAGAAAGGCGTGTAAAGTACTGACCGCAAGCCTCTTCGACGCTTGTTCACAAAAAAATAATCTGTACTACAAATAACAAATTTGTAGTTCCCGTAAATGTTTTTCTTTACACTTTTAATAGGTTTTTGATTTTTGGCTAAATTCTCGCCTGATGTTAAGAGACGATATAGCGCAAGATGGTAACATGCTAAGCTTATCCGGAACACACCTACAGATGCTTGGCAACAGATTTTCAACTTCAGTGTGGAAGCCAGCCAGGCGGATATTGGAAAATGCCCTACCATCATGCTATATTTTCATCATGATGTTTTCTTTCACCGAAAGCTCAGACTCATTGCAGGGATTTCATCTCACGTAGATTGACGCAGTGTCTGTATATACCAGGAAATTACATCGAGGAACCATATTATGCTTATAAATCGGTGAGTTCGTCAGAAACAATTGAGAATCGTTCCTTTTTGTAGTCTCATCTCAGTCTCATCTCAATCTCAATTAAAACGGCTCTTATAATCAGTCGCTAAATGAAACTTTAACCTTTAATAAATACGAACGATAAGTACGACGAATAAATAACTACGGAAGAGATCAACTTACCCTCTGTATCAGTTCTTTTTTATAAATAGATATGCAACTGCACACACAAAATATCTTTTCAATATGTACTTTGTTTGTGTTTTTATGGTTCCGATCATCAAAATAGGAAAAAGGAACCCTTATAGCATCAATTTTTTGTCCGTCTGTCTGTCTGTCTGTCAAGACCCTTTTTCTCAGAAGTGCGTAGAGGAATCAAGTTGAAATTAATATCGAAAACTCAGGTCTGCAAACCCTTAAAGCTGTGAAAAAATTAAATTTCTAAGTCAACGCAATCAAAAGATACGGCTTGATTATATCTCATTTCTATACAATTTCAAAGTGAATAAAAACCTATAGGTTACTTCTTGTTGACCTACAATCATAAAATTTGCCAAGAAGCAGTGCCTTGTAGCTCAAATAAAGGAAAAATCCAAAAACGGTAAATTTATTGTTATATAATTAATAAGAATTAATTTTGTTATTTGCAGTTGGTAAACTGATCGCGGCATATATTGATGTATGGGAACAATAGTTTTGTAACGGCAAAGTTAAATTTGTCCAGCTTATCTTTTCGTAAAACAATATAAAAATAAAAATCAGCTCCATCTGTCGAGTATTATCACAAACTGCACAACACCATCTATTAGTGAGTAATTAAATGTCACTCAACCCCATTCGAATAGCATCAACTTTGTGCTTTGAAAATAATATCCGTAATGCATAATGACATCTAACGTCGAGTGCTCCAATCCAGTTTCAATGTCGTACAATTCAGTGGTCTCGTTTAAACGTTTTGCAATATACTTATGACATAAAAAATCGCAATGGAAATCAACGGAAAACTACTACTAAATTCCTTAGTTACTTCGTTATTGGAATATATTACATGTCATCTATAATAATAAATCTGTACTTCTGTCTTTACATGCTGCTTATAGGGAGCTGATCACGAATATTACATTAAAATTATTTTTGTCTGTCGGTTTCTATGTCCGGATTTAAGTCAAAAACGGTATGACCGTTGTATGAAATTTTATATACTAGAAGGGCAGGAAGCTTAAATATTTCTTTCATTCCTTCATTGGCTATAAGAATAGTCAATAAAACTTTTAGAAATCGTAAAATAAATTGCAATGTTTTGTATTCATTATCAATTTAGATGAAATTTTGTACACATAAAGTACGTCATTTTTCAACTGATATGACTTGAATTGCCAATTATATGTGTAAAAATGTAAGAAGAGAATGATTACTGCTTAATAAATGCGTGAGAAGCCGTGAGGGCATTGTTACTTTACATCTATCAATACATAGTTTAAAGTAAAGTCCCTTCCCGCTGTCTGTTCCTATGTACGCTTAGATCATTTAAATTACGCAACGGATTTTAATACGGTTTTTACTACCAATTAGACTCAGAATACACAATTAGATAATTTTTTACGAAAGGTTTGTATATAGAAAACATTCCAATAAATTTTTGTATAGTAGGGAAAATTCAATTATTTTTAATCAAGTCGTCAAAAAAGCGTATACATGGCTTACGCTGGCTGAACCTTATGAGATACATCAAAATAATGTTACAAATAATTGTAGTACTTTAAGATGTCTAGAAAAAAGGCTGCTAAGTTGACTCACAGTAACCATTTTTAATTCAACATAATAATTAAAAATACTACGTTATTTGCGAAGCCATTTTCTCCAACTCAGTATTAATCTTTATCCAGATAAGTTTGTTAGTTAACTTAGGCATTTAATTTAGATTAAAATGGTCCTTTACAGTTTTCCATTTAAATGAAGAATAGAAGATATCACGAATTTAAAATTCATCTCGGTAAAACAGTCGTGGTCGGTTGGCCGGCATGAGACGCGTTTCTTTTAAAAAAACCGAAAGCCTGTGAATAATAATTCAACTTTTACAGTCTTATGGGTTCAAAATTGCATCTATAAATTAATTATCTGAGCTTCGAGTTCAATACACTAAACGAAACCCGCCGTTGCGTTTATTTTAAAAAGAAAAAATCTTTTAAAGTTGCCTTATATATTCGTAATTAGATCATGATATATTTTTTCCTATTTTGGTTACCATTAATATTATTTAGTACAATAAGCACAACAGAAATTAAAATATGCTACTACGTCACAAAAATTAAATTAAATTTAATGACAGAATAAAACATTAAAAAAAACTCGAAATATAGAAAACCCTCTTAAATTGAATTTAATAAATAACTTTTTAAGAAAACCCACGCAAGCATCTTTCAGACATCACCGAAATGAAATTCCAAAAAGTAATTCGAAATTAAATTTCTATTTCAAAAGGGACAACATTTTCACAGCAGAAAACTTCAAAGCGAAACTAAAATTAAATAAAGTGTTTCATCGTTGAACGACGTTGTTAGTGTGAAAATTTAAACTTTTAAAAGGTTTAAAACATCCTAGCTTTGAGGACAGATGGTTAATTAGCACTCGAGACAGAATCGTCGAATCTAACTCATCAATTTTTTGATGAGACCCTCGTACCACTGCTATCTTCAATAAAGAGAGATCTTCCAAATTTAGTCAAGGTACGAAAGTTGAAGGATCTCATAAAACTTGCTTACTTATATTTGAAATATTAAAGACAGCTTAGACATGTCAAATAAAAGGTAGGAGTTGAAATGAGAAGTCCTCCAGAAGATTAAGTAATTAACTTTTTGTATAAGTCCAGTTGACTAGAATTAGAAAAATTTACCTTTGAAATTTCTTTGTTTAAAAAATTTGCAATCTCTGAATGGTGTTACCAGAATAAATAATTATCTACCTACCTTTGCCTATTTACTACCTTATTAACATTAAATTCAAAGACGAGGAAGGGACAAGTTGTTTGATTTTTATTTTTGGCTATTTAATGTTTAAATTATCTCATAGTATCTGAAATTTATATTACCTATAGAAAATCAATTTAGAGCAAATGTGTGTTCAAAATATTTTTTGCTATATATGACAAGTGCTCCTTGTTTATGGGGCTATTTATTTTATTAACAAATACAATATATTGAATCTTATTCACATGTTTAAATTAATACGTATCAAATTTAATTTCAATTTTTTATATTATATAACATCGTTTAATGAATAACTACATAGAGAGGCGTATAATATTATATTATCTATACACTTAGGTAAACAATTCACACTTTTTTTAGGTTTTTGAATATAAGGAACCGAATAATTTTCATTGAACCCAAATGACTAAAATATTAATTGTACTGTTAAGGTTTTACTGGACAATCTATTTTGCGTATTCATTATAAACAATGTTACCACAATTAAATATAAGTAGTTGGGCGAACGAGCTTTGCTCGGTTCTTATAAATAAAAAAAAAAACACCTTTCTATGTAAACTTGGAATGTAAAACATTATCTAAATGCAAAGTTTCATCGAAATCGTTGGAGCCGTTTTCGACAAATCAATTTCATAAATATAAACAAGAGTTACTCACTTAATATAATAAGATAATCCATACTAATATAAATGCAAAAGTAACTCTGTCTGTCTGTTACGTTTTCACGCCTAAACCGCTGAACCAATTTTGATGAATTTTGGTATAAAGATAGATTGGACCTCGGGAAAGGACATAGGGTACTTTTTGTAGCGAAAATAAAACTTTAAGGTTACAAAATAGGAGACGGAAGTATGTAAGAGGGAAATGTCAGCTTCCATGACAACCAGTTTGTTGATTTGAAATGACAATGTTGTCAATGTTGATTTATTGACATTGTTATACTTAATAAGAAATGTATTGTATTTCTAATAATTACCTACTATATGATAGTCCAGTATTCTTTTTAAGATTGTCTGAAGTGTTTTTAAACTGTTTAACTACGCAGTACGGCATAATGACTGTTTTCTTTTATAACGCTGTCAAACTGCAGCTCGCGCGAGTTTATACATTCTAAGCGATATACCTATTGTAAATTATCTAGATTATACAGTTTTGCTACAATTGAATTATTTCATTATGTTATTTCACATGTGGTGAAAATAAAACTTGGGTGAAAGTTTGTATGAAGAACCCATTCATATAAAGGAATAAAAGGGGTTTCAAGTTTTAAAAAAAACCTTCCCGAAGGCCGGTACAAAAAGGTATGATTTTAATTATTTTTTAAGTTTTATTGGGACGGTTAATGTGTTGGATTCATATTGGTATATATTGATAATACCATACAAACAGTAATAATCCCACCTATGTTTTTCTTTTTTTTTCATATTATATAAATATAGCTCCATCTATATTAATAAATGTGTAGTCCTATCTGTACTTTTAATATTTTTCCAAAATTTCCCAATACGCATATTATATGAATGATACTGATCACGAATGTGTCAAAAAATTTTTTGTTCGTCAGTCTGTCTGTTTGTATGTCCGGATTTAACTCAAAAACGGCTTTACCGATTCTTATGAAATTTTGTACACGAGATGCTTATATCATCGGTCAGTTGATAGGGTATAAGAAATTGCAATATAACTTTAAGATAATGTAAAAAAAAAATAGTAAAAAAAAATATTTTCGTTAACTCAATTATGTACACGTGATTAAGTAATGAGAATTTTCTATAACACTTTTGGGAACCGTAAAAAATGATTTTTCAAAAATTTAAAATTTCTTTATTTCTTAACCGATTTTGATGAAATTTTATAAACGTGAATTCTAACTATTTACATAATTAATGGGCCATAAGAATTGTCAATATTACTTCTGAAATAAAAAAAAGTAATTCAAAAAGTTTCATGTTCATCAATTTTCAACCGATTCTGATCAAATTTTGTAGACGAGAAGCATACATCATTCTATAATTGAGAGGCTATAAGAATTGTTAATAATGCATTAAAAATTGTACATTAGAATAATAGTTTTCAGCCGATTTTGATAAAAATTGTACACAGGAAATACATGCCACTCCTCAATTGATACGACATATGAATTGTATGAGTAAAAATAAAGGGATTTCAATAATTATTGCGTAGTAACAAACGCATGCAGAGTCGCGGGCACACCGCTAGTAGTATATAATTTCTTTGGATGCTTATTTTTGATAAAACATTCTCGCTCGCAGCGTTGTCCGTGTTTGAAAAGTGCCAAGTACTCATCACGTTGATGGCAAGTAAGTAAATTTTAACACAGAAAAGTTAACCGTTACCAATTCTTTTTGAAAATTTTCGATGAAGCACCCAAGAATTTCGCTTCGACTGAGTCTGGCTCATTGAAATTCATGAGATGAAATTGATCCCCGGAGAAAGGCGTGTAAAGTACTGACCGCAAGCCTCTTCGACGCTTGTTCACAAAAAAATAATCTGTACTACAAATAACAAATTTGTAGTTCCCGTAAATGTTTTTCTTTATACTTTTAATAGGTTTTTGATTTTTGGCTAAATTCTCGCCTGATGTTAAGAGACGATATGGCGCAAGATGGTAACATGCTAAGCTTATCCGGAACACACCTACAGATGCTTGGCAACAGATTTTCAACTTCAGTGTGGAAGCTAGCCAGGCGGGTATTGGAAAATGCCCTACCATCATGCTATATTTTCATCATGATGTTTTCTTTCACCGAAAGCTCAGACTCATTGCAGGGATTTCATCTCACGTAGATTGACGCAGTGTTTGTATATACCAGGAAATTACATCGAGGAACCATAGTATGCTTATAAATCGGTGAGTTCGTCAGAAACAATTGAGAATCGTTCCTTTTTGTAGTCTCATCTCAGTCTCATCTCAATCTCAATTAAAACGGCTCTTATAATCAGTCGATAAATGAAACTTTAACCTTTAATAAATACGAACGATAAGTACGACGAATAAACAACTGCGGAAGAGATCAACTTACCCTCTGTATCAGTTCTTTTTTATAAATAGATATGCAACTGCACACACAAAATATCTTTTCAATATGTACTTTGTGTTTTTATGGTTCCGATCATCAAAATGGGAAAAAGGAACCCTTATAGCATCAATTTTTTGTCCGTCTGTCTGTCTGTCTGTCAAGACCCTTTTTCTCAGAAGTGCGTAGAGGAATCAAGTTGAAATTAATATCGAAAACTCAGGTCTGCAAGCCCTTAAAGCTGTGAAAAAATTAAATTTCTAAGTCAATGCAATCAAAAGATACGGCTTGATTATATCTCATTTCTATACAATTTCAAAGTGAATACTTACTAATAATAATAATAATAGGTTACTTCTTGTTGACCTACAATCATAAAATTTGCCAAGAAGCAGTGTCTTGTAGCTCAAGTAAAGGAAAAATCCAAAAACGGTAAATTTATTGTTATATAATTAATTAGAATTAATTTTGTTATTTGCAGTTGGTAAACTGATCGCGGCATATATTGATGTATGGGAACAATAGTTTTGTAACGGCAAAGGTAAATTTGTCCAGCTTATCTTTTCGTAAAACAATATAAAAATAAAAATCAGCTCCATCTGTCGAGTATTATCACAAACTGCACAACACCATCTATTAGTGAGTAATTAAATGTCACTCAACCCCATTCGAATAGCATCAACTTTGTGCTTTGAAAATAATATCCGTAATGCATAATGACATCTAACGTCGAGTAGCGAGCGGTACTCTAACACTGTAGTACTGGAGTATCGAATAAAAAAGTTTATAAAGTGATTGTGTACAAAATAAAATGAAGCGTTATTTTAAACAAGAGATCTTATTTTAATTATCTAAGTAACTTGCAGTTCCATGTTCGGAAAAAAGAGGACATAAGTTTCCAAAAGTCAAGACTCTCAAAGTAGTGGTAAGTAGTTCTATGGTAGCGACTGTTTTTAAGTTTTTTTATTTTTTCTTTTGCATGCTTGGTATAATATGGTTGATGATCTACCTTGATGATATATTTCAAGTTTCTAAGTTACTTAGAAGTAGTCTAGGTTTTTGATGAGTGAGTCAGTCAGTTACTTTTCAGACCTTAATAACTCAATAACTATTTGTGTCAATAACTTATTCGTGAAATCTGGGATTCTAGGTGTTCAACGTGACGTGATAAACGTTAAAAATTTGTAGATCTAATAGCTTTTGACATAAGGAGGAGCTGAAAGTAGCTCGAAAAGGTTCGTTTAAATATACACACTAGCCGGTGTCGTCCTTTTCGAACTTGGCCGTGTGTCAGAATTTAGACACTCGATAGAGAAAATAAAAAATGATGCGTTTACAAAATTATCTTTCAGTGAAAAAACAAACCAGTTATCGTGAATGATCGTTTTACACTTTATTTAAAATTAATACAAAATAAACGGAAGACTAGGTTGCTATTATTTAATTTTGCAAATACAGAACAAGAAACAAACGCGCCGATAGGCATTGACTTATACATTACCTGAATTACCATTTTTTAAATTAATGCTAAAAGGCCATTTCGAATATCTGTAAATTGATATATTTATAAAATCAGTCAATGTATGTATGGCCTATGGATATTTGAGGTGACAATTATGATAACTGAACTACCCACATCATTATTTAATGGACAAGACGATGAACCAAAACCAAAATGTATTATTTTTGGTAAGTTAATAGCTTTTAAAGTTTTCTGCCTACCCTTACACTCTGAACTCGCCGATGCTACCTAATTATTTTTTTCAATGTAGCTGAACAATTACGGAACCCTCGGTGCGCGAGTCTCACTCGCACTTGGCCGGTTTTTTTTTACTATCCTTTGGCTAAGTAACTCTGAGCAGTGGAATAAATATTATAAATAAAATTAAGTTACATAAATATATCTATTATTTATTATTAAATGGACAATTCTTCTTTATCTATGTAAAAAAAACTATATTTCTGTCTATGTACATTTTTTTTTTCAAATTTCCTGGTACACGTTTATTGTAAATAGTACACTGATCACGAATATGACATGTTTTTTTATCTTAAATCTGTTTGTATGTCCGTATTACACAGAATGGTTTGACCGATGTTTTGAAATTTTGTACCCGGGAGATGCAAGCATGTAAACATTATTCAACTGATGGGCTAAAAGAACTGTCATTAATATCAGTAAGTTTAAATAAAATGACTGAGACGAAACTAATTACTATGAAAGGAAATTGAAGCGAAGCCGCGAAGTACCAGGATATTTAATATTCGAAAACTTGAAAAATAAAGCATTATCTTCAGCACTTTCGATGGGGCGTTGATCTCTTATGATGATGGGCTATGAATCAAATATTATAAATACAAACGTATAAATTGTAGAAATAGTTATTAACCCTGGCTCTATGCCGCCGGCAAATACATAATGGATATGGCTAAATCTTCGAATTCTTGTTTATAATCACAACGGAACTGTTCCAAGCTTTTAACACAATGCGGGTTTAACGTTATTCTATATACATTACATTAGTTTCAAAGAAACTTCTTGTGATACGACATCTACATTCATACACATTGGAATCAGGTTTGTATCCTAAATTAAAGATATGCGGTATCCTTAAAAGTTGAGAAATAAGTTGGTAAATAGTTTTTGTAGGTTCTTATTATAATGTGTCTTCATGATATTTTCGACTATTTAAACATCAACTCAAAGAAAATCCTGGTCAAAGTCTATAGACAAACCCTATTCTTTTAACCTGATGATATATCAGATTTTGTTTGACCACCTCCTAGTTCTAAACTTAGCATATATTATACCAATAATGGCTCAATAGTAGGATACGTACACCGCGTCGATCGATGTGTTTTCGGATCCCTGCAATGAGTAAGTTTTCAGTCAAAGAGAACATCATGATGAAACCATAGCATGGTGGTAGGGTATTTTGTAATGCTCACGTGGCTAGCTAATAACTTCAAGTTGAAAATCCGTCGCCTAGCACCGATAGGTGTGTTCCGGCAGTTGCACTTGAAAGGCAGTTTCGCCACTAGGCTTAGCTTTTCACCATCGTAGGCCACATCATTACTTAGCATCAGGAGAGATTGTGGTCATAACAGTAAACTTATAAACTATAAAAAACCTTACTACCTGTTTTAAAAAATCTGAATTCAAAATTCTGACTTATATTGGCTGGTATGATGTTAACATTAATAAATACATTTTCTTCTACTTTCCCTAATCCTACCTAAATAGGGTCGGCACAATATTTCCTGTTTTAATATTCTATGGCATATGATATATCTGTATAGTAGCACATTTTTACATATTTCTTTTACAACACCTTTTATACACATATCATTTCTCACACAATCCATGCATGCCCATACCATGCTAACCTATTATTCCTTAAGTCTCCTATATCTCCTCTATTTTTATACTTCTTCTGATATACTAATTTCTAATTAGATAATTATTAAATGTAAAGAATAAGACCACTATAGTCTAAATTATCCGAAATTGATTTAAAATCTAATTAAGTACCTTTCTATTTCTATATTAATTGGTTTAAAAAAATCAAACATTCTTTGAAGCATAAGTACAACAGAGTAATAAATAATAACACAATAGGAGACAATTTTATTGGGTTTAATAACATCCGTCTAAGCACGTACAAAGAATCTTGCAACTTAATTTATCGTACTGTGAAGATGCGAAATCACTTTCCGGCCAGCGTGTTCTCTTCCTTCAATGGTGTAGAGAGTCCTTCAATAAGGTATGAAAGGGCATTTCTGTAAGTCGAAATGACAACGACGAGAGCTACTGATATTTATCACTGGCCGCGAGCACTTAATATGGCTCGTAAAAAGGGGCGCGTGCGTATGCCCTTATACAAATGTGCTACGTCAACAAAATACAGAGCGGGACCGCGCACCGAGGGCGCGAACGCGACGGAAACGATTCCCTCGAACTCTGTATTACCGACGGCGGTTATCCGCGTGTTATCACGCTACGGTAACCAGCTGTCTGGAAACCAGTGCGTGCGAGCCCCTCTCACTACGTGCGACCAACCCTGCTCACACCCGAAACTACTAGGCGTGAAGAGGGCGAAACATCAAGGTACACACACGCAGTGAGGTGCCTGCTGGTAGGCGCGGCGATGACGTAGCACGGAGCGGAATGGACTGGGTCGCTGGCGGGTTGAACACTTAGTGAAGATGCAAAATGACACACAGGCACCACAATAAAATTTGCTGTATTCTTCAAGACACAATACAATTTGTTGGTACTATCTTCTGGGTACTGTTTCTTCCAGTTTCTTGAGTCTTGAGTCTTGATTCTTCAGCTTGTGGCACCCGTGTGTGCCCGTTGGCCCCAGTAGTGCGCCTTTTATATTGTTTGCCGGAGAGCGAGACGGACGATGGCGTCTCTATCTGTACTGCTCATTACCAAACTTGGGTGTGGTCCGGTAACCGCGGTAATGCGTCGTGGTTGCACTATCGCTGTCTCTGTCTATTATTATTATTACTTGTATGCAGAATACAATAAATCGTTAATATCTCTAATTACAATTATTCAATTACTATAAAAACTATTTCACATAAATGTAGACACAAATACCTATCCAAAAACACTAAATTTAACATTATAGGTTAATAAACATGGTAGATACAAAGCGTTAAACATTGCAACTTTAAAACAGCTTGAAACTTGTTATATATACACTATACGATGTTACAGACATTATAAAACATATAGAGAAGGCCAATTTACCTATAAAACACAAAACATTACATACAACTTCTATATAATATGAATTATCGACGATATACGAGTTTAATACTTGTAAGTGATTACAATTTTTTTTTTTACAATTGAATTACAAACATTTTCATAACTTATATACTATTCTTATATACCTACACGCTATAGTAATAACATATTCAAAGCATTAGAAACATTAAATTATTGATTGTTCGTACAAATGATTCATCCCTACAACTTATATTTACAATTGTTATTCTCGTATCATTACGCTTAGGCCTATGCGTCGCTAACAGCTCGTAAACTGCCTTTTTAGACTAGTGATGGTTTTTCTAAGAAATTCTCAGTGGCAACTTGGAGTTTGACTTTCTGACCGATAAATGACAATAGGCTCACCCTCTATTACGTGGTACTTCAAGCATACTAGGCGAACTGTGAGTGTACATTAATACACCTCTGCCTAACTCTTCGGAGAATACAGGCGCGATGATACAATATGGTATGATATGTTATGATGATAAGTAATTGGGCGGTAGAGATTTCTAGTGGCGGCCACGCAATAGGCCGCGGAAGGTGCTGTTCTAGTGAAGATCGCGGGAAACTGTTGTTGCAGCGTGTCGCCGCATGACTGATCGTTGTGGAGTTCTTTGGGGGAGGTCTATGTTCAACAGAGGATGTCTTTAGACTGAATGAATGGCTGGCGAGGAGCACTAAAGGCTATGGAAAATTAGAATTTTTCTTTAAATATGAGGTCAAAAGTGGGACGATTGATATAGTATCAGTGGCAACAAGGTTATTTAAAAATAAAATAATTTGCGTATAAATACAGGCGTAATGGTATGTATGTATACTTTTGCAAAGGAATGAAAATTATTATTTAAAAAAGTGAAAAGTTTTTTACGCTATATATCTAATAATTTTCATTCGTATCTATTCTATTACTTTCGATTATTTTTAGCTTATTCAAAAGTGAAGGTAGTCTTATTCTTAATATAATAAATAAGGCAAGAATTATTCTTACTATTATGATAATTTAATATGAATTCCTGTATCTATTTGATGAAAAATCATTAAATATACTAATCACAATAACCTTCGATTTATTTCACATACGTGTAATGATAACATTGTTATCACGTGTAAACGAGACAGGTTACTTTATTCCTGTCTTTTGAACTGTCGAACGCATAAACGCCATAGACCACCTATCTTTATATAGTGTTAAGTCGAGCGTGCTTCAACCACTTGCGAAGTTCTGTTCACCCTCGATTACTGCTATTATAGCGCTTGTTTACTTCTGTACATTAAGTAAACGTTAACAAACTGATCTCTTATGAAAATCTAGTTCATTATATTATTAATGTTAAAATAAATTTTGAAACGCCATAATGTTGCTGACCGTTATTAATATATTGGGATACATTTCTTTAGGTTTAATATTATTTTCATTGATCAAATCAATATTCAGTGTACTTTATACGTACGCTATAGGACCTTTAGTGAACCGAGTGAACTTCGTGTCTAAAGGAAAATGGGCATGTAAGTGAATTATTACATTATCGCTATTTTAAAATTATTATAACTTGGTCGTATATAACATACCTACAGGTCGTTACTTTACGCCGACACCTCGTTATTAAAATATTGTAATGTAATTGTCTTGATTTATGACTAACTTGCAATTTTTTGACGCACATTATACAAAGTCCAAAGTTTGTATCAAAGTCATATTAATTTATTATCGTCGAAATATTGGATAATTCATGCCATAAAATAAATATCATAGTAAGTATATACAAACCTACACATTTTGTGGAACTTAATATATTATGACTGGCTACTTTCACCAAGACTTGAGCTATTTTTAGGGTTTAGGTGATATAACTTTTTTATGGTAATAAAATTTCTCCTATAGTTATTTTTACTTCTTACTCTTTTGGAATGTAGGCATAATGTGAAAGATTATAATAAATAGGTGAAAACTGTTGCCGAAGAAGTAAAAGTATTCAATAGTATTTTTTCATAAATTTTGTAAAAAGAATTGTTACTAAAAACTTCGATTTATAACTTTGTTCATTACAGTCGGTTCTACGTTCATTTATTTTAGTATGGTTTTATTGAGTGAGTTAAAAGTTTTTCAGTTACCATATTTCGACAAATTTCTGTTTAAGTTTATTGTAAGCTAGCTGATCCGCGCAACTTCGTCTGCGTCAAATAAGAGAGAAAGGGTTAGAGAGAGCGGGACGTAGGCAGAGGACAAATAACAATTGTTATAGGCACCTAAAATACAATTTATAGATGCCGCCCGCCTGCCACATTATTCCGCTAAAATGCACGCGCGGTACTTGTTTATTATTTTACTGCGGAGTTATTTTAAAACTGTGATAACTCCTAAGATATTAATTAAAATGCCAAATGGTGTAAAGGGCAATTTTGTCCAAAATTAAATACTTCTGATGAATAACGTATTTATTTCGATAAGGAGTACTTAATACCATATTTATAAAAACACCTACGCAAATAATGCATTATTTTAGAACAATTGTTATTACCATATAAAAAGTTATATTGCGTCAGCCTTAAAAAATAGACATATGCTATTACAAACTTTTTTTACAATTTTTTAAGAGAAACAATTCCGTCTCACATCATTGTTGCGTAACTTTAATCATTTACGCAGCGCACGCAATGGAAACTTTCAAAAGTAATAAATTTTCGCCGTTTTTGCATCATTTTTCATTTATGCTCCACTCCTATTGGTCGTAGCACGATGTTATGTAACCTTATAACCTTCCTCAATAAGTGGGATATCCAACACTAAAATAATTTTTCCATTCCATCCAGTATTTCCTGAGTTTAGCGTGTTCAACCAAACAAACAAAAAAACTCTTCAGCTTTATAATATAATATTAATATAGATAGGTTAGCTTCGACCAATTTAACTTTTTTACTATGATATGATATTCATACAAATTCTTAAAATTATAGTAATGTAGAAACGTATGTATGGTAATCAATAAATATTTTTCTTTTGTTTCCAGTAGTCACTGGCTGCACTGATGGCATAGGCAAAGAATACGCAAGACAGGTGAAACTTTTTAAATGAAAATAACACATTCATAATAAAATTCTCCTAATCATTATTATATTTTTATCGTTATAGATTGAGCGTTATGGCCATAATCTCACCTGATCTTTAATGAAAATGTGACCCAAGATGATAGAATGCTAAGCCTAGTGAAAGATTTCAAGTGTTGCTACCGGAACACACATATTGATGTCTAGCGACAGGTTTTCAAGTTGAGGATGGTAGCTAGCCAGGCAGGCATTAGGAAAAGCCCTACCACCATGCTATGGTTTAATCACGATGTTACGGCTCTGCTCGCGTGGACTACAGAAAGCCGTCGGTATTATGGTGACCCCGCTTCCACCCACGGCGGTCGCTTCCACCCACTTTTTCTAAAATAAAAGTATTCTAAGTTACTCTTTATAACATCTGCTCTGCCAATGAAAGTCCAATCAAAATCGGTCCAACAGTTTCGGAGATTAACCGGAACAAACAGACAGACAAACAGACAAACATTTTAAAAATTGGTGATTTGTTATTACTACCGTATATACTTTCATATGCATCTAGTAAAAAGTTGTTATTTAAATATTACTAACAAACACTTCAATTTTATTAATTCTAAATTAGCATGGATTAGTAATTTACTACCTATTTGGAGCGATGGTGACACGGTGTCAGCTACCGGTGGCAGCACATTCAGATACCGCGTCTATCCATAATATGAATTATACATTGAGTATTTCGAAGAAGGATATCTTCGTAAAGAAACAATAAAATGATGGTATGGCGTTTTCTAATGCTCGCTTGACTAGCTACTTACCTCCAAATAGAAAATCTTTTGCCAAGTACCTATCTGTGTCATCCAGCAACTGTAGAGTTAGCATCGGCAACAATAACACTAGACATCAAAAGACATTGTAGTCAAATGTGTACCTACCTTACTCGTCGGTTACTTCTTGTTATTATAACAATAATAAATTAATGCAACCATACTATATACACCTGCATCCTAACATATTTCAGGTTTTCACTTATCACCTACGAAATATCAATGATTAAAATCATGTGTGTACTTATACTTACTATTTACAAACTTAAGTAATAACTTATAATATCATTGGACAACATGATAAAGTTAACCGTCAATTATAACATTGTAAATTATTTTTATTTACTTTTCGTATTTGTGTTTCAGCTGGCAGCCCATGGTTGTAATATCATTCTAATTAGCCGATCAATGGACAAATTAAAAGCAACGGCGGAAGAAATAGGTAAAAATATTATAAAGTAGAATTAGGAATTAATTGTATAAATTTTCTTCATACTGGCTTGTTTGAATGCGCTCGTATCTGATAGTGAGTACAGGATAGTTCAAGTATATTAATATAATTGTCGAGAATTGTCGTTTACTAATAAGTTTCGTTATTAATTATACTAAAATAAAACTCACTTAGTTATAGTACATGGCATTTACAATTGCATCTTTTTTCATGGCAATTTTTAATGTTTCATATTATAAAAGCACCCACTTAAAAAAGGTGTGGACCAAGAGTCCGCAGATTTGTGTTTTAGAATAAAAAATATATCGAGAGACAACTTTTTATCTTATTATCTTTGATATCATT
This sequence comes from Saturnia japonica, assembly GCA_033032175.1. Lineage (NCBI taxonomy): Eukaryota > Metazoa > Arthropoda > Insecta > Lepidoptera > Saturniidae > Saturnia > Saturnia japonica. Next base: position 7,098,501 of record CM065324.1, on the reverse strand, counting down.
TCTTATGGAACAGTCTAACACTTAACTTGATTAAGACAAAATTTATAACTTTCTCTATAAACAGTACTTGCCAACCTCCTGCTTCCTTTCAAGTTAAAGCCCACACATGTATACAACCATCCTCAGATTGCCAATGCATTTCTCTTTCTCGTACTTCTGACATTAAATATCTTGGGGTCATAATAGATGAGAGATTGAACTGGTACAAGCACCTTGATACTCTCACCTCGAAGATACGACGGCTTATTTACATATTTAAAAATCTTCGAGAGGTAGCAGACAAAGACACTATAAAAACAGTATACTCGGCCCTGTGTCAGTCTCTCATTTCTTACTGCATACCAATTTGGGGTGGAGCCGTGAAATCATCCATCATTAAGCTGGAAAGAGCACAGAGAGCTGTTTTAAAAGTGATGATGAACTTACCTCGCAGATACCCGACTATAGAGCTTTACAAACTTGTAGGACTCCTCACTGTGAGACAGCTGTTTGTGCTCAAAGTTATACTAAAAAAACATAGCCAAACCCCATCTTTGAATAATACTACTACTCGTAGCGCTAAGAATATTTGTCATGTAGATAGACATCGTACCACATTTGCCTCTCGGCATTACAATATTATTAGCTCACAATTATATAACAAAATAAATAAGTCAATTCATTTAAATAACTTAAATAGATATGAAGTAAAGAAAAAAATGACAAGTTGGTTGCAGGGCTTAAACTACATAGAAATTGAAAAACTAATGTCCAAATATACATAGTAGTAAGTTAAAATGAACTAAATCACATAAACACACCCACTTACACATCTACATAACCTACACACTTTCTATTTATACACATAATACGTGCACACATAATAACATATTATGTACTCTAATATTACATGGATCGATATCATACACCAAACTTTTATTGTTACGGTACCCGAGTCACAGGCTCTTTGCCTAGTTCGGGTACCGGAGATATTTTTTATTTTTTATACAAAATATAAAAAATGATTCAAGAATTGTCTACTAAAAACCATACTAAACTATATTTTAATTGAAATTCTTTGTTAAATACTATGGTCACTAATAAATTATTATTATTATTATTATTATTATTATAGTTACTTTATTCTGCAGTCATTAATTGATGTTAATGTACACTCTTTTCTAAATTAATAAAACTCTATTTCTATTATATATCTACTCACAGAAAAAGAATTTAAAGTATCGACAAAGATAGTTCGAGTTGACTTCGGTGATGATGACAAAATCTACGATCATATCGAGAAGAGTATAGCCGATCTTGAAATCGGTACTCTGGTGAATAATGTTGGCGTCTCGTACTCATATCCTGAGTATTTTCTTGATTTACCCGATTGGTAAGTTAACCGTTAACATTCATTATAAAATCAGTAGAAAGCGTTAATTCTAAAAAAATCTGTGTTTTTTTCATCTCTACATACGAACACGAATGACGTTATCAAAATTTAAAGTCATCTGTGTTTTATAGTTCGTGCCTTTTTGTGTATCTGTTTGTACTCTCATCGCATGAAAACGGTTGAAACAATTTGGACATAATTTTCATATTAATAAGGATTGACCCGAGGTAGGATCTAGGCTATATATCATTATAATTTTCTATTTTATATAAGCTGAATGAAAAAAAGATATATTAAGACGAAGTTTTTCCTGGATGTTTAAGTTTTTTTTAAAGAATTAGGGCTCTTGACTTGGGGCAGTAAAATATGCGTATATGCATTTAGTAATCTGGCAATTTAGTCTAAGCCTAACTAGCCAAAAAGGTCGACAACGCGCTACTGATGCCTATGTTAAAACAAGCGCCTATAGGTTACGGTAGCCGCTTATAATCAGTCGGGTAGTATAATTGTTTGTTGTTAAAAAAAAATTGATAATTTGAGATCCAAAGAGTGAAATTCCTTGTTCCTATCTATAATAATATAATAAAGCGGAAAAGTTTTTTTGTTCGTAAAATAAAATCTCTGGAACTACCAGTCGGATTCAAAAATTCTTCTTGTATATGTTAACCAGAATATCGAGGGATAGTATAGGTTATTTAAGATTAGGCTACAACTTGCAGATAGCCTTAAATATTGATTTTTGTTACGAAGTCGGAAGTCGAGACCCTCCCAATGTGCTTTAAACACGTGCGCTGGCGTAATCGTTAATGATACGGAAACACAATGTTCTACAATCTTATTGGTACTTAGTATATCTAAAAAACTGTCAGCGATAGCATATTCCTGTGTCTTATACATAAAACACAATAAGGTATTTTGTGACAAAGATTTGTTGATAATAATTTGTACTTTCGGGAAGAACAATTTTGATAGATTACATGGGTGCGTTGGCGGCGCGGTATTTGTCAGATAAAGTTAACAGGGATAAAACCGTGGGGCACAGCTAGTAAGGTATATAAATATTGTTTGTTCAATTTTGCAAAGGTGTGTTGGAAAGGTCTTGCAGAACACTCTTCATACTATTTAATAATATGTAATTTAAAATAATAAAACAGTGTGTAAAAATTTTGGTCACATAACTCAAGACTAACGATCATTCGGTATGGGGTTAATTTGTGGTGCTCACTGTAATGGGACGATGCCCCGGGCCATTAGTGATAATGGAAGCTGTGATTAAATTAATAACACTAACACCGGTCACACATCCGTGAACCTCCCGAGAGTAACGTTTAGTTATGTTTGCATATTAACGAGCGTATTTGTAATGTTCGAATTAATTGGCCCAATGGTAGCTTTATTATTGAGCGAAGAAGTCGTGGGTTCCTCCCTATACAAAATTGGCCTTTTTTGTCATGAACATGATTGTGGATTCTTCACCTGAATATTAAATACCTACATTCATACATTATTAGTTATTTGTTTACTAGAGTACAAGCCATGGTTAGTTTTAAATTTGCAGAGATCTGAGGGTCGTCCTTAGGTCGTTCTTTGGAAAGAGTATTTTAAGCATTTGTAATAATATACCTACTTAAAACATCGGGTCCTTTAAGCATAACGTGAAGAGATATTAATTATGCAGGTCGATATGGGAGCAGCGACCGCCGATGTATTGCCGTTCTTTGGGTGGTTGTCATTGTATTTGGATTGTATAGTGTACTTACAATCAAGGACACTACCGTCAATTTCCCGATGTATTATATCACTTTTGAAGAAAAAACATCTTTACTACCGTTGTGATTTTAAGCACTATGAAACGAAAAAGTGACGCTAAAAGAGACAAACCCTATGTCTATAGGATTTAGCTATCGAGAAAATGATGACTGATGAATGACTATGATTGTTGTCGCATTGGCATTGCTGTGTGACGACCAGACTTATACGCACTGCTGTGTGTACAGTAGGAGCGGTCAAAGTTCGAGTCCCGCTGATTTAGAATTTGTAAAAAGAGATGTGAAAGAAGTATTCTGAAGGTTTCACTTATACTTTGTGTGAAAACTGCACACGTTTTTTTTATTTTAAATTTGTGGTTTTAATTTTAATATTATGCTTCAGGGAAAACATTACTTCGACAATGATCAAGGCAAACATAGTATCGATGGTCAGAATGTGTCGTATAGTTTTACCAAGGATGATTAAAAGACGCAAAGGTGTGGTAATAAACGTCGGTTCATGTACTTCAGTTATGCCTAGTCCTTTACTGACTGCTTACTCGGCAACTAAGGTAAGCAACTTCTGTATATTATTACAGCTATAATTTTAATTAAGTATCCCATACTTGGGGTATTTGCAAGTAAATTTTAAAGATTTATTAACCGACTTACAAAAAGACGGAGGTTATCAATTTGAATGTTTTTTTTTTAAGGATGTTCAGCCATAAATTCTTTGTTATGAACCGATTTAGATGACTCTTTTTTTGTTGAATAAGTGGTACCTTAAGGCTGGTTCAATTTTAATTTAATTAACATTGGATCATCAACTTCGAAGATACAAAATACATTTTTGTTAAAAATTGTGTTTTATTTATTTCTGTCACTTTACTACACATTGATACTAAAATCCAATAACTTTATTTTGAAATATAAAACATAGTAATAAAAATTTTACTCCTTACAGGCTTTTGTTGAAAAATTTAGCGACGATCTCCAAATGGAATACAGTAATACAGGCATTATTATACAGTGCCTAGTCCCTAGCTACGTATCCACAAACATGATTCATAAACCTGAGACCTCAATTATATCACCCAGCCCCAAGACTTACGTCAAATCCGCTATTGGTCTACTCGGCACTACTTCGAAGACCACTGGCTACTTTCCGCACACTGTCTTCGTCAATGGCGTCAACTTGATCTGCAATACTATACCTTGCTTCGGTATTTGGCTTGTTATCCGTGCCATGAAGAAAACTCGCAGAGAAATCTTAAAAAATCAAAATAAGATTTAATTAGTTTTATATGCCTTTACTTAGTGTACTTTAACAGTGACGTTTTTTTCTAGCATTAACGAGAGTTGATTATAATTAAATCAACTGCCAAAGAAACTCCAATTATTGTTATCATAAAAACCTAATTCGGACTATTGCGAATATTTTAAAACAAAAAGCCAAATTGGTCCAGCCGTTCTCAAGTGATGCGCTTTTTTTAGTAGCAAAAATTAAACTATTTTATGATGGCAAGGGAATAATATCTAATCAGTAAGTTGAATAGTTAAGAGATATGATAGTGACGTATTAAATTTAAAAAAAAAGGATTCGACGTATTTATGTAAACAATTAGAATTTAAAAGTTTTTTTAGATAGCAGCAGCGGTTTTCATTTAGTTTAATTTTATTATCCGTGGAATTTAGAAATTATAAGATTGTTAAAGTTGAATGATTATACGCCTTCGGATTTTTTAATAATACACGCTGTAATAAAATTGTCTATTATTTTCACGAGAAATAATCTTATATACAACCTACGTACCAAGAGGTATGATGATAATTAAACAAATTACTTAATATATTTTATTTAGGTAAAATTTTGTACGATATAACTAAGATTTATCTGTAGAATTAGTGTTCCTAAATTTTAAAAGACATTAATGTCTTTAATTAATTGTTAATGTAATTAACTTTAAAGTTATTTATATAAATCCACTGAATATAGTTAAATGATATAGGCACATGTTTTGTAAATTACAGTGTTCAAATAATTATTTCTTATCTGTAAAAAAGTTAATTAGTGAACATATTCAAAATTATAGTGAACATGAAATAATACAAAGAAAATATTTTATTTGTATTTTCTTTTCTTTCTCATCCTCAAAGAGATACGGCGTGATTATACCATGTTTTATTTCGCCTTATAGGAATATGATGTTGGGTTTCATGATATTTCTGTCGTGTTACCCTCAGAGAGCTCTATACAAAAGTGGTATACTTCGCAAGGCGTCGCTTGCTCCAATTTTTTTCATACCGCCTATCCGCCACTGAGGATTCTAGGACCCTTCAAATGACGTTTTCCTTGAGGCCTGTTCCCCGCTACTCACTTTTGTTTTCTTTGTACGAAATTATGCTTAATACCGTTTGTAGGTTCAGTCGCTGTTTATAGAAAAACGTGGAAGCCCTAATAATTTGAACCTCGTTTATATAATGTTTGTTCCCGTATCCAGTACTGTAATCTAATATTACTTGTGATTTGGTGAAGAAATTACTTACAACGTGAAATTTGAGTCCGTATTTTTTTAGATCGTTTTCTTATTTAATGGGCAATTTAATTTAGGTGACACCCTAATTCTTTTTTTGAAATAAAAGTAGCCTAAGTTACTCTTAATAACATCAGCTATCTGCCAGTGAAAGTCCCGTCAAAATCGATCGAACCTTTTCTGTGATTACTCGGAACAAACAGACAGAAAGACGAACATTTAAATTTTTTTTTTTTGTTTATGTACCGTATACTTACATAATATGCATTTAGTAAAAAGCTACTATTTTGACTTTACAAAACACATTTACAGTTCAATTCTATTTATTTGTATATTATATACAATACTAACTGGTACCCGCGATTTCGTCTGCGTATTATTGGAGTAGGCCGACTGATTTCAGAACACGACAAAGCAAAAGAAAATCATAGATGGGTGAAAATATGAGAAATCGTATGGTGATGGCGATCCCTAGCACTCTGCTCTATATTACTGCATATTCACTGGCTGACCCCGTAACGAGATCAATACGTGTATGGCATTATAATTATATGCCAGTATGAATCCTACACATTAAATAAAACACAAAAATAATTGAAATAATAATGGGCAATAAGGATATTGCGGGATGATTTAAAAAAACCGAAACCCTCTTTTGTATTAGCAAAAGCATAAAAATGAATTTTTATATCCCTAATTTGAGAAACGACATGGGTTCTTCACACAAACTTCTATCCTCCCTTCCATCCCTTCAAGTTTTATTTGCGCGACATAAGGTACCCTATGTCATTCTCGAAGGTTCAATATAATATATCCAGACCACAATACCTCAAAATGTGCTTGATGTGTCCTTCACTCGAATTTTCATCCATTATTTCATCCCTTCAACTTTCGTTTTCGCGACAAAAGATAGCCTATGTTCTTTCCAAGATCCAATCTATCTCTATACCAAAATTTAGGCATGAAAACGTAACAGACACACAGAGTTACTTTCGCATTTATAATAATAGTATAGATTGTATTTACCGGAGGCTGCAAACTCTTCGTTAATGTGAAAATATTTTGGATGCTCCACGGAAACTACTTAACTTTTACGTTTTCCGTTTTCGTCGATTACTAATAAAATCATAATTTCAGTGAAATAATGGTAATTCCTGAAAGTTAATATTATATAGACTCTTGTATCATATTCTAAAAAAACACCTCAAAAAGATTAAAAAAAAATTAAAAAATTAATTATTAATTTAAACAGATTAAAATTATTTGTAGAGATATGTAGAGCGAGATTTACTGTATTTCAATTTAGAAACCGATCACTATTATTGATAAGGAATTATGAAAACAACGAAGCCGAAGTTTTAGCTATATTAGAATCAAATAAATGTTTTTATTTCTTTCATAAGGAATGTTTAATTTATAAAATAAAATATATGTCCCATTATTAAAGAACTCAACCTCAAGTCAAGAATAAAGTCGGTGATCGCAGGTCTGAGTCCAGATAAGTACCAAAAAACTTTTCGGAATTCGCGTACGTTTACTAATTTAAATTGGTAGTACTATCGGCTGACAGTGAAGGAAAACATCGTGAGGAAACCTGTGAGCTTGCGAAAGGTTTTATATTCGTAATACCACACTATGTGGAAAAAATATAGGCCTGGATTTAACGCAGTATGAAATTGCCAATACGAGTGAGCTGGCGTGGTGGTTAAGTGCGTCTTTGATATTGATAAGTTAGTGTTATTATTATTTATATAATATACAACTAAATCAGAAATAGAAAGTCGTGTGTATGTATAATTAATCCATTTTTTTATTGACATCATTATAAAATAAATTGTTTATGGTTAATACATAGAGGACTAAGCGATTAATAAGACAAAATAGATTAATATTTGCGTTTAAACAGGTTTTATTGTTTTCAATTAGCTTTCCGTTATCCAAAATCTTAAAAAAGCTTGATAATACAGTTTTCCAAAGAATATTCAGCCATATTTATTTGATAATTTTGTGGTAATGATTTATTTGAATTTAATGAAATTTTTGCTGAAGAAAAGGCGAGAACATCAATTATTATTAATTTCTATAGTATGATATCAATATTATCGACATTATTAAAATAGCCTTGATTTTTTTCATATCTACGTGAAAAGATAACGTTCCTATTACGAGTAAGCGAGATAGATATTATATCTACTTTGTCTCTATCTCTTTTAGAGTACGGAACGAATGCAACAACAAATCTGTTTATAAATCGAAGCTTTGTGTGTTTTAACCATTTGCCTAGATCCGTTTTCCTCGGTCACCGCTTTTATTCAGTAATAGCGCATATTATTATTAATTTACTTAAATCTATTACGCATGTGCGAAATCTATAAAACCATTCAAATTTTGACTCCTGCTCTCTTGAGATAAACTAACTTTTAATTTAGATATATGTTTAAATAAGTGATTTTTAATCGCCATAATGCTAGATTTAAAGGTCCTTAATATATTGGGATACATATCCTTAGGTTTAATAATATTTTCATTGATCAAACCAATTTTAAAAGTAATTTATACGTACGCTATCGGACCTTTAGTGCATCGAGTGAACTTTGTGTCTATGGGAAAATGGGCATGTAAGTAAATTATTAAAATATTGATTGATCATTTTTTACACGGTTTTGCAAAAAATTGGGTATAACTGGGTTTTTTTACCCTGTATTTTAGATGTCAGTTTTTCACAATAAGTTTAATGTTGAATGTTGAATGAAGTTTGAACCTTATATTTTTTAAAGTTTAAATAATGAAACTTTATTATCACTCACTATTTTAACATATAAAGTAACTTTGTCGCATACAAAATATGGTACCAAAATTGTTGTTTATGTACACCAACACTTCCTTTTTAAAATATTGCTATGTCATCTTTATGAATCACGACGACTTGCAAATTTTTTAAACAAATTAAGCGTTCGCTTGGACTTCAGAATGCCGTCCATCGGGCACACACGCCGATTCCGGTTATTTTAAAGATAAAAATGCTTATTGTGAGTGATCCTTAGAAGATAGACGTATGCTCTCGCTGAATTTTATGTAGGTTTTTTAAAGATCTGCAATTATATTGTACATTCATTTTATACATCACTTATGGTTTGCTCAGAGTAAGCAGTTTAAGCATCCGAATTGATTCACCATTACCAATTTATTTTATTTGCATGGAACCATAATTATTTTGCTAAAATAAGAGTAGCTTAAGTTACTCCTTATATTATCAGCTATATGCAAGTTAAAGTCCCATCAAAATCAGTCCAACCGCTTCGAAGATTAACCGGAATAAACGGACAGACAGGAAGATAAAAATTTTAAAAATTGTTTTTTTTTTTCTGTTATAAGTTTGGTATATACTTTCATAAGCATTTAGTAAAAAGCTATTGTTTTGACATTACAAACAGACACTTCAGTTTTATTTATTTGTATAGATCACTTTTTTACGTACAGTTGATACATCAATAAAGTCAAATATTATAACGGTTTATTTTTATATTGATATGAGATGGCGTTGTCACGATTTTGTGCTGCTTATCGTTTCATTTTATACATTGGGTATAGGGGTTTGTTTTTATGAACGAACTACCCATGTCACGGTGAAGCTGTAGAAGCCGTCTGAGGCTCCAGGCCACTTAAACTGAGTTGACATTGGTAGCCCGTTGGAAAAAAAAATAACAACATCGCAATTTTATTAGTTGAATAGATAGATGTACTTTCCAGATTTTGACATATGGTCGTATTTATGAGGTAATTTATTTTACTAATCAACAATTAAAATCATCTGCTGAAGGAATTTTTAATGAAAATATATTTTACTTACATATATTAGAGAGCGCCATCTATTATTAATCAGTTTAACTAACATGACAGCTGTTAGATTTTTTACATTTTATAAAATATTCACAGGGTTCGTAGGGGTCAGCTAGTATAAATATAATAAACATAAAAGTTACGAAATTGGCTAAAAAACAAGCAAATTTTTTCTTTATTAATAATGTATAAAATTTAATTAATTTTTTTTAAAGTGAATGAACTTGCAAATCATTATATAATTTCTTAATTTAAACAATAAATAATAGTAGATTACACAACAAGTAAAAAAGAGAGAATTTAATTAGTGGACTAAATTATCAGGTCAGATCTTCTCTAACAAGTAACGAAATGTGCCTAAACCTGACGCGTCCTATCAATTTTACTCTTAATTCTCGTCTAATTATAGAACCGCTGCCTAAGAAGTTTTCACGCAGTCAATGGTAAAAAATAGAGCACAGAAATCATAGAACGCCTCGCTATGCAAGGGATTTTACTCTAGAATCCTTCACTGCTCTCGGGATCCAACGCAGTCTCTCGAACTAAATTCCCTCTTTTTTCACTTGTGTATTCTTTTGTTGGATTGGATGTACGATTATTACTTTTGTTTAAGAAAGACATATTCAGTTTTTTTAATTTGATTACGGTGTTAATTATTTCCATGAAATACAAGGTTAATATAATCAAGGTAGCACTTTTTTGATATATATAAATAAATAATAATAATATATATATATATATATTTTCTTTCTTTGATTTCTTTACTTCAATAACAATGAGAGTCATGAGACTAAATTGAACAACTATGGTTGTCTTCAGATTTTGTTCTATACCTACTTTCGGTTTAGCTTTGACTTGAAGCGATATATTATGATAAATAATAAAAAAAAATATTATGTTACCTTGCTAAATTTTTTGACATTTCTTCTCGGGGACTTGAATATTTTAAATATTTTTTTTTGATGTTCACTAATAGCCACCACACTCATAATTTAAACAATTTCTGAACATTTCATTAAAACTTTTGTGCATTCTTTTAAAAGTACACTTTTTTAAGAAAAAATCCATACAATATTCACAACATTTAGGCAACACAGAAACGTATCAATCTTTGTCAATATATATTTTATTTTGTTTCCAGTAGTCACCGGCTGTACTGATGGCATTGGCAAAGAATATGCGAGACAGGTAAACTTTCAATAAAAACGATTTTCCAAAAAAAAAAACGGGCCTTTAAGATTTTTTCTCTACTTCAATGAATATTACAAGAAACAAGTAATATTAATTTGACGATGTATTGGCATGTTACTTGAAGCACCCTGGCACGATTCCTTAAGTTTCAAATTAAAAATTTTAAATTAACAAAAGATGAATAATGATTCTTGTAAAATTGCTTTATTAATGGAGCGAATTGCAGAAATTGTTTTTGCTGATTACTAAAATTTTAAAACTTTTTGGATATTTCCTGCAAATTAAACAATTTAATCTTCTTTTCACAATAAACCCCAATTTTTTTATATGACTGATAAACTGATAAGGGCCAGTAAAATTATAGTCCTACTTGAAAAAAGTTCTTCGTAAACTAGTGTGCGGTTAAGTGTGAGTCGTTCAACTGTCCAGAGGACTTGGCAACGGTACCAAGAGACCGGTTCGGTCAAAAAAGTACCCAGGTTAGAAAGAAACCGATGCACAGAACCACGTGATGACCGCTTTTTTTTGTGATTCAGACGTCGCGGAATCGTAAGGCGTCAAATGTGGACCTAAAAAAGAGCCTTGAAGGAGAAATAGGAGTAAAAATTAGCTTGTGAACGGTCAAAAAAAGGCTCTTGGTTGCCGATATCAGCAGTTATCGCCCGCCCGGGGCTTGAATTGCTGCGTGAGCACCGTGTTGCACGCTTCAGTTTGCTCGAAACTGTGCTTCATGGAGGACTGGAACAAAGTTTTGTTTTCTGATGAAGCTAGAATCTCTTTGTGTGAAGAGGACCGACGTGACGCCGGCGAGTGCTGCGAAGACCACGGGAACGCTAGGCGGAAGTGTGTTTCGAAGAAATCACTCCATATGGCGGAGACTCCGTTATGTTTCTGCAGCAATTAATTCGACGGAGCGTACGGAGTTAGATTTCATAGAAAATGGAACATTAAATGCACTCCGGTACATAACGGAAGTCTTAATTCCACATGCACAGCCCGCAATGACTACTCTTGAAGAAGATTCCGTTTTTATGGACAAAAATGTTCTCTCTCACATGCAAGAAATTGGGATCCGTCGATTAGATTGACCAACTCGAAGTCCTGACCTCAATCTAATTGAGCATGTCTGGGGTATTCTAAAGAGATGGGTAAGATCAGTACAATATGCTCCAAAAGCATTAGGGAGCTAAAAAGTGTTATAAGAAGGTATTCCTCAAAACGTTTTTAAAAATATCGTGGAACGTTATCCCAGAAGGCCTCAAGCCTTGATTTTGGCAACAGTGATGTCACGCACATTATTAGGTTTATAACATTTGTAACTTTATTTAATTAAAAGTTCATGTCACAATATCAACACTTTCACCATAAATAAAATTAATAACTTTAATTAAAAAAATATAATAAAAAAACAATTAAAATTGATGGATGCTAAGAAAAATACATGTCACAACAACTTGTATGGTTGACACCCAAAACTGTTTTACTGATTAACACCGCGCTCTGTTTGGATTTTATTTATCAAAATTGGTAAACTTATCTGCTAGTAAACTGAGCTGCGAAAATATTTGTATGTGAAGCCCATGTGACTAATTTTTCTCTAAATTATTAATAAAATATTGTTGAGGATGACGAATCAAAAATCATTTTAATGTCCGAGCTCTTATTAGTAATAACTGCCTCATCACGATTTTCTATTGACTAATAACATGAAAAATTATATATCTTAAACTTTGAAATTTTATTACTATTAACAAATCTGTGTATTAAAATAACCAGCCAATTACATAGTTTTGTACAGAATTGAATCATTTACAAAAAGACGTCTACGGTACGATACAGTCAATATAAGAGTTTACGATTTTCTTTGCGAAACCATTTCAGAGTGAATACAAAATATTAATGTTGGATAGTTTCTAGATACTTAAAAAGTCACTGTATGTTTAATACTAGCTCCAAACAAACAATTCTCACTCAGTTTTGTTATTTTCTCTGTTTATTTATCCAGGCGGAAATGTTATTACTAGGAAATAAGAAATATACGCGTATGTTAAAAGTATAAAATACTATATTTTAGAATTAACACCATTATTACGACAAAATCGTCGAAAATAGAAAATAAATAAATGTTAAACCAAAATTAAAGACCCATAAAACACAACTTCATAAATTCACACTTAATTTAGTTGAGTAGTTACGTGGCTCATTAATCTTACCAAAGTGGAATACTTGCAACAGTGACTTGCTTAAGTGTTCTGAGATCAGGCGGACTATATCCAGTAATAAAACAGGGTGGTAAGGACCTGTACACGACTGGATCGCGATCACCATACACATGGTAATAAATTCATTACAGACATTCTCCTTTGGTTTATAGCGTTTCGGGATCTGGCAGCTATCCAGGTGCCGAGTAGCTTGCATAACAGCGACGACCGGCGATGAATGGCTGAAATCTCGGTGGTAGCCGCTGTTTTTGGATAATAAATGCTTACCATCAAGAAAAGTGCAAACATAACTTTAAAAAAAACTTAATTAGTGATACCATCATCTAACTGCAAGAGCAAAAATCAAAAGGAAATCTGAACATTTGAATGATGTTCTAAAAAAATGACAAAAGAATTATTTACTACTTATCCATTTTAGAGGTTGCTATTAAAGTATTTTATGTCATTAATTAAAGACAGGGCTAGACAATAATGTACTTAAATCATATCTTTAGATTAAGCTGTTCCAGGGTAATTATAAACATGATAATTTTTAAGAATAAATAAAAACTACATTTATTTTAAAGAGTTTCCTTGTGTATATTCGAAGTTGAAAATCCAATGCCAATGAAATTAAAATGGGACCACCTTTGAGGAAAGAAAAATAAAGAATCATCCAAATCGGTCCATAAACAAATGAGTTAAGGCTGAACATCCATAAAAAAATATAAGATGGCTAAAAAATATTTTTTTTTAGCTCGCATCCCGTGGCTGTAATGTCGTACTAGTCAGTCGATCAATGGATAAACTGAAGGCAACAGCAGAAGAAATAGGTAAAATTGTTACATTAAATTAGCATGTATATGTAGATATAAATTGACATACAGATTTGAAGTTTTAATCATTAAGTCAGGTAGCTACAGGCTATATAAAAATTAGGTGTTATTTATTCAATTGTATATGAAACGTACGTATGGTCCATAATGCTCTCTAGTGCATGATGTCTGTGTGAATAAATTAGTACTAGATGAACCGCCGGCTTTGAATAATACGAATTTGGCCTTTTCAAACATAAAATGCACCGACGTCTCTGTACCGGCCACCGGCTAAATCTACCGATGTCCGGATGGGTAAAATATTCCCAGATCAGATGCCTGGGGTTCTGAGTGCACTGTTTTATGCGTGGTTGCGGATTCACCTACCCCAGAAAAAATGTAGCAGTAAAGCCCATTCACCTGGAGGTTTTTTAGCGCTGCAGCGAGTAGGTAGTCACGTAGCCGGCCGGCGAATCTCTTTCACTCGCAACCCACACCCGAAACGTTTATACGCTTACTAATAATTCTTTTACACAGTGTTTTATCGCACAATTAACCTTAATAATAACTAAAGGCACAGTTTCTTATTATAACACCACGAACAAAAAATGGCGGCAGCAGTGAACTCGACTACACGACGATTAGTAGTGGCTTCAAAAACAGCGGCGCGCGCCGCCGAGGTTCTCACGCGCACGCACACGACTGACACAACTGGATGCGCGTCATTTGAGCGAGCTCATAGCCAACTTCTACCAGGATAGGAAACTCTGACAACCACGCACTATTTGGCCCAAACAGTCTCTGAGAAGTGCCTCTCTAAGAAGTATTGATTGAGAAAACTTTATCTCTACAGTCAATATCACCTAATGAATTTAAAATCACTTTAGAACTATATATTAGGCATTTTTAACTCTAATTACGGGAATCGTAATATAAACTTTCTATTTCCATACTCGTCCAAAGGCACTTGAACCTGGTGGTGAGTACCTACTTAATAAACCAAAGACAGCAATGACCGTCCACGGACAAATATTAAATGTGACATTGTCATACTGAATTACAATAAACGTAGCTGTAGCATTGTTAACTGGATCGCTAAAGTAAATTTTTAATAACATGTTTTTTTGCAATCTTCAAGGATTCTTTCAACTCCAGTTATGTCATTGTATTTTCTTCTCAGTATTAATAAAATACTTTTTTTATATACCCACAGAGAAAGAATTTAAGGTATCGACAAAGATAATCCAAGTCGACTTCAGTGAAGCGGATAAAATCTATGAACATATCGAGAAGAATACGGCTGATTTTGAAATCGGTACTTTGGTGAATAATGTTGGCATCGCATACCCGTATCCGGAGTATTTTCTTGATTTACCCGAATGGTAAGTTTCCCACAGAAATGCGTGATTAGATCAGAAGTAATTTCTTATTTTTTCATTTATAATGTTTTGGGTGTGAGGGCAAACACTAACTAACTTAAGTTAACAGCTTTAAGACTTGAGGCACCCCAGCTATCGTCACCTGCACGTGGTGCATCCTGCTGAGTTACGAACAAGGAAATGGCTATTGTGGGGTGTACAGTTTGATTGGGTTGCGACCACCATGCATATGGTGAAAAGCCCATCATAGTCATTCATTATATTGTGTTTTGTTTCGGGATCACCCTGTGTATATTCAGTTTCTATTTACGCAGGCAGGCATTACAGTGGCGAATGGCGATGTCCATGTCCAAATATCATACAAAATACGCTTAGGCAAAAGTATAAAAGTTCACGGCACACATAAGTCACGACAAATGATTATTCTATAAGAGATTAATTTATGTAAAGTAAAGACTATTCTGGTGATGTCAGCTAGCACATTAACGAACGTATTTGTAATGTTAGAATTATTTTATTATAAGCACTAGTAATAGAAAATACATTTTTACGCTTACATTTTTGCCTTTATAATTGACAAATCAGCAACACTAATTAAAAAAAAACTTTTTTGTAGTAATAAATTTCATAGTAATAATGTTACTATTTTTTGTGTATAAAATGAAAAAGTTTTACTACCGAATATAAACGTGATATAATGTGATTTATTCCCTCAGGGAGAGCCTTACTTCAAAGTTGATCAACACAAACATGGTGTCGATGATCAGAATGAGCCGTATAATTCTGCCAGCGATGGTTAAAAGAGGCAAAGGTGTGATTATAAATGTCGGTTCAAGCTCTTCCAATATTCCTCAACCTTTATTTACTGTTTACGCAGCAACCAAGGTTAGAAAAGATATTAAGTTGATAGTTAACATCTTATATGTCCTATGTAATATCCTATAAAGAATACAAAAACACGAATGGGACATGGAGGAAAAGTAGGTGAAATGTTCTATCTGAGTCTGAAGAGACGTGTAAAACGTCCACAGCGAGTAAATTTAGACAATTCCACTGATGAGTTCAATAAATACTTTGAATGTTGTTGCTGCTGAGCTGCTGAAGAGAAGCACCAGTCATACTCGTGTACAATAAAATACAATGCAGTCATAATCTGTGCATAGAAGAAAATGGATTTCATTTCGAGCAACTTATCAGTTAATTTGTTAATATCTATGAAAATAATTATTCAAATTTATATCCTCTTTAAGTATAAAGTTTTCATGTTAGTTCGATATGTGCAAATTGTAAAATTTCATGGTGGTACAATTTTTATTTGAGGGATTTTATCCTTGTCGTATGCTCTAGCGATTGGTGCAATAACATTGTGCATGTCTGTTTTTGCATTCTTAAAGAAAGAAAGAAAGAAAAAAGATTTATTTGTAACAAAGACATTTGACACCGTAGAAAATAAAAAAAATATTTACCACAACCTATTACATATCAAATGCCAATTGCTACATAACCTAAATTCCCAGTAATAGTAATATTTAAAAAACTATAAATGGAGTTATTATTTTTCTATATATCTTTAATATTTAATATACGTTTCCTCCATGTCCAGTTCGTTTTTTCCATATCTTTAAATTCAATCAAAATATAGTTAAAGAAATTGTATAAAGACAATGCAGGCTGAATTTTAATTTAATAAATCATTCACATAAGAAGATTTATAAGTATAATGAAATCATATTTATTGATTTTGTATTGAATTAAGAGCCATTTTGAGCACAAATATCAAAAATAATTGAGGTAAATATAAATATTGAAAATGATTGTTAAAGTAGACAATCATAACACATGATGAAGCTAGCCATCAATGATAATAGTGTAAACTCATTTTACTACCTTTAATTTTTTAATTGCGTAAAAATAATTTAGCAGTGTATACAAAGTAACAATATTTTTATTCAATTAAAAAATTTAAATTCAATTAACCTCTACTAAACGCGCCAAAAGAAGACAAGTATAACTTAAAAAGAATTTATAATTGTAATTTTTTACAGGGTTTTGTGGAAAAATTCAGCGATGACCTCGAAATGGAATACAGTAAACAAGGCATTACTATACAGTGTCTACTCCCTGGCAATGTATCCACAAACATGTCTATTAATAAACAAAGATCAATCCTATCGCCCACCGCTAAGAGTTACGTCAAATCCGCCATACGTCTAGTCGGAACTACTACAAAGACCACCGGCTACTTTCCTCACACTGTCTTCATCAATACTATCAAACTGATCTACAATACTTTACCCTGTTTCGGTGTTTGGCTTATTACCAGATACATGAAAGAACTCCGGCAAAAAGCCCTAAAGAAATAAACTAAGATTAAAAAAAAAAATTTGGTTGTATGAATTTCCTTAAAGGGAAATCTGTAGGGTTCTGCGAATAATTCTAACTTACCAAAACTATAAGACTCATTGCACTTATAATTTAATTGCTGAAAAAAGGAACTGCGTAAAACGCTTACAGTCGTTCGAAATAAATAAAAAATTGACCTTGTAGACAGAAGTGAAAAATTGATCCCGACGGCGAAACGCCAAACTAAACGTCTATACTCGGTATATGTTGCTGTGATATCGTAACATTAGATTTATTTAAAAGAATATTTCTTAATCAAGAGTTAACAATTGTAATCACGAGTAAACACTAGTCAAAACAGTTGTTATAAATTTTATAGCAATAAATGTTTTTTTAATTATTTATCTAGACGCGATCGTGGTCTGCTATATGTACATACATATATGCACACACTATAGCTGCATCTCGTAACAGTGTCGCGAGTCCAGGGATTTTATCTCATCTAAAAATATGCTAAAATGCGCTAAAACAAGTTTTCACTTCAAAAATTCATTCAATTCAAGCCCTAAGAAGGCACTTAATGAACGTCAAAACGCGACAACCGGTTATAAAATTAAAAGAAAATGATGAATTTAATTGTTTAGAGACCTTCAACGGTATCGTAGCTGGTTTTGTTACTTCATAATTCATATTTTCCCACAAGAAATAATCAAGTGGGGTTAAATCTGGTGAACTCATTTATACCAATCTATTTTTGTTGGAAGTTATTATTTAAAAAGTCAAGTTGTGATTCGACTATTGCAGTAAAGAAGACGTCAAGAGACGTCAACTTCTGGGTAAGACTTTTGCTTAATTGCATAAAGTTTTGTTTTGTAAAATTTATAATGAACGTTTGAACATCATGTACATCGAAATATTTAAACCTGTTACAATTCCTACAATGAAATATTGGATGAAAACATAATCCTAGTGTATTTCCCAAAATATGGAGTACTGACACAAAATAGCCTAACCACAACAGACTTCTTAAACGATAACTTCTAAAAAAACAACTAGTATTAACAAAGCTATCAGATTTAACTACACTAGACTATTTCTTGTGTGTTAAAACTGAAATTCTTACAAAACCAGCCACGACACCTTTATATGTTTAGAAACGGCTATAAAGACAATTGAAAAAACTCACACTTGAAACTATAAAACACACAAAACGGTTAGCTAAAAGACTTGATTGCTATTTTATCCCGGAAAATGGCTGTTATTATGAACATTTCTGAACAAAATAGTTAAATTCATCATTTTCTCTTAATTTTAGACACAGGGTTTCCTAGCGACTTTTATTTCTTACAACCTACACTATCAATATCGTAATAAAATGATATACTTTTTTATTCTTAAAATGATTAGGTTCGATTCCCCGAGCCCTGTATAAGTTTTTTTGAAAATCTATGAATGTAGTTTTTCTTATCTGTAAAATCGATGTCATGGTTTTTTAGAACATATTTCTCTATTTCCTATAGATTGAGAGTTCTCCCAACTAACCCAATTTAATGTTACACCTGTATATATTCTATATTGCACATCAAAAAAAGTACAATAGTAGCCTTAACGCTAAAAAGCATTCTCTACCGAAGACTTCCAGTTGAGCAAAAGCACTCTATATGCAAGGTGTGCATAATATTTAGAAAGAAAAATCTAGCCAATATTCAACTGCTCTAAGTAAAACGTAAGTAGCGAATACTTGAAGGAATCCCAAGATTTGACTTATTGGATTTTTATAGGAAGTGAATTCTATACTTGTGCTGCTGTTACGGTGAAAGATCGGTTGCGGAAATTAGCAGCGATTATTAGCGGAGATTGCAGGATGCAAAAAACCTAAGTGTGCTACTATGGTTGGTGATATATCACTTGGTGTACGTACAGTGGTTGAAATCCGGTCGGATAAAGTTGTCGTAACCCGGCAACTACCCCTTGAGTTTAACATTGTCATCCAAGGCAACTAACTTATTCTACAATTCTTTAACAATTAAATTTTCTAGTCTACAGTTAACCGAAACTGATCAAAAACCCATTTCATGTTTTATGATAATGCTAAAAATCAATGGGGAAGCAATTTTGTCCGCGAAGCGCGCTTTCTAATGCTTTTTAAAGCATCCGCACAATCTTGGTCCCGACGTTGATCTTATACGTATAGTTGGAAATGAAATAATAATACATATATTTAATCACAAAATACTAGCACATTTCGATTATAAATTCTAAATATAACGTAACAGAACAGTTCTATTTAGTTAATTATTTTCCCTTCATGTATATTCAACGCCGCTTCAAAATGTCAAAGCTGGGGTGGGGTTTCTGTGAACTCAGTCGGCCAGGTTTGCGGTTTTTCTTGTTAGAATATAAATTGTTGACAGTCATAAATAACATTCGGGGTTGAAATACATATATCTTAGTGTGTAAAACAGGTTTTGACGTTATTCAATTCGAATTACACTTTCATATTACTTAATTCTTTTTTAACATAACAACAAATTTTCAAAATTTTATGTAAACCATATGCTATCGCAAAAGCAAATTATCAATTATTGAAAATATTGGGCACCTAATATTTACCTACTTAAAATCATCCCAATTGTTTACAAGTAGGTATATTAAATATTAAAAACAATAGGTTCACATAACACTAACATTGTTGTAAAATTCCTGTGAGGAAAGCGGTTCGGGAACATAATATGTACTAACATTATTGTTATATACATAGAAAAAAAATAGCAATTGTGCACGGTTTCGCAAGTGTCGTAGAATTAAAATTATTCAGAATCACATTTAAAGAACATATTTATAATATCTATTAAATTAACCAATAAATATAATTATTAGTCGTATGTCCAGATGTGTGTATAGAAGTCATTACCTACCTACGTCACTGCGCCTCAAAGTATCTATATTTGGATATTTTAATAATTATTTTATATTTGCATAAAATATATAGTTTCTTAAGCAACCCATGTGAGCCAAGTGTAAGTATCAATTTAGTAAATATCTATTATGTAACAACTTATTGTAAAAATATTATTACATTAGCTGTGCCCGCAGATTCGCATGCGTGAACAACAGATGAACGCTTAATGCTTATAAAAATCAAGGTTTTTTTACACTTTAATAACCTTTTATTGAATGAAGATATAGTTAGTTGTTCTTTTATATATGGACCATGGATCTAAGGAGTAAAATATTAAAAAAAATTGATCAATGTTTATCCAGTAGTATGTGCGTGGTGCGAGAACAGCGATAAACCTCAATCATTTTTATATTATATAAAAATTAAGCCTAAAATTAAGACGCCTGGCAGAAGCGAATCATAAAATTAATGTTATTGCATGAATATACAATGAGGAAAGCAAATTATATTATGTGTTCAAATTATTAAAACTGCTACGCATATTGTACGTAATCGTCAATATCACGCCTATAAATCAATTTGGCAAATTGGTTTTACAACTGGACAAGACGTAAAATGATAATGAAAAGTTGTTTATAAATGCATCTTCGAGTCAAACTCTGTTCATTTTTAATGTATCAACTGTTTACTATTTGATGCTTTACATAAATCAGGCTTGTATTTCAGTCGTATAAAATCACAGGGAGCAAAGTTGGTCTAACCGATAACTTGGTAATTCAAATAAAACTAATAATAAACTTCAATTGTATCTATGACAAATATTTTACTGTTAGCTTGACTCAAAGCTAATAGTCAAATACCCGCTTTTAAATGTCTATGGATACCATTAAAATTTATTCGTTTTATTTCAATTACCAAATTATGGGCAACCCTACTTTGCCGCCTTTGATTTTATTATACGACTCATGTAATCAAATAGAAAATCATTTTATTTTTATTTATTTACATAATACGTAAAAAAGCCATAACATAAACATATTTAAATATATATATATATACATAGTTTTTTTTTCAAAAATCGTAGCGTTACAATCAGAATAATAAACTATATACTTAAAAGAACTAAGTAAGCAAAACAGTAAAGTTCTGAATAACAACTAAGTACATAATTTATGAATTCGCGAAAGTAGTCTTACACACACAAATATTTATATTACATTGAAAACATACATGAGTTAAATTTATATTAAGTAGATTTATTATACACTACATCTACGATTATAACATATCTTTATTCAGTAAACCACACCCTTTTTTTTAGATGATAACTTATTTGAAAGCATGTCAACATCGCTAAGAAATCTGTTAGAGTAATAACAAGAACATTGAAAGAAGGAGTTTTTGAATTAGTTTGTCCGACAAATAGGAATATGAAATGTGTCCATTGATCGTGCGTAAATTTTTTATCAAACACATATTACATGAGAAGTAGAATTGAGTTTATTATTACTGTGTACACCCTTTTTTAGATTTTCGTTATTATGTTATGACACAACATGCCTTCCTGTGGGTTTCAGTTGAAAATCAACGCTGAGTGCGCCCCGTGGCACTTCAGATTAATTACGGTAAGCTGGACGCCTTTTAATTATGAATAGACGCACAGTTTGATCTTGTAGATTATCCCTTATGTACTATGTACTTATGTATGTGTATGTGTGTACGTGTATGAAACAATCATAGCTCAGTGGTAACGCGTATGAACGTTGCGTCGATCGACAGGAGTTCGAAGCCTGAGCTTTCGGTGAAGGAAACATCGTGGTGAAACCATAGCATGGCGGTAGGATTTTTTCTAATGCCTGCCTATCTGGCTACACCACACTAAAGTTGAAAATCTATCGTCAAACATCTACTATTGTATTACGGTAGCTGTATTTCAGAGCTAGTCCTCCCGTTAGGTTTAGTGTGTTACCCATTTTGCACCACATCGTCACTTAACATTAGACCAAACGCAAAACCATTTAACGAATAGAAAAAAAATATATATTAATATATTTATGTAGGTACCTACACAGTTTATTTTCACATTAATTCTTAATTTTGTATATCGCTGTTTTTTTTTATGAATAAATTTTTTTTTTCTTTTTCTAATATTTTTGCTGGATTGCGTATGTATTTATCCAGATTTTATTTCTTTTTACTTTAAAACTTTCTGTTTACGTATGTTACAAACTTAAGTGCAGTTTCGGATGGTCTGTCAACCATAATACACTAGCTTAAAGTGTGTGCTATAATAGGCTTTCATTGTCGCGTAAGGGATCTTAATATTACCCCTTTTGTATTGTTATCCCTTTAAAGGAGGTGTTTCGTATCCTCTTTATCTCGAAAATAACCGTTAGTACTACATGACGTTTAGAGTTTGATTGTAATGATATTGTTATTTTGTCTGGGATTAGATATGTTGCAGATTTAATGATATTCTGCGAAAATAACATTTAAGAGTTAAATATTAACAAGTACGTGTATATACCCACTGTTATATCAAAGTACCTAGTCGTAAAGACAGGAGGAGAGGAGGGGCAATTAATACAATAACCCTTCCCCCTTTATTCCCACACGAACCGCTTTTTTACCAATTTGAAAATTGTTTGTTATTCTTTCTCTGTAAACGTCGGTATGTGTTCTATGCATTTTTTAAATACAAACAAAATTGTATTTAAATACAAGCTTTACATGGATAATAACTATATTTTTTGTTAAGAAGTAATATACATAGTATAAAATGAAGTCGCTTCCCGCTGTCTTTCCCTATGTACGCTACGCATTTTAATGCGGTTTTCACTAACATTTAGAGATTTTTTACGGAAAGTTTATATATACAATACGGGGTGTATTTTTTTTATAGTAGCGAAAATTAAATTATTTGTAATCAAGTAATCATGATATTATTTTTGGGCGCTTACATGGCTTACGCTGGCTGAACTTTATAAGATACATTAAAATAATTTTCTAAAGAATTGTAATCGGGCACAAAACCAAACTCCAAGCTGTTGCTGAGAATTTCATAGAAGAACCCAATAGGACTTTGCTCGACCTGAGATTCAAAACTAGGAGGAGCTCGAGCATAGCAGTTGCGTTTAGGACCACTAGACTAATGAGGCAATTATGAAGTTATAAACTTTCAATATTAAGATAAACTGTAAATCAGGCTTTTTTAAACATAAAATACACCACTTTGTAAATTGTACCCGTACGAAGCTGGGGCGGTTCGCTAGTTTTTGATAAATAATTGAAATCGCACAAATATTACGCTTGCACATAACATTTTTATTGTTAGCGTCTTGAAAGAAATCGCACTGACAGCATTTTCCTGTCCCACTTTTTTGCCATAAACATTAAAAATTATTCTTTGTTATAGCTGAGTCAGTTAAACATATTGCAGTAAAACTTGATCATGCATATAGTAGAAAGCGTATTGAATCAGTATACGGATCAAGGTGATGATGACGATGTTTCTGATTGCTTTTAGCCAAAGAGAATACTTCTTTTTTTAAGCCCTAGTAGCATTTTCTAATCTTCAAAGTGGGGTCTAACAAGATGGTCGGTCCCTTGTTAGAACTATCTAGGGATTTTTTTGTGACAACTCAAAATGGCAACACAATATGCTGGTCAAAAACTTAAGTCAATTAATTAAAATAAAAACCAGAACATGGCAGCTCAAGACCCCGTCATAAACTCCATCAACTACTTTAACTCCTACGTCTATATGCTTTCCAAGGGCTTATGTATCCAAACATCGTGTAAACGGGCATCGACTGTAATACATCGATTGTCATCAAAGGTATTACAGGACAACCCTAATCACAGGCATAAAGCTTTTTGAGGCGGCAGTTTTATTGCTGTTATTATTAGTAATTTTTAGTGAAAATCTTTTCATGACCAAGCAACCTGTTTCAAATGAAATATATACTATTATAATGTAATTCGTTTCTATGGAGTTTGGATGATGTGCGCATTATATTCAGTAAGCCACGTATGTCGTATATTGTGTGACGACCCTGATATAGACGACATGGTTATTAATATGGCAATAATAGTTCTACGAACACACTACGAACATATAATAAATAAAAGCAATTACTTACTTGGTTTTGTAATTCGTATAACTAAGAAATTTCATAGACCTACTACTTTGCTTTATTTATATAAAACTTTAATTACACCCATAATCGAATATGCCTGTGTAGTTTGGTCTCCATACTAATATAACTCATACAAATAACATTGAACGGATACAGACTCGCTTCTTGAAATCACTTTGCTTTAGATATGGGATGAACAGAACACAGGTTAATCTCCTGTCTCTCTAGTAGAAGGCAAGCAAGTGAATTAATTTACCTTCATAAAATTATTCATTCTACTATAGACTGTCCACAGCTTCTGAGCATGGTAAGCTTCAACATCAAAATCCGTAGTAGAAGCACCAAAATTATTTCATATCCCTTTTTGTAAAAACAGTATATCTTTCAACTGTCCAATAGCAAGTATGTGCCGCTCATACAGTAATATCGAACATTATAAAGCATAAAATATGGATCCTACGAGGGCGGCACTCAACATTTCGGGAATCAAGGAAGTGACACAACATTATTATTTAAAAATGTATTTATTGCTTTTCGAAGTATTCTCCGCGAAATTTGACGCATTTTTGCATACGATGGAACCAATCATTGAAGCAACCATTCCATTCGGAAGTTGGGGTCTCCAAAATGGCCGTTTTGTAGGCGTCCACAGCTTATTCAGGTGATGAAAATCTCTGTCCACGCAATTTATTCTTTATTTTAGGGAAAGAATAGAAATCATTAGGGCTTAGGTCGGGGCTGTACGGCGGATGGTCTAATAATTCTATGTTTTCTTGCTCTAAAAACTCTTTTGTTTTGTGCGCGGTGTGAGAACTCGCTTTGTCGTGATGGAGGATGATGCGGCGGTTGCCGTTCTCTTTAAGGAGTTCAGAAACGACCTGTGGCAAACAAATGCTAGCATACCATTCTGCATTAACCGTTCTTTGTCCCTCAAGAGGAATAGTCGTAACATGGCCGGTTTTGGAGACAAACGTGGCCACCATTTTTTTTGCAACACTCCGTGAACGAATAGTTTTTGTTGTCTTTAACTCATTTTCGAACACCCAAACTCGTGACTGGTTTTTTGTTTCGGGTTCGTACGCGTATATCCAGGATTTGTCACCTGATACGATGTTGTATACAGCATTTGAGGTTCCTGCGTGCAATCTTTCGAGAGTTCTGATACACCAAGTAACGCGAGCCGCTTTTTGCTCTTCACAGAGCGAATGCGGTATCTATCTGGAAAACAACTTTTTTACACCTAATTGTTCATGCAAGATTATTTGTATTTGACTCATGCCAATGTCTAAAGTTGCCTGAATTTCGCGGTATGTCACATGTCGATCTTCCTCAATCAGCTTACGCACAGCATCAACGTTTTCTTAGGTGACTGCAGTTTTTGGATGACCTTGACGAGGATCATCACTGAGCTTGACACGTCCACGTTGAAATTCAGCAAACCAGCGATAAATTGTGGTTTTGGATGGGGCTTCATCACCAAATGCAGAAATCATCCGGTCAACACACTGTTTTTGTGTTAAACCACTTCGAAAGTCATAATAAATCATCGCTCTTGAAATTTCTCGAGTCAATTCCATTTTCTCAACGACTAAACAAGTTTGACAAGACCTTGTGACAAGACCGAGAATCTTTTTTTAAATAAATAAATTGTTTTCGATTTTTAAAACCAAGGAGTTTTCAATTAGATAGATTTTAATATGACAGGAACAGTGGAAATATTCCATTCCCGATACTTTTAGTGCAGCCTATGTATTGATATATTTAACTTGAATCTAAGTCGATTCCGATATGTAATTCAAAGGTACTTTACTTTATTTTAATATATTTTCATCATATTATAAGCATGCAAGTGACAAATTTATTTCTTTCTTGTTTTTCCGTTTGGGAAATAATTACAAATGATGTGCACTAATAAACTGGATTATAAGCAAGTTAAAACTGTAAAATTTTGGGATTTATGCTATTTTGATTATAATCTGTAATGTGTAAATAAATAAAATAAAATAAATAAATGTATTTTTTTGCCATAGGATGAAGGGTGGCTGAGTCTGAAAAAAAAATTCAACATAAACTATTTTAGGGATAGATATTTCATTAAGTATTCCTTACCTACTATTTACGTATATGTTTTAATTTAGTATCACTTATTTTATTATGTTCAAATATTTGATCTAATTTCATAACAGTACTATTAAAAAATTAAATTAAATCCTGAATATATTTGATGGTAATTTATGACACGTACTTTTGAAACAGTGGAATGATGATAAAGCTCTTATCACGAGTAAGTGGGACAGGTGCTTATCCCTGTCTCTTTTAATAAATTCATCGCGCGTGCTTCAACCATTTTGGTAGTTCGTTCACTCTCGGTAGCCACTATCGTTCATTCACTGCGCATGCCCACTTTCTTTGGCCATTAGTACGCATGCGCGAAGTCTGTCAAAGTGGTCTTAAATTGCGTTGACGGACGGTTCTGACAATAACCTAATTTTTAATTTATCTGTGTTTCTACTAAGTGATTTTCAAACTCTACGATGTCAAATATGACCACTCTGGATATATTGGGACAACTATCATTGGGTTTAATACTGTTTTCATTAATAAAACGATTGTTGTGTGGAATTTATACGTACGCTATTGGACCTGTAGTGTATCGAGTGGACTTCGTGTCTATGGGAAAATGGGCATGTAAGTAAATTACCTACTTTATTTTCAACGTTTTAAAACACAAATAACTTGGTCGCATAGAAAGGAAACACTTTCTCTGCGCTCAACGGCATAAGGAAAGTAAACCGGCACTTATATTAAATATTATATTATCACTAAATTAAATGAATTATTGTAATTATTGACTTTACTTATTAAACTTATTAATGACTTGCAATTTTGATCACGTATAGCTACACATTATCCAGAGTTTAGATTTTTACTCGTAATAGTCATCATTGTATTTAAATTTATTGACTTACTACAGTACCTAATGAATAAACGTTACCTATGCCATTGTGTATTACTTATATACCTACATATTTCATTTTTTATGGGACTGAATGGGTGAATATATTATAAAAATAAATTAAGTGAGTCGATTAAGGTTAATATAATTCTATATTTTCACTTTATTTTGGTTAGTTATAGACAAATATTCAACATAGTCAGATTCTTGTATATTATGTTTTTAATAATAAAATTTATAAAAATATGTATGTAGTACGTATGTTATTAAGTCGTTGACAATAATAATTATCTTCATTGTGTCCTTTTAGCTCTCCGCTTTATATTTTGGTATTTGTTCCAAAAAGCTATATTATTATTAAAGCTGACTAGATTATATGTACAATACATACGGTAAAAGTTATATCATAGTAATGGTCGTATGGTGTTAGTTCTTGTTCCTGATTATGCAAGTGTTTGAGTATATAAAATTTGGCTTTCGCCTTTCGTTTTGTAGACCGGCATGACGGGCGACGACAGTGCGTCGATGGTAACGTATACTTAACCGTTTCTTAGATCTTACTGTATCTACTATTAAATGCAGAAAAAATATTTTATCAAGTCAGTATTAAAAGACACATATACAGTGTAAACTCTTTATAACGAAACTCAAGGGACTGAGCATTTTTTGTCGTTATAGAGAGTTATCGTTATATGGAGTGAACAAAAAAGCAACCAAATTAACAAGAATTTTTAATATGTATGTCTTAGATAATAAATGCTTATAAATTATTGTTTACACATATAGCCTGATAACTTTGTCTGACGTCTTTTGCTATGCCAGTACTTGTTTTGTATTATTTTATGTATTCTATTCATATCTTCTTCTATCAAACTTTTTCGTCAACACTAATCGCTTTCCGTTTACTGGCCATGTTAACAGTTTCAAAGTAGGTTTACGACTGATAATACGATAGGCACCCAGTATGCTTGGTCGAAGACCATCACTTCCGAAAAAACAATGCGTCATACTGCACGTGTTCAAGGCAATTAAGGATAAGAAAAGCTAGACCGACATCGGATGATTCGGAGCTTCAAAGTCTTTTGTTACCTGATAACATAACATAAACAATAATACCGATAATAAATATTTACTGTCTAAAAATATGAACACATTTCTTCTTAATAGAGAATGGCGTATCGCTATAAAGAGTGTTTCAATATGTGGGTTTTAACGCAAACCAACCAAGTTGGGCTCACTTCAACGTTATAGGGAGTTTATCGTTATAAAGGATAACGTTATAAAGAGTTTACACTGTATTTCATTTTTAACTAGTACTTTCTATGTAGGTACACGCGACTGAATTTATTCTACTATTTTTTTCATGACGTTTTTTTTTTACGTGGGTAAACCCAATTGCCGATCTATTACCGGGCAGTTTGGAAGGTTTTTGTGAAACCTCTTCTCACTAAAACTACACTGTTTTCTTTCTTCCACTTTTTACAAATTGATGTATATGTATGTATGCACAACATAAAACGAATTTAGGAATAAATAATTTAAAAGTACCTATTGGGCCGCATGGAATTTTTGTAAACTTAGTAAAATCTTGCTTAATTAATAAAGAATTTACTTATAAATGCTTGTTTAGTCCCATAAATTGGAGTACCTATAATATAAATATAAATATGGGGACAATATGGAGGACACAATTTCACATGGCCATTTAATTCCACACTAAGTAAAGCTTGTACTATGGTAACTAAATATTCAGACATATAACTGACAATTATGCTCATCACACAAATGCCAGTCATATGAGGGGAACGAACCCGCGACCTCTTTGCTCAATAGTAGGGCTTACCACCACTGCTTTACGAGGGCCACCTACACCCATTTATAAATAAATTATTGATTAATTTTATAATATAAAAGATATTTAAGAATTTCATGCGGCGTATTACTCATAAAGTAGTCTCTCACATTTACGCTTAAATTACAATAACTTTGTTTTTTCATCGTCATGGATTTTTTTACGTTTATAGGTGTCTGCTAATTTTTAATCTAACGTAAGCCACTTGACACTTCCATTTCGGTAACACAGTGAGCTCGTAACATTCCAGTGTTAAATGTTCTCAAGTCTCAAACAAGTTAAATTATTAAAAAGGAAACAAAAATCCCGACTGCAACAAAAAAACACTTTACAAAAAAAATATTTTTCTGTTTTTGTTTTTTATTTGATTCCCAGACGTCGTACTTAAATATTATATAGCCTATGTCACTCCTGCAATTAAGACGAATCTAACGACACCTCGTATACTAAAATCCATGTAGAAGTTTAGGCTACACAGCGTGTTAAATAAATAAACATACATACATACATAATACATACATACTCTCGAAAAACTTAACTCTCAACTTTCGCAGTCGGGTAAAAAATGTATTCATTCTCTTTTAATAGGTAAGCGTTGTGTGTATATGTTATTCATAGACCATCGCTTCATTCAACAAGAGGAGAAACTAACACATTTACCAAAATGCGATTTTCATATTTAACATCGTCTATTCACGAGTAGTCGTCAACCTTTTTATACTTACCGTCAAATTTACTACATCTATTAATTATTACTCATGTCCCTGACAACCCACCGGATCCACATTTATGATAATATGTCATGTAAAATAACAGTTACATAAAAAAATGGGTGTACTCATGTACGCATGTAACAAGTTATACATACTTCTTTAGTGTAACAAAAAAAAATTAATAGTTTTTTATATCATGTGCCAACAATGTAAGGTATATTGTTATTAAGTACACGTACATACTTATCGTCTAATTTTTTACATCTGTTCGAATCTGTTCTGTTCTGTTGAGTCTATTTGAATCATCTGAAGTAAAAGTTCCTATCCTCTAACCGGTTCCGCATTTCGCACCTTCGGGGCAACAAAGTCACAATTCACTTTTTGTTATGCCTTTTATTAACATTGATTTAGTAATTTTAAATAAGTTATTTACATGAAATTGTAGCAAAAACTATAAACAATTATATTATATTGTATGATATAATTATAAAGTAATCCAGAAAAAAGGATATTATGAATGCGAAAAAATATTTAAAAGTCCATTCATGTAAAACTACAAAACGAGCTGTTGAGACTTTGTTGCACCGAAGCCGTGCGATTTATGGATTATAAAGTAGCGAAGAAAGAGAGAGAGAGAGAGAGAGAGGTCACACTTCTTTATCGTAACAAAACAAAAATAACTCCACAAATTTTATCCCGTGTGCCAACATTATGAAGTTAGAGTGGTCAATGATAATAATTAACTGTCACATTATTTTCACAGAATTAAAAAGTAAAGTTAGTAAAATAAATTCACATTAATAATCATTGATGGCCAACTTCATTATATCGTAATTCCATCGCATGATGAGCGCGCAGCATTTAATTTTACCCTTTGCTAAACGAGTGTAAAGAAGTAGGAACTATAACTAGCTACCACCTTCAAGTTGAATATTTGTGGTGTATTCCGGCAGCTGCACTTGAGAACCAGTCTTCCACTAGGCTTAGCGTGCTACCATCTTGAGCCACATCGTCACTTAAGATCAGGTGAAATTGTGGCCACAACGCTAAATCTATAAAAACCTTACTACCTGTTTTAAAAAATCTGATCTCAAAATTCTGACACTTAAATTGGTTGGTATGATGTTAACATTAATAAATACATTTTCTTCTACTTTCCCTAATCCTACCTAACTGGGGTCGGCACAATTTCTCCTCTTTCAATCTTCTATGTGATATGATATATCTGTACAGTGTCACATTTTTACATCTTATCTTTTACAACACCTTTTATACACATATTATTTCTCACACAATCTTCAAAAAACTTGACCTTTTTTATTAACACGCTTTTATTAGCTTCACCTGTATGTATGTATGTATGTAACCGACCCCTTTGAGCTTGATTTTGTCCTACTTTGAATGATCAGATTTAATTCAAACTTTGCACACTTGTCAAAAGTCGATGACAATGCAATAATCCGATCAAAGCATCCGATTATCCTAATTAGATTCGCCAGGATTAATTAATTTCTTTCCGCATTCTTTGCATGCGAGTAAGAGAGATAGAGCTCGTGCGCGAACTACGCATGGGTGCAGTTCCACACTTACTCTTTCGGGCATGCAAGGTTGTATGTAAAGTTGATCATGCAGTCATTTATTTGGGTCCGCGATTGTTTGCTGCTGGACAAGCTTATGTGGCACTTAGTCGTGGAAGATCCTTGGACGGTATACGAATTGAAGAACTTGATTGCTCAAAATTAACAGGAAGAACTCCATGTAACAGTGAAGCATTGAATGAAATGATTCGATTACGAGATAAACCATAAAATCTACAATCAGTCACAGAGTGAAAATTCACACTCATCCTCATTCTCAGTACCGCCAACAGATTCGCTCCTATGATTATAATATTATGTAAAGTAATCACTTTCCATAATCCAAAAAAATATATTCATTCACATAAATAAATTCCATACTCAAGCATTAATGTGACTGACTGTATATGTAAATAAAGTTGCACCTCTATGTGTTTCGCTGTTTATATTGGCATCATAGAAATCTTT
This sequence comes from Saturnia japonica, assembly GCA_033032175.1. Lineage (NCBI taxonomy): Eukaryota > Metazoa > Arthropoda > Insecta > Lepidoptera > Saturniidae > Saturnia > Saturnia japonica. Next base: position 7,066,471 of record CM065324.1, on the reverse strand, counting down.
GAATATGCGTTCTTATCCAAGATACAATCGGAACACATTTGTACATATTAAGGGCGGTTGATAGTTAGCAAATCGAACTAAATAATTTATAGGTTAAAAAATTTAACTAAAAAATTAAAAATAAATAATAGTTTTAAAAAAACTAAAAAAAAACACGCTTTCATAAAAAATCCAACTAAAAAACAGAAAATAAAATTTAATAAATTTGATTAAGTACAGTGTAAAAAAAAATGAATGTACATTATTGTAAAAAAAGCGTGGGGTGCATAGTGTCAATAATTATAAACATTTTATTGACAGATAATGAGTAGAAGAATCATCACTTCGATAATATAATATCTTAAAAAGCGCTTTGAATACACCCCACGCTTTTTTTACAATAATGTACATTCATTTTTTTTTACACTGTACCTAATCAAATTTATTAAATTTTAATTTCTGTTTTTTAGTTGGATTTTTTATGAAAGCGTGTTTTTTTTAGTTTTTTTAAACTATTATTTATTATTACAACAAGTTAAAACATATACTTATTTTTTGTCGATGGTGCAATGGCCACTGTTCTATCTACTCTATCCTCTGCCTTTCTTTTAACCTCTTGTTATGACACTACTGGGAGTAGTGATGGAAAAAGCTTCGTCTAGATGATTAGTCTATAGAACTTGTCAAAATTAATGGCTTAAATAATGGTGTCTTGAGGCATATCAGTAATAGTAATTACTTAAAAATACTTTGAGGCACTTTCTCGTTTTTTTTTTTGGTATATGGCCCTGGTTTAGTAATTTCATACTGGCGAAAGCGTTGATTTTGCGAATAAATTACATATTATAGTATAAAAATAATATATCTACATTTTAAAGTAGACGAATACCACCTGTTCCTTTAAATTATAAGTAGTTTAAGTATAGTTGTTAGAGTTTTCTATATCGTAAATTCAATTTGTCGAATTTCTTCACAAACGATTTAAGTTTAGCATAACATATTATTAACTTATTTTTATTTCAATAACTTTACACTTGGGGGATTGCTTAAAAATACAGTTCTTTTACACAGGGTGCTCGTTATAAAACTATTCTTGTAAGATTTATCATACAGTGTTAGTTTTTTGTACCTGTATTGTATTCTTAGATATTTATATTAAACTTTTTTATTACGGGGCAATAACTAAAACTAAGCATAGCTTGCATTATAATAATCAAGAGGCTAATTCAACAGATATTTAGCATTCAAACAAAGAAGTGATAAACATACTCATTACACAAAAGTACCTACGTCTTGTGCGAACATCGAAGCCGCGACCTTTCAGCTCAATAGGAGTGCTTAACTACCGGCTGCCACACGAGGTACCTATTCGTTGTTTAAAACAATGGAATTTTAATTTAACATAAAATAAAAAATTTGGGAAGTCGTAATAATTGTTAATATTATTATAGGTATATAGAAAAACCAAGTCAGTGGAGTAATTATATAAAACACTAGCCGTTCCCCGCGGCTTCACACGCGTTTATTACACAGTAATTAGTTTGGACTCATCGTTTTTTTTTTTTTTATTCTTGTAGATTCTTAATATTGAGGAATGACATACTTCCCTTATAAAACATTCCACATAATCGGTTGCGAATTTATTATTATATACCTATTTATTTACTATTTCTAAAAAGTATTATTGATAATTCCTATAGCCTATATTATAAGCCAATTATAAAATGGCATATAATTTTATCGTCTACGAAATCTCATAATTAATCTTTCAAGGTAATATTTGCGTTAAATCACAGACAGACAGACAAAAAGTTTTTAAAGCCATATTCGTGATGAATGCCCTATTATAGATATAAATCAGGAAATTTGAAAAAAAAAGTACACGTACAGATAGAACTACAGATTTTATTAATACAATTAATATCCTAGTTTTTGAGGCTTTTTAAAATAAAGTTTTGATGACTGTGATCCTATTATTCATATAACAAACAAACATGAATATTCCATTGGCTAGCTAAAGTTATTTTTTCGTTGACCTTGTGTATAATTAACTTTTAATTATAACAAGTGATGAGAACCAACGAAACATGTAATTTTTTTGAATGAAAATGTTAGATATATTTTAAGTTCGAACAACACAATAATGTATTTAGCTACGTATTAAACTATTTTAAAATAACCTCATAAATATTTTTTAATCTATTTTCCCGATAGATACCTATTTATGAAGGACAATGATCACGAATGGGTAATTTTTTTTGTTTGTTTGTCTGTCTATCTGCAGTCTGGATTTAACTAAAAAATTACCTATTTTATGAAGTTTTGGTCATGGGTAGCATAAGTCATTGCTTGATTGATAGATAAGCTATCAATAAATATCTTTAGATAAAGTAAATACAAATATTTATCTTCTAACAGATTTTTAAAGGAATTTAGTACACATAGGATGTATAATGAATGCCTTTCTTAAACTGATAGTTTATATGAATTGGCAATAATGAGTAAAAATAAAATAACTGGACAAAATAAGACTATGTGTGAAAGGCGTGTAAAGCCGCGGGACACCACTAGTTTAATATATGAATTACTTTATACGTTTTAGTTAATTTTTAAAACGTGGTCAATATAAGAAGGCATTTTCATTTGAATAATTTACCATTTAATATAAGTAGGTATGCATTTCTTTGTATTTCAGTTGTTACTTAAGTTTCATCAAAGGCACGACTAAAATAGCATTTTGGGATCCATTTTCTTTAATAAGAAATTCTATTTACAAAAGTTACCTTGGAACTAATTATAACTATCTTTGCTAGTATTCCAGAGGTTTTTTTTTATAGTAGCACGGCAAATTGACGGTATTGTCCCTGATGTAAGCACATTACAATCCCAACACAACGGCAACTACCGAGATATACAATGTTATGTTTCAATTATAAATGACAATAGCTTGTCTTAAGCAAATTCATAGATTTAATAATATTAGCGGTCGCCCAATGATCGAAATTCGACCAGCGACTTTTTAATCATAGACTATTTTCTTTTTGACAGTTGCGGCATTAATCCAAACAATGAATGTTATATCACTCGCTGTCACTTTTCATTGAGTGACAATGTAAATATTTTGGGTGGTCTAAGTTCAATGGCACTGGTCCGGTTAGGATTCACAGTATTAGTTTATTTTATTTAATATAGCTTTCTGCGCTGCTTCTGCATATAAACTTTAACCATGCCAAAACTCACACACTTCCGTGCAAGCAATACGCTTAAAAAGGAATAGAAAGTTTATGCTTCACGTATTAATATAATGATGACAATGTAGACCGGCAACTCGAAAGAGAAAGACGTTTTTGTTAGAACTAGATAGATATACGAAACTATTTTCGTATGTGCTATCGGCCTGTATTGATCTACGTAGCCTTTTATCAAAACAAATCCGGCGTCAATTTGCTGATGAGCTTTTAAAGTGTAATTATTTAATGTTTAGTAGAGAGACGTGTTTAACTGTGGTTTAAATCTTTTATCAAATAAATCAACAAATTAATACGCACAACGGTGTATTCCATTGTTGATACTGTATACATAAGTACGAATTACTGAACATAGGGCAATATTCGTAACAATTTAACTACCTACTACGAATTTTATTATTTAATCGTTGAGGTATAAAACATTTCCTAGAAAACTTTTTACTGTTACGGCAAGCCTTCAATGTTCAGTTAACTTTAAAAAAGTTTTAAGAACGCTCCAGTGACTGTTTTATTTATTATTGAAATTGGTATTTTGCTAAACTTCCTTGGTGAATAAATTGAATAGAAACAACAATCGTTATCTTAATAAAAAGGTATTTACATATAAGGCGCCACCTCCACGAGAGTGTATCGCACGAGTCATTCCTGCTATCGTCGGGTCACCTCTACGAGACGATTATTCTTTCGCCTGCGTATCGTTGCGGTTAGTCGCGAGTCGCGACTGATTGCCGCGTTTCCAATTGTTTTGTAGCGAGTACGTCGCGTTTCGCAGCGGGCGTGCAGCAAGTCGTTTTCATTATCAGTGTCACTCGTCGCATCACTCGATAGTATCGCCGAATTGAGATATGTTCATTGAGTTGTTATAAAATGTAGTGGCAGGACGTTTATATCGCCGATAATAACTTGTTCGTGAAGGTGACGCCTAAATGTCGACATGGGAGCTTATTTTTCTATTTGTACCTGTATCTAAAGTTAAGATAAATTTCACAGTAATTCTTTGGTAAAGTAAGAACGCGATTTAGGTTTGCTCGGTATTTTTTTAGAAAATAGAGATAAGGATGACACTCTTTTGGGATATCCGCTACAGAAATGAAAATTGGTATAAATGTTCTCATTGAAAGATAACTAAAACGTAAAAAAGTGTACCTACTTGTTAAGTTTTTTTTCATAAAAATAGATTATGTGCAAAATAGTGCAAATATTAAGCAATAAGAATATGCATGGGTTTGAAAACCGGCCCCCTTATTACATATTTCGCAACTGCAGAGCGGTAGCAATAACCACCAAATATTTGCTTAGAAATCGCAATTTCATATTATCTTACGCCTATAATATACCAAACATAATCTCATTTTGCAATTACGACGCAAATATTTAGCGATTTTTGCTCGATTTGCAATTGCAAAATACGTAAATAAGGGGGTGGAACTAATCGAGGTTTACTCTTATGGTGGAAAATTTAAATACTTTGAGCCAAGCTAAACAATATTACTTGGATAAGTATGAGGAAATTATTTCAATATGAAGAAATCAAGAAATTTTTGTAATAGATGCAACTAATGGTGTTTAAATTTTCCTTCCCGAGAAAGGACATGGCGCGATGACAGATGGATTTATAAAATTTGTGTCTCTATTTATTTTAAATCTGTAGATTATATTAATTCAAAATTAAATTTAGCGTACAAATTTGAATATATTTTATGCCACATTATTGAATTACTCTAAACGTGTTTCTTGGTCATGCATCGGCAGATTATGAATATGTAAATTTATCTAGTCTGGGAGTTCCGCAGTGATATTGTCCATTATTTAAAAGGAAACAATAAATTAATTAATTACAAAATATGTATAAAAATAATAAACACACATCATTGTTATGCTTAAGTTATTCTTATGTTAATCTCATAAAATGTAAGTGAAACACTATAGTTGAGCGAAACACTTAAATCTTAGAAAAAAAAGGTACAGTTTATACATCTTTAGCCGATGGAGCCTCAAGAGTTCTCAAGACCGCGTACGGAAAGACATAATGTGACAGACCAGCTACAAGGTGAACCGACGATCTAGTGTAGGTAGTAGTGGGATGTCACTGGACGCCAGTAGCACAGGATCAGGACAGGACAGGACAAGTCTTTGGCGAAAGCCTATGTCCAGCAGTTATAATAATTCATTAGTGACCATAGTTTTTAACAAACAATTGAAATTAAAATACAGTTTAATATGGGTTTTAGTAGACAATATTTAAGCATTTATACTTCCATGCAATATTATCCAATAATCTTAAAAATACGTCGAGAGATAAAGTCGTATTGTTTCTTTACAAAGGTATTTAGAATTTGTTCGATAAATTCGATTAATTATAGAAATAAAGTTTATTTATTAATTCTGCAGTATTTGTTAGAAAGCTGCGAACATAGATCCAAATTGGTTCCATTAAATCCATATTTTAAAATAGTTATTATTTATATCACATAGTATAGTAAATTACAATAACACGAATATTTGGAAAAAAAAATCACAAAAATAAAATACAAATGTAAATTGTCAGTTCGTGCAATAGTGGACTTCTTTCGGCTGAAATGGTGATACGACTTTATTATACTTATTACCGAACTAGCTGTGCCCCTCGGTTTCACCCGAGTTTTTATCCAACAAATACCGCGCCGCCAACGCGACGGACCCGTGTAATCATAATTGTTATCACTTCTCGCAAGTACAAATTATGTATTTTAATTTTTCATTTTCTCCTAAACTATGTGTCCTAATTACATACTATAAAAAGAAAAATTTAAATTGTCTTTATGGTGAAATAACTTTTGTTCGTAAGGATTAATATAATAAGCCTAAAAATAAAGCTCAAAATCAATTTTTAATCTTCAACATAAAAACACGCAAAATACCTTATTGTGGCTTATGCTATTAAGAAATAGGCATATGTTACCGGCGACTTTTGTTAGATATACTAAAGAACAATATTTTTGTAGAATATTATATTTACGTATCACTAACCATTACGCCAGCGCATGCGGATAAAACAGTTCGGGAACACTTTCACTTCGACTTACTTAAACAAAAATCAATATTTAAGGCTAGCTGAGAGGTTTAGCTTAGTTCCAGATAGCCTATACTATTCTTCGTGAATCTGGCTATCATATACAAAAAGAATTTTTGAATCCGACTGCTACCAGTTGTCCAAAGATTACCATGTTTAAACAAACAAATAAAAAAACTCGTCCGCTATACTAAATTATTAATAGTATAGATATACACGGACTGACCTCGGAACAAGACAAACCAAAAGAAAATCATACATGTGTTTAACACTATGTATGGTGGTCGAGATCCCTACCACCCCGCTATATTACTGCATATACACTGACTAATCTCTGAACACGATAAATCAAAAGAAAATTATAGTTGTTTTTTTGTTAACCTAAGGGGCCCTAAAAAAATAGAGCCACTGATGGTTTTGACAGCTTCACCAGGCTCGGAGGCGAACGCTTAAGGCATTCAGCCGCGAAAGCGTGAGCAACATACGCACAAAGGTGCCAAAGTGGCCGGACGTCGGCTTGGGCTGTTACCGCGATTGTGAAAAAGTCGCGAACTGACTAATTCCATATCCATAGAAAATTTGAGCTAAACTAACACATACATATAAAATTTCCCTGCCTCTAGGAGAAAGGAATGAACATGTGTATATGTATTTAGTATCCTGGAAACATGATCGAAAGTAACTATAGTAAAAAAAAGAAGAAAAAAAGGTCCCTTACAGGATCTATGTACTTATGTGGTGTGCACGTATGTATGTACATATTGTGTGTAATGATGTGTGTGGGTAGCTACGTGATTGCAAGTGTAGTGTCACCAGTATCGCGTGAGCGGCTGCATGGCTCAAGGGTTCTACACCGAGGGAACGGACCTAGGCTTGAGTTGACGTAAGAGAGGGAGGACGTGACGGGTTTACGGGAGCGAAATTAGCCGCCCATCCCCTGCGGAGGGAACGGTGGTTTCGCGGGCGTGGGCGCGAGCACGCTTTGTTTGAAGAGACGGTGGAGTAGTATTTGTTTATTTCCTCGATCTTATAAGCGGCATCGGTGAAGATATTCGCGGCCGGAGTTGTTCGCGGGGGATGTTCGGTTTTGGGGTTTAAGTCGCGGCAGCTTTCACCAACAGATTCACGTGATTCGAAGCAGTGTCGAAGTACGATCGCGTAAGATATTCAATTTACGATTCGACCAACGTACCAAGGGGCTTTGTTAATTTTACGTAAGAATCGGATTTAGAGGATTTGGAATTTATTAATGTTGATCTTTGACGTATGTGCGAATGTAGCGCAGCTTATATGTCATGATAGGACGGACATATGTCTTGTATAATGTAAGCTTATGTCTCAGGAACATTTTTCTTAGTATCAAGGGTTGCAGTCTATGTGTATTGTAAATCACCCTTATTTTTTAAAACACGAAACACTGTTATTTCTTCCTAAAAGCATAAATATGAATTTTCATATTTATTTATTTATTTATTTTATATATTTAGCATGCCAACAGAGCAATTACAAAAAAGGAAAAATTACATGTTATCATTTCCACATAATAAAAACAATGCAATCGCTCAGATAATAGGCCATGCCTGACATTTAAACACATAAATAATAATGATAACTACTATGTTATGAAACATTACACATTAAAATTAATATTAAATTATATTTTATTTATTAAACAAGGAGTGCTTGTATGAACCGATTGACTGAGAAAAGATATCTATTGAGTTATTCATCATGCTTGATCTCTCGTTGTATAACCTTGCCATACGCACAAAAGGGCTATTAAAAGCAGTATTCAGTGTTGTAGTCGGAATGTAAAATATATATGGGTTGCGCACCGCACGGGTATACGATCTAAAATACAAGTAATTAATAAGGAACGCATCTATTGAACCATTTACAATTTTGTAAAGGATGAGTAAGTCAGCTATATTTCGCCTCTCTTTTAGGCTTATCATGTTAAAATATTTTAGTCTATTAACATAATTAGGGATAGATTTACGAATACCATTTCTTATGCTCAGGCATCTAAAAAGACGAGCTTGGACAGATTCTATAAGCTCAACGTAGGTGGTATAGTGAGGTGACCATATGGCAGAACAATATTCAAGAATACTTCTAACTAAGGTGTTATAGAGCAAGATAACACTCTCGTTATTGCGAAATGGTCGTGAAGTACGCATAACAAATCCAAGCACTTTTTTGGCTCTGGGTACAATATTAAGTATATGTGGTCGAAAAGAAAAAGAAGAGTCAAACATGACACCCAAATCACGAACAACGGATACTCTCTCTAAGCTTATACCTCCAAGCTGATAGGTAAAATCAATATAATTTATTTTATTGGTAAAAGTTATGTATTGACACTTTTTCACATTAAGAGCCATTTTGTTGATGATACACCATAACTCGAGAGTGTTAAGGTCACTCTGTAACTTAATACAGTCACTTAGGTTTGTTACCCGAATATATATTTTTATATCATCCGCATAGGCTAGGCAATCACAATTTAGGGGATCTAAGAGGTCGTTTATAAAAATTAAAATACAATAATGGTCCCAGTTTTGATCCTTGGGGGACACCAGATGAAGGTATGAAAGGTGAAGATTCGTAGCCTGCCAATGCAACTAGCTGAGAACGATTACATAAATAGCTCTCAAACCACCTTAACAGATTGCCATGAATGCCAGCGTGATTAAGTTTGGCTATGAGTAAAGAGTGATTAACGCGATCAAACGCTTTGGCAAAATCTGCATAAATAGCATCAACTTGGCCTCGGCCTTCCAAAGTATTGGATATAAAATTAGCATATATAAGTAAATTTGATGTTGTAGAACGATTAGACATGAAACCATGCTGGCGCAAGCTCATCATGGGGTTTACTTGACAATACACAACTTTGTATATAATACCCTCAAATATTTTTGCAAATTGTGAGATAATACATATTGGTCTGTAATTTGATACTACATTCCTATTACCTGACTTGTAAATAGGGACTACATATGAGATTTTCCATAAATCGGGAAATATTCCTTCTTTGAGTGACTGATTAAAGATCATATGCAGAGGCTTAATAAGCGCTTTTGAACAAAGCCGTATAAATATTGGTGGAATTCCATCAGGACCAGACCCTTTACTGACATCCAAACTTTCTAAACTGGTTTTGATATCTTTTTCACTTATACTTATTTCTGGGAGGGAATAATTCGGTGAGGTATAAGACAGAGTAACTGCATCTGAAGCTTGGTTATCAGTATAAACTGAGGAGAAATATATAGCAAATAAGTCTGCAACCTGGTCACCATCAGCAAGTCGACCATCATACGAGACCTGGGCGGGAATACCATTGTATGTTTTTTTTGATGTAATGTATCGCCAAAAAGTTTTGATATTTGTTTTGAGTTCCTGTTCTATCTTAGCTATATACGACTTGAAACAAATTTCCATCATTTTCTTTGATCTAATACGTAAGGTATTAAAAGTATCATAATCACGAGGATTATTATATTTTTTGTATCTTATTCGATATTTGTGTTTTTCTTTAATTAGCTTTATCAATGACGAAGAAAACCAAATAGGATAGTTATTTTTCTTTTGTCTTTTTTTGGGAGTGTATTTATCAATAATTGACCACAAAACGTTATAAAAGCTGTGCACAAATTCATTACAATTAACTTTACTAAATTCTTCCCAATCAATTAAAGAGAGTTCCGCTGTACATGAGATATAGTCAGCCCTGTAAAAATTATGTTTCAATGAAGCAGTGTTACGAGCCAATTTACTGCTTTTAGCTTGTTTCAGCAACACGTGTAACTCTAAGGGTGGGTGGTAGGTATCAATTTTACTAAGTGGAACAGCTGTAGTGACACAAACATTGGTATGATCATCCACCAAAATAAGGTCTAAAATATTATTTCTCTCGATACATACATTATTCACTTGTAAAAAGCCAGTAATATGTAAGAAATCCCTTAAAGCTAATGATTTTGGTTCGAAGATACCAGAAAAAGGATCTTCAGGACAACTCCAATTAATATGAGGAAAATTAAAATCGCCAATAATCACTGTTTTATCATCTAAATTACCTAAACAAGTTTCTTCTAACTTTGTAAGGAACTCTTTGAACGTATCGCAAGGTATGTAGGATGGTAGATAAACCAGACACACATTCAAGCAAACACTCCCGACTCTTACGCGTATCCACATGTCTTCACCAGAGGTTTGCCAATCAACCCTATTAATAAATGTGAAATCTTTTTTAACGTCTATTAGTATTCCGCCTCCATGAGCCTTGGAGTACCGTTCTTTAAAATCAGCACAGCGATCTTTACGGACGACCGTGTACCTTTGATCAAAATACTCAGAAGACGAAAACGATTCATCCAACCAAGTTTCTACAATGCATATTAAGTCATAGTCTGCATTTAAAATTGACATATATATTTCAGACGATTTCGTTTTCATACCTCTCACATTTTGATAAAAAATAGATAGGTTAGCCATTTTTATATTAAATAAAATTAAAGTGGCAATCAGTAGGTATAAGAAAATACAATAATAACAAATAAATTAAACCATTCTATCTAAAGATTGCTGATCTTTAATCAGCAGACTGCCAGAACTCTCATCCTTACGTACATAAATTTTTCCATATTTAACCCACACAAATTTGTAGGACTTTTCCTTTGCTCTTATTCGTGCCGAGGCATGTAAAGCTTTATTTGTTGGAGAAAGATGCTCAGAAACATATATTGGCATTTTTCCTCCACTTAAACCAATGAGAGAAGAATTCAATTTGTCATTTTTGTATGTTTTATTGTATCTGGTAATTGCAGAGTATAGTTCATCACGACATCTTGGGCTTCTCAACTTTACTATTACCGAGCGGGGGCGCGATTTGTTGTTACTGAAGCTGGCAACTCTAACAACTTTCATAATATCATTGTCATGGAGATCTTTCGAATCTGCTTTATGGTGTCTGGCAGAATTTCATTTTTATTTTCTGGTAGACCATTAATTTCCAGATTATAATCACGTGAATTCTGATCAAGGATATTCAGTTGAGCATCTAGACGAACAATAGATTTCTGTAAGCTCTGATTTTGATTGCGTAGTTCCGAGTTTTCCTTTTGCAATTTTTGTTGTTCAGACTTCAATTCATTTAGATATGAGACGTCAAAGGAACTAGATGACTTTAATTCTTCAAGCTGTGTTTTAATATCATCAATCTCAGCACGAAACTCCCGAATCAAAGTTTTAACTTCAGAACGCATAGTTTTTCTAATTTCATCTCGGATGATGAGTCGAATATCACTGTCCTTGTTCTCCTCGCTTGAACTATCATTCACATCAGCAGTGACACGGATCGGGGTATCGGTGTTATCCACTTTAGGCCGACTAGCTAGACAACCCGGACAAAGCCAAGCTGAACGTGCAGCTTTACCCAGTTTTTTAAATGAAGTGGCATTCAAATTAACACACAGATGATGATAATTTTTGTCACAGCTCGAACAAACAATTTTTTCTAATGTTTTTACCACTTAGCTACATGCGTCACAAATTGACATTATTATTTCTTATTGTATATTGATTTTGAAGCAGTAAATAATTCAAAAAGACAAAATTCTACGGCTAGGCCTTGATCCGACGGCTTTAAATAGTAACAGTTCTAATATGTTATAGATAGTCCTTGGAGACGTAGGTAGTCTTAAATCAGTTATATTTCACAAATATCCCTAAATTTAGAAATAGTGGGTTCTTCATACAATCTTTCATCCCCTATTTCACCTCTTAAAGTTTTATTTTCACGACATAAGGTAAGCCAATGTCTTTCTTTAAGGTCCAATATATCTCTATATCAAAATTCATCAAATTTGGTTCGATGCGTTCTTCGTACAAACCTTCATCGTCTATTTCAGGGAGTGAAATGCAACAGACAGGACAGACAGAGTTACTTTCGCATTTATAATATTAGTATGGATTATTCATTTTATTATGCTGACGTTCTCTATGTTGTCAGTAAATTACCCAATAGCAGAATAACGACAACAGTTTATAATAATACATTTTTGAAATTAATTCTCTCTCTCTCTACACCTTTCTTTGTTTCTCTTTAAGTGATACTTTAGCATGGTAAAAATAGCAAAAGATCGATTGTTGTGGTGTCCTTTTTGTTTTCTATAATAGGGATTTTTATATTGTTAACACAAATCTGAAAAGTGAATAAAAGACGGTCAATTTTTTGGAGAGATCGGCCATTTAGACCTCGATTTATTGTGAATCGATACATTAGGGTTAGATTCGAATCGATCTTTTTCGGAATGAATTGCCTAGCAGCGATGCGGCACTCGACTTGCTTGCGTGATTATATCCAACCTAGGGTGACCACTTATTAATATGATTTATTATATAGATGTGTGGTCAACTCATATTGGAAAGTTCCAAATTCTCTGAAACTGTACATTTTTTTAACTTTATGTAAACTTTCAATAATCATCATTTTACAAACCAGTTTCAAATTTTAAGCCAATACAACCAAAAACCTATTTTATAGCATTTTTATCGAACAAATGTTCGACGTGATTTTTAAAATTGATATAACTTTTTTATTTATGAACTCATTGAAGTAAAACCACACTAAATGTTAAGTCAACCTTACCAAAATATATTAGTTGAAACCGTTTCCAAATCAGTTAAGCCGTTTCTGAGATTAGCGTGCACATACGTTGGCAAAACAGACAAACACAAAAATTCTAACAATCATTATTTTAGGTTCTCCTGCGTTGATAGAGACCCCCAATAATAGTTTTTCTCATATATCTTCTATGTACAGACATCGATCAGTTACGTTTTTATTATATGTATAGATAGATGTAGATATGGTGGTCGCGATCCCTACCACCCCACTATATTATTGCATATACACCGACTGATCTCTGAACACGATGAACTAAAAAAAACTCATAGTTGGGTTTATCGCTATTTGTATGGTGGTCGCGATACCTACCACCCCTCTATATTATTGCATAAACACAGACTGATCTCTAAACACGACAAAGCAATAGAAAATCATAGATGGATTTATCACTCTATGCATATGGTATTGTAAATCATCCCTTATTGTACCACCCTGCCGATTCATTTTTCAAAAACGCGAAACCCTTTTATTTCTTCCTAAAATCATAAATATGAATTTTCATATCCCTAAATTGAGAAATATTGGGTTCTTCATACAATCTTTCATCCCCTATTTGACCCTCTTCATGTTTTATCTTTGCGCCATAAGGTACCCTATGTCCGTCTCCAAGGTCCAATATATCTCTATTCATCAAAATTGGTTTAACGGGTTCTTTGTACATACCTTCATCTCCTATTTCACCCATTAAAGTTTTATTTTCACCACATAAGGTAGCCAAAGTCTTTCTCCAAATTCTTACATATCTCTATATCAAAATTAATCAAAATTAGGTTCTTTATACGAACTTTCACCCCCCATTTCACCCCTTGCAATTTTATTTCCAAAAGTAGCCAATGACCTTTCTCAACTAAAGTTCTTCAAAATTGGTTCAGTGGTCTAGGCTTGAAAATGCAACCGACGGGACAGAAAGAATTACTTTCGCATTTATAATATTAGTAGGTATGGATTATTCAATTCATTATGCAGTCATTTTCTATAGTGTCATTTACCAATTAAAATACTAACAGTAAATTATTACCCAACACCAAATTAACGAAAACAGTTTATAATAATTAATTTTTGAAATGAATTCTCTTTCACTATATACCTGTAATAAATTCTCTCTCTCTATACCTTTCTATGTTTCTCTATAATAACTGATACTTTAGTAAGGTAAAAATTACAAAAGATCGACTTTTGTGGTTCCCTTTTAATTTTCTATTTTAGGGATTTTTATATTGTTAATACAAATGCGAAAGTGAATCGAAAAAAGATCAATTTTTGAGAGATCGATCTTTTAGACATTGATTTTTTTGGGAATCGATTCATAAGAGTTCTATTCGAATCAATCTTTTTCGAAATGAATTGCCATCCCTAGCAGCGGCGCAGCTATATTCAACTGACAATATCCAGCCTATGCAGACCCCCTTTTAATATGATTTAACACATAGATCTGAGGTCAACTTATATTGGAATTTCATTTTATTAATATCTTCATTTTTTAACTTTGCGAAAGGTTTCGATCATCATCGTTTTACAAACCATAATATACAGATAGCTAAAATTTCAGTCAATTCAACTGAAGAGCTATTTTATAGCATTTTTATCAAAAAAATGTTCGACGTGATTTTTTAAATTGATATAACTTTTTTATTTATGAACTTATTGAACTAAAACAAACACTAAATGTTAAGTGAACCTTACCAGAATATATTAGTGAAAACCGTTTCCAAATCGGTTATGCCGTTTCTGAGATTAGCGCGCACAAAAGTTGGCAAACAGACAAACAGACAAAAATTCTAACAATCATTGTTTTGGGTTCTCCTGCGTTTATAGAGACCCCCAATAATAGTTTTTCTCATATATCTTCTATGTACAGACATCGATCAGTTACGTTTTTATTATATGTATAGAGATATATGTATAGATAGATATAGATATGTATAGATAATTTTGAATTTTTTAGTGAAACAATTGTGATTAGGTTTTGGCATTATCACTTTAATGCTTAATAAATTAAAAAAAGAAATTTAATTTTCATTGGCCATTAATAATTCACTAATAAATAAAGTATGTAATCGCTAAGTTACTTTGTGTAATTTCATTATGGACTATTAATAAATTGATTTTGTAATTACATGATTCAATAACAGGTAACTTTCATAATGACTAAAACAGTCAATTAATGGTTCATTTATTAATGTTATAGATAATGGAAGCGGCAGGATGGGTTTATTACAATAAATATTTTAAAATCTGTCGCTTCAGTTCCTAACGGTCTAGACATGACATCTAACTAAAATTATAGATATCGTGATAGTTCCGACTATCGAAGTTTACCTATTTTGTAGTTGATCCTACGTGGTTAGGGATTTGTAAGTTAGTTTCCTTCGCAGAATCGATATAAATTAGACAGAAATAGAAATTCCGTACTAACAAATAATTTAAACGAAATTTTTTCATGTATTTTTTATTTATATTAATCGAAGTAAACGCCCATGCAATCAATGCATCTTTGCCAGTGCAGTGGCAGTTTATTGATACCCTTCTTAAATAAATCAGCTGGACGGGAGGCAACAAATTCTTCAAAGGCATTTTGTACTGCCTCTCGGGTATTGAATTTTTTCCCCGCTAAGGAATTATCCAAATTCTGGAAAAAGTAGTAGTCTGTAGGCGTAAGGTCTGGTGAGTAGGGCGGATGACGGAGAACTTCCAACCCCAGTTCTTGCAACTTGGAGACCGTCTGCTGTGCAGTATGAGGTCGCGCGTTATCGTGCAGGAGCAGCGGAGACGAGCGATTGACCAATGCTGGTTGGAGATGTGCCAGCTTCTCCATCATTGTGTTCAGTTCTTCACAGTACACATCTGCAGTAATGCTCACCCCGTTTGGTAAGAAGCTGTGATGAATCACACCGGCGCTAGACCACCAAACAGTGACCATCACTTTTCTAGGGGTAAGTTTTCGTTTAGGGCATTGTTTAGGTGCTGAACCAGGATCCAACCAACTTGCTGAGCGCATGCGGTTATCAAACAGAATCCATTTTTCATCGCAGGTAACAATGCGGTTCAAAATTCCTTCATTTGTGTGTCTGTTGAGCAGTGCAAGGAACGTCTCGACGCGTACTTTGCGCTGGCGATCATTGAGTTCGTGGAGCACCCATTTGTTAAGCTTTTTTTACCTTGCCAATTTGACGCAAATTGACCAATATTGTTTTGACGCTAACGTCGAAAGCTGCTGCTAATTCAGCCGTAGATTATGTATCATCAGCTTCCACAATTGCATTTAATTCGTCATTGTCGACCAAAGTCTTCGGACGACCGCGAGGTTCTTTCTTCAGGTCGAAATTCCCAGAACGGAAGCGAGCAAACCAATAACAGGTGGTGCGTTGGTTTGTAGTGTTAGCTCCGCTCCGTAAACGTCGTTGATGTTGCTTGCCGCTTGTGCCGCGTTGCTGCCACGACGGTACTCATATTCCATAATTACTCGAATTTTTATCGTATCCATGATGACATAAAAGATTGAAATGCGATGAAAATGTAACACTAATCAATAAACAAATGACTACGTTTGGAAAAAGAATTCCATGTTTTTAAAATAAAATTAATTTGAAATTAGAATTCTTAGCCAAACAAAAATTATTTTGATTTGAAATGGCCAGTACTGCAGAACGGCAATTTCATAGGTAAAGACCTATTATTAGGTGTCGGACTCATTAGTAGCCATTTGCTTGGCGAGAATTAATAAACTGCACTATTTATCTATGAGCAAATTGAATCATGCTGCTTATATAATTACATGTAAATAAATATTTTATATTTAATTTTATTTTCACTGTTATAGAGAATTATTTACATCATCGTTGAGCTGAGAATGTCTATTTTCTTATCCATAAGTAATCACTTAAACAAAAAGAAGAATCGAAATGTACTCGTGCTCTTTGAGTGTGTGTATATATATATTTATTTAAAAAAATATTTCTTGGCAACGTATAATGCATTTGTAACAAGTATGCTACTGAAAACATAATTACGTTTTATAAATAATTATAATTAAGTACAAACCTTTATTTTTTTATTGGATTGATACATACTACTCTACAATTTTTCTTAACTATTTTTAAAACAAAGTTTAATCATAAAAGAAACTCATTTGCATTAATATCAAAAATACGATTTTATATGATGTACAAATAGACTCATGTTTGATCTGAATGTAACTTGTACCTCATAGAAAGTGTATATGAGCATATGTATGATTATTGTATGATGTTATTGCATGATTTCCGACACTAGTAAGTACCTATTGAATTCATCATATTTATTGATTTCCACTGCTTAATAGTTCGTAAATAGGTGATGTATATAGTGACAGACAGTTTAGTAAAAGCAGGGGAATCAATTAAATGAATGATGAACGCTTTGAAGAGGTCTCGTCATCTGATGGAACGAAGAAATTGGAATCTATTAATGCAACTTCTCTGTAGGTACATCCTTGAAATTGTAGGCGATAAAATACCTAAATACACGCAACTTACTTTAAATAAACTGCAAATATATATCTAGCATACTGAAAAACGTTAACTTTAGTTTTTAAACGTACAAATATCTTTTTATTTTCGAAATAACAAGCTTTAATAATATTATTGTTATCTCTTACGCCAATAACTTTCACCTTCGCTGAGGACAAGTTCAAAAAATAAGGCCTTAACGGTGTATACGCAAGGTCGTTTTTCAACCGTAGTATCTATGATTTAACATAACAGGTTTCTTGACTACGAAAATTTTACTTTGGCTGCGGCTAACGGCGAACTTTGATCATGGTCAAGGCTCTCCTTGTATTTACTTATTATAATTTTATATTTTTCTATTCTAGTTCCCTCCGTTGTAACTTCGGTTGATGATATTCAAATGACAGTCACAGTCATTCGTATTTCCTATTGTTTCACAATAAAGTTAACAGTGGCCGACCTCTGTAACCTTTTGGTTCAATAATGAAAAGGATAAAATCAGCATTACTAATTTAAATTGTTATATTCCTACTTTTATGTACATTGTTCTGTTGTATGTGATTGTTCATTGTTCATGAGTAGGTATAGCCGCGAGCAGATGAAGTTGACTTAGGTTTCTTAGCTTTATTGATATCACTTTATTCATTGACCGCTGTTGTGCACTTTGAATAAACGTATAAAGTGTTATTAACATTTTTTTTCTTCACAATTACCTGTTAGTGATAATGGAACGGTAAGCCAAAGCCCTAACCAATTTCATTCTATAGACATGGTGAAAAATGCATTATATAAGTAGTCCTTCGCTCCGACCTCCAACGCGTCACTTCCCGGACTCAACCTGTATATATCTAGACATACGGTAGTGTCTAAGCCAAGTTCGAAGAAAAGGGCGAACACATTGGCCACGGTGTATAATTACATTAACCATTTCGTCCTACTTTTGATCCCTTCAATCAAAATCTATTCAACCTACACACACTTGTAATTTTGTATATGTAATAAACCTCTATTGGTGACCTAATTAGAATAAACCTATTAGTTAAATAATCAAACCTTAACAAGTTAAAGAAAAAGAAAGAAAAGAAAAGAAAGTAACTTGATAACTTGTGTGATAGGTAAATTGTTTTGTAAATGAACTGAAGAACGTACATCTTTACAGCTATAGTTAGAGAAACTGCTATGGAACGTGGCACTCGTTAGATCTCAGCTCTTGCATCGATGACAGCGACTACCCCGAACGTTCTTTATCACATTTGCCTGTTTTTATAGGGTAATCAGTGTTATCAACATTTTTTTTTACCGAATAATTGCAGGCTAACCTTACGATAATGAAAGTTTTATACGATTACATTAATAACATTCATTCATAATTATGAAGTTAAAATGCCGTTGATCAGAGATCAGTTTCAAATGGTTCTCAGTACGTAAGGTGTTGACTTTATATACTTATGTACGTATATACGATTTCTGGTGCAATCAAACGTGTAACATGCAAATTATTTGCGCTTTGAATATTATGAGTTTATCTTTTGCTGACAGAATTGGAAATTATTGGTTGAAGCCCACAATAACGTAAATATAAATTATAAATGCAGTTTCAAGTGTAAAATTTATATTTATGTTATTAGTATCTTACTCAAATGTTAGTACTTATAGTTAAAACGATAATGAGGATAAAATTAATAGTCAGATTATTATGCTAAAAACTGAACAAAAAGATGATCTCAACGTAGACTATAATAATATAATTAATCCGAAATTTCATAGCTACTTCCGCCTGCCCATGATCAACAGGAAGATTCGCCTTCCTACAAAATAAATACGTATAATTAGTAAGCTAATGATAATAATTATTAAGGAAAGTAGTCTATACTAATATTATAAAGCTGAAGAGTTTGTTTGTTTGGTTTAACGCACTAATCCCCGGAATTGCTGGTTCGAATGGATTTTTTTGGATAGCCCATTGATCTAAGAAGGCTATAGGCTATATAACATCACGCTACGACCAATAGGAGCGGAGCAACAATGAAAAATATTGCAAAAACAGGGAAAATTTATTGCTTTTGCATTGCCATTGCGTGCGCTGCGTAAATGGTTAATGTTACGCAACAATCATATATGACGGAATTGTTTCTCTTAAAAAGTTCTAAAAAGTCAAGGATAGCATTTGGTTATCTTTTAAGGTTTAACTAAATATAACCTTTTTTATGGTAATAAACTTTATTCTAAAATAATGCATGATTTGCGAAAGTGTTTTTATAAACATGGTATTATTCCTTATCGAAATAAATACGTTATTCAACACAAGTATTAAATTATGAACAAAATTAACTTTTACATCAATTGATTTCAATGAATATCTTCGGAGATATCACAGTTTTTAAATAACTCTATAATAATTATAGATAAGTTTTAAATAATAATAATAAAGTATAAATAACTAAAGAAATACGAATAATATTTACATAATAAATTCATTAAAAAATATGTGGAGATGAGACGTGCCTCTCAAGGGGGCATCATCAGAATGATGTTGACTCCTCCGAAGCTAGCGGGCAACAACAATATCTACAACATACTTTTTAACAAATTAATTTTATAAACATTATTCGTTTTTTTTTTGTACTTACTTTAATTTCGGATTTATCATTTACGACGGATTTCCGCAAAGTAACGCCTTCATCAGTCAAATAACGTAGACTATATTACCTTCTATAATTTTTAACGAGTTGGTATCTCTGACAGCATTAATTTACTTAAAGATTTTGAAGCGTTTCTTTTTCAACATGTTGAAATATTTAAAAAATTGAAAAGTATATTGTATAGAACCGGTTCAAGGTTCGACTGAAGAAGCAATACCGTCACACATCATATGGTGTTCACAGAGCAATAAGCTTGCGCTGTTGTATACCGGTGCGAAGCGTGTGGTTCGCATTAAGCACATGCCTACAAGAACCTCTCTCTCAAGTTAAGAGAGGTAGGCCACAGAGAAATTTCTTTGTAGATTCTTTTATAATAGAAGATCACTACCAAATAACCTAGTGGTGTGTTCCTATTCTGAGTAGGGTTTCCAGAGCTCCTTGGGGTAGTGAGGTTCAAATTCTGCAAAACACGCTCGTGATACCTATGATAATACAAGCGTCAATAGGCTACGGTAGCTGCTTATCATAAGGTGGGCTGTGTGCTTGTTTGCCACCTGTGTTGTATATAAAAAAGAGGCGTTTCAATTACGTCTTCACGAGTAGTAACCTATTTTTGGCTGGCCTTAGTTAGGACTAGGGTCTTTTCTGAGGCAAGTTATCAATAGCTATATGCTGCAGTGTTCATCTGACATCAGGTGGACTGGAGCCATGCATAGTGATGTATATTGTATAGCATAATAAGAAAATTATATAAACTTGCGTTTGGTCTACCAAACAATACAAGATAGATAGACATCTCCGGTAGGTAATTATGTTCAATGTGTGATTCGAATGTACATTTTTAGTTGTCTTCGCACTACAATATATGGTGAGCCTGACGCGAATATATCGTAAAAAAGTTTACGTAGTAGCGTTTTGTGTTAACATGTGCACTTTGAGTTGACCTGAAATGTTACCGAATTTAATAAAACCATTCATTTTGGATTTAGCATAATTATAACACGTTATAAACTCGAGGGAAGTTTAACTTGTGTATTTGTCTGTCTGTCTGTGGCATCGAAGCTCCCGAACTGCTTTCCCAATTTTGACTTGATCGAGTGTTTTCTTAGTTATGATTCTATAAAATTTGTTCAGCTGTTTAAAGATTACCAGCTCTTTTCTAGTTGATAAATGGATGTGAGCATCATCCACAGGTATTTGGTACTAAATTACTTCAATGATATTATAAGAATATGGCAACCTTGATCTGATGCTGCAGTTTTATCTCAAATCTGCGGGATTCTGCAGGATAATGAATATGCAGGAATATTCATAGAATATTCAAACTATATAGTGCTTGGGTTTACTTAAATGGCCTGAAGGAATATCTATTGTAATGGTCTAAAATAATAAAAAAACTTATCTTTAAAAATCTATTCTTTTAACTTCTTTAACATCAATAGCTTACGAGTAAATTGTAAAAAACTACACCCCTTTTTAAATTTTTGTTTATAAACTTTTACACTATTTTTCTAGTTTTCATTAGTGGCATTTATTTTAACTCGCGGTAACAAGAATTTATAATTTTTTTTAAAGTTGTTGACAAGGTTATACAAAATAGAATACTTTATCTCTACGTGTTGAAACATGTTGTTTTCGAATTCAGTTCGTCCCAACACTCCCAACACGTATTTTTTCACTAAACAGACAAGTTCCCGTCTCCGCTATATATCACATGCTCCTTGGAATTGCTGACTCGACTCCCACAAAGATGTTGACTGTCCAATTTAAACGGATAGTAGGGAGAAGACGGTTTCGTAAACATAAATATCCTATTCATCTGAATTTACATATAAACAAATATATTTTTTATTACACTTAACTTACGTTATGCCTACATTGCTGAAAATTTTATCCGAAGTGTGTAAAAATAAATGAGAATCAGAAAATAAACTTGAATATCGCCGAGACTAACGTCAACACAGCCATGTAAATTGTTAAAAGGTTCTAGTTTAAATATAATAGTAAATAAAAATAACCCAAGAATAGCTTTTAAAAATTATTTCGGATCGTATGGAAAAAATTGTTCAATGGGTTCCCTTCATACATTTGATATATTACGGTTCCTATGGTTATTTATGTACAATGTATGTGACTTTACACATAAAATAATTTAAACAACACGTCCATTGCATATCTTCAATCTACACTAATATAACAAAGCGGAAGAGTTTAATTGTTTGTTTGTTTGTTTGCTTAAACACGCTAAACTCTAGAACTGCCAGTCGGAATCGAAAAATTCTGTTTTTATAATAGGTCTTTACCTATGAAATTGCCGTTCTGCTGTACTGGCCATTTCAAATCAAAATAATTTTTGTTTGGCTAAGAATTCTAATTTCAAATTAATTTTATTTTAAAAACATGAAATTCTTTTTCCAAAAGTAGTCATTTGTTTATTGATTAGTGTTACATTTTCATCGCATTTCAATCTTTTTTGTCATCATGGATACGTTAAAAATTCGAGTAATTATGGAATATGAGTACCGTCGTGGCAGCAACGCGGCACAAGCGGCACGCAACATCAACGACGTTTACGGAGCTAACACTACAAACCAACGCACCACCTGTTATTGGTTTGCTCGCTTCCGTTCTGGGAATTTCGACCTGAAAAATGAACCTCGCGGTCGTCCGAAGACTTTAGTCGACAATGACGAATTAAAGCGATTGTGGAAGCTGATGATACACAATCTACGGCTGAATTAGCAGCAGCTTTCGACGTTAGCGTCAAAACAATATTGGCCCATTTGCGTCAAATTGGCAAGGTAAAAAAGCTTGACAAATGGGTGCCCCACGAACTCAATGATCGCAAGCGCGAAGTACGCGTCGAGACGTGCCTTGCACTGCTCAACAGACACACAAATGAAGGAATTTTGAACCGCATTGTTACCTGCTATGAAAAATGGATTCTGTTTGATAACCGCAAGCACTCAGCAAGTTGGTTGGATCCTGGTTCAGCACCTAAACAATGCCCTAAACGAAAACTTACCCCTAGAAAAGTGATGGTCACTGTTTGGTGGTCTAGCGCCGGTGTGATTCATCACAGCTTCTTACCAAATGGGGTGAGCATTACTGCAGATGTGTACTGTGAAGAATTGAACACAATGATGGAGAAGCTGGCACATCTCCAACCAGCATTGGTCAATCGCTCGTCTCCGCTGCTCCTGCACGACAACGCGCGACCTCATACTGCACAGCAGACGATCTCCAAGTTGCAAGAACTTGGGTTGGAAGTTCTCCGTCATCCGCCCTACTCACCAGACCTTGCGCCTACAGACTACTACTTTTTCCAGAATTTGGATAACTCCTTGGCGGGAAAAAATTCAATACCCGAGAGGCAGTACAAAATGCCTTTGAAGAATTTGTTGCCTCCCCCGTCCAGCTGATTTCTTTAAGAAGGGCATCAATAAACTGCCACTGCGCTGGCAAAGATGCATTGATTGCATGGGTGATTACTTCGATTAATACAAATAAAAATACATGAAAAAAATTCGTTTAAATTTTTTCATACAAAACGGCAATTTCATAGGTAAAGACCTAATATAATAGCTAGACTCTCGAGAAATAATATAGGCTATCTAATATCAAGGTATATCATTCAGATAGCCTTAAATATTGATTTTTGTTACGTAAGTCGGAAGTCGAGGCCCTCCCGAACTGCTTTAACCGCGTGCGCTGAGGATTATCCTTATTGATACGGAAATACAATGTTCTACAAAAATATTGGTCATTACTTCATTAGTATATCTAAAAAAAAACCAGCTATATCATATGTCTATTTCTTATACATAAGTCACAATAAGGTATTTTGTGACAAAGATTCGTTGAAAATTAAAAAGTGATTTATAAGCATAATTATTAAACACGGCATAACAATTCTTACGAACAAAAGTTACTTCATCATAAAGATAATTTTATGAAGATAAAGTGAAATACTATTTGGACACATAATTTAGAAGATAATGAAAAATTAAAATAATTTGTACTTGCGGGAAGAAGAATTATGATAGACTACACGGGTGCATTTGCGGCGCGGCGTTTTTCGGATAAAATTAATACGGGTGAAACTGTAGGGCACAGCTAGTATTGTATAGATGTAGAAACTAATCAATGATATTCAATAGA
The DNA here is from genome assembly GCA_033032175.1 of Saturnia japonica. Lineage (NCBI taxonomy): Eukaryota > Metazoa > Arthropoda > Insecta > Lepidoptera > Saturniidae > Saturnia > Saturnia japonica. The sequence continues at coordinate 7,042,205 of CM065324.1, read as the reverse complement.
TTTTTTCTTTTGTTTCAGTAATCACGGGCTGCACTGATGGAATTGGCAAAGAATACGCGAAACAGGTGACACTTTTCACACTTACCGCTGTCTGTCCTTTATGTACGCGTAGATCTTTTAAACTACACAACGAATTTTAATGTTGTATTTTCTCCAATTCTGTATTAATCTTTATCCAGATAAGTTCGTTAGTGAACTCGGGCATTTAATGTAAATTAAGATTGATCTTTGCTGTTTTTGCCGTAAAAGATATCACGAATTCAAAATTATTCGCGACCAAAGAAATCCTAGCTAAAACCAAAAACCTATGAGAAATTGCGCAACGTGAGCTAAGCACTCTATTTGTAAATATGAAGTTACATGACATACCATCACGCCTGTATCCCCGAAGTGTTAGGCAGAGGTGTACACCTACAGTTCTCCGAGTATGTTTTAGGTCCCATGTAATAGGGGGCGAGCCTATTGCCATTAATCGGACACAAAGCCAAACCCCAAGCTACTACTGATAATTTCATAGAAAAATCCAATAGCACTTTGCTCGACCTGAGAATCGAACCTAGGACCTCGAGCATAACAGCCCCGTTTAGGACCACTAGGTTAATGAGGCAGTTATGAACTGTAAATATTAAAGGGATAAACTTAAATCAGGCTTTTTAAAACATAAGATATACCACTTTATAAATTGTACCCAAGCGAAGCTAGGGCTGGTCGCTAGTACATACATAATATATAGATATTATCTTTTATACATGAGCTACAATAAGTTGTTCTGTAATTATAATTTTTTTGTTGAAGATTAAAATTTGATATAAAAGCATTATTTTTAAACATAGCATATTAATCCTTACGAACAAAAGTTATTTCATCATAATAAGAACTTTAGGACGCATACTTTAGGAGATAATAGAAAAATAACATAATTAATACTTGCGGGAAACTACACTAGTGCTTTGGTAGTGCAGTGTTTGTCGAATAAAATTAACACAGGTAAAACCGTGGGGCGCAGCTGTTATCTCTATATATTATTTAAATATGTTTTCTATGGCAACACACTATTTAACTTCATTTTTCAACAAAATTAATGATTCCAACATCACATAATGAAGCCAAATTATTTTTCTCGCTACTGATGAAAAATAGACAAACAATTAAAAGATGATATTTTCGTTAAAAGATTTATTAAAATATATATGTAATTATATTCAAGTAATATGTAGGAGGCACCGTCTATTAAGAATCTTTATAAATTACATGACAGCTGTTAGTTAGATTGCATAAAATAATTCTATAAGTTGCGTAACAATATATCTATTAATATATAAATATGTATTAACATAAATATAATTAAGATAAGTCGGAGGTCGTTTTTTGCGGATATTGTTTAAAACTCTTCAAGTAAAATCCAACTTTTTTTATATAATATATTATTATTATTCTCAATATCAACTTAATATTTACTAAAAAACTAAAAGTATATTATATCAAAATAGGACTGATCAGCTCTCGCAGTTTTTTCGGAAGATATAGCCAAAAGGTTAAAGACGTAATGGCCTTAAATTTGTTCTCATCTTTATTTAGTTTTTCCGATATTTTTTTGTGTTTTAATATTCATATTTTACCCTCAGTATATATAACTATTGCTTGCTCCATGTGAAACTAATTTCTAATGTATTGAAAAACATTGAACCTGTTTGAAAACTTGTTAACCACAATACCCTAATTATAGTATCGCAATTAAATAAAGATATCCACGTGCTCACGCAAGGACACTCGTGAACTTAAAACCGTTTTTCTCTTATATTTCTCCATTGTCACTCATTTTATTTTTATTATCAGTAATCTCACATAATTTATTCAAAATAAAAATTTTTGCATGAATGTTTGCGTATCGCCTTGCGTTTTCTAATAATCTCTCTTTTATCAGTTACCTTTTGTCTTTCAATGTTGTCTACAGATGTGAAAAATAGAGTATTTAGGTATTATTTTTCTTTTTTTACGGGTTGTTATTTTTTGTTTGTAAGTTATTTGTATATTTGTACATCTCTAATTTACGAATACTAAATATAACTTTGCAAATAAGTATTACGATCACTGGTATCTGTATCAACATAAACACTGCAGATATGAATATAATGTATAGGCAGGCTTTGTGGTAATTAGACAGTACTTGATACCTCTACTATTGAGCAGTCAATTCAAGTACAAAACGAACATCTGTGAAATGAACATTATTACTAGTGTTATACGAAGTGTTTAAATGTTTGTGCTATTAGAGTGCTCCCTATGTTCAAATGATTTGAATTTTTATGCTCTCAGGGGGTACTCAGATTGTTAGAAATAAATTAGGAAATATATACAGTTTCAGGTCTCTACCATAATAATAGCCCGTGCCTGTTTTGCATTTTTCCTGCATGAAAAACATAGTGTTATATTAGGCATTCAATAATTTAAAAAAATATTTCGGCCTAAGAAATTGTTCAAAAATTTAAAGTTTAGCAAACTTCAACTTCATAATAATTGCTATTTGTTAGAATTTTTAAAGATTTTTAGCTATTATAATCTCAATCATTAATTTAATCGTAATTATAATTTTAATTAAATTTGACCTGTTCCGAATAAAAGTGGTTAAACAATAAAATAAATCACCCTTCTAGCCTGAGAGCCGAGTGAAATTTGTAACTTTCCTAATTGGATAATTTAATGAATCATTATCTTTTCTCGAGACACTATAATGAGCTGTTATTCAACTCGCTCAATTACCTACTATTTGTGTTGAATGATAAATTTATAAATAATTTGCAATAATATTTATGTTATTTGTAATATTATATATCAGTGAAATTGATATTACGTTTTACGATATCCTGACAGTTATGATTAAGTAGTATAATTTTATATGACGGTAAGTTATCAACGTAATATAAATATAAGTAAAAATAAATATGTTTAAACCTTCGGGTATCGTAATTTTTTTTATGTATTTATAATATACTCTTTATTTCGTTAAGGCTCGCTAATAAAATGTTTCTAATAACTTTCCATAAGTATAATAATATTTCTATAATCAAAAATGTTCAACATCAATTTATCAAGTTTTCTAAGAACGCGGTAGGTATATAGATAATTAACATAAATTGAAATGAAACATCGGATCCCATTACAATGAGATTCAAACAAACTATGTTTTAAGTCTTGGCCGAGACCGCGACTGAGATTTGATAAAACCCACTCAAAATATCTAAAAAAAGAACCATAATGAAATCTTTTTATAATCGAAATTAAATAGTGAAATATTTTAAGATTTTTTTTTATTAGATACCTAATATTTGTACAATGTAAAGAGGCATTTATGTGGCATCACAATGACGTCTGGCGATGGATTGCCCATCCCTCCGGGGTCGCTGATGTGTTCGGATTTTACTGTACTCACCACCTGGAATAATGCCATCACTTTGCTTTATTATTAAAAATACAATCAATAAAAGTTCCTTTGGTTATGTGTGTGTTGGAATAGGAGTAACCGTTACCGATCCAGCTGAAATAGAAATTTTAATACTGTCTAGTATTCAACGCGATACGTACTTAACACGATTCTAATTTATTCTAAAATTATCACGTTATTAACTGAATAAAATGACAAAGATAATTATATGTGTCGGTTTTGTTATTTCATTTACATGCCAATGTACTTGAAATAAGAAATATTTAAGTAGATTATGGGAATAAATATTGTATCACATTAAGTTTTAAAATTAACTATTTTCATCCAAGGAAGAAATTTATAAATGTTAGCAAAAATAATGAAATTTAAAATTTTTGAAATTAATTCCTAATTAGGCCTAAGTATGTTACACAGCTCCCTAAACTAGTAAAACAACATGCAGTTTAAAAAAAAATTAACTATACGAAATACGAAATTAACTAGCGAATAGTAGTGGTGATCGAATACTTTGGGATCCTTTAATTGTTTTTTTGTTCGCAAAGATTTGCTTACATAGTTGTATTGAACTAGTAACACTGTGAAGGAAAACGTAAAGAAACTCGAATATTTGTAGAAATGTTGTGCCAAAGTGGATACTTACAAAAATGACGATGTCACGGAAATTTTACAAATGAAACTGTTCCGAAAATATAGATTTTAAAAGTATCATTTTGTTTCAGCTCGCGTCCCGTGGCTGTGATATCGTTCTAGTCAGTCGATCAATGGACAAACTGAAGGCAACGGCCGAGGAATTAGGTAAAAATTTAATATGAAGTAGTAGGAATCGATCATACAAATTCCTTCATAAAAAATTTCAAATGCACTGTTTTAGTGATGAGTACAGAACAACCCTATTACAGAAGTGATCGCAAAGATCAATGAACTAGCGTGGCATCTATTTTAAATAGCTTGTACTAGTTAAAAATCTTCGCAGGTGGTAGCGTGTCTTATAATGCGCGCCTGGTTAGCTACCACCCTCAAGTTGAAAATCTGTCGCCAAACATCTACCCCGTGAACAAACAACCTATATTTGACCTCACCCAGATATCACGTGTGTCAAATTTATATAAGTATGACAACTATATATAGGTGTGTTGCGGCACCAACACTTGAGAGCCAGTTTTCCCACTAGGTTAAGTAAGCGTATCATCATATTGGGCCACATTGTTCGAAGTTCCTTTTGCTATAACAGATCTCTGTTACTATAAATTGAAAATTTATTAAGCCCCCGACACAAGTAACCTATTCATTGAGGTCACTCCAATGAGCCTAAACACGATATCTCTGTTGTAATTTGATAAGGAGTTAGGTTTCCTACAGATTCCAGATGTCGCTGCAGCATCAGGTTAAAGTTTTTCTGATGTCATTGAAGTAACAGAATACCAATTATTGACTCAATCAGATTTGTTGAAAATGCTCACATCTATTTTTATTTAGAAAAGACATAATAATCTTCAAATGGCTGTACAGATTTTCTTGTATTATATTGAATTGAATTATAGCTAAGAACATTCTCGATTAAGACACCTTTCAAACAAAAAAAAATTAGATCAAAATCGGTTTAGCCGTTTCTGAGCTACGAAGCCACTTACAGACATATAGGTACACAGATAGACCCATCTTTTTGTGTCGGGGGTTAAAAATGAACATCGTCATGTAACCTACAAATAGGATTAAAGCATGTTAACTTTTTGCTTAAAATGTTTTTTTTTTTTCTATGCAACCTTCATGGTGTAGGTAAAGATGTTATACTAATGATGTTTTATAATTATTCCTATAGAAAAAGAATTTAAAGTATCAACAAAGATAATCCAAGTCGACTTCAGTGAAGAGGAAAAAATCTATGAACATATCGAGAAGAATATAGCTGATCTTGAAATCGGTACTCTGGTGAATAATGTTGGCGTCTCGTACTCATATCCTGAGTACTTCCTCGATTTACCCGAATGGTAAGTTTATTTTTATTTTTCATAATAAAGCTAATGTCTACTTTTTTGTTGGTACTTCTTTTTATTACAGAATACAATACAATTACTAATATCTTTATTACGAAATTGACATTACAGGGAATTACAATAAACCGTAGATCCCCGCACTAGAATATAAATCCTGTATCGCGGGAGACCTACCAACACCAAGATACAAAATTTTGTGTTGTGTTAGTGACGTGCGCAGAATTAAATGTACTTAATATAATAAATTTAATTTATTTACTTGCAATAAAATATATACCTACACAGATACAAATGCATATACATAAATATATATAAACACGGTAATCTCTGGACAACTGGTAGCAGTCGGATTCGAAAAATTATTTTATATATGGTAGCCAGATTCACGAAGAATAGTATAGGCTATCTGGTACTAAGCTACACCTCTCAGCTAGTCATAAATATTGACTTTTGTTAAGTAAGTCGAAATGGAAGTGTTACCGAACTGCTTTATCCGCGTGCGCTGGCGTAATAGTTAGTGATACGTAAATACAATATTCTACAAAATATTGTTCCTTAGTATATCTAAAAAAGTCCCTGATAACACATGCCTATTTCTTAATAGCATAAGCCACAATAAGGTATTTTCCGAGTTTTTTTGTTGAAGACAATTGATTGACAGATGACAAACGATTGAGACAATAGCATATTACGCACCGAGGGAGAAAAGTAGGACATACACGCCCGCGCGTATGGTTGTCACCAGAGCCGAAGGCGAGGGTGACAATCGCGGGTGGGGATGTCCTACTTTTCTCCCTCGGTGCGTTTACAATTTTTTTCTCCTCCGCGATGAAAAGTTTATATAAAAGTTTACATATTTTATATATAAACACGCAGTTGCTAGGTTACCGGGAGATAAAGTAAAGTACGCGCATGCGCACATTTGCCATCTCACCGGGAGAGAATCGGGTACTTTTCTCCCGCGTGCCAGGGACTAAAAGTGAACTTTTCATCCCGGAGGAGAAAAAAAGTTATTTCATCATAAAGACAATTTTATGAAATTAATTTTTGCCCTTTATAGTAGTTATGATATTTGGACACATAGTTAACGAGATAATGAAAAATTAAAATAATTTGTACTTGCGGGATGTGAGGACAATTATTATGATAGAGTACACGGGTGCGTCGCATTGGCGGCACGGTATTTGTCGGATAAAAACACGGGTGAAACCGAGGGGCATGGCTAGTTGTGAATATAAATCATTTTAAGTCATAAATATATTTTTAAACATTATCGGATCCTGACATAGCTATGAACCATCATCTCGATAAAACAAATTTATTAATGGCCGTTTTCAATAACATATCTGAGAACACTAACCCCGATTAGTATATATTTATACTAAGTAATAACTATCTTTAACTTAAAAGAGGTATCGGCATCCCTCTTATCTATCTAAGCAATAGGATATGTATATAAATGTAGATACGAAATTCTATCCATAAATAGGATAGGAAATAGGATAAGTACAAATGGATAGATTTAGTAACTGAAACCATGGATGGATAAATAGGTTATTGAAAACGGCCGTAAATGAATATGAGCTCAATTGGTCAAGTCGTTCAGTAATTACACTTTACGTTACGTCTGATAGCAATCAGACGTAAACAACTATTTTTTATATAATATTATTATTAATTTAATGATTTTGAATTACTCTTCCAAATTTTAAAATAAATTAATTTCTTACAATGATTGTGACTGTTCATATTTTACCTAAAAACAGAAGAGAAAAGAAAGCTTTACAGTTTCTTCATGAACATTATCAACTATACACAAATTCGAGTATATCACATTTCATCCCAATTATATTTAAAATTAATTATTCAATGGGTATCAGATTTACAAAGTGAATTACACTCAAACTCTGCGCTAATTAAGAAGTGTACTAACAAGCTTGGAATATGTTAGTTATCCTTATAAACCTAAATATGAATATTAATTATGTACCCATATATGTAGCGTTTTAATTACCTTTCTATTTTCATTAAAATAAAGTCTATTCTATAACATAAGTCGTGTGATACAAATAACGCTATCGTCAACTGAAAAGGCATTTTTCTACTATTTAAAAAAAAGATGGATTTCTTTTTCAGGTTTTTAAAATTGTACAACATTTCAAAAATTAAGCTATATTAATAAATCTTTAGCTCTGTCTGTATAAATAATTTTATTACTGTCATGACAGACATCTATATAAATAAAAGAATAACTAACGGACTGACTGACATATTATCAACGCACATCCCAAACTACTGGGGCTGTACCGAGAAAACTTGCATGCTGGTTGCTTTTACACTATTTGATTGAGCATTAAGGAAGAATTTTTTTAAATTCAACCCCTAACTTGGTGAAAATGGGGATGAAAGTTTGTATTTTTGAACATAGATCTATGAAAATTGTTGTTTAGCAATTCAGTTAGAAAGTAAAAAATCAACTATGATGCGAGTGACGCCGCGGGAAGGTGCTAGTACTATTTATAGGACGTTGCTCACAAATATGTCATAAATATTTTTTTTTTTAAACTTCTTGTATGTACAAATTAAACTCAAAAACGGCTTAACCTATCTATATGAAATTTTATTATACACTATAAGCTTATGTTATTGATAAGCTATAAGAATTATTTTCAAAAAAAAGGTTGTATTTTCAAGCGAATTTTTATGAAATTTTGTAGACGGGGAGCATATTATGTCTTTCCACAGTTCATGTTTTATAAGAATTAGCATTACCATAAGCACAAATAAAATAACGAGATAAAAATAATTATAAAATTATTACAATAAATTAAAATACATGCTTATGGTATACATAAAAAGTGTTTATTATTATCGTTACTTTGGATTTGAGCTTCCAATACGGGAGCGACAGGTTGGTTGCTTTACTTTCCAAATATGTCTATCGAACGAAAAGCAATTGAATAGCTATCACAATATTCTCGGGTTAATATCACTGGTTGGGTCTTTCGTGTATTGAACGCAGTAAACCGCACCACGTTTGAAAGCCATTTTCAATGGGCGCCAGGTGCTCCCATATCGGCATCATGAGAAATAAGTGCCGGCGAATTGAAATATTATTCGAACCATCGACGCTTTATCGAACTGGGTTTATATGTGGAATACCAGGTATAGTAATATTTTAGAGATATTTGAATCCTGATTTGGTGTTAAATATAAAACTAATAATAGGTATTTCTTTAAGGTTTTTTCTTTTTGTTAGTGTTATATTTTTTTTGTATTGATTTATGGCTTTAGTTTATTCAGCTGATGGCATAGGTTATAAAATAAAATAGTAATATAATTAAAGTGAAACTTTTATTATATCGTCTCAAACTTTTTGGTCTTTGTGTTGCATGTCGCGTGACGGTCGGCCGCGAAGTAGGGATAAAGTGAAAGGCGCTCGCCAGAGCAGCCAAGGCCAATAATTAATGGAATATTATTCCAAAATTTTTTAGTTAAATGTCTATAATGTGAAAAAAATTTCACTTTTACTGTGGTTTCATAAAACCACACAATCTTTTTTTTGTCTTCATATTTTTTATGATTTTTAAAAATAATATTGAAATTTCATAAGAATCGGTCAAGCCATTTTTGAATTAAATCCGGACATACAAACAGACAGACAATTTTATTTGTATAGCATATTCGTGATATAGTGTGCCTTTCGGGAAATTTGGGGAAAAATTAACTGTACAGATAGAACTACAGATTTATTAATATAGATAAGTACTATTTTTCTTTGCAATAGATTGCCGTATGTGGTACCTATATATTATATATATATTAAAACGTACAAGGTCCAAAATTTTATTTCTAATCCATTCCCGTAAAACTATGATTTTTACACTTCGCCTTTTAAAACATGGGACCCATCGATTGTTAGTTACAGTTGATATGAAAATGGCTTATAAAAATAACCTTAACAAAAATATGTTTTCCATTTAATAAATAACCAAGAAATTTGACTGTGGCTGTGTACATGTTTTTTTTTATTTTAACTGATCACCGGTCTTACACAACGTTTTTATGTTCAATAGGTAAAGTCATAAAAGCATTTGTAAAATTTTGGTCACATAGGATTAACGATCGTTATGTATAGCGTTAATTTGTGGTACTCACAGTATGGGATGGGACGATGCCCCGGGCTATTAGTGATAATAAAAGCTTTGATTATATTAATAACACTAACACCGGTCACGCGTCGTAATACTCTCGAGAGTAACTTTTGGTGATGTTTGCATATTTACGAGCGTATATATATGTATACATATATATATTTTTACATTTTGTAGATCATCTTTTTCCTAACCTTTTTGCAGCAATTGGACATTTTTTTCTAATAACAAATTTTATTATAATAATTTTACTAATTTATATGTATATAATTATGTCACCGTACGAACCATTAGATTATAAACAGTCTAGCGAGATTTTAAACTGTGGGTGGATTGTAACCGGACACTTATAATTTTCTCTATTAAAAAGCAAAATAATGATACCTAGTAATTGAGAAATGTGAATTTTCAACGGCTAATTTATTACTGGTACTTACCGACTGCTGCCGTTGTCCGCTCGCATTGCTCACTCGGTTCGTGCGTTTTGATAACAGTTTCAACCTAACCTAACCAATCCAGTTAGTTTATATACTTATGAAAATATAATCGTTAGATTGTAAATTTTAATGTTCGTTTACAACCTACCGACGGTTTATAAATATCAGTAATTTTTTTATGAAGTAATGCTTCACACAATTATCCGGTTCCATATAGAACAGAATAGTTTTTGTGTCAAGATTTAGAATTTGTATTAATTTTGATATTTTGCTTCAGGGAGAACATTACTTCGACACTGATCAAAGCAAACATCGTGTCGGTGATCAAAATGAGCCATATAGTTCTACCAGCGATGGTTAAAAGAGGCAAAGGTGTAGTGATCAATATCGGTTCAGCTTCTTCAATTATACCTAGTCCTTTACTAACTGTGTACGCGGCAACTAAGGTAAGCAACTTTAGAAATTAACAGTTTTTTTTTATTTACATTAATAAGTAGATTTGGATAGCATATAAACTCAGGGTAATTTAAGTTTAAATAACTTGATCACGTACAACATTAGTAAAGCAATAATCTTGGTAATTATTTTCTTATAAATAAATGGTTATATATGGCCCATTAAGGGTGACACGCTAAGCCTAGTGGGGAACTGGCTCTCAAGTGTATCTGCCAGATTACACCTATTAGTACTTGGCTATAGATTTTCCACTTAATGGTGGTAGCTAGCTAGGTGGTCATCAGAAAATGCCCTACCAACGTGCTATGGTTTCATTACGATGTTCTCCTTCACTGAAAGCTCAGACTCCTGGCAATAATTCGAACTCATACGAGATTTATTAGCATACTCCACATATCCTATAATCTAGACATTTTACATGACGACGTTTTTGCAATAAAAAAATATATTGCTCAGTTAGAAGAGTAATGTTGATCCAGTAGTTTACCATTTATTAGAACTTTTTCTTGTTACATTATATTTATCATGTAGTCTACGATTTTAATTATAGTAGCACTATGCAATGTACTCTGTCTATTTTTCTTTTCGTGTTTAGTGTTTATTATGTAATTGTTCAAATAAATAAATATTGTTCGATGCAGTGTCCATACACGCTACCACTAGTCGTCATCATTGCTTCATTGTATATAAAAGTGTGAATTCTTACAGGCATTTGTCGAAAAGTTCAGCGAAGGTATTTTAATGGAATATGGTAAGCAGGGTATTATTGTACAGTGCGTACTCCCTGGTTTCGTATGCTCAAACATGTCTGGTATACGCCGCAGCTCATTGATAGCACCCACCGCTAAAGACTTCGTCAAATCCGCCATCGGTCTAGTCGACACTGTTACGAAGACTACCGGCTATTTCCCTCACACTGTATTCGTCAGTGTTGTCAACTTCATCTACAATACTTTACCTTCTTTTGGTGTTTGGCTTGTCACCCGAGTCATGGAGAATACCCGCAGGAAGACAATGAAAAAGTATAATAAGGCCAAGTAATTTTTGTTTTATGCTTATTGGTTCGCGCTGATGTTCGTTGTAGCATTAACAATGCCTAGTTATTAATAATCATCGAAAACATTATGATTATACTAGTAATCCTATCGCTTTGTGTATTCCATCAGCTTTGGTCTCGTGATCTTAAGACACAACGCTGCGGTACGCTGCCGCGCTGCTCCAATGCAGCGTCATGACGCGTCGTAGCTATCTCTGTAGAAGAGTTCTGTTGATATTGCCGCAGTTACCGAAGTAAACGTATCTAAATCAATGACATTTATATACGGATGCGTCATACGCCAACATCAGTGCACTAAAAAACAGCGTAATTAAATTATACATACAAACTATCAATAATGCTTCCAATTATATAATACGCAAAAAAAGGAAAGAATATGAAAGACATTATATGTTATTTTTGATGTTAGAACGAAATGAATATATATTTTGAATTGTATTTATGTGTAACCACGAACTGGATAATACGTGATTAGGAGAATGTCAGGCAATTACCTGACTTTAATATTGCCAAAATAGACCGCGGGTAACGGTAACGCATCACACTTATAAAAACATCTTAGGTCTAAATGATCAAAACCTTTGGAAGTTTTTGCTTTGCTGGAGATGGAAGAAGAAGAGAAATTTGTCGTGCTTTAGAAAAGACTTAGAAACATGGTTTTACAACGAAAAACTAAAGGTTTTTACGAAAATTTGATAAAAATGCATTTAAACAGACTAATTCTATGAAATAGTCTTCAAACAAATCGATGTCGACCCGTGACGCGCACCGCAGCTGTGTCGCAGCATTAGAACGAGCACGACGCGCTGTGCTAAGTTCCCGCTCGTGCTCCTTGCTTCATCGCACTTGCCCCTCGCCGCTCACGGATACTGCAACGGAACAAAAGACCATTCTAGACTTTTTCATACTGTATCCCGTGCTACATGCGGCGTGTACCGCAGCGTTGTGCGATACGTTCGCGAGACCAAAGGTTAAGCTACCGTAAAGTTTTCAGAGTATTTATTATATAGAATTAGAGAATGTAGTTGTTAATTTTATCCATTGTAATTATTCTTGTTTTTCGATAAACGAACCTTAAATTAAAAGAGCTCTTATTTCTATATAACGCAGACACTTCTTTGCTTAATTATCTTTAACGACTTCGCTTATTATCACTAATAATATATTTGTCACCAAAGATATAAAGATGTAAATAAATAGTATCAATGATATTAGTTGTCTTTTCACAGAACAGTCGATTTTAGAATTTAGTAGATAAAAAATCAATGCGCACATTGATATCAACGATGGAAAATCTAATTGACTAACGTTTAATGTTTGTCATGTGCCCGTTAGTCAATTAGCCTTTCCATCGTCGATATTTACATTGGTGCGCTATGTACATCCTATTTTTTCCCAAAGATTATGTTTAACTATATTTTGTGTTTTCCAGTAAATAGGCGTAGTGAAAACGTTAGCACTTTAACAAGCGATTAATATATCAGAAATTTTTGACAGATAACTCGAAATCGTGTGAAGAAGTAATTAAAATTATAATAAAACTATAACCAGTTGTAATAAATTTAAAATAAGTTATAAGAACTTCTGATGAGCCATTGAAGGAAATAACATAGATTCCAAGAAATATAAGTATTTTTCTAAACAATTATTTTGTAGCAAACGTGATAAAATCGTTTTATTGACGATCAATTGAAGTTTGACCTTGAATAATTTTCAAAACATTAGGTTTCTCAAAAAATATTTGTAAGTATTTTTTGTAGATCGTTCGTTTAATCCAATTCCAAAATTTTACATAAAAAATTCCTATGCTATTTGAAACAGATATGCATTGGAAATGAAAAATTGCGATGAGACAGTTCTTCATAGTCCAGTTTTTCACCTCAATCATATTTTCATATTATGTAAAAGACAAAAAAAATATATTATATCATTACGAAGTATTTTTTGATTACTGTAAAAAGTTTTTTGATATTTCTTATATAGCCGAAAAATCGCCCGTTAACGAAGTATTAATGCATATATACATTAATATATGTTTTCACTGATGTCGATTTGGTGTAAAATACAAACATCGACAAACTAGTCAAATCGGTGTCGAGGACTACTAACCTCGTCTAGTCAAATGAACATAAAAATCTTACTGTAATTATTGTGAACAGACGACTATTTTATTATTGTTGGATATCTAATTATGTACAAAACTATTGTAATATTTGAATTAAAGTTTATACCACTAACACAACTACAGGAAGTGTACAGTAATTTGCATTTAGTTATTTGGTTAAATCTTTCTATTAGATTTTAAAAATTGGAATTGTAATTTATTTGTATATTGTATGGAAATAAATGTGGCTTTACCTATAACTTGACTTTAATTAATTTCAAGGATAAGGTTTATAATGTGTATATAATGTAAATTTGTACAAAGTAAAAAAACTCAAGTCATAATATTCAAAATAAATAAATATTCACAGATTAAAAAAAGCTTAATTTGTAATGTATATACTTTTCTAGTACGTAAATAAGTAAATAAGCATTTCATGGAGGTATTTAAAATAATTACATATAAAAATGAAAACGTAAGGTGTATCGAAATAACCAATAAAATCTAAAACAAGAATTGATTAGATTCTGATATGTACCTACTAGATTCACAGACATCAGTCAATCAGTATATGTTTGTATTTGACGGTAAAATACTAACTTGACGACATGCAAATTTCTAACTTTTCTACATACTATATGCCTTTTTATGCTATAAAAAATGTAGTTCCAGAAATTAAAGTTTTATTTGAATTGCCGTCAAATGATCGTCGCTATCAAACCATAAATTTTATTATGCTTTGTGAATACGAATGTACTTTTGATTTTTATTAATTATTTTTATGAATTATTAATACATATTGAAAATAAAGGAATCTAATAACAGTTTGAAATAAATGCACAAGTATCGTATTATAATAATTCTTAAGTAATTTATAACTCTGGTGTAATCGAGACAAAGTTGCCTCATTCAAAATAAGTTATTTATGGTAAACTACTGACTGCATTGTAACTGATGGTAAACACATTACCATTGAATATCAACGGCGACCACCGAGAAATCCGCAAAATTTTCAAGGTAACTGTGACGGCTTCATCACCATGAGCATGGAGGTCGCTACCCAGTTTGGTATAGATCCCACTCCACTTGATTACTGGATAATTGCCGGCTGATCCCAGTGTACCATTAAGGCGAGTATTATACCTGGTATATAGTGGTTCAGATCCAGTCGAACATAATTATTGTCGTGTCCTACCATACAGCATCTACAATTTATGTATATATTTTGTTAGAAGTTCGCAGCGAAACAGGTAACTATTTATTTTGTAGCTATATTGATATAAGGGTGGAGGGTCAAAAATTTGTACTATAATAACGCACTAGGAAAAGTATAGCTCACTAGAACTTTGTAGAGGCAGGATTATATTATGACAAAATTTATTAAAAATTTGTATCATATCATATAAGTATTTATGTAATAATATCTAGATCAAAAAATAAAAGTGCCGAATTGTTAATATCTTAATAGCAACTTTTTAGATATTTTACATAGTTAGTGTTTTTTTTTTTGTGTTTATATGGGTATGGTATACGCGTATTTATATTTAAACGAAAATATTGTCCCCTTTTGGGTTCTGATGTAATAGGGTAAAATGAACCACGCTTCATGTTATCCAGTGTGTTACGTAACACATGAAATACACTAAACCGAACACAATTACGAGAATAATTTCGTGTTTACTTCAAATTCAAAGAAATTTTAAAAATAAGCTCCACCTGTCACGTTTGCCAATTAAAGATATGTTTTGCTGGAACATTTTTAAATTAAAATAATTTCTAAACTACAATACTAATATAATATGTCGCAATACTTACTCATTAATGAAGTACCAATTAAAAAATCTAATTGTAATATGTAAGGAATTCTTGTATATATGTATATACTCGTATATATATTTAATTGGTTTCTTAGAAACAGCTCCAACTATTTGGATGAAACTTTGTATTTAGATAATGTTTTACATTCCAAGTTTACCTAGATACGTGTTTTTTTTTCTGTAAGACACCGAGCGCTGTTCGATCGCCCAGATGTTTTTAATTAATATGCTATAATTACATCTGTAAGTTAAGTTAGTAAAGTTTCAAAAAGGATTAGTAAATCGTTTTCAATTATCGTAATCTTAAATTATAATTATTATAGAAAATTTATAACAGTTTTCTCTCTGAATAAAAGGTTGTTAAAGGTGAAGGGTAAATAAATAATAACACATATTGCACTAGGCCTCATTATGATTGTTTTTTTTTTTTTCAGGAGTGGAAAACTGGACGCGTGATTGTTATTACGAAGAATCTATTAGTTTGTTAATTGGATATTTAAAAAGGTTGAATTGAATTTAAAACAAAATGAAGTTAGTTTTTGTACTTTACAATTATTTATGTTATTATTTTAATTTAATGAATTTAAAGTTATGTAACCACAATCATTAAATATATCTATTTATGTTAGTTTTAGTTTCTTTGGTTTTTTTTTTCAAATGTTCAAATATCAAAATATAACGGCACTTAATGTGAAAAAAACATTTCTTAAATTTCCTGTAACTATAAATAACTGCTTCGTTTTAGGCATATTTAGGTACATATGGAAATTTATTTTTTAAGTTATATTTCAAACCATAGTGCATAAATATTTTAGTTTAGGTTTTATGAGAATAGATTTATGCCATAGATACTATTATATTACTGTCTTGAACCTGTCATAAAAATTTTCTCAAATCAAACGTGTAAAATGTCACAATCACATATAATAATAAAATACAAGTAATACAGGAGAATATTTATAAAAAATTGGGCAGATGTAACAGTTTCTTAAAACACTGGAGTACTTCGGTACAATGATCAAATTGAAAAGTTCGTGAGATGGGTAAAAACGGCAGTAATTCTTGCGGCCTCAGTTTCAACCTAAACCAACTGTTGATGGTAATCGGATCTATAGTCATTCTGGTGCTCCTTTTTCTGGTCGTTTGCCATATTACAAGCGGACGGTGAAGCATGGGGAAAAAGAACGTGTGCTATAATGTCGATGTTCTTCAAGTGCTTTTAATCGCTTTCGCTTTCGTTACCCTCCTAATTGTCATGAGCTGGATGTGTAAATATTTTCAAGGAACATAGAGTTTGAACGTGTTCGCGGTATGAACATGAAAAATGAGCGAATGCGGCTTGGACTTCACATTAAATCAATTGTTAACCATCTTGGGTTCGATGATTGTGTTGGGCATTCTATTTATTTTAGTCAACCACTTGATTTCAAATAAAACGTAACCGTAGAACAATGACTATTGGAATTTGTAAAACGGTACCAACTTTTGATGTGGTGCCAATAATTTTAATTTCATTTGCATTCTTAGTATGGCTTATCGTAATGCGATGGATGTGTAAGTATGTTCAGAGTCTACCACCTTAGATGTCAACGATAACCTCCTGAAAACCTAGTTCATCTTCATAAAAAAATATAGTCTTGTATATCTACAATCCATTTTTATGCAATAAATACTTTGTTACACAAAACTTGTTTTTGTATCCATCTACAGGTTTTACTTCTGAAATTGGCCTGATAGGTATTTACAACTAAAATAGAATAAACTAATAGGGAATAATTCACATATGTACCTATATATATATATATATATTGTAGATACATGTTTTTTAGATTTATGAATTTTTGTAATTATGAAGTATAATAATTCTAATATGAAGCTAAATTTATAGTAGTGCCTAACTTTTATTTATGAATTGTACGGTACAATTCATACCATTACATGTCCATGTTTAAACTGATTTATTGCTCGTTCTTAATGTATTGCCTCCTATACAACGTTCTTTAAACGTTAAATATTTTCTAAATATCCGTTTTTCTACCTTCACCGTTTCTTTAATTTTTTAGGCAAAACTTATGTTTTGAAGCAATTCCTTTGTAGTATACATAATTTCCACAGGCTCGCCGATATTGCCATGCTTGTAGCTCAAAACGAAATAAAAGAGGGAGGGCCATGTATTATGTTCCAAGAATGCTGGCAGAACTCCACTCTATAGAAGATTGCAGCCAAATGACCTTTTGGTGTTCCTGCAGTGAGTTGGGTTTCCAAAGCTCCTTGGGTTAAGAGAGTTTAAAGTCAGCAACGCGTTATGTATCATCATATGGTATTACAATCGTCCCTAGGTTATGGTAGTTGCTTACCATCAAGCGGAGCGAATGCTTGTTTGTCATCCTTATAGTATTACAAAAAATCACGAGAAAGGTAGTTAGTGTACACAAATTTCATTGGAGATTTTTTCTATTTGGGGTAGCCCGAGTGGTGAAATATCTTCACTCTACAGAAGTTCGCAACCAAATAACATTGTGTCGTGTTCCTACGGGGAATAAAGTTTTCAGAGCTCACCGGGGAAGGAAGTTTCAAGATCGGCAACATGCTAGAGATACCTATGCTAAGGGGTTACAAGCATCCAAAGGTTACGGTAGCCGCTTACTGACCGCTCGTTTCCCACCTTATTTGCCTATATTTCAGTTTGAGTAGAAATAGCAAAAAAATATGCTAAAATAGCTCTAGCAAAGAGGTATAAATGTAGACACCTGGAAATCATATTCCAAACGAATCTCACAAACCGGATTAAACTTTTTACAGTGAATGGAGACCGCGACGCCGACAGCGAGCGAATTGGATTTTAATATTAATTAGAAATTGCACTAACTGCTCGGAGTTTTTTACATTGTTTTTGTTCCAAAACTATTTTGTTACCATGCATATTTGAGTTTGTAATTAACATAAAGCTATTTAATTTCAAATTTATATACGTCGGTCCCACCAAAATTAGCGTAGTTAGTTATAATAGGGCTTTTGTTAACCTGGAAAACTTGTTTCCAGCGAACAATTACATAGTTAGGTACCCTACCTACTCTGTAAATTTTACATATAAATTTAAAAATTAGTTCAGACATCTACTATGGAATACATCTAGATTTTTGTAATTATTTCGTTTTGTCATCTCATTGCTACGTGTAAATCTTCTTGCAACTATAATAATAATTTATACCAAATAAAACATTTAAAAGTTGCTTAGATTGTTTAGGTTCTACAGTAGCTTTCCAAAACACATTACCGGTATCCCGGATAATAAGTAAAAGGACTATGTAAAGCGGTCTCACTTTCAAAAATGTATATAGGATAGATTACCTATATATACATGAATATAGATGTATGTATTATAATTATTTATTGTAACATAAAAACAGTTTTATAGTTTATCCCGCAATTACGGTGCAGTTGTATTGAAAATGAAACATCATGCAACCCATCTGTTGTAGACTGCTTGTATTATTGCAGAACTTTCGCAGGTGAGCGCACAAGTCAGTAAATTTTCATTGCAATCCGATTAATTGTAAAGGAACGCGCAGGCAACAGATAAATAAACAAAGAAATATTAATTTTTAACCGAACTCGAAAAAAGGAGCAGGTTGTCAATTAGATTTTCGAATTTATGAACCGATTTAGATGATACTTTTTCGTTGGAAAGGGCATACTTCAAGACTGGTCTCATTTAAATTTAACTGGCATTGGACATTAGACTTTCGAATCACCAGGGAAAATTATTGAACTTGATTTTCTTTTTTTCTAAAAAAATTGTTATATTTTATAGTTCTGTTTATAAAATTACGAGAATAAAGAAATTATCTGATCAAGTACTTAAGCCAAGTATCTTGGCAGCTTTTATAGATTGTAGAGACATTTTACACAAAGTGTTTTGAAGTTAATGAGTACGTTCTAAGCGTTTAAATTGTATAAAATATATTATTTGATATTAATTATATTTTACTTTCTAAATGATGCAAGTACACATATGCGGATCCGCTTATTTCCTTTGGTTTATTTAAAAGGAGAATAAAAGGTATTATAAAAACCCATGGTTTCTATGCTTTTAGTCTAACTCGACCTCCGTTAATTTTGTAATGAAAATGTTTGTTTCTGATAAACATTATAAAACCATTTTTCAGACACAAAACGTTCTCAAAACAAAATACAGTGATTTACAATGTGCTCGCAGACATACTTCGTGTATGTACGTTGATCAAGCAAATGGATTGCATAGTTCATTACTGCAGAACAATAAATCGTGGAAAGAATGGAAAATAAAGTCGACGATGCTTGTTACTTTGCTCTGGTTGCCTTTTATACTAGTTTATAAAGAATATACATAATATCTTCATTCAGTGACATATATAAATTGTTCAAAGTAGCTATAAAATAGACTTCCAATTTTCACAAATAATGCAGAGCATAGATATGTTTTATTTGTGCTGCAGGTGAATTTTTCTTTAGAGGTTTTCATAAGTTTTACATTGCTGTTTAACAATGTATAGAAATGAAAAGTATAAAATTTGGTTATTACATTCACTATATTATACCTACCGCTTTTTATCGGGAGAGGCTTAAGCGTAGCGTTGCATATTCTTCCGGCCTGGTGGGATAAAAGTTTATATGTATGTTTAGTAAATGTATATACGTGTTGGTGACAATTTAATTACTTTTAACACGCAATTTGTTAAAAAATGTCTTTTCTCTGCGTGTCTACAAAAAATGTACGATATACATTCTGAAAAACTTTCACTGCCCAAAAAGTATCAGTTTAGTATTGTAAGAAACCTAAGCCAGTTAACAAAGTATATGTTTATAGTTATACACATAGGTACATTTATATTATGTATTATATTATACATATTCTCATTTATTAATATAATTATAAATAAAGTAGCAATGATGGCTCAGTAATAGCGTGTACGGTAACCGCGTCGATCGACGTGAATTCGAATCCCTGCAATGAGCCTGTGCTTTCGGTAAAAGTTCACTTCGTAATGAAACCATAGCATGGTAGTAAGATATTTTCTTATTCTTAACCTAACCTAACACCCTTAATTTGAAAATCTGTCGCCAAGCACCCATAGGTACATTTCGGCAGCTGCACTTGAGAGCCAGTTTTATTCACCACTAGGTTTAGCATGTCATAATCATGGACTATATTGTTACTTACATAAAATAAAATTGCTTGACATCACTTGAAATTGTGGCCAAAAACTAGAAGTATAATGTATATATAAAACAAAAAAATACATAAGTGAAATTACAGTCAAATTGTAGTCCACTACAATTATCTGTAAACAAATATATTTCATTTAACAAGTATGTAAATTAACAAAACATGAAACTATTATTTCTATATTGATTTTCTAAAGAGCTACCTCACTACTAGTCCAACGAAAGATCATTAACATTTCAAACCCCACATTACACACGGCTACCCATTTGAAATTCCACAAGCGTTGTAAAGATAAACGTGATGGTAGTAAATAATTTGGTACATACCCCACTTATGACTTAAGGGTCCTAATATCCGGCTAGTTGTAATGGATCCTTTGTTATTATGGGACAGCAAAATGGTCGACGAGTACCTATTACTTATTTCCGTTGACTTTCGTTACAGTTGCAGCCTTTTTAATACTAATAATCTGTAATTTTGTCTTTACATGTAATTTTTTCCCAAATTTCCTGACAGACTTCTTATATAAAATACTGATAACAAATAAGTAATTAATTTTGATTAATGGAATCGATCGATCGATTTTTATGAAATCTTGTTCACAGAAAGCTTAAACAATATTGATAAGCTTTAAGAATTTTCAATGACACTCTAAAAAATAGTATATTTTATTATTATTAACTAGCTGTACCCGCGACTTCGCCCGCGTGGTATATTTCGTGTATGAAAAACAGCAACTAAGTATATAAAAACCTCCCCTGATCTCAATTCACCTTACGTTGTTTGACCTGTATAACTTTGAGAATACTCAACTAAAATAATTTTCAATGTTAACCGTTCTTTACGAAAAGCTAATTTTATTTAATAACTTTATTTTTATAAACTACTGTACTGTACTGTACTAATAATGCTTAGTACCTATGTCTATTTAGTGTAATTTAATAAAAATCTTGATAGCACTAACACCAAACAACGACATCTATCGTAGAAAATTTAGATCGAATAAATGTTTCTAATTATTTTAAACATTTAAAAATAACGTTTAAAATTTTGCTCACAGAAAATATACCTACTTCAGTGTGACAATAAATATCACATTAATTTATTGGTCATTTAAACCAAGCCGTACAGTGCCATCTATGAACACTTCTGGAGAATAAAAAAACATACTTTTCCATTTATTCTTTTTTCAAAATTATCTACACATTATATGTATGATTAAACACGTTAATCTCTAGAACTACCAGTCGGACGCGAAAAGTTCTTTTTGTGTATGATGGCCAGACCCACGAGGAATAGTATAGGTTATCTAAAATTAGGCTATAACTCTTAGCTAGCTAATATTGGTCCCTAGTATAAAAATAAATTGACGATAGCATAGGCTTATTTCATATACATAATGCGACAATAAGGCATATTGTGACAAAAATTGTTGAATATTAAAAAGTATTTTAGGAGCATTATTTTAGACTCGGCATATTAATCCTTAGGTACGAACAAAAGTTACTTCATCATAAAGACAATTTTATCAAGTTAAACTTTACCATATAAAGCATGTTATTTGGACACATTAGTTTAGGAAATAATTCAAAATTAG
The DNA here is from genome assembly GCA_033032175.1 of Saturnia japonica. Lineage (NCBI taxonomy): Eukaryota > Metazoa > Arthropoda > Insecta > Lepidoptera > Saturniidae > Saturnia > Saturnia japonica. Next base: position 7,019,938 of record CM065324.1, on the reverse strand, counting down.
AATAATTTGTACGGAAAGTGAGAACACGGGTAAAATAGGCTATATAACATCACGCTATAACCGTTAGGAAGTGAAGCAACTACCATACAAAGAGTAGGTTAGAATTACAAAATTAAACGCAAGTGAAACCGCGCGCATAGCTAGTGTAAAGATAAAATAATTTTGATTAATTTGGTATCTTTTCACTTTGTTTCGCTAAATATTTTAGGTATATAACAAAATTACATCCGTAAATACATAGTTTCAACCGTGTTAAATTTATACGACAAACATCGACAACGCACCCGCGTAGACACTTTTTTTAATATTCTGTATAAAACTATCGACAATTTTATGAGGAATAAATTAATTTTTCTAATTATAATATAGCCTATGTTACTCGCTGATACTGTATTGCTGTAGCTTTATATTGGTGAAATATTTTTTTTAATCGGTCCAGTAGTTTTTGAGTTTATCCTTTAGAAACAAACAATTAAATCAAATCTGTCTTCCTTATAATGTTGGTATAGGTAATCTAAACGCAATTTATAGACCATACAAATGTCCGTACATGTAAAAATGCATCCTAAATGTACCTTTGACTATAAACCTTTAACCATAACAAATTTCATTAAATTCGGTTCAGTGGTTTTTATTTATTTATTTATCCATTTGCATCATGTACATCATATGTACATTTATTCTTATATGGTAAATTATCCGAATACATGAACCCTGAATAGGGTATGGTAAATTATTACATTTGTTTTTGTTGACAAACAATCTAAAATTTCAAAAACTATAGAAATGTGTTCTGTCTATGGTTCTAAACCTCCCCGTATTATTTTTTCTCAAATATCTTCAATCTACAGATTTCGAGTCTTCACTCCTTTATTATAACTATAGAATAACCGATTTTGATGAAATTTTGTAGACAAGAAGCATATTATGCCATTACATAATTGATAGGCAATAATATTTTAGAAATCGTGAAATCTTTAGAAATGAACTCATTAATCATTTTGAACTAATTTCGATGAAATTTTGTACACGAGAAGTATATGACCGTCATTCCTCATTTGATCAGCTATAAGAATTGTTATTAATACGAGTAGAAATAAAATTATGAAACAAAAATAATAACTGCTAACGCGTGCGGAGTCGAGGAGCACCGTTAGCTTTATGATAAAAGCTCAAGATATTTTTTTTATTCTTAAATTTTAAGGGCTGTAATGCTATTCGCATATCTCAGACCCATTGTAGCATAACCTCATAGAATTATGAACTCGGCGTGTTAGAGTATGAGCGGTCTTTATTACTCTATGCATAACCTTAACATCCTCACGTCGTAGCATAAATAATGTTTATTAAAGGTAAATTTAATAATAAGCTGCAATTAATTTAAACAGACTAGCCGTCTTATTAGAAGGGTATCACCTAATATTTTATTATACATACCAACATCAAATCTGTTTAAACTAAAGTAAATAAAAATAGTAATAACTGTGTAGAACCGACGTGAAAATTTGCAATGATAAAAAGACGTGGCGCTTAAGTTTCTTTGCCTATCATAGTAGTAGGACATGGCGTGATTTTCGTTGTACTATAATATTATTACGGTATGATTTTAACTAACACCAAATAAATGCCGAATTAATAAGATTTGGCCTTAAAATAATATATGTGTCACCAGAATAGAATCACCAAACAATATCAAAACGCAACGCAACAATATTATTATTAGTATCTGACGCTCGCTGGCCACTGCCGCGACTATCTCCTGCTGTTTCTTATCACAAGTCTATCCTAATCCAGCCACATCTTCAGTGAATTGATTATATAGCTTAGGGATTTGATCAAATTAATGTTCGTTTTTATAATATCCCTTTGGAGAGCATTGGCATTAATATGATGACAAAAATATTTGTTGCGAATAGACTTATAATTAGGGGATACATATTAGTGACGAATATAAACGTTTGTCACAGAAAATATTGGTGCCATCATTTTATACCAATCATTTACATTTAAATATCACTGTAACCAGAGTTGAAACTGAAGCTTTTTTCGAACATATCTATCGTTAATTTTTAAGCTACCTACTTATTTTTAAACAAATAATAAAGTTCAAATACAGAAGCACTATCGTTTGACAATGTAGATTCATGCCTCAATGAAATCACTAACACGATTATTGCGGCACGGATACTATAGCGCCACCGCAAATAACCCTTCAATTTTGCGAAGCGTACATTACGAATTGTTCATAATTAGGTTTCCTTTCCTCTCATACGCCACAATTTACGACGATAATACGAAAATAAAGTACTAAGATGATTGAGAGTTAAGTGGTAAGGGGGCGTTTTTTAATAGTAGCACCGTAGTAACTGCATTGTGCTATTATAAGCAGTAAAATCCAAAAAGAATGACGAACGCCCAACAAATTGACCAATCGCCGGTTGTTGCTATCATGCCGGCCTGCAAGCCTCTCAGCAGTTGGATTTGCACTAGCGGAGCCCGAAATGCGTCAAAAAAGAGGGCCATGTCACGTGTTTATCGTCATGTGCGTTATCCTTGTTAGTCACACCCAGCCAATTACATATCCCCACTACCCCACTTGATTACTGGATATACACCGACTATTTCGAAACGCGGCACGCCTAAGCGCGCCACTATGTTGGCATATGGTGGTCGTGGTCCAGTTTAATACAATTTTCGTGGCGTACCACCCAACATTGGTATTGCTCAAGGTAATAAATCGATAACTTCTATGCAGTAGGTGACTAGGTAGAATTGCTACAATTCTTGTATTTTTTTACTTTTACAACTTGGGCTTTTGTTACTAGTGTATACCAGCCCCATTGAAGATACCCAAGATCAACAGAAGAAAACAAAATTATAATAACTATTAACGAAATTCTATCCTTAATAACTATAAATAATCAATTTTCCCAGAATATTATCCGATTTTTTTACTTTTAAAGAAATTGTTTTAATTTATAAGATGAAATGAACCAACACAAAAATCACAATGATCACATAGAAAGACGCGCAACAGAAGCGACAATGCACCGAGCTATTACAATCAACCATCTATTGTATGAACTTCAAATTATATAACCACAGAAGTTTCAACCAGCAAGAATCATTGTTGTGTTGTATTATAAGTGTCTTTTTATTTCTGCAATCATTTAACTTAATGTTATAAGAATACTGTAATAAGCTTCCGTTCCATGCTTCAAAAAGGATTTGATATATCCTATATAAGTCATTAGTAGATTGTTAAATCTTCTTCTTAATAAGGCCAGTAAAACATGTTTTCCTCTTCCTCTCTACTCTATGAGCAGCAGCATTTCAATATTCAAACCTTTTATACACATATAATTCCTAACACAAACCATCAATTCCCTCTATAGTCTTTCTCTACTCCTATGTCTGTTCACCTTCATAATTAAAATTCTTCTAGTTTCTCTCCTCATGACATGCCCAAAGCACGCCAACCTCCACGCCAATTACTCCTTATGTAGATTGCTAAAACAAATAGGTAATTTATAGCTGTAATGCAGAAGCATACGTAACGTAGAAACGTTCGAGCCTTGTTCGTCTTGTAAAAGTATGTTTTACTAACAAACAGGGTCTTCCTAAAATATTTGACGTAAAATAAGTATTAAAAATCATTTAATGCATATATCTTCAGAAAAGAAAACACACGGGATACTTTCCATTTCATTTAAAAGAGGTTACTTTTTTCAATAAAATGTTTTGCATATAAATAAGTAAAAAGTAAATTATAATAATTAATAATAAGAAAAAAAATAACACAAAAATTGCCGCCTCCAAAAGGCTTGTGCGCGGAATTTATTTTATAGTAGAACCACATAGTGAGTGGACGGTGCCTAATGGTATAACAAAACAGTAGCGATAACCCAGAGATAAATCGCCAGTTGCTGCTATCATGCCATCCTACTTAAATATGTAGAAGGGCTTCTCACCATAAGCATAGTGGTTGCGACCAAGTCATCCTGTATAGCCCTACCACTCCACTATCACCATTTCCCCGTTCATTAATCAGCAGAGTATACCACGTGCAAGTGAAGTTGTCTTGAGTGCCTCAAATCTTGATGTTAATTGACCTCCCTTAAACCCCAGAGGATTATCCTGCTAACAAAGAGTATAAGTTATAACACTTTATGTGTGAAATCTTTGTCACATCATCTTAAATTAAACTAATAAGAAGCATGAACTCATTAGAGCTCTAACCTTTGCATCCACTTACTGAAACCATAATGAGATTCTTCGTACGTGATCTAGAAAAACAGTTGATATTTATAAAATGTTTACCTAGGTCGGAAAGTTGAAAGCAGAATACTACATATCACTTTAAAGCAATTATCATTAAATTATATTATGGACAATTTTAAAGCGTGGGTTATCACAATAAGAGCTATAAAATTAGTATATATAGTTGTTATAAAATAATGAAAAGTTAAAACATCTCTCTCCCAGACCCTGTATCAACTAAATTAAATTATTTCTCATTTAATTACTGTTTGTTTGCAATAAAGGTGAATCCTTTTGCTGTGAACCCTTTCGTGAAGAGAATTTTTTGATATAGATTAACTAAAAGTGACAGTTTTTATAATAGTGACGTAATTTAGCTTTTTAGAGCAGATAATGCACATGCCCTGGGTGCCATAAAAGGGGGGAGCGCAAAATTTAAAAATTAATGAGCTTAAAAAGCAAAAGAAATATAACATTATCGTTTAGGTACCTATACAATATATTGTAATAATTCAGATTTTTTACCGTTGATCATTTCAACTAGGATAAAAAGTTTGAGCTGGAAGCCGCCTAAGTGCCACGAACACCCAGCGTACATTAGTGTCTTAGTGTCCGGTAATGTTTTTTTAATACGACGAAAGTGGCAAACAAGCATACGGCCCGCATGATGGTAAGCGGTTACTGTAGCCTAGGAACGCTTGTAATACCATAAGTATTACTAGCACGTTCCCGGCCTTGAACCCCCTACCTCAAGGAGCTCTGGAAACCCTACTCACCTCAGGAACACAACACAAGGTTATTTAGCTGCGATAGTATGAAGGTGTTCCATCAGTCTTGCTGCCCCAGGTAATGTGAAATCTCCTAAGACATTTCTCTATGCCCTACTTGAACCTTCTCTCTTCGATTCTCTTGGAATCGATCCCACGTCTCTGTAGAACATCAAAATATGTTTGTCGATATATCTATTATAACCACACTATTGAGTCTCATTTAAAAAAAAACGTTTCGTAAATTTCATTCTCATTATTTTTGCACAGCGTGCCTAAATAAGTATACCTTCAAAAAATTTTACTATTACTTTGTACTGTTCACTCTTCATAATACGAATAAAATAAATGTGTAAAAGATATTATCTAGATAAATTATATCTTCGACATAATAATTGACTCGGTGGCAAATTTAATTAAAGCCCATCTACGCTCGGAGATTGATGAAGTTCTTATGAAGGAGCGCTGGCACACGTATTGTTCATAAACAAAGCCTCCCGTGTTTTACTGGATTGAATTAGCAAGGTTCGATAAAAAATCTTTTTGTGTAATATATAATAATAGAATACATTTAACTTATAACATTTACTTTACAACTAAAGGAACTTGGTAAAAATATGATAATACCTATATTTTCTGCATATATGAGTTAAAATTCTCTTCCTATTGTATCTTCGACACGTCTTGTTTCCTTGTATTGTATTTATACAAATAAATAAAATTGAATTGTCTGTTTGTAATTTCAAAATAACAGCTTTTTACTAAATCCATATGAAAGATTATACGGGACATATAACAAAAAAAACAGTTTTTAAAATTTTTGCCTGTTTTCCACTGGAGTTATATGGAGTAACTTAGGCTACTCTTATTTTACAAAACAAAAATTAGGGTTCCGCGCTAATAAAAATCAATTCGGGAAATCGACGTTTTTGGTAAATAGCTTTAATAATTAGTAAGCTAAATTGCTTACGCTGACTAAACTATATGAGTTATATCAAATTAATTTAGCACGTAGTTGTACATTTTAAAAAAGACCTACAAAAAAGTCTCCGAGAGCATATTATTTCTTTATAATAACCGGAAGCGGGGGTAGCACGATTCGTATATATGTACCCGATCGACGTCATTCTGTATTCTACGCTAGGGCAGCTGCGGACACAGCTAGCCTCAAATGTGCAACTAACAGGTCTTATTTTGTTTTTGTTATTATTGGATTTTAACCTACGTCCCCGTCATGCGCTGTACAGTAATTTTACAGAGTTAGTATTAAAAAATGGAAATGGTAACCTCCCTCTCGTGGTCACCGTTTTTATTCTATTTATTTAAGTACTACAGGGTACAGTAGTGATGTAGTGAACTGGCTGTGCCCCGCGGTTTCATCTACATATAATTTAGAAGAAATGACTGATTGATGATTTATAATACTTCAGTATAGACATTATTTGTATCGGGCGGCCAGATGGTCACATCGCGGCATCGCACGAATCGTTCGCGCCACTACTTTATAGACATAGACCCGAGCCTAGTCTTGAATTATTTAAATTTTGCATTATATCTCAAACTATGCATCCAAATAACATGCTGTAAAAGACAAAGTTAATCTTCATTAAATTGTCTTTATGATGAAGTAAATGTTGTTTGTAAGGATTAATATGTCATGCTTAAAAATAATGTTGATAAATTAATTTTTAATCTTCAACAAATAAATTTTGCAATATACCTTGCTGTGGATTGTTTAAGAGATAGATATATGCTATCCTGGCTTTTTTAGTTATACTAATGGCCAATATTTTTATAGTACAATCTATTCACGTATCACTAACCATTACACCAGCGCACGCGGATAAAGCAGTTCGGTAGGGCTTCCACCTCCAACTCACTGAAAAAAATAAATATTTAAGGCTAGCTGAGAGATTCCTCGTGAGTCTGCCTATTATACAAAAATAAGAATTTTTCGAATGCGACTGGCAGTTCCAGAGGTATTGTGTTTAAACAAACGAACAACCCAAAAAACTTTTCCGCTTTACTATATTAGTATATATTTAAACGAAACTATATTTATTCTGAAAATGATCAGTCGTAAATCGTTTTATTTTAATCCTATGTTTATGTTTATGTAGGGTGTGGGAACTGGTTACACTTATCTGTGTTATACCAAAGTATTGTCCGTTTAAAAGTTACCCTATGATTTCGAAACTTTAATACGATTTCCCCTTTATGAGTAGAGTTCCGGTCTGATACGTAATTTTCGTGTAGCCTTTAAAGAATATAATTTCAGAAGAAAACCCCAAGAATAGTTTGTAGATACAAGACGTCTATTTTTCGATTGATTTTATATTATTTAATTCTTAGGAATTCAACACTAAATTTTATACATGTGTAATAACAAGCATACTTCAAATTATGTTTAGCGCGTGTTTATTATATTAAATAATTGTGTAATCCAGATATTTTTTAAAGCGATGATGTATTTTTATAAAGGTTTGATTCCTCTTAAGAAATAACAAAAAGGCAAGAACAAGGATAAACATTACACATAATATATCTACGCCTGATGTTTATGCAATGTCACTCTACCTAGAAAACATAAAACTTCTTTACCTACCTGCATACCTTAAAATCAAGATACCTTTGTACTTCTAGCCCTGACAAAGCCACTATAAAGTCGGTAAAACAAATGGTAACGCCCCTGAACAAATGAAACTCATTTCTTTGTCACACAATGGAGAACTTGTTAATACATTTGGATTCCACGCCCGGTGCATTAGACTGCGGGGACTTCGAATAAAAATAAAGCAAAATGATATGCCAATGAAAACTCACAGTCGTGGAATTTACATAAAAAAACTTTGTACATTCTGAAGCTGCTTAGAATATTACAATTTGTTGTCTGAAATATAATGCCGTTGAGAAGTATTGTAAATATTATCACAATATTATACAAAGGATTATATTTGAAGCAATGACGGCTCAGTGGTGGCATTTACGGACATCACGTAAATCAACATAAATTCGAACCCTGTAATGTGTCTGAACTTTCTCTTTCCAACTGGCTCAAAACTATAGATGCCACAACACGCCTATATAGGTTACCTAGCGGCCTAGCGACAGATTTACAACTTGAGAGTGGTAGCTTGCCAGGAGGATATTAGAAAACTTCCTACAACCATGCCGTGGTTTCATCATGATGTTTTCTTTCGCCGAAGGCTCAAGATCATTGCAAGGATTCGAATTGACAACCAAAACGGTTTTAAATCCAAATTTAGCACACTATTTAAAGAAATATGTAATTATATGATAATATAACCAATCTTTATTATTTTTTATGACATCCTATGCTTTTGCTCACTACTTATTTGTATTAGGTAGATAGTGGGACAAGTTAAAATCCCATCAGACTCAGACACCGTGGAAAATCGAATAGTGCAGCTTTGAACAATCTTATTTGTGGGAACCTTTGACGTCTAACTGCCTGTAATAGCTTTGCATGAAACAGACTGGAATATTAAAATGAGATCATAGTTACCACATTTCTAATATTTGAGTATATTGGGTGTTAGTAAAACATATATTTTATTAGTTTCGTCTTTCAATGTTTTTTCAAATTTTTAAATCGTTGCACGGTAAAGTTCAACAGATTTTTTAAATTCTTTATAAGTTTAGCGTTTGGCCGCAATCTCACCTAATCTTAAGTAAGCTAAGCCTAGTGGAAAACTGGCTCTCAAGTGCAGCTGCCGGAACATACCTATTGATGCTTGGCAACAGATTTTCACTTGAAGGTGCTAACTAGCTCGCCAGGAGGGTATTAAAAAAAGCCTACACCACCATGCAATCGTTTCATCACGTCATCATGTCCCTGGTGATCTCAATCGAGTCGGTTATAGATATCTACCACACTGCAAAATCTCAACGTTAAACTAATTGTTGGATCTTTTATAATTATTTATAAGTGGTAAATACCAGAGCTAATTCTAAATATTTTACTTCAATGTGACCTTTGGCATACAATTTGGGTATAAACATACACTTATTGAAAAGGACAAGGGACTATACAAACAGGTCGAAGGGTCCAACACCGCAAGTTCGAAAAAGGGTCGCCCTGTTATAAGCCCACTAGTTGTAATTAATTTCTAGTTTCAGTTGTTAATTCGTAGTGTGAGGATAACAAGGTATTGTAGCGGTCGAGTGGACTGATACACACCGTTGCGTTAGAACGCTCAACAAACCTGAGATTTTTCTTGTTTTTATTATCCAACATCAAAAAAAGACGGAGGTTAGGTACTCAATTCGAATTTATATATTTTTATAGATGCTCAGCTATAACTTCTTTGTTTATGAATCGATTTTGATGATTATTTTTTTGTTGGATTGGATTTAACCCAAGGGTGGTCTCTCATTTTAATTTAATTGTTATTAGAACTTCAACTTCGAAGATACATTCGAACTCTTCAAAATAATTAAAGTTGGTTTTATTTTTTTGATAAAAAATTGTCTTGTAATTCATCAACCTATGTTATTTCGTCCTATATTATTGGTGGCATTTTACGTGACGTAGTTTGGTTATTGTGCATACGTGAAGTAGATTATAATATAATATAATAATAATAAGTATCATGCCTTTTAAGTTGCTACCAAAACTCCCTGGATAGTTCTAATAGGGGAGCCATCATCTTATTAAAGCTTTGCTAGAACCTTAAAGATTAGAAAAAAAAAATTGAGAGGTGTCAAGGGACACCCGGATGGAACGAAGTTCCTTTCGATTAATTAGTGAAGGAATTGTAATAAATTTTTTTTTTTAAAGTTATTGTCTTCAATGGCTATTAAAATCAGGAAAGAAAACAATAGGATTTAGTTTAGTGTAGGGTCTTTTCTAATTCAATCCTACTCCTACCTAACTCCATCAGCAATATCCGGAACTTGTGCAGAAACACTGTCAGGATTCATTATTATTATTATTTTTTATTATTTATTATGTACAAAAAACCTGTATATACTCAACAAAAATAGTCGTCGCGACACCACACTGTTCAATGCGAAATAGAAATGAAAAAATATCTGGCTTGCTTTCTATAAGAGAGAGAGAGAGAGAGACAGACAGAGAAACATGCGCAGGCCGCACAGCTTACAATAGCTTACTATAGCAAAAAGTTTCGTTACAACTTTTCGTGAGAATTTTTTCCGTCTAGCCCCCTTTCACAACGCGCGATAAGGAACTTCGTTCCAAAAAACCAATTGTCTTTGGCATTATTGAGTATAAAAACACTCGCCATAATTATAAGAAAAAATCCGTGTAATCTTTGCATGCATAGTGCAAATTGATTGCGTTTCGAATCTTAAGATTTTATAAAAGGTTCCGTTGAGTGAAGTAGACGTCTACTAAGAGATATCGTCCTCTTTCTCTCTATCTCTTCAACTCGTATAGAGATCAAATCCATGTAATAGTATCGAAAAGAAATTTTAAATCTTGAAGTTACTTTATATGAACTTTTGCTAATAAAGGGTTTACTAGTCATACGCAATTATTAAGTCCATTTTTCGTTGTTGTTGCTTTTTATGTTGTATAAACTGAAGGAAAGTATGCCATAAGTGTAAATGAGGGACCAGTATTTGAGTTTCATTTTCAAAGTGTCATGTGTCCAACTTGTTCAACTGCTCACGTATTTGTATTTAAAAGGTCTAATAGTGGACTATGATATGGACTTTTTATGTTTTGGTTTCAACCACTGATGACTTTGGTTGCCTGATAATTTGTTTTATTGCTTCAAAGATACCTTTATTATCACATTAGCTGTATCCGGGGCTCCATACGCGTTTATTTTATGGTTTATAAATTTATAATTGAAAGTATTTTTAATTGTTTTTTTATTAAAATCCGTATCTATTGAGTTTATATTTAGTTCGCAGCCCCTACTGTTGTTGTTGTTTTTCATTGTTAAGACCCCTGAATACACATCTTTAAAGCCCAACTTAGTATTAAAAAAAAAATTGGGCATGCAGCATAACACGTGATAGACGTGAAACTTCTTAAAAAGGGAAACTCGGTTAGCCTTAACTATGTATTAGATAAACGATCCTCTGTTTCGGAATATGCCTACACCTGATGCATCCTTGTTTCACTATCAATTCTTGTCCAATTATCGAATTGCCACCAAAGAAGTTCCCGTTCAAAGATATGACGTCTCTCTTGTTAAAAAACTATTCAGAGAGTTTTGTGATAGCTTAAAATGCATGTTCCTACATCTTGGTTTCAGCACATTAACCAAACTATATCACGCAAAATACAGCGAAAATTATAAGTTATAGGTATAAATAACATAAGTTTTTTAAATTTTTTAATATAAAAACCACCACCATCATAGCTTAAGATCACGCCAAAAACTTCTATTCAAGCCCCTTTGCACCAGAGGTACCATGTCTTTTATAACGACTTCAAAAAAAAAAAAGGTTATCGATTACGTTGTATTTTTTAAATTGATTAAAATGGGCGCATGCGTCTGCCCACAACAAATGTGCTACGTCAACAAAATATAGAGCGGGACCGCGCACCGAGGGTGCGAACGCGAAGGAAACGATTCCCTCGTACTCTGTATAACCGACGGCGGATAACACGCTACGGTAACCAGCTGTCTGGAAACCAGTGCGTGCGAGCCCCTCTCACTACGTGCGACCGACCCTGCTCACACCCGAAACTACTAGGCGTGAAGAGGGCGAAACATTAAGGTACACACACGCAGTGAGGTGCCTGCTGGTAGGCGCGGCGTTGACGTAGCACGGAGCGGAGAGGACTGGGTCGCTGGCGGGTTGAACACTTGTGAAGATGCAAATGACACACAGGTACCACAATAAAATTCGCTGTATTCTTCAAGACACAATACAATTTGTTAGTACTATCTTCTGGGTACTGTTTCTTCCAGTTTCGTTTCTTGAGTCTTGAGTCTTCAACTTGTGGCACCCGTGTGTGCCGGTTGGCCTTTTTTTTTTTTTTTTAGAACTGACTACACTGTTAGCCTTAGGGGCCCTAAAGCCGCTGCGGCTTTTACAGCTTCACCGGACTTGGGGGCGAGCGCAGAGGGCACTCAGCCGCGAAAGTTTTGTGGACGACTCGCACGAGGGTGCCAAAGTGGCCGGACCTCGACTCGGGCGGTCGTCGCGTTCGCAAATAGGTCGCGATCTATTCGAATCCCTACACCTACGATTCGAGCTAACTAAATATACACATAGGCACGTTCCCTTCCTCCTGGGAGGAAGGAAGGAACCGTGCGTATGTGTATTCAGTAATCGGAATGTTTCTACACTAACTAGCGCTAACTAACTAGCGTAAAAAAAGAAAAAAAAAGGTCCCTCACAGAACCTATGTACCTGTGTGGTGTGCACGTGTGTATGTTCATACGTGTGTAGTGTTGTATGTAGGTAGCTAAGTGATGCACGTACAGTGTCACTTGTATCGCGCGGGCGGTTGCCTGACCCAAGGGTTTCACACCGAGGAACGGACCTAGGCTTGGGTTACCGCTAGAGAGGGTGGACGTGACGGGTGTGCTGGAGCGAAATTGACCGCCCGCCCTCTGCGGAGAGAACGGTGGTTACGCGGGCGTGGGCGCTGGCACGCTCTGTTTGGAGAGACGGATGTGTAATATTTATTCGAATTTTCGATGTGATCGTCGGGATCAATAAAAATATTGCGCGGCCGGCGTTTGCACCGGATGTCCGTGGGTGCCGGAACATAAGTGGCGGCTGTTTTTATTAACGGATTCGCGTGGTTCGACGCGGTGTCGAAATACGAACGGGAGAGCTGTTTAACGTAGGCATGTATCGAAGGAAGCTCCATATCTCTATGGAGATCTACGCTTCGAACATACCACGGGGCCCCGGTGAGACGATAGAGGAACCTATTCTGTATCGATTGTAACCGTTTGAAACTCGACTCGGACATATGTGCGAACACGGCGCAACTGTATGTCAAAATTGGTCGAATACACGTCTTGTAGAGCGTGAGCTTATGTCGCGTGGACATTTTACTCACCGAACACAACAGAGGATGCAACCGGCCCAGGACCCACGCGGCCCTGTTCCTAACCTTACGGATGTGGGGTCTAAAAGAGAGCCTACTATCTAGGGTTACCCCTAGATATTTGGTCTCTCTTACATACGGAATCGGATTATCGTAGAGCTTAACAGGTTTAAGCTTCCACGGTATCTGTGACGAATCCGCATCGAAGAGCATCGCGGCGCTCTTCGAGGGATTAACGGCTATACGCCACTCGTTAAACCACTTCCCGAGAGTGGTCACGGAGCGTTGGACTTTGTGTCTGAGGTGGGATCTATTCCTATCTGAGGCATATAAGACTGTATCGTCAGCGTATAGCCCTACCTCGACCTCGAGTCGAGGTAGGTCACTGACGTACAGGTTAAATAGGCTAGGAGCCAGGATCGAACCTTGGGGAACGCCTGAGCGTATTGGACGGGGCGTGGACAATTCACCTTCCACTCTATAGCGGAAGGTGCGATCTGTTAAATAGTCGCGAATTATTTTAATTAGCCTATCGGGGACTTCAAAGCGGTACAACTTGTAAATCAATCCCTCGTGCCAGACCTTATCAAAGGCCTTGGCCACGTCGAAAAAGACCGCAAGTGTACGGCGGGGTTTATAAAGTTCAGCAAAATTAAATGCAACGTGCTCCGTGAGGCGGTGCACTTGATGAGCCGGTTGGCCCCGGTAGCGCGCCTTTTATCTCGTTTGCCGGAGAGTGAGACGGACGATGGCGTCTCTATCCGTACTGCTCTTTACCAAATATGGGCATGCCCGCTAACCGCGAGGTTGCTTCGTGGTTGCACTATTGCTATCTCTATCTACATTATTATTATTACTTGTATGCAAAATCTAATAAATTGTTAATATCTCTAATTACAATTATCCAATTACTATAAAAACTATTTCACATTATTGTAGACAAAAATACCTATACAAGCCCCTTTGCACCAGAGGTACCATGTCTTTTATAACGACTTCAAAAAAAAAAAAGGTTATCGATTACGTTGTATTTTTTAAATTGATTAAAATGGGCGCATGCGTCTGCCCACAACAAATGTGCTACGTCAACAAAATATAGAGCGGGACCGCGCACCGAGGGTGCGAACGCGAAGGAAACGATTCCCTCGTACTCTGTATAACCGACGGCGGATAACACGCTACGGTAACCAGCTGTCTGGAAACCAGTGCGTGCGAGCCCCTCTCACTACGTGCGACCGACCCTGCTCACACCCGAAACTACTAGGCGTGAAGAGGGCGAAACATTAAGGTACACACACGCAGTGAGGTGCCTGCTGGTAGGCGCGGCGTTGACGTAGCACGGAGCGGAGAGGACTGGGTCGCTGGCGGGTTGAACACTTGTGAAGATGCAAATGACACACAGGTACCACAATAAAATTCGCTGTATTCTTCAAGACACAATACAATTTGTTAGTACTATCTTCTGGGTACTGTTTCTTCCAGTTTCGTTTCTTGAGTCTTGAGTCTTCAACTTGTGGCACCCGTGTGTGCCGGTTGGCCTTTTTTTTTTTTTTTTAGAACTGACTACACTGTTAGCCTTAGGGGCCCTAAAGCCGCTGCGGCTTTTACAGCTTCACCGGACTTGGGGGCGAGCGCAGAGGGCACTCAGCCGCGAAAGTTTTGTGGACGACTCGCACGAGGGTGCCAAAGTGGCCGGACCTCGACTCGGGCGGTCGTCGCGTTCGCAAATAGGTCGCGATCTATTCGAATCCCTACACCTACGATTCGAGCTAACTAAATATACACATAGGCACGTTCCCTTCCTCCTGGGAGGAAGGAAGGAACCGTGCGTATGTGTATTCAGTAATCGGAATGTTTCTACACTAACTAGCGCTAACTAACTAGCGTAAAAAAAGAAAAAAAAAGGTCCCTCACAGAACCTATGTACCTGTGTGGTGTGCACGTGTGTATGTTCATACGTGTGTAGTGTTGTATGTAGGTAGCTAAGTGATGCACGTACAGTGTCACTTGTATCGCGCGGGCGGTTGCCTGACCCAAGGGTTTCACACCGAGGAACGGACCTAGGCTTGGGTTACCGCTAGAGAGGGTGGACGTGACGGGTGTGCTGGAGCGAAATTGACCGCCCGCCCTCTGCGGAGAGAACGGTGGTTACGCGGGCGTGGGCGCTGGCACGCTCTGTTTGGAGAGACGGATGTGTAATATTTATTCGAATTTTCGATGTGATCGTCGGGATCAATAAAAATATTGCGCGGCCGGCGTTTGCACCGGATGTCCGTGGGTGCCGGAACATAAGTGGCGGCTGTTTTTATTAACGGATTCGCGTGGTTCGACGCGGTGTCGAAATACGAACGGGAGAGCTGTTTAACGTAGGCATGTATCGAAGGAAGCTCCATATCTCTATGGAGATCTACGCTTCGAACATACCACGGGGCCCCGGTGAGACGATAGAGGAACCTATTCTGTATCGATTGTAACCGTTTGAAACTCGACTCGGACATATGTGCGAACACGGCGCAACTGTATGTCAAAATTGGTCGAATACACGTCTTGTAGAGCGTGAGCTTATGTCGCGTGGACATTTTACTCACCGAACACAACAGAGGATGCAACCGGCCCAGGACCCACGCGGCCCTGTTCCTAACCTTACGGATGTGGGGTCTAAAAGAGAGCCTACTATCTAGGGTTACCCCTAGATATTTGGTCTCTCTTACATACGGAATCGGATTATCGTAGAGCTTAACAGGTTTAAGCTTCCACGGTATCTGTGACGAATCCGCATCGAAGAGCATCGCGGCGCTCTTCGAGGGATTAACGGCTATACGCCACTCGTTAAACCACTTCCCGAGAGTGGTCACGGAGCGTTGGACTTTGTGTCTGAGGTGGGATCTATTCCTATCTGAGGCATATAAGACTGTATCGTCAGCGTATAGCCCTACCTCGACCTCCGGGAGTCGAGGTAGGTCACTGACGTACAGGTTAAATAGGCTAGGAGCCAGGATCGAACCTTGGGGAACGCCTGAGCGTATTGGACGGGGCGTGGACAATTCACCTTCCACTCTATAGCGGAAGGTGCGATCTGTTAAATAGTCGCGAATTATTTTAATTAGCCTATCGGGGACTTCAAAGCGGTACAACTTGTAAATCAATCCCTCGTGCCAGACCTTATCAAAGGCCTTGGCCACGTCGAAAAAGACCGCAAGTGTACGGCGGGGTTTATAAAGTTCAGCAAAATTAAATGCAACGTGCTCCGTGAGGCGGTGCACTTGATGAGCCGGTTGGCCCCGGTAGCGCGCCTTTTATCTCGTTTGCCGGAGAGTGAGACGGACGATGGCGTCTCTATCCGTACTGCTCTTTACCAAATATGGGCATGCCCGCTAACCGCGAGGTTGCTTCGTGGTTGCACTATTGCTATCTCTATCTACATTATTATTATTACTTGTATGCAAAATCTAATAAATTGTTAATATCTCTAATTACAATTATCCAATTACTATAAAAACTATTTCACATTATTGTAGACAAAAATACCTATACAAAAACATTAACTTTAACATTATAGGTCGATAAACATGGTAGATACAGAGCGTTAAACATTGCAACTTTAAAACAGCATGAAACTTGTTATATACATACTATTTGGCGTTACAAACATTATAAAATATATATAGAAGGCTAATTTATCTATATAACACAAAACATTACATACAACTTCTATATAATATGGCTTATTTCCGATACACGAGTTTAATACTTTAAGCGACTATTTCTATTAAATTACAAACATTTTCATAACTTATTCACTTCTCTTATATACCTACACGTTATAGTATTATATTAGAAACATTAGAAACATTAGACTTATGTTTGTTTGTACAAATTATTCATCCCTACAACTTATATTTACAATTGCTATTTTCGTATCATTACGCTTAGGCCTATGCGTCGCTAACATTGATATTAACATAACAACATTTCTTCGACACCAAAAACATATCTAAGCGATAACAGATTATATCCGTTATCCTCCGGTGATTGAAGAATGAGCTAGCATATAAGTAACAAACAAAACTTGATTAACTTAACATAACATACCATGACGCCATTATCACTGAAGGGTTTGGCAGAGGTGTACTAATGTATACCCAAAGTTCACGTCAGTTTAGGACTCATTAGCTTAGTGATCGTAAACGCGAATGCTAAGCTCTAGGTCCTGGGTTCGATTCCCAAGTCTAACAAAGTGTTATCGGGTTTTTCTATGAAACTTTCAGTAGCAGCTCGTAATTTGGCTTCGTGCCCGATTAATAGTAATAGGCTCGCCCCATATTACATGGCACCTACAACTTAATTAACCTTAAATGAATAGACAGAAATCGCTAAAATAATCTTCTCGGCTATTTTATACTGATACGGTTTATAAAATCAACAGTGGCATTAAAAAAAAAAAACAAAAATAAAGCTATTTTCTTTATTATAAAATAAAATGTTTCTCTTAATATTTCTAATGTTCGTAAGTGCTCGAATAATACAGTCTAGCAAACACTGCACTCTGAATTTTTACTCTGGGGACGGCTTGGCTTTTTTGTACTTGGCATATTAAAATTTAGATAAAACTTTATCTAAATATTGTATATTCGTTATATTGTTTGTGTTTTATTAATTTAATGTATTGTAAAAGGTATGAATTATGTATAATATCATTACACATATTACTATTAATAATTTACACATAACTAAACATTAATGCTCGTAATATATTAGGTCTTTACCTATGAAATTGCCGTTTTGTATGAAAAAATTTAAAGGAATTTTTTTAATGTATTTTATATTTGTATTAATCGAAGTAATTACCCATGCAATCAATACATCTTTGCCAGCGCAGTGGCTGTTTATTGATGCCCTTCTTAAATAAATCAGCTGGACGGGAGGCAACAAATTCTTCAAAGGCATTTTGTACTGCCTCTCAGGTATTGAATATTTTTCCCACGAAGGAGTTATCCAAATTCTGGAAAAAGTAGTAGTCTGTAGGCGCAAGGTCTGGTGAGTATGGCGGATGACGGAGAACTTCCAACCCCAGTTCTTGCAACTTGGAGACCGTCTGCTGTGCAGTATGAGGTCCCGCGTTGTCGTGCAGGAGCAGCGGAGACGAGCGATTGACCAATGCTGGTTGGAGATGAGCCAGCTTCTCCATCATTGTTTTCAGTTCTTCACAGTACACATCTGCAGTAATGCTCACCCCGTTTGGTAAGAAGCTGTGATGAATCACACCGGCGCTAGACCACCAAACAGTGACCATTACTTTTCTGGGGGTAAGTTTTCGTTTAGGGCATTGTTTAGGTGCTGAACCAGGATCCAAGCAACTTGCTGAGCGCTTGCGTTTATCAAACAGAATCCATTTCTCATCGCAGGTAACAATGCGATTCAGAATTCCTTCATTTGTTTGTCTTTTGAGCAGTGCAAGGCACGTCTCGACGCGTACTTCGCGCTGGCGATTATTGAGTTCGTGGGGCACCCATTTATCAAGCTTTTTTACCTTGCCAATTTGACGCAAATGGACCAATATTGTTTTGACGCTAAAGTCGAAAGCTGCTGCTAATTCAGCCGTAGATTGTGTATCATCAGCTTCCACAATCGCCTTTAATTCGGCATTGTCGACCAAAGTCTTCGGACGACCGCGAGGTTCATTTTTCAGGTCGAAATTCCCAGAACGGAAGCGAGCAAACCAATAACAGGTGGTGCGTTGGTTTGTAGTGTTAGCTCCGTAAACGTCGTTGATATTGCGTGCCGCTTGTGCCGCGTTTCTGCCACGACGGTACTCATATTCCATAATTACTCGAATTTTTAACGTATCCATGATGACAAAAAAGATTGAAATGCAATGAAAATGTAACACTAATCTATAAACAAATGACTACTTTTGGAAAAAGAATTCCATGTTTTTAAAATAAAATTAATTTGAAATTAGAATTCTTAGCCAAACAAAAAATATTTTGATTTGAAATAGCCAGTACTGCAGAACGGCAATTTCATAGGTAAAGACCTATTATAACTCGTATTATATTAACTCATTAATTAACAAGGTAATAAAATGAACATACAGTGGCGTAAAATTTTGAGAAAAATAAGTAGTAATTTATAAGCAAACAATTTTACATTATTATTTTATCATTTTATTAAAAACACTAAAGACAAATATAATAATCGCACACTGAGGAAGTTTCATATATCGCGTACTTACTGAATTTTTCTGTCCTAAACCTGATTTTCTGGTTACGTGCATGTAACACCAACTTATAAAATTTTCACAGTCCATGTAATTTATCATAACGGAAAGTTCTTTCTTTGTATTGTGTTTTAAAATATTTTTATTTTAAATAATAAAGTAATTCTTCTATTTTTGTAACTTATAATTCTGTTGCATTCAAATGTTAATATATTTGTTATTACTATCTGAGCCCCACGGTGTTACCCGTGTAAAAATTTTGGATGAGATTTTTTTTAATACGATTTTAGCGGATATCCTTCATAACAACTATAATATGTGCCCAATCCGTTCAGTAGTTTGAGTTCTGTGTTGATAGATCAGGCAGTCATTCGCTGTTTCATTTTATTGTATAATAACTGGGCGACCGAGCTATGCTCGGTGTCTTGTAAACAAAAAAGAAAAACACCTGTCTAGGTAAACTTGGAATGTAAAACATTATCTAAATACAAAGTTTCATTGAAATCGTTGGAGCCGTTTCCGAGAAACCAATTACATATATTATATATACAAGAAAATAACATATTTAGATTTCATAATATATGAACTGAAGCGATGACCGTACTGTACTTACAATCATGATTATAACCTTTAATACTGTGAAATAACTCAAATTCAAAATCATTTTTATAAAAACTTGAGGAGGTCGTTAGACACCTAGCATGTGAAAAATCTAAATTTAATCAAATTTTTACATTGAAATGATTTTGATTTTGCCTTGTGTATCATAGAAGTTGAAGATACAATGGCAATAAAATTAAAATAGGACTATCCTTGAGGTATTCCTTATACAAAAAAAATATCATCTAAATCGCAATAAAAAAAATGAAGTATGGCTGAACATCGATAAAAAAACATTCGAATTGAGTAATCTCCCGTCTTTTGTTGAAGTCGGTTAAAACCGATAATAAAACCACATAATAAATACTCTATACGATTAGCATAAGACACCACGCCGATTACTTATCACACGCGATAAGTAGCGAGTGTGTGTTGTAGAGAAAGTAGCGTTCAGTATAAATGTTCAGACGAATATATTAGAGCTGACCATACACGACGCTGGCCGAATGGAAGTAAGAAAGGTAGGGTATAGAGAAATTTCTTTGGAGATTTCACTCTACTTGGGCCACCTCCACTCAACAGAAGATCGTAGCCAAATAACCTTGTGATGTCTTTCTGCAGTGAGTAGGGTTTCCAGAGCTCAGGTGGAAGGGAGACTCAATGTCGGCAACGCGCTATCGGTACTTGTGGTATATTTTACTCTCATCCAATCGCGTCATTAGATGTTTCACATTAAATTGATAAATAATACTTAGGGATGTAGCGATAAATAATTATACCGAAAGTTTAGTAATAAATAATGAAGTAGGTATTCTATACATTTTGACCCGACTGGCGAAGGGTAAAGTTTTTTTGGCGTGATTTTGTGTCTCTATTATGCACGAAAGTGAGATAATCTTTTTATTGATAAGTACGTGTTTGTTATTTCACTTCAAAAGGAGTATTAATAAAAATAATGTTAAATCAAAATTAATAATAAATAGGCGTAAAACAATACAACGCTTAACAAGGACAGCAATGTCGCCGCTAACACCACGCGCAGCTCGCCCCGTCGTCTACGAAAGGGTAAAATCGTCACTGTGCGCTGATATCAGCTGATAAATAATCGACGATAACGATATAATATCGGCATACCGATTATATCGGCCGATATATCGTATCGGTATCGTCACATCACTGATGATAATAATAATAATGTTTATAAGCAGGTCATAATTATTTATTAGCACCTGCTTTGCCTGAGTGAATGCTATAAAACATTACGCTTCACTGAAATTTACGTAAACTACTAAATTAATGATATCTGAAGGACAATTTAATATGCTAATAGCTAACGAAGCATCAAAGGCAGTTATGCAAATATATTAGGTATAACATTTAATAATTCAAAACTAAACGTAGTTATTTAAAATATTCACTTGCTTGTTTAATATAAAAAATTTACAGGCCAAAATAAAACTAAGTACATCCGCGATGTCCACATATTATATTTATTTTCGTGTCCCAGGTGCATAATTTACATAACAAAAACAGAATTTAACACTAATTTGCGTATCATGTTTCGTTTAGCATTATATAAGCAATTTACTCAAAGGAAAATGTATGTATTTTAATAATGCATTTCTTATACACTCTACCCCAGATAAAAATGAATATTTATTACTTTGTTTGTCCCCTGTACGTTCCTAAACCATTCATCCGATTGCATTGAAACTATCCTGAATTGTAGTGTACACCCCCGTGATAGTTTCTGAATTAGTACAAATGTATTACAATAGATGGCGCGTAAGTCGTTTCATTTTGTAAACAAAGGGTACGAAGCTGCAGATAAATACTAGTAATATAAACAAAATGAATAATTAAGGTTAGTAGATAGTGTAAATTTAGAAAACCGTGATAATTATCGTATTCCTTTAATTTAAACTATCTGTGCCCGTGGCTTCGCTCACGTGGACTACAGAATGCCCGCGCAAATCTTGCTCCCCCGCTTCCAGATACTTTAAAGACAGAAAAGCTTATTGTGTGTGTTTCTTAGAAGATAGACGTGTACTCTCCGTGACTTTTTTGTAGATATTATTAATACATACAATTATGTAGTACACTAATTTACTATATCTCTTATGGTTTACTCAGCGTTAGCCATTTAAGCGCCCGAATTGATTCATCATGACCAGTTTTTTTTTTTTTCTGCGGAACCCTACTTCTTTTCTAAAATAAAAGTTGCCTACGTTATGCCTTATAACATCAGCTATATATATATATAGTTTAGTGGACTGTATTTTTTCTATAAATCACGTTAAACTAAGTTTTGAAATAAAATATGGCGGAATCCCTCGTGCACTTCGATGACTCTAATAATAAGGCAAAACCCCTCACCTTGAACTCCGGTTTCTTCTTATATTTAGAGAATCTCTTGCACAGGTCCAATTACACAAACACACACTGCAGACACCAATAGTTTATAACACATTTGTATCCCTCAATAGGAGAGATGGTTGCGGCGCGGCGCGGTACACACACGGCGGTGCAAGACGTATTTTAACACTGCATCATCTCCGCATGGCGCGGGGTGAGGGTTCCAAGGCAATGAGCGATGCCTTAGGACGCGGAAGAGATTTTGCCACCGACATTCACGGTAGGGTTGTACCCTATTATGAGGTCATCGAGTACACGTTTAGGCGCAAACACGTTTATTTTACACGTTTATTGCAAATAAAATCACTTACATTTATTGTAGATAAAATTATGCGAACATAATAATAATAAGAACAACATTAAAGAGGATAGCACTCAATAAACGGTCAATAAGAAACGACAACAGAACTGTCCCTCATATCGACAATCACCACATTTATACTAATTTTCATTTAATAATTAGTATTAACAGATAAATCCTACCAATAATTTTAATTATCGTTCAGATAGTTATGAGATAATCTAATTTATTATCAAGTTATATGTCTATTTTGTGCTTAACTCAAAGAGCACACAATTATTCGTCGATTTCAAAAATATTAAAGAACTATGATATCTACAGTACGAATCCTAAAAATATCTCTACGAACTCCGAATTATGTAAATCAATAAACTTGCAATATTCACATTTCCACGAATCAAAAAGCCATAAAAACAGCAATATAAAATAAAAGCCACGTCGGAATCACCTGGAAGGAAATGGACGGCGAAGTTTCCTTACCAATTTACTTCAGAAACCGAGCCGTTTCAAGCTTTATGGCAATTTGAAATGGACAAGAACAGAGTTGAATTCAGAAATTGTTTCAAGAAACCCCAGATTCAACATTAATTAGTTTTACATTACACAAAATGAGTAATTCGTCTTTAAAATAATATTAACTAATATTGTTTTATTTAATTGCATGTATGTCGCGGTTGGCATAACATGTTTTCTTTCCACAATAGAAATAACTTAAATAGCACAAATTACACAAATGACTATTTGAAGAGAGATAGATCACAGATAAATTTCTTACCTGTGGTATTGCAAGCGTCCTTAGACTACATTAGCCGCTTACCATCAGGTGGGCCGTTTGCTAGTTTGCCACCTTTGTAGTATATATATTTAAAAAAAAAGAAAGATTACTTCCCACAACATAAATGTTATGAACTGAAATTCCGCTTAGTGTTTTACGAACAGCCGCCTCTGACTGACGTCAACCCTCCTTGGGGTCTATGAAAAATATTTTTACAAGAAATTACACTGACATGTACCGAGAAGCTTGCTGGCCGGCAAGACAGCAACGACCGCCGATAGATTGCAGGTTTCTTCGTGTTACTCGTTGTTTTTTGATAGTTTCATGAACAGTAACGATACTAGTATACCGTGTAAGCATAAATTAAATAAAAACAAAATCAAATTATTAGCGGTTTAGTGATATGCAGAAAGTGTTTTGAATCTAAAGTTAATAATAAATTACTGAAACATTATATCTTTGACAAGATTGCAGTTATTAGTACCGCTACACAGAAATTGCAGTTTTTGCGATGTCGCACGAGTACAACTTTTTTTTTTTTAAGTGGGAAAATCCTGCTTTGTATCAACCTCCCGAGCCAGGCCACTCAAGGGATGGGTATGTCGGACTCTTACCGACTAAAACCCCACGGTGTCCTTCTCGCACCTGATGGCCAGGAGGCGGGAACTGCTTGCGCACGGCATCCGCTCAACCTGGCATGTGTGGCCCTACCCCAGGGCCCCGTCACGGTCGGAGGCAATCGGAATCTCCAACGAGCCTCTGAGGGTGCACGAGTACCAGTGCGCCACTTCCATCTCGGACCTGCAATACGCGGTGACGGACATGCCTAGGTCCGCCACCTGCAAACCTATTTATGACGGCTGGAGATCGTCACGCGGCCTTAGGCGCCTGACTCGTTGACCGCGGGAGGTGTTACGCTCCCTCTCCTTCTCTGCCTCCCCTTTCGCAAGCATGACTTGCTCGCAAAACGAAGAGACGGAGTTCCACCCGCTCTCGCTCTCAACCATAGACAAAACCACGGCCGGGAGCGAGAGATCAGTGCCGATTGTGGCGACAACGTCGCGGCGTGGCGAGTCCCATGCGGGATAGACGGCTAAGGTGTGCTGCGCCGTATCCTCTACGCAGCCACAATGATGGTACCCAGGAGCGATCTCCCGGCCTATGCGATACAAGTAACTCCAGAGACCACTTGTGTCAGCCGGAAGGTGAGGGTGACTGGGCTGGACTGGCTAGGAGCTGACAACGCGTGGGAAAACTATTAACACGTTTGTCCACACTACCCCCTTTGATCTCCCACATACTCTGTATCTGTAAAGGGTCCCTTTAAAATTTCATTTCACCAATTCAAGTGTAAATGGAAGGGTCCGTGGACCACGCCATCACAAAGGGCCAGCTAAGTAGACAAATTAGACAATCAGTTTCTGCATCGTATCCTTTTATATGAATGTGAATTTGAAATTTGTTATCTATTATTATTTAAATGTCGTGACAAAATTGTTTCATGCTTATTTGTTATGCGTTTGTCAGCGATTCTTCTACTTATTTTAACCTACTTCAAAAAAGGAGGAGATTATCAATTCGAATGGTTTTTTTTATCAATGTTCAGCCATAACTTCTTTGTTTTTATTCCGATTTAGATAGTTTATTTTTTGGTAGAAAGGGGATATACCTTAAGGATGGTTCCATTTTCATTTCATTGACATTGGACCTTCAACTTGGAAAATAAACTAGGGAACTCCTCAAAATTTTAGCAAAGTACCATTTCAAACAATTTGTACCACCGACAAATTGGCAGTCCATCGCCGTTCGCCGCAGTCACGCCGAACCGCAAACCCCTTGGCAACTATATGTACACTGGCTGAATCCGAAACGCGAACATCGAAAATAATCATTGTGACCATTCACGTATTTATTTAGATTTATTGCGATTTTTATCTTATTATATTTATGTTTTTAAATTTTATTACTTTCTAGTTTTATATTTTTGTGTTTGCTCATGTTTGTTTTTTTTTGTTTAATTTCCTGTTGCATTACCCACAATAATAATCTTTTCCACATTACCGTTGGTCAGTGAGAAGAAAATGCTTTTTATTATAGCATTAAGCTCGCGCCAATGTGCAAACTAAAAGTGCAATAAAGTATTCATTCATTCAATATTTCATTGTATTCCATAAACTAAATTTTACTAGTCTCAGATGTTATGAGAATTTTGAAATTTAAATAACGATACATAAATTTCTTACATGGTGGCTGAACCCCTGCGAGTAGGGAACTAATCTGCGATGCGAAATGAATAGCGAATTACTATAGGAATATCCAACGAAAGTAGAGTGTTTAACATGTCATACCAAATCACCGGTGCCGCGGTGCTGCGTTCTATGAGGTTTGAAATATTTATAAGCGAAGTTCCTGAACTTTCACACGCCCACTGTATACATACTGGCTTAATAGTACTATGGAGTGGCTGATGAGGAATGTCCGAGGCGAGTGAGTTTTTCGGACGCAACGGTGATTGGACGAGACTGTTCGGCGCGAGTGCCGTGGTGACAACGGCAAATAAAAAAAAAAACAACCCCCACTGGATAACATAATTATTAGCATCGACAAAAAATAATTTGTGATGGTTTAAAATTACGCGGCTTCAATACGTGGCATGTTTTACATTGTACATTATGTGAATTAAATTCATAAAATTTATTAGTTTATTATTACTTGTTTAACTTTAGTTTATTTGATAGTTATGCATGGTGATAGGTATGTTAGTCATTGAGGTATTTTTATTACGTACTAGAACAGCAGCTACTACTACAAACAAAATTTTGGTCCGCTGGAAACCGCGAGGCGCGGGGCACGCGCGCATTAATTAATACATTGAACTTACTGACGAAATGTCACTCCTTGAGTTTTAATTGTATTTCTGGAGTTGTTTTAGTGCACTTGAAGGCATATTTATAAACGTGTATTTGCAACAAGTACCCAGCACAGACTGTAAGTGCGATTGTAGGCACTCCATCGTGTATTTCAAACAATCTGGTTGAGGTTGATATTGAGGTTGAGGCGTCGTCTCTTGTATGTAGTATATAATACAAAAAAAAAATACAAACAATTAAAGGTTACACACGTTATAGATGCAGAAATTTTGATCACTCGGACTCTTGTTTATTAAACAAATATCGGTGCAGTTGTCATTTCAAGTAGATAAGTTAAATGGTAAAGTTGGAGGAATATTAAAAGTGGTAAGTAATTATTAAAAAAAAAGACGGAATTCAATGAAACCAAAATTCATTTAAGAAATACAATAGAATAGAATATATATTTCTTTATTGAGTTAATTAATACATAAATAATTATGTTCATGCCAGTAATAACATAAACTGTGGTAAATAGAATAAAAACTTAATTAAGCGTTGGATGATAGGACACGGTAATTTTGTCCAAGTAGATCGTGACCACCATACACCAGATATAACACCGGCCATAGACCCACGCATAGACAAGTCATGTTTCGGGATTATCAGGTGTATATGTCCAGTAATCAAGCGGGGTGGTAGGGATCTGTAACCAACTGGGTCGTGACCACATGGTGATATACCTTAAAAATAACTTTAAGTTTATCATGTTTCGAAATCAAAGCAAACAAAAAAAATGCATGATATTTATGCTCCTACAAATACTCTGAACAATATAAATGAGAAACCTCAGTTGTAAATATATTCTCGTATAAACAAATGCCACAATTTACAACAGCTAAAGGGTTAGAACCAGAAGTACAAAATGTGTTGTACCCATTACTTGTACGGTGATATATCGCTCTCAGTCATGGACCATTGGTAGTTTCGTAAAAGATGTATAGCTTTCAAACACGCATGATCAAGACATCTGCTACGAAACGTTGAGAGTTTGAAAAAGTATCAAAACCTTTTATCATATCTCGATTTACAGCAATCGGATGAATGAAACTTTACCCTCCTGCAACAGTCGCTTATTTCTAATTTAACTCTGTTATTTTATTTCACCTTATAACTCATGATTGGTTGATATGACTGTTTTTGTTTTTTTTTTTTTTTTTAAACTACAGTAGATGCCCATCTTTACGCTGAAGCAATTTACAGCAAAGATGGCTCTTTGGTAGCGTGTACGGACATCGCGTTGATCGACGTGATTTTCGAATCTCTGCTTAGATCCTCACCTTTCAGTGAAGGAAAACATCGTACTGAATCCATAGTATAGTGGTAGGGCTTTTTCTAACATCCACCTGGCCAGCTACCACTCTCAAGTTGAATAGCTGTCGCCATTCACCTGTAGGATGTTCTAGTAACTGCACATGAGAGCCAGTTCTTCCACTAGAATTAGCATGTTAATATCTTGGGCCATATCGTCACTTAACATCAAGTGAGATTCTGGCCAATCGCTAAAACTAATAAAGAATTTAAAAAGTACGTGGATTATTCATATTTTTTTTTATTATATCTATTTTTCTCATGAACATACTTTTTTAAAATCATATGCCTATAAACGTTTCATGTGCTAAAAATTTAACTTTTGTCTTTGTTAATATACAATTTTACTTATGGATCAGGTTTAAATATTTAAACCATGTACATATTTTAAATATTTATGATAAATATTAATTTAAAACATTTTGCATTCAAGTTTATAATCTTAGGATGTAGCCTTGATAAGTTTCAGCAAAACTATATATAATATCATATCCGTTATATGTGCGATGATATATTGCTTTTCGTCAGGGTCGATTTGTAAGCCGCCGTAAGACAAATGGATAGAGGGTACGCCACGCCTTGTTTAACACAGTATTTGTGATGTATAAGTTATATGTCGGCAATATTAGCAAAAGTAACTAACAGTTAGGGAGATTTTGGTACAATCCTGATGTCTTGTGTAATGTAGTGGTTTTTATTTTAATTTATAAACTTTCGTTATTTGTCGCTAAATCGATTAATTTCGGTGGCATACTATGTGACACCGTAAAATATAGAATGATTGTCGCTTTAAGTGTCTAAACTCTTAAAATTGCAATTGAAATAGCCTAGTTTCTATATATTTTTGTTATTGGGTATCTTAACAGTATGCAATTATTGAAATGAAGAATTTGTTTTATTTATTATATTATTTAAGTTTTTAAATACAAAATGTACATTGATTGGCATTAAGTTACAAGCTGTACAAATCATTGACTCTTTAACTTAGTATAATTATTGGCATTAGAATCCATAGTAATATTAGGAATGCGAAAGTAACTCTGTTTGTCTGTTGCTTTCTCACACCTCAACCGCTAAACCAATTTTGATAAATTTTGCTATAGAAATAGATCGGTCCTTGGGTATGGGTAGATAGGTCACCTTGTGTCGCGAAAATAATACTTGAAGTGATGAGATAGGGGATAAATAAGAAAGTATGCACGTCATTTATAACATTTATTATGTGTGCATTCTATAGAATGTATGTTATAAAATACCGATATGGTCTCAATAGAATGCGTAGGGAAAATTATAAATTACATGCATACATCAATACAACAATTCGTATAAGTCTGGTCCTCAAACCGCTAGGCCAAAATCTCACAGTACTTTTACACATTATAAATAGTGTTCTGGCTTTTCATACATTGCCTATAACATATATACAGTAATAAAGCAGGATGGTAGGAATCGCGACCACCATACAAATATTTATAAACCCATCACTGATTTTCTTTTGGTTTGTCGCATTTTGGTATTCGGTATCAGTCAGTCAATACCTTGATTCGTAGTGACAGGTCAACCACTGTGTATGGTGTTCGTAACCTTCAACCACCCGCTTGATTTTTGGATATACACTGATAGGTCCCGTAACGCGACAAAGCAAAAGAAAAACAATGTGGTGATTTACCACTATGTGTATGGTAGTCGTAACCCCTGCCCCTCTGTTTTATTACAGGATATACATTGGATAATCCCGAAACACAACAGGCCTATTACCTAAGCATGGTACTGGGATCCAGTCGTACCAATTGTTTTGTCCTACCATCCAGCAAATAGTACCTAACAGATGCTATTTTTTGGGTTTTCCATTTCTAACCTTTTAGATATTTCTTCCCAGGTGTTACTTTTGACATTTTAATTCAGCACAGACCAAAAATACATGGATACATACATACACTAATTATTGTCACATACAAAGGGTTACATACAAGTTATTTTCATGTGAAAAGTTGCAAATAATGACGATGATGGCATACATTTTCGATTTCAAGAAAAAGGAACCTAACCTTACTTTCTACAAACTTACATTTAACATGTCACAGGATATCCTCCCCTTACGTTACCAGAACTCCACCTATCCATTAAATGCACGGTGGATCGGTGATACATCGCTAACCGTTAGGGTCTATTGGTCGATCGTGTAAGATAAATGGCAATAATGTACGGATAGTTTCTAAGTTCTAATTTTTAAACGCTATCGGATAATTAACTCATATTTAACCCATCAGAAAGAACTATTGCCAAGCGTATAATTCTACGTAATACATTTAGAACTTATGTGTACTTGTAATTAATAAACATCTTATTTCGTGCTGATGCAACCGTATGACAAACAAAAAGTAAGAAATTATTTATTACTACCTAACTAACACCAATTGATTGTCAAACATAACAACAATGTGTTAAAATGGGAGGAATGTATGCGAAGGATGCAAGCGAGGAATGTCTGAAGGATACGAGTAAGGAAGTAGAAGAGATGTGTGCAAAACGGTGTGGGGAATTAGAGCTAGTGACGGCCATGCATCCTTGCACCACTCAGTTATATACCATTTCACAGCTTCGCTACGCATCGTCGTACCACGTAAGTTACTCGCACAGCTTTGGTAGAAACCGTCACACTGTTTCACAGTGCCCCGACACATCCTCGCACCCCCTAGCTACTTTGCACATCTCTGGTGGATACGCAAGCTTAGTCTGGCATGTAGTGGTTTTTACTTTTTGTTCTTAAACTTGCGTTAGTTGATCTTATATTGTTATATAATTTGGTTATTGTGCACAATTGAATTATATTACAGATAATATCTTATAGAATGCTATAATAATCATATCATTATTTGTAAATGGCCCACTGGCTTTCGTTTTACGTTATAGTTGTTGTAGGTTGTGTTTACGATGACCTTTGTTTGTGAAATTCTTATCAGACTAAGTAATTTAGTTATCGAGCAATATAAAGTGATTGGTCACCTTTAAAAATAAATTAGTTACCTAACTGTTTGTGGGAAAATAGTTGATGTTAGTATGAAATAGAATGAAATAAGCAGAATTCGTTTAATTTTAAATGTAGGGTTTGGTTCTTTAGTTGTAGGTATATACCACGGTATACTGGCGGAACCGAGTTCTGGTTCGCCTTGTATGCTATGGAACTTTATTCTTAATAGTTATAGTATAAGAGGTAGATGTATATAGTATATTTATTTAGTTAATAGTTTGGTAAAAGTTTATTTTTTGTAAATAATCATGTTATTTTCTGTAGAATTTGCGTATGCTACGATGGTGGCATACACCAGCTGTTAAAAAAAATTTATGCAGTTCATGTATAAGGAGCCGCAAGTACATACATCTAGTTGAAATATAATGCTTGAAAACAGAAACGATCCCATACCCGGAACACGTCCGCTTAGAGACTTTCCGATGACGTGATGTAGTGCGCAGAACATTTCACGTACCTCTACTGAATTTACACTCAGCAACCGTTTCTCGGTGTTGCTTTTTTAAATTGAACATCGTTGTTCACACTGAGGAAATGTGTGAAAGCAATAAACCAAGCGGCTTAGATTAATAGCAACCACGTTAGTTGATTTGTTATAGTTGTCTTGAAGCTTGCATTAAAACTATAATATAAGTAGGCGTTCTTTATCGATTCCATAATATAGTCCTTCTTAGTATCTACTCGTGAGTGCCATTATATTTCCTGTTCTTAATTATAATATAAATTCCGATGATACTTGTTTCAATAATATTTAAAGTCCCAATACACTCAGTTTGAAAATTCAGTTAGAATATCTTATATGCTTAGATACGTGTATTGCAAATAACAACCTCCAAAAAAAGCTATATCGATGATCTTTGCATAATTGTACCCTTCACTATGGACCCAATTTATCAGTACTATCTGCAAATGTAGTCTTAACATTACTTTATTATCATAATTAATAAAAATCACTCTTAACGTGATTGTATCATTATCATTTTTAAACCCTCTGTTAACATAACAATACGATATTTATATTCACTATTAACATGACAACCTTCAAATTTATTCTAAAGATTTTACCGGGATAAAAAGTACTTTATATGCTATTCCAGGTTATATATTATCTGTGTGCCAAATTTCATTGAGATCTGTTCAGCCGTTTTAGCGTGATTGAGTAACAAACATCCAAACATACACACTTTCATATTTATTATATTAGTAGGATACTGTGTTATAACTTAACGAAAAAACAAGAATCAGCTAACATCTTAAAACCTATTAGAAAGTATAAAAGACGTAAAGTTAAAAAATCAGTACATGAGAGAATACAGAACACAGGAGCCAATTGGTGAACTCCATAAAACATGAACTTGGCTCGTCCACGATAAGCGACGGCCAACATTGCGTGCCGCGCATTCAACACTACCACTTCTCAGGGTTGTCAGTTTCAGGGATTTCTTTTTGTAGGCATTCTGTAATAAATAAACGCAGACGGTCATTCAAACATACCACTTTTCTATAATAAAAATGAAAACAATAAATATTTTAATTTAGGCAATAAAATTTAAAGTGTCATAACATGTAAATGTATATGATACATGTGATAAAGGGATTAATACAAGACAATTTTTAACAAAAAAGAAAACAAACTTCAATGGTTTTGAGGAGTTTCGTGGTGTATCTTCGAAATCAATGAAATTGGAACCACCGTTGAGGTATCCCCTACCCAAGAAAAAAAAATCATCCAAATCGGTTCACAAACAAAGAAGATATGGCTGAACATTCATAAATAAAATGTGCTTTCGAATTGAGTAACCAACTTTTTTTTCCAACCAAGTTTTATAGCGCGCCTGCAGCTGTACGAATTCACGAATCTTTTTTGTGTATGTGTGTAATTTTATATAAGTAATATCTATAATAATACATTATGTATGTATATCCAGGTGTTTAATTAACAACTTACAAATGATGTTTATCTTTCTTATACAACTAAAATGACAAACACGCGTAAAGTCCACCTGCTGGTGAGAAGGCCAGAAGTATCACTAGTATTTTGCCGACATTTGGGCAAGGAGCTTTGGAAA
Organism: Saturnia japonica; assembly: GCA_033032175.1. Lineage (NCBI taxonomy): Eukaryota > Metazoa > Arthropoda > Insecta > Lepidoptera > Saturniidae > Saturnia > Saturnia japonica. Next base: position 6,987,272 of record CM065324.1, on the reverse strand, counting down.
TACTACTTACCGTAGGAAACAACAAAGAGGTATTTGGTAGCCTTCTACAAGCTGGAGGTATTTCAGCAATCCTAAGGCTGCCTGCCCATTGTAGCGGAGTGGAGAAGAGTTCTACAACTTTTGACCAATAGAGTTGCATAAAAATCTAAAGATGCAGCTCTATTCGTCGAAATTTGCACAACTTCGCTTCGCTCCAGTGGAGAGGCATACTACTTGTCCCAAGTAGATAGAAATGTTAAAAGGGATTTTTTGTGCCCTATCTACTTGCGTACCTCTTAGACTTAATGGCTGTGTTTGTGATTTTTTTGCTCGTGTTATTATTATTTTCACAAATTCAACAAATCTAGATCCGCCATAAATTTAGAGAACACTAAAGTGATATGTCTTGTAAATATTTATAAAATGTGATTTATATATACCTCATAAATTATTTGAATTGAATAAAAAAATTGATTGTACGGTTTTATGAAACCACGGTAAAAGTGAAACTTTTTTTCACATTATAGACATTTAACTAAAAAGTCACAAATGAGTAATAGTCTATACACTACACGGTCAGTTGCTGCGAACTATAGGCGCCGCCATCCCTACTCCGCGGCCGACCGTCACGCGACATGCAACACACAGACCAAAAATTTTGAGACGATCTAATAAAAGTTTCACTTTAAAAAACATTCACAACTTTGTGACAGCCATAATACAAAGATCGGATGTTGTCGATACAACCACAAAGCTAGGCTTGGTTTAGCGAAGATCGCCTACCCGCGCCTCGTTGTCAGAAATAAATCAGCGAGCTGTAGCGATTCACCTGAACGGTCACTTGTTTATTAGATACAAAATTTATGAACTAAATTCCTAATAATGGTGAAGAAACTCAGTTTGTAGAAAATTTTAAGCATTAGGATAATTTATTGCACTTTTGCGAATATATTATAGCATTTTTTTAAATGATATCATAATTTGTAAATTAAAATCAAACACTCAGCAGAAAAAAAAAAATCTTCGGAATTAAAGCCAGATAATCCCAAATCAAATAAAATGTCTGAAATATATAATAATAGATCATAGGATTCTGCGCCGCTTCAATTAAGTAGATAAGTACAATAAAAATGGGGAAATTAAAACTACGCCGATTGGCGTACTTGAGACAGTGTCAACCAATAATAATGTTACGTTCACAAGCTTTATTTCAAATAGTCACTACACACCACAATATTAAGTTGCTATATTCTAGGAGCTATTGTTTCTAGTTCGCGTCGCATCTAGTTGATGGATCATCTATGGATGACAGGTTATATATTATTATTGTGAAAATCAGTACGGAAAGCCAAAAAGTCTTTACATCGGTTTTGATTTTTATTGGTAAACAGACATATTTAAGAAATAGAAATGTAACAAGCGAAATTAGAGGCTCTTCGTTGTGGTTCAATTCATGCCAGGTACAAAAATAAAAGACATGAGAAGAAGAAAAAATTATGTTGTGATTCAAATGATCTAAATAGAAATATCAAGTTTTGACAGCAATTATTCTATCTAATATAAACAACAATAGTAAATCTAACGGTATTAGGTCGACACTTGAGCCGAAGTTACGATTTATAGCCCTTAAGTCAACGATGAAACGTGTTTACAAAGATTAAAATAATTTACAGTACGAGCTATATTCACATTTGTCTACAATTTTTTTTTGTTTTTGTATAATGTGCATTTAGGTAAATTTTCTCCCTTCTTTATACCAATTTTATCTATGTATAACTTAGTTCAGTTTAAAGTTTTTCTATTAAAATTAGTTTAGCACAAACCATTGCTAAATAATTACTTAATTATTGCTATTTAAATTACTAAGGAAATAATTATTACTAGCTGGTACCCGCGACTTCGTCTGTGAATTATTGGATATACACAAATTGTAGGTACTCGGAACACGACAAACCAAAACCAAAAATGATTTTGACATTGATGACATAGAAATTTATTTATTATATATTTATTTATATTAATATATTATACTATTTATTTATATATACATTTATTATATTTGTAGGATAACACTGGTTAAACTATGACTTTTACCGGGATAAAAAGTACCCTATGTGTTATTTCAGGTTATAGACTATCTGTGTGCCAAATTTCATTGCGATCTGTTGAGCCGTTTTAGCGTGATTGAGTAACAAACATCCAAACATACACACTTTCACATTTATTATATTATTATTATTAATAGGATTTCAACCTGTTCACGATTTCCCCTTCTTTACATTGAAGACTGTAAACAGATACATTTTAAGCCCAAGAACTTTCTATTAGAGCTATCGTGATTTCTAGATTCGAAGCAAGTATTTTTATATATGTGAAAGTTATTTCGTCATTATATGTTGTATAGGTACTTAAAATTATAAAAAATTAAAAGTGTAGTAACTGATAATTTTCTCTGTTACTTTATTTAAACTTAATCTATGTTTTAATCATAAATCAGTAGTGCGACCAATTTTATCACTCGTGGAAATCGAATACAGATAACGTATGAAACGATTTGTATACCGAACCAAGTAATTTTTTTTTTTTAAACATGTGGAGTATAGCAGCTCACATGTAGTAGAAGTGAAACCAATAAAAACATAGAAATATCTTCTTTCAATAAAAAAATTTCTTAAAAATCCTAAATCAGCGGGACTCGAACTATCGATCTCTCCTACTATAAGAACTATGCATACAAGTTTGGTCGTCACACCGCTAAGCCAATTCGCCGACGATCATAGTCGTGAAAATCAGGACTTGTATTAATCATGTTTAATAATGGTATTCTATCATATTCTCTCGCGAGCTATATCCTCTAGATGTACGTATATGTTTATCTCTTTTTAGAGTTGCTTTGTCGTTTTAAACTATAACAAAATAATATATTTAAATTCTTATTTAACTTTACAAGTAACCGCGCATTTGAAGTTGTACTTATTTGAATAATCACACTCAATAATTATTATGTGACGAACAATATTAAGTACTATCTTCACCATAATAAAATAACAGGTCAGGCAAGCAACTTCATAGTATAGACTTTTTGTTATAAAGTGCGTGTGTATTAAAAAAAAAAATTTTTGTCATATGTAACGCACCTAAAGTCCATGTTTCTCCATCAATATTTATTTATAGCAATAAAATTAATTGGTTAGTATTGATTATATTCTTGATAAACTTTGTACATGCGGCAAAAACTGCAAAATAGTTGATATTAAACAGTAGGTACCATAAAAGTGTATAAAAAATAGATAAGATGCATAAATATAGAGTTGACTTTGAGCTGTTTACATAATATATTAAAACACATTTTTAATTTAATATACTATCACCATTAGTATTATTTAGTACAAAATTAGAATATAGTTATATTTCATTGTATTGTGTCCAAGATCATTCTATTATATTTGTGCATGCGGAAATTTTACATTCGCATTCAAGAAGTCTTGACAAAGCGACAATGTAAACATTTGAAACTAAGCACTGAGTGGGAACAAAATGAAAAGCAAACAATATTTCTGAATTTCATTTCATTGTGTCAGGTTAGTTCATTCTATTATTGCTTTTGTGTGTGTGTCGATACGAAAATCATGTCTTATATAATCTAGCTGTGCTCGTGGCTCCGCTTGCGCACGCGAACCGTGCTACCCCGCTCCTGATTATTAATTAAAGACAATAATACTTATTGCGGGTGATCCTTAGAAGATAGATATTTACTCTCGCTGGGTTTTTTATAGGTCTTTTTAGGATCTACAATAATATAGTTTAATAAATGACATATCTCTTAAGGCTTACTCATCGTAAGCCATTTAAGCGCCCGAATTGATTCACCACTACATTTTTTTTTATTTACGCCGAAACCTCATTCTGTTTCTAAAATAAAAGTACATAGCCTAGTTTGAGTTTATTTACATGTATTTGTTACGCAGTCATTATTTTCATCCCATAATTTTATTTTTACTCATAATATTAACTATTCATATATTCTATCAAGTGATAAATGACATGCTATACTTTCCGTGTACAAAATTTCATTAAAACAAAATCAAAATAATATTTATTCAATTTAGGCCCTAAGAAGGCACTTATGAATCTTGATCACCACTTACATCACCACTTGTTGATAATCACTTATGAAAATCTTTACTATTATTTTTTATGATGCCTTAATGTACAATTTATGATTCTTATAGCCTATCAGTTATGGAATGACGTATGTTTCCCGTCTACAAAATTAGATAAAAATCGGTTGAGAATTGAAAAAAAAAATATTTTTACTACCTATTTCTAAAGTAATCTTAAAGTAAATCCAAGCACCTATTAGTGTGATCTGTGAGCTACACTTGGGAGCCAGCTTCAAGTTTTCCCATTAGGCTGATTGTGTTATGATCTTAAACCACATCGTCACTTAATATCAGATGAGAATGTGGTCAAAATCTATAAAAAATACTATGATATTCAGATGATTATTAATTTAGTATAAAATAAAGTGAACTAATAAATCCAAAATCCATTTACTTAATTACTCTACGTTTATTTGTTCAAATCTTAAAATTCCATGTTTAATTAATATTGAAGTGGTCGCCGCTACGAATTCAATTCTGGTTTACTTTACTCATTCAATTTTGCAGTAACATCACAACCCTATCCTAAAGAGAAATGCAGACGAATTTGCTTCTTTGTGAGAGAGCTCCAGAAGTTGCATTTTCAATGCAATATTCGTGAAAGAATTGTAAAGTCGTTTTAAATAATTGATAATTAATTTTTCAATTGTTTATAGGTAAGTTTGTGCAAAAGTTTACCTGGTGCTAAGTGACTATTGGGGCACGACAATTGATTGAGGTATTTGGGCACATCGATACCTACATGCTATAGATATATGACAGAGTTTCTAACTTAGATAATGTTAGTTTTAGCCAGGCAAAAAATAAATGTTATGGTTTCCTATCGAGAATTGTCTTAAGTTATTAGATGTTTTCTTTGAGCGAAAGCCCAAGTTTGTTTTAGAATTAAATACTAATCTGATATTTTTTACCCATTTTACGAGCTTTTATTTAATGCCTTGTTAATATGGATCAAATCTTGCAAATTTATTTTTAAACAGTTAACTCAAACCGATTGAGTTGAAATTTTGCATACACGTTTAGTTTGGATGACAATATATGGTTACCTAAGTGGTGTCATACTAAATCAAATATGAGGAACTCCCAGAGATGGTGGATTACTTATTTTTAATGCATCCCCATGATATGAGTATGAAATAAAAGGGTTAATGAGAAAAATATAAAAAAGACCTTTTTAAAAACAAGCTTTTATTCAATATTTGAATAATTTGAAAAGCTTGTAATAGTAGAGTATCTAATATTCATCCAGTAACGGGCGAAGGAATTAACCCATACTATCATTTCTGAAGTTTTGTTATTATTAAATTATCCAAATTTATTCTATCTAATTTAATATTTAAAAGGCACGGGTGCCAAATCTTTTATATTTATTTTAATATATTCTTCAATTATAATATGTTTTTTTACAGCTTGTAGCGCAAATAAAAGAAATTTAAACTAAATAAATTACTTGCGATCATAAATAAATCATCGATTTAGATTTTAATGTGAACTATTTTAAGACTCATGAATATTATATTACGTAGTTACATATACATTATAACACTGTAATAGTACGGGAAGCTTAGTAACATTTTCTCGTCCGAGATACCGCAGTGTCTCAAGACGAAAGTCCTTGACTAGTGTGTGTTGCCAATGATGACTTATGATACTGGTCACTAACGATGGGCCTGATAAGAAAGCTCAAGGTCACTCAAAGGGTAATGGAGAGGGCTATTCTCTGATTTTGTTTACGTAATCGAATGAGGCGTTGTGGCGATCACTGGGGAATGGATGGATAGACATTACATAGAATAGAATAGAATAGATAGAATAGTCACAGACATTTCGATTTTTTCAAATACATTATGTATGTAAGTTTAATAAATTTTAAAAATTTAAATCGAACAAAACGGTTCTTAAAATTTAAGACATATAACATAAATGGCCTTTTTAAATTCCAAATGGGTCATTATGGTGTCTTAGCTTTAAATTAAGGTAAATAAATAAAGCCGTACCCTGCGTTACCCTTAATTTGTACCTCGTGTTGGCAATTTACATGAAAAACAATCACTGGAACTGTTATACATATGCATAATAATTTTCTCTTCAAGTTTTGGCTTGATTTTTATATAACTTGAACAGTCAATTCAATTTTTCATTTTATGTAGTGGTCTCTTTATATTATTTCTCAAAGGTGTTTTTATAGCAAAGCTCTCTATATCTCTCTTAATTCTTCGTGAAATTTATGCTCCCTGCTATTTTTATCCTCCTGAGTAAAGACAAAACGAAAAAGTCAGTGATATCCTTATTTAACTGTTTGTAAAATGCTGCCTTCTAATGAATATGCACACTAAACGTACATAGATAAGTACCTAACATCATTAGTTCGAATAATAGAGATAGGTTATTGTAACAAGAGCGAAATTATTTTCAATAAACGGATCACAGTATAATTACGCTTATATTTAACATTGTCTCAACGAAGAAATTTATGACATGTTCGAATATCACTGAATACATAAAGCCAAAAGTTTAACAGAGTGGCTGACTTTAAAAATAACTATGTATAATCAAAATTGGAAATCATTTTTTTATGTGAAACATGTAATATCGCTTTTGCAGGGGAGTAAAGATGTTCTATTGGGACGTCGCGACGTGTCATTTCTTAAAAATAATGTAATTAAATAACATTATTAATTTTTTTGTTTGCGTTTTTATTTAATAATATTTTATCTTTTTATTATAAAATTATATCTAGGTATATTATAAATATCTATTGGTGACCTTGTAACTTCTGAACTACTTGTCTGATTGAGCTGAGCCATTAACTACCGCAGAGAGCAGAAAAACGCCAGCCGCGGGCAGCTGCTTTCAGTACTAAAATCTATTAAATGTAAATATTTCACGATTGTCATGCGTCCCATAACGCCAAGTAACGAATTGAAGTCTACGCTCAGTATTAAATTAAAACATTTCCAGTAAACTTAGGGCAAGTGCTGATCGCTGCTGAACGCTTCTCTCTAGTCGTAAATCGCGGTAATTGGAGACGCCTGCAGACGCTCTCCACCCTCACAGGAGCAGTCGGGCGTTTATTATATGGACTACCTGAGAACAACACCTATTTCATTTTGAGGTCCAATTAAATCCATATAATATTTTATTTTACTTGATCACAGTTTGAATTTAAGATTCCAATAAATTCAAATTACGAAATTCCTAAAAACATTTACAATTATGATATAAATATGATTATTGATTTAAGCATATTCACAATCTCCTCTTTGAAATAAATCACTGCTTCGTACTTACCCACTCCATAAAACAGAAATATCCAAAAGAGTAATAATATTTGAAAGTAAACATGCTGCTTACTAAACATCTGAAGGGAAAAAAATATATCGGAAAATGAAATGAAAATATACGAGAATACTTAACCTTTTGTTTGTTAAGTGTTTTATTCCGTGAGGTTACGATATAAGTAACAAGAGGGGTTCAGTATACAAAGAAATAATCATTGAGGAAGATACCTTTGCTGTGGATATATATATATATATATAATATAAACCTAAAATTGCCAACATTATTGAGTAGTAAGAATATCGATATATTTTATTCTAATTAAAACTGTAAAGTCATATTAATTCTTTTTAAAAATCAGTTGTTCATTTATTTTCACACCTTTAGATTTTTAAGCGACTTAAAAAAAAAGCCGGGGGTGGGGGGTGTCACTCAATTCGAATGTATTTTTTATGGATGTACAACCATATTAATTTTCGTTAAAAGTAAATAAACATACCTTTATGTTTACACTAAAACGAACTGACAGTTCGATGCGACGAGACCTAGCTAAAGGATCACTGATGTCAAATAGCAACAGCTGACATTAGCAAAACTAATCTTTTAAGCCCGCGGATGAAGTGTTGGAGTTACGCGAATTGACATCTTGACAGCCCTTAAGCGGTGTTTAGCCCGAATATATTTGAAATATTATTATTGTATTCTTCTTCATCGTACCCTTATCCTACTTGTAAGATCGGCACAATATGTTTTATTCTTCCACTTTTCTCTATCAATTGTCATCTCAGTATACGCAAATAATTCTTGACACAATCCATCCATACCTTCTTCGTTCTTCCTCTAAACCCGTATCCATCCACTTTCATATTTAACGTTCTTCTATTCTTTTCTTCTTTCTTCTTTTTTTTCTTTTTCTTTTCGTTGACTTTCAAATTGTTGGTAGACTTAATATCTATGCGGGTGAAGTAAGTTCTTGATATTTAATTCATTTTTTTTTGTCTTATTTACTTTTCAATCAAATAATATGTTCTGAGCAAAATCCATACGCCATACGCAAACACGATCAGTGATGAAACTTACTATAGGGTGCTTTTAACAAAGTTGAATTAATATTAATTATTTCCCAAATTCAATTAGCAATTAATAATACAAATATACTTTGAATGCATATTTTAAAAACCGTTTGTGTATTGTAAAGTAAGATATTAAATATAAATGACCACCAAAATAATACTTTGAGACCCTAAGATCTTTGCAAAATAAATGCACAAAACACAAAAAAAAATTATACAAATACCAATATGAATTAGTAAATGATCACCAAAAATGAGCTATTAATACCTATCAAACGATGTGACTGGGTTAGGTTAGGTTTAACTTTTTGTAAGAAACAGCGGGAAATGACCGCACAAGTGGTCATATTATATGAACGATACTGATCACAAATATGCCATTAATTTTTTTTGTCCGCCGGTCTGTCTGTTTGTATGTCCGGATTTAACTCAAAAACGACTTGATCGATTCTTATGAAATTTTGTACACGGGATGTTTATATCATCGGCCAGTTGATAGGGGGTATATATGAAATTTCAATATTACATAAAGATAATATTAAAAAAATTTAAATATATATTTTCGTTAATTCAATTATGTACACGGGAAATATGTCATTCCGTGAATGATAAGTAATGAGAATTTTCAATAACACTTTTGGGAACCGTAAAAAATGAATTTTCAAAAATGTAAAATTTCATTAATTCTTAGCCGGTTTTGATGAAATTTTATACACGGGAAGTCTAATTATTTACATAATTAATGGATTATAAGAATTTCCAATATTAATTCTAGAATTTTAAAAAAGTAATTCAAAAAGTTTAATTTTCATCAATTCTCAACCGATTCTGATCAAATTTTGTAGACGGGAAATATATCATCATCATCATTTCAGCAGCAGGACGTCCACTGCTGAACATAGGCCTCCCTCATAGATCTCCAGAGCGACCGATCTTGTGCGGCCTGCACCCAACGGCTCCCAGCGACCTTTATTAGGTCGTCTTTCCATCTAGTGGGGGGCCGTCCTACGCTGCGCTTTCCGGTGCGTGGTCTCCACTCGAGAACCTTTCTGCCCCAACGGCCGTCAGTTCTCCGAACTATGTGAAATATATATCATACTATAATTGAGAGGCTATAAGAATGGTTAATAATGCATTAGAAATTGTACATTACAATAATACTTTTCAACTGATTTTGATGAAAATTGTATACTGGAAATACATGCCACTCCTCAATTGATACGGCATATGAATTGTCAACAATATGAGTAAAAATAAAGGGATTTAAATAATTATTGCGTAGTAACAAACGCGTGCGGAGCTGTGGGCACACCGCTAATTTGGATTTATAAGTGCTGTTTGAGGTTTGATATTTATTAATTTGTAAAATATAAGCCGAACAATAAACAATGGAATATATATTACGTAGGTATACGAAAGTGCTTTTTTTCGAAGTGTACAAACCACATAACTTATACATTCAATGTTATCAACATAAACTTTCTTTGAAGATGCAAAGACGGTTTATGGAAACAAGCGCATGTTTAAAGTTATCGTATACTAGTACTATAATAGCTTCTAAAATAATATTTGAAATACTAGTTTATGACTTTGAAATAAATTTCATTTATAATTTGATCCACTTTAACAAGGGCTATTATTTCTACTTTTGTGAAGAGGAAAATAGTACCTATATTGCATTGTGAGAAGGTATCAATCAAAAGCAAAAATACTTATTCAATTTAGGCCCTAAGAAGGCAATTTTGAAAGTCGAAATACTGCCACTGGTTCGGAAAATATGCCAGTCATCGAAAAACCCAGAAAAAAACATTGATCAATTTTTAATATTTGGTACTATGTAAATAATAATAATTATAATAATTTGCATTTCAACAAATTTAATAATCATGCAAAACATCTATCAACAATCTCAATTGTACATACATGTTCTAAATAGTTAACTATTATCTAATAACTGTCATAAATTATCTAAATAATAAATCAATTTTAGGTATTGTGTACATGTGTGTATATGCGTGTGAGTGTGGGTGCGTGCATTTGTAGAATTTGTATAAGCTTATAATATAATATGGCTTTATCTTCTATTAATATTTAAGGTTGCAGAATAGGATGGCATACTATGCCTAAATATAAGTGTATGAAATACAAAGAGACGTCTCACAGATAGTAAATTCCACTCAGTGTACTCAGATTAGTAGAAATAGTAGGATATAGAATCGGATTTTTATAAATAGCTTTAAAGACTGCCTTTTGCATACGATACAACTGAAGGAGAGATGTGTGACATGTATCTCCCCGGTAGTCACACAATACGATAGGACTGATTGTATTGACAAGAGGTTGCAATCCTATTGAAAATTAGTGTATTGTGTAGTAGTGTATCTTTAAAATGATGTTTTATTCATTCATTTTGATGAAGAATTAACGGAGATACTGCTCTGCCAGGTAAAAACACCTTTCAGAAATAATATATATGATAATAATAGTATTTTATCTATGAATATCGCTTTATTCATTTTACGATCTCCCAAGGCCCCTTCAGCTCAGTGCTTTACAGCGGGAATATTTTACCGATAAATATCTCTCAAGACGTTTCCTTTTGTTTATCTTTAGTATTCCGCTGATTTCTTTAACAGTTTTTCCTTTAAACCCGAGTTTTATTGTCGTAATATTGTCTTGAGATCAGGAGATAGCAAGTTTTTTTTTTCTTTTACGGCAAATAAAGACGTACTTTTGTTACAGTTTCAGCAAATTGGTTATTTTAACAGCTTTTTTAAACAAAAACGACCTACTTATTCATGTCCTTATCACTTTTTTTATCTAAAATTAATTCAGACCCATTGCTTATACGGGGCCATCCATAAATTACGTCACACGTTTAGGGGGCGGGAGAGGGTCGACGAAGTGTGACATTGTGTGACTAGGGGGGCCAAATTTTGTGACATCACATTTTTTCAAAATATAATATTTTATATCTAAGTACATTAGAACTTCTTTAAGTCGAAAACCTCCCAAACTCGAAAGAATGTGTTCGCTTCCATTCAAGCCCCAAAATCTCCGTTGCACTAAATCTCAACCCTCTAGTCAAAATAATCAGAGTAAAAATTAAATGGGACTTCTGTATCTCGAACATAGCAATGTTTTATTTAACAACTTTTACAACTCGATTATTTGAAACTTATTACCTTTATAGTTCGAAGAAAAATAAGTTACCGACTTTAAGAATATTATCGACAATGTAAGTACACCATTGTGTAGTACAAGTACAACAGACGTGTAACGGGTATGTTACCATAGAAAAAGATGACTGTGAAAGAAAATTCGCTCCACTGTTACTTCATCATATTTGAAGCAAGTTCTGTATGATATCTATTGCCCCAGTGTCGAGGCATACTTATTTAAGCGATCGTGTGGCATAGTGTGGTCTATATTTTGTATCATACAAGGCCACTAACCTACACAAGAAATCACATAAAACGCAAGAAGAAGTATTGCTCATCGCGAAAATTCGGCCTTAAAGAGTTGCTGCTAGACGTGCCAGGGAAATTCTTTGTTTGAATGATGACAATGAAGCTTTATGGTTAGATGAAGAAGATGTTAACACAATTAATGTTTCTGATGTTAACTGTCCAAATGAGAACGATGTGACTACTATGCCAGTTATAAATAATATAAAGGAATGGGTTCGAAGTGTATGGACTGAAGAGGATGAAGTTTTTATCTTTCATTAAAGTGATTTTTTTTATGTTTTGTTAATTTTTATTCCTTTGTTTTATTTGATGTCAATTTTATTGAAAAATAATTTAAATGGAAATTAAAATAATTTCTGAACACTGCTGTTTTAATTTCATTAATTTCTAATTATAAAATTGCAAAATATGTGACATCACACTAGGAAGGGGGGGGGGGGGGTCACCAGCTGTGACAAGGACGGGGAGGGGTCAAAAAATCATGAAATTCGTGTGACGTAATTTATAGATGGCCCCTTAAGCGATAAAATAAATGTAACTTATTTTTGCTACGTATTATATTTATTTATTTATTAAGTATTGACAGCAGTAATATTTTACAATATTTATAGTTATTGATAGATGAAGGTATTATTGTATTACTGAGTATAGTCTACCTCAACATGCGTAAGTTAAAAGTTGTTATTAAAATTAAATTTATAATATATATAGAAAAATATTGAAAATACATAAGTTCAAATCAAAATAAAAAAAACGAACAAATGTTATTTGAAAGTACAGTACAATACATAGCATTTGCGACATGAGGATAAAATAGACCGATATTTGGATTAATGTATCATAAACATAAATGACTTATCGTCATAAGACATCGACGACCCATTTGACGACTTAGTGGTGCTGTTGAGGCTGGGGATATAAGTAAGGATATCAAACGTATACAAACAAGCATACGAACAAACTATTCTTTATAATATAATATTTGTTGTTGTGTCACTCAAGGCTCGCGCAAGAACGAGTATTGAGATTCCAGAAGACGAGCATCGTGCGCGGCCGATTGTATAGCACTTCCTCACATTGCAACATTGCACTCTGGACGGAGCCTCTCAGGGTAGTCTCGCAAAATACGCGCACGTTCAGTAATTCAATAGTTTATCTGTTATTTTGTATGGTACAAACAAAACTTACATCGATAAGTGTTTTTCAGGATTGGACTATTTAATTTTTAAGTAGTGTCATTCCTGACTGGTGTCCGCACACTTTTTTTATAATGGCTCGGTAAATTGACCGTACTGTAACTGATGGGAAGCACAATACAATCCAAACCCAACGATGACCGCTGAGAGAGAGGCAATCCATCGGCTTAAATACCATGCCATAATAAATATCTCTTCACGTTAAGCTTGACGGAGACGATGTAGTAAGAAGGAACGACACGTTGGTCAAAAGATAGTTTCACGGTACGACAAAGATAACATATAGAGTAGAGGTACAGACTACAAATATAAAAATGACAACAATATAAACATAATATTCTACGGTTGCGTCTACGAAAAGACTTTAATCTTCGTTTCATCGCTTTAATCTTACAAGAATTTAGTTCAGTCTGTAATAACGCTCACTGTTCACTCTGTAATTACATATCACTATATTTGCCTACGTTAACAGTTAATTTTCACTTCCCGTGTAATGGAAGAGGATTATAATGTACTTTATCATCAGAAATTAATTAATTTTAGATTGAAGTGTTGTGATGAAGCACTTGGCTATATTATATAAATTCGATCGTAACATAATCCTTTCATATCTGTTTGTAATCATATTCTTTCGCTTGGAAACGCTGTGTTTTAGAACTCACTGAAATATAGTACAGTAGCGTAACTTCTTGTAATATAGTCTGGATTTTCGTAGACTATTTAATTTATTAGACACTTGGGAACAGTGCTTATTGTAGTCGACTTATTAACGGAGGTTTTCATTATACAACAGTTCAAACGAGAATAACATCAAAGCAGGTTGTTTTGCCTTCTCATAAAGTGCGTGCGATCATAAAGTACAATTTTTGCTTCCGCTCTCAGTAAATAGTGTGGGTCAATAGTAAAGCCAATAGTACGAATACTAAGTCATTAATACGGATTCCTTATTCACATCTCAATTCTCTGAATTATATTAGATAGTATCTTATTAAATATGACGTATTGATGGAAGAAGTCGGTCGTTATAACGTATCCTCTATTTGAATGTTTGCCGCCAAGGACCAAAATATTTCATAGTACAGGCAAGCAACTGGTGATATAGTATAGATTGTTGAATTTTAAATGACACTAACTTAGATCATAGATATATGAAAATATATCTGTTAGTAAATTTAGGTTTCTGACACTCGTCAAACTTTACAACCTTGACGATCACTATTTTCAGTGTTTCCAGCGTCACGAATAGATATAATTGAATTAATGAAATGGTGAACATATTTAATTTTTATAGCAAATTTCATTTATATTGAAATCAATGAAGATAAAAACGGATTATTAACTTTTAGAAACAGAGTTTTATTTCTTATTTATATTCTGCGGCAATACAATAATAGTGAATCCATACTTAGTATGAAATACGAACGTTTTAATAGCAAAACTAATCATGACAATATATAAAATAAAGTCCTTATTCAATTTCTTTAAGTTTAGAGCTAATAATATGCCGAATATTATATTCATATTTGGACAAAATTGTGACATGATTTATGTAATTGTGCAAAAACATTTTCATTTTCAAATTTAACAACGTACATAAGTACCGAAATAAATGTATAGCCATTTGAAAATTGTTAGTATAATATAAGTTAAAAAGATGTCAAAATTATCATATTAAGCATATTACATTAAATAACTAGCTGACCCGAATGAATATTTCACAGATTATAGAATGTAAACAATCTACCTAACGGCTGGTTAGTTAATAGATATTTTCATTAAAATTAGCAGATGACATTCCTTAGTGAAAACGTTTTCTAACATGTTTTTCTTAATGAAAACATTAATTTCTACTTATTTGTTTGATAGCTATGTAAACATAGGCTTTACAATGATGTTTGAATCATTAATTTTAATTGAAAATTAACAGACATATGCTGTTAGGCAAAGAATACCAATCAGTAGTTTTGTATTATAAAAACTGTACTTGTTACTCCATTAGTATTGGTTCCGATTGACCTACCTACATAACAGTGTGTCACAAGAACGTAGCATTTAATGCAGAATAAAACGGTACTATTTCATCGGTATGCAGTTATAGTCTAGTCGTACCTGAGATCGTTTTATGTACATCGAAGAACTTTCTCATTCCGCTTTATGGATATAGATGGAATGTATTTAATGTAACTAGAAGAGTCATTTGTCATGATTAGGTTTCTACCGGACCTCAGTATTCTCTCAGTTACTATGCTATAATTGACCTTGCTGAAAGTATAGTTTATATTATATCATAGGGTTTAACTTAGCAAGCAGTACAAATTGCCTTACAGTAATTTATTACCTTCAACAAAATGTATATTACACAAGTTCTGAACCCACTTCAGTTTCGCTAGCGACTTCCACATGTGTGAACAAAACATTTATTTTATTTTTTTACTATTTTTATTAATCGTTTTCATATGTCGTGACAATTATTGAAATCAAATTTAACTTGGGTTAGTTCCTTTAAGGGAAACAAATATACTTCACCGTCTACATAATTTTGTCTGTATTTCTTTCGCAGTTACCTTTGTGGAGGTAGAGTTACATTGGAATTTTCAAAGCCATCACTTTTCGTGGTGCGCAATTGGTGGTGTAAACTAAACCGTCTGCCAAAGTTAAATTGCCGTCTTCGGATGAAAGAATTATAAGATCACCATAAATTCATACAATCACGCCTGTATTCTCAATTCGCCGAATATGTTTTTAGGTCCCATGTAATAGGTGGCGAGCATATTGCCATTAATCGGGCACGAAACCAAACTCCGAGCTGCTACTGAGAATCTCCTAGGAAAAACCCAATAACACTTTGCTCGACCTGGGATTCGAACCCAGAACCTCGCTCATAGCAGTCACGCTTAAGACAGGCTACCGAGGCAGTTAAGGACGATCATAAATTAAATGAACCTTTTTATACTTTTAAGAATGCTTCTACAGATGCAGTAATTGTCTTTAATTACAACCTTCTGCTCTTTCATTAGCTTTCTGTTTAGGATAAATTAGATTAGAATTTATTACATGGTTGTAGATTTTTTATTTTAGTACTAATCATGTGTACGGCGGCCGTAAACAAGAGTGGTAATAATATCCAAAAAAACATTTTTGAAATTTGCTTCGGTTCTCTGTCTGTTTGTGCCGGCTAACTTCCGAAACGGTTAGACCAATTTTAACGGGACTTTCACTGGCAGTTAGATGATATTATAAGGAGTAAAATAGGTTACTTTAATTTTAGAAAAAGCAAAATAAAAAGTTCCACGCGAATAAGGCGACCAGTGCTAAATCGAAAATCAAATATTTTGATTGACACCATATAGTAAACCTATGCTTGTTTATGTGTCTGTATATGCTACGACGTGCGGGCAATCTGCGTAGGTACACCTGAAAAGATAAACTTTGCGGTAGATTGTAGCGTGTATCGCGGGCGTTATGAATGGTTTTGAGGACGTGATGACTAAATGTTGCATCTACTAATTAGGTGTCAGAAATAAGTTAACACAGGTTTGACTTGACGCCTTTGATTTGAATCGTTATCAAAATAGAATAGAAATTCGTACATTTTTCATAGTATACAATAAACTTTATATTTTGAGTTAATATATATGTTTTATAATTCTATAACGTATACTTACTCGTACATAGCTGAAGTAAATCAATATCGTATATCAAACCTATCCAACTTTACATATAAAGTAAATTAACTGTGAAACAACAATGTAACTGGCACGCCAGTCGATAGTGTAACAGGATGTACACCGGGCGTTACATTGTTTTAAAACACAACATGAAGTAAACTTATTGTAGATGCATTTACATTAATACATTCCTATGGATGACTATTAGTTATTAATTATCATCTGTACTAACATTATAAAGCTGAAGATTTTTTTTACGTGTTTGAATGTGCTAACCGCAGAATGTACCAATCAGATTTGAAAATAAATTTCACATTTTATTTCCTACTATGACCGCAGCTCCGCTCGCGTGGTCTACAATAATTATTGTTTATGAAAATATCATGATTTTTTATATAAGGACCAAGTATTTAAAAGTAAAACAATTTTTTTTATTAAAATCTATCCGGTAGTTTTTGCGTGATGCGCGCACAACGGCAAACCTTAATAATTTTAATTATATAGATTTATGTATATAGGTTATACAACTTCACGCTACAACTCTAACCACCGGAACAGTAGCCATGAACGTCAAAAAATCTGATAAGCTGTAGGTAAGTACGGGAAGTGAAAACAATTATAGGCTACACGAGTGCTTTGGCAGCAGCGCGGAGGAGAGTTAGTAGAATAACTTTAACATGAGTAAAACCGTGGAGCACCCCCCGTGCCCCACGGTTTCATCCGTGTTAGTTTTATTCCAGAAACACCGCGCCGCCAACACATCCATGTAGTCTAACGTAATTGCTCTTCCCGCAAGTACAAATTATTTAAATTTTTTATTATCTCCCAAACTATGTGTCCAAATAGCATACTCTACTGCGCCAAATGTAACTTCATAAAATGGTTTTTATGATGAAGTAACTTTTGTTTGTAAGGATTAATATGCCATATCTAAAAATAATGCTTATAAATCACGTTTTAATTTTCAACAAATCTTTGTCACAAAATATCTTACTGTGGCTTATGTATAAGAGATAGGCATATGCTGTCGCTGACTTTTTTTAGATATACTAAGGATCAATATCATTGTAGAATATTGTATTTCCGTATCATTAACATTCACGCCAATGCATGTGGTTAAAGCAGTTCGGGAGGGCCTCGACTTCCAACTTAAGTAACAATCAATTTTTATGGATATCTTAGAGTTTTACCCAATCTTAAATAGCCTATACTATTCTTCGAGAGTCTGGCTATCATATGAGTATAGAATTTTTCGAATCCGACGGATAGTTTCCGAGATTAGCGTGTTTAAACAAACAAACAAAAAAACTTTTTCTGTTTAGTATAGATTTAGTGCCCTTATTTATCGTAATAATATAAAATTGTAATATTGTGTCCTTTGTTCGTTATCTATATAGATTATAGTTATCCTTTTTATTTATATGTTTAACATAATATATGTAGTTTTATATTATTCCTGGAGTCCCCATAACGAGATAAGCACTAAAGTTTTTACAATATTATTTATAAATATAATTTTTTTAAGTTTTTAAATACATATCTCAAAGTACTTGTTTATTCTGATATCCATTAAGCTTGAAAAACAAAATAAAATGTATTATCAACGAAGCAAAACTGCAATAACACAAACAAGTAATAATAAGAGTATGAAAAGCTGTTACAACAGCGGAGGCGAAATCCGCACTCATTTCCTGTGTGAAAATCGCTGGCCAGTTTTCAGTAAATACCTTTTAAATTTACCATAATTTCTCGAACTTCTAATGTGTTCAGTAACTTTTATTTGTCTACTAATATGTTATTATAGTTTAAAAATACCAATAATTGTAAATAATGACTAAACAACATATAAAAAAATGTTCATTAGCCCAATCTAGTTTATTGTCGGCTTTTCTTGATGACTGGTATGTTTTCCAAACCGGTGGTAGTATGTGTACAATTCACAAGTGCCTTCTAAAGGGCTAAATTGAATACAATATTTTTTTTTTTTATTTAACAGATAAACTTATTAAAAAGAATTTAGAAGTAAAAAACGTGATGAAACATTAAGTATCTCTAAAGTGCCCCAGTGGCATCTATTTTTAAAGAGTTATTTTGTAACAGGTACAAAATGATGTATGATGTTTTGTCTTATTTCACAGGTAGTGGTAATCCACAATGTCGATGTTCCTATGATGTCTTAAAGCTGCATTCAAATCAAACACGTAAAAGTATCTATCCCTCTTTTTATTCTGGTAAATATTTTCATTCAATAATGCTGATTGAAATTTCCATTGCTATAATAATCGACGTCCATTCGCTTAATTCATAAATACCAATATTGTTTAGGAGCGAACTAATAAATAGGTACGCTATGATTTT
This sequence comes from Saturnia japonica, assembly GCA_033032175.1. Taxonomy (NCBI): domain Eukaryota; kingdom Metazoa; phylum Arthropoda; class Insecta; order Lepidoptera; family Saturniidae; genus Saturnia; species Saturnia japonica. The sequence continues at coordinate 6,968,086 of CM065324.1, read as the reverse complement.
TTTTATATTTGTCACTAATCCAAAAAATATATTAATATATAATCTTAATAATACTTTAACCTGCAAAATCATGTAGGGTAAATATTATGATTTGATGCTTCTATCGCTATGTTGATAGTTGCCCTTAGGGATTAATCAAACAAAATGGATGAATCAAACCCTGATATTTTAATTTGTTTACTTTGCACATTGCATGTACTTTAATAATATAATTATAGAATTCATCAATGAATCGGTAATAAAATAAAGTGTTGCACGTCTATTTGTTTCAATAGTCACCCTACACAGCCTCTTCAGTCCTCATGTAGCCATTATTTGCGCATGATAGGTATAGCTGATTTGGTATTTGTATACTAAGCAAAATATTCTGTTCCCAATGGATTTACTATATCTACTAGGTATTTTGCTGGTCCCAAATATGTCTTCTTTACATTTAGTAAGTGTCAATTCAGAGCATGAACGAACTCTGGTATATCTTATATAGGTATTCTGAAACCCAAAAACCAACTAAAAACCATACGAGCTAAAGCTAAAGCCATGTGGGATATATACTCACAAAAAACGAGGCGTCTATCCTTTTCCATAGGTACAGATACCTCCTTTTTTAAAACAAAATTGTAAATCCTTAACTTATGAGTGATATTGAAACTATACACTTGTAATTAACAATAAATAATCCCACTTACATTACAAAATGAAAAGTTACATGTTTCCTTAAAACCGTTACATTCGAAATTAGTATTTTTCGTGAGCAAAATCATCGTATTTTATTGATAAACAGCTATCCTCCTAGGGTCACTATTCCACATGAGTTACTTTATAAGCATAATTTCAAAACACTGTTTGGCTTCCTGAATAAAACTTAGTTATAGCTTCTTTGCAGACTAAATAATGTATATAGATCCCGCTTAGTTTATCAACCATTATAATGACTCTTATTCTTCTCATAATTCCACCAAAAGGTAATATATAAAAACTAATAATATAAAACCCAAAGACAAAATAATCCTAAACTAACGTTGGCCACGAAAATCTATATATAATAGGGTAGATAAATATATTTAGAAAAATGGCTATTTAGAATTATTTATAGGTTTAGTATTTGGTCATAATCTCACCATGTTACATGACGATGTTGCCCAAGATGGTAACATGCAAAGCCCGATGAGAAGTCTGGCTCCCTAGTGCAGCTGCCGGAACACACTTTTAGGTGCCCGGTGACAGATTTTTACCTTGAGAGTTGTAGCTAGACAAATGACCTATATCTTTTATATGTTTTCATCGCGATGTTTTCCTTAACCGAAAGGTTAGGCTTATTGCAGGGATTCGAACTCAAGCCGAACGCCGCGGTGTCCGCACATACTAGTACTGAGCCATCATTGCTTCACGCATTGCTAGATTCAGTAATTCTTAACATTCAACGCTCTTCGATAAAGGTTTATCCGCAAAAGCTTCCTTGGGTTTGTATTATTAATTGTATTTTTTGTATATAAAAATTCTCGCAGGCTGCCCGATCCGTCAATTAATCTTGATAAATGTGGCGCCACTAATCCTGTATACAATATCGAAGCGTTAATGTTTCAGTAACCGATCAACTACGATATATTTTTTCAAGCCCTTCAATTATTTTTATTATATTTTGAACTAAAGATTCTTTAACTTAGTTTAGATTGGGGACCTAATTACAAAAAAAAAACTTCATAATGGAACGAAATTGTTTGTGAAAAAGTGAAACCTAGTATACAGTCTCGCTTTTTGTTTAGTTTTAAAAACACCGGATCAACGTACTACTATATCGAAATTTAATCATTTAAAATTAATTAAATCATAAGAAGGGTCGCTTCAAGGTTTCAAGGTCCCTTTATATGTGTAATAAACGGAATCGTTATGGGCTCTTGAAACAGTTTTTAATTTAAAAAGTGTTATTTAGAGTGGGGGTCAAATTTTGATTTATAATTTTTTGTTCAATTTGAAATCCCAAATTCTTTATTTCATATTTAGGCTTGTGTATTTGTGTTTTGAATTTAGTGATTAATTTGTGTTTGCACTAGTTGTTTTTTCTTTGAAATCGTTCTTTTCACAAAATGAGAGACTTAAAATATCACGTTATTCACGAATATTAGTCCCACCGTGGTATCTGCATTACAGAAACAGCACGGTACGTTTTTGTTTATAACGTTTTCGTTATGAATATTTTGACCTACGAAACAAACCCCGTAGACCCTAGTTGATACTAAGAATTAAAAGTGATCGTGGAAGCGGATCTATCGCAAACCACATCAGAGCGAAAGTTGACTCAGAAAGAGGTACTGGTGAGTGTTTAGTGGACCAGTGCTGGTGTCATACACTACAGCTTCCTAAAATCTAGTTTGATGATAACGGTAGATTTGTATTTACAACAATTGCAAACCATGATGGAAAAGCTAGCCGTTAAACAACCGAGACTGGTCAATCTTTCTAGCCCACTGCTACTTCAGGACAACGCTAGACTCCATACTTCACGACAGACGGTCGCCAAATTATAGGAATTGCGGTTGGAATGTATCCGATACCACCATACTCCAATCTTGCTCTAACAGATTACCATTTTTTTTTTCAAAATTTGAACAATTTCTTGCAAGGACAAAAATTCAATTCCGATGAGGCTATCTAAACCACCTTCAAAAATTCTATTGATTCTCGTTCCCACAATTTTTTCAGCAATGGAATCATGAATTACGTATAAAATGACGAAAATTCATAGTTAATTATGTTACATACTTCAAATTGGTCAAATGTATTATTTCATTATTTTTTTTCGTTTTACTTTTTCCATTTATAACGCTCTTTTCATTAGTAAGAACCAAATATTTGGCAAAAAAATAATTACGTAAAAGCCATAAAAAACTATTCATCATCAATTTATAAAACGTAACTCATAAAACGCTTTCAATAAACTCTATTAGTGTTCATATTATATTCAGGCCTTTATGGCTAATGGATCACGCCACTTCAATATCACTGTCTGAATTATAAACCAACTCAGACCAAACTTCGGGTAAATCAAAACAAAGCACACAGGGATACAATTGGCACAAAAGCGATATATGTTAGTTGAAATCATATTATGTAGTTTATTGTTAACATTAAATTCAATGTTTCTCTAGAAAGTAATCAAACTTCGAACGAAAGTTTTCGCTAAAAAAAAATACTTTACTAAATTTAGTCCCCTAACGTTCGGAAAACATTTCAGTCATCGAGAAAAGCTGCGAAGAAAACGATCAGTTTTATCTCTCTTTTTATACTGTTTAAATCTACATATGAAATGATACAGATTTTCCAAAGCGTGCATCCCGAACGTCGTTCCTACTGAACTTGACCCTTTTTTCACAATTATGTTTTTGTTGGGATATCATTACTTTTTCAAAAGTTACACAACGCTATGCATTTGTGAGCGGATGGAAATACCGTTGTAGTTGATACGAATTATGAGTATAACTTGGCGCAGCGCAGATGGTGTTGGTGTGCGGTTGGAAACGTCGCGTAGTTGATGGTCACTACCAGTATTATTTCATTTAAAATTATAGTCTTTTGATTGTTTCCTTTGTATCCTAATTGATCTACCGCGATGCCAAATTTCATGTTTCTAAGTCAAATAGAAGTGGTCTAGATGTTTCATGAGTGTGAGTTAGTGATAAAAATGCAAATTTTCATAACCTTAATAACTTAAGAACTACTTATAATAGTTTTGTTCGTGAAATTTGGGATTATACGTATACAAGGAGGGTTTATTAATTAAATGATTGTTGATTAAAAAGTCCGTCATAGTGACTCGCTTTTGCGTATCTCGTTTCGGGATCAACCTATGCATATCCTGTAATATTAATATAGGCCGGCATGGCAACGGTGGCCAGCAATGGATTATGATCTCTCGTTAGTCGCCGATGTGTTGGGATTGTAGTGTGCTCAGCTTTAGGAATGGTACCATCAATTTGTCGTGCTACTATAACAAAAAATCTTATGTGTTCAAGTGTGTAGGTCGAATAATTTTGACTTATGTACGGGTCAAAAGTATCTCGAAATGGTTCGTGTAACACACTGGTCAATTTATTTTCCGAACTTGACTGACACACTGCCACATATCCAAATTAAGATTGGATTGATTGATCCGTATTTGGTGGAGGCGTAGCACATTTGCTACACACTTGACACTCCACAATCTTAAGTGTGCGATTGTGGTTGATTGGCTTTTCTCGTGCCTCACGTCCATTGAGTCAGGCCAAAAATTGACACCAAGCGGAACATCTTTCTTCGTCTTCTGACCCAGTGAACACGTTACCTTTGTTTGAAATCATATTATACAGTGTCATATTTAAATAAATTTTACAGATATCGATACCTGAGAGATTTCAAATATAGGTCATGTGTTCATTGGGTGAATAGTGATGATCAGTGGTTAGAGGTAACAGACGAAATGTTTACTATAGGTTTTTTTTATTGCAATCCACATCAACCATCGTCATCCACAATCCTGCCAACTTTACGTGAACAGAATAGGTATATTTAATTATTTTTGTAATATTCGAACATATCTCTAACATGCTGGCAGCTCCCTTGTTAAAACTGCCTAAAAAGATTTTTGTGGCGACTTAAAATCCATGTTCCTAGTTATTATTTATAATCCACTTCACTTCTGTAAAACAACCAATTTACATCACGTAATATGCCGCCAAAATATACGCTTACGCTGGTTAAACCTTCTAAGCCGCATTAAAGAATTGAAGTTCTTCAAAAAACCTAAAAAAAAAAACCGCGATGGTATATGTGTATCTTCTAAAGTTGACTCATAGTAGCCATTTTTATCTTCAACAAAATAATTAAAAATATTACGTTATTTACGAAGCTATTTTCTCCAATTTAGTATTAATCTTTATCCAGATACGTTTGTTTGTTAGCTTGGGCATTTTAATGAAGATTAAAAATGTCCTTTTATACTTTTCCATTTAAATGAACTAGCGATCACCCATTTATAGAGTTCATAAACAATGAGTATTATCTACATCACTTGCTGTCACTTTTCGTTGAGTGACAATGTCAATATTTTGGGGGGTCTAAGTTCAATGGCACTTTTCGGGTTAGAATTCGCAGTATTAATTTCTTTTATTTAATATATTAGTAACAGATATTATAGATAAATTTAACTTTCTACACTCTTTCTCCATATAAACTTTAACCATGCCAAATCTCACAGTTTTCCGTGCACGCAATACGCTTAAAATGTTACCGAATGCTTTTACTTCACGTATTAATATATAGATACCGTAGAATATATAACGAATTAAAAATTTCGCGCGATCTAAGAAATGTATCTCAGCAAAACCGGTCGCAGTCGGTTAGCCGGCACTCTCCACCTATGATCAATTGCGTGTCTCGAGCTATGCACACTATTCGTAAATATAAAGTTAGTCAAGTTTGCGGGAGCAATGTAGATATTAATAAAAAAGACTAATACAAAGGAACTTTTAATTAATTACTTTTAAATTCAATGAAATGTAATTAGGACTAATTAATTACACGAGCGTACAGACGATCGAGATGTCCAGCACGACTGCTTACTTACTAAAACTTATTTCCAAACTTAACTACTGTTCCCACGAGTTACGTGCGTTACCGGGAATCGGAATGCTTACACGGCATTTACGTGGAAACGTGTTGTTATGGTTTGTCCCGGCGACCACATAACTAGTTACATAACATACCATCACGTCTGTTCATGTAATGAGGGGCGAGCCTATTGCCATTAATCGGCCACAAAGCCAAACTCTGTGCTTTTACTGATAATTTCATGGAAAACTCCAATAGTACTCTTCTCCACCTGGGAATCGAGCCTAGGACCTCGAGCATAGCAGTCGCGTTTAGTACCTAGTGGCTACAAGCAGTTATCATCTATCAATACTAAAGGAATACACTTTAAAGCAAGATTTTTTAAACATAAAACTGACCATTTTGTAAATTGTACCCGTTCGAAGCTGAGGCGGGTCGCTAGAAGTAAATAATTTTAAATCACTTAATCACTTACCTGAATTTAAAATCACTGTAATTGAAAAGATGGATTTGGAAAATTAAAAATAAAGCAATGTTCTATTGTTCATTGTAATTTAACTCTTGCAATTTATATGACTTAGTCCAGTTAAAAGATTAGATTGTCTTTATAAGTATTACATATAAACGGGTATGAGATTTTCAAAAGTAAAATTTGCTGAGAAATATAAATCTGTGTTTATTTTTTATTGTCAGCATTGTATTGCTTTTTGACAACCATTATATTATTAACTTTCAAATATTTTATACAAATCACTTTCTATATACTTATATTTTTAATTTATTGAAATGCTTAGAAGGTACAAAAAGATAAAATATTACGTTTCACGTGTATGTTATTATCTACTTGTTCATCCTAATATCATCCACACCTTCTCTAAACCCACTTTCCAGCTAATCTTTTCGACAAGGCAGAATTGCTATTGTTAATAGAATATTAATTTAATGTATATTTTCGAATTTAGTTTTTATTATAGTTATCATGTACTTGAGCGCCTAAACCATTTTCAGTAAAATAAATGGGTTTCTAACAACAAATTAAAATCAAACAAAAAAAGTTTAAATTAGGAGACTAATGAATTTTGTTTATTTTTGCTTTGAAAGAACTTTAACGGGTCTCACTTGTTTGACTATAACTTTTTTAAACGACTTCAAAAAATGGTGTGGTGTTCTGAATTCAAAAATATCTTTTTTAGGGATGTTCAGCAATAACTTCTTTATTTGTGAACCGATTTGGATGATTATTTTTTCGTTGATACACCACGGAACTCCTGAAAATCACTGAATTGGTTTTTCTTTTTTGTTAAAAATGGTTATCTTATATATTACTAACACCCTCCCGTGACTTCGTTAGTGTTAACTATAATCAAAAAACTAATAACAACATAATATAGGCAATAGCATTCAGGAATAATGTAGTTTCCAATTAGCGAATGAATTTTCAGAATCGGATCATTAGTTACCGTCTACAAACATATTTACAATCTTTTTCTCTTTAAAATATTGGTTTATTGTAACATCACACATTAGAAGACTCTCAACTGACTTTCCTTGACGGTGACGTAGCACGTGACATCATATGATCGCTCGTGGTATGGCTGCGGTACGGTGCTGCGGCGGCGGTACATCTATAAAGCTGAGCTAAGGAGCTGAGTGATGGAGGGGCATTACAATTTTCTAGTCATAGACGAAAGTTACTCTGCCAGGGTGTTTGATCAATAAATGTGGTCAAGCAATAAACTCTTTGTTTAATATTTCCGTATAATTTGTCGCACAACTAACGACACAGTACCTACTTATAATATTAAAAACTCAAGTATGATCGTAAAACGCTCTAGTCCAATATGCTTTAGGGTAGGTATTAAAAATAAAAGTATCAAATGTGATGTGTAGTCTTTATTTTGCTATCTTAGTTGTTTACAATTCATACAAACTCCAAAAACTTATAACATGACAAAGGTCGTATTATCATAGAAAGCTATTATGGTTCAAATTACATCAATATGATACCTTTACGAGTGTAAAATATTATTTTTACCCAGAAATACGTAAACTACATACATACTTACAGAGTAGCTATAGAACACTTGAAAATTAATCTGTGTACATTGTATAACATATTTTCATTATATTGTATTTAACGGTAATATTGATCTTCGTGACAGAAAGAATTAAAGGTTGTCCAGCTTATATTTTCAATTTAAAATCGTGACACTACGTATCCGTCAGAGATGTTTGAAGTAGCTACGCGGTGCGAGGATACGGTGTAATGATTTCAACCAAAGCTGTTTGAGTAGCTTGCGTTAAGGTAGCTGGAGATACCCACGCGCTCGCCGTTTTGCACCCTTTTTTCGTAAATATTCCTCCCTGGCGTCCATCGCACACTTCTCTCGCTTTTTTGTTCCGCTAACCGTTTTCCACATGAGCTGCGCTAAGCGAGGCTAGGAAAATAAAGTAATTATTGGTGGATTGTTTCCTCACATAACGCATAGCTGTTACATTTCTGATGGAAACGCAGCAAATAGAACTGTATTTGATAAACATCTGTATTACAGTCGATAACAAAATTAGGGGCTAATTTACTATTTCATAACTTACGTCAAGCATCAAACTAATTATGTTAAAGTGATCTATGTGTGAAATAAGACTTCTTGCACCTAGAGTATGTATAAGAAATAAATTAATGCACAGAATGACAAATTTACCACCAATTTTTCAAATAAAAAATTTACACTCTTTCATATGATACGTTGTAGATAAGATACAATTTATATTTAAAATATATTGTATACAATTTAATATGTTGGCACATTTTAGTAAGTATACCTACATTAGTTACAACCAATTATTCATTCAAATATTAACCATCGAATACTTATTATTTCTACATACAAAACATTTTCCATTTTAAGACATTATTATAATAAATTTACGGTTTAATTACTTATTAATAACTTAACTTTAAAATATTTTTTATTTATTTATGCTATACTGTCCAAAAATAACTTTTAATTGGCAGTAATAATTAAATCGCCTGTCAGTACCTTTTAAAAAGATTTAAAACACGCCATAACACTAAAGTTCCCGTTATATTATATTTTAATTTTCTAATTAAAATAATTAACATTATCTATGATCAGTCATTCCTTTAATCAATTTTTGACAGGTTCATCAATCTGTTATTAAGTATTTTGCCTATTACAAAATATCTAAAAAGATTATTATCAAATAAATTGAATGATACACGTCAACCTGTTCATAGGCTTAATTAAAACAATAAATAAAATCATGTCGACAAAAACGACAGAAACTGAAAGGTACAATTGTTCAATTATTTTTATTAAACCTAATTTTAATGATTAAATTTATTTAAATTGAACTGCGTTTAAAAACCATGACTTACTGCTCTACTCTCTTTGTATATTTTGGAATCTCACAATGATTTTACGTGCCAAGTGTAAATGTTTATAACAATCTATTTACATCGCTGTAGCTCTTTCTGGTTCCTTCTCTTCTCTAACTGTATAAATTGTACGACGTATGGCTCCTCCCTCACACCTCGAGCCAACATGATGCAAAACCTCTGGCAAACAATCTCTTTCAGAATTTATGATTGTGTCGTCAGTCAAGTTACCATCATCGTCTCGTCAAGATTTATGTAAAAATTCGGAAGTAAAGCCCTTTTGTGAATTTGCTTTCAATACTTTCTCGTGGTGTCGAAGCCGATGCACAATCTCATCATGTAAAACATTGAAACACATTGCAGTCAGAGCGAGGCCAGTCATGATATAAATCGAGCAGAACCAAACTGTACCAGAAGAAGCTCCATTTTTTTGAGTAGCTCCAGGGGCTAAGTGTCCAAATCCTATAGTACTGAGACTCATAAAACAAAAATAAATGCCATCGATAGGACTCCAACCTTCCAACTGATACAATACGAGAGCACCAAAGAATATATAAGTAAAAATCGCTGCAAGACATAAGGACACCGGAGCAAGAATAGAGAATCCACGTAGTGAGACTTTAGAATCGGTTTCTGTGCAACTCAGCGAATCACAATCTCTAAGAAAACTTAACCCTTGATTTTTATCTTTGATAGAATTCGTGCTTGCATTATGTGCCTGTGATGCTGATATAATTGTACCAGATGGAGATCTTACATAGTAAGGTTCCTGAAGATGTAATGTATGAGTCCTATAATCATCTTGCCTCTTAACTTTGTCCTTCCTATCTTTAGTTTCAACAGTCCTTTCATCAAGACAACAATATCCACATTTAATGCATATGCAACAGCATAATGTTCTGCTGAATACACTTCTAGCCAATCTTGACAACAAAGCCCCTACTACTGATAAATAGAGAAGCGTGAGCGGTATACCAATGACAGCGTATCCTATTGTGACTGCCTTACCCAAAGATGTTCTTGGAGCGACACTACCATAGCCTGTAACAAAGATTGAAATTAAAAATCAGTAAATATTTTAATAAGTTTTTTTTCCCCTAAGGAGTTAATCAAAAACAAGAACACAGAACCATTTGTGTAAATATCAATGATCAATGTGTATCTTTATATTTGTGTATATATGAAAATTTAAAATAAACTAAAATGTGTGTATTGTTATTTAAAAAAAAAATAAGTTCCATTAAAACAAGCTACAATAACTTACCAATAGTTGTGAGTACTGTCAAAGAATATAAAAATGCTTTAGCAAAGTTCCATTCGTATTCATCGACCACCAACGCTGGTGCTGATTCCAATGCTCTCGCTCCACTATACTGAGCTGAGACATCCGCCGCTACTCTTGCGACCAGTTTCTCTTGAAATCTAGCTATTTCTTGAGCGGCCAATCTTGTCCAGTTTTCTTTATAAAGGATGTTCAGCGAAACAGTTATTTCCCAAATACTTTCAACAGTCTGTGATCTCAATTCTGCGCTTGCTTGTGTTATAGTACCATTTAGCTTTGATAGTGGCACTGATTTCTGATCATTCGCTTGGTACGATGTGGTTGCCAGAGTTTTTTGATGAACTTTCGCAGCACTGCCCTCGATTGCTAGAAATATGAAAGCTCCTAACAAAGTGTACGCAAGAAGGAGAACGAATATACCAAGATTGGTGATACACCCGGCAATCAAGCTCTTCTTTTTGCTTTTTTTAGTTTTAACGCAGAGACAACAAGTTGTGATGGCGTCGTCTTCCACTTTATAATTTTCTGTTTTACCATTTTTCTTATATTTTCCGTTCACATAGTTCTTCTTCTTATTTTTATCCATGTTTTCAAGAATACTTCATAGTTTAGTAATTAATAAAGTGGATGAAAGGTAATTTTGTAGTTTTACATCTAAATGACGATCGACTCGAAGAAATTCATCTGTAACAAATATAATCAATTATAGTAAATTTTATAACATACATGTCCGTATTAAGTTAAGACCTGCCTAATTGAACGTCTTTACCGATAGAAGACATAAAGCAAATCATAATTATTTTAAACGTGCAACAGTTCAAAATTATACCTACTAGAGAAACGAAATATCGTGTAGTTTGTCTAAAATAAGTATTATATATTTTTCAGTAATTATAGTAAATAATTCATTATCAAATTGATTTTTTTTTAATAGTAAATGCTATTAAGTTAGATTTTTTCACTATTTATTGAAGTGAAAATTTATTTAGTACTATTTGAATTGAAACGCGATGAAACGAAAAACCTACACTAACAAGACATTTTTTAATAAAAAAGAAAACCAACTTAAAGATTTTGAGTAGTTTCCTCAATTTCGCGAGTATTTGAAAGTCCAATGCCAATGAAATCATCCCCTATCCAACAAAAAAAGAATCATCTAAATCGGTCCATTAACAAAGAAGTTAGGTATACTTAAACATCTGTAAAAAAATATATGTACAACTGAATTGGTAACCACCTCCTTTTTTGATGTTAGTAAAATAGTGACAAACACATACATCTATAGGATTTAGCCTGCGAGAGAATGAGATAGGTTAATCAACACGACGAGACGGTTATTGCAAGTCCTAATTTTCACAAATATGTTCGTCGTCAAATTTGCTTACAGACTTATTTGCAAACTTGTACGCACTGTTTGTTGTATATACAAGTCGATAGTTCAAGGTCCGCTGATTTATGATTTTTAAAAACAGATTTTAAAGCAAATATTTTTTATATTTTCTGAAGGTTTCACTTCTACTGCGTGTGAACTGAACTTATAATACACGTGTGTTTTTAATAACAAATAAATATCCTTGTTTTTTATACATATATATATAAATAAACATAACAGCCTTAAGAATTTTAAAGGTCCCATTGATGGAACCAACGAATAATTGACCTAGAAACTGTTTTTAAAGTAAAATCATTTAAATAAGGTAGATCATTGCCGAGTTCAAATATCTGTCGAATTCCATATTATGGTAGCGAATCAGCACAATAAAACGAAAGTACAAGCAAAAGGCGGGCAAATAAAAATAGAAAAGCAATTCTGTGAAGACAAAACGTATATAATATATTAGCATAAGTACTATAAATGTCAACAAATAACGTTCAATGTAAGTTACATAAGTAGACTTCTATTTGAAATAGAACTGGGTATATCGGATTCGTTTCATTGAGATTTATTCTACAATTTATTATCATAAACGCTTCATTAAGCTAAAACAAATTTGTATGAATTTACTATTCGAAATCCTGTGAAATTATTTGCAGATACCAGGCGTGCAATATGATGGGTGCTATTCTCCCCCCACCCTTGACCCACGAACAATGTGCCAGCTTTATTTTCAAAATTTACAAAATTATACAGCTTACTGTAAAGTATAATCACTTTGAAAAAATCAATTTAACTTTAAAGATAAAGAAGCGCGTGAGTGGAATTATGCAGAGTTAAGGAATTCGATAGTGGTGTGCCCTAATTAAAATTATTTTTGCCAATAGTAAGGAAGTCGATAAATTCCAACTTTATTTAAATATACTAAATTAAACATTTACATCTTGTTTAACGTAATTAAAGAACAAGGTAATCATTTATCGGACATTTTTAATCAATTGTTTTCCGCAGAGAAATCAAACTGAATAAAATCATCAAAGTCCAATAAAATTATACGATTTAGTCTACAAATGTTTTAATCACTTTATTCAAGGTAGTGTCCGTGCACGCTATCACTATGCTATCATAGCTTTATAATATAAAAGATAATGGAGTAATCGTCGAAAATCAATTACGATATATCACAATACATGCCAAAGAAACTTTTACCTAATAACGGTACAATAGTAGTATATCGTACTTCGTCCCGGAAGTTTGAGTTGTACAAGTTCCGGGACATCGTCGTACGTACAACTTCGGGACATAAACCGGGGATATTACATCTGGATTACGAGCTGAACATTTCCACTACATTAGTGCCGAATTCCTCATCCCTTACGGAGTCAAACGAAATGATTTAGATCAACTTTACAAATTTACAATTTAATAATATGGATCATATATGATTTGTGGTCAATATATTAATTTTAAGACTAATATTTTTATGAGGTTTTATGGGTTTTCTTTTTTTATTCCATCACGATGAAGCCATGGCATTTTAATAAGACATTTTAATACCCGCCTGGCTGGCTACCACACTCAAGTTGAAAGTCACTTGAGAGCCAGCCTTCCACTAGGCTTAGCGTGTTACTTTCTTGGACCACATCATCACTTAATATCATTGAGATTGTGCTATAAAAAAAAAAAAAAAAAATGTGTTCGTCCAAGATATCATCTACCGATGCAAAGTGAGCAGCTATTTGCATTTAACGTTCTGAAATTACAAATACCACGAAGGAACCACAAAGTGAAGCTATTTATACACACGATGATAGCCAAACAAATAAGTTCACAACCACCATACATCAGGTTCATAGTGGTAATACAGCATGTGTAACCCGCAATAGTGCCACGCTTAGGCTTGTCACGTTCTTCATAGCATCAACTTGTTTATATTCTTTAAGCAACCATGTTTGTAAGAATTCATACCCAACCTGGTAGCGATCGAAATCTATTAAACAGCATAAAAACCTTCTCCATGGTAAAACACTTAAATCTACCAACTTTCAAAGTGACCTGTCAAACGGTTTTGGAGTTTATCAATGCAATATTATATAGTTACCATAGGCAATGTATGAAATACCGGCATTCTATACAATGCCTAAGAGTAGCCGGCAATGTATGAAATATAGATAATTATTACATAATTTGCCTGGACATTCTATAATATGTTAATTGCTATTTAGGCAAAAAATTAAATACATCTCCGATTCATTTCGAATGTCACGTGGGAGTTTTTGGCGAGATCTTAAAGTGGCATGTGATGGTTTTTGTTTTAAATTCATAAACTTATGTTATATGGCCCTATATTATGTAAATTTGGCAGCGTTTTATGTGATAAAGTTTGGTTTTTATGTCAAATGCTATTTATGCAATGTATAAAAAAAGTCCTGATAAGGCGATCGTGCTTGTCCGACTCGGTCTCTGAATAGTCCTTCTTAGAGTAACGATCATGTGTTATATATGTATACCAGCTTTGCCCCGCGGTTTCACCCGCATATGATTTAGAAGAAATCACTGATCGATGATTTATAATACTTAAGTATAGGCAATATTTTTATCGGGCGGCCAGACAGACGGTACAATCGCGGCATCGCACGGTTCGTTCTCGCCACTACTACTATAGGCCCGAGCCGAATATTGAATTATTTTAATTTTGCATTATCTCTCAAACTATGCGTGCAAATAACATGCTGTAAACGGCGAAGTTTATCTTCATTATCGTAAATTTTGTTCCTAAGGATTAATTAATATGCCATGGTTAAAAATAATGCCTATAAATTCATTTTTAATTTTCAACAAAAAAAAATTGCGAAATACCTTATTGAGGCTTATATATAAGAGATAAATATATGCTATTACCGACTTTTTTTTAGATATACTAATGGTCAACCCTTTTGTAGAATATTGTATTTAAGTATCATTAACCATTAAGCCAGCGCACCCGGTTATAGCAGTTCGCGAGGGCTTCGATTTCCGACTTACGTAACAAAAATCAATATTGAAGGCTACCTGGGAACAGTAACCTAATCTTATATAGCCCATACGATTTCTCGTGAGTCTGGCTACCATATAAATTCTTTTTTAATCCGACTGGTAGTGCCAGAGATTATCCTGTATAAACAAAGAAACAAAAAAACTTTTGCACTTTATTATAATTAGTATAGATATTAAAAAAATATTTCATACATTCTTATGTAGAGCATCCAATTGTCTAAAATAATATGTATTGAACTTCTCTGTGTGACGTACCATAGTTAGTTACAAAAATTAGGAGGAGCAGAAATATTTTCCCTTGTTATTAAGAAATCTAAATATGCAATAAGTGCCGTGTTAACGTTAATATTTAGAGTTCATATTTATCAGGCCTATTTTTATGCCTATCCGAAACTTTTAAGCTTGGCTCCGAAAAAAAAAAGGTTTTTTTTATTCTAGTTATATCACCACACGATCCCACGATATATTTACGATTTTAAATGCCGAGAATTTTTAAGTCCTACACTTTCTAATATAATATAATACGTAGTATCATAGTAATATATTTTTCTGAAGTGGTCAGATTTTGTCAAGATTTTTTCGTTCACCGTCAGCGGGTAGAGTTAGCATGTCGATTTCAAAAATGTATACAAATTCTGAATATAATTCATTTCTACATTCCGAGGCTTAAACTTACAGCCGTTCCGTTATACTTACGACAACAAAATATAAAAGTCTGTTATTACCATACATGTATATTACACATTGTACCTATTTGCGTTTTATGTGAATTTGTATAAATTTTCATCTGTATCTATCTATTTACATCGAACGTTACAAAACCGAAAATGCTATTTACAACTCTTAAATTAGACCTAAAAAGACTTTTCGTTCAAAAATAATTAGACCTTTTTTGTATGTTGAAAAGAAAGGGAGCTTTATCTACATAACGATTCAGTGCTGTATTATACCATTATCTCATTGTATTCAGAGTTGTTGAAAACGCTCAATTTATTTTCCAAGCCGCTTAATCACTTTCCTTGCCTGTTCATTTTATTCTTATTAAGAGGCTAACTAAATAAATTATTGATAAAGTTTTCCCATTTCCATTCATCAGTTCTTGTTGGGTTGTTTTAGTTTCCTCTACATTGCATTTAATCTATATCAATAGTTAATCGGTAATTATTTATTTTTAAACATATTAAAGAGTCTACATATTTATCAAGGTTTTTTGTGTATCCACATTTCCGTATATAACATAACATGATGATGCCAATTTGTCCTGCATTATACCGCTGTATCTCCTACCTATTCATACAGTTTCTATTACTATTATTATTATTATTCTGCCCATTATGTGAGCTTTCAATTATTTTTTCATAATATTTGTACGTTCTCAAATCCATTTATTTATCATAATTCATCGGTTTGAAATTGTAAAACATAAACTACATCACGATAAGTAAACCATTCAAAGAAACAATAATCCAAAAAGACAATAGTCTAAAAATAGAACACTTCCCCTTCTAAACAGTGATAAAAAGTTCAAAACTTTTCTAGTGTTTTCGATACTTCTTTTATTTTGTTAGTATCAGTATTTGTTAGTTTGGTATTTAGAGTATAGTATTTGTAGAGCTTACTGTACCGTGGGTAACTAATATACCTAAAGACCACGCAATAAAAATGAATGAATATTACGATCTATCTAATGAGCTAACCAAAAACGGCTATGCGGTTAACTTGTATGCGGTGGAAGTGGGAGCAAGAGGTAATCCAACGAAATCTCTCTATAACTTGCTAAAAGACCTTGACCTATCGAGTGCAGTAAGTTCTATTTTAGAACGGGTATCTAATGCAGCATTAACAGGCCCTTACAAAATCTGGCTTAGCAGAGAGGGCATCTCGGGCAGTCAAGGTGTGCATCATGTGCCCCTTAAACCTACAACTGGGTCGCAAGTCCCGAGGGCTGCTCGTGTTCCCTCTGTATGCCACACGATGGACCCGACACCCGCACGGTGAATCCATGGAATGCTAAGATGTTTGTCTCTATGCGAGCCGTGTTCCTAAGCCAGGATAGTTCTGTTTTGGACAACGATGTGGACACAATAAGCGACAAAAGAAAGAAACCTGGAAGAGGATCATAGAGAAAGATACTATAAGTATGACCGTAGTCATTAGACCATTTTCTTAACCTAATATCAATAATTTGTCTAGATCCATGTAGTTAAATATTATATACCTACATTTTCATTAGCTAACCTAACCATAGTTCTGGAACTTTCTCCCAACATACTCAATAGAAAATAACAATCCGCGTTATACGAACGTACTAAAATTTTATTATCAATTTCGGAATTTATGCCACAGACCTTGTTCGGAATCCGGGCAGCGCACGCAAGGTAATGAAATAAGTCATTTAAATTGGAATAGAGATTTCAATGGTAGGAACATTAGAGAGGGAAGCTAAAATGCGGTAATATTGGATTATATCACTGATTTATGCAAAATCTTTATCGGTGGCGACACCTGGGATTGGATTTCGGTATCATCACATTACTTTTACCGGGAATCTAAAATGAATTTGGAAATTCCCTTTTCTTTATTAAATATACTATAGGGAAACTTTATTGAATAAAATAAATTAAATCACATTTAGCAGTGATGTTCATTTATTTAAAGATATTGTGAATTACTGTGACAAGGTACAATTCTGTATTGTTTGTTAAATAAAAAAAAGACAAAAATTTTGTAGAGGCCACCAAGGGAGCTGTGGAATGTGGGGAAAAAAGGGATGTGAAATTACTACTTTCGTCGATGTTTTGCGGCTAGGAAGATCCTACTAATGGTTTATCACTCGTATTGATAGTACAAGGTTAATTACTGTGGGTGCGTGCGTGTTTATATGTGTTTGTATGTGTGTGTGAGAGGGAGTGTGTGTTTTTGTTTGTAAAATAAAAAAACTTACTAACACTAAGTCGGCTTTAAGATTTTTGAATTATAACATAAATCAGTTTATTATTGTTTATTTTAATGTACTTACTTATTTTACCAATATTTGTCCACAACAATTTTGAGTCGTATTCTATCACCTAGTAATTAGTAATTAATTCTAGTAATTAGTGTTCACTGTCTCAATTATAGAACTAAAACTGACTATAATCAATAATTGGTTCATGAAAATTAACTGAATAATTATGAAATATACAAATCGTATTGACTAGAGCTGATGGCATTGAAATATGATGATTTTATATATATGAAGTGTGTGTCCTATCGCCTGCCAAACTATGGCAAATAAATTGCAAATATATGTTGTGTGAAAAGATTGGAAGGCTTAGTGTTATCAGATTTCGACGCCCACAAATTATAAAATCGACCACATGACAACCGGATAGTTAACGAAAATGACGAAACTACGAAATCCGTCTTCTGACAATCAAGGCCACACATAATACACGACTTTGATATACGAATATTACCATTAAAATCAGTTACAAGTAGAGTGTATCTCATGGTAATTTCATTAAACCCAAACACGGCTAGCTTACCATGTTTTATTACGGAGTTCCGGTGCCTTATATACATATACAACATATACATATACAACAAAGGTGGCAAACAAGCATGCAGACCGCTTGATGGTTAGTCTATGGACACATGTAATACCATAGGTATCATTAACGCATTGCCGAGCTTGAATTCCCCGAGCCCAAAGAGCTCTCGAAATCATACTCACTGTAGGAACACAATACTAGGATATTTGCCTGCGATCTTCTGCAGGGTGGAGATATTCCATCAGTCGGACTTACCCAAGTAGAGAAAAAATCACTACCAACTCACTAATATTAACTAACTACTGACTAATTTACTTTATTAGTCATTAAATGTTTATAACTCAACGATTTTGTTTCTTTTATATCAGTATATAAATTGTCCTATTTCCTATTCCACTACATAATCAAATTTTATGAAATAAGATTTTGTCAAAGATCAGCACAATGTTAATACTAGAAATAGAGATAAATTAGTCGTACCGTGTTTTAGACTAAGTAGGTCCAATAAAAGGTTTTTAGGTAATAATGTCAGGTTTTATAAGATCCCGACGCATATTACTGATTTACCGGACAATGGGTTCAAGGACCATGTCAAGCGAGTTTTACTGTCAAATGGTTATTATAGGGTGGATCATTATGTGTATGATAGTGATGTCTGGAAGTGACTCCTTCTCTGTGCATCCACTAAATTATTATAATTGTACTTGTTATATTAACATTTATTTTGTACAGTTGACAAAAAAAGCCGATCGAGTTTCTTACCGATTCTTTTCGATGTCTGGGACGGTTTCCGAACCGGCAGTAGTCTTAGGGCCTAAATTGAATAAAGATTATTTTGATTTGATTTGATGACAAATTTCAATAACTGTCCAGCCGTTTGAGAATGATTCATGAAAAAAAATTTAAGCAAACGTACTTTATTAGATTTACTATCAAAACTTCAAATATAAATATAACTAAAATATATTATTAAATTGTATCGAATACGAAACTTAGTTCAACGATTCCTTCGAGAAGTTTCAATGACGCTGACACACAGACTTGCAAGTTAGAATGCCATTTATAAGCATCAATAATTTTATTGCAAACGATAAACGGTTTTTCCAAGTTATTTATCACCTACTTACTATATTTTAGCAAAAGTTTTGTCACGGTCATAAAATTGTTTACTTATTATATAAAGTTTATACAATATGTATTAAAAACCCGTCTAATCCGAAAAGGGTATATAGGTACCCAATGACATTACCAAAAAAAATATCAAAATTTTATTTATTATGAAAATAAAAATGTTATTACATAATATAAAACATACCATCACGCCTGTGTTCCCCGAAGGCTTAGGCAGAGGTGTACTAATGTAGACCTCAATTCACCGAGTATGTTTTTAGGTCCCATGTGATAGGGGACGAGCCTATTGCCATTAATCGGGCACGAAACTAAACTCCGAGCTGCTACTGAGAATTTCAAAGAAATTGTTATTGTGATTTAAAATTAACATATTTAGTTTTAGTTTCCCTAAAATTTAGTAAATTTTTAAAACGTGATAACACCGTCGCCGGTCCCGCCGCGACTCAGCGGTACGTTTGGTTGTATGGCGGTACACTGCGCCGCGCAGCATGTATTGCCATGTAAGTATCCTCATTTAACTTCTTTTTTTACATTTTATTAGGGGTAATTTTTTTTACTTATAATCTGAAATAGACAACATAAACAGAATATTATCTCGATACCTAATGACATCTTCACAGATTCGGCGGGGTTTTTAATACACATTGTATATTTTTTTCAAAATACTTATATTTACTATTGAAATTTCATATATAAATGTTAGATATAGAAAATATTTGAAGAAAACGGAGATCTTTTTGGATATCTATTAGAGTATTTTGATCGTGGAAGTATTATTACCCATCTACAAATATTTAATAATCCATTCCCTTTTATAATTGAATTCGGGTGTTCTTTTAACTTATATTAGAAGTAACATTATTTATAAGTTAATCATTTAAGACCCAGAATATACTACGGTGTGTTTAAATCCGCATTGGAGAACATTGAAAATCATAAGTATCCCGTATATTAGAAGAAAATACGCAAGGTTTGATATTCAAGATAAAATATAAATAAAAATTACTTTATTAAATTTAGGCCCGAATAAAGTACTTATGAACATTAAAACAATTACCATCAGATCGGAAAACATATGAGCCTTCGAGAAAAGCTAGCAAGAAACTTATATTTTTTCTTAATTATGTAAATAATGTTTATAGTATGTTTATTGTTTTAATAGATGTGTAGAGAGTTAAAATAACTCTAATATTCGTAACGTACATATAAAAAGGTTCCCTACCTCTGTTAAAGTTCAATTAATTGAATTGTGTCCTGGCTTCCGACGCTAGTACGAGTAGTACATGTTACGTTCTGTAGCTAAATGTTCTCGAGGAAGGAATTCGGGATATCCAGCAATAAATCTTACAAGGAACTAGGAATTCACGGGTATTGCGACTTTGTGCTTCAATCATTAACTATTACAGATATAATACAATAAATCTTACATTTCAAATTATTGTTCCCAAAAGTGATATGGAAGAAGTAAAATAATAGGTATTTACCTATGAAATTGCCGTTCTGCAGTACTGGCCATTTCAAATCAAAATAATTTTTGTTTGGCTAAGAATTCTTATTTCAAATTAATTTTATTTTAAGAACATGGAATTCTTTTTCCAAAAGTAGTCATTTGTTTATTGATTAGTGTTACATTTTCATTGCATATCAATCTTTTTTGTCATCATGGATACGTTAAAAATTCGAGTAATTATGGATTATGAGTACCGTTGTGGCAGCAACGCGGCACAAGCGGCACGCAACATCAACGACGTTTACGGAGCTAACACTACAAACCAACGCACCGCCTGTTAATGGTTTGCTCGCTTCTGTTCTGGGAATTTCGAGCTGAAAAATGAACCTTGCGGTCGTCCGAAGACTTTGGTCGACAATGACGAATTAAAGGCGATTGTGGAAGCTGATGATATACAATCTACGGCTGAATTAGCAGCAGCTTTCGACGTTAGCGTCAAAACAATATTGGTCCATTTGCGTCAAATTGGCAAGGTAAAAAAGCTTGACAAATGGGTGCCCCACGAACTCAATGATCGCCAGCGCAAAGTACGCGTCGAGACGTTCCTTGCACTGCTCAACAGACACACAAATGAAGGAATTTTGAACCGCATTGTTACCTGCGATGAAAAATGGATTCTGTTTGATAACCGCAAGTGCTCAGCAAGTTGGTTGGATCCTGGTTCAGCACCTAAACAATGCCCTAAACGAAAACTTACCCCTAGAAAAGTTATGGTCACTGTTTGGTGGTCTAGCACCGGTGTGATTCATCACAGCTTCTTATCAAACGGGGTGAGCATTACTGCAGATGTGTACTGTGAAGAACTGAACACAATGATGGAGAAGCTGGCACATCTCTAACCAGCATAGGTCAATCGCTCGTCTCCGCTGCTCCTGCACGACAACGCGCGACCTCATACTGCACAGCAGACGGTCTCCAAGTTACAACAACTGGGGTTGGAAGTTCTCCGTCATCCGCCCTACTCACCAGACCTTGCGCCTACAGAGTACTAGTTTTTCCAGAATTTGGATAACTCCTTGGCGGGGAAAAAATTCAATATCCGAGAGGCAGTACAAAATGCCTTTGAAGAAATTGTTGCCTCCCGTCCAGCTGATTTCTTTAAGAAGGGCATCAATAAACTGCCACTGCGCTGGCAAAGATGCATTGATTGCATGGGTGATTACTTCGATTAATACAAATAAAAAATAAATGAAAAAAATTCGTTTCAATTTTTTCATACAAAACGGCAATTTCATAGGTAAAGACCTAATATTATATTATTATATTTAAAACCATCATTACATCTAAAACACTTAAATCTTTATTATGCAACAAAATTTCTGTATGAATTATGAGTGTCGAATTTATGAAATGTTTTTTTCCAGTTCTCTAGTTCCTCATCATTATTTTTTTAATTTCCTACCGAAATAGGGAATTTGCATGAAATTCAAAAAGAGCAAGGTAATTTTTTTACAACTTTATCGCTTCTGAATCACGCAAATATCCATCCTTTCTAATAAATTCAGTATTTATTGGGAAATTAAGTTATAAAAAGTCCAAAAATTGTGCGGGAGTTTGAAAATAGTTAAACGCCATTGGTCGACCGTGATTGTGACGTCAAAGTTTACAATAACAAGTTGTTGGGTGTTTTTTGTCACTGTTACAACAAAATTAGGTGGTAATGGCTTAAAAACCATTCAGATACTGACGTCGCAGTGATCCTCATATCTATATAAAGGTATTGTTGGACAAATCATGTTGCTTTTCATAATTTCCACTTTTTTCTTATGCCTTTACCTCTCAGGACTAGGAAAAGAAAGACTTTATCACTACCTACAATACAGTACTTATAACTTGGTTTTTTGCCCTGTTCCATGATATTACATAATTATATTATAGACAATGTATAGATTGCCAAATGAGAACCATTTCCAATTCGTTTTGAATATCACTTGAAAATTTTTGGCGGGATCACAAAGTATCGTGTGATTGAGACAAACACACGACATATCTATAGGATTTAGCCAGTGATAAAATAAGATATAATTACACGATTAATCCAAGTCCTGATTTTCACGACTATATTCGTCGTCGATAGAAATAAATAAATAGCATTTGGAATTATATAGAAAGCCTTGGCAAAGTATGTAATAGTTCTCTTCCTTTCATACATTGCCTATAACATATACAAAATGAGGCATTTAAAAAAATGATCAATACAGTACACAGTATTCGTAACAACATTCAGAACGTTGTTACATACTATGACGTCACTATAACGCGACAAAATGGCGGGTTTTTAAAGTGCCCAAATTCGATTAATATTTTAACTTTTTTTCTGAGCGAAATATTTTTTTACGAATATGTAAAATTATAAGGCGTCCTTTAAAAATACTAAAAAATTGATGCATATACCCAAAAAAAAATTATTCTGTACAATAAGAAAAATGTTGCTACTTATTAAGATGGTACCTACTACCGACTAATAGTAATACTATAATAGTAGATTTACTTGAAGCTATTGAATATCGGCAAAAAAATTTACTACATATTATCCACACCTCGCATAAGTATACCTTTTTCTTGCTTTCCTGTATAACTGGCAGAGAATGCTTTTTAGCATTAAGTCCTCCAATTGTAATTTTGTGTGAAATAAATAATATAATATACAACTATAATATATTACTTTTTATTTAACCGTTTTTATCATGTCAAACACTTCAATATGTTGTTCAAATCAGAATTCGTTATGAATAAAATCCCGTGTGGATTTTTAAACTAAAAATACCCCACGATACCAATCAGTTTGATCACATGAATGTAGCTATGCCACTTTCCCGTTTCCATCCAATTTCGTTACACTCGTCTATTTCAAGTACCGGTTGGGTTCTGTTCAATTAAATTGGACTATGTCCTACGTACTAACATACATTTGTTCAACATACTACGTTTGCCAACGAAATATTTAGGAGGAAGGAATTTATGAGATACCAAAATAATCCTTCGAAGAATGGTGAAATTGGTGTAAATGCTTATTCTCAATTCTATTAATAAATTGTTAACCCATTGAGATTGGATTTTGTAATTAATCTAACTAGGAAAGAAACTAAGACATTAGTATTTTATACGCTTTCTAAGAAGTTACGTATCCACAAATTTTTAATGAACCCTTTTGATCGATCTTCTAAACATGGAGTATAGTCCACTTCTTTCTAAGTCTTCCGCTCTATAAAATATCTCAGTCAAAAGACCATAACCTCGTTGTGTTGTTCCTACCCTGAGTAGAGTTTCCAGAGCTCTTTAGGGAAGAGAGTTCAAGGTCGGAAATGCGCTATCGATACCTCTGGTGTTGCTAGTTAAATAGGTACAAATTAAAAATAATAATTTTGATTCCCGCAAATAAGTAGGCAAAGTAGATATTTTTCTTTAGATATAAAAGATCAAAATTTTAAAAATTATCTGCAATATGTTCTTTATTTTGCTTAGGTGATTTGGATCTAGTTAGCCGATGCAAGGCAGTTATTTTATACTTTTTCAGATCGCGATCGACTGTTTTAGCATTTCTGCACTAGAAGTGCACCATTGGAAGTATATCGATAAACAGTTTATACTAACCCCTGCGAATTAGCCATTTACCGTTTACGATCGACAAATTTACGACCGCTCAAATTGTGACCACTAGAGTACACGACAATTTGAATGTCTGTTTTTATAGGCAAATCGTTAAAATTCCTATTCTATTTTATTTTTATGTCATCGTAAACTATTTTCGTATAATAGTGCGTTCAGAAAGTATTATCAGCGCCATTTTATGGGCCTAATGAATTGGGATCGGTCAATTTCGTGTTCGGAATTGGTTATAAAATTAAATATCTACCTATTTATATTGTTTTAGCATTCTTATTCTATATAATTAAATATTATATTATATAAAAGGAAGCCGTTACTAACTGACTGATTTATCAACACAACTCGAACCACTGAATGGATTGGGCTGAAATTGGTGCACAGTAAGTTATTATGACGTAGGCATCCGGTAAGAATAGATTTTCGAAAATTCACCATAAAGAGGTATTAAAATCTGTGTGGAGGAATCATATAAGAATTATATTTTTTAATCTTGGCGCGAACGAACTACGGGCAAAAGCTAGTAGTAAATAAATTTATTTTATATGAGTTATCAAAATAAACAATCTTGGAATGTATAGATAGATATATATAATTTAAAAATTGTTAAATTTAAATTGGTTAAATATAGTATTGGTTCGGATATAATGATCATCTCAAAAAAAAAAACATTGTCAGCATTGATACTAAGTACTCAAAATATATTATTTAATAGATATTTAGTGGTGTTTTAAACCGTTCAGCTGAGTTTTTCTTTCTCGATAGAAAAAGTCTCTTTAAAAATGATTACGTTAATAAATAAATACTAAAATCTGGTTAACATACGAAAGGTACATTGAAAAGGACCATCCAAACTTTTTCGCGTGTCCGACCTTTTTTCAGTGATACGGATAATCTCCAGATAATATTAACAGAAAAATAAATACGATGCTTCTTAAAACTAAACGTTCTGAAACAACTTTTAACGGAAATCGTTTAGTTTATTACTCGCATAAAATGCTTGGATTGAAAATAAATACCTACATAAATAGAAAAATATTAGAAGGTAATACAAGAAATATGATTGAGATGTTCATAGAGGTGTATTTTTTTAACTTTAACTATTAATTATTCATCTTCAGTTCGAATGCAACTACGATGATATAAAAATATCACCTAAACGAGATTTCATACATATAAATCGTTTGTTATTCTTTCTGTCCTATTTACATATAATTCTAGATATTCTCTTGCGGAAAACCCAAATCTAATTGTTACTTTTAATAAAGAAGAAAATAAATTTACCAAAATAAACTTACTATAATGTAGCTCCATTTAAATCCAATTCTAGGTCTCTATATCTTAATTACATAAAATGGATCAATTTATGAAGTAATATTTATTAAATAATCGCTTCTATCTTTAGTACCGCAGCCATAAAATAAGGATGAGATTGAGCTTCATTTCGTGTAAAAAATTTAAAACGAAATTATGCTTTTTTCATTAAGACATCACACCGAATAACGTGTAGCGACATCGATATAGCGACATCTATCCTTGGCATAAATGACGCATCCTACATAGAGACATCTATCTCGCCACATACGACGCATTCTACATCGCGATATTAAAATTAACCAAATAATTGAGTATATATATACAAAAACCCGACAACAACCGTTGGACAGCTGTCCGCCAGACATAACACCCGTCTGGTCGAAGGATCCTCCCTTCTCAATGGTTACCTCATACTGGTGACCCCCAAGCATGAACGTCAGTGCAGCCTTCGCAAAAAAGCTACGTCATCATCACTTCCTCAAGCTTTCGAGCTGCGAGTCATACAGCCAGCCAGCATCCACGGCTACTACAGGTATCCTGACCATCAGTATGCAGCGGACGCGCATTCCTGGTCATCACCCACAGCCTGCTCAGCGACCTTGGCACAGCACATTGCACTTCGGCCGGTCAGTAAGCAGAGCACTTCTCTCCTGGTCGACGCAACAGCCAGCCACTACGCAGCACTGCACCACTCCGACTCACTGGAACATTCTTGCAGTATCACCCCGACTCACTGGGGCTCACCGCAGACAGTTCCGACTCACCGTGAACTATGCGAAACATAGTTCCGACTAACTGGAACATTCCACTGGCGGCCGGCAAGCATCACAAGATGCTCCGGTATCGGAGGGGAGTGATGTAGCGACATCTATCCTCGCCATAACTGACACATCCTACATAGAGACATCTACCTCGCCACGTACGACGCATCCTACATCGCGATATAAAAATTAACCGAACAATTGAGTATATATACAAGAACCCGACAACAACCCTACAAGATTGATCTACAAGTTGTACTGCTTTGAAGTCCCCGATAGGTTAATTAAAATAATTCGCGACTATCTTACAGATCGCACCTTTCGCTATAGAGTGGAAGGTGAATTATCTTCGGTCCGTCCTATACGCTCAGGCGTCCCCCAAGGTTCGATCCTGGCTCCTAGCCTTTTCAACCTGTACGTCAGTGACCTACCTAGACTCCCGCAGGTCAAGGTAGGGCTATACGCTGACGATACAGTCATATATGCCTCGAGAAGGAATAGATTCCACCTCAGAAACAAAGTCCAACGTGCCGTGACCACTCTCGGGAAGTGGTTTAACGAGTGGCGAATAGCCGTAAATCCCTCGAAGAGCGCCGCGATGCTCTTCGATGCGGACTCATGACGGTTGCCGTGGAGGCTCAAACCTCTTGAACTTTACGGTAATCCGATTCTCTTTGTGAGAGAGACCAAATATCTAGGTGTAACCCTAGATAGTAGGCTCTCTTTTAGACTTCACACCCGTAAAGTTAGTAACAGGGCCGCGTGGGTCCTGGGCCGTTTACATCCTCTGTTGTGTTCGGTGAGCAAAATGTCTACGCGACATAAGCTCACGCTCTACAAGATGTGCATCCGACCGATTTTGACATATAGTTGCGCTGCGTTCGCACATATGTCCGAGTCGAATTTTAGACGGTTACAAGTTATACAGAACAGGTTTCTTTATTGTCTCACCGGGGCCCCTAGGTATATTCGAAGCGAAGATCTCCATAGAGATATGGATCTTCTTCGATTCATGCCTACGTTAAACAGCTCTCACGATCGTATTTTGACACCGCGTCGAATCACACGATCCCGCTAATTAAAGCAGCAGCTACTTATGTCGCGGTACCCACCACCACCCGGCATAAACGCTGGCCGCGCAATATTTTTACTGACCCGGACGATCGCATCGAAAATGCGAATAAATACTATTCATCCATCTCTCCAAACAGAGCGTGCCAGCGCCCATGCCCGCGTAACAACCGTTCTCTCCGCAGAGGACGGGCGGTAAATTTCGCTCCCGCACACCCCCCACATCCACCCTCTCCAGCGGTAACCCAAGACTAGGTCCGTTTCCTCGGCGTGAAGCCCTTGAGTCAGGCAACCGCCCGCGCGATACAAGTGACACTATACGTGCATCACTTAGCTACCTACATACAACATTACACACGTATAAACACACACACGTGAACACCACATAGGTACATAGGTTCTGGGAGGGACCTTTTATTTTTTCTTTTTTTGTGCTAGTTAGTATAGAAAACATTTCCGTTTACTAAATGCACATACGCATGTTCCCTTTCTTCCTCCCAGGAGGAAGGGAACGTGCCTATGAGTATATTTTAGTTAGCTCGAATCGTAGGTGTAGGGATTCGATTAGATCGCGACTTATTTGCGAACGCGACGACCGCCCGAGCCGAGGTCCGGCCACTTTGGCACCCTCGTGCGAGTCGTCCTAATAACTTTCGTGGCTGAGTGCCCTCTGCGCTCGCCCCCAAGTCCGATGAAGCTGTAAAAGCCGCAGCGGCTTTAGGACCCCTAAGGCTAACAGTGTAGTCAGATCTAAAAAAAAAAAAAAACCCGACAATGATTCGCGGGTGAGTGCCCTAAGCGCTCGCCCCCAGTTAGATAGCTGCCCGCCACACATAATTAGGGTCATTAAAAAAAGGGAAGACAGCTTTTTCTTTCTTTTTTTAAGTAGCCCGGCAAAGTGAGGGCACTTTGCCTTATGGTAAGCACGCTGTAAAGCCAAGCTTCTCGTCAGTTTGATATATACATTGGCCGATTCCGAAACGCGACAAACCTAAAGGGAGTATTTATGACGGGTGCACCGCCATGCGCATGGTGGTCGCCGCTAAGTTGGGTACAGATCTAAACCACCCCGCTTGAATACTGAACATACACTGACTGTTTCCGGAATGTGACACAGCACACCTAAGGGTTATTACAGGCAATCCGCATTTGCACTGTAAGCCAACTGTGCAGTTGACACGTTGCATCGAAACCGCAAACCAACTGCGCAGTTCGCCTGCAGTCAGCATGCAGTTCTAACGACTATACCTACAGAGTTACAAATGCACCGTAACCGTATCATAACTGCAATTATGCAGATGCTTGCAGTCCGAATTCAGATCGACTTTAAAAACCCTAATCATGCAACTATGGTAGCTTTCACAATGATAAAAATTTACACTAAAATATCAAGTAATCAATAATTCAGAACACAATTTTAGTATTAGCTTTGCTGAAGGTAATGAACAGGTAAAAATATAGGAATCTACGTCCAATGTGTTATGTTTAATATATTGTATAATTATAAAACCGATGTCTTAGTTAAGAATAACAATGGTTGACACGACAAAAGCCATTGTATCGACTTTGAAATAAACTGGAATAAATTTCGCTCCCGCGAACTTGTTTAAAGGCTGTAAGTAAATTAATTTTATTATCAATTTCGGTCCATTTACCCAGCTTAAGAGTATTACAGGGGCCGTTATGAAAGTCAAATTGATAATCTCTCGATGGTTTTTGGAGACACCGAGCGACGAGGTACTTAGGAATATATTATTTTATAAAACAAAAATATATTCAAATGTTAAGTAAATTGGTTGACATTTGAATTTCTTTTTAAATCAAAACAATGACGCGACCTTTATTGTTATATCGAGGAGTATCTAGGAGTCGATTAAGAACAGCAAGAGGCCCATGTCAGCCGAAAAAAATTGGGGTTCCATGAGATGTAAATGGGGGTAAACCATATAATTATATCTCTGTGGAATCAACGATAGTGAATTTCATTTAAGCAGGTCGTGACTTGGAAGTTTCGCCTTCTGTGAATGGTATGAAATAATATACATACACAGTTGGTACTTATTTACTTACATAATAAATACCGTCTATATATATATAAACTAAAATATAAAAAATATATAATGTAAATTATTTATTATCTCTGTATGTTTTTGTTTTGTAATAAAAGGATTTTTCCCCGTTAAATTATATAATCTATAAAAGCAGTCATTATTCATTAATTGCTTAATTCTTTTATGTAACAGATATTCTACATTTTAATATTTGAATGTATCAAAATTAACATACCTTTTTTTTTAAAGTTAAACTTTACTATACTTAGAAATTTAAATATTTCAAAGTGAGCATTATATCTTCTGATATTATATCAGCTGTTAAAAACACATTAGAAGGTAAGCAGGAAGTCAGGTCAGTGGGTCTTTACCATAAACCGAAAAACATGACAAGTGGTTACTAAGACATAAAGTTCACGTAGTTCACAGTCAAACCGATCACACGGTTTTGTGGGACTATTTTTTAGAAATAAGATTATTACTTTACAAATAAATAAATTAAAAAAAATATATATATATATATATATGTAAATATGAGGATACAATTTCAAACACGATCATTTCTATTCCAAATTAAGTGTAGCATGTATTATGTCACTAAAGTAATATATTATACAAAGTATACTAATTATAACTATATATTTAAAACCCAGACATACAACTGACAAATAATTATGCTCATCACAAAAAAGTCAATCATGCGCGGGGATCAAAACTTTTTTGACCTTTCGGCTCAATAGCACTACGCCACGAGGCATGGCCCCAGATTAACTCTTATAAGTTGTAACAGTCCCGATACAATAATTTCGAATTAGTTTTACCATGAATATTTAAAGGCTATTCTAATGTACTATCTAGCATTACATTGTTATGACCCGAGTAAAATAGTAAAAACTCACTATTCTAGAAAAATCTGAAAATTTCTAGAATCTACTTGAATTATTCGTTCATCGAATTAATTCGTTCGTTAATTATCGAATTTCATTGTATTCGTAGGCACGAAAAGACATCACAGTTCACACACAAATTCAAAGCTTATCCGTTCGATTACGTAACGAAACAAACAATGGTCTAAAAATAGAACGCTTGCCCTTCTTTAAATGAGGTCGTATAGTTTAAGGCTGTTCTAGTAATTTTGAACCTCTTATTATTTAGCACCCGTTCATATGCGTGTTAACTCGCGTCAGTTCTGAAAAGGGTCTTAGATATATGAGCGAGCCGTGTTCCGGGCCAAGAAAGTTCTGCTTTGGACAACCAAGAGTTCTAAACAACAAACTACATAACGAAGAAATCTGCAAGAGGATCATAGAGTAAATTAAACAAGAGAAACTGTTAGTACGACCACACTCTAATGTACACTATTAATTATTTTTTTAAATAAATACGAATAAATTACTTAAGTAAAATCTAACGGTATTTTCACTAACTACGGGTATAAAATACAAAGTTTGAATCGCTGATGGTTCAGTGGTGGTTTATTCGGATATAGCATGTACCGGCGTAGGTTTGAATCGTACAAAAATCCTGAGCTTTCGATGAAGGAAAACATCAAAATAATTCTATAGATGGTGGGTTTCATGGTGGTTTTCTAATGACCACCCCGGTTGCTATCATACTGAAGTTGAAAATCTGTCACCAAGTACCTATAGTTGTGTTCCGGCACCTGCACTTTAGAGTCTCATCCAAAAGACTTAGCGTGTTACTATGTTGGGCCACAATATCATCACTTAATATCAGGTGAGCTCGTGTCCAAACGCTAGACCTATAAAAAAAAAAAAACTAATAACAATTAGTTATTTATGAAATAGTTGAATCTTCTTTTTCTTCAGAATCTTCATAATTTTTACCTCTACCGGTATCTATTTTTAGTTTAAATTATTACATAAACTAACGTTATACGAATATATTAAACAAATATGAACACCTCTATATTTAGAGGTTATGTATATCTATGTATACAACAATTTTATATCCTTTAAATCAAATTAGAATAAAATTTCGAAAAATAATGTCTGCTTTTAATACACCTGTATTAAATCAAGATACTGCATGTTTTAAAAGTTGACACGTAAACTTTAATCAAATCTGACACATGTAGGTAGCTCTCACTGGCTACAGAGAAACAATAAAAGGCATTTTCACATGAACAAAGTCGAGAGAACCAGTAAGTTTTCTATACTAATATACTAAAGCTCAAGAGTTTGCCTTTATTGTTTTTGCTTTTATTGAGGAAGGTTAAGGAGCAGGGCAATTATCTTACAAATTGTGAGGCAGAAAGTACCCTAAGCGAGAACAAATCAACAGTGCGGAAGGTCGGAGACTAAGCTTAAGTTGGCAGCGTGACGAAAATCGATAAAATAAACGCGAGTAAAATCGCGGGAAAAGCTAGTTTAACTATTCTTATGTTAAATAAATTAGTGCTGGAAAACGAAAGAGACGGATGAAAGAAGATTACATGTGGCAGAGATTCAAAAGTCATTAGATGTATGGTGCAACTCGAATGGATAAGATTTAAATTAAGTAAATCAGACAAAGCATAAAAGTAACATCAGTGATAGAGAAGTTGTGGGGTAATATTAGCATATGCGTATGAGGAATGAAGATCATATAACTAAAAGAATGTTAAGTATGAAGTTGGACGGAGTACAGGAAGACCGAAGAAGGTATGGATGAATTGTGTGAGGAATGATGTGTTTAAAAGGCGTAAAAGATCGACGATCGGCCTAAACTTTTGTTGGAGGAAAACATCGTGATGAAACCACAGCATGATTATAGGGCTTTTTCTAGTGTCAGCCTAGCTAGCTACAACCCTCGAGTTAAAAATCTATCGCCAAACACCAAAAAATATATAGGAATAAGTGTATTCCGTCAGCTTCACTTGAGAGCCAGTCTTCCACTAGGCTTAGCGTGCTACCATCTTAAGATCATGTATCATTATGGCCACAACGCTAAACATATAACAATTAAAAAATATAATAGCTGATAGAGGAGAATAAAAGAGGCAAACATGTTTTGTCGACCATACTGAGATGTAATAAGGGTAAGAAGAAGAAGAATTGAGATTCCTTAAAAGGTAATAAACACAGAGTAAAATGAAGGCCTAAATATTGTAACAATAAATCAAAATAAAAGCTTGTAGAAATAAACTTACTTGAACTCGGAAATTTCCCGAAGCCGGCTTTATTGAATTTTCTACGACGATCCCAGCATTCTTCCAATTTCAAAATTGTTTATTTGTATACGTAATTTTGTTTATTATTTTGTTAAACCACCAACAATATTCATTGAAATTTAATACTGCAGTATATTAAATACAGATAATCCATAAGATGTCTTATTTATAGTCACTCATCTTCACTGACTGCCAGTAATCTGTCAACACATTGGCTGCTATAAAATTCACAATCATCACTGCACGTCAAATTTAGATTTAAATCCATGTAAACATGCTTAAAATGTAAGCTAATTCGAAAAACATCAACGGGCTCTAGTTGTATAACTGTTATACGTTATTATTTTGAATTTAGAACAAAAACTATTATTTTTCGATGGTTCTGCCGCCTGGCATTTTCGGCCATCTTTGTTAAGCGTTCAAGCATGCGCAGTTAAACCTCAACACATGCGCTTTACGAATGTACGATTAAAATCAGTATTGTTTTCTAAAGTACCTACTAATGAACAATCCTAATATTACTAAAAATCCAATCGTACTACAAAAAAATGTCGAGATACAACGACACAATAAAGTTATGTTAATAAACATCATAAATAGTTTATTTTAGGCACATACATTTTGAATTTATGGGAGTGTTTTTCACAGTATAAACATTGCCGACTTTCAATTACAGTAAGTAGGTACTATGGAGATTAGCACGACAATTTTATTACTAAGTTCCAATGTTAATCAAATTGTCTAAAATAAATATAATAGGTATACCTAATATTACATATAAAATTGGCGTTTTGTTGAACCGGACACTTTAATCTAAAATATCAGGTGTTTGGTAAGGAATTCAAATTTAAATTAAATTTAGGCTTATGTTTAAATGTTTCGAATTTAGTGATTCATTTGTATCATTCATTCATTTCATGTGCACCACTTGATTTTTCTTTGACAACGTTCTTTTCACAAAATGGAAAATTTTTATAAAAAAAAAAAATGAAATGTTATTTACGAAAATGAGTTCCACATGAAATGAACGCTGTAAAAACAATTCGTAGAATTAATGATGTGTACGGGGAAGCTGCTGTAAAAGAAAACACGGTACGTTTTTGGTTCCAACGATTTCGTTTTGGAAATTTTAAACTACGACACAAACTCCGTATTTTTAAATATTTTTTATTTCATTCCCAGATATCGTTTAAATATTATATAGGTAGTTTATATCACTCACACAATTAAGCCGAATCTAACGACATCGCGTACGCTAAAATCCATCAAGCCTTTTAGGTTACGGAGCGTGCCAAAGAAATAGACATACACATATCTACGCTCGAAAAACCTAACCCTCCATTTTGTAATCGGGTAAAAATAACAAAATGAATCGGTTTAAGACCAATATATACATCGCAACGACAATATTTACGTGATTAAAACAAATTAAAAACATTAATACGACTTGCGAAGCATTAATGATAATCAAATTAAATAATTTCGTCACTAAATTAATATAAGTCCTTTACGGCATCCAATTAGATCTCCTTGGTTGGGAAATAAGTATTGTTGTATACAAAGAGGTCCTGCAATTTAATATTTTTTAGGTATAAACATAAATAAAAAATATAAAAGAAAAGTTTTTTTTTATTTGTATTTTATATTTATTGAATTAAATTTAAAATATCTTAGTAGTTCACGCGCGATCGTACCGCGAGCACAGCTAATATCAGATAATTTGTTTCAAAGCTGTGAAACCTCATACGCATCGCTCAACTTGGAGCTAATAAGTTCGGGTAAGTAAACTATGAGGAACGGAATTTTCATGATCATAAAAAGAAGTTTAAAACCTATCATTACCTATTATTACCTATCATTGTTCATTTATTATCATAGTTTACCTATCATTGTTTTTTTAAATATCTAAAGTACTTATATGAATCGATATAATAAACTAAAGATATTAAACTTAAAAACACTCTTAAATATTAAAAATAATAATTATATCAGCCTGCAAGTGTCCTATATCAAATCTGAGCAAAGGCCTCTTCCCAAGGTAAGTCACTGACTAATCCACGACGTATTGGCAAATTCAAACTCCGAGAAATCATTTCTGTATTTTTCCCACTACAAGAACTGTTCTTAAAAGATCAGGTTACCTCACAATGTTTTTCTTCACCATCACTACCAATTCAAATAAGTAAATTTGCATTCATTGTTACAAGCAAGAACTTGAAACTACGGACATCGTATCTTTTTTCCGCCGCTCTAACCCACTCTCCCACCATGATTTTTTTAAATATTTATATTCTATAATAATAGCTGACCCGTATGAATATTTCGAATATTAAGGAATGTATACATAATCTAACATCTGCATGAACAGATGCCATGCTTAACTAATTTTTTTAGCAACTTTTTCATTGAAAACATTGATTTTAAACTACTTATTTTCGTCAATAGCGACCGTAGGTTTTAAAATTATGTTTGAATTATAAATTTTCATGAAGAATTTATAGATATGGCGTTGGCACAAAAAAAGACATATTTGAGAAAATATAATATATTTCAACAAAAAAAAAGATAAAGATGAAAAAGAAACAAAGTTCGGTACAAACGACGTTCATGATAGTCGTTATTACCGATAAAAGATCTGAGATCTAACTGGTACCAAGTTCCATAGCTGTTCCTTTAATTATAACTGTAGGAATGTACGTTCTTCGATTAATTTACAAAACAACTTGTTACTTTCTTTGATATAGGATTTCTAACTTAGAAAATTACAGTACTTCCAAACTACAAGTGTTTAGGTCGAATAGTTTTTGATCTATGGAGGGGTCGAAAAAGCAACTCGAAATTTTATAAAAAGCTTTTATACTGTCCACTCTACACTGTACATAACATTTCTACATGTATAATATGATATTATTATTTTTTTGATGTTTTATTTCACATCAAGCATTAAAATAATTAGTTAAAATTGTAGGTGAATCTTAAAAAAATTACAAATATAATGGGGAATCAAAGGCCTGCATAATTTTTTTGAGAACGGCAAAGTACCAAGGACACAAATGGATCGCCCGAATTACTCGTCAAAAGATCTCTCATAAACCATTTGCGTTTAGGGATTCATAAGTTTTTCGACAGATGGATTAGTTTTCATATTTAAAACTCATTTTGTGTTAATTCTTGAGTATAAGTTTTAACAAAGCTTAAACTAGAAGACATCCTTTTAAAACCCCATTTAAGGCATAAGCTTTCATAAGTTTGCTTCTGAAGTTTGTATCTCTGCAAACACAACAGTGTCCAAATAGAGATGGATTTATATGCAGTGGTACCTATATTGTTAAAATAATATTATTATTATTTTAAAATTTATTTGGAATATTAATAAGTTTTTAGTTTTTATTTAAGACTGTTCATTGTGCTTTAATGTTGTTGAAGGATATGCTCACTGCATATCTTAAGCAACTTTTGATCTGTTTCAATTTGTTTTTATGTATTTTTAATTTGCTTTAATGTATTTTTTTTTAAATTTAATTCAATTTAATTTGCTAGATGTTTTTCAAATATATAATATTGATTTTATAATCGGATGTTGACTTTTCAATTATCGCACAATTCTTGTTTTTATAGGCATAATTGTCTCTGTTATTATATTTTTATTTTGATACATTTTTCACTTACCGTCTATCATATTTTAAGTTCATGCTGTGGTAGCCTTAACAGGTATATGCAAATAAACTTCTATCTTTATTATATATATATATATATATATATATATATATATATATATATATATAAGTTAATGTATCTGTGCATAAGCCACTGGCCACCCTAATTTAAATAAATAACGAATATAGCAACACATCGGCGGGTCACCTTTTCTACAAGATCCGCGCCTACATTCATTCACTTCACTTCATTCATTGTCTTCCAAAATTGTAAACGTTCTTAGTAAACGAATTATTTATACGAAAATCAAACGACTCATTTAAACACAAACCCCATAATTAACAACAGTGTTCTAACATGTAACTGATTTAATGAATAGTAGCAAGCCAAAATAACGTCACTGTGATTTATGGTAAACACAGTACAAACTATAAACAACCACACGCATAGAGAGCTCAACAATACATCAACAGTCGTGACTGTCATGCTGTCTCGGAAGTATCACGGCTGCTGGACATACACTGGATGCTCTCGAAAATCGACAATCTAAAGGAGAGTCTACTTAGAGTTTAGCACAATGTGCAAGGTGCACGGTTTATCCGCGTGCGCTGGCGTAATCGTTAATGATACGGAAATACAATATTCAACAATAATATTGGTACTTAGTATATCTAAAAAACTATTATGTCAGCGATAGCATATACCTATCGCTTATACACAATAAGGTATTTTGTGACAAAGATTTGTCGAAAATTAAAAAGTGATTTATAAGCATTATTTTTAGACATGGCATATTAATCCTTACGAATCAAAGTATCTTCATCATAAAGACAATTTTGTATAAAGTAAAATTTTGCTCTTTAGAATATACTATTTGGACACATCGTTTAGGAGATAATGAAAAATTAAAATAATTTGTACTTGCGGGAAGAACAAATATGATAGACTAAATTACATGGGTGCGTTGGCAGCGCAGTGTTTTTCAGATAAAACTAACAGGGGTGAAACCGTGGGGCACAGCTAGTACTGGATATAGACAGGCTGATACTGGAATACGACACGGCTAAAAGTCGTTACTCACTTATCAACCCGGCACCCGACCATCACCGCATCGCCTCGTGCGATTGAGAATTCTTTGTATGGACTTTCATATATATGCACTAACTTGTCAACTCCGTAACATCACCGCATGGACTCACATGCAAGCATTCCATAATTATGCGGACGGAGAGTGGACTGCGAGTTATCAACGCAAGGACGATGTGTCTGTCGTTGGCGTGGCGCGGCGCAATACCTCAAAAAACTACACGTCAATTCGTTGACTAGTTGGCCACGCTGCGTTCACCCGTCGACAACTGCTGGTAGGGGACGTGGTGCTAGGTTGATAAGAAAGTGACTTCCTTAAGCGTGCCACTATGGCGTGTGGTGCAATTAGTGTTTGTTGATCACGATCTTTGTCGTGTCCTACCACCCAGCAAAGTTACCATTAGTCTGCTACCAACATTTAAATTAATTGGTTAGGTATTATTAATAGGTATCATATTATGGAATGTAAATAAGCTAGAAAAATACGAACAGTAGAAGCGTTACTTTCGCCTGCAAAAAAAAATTACCTTTGTTGTTCGTATAAATCAGGGAACGGAAAAGGTGTAACCTTTTTGTGACAGCGTGACGACAAGTCGAGTTACGATAT
The DNA here is from genome assembly GCA_033032175.1 of Saturnia japonica. Classification (NCBI taxonomy): domain Eukaryota; kingdom Metazoa; phylum Arthropoda; class Insecta; order Lepidoptera; family Saturniidae; genus Saturnia; species Saturnia japonica. The sequence goes on along the minus strand of CM065324.1, from coordinate 6,929,908 downwards.
AGGAAAATAATAATACAAGTGTTCTTTTTTAATATTAGATATTATAAAAAGACATAAAAATTACTAATTTACTTTACATTTCATAGTTACCAGTTTTTTTATATTAAAGTGTAGTAGCTTTTCCTAATAATAATATTTACTAAATAATTAATAATGCATTATTACAAAAGGAAAGTAAAAAGTTTTGTAAAATTATATCCAGTGTTATATGATTTTTTGTAAACCACTAAGATCATGAAATGAATTCATGAAAAAGGACCACATTATGTTCTTTAGACAGCTAAAAATATCATTAAATTCAACTTTGCTTTATAGGAAACCCTGTATGTATCTACTTATTAATCGAAGTATTGTTGTATATGCAGTATTCAATTACAAAACCCTTATAAACCTTAAAGGCCACATAAAATACTATATTGCACAACCAAATAACAAAAAGTGACTTAAACAATAAATGATATAATAACAGACGGGATCGGAAATATACTTCAACTTCGCCGCAGAGCTTAAAAGATAATTACTAACTTTTCAACTGTCAAATTAAACAAGCATTGGTTAACATGTGGGATTGTAAAAGCCTATTGCGAAATTAGAATTATTTAACTTTGTATGTTGTCACACAACGAAAACAGGAAGTAAGTATTTGTTTGGTTTAAAAATTTAATGATATTTTATACACAATTAGAAGAATATCAGATGCTCGTTTTATGATGGAAATACTAGCAAGGCTTGGAAGACGTTTTTCTACCTTTTCCGATAGTTAACAGCTCGACTATAGCGACACCAAACGGGTTCAGATTTTGTGATTTTTTTTTTTGGCACATATTAATCATTTTGGTCTAAAAATATAATTTTTTTAAGACTTTTGGATCCTATTATAGCGATGAACTATTGTTTCTGTGTATCCGTATTTTATCTCTGTCTGTTTGTTAGTGGTGTTCTGTCAAAGTCTACATAAAACGGAACAAAACGTACACGTTTCAATATGGGCCAATTTGATTGGTGAATCGCAATTGCCAACCATTTTGGTGCATTTTTCATCCTTACCTACCTACCCTTTCCTATTCCAACCGCCTCTTCTCGCGCGCATCGGCTCGAAGACCGTTGCTGACAAAAATTTAAGAAAAATCCAAAAGCTGTTAATCTGGTTGAATCCAAGTATCCAAACCCCAACCTCATTAAAACTGGTAATTAATTGTGATATATCCAACAAGTGGAATTATTATAACTTAAGAATTACCGAAAAAATTTTTTTTTTTTAATTCTGAAAGTTAGTTCGAAATTTCTTATATCCTATAAATTGACCAATAACATAATTATGCTTTTCGTGTACAAAATTTCATGAAAATCAATCATGCCGTTTTTAGTTAAAGTATGTCCGATACAAAAAGACAGAGAGAGACATAACAGACAAACAAATTTTTAAAGGCATATTCGTAATCAGTGTCCTTTATATAGTATGTCTATCGAGAAATTTGGATAAATTATTACATATACAGACATGACTACAGATTTATTAATATAGATAATATATTAATCTTAGCCGACAACTAAGAACAGGTAATAACCAGGATTTGTTCGAAAATTGAAGTCAGCTGGACCATCAATATCCACAGACTGTCGCCTCATTATACCAGAAATAACTGGTGCTCATTTTCATAATATTTAAATGTAAAATTAATTATTAAAACTAGAAGGGAATTCTGTCGAATGGAGTTGTTAAAGTTTATTTTTGGAAGATTAACATTTAGATGGATATATGATTACCTGTCACCTGTCAATAAATAAAACTCTACGTAATTATTTCCTATTTAAACTCATAAATAGAATCATTCGTACTATATTTTATAAAACTCATATAAACTTCACACTGTTTTATATTTAATCCGTAACGTGTATATTATATCATTAACAATAATTATTCTTATTATTTTTTCAGAATTCGCGTACATTTATTTATTCAAATTGATAAAACTATTGGGTGATGGTGAAGGAAAACATCGTAAGGAAACCTGAAAGCTTGAGAAATGATTTTGTTGCACCAGTGTAGGTGTTTAGGGAAATTATAAAAATGTGGATGTTCTCTGCGTTTGCAATTGCACATTACGTCGTGATCAAGTCCGTGCCTTCCTTCGGAAAGAGCCTTTGCCATTTGCAGGATGGTATTATTGTTGTTTATATGTAATGCTTTATTTATAATTTTCGTAAGGTTTTCAGAATATAAAAAAAAACTTGGTTAAAGATAATTATGTTTCAATGTAATAAACAAGTTTTTGTATCCTCGTAAAAACTTTGTCTAAATTATTATTCCTATTAGAAGTTAATTAATGGTTAACTCACAGAAAATTGTGAATCAGTTTGAAATTTATTCACAAGATACTACAGTTTGATTTACCATTCTGAGTTACGTAGATTTATTTTTTATCGTCCCCAGATATTTATTTACGTCCCGCCCTCCATTAAACACTGTCCGCGAATTCTTCGGCAATTGTCAATGTCAACAGAAATATAACACAAAAATATGGAGATATTTATTGTAGATATTTAAATTAATTCATTTGTTAATTAACTACTTTGGATATTTTATAATTTTTATAGGTACTAAGTATATTAAGCTATATTTTTTTGTAATATCTATTTATTTTAATTTAATTGTTTAATCATTTGCACGCCACGAATGGCAGTATATGATGCACCTATTTTTATAAAATTTAAGACTTGTATTTACCATATATTTAGGCAAATAAAGATATTATATTGTATTGTAGAATAGTCGGTTATTAAATAAATATTAAAATATAATAATAATAACTAAACACTACAAATTGTGGATGCCATCCAACTCGCCACCAAAAGGATATGTATCCAGAAGGCTGGCCACATTGTATGGATGTGCTTATACGCTTATACGCTGACCAGTCCTCTGACCGCGAGATGATTTGACCAGTCGATTCGCAAGTTCCTTAAAAAGGATACGCGCACTAGGATCCCACGGTCCCAGAATTTCTACACTATTACTGTACTGTACTAGTACTGGGAATATTTGAAAAATATCAAAAATGTAAGTACTAGCTGTGCCCTGCGGTTTCGTCCGTGTTAAAGTTATTTGACCAACTCACCATCAAGCCGTCGCCACCAGACACCCGTATACACTCTACTGTAAGCTTGTCGTCGTTCTTGTTTCTCGGAATTGCTTACAACTTTCCAGATTGCTTGACGATCATGATTTGCTTTGACCTAAAACCTATGACCTATAAACCTTTCTCATTAAAAGAGATATGTGCTGTGCGCCCGCATATAATTTTAAAGAAATCACTGATTGATGATTTTTATAATACTTCAGTACAGACAATATTTTTATCGGGCGGCCAAATGCGTCACATTGCACGGCTCGTTCGCACCACTACTACACACACCACCACCACTATAGACACAGACCCGAGCTGAATATGGAATTATTTTAATTGTCCATTAACTCTCAAATAATATGTCCAAATAACATGCTGTAAAAGGTAAAGTTTCTCTTCATAAAATTGTCTTGATTAATAAATAATTTTCGTTCGTAAGGATTAATATCTTTGCCTAAAAATCATACTCATAAATAATTTTTTTATGTTTAACAAATGTTTACCTTATTACTTAAGATTACCTTATTGTGGCTTATGTGTAATAGATAGGTATATGCTATCGCGATTTTTTTTAGATAACTAAGGGTTTTTTTGTGTTTACGTATCAATAACCATTATGGCAGCGCACGCAAATAAAGCAGTTCGGGATCGCTTTGTGTTCCAACTTACTTAACAAAAACCAATATTTAATGCTAGCTTAGAGATGTAGCTTAATTCTATATAGCATTTATTATTCCTTGTGAATCTGGCTATAATATTCAAAAGAATTTTCAAATCCGACTGATAGTTTCAGAGACTAGCCTATTTAAACAAATAAACAAACAAAAAATCTTTTTTGTTTTATTATATTAGTATAGATTTCTCGTATTCACAATTTTCTCATTAGGTAATAAAAATATTTTGTACTAGCTGTTTAGGTATCCATCGAGATTTCCCGTCAGCAAAATCTAACGAAACATCCCTATTTTTAACCCCTTAGGATATTTAGAAAATCCTTTCTTAACGTTCATCTACAATATATTAATAACTTCTGTAAAAATTTTATGCTGTATGTCATCTATCATAAAAAGCTTTATAATATTTTGAATATTACTGAAACTGATTTTTTACCCCTTACAATAATATGTGCGTTTTTTATAATCACCCAAAAATTAGGTAAATTTAACAATGAAAGTACCAGGTTCATTATTAATTGTAATAAAAAAGACCTTTATAATAGACAGACTTTATTTTAAAAAGATTTGTTTTTTGAATATATAAAAATATCACTTTGGGATTATTTTTCTTTTCCATATACGGTGACAAAGACCGCGTATGCTCTCAAAAAATAACTGTGTCATGGATCCTAAACGAAGGTGGACATTTCTAAACGGCATCCATTTTGATATGTCACTAAAGGAAATCGTTTTGTGATCAATAAATATCTCAACCATATTAGCGTTAGTATCATAATAAAGATTATTTTCCGTGACAATAAGTATTCATTAGAATTTATTCGGTATAGATTTTTGGTAAAAAATTGATTTTGCCAATATTAGGTGGCGTTTAAAAGCTTCAGCTGCAGCACTGAGTTATTGGCTTATTTAGTGCTAAATGCACTAGCTGTGCTCCATGCCAGAGACGGTAGATAGTGATAAAATAATTCTGGCACATATGTCGTTAAAAGTTGGTATTTGAAAATAAAGCAGGGGCTTAGTACTGTCGTCCGCGCTCCTGAAGGACCTTTATTTTAGCTCGTCGATGCACAATATTAGCAGGCGCACCCTGTACGATTGTTTGTTGTACTAACATTAATATTTACCTGGTACGTGGTACAAGAACCTGAAACATAGTACTTATACCAGAAACTTGGTATATCTACCATACTAGCTCCATGATTTCTGTTGTGTTAAATTAATTCGACCAACTCTCCACCGCGCTGCCGCTAACGTACCTATGTAGCATATCGGAGTTCTTACTTCCAGTACATCTCTAAACCTTACCAAATTCTTGACTTTCATAATTATTGCTTCGTTTCTTACCAAAAAGATATACAGCCTTCCTCAATAATGTAGATAAACCGCACCGTCCAAAGATCGTCCACAGACTTTACTAAAATCCCTTTTCTTTATAATATAATCCAAGGAGATTTCGCATTGACATAATATAATAAATCAAACGACCGCTATATAGGTATATTATTATAATATTGCATTGTGCACTATATACATTTACTTATTTACAGTTATACATATTTATTGATTATACAACTTATATTTAGTTTTATCTACATTTATCAACAACCCATAATATGTGTCATTCTGTCAGAAGCCCACATAAAAAATATATAATATTATTACGCGCATCACGCAAAACCTACTAAATAGATTTTGTTCTATTTTTGTTTCTTAGATACCTTGCCCTTATTTAAAAAAAATTGTCACGATATCAAAAAGTTACCAAAGTTTTAAGAAACTACGACTTTTAAGTACTACGCGTTTAACGATGTGTTTTCTTGTCGTGGAGAAGTGGGGAATGGGAATTATAATATTAGTATAGATTAACGCAAAAGATGTCGCGAAGAAGTGCTATAGACTAATAGTTCGAGAGATTAGCGCTTTCAAACAAACAATTAATTGAGATTAATAGATTTAATAGACTACATTAGATAATTAATAGATTTGCTTACCTCTAGCAAGCAAAGATTTATGTTTAATTTTTATCCAACTGACCGGATAGAGGGTATAATTTACGTTTGTACCTATGTCTTTTTTGTCGGCAGGCTTTATGGATTTTAACATTTGAGGTGTCGTTAGATTCGAATTAATCGTGAGAGTTCTTCTTCTTGTTTTGGCGCCACAAAAGCACTTGCCAGTGTCAATATTTTAAGCCTTCGTATAATTTTCCATTATACAAAGTGGGATTTTCAGTATCAATGTTTTTAAGCATTCGAAAATTTTTCCAGCGTTAATGTTTTGAAGCCTTCGTAGTATTAGGTATTTCATATAATGTGTATAATGTTACATGTAAGTGTCTAACATAATGGTGGCTCTCTTGTTAGAACGGTCTAGTGAGTTTTTGTGAAATCTCAAAATGCATACCTTTTACTTCATATTTCTAATCCACTTGACATAGGCACAACAACCAAGCTATATCACACAAAACGACACCAATATTACATGGTATAGGGTCAAAAAACCTAAGTTAATGAACCAAAAATTAAAACCACAACATGTCAATTTAAGATCCCGCCAAAAACTCATCGTGAGAGTTACATAAAGTTGTAACGAGTTTTTAAATATGGCGTCTACGAATGAAAAGAAAAGAGGATGGATAATAAAACTTTTTTACTTTTGCAAACTCAACTGAACAACTAGTTTATTAATAATTGAACTATGTTTTTACAAGCAGATTTTTGTTTTACTTTATATTTTTACTTGTTTTAAGAAATTCTCCCTTTGAAAAGCCTTTACAAAGTATTAGAAGAGCTAATTCAGCGATGAGGATGATAGATAACAGTGTTGACTATTGTGTGCGTTACAAGCTGAGAATTTTTAGCGGGGTCTTGAGCTGCCATGTTTTGTGTTTTTATTTTTGATTTATTTACCCTTTATGTAATGTTGGTGGTGTTTTGCGGATATAGTTTGGTTATTGTGCATAAGTGAAGTGAACTATAAATGTATACTGGAAACATTCATTTTAAGATGTCATAAAAATTCCCTAGATAGTTCTAAGAAGGGAGCCACCATCTTGTTTGATCCACATTGAATATTAGAAAATACTACGAAGGCTTAAACATAGTGACATCCCTAAGTGTTCGTTGCAGTGCTAAATCAAGATGAAGAAATAAGCTAACCTCACGTAAACTTTATTAACAAACTATTTACTATTAGAAGAAAGGATTGTTGTAGATGACGAAATATTAAAAAAAAAATCAATTTACTAATAACTACAATGTCATAACATTATTAAAGTTTGAAACCAATCTCTTAGCTTACCTTACGGTCAGCATATTACGAGTTGAAGCAATCTCAGCTTTCATTCATAAATATTCTACGAATGATCGCAAAACACTTGATTTTTTAATAATCATATTTCTTTTGGTGTACAACTAACAATACTTTAGGTTTACTTTATAAACCAGAACCCTGATTTCTTTCAACATATTTTTATGTCAAAAAAAATTGAATGCCTATTGTTATTACCGAGTTGTAACAAGTAAATAAAATACAATATAAAATGTATATTAAACAGTGTGTTATTTTTTATTATAATATAGTACGATCGATACTTAATAATAACCTTGTAAAATTGTTTTTAGTTTTTAGCATTCATTAACTCTCGTAATACCAAATTTATCAATCACGTATTATAAATAAGATTAACCAAAAGCCGCTTTATAAATAGATGCGTTATACCCGCACTAAAAGCAATTTGAACACGGTACACATTTTGTTATCAGCACGTTGAAACAAAAGAGATAGAAAATCACAGCGTAGGACGGCAACTCTTTTGTCAAAAAAGGACAAAAGTTTCTTCTCGCTCACGCTGGTATCAAGTCGAAAGTGAACTGAAGGCAATTAATTACTCCTCACCATTTACGATTACATCTAAAGAGCGTCAATACCGTATATACTTATAAAATACTAGTAGTAAGCCTGCGGCTCCACACGCGTTTGTTACTACGCAGTACTTTACATCCCGTAATTCTATTTTTATTCATATTGTTGACAATTCATATACCGTATCAATTACGAAATGGCATGTATTTAATTAAAATTATTAAAAAGATATCATTCTATGCTACGATTTCTAATTTATTATTGACGGTTCTTACACCCTCCCAATTATGGTATGATCTATGATTTCCGTCTACAAAATTTTATGAGAACCGGTGGAAAAATGATGATTTTTTTTTTTGTACGTACACCTCTATTTACTATAATATTTCTATAAGTAATATTGATATTTCTTATACCCTATCAATTAACCAATGGCATAAGCACCCCATGTACAAAATTTCATAAAAATCGGTCGAGCCGTTTTTAAGTTAAATCCGTACATACAAACAGAGAGACAAAAAACAATTAATGGCATATTTGTAAGAATATACAGTGTGAATATCGAGAAATTTTGGAAACATTAAAAATCAGACCGGATTACAGATTTATTAATATAGATCATTGGATTAGCCAAATGTATTATTCAAATTTTATTTAATGTCATTTAAAGTATCGTCATTGATGTAGATTCCAATTTTTTTATATCTTAATGATTAACTGGAATAATAAAAAATTCAAAAGTATTTATTTATGTGTGATGGCACTGTATCTGTTGTTACACATTACAATCCACCAACAACTGTTACCACCGAGGGATCGGCAGTCCATCGCCGATCGTCGCTGTCACGCCGGCCGGCAAGCCTTCCTTTTTTTCTGACTGACTATACTGTTAGCTTTAGGGGCCCTGAAGCCTCTGACGGCTTTTACAGCATCACCATGACTTGGCAAACCTTTTGGCAGTTGGTTGGATATATATACACAAGTTGATCCCGAATCGCGACACGCTTAAGCGTGCCACTGTGGTGGGTGCTACAACTGGTATATGGTGGTCGCGTACTAGTTGGACACAGTTCACGTGTCCTACTACTCCTGTAAATTATTTAGAAAATCCTATTCACACTTGAAATTGTTTAGCATATAAGAACGTTGCATTTTTACTGTGCTATATTGAGGTGTTCTTTTAATAAAATGACAATTTTTAACAGAAAAGAAAACCATCTTCAATTATTGTTTCCTGGTGCATCTTCGAACTCGAAAGTCCAATGCCAATGCAATTAAAATGGAAGGTATCCTTGAGATATCCCTTTCCAATGACAAAATAATCATATAAATTGGTTCTTAAACAAAGAAGTTATGCCTAAACATCCATAAAGAAATATATACATTCCTTTTTTTGAAGTTGGTTAAGAAAAGAATGCTTGGTAAATTAAATAGCTATATATGTTACTTGAAATCATAAACATAACATTGCTTCTTCTTTGAAGTTATAATAGTAGCCAGACCAGCTGGACACATTCAATATCTCCATTCCGAGGAAATGAAAACACTTGGCCGTTAGTAAAATTACATTATGATTTGATAAATCAAGAGTATTATCAACATCAACAACATGGAACCTCGTGAAGAACTAAAGAACAAGTACAAAGAACTTAATATCTTAACTTAGACCTCAGAATACAACCTTGACAATTCAATATGTTCGCAAAAAAACCGGCATAGTTTTAATACTAGAAATACAAACAAATTAGTCGTCCCGTGTTAATTTAACCATGTAGACTTATTAATTTATTTATTTTACATTAATAGGAAAAATTAACAGAAAGGGTAGTAAAAAAATTCAAAATAGAAGGCCAATTACAAGTTTTCAAGAAAAGATAAATATAAAGAAAAAGTCAGCCAAGAAGAGAAACACAAAAATTAACCCAAACTAAAATTTACAAAAAATACTTAAAAATTAATAAAACGTCTGCATAAAATGCGCCTAATGGGAGACACACTTGTATTAAAAATATGTTAACATTATCATATAAAGAATGAAATTGTCTGCACGCCCAGATTAGAAATGAATGTTGTTTATATGTTGTCCTTACAATTGTTACATATAAAAGTTTAAGTTTTCTTAATGATATATTTTTGGTATATACAATTGAATTTTCGTTAGGAGTTCTAGACATTCTACAATTCCATTATCTATAATACTTAAAAATTAGATCAGATATTTTACGCCATTCATAGAGTGGAAGATAATGAAAATGTTTACATCGGTCTATATAATTAGGTAAATAGTGAGAGGTTCTAAATTGTAGGTATCTAAGGAAACGTTTGTGGATGCGTTCAATGCGAGATATGTATATATTATAATTAGGGTTCCACTCTTGAGACGTGTATCATAAGTAACTACGAACAAAAGCACAATACAATATCTTCAATGTTTTAATGCACTTAAATTCTGAAGACATACAAAGGACTACCTAAATGAAGTGCTTTAGAGACTCTGCTTACTATATTAACAATATGCGAATCAAATGTAAGTTTTGAATCGAAAATAACTCCTAGATCTCGCATTGTAATTAACTCTTGATAATCCAGTATTATTGTGTGTGTAATTATGTTTAATTGGATCGGGTTAACGTGTGAATGAACAAATGTGGCACTTCAACACGTTGAGATCAAGTCACATTTCAAAAGCTTTGGAAACTATCTAGTTTCCGTTGCAAGCTAATTGCATCGTCCTGGGTTGTTATTGGGTACAATATTTTCATATTATCAGCATAAAGTAAAACATCGGAGTTAACAAAACACGCTAAAATATATCATTATTAAAAATAATAAAAAGAATAGGTTCCAAGAATGATCCTTGCGAAAAGCCTAAAGGCATTTTGACAGGTTCAGAGGCATAAGCACCAAGAACAACAGTTTGACTCCTACTCTTCACATATGAAGAAAACCATTTGAATAAATTACTTCGAATTCCCAGAGATAATAATTTGCGCAATAGAATTACTTGATCAGTCCTATCAATTGCTTTGCTAGAATCAGTGTACTTAAAGTAAAGTACATGTAAAGTACTTTTGTTACAAAAACTACATAAAGGTACAGTTATTGTACCACAGTAAGTCTGTTGTCCATTAACGTTGCTGATGTTATTGGAGTCTCTTTTCTGATGTAGTCTTCTAAAACTTGCGCGTCTTTTCCTATTTCTTTTATATTTTTTGCATGGTCACTGAACATCTGTAAATTACAATTATATTATATATTTTTTCAAATATTTTACCTTTACTTATGTAACGTGCTATATATAACTAGACAGTAATAATATATAATAGAAAACCATTATATTTTTTTTAATGATCAAATCGTATTTAGCCAGATGTAAAAAACAAATTGTTGACAAAAGGAAGGAAACTTGAACTGACAACTTGATTGAAACTTCATCATATAAAATTATTCATCGTGTAATATTTTCGAATTGGATTCTTTTGGAAGTTTCTTACTAAATTGATAATAGTTCCTTTGTTGTTGGCAAAAGCAGGAAATTAATTAAGCTACTTCATTAGCTGTGTTTGTGAACTTAATTATGTTGTTAGATCATTTGTTATATTTGTCATGTTTATATATTACTTGATAGATTAGGGACGAATATAATCAAATTTAGTTAATGACAGGATGTAATTTTTTTTTTCAATAATCGCTTAGATTCCAAGTTCAAATAATAGATTTAATAAAGTTTATATATATTTTTTTGATTTCGCATAAATCGATCTCATGACTACGTTACTTCATTTCTCATACTTTGGATTTGGCAGTACGATTTCATCACAACAATTCATATCTATACACTAAATACAGGTGTAGTTTATCCGGAGAATAGATTATTTTGTTGCGGGAAAACCGGGTATTCAAAAACGAAAAATTGAATACGTATTGATTACTATCTTAAAACTGTGTACAACTCAATAAAAATAATAAGATACCTTAAATCCACCACCACCACTTCTCAAGAAATCTAATGTTGTCACTCGATACACCCTATTCATATGTAAAGGTTCATACTCATCGCCTTTTTTAACTGAACACTGACATAATACTGCGTGGACTTGTCGTGTTTAGTGTCACCTTAAGACCTGAAATAATTTAAAAAAAAAAACAGAATATATCATTCTATAGTTTAATAAACCAACATCAAATAATAAAAAATACTTTTCCGCTTAGAATAAACAACTCATTGAAAACAAAATTTATACTATCAAAAACATTTAATTTCAAATTATATTTCTCTTCCATTTATTATTATTTTTTACTTTGTTGACTTTATAATAATGATACCAGCCTGTAAGTATTCCACTGCTGGGCAAAGTAGCCTCTTCAAAAGTGAAGGCACGGACGTAATTACCACGTTCGCCCACGACATATTGGTGATTTTAAACGCCGACAAAACAACATTTCTATATCTTTCGCACATGCAGCCGTACTACGAGTACAATTACTTTTCTCAAGTTTTTAGTTTCGTCACGACATTTTCCTTCACCGTCAGTCAATAGTGTTACCAATTTCAATTAGTAAACCTACACGAATTCCGAAAATTTCTTTGGTTCATGCCGATGTTCGAACCTGTAGAAATCGAATTGATTTTTCTCTAGTCTTAGGGCTCGTGTGGACGACCCTGCGGACGCGCCGCTACCGCTCAACCACCGCGCCGCCGCCGCATGATTGCTATATCGTTGTAGCTTTTTCCTAATACATTGCTAGCCAATTAAATTATAGTGTAGGAATAATAAACATGTTGATTTTGACTTTTTGAAATGTTTGTGTTTGCATATAATAAGTATATCTAATAATTTGTCGAAAATTTTGATATTCATCCGAAGATAATCACAAAACTTACACACATCTTTTCGTAGATCTTTATAAAGTGTATGTAATCTACCATATTGTTCTCTTTACATCAAAATAGGATGAACCCATAAGCGTCTATTTGATTTCTTACATTTATTTCACATATAAACATTTACATATAGTATGCAAACACTACCTCCTTTTTTTAGAAAAATTCATCATCTTCATTATGCCTACACGTATAATGTTCGCGGCTAGCAATGTACTACTGAAAATGTACAGTGATAGACAAATCAAGCGGCGGCAGCGTGGCGAAGGCACGGTGGCGGAGCGACGGCGACGCGCGGTCCGCGGTGCTGTCTACACAAGCCCTTAAAGTTTAGACTCTAAATCACGACTTTACCCTAACATAAATTGAAACGAATTACAACGTTCTAAATAATGATTTTCTTTACAAATTAACTACACAATCAAAATTTAGAACATAAACCGAGCCATCCAAGGTTCAGGTTGTTGTTTGGTTTTGTTAAAACTCCTAAATAACATAACATTAAATTTATTTAAACAAAACTTACCAGAAACCATTGGCATCCACGGGCTATTGTAAGGTTTTAACACCCAGTAAGAAGTGAGACATCTTTCTAAAGCTTCTAATATATATTTTCCTGCTAAATCGAAGGATACTACTTTATTTGTAAATGGTAATATGTTGACTAAATTTCCCCGTGTTATTACTGAAAATAAAACTATATCTATTTATGTTGCAACAAAAATTTCTGCAGTAAACATTTATTTACTCCATTGTCCTCAACAAGCGAAAAGTTCAAAAACAGAAAATAGTCAATGTAACAAAATCTACTGACAATAATAAACAATTTATCAAGGTAATAGAAACTAAACTGCTTTGATGTTACTTATCATATACTTGTTATGGAAATTAGCAAAAGGGCTCATGCTGTCTTTGAAATTTAGTGGTAATTCCATCTCAATACCGTCTATATCCAACTTAAAGATATTGGTATCCCATCCGTGTGTTTTGGTCAGTTTATAAATAATTCTGGACTTCAATTGAACTTGGTTTTATTATATGTTCTAAAGTGTTACATCTCAGAGGGCTGACCGTGGTTGTAATGCCGCGTTGACAGCCCGCCTTCTTATCGACTAGTGATGTTCTATCACATTAGAGACGTGTCCTACTCATAATACCGTGGTCAATAATTGATACATTATTATTGGCAGAAGACTTAGTTAGAAGGTATATAATATAGCAAAAATATAATGATAATGCGATCACTGTTGACCTATACATAAATCGCTTATGGTGTTTGCTACTTAGGCGAATAATACATTGATTTTACCGTCTTTCACCGAAAACTACCTAATTATTATAAATTATTGACTTTTGAGAACTCTTTCGAAATTATTGTCATTATTAAAAATATATATTGGTTAAATAATATGAAAATTCGTTATGGCCAACTCACCTTTTCGGCATTGATACTCTTATATTATTTCTAAGTAGAAAAACAACACTTGTCAAATTCGTTGGACTCTTTTGTCTGCACTAAAACAATTAAAGATAATTAAAAAATTATTCAAATAAGTTAAATACAAGAGATTCCAACGTGGACACTATCTCGTGCTCGATTTAAATTTAACTTCATTGTGATAGAGAGCTGTTTAAGACTTATCGAATTAGTACACACTTATCTATACACTGAAATAGGTTATCCGCTAATTTGAAGAGGATCCTTTTATATTAGATTATAGCCACCAATTTTCTGAAGGTTATCAGATATCATTAAACATATTAACTTGCCTGACCAACTTATAATTTTGAGTATGACCTGGAGTCTTCACATATTGAATCATAGTATTGGCAAGAATGGGATTTTTAAATAAACTCAGACATTTTTAAGAAATCACAATACGTATGTCACGTACTTTAACTTTATAATTTTTCTTACAAAACTAAAATAGGGGACCTATATCAGAACGACGCATTAAGTGAAATATCGATGAACTTTCAAATACGCAATGAATAATTCTGTTATACTTATAAAAATAAATGTAATGGGTTTTTAACTGTTCACAGAATTTGAATAAAAATTCGTATTTATTGGGGGTTTTTTTTTGCGTATTTGCATTGCCCATATATTACACAAATGTGCATCAACTAAAATTGTCTTAAGTTATTGTGTATAGTAGTAATAAGATATCTTTCTAGGTAAAATATGACAGAATATTTACAGCGATTAAAAAAGCATCAGAAACCAGATTGCCGAGCGCGCACTCTTTTAAACCGCAAGGATTGGCTAGTAGATCATCATCAACGTAACCAAGTTCTTCATGAACAATATTATAAATTCCTTCAATGTAAGGCTGTAGCTTGGCCTTTATTTCGGGATCTGAAAACATAATGGCAATTATGTTTTAAATTTAAATCGTAAACACACAATATATAATTTTAACCTTTCTCATTTAATAGAATGAAAATGAATTTTAATAAAAAAGTAGTTTCATAATCGTCTTAAAAATCTATGAATGGAACATGTGGACCGTTACATTTTTGCGATTACAAAATACCAAGAAAGAGAAAGTCACAAAACAACAATAAACTTTATTATCATATTATTATATTTTAAGAACTGACGATTTAAGAGTGAAAGGTCTCTTAGTCTAATAAATAAAAGTTGGTATTTCTTATATGAAATCTCACAGGAAGAGATATAAAAATATGTTCTAATTACTGTAATTGAAATATAAGTTTACGAACCATATTCCATTACTATGGGTTAAAAACGAATTTAAATATTCGAGCTGTTTCAATTAGCAAACAATAACAAACCTAATTATCTAAGCTTATTATTAAATAAATACTAATTATTATTGTTACCCACCTTCAGGAATAGACCTGTTTAAATATATTGGTGTTCCATCAAAAGACTGCAGCTCCCCATAATTATCAAAATACGTCGTTATGTTTCCTAAATATTTGGTGAATGCTGACGCTGT
This sequence comes from Saturnia japonica, assembly GCA_033032175.1. Classification (NCBI taxonomy): domain Eukaryota; kingdom Metazoa; phylum Arthropoda; class Insecta; order Lepidoptera; family Saturniidae; genus Saturnia; species Saturnia japonica. Next base: position 6,914,388 of record CM065324.1, on the reverse strand, counting down.
TACTATGAGAACCTAAAATTGGATTAAATTTATTATTTAATCAATATATGTTATATAATTATATGTTAATTCATTTTTAAATACATATTTCAAAAAGGTTGTAACCTTAGCTAATACTATGTAACGGTAGTTAGGGCTTTTTTAAAGCCCACCTGGCTAGCTACCACCCTCAAGTTAAAAATCTATTGAAAAGCACCTATAGGTGTATTCCGGTATTTGAGACCTATTGTCGATAGGTTTACCGTATTAACATCTTAAGCCACGTAGTCTCTTAATATCAGACAAAAATGTGATCAATTAATAAACCTACAAAGTATAAAAACCTAGATAAGTAGTTACCGGGATATAAGAAATTACCGGGCCGGCCGCGGGGGCGGCACTCTCATTTATTACAAACGATCGTTATATTGTACACCGGTAGATCCTCCGATACTTACCAATATGGAAGTATCCGTGTGTAGACTAGGAATGACCGACCACCCGTCCATAACGTTAGTTTCAGTTTATCTCTCGCCGAGGAAAGAGCCTCTCAGGTCTGACCTAGAAAAGCTACTTTCGCTCGGTGAATCGGTCATTATAGCGGGTGACCTCAATTGTGGACACACTTCGTTTGGCAATTGGAGAGACTCCAGTAATGGGGTTAAACTCGAAGAGCTAACGAACGTGCTAAACTTTGATGTCATAGCGCCACCCACTCCCACCCACTTTCAAGACAACTGTATGCCGACAGTGCTTGATGTAGCTCTCATTAAAGGTATCGCGCTTCGGTTACGACTCATTCGGGTCGTACACGAGCTCGACTCCGACCACCGTCCGGTCATCATGCAGCTAGGTCAACCAGACGACTCTAGCCCTCCTTCGGTCCAAGTGGTTGACTATGCCAAGCTAAAACATTATCTTGCGGACAGGCCGTCCTCGTCCAGCTTAGATAGGATCCCGGACGTATTGGGGTCCGTTGCGGATGTAGATCTCGCGATCGATTCCCTGGTCGACCACCTGCAGGTCGGCATCGGAGAGGCCTCGAGAGAGGTCGAAGAGGCGAGCGATCGCCGCTTCGTACTCCCTGCCGACGTGCGGGCGTTGTTGACGGAAAAGAACGCGGCGACTCGTGCGCACGACCACTATCCGACCGAGGAAAACCGCGCACGCTTACGCGCGCTTCAGAGAGCGGTTAGAGCCCGCATATTAGAACTCAGGAGTCACAGATGGGACGCCCTCGTCGAAGGGCTAAGGCCGTCGCATCTGGCTTACTGGAAACTAGCTCGCAGCCTCAAAATAGAGGCTTCTTATCTTATGCCCCCCCTCGAGAGGGGTCCCGGTATACCGCTCGCCTTCGATAGCAGCGACAAGGCGGAGTGCCTCGCCACTTGTTTGGAGAGCCAGTGCTCTCCGAACAGTGTCGATGCAAATACCGACCGGGTCGAGGGTATCGATGGATGCGTGCGGGAGCTGGATAAGCTCCCCGCGACAGCCTCCCTGTCCCCAGTCACGTCTGAGGAGGTTCTTTCCATTATAAAAAGCCTTAAGCTCAGAAAAGCACCAGGTCCCGACGGGATCAGGAATGAAGTACTTAGGCTTCTTCCTGATCGCCTCATAGCTCTATTGGTCTGCATCTTCAATGTAGCCATAGTCCACTGCCATTTTCCAGCCGCTTGGAAAAAGGCAATAGTCATAGGTATCCGTAAGCCCGGCAAGAGCGCGTCGCTTCCCGACAGCTATCGCCCGATCAGTCTCCTAAATACGTTAGGGAAAATTTACGAGCGGATCCTTCTGAACCGTCTCAAGCCAATAATAGAGGAGAAAGACCTCTATCCGCCTGAGCAATTCGGTTTCCGTGCTAGATATTCTTGCACTCATCAAGTGCACCGCCTCACGGAGCACGTTGCATTTAATTTTGCTGAACTTTATAAACCCCGCCGTACACTTGCGGTCTTTTTCGACGTGGCCAAGGCCTTTGATAAGGTCTGGCACGAGGGATTGATTTACAAGTTGTACCGCTTTGAAGTCCCCGATAGGCTAATTAAAATAATTCGCGACTATTTAACAGATCGCACCTTCCGCTATAGAGTGGAAGGTGAATTGTCCACGCCCCGTCCAATACGCTCAGGCGTTCCCCAAGGTTCGATCCTGGCTCCTAGCCTATTTAACCTGTACGTCAGTGACCTACCTCGACTCCCGGAGGTCGAGGTAGGGCTATACGCTGACGATACAGTCTTATATGCCTCAGATAGGAATAGATCCCACCTCAGACACAAAGTCCAACGCTCCGTGACCACTCTCGGGAAGTGGTTTAACGAGTGGCGTATAGCCGTTAATCCCTCGAAGAGCGCCGCGATGCTCTTCGATGCGGATTCGTCACAGATACCGTGGAAGCTTAAACCTGTTAAGCTCTACGATAATCCGATTCCGTATGTAAGAGAGACCAAATATCTAGGGGTAACCCTAGATAGTAGGCTCTCCTTTAGACCCCACATCCGTAAGGTTAGGAACAGGGCCGCGTGGGTCCTGGGCCGGTTGCATCCTCTGTTGTGTTCGGTGAGTAAAATGTCCACGCGACATAAGCTCACGCTCTACAAGACGTGTATTCGACCAATTTTGACATACAGTTGCGCCGTGTTCGCACATATGTCCGAGTCGAGTTTCAAACGGTTACAATCGATACAGAATAGGTTCCTCTATCGTCTCACCGGGGCCCCGTGGTATGTTCGAAGCGTAGATCTCCATAGAGATATGGAGCTTCCTTCGATACATGCCTACGTTAAACAGCTCTCCCGTTCGTATTTCGACACCGCGTCGAACCACGCGAATCCGTTAATAAAAACAGCCGCCACTTATGTTCCGGCACCCACGGACATCCGGTGCAAACGCCGGCCGCGCAATATTTTTATTGATCCCGACGATCACATCGAAAATTCGAATAAATATTACACATCCGTCTCTCCAAACAGAGCGTGCCAGCGCCCACGCCCGCGTAACCACCGTTCTCTCCGCAGAGGGCGGGCGGTCAATTTCGCTCCAGCACACCCGTCACGTCCACCCTCTCTAGCGGTAACCCAAGCCTAGGTCCGTTCCTCGGTGTGAAACCCTTGGGTCAGGCAACCGCCCGCGCGATACAAGTGACACTGTACGTGCATCACTTAGCTACCTACATACAACACTACACACGTATGAACATACACACGTGCACACCACACAGGTACATAGGTTCTGTGAGGGACCTTTTTTTTTTTTTCTTTTTTACGCTACTTAGTTAGCGCTAGTTAGTGTAGAAACATTCCGATTACTGAATACACATACGCACGGTTCCTTCCTTCCTCCCAGGAGAAAGGGAACGTGCCTATGTGTATATTTAGTTAGCTCGAATCGTAGGTGTAGGGATTCGAATAGATCGCGACCTATTTGCGAACGCGACGACCGCCCGAGCCGAGGTCCGGCCACTTTGGCACCCTCGTGCGAGTCGTCCACAAAACTTTCGCGGCTGAGTGCCCTCTGCGCTCGCCCCCAAGTCCGGTGAAGCTGTAAAAGCCGCAGCGGCTTTAGGGCCCCTAAGGCTAACAGTGTAGTCAGTTCAAAAAAAAAAAAAAAAAAAAAATACCGGGATATGCTGAGTGCCCTAATATTGATTTAGGATACATAAAGTACTAGTCGCAATATAATATTAAGAGTATAAATTATATTATATTTGTGAGGTAGTTATGGATGACATTATTTAAAGGCGATGGCCAGCTACAAACAAAGAAATCCCAATAAAGGTTTACGTCAGGCAGGTTGCCGATCATAAAACACTAAGCCAAATCTGCTGCCTAAAGTTGTGCCAATTCTTCATAGATAAAACAAGCTAAAGAAACCTTTTGAAGAACATTTTGCAGATTTATTCTTGTCTACATCGCTGTTATTCCAATAGCTGCAATTTAGAACCAGACTACATTTTTAGGAATAGCGCGACTGACTCTATCTTCAGCAATATTATCATTTAACAATAAGTAAAGATGTATTAATACCTATATACCTATTAATATACCTTAATAACAAAAGCGTTTGCTACATTATTTGCTGTTAAGTAAGACAGGACTTCAAAGAATAATAATTTACCAAATAATTTGTTTAGAGACCTCAGAACTTTAAAAGTAGCGTTTTTAAAACTGAACTTATTTACTAGGCTGTCTTTGTTTCATCTGGAAGGAAAGGATAGGAATATGAATTATAAGGTCTTTTACCTTATGGTTAGTATCGGACTGTGTTTCCACTATAACAGGGTAAGGCCCTGAAATTGTCTCATTGCTTGGTGACGTCCCATTCCACAACAGGCTGTGGGTATGTCCACCCACTATTATATCAATGTTTTCTCCAACGGTTTTCGCTATTTGCCTAAAATTAAAATAAGAGTTTTCAGGAAGAAATATCAAATACTTACCCCACTGCTCATTAATATTCATTCATACAAATATCGACAGTTTAGAATCAATATTGTTTTATCCCAAATAAGTTAACTTCATAAAAGAAAAGAATATACGAGCGGTTTCATTTCCGTAACGAATAACTTTAAAAAATTTGATACAAACAATTTAGTAGGTTAAGCTAAATTTAATTTTAAATTTCATTACATAAAAAGTCAAAAACGATAAAATTAAGATATTTGACAATTTTAGTTATTGTTCAAGTGTCAACATATTTGTTATAGCATCCAACTTTTCGTACATCTGTATACTTGAAAACGTTATAATTTGTTTAAAAAAATAAAAATAATATAATACAGTAGATCAGTGAATATTCATAGGTACATATGTAATATGAATGCAGAACGTTAATTTTTTTGTATTTCTTACTTCTATGAAAGCAAGATGTTACCAATAAATTTTATACTGAAAGAAATAATTATGATTATATAGTAATCTGATAATGGCGCTCGGTATCCATCCTATGCTACATAATCTAAAATTAATTATAAAATATTATTAAATGATTTACAAATTAAAACCTTAATATTGATACTTAGATCTCATTTTTTTATAACTCTCAATGAGATATAACGTATTTTTAGCACACAGAGATGTGTACTAAAATACCTTTATACGAGTACGTTAACAAATGGTAACTAATCTGAATGGTGACCATGATCTACATAACTGGGAAAGTATGCGGACGCTATAGTAGTAAAATTATTTTTAATCAACCTTTCAAACCTTACAAAAACAATTATTTCAATCAATTATTACTAATTACAAATATCATCAGGATTTTCTCTGAGTAAATAATTATATCAAAGTTATTTCTTCTTAATTGAATGTCAAATCAAGTTATCATTTCTCAGCTATCTTTTTATTTTATCTTTGACGCCAGTAATTATTATTTATTATGATTTAGATATAATTAATAATTATACTTCGATAAAATAATCTATATCCGTATCTTACTCCGTGAGGAGAAAACTACGGACACATTTTTGAGCATATTGCAGAAAGCTAAAAGTTATATGTATTATGTGTTACAAATACATAAGATAAAATAATATTATGAATACTACCATAAGAAGATCCCCTAAAATATTGACATTGACATTTAATGAAAAGTGACAGCAAGTGATAAAATATTCATTGTTTTATATTCATACTGCAAATGTAAAATATACATAGTATATAATCAATAAGTCTCTGATCGATTTTCGACCATTGAACGAGCACTAGTATATAATTACATACATAATTACGATTATTCACATTAATATTATTCACCCGTAACAATGTCTTTTGTAAAAATCGAGATTTTTTGTTTCTTTAACACGTTAATCTCTACTACCCGAGAAACTAGTTCTAGCTCTAGAACTACCAGTCAGATTCGAAAAATTATTTTTGTATATGACAGCCAGACTCTCGAGAAATAGTATAGGGTATTTAAGATTAGGGTACAAGCCTCAGTTAGCCTTAAATATTGATTTTTGTTACGTAAATCGATAGTCAATGCCCTCACGGACTGCTTTATCCGCGTGCGCTGGCGTAATAGTTAATGATACGGAAATATAGTATTCTACAATAATACTAAATTTAATAATATAAAAGTGATTTATAAGCATTATTTTTAGACATTTTAGACAGTAATTCTTGGAAACAAAAGTTACTTCATCATAAAGACAATTTTATGAAGTTAAATTTGGCTCTTTTGAGTATGCTATTTAGATACATACTTTAGGAGATAATGAAAAATTAAAATAATTTTTACTTGCGAGAAGAACAATTATGATAGACTACATGGGTGCTTTGGCGGCCGCGGCCGCGGCGCGGCGTGGTGTTTGTCAGATAAAATTAACACGGGTGAAACCGTGGGGCAAAACTAGCAATAAATAAAAAATGTGCCACTTTGTTTCAAAAACATGAACCAAATAGGATCCAACTTGTTACGATCTCCATCTAGTATAAAATAGTATAGATCAATTTGATATTTGTACTACAAAAAAATTATGTATTGAAAATAGTTTATGTTAAACTGTTAAATGCTCTTCGTTTGTAAACCCATCACTCGAGAGCGGTTCGACCAATTTAGCTAAATATTTGTTTTTAATGTTAGTAATTATATTTAGTCCGAATAACGTTTCTAGGGACAAAAACATATTTAAAAGTTACTTGGAAATTTTTAGAAAAACTACATTTTTTTTTTTGTGTTGGATTTGTTTTTTACTCAAGATATGCGTAATTTTTATTGTGTTTTGTTCATTATTATACTGGAAAATTTTTCAGGAAAAACAAATGGGATAGGACCAATGATATTTTATAATGTCATTAGTTAGGACCATGGCGTTGTGGTTGAGTTATAGAATTATTAGGTCTTTACATATGCCATTGGCGTATTGTTGAACTAGCCACTTTGATCTCAAATATCTGATGTTTGGTTTGGAAATCCAAATTCTAATTTATTTCCAATTTAGGCTTATGTATTATTGTTTCGAATTTAGTGATTCATTTGTTTTCGCACCATTTGATTTGTTTTTTGACATCGTTCTTTTCACACAATTGAAAACTTAAAATATCACGTCATTTACGAATATGAGTTCCACAGTGGCATCAGCGCTGCAGAAACAGTTCGAGGATTGATTGTGTGTATGGGGAAGCTATTTTAAAAGAAAGCACTGTACGTTTTTGGTTCCAACGTTTTCATTCTGGAAATTTTTACCAAACTTGTTTGTACTACAAAACAAACCCCGTGGACCGTTCGGTGTGAGTGATAAAACAATTTTAAATCACTTGAAACAAATTGTAAAACTGAAAAAGCTCGAGAAATGGGTACCGCTTAATTGGCTGAAGCACACCAACAACCACGCTTGAGTGCTGCGTTACATTACTCAACCGTCGAAATAACGAAAGTATTTAAATTGTATTGTTACTTGTGACGAAACATGTGCTGACATGCATTTTATAACCTATCTATTAAGGAAGGTTATAGGCTATACAAATTTACGTTATAAGCCTAAGGAGTGTAGCAGTAACCAGGCGGCACTCTCATTTACTACAAACGCTCGTTGTATTGCATGCCGGTAGATCCTCCGATACTTACCAATATGGAAGTATCCGTGTGTAGACTAGGAATGACCGACCATCCGTCCATAACGATCGTATCCGTGTACCTCTCACCGACGAAAGTAACTCTCAGGTCTGACCTAGAGAAGCTACTCTCCCTCGGCACATCGGTCATTATCGCAGGTGACCTCAACAGTGGACACGCGTCCTTCAACAATTGGAGAGACTCCAGCAATGGGGTTATTCTCGAAGGGTTGTCGGACGAATTAAACTTTGACGTCATAGCGCCTCCCACTCCCACCCACTTTCAAGATCACTGTACACCGACAGTACTTGACATAGCCCTCCTGAAAAATATCGCGCTTCAGGTACGACTCATTCGGGTCGTACACGAACTCGATTCCGACCATCGCCTGGTCATCCTACAGCTAGGACAACTAGATGACTCCAGCCCTCCTTCAGTCACAACGGTTGACTATGCCAAACTCAAACACTACCTCGCGGATAGGCAGTCCTCGCCCAGTCTCGTTAGGGTCCCGGACGTATTGGAGTCAGTTGCGCACGTAGATCTCGCGATCGACTCCCTAGTCGACCCCCTCGAAGTCGGCATCGGAGAGGCCTCGAGAGAGGTTGAAGCGGCGAACGATCGCCGCTTTGTACTCCCTGCCGAAGTGCGAGCGTTGATGACGGAGAAGAACGCTGCGACTTGTGCGCATGACTCTTATCCGACCCAGGCAAACCGCGCACGGTTACGCGTACTCCAAAGAGCGGTTAAAGCCCGTATAACCGAGTTCAGAAGTCACAGATGGTACACCTTAGTCGAAGGGCTAAGGCCGTCACATTTGACTTACTGGAAAGTAGCCCACGCTCTTAAAATAGATCCCCAACCTCGCATGCCCCCCCTCGAAAGGGGTCCCGGCACTACACCCGCGTTCGATACCATCGACAAGGCGGAGTGCCTTGCCGCTTGTTTGGAGAGCCAGTGCTCCCCGAACAGCGTCAACGCAAATACCGACCGAGTCAGAGATATCGAAGCCCGTGTGGGGGAGCTGAATAAGCTCCCCGCATCAGAATCCCTGTCCCCAGTCACTTCTGAGGAGGTCTTTGTCATACTCAAAAGCTTTAAGCTTAAAAAGTCACCAGGTCCCGACGGGATCAGGAACGAAGGACTCAAACTTCTTCCCGATCACCTCATAGCTCTATTGGTCTGCATCTTCAATGTAGCCATAGCCAACTGCCATTTTCCAGCCGTCTGGAAAACGGCCATTGTCATAGGTATTCACAAGCCCGGCAAGAGCGCGTCGCTTCCCGACAGCTACCGCCCTATCAGTCTTCTAAATACCCTAGGTAAAATCTATGAGCGGCTCCTTCTGAACCGTCTCAAGTCCGTAATAAAGCAGAAAACCCTCTATCCGCCTGAGCAATTCGGTTTTCGTGCTAGACATTCTTGCACTCATCAAGTGCACCGCCTCACGGAGCACATTTTGTTTAACTTTTCCGAGTTATATAAACCCCGTCGTACACTGGCAGTCTTTTTCGACGTAGCCAAGGCCTTTGATAAGGTCTGGCACGAAGGATTAGTCTATAAGCTGTACTCCCGCGAAGTCCCCGATAGATTAGTTAAAATCATCCGTGATTGCCTCAAAGACTGCACCTTTCGCTACAGAGTGGAAGGTGAACTATCCACACCCCATCCCATACGCTCAGGCGTCCCCCAAAGGTTCCATCCTGGCTCCTACCACTCTCGGGGAGTGGTTTAACGACTGGCGAATAGCCAACAACCCCACGAAGAGTGCAGCGGTGCTCTTCGACCAAACCGCCTCACAGATACCGAAAAAACTCAAGGATCATCCCCTTGAACTCTTCGGTAATCCGATCCCCTGGGTAAAGGAGACCAAATATCTAGGTGTAACCCTAGATAGTAGACTCTCCTTTATACGCCACATCACTCTGGTTAGGAAAAGGGCCGCCTGGACCCTCGCCCGATTGCATCCTCTGTTATGTGCTGCAAGCAAAATGTCTACGAGACACAAGCTTACGCTCTACAAGATGTGTATCCGACCGATTATGACATATAGCTGCGTTGTGTTCGCACATATGCCAAGATATAATTGGGATCGTTTACAAACCATCCAGAATAGGTTTCTTCACCGCCTTACCGGCACCCCTTGGTATATTCGTATGGAAGATCTCCATAGAGATATGGACCTTCCTTCGATACATGCCTATGCCAAACACCTTTCTCGCTCTTATTTCGACACCGCATCGAACCACGCGAATTCCTTAATCAAAGCGGCAACTTCATATGTTCCCGACCCCAATGCCTGCCGGAGTAAACGCCGGCCGCGTAATATCTTCACTGACCCGCTCGACCACATCGAAACAGCTAACGCGTTCTATGCCACCGTCTCTCCAAACAGAGCGTGCCACCGCCCACGCCCGCGTAACCACCGTTCTCTCCGCAGAGGACGGGTGGTTAACTTCGCTCCCGCACCCCCGTCACGTCCACCCTCTCTAGCGGCAACCCAAGCCTTGGTCCGTTCCTCGGTGTGAAGCCCTTGAGTCAGGCAGCCGCCCGCGCGATACAAGGGACACTATACGTGCAACACTTAGCTACCCACATACAACATTACACACGTATGAACACACCACGTGCACACCACACAGGTACATAGGTTCTGTAAGGGACCTTTTTTTTCTTTTTTGCGCTAGTTAGACTAATGCGCTAGTTAGTGTAGAAAAACCATTCCGATTACTAAATACACATACGCATGGTCCCCTCCTTCCTCCCAGGAGGAGGGGGACGTGCATATGAGTATATGTTAGTTATTTCGAATTCTCTTAGGATTAGGGAATTAGATAGATCGCGACCTTTTCGCATTCGCGACGACCGCCCGAGCCGAGGTTCGGCCACTCTGGCACCCTCGTGCCGGTCGTCACAAACTTTCGCGGCTGAGTGCCCTAAGCGTTCGCCCCCAAGTCCGGTGAAGCTGTAAAAGCCGCAGCGGCTCTGTTTTTGGATAGGGCCCCTAAGGCTAACAGTGTAGTCAGTTCAAAAAAAAATAAAAATAAATAAATTATACTTCAAATAATATATTTTGGTTAAGCTACCGTCTCTCCGATATTATCAGTTTATTGGACCGTCACTAAAGCTTTATGCACTCAACGTAACGGTATGACAGCTTTATTGGAAAATATAGGAGTTTCATACTATCTTTGCATTTAAATCGTCTTTAAGTCGACAAGCATAACTAAAGCAGAGACCGATGCAAAATCTTTATGACTTCACTTGAATTTTTAAATAATGCATAATCAGTGAATGCACTTGTATACATATAGCGATGAACATAAAAGTTAAACTTATACAACAACTTTCAAATTAGCAGAATAACGATAAAATGTTCTTTCATTTAATATTGTAATATTTGAACATTCTTATAGTTATTTTATATTATTTACAAATAATTAGCATAGGAATGAAATTTTAAAAGGATTTTTTATATTATTATTTTTTAATGTTATTTTAATAGGTATTATAGTCTATAAAATTAACATAAAAATTAATAAATAGTTGGGTCTATATTGTACCCAAATAATTAAATTAAGATATTAAATTACAAGGATTACAAATGACGAAGTGTTAAGAATGATTAACGAGGTAAGAGTGTTGTTGGGAAACATAGATAACAGATGAGAAACTATATACGGCAGAACAAGTTGTTTAAAACAATTTTAGAAGGAAAAATTAAAGAAATGATAGAGGATAAGGAACAGTAATAACTCCTCCACTGAGAAGAGCTAAGCTCTCAAATAAATAAATAAAGGAATGTAACTATAATGTGTACTTACTTGTCAACGTACAGTCCACAATGCGATAGAACTATTATTATGTCCACGCCTTTCTCAGTCAATAATTGTGCTTCTCTTTGCACTACTGGTATTGGATCCAAGATTACCGCACCACCTGGATTAGATGACGTCTGCTCATCAAACATAAATAAACATTATTTTGGTAGAAGTAATAATGACACGTGAAAGAATATTGTATTTATCTTGTATTGGTAAAATAATTTATAATTGTCAGTTAGTACAATGCAATTTAAAAAACTGACGTCTATTATCTAAGAAGGGTATTCTATCAACAATCTTGTATACCTGTTTTGAACTTTTTTTAAGTACCTAATATCATGCAATTGGAGTATTAATGCTAGCCAAAAGACTATTTCAGAGTTTTATGGTACGTGGTGGTGGTGTACGCAGAGATATAGGTCTTTAACTTAGTTGACCGTAAGACGTGGTTCTGTTATAACAATTGTTTCATTATGTGACAAAAATTCTTAATAGCATTCAACCTGACATAGAGAAGAACAAAATTGAAGTAATGACATTTCTGTTTTGTTACTTACCCTTGTTTCAGTTGTGATGAGACCAATAATACCAATTCTTCTACCATTCCGTGTGATAACCACGTGGGGCTTATACAAACCGTTTAACGTAGGCGCATTACTTGAGTCCAAATTGGCAGCTATGACAGGTGCCTGGAGTGCCTCAAGGTAAGGTATTAAGCCTTCTATCCCATCATCGAATTCATGGTTACCTATCGCCTATAAAAACGTTAACAAGTAATCTATTATTGGAATTTCGTAATTTCTTCTTACCCTAAGTATACCCTACGTAGGTAGGGTTGTCACAATATGTTTTCCTCCTCTGTCCCGTCTCAACAGTCATCTCAGTATTCAAATCTTTCACACAAATAACATTTCTCAAAGAATCTATCCTTACCTTCTTTAGTCTTCCTCTACTTATATGCCTTTCCATCTTCATATTTAACATTCTTCTAGTTATATAACTTTCGTCTTTTCTCACGGCATGCCTATATCACGCTAACCTATTACCCCTCAACTACCCTGTCACTAGTGGCCATTTTAATTTTATAACTAGAATTTTTTTAAGAATAGTGGAGCAGCTTAAGTTGTTGCCGATTGAAATCTATAAAATCAGCTTTTCCTACTTACATGAGCATCATTCGGCAGCATATTTATAAAATGCTGTGTTACATTCCATTTGAAGAGAGTATACCAGTACGTGCCTTGAAATGTGTCGCCGGCATTGAGAAGTAGTGCATCCGGATAATCCCTAAGTAGCGTTTTGATTTCTTGGTAAAGCCGAGCGAATCCACCTAAGCATCTCGTGTCGTTAGTTTTACATACTGCATAATTAACCGAAGTTTCTTCAAATCTGTAAACATGAATTAGTTTAGATTCCGTTTTAAATGAAAAATTTGATGTTCTTTTTATGTTTTCAAATAAGTACCACTGTAAAAGTAATTACATGACAGGATAATCGGGTTTCTTCATATATTCTACAATGGGGAATCCTCCGAGGAACTTTTTGGTATGGAAACCTCATCATCCTACCAAACTAGCACCGTTCCCCGTTGGCTTCCTACTAATTTTCACATAAACCCTAGCCGAATCGCGTAAATATTTAGGTTTTTTAGAACTATCCTGTCGCATGCGCTATGGTTATGAAATGGATTACCCAGTACGATTTCCCTTCAGGACCATGACATGAGATTATTAAAAATAGATATAAATACAGTCCCCAATGTTGTCAAAATGGCTGTAATGCCCCAGGTGGTGCAGCTTTTCATATGCGACAGTAACTACCAGGTGCCGGTACCGGTACCATCAGGTGATAAGGTGTAAAAAATTAACAAGTAAATAAGTAGCAATATTAGCGTAATACTTTATTACGCCTCTTTTATTTACAATTGGGCACTTTAAACGACGTTCAAAGTTATAACTCTTGCCGTAGCTTAAGTGGCTGTTTTTTTTTTTTTTTGATAACTTTTTTTGCATCAGATACTTTTATTGCTAGGTTGTTTTATAGTATAAATTCGCGTATAAAGCTGCTTAAAGAATTCACCATATTGATGGATGAACATTTTTTTGACTATGAACAAGATAGAATTTTGACAGATTCCCCACTTCTCCTATATACAAATGTACTCGGTGTTCCCCACATTGGATGCGTGGTAACCCAACTAAACATAATTTGTATAAAATAGATTCTACTACGTATTGCATAAAATGACATGTCATCTGATAATAACGTAAAAAGGTGAGAATACAGTTGACAAACACTTCGTCGGGGAAAAACACGGAGGTACGAATCAAATGCAAATCTTTATAATTTCTTGTGATACAAAATTGACTTTATTTAATATGTCAGATATAAAACGATAAAATAAATAAAATTAAGCATAAAGTCCTTACTTAAGTCACCGTGAAGAAATTACTATAAAAAAATTTAGTAGAAAGTAAATGAAAAAACTAAAGAATAACTTTTTATTTTTAATAAAGCGATCAAAACGTCTTCCATATTTAATATTTGTTAGTATATTGTTTAAATAAAAATATGAATTTAATTATAATTAAGAAGTTTAAGCAATTTAAAGTAATATACGAAATAATTACTTATCTATGATATTGAAGTTAGAAGACAGATTTTTAAAATTATTTTTTTATATATTAAGTCATGTATTGATATGCTAACCTATAGTTGTACCAGATGAAAATATATAAAAAATTAAATCTGGACAAGCGATAAAAAGAAAACTGGTAGAGCTGTTATGTTAAATTGATAAGAAATAAGCGTAAAGAATTGTACAAAACGAAGTTAGAACCATGAATCTTAGAAATGTGTAATTTTTTTTTTTTTTTTAATCACATAGTAATCTAAAATTACTTTTACAGAATACGTTGTAGTATCTGGAAGCCAAATTAATGAAGGTGACGATCTAATAAAGACAGCTGGAAAAGATTCATTGGGAGAAGCAAAAGGTCAATAAGTCAACGATGAATAAAAATGAACTATGTCTAAGATCAGAGATATATCGTTTCTATGTTCTATGTCTACGTTCTAATGCTGGGTACGGCACTGTCTTTGATAGGATCGCGACCAACCTGCCTCAGTGGCGCGCTTACAAGTGTGGTTTTCCGGGATCACTTGGTGTATATGCAACACATTGACAATTTCAACTGCCCTTTGCGGCACCAAATGAAGAAAAATTCTCTTAAATTTCATACATTAAAAAAACCAAGTCTCCAATTTCATTGCCACAGAATGTATCATATTACAGAATAATAATTATTTCATAAATTTTAATATAGATCGTTCTAAAATTTCTCAAGATTTAATTAATTGTCATTGTATTGTTAACCAACTAATACCTAAACGTAACCAGATTCTGGGAAAGCACGTGCTGCTTCCAGAAGAGGTTCAGTTGCTCTCTGCCAATAAAGTCCTACATCAAAACTATAGGACTTGATGAGCAGCTTTAGCAGTGTGGGGCGATCACAATAGATCTCATTGCTCGCAGTGATACAGGACTGCATAAGCCTGCACAGCCCCCATTTAGAATAATAATAATTGTTCTCAATATGTATGGTAAGAAGAGTATAATAAAAAACAAGAGCGACAACCAAGAGATTGGTAATCTATCTCTTCTTTGTAATTCTTAAAGTATAGTTCTTTTAATACTTAACATTACAACAACTCAAGGTGACGTGACCTCCGTATTAACGATATTAGTTTTTGTATCATCGATCGGGATCGAGGCCGAGTTATGAATTTAAATTCTGATAACGTAATTGCGAATCATAATAATTGAAATAATATATCAGAGTTAACGTATTGAAGCCGCGTCAATGCCATGTGCATTATATGAATGTGGTTTACATCTTTGAATAAATCTGGAAATTTTAGTAACACATCTTTTTAAAATATCGCTTCATAAACCTATCTTTGAGATCTGGTAGTTGTTTGAAACTTTTTCGGAGAGTGTTCTTTACTTGGGGCAGTCCGACTGGTGAAATAACTTCACTCTACAAAAGATTCACAGCTAAATAAACTTGTGTGGTATTCTTGCGATGAGTAGGGTTTTCAAAGCTCCTTGGTGAATGAAGGTATCAAGATTGGCTACGCACTAGTGACACCTATGGTGTTACAAGCGTCCAAATGCTACGGTAGCGGCTTACTATCAGGCGGATCGACCGCTTGTGTATCAAGCTAGTTGTATTAAAAAAAGTTACTTTTCATCTCCGATTAGATCGTCACTTAGTGTGATAGACATGATAGAATTCCATTTTTTAGCCTGTACATAGATTTATTGACTTTTGCATGCCCATGGAATTGTGAATTTTGTGGAGCATGGAACGTGCCCTTTGGTGTCCTACGATTACGATTTTACATTCGTTTCAATTCTGTTGCGTGTTTTTATTGAAAATGCTCGCCAAAGAGATGTTTATTCGGGAATATTTTACAGTAAAACACAAAAAAAAAACGGAATGCCATGAGATTTATTTATATACTCTTAGACCTTAATTTATAAGATTGATAATCAAGAATTAGAAATAAGGACACTAGATTAAATGATTCATTTTACTTAAAAAAATATTTGATTGAAATCGTGATATGGTAAAAAAATTGAATTGATCGATATTTATCCTTGATAACCTTTAATATACCTACAAGGCATGTTTATCCAAAGCTAATAACTTTTAACAGCATAATCGATTAATTTATTATTCATTAGCAATTACTACCAGCTACGGCCTATTATTTTTCAAATAGTGATTGTGAGTAACATACATATTCAATTGTAGAACTGTCTATCAGCGTAACCAAGTAGGACCGTGAAAATTGACATGCGGGTTCCTTTGGCACTGTAGGTGAGCACTAAGAAAGAATTTTGGAAATTCAACCCCTAACGTGGTTAAAAAGGGGATGAAATCTGGTATGCAATCTGGTATTTTTGAATATAAATCTATGATAATTGGTATTTAGCAATACAATTAGACATTAAAAAAGACAGGATATAACTCAACTATGACGCGAGCGAAGCCGCAGGAAAAGCACTATTAGTATATAATCTTTTATAATTTCTTAGTCTATTCTATCTCCCTACCTATCTGCTATACTATAAGAATACTCAGTTCACAAAAGTCACTTCTAAACGATATGACGTAACATGGTAACAGTGAAAGTGATGAGAAAGTGCCTAGCTTTCAAATAGGTACATCTGCCGGAATACTTCGACAGGTGTTTGAGGACGAATTTTCTATTTCAGAGCTGTTAAATATGAACCAACCTTGAAATTATGTATCATAAATTTGTTTATTGCTTAACAATTGTTATAGGTCAACACTATTATCTGATTCGACGAACTTAAACTCTTTTTCACTGCATTTGAAATCTTATCACGATTCATTCTTTAGTTTTTGCGTAATAAGAATCAATATACATCCACGATAAAAAAGATATCGTAATACTTTCACATATGGTATATGCATACCATATATGTAAATATAACTAAAGACATTAATTCAAAACCTATTGTAGTGTACAAATATTTTGAATTATAATATTTCATTATTAAGTCTTGATTCCCGTAACAATAATAGTTGAAATTATGTAAAATAAGATGAAATTTTTATATTACATAATTTGAAAGTACTTTTGAAACTTCATAACACGTAGCAACTCTGCATCGTAACCATATTAAGTTAAATATATAAACAAATATTGTAAATAAATATTCAAATAAAAAATAATCAACGTTTACTAATAGGCTACCTACAATATAAGATAATTATATTTTAAACTGGATAATAATGATATAAAAAAATTGAAACAATTAAATTGAAATCAAAAATACTGACCTAGCATGAAAATCATTATAATGCACTATGTGTAAAGGAAATAAATCATTTCGCAACACTTTAGTATGAACTGACTGTGATAAAAAAACGATAATAAAAAACAAACACTCATAAATGTGCATTTTAATTTAAAATTGATACAACAAAATTATATCAAATTAATATCACTTCACTTAACAAAGATCGGTAAGTACGGCATGAAAGTTCGAATGACACTAAAATGTTAAAGTAAACTTTACTGTACTGTATTTAACTCGTCAAGTAAATATGAAGTGACCAAATGTTTCTTTTTATGACGTGTATTTTTGTCGGTAAGCGTATTTCTTTGTATGATTAATTTTATAAAAAAACTGCATGGATGTATTTCAAACCGAAAAAAAAAACTATAGAAAATAAATATTTAAAAACTTACAACTATACCTTTTTTAATCCATTTATCGGAATTTCTTTAAAAATGAACAGACATTAATTATACTGTAGTACTAGGGAAGTATACTAAAATTATACTTTAGTACTAGGGAAGTATACTAAGTATTCGAGTCACAAAATATTATCCTACATTTATAGTTCCTATGTTATAATCTTGTATGGTTAACTTAAAAGCATTCAATGTTCTCAGTTTATTATAATATATTATATCCAACTTATAAATAGGTATCAAATTTAAGAGATTATATGTTTGAACGCGCTTTTCTCTGGGTGAACCACGCACATTTGTAAATATTTTTTTTGCATTTTATAGCTTATTGGTTTTTATAACCTATAATAGTTGTTCAAATAAATTTAACAAACTGTGGCAACAGCTAGTATTATATAGGATACATATATTTCATATGTAATAAGCACTGTATTTTCGTTTTTATGAAACTCTTGTGACAGCCTAAGAATATTTTGATCACAAAATCCCGAGTAAAAACAAGATTTGTGGCGACACAATCTTCGTTTTCCGTGACCTGGATACCTGAAACTTGAAACTGGATACTTGAAAATACCGTTATTTGCGTTAATGTTAACAACTCGACATTACAAAAGAAATCCCCTTTTGAAGTTATTAATGTCAACATCGATTATATTATACATATGCACAGATAATATTCAATGTATTTGACGTCGAAAATCTGACAGTCTATTTTACAAGTTTGAGTAATAAGTAGCGCAAACTATACGAAAAGAGCGTAAGTGAAAGAGATAGTTATCATCCGAAGAATAGAGCCTCAAATGTATCTAGCGGATGCATCTAATGCTCTTTCGAGATAAATGATTTACCCATTGTCTAAAAATAATAGAATACACCAATAATATTTAAAACCATTACATACTTACATGAGGTATGAGATCCCTTGGGTTTTATTACTTTAGCATATAATTGATACATTTCTAAACACATATGACGGCATTAAAAAAAAAACAATTATCACTCGGGTGACGCCGGTCACACTCGCCGGCTTACTTGACTGGTACTGATAGCAATACGTCGCAATTAGGACGTTTTCGAGTCTTCAATTTGCGCACACCAGTAATGTATCTGCTTCTTGCCTATTTAATTATAATATAATTTTAAACATGTCATGTGTCAATTTTTTTTTTAATTTAGTGGCATAACGCAGTACGATACATTGAAATATCTTGTCCAGTGTACATAAAATACCTTTCCTCAAAAATTGGCAAACGTTTATATTGTGTCCCGATATTCAACCCAAATAAGTGGTTACTTTAACATAACCTTATCATTTGTAACTGTAATAGAAATCAATGATGTAAAGCGTGCAATCCGTGTGAATCTGCTATATAGCATAAACATCGTCGCCTATGTAATTTTTTTTTTTTTTTAGAACTGACTACACTGTTAGCCTTAGGGGCCCTACAGCCGCTTCGGCTTTTACAGCTTCACCGGACTTGGTAAATATATGTTATGCTTTTTATATAAATAATATTCTTATGTTGTAAAGTCCTTAATAAGTTTTTTTTTTTATAAAAGAAAGGTGATAAACAAGCATACGGCTCGTCTGATGGTAAGCGGTTACCGTAGTCTATAAACGCTTGAATTATCATAATAGGTGTCACTAGCGCGTTGCCGATCTTCAACCCTCCCTACCCCAAAGAGCTCTGGAAACTACTCACAGCAAGAACTGTTACTGCGACGTTGGTTTTACGATTTAGAGGACTGTATTAATAAATAAGAAATAAAGATAATTTGGAAAACAGTATCTTTATTAGAGAAAGCACGCAACGTACCTGATGAAATGATGTATTATGAACGGCGACTATGTTCTCCTTCACTTCATGCATTTCTTTCATTATCACATGCACAAATATCTATGTATTTTATTATTTTATGGTACTATATTTATGTGTATTTTAATTATTTTATTTTTTATCAATATGTAGATATAATATATTTTAATTTTAATTAATGACATGAAAAGTCATCTCTTTTACTTGCGCGCGAAGACGTCAACGGAATTAAAAACATTATATGTTGGAAAAGGTTGAATATGCCGAAAGGAGGTTACATGGCGATACAAAGATCTGGTTATTTTAATTTAACAATATCCTATGTAGAACAATAACTTATGTTATTTCGGAGTTTTAATACTAATTAAGTAGATATTGATTATTTTAAGAGATTTATGTCGAATTTTGTTGAACTTTAACTTCTTACTTTTTTGACTGGTTATTTTATCATCGTTCATTTTTGTTATTTTGTAAATAAAAAATATTATAAAACCGGTTATCTTTAGGCAATCCTGTAAACCCGGGATTAGAAAAAAAATGTTCGGGATCGAATCCTCTACTTTTTTTTTTTTTTTTTTTTTGAACTGACTACACTTTTAGCCTTAGGGGCCCTATCCAAGAATAGAGCCGCTGCGGCTTTTACAGCTTCACCGGACTTGGAAATCCTCTACCGCCAGAGCACCGATATAGCCTATAGTTGTTCTCACTTCTCCGATTAGCATTTTTTTTAATTAAGAAAAAATCCCTATTGGCCTATAGTTTTCCGTATTACTTGACGTTCATGGTTACTGATTCGCTCCTTAGGGTCGTAGCGTGAAGTTTTATAGCCTATAACTAACCTTCCTCAATAAATTTAGAGGTTATAAAATGCAAAAGTGTTTTGAAATCTGATTGATAGTTCTAGAGATTTAGAATAATATATTTGATATAAAAAACACGTTCTATATTCCTGTCGTTTCTTCCCAACAATCGCGACAAGGATTTATTACAGAACCAGTTGTTACTCTGCCATTAATAAATACCTCCTGGCCGGTGTCTGAACTTAATAAAATTCAATCGATTTTGATATACTTTTTACTTTATTGAGTTTATTGGAAGTGATAAATTAGATACAAAATAAATTTTCAGTGACGTTTTGTTATATTAGGTCTACTGGTCAGCTTATATTTATTTTAATATCCCAATACTCTTATTGTTACATATTGTTTATTGTCAAATTTCCAGGGTATCGGTTAGGTCAATATATTCGTACGGTAAGATATTATTTATAATACGATCCCTTTAGTTTAAAAGAATGTTTCATATAATTTTATCAAATTTAATTATAATACATTGTTTGTTTACATTTTAGGATTGACAACATGTCAATTTCTGTTACGTCTGATAGTTTTAGGGTATGCGCAGTTGGGAGTTAGATAGAAATATGTTTTCTTAATCATAGGTTTTATTTATTTACATGAAACCTATGATTCTACTATTTAAAAATATTTTTATAATTTCAAAAACTGAATCGTGTAAAACGTGTATTTGAAAAAATGTTCTATGATTTGAAAGCTAGGAGAAAAACGATTGTCATTATACGATAGAGTATGGAATAGTAAAGGTTGGTTTTTATAAATATTAAAAAAATAAGACAAATTTTGTAAGACTCCAGTTGAATTTATAATAATTATTTTTAAAAGTTAATATAACATTGGCATAAAAATATCCAATTTAAATTATTGAAATAAACTAAAGACTGAACTAAAATCACTGGAGAAACCTCATACCGGGATTTTGTATTAATATTCTACTATTTCCATTTCATAATGACGAAAATCTCGATGGTCGAGATTATTACGCTGAGCCGGCTGCTACAGGCCGCGGTTCTTGCTTCGAGTCTGCATTGAGCCGTTCCACCGAAACCAAGAAATCCTGGTTCGAGATCGCGACGCTGAACTATCTGTTGCTGACAATTCTAGTAATTGTGTCATTTGTGAGATAGACATTCAGGAGACCTGTTATGGACTGTACATAGTATGTTAGTTTTTTGATATTTTTTTTTGATATTTTGAGAATATAAATCAGTCATTTTAAATTACGTGTTTTAGTCATTCTGCTTAGCAAATATATATTCACACTGATAAAAGGAAAAGTAGAAAAGAAATTGAGCATAATAATTATAAAACGTGTTACAATGTATATAATTAATGCAATTGCATTGCATAATGTAATTGCAATTAGTTGACTTGCTACCAGAGATAATTATAATTATAAAAAAGATAATTCTTGTTTAAAATTTATAATATAGTATTAATCGAAGCACAAATAATAAGTGCATTCGATTGCCGGTTAAAAATGAGATATGACGCACAGGACTCTCGCATACAAACCTCTATATTAGAGGGACTAAAATACCATAAATATTTTCAGAGTAGTTACATATTATGATATCCTAGTAGCTCTCATGGTATGTTTGATTGGAATCATAGATATTATGAATTTAATTCCGGCCAGGGCCTAGTTAATGGTTGGTATATTAATCACAAGAATATCCAAAAAATGAACTAAATGACCCTGGAAAATTCCTGGAAGCAGTGATATTTTTCCCGAAAATTGCCGGAGTATTCCCAAATTGAAATTGTATCGGGAACTTAAAAATTGTTGTCTTTTGTTCACATAGTGGATAATGACCTGCATAAAATGTATGCTCATGCTCTAAAAATAAGTAAGGAAAGAAAACAACTGGTTTAATAGGACTTGGTTAAAGCAAGGCTAAGGTAAATTATAAAATATATCAACGTACTTTTACGTAGGTGAATAACTCCATGTATTCTATATAAAAAATCATAATTACTATATATTTATAAAACGAATTACAAATAGATTTTCTATTATATTTTTCATTGTTTAGTAACCTTGTAAAGTAGAAAGGCTTGGCTAATAATGATCGGCTAGATAATAGGCATGCAATGTTATTTCATCGTGACGACATTGTACTAAATAAGACGTATTTAAAGTTTTCTAACTAATCTATGTAATAATAATTATTATAGAGGAATTTTTGTAGGTAAGTATATAATTGGTTTCTTAGAAGTATACTGCTCCAACGATTTTTATGAAATTTTGAATTTGGATTATGTTTTACATTCTATGTTTATATATATAGTTTTTTTTTTTTCTTTAAGATACCGAGCAAATACGGTCGTTCAGATATTTGTTTTTTAAACAAAGTACATAATATGTAATACTGTACAGCAGGGGTGCTCAAACTTATATTGACGGCGATCTACCATTGAATATTTAGGCAGCAAATAAACTGCGAACCCACTACTGCTACGACACAAAAATACACAATGTTTATGAAATAGCTTTGAAAGTGCAAAGTGAAAGTACAACTCGCTAATTACAATTTTTCTCTGGATTTTTGTATTTTTTTTATCGTAATAGGTTTAACGTTGTGGCCATAATCTCACCTGATCTTAAATGACGATGTGGCTCAATATGGTATTTTTCATACAACAGCATAAAATTATTGCGTGCAACGGTAAGAAAGATTATAAGTGTTAGATTATATTTAGATTTTATTATTATGTGGATCAGAATAATGATGTTAATTGAAGAGCTTATTTTTCAAATGCGCTTATGTCTTTTCAAATGTGAAAAAATAAAATTCAGCTAGAAACAAAAATGATACTACATGTGTCGTTCGTTGTACGAGCGATCGTCACCGTGAGAATTCCATGGTGAAGTACTTTTTTGGGAATCCTCACCATGATCGACTCGGAAAGCTCCGCAATCTCGCCAGTATCACTGTACCAGGAACGGTATAAACTTGTATGTTGTCGATTTTCATTTGAAATACGATAAGATGGCGAAATAAAGGTTCAAAGAAAAATTTAGATAGATATGATAGATATAATCGGTCGAGTTTAAAATAAGAATTGTTCTTAATATTAAAGGCACTCCACTATGTACTGTACATATCTATGGTTAAGAGTATCATTGACGACTATCTGATTGTCATGATTCAAATATATAACTATGTATAATTCTTTGCTGAATAAAGCCAAGATTTAGTTGGTATTTCTCTCTTTTATCAATTTATTCAGCAAAAGAAATAACTAACTAACAAGATGACAAATGAAGATAAATTAAATTTATATACAATGTCTCGATATCTTCATCCCGAACGTTTTGACGTCGAACCGAGTACAACGGCACCGGATTTAAAATGGGTACATTGGAGATCTACATTTACAAATTTTATCGCTGATGAAGGTCCTGGAGTTACTGATACAATAAAATTAAAACTTTTAATTAATCACTTAGCACCGTGCGTATATTCTTTCATTATTTCGTGTACAACA
Source organism: Saturnia japonica (assembly GCA_033032175.1). Lineage (NCBI taxonomy): Eukaryota > Metazoa > Arthropoda > Insecta > Lepidoptera > Saturniidae > Saturnia > Saturnia japonica. The sequence goes on along the minus strand of CM065324.1, from coordinate 6,890,571 downwards.
TACAAAGAATCGATTGAATGTCTTGATAAAATATACGTAAAGCCTAAAAATGAAATTTACGCACGTCATGTTCTAGCTACAAGGAAACAGCAAACGGAAGAGTCTATGAGTCTATATCGGAGTACGTGCGTGTATTAAAACAACTAGCGCTTGACTGTAACTTTCAAGACGTCGAGGCTGAAATCTACAAACAAGAGTTTATTCGTGATGCATTTATTTCCGGAATCTATTCGCAAAAAATTCGCCAAAGATTATTAGAAAACAATACCCTAAATTTGGATAATGCATTAAATCAAGCTCTTACTCTGGAATCAGCGGAAAATAATGCTCAAGCCTATGAAACATCTATATCTTACCTAAACGCTCTTGAACCTAAAGAAAATACTAAATCTAAGAATCTCGAGGTTACATTGAGGTCACCGGAACCAAGTTCTACAGCAGCTTCGTTTCAGCGTGGTAAATGGCGTTGTTTCTTTTGCGGCGGGAATGCTCCTCATCAGAGAGCAAAATGTCCTGCCTATAACAGCATTTGTCAACTTTGTTCTAAGAAAGGCCATTTTGCTAGGGTTTGTCGGTCTCATAAACCAGTCCTTAATTATATTACCCATGATGCTAATTCAGTCAAAATAGCAAGTATAGTCGGTATTTCTGCGGCTTCCCCAGCGAGTCTTCAAAAGGCCACTGTCCCTATTTTTATAAACCATGTACGTGCTGACGCCCTTATAGATACAGGAAGCTCGGTCAGCTTCATTGACGAAAAATTAGTACAGATTATGAAACTAAAGAAGAAAATTATCAATCAAACTATCAGTCTGGCTTCATTGAGTCATGTATCTTTCGTAAATGGGTTATGCCACGTAAATATCAAACTTGATAAACATATTTATAAACATCATCCACTCCTTGTCGTCAATAATTTATGCACAGATATTATTACTGGTCACGATATACTTCAAAATCATCAGTCGATAGAAATGGGATTCGGAGGAAATAGAGAACCTCTACGTATATGCAACGTAATGCAAGCATGTATACCACCAGCTTCCATTTTTAGTAATTTATCACCGAAAATAAAGCCGATTTCAACTAAGTAAAAAATTTTCTGAAGCAGATGAGAAGTTTATAAAAGAAGAAATTACAAAGTTGTTGGATGATGGCGTTATTGAACCAAGCATTTCTCCATGGCGCGCTCAAGTTCTTATCACAGGAGGGAATACTCATCGGAAACGTTTAGTTATTGATTATTCACGTACTATTAATCGTTATACAGAACTTGATGCATATCCCTTGCCAAAAATTGACACTATTATTTCTAAAGTCTCCAAATATAATTTTTTTAGTCAGATAGATTTGAAATCAGCGTACCATCAAGTACCTATTCTTATAAAGGAAAAACCGATGACAGCTTTTGAAGCTTGTGCAAATTTGTATCAGTTTACTCGAATACCTTTCGGCGTCACGAATGGTGTTGCTGCTTTTCAAAGAGCTTTGCAATATATTATCGAAACTGAGAAACTAGTTGGCACTTTCGCTTATTTAGATGATGTTACCGCCTGTGGAAAAACAAAAGAAGATCATGATCAGAATTTAAAAAAATTCATGAGCGCTGTTGAGAAATACAAATTAACATTGAACAAACAAAAGTGTCTCTTTTCAAGCGAACGAATTAGTCTATTAGGTTACACTATTCAAAACAATTCAATTAAACCTGATGAAGATCGTTTGAAACCTTTGATGGAATTACCTATTCCAAATGACGCATCTTCTCTTAAACGAGCCCTTGGAATGTTAGCACATTATTCTAAATGGATACCAAATTTTTCAGAAAAGATACATCTCTTAATTCAATCTCGATTACCTTTCGATCACAATTCAGTTGAATGCTTTAATAAAATGAAATCCGAAATAGCCAAATCAACTTTATTTGCAATAAATCAAGAAGATACGTTAACTGTAGAAACAGATGCATCTGAACATTCTATCGCCTCAACATTATCACAGAATGGACGTCCTGTCGCATTCTTTTCAAGGTCATTAAATGAATCAGAAAAGAAACATTCTGCAATTGAAAAGAAAGCATGCGCTATAGTTGAATCTTTAAGAAAATGGCGACACTATTTAATAGGAAGACATTTTTTATTAATTACTGATCAACAGTCTGTTTCATTTATGTTTAATCAAAAGCATTCGAGTAAAATAAAGAATGAGAAGATTGAAAGGTGGCGAATAGATCTCTCATGTTATAAGTATGATATTATGTACAGACCAGGAAAGGAAAATACTGCAGCTGATGCATTATCTAGAATATCTGCTAGTCTTAACCCTAACAGACTGCGAGACTTGCATAACTTATTGTGTCATCCTGGAATTGTTCGAATGATGCATTGGATAAGATCTAAAAACCTTCCGTATTCTCTTGAAAATGTCAAATCCATGACTGCCACTTGTCCAGTTTGTTCACAAATTAAGCCTAGATTTGCCAAAGTTGGAGGTAAATTAATTAAAGCAACAGAACCTTTTCAGCGATTAAACATAGATTTCAAAGGGCCGATACCATCTAAAACATCAAACAAATACATACTAACAATAATTGACGAATATTCTAGATTTCCTTTTGCATATGTTTGTAAAGATCTTTCTGCACAAACTGTTATAAAATCACTAAAAGATCTGTTCTTTATGTTTGGTGCTCCTGCCTATATACATTCTGACAGAGGCACTGCGTTCAAGTCAAATGAATTAAAGCATTTCCTAGATAATTATGGAGTTTTTACTAGTAGGACAACACCCTACAATCCTGCAGGAAATGGTCAAATTGAACGTCTAAACGGGACACTATGGAGGACGATACAGCTCTGACTTTTGTCCAATGGAATGGATACGATGGACTGGGAACAGGTTTTACTTGTGGCATTACACTCCATACGATCACTATTATGCACGGCAACTAATGAAACACCTCATGAGCGAATGTTTCGACACTCTCGACGTTCCCCTACTGGAAGCTCTACCCCGAGCTGGTTATTGACTCCTGGTCCTATACTTTTAAAAAGAAATGTGAGGACATCTAAATATGATCCTTTAGTAGATGAAGTAGAATTACTTCAAAGTAATCCTAATTATTCGTATATTTGTCTGCCAGATGGGCGAGAAACCACGGTATCTAACAGGCAATTGGCACCCTGTCCCACCGAAACTTATGTAGAAAAGGATCCTGAACCTGATTCAGAGTCTCAGCTTAATCAAGAGCCTGAGAGTGGAACTGAACTAAACGAGCCTGACTTATCAATTCGTCGCTCGATACGAGAAAGGAGAATACCACGTTGTCTTCAGGATTACGTTTTAGAGTGAGACAGAACTAAGAACATCCAGGGGAGAATGTACTGTACATATCTATGGTTAAGTGTCACATTGACGACTATCTGATTGTCATGATTCAAATATATAACTATGTATAATTCTTTGCTGAATAAAGCCAAGATTTAGTTGGTATTTCTCTCTTTTATCACACTATAAAAATGTTCGTGTTTTTATGCTGTAAATCGAAATATATGTATAACTATCTGTGCCCGCGGCTTCGCTCGTGTGAACTACAGAATGCTGTCGATCGGGTACACTCGAGAATCGTGTTACTCCCGCTCCCGGTTATTTTAAAGATTAAAATGCTTATTGTGGGTGTTCCTTAGAAAACAGACATATGCTTTCGTGACTTTTTGTAGGTCTTTTTAAGATTTACATTTATATTATATAGTACATTAATTTCAAATATTTCTTATGGTTTACTCAGTATAAGCCATTTAAGCACCCGAATTGATTCACCATGACGCAGTTTTTTTTTATTTTCGCGGAACCCTAATTCTTTTTCTAAAATAAAAGTAGTATATGTTACTCTTTATAGCACCAGCTATCTGCCTGTGGAAGTTTCGTCAAAATCGGATAAACCGTTTCTGAGATTACCCGGAACAGACAGACAGAGAATCAGCCAAACGAAAATGTTAAAAATTGGTTTCATATGCATTTAGTAAAAAGCTGTTATTTAGATATTATAAACAGACGCTTAAATTTTATTAATTGACTATACCCTCAATTGAATTGGATTCAATTGATTGAATAAACCTTCTGAAAGTTACTCGGTTTAAGTTATAATCGTTGTGTGGCTGTTAGCGATATTACCTTTAAAGAAAGTCTAATATATTAGGCAACACATACCTACCAGACTTCTCGTTTAGCTCAGCTATAAGATTGATTCTGCTTCAAAACTGGACCAGCCGCGAAGAACCCCGCATAACTAGAATCTAACCGAGTTTGTACTTATTGAAATATTATAAAGTTTGCCATTTTTTTTTCTATTTTCATATATCGATAATGTAGTATTTAAAAGTTCACAAGTGCCTTTTTATGGTCTAAATTAAATAAATTATTTTTGATCTTGATTTTCAGTTTTATGAATATTGATAATATTCTGTCAATCAGTCAGTTTTTCAATATTTCGTTGCAGGATTATGTACAATAAATTTACAATATCTATGGTGGTAACGTAAATTCGCGTTGATGGAACCTTCGCAGGTGCTTCTTCAGTCCTAGATATGTGCGTGCATTGCATTTGTGACAGCCCTAGTCGAGATATGAAACATCGTGCTGTTTATTTTACCCAAATAGTCTATAGCCAGCCGTTAGTTTGGTTCACTAATATTTTAAACTGATATACCAAGAAGACTAAGTTCAATTATATATTAAAATGTGTATTAGACACATCTTCTCATTTATTTTGTTTTAATGATACAGCTTTAATTATCTACTAATTATGTGCCTAATTTAGTTCCTGTATGAAAAGTATAATTATAATAAGAAAAAAATATAATAAGTAGGAAATAATTGGTATAATTCTTCATACATAATATTTATTGTCGAAATTATATTAGCAAATACGCATGTGTGAAATTTATGGGTTTAGTAGGCAATTATCTGAAAATATTTATAAATAATTATATAAACAAGACAATTTTTAACAATATAGAAAACCAACATCAAGAGTTATTATTTTACTTATTCAAGAGTTCCCTGGTGTATCTTCACAGTTGGAGTTCCAATGCCAATAAAGACTATCCTAATAAAGAACATCCTCTTTCCCATGAAAAAAGAATCATCCAAATAGATTCATTAACAAAGAAGCTTTGGCTGAACATCGATTAAAAATATACATTCGAATTGAGAACCTCCTTCTTTTTTTGAAGTCTGTTAAAATTTACACATATTTTTTTAATGTACTCTAGATACTGAACTTTTTGTTTCTCACGAGTCGATCCGTATCATTTTAAATAATCACTTGGGTGTGAAACATGTTGCCGCTCGGCTAGTCCCAAAAGACCTGAATTTTCACCAAAAACTCAATCGCATAAGAGCCGCTTAGGACATGGTAGAACGAGTGTATTCCGACCTAGCGCTCATGAAACGCATTGTTACTGATAACAAGACTTGGGTTTATAAGTTTGACATGCAAACTAGTTAACGAGCTTCGGAGTGGCGCCTTCCAAATGAACCGAAACTGAAAAAACCACGCCAAAGTCGACCAAAAGTCAAAGTCATGGTGACTGTTTTCTTTGACTATTGCGGTGTTGTGCACTCGGAATTCTTACCGGAAGTTCAAACGGTAAATAAAGTATATTACTTGAGCATTATGCGGCGCTTAAGAGAATAAATTCGACCAAAAAGACCAAATTTGTTGAAAGAGAATTCTTGGATTTTGCACCTCGATAATGCGCCTTCGCACAAGGCCATCGTTGTGAATGAATTTTCGACCACAAACTAAACAAATACCATCGAGCAACCACCTTATTCACCAGGTATAGCTCCAGTCGACTTCGTGGCACCCGTTTTCATTCGGTAGAAGACATAAAAGAGAATTCGCGACGAGAACTAAACTTAATTCCGGAAAAAGCGTTTAAAAAATGTTTTGATGATTGGATCATTCATTGGCATAAGTCTATCGTTTCTGAAGGAGCATACTTTGAAGGCGATAAAATAAATTTGGATCATTTGTGTATTGTTGATCTATTACCGGTACTTTTTTGACAGAGTAGTTAGTATATATAATTATAATAGGTAAAGAAAAAGTCCAAGTAATTTACAAAATATAAGTATACTAGGGATTCCCTGCGGCTCCGCACTCATGTTGAGTGATTATTTACATCTCATAATTTTATTTTCACTAATATTATTTACAATTGAGGAATTACATTTAAAAAATATTAAAAAAATTCATCAATATCCATTAAAAAGTAATATATATATAAATATTTACGATTTTTTAAAAGTATTGTGACAATTCTTATTGCCTATTAAGCCGTTTTTGAATGAAATACGGACATACAAACATAATTTATTTTTAATCTCATAAGTGATCAGTATCCTTTGTAATGGACGCGTATCAGGAAACTTGGAAATAAAATAGATAAACAGTACATACATAACTACAGATTTTAATTAATAGGTCTATACCTATTCCTATACCTTATCTATATAAGTAATAGTTTATGCTTATTGTTGGATTCACGTAGTGTTCGAACATCCTACCACTGAATCATTTTTGCTTTAATCTGTCCTACTTAGTACTTAATTCAAACGAAAATTTGTTGGAAACTCGAAATAAAGATTTTCCCATGCTCGGTTTGTCGTTTAGATAAACCGTAATAATTTATTTACACAGAAATTTGAAATCAATCCAGTCATTAAATGAAGAACTAAAACGATAATAAAAATTTATTTCGGTAGATACTTCGTAATAAGTCGATTCAAAAAAAAAATGTAACCAAGTTAAAACGTATAATTTTGCATGTTATTTTCTACATAACACGAAAGGTGTGAAGTAAGGGTGCTTTAGTATTTTTCACTCTCATTAGATGGTCTCTGAGCCGCTCCATTTACCTGATGGCACTTTTTGTTTTACTGAAAAAACCCCGCCATATTTGGTCTTCCATTGAAATGTTGGGCTATTCAAAGTTTTTAGGTTGCATTTTTCGTGGTTGAGTTTTTTTATTATTATTACATTATTTTACATTAACTCAATAGTACTTGTATCTTCTTTTTCAAAATGTTTTCATATCCGTAAAAAAAATAACTTCATCGCCAAAAACGACTATTTTTTTTATACACCTAAGTTGACAAACATACATACGGCCCACCTGATAGTAGGTGGCTACTGTAACCTATGGATGCTTGTAATATCATGGGTATCACTAGCGCGTCACTGGCCATGGACCCTCTACACCAAGGGGTTTTGGAAACCGTACTCACCGCAGTAACACAACACAAAGTATATTTGGATGCGATCTTCTGTAGGGTGGGAGGTATTCCAACATTCGGGCTGCCTTAAATAGAGATAAAATCTATAAAGAAAATTCTCAATGCCTTATCTCTCTTTATCAAATATTTATATGCATTACGCAAAAAAAAAATTGAACTTTGTTCAGATTTTGGTTATTTACAATTATGTATAATTACGTCTGGCCATAAGCGGTTAAGCAATAACGGTTGCGGTTGATCGGTATTTCAAATTATTGAAATGCAAGCAGAGTCACGAGCAAATGTTAGTAGTATAAGGTACAACATTGATGTTGAACGCAATTCGAAACATTTGTCGTTTACGAAGTTTGCAGTGACCAACCCAGGATAATATTAGAAACATTGTTGCAATAAAATGCACACGACTGCATTTAAGGATCCAGGGGACAAAATAAATATACTATAAAGTGCAGTGCTAATTAATTATGAAATAAACTTAATAATTCCATCCACAGTAGAAACATTATAAATATGTACTGTAGAGAGTAAAATATACAGCTAAGCGCGCATCCTGTGAAGGAAATGTGACAACAATATGATGAAGTTAGCCATCAATGACAACTATAAATTAATTTTACATAAATATAAAATAATTTTATGATGTTTATTGATTAAAATTATGTTCATTTACACGACATCATATACTTCATCAGTTTGTTAGCACGCGGGATAAATTTTTTGGATTTATTTTTATTATGTTATGCCAAAGATGTATAAAATAAGTAGGTACAATAAAAACATTTTTGTAAAATGTTCGACTAAAGAAACAATTTTTAAATAAACTAATCTACGAATATCTTTGATTAGATCGAATAGAGTAGTTAGATTCAATTCGCGGAATCGCATGGACCACAACAACTCAAACTGAGGTTCCGCCACTTTGGCATCCTTCTGCATGATGCCATTTCGGCTGAGTGCCTTCGGCGATCGCCATAAAGTTCGGTGAAGCTGTTAAGGCTTCTCAGCCCAACAACATTAACCACTTCGTAAAAAAAACATAACTCCCTGAACTTTTTGTATCCCAATAGGTAGTAGCTAAGTTTATATTACACACACTCCAAACACTTGGTCGACAATATTTTATTAGCCACATAATTTTATATAAAAAATACATGCTTGATTTACCAAAAATAGAAATAAGTACATTCAAGTATTAAGTAATATTTAAGTGAGTTCCTTACTCCTCACTTAATTGTTTTTGTTAATTTTGTTTTCTTTTTTCCTTCTGTAAGTTACTCGTTTTTCGCAGTACCGGCTGCGATATAAATAAATACCTACGCTCATTTATAGTTTAAAGCTAATTGTTGAAGTTTTAACTTTGTACTTATTGAAGTTAACATTAACATAAATATTTAAGACCACATTAATATTTGAGACATTCATAAATTGTTAACCTACATACAAACTACATATACAAGAATTAAATCGTGTATATAAATGTTATGTATAATAATTACTAATTTTACAACTTAGTAATTAATCGATTTATAATATTATAATTAAACATTAATAGTAATTCTTCCTTCACGCTGAATGTTTAAAGGGGAACGCCTCTGAATGTATGTCATTAGTATATTTTGATCATGTCCCATAACTTTCATATTCTTTTTATGATTTCGAAACATCTGCAATAAATTTTCAAATTATAAAACCAAATAAAACATTTAAGCAAGAGGTATAATAAATAATCCGTTGCATTAAAAAGAAAATGCATTATACCATATCTAATAACTAAAATATAAAACTAGCTGACCCGTGTAAATAATAATATGTAAATTTTAATGTACTTAAGCAGACTGTTCCATTATATACAATATATATATATATATATATATCATCACGCATGTATTCCCCGAAGGGTTAGGCAGAGATGTACTAATGTACACCACCCACAGTTCGCCGAATATGTTTTTAGATCCCATGTAACAGGGGCGAGCTTATTGCCATTAATCGGGTACGAAACCAAACTCCGAGCTGCTACTGAGAATTTCATAAGAAAACCCCAATAACACTTTTGCTCGACCTGCGATTCGAACCCAAGACCTCGCTCATAGCAGTCGCGCTTACGACCACTGGGCTAACGAGGCAGTTTACAATAATGGGGAACATAAACTCCAAAATGATGTTTGAATCAATAATTATTATGGATAATTATGGGAAATACAGCGCTACTACAAAATAAAAACCTTTTGAGAAATAATATAATTATTAATAAAGAGATATTTACAGGACAATATGACAGTTATCATTATCACTAGCAATAATTGATCTTTCTATATTATCAGGGTTTGTCATTGGTTTTATATTCTACCTACTTTACTAAATATCGTGTTTGTATAGAAAAATGACAAACCCATGTATGAATAAGGTTATTTTTATCCAAACATGTTATATTATATATGACTATTGTTTATTTTATTAATGATATTAGTGAACTTTCTCGATTTAATATTAGTCTATTATCTATGATCTCAATCACTGATCCAGTACACGTTTTAAATTTTGACTTCTCTTATCGATAAATGAGTTTTTGAATTTTTTTGGTTCTGTTGTAACTCTAAATATGTAATTTCAATTCCCGTTTTCAATTAAAAGTTCTTTTGTATTGTAACTTAATACAGTTTTGTTTATTAATTAGCTGTATTTCTCATTGGCTAGGTACATCTTAAGAATGCTATTTGTAACTCCCTATTTCCTAAAATCATTTCTTAGTGCTTAACTACGTTATATTATATAAGGTATTTCAATGTAAAATTTCATAGTACTGCATCTACCAGTTTTAACTGTGTATTGTCCATGAATCAGTCTTAAGAATTTTATTATTTCTCTATTGTTAATTATGACAAGATAAATTTAAAAAAATACTACCGTGTAACCTTCGCCGCCGTCTGCCAGGTATCCTGGTGCCGAGACTTGATAATATTTATTTAAATTCAAATATTCATTCTCATCTCCAACTAAAACCGACGTCACGCGTTCGCCTTCTTGTTTGGAGACATTATATGTCACCTTCAAACCTAGAAAATATTGTAAGCTTAATTATTTATTTGAAACTATATTTCCACCCACGGTTACTCGTTTCTTTACTTTAATTGATTTTATAAGTTGTTCAAAATCAAAAACTAATATATTCAATTTAAATCCTGAAAGGCACTTATGAACGTCAAAACAAAAACGGTTCGGAAAACATCCCAGTCATTTCACAAACCGGCAAGAAGTTCAATTGAGTTTATCTGTTTTTTAACTGTAGAAATAATATTTACAAGTATTAATAATTTAGTGTATGTATAGAGCGGGAGTCACTTCCACACATCACTATCATTCACGCATTGATCCATCCCTATAATAACTTTTGTCATTACAAGACAATTTTTAACAAAAAATAAAACCAATTTCAATGATTTTGAAAAGTTCCTTGGTGTATCTTCGAAGATGAAGATCCAATGCCAATGAAATTAAAATAAAACCTCTGTTGAGGTATCCGCAATCCAACAAAAAAGAATCATTCAAAACGGTTCAAATATAAAGAAGTTATGGTTGAACATCCATAAAAATCATGAGTGACCTCCGCCTTTTTTTCATGACGGTTAAAAACTAGCTTGACTGATTGTTATATCTATTATTCATAATATATAGAAATACATAAATTGCGTAAACAGTGTACCCAATTAATGTCAACAAAGCTGCTTACAGAAAGTTAGAATTCACTACAGCACACTAATTCTTCTTTGTATAATAATATTGTAATTAAGAGGCTCCTGTTGGAACTGGCTTTGGAATAAGCCACACAGAATTAATCTGACCTGAAAAATATTATTTTTCATACAACCTTTTTTACCGCTTTTTTACTATTAAACGTTGAATTTTGAAAACACCTCAGTGTGTGTTTTATTCATTTTGTAGAAGAATATCGTCTATAAATACCAAGCTTCAAATAAATCCGAGCGGTAAAATTTTGTTTACTATACAAACTTTTACACAAACTATTGCACTCTTTCGGGGTGAATTAAAAAAAAACCTTCTTAAACAATGCCTACAATATAAAATCAGCACCCTTTCCAATTTTCACATTTCTATCCATAGTTGTTTAAACTGGGCCATGTTGAGTCAGACAGGATAACATACAATATAAAAATATTTTCTTTAAAAACTCTTTTTAAAAATCCTAAATCAGCGGATCTCGGAACTATCGACCACTCGTACTGTACATACAACAGTGCGTACAAGTCTGGTCGTCACACCGCTAGGCCAATTCAACGACGATTATACTCGTAAAATTAAGGACCGTGTATAATATATTCTATCTCAAGCTCTCGCAGGCTAAATTCTATAGATGTGTGTGCTTGTATCTTTTTAGTGTCACCTTTATCATTTTACAAAGTTTCAAATCACAACGGTGCTAAAGATGTTTTAACTTCAATAAAAGAGATAGATGTAAACATTTCATAACACTTAAGATAATTTTAAAATGATTTGAATTGATGTTTTGGTGGTTATGCGTTTACATACTGCACCCTTTCAAATGATCTAATTTCGAAATTTACAATGATCCCGCGCTTTCTTTATAGCTAAACTTTGTGTAACCATAGCAAAATGGTATGACATTTTTTTTTGTTCTTCTGATTTGTCTGCCAAGCATATCATATGGATGGAATAATATTTTCAATATTATAACCAGTATTTTTTATTAAACATTAAAGTTTGGAGATACTTTTATCGTAAAATATTAGAAAATTATTATTGAAGTAAAATTTCTTTACTCGCAACTTAAAACTTGAAACTTTTTTCGGAAGAAAATAACGTGTAGTAGGTATAATCTATAGTCAATTAGTCAATCAATCAATTATTTTGTATTTATTTTTATATAATTCAATACTAATAAATTAATAAATCAACAATTTGATTTAAAAAAATTATGCCTGTTACCGTTACACGCAATTGAAGTAAAACATAATTGACTTTGTAGCAGATATTATGATTAGAATCTATATTAATAAGCCTGTAGTCCTGTCTGTACTTTTAATATTATATCAAAATTTCTCAATAGACACTATATTAACTATACTGACCACTAATATGCCATTAATTTTTTTTTGTGTCTGTCTCTCTATCTGTTTGTATGTCCGAATTTAACTCAAAAACGGCTTGACCGATCTTTACGAAATTTTTTACAAGGGATGCTTATGGCATCGGTCAATTGATAGAATTTATAAAATATCAATATTACTTTTCGAAATCGTAAAAAAAATTATTTCCACATAAATATATTTTCGTTAAATCTTGGCCGATTTTGTTGTACACAGAAAGTATATAATTGAGAGGCTATAAGAATTGTTAATAATGCATTAAAAATTGTAGAATGGAACAATAATTTTAACCTATTTTGATGAAAATTGTACACGGGAAATATATTCCTCTCCTCAATTAATACAGCATTAGAATCGTCAACAACAAGAGTAAAAATAAAATTACGAGATGTAAATAACTACCGCGTACTAACAAATACGTACGGAGTCACGGACACACCGCTAGTATGTTATAAAAATAAATAACGCATGTTATAATTTACTGGTGGGTATTTATTGATAAAATAATATAATAATTCCTGCTTACTTTTTTAGTAATATTTTCTGTACGTAGCTATTTAATTTTGTTTACTCAAGAAATAAGGTGAAGATCGTTTTTATCAAATTTCTGTTTAAAACCTCATAGATAGAAAAAGATATTTTCATTAAATAAAACTTACCAGAAACTTGCAACAACAAGGGTCCTGAAAATGGATTTGTAGTGTACGCCTCGCTGACACCTCTCTCCAGAGCTTCAAGAACATACTTTCCTCGCAGTTGAAAAGTTTCTACTTGATCATAGTACGGTAATAGCTCTATTAGGTTCCCATGTGCTATTACTAAAATTATAAAAACATAAATTATCATCTAAGTAAAAACCGTTTGTGTTGATTAGGCGCTTCCTACATGAGCAAAATTATCGCGGCGATATTATTGTCTTGCCACCTAATTGTATAAGAACTCTATGAACGTGTCCCCACACGGCGATACTATCGCGGCGATGCGGCGAGTGGCATTGATGAGGAAAACGCCAACGACTCGCTGTACGCCGGTTGCGAGACGCGACATACTTCGCAGCTCAATCGCCGCAAAACAGAACTATTGACACTTCTGATTTCGCTCTTGCCTATTACCGAACCAAGCTCTTTTTAACAAAGCAACTGTTTAACCAGTTTTTGCTGATACGCGGCAGTCTGTCGCGAGTCGCGACGATAACAGCAGGTGGAAGAATAATCGTCTCGTGGAGATACCCGACGATAGTAGGGCGGACTCGTGGCAATACGTCGCTCGTGGAGGTGGCACTTTACTTAATTTATAACAACGACATCTGTATAATTCATCCAATTGCGGTAAAACTTTGGTGAGTTGTTGTACATATGACCGTGATGGCTTCATTATTAATACAACCAATATATAAACAGGTGATGTGTAAATCGTTTCATTTTTAAAATAAGGGGAACGAAGAGCCACTAGCAAAAGTAGTATGGTGTTTATTAAAGTTGCGATACGAAATTATAGTATATTATTTCAAATATAAAAAGTATAAGAAGATATAGTCACACGAATTGAGAAAGGGATGCTTAGATGGTTGGGGCATGTTGAGAGGATGAATGAAATAAGAATGACTAAACAAATTTATGATGCGAATATGAAAGGAAATCGTTGGAAATGGAAGGCCTAGACGAACATTTATCGATCAAATCGGAGACGTTCTGAAGAAAGGTAAGGTCAAGAGTACTCTAAACCGACGAGCATGCATGAAAAGATTAATGAATGTCGAAGAAGCGAAAGAGGTATGCCAGGATCGTAGCAGGTGGAAGGACGTGGTCTCTGCCTACCCCGTTGGGATATAGGCGTGATTTATGTATGTATAAAAAGTATGGGATATTCATCAACTGAATTTGACTTTCCTGATTAGATTTTATTACCACAAAGTGAGTACATTTGTTAGGAAACCTATTTTAATATGACAACTTTTATATTATTTGAATAAATATCCTTTACTTACTTCCTTCAGGGATCGTAGCAGTTAAATAATTGCGCTGCGCAAAAGACAAAAACGGGTGTTTTTTCGATTTAATTATCTGTTTAGCCTGGAAATAGAAGAAATACATAAAAAGTTGATAAATGTATTTAATAAATTCATAAAAAGAACACACATAACTTTTACTCCTTTTTATATAAAATATGTACATAATTAATAATGTATATTTTATAACTGATAAATAACAAATGACATATTATAAGTAATATTAATAGTAAAAATTGTCTTTAACATATGAATGATTTCTCAAAGGTGGGGTTTCTCGGCAACGCCATATCCCTTTAATTCTTCATCAAAATTAATGATTTAAACATCAATTTAAAGTTGATGTTCCCCTCTATAAAAAATAATTTATCATTAGGAATGCTATCTGTTGATGCTAATGAAAATATTCAAGGCGCCATTTATTAACGATCTATTTAACTAACAGGACAACGAGTTTGTTTACATTCTATTTTGTGCGAAACATTCACACGGGTTTGGTAAAATCAAAATATTACAACATTAACAAAATCACTTCACTTACTAGTTCATTGTTGGCATCAGTGATCAAATTACCCAGTGCACATTCACCACGCGTGCAATCTTCAAACTGTAAAGCATTCTTGGATTCTCCTATTGGGTTCTTTTGTGCTTCATGCACGAGCTTCGCATAGGGTTCTAGTTTAGCTTTAATTCCAGCATCTAAAACCAATAGTATAATAATAAATGTTTGCGTTTTATATGAAAGATTCTACGATCTAAGATAGGACTTCGTTGAAAAACTGCGTTGTTTGATGATTTTAGTTATATAAATTGGTAAAATAATAAAAACAAATATAGCAAATCAAAGAAAGCAAGAAAGAACTAAAGAGACTAGAAGGAAAAAAACGTTTGAGCTTATGTATACTTGCTTCGAAAAGATCAACGTCTTACAAATTTAAAAATATCGAATCTAAACGATCACATCGTATTATTTTTATCCCACTTGATCTAATAAATTAAGATTACTTATCAACTGAAAAAGTCTAGTATTATTATAACAAAATAATAAAAAGCTACCTTCTGGAATTGATCGGTTAAGATAAATCATGCCACCTTCCCAATCGACGTATTTGCCTTGAGAATCAAAGTAAACAGATAAATTTCCAATATATTTGGTAAATGACGACGCTTGTACGACGAGTACCTGAAATATTCATTATTGCTTTTATTTATTCATTGAAGAGTATTATTTATCATTTCTGAGTACCTTAAACATTGGCAAGCTCAACCTATACATATAATAATTAAGCTGCATTAAAATATCCTAGGAGCCAGGAACTATTGCTAATTCTTTGTAACTGTTTAAACTTTATAGAGCATAACGTTACGTCTGCAAATACCTTTACTACAATGATGCAATAACTCAAAATTGATAATGAACTCTAACCCAAAAACAACAGCCTTCCTAGCATAATATTACCTAAGTTTACCCAGATCAATTCCTAATATTACTTTAATATAAATTATTCTAGTCATCAAAATTTTCATGGACCGGTTATGAACTTTTACTTGCCTTGTGGTTTTTGTCGTGAGCACTGTCAACAAAGACAGGGTAAGGACGTAGCACAACTTCAGATCTATGAGAATGTCCTCCGACGACGATATCGACGTATTCTCCAAACTCATGAGCCAGCTCTCTGTAGATTAAAAAAATGTTACGGTTATTGATCTACTACTATGTCCCAAAAGTATCCGACTTGTACCTGTAACTTCGCACTGGCATAATTTTCGTCATACGGCTCACAGCATCCTACGACTGAACAAGACGTTTCCATCTGGGCTTCCATATCCTGATGCAGTTCTGGTAATCTGTTTTCGGAGTGGCCATGAGTGCATCCATCGCATTCGTTTCAACCGTCTCTCTGTCGTCAAATCGGTATCCTTTGAGCGGTATTTATAATATTGGGAACAACCATAAGTCACAGTGGCTATGTCGGGACTGTACGGAGGCTGACGGAGTTGTTTAATATTGTATGTCGCTAAAAACTGTTGCACGAGGTTCGATGAATGCGCTGGCACGTTATCATGTTGGAGAAGCCAGTCGCCGCTCGCCCAAACTCTCGTGCAACCATTTTTGAATCGTTTGTACCACTCTTTTATTTGAGTTTTGTCCATGTAAGCATCTCCAAAGGCTTCCTGCATCATTTCGATGGTCTCTACACAACTCTTCCGGAGTTTGGAGCAAAACTTTATGCAAATTCGTTCTCCGTCATTTTCAACGATAGCAAAATACGACGAACGCGAAATCGGCAATGTACGTAAAGAAACGCTGCGCTCAAATTAACAAATCTCGTCGGTAGCCATGGTAGCCGATGACTTCATATAGAGTTATAAAGGTCATTCGGACGTTTTTGCGCGAAGTTATAGGTACAGGTCGAATACTTTTGAGACACACCTCGTATATCGCCCATATTATAATAAAATCGAATTTTGACAACAACTTTTGGGTCAAAATATTTTGAATTTATCAAGTAATATCATAGACAATATAATAAAAAGGACAATATAAAAATCAAAAATAGCCTGAGCACCGAGAAAAATAATAAATTATTTTAATAGAAATAAACATAACGATTTTATTAAGTAGGTACATTATATTTATTGGGTACGATCCTTTAAAATATTTTTAGCACTAATATCGTTCACTTATTTCTATAAATAATTGTTAATTGAATTTTATTCCATCACAGTCTAATTTCTGTATATTGCCTTCGGAAGCGTTAATTTTACCATAAGGTCTCTTCAAGTACTATCCTTACTACCTTATTAGTTAGGATCATAAAAAGTAAGACAGATTTTAATAGAGCATGCCGTATGTTTGATACATGTATCGAAAGAACAAAGAAATAGTCGTGGATTGTTTCTGGATGAGTTTTTATTTTGGTATCTAGAAGGCAAATCCCGCAATTTGATCGTCGCCAGGGACAACTAT
Organism: Saturnia japonica; assembly: GCA_033032175.1. NCBI lineage: Eukaryota > Metazoa > Arthropoda > Insecta > Lepidoptera > Saturniidae > Saturnia > Saturnia japonica. Next base: position 6,873,164 of record CM065324.1, on the reverse strand, counting down.
ATAGTCCAAATAGAACAAACTCCCAAAACAAAGTTGATCTGATAAAAAATGTAACTCTTCGACCCAACACGATTTTGCACTTAATTGATTTGTACATTTAAATAATATTAGTATTAACATTTTAATATTAACATTTTCCATGTAAATTCTACCTTGACCCTGACACCTCCGTTCATTTAAAAGCCTAATTTTAGTTAGGCCTGTCATGATATATAAGGATTTTATTGATAATTACTCAGATGTTTTAGTAAAAATATTTATTTTTCGAAAAGGTGTTATGTATAAATCTCTTACTTACTTAAGGAATTTGTGTATGTCGTGGTTTTTAGTTAAAAAAAAAATTATTATTACTATTATTTATTGAAAATATTTTTTTTAAGAATTGAATATTATGTAAATATTTATAAGAACTTTTTTTTTGGAATAAATGAATAATAAAGGGATGCATAGTGTAGGGAATCAGCTAACAAAAGTCGGAGGAAAGTTATGTGGGATGAAATAAATTATAAGAATTATTAAACGGCACCTTAGATCTCTGATCTGTGTTAGAGACATTTTGGGGGGTGGGGGTTATTACCCCACGATTTAAAAAATATAAAAAATAAAAAAATCTCTTACTTACTTATCTATATCATGCCCGCAATGAGATAGGACTATAATAATATCAACACCTTGTTGGTTCAACATTTTTAATTCTCGTTTCATTACTGATTTTGGTTCGAAAAATTTCACATTACCTGAATGTGAGAACAGCTGAAACAACATAAATAAAAAAAAATATATGATCCCTAAGTAAGTTGGTTTAGTATAATGAGTATAAATGTATATAATGTAATAAATGATTTGGACTCCGCAGCGCCTCTCTAACTAATTATTAATCTAAGGTATAAATTATATCTCTGTGGTATACACATACTCAGTAAATATGAATCATTTATAAATTACAAAATAATACTGGTACTATTTAAAGGATACTGATCCTGCATTTGCATATTTCATTTATCTTCATCTTTACCAGTACCTACTTATTTGAGTCTTACGCACATATTTGATACCAGCTCTATAATGAGATCCGTTAGTAATTAGTAACAAATATAATTATAAAGTGGATATTATAAATAATTGACCAGGTATAATGTCAACGAAACACAAAGGAGATTTTGACTTTCCACACCATTTCAAAATCACAGCTTTTTACTACATGCATATCAAAATATATATTATACCTATGATAAAAAACCATTTTAAATATTTTTTTTGTACGTCTGTCTGTTTGTTCCGGGTAATCTCCGAAACGGTTGGAACGATTTTGACGGGACTTTCACTGGTAGATAGCTGATATTATAAGGAGTAACAGACTAATTTCATTTTAGAAAAAGTACAATAAATATAAAACTGGTCATGATGAATCAATTCGAGTGCTTAAATGGCTTACGCTGAATAAACCATAAGAGATACATCAAATTTATATACTACATAATTGTAGATATTAAATAGACCTACAAAAAACTCAGATAGAGCATATTATGTGTATCTTATAAATATCACCCACAATAAGCATTTTTCTCTTTATAACAACCCGCAGCGAGGATAGTACGATTCGCGCGTGAACCCGATCGACGGCATTATGTAGTCAATGCGAGCGCAGCCGCGGGGAAAGCTAGTAATTCTCTAAACTACGTAGTCCGTTACCGTCCCTCTGCTTGAACAGTATCTTACGTTGCGATGCATTTGATGTATCTTAAGAGAGTTATGCCCCTGAATAGGCTTTAAATGCATAATTACTACAAATTTATACCTTCGCACTTCACAGAAAATAATAATAAATTGCGATGAAATGGCGAGCAACATAAATATTATAGTGAAGAACCCGTATGAAGCAGAAGGGTACCCTAGTTAAGCCGGTTTGTCTTTCCGCATAACTATGATAGATGTCAATGATTTATTTACTTCCACATGTATAGGTCGTTATTATTTTGAACTATACATTACATACCACTGGGCTAAATATAGTATTTTTGTCAGACTCATAAACCAAAAATATATAATTAAAGCTTTCTCTTACCCCAGTATCAGTAGTGATTAGACCAATAATACCGATTTTTCTGCCATTCCTCTCAATTATAACGTGTGACTTGTATAAATTCTGCAATATCGGTTCTTTAGATGAATCCATGTTGGCTGCCAGTACTGGTGCTTTTAAAGCTGCTAAATAATGAGCTAAGCCTTCGACGCCGTCGTCAAAATCATGGTTGCCAATCGCCTAAAATTGTATAAAACTTCATTATTTACATTTTTTATGCATACAAAAATTTCTTAATAATTGTGCAGTTAAGATGCCTTATTATAAAATAACTAAGTTATTCTGCGTTTAATTACTCTTAGTAAATATGATACGTATATCGTAGATATTATGCTTGCTGGTCTGGTTAGAGCTTGTAAATCTATTGGAAAATTCTTTACGAAAATAAACAAGAAGCTAAAATAATATAATAATAGTTGGTCGTAATTCTGAAATTATAGGAAGTTGGTAAAACCTTTTGAGAAAGATTTTACTTAGATTTAACTGTAATATGATTTCGTAGCTACGAGTAGGTCTTACTAGAATGAAAAGTTCAATATCTATGTACTATTCACAAGAGTTTGTTTGTTTAAACATGCTAATCTCTGGAACTACTAATCAGATTTGGAAAATATTTTTTACATTTTTTTGCCTTTTTATTGAGGAAGGTTATACTATATAACACTTTACGCTAAGTAGAGGAATAATAATATCATAAACGTCAAGCAATCTGGCAGCTGTAGAGGGTAGGAGGAGGGAGGGGAGAACAACGACAGGCTACAAGGGGCCTTTGGCAGCGGCGCGGTGTTGCATCGGTTGAATAAATTTAACACGACTGAAACCGCGAGGCACAGCTAGGGCTAAATAAACTCAATGCTATAGCTGACCCTTCAGACGCCTTCCTACTATCAAGGAAAGTAATGTATATTGTAATATTTAACACGGATGACACCGTGGAGTAGGTACAGCCAGCTGATAATATAATTACAAATAATTTACCAATATTTTAGTGTAATAGATGCTTAATAAAACTATTAATTAATCTACGCCGAGTAATAACAATTTTGTTTTTAGTGGAATACATAAACGTTTTTATGAAACCATTGGTACTCACATGAGCATCATGCGGCAATAAATTCATAAATTCCTGTGTGATATTCCATTTTAGTAATGTATACCAGAAAGTCCCTTGGAAACTGTCACCGGCATTCAATAGGAGAGCGTCAGGCATTTCCTTTTTGAGCGTCATGATCTCGTGGTATAATCGAGGAAAGCCGCCAAGACATTCTGTCGTCGTTTGTCTGACAAATCGGCATATCCAACGACGTTTCTTCGAATCTGATGGGATTTATAATTTTCATATTTTATTAAAATTTATGATTATTTTTTATTAGCGTACTCCAAAAAAGGGGAAGGATCTCAATTACAATGATTTTTTTTTTATCGCCATAACTTCTTCGTTTTTGAACCGATTTAGATGATTCTTTTTTATTATTAGAAAGAGGATACCTCAAGGATAGTCCCATTTTAATTTCATTGGCATGGAACTTCGACTTCGAAGATACACCAGGGAACTCTTAAAAATCAATGAAGCTGGTTTTCTATTTTATTAAAAATTGTGTTTTTTATTAATTATTTATATATATTTTCAGATAATTACCTGATAATTTCAATTGATAAATACCGAGGTTCGAATCTCCGAATATCGAAACGATATTTGCGCCAAACTTAACCACTCGGCCAACATCAAACCTACACTGAAAATGTGACTTCTAGTAATACCGTGACCTTGACCTTGACCTATACGATTGTCAAACTAGTCGTAAAATAGATTAGATTTATCTTTGACCTTAAATAATTGTATAATTTATTCGAAAGATTTAAAAAACTTAAATCTTTGATTTACTCTTAAATTTATCCTTATTCCTTCCAATATAAAATTATCGTTCTAAACAACTATAATTTTATATTGCATATGTGCCAGTGCTATAGTTAAAGAGGTTTATGTGTACGGACACTTCGTTGATCGACGTGAGTTCGAATCCCTACAATGAGCCTCAGGTTTGGGTGAAGGAAAACATCGTGATGAAACCATAGCATGGTGGTAGGGTATTGACCTCCTGGCTACCTACCACCCGTAAGTTGAAAATCTATCGCCAAACACCTATAGGCGTGTTCCAGCTGCTGCACTTCAGACCCAGTACCCTCACTAAGCTTAGCGTGTCACCATCTTAGGCCACATCGTCTCTAAACCTACATAGAATAAAACAAGAAAACACCTATGATCCATTTCAAAAGTCCAGCACAAACTAACTTAAGTTAAAAATAAGTAAACCTCTTTCACAAATCACGGCTTACCTTGCATGAAAATCATTAATGTGAAGGACTTGCAACAAGAAATGATCTTTATTCTGTGACGCCGAACCATGTGCCATGATCGACACAACTAAATATAAAATCACAATCATTTTTAAAAGGAAAAAATATTTAATACGAAATATTTTTAGGATGTAATTTAAATCAACACATTAAGAAGCGCCTTCTAAGTTATCGCGAGGAGTATTGAAATAAAATGATCTTACTGATAATATATAAACGAAATAATATAAAAATTTGCATAACAAATGAGTACATATTTTAGTATACCTACAAATATAGGTAAATATAATTCTACCGGTTTTAGTAGCAACTATTGTTCATTTTACATCGTCATTAATTTGTCCCAGTTTCCAGTAAAAATGTTTTACATACATATCTATACAATTAATAAAATTAAATCGTCTGTTTGTATGTCAAAATAACAGCTTTTTATTAAATTCAGACAGTATATACGACAAATTTTAAAGAACCCATTTTAAAAATTTTCGTCTGTCTATCTGTTTGTTTTTTCCGGGTAATCTCCGAAATGGTTGGACCTATTTTGACGGGACTTTCACTGGTAGATAGCTGATGTTATTAGGAGTAACTTAGGCTACTTTTATTTTAGAATAAGAATTAGGATTCCGCGCTAATAACAAAACACCGGTCATGATGAATCAATATGGGTGCTTAAGTAGCTTACGCTGAGTAAACTATGAGATATATCAAATTAATGTACTACATAATTGTAGACAATCTTCTAAGGAACACCCAAAATAAGTATTTTTGTCTTTAAAATAACCGTGAACGGGGAGTAAGATTCGCGCGTATGCCCGATCGACAGCATTCTATAGTCTACGTGAGCGAAACCGCGGGTACCGCTAGTTATGATTATAATTATTAAAATGTAGATACTTACTACTGTGTAAATAATTATATTAAATCAATTGTTATTTGTAACACCTGGGTTTATAATCACATCGAAAAAAGTAAATTCAACACAATAAAATATTTTTAGTACAGAAAAATGTATTTATTTTTCGGGTTCCGTACCTCATATTAAAAAAAAACCCCGATTTTTTAAAGGATCACTTTGTTGTCCGTCGGTCTGACTGACTGTCTCTCTTTCCGTGTACTGAGACCCTTTTCCTCGTAAACGAGTTGAGGTATATAGTTGAAATTATGGCCCTATGGCCCCATACTGCTGTACAAAAATATATTTCTAGATTAACACGTTACATATTAATACTCCTAATACTTAAAATACCGGTCAATGACCAATTATCAAAACCTATAATTATACAGGGCATTTCCAGCAGACCTTCGCATTGAAATTTGGCACTGACGGAGGTCTTTTAACAAAGGTTTAGGAATAAATACTAAAATAATAAATTTCTAACCACGTGCGAAATTTTAATGCAACAAAATTTTATTAAGTTTTATTTTTCACTCGAAAACGGCTTGAGAATGATTAGTCGAATACTAAGATCTATGACCTCAAACTGATGTAAAAAATCAAGTTTCTAGGTTAACGCAATAAAGAAATAACAACCCTTCATAATAAAATTTTAAAACCCGCAGTAAGTGACTAATTATCTAAAGTTATAAGATACTTCGAAGAGACCTAGTCTTGAAATTAGACACGAAGAGTGGTTTTTTTTATAAAATTTAAAGAATAAATAAAATAACAAAAAAATTAAGTCCCGTGAAAAATTCTTTTGTGTCAAATTTCAATTACTGTTTTTTTCTGTCGTAAACGAAATCAGTACGGAACCTTTAGAACACGAGTTCTGGTCGCTATTTGTACGATTTTATTTTAAATTAAACTCTTTAAACAAATATTTGAACTGATCAAAACTATATAAGTAAACTACCTGTGCCCGCGACCCCGCTCATGTTAAATACAAAGTTACTGTTAATGTTTTTTTAAGTAAAGCTGACTATTGGGTATTTTTTTAAACGGGTGGAGAATTTTGTTTGGACTTTATACACCATGATATAATTTAGAATATAGGACGTTGTATAATGGGGTTATAGTTAATTAAAAAATTAAGATTCTCATCCTTGCGAGCGATCACTTGCTAGATTAACCCTTGCTAATGTTTGTGTACAATGAACCTAGCAGTGTAATTACCGATATAATATTTTAAAATGATGACAATACCTTACCCTTCACAGTCGGAGTGTAATAATGAGTGTAAAGAAGTCGTTAAACACAAAAAGGCTGTGATAAATTACAAAAAGAAACTAAAAAAATAATACAACTTACTTAAAATATTCTCGAACTATTTCTACTATAACTAAAATATGGACATGTCAAGAAGCATCACAAAATAATATAAAGTTTTAAATCACAGCGTTTATAACATGGAAATGCATAAAACTACTTATACACAATAAGTTATACAAAAATTGATTACTTAAAATCGAAACCAATAAGCTCTAATAAATTATAGAAAAAAGTTACTCTACCTCTAATACAAAAAATGATCGTGGGTCGAACTTATATCGTCCTATAATTGTCTTTTAGGTCAATAAACTCAAATCATATTTTGCTTATACAGGGACATAGTTTGTGGAAAAAATAAAAGCACATAACAATTTTTAACTCTTTGCCAATGATAATAATATCACATAAATCTGTAGGTATAGTTTATATCAATCTAGTAGGACTGTAAAATGTCGATAATTCTTAACGGATACTTACGACGTCGACACAAATGGTATGCAGGGTATACAGCAAACTCTCAAGCAAGCTCTTGTGCTTACGCCACTGGATCTTCTCTCTCTAATACCAAAGAAAAGAACGATCTCACTCACCTGATGGTGGTCTAAGACTCCAGAATATAACGATCGAGCTATGGAATCCGTCGCAACGCCGTCCACAGTAAATGATATATAATTATAAAGGCATTGGCCGGTAAAGTTTGTTTTGGATGTCACCAAAACAATATATTTCATAAATGCGAGCCCCGCGGCGAACAACGATGTACGTCATGTTGAATATAGGTCTATTTTATAGGTTTTTAAGAAAGTCCCATAAATCGGAACGTCCATTTCCTCAGCGTAGTAACGAACCAACGCGTACTACTAAAATACCGCTACGCCGCGGCGTAGACATAGGTAGATCGCGAGGCAATTGATAATAAGTGTTTTTTTTAGTATGTTAGCTGCAACGCATTAAAATAGTTTACGTGCACTTATTGACGGTGAGACCTCTATCCCAAAGATTGGCGATAAAGGATCCAACAGTAATAATTGGCTAGACATGGTTAATTTATAAACCGACGAAAATGTAAGCATTAGATTGCGAATGTAGTGTTTCACAATCTACCTGCAGTTTACATTGTATATAAATGAACGGAACATAATAATTACCCGGTGACATATTACTTTTATGTACATATAGACTGTAAAATAGTGTTGAGAAAAATATATATTTTTTTAAATAATTTATTATCCTTTCTTAATCCATAAAATATATAACGTAACATAACAAATGTACACTATACAACCTGACTAGAATGAGATAACAATGTCTAAGATTTTAACAAGGATCATCATATAAATCGATTAAATGTTTCTCGAGTACCTAATAAGAAAACTAGCAAACAGACTGATGGACGAACAGACGTTACCTTATATATTATTATAATAATTATAAGGAAGAATGAAAAGTAAACATTAGTTCTACTTTTGTTGTAATATTTTTTTTACTTAACAAAAGGTCACATAAACTCGTTTTATCAAATCACACGAAATCTATACATAGGTAAACAACTTAAAAAAGTGGTTTATACTAGTAAGTACATCACGCTCGTTAATCTAATAAAAATATATTAATAATTATATGCATGAGCTAATGATCTAATAACTTCAATTTAATAATATGTGCAATAATAATAAAAACAACTATAATCAATGTATAATTAAAAGCATCCGGTATTTTTCGCATATTTTTGAATAGGTACTATTCACGTAACCTTTCGCATTTTATAAAATAAAACTCTGGCAACTATCGTATAGTTTAAATATTATAATTTTCTCAAAATGGTTTAGCTTAAATTGTCTCTTGATTGATTCAATAATAGGCTACGACTTGATGTCTTGTTTTTAATGTGTCTTATTTCAAAACCGGTAGCGTATAGCAACAGGAAGCCATGATTTATAATATCACGATGACTTGATATAACGACTTCGTCAAAAATACCTAATTTTCAAAACACTTTTTTTAAATATATAAGGCAATGAATTAAAAAGGCGTTTTAATTATAATATCACTAGCTGTGCCCGTGGCTTCGCTCACGTGGACTACAGAATGCCCGCGCGAACCTTGCTCCCCTGCTCCCGGCTATTTAAAAAAAAAATCTTTTTGAGGATGTTCCTTAGAAGATAGACGTATACTCTTTGTCTTTTTATAGGTCTTTTTAATGCCTACAATTATGTAGTACATTAATTTGCTATATCTCTTATTGTTTACTCAGCATAAACTATAAAATATAATATATTTCTTATTAAGTATAACAATGTCAATAAATCAACAAACTTGTTGACGTTGCCAACGCTATCATTTCACAATTACTAACCGGTTGGTATGGCAGCCGATATCATTCTACCATTATCGCGTATGTGCATTTGGTGTTCACATATCCTGTTCTTAGAAACTTTGGTCTCCTATTTTGTATCATTAAAGTTTTATTTTCGTTACAAAAAGTACCCTAAGTCCTTACCCAAGGTTCAATCAATCTCTATACCAAAATTCATTAAAATTAGTTCAGCCGTTTAGGCGTGAAAACGTAACAGACAAACAGACAGAGCTACTTTCGCATTTATAATATTATTAGTATGAATTGATATAGGTAGGTATATAAAAAGATAACTGCATAACTAACATATCAATGCATTATCTAACTTACTGGCTCTAGAACCGAGAAAATGTTCTTGCTACAATTTCATTAAGTTAATTTCAATTTACATCTTCGTCAGCCTCCTACACCATAACTAAGTGAGGTCACACGGTCTGACGCTCTGTTTATAATTAAGCAAGAAATAAACTATTATCAAAATCACGTCCTACTATGTATATTGCTACTCATGAAAAAGGTCCCGTAACTCCCGGACTATTAGCTTACAAGCAAAATACTTTTTTTTTTTTTTAGAACTGGCTACACTGTTAGCCTGAGGGGCCCTAAAGCCGCTGCGGCTTTTACAGCTTCACCGGACTACAAGCAAAATACCCGTTTTTTGCAAATAAATACGCCCCCGGATGTAAGATGTGAAAATGTCGCACAGAATTTAGTGTTTCCCATAGTGATGCCGGTGATATTGAACAGCGTTTAAAGTCTAAAAAACATAAATATGCCGATCGTGTCGCTGCTTCAAGTTTTTCAATGATGAACTTTTTCATGAAATCGGACGCGCTAACTTCGAAGGATTTGGATATCGCCGCGGCAGAAGGCGTCTGGGATTACCACACGATACAGGAAAACCACAGTTTTAGCTCTAATGATTGTGCGTCAAAATTAATCCAATCATGTTTCCATCAGAAATTTACATGCACGCGTACGAAAACAGAAGCTATTGTATAAATGTTTTGGTGCGCACGGCGATCAAAGAATTAAAAGATCTTGTTAAGTCCAATTGCATTACAATTTTCAACGACGCTTCAAACCACGGTAATAAGAAAACATATCCTATTATAGTGCGCTTTTTTCTACCTTAAGAAGGTGTGCAATAAAAAATTTTAGACCTCCAAGGGCAACTAGGTGAAACTTCTGATATCGTTGTTTACTATTTAGTCCAAGTGTTGACAGATAATAATTTGACAGCAAAAGTCAACAAAAGACAATAATATCTAATATTATGAGAGAACCATCTCACTCGCGGTCATTTGATTTCAAGCTAAACATAGCTACCACTAAGTAACCACATAGCTAAAATACATATAACTATATAATAAAATTATAAAAAGGTTGTTTGTTTGAACGCGATTACCTCTGGAACTACCAGCCAAATTTGATTTTTTGTATTTTTAAGCATTATTTCACCCGCTTATAATTTAAAATAAATCATTAACTAATCATTCATAACACCTCACCAGAGGCAATATTTTAGCAAAATTTTCTTGTGGTATAGAATGTATTAGTTTTCAACGTTCCCTGTTCTACCGAGCCAATTTTTGAATTATTTTAATATTCCATTATCCTTAAACTATGCGTCTAAATAACATGCTACAAAAGGCAAAGTTTATCTTCATAAAATTGGTTTACTAACTTTTGTTGGTAAGGATTAATATGCTATCCCTAAAAATAATGCTCATAAATCACTTTTCAATCTTCAAAAATATTTGTCACAAAATAGCTTATTGTGGCTTATGTATAAGAGACAGGCATATGCTATCGCCGACTTTTTTTGATACACTAAGGACCAATATTTTTATTAAACATTGTGTTTACATATCATTAACGATTACGTCAGCCCACGTAGATAAAGTAGTTCATAAGCGGCTTTCAACTTACATAAGAAAAACAATATTAATATTGTTGTTCTGCTGTTGTTTGTATTGTGTTTGTTTGTTGTTGTTTGTTAGCTTTAATGCTAGCTGAGCTGTAGCCTTATGTTAGATAGCATATACTATTCCTCGTGAATCTGGCTATCATATAAATTTTTTTTTTGAATCAGACTGTATTTCCAGATATTAGCGTTTTTAGTAAACAAGAAAACTTATCCGCTTTATTATACTAGTATACGTTTATAACGTGGGCGTCCGTTATGTAGTAACGAGCAAATATTGTAATTTTTTTAAATTGATACAGTTAATTTTACTTTAAAATTGTGGGTACCTTCTAACAACAAGGACATTAAAGCGATCCCTTCATCAAAAAAGGTTGAAGTACGTAAAATCTACTGATCTAAAATAACTGTGACTTTATGAATAAATGTACTTTGCAGTTAACAAATAACTTTATTACGAAATCAACTGTTTATCACTATCCGTCCATCAATGTGTATGTTGAGCGGGGTATGCTTCTTAATGTATTCGATAACAACTTGTTCGTCACGGCCTATTACTTGGAGATTCTTCCTGTTGTCTTTAAACATCTGAAATTTATAAAGTTCTTGTTTAGTAATATAAATAAAATATTTACATTTAACACATTTAGATCAAACCAGAAATCGACAAAGTAGTTAGGAATATGTAAAATAAATACAGAAACTAAACAAACACGCCATGTATAATATATTTAGGTAGGTTAAAATAATGATGTTAATACCTGTGCATATATGAACTTAATAGACCTGTAAAAGTTGTGTATAAATTGGATTTAGTTTTTGGATCAAGAGCTAATGACCTTAGTCAGAATAACAACTCATAGTGTTTTATACCTCGATACAGTGACTATTTTATTTTGTCGAATTTAGGTTTCAGTCAATGTATATCCAGCTGCCAAAACGCATGCAGGCCGACAGGATAGTAATATTAGCAGTGGCGTAGCTAGCATAGGTGGCACATGGGGCGGATTTTATAGGTGTCACCCCAAAACTCAATCGAAACTGTTAAAATAAAAAAAGTTATAATCATTTACGTTTTATTAAAATACGAGTACCTATTAAAAATATTTGAATATTATGTGAAACAAATTACTTTGTTAAAAATTAAAATTTCTTCCTTCCAGCATTGACACTAGCGAACTCCGAAATCACGTCTTCAAAATTTATAGTTTGTGTTGCTTCGTGTTCTATCGTTAAAATACCAAGATTGTTTAATCTGGTTTCAGTCATTGTAGACTGCAAGTAATTTTTAATTAATTTTAATTTGCTGAAACTTCTCTCACATGAAGCAACTGATGCACATATTGTTATAAATAACTTTAGTGCGACCGTTAGATTCGGAAGAGATTCTGTAAAATCCCATTCCACAATAAATTTCAAAAAGTCCAGTGTCACCCAATTAGAGACAGTAATATTAGCCGCTTTTAAATGTCTTCTCAATCTTGGTATATCTAAAAGGAGTTCTGTTTCTGATACTTCATCGTAAAGGTTAGTAAATTTTGATATAGCAAATTTTAACTATTCAGTGTTTGCCGAAAGCAAGGTCTTTGACTGCACAACCTCAAACAATTAAGCTACGTCTTTAATGGACTTTACTCTTGTTTCGAGTTCAATATTGAATCTGTCAAGACATTCTAACATGTCTTTTTGAAGTTCCGCTCTAAGTGTAAGTCCAGCATCGGTGGACGATGCTAACTCACCGGGCATGCGTTTCTTGCGACGAATTCGTCATTCCATCGAAATGTTGTATTTTTCCGATTTTTGTACAGCAAAATTTATTGCCTCTTCTGCTAGATGCAACCGTTTCTCTCCAATGAATAGACGAAGTGCTTCTAGTTTTATGATTATTTCATCAGCACATAAACCTTTACTTTGTAATGCAATATGAGCATTGTTCACTTCCCTTAGCACATCATTCCAAAAGAAAAGAAAACAAAGAAATGAGAAATTGCACACAGCAGGCATAAGATTTTGTGCAGCACCACTAATTTCTAAATTTACGTCTTGGTCACACAGTTCCTCAATTGCAGATATTATCCCATCAAAATTTTCACCCAATACTTTTACTGCACCATAATGAGCACTCCAGCGCGTTATCGAAAGTCTTTTAGCAGATGCTTTGCTGTGATTGAGGAGCACTTCCCAACGGCTTGTGGAAGTTGAAAAAAAGTTAAATATTGTTTATTGTCACATTTTGTGCGAACGAATGTTGGCCCCATAAATTAATTGAATGATCTATACAACCAATAAAAATTGCTTTATTGTTTTTTTCTTTTATAATAGCTTGCACTCCTCCGTGTATACCACTCATAACTGCAGCATTATCATAACCTTGAGAACGACACATCATAATATCTTAAGCCATCGTTTTCAAGCTTCTCTAGTATTTCAGCGCTTAAATCAGCTGCTTTTTTTCCATGTAAAGGAAATAATCCTAAGAATACTTCTTTGACTTCCACTTTTCTATTATTAATTTTTACATAACGAATCACTTCAGACATTTGATCGACATGTGAAACGTCAGGTGTGCTATCAAAAATGATTCCGAATTATTCGGCTGATTTAATTTCGTTGACAAGCTGACATTTTACATGATTAGCTAAAACATTTATGGGCTCATTTTGTACTTTTGGCGATAAATATGTTACTTTAGGTGATTTTTCCTACTCCAAATATAGTATATGTTCTTTGAGTACTGCATCATACTTTGACAGCAGTTTAACTAGTTCTAAGAAATTATCTTTATTAGACGACCCTTGGGTTTCATCATGTCCACGAAATGCTAGGTTTTGTTTAGCCAAAAACAATGTTATATCTAATAATCTAGATAAAATATTTTTCCACTTCTGTTTTTCCGTCTTCATTAATTGCAAGGTTGCATCATCTATTGTGGTGTGAGATTTTTATCTCATTTCCAAAGTTTTCCACTTTTCGAAATTTTCTAAATGTTCACATGAAGTTTCATGGTCCAATACTTTAGGATTTAGTTTCGACCACTTCTGAAATCCAGTTGTAAATGTTGTTTGTATGTTACTGACAGCAAATAAACGACAGCAAAAACAGTACAGGTTATTTGATATAGGAGAAAATACCATCCATGCATTCCATGATCGTAGATTTTTTTCACCACTAGGCATCTGTTTATAAAACCATTCCTGTGAAAGATGACGAGAATCACCTTTAATCTTTGAACCATGACGAGATACAGTAGGAAATGGTCCTTCTTTGTTCTGGAAATGTTCACTGCCCTTTTTTATTATGTCAATGCGAACATTATCAGGTACTAGTAAACTCCAATGTGAAACATCTCTCAAGTGTTAAACTGATTCTTCGAAGCTAATGCTATCTCCGAAAGTAGCATTAACGGCGTCATTTTCATTATTTATTTTGATTCCGTCAAGGTCCTGGGTCGCCTTCATTGATTCTGTATTATCGATGTTGCTATCTGAATGCGAGTCTCCAAGATGTGAATCATAATTTTCGTCAGCAGGAGACTCGGGTACTTTACTTGAACTTTGGCCACTATCTGCTTTTGTGACATATTTGAAAAGAGAACCGGACATGCTCTGAATTGCATCCATTTTAGCCTTTTTGGTTTTTCTCTGTTGAAACCCGCTTTCTTTTTTCGAAGTATGAATTCCCCGAGGCAATTTCGTTCTGGGTATTCTAAAAAATATATTTACTTAGTAAGTGATACGTTGATTTTATAAACTAATTATTACAGTAAATAAGCACCTACACGTTACGTAACTAGCTTTGTGAAATATATTTTTTCATAAATTAACAATCCTGCGTCTGGGTGTAAATATGTATTTAAGTATTATTATAAAAATACTAGTTAAATACTCCACCGTTGATTGTGATATCCGTGCAACGAGTGCTCGAGCTACTCATCTCGGAGCCAAATCAAAGTACGCGAAGTTGTATGATATGATTATTATTACATTCAATCAAAAATCTAAACTTAATATATTCCGTTTTTGTAAACAAATCCCATTGCTATTAGATCGGAAAATAATAAGTAAGTAAATAATAATAAATAAGTATATTATTTACAATTAAATATTATTACCTAAAGTAATATCGTAAAACGTGTAGAAATATAAATAAAATCTTTTTACGCCAGCAAAGCCTTTAAAACCTATTTTAATAAATAAATACCTTTAGTAGATAGTAATACTTGCCCAGGCTAAACAAAAAAATATTACTGCAATCCGTCTAAAATACCTTCTGTAGGTACCTATTTATTATTTAGGATGGCTCAATAATATATGTAGTTTTAAAATACACAGTAATTAAAAGAGAATAAAATAATTGAAGGGTTTTTCAAAATAATCTAAGATACTGCTATTAGATACTAAATGAATTAAAAATATAAGTATTACCTGTAATAACAAAAATACTTCCCTTACCTTGTTTATTTTCTTCAAGAATCGACTATATTAAATCGGTTTTTATACAAAAAATGTTGTTTATAATATCTAATAATTAACAAAAACTTTGCACTAGACGTTCATACGTTCACGTAAGAGAATATTGAAATGAATGCGGTCGGAAACAAGGAAATGGCCCAATCCACAATACAAGTGACGAGCGCTATATCGAGGGAATCCCCTGACTAGCGTTAGTTATGCGCGAACGGGGTATTAAATTTTGGGGGAATCCCAGATCGATTGACAGTGTGCACATTGTTTTTTTTCTTCTAAATATCAATTTATTATGCTCGTGGTACGATATCATAGTTACCTAGATAATTTTATTAGTGGCGGTTATGCTCTCTGCCATAGATTTATGATTTTTTATAGGTAGAAAGAACTACAGCTGATGGTCATAGTCAGGCTCGGGTGTCACCCCTATGCGGGTGACACCCGGGGCGGGCCGCTCCCGTCGCCATCCCTTATCTACGCCACTGAATATTAGGTCCTTACATATAAAATTAGCGTTTTGTCGAACTGACCACTTTGATCTGACATATCTCCTTTTTGGTTAAGAATTCCGAATTCAAATTTACAAATTAATTTAGCTGGTACATTTGAGTTTTGATAACAGTCATTCATTTGTTTTTTCCTCATTATTTTTTATCTATGACGTCGCTTATTACCGCGCACAATGGAAAACATTAAATATCGGTATATTTACGAGTACGAATTCTACCGTGGTACCAGTGCTGCAGGAACAGCTCGAAGGATTAATAATATGTACGGTGCTGGTGTCGCAAAAGAACCACGGTACGTTTTTGGTTTCAACATTTTCGTTTTGGAAATTTCGACCTTCAGAACCAAGCCTGTGGACGGCCGGAGACCAAAGTGGAAAATGAAGAATTAAAGGCTATTGTGGAAGCGGATCCATCACAAAGCACTTCAGAGATAGCTGCAGGCTTCTGGGTAAGTAATAAAACTGTATTAAAATACTTGAAGCAAATCGGAAAAGTATAAAAACTTGAATGAATTGACCTCATGAATTGAGTGAATCGAACTTGTAAACACGCGTCGACTGCTGTGTTACTTTGATCAACCGACACAATAATGAAGGGATTTTAAATCAAAACATTACTTGTGATGAAAAGTGAATACTGTACGAAGATCGAAAGCGACACAGCCAAATCCTGCCCTAAACGAAAATTGACTCAGAAAAAGTTACTTGTGAGTGTTTGGTGGACTAGCGCCGGTGTCGTTCACTACAGCTTTCTAAAATCTGGCCAAACGATTACAGCAGATATCTATTGTCAGCAACTGCAAACCATGAAGGAAGAACTAGCTGCTAAATAACCGAGATTGGTCAATCGCTCTAGGCCACTTCTGCTTCAGAACAACGCAAGACCACACACTGCACAACAAACAACCACTAAGTTAGATGAGCTACAATTTAAATGTCTGCGACATCCACCCTACTGCCCGGGCCTTGCTCCAACAGATTACCATATCTCCGGAATTTGGACAACTTCTTACAAGGAAAAAAAAATTAACTCCGATGCGGCAGTGCAAGCCGCCTTCAAAGAGTTTATATTGATTCTCGCCCCCATGGTTTTTTTTTAGTAAAGGGATCAATGAACTACCTATGAGATGGCAAAAGTGCATAGATAACAGCGGTGCTTATTTTGATTAACAAAATATATTTTACAAAATAAAAATTGACTTTATATTCCTCCCGTAAAAAAACGCCAATTTCATATGTAAGGACCTAATAATTCGCGGTAGCTTTATAATTCCCAAAGCACTCAAGGATAAGCAATCAGTAAAAGAATTTTCAAAATCGGATCTGTTGTTTCGGAGATTACCTCCTATACCCGATCTTACATACTTTACCTCTCTATAATATTAGTATAGACCAGTATAGTATATTAGTATAGATTTACACAAATTTGGGAAAAATGTATGAAACTTGTCTGAGTATGTCGACAATATTAGCATAAAAACTTACCAAAAGTTAACTATTTACTAAACTGCTTGGAAATATTATAAAGTTATTTATTGCCGAAATGGTTTCTAATAGAACAAAGAAAAGTTGTGTATCTGTTAACAATAATTTGTTAAAATAACGCAAGAATTCTTTAGCTAGCTGCACACACGCAACATTATTATCAATAATTTAAATATTGACAATATTATTTTATAGTTGCGGTCAGTATTGTTTTCCGATTGACAATATTATTCCAGATTTCATTCCAACAATATCGGAAGCATGGGGTATTGACAATAATATTAATGTGTTGGCGCGACCATATTTTTAATATATTAAATCTCGGGAAACATATCCAGAATTATGGTGTATCGACGCATATCACAATAAAGAAAAAATAATAATTGTGCGCTGTTTTTTTTTTTTTTTTTTTTTTTTTTTTTTTTTTTTTTTTTTTTTTTTTTTTTTTTTTTTTTTTTTTTTTTTTTTTTTTTTTTTTTTTGGAACTCTGACTACACTGTTAGCCGTAGGGGCCCTAAAGCCGCTGCGGCTTTAACAGCTTCACCGGCCTTGGGGCGAGCGCGGAGAGCACTCAGCCACGAAAGTTATAAGGACGACTCGCACGAGGGCGCCAGAGTGGCCGGACCTCGGCTCGGGCGGTCGTCGCGTACGCAAATAAGTCGCGAACTAACTGAATCCCTACACCTACGATTCGAGCTAACTCAATTATACACATAGGCACGTTCCCTTTCTCCTGGGAGGAAGGAAGGAACCGTGCGTATGTGTATTCAGTAATCGGAATGTTTCTACACTAACTAGCGCTAACTAACTAGCGTAAAAAAGAAAAAAAAAAAGGTCCCTCACAGAACCTATGTACCTGTGTGGTGTGCACGTGTGTATGTTCATACGTGTGTAGTGTTGTATGTAGGTAGCTAAGTGATGCACGTACAGTGTCACTTGTATCGCGCGGGCGGTTGCCTGACCCAAGGGTTTCACACCGAGGAACGGACCTAGGCTTGGGTTACCGCTAGAGAGGGTGGACGTGACGGGTGTGCTGGAGCGAAATTGACCGCCCGCCCTCTGCGGAGAGAACGGTGGTTACGCGGGCGTGGGCGCTGGCACGCTCTGTTTGGAGAGACGGATGTGTAATATTTATTCGAATTTTCGATGTGATCGTCGGGATCAATAAAAATATTGCGCGGCCGGCGTTTGCACCGGATGTCCGTGGGTGCCGGAACATAAGTGGCGGCTGTTTTTATTAACGGATTCGCGTGGTTCGACGCGGTGTCGAAATACGAACGGGAGAGCTGTTTAACGTAGGCATGTATCGAAGGAAGCTCCATATCTCTATGGAGATCTACGCTTCGAACATACCACGGGGCCCCGGTGAGACGATAGAGGAACCTATTCTGTATCGATTGTAACCGTTTGAAACTCGACTCGGACATATGTGCGAACACGGCGCAACTGTATGTCAAAATTGGTCGAATACACGTCTTGTAGAGCGTGAGCTTATGTCGCGTGGACATTTTACTCACCGAACACAACAGAGGATGCAACCGGCCCAGGACCCACGCGGCCCTGTTCCTAACCTTACGGATGTGGGGTCTAAAGGAGAGCCTACTATCTAGGGTTACCCCTAGATATTTGGTCTCTCTTACATACGGAATCGGATTATCGTAGAGCTTAACAGGTTTAAGCTTCCACGGTATCTGTGACGAATCCGCATCGAAGAGCATCGCGGCGCTCTTCGAGGGATTAACGGCTATACGCCACTCGTTAAACCACTTCCCGAGAGTGGTCACGGAGCGTTGGACTTTATGTCTGAGGTGGGATCTATTCCTATCTGAGGCATATAAGACTGTATCGTCAGCGTATAGCCCTACCTCGACCTCCGGGAGTCGAGGTAGGTCACTGACGTACGGGGTGCGTGTCAGGAACCTCCTCGTGGTGCACCCCGGGCAACGTCGACCAGTCTGGTCGGCGGCTGATACCTGACAAACTCCTCCCGGTATCCCTCTGGTTATCAGAGGGGACTGTGGAGGGGTATTGGCTGGAGGGCCATTAAAAGCTCCTGGGTGTGGCATGTGCGCGGCGCACCCAGTACCGGGCTGGGGCCGATGAGGGCTCAATCTGAGCCCCAAGGGCCCAGTTCCGGACAGCGGCTGGCGGGATCGGTAGCTTTTATACCGGTCCCGGCAGGCGTACCGCAAACTGACGGTAGAAGGAGATAAGGATGGAGGCAAAACCAAAGAAGTTATTACCCCAGGAGGGTACCAGCTCCTCGGGAGCTGGAGAATCCCTCTCCGAGCCTGGCTCGGGCTGCCCCGCGTTCTCTGGGGGGGGCAAAGTTTTGCATAGTAAGAAAACGACGACCTTAGCAAGTAACCGGACTGCTGATTCTCATGACGATACGACCTTGGCTTCGCCCACACGGAACTTTGAAACGCCTTTTATAAGGCTTGACAGGAATTTGAGGCTTGATGCATTTGCGATTAAGCACTGGGGAGAAAGCTCCGGAATGGAGACTGTGGCTTTTGACTCCAGAAAGCGGCGGCTTAAAGTTAGTAAAACGGGTTTGCTTGAAGTGGAAACACCTCCAAGCAAAGTTTCGACTGCTGGGAGGGGTAAGACTCGAGGCCCTGGCTGCTCTGTGGGGTTGGTGCATGGGGCAGTAACTGATGCGGCGCCACAGGTGTGCCCTCTTCCTGGGTCGACGAGCTCTCTTGAGGATGGTGAACCTGTGGATGAGGCTGGTGCCATTGCGGATGTGGGAGTGCTTGATGGCATCGAGCTTCTCGACCCAGATATGCTTAGAGCACTCGCAAAGGAGAAGGTAGATGATATCCTTGGGGTTGCCAAGAAGTCTGGCAACCTCAAGGGTACGTTTGTCAAAAAACTTAAGGAGGCGGCATGGACGCTCCGGGAAGTTACTGCCACTGCTCTCACGCGTACGGTGGTGGAGGAGACCCTCGTTCTGCGGCGCGAGACAGGGAGGTTACGTCGGGAGATCGAGAGTCTCAAGGCGGAGCTCTCCTCGTTACGTAGTCGGGTCGAGGTTGCTCCTGTGCTGCCGTCGTCACAAGGGCTGCCGGATCTAGGGCAGAGTCAAGATCCTTTGCCGAAGGCGTTGGTGGAAGCGCTGGGGGCCTACATGGCGGGGATGGAGCGGTCTCTCCGGGTCACGATGGGGGAGGTCGTGACCGCCCAAATTGAGGCCCTGGAGGACCGCCTCCTTCCCGCCAAAGTGGTTCGCCCCCCTCTGGCCGCCGAGAAAAAGAAGAGGAATGGTCCCACATTATCCAAGCCTACTAGGCGTAAGGCTGTGGAACGAAAGAGCGTAGAGCCTCTGGGAATAGAGTTGGGCTCATTTCCGGCCTTGAATCCTGTTCCCATCCCGGCTCCAAATCCCGACCCTATAGTGGGCCCTGAACAAGGGGATGGGTGGACTACCGTGGCCCGTCGCCGTAAACGCCAGGCCAGGGAAGCCCGGAAAGATCCAGCTGTTACTCAGTCGGCTGCTGAAACTGTAGCTCGTGCATCTAGCACAAAATTGCCGGCTACCAGAGGCAAGAAGAAGCTCCCCTCGTCACCGCGCTCTGCTGCAGTGCTTATTACGCTGCAGCCTGGGGCGCTGGCGGGGGGAGTCAGCTACAAGGCGGCTCTGTTGAAGGCACAGCAACATGCCGTGATGTCGGATTTGGAGCTTGACAACATCTCGCTTCGGCTCTCAGCAACGGGGGCTAGAATTGTCGAGATCTCAGGTGCCCGTGGAGACGAACAGGCTGACCGGCTTGCCGAAAAACTTCGGGTGGCGATGGCCGACGTGGCCACTATAGCCAGGCCGGTCAAAAAGGCCGATATCCGCATCGTGGGCCTAGACGAAACGGTGTCGGTGGAGCAGGTTGTGCTTGCTGCGGCAACGAAGGGAGGCTGCGAGGCAGCACTCATTCGGGCGGGGGAAATTCGACCTTATGGCAGGGGCAGTGGAGCGGTACATTTATCGCTCCCAGCTGCCGCTGCTAAGGCCTTAATTGAGGCGAAACGGCTTCGGGTTGGGTGGAGTTCGGCGCGAGTACGCCTCCTGGAGGACGGGCCCATGCGGTGGTTCCGCTGTATGGAGGTGGGCCACACGCGCCCACTCTGCCCATCAACGGCTGTGGATAGAGGAACCTTGTGCTTCCGCTGCGGAGAGCCTGGCCACAAGGCGCAACAGTGTACAGCTGAAAAGCTGCATTGCGCCTTGTGTGCCGACGCCGGCAGGCCGTCGGGGCATTATATGGGGGGAGCGGCCTGCAGGCCGCCAGAACCAGCGAAGAGAGCTGCACCGGCACCGAGACCTCCGTAGGGGGGTTGCGTAGACGTTGGGTGGCAGGAGGGGGCGGTTTACTCGCCTCCTTCCTCCGCCCTTGCTGGACCAAGGGGAGACGGGTCGGGGGGCCCGTCTTCCCATTGCACTGGTTCAGCCGTCTGGGAGACAGTTGGGGTTGTACCAGACTGTCTCTCTTTAGCGCCTGGGCCCGACTGGGGCCGGCCGCCGGGGCGTCGCGGCAGATTGCAACCGCAGTGCCCGCACGTCCCACTATGGCGGCCGATGGTACACCGTGGAGTTTTAGTGAGTAGGAGTCTCACATAACCACTCGTCCCCCCGGGCGGGTGTGTACCCATGAAGGGTTTCTCCACGTTCAAAAAAAAAAAAAAAAAAAAAAAAAAAAGGTCACTGACGTACAGGTTAAATAGGCTAGGAGCCAGGATCGAACCTTGGGGAACGCCTGAGCGTATTGGACGGGGCGTGGACAATTCACCTTCCACTCTATAGCGGAAGGTGCGATCTGTTAAATAGTCGCGAATTATTTTAATTAGCCTATCGGGGACTTCAAAGCGGTACAACTTGTAAATCAATCCCTCGTGCCAGACCTTATCAAAGGCCTTGGCCACGTCGAATAAGACCGCAAGTGTACGGCGGGGTTTATAAAGTTCAGCAAAATTAAATGCAACGTGCTCCGTGAGGCGGTGCACTTGATGAGTGCAAGAATATCTAGCACGGAAACCGAATTGCTCAGGCGGATAGAGGTCTTTCTCCTCTATTATTGGCTTGAGACGGTTCAGAAGGATCCGCTCGTAAATTTTCCCTAACGTATTTAGGAGACTGATCGGGCGATAGCTGTCGGGAAGCGACGCGCTCTTGCCGGGCTTACGGATACCTATGACTATTGCCTTTTTCCAGGCGGCTGGAAAATGGCAGTGGACTATGGCTACATTGAAGATGCAGACCAATAGAGCTATGAGGCGATCAGGAAGAAGCCTAAGTACTTCATTCCTGATCCCGTCGGGACCTGGTGCTTTTCTGAGCTTAAGGCTTTTTATAATGGAAAGAACCTCCTCAGACGTGACTGGGGACAGGGAGGCTGTCGCGGGGAGCTTATCCAGCTCCCGCACGCATCCATCGATACCCTCGACCCGGTCGGTATTTGCATCGACACTGTTCGGAGAGCACTGGCTCTCCAAACAAGTGGCGAGGCACTCCGCCTTGTCGCTGCTATCGAAGGCGAGCGGTATACCGGGACCCCTCTCGAGGGGGGGCATAAGATAAGAAGCCTCTATTTTGAGGCTGCGAGCTAGTTTCCAGTAAGCCAGATGCGACGGCCTTAGCCCTTCGACGAGGGCGTCCCATCTGTGACTCCTGAGTTCTAATATGCGGGCTCTAACCGCTCTCTGAAGCGCGCGTAAGCGTGCGCGGTTTTCCTCGGTCGGATAGTGGTCGTGCGCACGAGTCGCCGCGTTCTTTTCCGTCAACAACGCCCGCACGTCGGCAGGGAGTACGAAGCGGCGATCGCTCGCCTCTTCGACCTCTCTCGAGGCCTCTCCGATGCCGACCTGCAGGTTGTCGACCAGGGAATCGATCGCGAGATCTACATCCGCAACGGACCCCAATACGTCCGGGATCCTATCTAAGCTGGACGAGGACGGCCTGTCCGCAAGATAATGTTTTAGCTTGGCATAGTCAACCACTTGGACCGAAGGAGGGCTAGAGTCGTCTGGTTGACCTAGCTGCATGATGACCGGACGGTGGTCGGAGTCGAGCTCGTGTACGACCCGAATGAGTCGTAACCGAAGCGCGATACCTTTAATGAGAGCTACATCAAGCACTGTCGGCATACAGTTGTCTTGAAAGTGGGTGGGAGTGGGTGGCGCTATGACATCAAAGTTTAGCACGTTCGTTAGCTCTTCGAGTTTAACCCCATTACTGGAGTCTCTCCAATTGCCAAACGAAGTGTGTCCACAATTGAGGTCACCCGCTATAATGACCGATTCACCGAGCGAAAGTAGCTTTTCTAGGTCAGACCTGAGAGGCTCTTTCCTCGGCGAGAGATAAACTGAAACTAACGTTATGGACGGGTGGTCGGTCATTCCTAGTCTACACACGGATACTTCCATATTGGTAAGTATCGGAGGATCTACCGGCGTACAATATAACGATCGTTTGTAATAAATGAGAGTGCCGCCCCCGCGGCCGGCCCGGTCATTTCTTACAATATTGTAGTTCGCGATTTTCGGATCACGTTTAGCACGCTTTAAGAGCGTCTCCTGCACTAAAAGAACATCTACTTGGTGATCTTTAAGAAAGGTCGCGACGAGATCACGCTGCGGTAGTAGGCTTCGCGCGTTAAAAAAATAAAGATTTAACGCTTTCGGCTTAAACTTTGCCATTAAAAGGCCCTAAGTTATTATTACACGCCTCACGGTCGAGACGTTGTAGTGTCTCTGAGAGGCGGGGGAACGCGCAAGCGGTCTTGATGAGACCGAAGCGCTCCAGATGGTCATTGTAGTCAATGAGCTCGCGGATATCGTGCTCGCGAAGGAGCAATATCATTAAGTCGTTACTATTAACGACAACGTTAGCGGGCGCGCGGGGCGCGGGAATATCCATAGCCATAAGGGGCTGTGGATTGGGGCGACGGGGGCCCCATGCGTTCTGCGATGAACGCACGGATTGCGGTTGCACCGCGCGGGGTGCGGAAAGGCCGGCGGCGGCCGGGGACTGGCGCGGGACCGGCAGCGCCGGAAATTCCCCTGACGCCAGCGGGGGTTGCGCTTTGATGGCTGAGGCGGGGGGCGCCGCCCGGGGGGCCGCCTGCCTCTGCGTGCGTGGCCGCGTGGTGCGCGGGGCCTTGGGGCAACCGCGATAATTCGCGGGATGCCCCTCCTCCCCGCATAACACGCAGCTCGGGGGGACGACGGAGTCACGCTCGCGCGTGCACTCCCGGGTGGGGTGGTCCTCTCGGCACTTTACGCACCGCGGACGAGAATGACAGTTACGGGCACGCTGCCCGTACAGCTGGCAGTTGTGGCACTGCGCAGGCTGGTGGTTTTTGTATGGGGGCTCCACGTTAATCCCGGAGAGCCCGCACACCGTCTCTAGCTGGAAGATGGCCTTTCCCTCGGGAGAAAGGTCCAATATGGCCACTACCATTTGTAGTGGCCGCTTATCTTTACTGTACATCCGGTGTACTTCCCGGATGGGATAACTTTGCTCCTTGAGCGAGGAGCACACCTCCGACGGGTCGAGCTCCACCGGAATGCGGCGGATGACCACTCGGAGGACGCGCTCCTCCGCGAGAGAATAGGTGTAGAATTGCAGACCTTTCTGCCGGAGGAGGGTGGTGAGTTTGCGGTGAGTTTCCGAAGAACTCACCGAAATGGAAATCCCGTTGACTATATTCCTAGCCTTGTGATACTCGAGTTTGAGTCTGCGCATTTCATTGCAGACTCCCATCTAGGCCGCCTTGTCCCGGATTATGATTGGAGGTGGGGCACGCTCTTTTTTCCCGCCGGCGGGCGCGGGGAGCTGGGAGGACGCGGGGGCGGCGGCGCCCCTGATTGCTGCCTTAGCTATTACCTTAGGCGCCGGTTGAGCAGTCGGACTGCTACGCGCCGTTCGCTTACGCGACGCCACGACGGTGAAGCCGTCGTTCTCGGTATCCATCTCCGGAGATGGATCCGGACTCACGGGCGAGTCTTGTTCGACCGGAAGGGCCGAAAAACGAATTTTTCGTCTTTAACGCGGTTTCCGTGGATCGCGCGGGACGGACGTACGGGCTATTTTTGGTAACCCTAGATTGTGACCGCGAATTACGCGGCCCTCGCCTGACGGAGGCGGGGCTTGACCCGCGCGATTGGCTAGTCGGGACAGGGGGCGTGGCCGTAGACGTGGCCACGGCCCCGGATGACGCGGCGGACGGACGCGCAGCGCTGCGCGTGAGACGTTTGGGCGCGGCGCCGACTGGCGCGGCGCCAGTCGGTATAACGGTCGCGGCCGTGACGTCATCGGCCGCCTTGCTACCTGAAGCGGCCGCCTCGCTACCTGAAACGGCCTCATGACGGGTCGCGGTCGCAGCGGTGCGACGCACGCAGGCGTTCTCAGGTAGTTTACGGTATTCCTCGTCTAGAGAGGGACACCGTAATACGACGAAATTTTGATAGCGCTGGTATTGAAATTCCAGCGCTTTCATCCTGGCTTGCAACTTGCCTATGCAAGTGGCCAGGTCGGTAACGTTATTTGCCATGACGGCAGAAGAGGGAGGACAATGGGACATTTTTATTTTATTTTAAATTAAAGGCCTCCCTGCCTTAGGGGCAGGGGGGTGCGCCAAAAACTTAAAAAGACTATCGGAGTCGGCAAGAGACCCGTGGTCAAGGTGCAATGACACACAGGAAGGACCTATCAACCCTAAGGAACCCTAACAAGCCCGGGGCCGAGGACGCAGACCGGTAATTAAACCGGGCTAGGCCCAAACAGGTTCCCGGGGATGGAGTGTGCAGGATCGGAAGGTTTGGCAGGAGACACCTGGGGCAAGACTATGCGATAACCGCAAAGGCCTAGATTCCCAGGCCCGTCCGAGTCTGGCTGTTTGCCTCTGAAGGAGACAACCAGCGGGCTGCTCGGGTCACGCCCCGCTCACTTTAGTTAGCACCGTCAGGTATCCAGTGAGCGACCACAAAACCGTGGATTTATAAAAAATAAAGCAAGTCGCACCGAAAAGTGCGGTTTACCACGCGAGCGTTAGACACCAGTTGGTTTACGTCGTTATTGCAACAATATATTCGAAATAAATTCCAAATATAAGATCGCAACAATTAAGTCACGTGATGGTCGAGAGCACAAACGGAGCGACACGTCCGTTCGCGATCAAGACCAAATCGGAACTCCTTGTGCGCTGTTTTTTTTTTTTTTTTTTTTTTTTTTTTAGAACTAACTACACTGTTAGCCTTAGGGGCCCTAAAGCCGCTGCGGCTTTTACAGCTTCACCGGACTTGGGGGCGAGCGCGGAGAGCACTCAGCCACGAAAGTTATAAGGACGACTCGCACGAGGGCGCCAGAGTGGCCGGACCTCGGCTCGGGCGGTCGTCGCGTACGCAAATAAGTCGCGAACTAACTGAATCCCTACACCTACGATTCGAGCTAACTCAATTATACACATAGGCACGTTCCCTTCCTCCTGGGAGGAAGGAAGGAACCATGCGTATGTGTATTCAGTAATCAGAAATGTTTCCTACACTAACTAGCGCTAACTAACTAGCGTAAAAAAAGAAAAAAAAAGGTCCCTCACAGAACCTATGTACCTGTGTGGTGTGCACGTGTGTTTGTTCATACGTGTGTAATGTTGTATGTGGGTAACTAAGTGCTGCACGTATAGTGTCACTTGTATCGCGCGGGCGGATGCCTGACCCAAGGGTTTCATACCGAGGAACGGACCTAGGCTTGGGTCACCCGCTAAAGAGGGTGAACGTATGGAGTGTGTACGGGAGCGAATTTGACCGCCCGTCCTCTGCGGAGAGAATGGTGGTTACGCGGGCGTGGGCGCTGGCACGCTCTATTTGGAGAGACGAATCGGTATATTTTATTGTACATACGAGAATAAAATTTTGCGCGGCCGGTGTTTATGCCGGGTGGTCGCGTGTTTCAGAGTCGAGACGGTGTAACGTCTCGACGAGGCGGGGGAAGGCGCATATGGTCTTGACGAGACCGTAATGCTCTAGGTGGTCATTGTAGTCCATGACCTCCTGAATGCCGTGTTCACGAAGGAGCAAGATCATGATGTCGTTGCTCGCAACGTTGGAGGGAGCGCGGGGCGCGGAATTATTCATCGCCATACGAGGCTGTGGATTAGGGCGACGGGGCCCCCATGCGTTCGGAGCCGAACGCACGGGTTGTGATTGACCGCGAGGCGTGGGAGGGTCGGCGGCGGCCGGGATCTGGCGAGGCACTGGAAGCGCAGGAAATTCCCCTGGCGCCAGCAGGGATTGCGCTCGGAGGGCTGAGGCGGGAGGCGCCGCCCAGGGGGCCGCCTGCCTCTGGTACCGAGGCCGCGTAGTGCGCGGAGCTTTGGGGCAACCGCGATAATTCGCAGGGTGCCCCTCCCCTTCGCACAGTACGCAGCTCGGGGGGGTGGTGGAGTCACGCTCGCGCGTGCACTCCCTAGTCGGGTGGTCCTCTCGGCACTTGACGCACCGCGGACGAAGATGGCAGTTACGGGCGGCGTGCCCGTAGAGCTGGCAGTTGTGACACTGCGAAGGCATGTGGGTTTTGTATGGGGGCTCGACGGTGACGCCGGAGAGCCCGCATACATTTTCCAATTGAAAGATTGCCTTTCCCTCGGGGGAAAGGTCTAGGATGGCCACTACCATTTGTAGAGGCCGCTTCTCCTTGTTGTACATTCTATGTACCTCTCGGATAGGATAATCTTGCTCCGCGAGCGAGGAGCACACCTCCGCGGGGCTGACTTCCACCGGAATACGGCGGATCACCACGCGGAGGACGCGCTCCTCCGCAAGGGAGTAAGTGAAAAACTGAAGCCCTCTCTCCCGGAGGAAGGCAGTGAATTTACGGTGAGTATCCGACGAACTCACCGTAACGGAAATACCATTAAGGGTATTTCGAGCTTTGTGGTATGGCAGGTTAAGCCTGCGCAACTCATTTACCAGAGTCGTCCAGGCCGCTTTGTCCCGGACGATAATAGGAGGTGGGGGGCGCTCTTTTTTCCCGACAGCGGGTGCGGGGAGCGCGGAGGACGCGGAGGCGACGACGCCACTGACCGTTTTCACGGTTTTTGTTGCGCGAGACGGTTGCGCAGTTGGACTAATTCGCGACGGGCGTTTGCGCGACGCGACAACGGTAAAACCGTCATTTGGGGCCGCGGTATCCATCTCCGGAGACGAATCCGGGCACGCGGGCGAGTCTAATTCGACCGGAAGGGCCGAAAAAGAATTGTTTGTTTTCACCGCGGTTTCTGTGGAACGCGCGGGACGGACGTATGGGCTATTTTTAGCCGACCTAGATTGGGACCGCGAATTGCGCGGCCCTCGCCTAACGGACACGGGACTTGACCCTCGCGAATGGTTAGTCGGGACTGGGGGCGTGGCTACGGCCCCGGATGACGCGACGGATGGACGCGTGACGCTACCTACGTCTCTCCACGACGAAACGCGTGGAGGCGCGGCGCCGACGGGTGCCGCGTCAGTCGGCTTGACGGTTGCGACAGAGGGCGCATCGCTCGCAGAAGCGGCCCCCTGATTGGTCGCGGCGGACGGACGCGCGACGCTGCCTGCGTCTCTCCACGACGCGACACGTGGAGGCGCGGCGGTTACTGGCGCGGCGCCAGTCGGCCCGGCTGTCCCGGCAGAGGGCGCACCGCTCGCATAAGCAGCCCCCTTATTGGCTGTGGTCGCAGCGGTGCGACGCACACTCGGAGTTTTCGTCAACGAGTCGAAAAACTCCTCTTCGGCCGTAGGGTATCGCACGAACATAAAGTTCCGATATTTTTGATGTGCGAGTTCCATCGCTTGTATTCTGTCCTGTTGATCGCGAATGCAAGCAACCAGGTCTTGCATATTTTTTGCCATCTCGGCGGCATTGGGTGGGGTTTGGGACATGTTTTTAATTGAGGCCTCCCTGCCTTAGGGGCAGGGGGGTGCGCCAAAAATTAAATACGACTATCCGAGTCGGGCAAGAGTCCTGTGGTCAAGGTGCAATGACACACAGGAAGAACCTATCGGCCCTAAGGAACCCTAGCAAGCCCGGGACTGAGGACGCAGACCGGTAATTGAACCGGGCTAGGCCCAAACAGGTTCCCGGGGATGGAGTGTGCAGGATCGGAGGGTCTGGCAGGAGACACCTGGGGCAAGACTATGCGATAACCGCAAAGGCCTAGATTCCCAGGCCCGTCCGAGTCTGGCTGTTTGCCTCTGAAGGAGACAACCAGCGGGCTGCTCGGGTCACGCCCCACTTGCCTTCGTTGGCACCGTCAGGTATCCAGCAAGTGACCACAAAACCGTGGATTTACAAAAAAAAACAAGCAAGTCGCACCGAAAAGTGCGGTTTACCGCGAGCGTTCGACACTTGCTGATGTACGATGAATATTAATATAACCTAATAGCACGAGAAAAGATGTAAAAAAAGCGAATACCACGAATAAATTTTCGGCAAGAATTAAAGAAGGTTATAAATTAAAATCATATACTTCTAATAAGTTCTAGTTTATTTATTAGAATGTAACAATTCCATCTTGAATGTATTTCTTTATTCGATAATGTCCATATAGTAATCAATGCAACTACTTTTCTTTTTTCTCCATGCTTATTAACACTTGCATACCGGATCGAGCTACAACGCGTTACTGAGTCAATTTCTGTCATGAAAAATTTACAAAAATATTGCGTAGTATGCGGGGCGATTCAATTGTTCAATATTATTGCAACCTAGCATTCCCAATAATATTGAGTGAATGCGAGTAACTTCTGTTGTTCTAGTAACATGCATTTATTAAATCGCCAGTGCCTATGGGACCTAATGATAAAGAACGCGTCAATACGATTTATGAGCATTTTTGTAAAAAGCCTCTACCGTAGCCTATAAACACTTGTAGCACTAGTATAGATATCACTAACGCGTTGCCGACTTTAAACCCCCCTTCCCCAAGCTATTCTGGAAACCCTACTCACCGCAGGAATAAAACACAAGGATATTTTACTGCGATCTTTTGTAGGGGAAGTATTTCAACAGTCGGGTTGTTCCAAGTAGAGAGAAATCTTCAAAAAATTAGAAACAAAAATTGTTTAAATCTTTCCTCGGACAGGGAGTCCAAGGTGAGTAAAAAAACATAACTAGTTTGTAAAAGAATAGTTTACCGAGAATCCATCACCACCTTCCGCCAGATAAGCTGGAGCTGTGACTTGGTAATATTTCCCGGCGTCTATCAAAGTTTTCTTCTCGCCGATTGTGACAGACGTAACACGACTACCCTCGGGCAGTGTCACATTATAAATCACTTGCAGTCCTGAAGTAGAAGTGTTTTATTACAAACAAATACAAAAATGTCAACGGCAGGCAAGGTAAAGTGATAAAAACCAGTCAAAAATATCTACTGGCTTTCGACGTCATGTTCGTAGTATAAGAATTTAAATAATAATATCAAAACCAATGTTCATGAATTATTTTCTTTAACATAAGAATTAACAGTCAGTTATGTAGATACAAGGAAAATATTTGCATTATATGTATAAAATATTGACAGTTTTAAAAAAAAACAATTTTCTTCATGTAATACGGCCTCTTACGCCAAAATTTTTTTGCTCAAATCAAATTTAAGTCTTCTCCGGTTTATGGGAATAAAAGTTATTTTATAATTCAGTTATTAAATTGTGCTAAAGCTTACTTACATTCTCGTAAGCCACCAAACCTTAGAATTGTGCATATAATACGTACCGCTGACCTGCAACAACCATGGTCCTTTGAACGGATCGTACGCCCAGGCATCACTGACGCCCCTCTCCAAAGCCTCCATCACGTGCTTGCCTTGCAACTCAAAAGTCTGTATTCTATCATTGAAAGGTAGCAATTCGAATATTTCTCCCTTTGTTATTGCTGTAAATCAATAATAAAAAGGTACATAGAATACTATTTTGTAGATCTTTTGCCGGAGAAGAATATTATTTGTACATTATTTTCACATTAAACAGTTTGCATGCCGATAAAGCGTTAATTATTAAAAACTATACGCCATTATAGCAGCCAAATAACATATTTTTTCCGATTTGGTTTACAAATGGACTCTAATATTCATTACAATAAAACTTAATAAAAATCCTATAACCATTAGGGAGAACGTAGCTATCTATTAGTGAATTTTAAACTCGGATCTGTAATTTCAGAGATTACCTTTACAGACAAACTTTACCTCTTTATATTAGTACATACATACATACCATTACGTCTGTATCCCCTAAGGGTTAGGTAGAGATGTACACAAGTACACCCACAGTTCGCCGGGTATATTTTAAGGTCCCACGTAATAGGGGGCGAGCCTATTGCCATCAATCGGGCACAAAGCCAAACTCCGAGCTGCAACTGAAAATTTTTTGCTCGACTTGGGAATCGAACCCAGGACCTCTAGCATCGCAGTCGCTTTTTATATTAATAGTATAGATAAAAGCATTTTTAGAATAGGATCAGTAGTTTCAGAGATTACCCCTTACCGATAAACTCACAAAGAAACTTTACCTCTTTATAATATATGTATAGATAAATAATGATATAGATTTAATTGATAAAGTAATTTTATTATATCGATTACCATGTACAATATTATTTTCTAACCGTTGAAATGAAATAATTCGAAATAAATACTCACTTCCTTCGGAGATTGTAGATTTTATGTTTCCACGTTGGATAAAGGCCAAATGAGTACCATCAAATTCTGTATATGTTTTAGCCTAAAAACAAAAATTTTATTTAAATATATTAATACATAAAGAGGACTAGCTATGCCTCATGATTTCACCAGAGATAACATATTCATATTCTAATAATGTGCTTTTATAAAACTATAATTACCCGTAGTTACTTACGTGACACATTATGAATTGATTAAAAAAATCAGATTGGCCACTCTGGTTCTCGTGGCCTCAATTGAGAATGCAGACTAAAGCAAACAATAATTTTGAAGAACGTTTATACAATCGGACCTTAAAGAATAACAACCAATAACATTTTTAGTACCTATGTATTTAAAATAAGTAAGCCGAAATTATTTGCCATCTGAGACGGGTAAAAACCTTTCTTCTCTCGCAGAAAATATCCTTTTTATTATGCCAATATGTTTTACAACTAAATGTGACTTACGTTGGAGACTATGTTCTCAAAAATTTTAATTTATTTGGGCTATTATTTCAAGGATGGAAAGGATATTTCATCGCTAATTTTCAAAAATAGCGTAATTCTGAATTAGAGTACGTCGGGGTAGCATAAAGGTCACTGCAACTGCAAGGTAAGATACCTACCTACTGCAACTGCTTACATGGCGAAATATGTAGTAAGAAGATTCTTGCTGACGAGTTCTCGACTTATAATAAACACTATCTCGTATGAAATTATTTCATTGTCAAACATTTTCATGTTCTTTCGATAATCGTATAATCGAGTCGTAAAACTCTCCCCATCTAAATGGGCCTTTAGTTGCGAATTTAGTTATTGCCTCTATGTAAACATTATGTATGATACGACAATCTTATGACAATTAAGTATTGCTTGCGATAATAGCGTACGATTTCTCGCCCCGTAACGTGCGATAAACTCTCTCCATCTAAATGGGCCTTTAGTTGCGAATTTAGTTATTGCCTCTATGTAAACATTATGTATGATACGACAATCTTATGACAATTAAGTATTGCTTGCGATAATAGCGTACGATTTCTCGCCCCGTAACGTGCGATAAACTCTCTCCATCTAAATGGGCCTTTAGTTGCGAATTTAGTTATTGCCTCTATGTAAACATTATGTATGATACGACAATCTTATGACAATTAAGTATTGCTTGCGATAATAGCGTACGATTTCTCGCCCCGTAACGTGCGATAAACTCTCTCCATCTAAATGGGCCTTAAGTCGGGATATCACTGTCTCATGGGCCTCGGCCCGGGCCACCAACTGGGGCTAGCTTCTTGGTATATGGGATTCGAATCCAGGTTGGGGCCCAAATGAGGTACTTGGGATGAGGTAATTCGGGAGGACCGGGTGCAAGTTGCCACCGTTTATATGCGAGAGTCCTACGGAGTATGGCCGCCTGCGAGGTACCGGTGTGGGCGACCGCTCTCAGCACCTGTAACAAGCGCGTGCTGTTGGTGGTCCACGTATACCGCATGGTGACAGCAGGGGCGGCCTTTGTGCTCGCCGGCTCCCCGCCATGGGAGCTGGAGGCTGAGTAGCTCGCTGTCGGTTATAAATATACGGCGGTGAGAAAAGAATCTGAACTGAGTCCCTAATCTTTAGGCGGAGGTCCTAGGCCGTAATTATGCGGCAGTGGGCAGAGGACCTGGCAGATGCGCGCTATAATAGTTACGCCATAAACGCTATTCATCCGGTCATACATACAAACATCTATTTATATACATAGATTTATTGAGGAAGGCTATTGACTATATAACTTCCCGTTACAACCCTAGGAGCGGAGCAGTAACAATGAGCATCAAGCAATCGGGCAAATAGTAGGCAAGTATTAGAAGTAAGAACAACGACAGGCTACACGGGTGAAACCATGAAAACCAGCTAGTATCAAATAAGGTGAGTACAATGTTCAGTGGCATACGTGTTCAACAAACGCGTCTACAAGCAAATCTCCGAGGACACATTCCCCATAAACACAATGTTTGAAATCCAACGTTGTTTGCGTCTGTCCTACAGCCACGTTTTCTGCTTCATGCACTATCTTCGCATACGGATCCAGTTTCGCTTTTATTTCTGGGTCTGAAAAAAAAAATTTTTGTTTGATTTATTTTTGTCAGTCTGTCCTTCTGTATGTATTTCAGGATTTAATAAAAAAAAAGCTTGATCGACGCCAAAAGATTATGTCATTGGTCAAATGATAGACTATAAAGAATATTGAATAATATTATACTTTTAGAAATTGTAAAAAAAACGTGTGCAATTCACGCGAGGTGGAAGTGAAACCTTCACAAAACAAAATATACATATTCATTCATCAGTAGGTACTTATTTTAAAAAAATAGTATTCACAAATCCTACACAAGTCTTTTACGTAGTTTAACGCATTTTTTTGGATTTTTACGATTTCACCAGTCGGACAGCCCGAGTAGAGAGAAGTCTCACATATTACATGGAATTAATCTCCTATTAGCGAATTATATTATTAATAAACATCCTACTCAAGACTTTTAAACTACTATTAGGTATTAGTTTTTCCTCTACGTTATTAACAAACATGTGACGTCACGTTGCTAAAGATAGCGTTTTGGCAACTTATTTTAACAGTGAAATTATATTTCCTATTATTTAAAGAAATACACAAAATAATCAAAAATATACACTTTTTTTGAGCTCGGCAAACCTCACTAATACTCTGAAATGGTTTCCAGAAACCAGTCAAATAGCCTATTGATAGACTATAAGAATCGTCATACTTAAGACGTTCAGAAAAATCATAAACAAAAATACAACCAATTTTGGTGAAAATTATACACTTATTATTATACATTCCTCACTTGATAGACTATTATTATCTGGGCGATCGAGCTGTGCTCGGTGTCTTATAAAAAAGGAAAAACACCTATCTAGGTAAACTTGGAATGTAAAACATTATATAAATGAAAAGTTTCATCGAAATCGTTGGCGCCGTGTCCGAGAAACCAATACAAGAATTACTCAATTATTATAATACAATACGCGCGAATCGTGCTACCCCGACTCCAATTTATAGCGGCCGTCCACTGCTTAATTTATAGACAAAAATGGTTATTGTAGGTGATCCTTGTAGGCTTTTTTAAGATTTACAATTACGTAGAACTTCAATTTGAAATGTCTCATAAGGTTTACTCAGCGTACGACATTCAAACGCCCCAAATGCGTCTTTTTCCGAATTGGTTCACCATTATCGTCACTGCTTATTTCGTATGTTGTCTGTTTACTTACAAAATATATCAGATAACCAGACTAGATAACATAGCTATGAATTTTTCAATTATGAAATTCCCGTCTATTTGAATTGAATTGAATTTCCCGTCTAGAAAATTAGATCAGAATCGGTTGAGAATTGATGAATATTATTTTTTTTTTTTTTTGGTATTTCTGATTTATCGTTATAACCCATAAACTATGGAATAACTTATAATTCTCGTGTACAAAATTTTATAAAAATCGGACTCATTTTTTTTAAGGTTAACAAAAGTATTATTGAAGATTCTTATAGCCTATCCATTGACCAATGCCATAAGCTTTCCGTGTATAAAATATTAAAACAATCGTTCAACCCATTCTTAATATAAGTCCGGACATACAAAAAAAATTTAAGGTTATATTCAGGGTCAGTGTCCTTTACATAGTATGTCCATTGGGGAAATTTGGAAAAAATATTACTTGTAAAGACATGAATACTGATGTATTAATGAATATAATATCAAATGTAAACAATACAAGAAATCATAATGTAAATATAATAATTTCATTGCACAATCAACAAAAACTGATAAATATATTCAGTAGCTCATACTGATCAATTCATTAATTTGAGAAAATGTTTATCAGGCTCTTGGTCTTGTAGAAATAGCTGTTGTAGTCTATGTATCAATTTCCCATGGAGTATCTGACCACGTGTCATCTATAACTTAGGTAAGACGTAAAACAAAATTATAAAGAAACCATACGTTACCTTCGGGTATTGACCTGTTCAGAAATATAGGGCCACCTTCCCATTTCACGAAATCGCCGCGAAAATCAAAGTATAGTGACAAATTTCCCATGTACTTAGTGAACGCTGACGCTTGTACGATGAAAACCTGAAAATAAGATACAAATTTTTCTCTTAAATAACACAATTCAATGAATGTTTTAAAAATGATAAGATATGTTTTCATTACCTATTTTTTGTAAATTCAGAATTTCCAAAATCATACTGAACGTTAAATGACGATATAGCTGAAACGCTTCCCTATGGAAGGATTGGCTATCAAGTGCGCCTTGAGCCGGAACACAACTGTAGGTGCTTCGCGACAGGGATTTTCAACTTGACAGGCGTGCATTCGAAAATTCGCTACCACCATAATATGGTTTCATCACGGTGTTTTCCTTCACTGAAAGGTTAAGGCTTATTTCAGTGATTCGAACTAACATTGATCGACATAATTCGATTGTCAATGCTATAGTAGTACTTGTAATAGTAATAGAAACAATAGTAGTAGTGAAGCTTTCATACTGATTAATAAATATTACCTTGTGCTTTTTATCGGCAGATGTTTCTATGAATACTGGATATGGCCCCACGACATCCTCCCCACTTGGTGACGGACCATTCCACAACAGAGAATGCGAGTGGCCACCAATTATAACATCAATGTGCTCCCCATAATCACGTGCTAGCTGTCTGAAATTATAAATGTATATAATATAACTGGATGTTATTATAAAACTCAAAACATAGCAACACAGTGCAGCCGATGCTGCCGTAGCAATTGAACTAATACACAAGGAACACACTAAGAAATAAATGTATTTATGTACGGTGTGTACAGTCAAGAACTTTAGTATTAACTTATTTGTTACGTAATTTAAATATAGATTATTGTCACACCACACATTAGAAGACTCGCAACTGACTCTGCTTATCGATGACGCTATTATCGTACATCATACAATCACTCGTGGTATGACAGCGGTAAGGCGAAGGCGGCGGGGCGGTGCTCCTATAAAACGAAGGGAGCTAAATGATGTCCCCTTCTAGTTATGTATTCATAAAGGAACGTTACTATCTCCGTGTGATCAGACATTATGTGAAGTGCTTATGGGCAATAAATTATTTGTTGAAATGTGTCTCTAGTGTAATTTTAAGTTCTTTACATTATATTAATATTATTTTTAATTATAAAATTTTTTAGTTTCAAAAAATGATAAGATTCAATTTTAACGATGCGCGCGCACGTAACAGAATATCTATCTATACCAGTATTATAAAGAGGAAAAATTTGAGTTTTGGTTGGAATGAAGAAACTTAAAAACTACTGGACCAATTAAAATATTATTTCACCAATATAAAAGCTACAGTATCATATTATAATTTGAAAAACTAATTTATTCCTCATAAAAATGTCGATAGTTTTACACAAGGTATAAAAAAATTGCCTACACGGGTGCGTTGGCCATGTTTGTCCTATAAAATTAACACGAGTGAAACCGTGGGGCACAGCTGTAGTCTATATAGTGTATATATGAGGTTATTTGCTAAACCTCTTGCTTGTATACGTGAGGTAATATCGAGTGGATTATTCAAAGAACTATAACTTCTAACGCGCGTATATAAATACATATTTTTTTTTTTTTGGTAAAAATGCGGATCAAGTGTATGCAGACATTAAATAAATAAATTAAAAAATCACCGGCCCCGGCTTTTTCCCGCGACTTTGTTCGAGTGCATTTCAATCTAATGCGTTTAATATACCTATTTGTCAAGTGTGCATCCTGCTCTGAAAACACACACGCTAAACTATTTTTTATCGTTTTAGGATTAGCGTTATGGCTGCAATGTCAGCTGATGTTTAGGTAACGATGTTGCCAAAGAATATGAAACGCTAAGCCTAGTGGGAAAACGGGCTCTCAAGTGCAGCTGCC
Source organism: Saturnia japonica (assembly GCA_033032175.1). NCBI lineage: Eukaryota > Metazoa > Arthropoda > Insecta > Lepidoptera > Saturniidae > Saturnia > Saturnia japonica. The sequence continues at coordinate 6,835,122 of CM065324.1, read as the reverse complement.
GCTATACACCTATAGATGCTTGGTCACAGATTTTCAACTCGAGGATAGTAGCTAGCCAGGCGAGTATTAGAAAATAACCTACTACTATGGTATGATTTCATCGCAGTGTTTTCCATAATCGAAAGCTTAAGCACATTGCGCCTCCTATGATGCAAGTTTGTACTATGTAACTATGAATTTTCATATCCCTAATTTGAGACATGATGGGTTCTTCATACAAACTTTCATCCAAGTTGTATTTTCACCACATGTGGGATAACAAGATTATATGATTCGCTTGTAGCAAATCTGAATAATTTAAATAATTTACAATAGGTCTATCACTTAGAATATATAAACACCCGCGAACCGCGGTTGACAGCAAAACGTCACGTTTCAATTATAATATAAAACAGTAATTATGCCGTACTGCGTAGTTAAAGAGTTTAAAAACATTTCAGCCCATCTAAAAAAGAAAACTGGACTATCATTTCATAGGTAAGAATTAGAAATGCAATACATTTCGTATTAATTATAACAATGTCAATAAATTTAACAAGCCAATTGGCGTGGAAACCGATGTCATTTCACTATTACCGTGCATGCGCATTGGCGTTCCCATATTTTCTTCTTACAAACTTTCATCCCTTAAAGTTTTATTTTTGCTACAAATAGTAACCTATATCCTTTCCCAAGGTACAATCTATCTCTATACCAAAATTCATCGAAATTGGTTCAGCGGTTTAGCCGTCAAAATATAGTAGATAGATAGGACACGATAAATAGCAGACAGAGTAACTTTCGCATTTATAATATTAGTATGTATAGGATCGTTTGGCCGATCCTATTAATTAAAAATGCAGCTCAGCGTTTGAATTATTGCTGTATTTATTTTGTCGCTAGTAACCGATTACAGAATCATATATCTTCCTGTCAGTCAGTGACAGACGTCTTCTTTATCTTTTTCAAGAGCTGAAAGTCAGCCAGTCTATCATAAACAAAATAGAATGTGGCTGAAGTAAGAACCATTTACTGTGATAAGTCGCCCATAACCCCCCCCCCCCCCCCCCCCCACGGAGAAAATTACAGCCGAGAGAAAGAAAAATAACCATTTAGAAGAAGTCTAAATCTAGGATGTCACGGAACCTAACTCTGCGACCAGTGCGAGTAATGACTGTAGGATGTGTAGCAGGGGATGCGGTGTTATGCTGCGGAATGTTGGATGGCGTGCGATTTGTAGTCAGAGGAGCGGATGGAGGCGCGATGACAGGTGCTGGTGTGGAAGTAGCTGTCATCGACTCTTGTTGATCTTGTTCGATTTCCTGGTGAGCTGGTTTTACGCGATCGACGCTGACCTCGTGCTTTTTACCTGCAACCTCGAGCGTTACAGTTTTGGGGTTTCGAGCCAAAATTTTGTAAGGTCCGGTGTAGGGTGGCTGTAATGGTCGCCTCACTGTGTCGTCCCTCAGGAACGCATGGCTTGCGGTCTGCAGGTCTTTGAAGATGAATGATGATGGATGAGCGTGTCGTGATGCTGGGGTGGGACGTATGCTAGCCATCGTGGAGCGAAGTCTGGCTACGAAGTCCTCGATGTGAGTGTCATGATCGATTGTTGCTGGTACGACGAGCTCTCCTGGTAACCGCAGGGGTTCGCCATACAGAAGTCCTGCAGAAGAACATTGTAAGTCTTCTTTAAGTGCTGTGCGTATGCCAAGCAACACTAGCGGTAGAGCCTTGCTCCATGTACTCCCATGGCACATAAGGGCAGCTTTTAATTGCCTTTTAATTCTTCATTAGATGGGCGAAATGGGCAGATTCGAGTTGTCGCCCTTGGTCTGTTGTGATGACAAGTGGAACGCCATATCGCGCGATCCATCCGGAAACGAATGTGTCGGCTACCTCTTCTGCGGAAATGCCCGACATTGGCCATACTTCCGGCCATCTGGTAAATCTGTCGACGGCTGTCAGACAGTATGGGGAAGAATGGGGAAGTGCGCCTATGATGTCTAAGTGGACGTGCTGGAAACGGGCTGACTTTCCAGTGAAGTTTCCTAACGGCGACCTTCCGTGACGGGAGACTTTGCAGCGTTGGCATGCAATGCAAAAGCGAGCCCAAGCCATGCAGTCTTTGCGCATGGAAGGCCAAACGGCCAAACATAGCGGTCAGACACCAGGCGAGCGCTTGCACGTGCGCTAGGGTGACTGAGGTTGTGGAGTCTCAAAAACGTCGAGCGACGGAATGATGCGGGTAGGTAAGGTCTAGGCTTGCCCGTGGATGTATCGCAAGTCTCCTGGATGTTTTTTCCTGGAATGTGAAGCAATTCCAATTTAAGAGAAGAACCGGTACGAAGCTTTTCGAGTTCTTCGTCAACGGCTTGAGCATTCGCGAGAGCAGCGAAGTCATCTGCTAAAGATACAGCCTCCACGCGAGACATAGTATCCGCAACCACATTGTCCTCCCCTTTGATGTGAAATATGTCTGTTGAAAACTGACTTATAAAACTTAGCTGATTGAGTTGTGCTGGTGGAAGTTTTTCTCGCCGTTGCTGGAAAGCATAAATGATAGGCTTGTGGTCTGTGAAAATAGTCACATGTTGGACCTCCAGTATGTGTCTAAAGTGCTGCACACTTTCATAAATGGCAAGAAGTTCCCTATAGTAGGTGGGCCACTCTGCTTGCTTTGCAGTCAATTTCCTGCTGAAATAAGCTAGAGGTTGCCAGCTGTCAGTTTCGTTTTTGCGTTGCTGGAGACAGGAGCCAATATGTGATCCTGACGCATCGGTGAATAGACCGAGTTGTGCTTGCTGGCTTGGGTGGTACAACATGGTCGCTGTTGATAAGCTTTCCTTGCAAGCTTCGAAATGTTTTTGAAGTTCAGGCGTCCAGGGGAAAGGTTTTGCACCTTTGCTCCCCGTGGTGGCTGCTACAGCATCGATGAGCGGCGCTTGATACTTTGCCGCACAAGGTAGGTATCTACGATAAAAGTTTATCATGCCAAGGAACCTACGCATGCCTTGTACAGTCTTGGGTGGAGGATAATCATGAAGAGCTTGGATGCGGTCGTCAGGAGGTTGAGGCCCTTGGGCGTTAATGCGGTATCCCAAAAACGAGACTTCAGCTGCTCCAAAAACACATTTTGCTGGATTTATTATCACACCGTACTGTTGAAGGCGTTGGAAAATAATTTTGAGGTGCTGAATATGCTGGGAACTGTCAATTGAGTGGATCAAAATGTCATCTACGTAAGCAAAGCAAAAATTAAGTCCACGCACCACTTCATCGATAAACCTTTGAAAGGTCTGACCAGCATTTCTGAGACCGAATGTCATATAAGGAAATTCGCAAAGTCCAAAGGGTGTTATTATGGCTGTTTTGCAGATATCAGAGCTATTAATAGGTATTTGTTGGTATGCTTTTACTAAATCTATGGTGGAAAATATGGTGGATCCAGTCAGGTTTTGTGAAAAATCCCCTATGTGTCGGACTGGGTACCTGTCCGGTATGGTGCGGGCATTAAGTGCTCTGTAGTCACCGCATGGTCGCCATGTTGCGTCCTTCTTAGGAGCGAGGTGCAGGGGCGATGACCACTAGCTGCTGGAAGGTCGTGCGGTACCACATTGTAACATTGCATTAAATTCTTGCTGTGCCGTTTGGCCGATCCTATTAATTAAAAATGCAGCTCAGCGTTTGAATTATTGCTGTATTTATTTTGTCGCTAGTAACCGATTACAGAAACATATATCTTCCTGTCAGTCAGTGACAGACGTCTTCTTTATCTTTTTCAAGACCTGAAAGTCAGCCAGTCTATCATAAACAAAATAGAATGTGGCTGAAGTAAGAACTATTTACTGTGATAAGTCGCCACATATGTATTGGCGCAGTAACGAAACACTTTCTAGCTCATATTAATTTGGCCTTGAAAATTTAGGTTTTAAATTAAACAAATTGATGCATATGTATCTACTAAGTACAATGTTACATATATGTTTTAATAACGCGTTTTAAACGTCAACCATATTATACGCAAAATATGTCACTATCAAAGTGTTTAAAACTATGTACGAGGGAATCCAGTGCCTCATTCCATAACACACAGTCCGAGCGATTTTTAGTACCTACTGTTGTAAACTAGATTAGAATCAAATTAAATAATGAATGCATCCTGTGGCCTGGTCGCCCACAGTAATATACTTATCATCTAATAAATTTCTAGATATTTATTAATAGCTACATTATGACACAATAAGTTCTGTTAATAATAATACCTATTTAGATAGTTTTATTGTTAACACTTTGAACTCACTTTTCATTGTACCTACATTATTATATCGTTAAAAACAGATTAGTTGCTCAAATAATTGCTTTATTTTATTGTAAGTAATAAATTTTGATAAGCAGTACTATTTATTAGGTCAATGTAAAATATATTTTCGATTTTTACGTATACAATTGTGACATCAATAATCATAAGGACGTAAGAGAGAACAAATCACTTATAACGAACGCTGTGAAGAATTTGACGATGCTACTATTTATTAATCATTTACAAATAAAGGTACCTTCTTTCTAAAGCGCGTCACAGACGGTGAAGATGATGTATTAATTTATGTTACGATATCGTAACATAAAATATTATAGCATCTTAAGGTATAACAGACGGCTAAGATACGTTTATATATGAAATCAATTCAGTTTCTTGTAAGTCTGTCAATTTTTTACCAACACTAGGCGAAGCAAAGCACTCGTGAGAGAGATGTTGAGAGTCACGTCACCGACAATTCTTAACCCGCACCGAGATCACGTCACTACATCTTGAGATGAAATAACCAATAATTCGCTCGATAACTTAAGATACTGTAAGATGAAAATAAATATTATCTTCGTCGTGTGACATGGATTGATGATTGGATTTTGATTTAACATAAAATATTATTATAGCATTTTCACCGTCTGTGACACGCTTTAGTGATAAAAAAACACATGCACTGTTCACGATCAAAAGTCAATTGTTAGGACTTACTTATCAGTATCGAGACCACAGTGCGATAGCAATATAATAATGTCAACTCCTTTCTCCCTTAAAAATTCTGCTTCCCGTTTTGTAGCCTCGCCTGGATCCGTAAATACCACATTCCCAGGTGATGATAGGATCTGAATTTATGTATGACATCTTTAAAAATATTTTAGTGACTTAAATTATATACCTGCTAATGAAGTTATGTAAAATCGTACAAAATACAATAGTTCTAAAGTTAGAGAATATTAAGCAGGGTTTTACTGAGGAAACGTCATTCTCATAATTATAATATTTCAGTCTAAAAGGTAAGGTTGATAATACACAGTGTGTTCCAACTTCATTCTCAAGTTTAGCAAGTGACCTATCAAATGCCGGCCTCGAATAAAACTGCAGTCTCCTATTTAGTGTTTTTAATCACCATAACCTAGTAACTTCTTAACATTAGGTTATATCTAAAGTTTCGTTCATCTAAAGCTTTTATAACAAGTAAAAACTCTAATTCGTACCTATTAGAGCAATCTATTGAAATCCTGATTGCTACCTTGAAGGTATTGGATGAATTTCCAAAGTAAACAATTTTTTTCCGGAATTCTTGTATCCGTATTGTATATACACATATGGTGTATATTATATGTTAAAATTTATAGTAGGTATAATCTATACTATGGTACAAAATTTAGTATTAGTACAATCAGAATAGATTTTTCAAGTTATAAATAAAGAATAGGAAGAACCCATTGTAACATGTTCTGTAACTCATGTAAATCCAGAAGGAGGGTTTTAAATAGTTTGATACAAAGATATTAGATATCAAATAAAATTTAGGGAAACTGTAAAGTATAAACTGTCAATCACATATACATGATAATGATCACTAGAGTGAGAGATAAAGACAAATGTCATCTTATCAAAAAGATAACATGTCATTACTGGTATAAATATGTAAGTAGATGTGAACATTATCACGGTGGATTGAACTGATAATCATCCAAGAGCACAAAATGTCTATATTAACATTTCTGAATAGAATTTTGTATACAAATAGGAGCTTCTTTCCTTGTTTTTTGGGACGTGTGACAGTAATTAAATCGTTTTTCGTAGGTACGTAATATTGGTCTCGTCCTCAATTAATAATATGAGGTGCAATTAATGTAAAACGTTAACTCTTATAATCGGAATATGAGAATATTTCATTAGTTTATTGTTTATGTAACGGATACTTTAATAAAGAAGATATAATTAGCTAAAATTATTAAAAATTAAACAAAAACCCCGACTGCAAGAAAAAAAACACTTGAATAAAAAAAAAAAAATCTATTCTTGCTTTTTATTTGATTCCCAGGCATCGTACTTAAATATTATATAGCTTATATCACTCTCATAATGAAGACGAATCTAACGTCACCTCGTACGCTAAAATCCATCTAGCTATTTAGGCTACAAGGTGTGCCAAAGAAATAGACATAAATAATATATACTCGTACATACATACATACGCTCCAAAAACATAACCCTCCTATTTCGCAGTCGGGTAAATATCTGCCTACTCAAATAAAACTCTTAAAGAATTGACTTTAACAATGTTTTTAATGTCACGTACAAGAAAATTCGGAAGTTTGATAAAATCGAATAGTTGTTCAGTAACTTTGTTATCTTTAACCGTTAACGTATTTGTTTATATAAATGGTGAAGTTATTTTAATAAATTTGTTAAATACCTTAGTGTCCGTAGTTATCAAACCAAAGATGCCGATCTTCCTTCCGCCCCTCTCAATTACAATATGAGGTTTGTATAGTCCTTGCAAACTAACTTCCTTTGTGGAGTCCATGTTAGCTGCCACTACTGGTGCATTGAGAGCAGCTAAATAAGGCGCCAAACCTTCCGGACCGTCGTCGAATTCATGATTCCCTATGGCCTGAAGATTAAATTACTCGATATTTATAACAATTTCTTTTTAATTCTTGAAAGTTTCATTAAGTATTTTAAAATCATTCAAAATGTTTTTCTTTGAAAATAATAAATATAATCGCGTTTAAAATACCATTCTAATTTATCATATATTTTCAGTTTCTTACATAAATCTAACGTATAAAAGCACTTTTTTATAGTAGCTCGTCCCTGATGGTAAACACAGTACAATCCAAACACAATGACAACCACTTAGAGTTTGGCAATTCATAGGCAGTATCTCTTCACCTTACGCTTCAAGGACCTAATGTCGTAGGAAGGAGGGCACACGCTGACCGGAATACTGTTCTTCAGTTTCACAGTACGCCAAATATAAAACATAGGGAACCAGTTATTTCGTGTCGAGATGGAGGCTACCGTTACTTGATTTATTGGCAAATAGTTTTTTCATGACTCAACGACAAATATGTGGACGAATCATAAGAGATATTCTGGTTAACCTTCCTCAATAATGGGTACTTTTAATTAAACCCTGAACGTGCGTATGGGGATTATGAAAGATATTTTTGTAGATAGGTATAAGTATGAAAAGGAGTCAAAAAGTGAAATATACACTCCGGTACCCTTACATGAGCATCATGAGGCAAGAGATTCATAAACTGCTGCGTGATATTCCATTTGAGGAGCGTGTACCAGAATGTGCCTTGGAAACTGTCGCCAGCATTCAGCAGGACCGCATTCGGTTTCTCCTTCATTAGTGTTTGTATATGATGATAGATCCTTGGGAAACCACCCAAGCAGTACTTGTCATTAGTTCGGCATGTTGGTGTTTCGACCGATGTCTCTTCAAATCTGGAATATTATTTTATACATGTTTACTGTAGGGATACCTATGGCACTTGATAAAAGATTATTTTTTTGTCGATATATCGTAAATGAAGCCACTAATCATTATTTCAATTTAATATTTAGTACAGTATAAATAGTTAAGATTCATGTTTGGGGAGTCCCCTAATTTACTTTCGTTTAACCTTACTGAAGCATACTTCAGCCCTTCAAATTGAAGCATGCTTTAGTATTAGTTGCATTGGTTGCGTAGGCAGTAGAAGACAGTTTCCAGTGTAATTTTTGTCATTACGTAAGCAAGTATTGTGCTGTAATATTAATTATAATAAGCTATGACACTATCTTTATTTAATTGAGAAATTTACGTTTTAAAGATTATAAGAATATTCATGCATTACAATAGGTCAGTCTTATCGTTTGAGAAAGGTCAAAGTATATTAATTACATCAATTCGAAGTAATGTGCTACTTGTAAAAATTTCGCATAGCTCATTATGAAATAAAAGGTTGCCAGTCAAGCGTAACAGTATGAGGGGCTATTGAAGCTGTGAGTTCTTGCTTTTTAACACTTAAATAGTAAGTAATAAAATACAGGTACAAAACAATGTATGGTTATAGTTACGAATTTTATAATAAAATATTTAGGTACGACTCAATTTAAACCGATAAATCACGTTGCATTCAAATTATACTTTACTGATTTCAAATCTGCTTTACATGTGATTGTAGCTTCACATTAAAAACTACAAAAAAATTAGTAATAATCACCATCAACATGATTGACCACACCATAGGTTCCCAAAACATGGGTCCACATAGCAAATGAAAAAGAATGCAGCACCTGCCAATAATCAAGGTATTTAACAAAAATTTGCTAATACTTGATTACTACAAATACGGAAATGGCATGGCACATGAGCTAACAAAACCATGGTGAAAAAAAAACTCATTTAAATCAGAAATACAATTAAATTAGTGATGTAATTTCTATAGAAATACAAGGCGTTCTAATTTCGTACTAACTACTGTCCAAATAGGTAAGTATCAGGACAATGTTATTTTTGGTTATTTTTTAATTTGCCGGTTACACCAAGTCCGTCTTAGTCCCCTAAAATTATTCGAGCCTTCTACGCTGAAAACCCCAGCGCCCACAAAGAAAGCTTTCACCCATTTTGAGAAAAAGGGACCTTTGATTATATATGGATAAATAATAAAAAAATGGAATTATACGAATCCCGGTGAAATGTTAGATAATATTAGACAACTGGTAAATGTCAAAAGTGAACACGCATAAATTAGTTACAATGGCTGGTTTAAAACTATGTCATTATAGTTATGATTCACCACGCTAATGAATAATTTCAGTTTCTTCTTTCTATGTCTAGCAGGGTGTAACGTTGCGTATGTACAGATTTATGTTTCTGACATGCAGTAAGGTACAAGAACGAGCCATGGGGGTGCAAAGAGTGCACAGTATCGAGATACAATCTACTAGGAGCAACAAAATTAAAATAGGAAATCGGGTCATATGAATAAAGAGTAGAAAGTGCTATTACTAAAATTAAGACTTTGTCTATTGTTTTGAAATAGTCTACGTATTTTTTAAAGTTAAAGTAATAAATATGTTTTTATTAATATCATTTGTCTGATTTTTTTTTTCTAGTAATTTAGTAAGTACAGAAAATATTTCATTAAATAAAAGTGAGTAATGTATTGAGGAAATGCATAATTTTTCTATAGGAACAGCAATTTATATCTTGCACCCGGGTTGTAGACATCCTTGGTTGGATTCTGCTTAAATTTGCTTTTACTCATGATAAAAAATGTCTACTTATAGAGCGACTAGCGGTAAACCCGCGGCTCCACACGCGTTTATAGTTACGCAGTAATTATTTACATTCCGTAACTTTATTTTTACCCATATTGTTGACAATTCATCAATCGCGGATTGGCGTGTATTTCCCGTGTACAATTTTCATCGAATAATTCTTTTTATTTCTTTCTTACCAAACGCATAAATATGAATATCCCTAATATGAGACATGACGGTTCCTTCAAACAAAATTTCACCCAAGTTTTATTTTCACCATATGTGGAATATCACAATGAAATGATTCACTTTTAGCGAAACTGTATATTCCAGATAATTCACAATAGGTATATCGCTTACAATATATAAACTCCCTCAAGCCGCGATTGACAACACACGTCATATTTCTATCATAAAATAAAACACTAATTATGCCGTACTGCGTAGTTAAACGGTTTAAAAAACATCAGCCAATCTTAAAAAGAATACTGGGCTGTCATTTAAAAGGTAATTATTAGAAATACCTAACATTTCATTTTAAGTATAACAATGTCAATATATCAACAAACCAGATACACAATCAAAAAACTGATTGGTATGGCAGCCGATGTCATTTCACCATTATCGCGCATGCGCATTTGGTGTTCCCATATTTTGTTCATAGAAACTTTAATTCCCTATTTTCTACCCTTAAAGTTTTTTTATCGCTACAAAAAGTACCCTATGTCCTTTCCCAAGGTCCAATCTATCTCTATACCAAAATTCAACAAAGTTGGTTCAGCGGTCTGGGCGTGATAACGTAACAGACAGACAGACAGAGTTACTTTCGTATTTATAATATTAGTATGGATTACCACATACGTACGTAAATCATAACAGGAACGTCACTATTAATTTAAATTCCCAAGCTGAAAATGACTGTGTAAATCTGTGCAAATGTTTTTTTTTGTTATTTGCATAGATTTAAAGTTGTTTTGAAGTTCAAGGGCAAATAATTTTCAACTCATTCGAATTACGTAGCGTAGCGTAATAATATTAATATATGATTATCATATTTTATATAAATTATATTTTAAAATATACCTACCTATAACTAAATACTTACTTGATTTCGGAGCTGATAAATTGACTCTAAGTATTCAATATAAATATTAGCTTAAAAAAACAAAATATCTAACTGAACCACTGTTTACAAAATAAATGTACATACCTAGGTAGGTAACGTCAGATTAAGTACGTACGTATACATAGGTACGTATGTCTGACAAATTAAACACAAAGAAATAATTAAAGGTTTTGTATCTAAATCACAAGTTAAATTACCTTTATATATTTTTTATAAATAAAATTTTATGGAGCATTAACACAGTAACAAATATTAACACAGGTGCTCTAATGTTATAATTTATTTACAGTAAATAATATAAACAGTAGGAAATAATATATTTTACCTTGCATGAAAATCGTTGTAGTGTATTATATCTAGTCGGTACAATCCTTCGAAAGGCAAAGCGAACCCATTGACGAAACTTATAAACAAAATAGAATATATAATACTATATAACATGTACTTCATTTTGGTATTTAAATATCACTGTTTGTTAACATCACCGCGTATTAAAATACGATCTTTGAATAATCGTGGAACAACACGACAATTCGCACCGACTTAAATGTAACAACTACTCTTTGGTAATAAGAACAACTGTGAACTGTGGTGATGATTACATTACATTTATTTAGCGGTGACTGCACAATGCATAGTGTAGTGTTGTAAACTGATAATCTAGACTAGACTTCCTCTATCTACAGTACATTCGCTCGAGATTCTATGTAGCGCGTTTTGCAGTATTTATTATAGGTTACTCTATTTGTATCTGGCAATAATACTATAAATATGACACAAAACAAGTCTGTGTAGTGCTTTATGCTCTGTTAAAAGACTATTTGTGTGTGTATGTATTACGATATTATAATGAAGGTAGTAATTTACTATTATTTTCCTAATTAAAACCATATGATTATTTTATATGTACACTAATATATATATGTATCTACCTATACATATTATAAAACGTCTCTCTGTCTGTATGTCCGTTTATGTTCTTTTCACGCGAGAACCACTTATTTTTTAAATTATTTTTAATTCATAGCTATGTTATCTATCGAGGTTAAACGATAATATATTTTGTTACACAAAGTAACGTACAAACTTCTCAGCCGATTTTAACCATTTTCCTTCTAAAATATTTCCCTGAATAGCTAGGAAAAACTTGGTTTATTTCCAGGAAAATTTTACCGTTAATAGGTAGGTAGAATAACACTGCATCACAGATCTTAATATACGCAACTCCAAAATCAAATACGAGCAATTTTTAATCAAGATTTCCTCGAAAAAAATTTCTTGCACACCACGGAATTTCTCGGTATTTTTTTACGGAAATTTTCACAGTCACAGTCACTGATGTTGATATTGAATGTAAACTGTAAATATTCCGGATTAATGTTTTTCCTGTCCTACTCTATGACAGCGAAACGTAAAAGAAAACGAGCCTGAATAAAAGACTGCAGCTGATATTCCTACCCTTTGAAATTGTTTAACTAATTTAAAAATATGACAAAGAATGGCGATAATCGCTGGTTAGGACCTCGGCCTTAATCAATTTTTTTATAGAAATAAGCTGGAAAAATAAGCGTACGGCCCGCCTGATGGTAAGCGGCTACCGTAACCTATGGACAATTGTAAATATCATGAGTATTACCCCTTATCCTAAGAAGTTCTGGAAATCCTACTCACCGCAGGATTACTACACACGGTTATTTGGCTGTGATCTTCTGTAGGGTTGAGGTATTCCATCATACAGGCTGCCCAGTAAAGTAGACAGTAATCTCTCAACGTCTCTTAAGCAAATGATAAGCTAAAATATCTCATTTATTAGTTTTAATTTAATTAGTTGTTAGCGACGCAAGAGATAATATTCATATTTAGTTGTAGGTATAAGATGCTAGGCTTAAGAAATGAACAATTATATTTGAAAAATCATTGATTTACTGTTTCTGTATTATAGAAATAAAATGTAGGTATTTAAAGATAGTAACTACGTAGTAATAAAGCTTATAATTTCGTAAGAATAGCGTAGAAACGTACTGAACTTATATTTCATTGATAATCTTTGTTTTAAGCCAGTTATGTGTAATGTTTGTAATTTTAGAGGAATAGTTATGCTTATATGTGAATTCTATCGTGTTTGTAATGTTTATTATTCATACATAACGTGTTTATAGGCTGTTTTGTGTTGTAATGTTTAAAGTTTAATATTTACGAAGTTTACTATTCCTTAATGTTATACTGTGTGTATTTAGGTAGATATTAATGTTCTTAATAGACTTGAATACGTTTTGTAAAATTCCAATAAGAATCTTATGAGATATTAACTAATTACGTGCAATTATAATAATAATAATAACGGAACCGCACTGGCATACAGAGTGTCAAACGCTATTCAAAACAAGAAGACTCTTGATTCTTGACCCTGAAGATTTGCAAGAAGCTCTGTGTTAGAATTGAATACAGCGACTTGATTTTGGTGTTCGTGTGTGTCATTATCTTCGAAAAATCTTTCACCCGCCTGCTATCCAGTCCACTTAGTTCTCCATAGCTACGCCAACGCCACGCCTCCTTGTAGGCACCTCACTACGTGTGTACCTTTGATGTTTCGCTCTTTTCAAGCCTGGTAGGTTCGGGTGTGAATAGAGTTGGTCGCACGGAGTGAGTTGGGCTTGCGTACACTGGTTTGCAGCTCTTTGTTGCTTACCGTAGCCGTATTCGCCATGGTACCAAGTTCGAGGGTTGATCAGGCACCGCGCTGCGCTGCACTCTCGCTGTGCAAACCCGCTTATTACTATCATCGTTGGCGTAGCACATTATTACGGGCAGACCGTTTGCGCCCGTTTTATTACTATTATAAATGTATATAAATCAATAACCTACACGTTATTTTTGAAATAAGTACCACCAAGTAGTAGGAATATTTAAAAAAAAAGTCAGAGTTTGTAATAATGTAGCCTCAAAACCAAATTGTTTTTAACGTTCATAGTTGATTCATATCACAAATTAAATAAAACATTTTATATTTGAGTCGGATTTACCTTAATTATGAAGATGGCAGGGTATTTGACAACACGAGGTGACTAGCAATAGACCAAAGTAGTTTCAGAATTGTGGTCCAGGGACGGAAAACCTTTGCCTAGTAGACACCGAGCTAGAGGGTACGAGGATTAAGTCAATATGGAGGTAAATTTCCGAACAAAAGCGACACAAGACCTCGAGAAATGACGTGAAGAAGAAGAGACCTATACCTACTCAGTAATAGAACAGTTTAACAATCATATAAATTATAAACTGTGGTAATAGGCAAGTGCACGAGTAAATGGATGAATGAATCTATAAATAAACAAACGAAATCTCCGAAACTATAGGTCCGATTGACTTGAAATTTAGCATAGTTACTGCTTTCGCGATGTAGGTGTTTACTAAGAACGTCCGTACTAAAATTTTAACACCGATGTACCCTCGGGTCCAGCTATTAAGTATATACAGTTTGAACATTTACTCATGGATAATTAATTGTAGATGATCCTAAAAGAAATTAAAGAACTTTCGAATATTGACATATTTATATTGTTTCATTTACCTACCTATTTACTAAAAGTTACAGTTTAATACACTTTATCTACAAGTTTTAATAAAATTAATCACAACATGACGACAACCTTTACAGTGGATAAAACATTATTTTTAAACAGTTTTAAAAACAGCTGTAGATTAAATAAATACATACTATTATAGGTACCTACACAGAATAATAACAACATAACATACCATCACGCCTGTATTCCCTGAAGGGTTAGGCAGAGGTGTACTAATTATACACCCACAATTCGCCGAGTATGTTTTCAGGTCCCATGTACTAGGGGGCGAGCCTATTGTTATTAATCGGGCACGAAACCAAACTCCGAGCTACTATTGAGAATTTCATAAGAAAACCCAATAACACTTTTGCTCGACCTGCGATTCGAACCCAGGACCTCGCTCATAGCAGTCTTGCTAACGACCACTAGGCTAAGGAGACAATCAATAATAACAAAAAAAAAACTTTATTCATTCATAACCGAGTTACGATTCAGGCAATGTGACGTACCTACTTACTTGCTTAGGGAATTGCAATCGCTCGATGTTCGGAAGTCCAGTGGTTCGAGCGGTATCACAGACGTAGTACTTAAAAATGTGTGGCTGAGTTGTCTCCAGAGTTGACGCGCTTTTACCGCAAGTTCTGCCTCTCTGGTGTCGTGCCTCTGATTTGGAGAGAGGCTAATGTGCAACCGATTCCCGAGGAGGGTCGATCAGACCATAGTCAATTGCCATCCACTTGTTGTAACCTCAGTGCTATGCAAGATTAAGGAGTGGATTATCAACACCCAGCTTTTCCGTTACCTAGAAGATCACTCTTTGAATAATTATCATCAATATAGTTTTAGCCAGAATCGATCAACGGGTGATCTTCTAGCGTATGTACTACACCGCTGGGGGGAGGGAGTTGATAAGCTTTTGATAGGATTTGGCACCGTGGACTTCTCTCCAAAATTCCAGTGTACGGACTACCCGACAACCTTTGCAACTGGATCATCGGCTTTGAGATTTAATTCGCAGTTCATGTCATTAAACGTTGGGGGCTTAAGACTCTATAATTTCACCCACTGTTTCTTCTGCATATCAATGATATGTTACCTTAAGGTCATACTCATTCATATGCAGATGACAGCACCATTAAGAAACAGAAAAGATACGGGAAGAATTTGACATTGAACTTGACCAATCCTTGCACGGCGTATCTACATGGGGAGCAAGTAACTTGTTCGAGTTCAATGCCAAGAAAACTAAGGTACAGTGCCGTAACTAGCCTTTTAAGCGCCCGGCGCGAACTTCTATAACTGTGCCCTTGAAAATTTTTATTATAGATATTGTTTGTGGCTCTGGTTTAGTAATTTCTGCATCCCTCCAGAGTTTGTCTCTGAGCACCGCTGGCAGCATCCTGGTTATGGAACTGCTGCGGTGTGAGTGTTTTCTTTAAAAAAAACTGTTTTCTCCCCTCCCCACTCTTCAAAATGTCTCACATGCAAAGCGTGACAGCCCTGAATATCCTAGGTGTGATTTGCGGCGCCGCGCCGTCTACATGAGCTCTTAGAGTTTCTTTCCGATTCTTATACGGGAAAGCGCCTTCCGAATCTATAATAAATCTATCCATTTTTATGTTTATAGTTACGCAGTAGTTATATAAAACCCGTAACTTTATTTTACGCATTTTGTTGATACATAATTCATATGCCGTATCAATTGATGAATGGCGTGTACTTATCGTGCACAATTTTGATCAATAATTATTTTTATTTCTTTCTTACCAAAATCATAAATGTAAATATCTCTACTACCCGTGTGCGATAAGTTGAGACTCGCATGAAATGAAACCTTCCGCCCGCTACCACTGTAACTTCCCCTCAAGCTACAGTGTTGTACTGTAGGCAACGCCATGTTTTTTTTTACATCTTAGTCTCGTACTGGCTTACGTCACGCAACGACGACGCGCTCCGATTTTATAATCATATTTGGTACTGTTTCGTTAATAGTTATTAGAGTTACTGCTATATTTTATTGTTATTTTTTGTGTTAAGTTTATTGTTATAATGAAGGGTAAGTTCCATAAGTTCTATAAGTGCGAGCGAGAGGTCTGATAAAAAATATTTATGACTCAGTTCGCACTCTTGCTCAAATATTATATATATATAAGGCGGCGTTGTTCCGAGTACAACACTAGCTAAATTAAAAAAAATAGCAGAGACGTAGTCGCGGGTGGAAACTTGTTGTGATATTTTTTTGTGCACAGTACAACCATGCGTTTGTGGCGTCACCGCCCCCAGGTCTCAAGTTATTGCGCACGGGAAGTAATTTGAGACATGACGGATTCTTCAAACAAACTTTCGCATTTATAATATTAGTATGGATAATCTATATTAAAATATTTAATACATAATATAAATCATATTATCAAGTACCTACATTGTATTATTTATATACTTCATCTTAGCAACTAACCATTTTTAATATATTATGTCGGAGTAAAAGAGCCATCTATGATCACAATAACACAACTTCAGCTTAATGACATTGTTTGTAGTCAAAACATGTTTGTAACGTGTCGGTGCTCGAAAGCAGTATAAAAACAAATGTTTTAAATCTACCACCACCTACAACTTGCCGTTCGTGCTCGCGCTATGGAAACGGAGGAACGGCGCGATACCACACACAATACAGAATAGGTTTCTCTATCGTCACACCGGGGCCCTAGGTATATTCGAAGTGAAGATCTCCATAGAGATATGAATCTTCCTTCGATTCATGCCTACGTTAGACATCTCTCTCGTACGTATTTCGACACCGCGTCGAATCACGCGAATCCGTTGATTAAAGCAGCTGCTACATATGTCGCGGAACCCACTACCACCCCCGATAATCGCCAGCCGCGTAACATTTTTACCGACCCGGACGATCGCGTTGAAAATGCAAATAAATATTACTCATCCGTCTCTCCAAACAGAGCGTATCAGCGCCCACGCCCGCGTAACCACCGTTCTCTCCGCAGAGGACGGGCGGTCAGTTTTGCTCCCGCACACCCCTCACGTCCACCCTTTCCAGCGGTAACCCAAGCCTAGGTCCGTTTCCTCGGCGTGAAGCCCCTGAGTCAGGCAACCGCCCGCGCGATACAAGTGACACTATCCGTGCAACACTTAGCTACCAACATACAACATTACACACGTGCACACCACACAGGTGCATGGGTTCTGTAAGGGACCTTTTTTCTTTTTTTGCGCTAGTTAGTGTAGAAAACCTTTCCGATTACTAAATACACATACACATGGTTCCTACCTTCCTCCCAGGAGAAAGGGAACATGCCTATGAGTATATATTAGTTAGCTCGAATCGAAGGAGTAGGGATTCAATTAGATCGCGACTTAATTGCATACGCGACGACCGCCCGAGCCGAGCTTCGGACACTAGCACCCTCGTGCGAGTCATCCAAAAGCGATGCCACACACCATAGACACACACTTTATTATTGAACGTCGCGCTGTATGTTGGTATTATTGGGATTAGTCTATCAAAATAATCCTGTCGTATAATAAACATGGGCCTCTCTAGTTGAAGTCTCCTCCAATTAATTTGAAAATAAATACTTTGAATAGGAGAAAATTAAAAATAATAATATTATACTATAAAATTTATTTACATTATATACAATGATTTTCATAGGCAATTCAGACAGGTGGCCATGACATCGTGACTTCATTGTGTGCTGATTCTGGCAACCATTTCAAATATTCGTCCAGTAAATCTGAAAAAAAAAATCCATTCAAGCAATAGCGTAATTTTAATGAACAGCATGTCACTTTGTGGTGTTCCCGTGTATCTCTACTAAGCATTGTTGACAAAACCATTATCTCTAACATTAGTCAACTGTGTAACAAATGTATTGTATAATTATATGCCTTGCTCGTTACTTCCTTATTTGTACGATCCGGGAGTTGACAAATTTTGGAAAATTGTTTATATGTTTAATATTGTTAAAATTGTATATAATTCTGTATGAAAATAATACCTATGATTTTTTTTTTTAATAATACTTACACCATAAAAAGTGATTTGTTATTTTGTATGAAAACGGTGACAAATGCGACAACTTACGCAGTATATTTCTTGAATGGTGACGTAACGTTTTCTAGTGTGCGTTTCAAATCACGTGACGCAAAAACAAAAAATATTAAATTTCCAAAGGCAAAATTAAATAAATAAAAAATAACTTTTTCCAGGTTTTTAGGCTTTTTATCTATTTACCAATAATACTTAATAATCGGGCATTCATGATAATTATTAAAACGTTTGACGCCGCCATTTTTGTCAAACGTCATAAAAGCAATTGTTATTTCAAACAAAGGTAACGATGTGCTATTACTATTACTTAATAATCAATCTTCTGGTAGGTACTATTAGTTAATAATCATCTTCTGTTAGGTAGGTAGGTACATATAATTAAATTATCAATCAAACATTTTAATTAAATCTGAATTAATATGTTTTTAATTATTTTCAAATCAAAAAGAGCGATAGACGTCACAATAAAACCTAATTACATAGGTACATAGCAAAATTATTTACATAACTAAATCTACGTAAAATATGTCGGCAAAAGTCGAATGGTTTTGTTTTCTAAATCAGTTTGTTTTTGTTCTCACACATTAAAACAATGTTTTTGATAAATAACTGAGTATGAATAGATAAAATTAGACATCAATGATGATCAATTGAATAATCAACTATCATTACCGTCACAATCACGACTGACGGACGAGGACGACACTCACTTACTCAGTCATTCTTCGTGACTGTGTAGACTGTAGTTCACTATAGTGTACTGTTTGTTTTGTTTAACACCCTAACATTTACGATGCGATTAGAACCTCAAAAGCTGTAACTTTTTTTGTAATAATACAATTCTCCAGCTAGTCCGCTGTAAAATGATGAATGTATGGGAATCTACTAAAGATTTTGAATAAAACACATAATTTTCCGTTGCTATTAGTTTCGCGGGGCGAACAATGTATGGAGACAGAACAATGTCTTTTCTCTGTGCCCTAAACTCTTTTATTATTTATTTGTTTTTAGTAGACAATACAGATTTAATCTTAATTTTTAGGTTAACATTTCAACTAAATAATTAGAAATATTTTTACAATATAACTACCTCACTAATAACTAACTCACTAAAAGTAACTGCCTCATTAAACCTAGCGGTCGTAAGCGCGCCTGCTAAGGTCGAGGTCCTGGGTTAGATTCCCAGGTCGAGCATAGTGTTATTGGGTTTTTCTATGATATTCTCAGCAGCAGCTCGGAGTTTGGCTCTTTGCCCGATTAATGGCAATAGGCTCGCCCCCTATTACATAGGACCTAAAAAACACACGGCGAACTGTGGGGGTATACATTAGTACATCTCTGCCTAACCCCTCGGGGATAAAGGAGTGAAAGCATGTATGTATGTATGTATTATTAAGAAAAGTTTCATTCATCACAATCTCACTCCCCTCAATCGATATAAATACTTACAATTTTTCTGCTCCTCCCAAATACTTTTCAATGCGTCTCTGGTACCGGCCCTTTTTGCAATCAGGGTTTTTAATAATATTTCCGTCCTCGGTTGCAATTTCGCCCAAGACTTGACCATAGAAGATGGAGGCGATCGGAGGGATGACGTATATTTTCGCAACTTTGGGAAAACTACTCCTTCTAGGAGAAATCTTGCGAACCATCTGCGTAAGCAATATAATTATGGTAATATAATTGGAATATTTAATTCAAATATAGAGATATCTATCTATCTTTCCCAATATTATAAAGCTCGAGAGATTGATTTTTGTTTGTTTGTTTGAACGCGCTATTCTTTGGAACAACTAGTGAGACGAGAAAAATTCTTTTGAATACATTTGCTCAAAAATGTATTAACAAAGCCAGTATACAAGTTTACAGTAAGCATTTAGTAGTATATAGTACCTACTTTCACCTAAGTATCTACCTGTTTTACCACATACTCCGTTGTAAAGCGCCGTGCTTATCTTTTACGGTTTTTTTTTTCATTTCCATAAAAAAAAAATATACGAATTCCACTAAGGTGTTACACATTACGAGTATATAGTTATAAACTAAATGATCGAACCTCCTTGGAAACGCATTTGATCTATACATTTGTCTCACTTTAATACTAAAGAGAAAATGAGACAAAATATGTAGGTAGTTCTAATTTTCACCCCGCGCACGTGACGCGGGACGCCATTAGCAAATGCGCGCATTTCCTTAATAGAAACGTCAAAAATTGTTTCAACTTTACGACTGATATATACAAACAATATAATATAAGTTCAAGCGAGAAATCCGATATTAATATGTAATCTACTCCACCTGATGTCTTTAATGAGGCGCAAATTTTAGTATAGATTCCCAAGACAGTCTTCTCTACATATTTGTGTAATTTCTTATTTGCTTAAAAATAATCTAGTGAAAAAGTTTGTTTCATTATCAGTATAGTACTGTTCTCTCGGCAAAACGATGCATGACACGCGTGCTGAAGTTGGTTTTCACAAACCCGTGACTGTTTGGTTTTGCCCTACAACAAATTACAATCGTCGTCTACTCATTTGTAAAAACCAATCATCTCCTATGGTTACATCTACCATAAACTTCAAGCAATTTGACAAACTCTGAGCAAGATACTTGGTGTATGGTGTTCCCAGATATTTGTATAACGTTTCTAAGTAATTCGATTTTAATACAGGCCGTAAGAAAATAACGCTCGACACACACAGATCGCAAGTTTGGTTTGTAGTGGTTATACTTTGTCACCTTGTCGGTACACGGCATAAAAGCTATCATATTATAATATAATATAGGGACACGATTACATAATCGGCTATTTAATTCAATACCAAGCATAGTTTGTATTATGGTAACTAAAAAACTGATATACCATACATATATAGATATTTAACACTCAGACACACAACTGACAATTATTCTCACCATAGCAAAGTCATGTGCAGGGACTGAACCAGCGACTTCTCAGCCCAAAACTCAAACTAACCTGTATCTGTCTATTTTATCCGGATAATCGATCTCGACTGTTGGCAATTCCCAGCCGGCCTTGCCGAAAGTTCCTTTGAAGTGACATTTTACCCGGCCAGAAGTCCCGTCGTAACGCGGTTCCGGCTCTGATAATGGTTCTCCTACGTTTTAACAATAAATAAAATATTTCTTTAAATAGAATACAATAGTCCCATTTATAGAATGTGTAGGCGTATTAACAATGTTAATTTACAACACGACATATTTTCCACCAGTCCTACACACTTATTTAAAAAAAAAAATCTTTTTAGTTGTTAGATTTCCACTGTCCATTTACATATAATCAGTACTTGTTAACAATGAAGGTTGTGCACATATATCATAAGGTATTAATTAGGTTTAAAGAGGTATTTGGAGTGTAACTGTGCCATAAGAAATAAAATAAAATAAATAAATATGAGAGTTCAATTTGTCGATTCCAAAACTTCAAAAAATCTCTTGACTTAGCGATTAAAACTCGTAACTGCTTTTATTTTAACTAGAACGGCTATTAGAGTACAAACACATACCCAAGTTACAAAGATGGGGCATGTAGACCGGCAGCCATTCTGGCTCTATAGCCGTGACATTACTGATCACCATCTTCCTACGTTCCTCAGCACCAGTCTCGTAGAGCTGCTGATAGACTACCCACTCCGGTATAACCTTGCGCAGGATACATGAAGAGTGCAGATGCACAGGTTCCTCGAGCTCTCCGCAGTGGTAAGCGTATTTAAACTTTCGCTTATCTTCACCTGAATATGTGACCAAATTTTTCATTTATTATTTCAGGAAATCTATAGCTCTTAAATTCTAACATACATACATATATAAGTTAAATAAGTTGCCGGGTTACAAGTGGGAAAAAAAAAACAAAGCAGATTTTTGAGTACAATAATTTATTACAACACTAACTGTGCCCGCGGCTTCGCTCACGTGTACTACAGAATGCCACCGATCAGGCACACTCGCGAATCTTGCTCCCCCACTCCCGGTATTTTAAAGACATAAATACCTACAAAAAAGTCAGGGAGAGTATATGTCTATCTTCTAAGGAATACCCACAATAAGCATTTATGTTTTTAAAATAGCTGGCAGCGGGGGAGCAAGATTCTGCGCTGGCATTCCGTAGTCCACGTGAGCGAAGCCACGGGCAAAGCTAGTATATAATAAAAATATACCATAATTATTATTTACCTTGCTTGACCTCATCCAAGCCTATTTTCCTGCCGACCTGATCTCCCAACCCGCTCAGGATCAACTGGCGCAGTAGCCGCGCTTGATTGTCATCCGGAGGCTTCATTTCAGGATCTATGTTGACTTTCACTCCGGCAACGCTTAGATTAATTTCTGATGTCAATTGCTTACGGATTTTACGAATTTCCTTTATACCCTAGAATTGTATTAAAATAATAAGTATAAATTTTTGGACTGAGGACATCATATTAGTAAATTAATTGTTGCTTATTTTATATAGAAACCTGTAAAACATTATCTGTCAAATTATTTATCTAAATCAATAGATGAGTAAATTAATTAAATCACAAAAGCAGTCCCTCCATCCATTCAAACCAATAGACATCGACTGCTTGACATAGGCCGACCCGAAAAATCACCACAACGAACAATCCGCCGCTCATATCAAACGAGTTCCTGCAATTTTTACCAAGTCTTTGGTGCCCACATTGGGTCTTCCAATTCGTGGTCGCCACTCAAGAACTCTTCAGCCCCGTTGCCTATCCATTCTACAAAAACCATGCCACTGCCACTTTAAAAAAACAGGAAGGAAAATTACCTTTTCTCTAAGTCCATATTTAGCACAGAACAACTCCTCTTCACCCTTGTAATGAGCGTATTCAGCTGCCCCAACGGCACGCAGTAGAACTCCAGGATCACCTAGAAGCAGCGTGTGACCAGTTGCCGGCCAACTATCCGGTTTACCATTCATCACCTGTGGAGATATTTGCATAAAATAATCAAACACTTTCTAACCATGCGGTAATAACTAACCAACTCACTTTTATCAGTGTTTAAATTTAACAGTTTTTTATAAGTAAAAGTCGTTGCGTTGCGCATACAAAATCCAGTATGTAAAAATATTACTTATCACAAGAGTTAAAATTCTGGTTTTATGGCTCATAACCACGAATAACCTATAAGGTTATTTTAATGAACCACGCTGATATGTGTACTAACACATACGTAGTTTCTGTAGAAGCGTTCAGTATAAATGTTTAGGGAGGAGTGTTGAGTCGGAAGTGCCAACCTGACTCAACATCGGCCGAATGGCACGTAGCGACGTCCCATCAGAACACTTTCACTCCCGTCCAAACGCGCCATTAGATGTTTCACATCAGAAAATCAACCTTCAACTCTTGTAGTAAGACAGTGTTTTAACTCTCTTGATAAGTAAGAATTTCACATAGACAATTTTGCAGGTGCAACGATGATAAAAAGTTTCACTAACCTCTGGTACAGTGAGAGCGGCGACTAAAGCTATGGTGTACGGTAACAAGTTTTGTTGGTGACTGAGCGCCAACATCTTGCCGTAACGCGGCAGCAATGGAAACGCAGAAACTGCTTTACCCAGTGCGGTCACTTTTAAAACCTATGAAAACAACAAAAACCGTGACATAAGACTACCTTTTTTATCTTGAACTACACCCGTTAAGACGAAATGTGATATATTTTTCAATACTGGAAGAACAATCTTCTTCTTGGCCATGTCTTACCTAAGTAACACAACACGTTTACCTCTTCCACTATTATGTACTTGAATTACACGACGTTCTTGCGAAACTACCATTTCTTTTAAATAATTTGCAATTATCCGTAGAAACATTTTAGCAAATAATGAAGCCGCATATTTACGTAGTTAAGTTCCATACTGCTATTTGTTATATGACACTAGTTTCCTTTTGCTTACTATATTTCGTAATCGGTGCTTTTCTCTTTTTCCACGTAAAGGAATATTGTCGAACCGACCTTAATTTATAATTATGGTTTTACTATAAATACTTAATAATCATTTCACATTTTGATAATTGTAACATATTCTAAACGTTTAATAACTTGTTTTTACTTTACGCCTATATTTTATACCAATTACTGTCTCCTATACCATACATTAAGCAGATTACAATTATTAATTTAGTTACAGTATATGTTTATATTAAGACGAAATGACAAATCCATACCAGTATCAGAAAAATACAGTTTACATATTAATAATAAAATAATAATATCAACCTGTAAGTGTCCTACTTCTGGGCATAGATAGGTCTCTTACCAAGGGAAGGCAATATCTCAATCACCACGCCACCCCACAACCTATTGGTGAACATTGACATATCAACTGCTCTATATTTTCCCACAAACAGTGGTACTACAAGAACATTTTTCAAGTATTCAGGTTTCCTCAGAATGTTTTTTTTTCACTGTCAGCCTATATATTATTTTACACTATTCAAAAAAAAAACCTCTTCCTCTTCAATTTTCTTTCTATTCCTAGGTTCGTGCTTTTCCAATATACCGAGTGCCTCAAGTCGCTTTTCGGCTAAACGTAATTGCATTCTGTCTGGGGCAGTTGGAAATGGAAAATTAACTACCTGAAAAAAAAAACATTTTTATACATAATATACAATTGTTGTTTGATGGTACATATACAAAATTATACTACAACGTTATATTAATACTTTTATTTGTGGGGTATGGAAATAAAGAACGATCATACTTGCAACACTGGGTAACAAATGTTAATACTTTAAGTTAATAAATTTATGTTAATACTCTTTTTACTTTATTGGTTTAGCGTTTAGACCCAATCTCATCTAATGTTAATTGACGATGTGGACCAAAAAGCCTAGCTAAACATGCTAAGCTTAGTGCGATACCAACTGGCTCTCAAGTACAGCTACCTGGACACACCTATAGTGTTCTTAGCCACATATTTTGAACTTAAGGAAGCCGGGCTTTAGAATATCCTACCACAATGCTATGGTTTCATCACGATGTTTTCCAAATCACGACAATCGACGTGGTGTCTGAGCCAATCATTTTATGTTAAGCATAAAAAAATAATACGGGCAAAATACTCACTTTACCAATGGCCATACAATTTATCATAAGAACAAGATAGCTAGCGAGGCGGCCATTTTAAAATGCCTACAATGCTATGGTTTCATCAGTGTTTTCCTTTAACGAAAGTTCAGACCCATTGCAGGGATTCAAAACTCACGTCAATCGGTGCGGTTTACAAGCCAATAGTTTTATGTTAAACATTGCAGTTGAATACGAGTAAAATACTCACTTTAACAACGGCCATACATTTTATGATAAATGTACAAGATAGCTAACCAGGCGGGCAATAGAATATACCCACAATGCTATGGTTTCATCAGTGTTTTCCTTCATCGAAAGTTCACTCATTGCAGGAATTCAAGCTCACGTCGATCGACGCGGTGTCCAAGCCAAATACTTTTATGTTAAACATAGAAGATGAATACGAGCAAAATACTCACTTTATCAATGGCCATACATTTCATCATAAGAACGAGATCGTCGATAGCCCGGCGACATAGGTCTGGAGGATGGTGGGGAGGACAATCGTGCTGGAACACAGCCGTGCTGTATAGTCTGTAAGCGTGACCGGCGCCCACTCTCCCCGCCCTGCCAGCCCGTTGTTCCGCGCTTGCTTGTGACGTCCACACTATGCGCCACGCACTTGCACCAGTTACATGATCATACACGCTGTTCATGAAGAACATTTTAACATTATATTGATAGCAATAATATAATCTATATTAATAAATCTGTAGTTCTGTCTGTATGTGAATTTCTTTTTTCAAATATCCCGATAGACATACTAAATAAAGGACACGAGATCACGAAGATGTCATTAAAATAATTCTTGTCTGTCTGTATCTCCGGATCTAACTCAAAAACAGCTTGACAGATTCTTTTGAGATTTTGTACATGGGAAATAAATGTGTCATTTCCCAAAGAATAGATTATGAGAATCGTCAACATTATAAGTCATATTTTGAGATTTGTTAAAATATTATTGATAATTCTTACAGCTTATCAATTGCGGAATTATATAATCTTCCCATGTACGAAATTTCGTTAAAATTAAGCACTCCGTTTGTCCAGACAAACAAACAGTCAAAATAAACAATTTAATGTCATATTCATTTGATTTGATTTGATTTCTTTATCATTCATTGTCTATCACAAAATTTGGAAGCAAAACTTCATGTCATAATGGATTACACTTTTCTTAATATAGACAATATGTTAAATTAATATAGTATATGCTTATATTATATAGGTACGTATATTTGTATCATCATAAATTTATTCTAATATTGTTGTGTAAATGTTTTTACTTCTAGATGGATTCTCATGAAATTTGACACAGGAGTAGATTATGCCATTGAATAGGACATAGGACAATTATTTTACTTCCAGCATAGCATGCAGGTAACAACTAATTTATAATAGATGAACCCAACAAGAAATAATAAAGTATTATTTTTTAGAATGAATAGTGTTGTATGGTTCAAAAAATTACAATTTATATAGATTTATTTCAAGTAATCGACCTCCAATACATACATATATTAAGTTTGGCTTGCACTAAAACCTTAAATCCTATTTAGATCGTTAAACCAGATTAATTAAAGATACATTTTGAAACAAGTAAACTAGATTTAAGCTAAAACTAAATTTAACTTTTTTGCTACAAATCGCCTTAAATCATGCATCTTTCTCAATGTGATATGCAAGAGACCACGTCCTTCCACTTGCTACGATCCTGGCATACATCTTTCGCTTCTTCGACATTTGTGAATCTTTTCATGCATGTTCGTCTAAGCTCTTAACCTGGGTTTTCTTCAGAATGTCCCCGATTCTTCAACATTCATCAATGTTTTCATGCATGTTCATTTAAACTCTTGACCTGACCTTTCTTCAGAAGGTCCACAATTTGACTGTGGAACACTTGTCTAGGTGGTCCACTTGCAATGTTCCCTTTTAAACTCGACTTATAAATCGGTATAGATATTCTTCTTTCATTCATCATTTCAAACCATCTAAGCATCCCCTTCTCATTCTCCCCTCTTATAGACAAATAAAATGTGTGCCTACCGCATTTTCTTCTTTCCGGTATCGACGACGTACTTAATGGCCGGTATAGTGAGAGATGTCTCAGCCACATCGGTACTGACTACACACAGCCTAGCTCCAGCTGGGGCAGAGTCGAAGACTTTCGACTGCTTTGCGGAACTCAGCATGGAATATAACGGCAGTACCCATAAAGGTTGCCTACAAGACTTGATAGCCGTAGTGAGACTGCCTTCTTCTATATCTGTGAAAGAAAATGGTTATCATATACATTAGTTCTCAAAGGTGTTTTTTCCTGGCAACGTGTGATTTTTTACAATAATAATAATTCCGTTTGTCTGTTAATGTGGCCCTGTCTGAATACTAGCTCTAAACTGATTCAGTGTAGTAATTATGCTGAGAATGGGACCTATTTATTTCCGCACGGCAAATTACTTATTATTGTTTTTTCAGTTTTGTTGCTTTTATATATTTTTTATTTTAATTTTTGATTTGTTCTGTCATGAATAAACGAACTTTTTCTTTCTTTCTTTTGTTTCCTTAAATCTTCATCACAAAACAAACGTCATTTTAACGTTTAAATTTCCCGCTATTGACGAATCATAGACAAATAGTTTAAAATTAATATTTTTTTGACTATACTTATTCAATTACTTTTTCATTAGGAGTGCCATCTGTTGATGCTAATTGAACTAAAAAGTATACTAAAGGCTCCTAATACTGTGAACCTGTTTAACTTACACGACAGCTGTTAGTTAATTTTTTTTATATTCTATAATGTGCGAACTATTCGCACGGGTCAGCTCGTAAGTTATATTTATTCATATTTAACAGTGAACGGAAGTTTACCTTTCGTAGTTCCTTTTGCATAATGAATACGCTTCATACTATTTTGTCATGCAAATTCTGCGAAATTTGTACAAACATACTGTAAACATGTATACTGAATTATCTATTGGGAAAATACACTTATTGAATTAATATAGGAAACATGCTTATTTTGAACTATGACGATAATCCGCGAGTTAACAGTATGTTTAAAAATTAAGGTAAAATTATTGAGTAATATTAGTTTATATATCAAAAGCCTAAAACTATACAAATGTAGAATAAGTAATTATTAATTATTTAATTATCCCCTTGAAAAAATGATATTTTTTGTCTGTGAGTTACGTGATTTGAAACGCCGATAAGAAAAGTGACGTCACCATTCACGAAATATGAACGTTAGACACTTACGTTAGTTGTCAAACTTCTTACTGTTATCATACAAAATGACATATAAAATGAATGATGACATCACGAGACCATATTGCATCGTTTTTGTGGCGTACTTTTTATTTAGATTAAAAATATTTTACAACCACTTTTTATAATGTATTCATGAAAATAAAAAATTAGTATGTATTATTTTCAAAATATAAAGAGTTTAAAACAATTTTCCAAAAGTTGTCAACTCCCAGTTTACTGAAAATATGGATTCATGCATAATTGTCAATATAGCTGTCGCTATAGACGCGCCAATGCAACGGTCTTTGTAAACACACTATTCATAGAACATATTATACAATCTATAGCGATTCGATCAGCTGTGCTCGCATCCGCTTTACTCGTAAGTACCTAAAACTTATCATGCCTTGTTTTATGTTTCTTAAGAATTATAATTGTTGTAATAAGCATATATTAAAACTAGAGTGCTACCAAACTCGTTTCATTAATAAACTTCCGTAAATACGTTGAGTTAAAATAATCATTTTAAAAAATCCAAATACATACACACATATATAACACATTCCAAAACAAACAAGTAATAAATTTTACTAACCAGAATCACTCAAATGGCCTTCACTGTCATCATCATTTCCAACTAAATCAGCTTGTCCGTCATCTTCCGGCATATCATAATCGTCCAAATTAATCTTCGGCAAAGTTTTCACTTTCTGTTTAGCCTTCCTTCTCGCTTTACGTGCTCGCTTCATTTCTCTTTCTACCTGAATTATATTATTTTGTTACTAAGCTACATTATTACAATATTATATGAACCTATTATATACAGAATTCGGTTCAGTAGTTTCTGCGTGATTGGCATTCAAATTAAAAGACAGACGAAAATTTTATAAACTGTCGTAATGTATTCTATACCTGATTCTAAAACTCCCCTAGTATTTATTCTCAAATGTCTATAATGTACAGATTTCGGCTCTTTACTATTTTATTATAAGTATAGATACAGTAATTCCTCATCATCTCAGCCGAAAGACGTCCACTGCTAGACATAAGTCAAAGATCGCCAGGTCGACTTCCACGAGGTCGTCGGTCTACCTTGTGGTGGGTCTGTTCGTGCTGTGGTCGCCATTCGAAAATTCTTCGGCCCCATCCGCCATCCGTTCTACGAGCTACGTGCCCCGCGTTAATTTAGTAAAATTAATTGCGATTATTCGCTCTCGTGATCAAGTGCCATGGTTTAAACCGCCAGAATATCGATTCGATGTGCACAGGTTCAAACTTCAAACCGCGGCATGTCTTAGCGAATTATTCATAATTCATGTTAATTTACTAATTTAAATTGTAGATGGATTGTAGTTCCCTCGGTAGTCGCGGATGTTATTGAATTACACTGTGCACACCATCATGTGTACATTGTAGTTACTTTGCCGTTCTATAGTCAACAACTATACAAAAACACTTTCGTCTGACAGTGAATAAAAACACTACTGCCGGTTCAGATAAACATCCCAGACATCGAGGATATCTAGTAAGAAACTCGATCGGATTTATCTTTTTTTAACTGTACATCACTATCAATCACATAATGATCCACCCTATAATAACCTTTTGACAGTAAACCCCGCTTGACATTGTCCTTGAACTTTTTGTCCGGTAAATCAGTAACGTGTTTCGGGATCTTGTTATAGAACCTAACACTATTAGCTAAAAAACTTTTATTAGTCTTACTAAGTCTTAAAACACAGTACAACTAATTTATCTCTATTCTTTGACAAAATCCAGCTTGTCTGAGTTTTACGAACATACATTAAGATACATAGGCATCATACCATACATCTTAGGGGTATAACAATTCGTTGCTCAGCAGGATGCACCACGTGCAGGTGAGGTTGTCTTTGGCATCTTAAGTATTAAGATGTTATTTGGCCTCACTTACACCATAATGTTAAGTACGAAATAATTTAGGTACGAAAATTATATCTATACACAAATGTAACATATACCTCATCATCGTCTGATTCTATGTCATCTGGTTCAGAATCCAACGCCGTGTCAACTTCTTTTAGGTTCTTCTTAGTAATCAACTTTGAGTAATCAACATCTTTGCGATATGGAAATGAGGTTTTCAATTTGCGCACAAGATAATTTACCTATATCAAAATACAATGTATTGAATATCCAATTGGAATTTTTAATAGGTATATAAATGTAGTTACACAATGTATTTATTATACTAATCATCATAAGTTCAACACAGATTGTCTACAGTATAAAAGGAGTGTAGAAGTATACGCACATATAGTAAGGATAAAGTTTATATTATTAAATTACAAGTTAAAACACAATTCATATTCATACGATTAAAACTAAATATAAGAACTCGTATAAAGCATGTTACGCGTCGGGTAGAGATCGCGACTGTCTAGCGACAGTGAGCGATGCATTTTGAACCCTGACCTTTTTTTATGATAAAAAATCTTTCAGGTATGCAAAAATTAGTATCGTGTTGAAGTCGATACAATGACGAATTATTGACATCGACATTGAACCCGCTATTGTAAAAATGTATATGTACCTAATAATATAGCGCCTACATAAATAATGTGACAGCGGAAAAAACCCCACTGGCTGAAAAATACAAAGCCATTAGCTGATAAGCGTATCAATTGGACCAATTCCGCTAACTCTTTTCTAAAGTTAGTAACAGTTCGAATAAGGTTTTCAGGGAAAGAAAAGTTATTAATTTATTATATTATAAAGAAAATAGTTACTTGGAACGTTGAAACATTCTGGAAAATCTAAACGTACTTTTATTATTGGATTTTATTACGAACTCAAGAGACGAATATATGGAAAAAAAAACCAATACAATGTTATTTGGCTGCGATCTTCTTTAGGGTGTAGGTACTTCACCAGTCAGAAAGCCCAAAGTACAGAGAAATTTTTACAAAGAGATTTCTCTATTCCTACCTCTCTTATTGAACCCCATAGCATAACATTTTATTACAAACCCAAAAGACGAATATATAAAAAAAAATGTGTGTGTGTACCAGAGTACACAGGTAAGAAGTGAAACTTCTTTACTACATATCATTTTTCTACTATTTGCAACTTCACGAAAATGGGGTAGATAAGGCTTAAGCCTTAAGAAAAACAATTTTTTTGAATAAATAAATCATTAAAAACGAATAATAAAAAAAGATGTATGTACCTATACATATTTTTATTTTCTAATCGTGTTTTGTTTTATTTTTAAATTATTATTTAATTTATATTTTTTATTGTTTTTAGAATTAATAATGTTCACTAGATTTACAGTCATATTTATTAATACTTGCTAATTTTAACAGATTTATATACATTCACTGATAATTACAATCAAAAAGTGAGGTTAACCTCAAATAAATATTAAAATCATGCTCATACGTGTTGAATTTATAAAACGAAATATATAATCACTCTCACTTTTCTTGTAAATTCACTTAAATTTGAATAAGTCTTTTTATTTTATCACTTTCAAATTAATATATTGTTATTCTTATTTGAAACCAAACTTCAAAACTAATATATTGTTGTTATTATTATAATATATTACATTATATTCTTTACGTCACTATACTAAACTTTGATAAAAAAAAGCAACATGGCGCGTAACCGAAAAACGTGACGATTGCTACAAAATTTCTCCCATACCGTCGATAAAGAAGTTTCACTTCAAAAAACCAACACAAGGTTATTTACGATCTCGGGTAGTGTGAAGGCATTTCACCGGTTGGGCTGCCCCAAGTAGACTATATTCAATAAACACTAAACATATTTATATAGCCCATTGGTAAGTAACTACTCGAGAAGACTGAGTACCTACATGTTTCTAGCAACTTCTAGACAATACTTTTGGTGATAAATACCTCTTGCTGACCCGTAACGAATATCAATATGCCGCCTTCAGGTAGCCGCGTATGTATTTTGACAGCCTTCTTATATGCCTCCTTTAGATAGTCACTATATGTATTTTTATTGAAGTGAACTGTCACTGGAAACTGTCGAGAATCTATCTACGGAATAAATATACAGGTTAAAACAAAAATCAGATAAAGAATAGTAATTAAAAAGGTGGTAGGGCTGTTATGCCCGACTGGGTCGCGACCACCATGCATGTGGTGAATAGTCCGTCATAGTGACTCGCTTTTGCGTGTCCAGTTAAATTAATGAAGTCCGACATAACAGCGATGACCGTCGGTAGTCGCCATCGTGTTAGGATTGTACTGTGCTTATTATGAGGGTCAGCACTGTCAATTTACCGTGTTACTATAAAAAAAATGTGTTCGGATTCATAAATTGGTTGGGAGTATGGAATTTTTTTTTTTCATAATCCTTTATAAGTTTTAATATCGGAGATATATCGGCGTGGCGTCTAACGGCTAACATCGCAGTACTTAAAAGTTTCGATAGTTAAGGTACTTTCGGTAAATAATACAAGTTGCTGTGCATATTTGGGGTTCGATGTTTGAAGGAGAGTACATAATTTAAAAGTAATGACGAAATATTATATTAACTACTTCGTAGAATTGTAAATTGTTTTCCATTTTATAAACTATGCAAACAAATAGATTTTTATTTTAAAAAAATATGTAAATTCCCTTCTTGCTAACACACAATCACTTTTAAAACCAAAAAACCAAACCAAACCAAACCAAAACCAAAACCAAACCAAATTTTTTTAAACCAAAAAAATCCCAA
The DNA here is from genome assembly GCA_033032175.1 of Saturnia japonica. NCBI lineage: Eukaryota > Metazoa > Arthropoda > Insecta > Lepidoptera > Saturniidae > Saturnia > Saturnia japonica. The sequence continues at coordinate 6,801,712 of CM065324.1, read as the reverse complement.
GTACAAATAATTCAAGCTAAAACATTGAAAATCTTGCAGTAACAAAAGTATTTTGGCGAAAAGATAATAATGAAAATTTAATATAGCATATATAAGCACTCTTCTCTCCATGAATGGACTATTGGAACTTGAATTCCACTTGAATTACGATACAGCAAAATCTTTATCGCTTACCTTAATAACCGGAGGAGGTGTCTTAAAAAGCCTGATGTTGTCAGTAAAATCTTCGACTCTCAATGTGGCCGACATGATGATCAGTCTCAAGGGGTTACCACGCTTACGTCTCAGTGGAACTATCCTTGACAGTAAACCAAGTAATATATCCGTAAATACACTCCTCTCGTGAGCTTCATCGATGATCACCACTGAATATTTACTCAGAAGGAAGTCGCTTTGAACCTCTTTTAGGAGTACTCCTAAAAGTGGACAAGAAGGGCCAATATGAGTTTTCTGTATCTACCTAATAAAATTCTTAAGATTGTATGACAGACAACACAGGACTTAAACAATAGGAAAACAGCAGTAGGTCTAGTAACAAGAAATTTTGCACAGGAGTTCTCTTTATAACGTAAAGGACAATTTCATTAAGTAAGTATAAGTGAACATTCAAAAATTGTCTCACAAAGAGGTTAACATTCCTAAGATGTTGTCCATGGAAAATGACATCGTGCACACAATTAGTAAATAATAAAAACGTAAATATTCCAAGATGGAACCTGCATCACTTCACAAATTCGAATGTAGATTTCAGATTAATATTGGAAATGCACTGAAGGAAAGATCTAAACTACATATTGTAACTTCCCATGAAGATTAAGAATTAAGAATTAATTTGAAATTATTATTTTTTAAATAACAGCCAATTTTAAACCAGATGAATACTAGTAAATCCCATAAAACTTCAAAACCACATCACAGAGTTCACATGAGCAAAGTTGTAGAGACCAGCTTGCAGTATACTATCTGTAATGTCATTACTTATTTTGAGTCTATATTGAATATCATATACAAAATTAAACTTACCATCTGTCATAAACTTAATTTTAGTGTTCTTATTGGCATTACCCTCAAAGCGCATTAAGTAAGACACCTCTTTGCTTGTAAGTCCCAATTCGTAGCCCACCCTAGCTGACATAGCAACGGTCGCTACACGTCTCGGTTCAGTTACAGCTATCATTTTATGCTCAGCATATCCAGCCTCATAGAGAAATTGCGGTATTTGTGTTGTCTTACCACTGCCTATAGGAAAGGATGCCACAAAATATAGCTAGCATATTTACGAAATTCATTGCAAAAACAGAAATTCAATGTAGGCGAAACAATGAGTAAATTAGTTCAATATTTTTAAAATAAGAATTGTTTGTTATGAAGCAAATAAATTTAAGAATGGGCTTAACAACTTAAAACTTAACTAGAGTTTACATACATAGCAATAGATAATTAAAATTAATTTCGATTCTATCTCCATAAAAAATAAATGTTGACTGTAACTAACATGACAGATATTAGTTTGATTGTTTATTTTTTATAATGTACGAAATATTCATATTATATGTTTATGTAATAAGCACTTTATATAAACAAGTTGGTGCTAATTTTCTAGAAATGTAAAATACATTATACATCTATATTTAAATAATCAATAAATTACCAGTTTCACCAGCAACAATAAGAAATTCATTTTCATTTACCAACTCCATAATTCTTTGTTCTTCCCCTAATATAGGCAACTTCAATCTAGCAACTTGAATTTTCGGATCTCTTTTCACCTCTATATGCATCGTTGGATGTTGCAGCAAAGGTTTCTTTACTTCTTTACTATTATTATTTTCCAATTGAGATTTTTTTTCATTACTAAATGTTTTCATTTTTTCTGCTGGACTGAACGTATTTTCTATCACTTCTTCCTTTTTTCCATTATTTTCTGATTCATTTGTATCTTCATTTTTAATTTCCACAGATGATATATTCTCAAAGTTTATTTTATCATGTCTATTTTCAATTATATTTACGTCATCATCACCACCTTCAGATTCTGAAGTACTTTCTTCTGAAGATTCTTCAAGGCCAACTACATTTGGATCATGTTTAGGTTTCTTTATTTTTTCAGCTTTGTCAAGTTTAAGCAAACGTAAACGTTTTTTGGCACCTAAAATTAATACTTTTTATTTTTCTAAATATAATAATAACCTATAAATTCTTAGGGAAAACAAAACTTTAAGTATAGTCTAGAGTTGGAGTTTTTGGATCTTGAAGTGACATGTTGTGGTTTTTATTTTTATTTCAATAACTTAGGTTTTTGACCCTATATTATGTAATATTGGTGGCATTTTGCGTGATATAGTTTGGTTTTTGTGCATAAGTGACGTGAATTATAAATATAAGCTGAAAGCATTCATTCTGATATCCCACAAAATCTTCCTAGAAAGTTCTAACAAGGGAGCCACCATCTTGTTAGGATACTGAATCGTCATAACACCTGACAATATAATTCACTCGATAATTGCAGTAATGGTCTTCATTAAAGAGGACCGGTTGCCAAGTTAGGAAGAAGAAGAAGAAGAAGAATAAGATAGTCTAGAATTTTTAATTTTATGCTGACAACATTTTAAAATTTTTCAAAAGACATTTTCATTCTTCTCTAGGTTATAAAAACTAAAAATTAAGTCACAAAAATTTATTGTTACGGATGTAATCAATTTGTAATTACTGTAATAGTTGCAATGCATTTCACAAACATGAGCAACTTTTATAGACATATTATATGTATAACTGCTAATAAAAATATAATAGATAATCTAAGGGCTTGTTCAGACACGGCAGAATAATAATGTTCAAACAGTGCAATAGACGACGAATGTGTGAATATTCAAGAAAAGAAGTTGTGTACACCTGATATCAAAGAATAAATTTGAGGTGACAATAATATGTTTATATCTGCTCTTCAAAAAAAGGAACATAGAAAACAGTATTGACTGCATTAACATAGCTACTTTTACTTTATTACTTTTTATTCATTTTTTTACTTCAAGTAAGAAAAAGAAACTATTTGAGAAAATCGATAAAATCTTTGAACTACTTCAAATTACCAGGAAAGTGATTAAAATTTTCTCATACCCACAATAAGGCTAATGTCCGAAAGTCGAAATCACCTAAAATAACTGAATCTTCTTATCTATGATATATCTTCTTAGCCTTTGATTAAGATACATCAACTTTAAAGTATAATCCATGGTCCATCCACTTTTATAAGATTACATTAAATGGAGTAAATTCACTTAAAGCAATATATATTTTAGATAATACCTGCTATACTACTAAATTTCTTGGACTCTGTAGCTTCAGCAATTTCATAAGTTGGGAATTCAAAATTGAGATCTGATATTTTCCTTAAACCAATAGTCTGTACTGCTGATATTGCAGTCATATGTTTAACTTCATCTGGTGTAGCTTGTACTTGAGCCAAAGATTCAAGGAGTGATGACCTCTGGAATAGATTAAATAAACATATCTTCTTAAAAATCTTTATTTATACTTTTTTTCTCTACATTTTTCTAATTATTTACAAAGGTTATGCTATATCTATACTACTACCATAAAGCTCAAGGGAATGTTTATTTGTTCTTTTTGCATTATATTATAGCCTATTTATTGAGGAAGGTGATAGGCTATATAACTTCATGCTATGACCCTAGGGAGCGAAGCAGTAACCATAAACATCAAGCAATCTGGAAAACTGTAGGCAAGTATACAAAGTGAGAACAATGATAAACTAGATGAGGTGAGGTGATGACTAGGTGAGTTGGAGAAAGTGTGGTGGAAAGTTGGTTGAATAAATTAAATATGGATTAAACCATGAGGCACAGCTAGTTAATCATAAAACTAGTAGTTGCACTAATATGTATTATAAATGCTAAAGTAACTCTGTCTATCTATTTGTTACTATTTCTTGGAGAAACCTACTTTTATAACTTTTACTTTAATAACAATAAATTTTTCTATAGAGGTAGCCGAACATGAAGAAGACAAAAAACACCCAGACAAAGTTACTGGAAAAAAGCCAGTATGATAATAAATCAAATTTAAACAAAAAGTTAAACTTTATATGATACTAGCTGATACCCGCAACTTCATCTGCATATTATTGGATACACACAAGTGATCCCTGAACGCGAGAAATTAAATGAAAATCAATGATAGGCTTATCACCAGGTGGATGGTGATCACAATCCCTACTATCTCCCTTTTATTACCGTATGTAAGCTGACTGATCACTGAACATGACAAACCGAAAGAAAAAAAAATCTGAATAGTGACACCCTAATCACCTAGTGGTATAAAATATATTTTACGACCTATTCTCATACCTACCAAATATACATAAAAAAATTCACAAAAATTAGTCCAGCTGTTTTGAAGGAATGCAACCACAAACACCCTGACACAAGATTTTTATAAATAAAATAATACTTAATTTTAAAAAATTTCAAATTGTAAACAGATTTATATTATATGCAAAGTAATAATTTATATGCAAAAGTAACTTTTCGAGGTACTTAATTTTTTACTGATAGTAAAATTAGAAAGTTACCATAAATTAATATTTTTCTGATAACTAATATTAAGATGAATATACTATGGAGGTACTTTTTATTATGAGTAAAAGAAAATTAGTTTTACTCTCTGGGAAAGTAATTGTACAAAGCATTTATACATACACATACAATTTAGAAGGCACAGTGACAATACACTTACATTTTCTTTCTTTTTCTTCTTTTCAACAATCTTCTCCAACCTTTTTCTGTGTGCTCTTGATAAAAATCTGGTAGATTCCTTTTTCTCAGAAATAATTTTGGTATGCCTTTTTTTTGAGGGCAAAGCCAATAAATTACTAGTATCAGATGCACCATACTCATTTCTTTCAAATTCTAATTTTATCTGTAAAACAATAATTTAAACATGAGACTATTATTAGTGCTTTATTTACTGTGTAATACCAACTAAAGCAATTTTAATTTATTTTAGGATCAGAAAGAAAACTTATAATTAAAGACTTTTTTTAAATAGTTAACCAATGAAAAATGATAATTTAGTAGGTACAGAAGTTAAATCACTTGAAAGTTAAACACAGAAAGAATAATGAATTACAAAAATAATAAAGATCTTATAGTTTATATTTAAGTAAGTAAACAGTAGTTTTAAATAAGTCAAAGTTTAGTCAAGTATGTTAAGTTGCTTACATATTCTTAAAAGATAATTATTTCATTAATAATTACCAACACCTATACAACCCTTACAATATTTTAGAAGATTAATATTCAATTAATTTATTAATATTTTTTCTAATGCCTGTCTGGTTAATAACCACACACAAGTTAAAAATTGTCCCCCAAGCACCTATCCAACAATTAAACTGGAGAGCCCGGCCTGGCTTAACTTATTGTATTAACCGCTAATATTGTGGTCAATTATTAAACCTATAAAGTAAGTATTTTGAACTATATATATGCTTATCAAGTTAACAATAATTTGAATAGATTGATAAGGTTAAGTAACATTTAATGGTATTTTATCATTTCTACTTCCTTCCTTCGTACTTTCTACAGGAGACTAGTTTATATTAGATAAATACTTTATAAAGAAATAAATTTAGTCATATATTATTTTGATGATAGATGTTTTTCTTTAATTGTTTCTTCAATTATTGTTAAAATACTAGTTGAAAAATCTAAAAAAGGTATTTATAAAAAATATTTCTTTTATTTACCCAGTACAGTGTCCATACGATTGCAAAGAAAATTTTGGTACCTACTTCCCTAAGTTCTTATACTCTTATACCCATGAAGATTTCCATGAGTTTCTTAGCGCAATCACTGACAAACGGGACGTTATGTTACGAAAACAACAAAAAAAAATTAAAAGACATTTTAAAAACATTTATTACCCAAATAAATATACCAACCTCGTTTGCCTGCGAATTATCAATGCTAGTTTTAACTACTTGTCGCGCTTTTGCGTTATACCGATTTTTTCCCATTTTGTATTTATTATGTAGTCAAATTAGTCATTAGATTACTCTTCATAAATATAAAGTAGCATAAAATTATATAAAGGCCAGAAAATTGTTTCAATAATACGCATAAATTGTAAACTAATTCGTATTTTAATTTTTCTAATGCTTTTGACAGTTTTGACACCAACACGTGGTTTTGACATTTGTTTCTGGTTTTAACTTTTGTTATGACATTTTAGATATTTGTCAGAGATTCGTGTCTATGGTTTTAAAGAAAAACATGTGCCTTAGCAAATTTTCGCGGCTGAGTGCCTTCCATATGCGTTCGCCCCCAAGTTCGGTGAAGCTGTAAAAGCCACAGCGGCTTCATGGCCCCTGAGGCCTTCAACTGCTTGAAGGATAATTCTAGCTCGAGCAATCGCAACGTGAAGACCTTTATTATTACGAATAGGATCAAAATTGTTCGAGGCAACCCACTGAGTCGGAACCCGATGAGAACATCATTCTGGTTGTAGCTTGTCGGATTAAGAAGATGATAAAGATCAGTTACTAGGTCACAATATAAGGACAGCGATAACATTATAAATGCGGGGCTAGGGGTAGCCAAGATCTCCACGTTGCTTTCTCAAAATTTCCCCATGGTGGCCAAAAATTTTCCACAAAATGATACTATTTCTGCAACTTTTCCCCAAAAACCTTAAACCTGCCTATTCCTTTACATTTTTGATTATTTTTAGTATAGGCAGCTTAAGGAGGCGGGGATATGTGTTCAGAACCATAAAGGTAACATCTTACATAAGCAAACAATTTATTACTTTTTCAATTTGTAAATAAATACGTATTCTGACCAGTTAAACAAAAAATAAGAGTCACATTTTCTTTCTTCGTGCGTTCTTCTCTATTGTATTGATAGTAAGTAACTTTAGAAATAGATAAAAGAGCTATTAAGCGGCTTATTAAATAACAAAAGTATAACTACAGTCGCATAATTTATACAGTACAAATCTAATATGAAATACAAATTTTCTCTGCCATAAAAATAATAGAAACACATTGATAAAAGAGAGAAATACCAACTAAATCTTGGCTTTATTCAGCAAAGAATTATACATAGTTATATATTTGAATCATGACAATCAGATAGTCGTCAATGTGACACTTAACCATAGATATTTACAGTACATTCTCCCCTGGATGTTCTTAGTTCTGTCTCACTCTAAAACGTAATCCTGAAGACAACGTGGTATTCTCCTTTCTCGTATCGAGCGACGAATTGATAAGTCAGGCTCGTTTAGTTCAGTTCCACTCTCAGGCTCTTGATTAAGCTGAGACTCTGAATCAGGTTCAGGGTCATTTTCTACATAAGTTTCGGTGGGACAGGGTGCCAATTGCCTGTTAGATACCGTGGTTTCTCGCCCATCTGGCAGACAAATATACGAATAATTAGGATTACCTTGAAGTAATTCTACTTCATCTACTAAAGGATCATATATAGATGTCCTCACATTTCTTTTTAAAAGTATAGGACCAGGAGTCAATAACCAGCTCGGGGTAGAGCTTCCAGTAGGGGAACGTCGAGAGTGTCGAAACATTCGCTCATGAGGTGTTTCATTAGTTGCCGTGCATAATAGTGATCGTATGGAGTGTAATGCCACAAGTAAAACCTGTTCCCAGTCCATCGTATCCATTCCATTGGACAAAAGTCAGAGCTGTATCGTCCTCCATAGTGTCCCGTTTAGACGTTCAATTTGACCATTTCCTGCAGGATTGTAGGGTGTTGTCCTACTAGTAAAAACTCCATAATTATCTAGGAAATGCTTTAATTCATTTGACATGAACGCAGTGCCTCTGTCAGAATGTATATAGGCAGGAGCACCAAACATAAAGAACACATCTTTTAGTGATTTTATAACAGTTTGTGCAGAAAGATCTTTACAAACATATGCAAAAGGAAATCTAGAATATTCGTCAATTATTGTTAGTATGTATTTGTTTGATGTTTTAGATGGTATCGGCCCTTTGAAATCTATGTTTAATCGCTGAAAAGGTTCTGTTGCTTTAATTAATTTACCTCCAACTTTGGCAAATCTAGGCTTAATTTGTGAACAAACTGGACAAGTGGCAGTCATGGATTTGACATTTTCAAGAGAATACGGAAGGTTTTTAGATCTTATCCAATGCATCATTCGAACAATTCCAGGATGACACAATAAGTTATGCAAGTCTCGCAGTCTGTTAGGGTTAAGACTAGCAGATATTCTAGATAATTCATCAGCTGCAGTATTTTCCTTTCCTGGTCTGTGCATAATATCATACTTATAACATGAGAGATCTATTCGCCACCTTTCAATCTTCTCATTCTTTATTTTACTCGAATGCTTTTGATTCGATAAAAATGATTGATAAAAATGGAAGCTCGTGGTATAGAGGCTTGCATTACGTTGCATATACGTAGAGGTTCTCTATTTCCTCCGAATCCCATTTCTATCGACTGATGATTTAGAAGTATATCGTGACCAATAATAATATCTGCGCATAAATTATTGACGACAAGGAGTGGATGATGTTTATTAATATGTTTATCAAGTTTGATATTTACGTGGCATAACCCATTTACGAAAGATACGTGACTCAATGAAGCCAGACTGATAGTTTGATTGATCATTTTCTTCTTTAGTTTCATAATCTGTACTAATTTTTCGAATGAAGCTGACCGAGCTTCCTGTATCTATAAGGGCGTCAGCACGTACATGGTTTATAAAAATAGGGACAGTGGCCTTTTGAAGACTCGCTGGGGAAGCCGCAGAAATACCGACTATACCTGCTATATTGACTGAATTAGCATCATGGGTAATATAATTAAGGACTGGTTTATGAGACCGACAAACCCTAGCAAAATGGCCTTTCTTAGAACAAAGTTGACAAATGCTGTTATAGGCAGGACATTTTGCTCTCAGATGAGGAGCATTCCCGCCGCAAAAGAAAAAACGCCATTTACCACGCTGAAACGAAGCTTCTGTAGAACTTGGTTCCGGTGACCTCAATGTAACCTCGAGATTCTTAGATTTAGTATTTTCTTTAGGTTCAAGAGCGTTTAGGTAAGATATAGGTGTTTCATAGGCTTGAGCATTATTTTCAGCTGATTCCAGTGTAAGAGCTTGATTTAATGCATTATCCAAATTTAGGGTATTGTTTTCTAATAATCTTTGGCGAATTTTTTGCGAATAGATTCCGGAAATCAATGCATCACGAATAAACTCTTGTTTGTAGATTTTAGCCTCGACGTCTTGAAAGTTACAGTCAAGCGCTAGTTGTTTTAATACACGCACGTACTCCGATATAGACTCTTCCGTTTGCTGTTTCCTTGTAGCTAGAACATGACGTGCGTAAATTTCATTTTTAGGCTTTACGTATATTTTATCAAGACATTCAATCGATTCTTTGTATGTTGTACACGAAATAATGAAAGAATATACGCACGGTGCTAAGTGATTAATTAAAAGTTTTAATCTTATTGTATCAGTAACTCCAGTACCTTCTTCAGCGATGAAATTTGTAAATGTAGATCTCCTATGTACCCATTTTAAATCCGCTGCCGTTGTACTCGGTTCGACGTCAAAACGTTCGGGACGAAGATATCGAGACATTGTATTTAAATTTAATTTATCTTCATTTGTCATCTTGTTAGTTAGTTATTTCTTTTGCTGAATAAATTGATAAAAGAGAGAAATACCAACTAAATCTTGGCTTTATTCAGCAAAGAATTATACATAGTTATATATTTGAATCATGACAATCAGATAGTCGTCAATGTGACACTTAACCATAGATATGAACAGTACACACATGCAATGTAACATTTGTTTCTACTTGACCACGAAAAAGGAGGTTATATTTTTCCAGCGTATGTATGTCTATTTCTTTGGCACGTTCTGTAACCTAAATGGCTTGACAGGTTTTATCATATGAGACGTCGTTAGATTCGTCTTAATTGTGGGAATGATATAGGCAGAGATTGTTATCGTAAATTCGAAAAATATTAATTCGCATGGTAATGTCTGTTGAATAACAATACGCATCTCATTTATTATAAAATCTATGTCTATGAATTAAAAAGAAAATGTATATAGAGTTGCTAAGATACAAACATTAAGAAAAGAAAAGTGATTTATTTAAAAATCGCCCCGTAATCCTCCTCCTCAACAGTGGCAGCAGAGCGTGGTTATATTAATCTTATTATATTGATATATTGTTAGGCTATTTGCAGAAGAATAAAATATGTATAAAATGTATGGAAAAATTTCAAAACGTGGATATTTTGATTGAAAAGTATTTTAAAAGAGAATGAAGTTCACGAAGCTATTGAGGATGAAAAATATGCAAGTGAATATGAAAATAAAAAAGGTGAGGCAAGGGCACAGGCACTCATTATCGCTGCCGTGTCCGACACCCATCTTGATTACGTGAGAAAAGGTTCAGCGTATGAGATGATAAAAACGTTAGAATTAAATTTTAAAGCAAAAGGTGTACGCTCAAAGTTATTTTTAAGAAGAAATTTAGCGTATTTTAAATATAATGAAAAGTCGTCTTTGTTGGAACATATATTAAAATTAGATGCGATATTTACGGATTTAAAGGAAGCGGAGTCGGAATTAAATGAAGATGAAAAAGTCAACTATCTTTTATTGTCGATGCCGGAAAGCTATGAAGGAATTGTTACAGCAATGGAGACTGTTGAAAATTTGCAGTATGATTTTGTGAAAAAAAAAACTGATGGGTGAAGAAGAAAAAGAATATTAGTTCAGCACAGTATAACATCAATAATGCATTTCTATGTTATACTTTTAGTAAGCCTGGACACAAAAAGTTTCAATGTCGGGAGAAGAATCAAGAATACAACAAACAAGGACGTGACATAAACTCAGTACGGCGTGGGTATCAAAGAGGAGGTGAATACTACGGACAATGAGAGCAGCGCGGAGCTTACATGGGTCAAAGACGGGGCGATTATCATGGACAAGGACGCGGCGTGTACCAAGGACGTGGTCATAGCACATATCAAGGACAAGCTCGAGGAACATACCGAGAACAACGAAGATTCGAAAGACACCGTGGAGGCTACAACCAAGAAAGAGATCATCAAGTTTTTAATATCGATGGGAGTGACTGTTTTATGTGTGAAGATGTAGCTAACAATTGTGAACAAAAGATGGGCAGTTTGTTGTGGTGTGTAGACTGGATGCTCTGATCATTTAGTAAACACGAAAGATTATTTTACAGACTATATAAAGCTTAAGCAACCTAAATATATTGCAGCTGCTAAAAATGGTGTAACTGTACAAGCGATAAGTATTGGAAATATACATGTAATAGGTTATGTAGGTAGAAAAGCATATCCATGTACTATTAAAAATGTATATTTTGTTCCCGAATTAAGGAAAAATTTAATATCCGTATCTAAAATTAATTTAAGTGGATATAAAGCGACATTCACACACGGTAAGGTTAGAATTTATAATAGATATGATAACATGATAATGATAGGCAACTTAGAAGGTAATTTGTATACTATTAAGACAAGCATCAACCAACAAAATTGCAACTATGTAAACAAATAATTTAATGAGATAGCTAGTTTGTGGCATAGAAGGTTTGGTCATTTAGGAATGCATAATATTAATCGGTTGGTAAAAACAAATATGGTAAATGGTTTAAATGACTTAAGAAATAGTAATATAGAAAATACATTATGTGAACCATGTCTGCTAGGTAAAATGAAACGACAACCGTATAATAAGATTGGATATAGAGCTAAACAGCCACTTGAAATAGTACACACGGATGTATGTGGACCTATATCTCCAACCAGTAGAGATGGTTATAAATATTTCTTGACTTTTATCGATGATTATACTCATTTTGTAATTGTATACCTTATTAAACAAATATCTGAAGTATTTGAGAAACTTCAAAATTATTTTTATTATGTCACCAAACATTTTAACACAAATCTGCTAAAACTACGTTCAGATAACGGTGGGGAATACGTCACTAATGATTTTCAATATTTTTGTGCACAAGAAGGAATATCACTACAATATACAGTACCTTATAATCCGCAAATGAATGGAGTTGCGGAGAGAATGAATAGCACACTTATGGAGAAAGCGAGAACAATCCTGTTGGAATCAAAGTTAGAAAAAGAGTTTTGGGCTGATGCTGTTTTATATTCAGCTTATGTAACAAATAGAAGTCCATCAGCAGGAAGAGAGTTAACGGCAAGTGAATTATGGACAGGCAGAAAACCTGATGTGTCAAACATGCGCGTTTTTGGTTGTATCGCATATAACCATGTACCTAGGGAATTGAGACAGAAATTGGATAACACAGGAAAGAAAATGATCATGATTGGATATAGTACATCGGGATATAAATTATTTGACCCGGAAACAAGTAAAGTAGTACATGCAAGAAATGTTATATTTGATGAAAGGTATAATGAAAATATATACTTACCATACTTACATGTAGAAAACAAAGAAGAAGGAAGTCAAAAAGATGAACAAAAGATTTTTGAAGAAGTAAGACAAGAAAGGAGAGAAGAGCAAAAGAATATAATGACAAGCGATACTAAAGATATACCTACAAAGAAAATAAACATACAGGTGGATGAAGTTATACAAAGTAAAGACGAACAAGAAGAAAGAGGGAAAAGAAAAATACAGAAACCGAAATGGCATGAAGAATATATTATGGATTTAAGTAATGGCAGTGATGAAGTTTTGTATGCATTGATGACAAGCCAGGAAGATATTCCATCATGTTATGAGGAAATAGAATATAGAAAAGACAGACAAGAATGGAAAAATGCAATAAAAGAAGAGTTTAAAGTATTAGAAGAAAGTGAAACATGGAAAGTGGCATCAAAACCAGAGAAAGAAAAATTATTAGATAGTAAATAGGTTTTTATAAGAAAATGTATAGGATAGAAAGAAATATGTAAAGCAAGGCTTGTAGTAAAGGGATATCAATAAAAGGAACAGTTAGAAGGTATATACTCACCAGTATTAAAGTTACAATCTCTAAGAATAATGTTGTCAATTGCAGCATGTCGAGATTATCAAATACATCAAATGGATGTAAAGGTGCGTTTCTATATGGTGATATAAAAGAAAATGTATATCTTAAACCACCAGAAGGACTAAAATTACCGGAGGGAAGAGTATTAAAGTTAACCAAATCATTATACGGGTTAAAGAAATCCCTAAAATATTGGTATGAAAAATTCAATAGCACAATTACCGAATATGGATTCAAAAGATCAGAAAACGATTATTGTTTATATAGCATGAATAATACATATTTATTAATCTATGTAGATGATATTTTAATAATTAATGATGATATAATAAAAATAAACAAAATTAAAGAATTTTTATCACAACGATTTAGAATGAAAGATATGGGACACGATGAATTATTGTACTTAGGAATATCAATTAGTAGGCAGAAGAATAAGATTGTAATTAACCAAACAAAATATTTAAAAACGGTTCTTAAAAAATATCAGATGTTAGAATGTAAAGGTTGTGTAACACCTATGGATGTAAATTTTAAATTTGATGATACTGAACTAAATTTATCTTATGAGCAGATGTGTAGATCACTAACTGGGTCATTGATGTATGCCGCTGTAGGGACTAGACCAGATATATGTAATGCTGTATGTTATTTGAGTAGATATCAATCTAAACCTAACGAAGTTTTGTGCAAGGCATTAAAAAGAATTTTAAGATATGTAAAAGAAACTCTTTTGGGGTGTTCAATAATAACGCTAGTCAATAGGGCTTTAGCACATTTACTTTGTAATAAAATAATACAGGTTTTAGTACATAACGTGACGTGAAAACAACAGTCTGAATTTTATCTGTCTATCTGATATGTCATCACATAAGTACTTTTTAATATTAACGATTAGAAACAGCCAGTACAAAAATAGTGGCGAATGAGGCGCCACACTCTACATTATACATTAGTTTATTATAAAAATGATTTTAATGATATTATACCTTTGATAGGATATGCAGACTCTGACTGGGCTAGAGATAATGATAGAAAATCTACTAGCGGTTACTTATTTATGCTATTTAATAATGTCGTAATAAGGAGATCTAGAAAACAAGCTACAGTAGCTTTAAGCACAACTGAAGCAGAATTAATTTCGTTATGTGAATCAGTAGTAGAAGCTTGTTGGATTATAAAATTATTAAATGATTTAAATGTTGAGTCAAAAAGTAACAATGTTTGAAGATAATATAAGCACTATTAACTCGGTCAATAACCCTGATCAAAAACGCCTTAAACATATGGACATTAAGTATAATTTTGTAAAGCAAAAAATTGAGGAAGGATTAATCAATGTTATATATGTGAATACTAAATACCAATTAGCAGATGTTCTGACAAAGCCTCTTACTAGAATTCAATTTTCTCAGTTGATGTTTAGATTAGGTATGAGATGTGCATTGAGGGAGAGTGTTGAATAACAATGCGCATCTCCTTTATTAAAAAATCTATATCTATGAATTAAAAAGAAAATGTATATAGAGTTGCTAAGATACAAACATTAAGAAAAGAAATATGTTATAAAAGAAAAGTGATTTATTTAAAAATCGCCCCGTAATCCTCCTCCTCAACAATGTCGAGTGTGAGAAACGTGAAAAGCTCTCTCTTTCAGACCTAAATGTCCTAAACGTTACCCACATAATGCTTGCTTATTCGCATGTTTCGGAAACGCCGGCTGACTATTGCCATTATTAACAATAATAAAGGATAGCTGACAGTAGAATAATAGTCATACATTGCGTAGGAATAATGCTCTACATTGCTCGTTGCTATAATAATTACCAGCTTTGACCCAAGAACGCTAAAAAAGGAGATTTGAAGAGAAACAGAGATAGTACATCATCCAAAAGAGACAGTACAACCAATTTGTCAAGCTACTATAAAAAAAGTAAATATTTTTAAAAACGAGTACCTATGTGAAGTTTGAATTAAAATATCAGAGATGGAATTAATAGAAGCAGAGTTTACAACCGTACGTGTACGTATCGCACATTAACAACAATTGCATGCCCTCGTAAGATAGTAAATTATAGAAAATACGATAATTTTAACAATATAAGAATTGTTATATTCATGTTGGGCCTCATAAGAAAGCTCAAGGTCGCTCAGCGAGCTATGGAGAGGGCTATGCTTGGTATTTCTCTACGAGATCGAATCAGAAATGAGGAGATCCGTAGACAAACTAAGGTTACCGACATAGCCAAAAGGATTAGCAAGTTGAAGTGGCAGTGGGCGGGACACATAGTTCGGAGAACTGACGGCCATTGGGGCAGAAAAGTTCTCGAGTGGAGACCACGCACCGGAAAGCGCAGCGTAGGACTAGATGGAAAGACGATCTAATAAAGGTCGCTGGGAGCCGTTGGGTGCAGTCCGCACAAGATCGGTCGCTGTGGAGATCTATGGGGGAGGCCTATGTTCAGCAGTAGACGTCCTGCAGCTGAAATTATCATGATGATGAAGAATTCAAAAAACAGGTCCTCTGGAGCAGAAATTGGTGAAGTACGATAGTTTTGGTCCAATAGAAGAAAATACGATAAATTAGAAGTTGATGGTACGATAATTGCCACGCATTAGGTTGTGAACCCTGAGTAGAAATAGTAGTTAGTAGTATGGCTATGTAGATAAAGTTTTCCGGTGCCAATATTTTCTTCCCCAAAAATTTCCCCAGCGACATTATTTTTCCCCAAAATGGAAAAAAAACCCCAAACTGGAGACCAATTTTATAGAGGTGTAACGAATATATTAATAATAGGTACAGGTATAATATTCGACACGAAATAATCAAAAACAAAAATCAAAATATCTTTTATTCAATTTAGGTCCTAAGAAGGCACTTATGAATGTCAAAACACTACCATGATTAATATAAAACCTAACACAATTACCTAAAAAACTTTTATTTCTTTTACTAGGTAAGTCTAAAAGACGGAATGACTATTTTATATTTATTTCTAGTATTTAAATATTGTGTGTTAGTAACAAGTTCAAAATTGCGTTAATTTTTCCGAACATACATTATATTTTCCAAGATGTATTGGGAAGGCTAAGTTAAGATACCAAATTTTTGAAATTTATTCCTCAATGATTCGCGTGGTCCCATATCATAAATTGCCCGAACTGCCCGTTTTTGTAATACATATATGGTTTTTACCTCAGCTCCTGAACCCCACAGTAAAATACGATAGGACATTAAACTGTGGAAGTAAGCCAAGTAGACCAGCCTAGCAGTAGCAATATTAGTTAACTGCCGAATCTTACGCCTATAAAACAGTATTATCAACCATGTCTACTATGTTCTCTTCTGTCTTAATATTACTTACAACACGTTGTACATTGGGTAAGGCAAATCTGATACATTTTATTTTATTTGCATTTAACAATAGATTATTTAAAGCAAACCATTCTGATATTTTAAACAAAGTATTATTAACATACCTAAGTTCTAAATCTTTTCTTTTCACTTGAAATATAAGTGAAGTATCATCTGCAAAAAGAACAATGTTAGTGCAGTTCTTAACCATTAGGGTTAGATCATTTATATATACTAAAAACAAAAACGGTCCCAATATCGAACCCTGTGGGACGCCGATTCTAGCCAAGGATCCCGAAGAGGTTGCCCCATTTACACTTACGTTGAGACAGCGATCTGTTAAATATGATTCCAGAAAGTCTAGAGAAGGTCCACACACACCATAATGTTTCATCTTAAGTATGAGCGTAGTGTGATCAACACAGTCGAAAGCTTTTGAAAGATCACAGAATACACCGATTGCGTCCTGCGACTTCTCCCATGCCTCAAATATGTGACTTAATAGCGTAGCGTTAATATATTATGATACATGAATACTGATCAATAGGATACCGAATACTAGTCAAATAATAGGCACGCGATTCACGATCCGCGCGGTGAGTCACTGCAAAATACCACTCTCTTTGTTCGCTATAGGAGCGCGCGCCTTGCGAGTAAGCGAAACCAACTACCTATATAGGTACATGAGTTGAAACTTCGTATAGAAAAGATCGCTGGCTGCTAGTTTATCGTATACGCAGCTAGTTATGTATAGTAAAGACATAATTATACACGTCGGGCTTTGTATGAAAACTGCATGGGTAGGTAACACAGTAAGCAAGCAATGAGAACCGAATCACTATATTAGGCACCGGTTTTACGAATGTCAGTGTATTAGCAAATACAGATATTAGTTATATTCATAGATTAGTTTGTAATTTTTGTATTATGTATCTATTGGTATTTCGTATTATATTAGCGATTCCTTCAGTTCCTTGTAAATAGCTGCGATTGCATGCATAATATCGTAACTATATATTTTTAAGAATTTCAAATGTAAATATTTATTGACGTTTTTAATGGAAATGTAATATATGACAAAAAAAAGCTAGTGTAGTACATGTCATAGTGGTATTTTTTAACATAATATCCATACAATAAATAAGATTGAAGTGTCTGTTTGTAATATCAAAATAACAGCTTTTTACTAAATGCATATGAAAATATATACGATACCTATAACAAAAAACCATTTGTTTTTATCATTTTTGTCTGTCATTATGTTTGTTCCGGGTAATCTCCGAATCGGTTGGACCGATTTTAATGGGATTTTTACTGATAGATAGTTGTTGTTATAGAGAGTAACTTAGACTGCTTTTATTTTTGAAAATAAATAAGGGTTCCGCACGAATAAAAAAAACTGGTCATGGTGAATCAATTCGGGCGCTTAAATAGCTTACGCTGAGTAAACTATAGGAGATATAGCAAATTAAATTACCATATGTTTGTAGGCATTAAAAAGACCTACAAAAAATTTAAGGTGAGTATACGCCTATCTTCTGAGGGACACCCACAATAAGCATTTATGTCTTTAAAATAGTCGGAAGTGAGGGATCAAGATTCTCGCGTGTGCCTGATCGGTGGCATTCTGTAGTACACGTGAGCAAAGCCGCGGGCACAGCTTGTCAACAATAAAACTGTGGAGGTAGAGTATCTTCCATAAATAAAACCTTGAAAAAAAAAACATTTTTTATAGATCATTGATATTATAATATTGATTATGTTATTCTACTGCAGCATTTTTGGGAAAATAATTTGGTTTTGGTAATCGGTACAAGAGGCTTATAAAATCTTCGTAAAGTTAATTTTTGAATTCCGTATTGTAAGTAATGGGTACTTACCTAGCTAATCAGTATAAATTTCATGTTTTGCTAGTCTAGTTATTTAGTTAATTGAATTTTAAAATAGTAATATCCACCAATCGAACTTCTACGTAAAACCGCAAGAGATAATTATTAATTATATTGTTCATTTCTTTGAAAAAATCCAAACGCTCAGAAGAATAGCCGTATGCCAGTTAATTATTATGCTGGTACACAATAATACCAGCTTTCAATGGCAAAAATTAAAGTGTTTTGTTCACAGAGGTTGTGATAATTGGTGGTGGTATAGTCGCACGAGGCGGAAAACGGTAAAAAGCCCCTGGCGTTGTCTAATTTTGTCCATAAACGAGATAAAAAAGAATCCTCCAGGTGGTGGACGATAGTACTAAGTCCCTGGTATTTTTGGTATTTGCTTGAGGGTACCAGTTATATTCAAATACCATCTTTTAGCGACATCTGTACCAGTATTATTAAGCCACTATCTACATCCCTGCATTAACCAAACTAGCAACACATGAAATGTCTTCTTGTTCTTCTTCCTAACTTGGCAACCGGACCTCTTTAATGAAGACCATTACTGATGGCAGTAATGCAGTAATTATCGAGTGAATTATAGTGTCATGTGTTATCACGATTCAGTATCCTAACATGATGGTGACTTCCTTATTAGAACTTTCTAGGAAGTTTTTGTGGGGTCCAAGATTGAATGTTTTTAGCTTAAATTTATAATCCACTTCACTTATGCACAAAAACCAAACTATATCACGTAAAACACCTCCAATATTACATAATATAGGGTCAAATTATTAATGAATTAAAAATAAAAACCACAACATGTCATTAATATCGCTAAGCTCCATCTATCAGACGTAGGTATCATTATGGGTATCATAATATGATCATAATTTCTGCTTCCGATTATGCGAATAGGGATGCATTGATTCGAGTTTATACGATAACATACTCGATACTTTTATTTCATTATCTTGAACTTTTGGCATTGATACTTCGGAGTCGAGTAGATGTCGATAAAAAATACTCGTATCGGTACTCGGTTGTACCACATTACATTTTCACAAAAAAAAAAAATAGTTGTCGACTATATTTCTATTATGCAGTAGCATATTTGTACTCATTATGTATAGAATATACACAGATGATTTAACCTTTGAACAATCCATGGTTGATGGATGAAATTTGCCAATCATTTATCTAGTACAGTTTATGACGCCTTGACGTCATGTCACATTTGTAAATTAGAATAATTGAAACTATTGGAAGAATGGTAAGATATCAAAGCTAAAGGAACTGGAGCAAAACATTTATATATCGTTTGCACATTAAATTTGTTTTTAACGGTCACAGCTTCAAGAAACTATTTATTGGAAAATAATTGTTTTCGATTATCACTTCTAAATCAGATTCTCTAATAAATTACAATTATGTTAGTTTTACTTATCTTTAAATCCATAGAAAAAGAACGATATGAGTACCGTGCTTTTAATTGATTCTGAGAACTGAGACGGTACAGAAACAACCGCGGCATAGAGAAAAAGAGTGGAATCCTTCTTAAGATTGAAGTCACCAGATTAATGGGACGGTTTTAAAAGCTCTTACGGAAATTTAGGAAGAAAAAAATAAAGGAGAACCTATTTACTGGGTGAAAAAAGCAGCACAGGGAATTAGGGATTTTGTATAATAAAACGAGCAGGCTGTGTTGTTAAACAATGACGTTATCGACGTGGTCATGGCTTGAGTTGTTGTGGTCTTACTATTTTTTGTAAGATAATATAATATCAATAATATAATAAATACAAAACGGTATTTGTGTTGTGTTCATACCTCTGCTAAAGTCAGTTGAAAGCGGCTGGTTAAACTCATGGCTCACCGTCATGAATCGGAAACGTTTGCATAGACAACAGACATAGTGCTCACCACATATTATACAACCTCCTCATCTGGAAATCCCACAGTGCAAAATTAGGGCCAGATACCTTGCATGAAACGAGATCAAAGCCTGGGAGTTTGGTACTGAGACCCCGTCAGCCAACGTCTGCAGTCCAGCACCAACTCAATCAACCAAAGAGCAGCCTGAAGCTCCCTACCCGCGTAGGAGAGATCTCTATATACATCAAAACACCATCGGCCGTCCGTCTACAGCTAAGTGAAAACGGTCACTATTTAATGCCAAGGTGCTAACCGGACCATCCAACCCTTAACTAACTAGGAAACGTACTTTCACCCTCTTTGAGTATCTTCTTTTTTCTTTACTTGTTAAATTTAAATTCCTAATTAAATCAATTTTGTTTTTAACTTCATAGTTTAATTTTTCTACATTCCTATTTATTTTATTTATTTATTATATAGCTTCTGGGCTTTTCAGCTAAGTGGCTGGCAAGATCTTGGGACACTAGGGTTACTCCCATATAATATGTTCTGCGATTTGTCATAGTTTTCCCAGTATTAACTTTTTCGTGTTTTTTTGTCGATCTTTGATTTAAAAGACGTTTTTGGTCACAGGGATAAGAATTATTAAGGTATTAATAGTATACCTCTCAGAACCAAAATCAATTGTGGTCTGATCAGAAACCACTGTAACATAAAAAAAATTGAAATCTATAGTTGGTAAAAATTTAAATGGTTTCAATTTAAACTAAATAAATAATAATGTCTCTATGGTCCACACAGAATGATACCCAGAAATCGGAAATTACAATACTTACAAATTTACAATACAGAACAGAACATAACGATGCACCTCGACTAGGATTTTGTGATTCGAGTCACTCGCGATGGACTCAAGTTTTTGCGTCGCTCTAGTAAACTACTTACACTCATTACAACTAGAGTAAGAATTTATCACTTGAGCTGAGTTTCGATTAAGAATTTTTAAATACCTTTATTAAATTAGTAATATTTGGTATTATGAACAAAATACAAAATATTATTTATCTCTTAATCAACAAAGAAAAATAAAATGACTTCTTACGATTAATTAAGTTGCCATTTAAAAATGACTTTGAATTGCAATTAGGAAGTTATGTTTTATCACTTTTGATAATATACACAATTGTTATTTATCTCTGATATACACCACTATACACTAGGTACTATAGAAAAAAAAAATTAATCACACTTTCATATACCTAACAATAAGGAAACTATAAAACGACGCGCGTGAATTCAAGTAATTTTTGTTTACACTCAAGATGCAATGAATCAAATTTATTTTCACTCGATTTCGAGTTTCTTAAATTTACTCCAGGCACTTGAGAAAATACGGCATGAGTCGCATCACTAAACAGAACATTATACTTGTACATTTAATAGTCTGTGGAACATTACAGAACTCGGAAGAGAGAAGTATTGTTTTTCTGTGAAAACTTCAACAGTTTCAGCAATTTCACAGAACGATAGAACACTTACTACCGAGGGGACTTTTGTCAACTTGTCAAGAATTAAACTGTAACCCTGTAACTGTTGAAAGACTCCTGCCTAAGTAATTGATAATTGACTCCGCTCGCAAGTGCGAATTTATACAACTAAGTTTACTATTACGTGATAATCAACACCTACGATAAATTTTAAATATGAGCCTGGATGCTTTATATGAGCTATCAAGGCGTTCAATTATAGTCAGTAAGGTTGAAGAAACAGTTCTATCGTGGCATAATTCTATACTTACAATACGTACTGGAAAAGGCTTGCATTTCATGAATTATTCGCACAATTTAGAATGCTTGGATAAAATGATTGATCTTATAGAGACCTTTACACCCAGTCCTACGACTGTCCCTGCTTCCCATATATTTGCAGTTAATTTTATCAAGAATGGCATGAGTAATATGGAATATACCGAAATGATACTTAACCCTGCTTTGTGGGCTCATAATACACACATGGTAAAGAATTTAGCGAATGTAAGTGTTTTTGTGTGGTCGCCAGTAGATTTTCTTCAAAATAATCAATGTGCATTGGCTGTTTTGAATATTGTCGGTAGTGTGGAACTTTATGGGCAAATTCGAAACAAATGGGAGAACATATTTAGTCTTTCTCCACATATTAGTAAAATCATTGAGGATCAAACAATTGTGCCTGAAAACTTCTGTAATTTGAAAGAAGCTGCATATGTTGTCCACACAAGTGCAATGTGCTGGGCCCCATCACTTATTAATATAAATTCATGCTATTTAGTTACAGCTCAAAAGAATGGTGATATTTTATTTTGGCTTCTTAAAAGTAATGGTGTAGAAATTGATGCAAAATTACAAGGCATCATCAAAAGTGAGACATGTGAAATCAGTACCATGTTATGGGTACCACTAATGCAAGAAAAGTTTCTATTGATTTGCTCCAATTTGTTGGGTCAAATAATAGCATTTGATTGTGTAATTGAAAATGTAGAAATAAAATTTGTAACGTCTCAAACACTGTGGCATCATAAAGATAGAATGATTGCTAATTGTTTGCATTATATTAACATTGAAAATAGCAAATTATTAATTTACATAAAACATAGACATTTAGTTGTGCAAATGTTTGATGAAAAGTGTAAAATATTGTGTGAACATATAAATAATGTAAATGATCATAGAATAACATGCATTAGAGTGACAAAAGATGGCATATTCTTAACAACAATAAATTTTCGTATTTATAAAGTGAACATAAAAGTTTTGGGCAAAGAATTGATTGTGACTCTTGATACAGTTGAAAGCAGAGAACCTTTTACTGACTATGAATTATCCAGTATAGGGTTTTCACCAAATAATTTTATGTGTGCTATAGGAATGGTAGAAAGAAAAGTTTTATGCAGAAAAGAACCACTCAAAATTGATATAGTACTGATGACTACAGAGAGAAAAATGGAAAATGCAATATCGGTTTTATTAAATAATCCAACAAAAAAGTTTACTAATTACTGGGATTGTATAGAACTATTAAGATATAAAATTATAAAAACAAATGCAATGCCTTCGATTGATTATAACCAATTGTACATGGCAAGTCGAACAGATTTATATAAATTAAAAATGTATTTAATTTTCTTAATTATATACAATACACTGAAAAAGACAGCCAGAATTAGAGATGATGTACCACTACCAGAAACTAGTATAGAAAATATAAAAGAACAAATATTCTGTAGACAAGCAATAGGAGTTTTAAATAAGTTAAATGAACATAAGAGTAAGGAAATTCTTAATAATTTCGAAATTGAATCTTTCTGTGGAGCCAAAAGGTTTATTGAGTACTACTGTCAAAAACACAGTAAGAATGTATCTGAACTTGTTGGTGTACATTTATTAGATATGTATATTAGTTCTAACCTGACATATATATGTCAGTGTTGTGATAAGAGACTTGATGGGTTTTCATGTGAAGATGAACATTTGAACATGTTTTGTTCTCTATCATTTACTTTATTTCAAAGTATTGATGAATATCTTGTGTGTAAAAATTGTGGTCTCACTGCAAGGACAGAATTGTTTCCTGATAAACCAATGTGTTTAATGTGTGATTTATATTTATGTAAAGCTTAAGTAAATAATTTAAATATAGTATGTTATAATATATAATAGTTTTTGTATCATACAAGATATTTATTAGTGACATTTATAGCAGTAGCAGCTTGGGGAAGGTCTATATCCAGCAAATGCGCAAGTTGTTCCTGTGCGTCTGCCGATAAGCGCAGCGGAAGCGACGTTGGGTTTTTAGTGGGTAGTGGGTACAGTCCCATATAACCCGTCTGCTGTCCCCACGGCGGACCCATGATGGATTTTCCCCAACTTGAAATATGATTCTTAACAAGATAAAAAAGTAAAAGAAACTGTAACCCAATTATGGTAAAAATTACCTACTATAAAGAAAAAGGTTCTCTTTTATTTTAATCATTTGCATTAATTACCTTTGCTATTCAATTGATATTCAGAACTACCGATAGATAGCATAGATAGCGGTAACAGCATTTATAGAGGTGAAAAAAATATGATATAAAATTGTTTTTCCCTTGTATGGTATAATATCTTATTTATATTTAATCTTGTACTATATCTTTATGAATTAAGGATTTTTCTTTCATCTGACATACCATTCGATACGATAGCAAAAAAAAAACGGTATCTTCACTTTTTAGGGTTCCGAACCTCAAAAAGGATTCCTTATAACTTTGTTGTCCGTCTGTCTGTCTGACAAGACCCTTTTTCTCAGAAGTGTCTGAGTGTCTGGAGGATCAAGTTGAAATTAATATCAAAAACTCAAGTCTGCAATCTCTTGAAAGCTTGAAGCTGTGAAAAAATTACATTTCTAAGTCAACGCAATCAAAAGATATGGCTTGATTATATCTCATTTCTATACAATTTCAAAGGGAACAAAAACCTATAGGGCATTTCCAGTTGATCATCTATAATCATGAAATGTGGCAAGAAGTAGTGTCTTGTAGTAAAAGTAAAGGAAATATCCGAAATCTAAATTTATAGTTAGATAATAAGAATTAATTTTGTTATTTGCATTTGGTAAACTGACTGCGGCATATATTGATGTATGGGGTCAATAGTTTTCCAACGGCAAAGTTAAGTTTGTCCAGTTTATCTTTTCGTAAAAATTATAAATAAAAATCAGCTCCACCTGTCGAGTATTTTCACAAACTGCACAACACCATCTATTAGTGAGTAGTTAAAACAGCTGCAAATTTGTGCCTTGAAAATAACTATAGTCATACATAGAAACATCTAACGTCGAATAGGGAGCAGTACTCTAATACTGTAGAACTGGAGTATCGATTAAAAAGGTCTTTATAGTGATTGTGTACAAAATAAAATTAAGCGTTATCTTTAAACAAGAGAGTTTTATTTTAATTATATATATAACTTTCAGTACCTACTTAGTTTAACACGAAAGTTACGAAAAATCAAAAGCATTAAAGCTAGAATATACTTATTTGAAACTCCAATGTCTGTTAATATTATTGAAGAGGATAAACCTAAAAACTTGTTCACTAAAACCCATTTTATTAGAAATACATTTATAAAATTCACCTTACCCTTAAAAATGTATAGGTAGATAAATTTGTCTCATTATACAAGGTGTACAGAAAGGGTATCGGGTATTTGTAAGTTCAATGAAACAAAAATTATTTGTATGCAATAAAAAAGTTTATTGTTTATTATTAGCATATGAATTGGAGAATTATTTGGAAAAGATGATGTTATCCAAATGATGACCGTTACGTTGCTGGCACTCTTCTAAACGGAAACGAAGATTGGCGATAACACGTTGACACATAGCTATCGATATTGCTGCCATTTCTGACCTGATGTTTTGCTTTAACTGGGTTAGATTCGTCGGATTGTTTTGATAAACCTTACTTTTAAGGTATCCCCATGCAAAATAGTCAAGCGGGCTAAGGTCGGGGCTTCTGGGAGGCCAATTGATGTTACCCCTTCGCGAAATGACTTTATTAGGGAATAATTCGTTAACAACTTCCATTGAGTCATTTGAGGTACGGCAAGTGGCCCCATCTTGCTGGAACCACGTTCTTGAGTTGAAACCTGCAAACTCCTGCAACTCTGGGACCAAAAAATTTCGCAACATATCGCAATAACGGTCACTATTCACATTAATTGCTCGGCCTCGTTGATCTTCATGAAAATAAGGACCAATTATGCCTTTAGCAGACATAGCGGCCCAAACAACGACCTTTGGGCTATGCAGGGGTCGTTCATGCTTTCGTCTCGGATTCTCCACTGCCCAGTACCGACAATTCTGCTTATTAACATGACCATTCAGGTGAAAATTTGCTTCGTCACTGAACAGTATGTTGTTAAAGTGGTTAAATCGCTGCAGCATTTCGTTCGCAAAATTCAGTCGATTAGCATAGTCCGTATCCTTCAATTCTTGAACCAATTGAATTTTATAGGCTTTTAGATGTAAGTCTTTCTTTAAAATCGAATGTAAAGACGATTTTTTGATGTTCAACGCTTGGCTTCACTTTCGGATGGATAAAGACGGATTTTGACGAACCGACGCCTCAACTTCTTCAATTGTTTCTTCATCGCGAACTGAACGAGGACGACCAGAGTTTTTAATTTTAACTGTCGCACCTGTATTCTCGAACATCCTGATCCATTTCCTAATGCTATCGTCACTTGGCGCGTGGCGTGTACGATATTCCGCACGATAGAGACGTTGAGCAGTCACTATTGAATCACCATTACGATAATACGCTCGTACGCAAAATGCGCGATGCGTCCCCGAGTACTGTTCCATCGTGACTAAAACTTCACAAAATGGCGGACGCCACGAACCCCTCCCCGCACCCTTTAGACGCCCCGTTTCGAATATGGCGCGAAAACAAATATCCGATACCCTTTCTGGACACCTTGTATTAACTATAACATTACGAGTAGGTAGGTACGTACATAACGATAATATCAATCGGTAGGTAACACGCACCTTTCTTTTGCTATCATTTTAAACTCTGTTTATCTTACAGTATGAAGTGATAAAAGTTTTAACGTTATCAACTGGCGCCATATGAGCCATAAATAAGATCTAGTAATTACAAATTATATGGGCGCATAGAAGGAGTATTTTATAAATTAAGCATTTCCAATGTACTTTAATTTTATAGAGGTGCCATAAAACCTACTCTAATAGACATTTTGCACATTATACCACGGATCTACACCGACTAGGTTACGTGATTGCAAGAGTGTAGGCCGCTCCCTTGCCTCTTTTTAACTTTCCTCGAAACGTTCTTGCTCTCAGTGTCGGTTTTGTTGAGTGAGTCAAAGTACGCAAGGCACTAAGTGTGCGAATCGACCACAATCTTGGACAGTGGATGGCCAGCACCCTTACAGCGTCTCCGTTATTCAGGGCTCGTGCGAGAGCTTCCGCGATATGAGCTTCGAGCAAGACGCCCTTTGAACAAAGGGTCTCTATATTTGCGTCAATGCGATCAATACTAGGTAGGTATGTAGGCATGTACAGGGCACATACTCTGGAGGGGTGCAAGAAAGACCAGACCAGGTCCACAAACAATACCTATATTAAAAAAATTCAAAGGATAGACTAAAGTTACAGACTCGTGAGTTGTCAGAATTTGAATAAGAATAATCGTACTTTTGCACTGTGCAAAAGTTTTTTAGTTGGATCTCTGAAAAGAAGAGACAAACATCTTAGCATTCCATGAATTAACCGTGCGGGTGCCGACACCATCGTGTAGCAGACAGAGGGAACACGAGCAGTCCCCGGGACTTGCGACCCGAGTGTAGGTTTAAGGGGCCCCCTTATGATGCACATCACCGCCACCTTGACTGCCTGCGATACCCTCCCTACCAAGCCAGATTTAGTAAGAGCCTGTTAATGCTGCTTTAGATATCCGTTCTAAAATAGAACTTACTGCACTCGATAGGCCGAGGTCTTTTAACAAGTTATAGAGAGATTTCGCTGGAATACCTCTCGCTCCCACTTCTACCGCATATAAGTTAACCGCATAGCCTTTCTTGGTTTTGTTATATAGATCGTAATATTTATTAATTTTTATTGCGTGGTCTTTAGGTATATTAGTTTCCTACGGTACAGTAAACTCTGCAAGTACTATACGCTTGATTTCTCGAGAATAAAGAAATATGTCTGGTCTGAATGACGTAACAACCACATCCTCTGGGATTTTATAATGTTTTCCATATGTGCCCACTAAGATAGTCCAATCAGGTGCAGAACCTAGGATTGAGAAGGACTTACTTTTAGCATTTACTGTTGAGTCTTCTTTTATAAAGTTAAGTTATTCAAACTTTTATCTATGTAATTTAGTACTTGTTTGTTTGAATTGGGGTTGCCACTTTTTTGGAAGAATAATAGTATATTTCTCAAAAAACTGCAAAAATATGATTTTTATATTTAATCATGCATAATTACTTGTTCAGAAAAAGAGAGCAATATTTTTAGGGTTCATGTATACATATGAGTTTCTTTAGTCCACCATAAATTAAATACCAGAAATGATTTGGAAATATGGGGTATCGTTAGAATCCTTATATCATCGAGCAAGACAATAGTTTTTTTTTTTTAATTCAATATAACGCCAAATTGAAAAAATAATAATTATCAAATTTATGGTCTTGTTGAGCATTGGCTGCGATCTTCTTCGGGTGGATGTATTCCACCAATCAAACTGCCCCAAGTAGACAGAAATCCCCAATGAAAATTCTCTGTGATATATATACCTCTCAAAATATATTTTTTAAATTTGTATCTGTGATTTTGCGTTTGCCTTTTTTCGGCAGCGTTTTTCCATTCAAACACTTGTTATTTGCTTATTTTTGAAACAATTTATTCACCATAATTATTTCTGAATACTTACAGATTGTAGTTTATTAACTAAATTTAAATGATACATGCTCTTAATTTGTTTGTTTAATTTTCATGTTTAAATGTAATTAGTTGTTTTCAAATCAAACCATTTATTTAAATCTATTAAACTTTTCTCAATAAATAACATTAGGTTCTTATTAACTTGAAAGTTCGGAAGACTTTTCTTTTTTATTTAATTAATTAATTCATTTTTCTGTTTGTATCATTTCCAAAGAAGTGATTTGTTTTGCGCTGTTCTAATTCGTTCTGTAAATTTATTATTATATTGTAGACATCTAAAATGGTGATGTTATTTAATCCTACAAACTACACAGTTTTGTTGAGTTTATGCATAATATGACTGACAAAATGAAAATAAATTTCAAAGATAATTTGCCCTTCTATTTCTTTTAACAAATGTTAAAAAAATCGCGTTACTTGTATTAGCAATGAAAACATAGTAGCTATTTTTTGTACTATATTATTTTTCTATAATATTTTGGTTATTATGTATATTGTTGAATTGACTATAATATAGTACGGGTTGCAACCCTAGTTTGATTCAGGATTGTTGCGGATTATTAGAGGCTCACATCCGCGGAGGCGGATGCTGATTTCAGGATTTTTTATACATATTTGAATTTTAAGTTCATACATAAATGAAAATTGATTTAATTTTAATGTATAATTAATCAAATTTTGAGAACAACACTAATACAGTTTTTAGTCTGACTTATTAGTAAGTATTTTGAGTTTAGAATTTTATAATAAACTTTGTTTAATAATTAAACTTAAAAATTGGTGAATTATATTTAATAAATAGTAATATTGCAACCTTCTCAGCCTCTATCCTGTTCCTAAGTGTATTCGCTGGGAACACTGGATGGTGGAAATGATAAATATCTGCGTGCAAATCTGGAGAGAGTTTTATGTTCATCATGATTAACTTTCCACTAATTAATTGTATTTTGATTCATATGATCTAATGTAAAATAAGTTTTGATACTGCTTTTCGTTGGTGGCGACATTTTTAGGGTTCCGACCCTCAAAAAAGGAACCCTTATAGGATCACTTCGGTGTTCGTCTGTCTGTCTTTAAAGACCCTTTATGTCAGGAGTGCGTGGAGGGGAGGTATCAAGTTGAAACTAATATCAAAAATTCAGGTCTGCTTCAGGTCTTGATTATGTCTCATTTCTATACAATTTGAAAGGGAACAAAAACCTTTAGGGTACTTTCAGTTGACCTACAATCTTGAAATTTGGCAAGAAGCAGTGTCTTGTAGCACAAGTAAAGTAAAAAATCTGGAAACTGTAAATTTGTACTTAGATAATTAATAAGAATGAATTTTGTTATTTGCAGTTGGTAAACTGCGGCATGTATGGGGACAATACTTTATCAACGGCAAAGTTAAATTTGTCCAGCTTATCTTTTTGTAAAACAATATTAAAATAAAATTCAGCTCCACCTGTCGAGTATTTTCACAAACTCCACAACACCATCTATCAGTGAGTAGAAGTCGAGTAGCGAGCGGTAAAGTGATTGTGCACAAAATAAAATTAAGTGTTATTTTAAACAAGATAATTTTATTTTAATTATATATGTAACTTGCAGTACCATATTCGGGAAAAAGAGGATACAAGTTTCCGAAAGTCAAAACTGTCAAAGTAGTGGTTTGTAGTTCTGTGGTAGCGATATTTTTGATGTTTTTTGAAATTTTTTTTTTGCATGCTATGTATAATATGGTTGACGATCTACTTTGATGCTATATTTCAAGTTTCTGAGTTACTTAGAAGTTGCCTAAGTTTTTGATGAGTGAGTCAGTCAGTTACTTTTCAGACCTTAATAACTCAATAACTATTCGTGTCAATAATTTTCGTGAAATTTGGGATTCTAGGTGTACGACGTGACGTGTTAAACGTTCAAAATTTGTAGGTCTAATAGCTTTTGACATAAGGAGGAGCCGAAAGTAGCTCGAAAACGTTCGTTTAAATATACACAACAGCCGGTGTCGTCCTTTTCGAACTTTGCCGTGTATCTAGAATTTAGACACTCGATAGAGAAAATAAAGAATGATTCGTTTTCAAAATTATCTTTCAGTGAAAAACAAACAAGTGATCGTGAAAGATCGTTTTACACCGAATTTAAAATTAATACAAAATAGAGGTTAAGACTAGGTTGCTATTATTTAATTTTGCAAATACAGAACAAGAAACAAACGCGCCGATAGGCATTGACTTATATATTACCTAAGTTACCAATTTTAAATCAATGCTAAAAGGCCATTTCGAATATCTGTAAATTGATATGTTTATAAAATCAATCAATGTATGGATGGCCTATGGATATTTGAGGTGACAATTACGGTAACTCAACTACATACATCATTATTTAATCGACAAGATGATGAACCAAAACCAAAATGTATTATTTTGGTAAGTTAATAGCTTTTAACATTTTCTGCCTACCCTGTTTAAACACTGAGCTCACCGATGCTACCTAATTATTTTGCTGAATGTAGCTGAACAAGTACGGAACCCTCTATGCGCGAGTCTCACTCGCACTTGGCCGGTTTTTATTCACCTGTTCACTCAATATTTACATCGAAATATTCATCAACCAGGCATACAACTTGGATAAACACAGTAAACAAACACTGTGATTGATTCACAATGGAAATCACGTCGATTGCTATAACAAAATTAATAAAACCTTTAAGATCTTGTCCCAAAATGTGCCTTCCTATTGGTCATTTAGCGATCACGTGCGAGGCACGCGGCACACTGGTCCCAACCACTTTCTTTATATGTTGTTACTTACTCGCTTGCGCCTTGCACTTATAAATTCGCATCCTTAAAAGCTCTTCATCGATTGATGCGGATGCAGATGTCTAAATTAAAGCGAACGTTCCGCATTTGCGGATGCGGATTCAAATATCCGCAACACCCCTAGTCTGAATACTAAGCTAGACAAAATGCCTTCTATTCGGCAATATATCTACAAGAATACTTTGTCGTATATTCTCTATCATTATAGATCCCAATTCACTAAAATTATACAGTAAGTAAATATCTAAAGATCACCTTATTCCAAAGCCTTATACTTAGATAATATGTTTGATTTAAATAGGTATACCTATCTAAAATAGGTAAGTTACCTAATGGTAAGCAAAGTTTTCTGTTTATTTTGCGGTGCTTCCTTGTATTCCTATTTAAAATATTTATCTAATCTTCCATAGCTAATAAATAGTATTCAGTGAGATGTCTTCAATTTCCAAGGATTATTCATTTTATGAATAAATTGAAATAAAATTCCAATGTTTATGCAATATGTTTAATTCTAATTAAAAAATAAATATTAACAAAGAGCACAAAATTTATTATGCTTTGTAAAATCTGCGAGCGACACCGTCCCATGAGTTGCTGGTAATAGTCTGGAAAAAAATATGATTATGTATAGATCTATTGGTTATATTTCAAAAAGAACTTGAAACAGATGTATAATATTATGTAGACCTTTTACAGTTTGTACAACATAATAATAATTATATACAGATCAAAAATAGGCATAAATTTTGCCCGTGAATTATTTGTATTAATTGTGATGAACATACAATTATGTAGGTAGGTAGGTACCTACAGTATCTGCATTTGATACATCGTTCGTGAGATAATGTAGTTATATCTCTCTCAAAGTAGGGTACAACGCCCCTTTATGTGCGCTAAAGGTTTTGAGGGGTAGAAGTGTCAGAAAAATAAGGGGCGTTAATGCGGTTAAAGGGGCGCTGGCAGATTAAAAAATGTCTTCTTGATACGTATTTCGGTAATTCTACAGAGTTATAATTCCCATATTTCAACAAAATATTTAAATAACTATCTACTACAATTTCATCATTAATTTCTTTCCTTAGCTTGTGGACCACCGCGAAAACTAATCATTATCCTATGTACTTATGTCAATTTTATTAACATGCTGATTGAAATTTTTAATAATAAAAATCATTATCATGCCTGCGGATTGAAAATGAAGGGTTAGAATTCAGCAACTTTAATTCTATGCTGGTTCATGTGGCTAGTTGAATGAAACATTTTTTTGGAAATAAACTGACATCGCCAGTGGCAGTGCATTGACATTATTGACAATATCATGATACTTCTTCTTCTTCGTCGTAACTTGCCAACTAGTGCTCTTCATTGAAGATCATTACTGCCATTATCGAGTGAATATAGAGTGTAACAAGATAGTAGCTTCCTTGTTAGAACTTTCTAAGTTTTTGTGGCATCTCAGAATTGATGGTGTATGTTATTATTTCCAGTCTGCTTCACTTGTACACAATTTACCAAGCTTTGCAATGTCACCGTATTATACAATATAGGGTCAAACAAAATAATAAACAAAAACCAGTACATGACAGTTTGAAATTTGGTCAAACACACTCATCTCGATAATTATTCAGTAAATTGAGAAAACTGTAGCGTAGGGTTGATGGATCTTCTTGACTAGGATTGCCAAATTTGGCGCCCAGATTTGCGAGAAAGAGATAATTCAAATGGACTGATATAGCAAAATATAAAAATGCATATAATTTAAAGGAATTGTAGACAATTTATTAATGTGTATTAATTTATCAATTAATTTAATTTTTTTCAAGCGAATTAATGAGCAGTCCGCACAAACTTTAGACGAAATGCCTTTTTCGAAGGTCTTGCAAAACGGTTTACAACTTTACCTTTAACTTCGCCTTAAGTCTAATTTAAATGAATGTAAGACTTACCAATAAAAGATCATCTCCATTGAACTCTCTCTTAAAAGTGAAAACTTTTCCATCAGGATACTTTTGAACTTGCGTCAAAACGTTACCTTGAACAGTGATCGTTGTTTTGGGCTGTAAACACCAAAGTCAATATTTTATAAAATATTGTATTCAATATACTATATGTAAGTTTGGATGATGAAAGATGTTTCGAGAGTTCATTTTTAAGTCATATAAGTATTATGTGTTTTGGCGAAGCATAGATTTGTCTTGGCAAAAAATACGTTAGGTTATTAGCCACTAGAATATAATAACCACTGAGCATATGGAGACCGATCGTAATCAATTGAAAATTGGAGGACAGATCTTCTCCACTAGAGTGCGTTAGCGCCGCTAATGTCATGTGTTTATCTAATATAATTATGTTAATAAATCTATAGTTATGTGTACATGTAATATTTTTTCCAAATTTCATGCTAGATATACTAGATAAATAAAGGACACTGGTCACACATGCCCTTATATTCTTTTTTGTCTGTCTGACTGTTTGTATGTCCCGGTTTAACTCAAAAAAAGCTTGAGCGATCCTTATGAAATTTTGTACATGGGAACCTCATGTAATTGGTTAATTGTTAGGTTATAATAATTTTCAATAGCACTTTTAGAAATCGTAAAATTAATAAATTCAAAGAAAAATACTATTGTTATAATTTCTCAACCGATTCTGAATGTTGTAGACTGGAAGCAGACGTTATTCTATAATTGATAGGCTGTAAGTATCGTCAACAATAATTTTGTATATTAGGTCGGGGAAATAGTATATTACGCACTGAGGGAGAAAAGTAGGACATTCGCGGGTGGGGATGTCCTACTTTTCTCCCTCGGTGCGTTTACAATTTTTTTCTCCTCTGGGATGAAAAGTTTATAAATTTTATATATAAACACGCAGTTGCTAGGTTACCGGGAGATAAAGTAAAGTACGCGCATGCGCACATTTGCCATCTCACCGGGAGAGAATCGGGTACTTTTCTCCCGCGTGACAGGGACTAAAAGTGAACTTTTCATCCCGGAGGAGAAAAAAAGTGTTTTCGCATAACGTAACTTAACTTAACTTATTATAAAATTTCTTTGGCGGTACCACTATTTGTATCAGGCTGGTTTTGGTAACATGAAAAAAAAAAATAAAAATATTGTTTCCTGCTATTTTTCATTTGTTTTTCTTTCTGTAGAAATGAGTGAATCTAATGAAGAAATTCCATACATTTTAAAATATTATTATAAAAAAAGTAAAAATGCAACTCAAGCAGCGAAAAAAATTTGATATGTTTATGGACCTAATGCAGTGTCAGTAAGAATAGCACGAAATTGGTTCAAACGTATTCAGTCCGGAAATTTTGATGTTAAAGATGCACCACGCTCTGGTCGCCCCGTTAAGAATAAAATGGACGCCATTTTTAAAAAAGTGGAGTAAGATCGGCATATCAGTAGTTACGATGTAGCTGAAGAACTGGAAATTGACCACAAAACAGTTTTAATCCATTTGAAGAATGCTGGCTATACCAAAAAGCTCGATATTTGGGTGCCACACGAGCTCATTGAAAGAAGCCTAATGAACCGTGTACTCATTTGCGATTCATTATTGACATGTAATGAAACCGAGCCGTTTTTCAAGAGATTGATAACTGGCTATGAAAAATGGATCACGTACGACAAGAACGTGCGAAAAGGTCTTGGTCTAAGGTCGGCCAGGTTTCACAGACTGTGGCTAAACCTGGGTTACCTCGAAATAAGGTGATGCTGTGTATATGGTGGGACTGGAAGGCCATTGTTCATTTAATGAGCATTTACCGCCCAGCAAAACCATCGATTTGGATCTCTACTGCCAACAACTGATGAGATTAAAGGAAGCAGTTGAGAGAAAGCGGCCGGAATTGATCAACAGGAAGGTGTGTGGTCTTTCATCACGATAACGCTAGACCACACACAACTTTAGCCACTCAGCAAAAATTAAGAGAGTTTGGCTGGGAGGTGTCAGTGCATCCACTATATAGCCCTGACCTTGCACCTTCAGATTTCCACCTGTTTCGGTCTCTTCAGAATTCTTTAGGTTCTGTAAGGTTAACATCAAGAGAGGACTGCCAAAACTATTTTTCTCGTTTTTTTTATCAGAAGTGCCCAAAGTTTTACAGCAACAAGATCATGTCTCTACCTACAAAATGGCAGAAAGTCATCGAACAAAACGGCACATATATACTGTAAATAAACTTCGAAAAAATGTCTTGAGTTTTCAAATAAAAATTCGAAGAAACTTTTTCACCGACTATACTTTTTTTATGTAGATAGAATAGTCTGTAGTGATGTACCGAATACCGTTGACAGTAGAATTTAGTATCACGTTAATATTTGAAACGAGCCCAATAGCCTTGGTTACACATAGTGCCAAGGTTCAACAGGTTCCCTAATCCTAAAAAATTTTTGTTCTTAACCGATTTTCACGAAATTTTATAGGTACACGGGAAGAAAAATACGAGTTATTGACTGTGAGCACAATATTGTATTAAAACAATATATGTTATCTTATAAATAACGTAAAATTACTTTATTTATTGGATACCATCCAAATCGCCGCCAGAAGGAAAAGTACCAATAAGGCTGGCCACCTCGTTTTGTATAGCAATGCTTATTCGTTGACCGAGGTATTGTCCAGCCCTCTGGTCTCGAGATGTATCGACTAGTCGACACGGGAAATATATGTCATCTCTCAATTGATACGATTATATAAATTGTCAATAATATGGAATAAAATACTGGATTGAAATAACTACTGCGTAGTAAAAAACCCGTGTGGAATCACGGCATATCGCTACTTGATTATAAAATCTATAGGTACTAATTTATTAAAGCGGAAAAGTTTTTTATTTGTTTATAGACGCTAATCTGTGAAACTACAAGTCGGGTTCGAAAAATTATTTTTGTATATGATAGCCCGATTCACGAGAGACAGTATAGGCACATTATCTAACTTTAGGCTACAGCTCTCAGCTTGCCTTAATATTGATTTTTGTCAAGCAAGTCGGAAGTGGCAGCCCTCTCGAACTGCTGTATCCGCGTGCGCTGGCGTAATGGTTAATGATACGTAAATAAATTATGTCACAAAAATATTGGTACTTAGTATATCTAAAAAAAAGTCCGCGATAGTATATACCTATATTTTATACATAAGCCACAATAAGGTATTTTGTGACAAACATTTCTTGAAAATTAGAAAGTGATTTCTTATTATCAATATTTTTAGACATCGCATATTATTCCCTACGAACGAAAGTTACTTCATCATAAAGATAATTTTATGAAGTTAAATTTTGCTCTGTATATCATGTTATTTGGACACATATTTTTGAATATAATAAAAATTAAATAATTTGTAATTGCAAGTAGAACAATCATGATACGCGGCGTGGTTTTTGTCGGATAAAATTAATACGAGTGATACCGTGGGCCACAGCCAATAAGTCATGTAGTGATACACACTGATGTGTTGGATTATTAAAAACATGGATCCGCGAATATGGATTATTGCTACTACGGATACGAATACGGAGCTTGAATTTCGTAATTCGGAGTTGATTTTTAATTTATTTTAAGTTAGTAACAACTTTTAAAGAGCTCAAAGATTTTATCTTTACCTAGCTTGTTACCTTTTAAATTTCATATAAGTAATTAATATAATAGATAATAGATAAAAACAATATAGATACGAATATAGCTACTGGTTTTTCCCCCTCGAATATCCGCAGATACGAATATCCGGCACAACCCTAATGGTTTTATACAAAGGAATTAAAAAAGATTCATGACATTAGGTTTCTCAAATATTTTTATACTTTGTACTTTGATCGACAAATTATACATTGAACGGATAATCATTAAGAGTGAGAAATGGCTTAAAATAGGTACCTACCTACTACTGATATGCAGTGTAACATATTATACATAATTATGATATTAACGCATGATAAATACAATTAATTTGGATCAGTCATAATGACTTTATCTAACACAAAATAATAAAATATCGGACAAGACAAGTAGCAAATACAACTCGCACCCTGGGGTTTCCGAAATAATTACATCACTTACGGTACATTATTGTACAGTCTTTTACATAAATATTCTTACATAAACCTTATATATCTATCTCAGACAGTCCATCTGTCTGTCTGTTATAGAGCGCTTAATAATTTAAGAACCACTCAGTGAATATTTAATAGTAATTGTCTTTTAGACGTTTTGACGTGACAACGTCTTATAAATTGGTTTGCCGGGTGACACTTCAAGAAACTGCGTTACGCTCCGCTCACGTTATGCGCTCACAATGAGAGCGAGTGAGAGGCACGCGTCCCTTCCACTCGGGCATGGTTAGCCCGCCTAAGAGCGAGAGAGACAGACATAAAGTCGTTGTCACGTAAAACTTTCGCCCGTATACCGACTTTACAGGCAACCAATTTTTTTTACTAAAAAGGTTTTAAGTTAAGGTTTAAGTTTTTAGTTAGGTTGTAACGTTATGTAACAAAACATAAGGATAAACAAGTAATGATAATATAAAATCAACTCGGAAAAAATCATTCACAAAATCATATCACGCTTTAATAGAATACCTACGCTGCCAAAAGCATTATAAATAGGAAAATAAAAAAATAGGTAATAAAACATAGGTAATAAAAAAAAAAGTAAAATATATTAGACATCTGGGTAAACTAGAAAGATCTTAAACCAGTAACCACTATAACTAACGTTAATATTTAAACCACGGTAAGTAATTTAATGTTACAGAAGAATAAAAAAAAATCATCTGAATTTAGAACTTAGTGTTAAAAATATACGTGAAACAAAAAGAAATCTATTTTATTCTCAAAAAGACGACCCGAATCATTGTTTACTATTAGGTATATGGATAAACATTATATGCATAACTTGTAGAAGGGCGTTCAAAATTGAAGGAACCTGTAGGTCTTGATAATCAGTCACTGAGTGTGACTTTTAGGCTTTTTTTACGAAGGGCTGAACTGGCTGTACCTTTTTATTGTATTAAACTAGATACTTGATTTTTGTACAGCAATTTGAGGTCATAAATATTAGTATTAGCTATTTATTTCAACTGTATATTTTAAGCCTATTCCAAGAAAAAAATAAAACTTAATAAGTATAATTTTGCTGCATTATAATTTCACACTGGATTACGAAGTTCTTATTTTATGATATTTCTCTTTACTTTTAATAAAATACATTTCTTAGTGCCAAATTTCAAAACTGTAAAATTTAAACTTTCAAGATAAAAATTGTCTTGTTGATCGATTATTGTTTTTTAGTCCTTCTCTTCCTTCGATGCCTTCTCATAGAGAAAGGTTAGGTGCGATTAACTAGTTCAGAATTTCCTAATAATTATGTACTAATAGTAGGTATAAGTACAAAATGATAATGAATATCTTGTTTTTTTTTTTGCAAAATTCTTGTTTTTTTTTATTCACATGTAATTAATAATCACACAGAACTATGAAAAATAGTAAACCTATAGAAACTATTACAATTGAGGAACTCTAAAAATGTTTAGTAGATAAGTTATCAGAAATCAAAATTGTGATAGAAATTACGTACTTATATAAACAAAGTATAGAAACTTAAAGTAAAACTCACATTAATTTGGCCAGTTTCCTCATCGAATTCATCACCTGACTTGAAGGTTAATGTCTTAGTATTATCAGGAGAGCTCAAAACGAAGGTATACGTGTCGCCATTCAGAGTTAACTTCTGCGTGGGTCTGTAGTTTAGGTACCTTTCGGTTTGCTCGGCAGAGACACCTATAAAGTTAGAAATATTAGCCAGCAGTAAGTGTTAGTATTTTTGTCAGACCAGAGGATGGTTAAGTCCGCGAGATGGACGACAGCGACGTTGAAGTAATGTGATGAAAGAATTGAGAGAGTGCGATATTTCGATATTCTAACATGACCTTTTTCATAGTACCTACTTAATACTTTTTTTCGTTATGAGTATGAGTTATTATAGGCAAAAGTAGACGGAAACACATACATACTACAAACAAAAAAATCAAATAGGCAAGTTTCAATGAAATTACGATGATCAAAGACAAAATCCGAATAAGTTTTTTGTTAAATTAGTTTTTTTATTTCCTGTCTTAATTTATTATATATAATAATTATCTCTCTATTTCTGCACCGCGGCGTACCGGGCCGTACCGTGCCGCGCCGCGCCTACCGGGCCGGGCCAGGGAAACATTTTAGGAGATCTCAAAATCACAAATATTGTAATTTTTAAAATAGGTAATTGTGAACAATTCAATAAGGCAAACATAAGAATACTAGAAGAATAAACGCCAAAAACCAATTCAAAAATTCTTTAAATCCAATACAATATATAGGTAGGTATTACGTTCATTTCTTTGTAGGTACTATAAACACTGTAAAATCAGAAGTGAAGTAAATTTTTGCACATTTATAGATTTTCTTTTATATAAAGCTTTAGTCTTTCTTCGAAATTAAAATTTCACCTATATTACAAATTTAATCCTACTGTTATGTCGCTAGCTATAATAAAACCGCAAAGTTGATGCACTACTTGCCAAAGCAAATGTATCTGCTTTCCTCAAACATTATAGAAAGGAAGGTGAATATTTAATATTAAAAAACTATTCTATAAGTCAAAACTTAACATGCTAAGCCTAGAAATGTATTGTAAATTTATTTGACGAAACACATTCATTGAAGCTTTATTAATCCAACTTGTTTGGTAATTATTTTTTTTTAATTTGGACAGATTTTCCATAAGATATCCCTCAAAACGTCTGAATTATTCCCCAAATAAAGTTATCTGAAGATTGAAAATGTCTTCGGCCCTAAGCAAACTAAATTTTATACTAAACCCAGTCTTTCATTTCACTTGAGAGCGTTCCTTAAATTTTATCGAATGGCTAGGCTTAAACTCAAAAGGTAAACAAACTTACCCCAAGACTTTACAAAATCTTCAAAGTTCTCGTCTTTCACGAATTTGTATTCTTTTCCGAGGAACGCCATTTTTTATCGAGTGTTGTGTACGCCGTTTACAAAATTATTAAACACTATGATAAAATTTTGCGATTTATATAGGTACGCTTTTTATAGAAGCAGATATTTTGGAAATTTCTGTAGATATCAAGTATTCAATATGTTATCTAGATTAATCAGATACTTGTGTACAGGCGGTATTTGAAATGGTTATTATTATCGATTTAAGGAGTGGCTTTGGCAGTTAATTCGGTTCTATATCACTGCGACCTATGAGATATATTGTAATCGTCCCACATTGCTGATGCTTAGTGTCTTTAATATACTCGACTTTTTAGGTGAAGAGTGACTGTACGTACCTCTTCAAGGGCAGCACAATGTTGGCCACTATCTAGGTACGTGTAGGTCTTAGTTGACCACACTCGCACAAAAGGTGTTATAGGGTTTCGTTCGCACTTTCGCACTATCTTTTAATAAAATATTTTTAATGAAAACTAAGCGTTTCATATTTACTTGACTTGAAATAGTTGCTTTATAAAAGTTAGTTTTTTTTGTAAGATGCAACAGAACAACTAATAAAGCAATTTTTTGCCAAATTTAAAATCTGGATACATACTTTCAAAGAGAAAAATTCTCCTTTACAAGATGTTCCTGTAAACACACGCGCAATATGATTTGCTTATATCATTTACATACATTGAACTAATGATTTTCTAATTCTTATGTTTATTCGCATAGGTATGTAAGTACGTATTTTTAAAGTACAATTGTCAATCTTTAATCGATTTTCAAGACACAACGCGCATCTAGAACCCCTTCATCTACGAAAAGACATGGCCTCGCTAAACGTGTTTTATCGTCTGTATCATGGTATCTTCTGACATTATCACATCATGTCTCTTTCACTATAGAACCACGTGGTCTATAGTGGTTATAGACCAGAGTCTACGGAGCCACAGCTACACGGTAGCACCCATCGGTATCATTGCCGTATCGTACAGATGTGAAATAGTCTCCCAGCCAACTTGTTCCCCCCTTACTGGGATATTAGGCCCTTCAAACGAGGCATGAAGAGGTAGGTACTGTATAATATTAAAAAAATATTTTAGGACGACGCACATTTGGCCTCGACACCCAGGGCAACTTCCCTGCCGCATCTCCCTAAAGCCAGCATTACGTAAATGGAAACAGAAATAATTGCTAGGGATTATAGTTTTCTTAATTGCACCTACTTAAATTTTAATATACATTTAGAGAAACCGTTTGATTGCTATAAGATTATGTGTTTTGTTTTATTTCATTTGTTTCTGCTAATTAGATTCCTTACTTTAGATAAAATTAATAGTGTTAACATGAAAGTGAGCCAATTCTTGTAAAGAAATATTCTTGTTAATTAAGAGATTAACAGAGAATGCACACACTTGATGAAAAATTTAAATATGCCAAAATTCCTTTCATAAAAATACGTAATCGTACCTAAAACAGTGTCCCTGTATTTTAAACTCCTCGGTCTGTATTAGTAAAAAGGGGGTTCCGAGTCATTATAACAACCATTGATGTATCTAGGATTATTTTCCAAGGTCCTCGATGTAGCCGAAGATCCATTTTGGGTTGTTAGTCCAACACTCTGAGATGTCATCAAACAAATATACTGTGGGCACGGCCTTGCCTAGCCTCCTTCTGTGTACACCAGTGATGTAGTTAGATATTCTGATGGTTCTTAATTGTTTTTTTTTTTTTTATGTCACAATATGGATTTTCTTAGAATATGCTGTGAAGAATTAATAGTATAAAATAGATAATACTCCACTAAGTGCCAAGCTCGTCGACCTGTTGGCGATGAAGCACTGATGAAGATCGGAATGCACTGTCTAGAACTTCGACGTGAGTTAGCTTGCCTCTCGGTGTCTTACCGGTTATACTTTGTTTTTTTTTTTTTTTTTTATTCCACCCAACCCAATTCACAGCAGGACAACTAGACGCTACCCCGCGTAGCGCCGTGAGGATTATGCATCCCTAATTCGCTTCGCTTTTGCTTCATCATTCATTATGCGAACGGCTAAGGAGTGGAATACATTTTCCGCCTACCTATATCTTGGGAATCTTCAAGCGAAGAGTAATACAGCCATTATATAGGTAAACACGACCTATCGTCGGCCTGATTTTTACTTACCATGATGTGATATCGAGGCTAAGGGCATACCTATTAAGGTATACTCCATAAAAAAAGAAAAATTCCTGACGAGATATGGATCCGACTCCTGTGTACTTGCAAAATGGATACTATGAAGATAAAAAAAAAAACAAATCAAATTTACTTATAAAGTTTAATAGTTAAAAATAAAATAAATTACATAATATGTTTACGCTTTGTAGTATCTGTAAGCAACACCGTCCCATTTGTTACTGGTGATGGTCTGGAAATAAAAAATAGATAAATTTATTAGCTTGTAGTTTCTATGAAACGCCATATTCATGTAATCGAAATTCCAGGTATCAGCTAGTCTCAAACATTACTTTTTTAAATAATAAACTGAGGACAGAGAATAGTTTTTTTAAATTCCAACAATGATAAGCAGTTTTACTGGTCGGCAGGAGCTTCTGAGAGACAAGGTTAGCGCATTCAGCTCTCAGCTCTTAAGTACCACAAAAACTTCTTTAAATCTACATCTACAAAATATATCCACAATCTCACCTGGTTAAGTGACGATGTGGCCCAAGATAGTAAAATATTAAGCCTAGT
Source organism: Saturnia japonica (assembly GCA_033032175.1). Taxonomy (NCBI): domain Eukaryota; kingdom Metazoa; phylum Arthropoda; class Insecta; order Lepidoptera; family Saturniidae; genus Saturnia; species Saturnia japonica. The sequence continues at coordinate 6,758,495 of CM065324.1, read as the reverse complement.
GGGAGTACTGACTCTGAAGTGCAGCTGTCGGTACACACTTATAGGTGCTTGGCAACAGACTTCCAACTTTACAGTGGTAGTTAACCAAAGTCTTAGAAAACGCCCTACCACCAATGTTATGGTTTCATCACAATGCTTTCCTTCAACGAAAGGTCGGGCTCATTGTAGGGACGCCAACTCACGTCGATCGACGAGGTGTCTAGAAACACTACCAGAGTCATAATTGCTTCAAACTACATAAAATAGACTAGTGATGAGAAAAACTGTATTCTTTTACAGAAGTAGCAATCAGGTTAGGGGCCATCCATACATTACGTCACACGAATTTCATGATTTTTTTACCCCTCCCCCGTCCTTGTCACAGCTGGTCATATTTGTGAGAACCCCCCCCCCCCCCCCAACCTTCCTAGTGTGATGTCACATATTTTGCAATTTTATAATTAGAAATTTATGAAATTAAAACAGTCGTGTTCGGAAATTATTTTAATTTCCATTTAAATTATTTTTCAATAAAATCGACATCAAATCAAACAAAGGTATAAAAATTAACAAAACATGAAGGATTTCGACTTAAAGAAGTTCTAATGTACTTAGATATAAAATATTATATTTTGAAAAAATGTGATGTCACAAAATTTGGGACCCCTCCCCACCCCTTGTCACACAATGTCACACTTCGTCGACTCCCTCCCGCCCCCTAAACGTGTGACGTACTTTATGGATGGCCCCTTATCTGTCCACCTTTTACTAAAGTGGACACTAAAGCCTATAGCTATTTATAACCAGTCTTATTTAATTTATATCCGAAGTCATATTGCTACCGTCGAGGACAGACTTGAAATGGCTCGTGTGCCAATGTATGCTACCAAGCCCGGTGAAGCTGTCACCCATAATGGCTTCAGGGCCATTAAAACTAACAGTATAGTTGGTTCGAAAAATGTGTGTGCTATCCAAGAACATCGTTCAAACCAAAACGATATAAATATGTATGCTGGTAGTATTTTCGTTGTCGAATCTGGCACAGGTTTTATGACTCTGATAAATTTTCTTAACTAGAATAAGTTCTTCGAATGAAATCCCGGTGAACACTCTGCCTATATTTGACATCACCCAATGACACATAATTTATGATGTCAAACTAAGGTAACGTGTCCACTGCGATATACCTTGTATGGTATTTAATTTACTATTAGATAATTAAGATTTAGATTAGAAAAGGCAAAATATAATAAGTAAGTAAATAATTTTTTTTAAAGTATTTACCACTTTCAAATTGTCTCCGTTGTATTCCCTTTTAAATGTACCAGTACCCTTATCGCTCTCGACCACTTGTGTTACGGTATTGCCGTCAACTGTGTACGTGGTTTTAATCTGTACAAAAAAATAAGTTATTTTTCACTAATTTTATTATTTCTGAAAATACCATATCGCTATACAGAACAATTTCAAATACATTAAGATAATATTATCAAAAACTGTAGTGTAGATAATATGTACTAGATATTGTCTGCTCTTTCTGGTAGCTGTCCAAATATATTTTTTTTCATTTAACCAAGAAATTTTGTGAATATGAGTCATCTTGGTTATATATATAGCAACTTTCGACTACAGCGTCACCTATCAGATCCTAGCATAACGATAAACTATCATATAGACAAAATAAATATCTTAGCGTGAATATGACCACAATCGATCAATTCGATCAAAAGTCATACGATCACTAACAGAAGTGACAGACGATGAGACAAATAAGATAATTTTAAATTTATTTCATTAGTAGCTGTGCCCGCGGTTGCGCTCGCATGAACACCACATAATGCCAGTATTGTGGTTACCCACGGAGGTCGCCCGCCTCCGATTATTTTGAAGATAAAGATGCTTTTTATCTTTTTGGGCGGAACCCTAATTATTTTTTAAAATAAATATAGCCTAATTTACTCCCTATAATTCAGCTATCTGCCAGTGAAAGTTACGTCAAAATCGTTCCAACCATTTCGGAGATTATCCGGAACCATAGACTTATAAATTCGGTATACTTAGTAGAGTACAGCGGACTTTATTACTCCATGCCCGGAACAAATAAACAGACAGAAAGACAGACAAAAGAAATGGTTTTTTGATATATGTACCGTACATACTCTCATATACATGAATTAAAAAGTTGTTATTTTAACATTATAAACAGACACTACAATTTTATTAATTGTATAGATGTCTTCAGAGTGACCACAGAACTGCTTGATTATGACTTAACGCGTTATAACTTATACCTAATAGATAAACTCGACGTTATATGTATCTAGTTTCACTATCTTCACCAGAATTAAACAAGAGATTTACTTAGAAACTATATAGTAGACTTTTCGTTACAATTTCCGCACGTAGGTATCATAAAAAAATCACTCTCATATTTTATTTCTAAGTACCTACATATGTTCAAAAAATAAATGATTACAAAATATTAATTTATCTTACCGGTATAACTCCCTGGACTGTGTCATCGAACTGTACTCCAGACTTGAATTTAACCACCTTTGTACCCTCGGGGGTGGTAGAACTAGAAATATAGGTATCGCCGTCCTTCTCCAACTTGGTAGTAGGCTTGAAATCACGGAATTTGGCTATTTGCTCCGCAGGAATTCCTGAAATAATAGAAATAATTAAAATTAAAATAATATTATACAACAATACTTAGTTTTAAGCCTTAATAATTCGGTAATGACGCCGTGTTGCGATATTAGACCGTATACAAGTTATTGTGAAGACAGTAATCCTGTTTCGAGTATATCTAAAACCGCTTAAAAACCACTTAGGTACTTAACTTCTAGTATTTTATGTGCATTATCGTTAATTTGTCCTAGTTTATACAAAAATATAACGAACATAAATTGTATATACTACATATCTAATTGGAGCACAAATAATATTTATATTACTATGATATGAAATATGATGAAACTTGATTATTTATCTTATCGTGTCGATGAAATTTACACTTGAAATTCGTTATCAGTTTAAAAACTGATGCAATACAGCGCAAATTACATTAAAAAATATCACAATTTTGGTGCATTTTTGATATAAATCATAGCTGTACATAAAGGCTTCTAGATCATTCGAATAATAAAATGGGTCAGTGGGGGGAACTCTGAAACTATAAAAGATATAGAAATATGTTCTAAATAACCATGACATTGATTTTAAAGATAACAAACTTACACATGAGCCAGGAGTCGAACCAAATCATTGAATTAGGTAACGATCTTGTTACTGTATTTTCATGTGGTGAATTTGCTTTAAAATTGTCTCTAAGGTTGTTATTAGACCTTCAACGGTATCATAACTGGTTTTGATACCTACTTCATATTTAAGGTAACCCCACAAGATTTTGTCGTCAATTAAAATTAACAGATAATGGCTACTGATTAATAGGTTGAAAAACTGATAAATCGTCAACTAGTTTTTGTATATTTTTAAAGTGATATTTCGTTTCCTACAGATTTCATTAAAATTTATTAACGCTTTCAAATATTAATAAAGTTTAATTCGTTTACTATATTTAATAGGCTTCACTGATATTAAACAATGCTTTCAGATATAATCAATTGTGTTGTGTTTGTTGTGTTATTGTGTTTGTGTTTAGTTGTACTATATATACCTAACAGGCATCACTGATATTAAACAATGTTTTCAGATATAATCAATTGTGTTGTGTTTGTGTTTAGTTGTATGTGTGTGTACTATTGACCTAATGCGGCTTGTGCGTTGATGTAAATTAATACCTAATATTTTCAACCAGTTTTTTCATTGGTGATTAACAGTTACCTCGATGACGAATGAATAGACGTTAAAAAAAAAATTGATTCAACGACCACCTCAAGTTCGGACATACAAACTTTGTTTATTAACCGATTTAAATGTTTCTTGTTTTTTGTTGGAAAGGGGATGTCTCAAGAGTGGTCTCATTTTAATTTCATTGGCATCCTAAAATTCATTGAAGTTGGTTTTCGGGTTTAGTTTAAACTAAATTTGGAATATTAATGTATTACCTACACTTACGTTAATAAAAAAGTAACTTTAAGTCTATCAAGTCAATTAGTTCAGTAGGTATATTTTTTAAACGATAAGCGGTTTTGATAAATAGTGAATAGTAAAATGATGTTACTTAAAACTAACCCCAAATTTATTGAACAGGGAATAAAATAATCTATGTTTTCTGAAAAAGATATGTGTGAATATGATAAAGTCTAAGTTTGAAAAGAAATTAATCATAATTTTTATTATATTTTAAATTTCTTAGGTGTGAGAAGTCAATGGGTGATACATATTTTGCATTCACGGTAGGTTAGAGGGAAAATGTTTAGTTCTTTGTTAAGCCTGTCCATAATATATGCTCAGAAAATGTAATTACACACTCTGTCAGTTCTCAGTTTCTGATTATATGTTGTTTGATCAAAAGGGACAGTTGATTGGTTGAATATTATCTATAAATAAATAAAACGAGAAAGGTTTGCCGCTGTGCGCGTATCACGTAAAAAACTACAGGATCGATTTTTTTTTTTTTTTTTTTTGATAAAGAAGGAACTATTCGCTCCTCATCTAAAAAAATATCAAGATATCTTCATAAACAAGAATTCTGTAGTTAACAATGCGTAGGCGTAGGCACACTTAGCTAAAGTATAATAATAGTATATTAAGTGCATATGTAATTTAATGCTAATTGTACAATAGTATTTAGTAATATTAGTGATACTCATAAAGATAACAATGTATCGATAAAAACCAGGATTTTGTCGTCAAAGTGTTTACTCACCTATACATATAAAACTGTTAAAGGGTTTTATACTATATATAATTTTGTTAAATGTATTATGTGTCAATTCATTCAATAAATCCACACTTTGGAGAATTTATATACCATCTTTTCGAAAAAAAAAAACTTTTCGTTTTTCTTATTATAGGGCAGCGTCGTACACGTACGAGTGAAGGCAAACACAATGGAAGCTATTCACGATCGGAAAACCCATCTAAAATTGTTTTGCCTTATTGATTTTTAGTATTACACACGATAAACTATATCATGCTATAATAACAATTAACCACAAGTGACAAGTAAAAGTTCATATAATGAAAGTTCACATGATAATGGATATTTCGTATAGGTACTGAGTTTACCATGAAATTTCATAGAAACAAAAGATTTTTGAAACCGCAATAAAGTTTCTCGATGTGCATAATAATTAATCTTAGATACAGTTATTGTGACTAGCGGTCGCCCAATAATCGAAATTCGACCAGCGATTTTTTAATCATATTATTTAACTATTTTCTGTTTGACATTTGCAGTATGCACCTAAACAATGAATATTATATCACTTGCTGTCACTTTTCATTGAGTGACAATGTCAATATTTCGGGAGGGTAAGTTCAATGGCATTGGTTTTTTGGATTCGCAGTATTAATTTATTTAATTTTATAGATTAGTAACAGGTATTATAGATAAATTTTAGCTTTCTGCACTCCTTCTTCATATAAACTTTAACCATGCCAAATCTCACAGACTTCCGTGCACGCAATACACTTAAAAAGGTGTCCGAAGTTTTCTTCTCTCGTAATAAGTATATTGTATAATACTTTTGTGTATGACTATTTTATTAATTACTGCAAATTTATGATAATATGTCAGGGAAAGCAAAGTTTGGGTTAAAAGTTGATTGTGCTAAATATGTATCTATTGTCTTAAATACATGAATATTTTTATTTATAATTTTGACAAAGTTGTTTTTGTTTATACATACATACCATCACGCCTGTATTCCCCGAAGGGTTAGGCAGAGGTGTACATTTGTACACCCACAGTTCGCCGAGTATGTTTTTAGGTCCCATGTAATAGGGGGCGAGCCTATTGCCATAACTACAATAAAATAACATAATTACCACAAATAAAAGTAAAACAAACTGCTCAAGTTGCAAACATAAAATTAGGACACTATGTTTATTTTGTGAGATACATGGCATGGAGCGGGCGTATTGGACGACTTTTGAAAATCAATTTTTACTACGTGGCGGGAATAAAAAATTTATAAGGAAATTTTGTTTTAAGATGTTTATGAAATAAGTTACTTTTGAAAATAGACAGAATACATTTACAGATTTTATAAACCTTTTTTTTTTGTTATACGAACTCCAGATAATAAACTTACTTCATAATCGTAAATTATTTTTAATTTATCCTAAGAATTTGAAAATATACTTTGTGAGCTTGTCCGTAACATCGAATCGAATCACCATGACTTTTAAGCCGTATAATGTTCATTAAAAAAAAACTTACCGACAGAATTGAGGAAAGCTTCAAAGTTCTCCTCGCTATCGTATTTGTATTCCTTTCCAAGGTAAGCCATTTTGTTAACTCTGTGGCGTTTACTAACCAGGTATTCTCAGTGAATAAATCACGTCGATCATCAAACCTGTTCTTATACTACTAACCTTCTAATCTATTTGATATGATATCAAACTGTTGTATGAGTTGTATTGATTACGTACTGACGTTTTACGAATTAAATTATTATTAGTGAAGCTTAGTCATAGTGAATTATAAAAAACGAATGTGTTTTTAGTATATAAATTGTAAAGTAATCCTGATATTATAAAGACATTTTAATATGTGTAAATCTAATGAAATTAAGATCCGTTTCAGCGACAGTGTAAAGGTTTGCATGACTGGGAGCTTAATAAGGGATGGCACTCAGTGACGACAGGACACGGCAAGGTTTTTCAAGTAATGAATAATAATAGACGACAATAATTACATGATATTAAAGTTGAAATTTCAATGATAATAGTCGTGGTTACAAAAACATTGTTGTGGTAAGCATAAGTATGCTGTGCCTGTAGCCTTTGGAACCCCTTGGCATCCCTCGGGTCGCTTCTGCTTTCTTTGGCATGTCGAGGCAGGACAGCGGCCCAGACGGACCCAACCCGCGCACTTCGTTCATAATCATAACCTAAGGACGCCTCGGTATGCCTAAGGATGTCTCGACATACATAGGGATACCGCGGCATAGTTACAGTTACAATACAGTAGGGATGCAGAAAGTTCCCCTGACGTACCGTGTCGCCACTGGGCACTCAAAATCAAAACCGAAATATTTTTCGACGTTGTTTTTACTCGACTGTGCAACGCAAAGCAGGGTAATGTGAATTTCAGACTACTTTTTACTTATAATGTCGTTGAGCGTATGTATGTATGTTCCTTTTAAAGCGCTTTAGAGACCAAATGTGTGGGCCGATTTCGATGATTCTTACGTCAATCAAATTATTTGAATCTTGCGAGTAATGACTAGTAAGTCGTAAAATGTATAAAATAAAAATAACTAATTAAAAATTATATAAAACCCGACAGGCCTGCTAAAAAAAGGATGTAAAGTATAGAAACAAGTTGAACTTATTAGTTAATCTATACATACAAAGCGAAAGAAAGGACAGATTAATAAAATTATCATACCAGTCGGGGCATTATTTTATTTACCTGTTTAGTCAGCATACTCATATAAACGTACTTAAATCTATCTCAGCAATATTTTTCACATTAACATATTTAAACGTTAAGATAGAATTTGCTACTGTCTAGTGCACCATAGTCATTTTAACATAGAATCAGAAATTACGAAATAAATGAAATACCATGTTTTTACAACTATGTGGTTGTATCACGATCATATAACGTGTTAAAGATATACACTATTCGGTTTTTATCAATAAAAAGTAGAGATGGGCCGAATGCGGTTTATACCGAAACCAAAATTTCGCCGAAATTTGTTTTGATTTTGTCGCTAACAAAGTGTCAAGATATATTTATGCTGCCTTTGCCATTTTTCTTGCGCGCTTTTCACCCACTTATCCACTAGGCCCGTTACTTCCTAAGAAACCACCCCAACATATTCGAGTTAATGATTTCTCGATGTGGTAATGGTGACACTGAATCTATGTCTTCTTACGAACCATCTCAGAATTAAATTTAAAAAGAGTTGAACCAGCTACAATATCTCATTCACACGACAGAGTCAAGTCATGATACCTATCTGCCGTCGACTTCGAACGATATTGTATCTACACCTGCTTTTTGTTTCCAACTACTTTATCACTAGCAGTTTTGGTCTTACTTTTAATTTATTATAAACATTAAACTTAGTTTTTACCGCTCGGCATAAAATTATAAGTGACGATAATTTGCCACATACCGCTGTAGGACGGCTATTTACACGCCCTTTCTACACCATTTATATGACCCCGATGTAGGAGGGCTATTTAAACGCCCTTGCTACCCACAAACTTCGGTTCATCTTAACAAAACCCAACCGAACTTCAGCCCATCCCTAATGAAAAGGGATTACCAAACGATCATGCAATTCATCTGGTTTTAGTAATCACTGAAGCTTACAGCAATCTTTATGAGCAAAAAGTCTGCTAGATAAGTTACTAAGTAGGTACACTCATTACACTGACTCACAGTTCCGCGAACACTGATAATAACATAATATAGTATACCATCACGCCTGTATCCCCGAAGGGTTAGGCAGAGGTGTACTAATGTACATCCGCAGTTCGCCGGGTATGTTTTAGGCACTGATAATCTACACTAGAATATGTTTGGAAAGGTGTGGCGTTGTTGTTCTCGTAGTTACTAGGCTACCTATCATTGACAAGACCTTGTTTCTCAAAGGACAGAAACATTACAAACAAGCTGTTCCCGCGGTTATGCTCGCGTGGACTACAGAATATCGTCGTTCGGGCACACTAGCGAATCGTGCTACCCAGCTCTCGGTTATTTTAAAGACAAAAATGCTTTTTGTGGGGGATTCTTAGAAGACAGACATATGCTCTAACTGACTTTTTTGTAGGTCTTTATTGTAGTATCTACAATTATGTAGTACATTCATAAGGATATATCTCTTATGGTTTACTCAGCGTTAGCCATTTATGCGCCCCAAAATCTTCACTTTCCGAATTTATCTTTATTTACACAGAACCCTAATTATTTTTCTAAAATAATAGTAGCCTAAGTTACTTCATAAATCATCGGCTATTCTGCCAGTGAAAGTCCCGTCAAAATCGGTACAACCAATTCGGAGATTACTTGAAACAACAGACAGACAGACAGAAAAACAAAAATGTTAAAATTTGGTGTTTTGTTATATTTTCCGTAATATGTACTTTCATAAGCATCTGGTAAAAAACTGTTATTTTGATATTATAAACAGAAACTTCAATTTTATTTATTTCTAGGGGAGACTGGGTACAAAAGTAACAGCGGGACGAAAGCAACAAACCCTCTGTAGAATCCGCGAGTTGACTATGTTTAAAAATTAAGGTAAGTTATTGAATAATGTTGGTATAAAGATAAAAAGTCTAAAACAATACCTACGATTTTGGAAAAATTTATTGTTAATTTATTTAATTTTCCCTTTGAAAAACCAATATTTTTCGTCTGTGGGTCACGTGACTTAAAACGCCGATTAGAAAATGTGACGTCACCATTCCGGAAATATGAACGTTAGACTTTTGCGTAATTTGTCATATTTGTCACTGTTATCACATAGACATATAAAATGAATGATGACGTCACGGGACTATAATTGCGCGTTTTTGTGCGTGTTTTTATTTAAATTAAAAAATATTTTTAAATCACTTTTTATGGTGTATTAATGAAAATAAAAATATTCATAGTATTATTTTCAACTTAAATAGTGTTTAAAACAATTTTCCAAAAGTTATCATCACCCGGATTGTCCAATAACTGAAACGATGCGCGCGATCTATGTATGTATGTATTTACTTATGTAAAAAGTAAGTTCATTTAGTATTTACATATTGATTAGATGATGATATTAATGTGACTATTTGCTTAATAATTTGTAATTTGATTATCCGTAAAATGTCATAAAATATTTTTGTGTAAAATTTTCGGTTTTAGAGTACTGACGTATGTAACAACAAAAAAGAAGGTTGGGTACATAAGTAACATAACACCACAGGGATAAAAGTAACATGTTACTTAGATACAATGTTACTGCTGGTTTTATCTAAATTGGTTTAAGTACTACATTTAATAGGAGTATCTTTAGCGCAGCTGACTTCACACCGTCTTTCGTAAAGGATAGTCCTTTGCAAACCAAAGCAATTACCTCCCCAAGCTATACTGAACATACAAACTGATTATATAATCATCTGTAAAGTGTTGCTATCTCAGATCAATTACCAAGCCCGCCACAGCCAGGACCTAATGGGCCCCGAGCCCCTTTAACACAGCCAATTCCTATTTCAACCTAAAATAGAACCTCCACCGAGAGCTAGTCCAATAACTATCCTGTTACCAGAACAGGACAAATCCTGGTATTTTTCGTATAAGAAATATCAAAATTTCAAGTGAAAACTTCTTTAGCATCGTTGTGATTTGAAAGTCGATGAAATGAAAAAGCGAATGAAACCAAAAAAAACGAAAGCGACAGAAAAAAGAGACAGACACATAAATTAATAGGATTTAACGTGGGAGAAAATGAGATCGGCAAGTTTTAGGTAATGGTAAAATGGTACAAAAGAGGTTTGTTGCCAAGCAATAATGAATTTTATTACCTCACCCAAAAAAGCACGAAACAAAAACTTTTTAGACAACACTTATGACATTGATTGATATTGTGTTAGGTTACCATGGATATTTCAAATGTGCAATAATTGAAAATGATATTGTTAATAATGATTGTGAGTACAACATGTATGTACATTTTCATAAACGTTAAATTAGTGTGTATTTGATCATTTTCTGAATTAAAAAAAACATAGATGCACTTCTACCACGTGTGAATTGCACACATAATTTTATTTGTTCCTTTTGTACTAATGTGGGGGATGTGTGAGGAACAGGGTGTAAAGTTCCTCATTCACCATTGAAAAGAGAGGATACTCCGATCCTCAGACGGGTGTTGTGTCTGGCGGGCTGCTGGCCAACGGTTGTTATCGGGTTCTTGTATTTATGTTCAATTGTTAGGTTAATTTTAATATCGCGATGTAGGTTGCGTCAGTTCTTAGTTCGTATATGGTGAGATAGATGTCGCTACACTAATAAATTATTTGATTTACTTTTCATTGTACATATAATGTTGCGCAGTACCATAACCGTGTTACTTTCGACCCTGAGAACGAAACTAAAAATCAAATTTTTTTTTGCAGCTTTGTAATTGTTAAAAACCAAAATATATTACATAAATTTTGTTATAATGTATATTTTGTAGATTATACAGGCGAAAGTTTTATAGGCCATATCCATTTTTTCGGAAATATGATTGATAGCCGGAAATCAAAATAAAAGTACAAAGCTGTATTTTTGATCTGGTGCTCTTCGTAAAACTCGTGAATTATAGTTATTGGAACGACACTCTTGGGGTTTGTCCACTGCGATTTTCATTCCAAGGCCATCCAAATATTGTAGTGCTAATCCAGTTCTTTATTACATCATTGACCCAGATCAGCTGTACCTAACCTTTTCAATTTTATTATCTATTACCTTTTAGGAAAATGTATTTTAATGGAAAGTTCCCTGACGACGGGAATCAAACTTTTTAAAAGCGTTTGCACCAGCTCATTGCCTTTGTCATTTTTCCCTTGTAAAAAGCTTGATTATTCCCGCAGGATAGCGATTTTACCCTCTAGGGCAGTGGTTCCTAAAGTTGACTAAACTGCGACCTATCTAACAAAAGCTTCCAAATACAGGACTCACCTCTTGGCTCTCCATGAAGAAAAAAGGGACCGAATGAAGGACTGTTTAAATATGAAAAAAATACTCAGAATCGAATGAATGTTATTATTTACTTTAATTAAATTCAAGGAGTGCTATTTCAATTACAAGTATGTATGTATTTGATTTCTATTATTTGTCATTACAACTTTGTCATCGTCTTTAATTTTAGTCACTTTTAATCGCAATGTGTGTGATACGTCCAATTTATTTCGGTATTTAGTACATCATAGCTGAAACTCACACTTCACATAGGGAGGAGATTCATAGCTTCATCAAACAGAGAAGTATAGGTCTCAGCGATAGAGAGCCAGAATTTCGTTAACTGCTTAGAATTGAAAGTAGTTTGTGTGTTTGAATTCATCACTTGCTTTTTTGACATTTTAGTCGGTCGATTGATGTGTCATCCTATTTTTCAGGGCTCATCCAATGTTTGCTGCGACCCCCCAGTGGTTCGCGACTCATAGTTTGGGAAAAGCTGCTCTAGGTGGTAACCACCCCTAGATTCGGAACCCGGGATCTAGATGTAACTAGAATAATAACAATACATATTAACTGTTTTAATTCCATTTCTACGATACAAATTTAATTGACACATCGAGACATAACCAGTCACGTTTCACTTAGGTATATATTTTTAATTACGTATAGGTACTGCAGAATCTTGTTAGAACTTTTGTGCGAAATATATCAAATAGTTTTATATACATAATACATAAGACGAAGTTATTTACTAAAACTAGAAGTAATTTACTTTAGTATAATACTTAAATCTAGGCAATGATATTTTATAAGTAGATGTAGGATTGGTGCTCTATACATGGCATCCTGAATGAGCGGCAATTGCCCTCAGTTCACTATCGACTTGATACATGCGTGAGCGAGAATAAATTTTTATCCTTTTTTGACAACAGAGTTTCCGCCTTACGCTAAGATTTTCTATACACTTTGTTACAAAATGCTGATGACAATATTTGTGCCATTTTCAAATTGTTAAAGTGAGAGTATACCGCGTCTATTTATAAAACGTCATTGATAGGTCAGTTGTTGACATACACTGTATTTTTATTTGTTATTGGTTTTTCATGCATAATTCAACTATTAGTGTTTTTACGTTTTTTCTATACACCTAACATGTATTTATTTATCATATATGGACAATATATTATCATATATTGCGTCTGTATTATTATTAGTTATAAGGTACATACATAGCTATAGCTATTTTATATTAATAAGAAGTTTCCATTTTCCCTTTCATTTTATTATTTCTAATCGTACTGTTTCGTATTCTCTACACGACGACGCGAGCGCATGTTAGCTAGAAGAAAATTCCTTTTGGCATTTAGCTCGCCTTTGTACATAATAATTGTAAATCTATAAGAAATGTTGTGCCTTTCCTTACCCGGCTTTGACGATTACCAAGTTTTTCGCCACTCGCAAACTATGCTGCCAATTCAAGTCCTTATAGAGTATAGTGAAGGTAAAAGAAAAGGAATTTTAATGTAAAATTTATATTAAAAATTCAATATACAATAAGTTATAACATAATAATTTTATACATAGTAATATTTTATGCTTTGTAATATCTATGAGCAACGCCGTCCCAGTTGTCGCTGGTTATCGTCTGAAAAAGATAAAAATGTAATTTATATTGGGTGATGTAAAGAAAGTCATTAAAGGTCGTTTACATTTGTCCTTGAAAATAAAACCTTGCTTATATATGTCACCGGATAATTGTATGAACCGTTTGCTTACAAACAATATAGTGAGATTGTAAACTGTTGGTAGATTATGAACGGACACCAAAAGTTTTCATTTTAACGGTTACATTTTCGTAGGTCTATAAACTAATTGGATTGGATAGGTTAGATTGAAAATGATTGTAACGCAAGAGCCAAGCGAGCGAAGCGAGTGGGCTCCGAAAATGGGCGACGAGAGCCAGATATAAAACCGTTGAAAAATCACATTGTTTCAAGTCCTAGTATCCTGAATTTGATTATATTTAATAAACATAACTTCAAAAATTTAAAATAACTAATGGTGTCCATTCACAATCATATATGCATATCATCATTTTTAAGTAATCTATTTTTTGATTATAGTAGCAAGGCAAAGTAATATTATTGTGCCAGGCGGTAAGCATAGTAGATATCGTTCTACTTTTTAATAATATTGAAATGTTTTAATTATCATAAAACATTTCATAGTATGTACTAATAACATCAATATTCCACATAGCGACCTGACAGAATTGATAATTGTTATAAAAATTACGTAAGATTTTTATATCCTTTAATAAATGATAATCGAAACAAAAAGGTAGGTATCATAATTATATATTATCACTATCGATAGAGTTATCTAACACATACACACACACAAAACGTTTGCACTTTAAACATCCTGAACACAGTTTATTAGTGCATAATACCTTTGTCAAATTTTGGTGAAGGACAACATCGTGATGAAATCATAGCATGGCTAGGTATTATGTGATGTCTGATTGACTAGCTGCCGTCCTCAAGTTGAGAATCTGTCGCCAGTCGCCAAACACCTATAGGTATGTTCCGGCAGCTGCACTTGAGAGTCAATTCCCCAACTAGGCTTATCGTGCCACCATCATAGGCCACATCGTCTTTTAATGTCAATTGAGATTGTTGACCCATATAGTGTAAAAAAATGCTATGAAATACACTTAATAATGACCGAAGACTTTGATTTAAAAAAAAAAACAAGTGAAATTCGCACGTGGTATAGGTGAAACCTTCACATCTATGTTTTTTTTTTTAATTCAGAAAATGATCAAATACACACTAATTTAAAGTTTATGAAAATGTACGTACAAGTACATACTCAAAATCATTATTCACAATATCATTTTCAATTTTAATGCACATTTGAAATATCCATAGGTAACTTAACACAATATCAATCAGTAATAGAATGTCATAAGTGTCGCCTAAAAAGTTTTTGTTACGTGCTTTTTTGGTGAGGTAATAAAATTCATTATTGCGTAGCAACAAACCTCATTTGTACCATTTTACCATTACCTAAAACTTTCCTATCTCATTTTCTCCTACGTTAAATCTTATGAATTTATGTGTCTGTCTCTTTTTACTGTCGCTTTCGCTTTTTTGTAAATATTTTATTTATAAACCAACGTTAACCTTATGCGTCGTTAACGTCAGTTTTATAATTGAATATTTGAGGGGAAAAAAATAAGAAAAATTTACCACGACGAGCTCATCGCCTTTGTATTCCTTCTTGAAGGTCGCAGTTCCTTTATCACCTTTTACGATCTGTGTGACCGTGTTACCGTCGATGGTGTAGGTCGTCTTAACCTGTAAACAAACACATTAGTCAAATATTTCACATATTTCAAACAAACATAATTAACATACAGGCCTACAAATCTAAAGAAAAATTTGTATTAATAAAATATACCACAAAGATTCACACTAAATATAAGTACAGTGTTGTTAATAGATTATTGATTTTAATTTCACGACATGAATGATAATAATATAAACTCTTACGTTTTATATTGAATAATAAAATATATTAATTAGATATAAAAAATGATCAATATATTGTTACAAGTACCGGCTTTCTCTATCAAACAAGTCATTTATTTAAATGTAATGATTTAGGTTTTTTTTAAATTATAGTTCGACACATTGACGGTACTGTCCCTGATGGTAAGCACAGTATAATCTAAACACAACGGCGACCACCGACAGATCTAAATCCATCAGCGGTCGCCACTCATGCCAGCCTGCATAAATATTTCTTCATGTTACGCTTAAAGGACCCGATGTCGTAAGAAGGAGGGAATATAGTGCTCGGGAGAAGGTTCCACAGTTGTCGTTGTACGCGCATCACGTAAAAACTACTGAATAGGTTTGGTTTTTTTTTGTTTTACCCCTTACATTCTTTGGTCCAAGTAAAAAAAAACCATCACGATATCTTTATAAACTATAATTCTACGCGAGTGGTGTCGCCGGCACAGCTAGTATTAAATAAGATACTATTTAATATATGTCGGAGAATCGTGTCGATGTAATTGTGGAATCCTTACTAATGACTTTGTATTCGTACTATTGACCCGCACTATTGGTTGGATGCGATAGCAACGTGCTCTGTGACCGCACACACCTCTCGCTATCGGATAATGAAGACCTCAGGGCTCCTAGCCAAGTTCCTTTCTATAATCGTTAAACGCTAACAATAATGAAAAAAATGTATGGAATTAACTTATCTCCAACGTTAGATCACGTGATCAGATATGTCAATTCCATACATTTTTTCTTTTCGTTAGCGTTAACGATTGTAGAAAGGCATCTTGGCCCTCTGTTAATAAGTTGACTATGATGAAACTGTTCCTGAGTGCCGCGGCCGTCTCGCTGCTCCTCTTGCTGCGTTTTACAATTTATTTCAATAATTTTCCTTCCACACATACTTCTCACTTTTTGATATCTAGATATATTACTAACAAATAGGCATCATTAAAGAACAAGTTTCAGGAATTTAATATCTTAAGTTTGCTCTCCCAATACATCCTTGACAATTTAATGTAAGTATGTCCGCAAAATCTTAGATAAGCTGGATTTTGTAAACAGGCGGCATGAAATAATTTTCAACTTTTCATACGAGACTAATTCAAGCATAAATTGCTCATTCCAAGTTTTAGACTCGATAAGACCAGTAAAGGTTTTTAGGTAACAGTGTTAGGTTCTATAATAAGAACCATAATTATGCACATTACTGATTTGCCGGACAATAAGTTCAAGGACCATGTCAAGCAGGCTAGCTAATCTCTTTGCGACTAATTCCGGCTCGACATTCCCAACACACAACCGCCGACAATTCCTAGCTGAGGTCTCACAATGTGGTAGTTACGATTCAGGCAATGTGACGTGCTTAGGGAATTACGGTCGCTTGATGTTCGGAAGTCCAGTGGTCCGGACAGTATTCCAGCGGTAGTTCTTAAAAAATGTTCAACTGTGTAGTTTCTAATATTTACGCGCCTATAGCGCCTGTCCTACCTCTCTCGTGTCGTGCCTCGGGTTTGGAGAGCGAATATGCAGTCGATTCCCAAGAAGGGGGATCGATCAGACCCTGGCAATTACCGTCCAATTGCCGTCCCCTTATTGTTGTGTAAGATCATGGAGCGGATCATCAACATCCAGCTTATCCGGTGCCTAGAGCAGTGGTCGGCAAACTTATTAGCCAAATATGAACATTACAACAATTTAAAAAAAATTGGAAGCCAAATCTGCTTGTTTAGTAAACTTTTATTACACTAAACAAGTAGTACATTAATAAAACTAAATTTCATGATATGTTATCTTTAAGCCGTATGTACTCATGGCTATGTAGATGACATCACTATTCATGGGTGCTTTTCTAGCAAGCCTTCATGCGGTCGGGGAGAAACAAAAAGCGACGGAGGAAATTGTCAATGAACTTAACCAATCCTTGTACCGCATATCCACATGGAGAGCGATGAAATTTGACATTTAGATTATGTTGTACTTTTCAAGTTTATCTGAATAAGTGTTTTCTAAATTAGATGATTAACAGTTAATGAAACTGCTTTTTTTCTTAATAAGATTATTCATGTAGTACTACTACGAAATGTAATTTAATGAAAACCATTTGAATTATAATAAATACATTTTTACTTATTTTACCTCAACCTTAAATTTTTTGTAGTTCATTATTATGTTTAAAGTTCAATTGTTATTTACATTTTGAGTAAAACGAAGTAAGATCTGATTATGTTAACTATAAACAATGAAATGAATTTTTAGTTAAGAAAATCGGATGAATATCTTACAATTTTGATATTGTATTATACTCACGACTGCATCCAGTCCAATTGTGTCATCAAATTCTTTTCCCAGAGTAAATGTACTTTCCCTAGAGCCTTTGGGAGTTGAGTTAACGACGGTGAAAGTGCCATCGCCGTTCTTCACCATCTTCTGACTTGGTTTGAATGACGTGAGTGCCGCGATCTTGTCATCCGAGACGCCTGTGGAAATTATTGTCAATATTTTCATGAGAGCTGACCCGTGATAATATAATCAATGTATACAATCTAACAGCTGTTATGACATTTAAAAGGATAATTAACAGATGACGACAATGGTTGGAATTCCTTGTGAAATTTTTTAATTTATTTTTAAAACGAAATCTATAGTTTTAAACAATTAGCTATTTTTCGTCAATGTTGAGGAACATAAGGTTTAAAATAATGTTTGAATTGTTATTGAATTGAATCAAAGGAGGGTTATGTTTATCGAACTTTTGTTTGTATGTATGTGTATTTCTTTGGCACGTTCTCTATGCTTAACGGCTTGATGAATTTTAACATGCGAAGTGTCGTTAGATCGTCTTAATTGTGGGAGTGACATAGAAAATACAATATTTCTATAATTATAAATTATTATTATTATTATACAATATTATTTTTTACAAATTAATTCATAACGTGCATGTTTTTCTATTATATGCCATAAAATGTTACTGTATTGTATTGTGAAAACTTTTAATACTGTAAAAAAAAACGCACCTGCTGCTCTGAGGAAACCATCGAAATTGTCGTCTTTCTCAAGAGTGTATTCTTTGCCGAGGTAATCCATTTTCAACCGGATATGTCGTAGTCGCAGCTTATGGATAAAAAAATCAACAGCGTCGATAACTCACCGTCTTATATTGACCACGTAATCTGTTGTCAGTTATAAAACCATCGCTTATCTCAAGTGCTAAATAAACTTTGCTCGATAGATATGGAACTAGTGACTTAAAATGTTCATGATATAATTACTATACCAAGTACATATAGAGTAAATTATTACCAAACTAGCTGTGCCCCACGGTTTCACCCATGAGTTAAATTTATTCGAACAACGCACTCGTGTGGCCTATGGTTGTTTACTTCTCGTACTGGCCTACAGATTTCCAGATTGTTTCACGTTCATTAATACCTACTAGTCCGCTCCACATGTTTGTAGCGTATGCCTTTAAAACCGCTAACTACCGCCTTTAAATCTTTAAATGCCGCACTTTTGTCATATGATTTTTTTATACAACTATAGTGACAAACAAGCATACAGCCCGCATGACGATAAGCGGCCACCGTAGCCTTTGGTATTGTAGCGACATCTACATAGCGACACACAGCGACATCTATCGAGCCACATACGACGCATCCTACATCGCGCTTTAGAAATTAACTCTTCGATTGAGTGTATATACAAGAACCCGACTACAACCGTTTGGCAGCTGCCCGCCAGACATAACACCCGTCTGGTCGGAGGATCCTCCCTTAGCAATAGTTCTTCTACAGTATCATTATCGCGTTGTCGACCTTGAACCCACCTATCCCAAGGAGCTCTGGAAACCTTACTCACCACAGGAACACAGCATAAGATTATTTGGCTGTGATGTTCTCTAGGGTAGAAGTGTTCCACCAGTCAGACTGCCCCAAGTAGAGAGAAATCTCTAAAGGAATTTCTCTATACCCTACCTCTCCTTGAACCAAGGAGCTCTGATGCGGACGTAGCTCTCAATTTTACTCTACCAAATGCGCCAAAACAAGTACCTAATTTTAAAAATAATATGATAGTTTCTTAATTTAACATAATAGATTTTTCTGGAAACAAGAATATAATATTATGTTGATTGTTGACTATATATTTATATGATTATAAATATGCTTATCACATATATTTTAGATTAACGTTTAGGTGTGGGCAAGATAGCAAAGACACCTGACGAACTCCACAGCCCAGTGCTCAGTGAGAGTGAATCATAATAGATAAAAAATGCTTTTTTAAGTGTCGTAATGATTATTTTTTTCTATGGCTCCTGCCTATGTAGGCAATTTCGCCAATGTAAAATGTGACAAATAGGTACCTACAAGTTCTAAAAACATGCTAATTGTTCGATATACTGTAGAAAAACTGATATTAAGTAGAATTATTGTTGTGAAGTTTTTGCATTATAGTTAAACCTTTTGACTCTGTACATAGTATTTTTCATTACGAGTTTACGTAATTTATCCTACCATGTAGGTACTAAAGATTAGATATTCTTAATCCGTTTAAATATATTAAAGATAAGTACACATAATCAAATTATCGTTGCATGTTCACTAAAGCATATTTTACACCAGAGCAACAACGTACGGCATTGTAGCATGCCATTAATTTAAAAACAACTGCCGCACTTTGTGGCATACCCCGTCCGGCATGTAGCACGATATCGCACATAGATCCAAACTTAACGGATTCCGTGACATTTTTATGCGTCAACATGGTTGCTATTTAACCTCATTTTTAGAAAATCAGTGGGTTAAGTGCCAATAATTGTTAGGTTATAAAATTTAATTTCGGGATATTTACCTACCTACATATCAATCAAGTTCATTAGATTTTTGAAAATTAAAAACAGGTAAATTAAAAATCGATCTAGACGAACATGTTATTTTATTATTTAAGTTTAAATGTTCCAATATCCACCCGTTTTAGGTAAAATCGTTATCCTGCGGGGTTAAATAAAGCTTATTAAAGAGGAAAAATCACAAATCCAATGAGGTGGTCAAAAATTCGTAAGGAATTAATTGATTCCCGTCATTAGTAAATTTTACACTAAAATGGCAAAAAAACATCGATAATAACAGACAGTACTTCAAGTAATTTTATTTAATAATCTAATTTTAACTAATTTAAATAAAACAGTAATTCCATAGCTAATTAAATAAAAAAAGTTTTTCTAAATAAAACGGCACTTCCTTATGTAAGAATATTTCTGAGAATTTTATTAAGTATGATAAATAAGACTGTTTGAATTTTCATGCGCTATTTTGGCAGCGATAACAATTTTAAGGGGGTAAAATGGAATAATAGGATAAGGATGGGATAACATGATTGAGAAGGTTAAGAACTGCTATAATTTAGTAGGTAGGTACGGTACGCAACAATCTTTCTAGAGTGTCTGTGCAGATTGTATTTGATTGTGAGGAGTTCCCTTAGTGTATCTTCGAAGTCGAAGGTCCAATGCTAATAAAATTAAAATGGAACCATTCTTGAGATATATTGAGAGTTGGGTATCCCTATCCAATAAAAAAATAATCATCCAAAATCGGTTCATAAGCAAAGAACTAATGGCTAAAAATTTCTATGTTACTTGCCTGCTACTTTGGTGTAAAATCTAAAATGATAAATGAACTTTGAGTCGTACCTGAACGCATGTTGGTGAACCCAAGACAGTTCTTTCATTAGCGAAAGTGCCTACATAGGTAGAACCAATATTTATAAAGAGACAATTTTATTTTAGTCTTCTCTTTCCTTCAGTTTATTATTAAAGTTGATTGCTCATAATTATAAACTTCTTTTATGTTCGTATCGTTTTTCTTTATATCAAATAGGTATATATATATACCTACCTACTTATAAAATTAATTTTTACTTAAATCATACGATAAGATTAAAACTCATGATAACATCCATAAATAATATTCAATTCCTGTTATTTTATTTTACAATATTTTCTGACAATATTATGAAACATAGTTAGTATGCGCGTAATAGTATAAAAGTTTATTTACTAATAACTGAATGTACCTATTATGTTTTATGTAGGTAGGCCACGTTCAGTACCTACCTACTTAACATTCTTTAAGTTGTGATTAAAATTTTAATATTATGATTAAAAAGTTTATAGTTATGTGTTTTGGAATAAAGGGGATTATGTAACAGTCGAGTAGTTTATATTTAAAAAAAAAGAAAATCGGTTGTCTGTAAAGTCGGTTTACTGACGATAGTTGAACGTGACAACGTCATAAGAAAATACTTATGGAATGGTATCATTTTTCAAAAGAAAATTTTAATTTTATTTGTTTGGTAGCCTTAAATGGAACCCCTCAGAGCGAGGTAACGCCACATGAGTCATGTTTTTTCGTGCGTGCAGCCGGCTCCATCGAATTATAAGACGTTGTCACGTCAAAATATTGCTTAATAAAACAAAATTTTTATTGTCACAGCAAAGTGCAGAACCATTTTTCTACAGTATAAAAATAATTTCGGTATTTGTACATTGTCCACTGTTTGATTGTTCAGGATGAATCGCACTACTTATTTTAGAAAGTAACATGTATTATTAAAATTTAAAATTCCTAAATGGACTGATTTTAATTAACTAAAATAAACGGAGTCAGAAATTTTACAAGAAGTATTGTCAATCTATCAAATCCGATAGTTTGCTATTATATTTTTATAAGGCGTTTATCTGGTAAAAAAATACTTTTCTATACCTACATTTTTTGAAATTAGTGATATATCTAACAATATGTAGTTTAGAGCTTGCCAAAAATATATTAAAGGTAAGGAATCAAAATCTTGTACTGAATTAATTACTCATTACCATTAAGCGCACAAAGCTAACAGTTAGTGTCCAACTGTCGATGTGTGGAGAAGGAAATAAAAATTACCACTGACTATAAGTCGTGACCGCACTGAAACTTTCTGCTAAAACTATACATCATAAAGAGCATATAGCCTCCATTAATAAAAATTTTAACGATACTTCGTCAAAAATTTTAACGACCGCGATATTCACTGAATTTAGTAAACATTGTTCAATAAAGGTTATTAATGTTGGTAAAATAATGGCTTGTAGTGAATGGTCAACCAAAGGTATTATTATAATATAAAAAGTAGAGACCGATTATATGACTTATAATAGGTCTTTACCTATGAAATTGCCGTTCTGCAGTACTGGCCATTTCAAATCAAAATAATTTTTGTTTGGCTAAAGAATTCTAATTTCAAATTAATTTTATTTTAAAAACATGAAATTCTTTTTCCAAAAGTAGTCATTTGTTTATTGATGTGTTACATTTTCATCGCATTTCAATCTTTTTTGTCATCATGGATACGTTAAAAATTCGAGTAATTATGGAATATGAGTACCGTCGTGGCAGCAACACGGCACAAGCGGCACGCAACATCAACGACGTTTATGGAGCTAACACTACAAACCAACACACCGCTTCCGTTCTGGGAATTTCGACCTGAAAAATGAACCTCGCGGTCGTCCGAAGACTTTGGTCGACAATGACGAATTAAAGGCGATTGTGGAAGCTGATGATACACAATCTACGGCTGAATTAGCAGTAGCTTTCGACGTTAGCGTCAAAACAATATTGGACCATTTGCGTCAAATTTGTAAGGTAAAAAAGCTTGACAAATGGGTGCCCCACGAACTCAATGATCGCCAGCGCGAAGTACGCGTCGAGACGTGCCTTGCACTGCTCAACAGACACACAAATGAAGGAATTTTGAACCGCATTGTTACCTGCGATGAAAAATGGATTCTGTTTGATAACCGCAAGCGTTCAGCAAGTTGGTTGGATCCTGGTTCAGCACCTAAACAATGCCCTAAACGAAAACTTACCCCTAGAAAAGTGATGGTCACTGTTTGGTGGTCTAGCGCCGGTGTGATTCATCACAGCTTCTTACCAAACGGGGTGAGCATTACTGCAGATGTGTACTGTGAAGAACTGAACACAGTGATGGAGAATCTGGCACATCTCCAACCAGCATTGGTCAATCGCTCGTCTCTGCTGCTCCTGCACGACAACGCGCGGCCTCATACTACACAGCAGACGGTCTCCAAGTTGCAAGAACTGGGGTTGGAAGTTCTCCGTTATCCGCCCTACTCACCAGGCCTTGCGCCTACAGACTACTACTTTCTCCAGAATTTGGATAACTCCTTCGCGGGGAAAAAATTCAATACCCGAGAGGCAGTACAAAATGCCTTTGAAGAATTTGTTGCCTCCCGTCCAGCTGATTTCTTTAAGAAGGGCATCAATAAACTGCCACTGTGCTGGCAAAGATGCATTGATTGCATGGGTGATTACTTCGATTAATACAAATAAAAAATACATTAAAAAAATTCCTTTAAATTTTTTCATACAAAACGGCAATTTCATAGGTAAAAAAGACCTACTATTTTAGAAAATCATTGAAAACTAGCGATTCGTTTCATGCTTGATTAGACATTATTCAAAAAATTTGAAACGTGTTTGTGCTGCTGCAAAAGCGATATTCTTAAGAAATAAAGTTCTTAGTAATAAGACCAAAACTGTTTGGAAAATAATAAATAAGGAAACAGGAAAACTGCAAACAAAACTAAATGTATGAGATTTGCTTTGCCCAATGTCCGGCGTGTTGATAGTAGTATCAAGATAGAAGGGAATTTAGTAGGCTTAGTTGATAGTACTGTTTTCTTAGGTATTACGCTTGATTCTAAATTACAATGGGGTCTGCACATTAAAAGCTTGGCGGGAAGATTAAGCTCTGCTGCATTTACAGCACGTTAGATTCGCCAGTTAACAGATATTGCCACTGCTAGAAGAAGTCTACTTCGCTTACTCCCATAGCTTAATGTCTTACGGTATTTTGCTGTGGGGTACAGCAGCTGAGGCATATTTATATTACAAAACCGGGCAATTCGTGCAATTTACAACCTAAAACCTCATGAATCACTAAAGAACAAATTTCAGGAATATAATATCTTAACTGTGCCCTCCCAATACAACCTTGATAACTTAATGTATATTCGTAAAAACTTAGTCAAGTTAGATTTTGTCATAGAT
This sequence comes from Saturnia japonica, assembly GCA_033032175.1. Lineage (NCBI taxonomy): Eukaryota > Metazoa > Arthropoda > Insecta > Lepidoptera > Saturniidae > Saturnia > Saturnia japonica. The sequence continues at coordinate 6,734,037 of CM065324.1, read as the reverse complement.
CAGCACAATGTTAATACTTGAAATACAGATAAATTAGTCGTACCATGTTTTAGACTAAATAGGTCCCATAAAAGTTTTTTAGGTAATAGTGTCCGGTTTTTTAATAAGATCTCGACGCATATTACTGATTTACTGGAACAAAAAGTTCAAGGACCATGTCAAGCAAGTTTTACTGTCAAAAGGTTATTATAGGGTGGATCATTATATGATAGTGATGTCTGGAAGTGACTCCCTCTCTGTGCATCCACTAATATATTATTATTGTACCTGTTATATTAACATTTGTACAGTTGACAAAAAAAAGATAAACCCGATTGAGTTTCTTACCGGTTCTTCTGGATGTCTGGGACGTTTTCCGAACCGGCATTCGTATTTTGACGTTCACAAGTGCCTTCTTAGGGCCTAATTTGAATAAAGATTATTTAAATTTAATTTTGATTTTGATTCTAAAATATGAGTTAAAGCGATCCTCATCTTATGACTGTAGTTCTAAGTAGCATCAACTTATTTTCTCCATGCTCCCTTCGCTTTTGATTAACTTGATGGACCCATACTTTGGAGGTGTTTTTTCTTAATATCGATATAAGAAGTATTAATTCTCCTTCCTCTTTTTCCCTAAACGGCAAAATACCAGTTCACCGTAGTCAATATGTTGCATTTAAATGAGCATTGAAATGGCATAATTTTTCGTGTAAAAACGTACCGCAAACATTTTTCGCCTTTTCGTTGTAATATCGCTACCATCATTCGCAGTGACGTGTTATTAAGCCCTTAAATTTAAGCAATCGTTAGCTTGAAAATAAAACAATATACTACGAAGTTTCAAGTATTTTTTAAAATAAAATAATGCAATCCACGTAAAATTTGAAGCGAATATTAAAAAATATTACCGCGACAAACTCATCGTCTTGGTATTCCTTACATATCTACCTACCTTTGTCGCTTTTACGGTCTGTATTACGGTGTAACCGTCAATGTTGAGGGTCACCTTAACCTGGAAAGAGACACATAAATTTTATAAGAGTAATATTCTGTATACTGGTACCGAATCGAAATATGTATGTATTATATAAATGATGCTGAAATCAATGATAGCTCAATTGTAGCATGTACGAACACAGCATCGATCGAACTTTATAGGGTGAAAACCTGCACATCTGAGAAAACCGTCGAAATTATTCTGTCTCTCAAAGGTGAACTCTTCGTCGAAAAAATACATTCTGTACTAGTTATGCTGAACTCGCTGCTTGTGTTCAATAAATCATCAGCGTCAACAGATTACCGTATTATATTCATGTGAGCCATGTAGGTAATTATTGTTTATTTCAAATGCTAATTTGATTTTGCCCGTTAGATATGAAATGAATAACTTTTTGATAGGTATAATAATTCATTTCTGATATTTTATTTTACAATCTTAGATTGATGATTAGTAGTTTCCGCTATTATGACTCTTACCTATGACGCATAATATGTAAATAAGGGAATTTGCTCAGAATAATAGTTATTTATGTACCTTGTTTACTTTACAGTTAAATGATTTGTAAGAGATGCGTTTTTCTTAATAAATAAAATAACTTATAATTTTGAAGCACTCTCTTTAAGTTATGAATATAATGTTATCCATATACCTAATAGTAAACAATAAACCAGTTGCCTTTTTGAGCATAAAATTCATTTATTGCTGTTTCACGGAAACTTCTAACATAACATAAATATTTTTGATTTCTTCTGTAACATTCATTTATTTGAAAATTTATATAATAAACACTAAAACAAGTATACAAATATAGACAGAGGACATTGCTTAGTGCTACTATAATTAAAAGTGTAGACTACATGATAGATAGATTATAAATAACAAGAAACAGAAAAATAGCAGAGTCAAAGGTTTCGTTTAAACACTTAAACATTAAATTACGTATCGTGTTTTAAATATTAAAATTACTTAAAGTGGTTTTAGATATCTCTAGTTTAAACAGACTTTTTCTATTTCATTTTTGTATAAACTCGAGACCATAACTTAACATTCGAACGATGGATGTGCGTAATTCTTCGTTTGTTTTGTTCATTATAGTCATGTAAAAGTGTCCAGGAAAATAAGTTTGGGGTATTTATCGCTATGACCTAGATATTGACCATTGGAAACGAAAGAATAACATCTGCCGGGGCAGCTAGTACTAATATTATAAAATACAAGAGATTGTCTGTTTGAACGCGCTAATCTCTGGAACTACACTAAGCTGTAAAAGCGACACATTCTCACTTGGATCGTCGCACCGTTCACATAGCCTAGTTACTGATTCGCAGCCAGGATACTGTTCTTCTAACAATATTGTATAAGGGCTTAAGTATGTTGCAATAAGTTTGAACTCGAACATTAAAATCCTTTGAAGATATTTCTCTACTTTGGGCAACCTGACTGGTGGAATACTTCTACCCTATATAAGATCACCGCTAGATAACTTTGTGTTATTTTCCTGCGGTGAATAGGTTTTCCAATACTCCTTGGAGTACGGGGGTTCAAGACCAGCAATGCGCTAGGATCCATAGGCTACGATAGCCCCTTACTATCAGGCGGGCCGTGAAATAAAAATGCTAAGATTTTCATAAAAGCACTGCTTATTTCCAAGGCAGTATTCATTTAATATATACATACTGAATAAATATATATTTTGAAAATGTTGCTGTTGTATTCTGCATATACTTTATTCAAAATAATTTAATTAATAATGATTTTTTTAGTAGATGTAAATTATTAAGCCTTGTAATATCTATAAGCGACACCATCCCAGTTGTTGCTTGTTATCGTCTGAAATATAAAGATAAACATGTATTATAATTACAAACAAATATTAAAGGATATTTATTTATTTATGTCATGTTATATAGATATCTAATTTAATAATATAAAATGTGCAATTCCTCTATATACACAATATAAATGTTACCGGATTATTGTATAAACCGTTACTTTATCAACAATCTAGTGAGTTCCTTTTATCTGTCTATACTGTTAGTCATAAGGTCCCTGAAGCCTCAGATGGTTTTTACAGCTTCACCGGGATTGGGAGCGAGCGCGCTTGGTTTCTGAGAACGGTTGTGTAGCACACGTTGAAAGCCTCGCTTACGTCATCGGGTCTGGTAAGAATGTTTCGCGGTTGGCGTTTTATCTTCAGACTACACGGGACCGTCACGTAGGCGGCGCGGTATTTGTCGGATAAAAACGCGGGTGAAACCGAGGGGCACAGCTAGTCTAGTAATAAGACCAAAACTGACAAATCAGGACAAATAAATAAAAATGATAATTCACTTAATTTGAACGTCGAGGGAGTACATATCTCAAACAGTTCAGAGTTGGCAACTGTTTTCCAAGATTATTTTACAAATATACCTTTAAAAGTAACCAAAAATATAAATATCATCACCCCATGGTGCCGCATCACTTTTGGAAAAGTTGATTGCACCTTTAAATTATACATTTAATTTTACATCCATTGAAACAGGTTGAAACAGGTGAAATAAACAGCTTTTAAACAATTAAACTTAAAAAATACTGAAGACATTTGGGGAATGTAGTTATGTAAACGATCTACCACTAGTAGTTGAAAACGGCGTAGACATGGTTCTTTTTGCGGACGACACTTTACTTATATTCAAAGCAAAAAGAATAAATTTGGAGCTTAGGCAATTAAATAATATTTTAGTTACAATCTATGAATGGTTTTTTAAATAATTTACTGCTAAATGCAAACAAAACTAAATGTATGAGATTTGCTTTGCCCAATGTCCGGCGTTTTGATAGTAGTATCAAGATAGAAGGGAATTTAGTAGGCTTAGTTGATAGTACTGTTTTCTTAGGTATTACGCTTGATTCTAAATTACAATGGGGTCTGCACATTAAAAGCTTGGCGGGAAGATTAAGCTCTGCTGCATTTGCAGCACGTTAGATTCGCCAGTTAACAGATATTGCCACTGCTAGAAGAAGTCTTCTTCGCTTACTCCCATAGCTTAAAGTCTTACGGTATTTTGCTGTGGGGTACAGCAGCTGAGGTAGATACCATATTTATATTACAAAAACGGGCAATTCGTGCAATTTACAACCTAAAACCTCATGAATCACTAAAGAACAAATTCCAGGAATATAATATCTTAACTGTGCCCTCCCAATACAACCTTGATAACTTAATGTATATTCGTAAAAACTTAGTCAAGTTAGATTTTGTCATAGATCAGCACAATGTTAATACTTGAAATACAGATAAATTAGTCGTACCGTGTTTTAGACTAAATAGGTCCCATAAAAGTTTTTTAGGTAATAGTGTCCGGTTTTTTAATAAGATCTCGACGCATATTACTGATTTACTGGAACAAAAAGTTCAAGGACCATGTCAAGCAAGTTTTACTGTCAAAAGGTTATTATAGGGTGGATCATTATGTGAATGATAGTGATGTCTGGAAGTGACTCCCTCTCTGTGCATCCACTAATATATTATTATTGTACCTGTTATATTAACATTTGTACAGTTGACAAAAAAAAGATAAACCCGATTGAGTTTCTTACCGGTTCTTCTGGATGTCTGGGACGTTTTCCGAACCGGCATTCGTATTTTGACGTTCACAAGTGCCTTCTTAGGGCCTAATTTGAATAAAGATTATTTAAATTTAATTTTGATTTTGATTCTAAAATATGAGTTAAAGCGATCCTCATCTTATGACTGTAGTTCTAAGTAGCATCAACTTATTTTCTCCATGCTCCCTTCGCTTTTGATTAACTTGATGGACCCATACTTTGGAGGTGTTTTTTCTTAATATCGATATAAGAAGTATTAATTCTCCTTCCTCTTTTTCCCTAAACGGCAAAATACCAGTTCACCGTAGTCAATATGTTGCATTTAAATGAGCATTGAAATGGCATAATTTTTCGTGTAAAAACGTACCGCAAACATTTTTCGCCTTTTCGTTGTAATATCGCTACCATCATTCGCAGTGACGTGTTATTAAGCCCTTAAATTTAAGCAATCGTTAGCTTGAAAATAAAACAATATACTACGAAGTTTCAAGTATTTTTTAAAATAAAATAATGCAATCCACGTAAAATTTGAAGCGAATATTAAAAAATATTACCGCGACAAACTCATCGTCTTGGTATTCCTTACATATCTACCTACCTTTGTCGCTTTTACGGTCTGTATTACGGTGTAACCGTCAATGTTGAGGGTCACCTTAACCTGGAAAGAGACACATAAATTTTATAAGAGTAATATTCTGTATACTGGTACCGAATCGAAATATGTATGTATTATATAAATGATGCTGAAATCAATGATAGCTCAATTGTAGCATGTACGAACACAGCATCGATCGAACTTTATAGGGTGAAAACCTGCACATCTGAGAAAACCGTCGAAATTATTCTGTCTCTCAAAGGTGAACTCTTCGTCGAAAAAATACATTCTGTACTAGTGATGCTGAACTCGCTGCTTGTGTTCAATAAATCATCAGCGTCAACAGATTACCGTATTATATTCATGTGAGTCATGTAGGTAATTATTGTTTATTTCAAATGCTAATTTGATGTTGCCCGTTAGTTATGAAATGAATAACTTTTTGATAGGTATAATAATTCATTTCTGATATTTTATTTTACAATCTTAGATTGATGATTAGTAGTTTCCGCTATTATGACTCTTACCTATGACGCATAATATGTAAATAAGGGAATTTGCTCAGAATAATAGTTATTTATGTACCTTGTTTACTTTACAGTTAAATGATTTGTAAGAGATGCGTTTTTCTTAATAAATAAAATAACTTATAATTTTGGAGCCCTCCCTATAAGTTATGAATATAATGTTATCAATATACCTAATAGTAAACAATAAACCAGTTGCCTTTTTGAGCATAAAATTCATTTATTGCTGTTTCACGGAAACTTCTAACATAACATAAATATTTTTGATTTCTTCTGTAACATTCATTTATTTGAAAATTTATATAATAAACACTAAAACAAGTATACAAAAATAGACAGAGAACATTGCTTAGTACTACTATAATTAAAAGTGTAGACTACATGATAGATAGATTATAAATAACAAGAAACAGAAAAATAGCAGAATCAAAGGTTTCATTTAAACACTTAAACATTAAATTACGTATCGTGTTTTAAATATTAAAATTACTTAAAGTGGTTTTAGATATTTCTAGTTTAAACAGACTTTTTCTATTTCATTTTTGTATAAACTCGAGACCATAACTTAACATTCGAACGATGGATGTGCGTAATTCTTAGTTTGTTTTGTTTATTATAGTCATGTAAAAGTGTCCAGGAAAATAAGTTTGGGGTATGTATCGCTATGATCTAGATATTGACCATTGGAAACGAAAGAATAACATCTGCCGGGGCAGCTAGTACTAATATTATAAAATACAAGAGATTGTCTGTTTGAACGTGCTAATCTCTGGAACTACACTAAGCTGTAAAAGCGACACATTCTCACTTGGATCGTCGCACCGTTCACATAGCCTAGTTACTGATTCGCAGCCAGGATACTGTTCTTCTAACAATATTGTATAAGGGCTTAAGTATGTTGCAATAAGTTTGAACTCGAACATTAAAATCCTTTGAAGATATTTCTCTACTTTGGGCAACCTGACTGGTGGAATACTTCTACCCTATATAAGATCACCGCTAGATAACTTTGTGTTATTTTCCTGCGGTGAATAGGTTTTCCAATACTCCTTGGAGTACGGGGGTTCAAGACCAGCAATGCGCTAGGATCCATAGGCTACGATAGCCCCTTACTATCAGGCGGGCCGTGAAATAAAAATGCTAAGATTTTCATAAAAGCACTGCTTATTTCCAAGGCAGTATTCATTTAATATATACATACTGAATAAATATATATTTTGAAAATGTTGCTGTTGTATTCTGCATATACTTTATTCAAAATAATTTAATTAATAATGATTTTTTTAGTAGATGTAAATTATTAAGCCTTGTAATATCTATAAGCGACACCATCCCAGTTGTTGCTTGTTATCGTCTGAAATATAAAGATAAACATGTATTATAATTACAAACAAATATTAAAGGATATTTATTTATTTATGTCATGTTATATAGATATCTAATTTAATAATATAAAATGTGCAATTCCTCTATATACACAATATAAATGTTACCGGATTATTGTATAAACCGTTACTTTATCAACAATCTAGTGAGTTCCTTTTATCTGTCTATACTGTTAGTCATAAGGTCCCTGAAGCCTCAGATGGTTTTTACAGCTTCACCGGGATTGGGAGCGAGCGCGCTTGGTTTCTGAGAACGGTTGTGTAGCACACGTTGAAAGCCTCGCTTACGTCATCGGGTCTGGTAAGAATGTTTCGCGGTTGGCGTTTTATCTTCAGGGCGTCTGGGACTGGGGTGTAATTTTCAGCGCCTACCACTAACGGGTTTGGGTAATTCAACGCGAGGGATTTAACGTATGATTCGATCGACGGAAGTTCCATTTCTCTATGAAGGTCTACGTTCCGAACGAACCATGAGGCATCGACTAAATGACGTAAGAATCTGTTTTGAACTCTTTGAAATTGTATTTGGACATATGTGCGAATGCGGCGCAGCTGTATGACTATACGGACATGTATTTTGAAATTAAGTCTATTGTCGAGGGTGACATCCAGATATTTTGTCTCAGTGCCCAGGGGATTGGGATATCGAAATGGTGGAACGGTTGAAATGTCTTTAGTAGTTCTCCGGCATTAAATGGAATCGCGGTACTCTTGTCAGAGTTGATAGCTATGTACCATTTACGAAGCCATGTCCCGAGAATAGTTATGGTGCGTTGGATACGGGCTCTGAGTTGACGTCTGTTCCTGCGTGTGCATAGACGACTGTGATGTCAGCGTAAAACCTATCTGGACGTTGAGGGGACGCGGGATGTCGCTGACGTACAGATTGAACAGACAAGGAGTCAGAGTGGAGTCTTGTGGGGCACCTGAGCATATAGGTTGGGGAGTGGAAAGTTCACTTTCTACTCGAAAAGGGAAGGTGCGGACGGTGAGATAGTCGCGGATAATGTCGACTAACATATCTGGAACTCCTAGTTGGTGTAGTTTGTGGACTAGTTCGGCGTGCCAGACCTTATCAAAGGCCTTGGCAACATCGAAAAAGATTGCAAGTGTATAACATGGGTTATATAATTCACTAAAACTAAAGGTGAGGTACTCCGTGAGGCGGTGTACTTAATATGTGCAAGAGTGTTTGCGAAAACCAAACTGCTCAGATGGATATAAGTTTTTATCGTTAAGTTAGAGTACTCTAAACCGACGAACATGCACGAAAAGATTGATGAAATTTGAAGAAGCTAAAAATGTATGCCAGTATCGTAGCAATTGGAAGGTAGTGATATCTGCGAACCTCATCGGGAAATAGGCGTGATATATGTATGTATGTTTATGCATTCTGAAAAATTCAAAATGATTAGTTTCTGTTTACAATCTATCGACAGTTTATAATCTGACTAGATTGATTATGAACTAACGGTTCGCATAATTATCCGGTAACATAAACATATATGAGGTATATACTGTATAGACTATAACTATTTTTACTATAGATTAATGATTGGTTTTCGCTATTGTAGCGCCATTGAAAGCCAATCATTAATCTATAATTTTACTTTACAGATTTATCTTGATAATTATGTGTTTTCTTTAAAGTCACCGAGCTTAGCTCCGTCGCCCTGTAATAGTTTTTTTCATATTTCCTGATAGGCGTCTATTACAAATGAGTCTGAAAAATATGACATTAATATTTTTTTCTTTGCCTGTCTGTCTGTTTGTATTTTCGGATTTAGCTCAAAAATGGCTAAACCTATTTTTATTAAATTTTGTACACGGGATGCTTGTGCTATTCCTAAACTTACAAGCTATTACTTTTAAAAATCTTATCCATACTAATATTAAAAATGCTAAAGTAACTGTGTCTGTCTGTCTGTTACGTTTTCACGCCTAGACCGCATAACCAATTTTGATGAATTTTGGTATAGAGATAGATTGGACCTTGGGAAAGGACATAGGGTACTTCTTGCAGCGAAAATAAAACTTTAAAGGTAAAAAATAGGGGATGAAAGTTTCTATGAACAAAATATTGGAACATCAAATACACATGCGCGATAATGGTGAAATGACATCGGCTGCCATACCAACCAGTTTGTTGATATTTTAACATTGTTATACTTAATAAGAAATGTATTGGATTTCTAATAATTACTTATTAAATGATAGTCCAGTATTCTTATTAAGATTGGCTGAAGTGTTTTTAAACTGTTTAACTGCACCGCATAATTACTGTTTTATTTTATGATAGAAATATGACGGGTGCTGTCAATCGTGGCTCGCGGGAGTTTATATATTCTAAGCCTATTGTAAATTATCTGGAATATACAGTTTTGCTACAAGTGAATTATTTCATGGTTTTATTCCACATGTGGTGAAAATAAAATTTGGGTGAAAGTTTCTTTGAAGAACCCGTCATATCTCAAATTAGGGATATTCAAATTTATGCTTTTGGTAAGAAGAAATAAAAATAATTATTTGATGAAAATTGTACACGGGACATACACGCCCGCCATTCCTCAATTGTTACGGCATATGAATTGTCAACAATAAGGGTAAAAATAAAGTTACGGGATATAAATAACTACTGTGTAACTATAAACGCAGGCGCAGCCGCGGGCACACCGCTAGTAGGTACATATTTTAAGAATTTTCATAGGTGAAAATCATAGGTATGCCATTGTATAATTGATAGGTTAAGTATTGTTAATAATACTTTCAGGAATGGTAATATAAGTTTCCTAACTTTGATGAAATTTTGTACATGGTAAGTATATAATCATTGATCAATTGATAGGCTAAATGAATTTATCGATAATATGGGCAAAAGATAAATTACGAGTGGAAAATAATTACTGCGTAATATACGCGTGCGCAGTGCGGCATACAACTTATTTTAAAAGAGAATACTGATTCCACATTAACCTTATAGCGAAAATAAAGAAAAATTTACCTCGACGAGTTCATCGCCTTTGTATTCCTTCTTGAAGGTAACAATTCCTTTGACACTCTTTACGATCTGTGTTACAGTGGTACCATCGATGCTGTAGGTAACGTTCATCTAGAAAGAAAAACATAAACTTTATAATATTATACATACTGATACCAAACGAACGAAACACACAACGAAAGAAGTAAAAAAAAAAAGGTACAATTATTAACATTATAATATTTGTAATTGAAATTACGATAAATTTAAGATAGACATCACGTTATTGATGGAACATGTTCGGAATAAAACAGAGGGAAAGTTTGTTAGAGCTTTTGTCCTCAATATTTACGATCAGGTTGCCTTCCATGACATATTTTCAAAACTTACACATTTTTTTGTCGCTGTTTTTCAAACATGGGCATACACTTCAGCTACTTTTTAATTTAATACTATAGTATTAAATAAAAAACAATAGTATATGCAGTATACAGGTAAAAAAATAAATAATAAGTTTTATATTCATGTGGACACTTTATCGAAATATCGAAAATGTATCACTGCTTATATTATAAGTAATGTTTTAGACATCATTGGTTTTTTTTTTGGTTGGTTTGTTTTAAAATATTGTTTATGAAATATAATTTTGCATGCTGTGTTAGCCTATAATTAGTTAGTACTTTTAAGTATATTTTCATAAACTGTATGTTAATTAAAGAAATATTGTACAACTGTTGGCTAACCAAATAAAGAGAAAAAAAAAAGAAAACATTGTAGCACTTTTATTTTGGGTACGATACGTTTAAAATGCGATCTTCGATTTAGTTATCTTTATGTTTTGTGCTTATCATAATGATTTATGTTCAATCAAGGCCTTAACATATATGGAGTAGAAAAAACTCTAAATCATAATCAAAATAATAATGATTATACTTACAACATCACCCGGTCTGAGTGAGTCTTCGAATTCCTTTCCAAGAGTAAATGTAGTTTGTTTAGTTTCTTGAGGAGAGGTAACGGTAACAGTAAAGGTATTATCATCGTTCTGCACTATTTTCTGGGTTGGCTTAAAGGCAGTAATAGCTGCGATCTTCTCATCGGAAACCCCTGGAAATAATAAATTATTAACATTTTAATGAAAAAATATTGCATCCAAATGAAATCTTTACTTAGTGGTAGAGTATCCAACGTAACATACCATCACGCCTGTATCCCCAAAGGGTTAGGCAGAGATGTACTATAGGACACCCACAGTTCGCCGGGTATGTTTTTTAGGTCCGATGTAATAGGGAGCGAGCCTATTGCCATGAATCGGGCACAAAGGCAAACTCCGAGCTGCCTTACTGAGAATTTCATAGAAAAACCCAATAACACTTTGCTCTACGTGGAAATCACAGCAGTCGCGCTTACGACCACGAGGCTAATGCGGCAGAGTATCTAGGATACGATAATTGTATTTGACTAAATCTCAACTATCATATAATAGGTCTAACACTGGTCGTTGTAGCATGTTTAGGTGTGTCACGTTCTGGGATCAGCTAGTATATATCTTATAATCAAGCTGAGTGATAGGGATCTATACCTGACTGGGTCGCAACCACCATGGACATTGTGATAAACCGAACACGGAGAGGCGTTTAGTTTACCGCGATTAGGGATCAGCCAACTGCTGAGAGGATTGCAGGGCGGTATGATAACAGCAACCGGCAATGGATTATCGATTTCTTGGTGATCATCGTTGTTTTAGGTTCGTATTGTGCTTACCAACAAGTAAATCAGCCCGTGATTCCGAACAATTGTGCAAGGTTTACGGCCAAATCTATTTCTTCTGCAAAGTCTACACAGTTTTTAAGGGTTTCAATTTCAACACATTCTTCAAGACTGTTTGTTTACCCATTAAGTATTGCCTGATCTCACTTAGGACTAAAGTCCTTTTGGCTGCAGTTACTTCTTAATATCAAGTGAACTGAACACTTGTACAATAACTGATTAAAGTATACCTGCAGCTCTGAGAAAGCCGTTGAAATTCTCTTCTCTCTCAAGGGTGTACTCTTTGCCGAAGAAAGACATTCTGGACTGGTGATATCGGACACGCTGCTTGTCTACAATAAATCATCAGCGTCAATAGCTCACCGTATTATATTCACCGTGTAATCAATTGTTAGTCATAAATTTATCGTTTATCTCAAATGATAATTCGACTTTGGCCGTTAGATAAGGAATAAGTAATTTTTTGATATGAATGATGAAAGTGCGGATTATTGTTTATTTATCAAATTCTACCAAATAGACTTAGTTATAGAGGTAGACATTATTAATTTTTTGGTACATTTTTGTCAGATTTTTCTACAGTCATGTAGACCGTCAAGTAGACAGTCATATACCCAAATTAAGTATGGACAGTCTCTCCAAAAAGCCTCTCAACAGTACCTTAAAACTCCATTAATACTTTATTAGGCATGATCTTTAGTAATTTGAAGCTACTGTATGGTCTAGTATCTTTAATCGCAGTGATATAGGAATAAAAATCCCTTTTATTATAAAGTAACCCATACTTTATAGTGTTTATTTGTCGGCACACGCTTCATTATTATTTATTTAATTACTAATGATCCATATAATTAGGTGTAAACAAATTTACAGTAAGCCTTAGGTTTACGTAAACTTACAGTAAATGTAATATTTTACAGTTAATGTGATGGCTAATGGTGATATCATTTTAATTGACATAGAATTTGTTAAAACACCTTAAGGTTCACGCCCATATTTAAGGTTTCACAAACTTTTTTACACAATCCGACAATTGTGTGACTATTTTGCTTGTTATAATTTAGTCTTCCTAGTTTATCTAAGAAATACACCAGCTGCTTGATATAATTGAAATGAACCATCTTTTTGTGTCCCAAGATGCTTTAATCGGAGTTTTGCAAGCTTTTTGCAGTCCAAAAGTGTACCTATGTCTGGCTATTTCTTCTTTTTTCATGGACGCTCTATATAGGGAGTTTTCTGTGATATCTAAATTAAAGATATTTTTTTCGGATTACTCGTATCCTGGTAGTACCTCGCTGATAATTGACAGATGATATCTGTTCAAGTGCTTTAGACATTGGAATAAGCTAACAGCCTAGACTTTATGCAGTCTCTCAGAGCGCTCAATTCCGGATTTCTAAGTCGCTATTAAGTTCATTCAGTTTTATGAGTGCTATCAACGAACCCTTTGTTCCTTAAAGTTGGATACATGTTTCTAATCAAGTTTACCTATATATTATAATATTATTTGTTATGTTATTATTATCAACACCCTCGTAACCTAACTGATTAATGAAATCTAAAGATAAGTAAAAAATATGTAGTCTTTAGTTACGCCACGATGGCAAAGTTAGCGATAACGGCGTGGCGGTCCTCCCGCTGACGGATACAGTCTGGTACAACCCTAACTGTCTCGCCGTCAGCTAAATCAGTACAAGAGGAGATCCCATCTACATGATTTAGCCTGACAAAGGAGGGAGGCGAATGAACACTCATCCACCCATATTTTTTTTTAAGGTTTTCTTTATCTGTGATTTCTAATGGAAGTTTTCTTTTAATTTTTAAGACATTTTTTTAAAGAAGTTGTCTCTCTCTCTCAAATGGTTAAGATGTTATTCCTGGGTAAATTATTTAAGTTTACAAATTAAAATAAAAACACAACATGACAAATCAAGATCCCGCCAAAAACTCCTGACATGAGACCATGTAACTATAGACATGTTGGAACATCTATCCATGCAAAATATTTCACACTATTTTAGTAGCGTAAATTATTGGCGATTAGGGCGCACAAGTTTGTAAAAAATAATCTAATTAAATAAATTCAAAGTCCAAGTCCAAAGTGGTGCGATTGATAATAATAGTTAAGATAATATAATCATATTTTTTATATCTATATGATGTAATCTGTATTATTATGTGGTGTAGTTTTGTTATGTTACTCTTCTGCATTATAAACTTTTACAGAGACTTATCATACAGATATATTATGTCCCAAAGGTGATTTATCTTAGCAACGCCATATATCTCCGTTAATTTTATTTAAATATTTTTTAAATTAGGAATGCCACCTGTTGGTGCTAATGAAAATTTATTCACGTAGCCATCTATTAGCAATCAGTTTAACTAACATGACAGTTGTTAGTTAGATTGTTTACGTTAAATAATGCGCGAAGTATTCTTATTATACATATAATATACAAACATAACGAGACAATTTTATAATAAAAAAAAGAATACCAACTTCAATGATTTTTAGGAGTTTCCGTTCTGAATTGCCGTTCTGCAGAACTGGCCATTTCAAATCAAAATAATTTTTGTTTGGCTAAGAATTCTAATTTCAAATTAATTTTATTTTAAAAACATGGAATTCTTTTTCCAAAAGTAGTCATTTGTTTATTGATTAGTGTTATATTTTCATCGCATTTCAATCTTTTTTGTCATCATGGATTCGTTAAAAATTCGAGTAATTATGGAATATGAGTACCGTCGTGGCAGCAACGCGGCACAATCGGCACGCAACATCAACGACGTTTACGGAGCTAACACTACAAACCAACGCACTACTTGTTATTGGTTTGCTCGCTTCCGTTCGCGTCCGAAGACTTTTGTCGACAATGACGAATTAAAGGCGATTGTGGAAGCTGATGATACACAATCTACGACTGAATTAGCAGCAGCTTTCGATGTTAGCGTCAAAACAATATTGGTCCATTTACGTTAAATTGGCAAGGTAGAAAAGCTTGACAAATGGGTGCACCACGAACACAATGATCGCCAGCGCGAAGTACGCGTCGAGACGTGCCTTGCACTGCTCAACAGACACACAAATGAAGGAATTTTGAACCGCATTGTTACTTGCGATGAAAAATGGATTCTGTTTGATAACCGCAAGCGCTCAGCAAGTTGGTTGGATCCTGGTTCAGCACCTAAACAATGCCCTAAACGAAAACTTACCCCTAGAAAAGTGACGGTCACTGTTTGGTGGTTTAGCGCCGGTGTGATTCATCACAGCTTCTTACCAAACGGGGTGAGCATTACTGCAGATGTGTACTGTGAAGAACTGAACACAATGATGGAGAAGCTGGCACATCTCCAACCAGCATTGGTCAATCGCTCGTCTCCGCTGCTCCTGCACGACAACGCGCGACCTCATACTGCACAGCAGACGGTCTCCAAGTTGCAAGAACTGGGGTTGGAAGTTCTCCGTCATCCACCCTACTCACCAGACCTTGCGCCTACAGACTACTACTTTTTCCAGAATTTGGATAACTCCTTGGCGGGAAAAAAAATTCAATACCCGAGAGGCAGTACAAAATGCCTTTGAAGAATTTGTTGCCTCCCGTCTAGCTGATTTCTTTAAGAAGGGCATCAATAAACTGCCACTGCGCTGGCAAAGATGCATTGATTGCATGGGCGATAACTTCGATTAATACAAATAAAAAATACATGAAAAAAATTCGTTTAAATTTTTTCATACTAAACGGCAATTTCATAGGTAAAGACCTAATATATACGTCTCACCAGCAACATATATTTAATTTATTGTGTTTAATTTTATTTTTATCATTTATTAACTGATAGAACTTACAGCTTCATAAACATCGGGTTTAGGGTAACCGCATCTCTCAGTAGTCGCCGTTGTGTTTGAATTGTGCTGTGCTAACCATCAGAGACAGCACCGTCAATTTGCCACGCTATTAAAAAAAAGGCATTTCTATGAATTGTTTTTATTAAAAAAAATTGAATAAAGTTATATTTTATTACATCACGACGGGCATAGGGTACTTAAAAATGTATTTTAAAAATCAATAGACCCTCGTGCGTTACAAGTGAATTTTTTTAGGTCAACTTATGATACTGTGGCTAGAGAAAATACTACGCATAAGTGCGTATACATTTGATGGAGAGAATATCTCATATTGCTGCATATTTAATAAGCAAAATGTTAGAAAAGTGAGGTGGACGAGGTTGGTGAATAAAGAAGAGTCGTGTCGATCTAAGTAAAAAGGCGATTATAAAATATCATTGGCGAGAGGTCTCGTTTTCGAAGAAAGGTAGGGAACAGAGATTTTTTTTTGGAGATAGCTTGGGGCAGTCTGACTGGTGGAATGCCTCCACGCTACAGAAGTTCGCAGCCAAATTGTGTTGTTCCTGCGGTGAGTAAGGTTTCCAGAGTTCCTTGAGGCAGAGAGGTACATTATCGGCAATGCGCTATTGATACCTATGGAATAACCTAGTGGTTGCAAACGCGACTATTATGCTCGAGGTCTTGGGTTCAATTCCCAGGTCTCGCAAAGTTTTATTACATTTTTATATCAAATTCTCATTAGCAGCTCGGAGTTTTGCCCGATTAATGGCAATAGGCCCGCCCCATACTACATGGGACCTAAAAACATCCCAGCGAACTGTGGGTGTACTTCTGTCTAACCCTTCGGGGATACAGGCGTGATGATATGTTATTAGAAGCATCCATTGATTACGGTAACCGCTTACCATTCGGCGGGCCGTATGCTTGTTTGACAACTTAGTTGTATATAAAATATATATATAGTGACAGTCATTTGAAACTCTATTAAACGAATCAATATTGACCACAATGTGCCTTGCAAGATCATGAAACTTAACGGTGTGAACTTGATAGCCTGGTTCAATAAGTCTAAAAGATCAAAGAAAGATTTCGCAGAGCATCAAGTGTTATAATCTCTTCGAATCAAATAGGTGACAGAGTCCTGAAGCATATATAGCCGCTCGAACCTCCGCAGGGCACGAGCTAGGGCAGCGTGCGCTCCGCGTCAATGTAAGTTACGGACTGGCGGCACGGGGGCACGGGCGGCCGACTGCTGAGGGGAAGCGAGAGGCGCGAGCGCATCGTCGCCCGCCGCATCGCGCCGTGCCCACAGCCGCCAGTAGGTACTCACCACACAAGAATTATATATAAAAAACTCTACAATGTGTGTAGGAATTTAATTAAAAATATGTGTGTTTATGAAAGTCAAACCACGCTACACCACCCCCCTCCAGAGACCGTCCTACGGGCGATAATAATCCGGAAATCTTACTCTTCTCCCGGAACGAGTTCTGATGATGTCACCTCCGGCAGGCGATTCATGTTGTGAAGCAAGAGTGGAGTGTGTAGTAGTTTTGTGTGTTTTTGTATGTGGTAGTGTGAGGTGAGTTGAATGTGTAATGGTGCCTGGATCACGAAGTACGTAGGCCGGTTTTAGTCTGTCAACAGATACAGTGACCGTGTTACCATTTATCATGATTTTGAAAACTTTATCGCCTCGTTTTACTACCTCGTGTGGTCCGGAGTAAGCTGGTTTGAAAGGCTTGGCCATGGTGTCATCTCGAAGGAAGATATGAGAGGCTGTGGCCATGTCTCTGAAAACAAATGGAGAGCGACGACCACTGTGACGAGAAGCTGGAGAAGGTTGCAAGTTATTTGCAATACTCCGGAGTCTCTGTATAAAATCGGTGATGTCATGGTCTACCTGATCCCCTGGGTTGAAAAAATCTCCAAGAAGACGAAATGGCTCTCCGTAAAGAAGCCCTGCCGGCGATTATTTTAAGTCCTCTTTGTATGCGCTACGTATACCTAAAAGCACAAGAGGAAGAGATTCGACCCAGCAGATATTGCCGTGGCAGGTTATGGCAGCTTTGAGTTGCCGATGGAACCTCTCCACGAGCCCGTTAGAGGCTGGATGATAGGCCGTAGTCCTCTTGTGGTCGCAACCCACCATGTCTGATAGATGTTTGAAGAGGGCTGACTCAAACTGTCTCCCACGATCTGTGACGATGGAAGCGGGGCAGCCAAACCGAGAAATCCATCCACTGATAAGGGCTTTTGCGACGGTCTCTGCCGTAATATCCTGTAGAGGTATTGCCTCAGGCCACCGCGTAAACCGATCGATGGCTGTGAGACAATACCGGTATCCTTGGGATAACGGAAGAGGTCCAATCAGGTCAATGTGCAAGTCCCGAAATCTAGCACGAGGAAGCTTGTACGTGCTTAACGGTGCCGATGTATGTCTGTGTACCTTGGAACGTTGGCATGCCAAACAGGTACGTACCCATTGTCTACAATCCCTTCTGATCCCAGGCCACACGTAACGATCACTGACCAGCTGGACTGTTGCATTCGCGTCAGGATGGCTGAAGGAATGTAGGTTTTCGAAGACTTGCCTTCGAAACTCTTCTGTCACATAAAGTCGAGGTGTTGTCCTACTTACATCACAAAATAGCTCCGTGTGCGTGCCAGACAGTTTCACCTTACTCAAACTCAAAGAAGTATTGCTACCCACGAGCTGTTTTATCTCGGGGTGGTGTAGCGTGGTTTGACTTTGATAAACGCACATTTTTTTTTTTTGTGTTTGTAATTTTGTAATATATTTAAAATATTTAGTGAAACAAAGTGAAAATATCAAATTCATTCAAATTATTTTATCTTCCTTTACATAATTTTCAAAACAGGCGTTTATTGACACTAAAACGTATGTTTTTCTATTTTCCAGGAGTATTCATAGATGGCGCTGTACGGCTTGGTTTAATTTATCATGAAATTGATTTGATATTTATTGTCACACATAAGTATATTTTCACTAAGCACTTATATTAATAACTAGCTGTGACCACGACTTCGCAAGCGTAATATATTTCATATGTGAAAAACAGCAACTAAATAAAAACCTCCCCTCGCCTCAATCTCACCTTACAGTATTTGACCGGTTTAAGCTTTGACAATAGCCAACTAAAATCAGTCACGGTGAAGCTGTAAAAGCCGTCTGAGGTTTCAGGGCTCTAATGGCTAACAGTGTGGTCATTTTGAATGTCGAATCTTTATTCTAATAACTAATTTCATTTTATTTTTCGAAGTCTCATTGCTAGTATATGAAATAAGTTTATGTTAAACTCAGGACCGGCCCTAGACTATATGGCGCCCGCCTGCAAGTATGAGTTGGGCGCCCATAATTAAATCATATACTTTTTATAATTGAACTTGTATATTTTTGATGTATGGCTAATTATGTCCATGGTAAAATAAATGTAAGTAAATTCAATTTCAATCCGTAAAGGTACCTAGGAAATTATACCACCGGTTTTTAAAACATATACCGTTTAAAAACATAGTAATTATTAAAATTTGAATTAACTTTTTTCGTTTTTACAAAATGATCAATTTATAGCTTTATTTTCAAATGAATCGCAAATACCATTTTCAAAAGAAAGTAAAGTTAAATTGCCAACTGTTCTTTTAACATTGGTGCTTGCAAGTAATCAATTTAAGTGCTCAAAAATCAAAATTACCCTTTTTTATACAACTAAGATGGCAAATAAGCGTACTGATCGCCTGATAATAAGCGGCTACCATAGACTAGTGCGTTGCCGACCTAGGACCAGCTACCCCAAGGAGCTACCTTGCCCACCGCAGGAACACGATGCACAGTTATTTGGCTATAATCTTTTACCTCTCTATGAACCACCAATTCATCACTCAAGAAAAACCTAATGAAAATCCATTATTCTCAAGACAAAAATCGATTATTTTTTAATCGATAAGAGTCAATTTTTATGTTATTAAAAATCTAATAAATATTTGCAACGATAAACCGAACATTCAATTATTGGATGGTTGTGAAGGATTTCGGTGCGCCTAATTTGATGATGCCTGCCCTGACTAAACTCTGATGTAAAAATGTTTTTCAATTTTATTCCAATTTTTTATGCAACTCTTGTGGCAAACAAGCTTATGAGCCGCTTGATGGTTAGCGGATACCGTAGCCTATGGACTCTTGTAATACCATAAGTGTGATACTAGCGCGCTTGCCTACCTTGAACTCTTACCACAAGGAGCTCTGGAAACCCTACTCATAACAAGAACATAATACCAGGTTATTTGGTCGCGATCTTCTGTAGGGGGATACCACCAGTCGAATTGCCACAAGTAGAAAGAAATCTCAAAAAAATTATCTGTGCCCTACCTACCATAAAACAAATAATCCTGGGAAAAATACGTAACTTAGATATTTTTGTTGGACGTAAATAACGTGTAGGAACTAAATTAATCTATAGTTAAATGTGTCTCTATTTATATTATCTCTATTTCATTCGTTCTCGTTCTGTCGACTGAGCCGGTTCTAGTTCAATTACGTGCGATATCTACCTACATTCGCGATGAAAATTTTTTTAAATGTCTAAGTGCGACAATTGTAATAAAAACATCAGCAAACGAACACCAGGTCTTGAATGTAGCAAATGTGGGAAAATAGTGCATGCAAGTCAAATTTGTAGTGGCCTATCTGCAAAACAACTCGTTACATTAAAAAACTCTGAGAATCTGGAGTGGTTTTGTCAGGAATTCCAACGTGACTCGCCAAAAAGAAAATCTTCCTTTATTATACCAGATGAAGATGAGGAAGAAGTATTAAATAACATAAATGAGAAGGAGTTGAGCACCAACTGCACTATAGACGTCAATAAATTCATACGTGATATAACTAGTGAAATTAAAAGAATAATGAAAAAAGAATTAGAGCCAATCGGAACATCTACTAATTTATGTTGTAAAAAGATAGAAGATCTCTCAGAAGCGTTAGAAATGCAAAATAAAAAGGTAAGAGATATGTAAAAGAAGTACACTAATTTATCAAATAAAAATACACATCTTGAGTTGAAGATTGATTCACTGCACCAGCAAGTACGAAAAATGGAGCAAGACTGTCTGAAAAGCGTTGTTGAAGTAATCGGAATACCTAAGGTGGAGGTACTTGAAGATTTGGCAGAAAATCTGGCAAATCATCTTAAATTTTACAATAATCAAGTAAATAGTATATTATGGATAGAAGGCAAAATAGGTCACGAAGGACATGCCCAATTAAAATTCAAAAGTGCTGAACAAGCGGAGATGTGGGTACGTGCCGCTAAAAATAAAAACATCCTTTTTGGAACGGTGATAAAAGACGCGCCTGCCACGGAAACAAATTCCAAAATCATAATAAGGAAATCACTAACTAAATATTACAAAGGATTATTGTCGAAGGCACAACAACAATTAAGACCAGCTTACAAATACTTATAGCCGCTCGAACCTCCGCAGGGCACGAGCTAGGGCAGCGTGCGCTCCGCGTCAATGTAAGTTACGGACTGGTGGCACGGGGGTACGGGCGGCCGACTGCTGAGGGGGGGCGAGAGGCGCGAGCGCATCGTCGCCCGCCGCATCGCGCCGTGCCCACAGCCACCAGTAGGTACTCACCACACAAGAATTATATATAAAAAACTCTACAATGTTTGCAGGAATTTAATTTAAAATATGTGCGTTTATGAAAGTCAAACCACGCTACACATATATTCAAAAGTTTGCACAGTAAAATAATTGATCCACTCTGTCCTTTAAACTTTTGATTGAATTCATTGAATTCTGTACCCTACCTT
This sequence comes from Saturnia japonica, assembly GCA_033032175.1. NCBI lineage: Eukaryota > Metazoa > Arthropoda > Insecta > Lepidoptera > Saturniidae > Saturnia > Saturnia japonica. The sequence goes on along the minus strand of CM065324.1, from coordinate 6,712,520 downwards.
TCTTTAGGTAAAAAGGCAATGATTTGTCAAGTGTACTCTCTACACATGGCAATTATTTGTCAAATATCACAAATATGCAAAAACAAATAACCAAGTGACGTGCCACCTTAAGATCTAGGTAATGTTTGCAATGTTAATACAAATAAATATTGACGTAAATCGTTCGATAAAATGAAATCATGTGATAACGTCGATAAAATCCTTATACATATAAATTTTTTACAACAATTTTCCTGTTATATATTTTATCGTTTGTAGGTTATTAGCGTTATAGGTATACTCTCACTTTATATTACGTGTCGATGTGGTCCAATATGATAAAACGCTAAGCCGAGTTATAGAAACTGGCTTTCTAGTGCAGCTGCCGGAACGCATCTGAAGTGTTTCAACTTCAAAATACCCTACCACCATGTTATGGTTTCATCACGATGTCTTCCTTCACTGAAAGCTCAGGCCCATTGCAGGGATTCGAACTCGCGTCGATCGACGCGATGTCCGTACACGCTGCCACTGAGTTATACAAAAGACACACATATCTAAAAAAATGCCGAAATTCTAGTCTCTTTCAAAGGGATACTGTTTGCCGAGAAAGGATATCTATGTTAATAAATATGTAGTTTAATATTTCTCCCAAATTTCCCGATACGCATACTATATGAACTATACTGATCACGAATATGTCATTATCTTTTTTTGTCTGTCTGTCTGTTTGTAACTCAAAAACGGCTTGATAGGTTCTTATAGAATTTTGTACACGGGATGCTTATATCATTGGTCAATTTTATAAGGTATAAGAATTTGCAAAATTACTTTTTGAAATCGTAAAAAAAAAAATTCGAAAAAAAAAAATTTTTGTTAATTCTTGGCTGATTTTGTTGAAATTTCTTACACGGGAAGTATAAGTAAGTCATTCCATAAACCAATAGGGTATGAGAATTATCAATTACACTTTTAGGAATCGTAAAAAAAAGAATTTCCTTAAGTTTAAAATTCCATTAGTAATTATTGTTACACGATTTTGATAAAATATTGTATAAGAGGAGAATAAAATATTCAGTAATAATTGATAAGCTATAAAGGTTGTCAAAAAACATTTGTAATGAAAAAAAAAACAATTTAATTTGTACTTATTAATTATCAACCGCTATTGACAAAATTTTGTGGATGGGATGCATACATGATTTCATAATTGATAGGCTAAAAGAACAGTCAACAATAATTTTAGAAATACGTAAAACACATTTTTGATTATTCCTCAACCAATTTTGATGAAAGTTGTAAACGAGAAGTACATATCATTCTTCAATTGATGAGCTTATAATATTAACTATCAATAATATATATAATCTATACAAATAATGAAATAGAAGTGTCATTCTGTTGTCCAAGCGAACGCAGTTAGTATAAAAATAAAATTACAGGATGTAAATATATATTCCTCGCCCGATTGCATCCTCTGTTATGTGCTGCAAGCTAAATGTCCACGAGACACAAGCTTACGCTCTACAAGATGTGTATCCGACCGATAATGTCATATAGCTGCGTTGTGTTCGCACATATGTCAAGATATAATTGGAAACGTTTACAAGCCATCCAGAATAGGTTTCTTCACCGCCTTACCGGCGCCCCTCAGTATGTTCGTATGGAAGATCTCCATAGAGATATGGACCTTCCTTCGATACATGCTTATGCTAAACACCTATCTTGCTCGTATTTCGACACCGCGTCGAACCACGCGAATTCACTAATCAAAGCGGCAGCTTCCTATGTTCCCGACCCCAATGCCTGCCGGAGTAAACGCCGACCGCGCAACATCTTCACTGACCCGCTCGACCAAATCGAAACAGCAAACGCGTTCTATTCCACCGCCTCTCCAAACAGAGCGTGCCACCGCCCACGCCTGCGTAACCACCGTTCTCTCCGTAGAGGACGGGCGGTCAACTTCGCTCCCGCACACTCGTCACGTCCACCCTCTCTAGCGGCAACCCAAGCCTAGGTCCGTTCCTCGGTGTGAAGCCTTTGGGTCAGGCGGCCGCCCGCGCGATACAGGTGACACTATACGTGCAACACTTAGCTACCCACACACAATATTACACACGTATGAACACACACACGTATGAACACACACACGTATGAACACACACACGTGCGCACCACACCACACAGGTACATGGGTTCTGTAAGGGACTTTTTTTTCTTTTTTTTGCGCTATTTAGTGTAGAAAAACCATTCCGAACACTAAATACACATACGCATGTTTCCCTTCTTCCTCCCAGGAGGAGGGGAACATGCATATGAGTATATGTTATGTAGCTCGAATTCGTAGGAGTAGGGAATTAGCCAAATCGCGACCTATTCGCATGCGTGAAGACCGCCTGAGTCGAGGTTCGGCTACTCTGGCACCCTCGTGCGAGTCGTCCAAAACTTTCGCGGCTGTGTGCCCTATAAGCGCTCGTCTCCAAGTTCGCTGAAGCTGTAAAAGCCGCAGCGGCTCTGTTTTTGGATAGGGCCCCTAAGGCTAACAGTGTAGTCAATCCACTAGTAATACCAGATATTACAAGTGTCTATAGCCTACGTTAGCTGCTTACCATCAGGCGATCCGTACGTTTGTTTCCCACGATTGTAGTTTACTGTCTGATTGACATTTAGGATACATTTTTTCAAGTATGGACATTTGCATGGTCTATAAATTGCGTTAATTTATGTAGATATAAAAAGTTATGTTTTTTATATAATAGTTCGGCACATTCGGCTAAACACAACGGCGACCACTGGGACATCTAAATCCATCGGCGGTCACCGCTTTCATGCAATATCGCTTCACGTCAAGCATAAAGAACCCCATGTCATAGGAAGTGTGAACGTATTTTGTAATACTTTAATATATTTTAATATACCGTGAAATGAAGTGAAATTATACGAAATGTATCTAAATTATTTTATATTAATTTTGATAACTCTAACTTAGAAATAATAAACAAAAACGTAGGTATTTGTATTAATATACATAGATAGGGCTATACGTATACGTATATATATATATATATCTATTAGGTTTATCACGCATTAAAACTATAAAGAATTTGGTTTGATTTTTATTGTCACGCTTAGGTATATTATCTGTAAGGGCTCGTATTAAAAATTTAAGGCTGATGTTATTCATTTTGTAGATATTAAATTGTTTTTAAATATGTAAAATTATTAACTATTTCATTCTAAATTTCTACGAGATTTTTATTAAATATTAAACACACATATTCATTGGATACTAAAGGTTAATAGAAATAAATCAACTAAATAACTTAGTTTTTCCTATATTAAACTACTCAGCCCATATGTCTTCTCGATAATATCAGTTAATATTTTAAAAGATTTTACTTGGATATTCCTCAAAAGGCTTTTGATTCATTGTGTTATGATTTGGATTAATATTAAACTGAAATGCCTGCTAGAAAGTGGACGGAATTTTCTCAGTATTCCGTTGCTCTAAAAAATTGGTTGCCTGTAAAGTCGGTATACGGGCGAAAGTTTTACGTGACAACGACTTTATGTCTGTCTCTCTCGCTCTTAGGCGGGCTAACCATGCCCGAGTGGAAGGGACGCGTGCCTCTCACTCGCTCTCATTGTGAGCGCATAACGTGAGCGGAGCGTAACGCAGTTTCTTGAAGTGTCACCCGGCAAACCAATTTATAAGACGTTGTCACGTCAAAATGAGTAAGATCTGTTCGTTAACAGGAAACTGGGAAATACCGTCAAGTAAGACTACTAAAATAGTCTACTAACGAAATACTGAAAAAAGTATATGCGCCTTAGAAATCTGTATGAAACGACGTATTAGGGTAAATTCACAGCATAGACGTATAACACAATAATGATCAATCGAAAGGAGTAAATGTGAGGCAAGGCTGACAGCTAAACATGAATACCATGGTGCGTCTCAGGGATCCAAGACATTCACAAAGCGTAGGTATATCCTTTTATCAACGTTTTTGATACACGAAATTCCAAGCGAACGAAGTCGCGGGTATAACTACTATGACTGAAACCGTGAAAATTTGCATACGAATTCCTTTTGCACTTTAGTTAAATACTAAGGATTTTTGGAAATTCAACCCTCAAGGAAAGTTTGTAAAATCTATGAAAATTGTTATAATATAACAATTCAGTTAGAAAATAAATAAAAAGTTTCATAGTTTTTTTAAATTCAATACCTAAGGTTGTAAAAGATGTAATTGAAACTTTATATAGCATAAAAGACTGTGTACTAACGAATACTTTCAACATTTAGTGGAACATTTTAATGGGTAAAACCGTGGGACCACAGCTAGTATAATATATTTATGCATAATTCAAATAAGTATAAAACATGTCAGCCAAACAATGTAATAAAAACTGATATAGTTCAATCTATTTTAAATACATTTAATCTATTACTGTGGCATTACAATAAAAACAAACTTAAAACACAAAAATTATACATACTTATACTATATTACATTTTATTTAACTGCTTCGTAAATTCTTATACATTTTCCGTTCCAACCTTCGGCCGTAGTCGTCTGTAACAAAAAGTTAATTTAAATTTCAATACCTGGTTAATAAATTATACCTACCTACCCAATTAATACATTTATAAAAACTTTAGCGTTTAATAACAAGCTTTTAATTGTTTGTTTTTAACTTTAAATTTAAAAAATCTTTACCTGTTTCAAAAACCCCATAAATATTTACATAAAAAGAAATAAAAAAATAATTAAAAAATAAAATAAGATATTGATAAACCCGATCGAGTTTCTTAGAATGTTTTCCGAACCGGCTGTAGTGTCATGACATTCATAAGTGCCTTCTTAGGGCCTAAATTGAATCAAAAATATTTTGATTTTGAATTACATTGATTGACATTATTACAGTGAAAATTTGTATATTTTACTCAAAATCTATTTTTTTAGTTCTAAACATATACAATTAGAAATAAAAATAATATATAAAATAAATTAATATCTTTGTATGACGTAATAAAAACTGTTTTGTGAGTCGGAAGTGTCAAAACCGGTTTGATTCTTGTTAAATTACCTATATTAAAAACATCTATTCCTTTCCGGAATCGAACTACGATATCTGTTCAAGGACATTTTGTTTTTATTGTAAGAATCGATTGCGGAAAAAATAAACAGCGATTATGATATTATACTGTTTCCGCAATAATTTAATTTAGGTACTTAATTTATTTTTCTGGTATTTCAATTATCATAGTTTACTATATTGTTACGAGATTGTTTTTATTTTTGTATCATGTGAATTAATAGCAAAGCACATTACAAATATATAAAAAATCGATAAATATAAAAACATATTCTATAATTACTTAACTGTGGAAGGATATACATATTAATTTAAGGTGACTACAACTGCAAGTTGGTATAGTGCTCAAAATACTGGCAGAATTTCCACGTTTAATAGCGAAACCAATACGCTTCGCGAATTATGTGCCAGCATTTTGATCAAGTGATACGATACATCTATTATGCGAATTGAAAAATCCTTATAAATTCTGTGCCCTGCCTGTCCCCACGACCCACCGCACAGTGGACGGAAATCGAAGCCTCCTTTTCATAGGATTTTAGAAAAATCAAATGTGTTATTTGATAGTTTTAAGTATACAGTTTTGTGAAAACGGTCATATTATTGAATTATTTAGCAATTTCAAGCAATTTCAATAATGACTTGTTAATTTCAAATGTATGAAAATGGATATTCATTCGAGACTTGATGATATCCAGGTTGTAATTATCGGGAAATACAAAATCTGGCAAAGTGTTTCACTCTTTAGCGGTGCGCACGATAAATGTGCTACCAAAACACTTTGTGCGCACTGGTAGAATATCTACTATAAATCGATGATGCTTCGCCGTGTCTCTTGTCGTCCGATGGTGGAAACGGGATATGGGAATTAAATTGTGTAATTCCAACGCACACTCGCTGAAATGTATCCGGTAAAAAATCGATGAAATAGTAACTCTACGCCGATGTTTAAGGCTTTGCAAGCCTTGCCTCAACCAGTGAATCGTTGCCAATGAGTTTTTTGGCACGCTTCTCGATTGCCTTCAATCCCTCATGTTGGTACTTGGCCGATCCGTTCCAAAGATGAGAACAGTGCACAGTGCTCTATGCACGATCGGACTTGCGCTTGATATAGATCAAGCAACTGATCCGTCTTGAAGTACCGTCTCACCTTTTCAAGGATACCTAGTTTTTTGATAGCCAACTGAGCTTTATACTCAATAAAGGAGCCAAAATTGAAGGTTGAAGACATCGTAACGCCTAGAAGTTCAAGATGGTCGGTTATTGGAATGGACACATCTCTGAAATTAGGAGTCAGTTGGAAGGGACTCCGTTTTGTGGAAAATAGACACGCCTGAGTCTTAGTGTCTAGAGTCTGAGTCTTAGAGGCTTAGTGACCAGGTTAGCATCGCCCCAGTCGGAGATTGTCTTTAAGGACAAGTTCAAACGTTAGACCATGGCTTCGCTGAGAGACTGTACTTGAGTTCCACTGGTACGTGCATTACATCAGCACTACTGTCGTCTGCATATCCAAAAGTACTGGGCTGGTTAGATATGCCATCGTTGATTTGAACCAGGAACAGCGTCGCACAAAGTACCGACCATTAAAGTACCGCTGCTTTGTTAGCCAATGACCACTCGAATCAATCTTTCCCTCAAAAAGTCTGATATCCCAAGCACATAACCTAGTGGCCAAGTCGTATGAAGGAAGTTTGCTTAAGAGGCTATAATGCCAAACTCTTTCGAAGGCCTTCGAGGTATCACGCGAAATGACAAGCGCTTCCCCATGATAGTCGACAGCCTCGCTCCAGATGTGAATGGCATACACTAGAAGGTCTCCAGTGGACCGATTACGGCGAAATCCGTATTGCTGGTCATTCGCTTCTAGGTATAGTAGGAGCCTGCCGTTCAGTACAAGTTTCAAACTTTTGCAAAGACTATAGTTGGCTGGTTCAGCACGACTACCTTTTTTGGGCACTGGTTGCACGTAACTTGCTTCCAGAATTCAGGCACTTGTCCATTATCCAGAGAGAGGTGGAATAGGCGAGTCAAAATTGGAGAAAGCTCAGGCACACAAGTTTTTAGATTAATGGCTGGAATCCCATCTGGACCACTGGCTTTATTCACGTCTAGGTAACGCATTGTTTTACGTATCTCAGTCCGACGAATGCTAATTTCTTACATACGTGTCTCGCAAACTGGTAGACTAGGAGGCACTTCACCATCAGTATCTAAACACGAGGATTCAGCAAAAATAGAAGCAATCAAGTTGGCTTTCTCTTTAGACCAGTGAGCCCACGACCCATCGAGTCTCATCAGTGGAGAAAGCGAGGGGCGACAGACGTTTGATTCAACCGATTTAGCCAGGGACCAAAACACTTTACTACCTACTGGGTACGAAGCTAGTTTTCTCCTGATTTGGCTTATGTGGTCAAATCAAGCTTGTCATAGAGCCCTTTTGCAGGCCTTAGCAGCTTTCTTCTTTTTCTAAAGGCTCTCTTCTTTATGCGTAAGTCCTTAGCTTTGCGGTTTTGAGCCAAGCCCGATATGCCGCATGCTTCTGTCTTACAGCATAATCGACCCCGAACCATGGTCGAGTTTTACCTGGCAATACAACTTCAGAGAATTGAACATATTATCCCATACCTTGACGATGTATAACCACATATATATATATATATATACACATATATAGCATGCATATATGTATGCCACAGCATTCGCGCAAACGAAAGTATCTTTAGTAAAGAAGCAAATTGGGTGTCAAGAAAAAGTTGCAAAGAACGTTCGCATTTCTTCCCAATCAGCTGGCTTGTATCGCCACAACAGCCGGGTAGATGACTAGAATCGGGCGGGGAGTAAACAGATACAGATTTCACCATACAGTGATCAGAGCTACCCAAAGGGGATGAAACTGACACTGAGTAGCGGTCTGGATCAGTTGTCAACAGAAGGTCCAAGCAATTGGCTGGGTGTGTGTCAACATACGGAACTCTAGTTGTTTCCTTGACCAACTGAGTGAGATTAACCGTTAGCGCTAGCTTCCGCGTTTTTTCTCCCAGGTTATTCGGTACCCTTGTATGGGAAAAGCCACTCCTCGTGGTGGTCATTAAAATCCTCCATTAGCACTAATTGGGTACAAGGGTACCGCCTTTGTGCCGCATCCGCCGCCTCACTAAGGTATTCTGTGAGCCTAGACGTTTCTTGATCTCCGCTGTGCAACCGGTAGACACAGACATAAAGAATTTTCTCATTCCAGTGTGCATCAGTACCCAAATAACAGAAAAGCTGAGATCTTCTAGATTGCGATCACGCTTAAAGCAGATATTATCACGGGCGTATGAGCACACAAATGCATGTGGCTTAAAATTGTACGCCACTTCAGACGGACATCTTATTTGAGTCTCAAGATGAATAAATAAACCACTATCTAGGGTAACAACATCCTTGTGTCCTATGAGGCCTTCCGCCGCTTCTGCAGCGGCCGGAACCAGCCTTATTTTGAGTCGTTGGAAGATGTGACTTTGCAAAAAGGCTAAGGTATATGGCAAGAGATTATAATGGCTTGGTAATTGAACGGCACTATAATTATAAAAGAATAATCTACTATTTCGATTGCTAAGTAAATCTAAACAGTGCACCTAAGAATAAAGAATTTTAATTAGTAGAATATGTCGCCGTTCCATTGTCAAGTCATTATAGTTATTATAGAAATAAAGGTGTCTTATACATAATTTTGAGTTAATTCTTAGGAAATCCATTTAATTATTTTAATTACTTTAACATTTTATGGTTTTGATGGGATTAAATTTATTCCTAAGCTTGATTGTTGACCGAGCATGCCGTGATCACTTTTAAATATAACGGCGTTTTAATTTTATTTAAAAAAAAATAGTTTGTAGTAAAGCGTAATATTTTTTTATGTATGTTAGATTAATTAAATTAATTATATTAATTAATTTATGAACTAAAAATTTATATATTTCAAGTATGTACAGCTACTAATTTTATTCGAGCAAATCTAATGAAGTTACCCAAGAAATTATTTTACAAAACCACTACTAGAAAAACAACAACGCTTAAGGTCAACTACTAACATTCTATACGAGATTATGTCTATTGTTAATTGTATGCGACTTAATATTGAGCTAATATAAGACTTTATTTTAAATGTAAAATAAATTATTAACAAGGATTTTAATAATTTAGTACTTACCACTGTTAAAATTTCCCGTGTGAAATGCCTCACGTGTTTCGATTTTCTACCGTTTTCTTCGGTTTGGGTTTGAACCAAATTGTCGCCTTCGATATACATTATTGATTTCACCTATAAAGTAAAGGCAGTTTCTTATGTTTATTTATTTATTAAAGAAGCGCCAACAGATATTTTACTTGAGCCATTTTTACTATTCATTCCAAGTCTAATACAGATATGCAAACCTAGTATAGGCGCCCACAACATTGATAAAATAAAATATCACAAATATAATTTAAAAAATTAAATTAAATAATTTAAAATTGAAATTAAGTTAAGTTAGTGAACATTTTTTATTTCTTTATTATGTAGTTTATTATAAGCAGTTTTAAAGATAATTCTTTTATTCATTGAGAAGTTTTACATATTTACAAAAACGGAGTCGCCCATTGATGCTATTGCCATGCCATTGATGATGTGCATTTTTTCCTAATGGAGTGTGCCAAGAACAGAACCGAAAAGAAGTCGCCAATGAATAGCAAACTGTTAAAATACAGGTGTTTGTCACAGCATTCTGGTGGAACCTTGTTCGGATGATACCAAGATATTGTATAACCTAGTAGTATTATCTCATCAGCACTCTGCTGATTTAAATTAAGAAATGATAAAATACAATGGGATTGATTTATCCGGTAGAATAAAAGTCCCTAAAAGGGGGAAAAAACTCCTCATGCAATTTATAAAATTTCGATACGATTTTAAAGCAATATATTTTAATACTATCCGTGTTATTGATAGGGTTTCCCGTCGGTAAAATCACCTACGATATTAAAGAATTCCTGTCCAAAATTAAATGCTCCTAGACCCACTGGTCAATCAGTCAATCTTGAGAATGGTATATATTTCATATAGTATTGTATATTAAGATTACTAGACGTTTGAAGCAATTGAATGGAAAAGGCTGCATCAGTGATAAGAGACAGAGTAGCAAATATTAGGACAGATGTATGTACTGAATTTTGCTACTCAATTGGGTATAGGAAGTCTAGTAATGGTGATGATATTAACAATACCCAGATTCACATAAACACCATGGAGTTAAGTTAAAAAACTGTCTCTTCAAATATGTAGATAGTCAGTGTGTTAAAACATTGTTAAATTTCTATTATTTTAAAAATAAATAAACAATATCAACTGTGTTCATTATCCATTGAAAATTGCAATGGATTAAAATTATTTAAACACCTGGGCCATCAAAAAGAAAAAGAAGAAAAGAGTGGAGTGTCTGTGTCAATGATTGAACAATTAACATAAGAACAAAAAAATATATCGCCGCTAATAAACGCAAAGCTGCTCGAACACATCATAATTATCCGACTGTGCCGGCCGGCTTAGGAACGCTAACATTCGCGATTGTCGTGAGTATGAAAACAAAAAAGCCATAAGAACAAGAGTATTGATAAAACACCAGTGAGTTCACCACTATACAACATTCTCTCAAACTCCAATTAGATTATTCTTCATCTTCCTAAAATATAAAGTCCACTTGCATCAAACAAAAACAATACCATTTCTTGACCAGTCAGGATTATATAATATATCCCCCCGGATGCCAGACAAAAAGTATACTTTCTTACAATACTAATATTAACAAAATATTAAGACAGTAATTATCTTACCTTAACTCCGTCAGCTCTTTCTTCAATAAACTCTTCCTCAAGTCTAAATGTGAATTTAACACTTCTGAAAGTGGTTGACATTGAGTAAGTATAACTGCCATCATCGTTGCGTGTCAGTAGGCTTACTGGACTTAATGCCATAGCAGTCTTTCGGGAGATCAGGCCAACATCTGAAAAAGTTTTTTTACTAATTGATCGAATTATCATAAAACCAAGGCTTTGTTTGATCGAGGTTTTAATACTAAAGAGCTTTTCCCATCCTACAAAAGATAAGCGTACATAACTAGTTTAAGGGCATACTGCCCAATCATGTGTCACAAGTATTGGCATAGTTAAGAAGATATGAGGGCGGCGTTTAATTCATATTTCATTAAAGTATTGTATTTAACACCAGAGCTAATATTGTTACACCTTACATTTTATATTTACCACTGACATGCTCCTAAGTCTTAATATATTCCATAAATTAGTTATTATAAGAACTATGGAGACCACTAAAATTGCCCAAAATTATTAAAAAGGAAACAAAAATACCCGACTGCAACAAAAACACTTGAGTAAAAAATAAACTTTTATTCACTTCTTATAAATATAATAATATTATAGTCTATGCTACTTCTATAATTAAGACAAATCTAACGACACCTCGTATGCTAAAATCCATTATGCCGTTTAGGCTACAGAGCTTGCCAAAGAAATAGACATACATACATAATTACATATGCTCAAAAAACATAACCCTCCTTTTCGCAGACGGATAAAAAATGATTACGAATGTTTGGATATTAAGATGGACTGCCTTTTAAAAATAATTGGGAAGCTTTATTATAAGTAAATGCAGCGAACTACCTTCAAACTGTAATATAGAAAAGCAAAGATAAATTTTTAATATCAATAGTACGGGAAAGTAACGTCAGTGAGTCTGATGGCAAGCACAGTATAATCCAAAAATAACGGCGAGCACTACCACGCCGGCTTATAATCCTTTCCGCTTCTGGATATACACTGGCCGATTCCGAAACCCAATCACCATGTACATGGAAGTACAGATCCCTAACACCCAGCATTATTATATCCATTGAAAAGAAAATTAACATGTACTAAGCGATAAATTTTCGATCTCATCAGAAGTAATTGAGGTCAAGAGTGCTATTATTTCATTGGTATAATATCTATTAAGACAACACTTATTTGGTGAACTTATTACCATATTCCTTATCCATATCATATGTGCTAATTCGTGTTGGACCAAACCAAGGTCCAATTGTGAAGTCAAGGTAAATGGCCCAGCGTTTTTATTTAGCTCTCTACATCTACCTGTGTAAGGTTTTTTTTATTTGGGCACGCAATTAATTTGCCTTTTCAACAAAATTCAGTCAATTCTTATTACGAGTAAAACTCGTAACTTATAGTGAGTTTATTCAGTGTTACCGCTATACTAATTAAAAATAACCTCAAAGTATAATATATTAAATACCTAATATACAAAATAGCTAATTAAATCGTACATGGATAGTGTACACTAATATGGAACATGTATGTTTTTTTATGTTACGCGATAAATTATTGTTATTTTTGCTCTAAAAAGGCTGTTAATAGGTTTTAAGTAAATGTAATTTAAATAAGTTTAAATAAACGTAATATAATTTAAGTAATAATTAGCTGATACAGGGTTTTTATAAAGTAAACCTTTTTAGGGCTCCGTAACTCTTATAGGATCACTTTATAATCCGTCTGTCTGTCTAGCTGGCTGGTTGGCTGGCTGGCTGTATGGCCTCATAATTTTATATAAAAATAATTTTTCTAGGCTTACGAATTAAAGAGACAAGGCTTTTCACAGTTAAAATAACGCTCATGAGCCAATTATCAAAACCTATAGGGCACTTCACGCAGACCTACAGTCGTGAAATATGGCGCTAAAAGAGATTTTTTAACAAAAGTTCCATCAAATCAAATAAATCCAAAAATAAGGAATATGTAATCCCGTGTCAAACTATAATAAAAAACCGTGTGGTGTCGTGGTTTGGTGGGTGGAGGAAGGAACGAAGTTCCTTATTATAAAATATTAATTTCAAGTTCTATTCGAGCTATAAAGAAAATAATTATTCTGGTATACATTTTTTATTATGATTTTTTAATCGATAAAGAAAAGTACTTTAAAAAATTATCTTGTACTCTTTATTTTATTTATAGTTATTTATAAAAATATATAATAATAATATACAAAGAAACAGCTATTTACATTAATAATAATAATTAAGCCTAATTATGTTTTATCATAGAAACTAGCTTTATGGAAATTAAATAAGAAATATATTTGTGTTATTATCGAATGATATAATAATAATAGCAAACTGCAATAACACAGTCCTCACGTAGACTATAATTTAGACACTGGATAGCCATCTTACATAGACTATACATAAAAATCGTTTTTTGACGGCTAGGGTACCCCCCGCAACGCCCCTTAAAAATTCCCCTTCGTTCTAAAATTGTTTTTAGTTTTTTTAAAGAATTTGAAGTATATAGTTGAAATAAACACCGAATACTAAGATTTATGACTTGAAATTACTATAAAAAATTTTTTTTTTTAGATTAACACAATATAGATTTTCCGCGTTCACAGTAAAAAATTAAAAGTCGCAATCAGTGACGTATTATTTATCAACTCTTTAAGGTACTTCCCGCAGACCTTCAGTCTTGAAATTTAGCACTAAGAGAGGTATTTTAATATAAATTAAGGGAAAAATCATAAAGTAAGAAATTAGTAATCCAGTGTGAAATTATAATGCAACTAGTAATTTATATAAAGTTTTCTTTTTTTCTCGAGAAGGGCTTAAAGTATATATACAGTTGAAATTAATACCCAATTAGGATATAAAACCCTAAAATGCTGTAGAAAAATCAAGTTTCTACGTTAATACAATAAAAAGATACAGTCAGTTCAGCCCTTCTTAAAAAAGGCTAAAATTCACTTTTCAGTGACCGATTATCGAAACCTACAGTATACTTACAGGGTACATACAATTTTGAAAGCCTTCCAACAAGTTATACGCCTTTTTGAGCATAAAATTCATTTATTATTGTTTCACTTATATTTCTAACATGACATAATTAATTTTGATTACTTATTTACTTATTACTTATTTACTTATTGTGGTTTAAATATTAAAGTTAGAAAGAGTGGTTTTAGATCTTTCTAGTCTACATAGTCTTATAGTATATTGCACAAGAAGTTTTTTTTTTAATTACCTATTTAATTGAGTTTCTATTTTCCTAAGTTTAACGGTTTTGGCAGTATATTCAAGAAAGCGTGCTAGTAGTGTTTTTTTTCCGAGTGCATTTTATATTTACACTATGTACACTTCAAAGTCAAATTGACTATTTATTCTTGACTAAGGGCCATCCATAAATTACGTCACACGAATTTCATGATTTTTTTGACCCCTCCCCCGTCCTTAAAATCGGCATCAAATCAAACAAAGGTATAAAAATTAACAAAACATAAAAAAAATCACTTTAATGAAAGATAAAAATTTAATCCATAACTAACATAACTTATTTTTCTTCGAACTATAAAGGTAATAAGTTTTAAATAATCGAGTTGTAAAAGTTGTTAAATAAAACATTGCTATGTTCGAGATACAGATACAGAAGTCCATTTTGAGATTTAGTGCAACGGAGGTTTCGGAGCTTGAATGGAAGGGAATACATTCTTTCGAGTTTGGGAGGTTTTCGACTTAAAGAAGTTCTAATGTAATTAGATATAAAATATTTTATTTTGAAAAAATGTGATGTCACAAAATTTGGAACCCCTCCCTACCCCTTATCACACAATGTCACACTTCGTCAACCCCCTCCCGCCCCCTAAACGTGTGACGTAATTTATGGATGGCCCTCTATTAACTATTGTAATTATGGACTATTATTATTAATTATTGACCAGTCATGAAACGCAAACTTGAATTATTTTTATTATGAAAATATAGTACTTACAAAAAAAGAAAATATTTTGATTACCATTTTCGGGAACTCGATATCGAGTTTTTAAGGTTGGCCATGGAAACCTGAAACCAGCCATAGTGGCTTGCTTCTATACGACTCCTGCTAATGCCCATCTAGCCTTGATTAAGCCTTTATATATGTAGGTCAGCTTGACAACTTTGGATGTTTTTTTTTTAAATATAACTATGCTTTTAAAACTCTCATATATGTGCATATTACAGCTTAGTTATGCTTTAAAATGTAGGTATTTAAATCTTAAAAACCCTTAATAATTATAATATAAATATTTGTTTGCTCACCAATAAACTTTAAATAATCCTCAAAATTTTCAGACGATTTTAACTTGTATTTAACCCCGATGAATTGCTCCATTGTATTTGACTTTTAACACAACACAACACAAGTCAATGACGGCTGCTTAAAGATTAATTAAAAACATTTGCAAAGTCACGAACCGCGACGCCGCGCCGCGCCGCGCTAGAGTGCCGCGCTGTACGGTGTCTCCTTCAATAACTGGGAAAAAAACCCGTTATAGGAAATTGAATAAAATCATGTTGCTCATTCTTTAAAAAAAAAAAATTATAGCTTTTTTCCTATGTACGCCAATTACCATTCTTGCTCATTTTGTCAAATCTTCTTTTTACCTCTACACCACCTAAGTAGGATCAGCACTTTATGTTTTCCGTTTCCACTCTCCTGTATCAACTGTATATAATTATACTTATCATTGCTCACATAATCATGATGATGATGAACATGATTATAATACTCCACGCGTCCTCCGGTCTTCTTTACTCCTTTATCTGGCCTATTATACTTAACATTCTTCTAGATAGCTAATACAAGAGCTGCCATACTTGCTGTCACGCTAAAAGCTTTCAAAAGCGTCCGAGGACGTTCGCGACCTGGGCACATTTTACCTCTAGGATAAATGGTATTAATTAATTATGTAGTAAACAAATAAAACTAAATTTTATTTTAAGGGGATAGCCACTGCAGTGGATTAAAAAAAATGTTTGTTTTACTTTAAAGTTTATACCTTCGAAAATATGTGTATAAAATTTTAGATCAAAATTCCGAAAATTGATTAAGTTACAATAATTTTAGTGAAAGCAGCTGGTAGACTTAATCAACAAATAGACTGGGCTCGTTTGTTGATAAACCATCACTTCCACAAGATGTAGCCGAAACATTGTTATCGATCTCTGAAGATCTTTCCAATACTAAATTGTTAGAAAGATGTGTTGGTGGATTCGCCCAAAATAATAATGCGAGCTATCATTCATTAGTCTGGCAAATAGAACCGAAATCGAATTCTAGTTTATTTATTGAGGCTCAGTAACAGAAAACAAATATAGGTGCAATTCTATTGGTCGAAATTTGCATAGCTCCGCTTCAATGGACTAGCAGCCTAATAATGGTTTTATAATTTTATACACTTTTGTCCATTAAGTTTCAGGGGCATTTGTGGACCACATGTGACTCCGAGACCTGTCACAATTTCATCCACCCTGCATTTATCCTATAGAAATTCATTTTCTGAAATACTTTTTATAATAATGTTAGTAGCAAATGAGATTGTTATCGTATCTGAGACCAATGTAGACGTACTCCTGATAATGATAATAACGGCTCAGTGGTACCATGTGCGGACACCGCGTCGAACGACGTGAGTTCGAATCCCTGCAATGTGCCCGAGCTTTCGGTGAAGGAAAACATCGGTGACGCAACCATAGCATAGTTACACCAATTTTTTTTGTTTTGTTTTGTGGGATAAGTAGAGTTGTTTAAAAATTTTAGTATTTTTTAAATGTTAATATTCCTTAAATGTTGTATAGGTACGTATGTAATTTTTTTTCATGGGCTGTTTTATATTGTACCTAACTTTATACTGTGCTTTATGTTGTCGTACCTTAGTTAAATTATCAATGTCTGAAAATAGCATATGGTGACAATACACAGCACAGTTCTTCATGTTTCTTTATAACAGTATGCAATCAAAATAGACTGTTTCAAGGAAAACACGCGAAATATATTTTTAGAGTTACCTCATAGTACGAACTAGATATGCTTAAACCGGTATATTGCTCACATGATGCGATGGTTCGTTCACTTCTATGCACATTCAAGTTATAACTAATCTAGTTTCAGTTATGAAATAGAATATTTGAAAATACAACTTCGAGCTATAGACATACGTTAGCAAATGTAACGCGTAAGGGGTTCCCGCTCACAGATAATAGAAGAGATACCGTACGGTTCTTCTTATTTGAATTTAATAGTAACTGTGTTCATCCACAATTCTGTCAACGTCTAGTAAATAGAATATTTTTCTAATTATTCTTGTAATCTTCAAATATATCAACACGGTTAGCTAAAACTGGCCAGGGAGTTTTTATGGCAGCTAAAAATGCTTGTTTCTAGTTATTATAATATTTTGTAATTGATTTCGCTTATATAATTCAATTTTACGAGTATTTGCCTAATACCTAAAAGCTACTTTAAAAAAATTTAACAAGAGTAGATGATTTTCTATAAACAATCAATTTTAATAAAGTTTATAAAAAGTACACTATTTACTATTAAAATCGAAATACATTCTTGTTTAGGGTCAAACATATAACAAATATAACTTTAATTTTAAAAAAAAAGTACACCGCAATATAACTTTAGAAATGTAATTTGATTATAATACCATTGTTATAGAAAAATTTTAGTAAACAAAAAGGTAACAAAGAATATAATACTACAGGAATTAAAATGAAAAAGAATAACTTGTAGTACTGTTTATTGATTATAATATAATTCTACATAAATTATTTTTATTCTCTTTTCATTTCAAATGCCATTTGCTTGACTTTCCTACGGTGAACTTTAGTAGAGGCAGTCATAGGGATTTCATTCACAAATATAACACCTCCTCGTAACTGTTTGGAATCTGATAATGAATCTGTAAAAACATATAAATGTGTATTTTACTATAGGGCTTTTTAACCCATGCATAGCGATTTTTACATATATTGTTTAAAGCCTTTTAATTTTTTTAGTAAATAAAAAGTCATGTATAAGGGTTATTAAGCAAATACGAATCTGCACATTTAACGCTTTATTTGGGACATCTAGATTTTTTCGTAAAAAGTTTCAAATAGCCTGTATTTGTTCAGTCTTCTCTGTAAGTATCTCTGTCTCTTAAATCCTTTTTAGACAGGTTTTTAGGAAATATCTCTACATTTCTGTTATTCCGTTATTATAACCAAAAATGTACTTTTTAGGTATAAATTAAGGTTTTTATGTCAATTATTATTTTGTAAATTGAAATACGAATGATTGATGATTTTATAATATTTATTTTGAAGCCTAATTCTTGTTTTATCCAGGTAAAAATAAAATGAATATATTTATGATATACTAGCTTCTAAAAGGAACGTTAAATTGATAAAATGGCGCTGTTTCGAAACAAATCATTAGACTATCTATAATTATCGTAAGTATGCGAGTTGAATGCAGTCGAGGCTTGAGGTGACGAGTGGGAGCATCTAGACCCGCCGTCCGCACGCCTCCCCTCACTCGCCTTTAACTGTGTAGTCTTGTTGTCTTTGACAACTATTGTACGCTTTCTGATCGCATTATTGCTAAAGTTACGACCCAGTTTATTTTTTGTTTTTAATAATAACTGGTCAGAACCCATCGACTTCTGTTACAAAAAACATATTTTTATTCATCGTCAAGCACGGGAAATGGTGAAAAATGAATCTGATAATTATTAAATTTCACAGTATATTTTTTTCAGTTTGATTTCTCTGTGTGACATAATTGAAAGAAAATATTTCATAAATTATTACCTTATTTTTTCATTTTGTTAAATATAAACCAACGTTGAAATTTATCGACATCTTCATTTTCGATAGCAATACATAATTGCAATTCATTAACTCTGCATTCAACTCGCCGCGGGTACAATATATATTAGGTCTTTACCTATGAAATTGCCGTTTTGTATGAAAAAATTTAAACGAATTTTTTTCATGTATTTTTTATTTGTATTAATCGAAGTAATCACCCATGCAATCAATGCATCTTTGCCAGCGCAGTGGCAGTTTATTGATACCCTTCTTAAAGAAATCAGCTGGACGGGAGGCTACAAATTCTTCAAAGGCATTTTGTACTGCCTCTCGGTTATTGAATTTTTTTCCCGCCAAAAAGTTATCCAAATTCTGGAAAAAGTAGTAGTCTGTAGGCGCAAGGTCTGGTGAGTAGGGCGGATAACGGAGAACTTCCAACCCCAGTTCTTGCAACTTGGAGACCGTCTGCTGTGCAGTATGAGGTCGCGCGTTGTCTTGCAAGAGCAGCGGAGACGAGCGATTGACCAATGCTGGTTGGAGATGTGCCAGCTTCTCCATAATTGTGTTCAGTTCTTCACAGTACACATCTGCAGTAATGCTCACCCCGTTTGGTAAGAAGCTGTGATG
Organism: Saturnia japonica; assembly: GCA_033032175.1. Taxonomy (NCBI): domain Eukaryota; kingdom Metazoa; phylum Arthropoda; class Insecta; order Lepidoptera; family Saturniidae; genus Saturnia; species Saturnia japonica. The sequence goes on along the minus strand of CM065324.1, from coordinate 6,693,111 downwards.
AATCACACCGGCGCTAGACCACCAAACAGTGACCATCACTTTTCTAGGGGTAAGTTTTCATGTAGGGCATTGTTTAGGTGCTGAACCAGGATCCAACCAACTTGCTGAGCGCTTGCGGTTATCAAACAGAATCCATTTTTCATCGCAAGTAATAATGCGGTTCAAAATTCCTTCATTTGTGTGTCTGTTGAGCAGTGCAAGGCACGTCTCGACGCGTACTTCGCGCTGGCGATCATTGAGTTCGTGGGGCTCCCATTTGTCAAGCTTTTTTACCTTGCCAACTTGACGCAAATGGACCAATATTGTTTTGACGCTAACGTCGAAAGCTGCTGCTAATTCAGCCGTAGATTGTGTATCATCAGCTTCCACAATCGCCTTTAATTCGTCATTGTCGACCAAAGTCATCGGACGCGAACGGAAGCGAGCAAACCAATAACAAGTGGTGCGTTGGTTTCTAGTGTTAGCTCCGTAAACGTCGTTGATGTTGCGTGCCGCTTGTGCCGCGTTGCTGCCACAACGGTACTCATATTCCATAATTACTCGAATTTTTAACGAATCCATGATGACAAAAAAGATTGAAATGCGATGAAAATGTAACACTAATCAATAAACAAATGACTACTTTTGGAAAAAGAATTCCATGTTTTTAAAATAAAATTAATTTGAAATTAGAATTCTTAGCCAAACAAAAATTATTTTGATTTGAAATGGCCAGTACTGCAGAACGGCAATTTCATAGGTAAAGACCTATTACTAACATGTAACCACATCTAATTCAAACAATTACAGCACTCGCATTGGGATTTTATTAATTATATATAGGTTTATCGTGTGACCATAAAGTGAAGATTTCCCAAGATGGTAAGACGCTACACCTAGAGTGACTGGCTTTCGAGCGCCGCTGAGGGAACACACCTATAGTTCCTAGGCGGTAAATTTTCAACTTGGGGGTTGTAGCTAGCCAGACGAGATTTAGAAAATGCTTAACCACCGTGCTATGGTTTCATCACGATGTTTTCCTTCACTGAAAGAAAGAATTGCAGGAATCAGGATTTCAATTATTTTCACTTTAAGTAATTTAATTAAGTTAAATTTTATTAGTTTGACCAATATTGTATTAGGTACCTTTTACTAAGTCTTTAATATCTTGAGCTGTGAGGGAATGTCCTGATTTAGGTACGACGCACGCCACGGGAAGATCTCCACACTCGTCATCCGGGATACCGGTTACAGCAACGTCTAAGACGCTAGGATGCTGCCGTATCACCGACTCTATTTCCACTGGAGATATCTAAATTAAATGGATAAATCGATTAATTTCTTCTGTGGAATTTGGATACATATATTCCAAAGAGACTGGCATACACAAGCTGTAAAAGTCCCCAATTATAAAGAGAAAAAAAAAGAACTATAAAACATAATTATTTGGTCCTTATGATCACAAATAAATAATGTGATCTATTCCTCCTGTGCAAGATTCAACAGAGAAAGTACCACGGCCTTATTTTTCTAATGTAGAGTATAAATAGCTATAGACTGCAGTGACCACTTAATTGCTATATAAAAAAAAAATTGTTATCCAGAAATGTAAAAAAAAAAGGTGTAATAATATAATTTATTGTAATGTTCTTAACAGGGACAAGTTGCATATGGAATAAAGTGTACAATAGCAATAGTTAAACATGTGCAATAAAAAAAAAAAAATTATTTCAAGTTTCTTAATGCTTCTAGTTTCTAAGTTTTTAGTGTGGAAGTCCTTGTAAATAAATGTCAAATATAATAACTAACAAACCTAACTCGCAGCAAAGAAATATAAATAGATGGTACTTCGTCCATAATGTCATTATATATTTATTTATAGGTATTAATCAAATAAATCCTCAGGGTTTATTTGCAAACCTGGTTTATTGTTTAAGATATAGTGTTGGTATATTTACGCAAGCATAGATGTAGTATAATAACAGTGTACCTACGTTATGAAAATAATATTATACAATTAAAATTAGCTGTTACCTTTCACAAATAAAGACATTATTTTACAATACGAGAGAGTTACGTACCTGATAGCTTTTATATTTAAGGAGTAATTTAATTCGTTCCAGAAAGAAATAGTTCCAATTTTCATTCCTGTAAAACATATCTCCAGTTTTAAACCAGCGGTCTTCTGCAAAAGTTTCCTCTGTAGCTTTGGAGTTGTTATGGTATCCCTATAAATTACATAAACATGATATTATAATATTAATTATATCACCTTGTAAATACAGAATGGGCTAAGACTGGTGAAATACTTTTCCATCCTACAGAAGATCGTAGTCAAATAACATTCTGTTGTGTTTCTGCGGTGAGTAGGGTTTCTAGAGCTCATTGATGAAATTATATGTTAGTAGTACCTCTCGTGTTACCTCTTCCATGAGCTACGGTACCGTTTACTTTCAAGCGGGGCGTAAGCTTGTCTCCGACCTTAGTTTTATTGTAAAAAAAACTTCAGCTATTTTAAAAAATCGAGATTTTGATTGTTTTTTTTTGTAAAATGTCTTAGCTATAAAAACTTTTATAAAATATTGCTCCACTTGAAACCGCTGGGCAGCGCGTCTTTATACATTGAACTTACTAATGAAATGTCACTCCTTGACTTTTACTTGTGTTTCTCGAGTTGTTTAAGACCCTTCAACATAAGTGATTAATTAAAAAATTACCTTGAAAATCCCAGGCCCTTTTACCCATAATTCTCCTGGTACATTTGCTTCATGAATGTCTTGCTGAGTTTCTACGTCGACCAACTAAAGATAGAAAAGTGCTAAATTGAGAAATAATTCTGAACCATAAACAAATTCAATTATAAATAAAAAATCGGCTAAGTGTGAGTCGAACTCACACATTTAGGACTCTGTTTCACAACACAATATATTGAAGTGAAAACTTCTTTAGCATCGTTGTGATTTGAAATTCGATAAAACGGCAAAAAGGCACGAAACATAATCTTTTTACACAACACTTATGACATTCTCTTACTGATTGATATTGTGTTAGGTTACCATGGATATTTCAAATGTGCATTAATTGAAAATGATATTGTGAATAATGATTTTGAGTACTTTTATGTACATTTTCATAAACTTTAAATTAGTGTATATTTGATCATTTTGTGATTAAAAAAACATAGATGTGAAGGTTTCACTTCTACCATGTGTGAAATGCACACATTTTTTTTGTACCTACGATGTTTTTCTTCATAACATCCATATATCGTTATATTAGGGAATCTTATATCGTTGACAAAACTTCAACATTTTCATGCTCAATATCGATGAACATCGATCATCCCTATTTTGACCAGGCGATTCGGTTATTGCGTACTGTGGCATTATTGGAATTTTGAGTGATTTATAACTTTTTACTATCTTATTTAATTATCTTGCTAAATATGAAAAAGGATATAGATTAAACTTACACGATACTGGAAACATCCCATGGGCTTGCCGCATGAGGCAGGCGTAAAGGGATCACAATGGAATCCAAGGCTTGTCAACTCACTCATACCGTATATATTGAGAACTTCTGTGTTAGGACTTATAATCTAAAAATATAAAATTTAAAACTATAACTAATAAACATTCTTCAATTATGAGGCCTTTAGAAACAGACATAGAAGCTTGGTGACAGATTTTTAACATGACAGCGGACATTATAAAAATGCAATACCACCACGATGATTTCCTTCACCGAAAGCACAGGCTTATTTTAGGGATTGGAACTAAGAACGATTTATGCGATGCCCGTAGATACACGCTACCACTGAACCAACATTTCTTCAAATGCTAGTAGTGCATTTATTTTTAACTAAGGTAATTATTACTGATAATTGTTTTATATACCTTAATTTCATTTATAAGTTTTTCGGGTACGACACTACCCCCAAGCATTATTGATTCTAAACATGTAAAATCACACTGCTCTCGAGCCCCGGGCTGTATCAATGTCGTCATCATTGTCGGGCTTAATATAGTAAATGATGGCTGAAACCGATAACAACGATTGAATATGGTATACTTTAATGTATTTGTTTAAGGTTTTTTCATATAAGTACGATTAGACGAGAAGTTTGTTTTTTTAGCTACAGAAAAGTGTTAAATATAAGGGCAGTTTGCGTGTTTGTTGGTGTGCTTCAGTCAATTCATGCGGTAACCTTTGTTCGAGCTTTTTCACTTTTCCAATTTGTTTCAAGTGAATTAAAATTGTCTTAGCACTCACATCGAAGCCTGTCGCTAACTCTGACGTGGTTTGCGATGGATCCGCTTTCACGATCACCTTTAATTCTTCATTATCGTGTAATGTCTCCGGTCGTCCACGGGGTTTGTTTCGTAGGTCAAAATTTCCAAAACAAAAACGTTGGAAACAGAAACGTACCCTGCTTTTTTACAGTAGTTCCTCCATACACATCATTAATCCTTCGAGCTATTTCTGCAGCGCTGATGCCATGGGGGAACTTATATTCGTAAATAACGTGATATTTTAAGTTTTCCATTTTGTTAAAAGAACGATGTCAAAGAAAAATCAAATGGTGCGAAAACAAATGAATCACTAAATTCAAAACATAAATATACAAGCCTATATTTGAAATAAATTTGAGTTTGGAATACCTAACCAAATGCCAGATATTTGAGGTCAAAGTGGCCAGTTCAACAAAACGCCAATTTCATATGTATTATTATATTTTCCTGACTAATATCATTTATTTCTGACTAATTTTATAAAATAATTAATATTGTTTAATACCGCTTACCTTATATGTATTAATAAGATGATAAACGTGGTCTCTTGTAAGAGGTTGAGATGACACCAAGCGTGGGTATCTTAAAATTGGCGATAAGACATAGTTCATGATTGCTGTCAACCATTGTATAGGAGAACCTACTAGTGCCAAGCGAGTGGGTGTTGGGAAGTTGAAGTATCTTGACCTAATGGAAAGTACATATATAAATTTTGTTATTATACGAAATAATTATATAAATATATAAATACTACTACCAAATGTCTTTCGGTTCATAAATCAATCAAAAGATCGCGGTTAAATAACGTTGTATTGTGTTCTGCGGTAAGTAGGGTTTCCAGAGCTACTTGGGGTAGGGGGGTTCTAGGTCGGCAACGTGCTATATTACAAGCGTCCATATGCTACGGTAGCCACTTACTATCAGGCGGGACGTACGCTTGTTTGTCACCTTTGTAGTATAAAAAATAATAACAATAATAAATAACTATATTTGAGAAATATTAAAGAAAAAAATATTTTAAAAAATTGTGCACGTAGGAACGTGACAAGATATACTACCTACTTTGGCGTTACAAAACAAAAGTAACTCTGAAAACTTAATCCGGCGCGGCGTGTCAACAACATGATAAAGTTAGCCATCCCGGTGAAGCTGTAAAAACTGTTTGAGGCTCAAGCTTCCTTGGGCCATTAAGACTAACAGTATAAGTAGTCCGTTCTAAAAATAAAAAAAAATCCTAAGTAGTGTGAATTCATTTGACAAATATTTTTATTGTGTAAAAATAATTCACCGGTTTATAAAACGTGCAACGTTAAATTAATTTCATCGGATTTGAAGCAATGATGGCTCAGTTGGTACCGTGTACGGACACCGAGTCGATTAACGTGAGTTCGAATCATTGCAATAAACCTGAGCTTTCGGTAAAGGAAAATAGCGTGATGAAACCAGCATAGTGGTAGGGCTTTTGCCTAACATTGAAAATCTGTCGCCAAACACCTATAGGTGTTGTTATAGGACACCTACAGGCTGATATTATATACAAATTCGATAGAAACTAACATTAATAATCATTTATTGCCAAAAAAAAGGTTACATCTCAACAAGATGAAGCCTACGTATACAATTTAGCAATGGGACAAACTCAGCTGATGCTATGTGGTGTGGTATAACCTTACCACACAGCGCTGCTTTTCAGTCTGCCCCACATTCATAAATTATAATTGAAACAGAAAGTAAAAAAGAAAGTAACAAGATGTTAGTATGTATGTTAGTAAAAATTTTAGGGTAAAAAATAACTGGCTTTACTGATTTATACTTGATGCTTGTCATCTTACAATTTTTTATTTAGGGCAACTTGGATAACATTTCGTATAACTCACTGCTAAAAAAAATTAGTAAATTACAGTTAGCCTCATAAATGGACTTATCATAAACGTATTCAGAGTCAACTTGCACGAGACATGATGTACGTGATTTAGTTTAAAAATATTAGCGAGTCGGTAAAGCAGTCTCCGCGATCCGTTTCACGTTTTGACCAATAAAATATCATCGGCCTTGACAAGTTTCATAACCAGAAAAGCGCGATGACTTAAAAACTTATGCATAGAATGAAACGTGCACAGTTGGATGTCATTGTTTGTTGTCTGTCAAAGTCAAATAAATAAAACTAAAATCGTGTACAATTTATTCGATGCGACGACTTTACATTAAAAAATTGGGAATAATAAAAGTGTTAATACCACACCACACCAGTCCTTATAATGTCCGTTCCTTTATTCGCATATTTTTTAAATACATAATTTATATGTTTAAATTTCTTATGAAGTTCCCTAACGTGTTTAGCGGCGCTAAATAGTCATTTTTGGCTGTTTAACTTTGACAGTTTGTTAAACATATTTAGCAACTAATTTTTCTTTGTGCAAGATGCTAATTTTGTTTAAACACTTAAAATGTCTTTAGTCTTACTTTAATCATATTTAAAAATGTTACGCAAGTCGCCCTTAATATTTTTCACTATCACCATATTTCGTATTGATGTATTACCGGATTTTGATACCGGTAACACAATTAGTTGTTGCTGTAAAAATATTGGCCTCTTTAAAGCACCTTTTATGTCCTGTTACTGTAGAAATGAGTATCGAGTCCTTACCAAAGATAGGGTGTAGTAATAGCCATGTTCTTATGTGTGACAGCCGCAGCTTTAGGAAGACCAGTTGTTCCGCTGGTACTTATAAGAAAGGCAATCGTATCTTCTGGGTCGAAATCGGTTGGCCTAGAAGAATAATTATTAAGTAAGTGATCGATATTAAACAAATCAACTCACACTATTGTGAAATCTTTCATTTAGATTTATTTTTAATATTGATATGTAAAATAAGGTCCTTTTTAAACTTATGAAATAGCAGTTTCTTAAGAAAAAAATCGAACAATATTTTTTTCGTTAAAGTGTATTAATATTTAATTAAACGAAATAATAACTATTTTTATTGATGCACTTTTGTTATTTTTCATTAAATTCATGCGACACCCATTTCTAGAGCTTCTTGTTTTTGCCGATTTGGCGCAAATATGGAATTATTGTATTATTATGCTTACGACTTTCCGATAGCTGAAAATTTATTCAAGTAAGGTATGTGGTATATAGAATTGTACATAGTAGAGTAGCATTATATCATCTTATCATATCATATTATACTATTTTGCATGACGAGCTCGCCCGGCAGACGTTCTTCTCCCCTCTCCATTAACTTATGACTTGTCCAAGCACCACGTATCGGACCCTAACAGAGTTAGGAGTTATGTATGCGTTTTTTTATGCAGTAAAATATTGTTAATTATGTTTTTAAATCCTACAAGCCCTGGTTAGATAGGTCAAGAATGACATATATTATTTCCAGAACTTTAATACTCAAGGTTATAGAAATATAGTCATTAGAAAATATTGATTCCAAGTATGATAGCGACAAGTTTCGACGCAATTTTGTTATTATTGTTCATTGAATTCATACGTTACCCACTTACCGAGTTTTTTTATGTTTTTAATGTGACGTAAATTAATGAGTGTCGTTTTATCACTAACGTTGAAAGCTGTTGCTGATTCCGACTGGGTTTGAGATTAATCTGCTGCCACTATTATAAATTCATCGTTATCCACTTTCGTCTCTGGTCATCTACGGGGCTCATTGTTGAGATCAAAATTTGCCGAAAGGGTGCGTTCAAATCCAAAACGTACCATGCTTTGACTTGCGGTACCACGTCGTTGATATTGTGGTGCCGTCTGTACTGAGTTTGGTGCGACGACGAAACTCGAATTCGAAAATAATGCGCAATTTCGATTTTGTCATGGTCACAGGAACAGCGGTATCAAAGGAAAATCTAACGGCAGGAAATAAATGAGCAGCAAATTTTTGAAATTTCATTATTTAGTAGAAAACTAATTTGAATTTGGAATCGGCAATTTTTTAAAGTAAATAAAGATTTGTTGTTCATGGAACTTTTTTTTCTACCAGATTATGCAAAGGACAGCGTACTAAGAAATTGACAAAATTTTTAGTAATTGTTATAGACATAAAAGTGGTATTTTCAATATTACGAGGAAATGCGGGCGGTGTTTAGCCCATTAAACACGTATTTCTCTGTTTTACCCCTGGACTATTTTATCTGTACACTAAATATTTATACCATACAATCTATGTCTATCTTTTTTTTTTCTTACATAAATAGTTAAAATAGGAACTAAAAGCCTACTAAAATTGACCTGGTACATCCATAAAAAAAAATTAGGAATATAAAAAGAAAAACATAAAGGCATATCCAATGTGTAAGAGATACTTTGCGTATGTCTATATGTTAATTTTATTCACTTAATTAAATTAATTAATTGTTATTTTATATTTAAACTATAAATATAGAAGTAATAAAAACATCACATTACTTAAAATCATCAGAAGGCGTGTCATCTCCGTATCTTTCTAAAAAAGCGGAGAAACTGCAAAGGTAGTCTCCTTTGTCGAAGGTCACTATTTTAGCGTCCATTTCCAAATCGTTGAGGACTAATTGAATTTCCGTGGCTCTTTCACTTTGACAGAATATAATTTTTGGTCTACTAACACTAAACGTTCCTTTCAATTCCTCTAAAATTAAATTATAAAATAAATACATTTAATGCCAAAAGATGCATGTAACTTAGTTTACGTGAATATGCTTTTATTGATTCATAGGAACTACATGTATTATCCTGATTAAAAATGTGCAGTCTTTTGTGTTTTTACTTGTAATTAAATCAGTATTGCTTAGCCCCTATGGTAAATCGTAATAATAACAATAGCCTACATTAACCTACATTCTCTTTCATGTTCGTCCCTACAACAACCTGTACACATAATTTATTTTAGCCTGTAGTTTCAAAGTGATACGTGTTCTAGAGTACGTGTGAAAATTTATGATATTTATATGCTACAGATGAAGTATTTAAGTGTATTTTCTCGAGTGCAATGAAACGCCTTCAAGTTTAGTTCAGGCAATAATTAACGTATGGTGTATTATAGGTTATTATATAGACTCACTATTATTGATAATTCCTATTTTGTCTTTATTAACCTCTTCTTTATGATTTAGAGGTAATCTGACCCGAGTTACTAAACAAGTTCCTACTTATCATAACATTCCTCAAATAAATGCTAGTTAATAATGAATTATTATCTTTAATTTATTCTAAATTTTCTATGGTTAGAAAAACATTTACATGTTTCGTTAGTGAGATTGTTACAATAGAGTTACATTAATAGTTAACTCTAATGTAACGATTGTATTAAAATATACTTACGGAAACCAAGTGTCCTATCTACCGGAGCAATAACCACTCCGAGATACAAAGCTGCATAAAATGTTACTGACATATCTATATGATGAGGTGCCATCAAAATTATGACGTCATCTTTCTGCAGTCCAAAGTTTCTTATGGCAATAGCACATCTTACAGTTCTTTCGAGCACTGATTTACTGGTTTCTGATTCATCTATTGCTCCATCAATCTGATGATATATAAATATGAATATGAAGACACAAATTCACACACGGCCATTTAATTCCAAACTAAGCAAAGCTTGTATTATGGTAACTAAACAGCTGATATACATATATATATAGATATTTAACACCCAGACACACAACTGACAATTATGCTCCTCACACAAAAGTCAGTCATGGGCGGGGATCGAACCCGCGACCTCTCAGCTCAATAGTAGGGTTTACTACCACTGCGCCACGAGGCCTGTAATATGAAATTACTTTGGGTCCAGACAATACTAATCAAATTCATAATGAAATTACACAAAAGAAAAAGCAATCATGGGTTTTTGAATCTATCCAGATAAATCTTGTTACACGTAAACAAAAGATCTATTTTTTATACTAAGAAAAGGGATTAGCGAGATAAGTTAGTACCTATTCAACATAAATTTTACCTGCATAATAAATTGAGGGTCATCTTTAAAACTTTGCATTATCATTTTTCCTAGGTGAAATCTATCTGAAGGTATTTGTGATTCAGCAATAATACGAGATGTCAGCTCATTAATGTACCATTGAACAGAATCATTGTCTCGTTTCTGATATAGCATTTTATGTGTCTGCAATATCATAAGTAGCATATAAAAAATAAGAATTCATAAACAATATACGCGTTCCACTTAATATGTTTGTGCTATCAAACTAGTTTATTTTGTGTATAGGCTGATTTGATAAGAAATATTTGCTTTATAACTTTATATCATTACGAATGACTTGAGATGTGTTTGATCTTTCAATCATTAATGGTGATATAGAACACATTAAATATTTAACCCTAGATAGCTAACATTCCTGAACTTTCATGATAAGTAAATCATTACAATTTTTAAACTTTCAAAAATGTGAAATAAATATTTCATTGAAATTTTATTATAATTGTTTGTCATGCAATTGCTTTATAGTTTATAGAGCTTCTGCGTGACAGTAATTTACTTACAAATATAATCATATTATGGTAATAAATGATGTTGGAGTTGATACTCGATATATAGAGCGTGTCATAAAACATCACCCACATGCAGCCTGGTCTTACGGTCGCATGATATATTTAAGTATATTCGATCACATCAGACTAAAGGCGTCTAGTCCGTCTTTTGTGACATTGTAATATTCGATCACGTTCGGTTTACAGTTCTTTCATGATCACATGAAGACAACAAATATACCTTCTATCTAGCTTGGCTTCGACTTAAATGATAGGAGAGTTAGTGGCTCATAATAGACCTCACACCCATTCTTTACTACAAGCGTAATAACTCAAAAAATAAAGCAAAAGTAATAACAGAGTAGGTATAGTTGTAAAAATTACGCATAAGGTAACCATTTGTCAAAAGAACGAGTATGTAGTACCTAGGTATCTCAAAATCAAAAATACTTATCGACTAAACGCCACGTTACGCAATCCAGCGGTCACTAACGGCTGTTTTTTTATTATCATATTATCTGAGTTTACTATCCCCAATTAATACAAATTTGTAATGTTACTATCTTTAATTTAAGACAAATATCAGCTTTCCTCTTATTTATCCAAGCTTATCTATCAAAACTATCCATTGATAGGTTATTAAAATAAGTTAGAACAAAAGGGTATTGAACTGTTTTGGGAGCCAATAAAACACTCACTTTCAGACACTCGAGGCTGTACTCTAAGCGTAAACTGAACACGTCCGCACTCGCCTACCGTCGGTAAGCGACTTCCACGCTAATGTGTCTTGCGCATACACTACATCCCTTCTTTATTTTGATTGAATTGAAATGTTTTATATAGAATATAATTAAGGTAGTTAATACTTTAACTTTAACTTATATAATATGGCGGTTAACTTAATCGCATGTTTTAAATATTATTATTACAGATTTCCCGCAAAATTTAACAGATCAGCCTTGATTTTACTACATTTTAAATTTATGTAACAATCATATAAACGTAGTTGATAACAGTAAACGATAATATGAAAGTGTATTAACAATCAACAAATAATTTACGCTTTTTCATCATTTTCTGCCAAATCATTATTACTACTATTTTGATTAACTACAGTCCATGAATTATTTACTTTCTTTATGTGAACTACATTCCGGCGGTATTCTTTCCCGGTTTTATTATTCCAGACACTAACATCGCCACCACTTACGTCCGTTACTGTATGAGTAGTGGCATTGAAATTGGATGTGAACTTATTATTTTTGATTATATTTTTCACCAATACTTTTTTACCTATTTCCAAGTTGCTATCTGTCGCTTTCCTTTTGAGATCCTCATACTCCTTCCCCTTTACCCTCATTTGCAGATCTCTGTCTCTCACCTCTTCGTCTATTGTTTTGTACTCCATGTCTGGTGCTGCCGGAATCTTGTCTCTAAACTGTCGTTTATAGAATAACTCCGAGGGAAATTTGCCGTTATATTCTAGCATATGGCTTAGAAGCTCTTCCAAAAATGGTTTCTAACGATTTGTGTAAACAGAAACTCCCAAAACATTCTTTCAAATCTTGTTTTTCTCTTCAGATTTCTGTTTTATTACTTCACCATTGTTATCTATGTCCCATGTATGATAACCTGTCCCAGCCTGCATTCAACTATTGTAGTTCTTCTTAGTGGTACACTCTTGGCGGAGTGATCGTGGTCATGGATCGTCTAATAGGTTGGTAGCGGCTTTTGCGAGACTTCTCCATCTCTTTCTAGTCGTGGTACTGCGTGTCCATTCAGTGAGGGAGCACTTCGTAGATAATTTATTGAAGTCTGTCTATCTAGCGGGTGATCGGCCGCCAGAACGTTGCCCTTCTACTCTTCCTTGTACCATTAATTGTTCCAATGAGCTATCGTTGCGGATGATGTGTCCAAACATCTTAAGGCTTCTTTCAGGATGTACGGTGAGCAGTCCATTTTATTCTCAACAAGCGCTTCAAGCACCAAATTTCAAGGACGTCAATCTTTTTACGATATTTTCGATGGGTCGTTCATGTTTTAGCTCCATACATGGAAAATAGGAAATATTAAGCATCTCATTTAGCGAACCTTGGAGTTTTTAGTTACGCGGTGATCTTTCCATATCTTCGTAAGCTTTTCCACGGTTGATCGGGTCAGGGTACATCTTTTAATTTCTACTTCACAGCTTCCAGTATTTAAGATCGTGGATTCCAGGAAGATGTAATTCTGGACAACTTGTCAGATGGATGGCTTCTGTAATTATAGTATATAATTACCAATTATGCTATGATGGTACCGTCTCTTAAGGTCAAACATACTTTTGCTTAATACTGTGGATATCTACGATGTGGTCTTTTATTTCGTCCATCAATCAATAAATTCCTAAATTCCTTTCCACAATAACCATGGATACTATTTCTGTTTTCTGGTTATTTAATTCGTTATTCCCAAGTTGATGGTATTCCTATTTAGTGGTGGTATCTAGATACCCGCGTACCAATTTTATATTGATATTTAAAACCCTACCTCCAAGTTAATGGTTGTTGGGTACGCGTCACTTCCCCTCTGCGTGAGGGAGGGAGGGGGGGGGTGTGACGTTTCCCCGGTTTGGACGGGCGTTTTGTTGCGCCGGATGCCCGTCTCGTAGAGACACCGTACGGATGCCAGTGGGCGGCGTGATGTTAGTAGTGAGGGGGTCCGGGGGGTGCAATAATGCACGACCGCTTGAGGTGCCGGGTCTTCAATAAAAGTCGATATCTTCAATTAATTGTTCGCAGGACGACCAAAGCTTTCTTCTCGGAGTTACTTGTTGCTTGTACTTGTAGACTCGTTGAATTGCACCGTGCCCAATACGGCCCCTCTTCGAGCTTAAGTAGTTCGAGTAATGACCGTAAAGAGAGCCCCGTTTTATTCCGTGTTTATTTCGTGTTTTAACTTTACTTTAATTTCAGTTTTCGCTTTGGTTGCCCTGTTAAACTCTTTATATTTCTCTCATTATATATCTAATGTACACATGTCATATATCAAAATGTTCCTCTTTGAATTACCTATCCATTACATATTCACATAAAATATACATCAAATATATATTTCGTATATAAGCCAAAAACAATGTAATTTACGGGCGGCATCACTATTTTCCGTTCGTAAAATCTCTATAATATTTGATATACTTACTCTATTGGCTTACTCTATGCGTTAATCTATTCTATATTAGTTATATTTTCACATATGTGACACACAATACATAATGGATTATATACATCCTAATATATAACATGCAACTTGTAACGTAGCGTATTCGCTTACATTTCTCTATAATATTGTCTGTATCAATCTATTTTATCGTAACACATAGTATATAACACGTAAACACAGTAATATCACATAATACCCTAACATGAAACACTAAAATGACTGTTCTGTCGCCAACAATGGTGGTACCCAAGTATATCTAATTTCCTCTTTTTTTTCATAGTCTGATTTTTCTGTATCGATTTCACCGAAACTGTTTATCAGTTAAATGATCAAATTGAATCTGCAATTGGATTTCATTGTTCGACAAAATAACTCTAAACATTTATATATTAATGTAACGATCAGTTGCGTTACTGCTGGGTTGTGATAAATATCATATAAATTTCGGTTTAACCAACGGTATAAGTCCCATAGGTATATCGATTTAACCTTCAAGCAATGCTACAGTCGATTAAAACAGCCAGGCAGAGCCCCATACATCGATTTAAGATCGATTCAATTGACATTTAATTATTTTTTTCAAAGTGTTATCGTTGTGAACCTTGTAGAGTTTGTTTATCTCCGTCTTTATTGCGGTAACAATAATGCGTTACTTGACGTTACACCTGCGCGGTTTCCTACTAGTTTTGCGTGGCTTTTTACTGAAAATCAGTAACAATAGTACAACTGCATAGCCCTATTATATTTTGTGAATGGCAGCCTGCAATAAAATATTTTGACTCTTATTTTTGCGTGGCTATTTACTGAAAATCAGTAACAGTATTACAACTGCATAGCCCATTATATTTTGTGAATACTTATTGCGTGGACTATATTTTTATGATTATGTTATTTACATACGCAGTCCCTTAAAATTGTTGATTAGTTAATCTGCGTGGCCCTTTGTTATTTACTCATTGCGTGGCCTTTAATTAAACCGTTATTATACTATGATTCTCTCAATATATTTAGTGCAAGTATGCAAATAGATAAGTACCTAATTTAAATATTTTGATGTAATTGTTATTAGTAATATAATAATAAAAGTAAACAAACGCAATACACATATATTGTATCGCGTCAAAACCCTATTGAATTATTATTCAAACTGTCATTATTTAAAGCCATATTTAAAAATGGTATTCCAACAACATGGAATTTTTTTTAATTTATAATCTGAGATAGATAACATAAACAGAATATAATCTCGATACCTGGTAACACCTCCACGGATCCGACGGAATTTTTAATACATACTGTATAAAAGAAACAGTATGTGCAAAATAAACATTTGGGGTAAAGACATTATAGTGAAAAAAATTGGCAAGGTTATTTATTTAATTCAAGATATTAAAAGTAATATTTTACTTAAGAAACATAAAAACCAAATAACGGTGTATAAGGGGTGGAAAAGCCAACTGGAAATCGATAACTTTACTGGGAGTCATTCTTCGTGTAATATTTCTACACCAGTTTCAACACAGCCTCGTCAGATTCTGCAACCCCTCAGCTAACTGTAGAACATGCCAAATACCCTAACCACTCTGTGACGGACCTCAAACCAACATTGCATACCAATGATCAAGTCCACGAGGCGGTGGATTCTTTTATACCACTGTCGGAACAGTACTCTAGAGATGATGGTTTAAGGTTACGTCCATATCAGAGGATCGATTATAAACCTTTTTATTAAATGCTGTACATTTAGTTACGGAAATGTTAATTGTAAATAAATAATATATATGTTATATGTAAACGTGCGTGTACTTTACTGAACAGGGGAAGATATTATGTATGTATGTATGTACTAATGGTCACTTAACAAAGCCAGTGGAAGGAAACGCCAGTGCGCTTATAATTAACTGCCTTTGATTTCACACGTCCCGACATAACATATGTTTAAAATATACATTACTTAAACAGAAATAGAGAGATATAATCCGAAAATATAATCTACTCCGCAACCAATAATTTTGTAAATTCTCCGAAAGTGGAAGAGGTGTAATTTGAATTGGTCAAAATCTAAAAAAACTATTCAATTTAATATTTTGATTTTATCTTCCATAGAATTAATAAAATTGAAGTGTCTGTTTGTAATATTAAAATTTTTACTAAATACATTTGAAAATATAATATACGCACAAACACCGAATTTTTTTTTGTCTGTCTTTTTGTTTCGGGTAATCTCCAGAACGGTTGGACTAATTTTGACAGTACTTTCACTGGCATATAGCTGATGTTATATGGAATAACCTAGGTTACTTTTATTTTAGAAAAATAATTAGGGTTTCGCGCAAATAAAAAAAAAACTGGTCATATAGTGAATCAATTGAGGCGTTTAAATGGCTTACGCTGAATAAATCATAAGATATATATCAAATTAATGTACTACATAATTGCAGAAATTAAAAGGACCTACAAAAAAGCGGGTAAGGGCATGTGTCTATTTTCTAAGGATCACCCACAATAAGCATTTTTATCATAAAAATTACCGGAAACGGGTTCCCGATCGACGGCTTTCTGTTGTCCACGCGAGCGCAGCCGCGGGCACTACTAGTATTAACATATAATTATTTAGCTTTAAAATAGTATAGGTACTTACGTTAACCAATGGTTAACTTAAAAAATGGTAGTACTACTCTTGTCTCTTAGTGACAATACGAATGGATTTAAATTCTTTAAGACTCGCTACTTGTTGTCTCTTCAATGTCACTACGTTCGATAACCTAGTAAAAAACCTAAAACTGAACTCGATCTCCTCTGAACTAGCCTTGTGTTAACTCATGAACGAGTTGTTTAAATGAACTGCTCATTTCAGATGATGCAAATGAAGTTCTGCACCTCTGTAGATCTTTCTCGTTCAGCAGTTCACCACGTACTTCGGATCGAATGATAGATGAAAACCTTCCTTCCCTCTCTTTCACTTTTCAACACACTGGTCAATGCAACTCACTAACTAGCTCTCTACTTAGTGAACAACGTAGTGAGTGATTGAGGTTTAGCTGATTTGACATCTCAGTCGCATGCACTACTAAATTATATCGCTTTCTCTATCACCTTTATTAGTATGACCGTGTTATTTTGATATTCGTCAATGTTAGCATTTATTAACACATATCGTAAGTTTATTTTCGCTTGTATGGGCTACCATTATAACATATATTGTAAAAATAACATTATATACACTGGTTTAAAGTTCATACTGATAATTCGATTTCATTGTTTTGGCCTTTTTTATTCATTTGTTATTACTTGAGTTTATTTGTTTAGATATGTTTTATCAAAAAGTATTTTGTAGGGACGGCGATTATTTCCGAAAACGATCGATTTTTAGATTGATTCGAATCGAAACCGGATGAAATGATTAAAAAAAAATCGTGATCTATAAAAGATATATTTAAGATATACATATAGAGAAAGAGAATTTATTTTACAAATTTATTTTGTTTTTCTGCCTGCCTGTATGTCTGGGTTTAACTAAAAAATGGCTTGTCTCATTCTTATGAATTTTGTGTCATCGGGCAATTGATAGGGTATAAGAAATTTGAATATTACTTTTAGAAGTCGTAAAAAATCTACTTTTATTTATTCTTGGCCGATTTTCATAAAATTTTGTACACGGGAAGTATAACCCGTGAATTCCATGAATGATAACAGAGAATTTTCAATAACACTTTTAGGAATCGTAAAAAAACAAAATATCCATGAATTTCATGCTGAATTAAAAATTGCTAAATTTTGGACAAGGAAATCTAAGTATTTACATAATTAATGGACTATAAAAACCGACTACTTCTAGACATAAAGTTCAAAAAATTTAATTTTCATAAATTCTTAACCGATTCTGATAAATTTTTGTAGACGGGAAACATACATCATACTATTATAATGGATGTCGTTCAATTCAAACCGATCTTATAACTCACAAACTTTGAATGAAAACGGTTATAATACGACGTACATATTCACTGAATGAAATGAATGGCTGAACTGCTCCGGTGAAGGAGTACACTTCACTGAACGAGTCAAGATGAACTGTTTCCTCAGTATGAACGAATTTGCTCAAGACTACTCTGAACATAATATAGTCTAAATGAGGTAGTTGTTCTAAGGTGTAGATCACACTAACCAAAAAATATTAGAATATTGCTGTTTATGATATTATGAATTCTGGACCATCTCTCCAAAGAAATATTCATGTCTTTGAAATTTTCCATGAAATACTCTCTGTGGCATCGCAATGATTGCATGAAAAAGCTGTTGTATTTGAAAGACGCCGCATTACATCTTTGTAAATATTTAAGATATGTATAGCTATTCCTTTTTGCTGTAAACTTTCTATAGGTAGTATTTTTGAAATATGCAAGGTTGTATATGTTCACATAGTTTTTATTTTGTGTAAATCTAAATATGAAAATATAAATTAATGAAGAGAAAAGTTCGTCCATGCTTAGATGTCTTGTATACATACTTAATTTTTTTTTGTTTTACAAGTATGTCAGCAAGCATGCTTACGGCTCGCACGATGGTATGATTTTTCTTACGAGTAATAGATATAAAGACAACTTTGTAATAGAGTTATTTCTTATGTTGCTAAATGAGTTATGAGAATTACTTAATTTCTAAATCAAATCAATTACACGGAAGAAGTAATTTCAATAAAAAACGTCTAAGGTGATCACTGGCAATAGTCCTTTTCTCTTTTCGGACGAAATAGAAACTTACAAGAATACCATATAGGTACAAATAGTGTGTAATAGTCTTTACTTTTTATAGATCGACTTGTCGTTGTCTCTTCAAATAATGTAGTAGTTTGTAAATAGTTAACAAGATAATGCTACAGTACGCTTCATTCATATCAAATTATAGGTTATTTAAACGTAGCGTTATCAAGGGGATATAATTTCTGGAAAGGTACACATTAATATTATATTAAACACTAGCTTAGGCGTCCAAGGTATAAGAGACAGCAGAACGCCAAAGTACTGCTTGTGTAAATATGATGCACTAAGACCTAAATGCAACCGGATTATGGGTAAGCACGTCGTGCTGCCTCCGAAAGAAGTACAGTCGCTGCCAAAAAAGGCTTCAAAACCAGGCAGTGAGCTTCAACAGTGAGGTGATCACAATAGATCATGTTGGTCACAGTGGTATATGAGTAGAACAAAGCAGACTTACATAGCCCTTCTTTAAGAATAGGAACACTTGTTTACTCACATGTCCGTACAACTTTATCATTACTAAGCTACGATCAATAATACACTAGATAGTAGATACACAATCCCATGCCAGAGTTCTTTTAAAACTGTCGACAATTGCGTTTGCGCAATTAAATAAACATACATTAATGTAACTTCGACCTTAAGTACAATGTTTAAAGTTGTATTCACAAAGCTATGTGCAAAAAGTAATAAATTATTACGATCTTTACTCGCTTCTTAACATACATCAAAACAAATTTAACTTTACACGCATCATTTAAAGTCTAAATTACAAAGTGCCAAAAAAGCACTAAAATTTACGACGGTGGCTCGCCACTTGGACAAGGAATGAGCAGAGTCAAACTGTCTAATATTTTTTTAAATACTACTAAGTTACTAAGCGAAAAACATTAGGAATAAAAGTTGTTGGACCCAATGTTGGCAGATGTTAGCTTATCGATGCTTTGGTGCAACGTTAGCAGTGTGGAGCCGAGTTCGTCTTTTAATAGACAGAGTAGATCATTTCATCATGTTAAAAAATGGCAAGATTAAAAGCGTTTGGTAGGTATCACGCCCATCATATTCATAGTAATAAAATAAACATCTTCACACAGGCTTTCTTTTAGTTTGCCGTGTTTCGGGGTCGTGTTGGGTTAATAGTAGTACTACATCTATGTGGTTGGCAACATATTAGACAATGAGAGTCAACAGTCTAGAGATGAAACGGATATCGGGTAACTATCCGGTATCCGGCCGGATTCGGGATAGTAAAATTCAAAAAATTCTAATTATTTTACACAAAGTAAATCATACCTCAATAGGTTATGGACACCGTTTATTATTATAATCGCACGTCAAAAATGTTTGTTTTATTAATTACTTTAGTTTATTTCCGATCTCGTTCACCGCGCCAATATTCAAATCAAACTGATCGCGTCATGTAACGCTATAAAGGGCCGAATATCCGGTAGCCGTTACCAGGCCAAACCACTATCCGTTTCATCTCTAGTCAACAAATCATCGGAATTTGTTGCACACATAACCTTCTGCTAAATCCATCGGAAGCGGTCGGCGTGTGCCCAAAACATACACGAAGGCCGGTGCACTTGTTCACACTTTCAAAATTTCATAAGCATCGTTCAAGCTGTTATTGAGTTAAATTCAGACAAAAAGACAAAACAGAAAGACAGCCAGACAAACAATAACTTTTTAAGAGAACATCAGTGTCCTTTAAATATTATACCCATCGAGAAAGACTATAGGGCGATAAGCATACTGAATCGGCCCAAGAAGGATATCTGGATAATCATTTCAATTCGCGGACCAGTTGCAATACTCAAAACTTTATTTGATAAAGACAATATTACCAGCGTTATTGACGAAGATTAATCATAAATATGATATAAAAGTACTTTTATGATATAAATAATAAAATTTGATTCTGATTTAATAATTAAAGGAAAAAAAAGATGTGGTGTCGTGGGACACCAGGTAGGAGATAGGTCGGCTTGGGGGGATAGGGATTTTGCTGCGCGACCGAACTGAAAAAATGTGATAGTAAAACCGTAAGAAAAAGTCCGTGGAATAAAACCGTTAAATGAGACGTGCGCAGGCGCGACAGTCGTATACACAAGCGAGTAGTGTATAATACCTTTTTTTGTAATTATTTCTATTTCTATGTAATTTTATGTTGTCAAACAAAAATAAAGACATATTTTTTATTTTAATTGATAATTTGAATCACGATTTTTTTTTATTTTACGTAATTTATTATTTCCTAAAATACTGAATTTCCTAAATACTTTCTTGTACTTAAATAAAAACTAATCAGCAAAATTTAAGAGAAAAATCAAGAAAACCAACATAAAATTGAGCACGATTGTACATTAGCCGAAGGAACTTCGTTCCTACCTGGTGTCCCACGACACTACATCTTTTTTAATAAGTTGTGTTATCTGCACTTGTAAAGTAATCGAATAAGCTTCGTTTATATTGTTTCAATGGTAAAATTATTGAAATAAATCGGTTTTTATATAAAAAACGGTGTTTTATTATTTTCAATATGGCGTCGTACCTTTTCGATAAATTTTTGGATTTAAGAGGTTATTCTACATCGAAAACGATATAGTATCATAATTGAACGAAAACGTTATCATAGAGAAAAAACATAATTTCGAGAAAAATCGCCTATTTCCCACAGTTAATACAAAGATTACGAGTTGTTATTTTCTCCTATTATAGCCTTTATATGGCTGTATGATGTGTCCACGATTCATTGTATTCGATCAACCCATTTTATAGAAAAAAAATATTTTTTCTTGTTTTCTATATTTTTCCATTTATTAAAAAACTAAAGTAGATAATGTTCTGAAACTTGCCTGATCATCGTATCTTATTAGTATCAACATACCCTCAAATGATGACCCAGATATCCTTCTGGGTTTGATTCAATATGCTTATCGCCCTATGGTCTTTCATAAAATTAGTACATGTAAAGACATAACTACAGATTTATTTAGATAATGTTCTCGGCTTGTTCGTTGGAAAAAATAAATATTTCTATTCTCACTCACAAAATTTAATAAATTACCAGCTCACCATAGGAATAAGTTTTGTCGGTAATTATGTAGTAGAAACGGTTGGTCGAAATATACTGGGCCGGAAAGAAAGCGGGTTGGTAACAAAAATCTCAATAACCTCCAAATTAATGGAGCTAGCTTTATGAAATAAAGACTGTATTATAGACAATCTTATAGTAATTAAATAAAATTCATGACAGTTTAACATTATGAAGTTTATTTTGAATAAGAGTAAGTTAAGTAAAAATGACCATTTTTCAGTAGATATCGAAAAATGTGGTACTGTAATTTTACACATTTTAATATTTTGTATTGCCACCACGAGCTCTTAATACAGCTGCCATACGGTTTGGAATGCTTTCCACCAGATTTCTGACGCAATGCCGAGGAATGTTCTTCCATTCCTCTATCAGTGCTTCTTTCAGTTCACGAAGCGTAATTGGAGGGAAATTTCGCTGATGTACACGTCGTCCCAGTTCGTCCCAGGCATACTCGATGGGGTTCAAGTCTGGGCTGTGTGCTGGCCACTCCATGCATGTAATAGTGACATCTTCAAAGTAGTCAAACACTATCCTAGCTGTACGAGGACGAGCGTTATCTTGTATAAAGATGGCGTTCTCGCCCATATTTACAAAAAATGGGCCAACTTACTCATTTGAGATTTCATTCACGTATCTTCCTGCAGTTAAAGTGTCACTTTCAATAACCACTAGCTCGGTGCATCTTTCGGAAGAAATTCTAGCCCACACGTGTATGGAGCATACGCCGTATGGCACTTTCTCTTCAATACACACATAGTTATAGCGTTCTCCTGGTCTTCTGTAGACTCTCTACCTCCCATCGTGCATACATAGCATGAACCTCGACTCGTCCGAAAACATTACTCATGACCAGTCCAATTCATGTGTTCTCTAGCGTAACTCAGCCTTGAATTTCGATGCTGCCTTTCGAGTTTTGGAACATTTGCGGGGTCTAAATGGCTTCAACTTTGCTTCAGTAAGACGCCGCCTCACTGTAACTTACTCGAATTACTCCCTTCAGCACGTAGAAGGTGCGTTTTGACTTCAACAGCTGTTTGAAATCGATTTCTTAACATTTTTGACACCTTATATCGATCTTCTCGCGCTATCGTGCACCTTGTTCGGCCTGTTCCTTGTCTGCGAATGTTATATCCAGTCTTTTCAAATCGCTGGAGCACTCTTTGAACGGTTGATAGCGACACACCAACAGTTCTCGCTGTATAACGCTGACTGCGACCCTCTTCAAGCATTGTCAGAATTCCGGTACATTCTTCAGAGGTTAGTGGCATGTTTTTAATTGAACTTCATCAGAATGAATTTCTGCTAAAGAAATGCCATATTTATATGATAGAACAGAAACAAAAGTAAAACAAATGTTTTCAAATTTAATAATGAAATTATAAAAATTGTTTTTTGGTTAATTTATGATTTTTAATACAATCACCAAAAAGAGATAAAAATGTTTTACTTTTTTCTATATTTACTTATTGCTATAAATTTTAATTTCGTTTTTATTTTAAATGTATTGCTCATTTTTTTTTTAATTAATCGCAATTTTTATAACGGACCCGCTTTCTTTGCGGCCTTGTGTATATTATAGGTATTATAATATCAGCTATGTATTTCACGACGTTTTGTAAATGTAAATATGACTGTAAATTCCATTATCATTATTCATCACTAGCTGGTACCCGCGACTTCGTCTGCGTATTATTGGATATACGCAGATAGATTTCGGAACACGACAAGCCAAAAGAAAATAAAGATGGGTTTGTCACTATGTGTATTGTGGACGCGATCCCTACTACCCCGCTATATTACTGTATATGCACCGCTTGATTTCTGAATACGACAAACGAAAAGAAAATCATACATGGGTTTATCACTGTTTATATGGTATTGTCATTATATGCCAATATGAATCCACATTAACCGTCCCAATAAAACTTTCAACCATACAAACAACAAACATACAAACTTTACATTCATTATATTCATAGGATAACACTGGTTAAACTATGACTTTTACCGGGATAAAACGTACCCTATGTGTTATTACAGGTCATAGTCTATCTTTCTGCCAAATTTCATCAAATCCGTTCAGCTGTTTTTGTGTGATTGAGTAACAAACATCCAAACATACACACTTTCACTTTTATTATATTAGTAGGATTTATTTTATTATTATTACTCATTTATTTTCAGTAGGTATAATCGTAATTTGTGCTACAAGGTCAAAAGGTCATACTAAAACGCGCGTAAAGATTCCACGTACTTTATTTTCCTATTATAATACCCTACTCATATGCAAAAATAATGGAATTCTTTGCGTTCCTTTCATTACATATGCATCGTTGTAAATGCAGTATATCAGTACATATAAGCTGTAATATCAGTATAACTGCATCCAAAGATTTGTTGTTGTCATTTTATTTAGACTTATTAATTTCCTACAAAAAAACCCATATTGACACATATAACAAATTTTTCCTCGTGCCGGAATATCTGCAAGATCATTGTGCTGTCTCGATTTGATTGATTGCGGAGAATAATCATAGTTCACAAACAAATTATGATCTTTTGCGAGATGACAGCATAAATTTTAAGAAACAGGATAGTCATCCATTTCCGACTGGCATTGGAGGTAAGCGCTACGACATTGAAATTAAAATTAATTCTATACGTTACGTACTCATGTTTGAGAATGATAAAAACACTAGAGATGCCTGGCGGTTCCGCACGCGTTTAGAACACAGTAAACTTGATAAATAAAATTATAAAGATACATTTGTATTTTTATGCAATCTGTAAATGAATGAAACGAGTGACGTCACATTAGTCAGTCGTCTATTTGACTTGATCGGTCAAAATATTTCCCAGTTAAAAAAACTTAAAAAATATTATTATAGTAGTTACCATATACGTATTTGAATACAATAACAAATTACAGGAAATAATCAGTTTGTTAATTATATCACTTGACTATTTAAATAAAATGACTGAGGTTTACCGTTGTGCGCGCATCACCCAAAAGTACTGGATACAATTTGATCATTTTTTGTATTACTTCTGACATACTTGGTCCTTACCAAAAAAAATCTCGATATCTTCATTCAATAAAAAGTTTTAAGACACTACGATTTTTACAAGCATTACGCCTTCTTCTGTCATCCACGCGAGCGATGTCGCAGGCACAGCTGGTTGTCAGTTATGATAAACGTAGTTGGAAAATTATTCCGACAATGATAAATTAAGAATTCATAACAGAAACTAATTATACTGCCGCCGTCCGAAGAGGGGCGCATCTGCCATTTTTGCTTAATAGAGCTATCTGATACATTCAGAATCAGGAAAAAATTGTCATTTCTTTTTTGTTTATCTACGACCTTCCGTTTCGAGTTACAGTTAGTCGAAAAGGATGCAAGTGACATAATCTAAAAGATTTTAAAATATCATTTGGTTGTTCTCCGGTTTGTATTTTAGTAAGTACAGTGTTCGTTTAGCCCTTTTCCTTACGGCGCGGGGACAATATAACTTATCAAGACTTAATCCAGTTGAGACTTTGAGAATAAATAACTATTATAATTAAGATGTCATTATCTCACCAGTGAAAAACACAAGGAACTCGATGTCATTGATTAATATTATTGTTTAGTTTTATTTAGATAAAGTCCCTATGTAATGACAATTAAACGATACATAGCTTATATCTATTTTGTAGCAAAAGTTTCTAAAGAAAATGTATTAGTGAAATTCAAACATCCATACTAATATTATAAATGCGAAAGTAACACTGTCTGTCTGTTACGGTTTCACGCCTAAACCGCTAAACCAATTGTGATGAATTTTGTTATAGAAATAGAATGGATCTTGGGAAAGGACATAGGGTACTTTTTGTAGCGAAAATAAAACTTTAAGGGTAGAAAATAGGGGATGAAAATTTATATGAACAAAATATGGGAACACCAAATGCGCATGCGCGATAATGGTGAAATGACATCAGCTGCCATACCAACCAGTTTGTTGATTGTCAATCTGGTTTGTTGATTATTTGGTAGTGTTATACTTAATAAGAAATGTATTATATTTCTAATAATTACCTATTAAATGTATTAAAAGTGTATATAAACTGTTTAACTATTCAGTACGCCATAGTTACTGTTTTGTTTTATGATAGGAATATGACGTGCGCTGTCAATCGCGGCTCGCAGGAGTTTATATATTTTAAGCGATATACCTATTGTAAATTATCTGGATTATACAGTTTTGCTACAAGTGAATTATTTCATTGTGTTATTCCACATCTGGTGAAAATATAACTTGGGTGAAAGTTTGTATGAAGAACCCATTCATATTTATACTTTTGGTAAGAAAGGAATAAAAGTGGTTTAAGGTTTTTCAAAAAACCTTCCCGTAGGCCGGTACAATAAGATATGATTTTAATTATTTTTGAAGTTTTATTGGAACGGTTAACGTGTTGAATTCATATTGGCATATAATATCAATACCATACAAACACTAATAATCCCATCTATGATTTTCTTTTGGTTTGTCGTATTCCGAAATCAGCCGATGCATATACAGTAATATAGCGGGGTGGTAGGGATCGCGTCCACCATACACATAGTGACAAACCCATCTATGATTTTCTTGTGACTTGTCGTGTTCCGAGATCTATCTGCGTATATCCAATAATACCAGCCATAGCCATAGGTATCGCGGGTACCAGCCAGTGATAAATAATGATAAGTCTTTCAAGTCATTTATGTTCACCAAAACTTTTCAACTTGTATATGAATGAACTAATACTTAAGTTGAACAGTATTCATGCTGGATGCACAATTGATAATCGTTTTATTAACAACTTAAGTTACGCAGATGACATGGTGCTTCTCTGTCCTACAGTTGGTGCTCTAAGAAAGTTTTTGTTTGTTTGTGAGACCTACGCTAATATACATGGCTTAAAATATAATACTAAGAAAAGTGAGTTTATTGTCTTCACGTCTGGAAAAAGTTTATTAGAGGAGGTTCCACCTATCAAATTGTATGATATACCATTGAACAGAGTTTACAAATTTAAATATCTAGGTAACAATATCACTCCCGACTTAAAAGATGGTAATGACTTTGAAAGAGAACGCAGGGCACTCGCAGTTAGGGGGAACATGTTAGCCCGTAGATTTGCTCGTTGTAGTGATGAAGTTAAGATCTGTTTATTTAAATCATATTGCCAATGTTTCTACACGAGCAATCTTTGGATTAACTTCAATAAAAAAATCATTAGTGCCTTGCGTGTCCAATACAATAATGCTTTTAGAGTATTATTGGGACTGCCGCGATTTTGTAGTGCTTCCGAAATGTTTGCGTATTCCCGTGTTGATGATTTTTATGCCTTCATGCGCAAGCGAGTAGCATCTATTCGGAATAGGGTTCGTAATAGTCCCAACTCAATTATGAGGACCCTCATAGGAATTTATGGTGGTGCGTTCATGAAGCGCTGGATATCGGTAGTTGTGCGATGATGTGTACTCATCATTGAACAATTATCGATTATTGTAATATAGTTTAATTTAATTTTTAATTTATTTTATTTTCATTAAATGTCATAATTTATTCATTAGTTTATAATTTTCTTTTATGTTGTTGTTGTTGTTTGTTGTCTTAAAAATAAATATATTATTATTATAGGTAGGTCCAGATGGCATTTGGCTATCGAACCATCGCCTAGCATTGACACCAAAATGTCCGCCTTGCTGGTATATCATATTTCGCCTTGTAGCCAAAGGCACGTCTTCGAGGAGGTCAAACATTTCATTTGTAAAAAAAAGGATGGACAAACATTCAAACAAACGTTCTCTCGCATTTATAATATTAGGTCTTAACATATGAAATTGGCATTTTGTTGAACTAGCCATTTTGATCTCAAATATCCTGGCGTTTGGTTAGGTATTCCAAATTCAAATTTTATTTCAAATTTAGGCTTGACTATTTGTGTTTCGAATTTAGTGATTCATTTGTTTTCGCACCATTTGATTTTTCTTCAACATTGTTCTTTTCATAAAATGGAAAACTTAAAATAACGCGTTATTTACGAATATGAGTTCCACCGCGGTATCAGCGCTGCAGAAACAGCCAGAAGGATTAATGATGTGTATGGGGAAGCTACTGTAAAAGAAAGCACGGTACGTTTTTGGTTCCAACGTTTTCGTTCTGTAGAAACCCCGTGGGCGGCCGGAGACCCTAGTTGATAATGAAGAATTAAAGGTAATCGTGGAAGCGGATCCATCGCAAACCAAGTCAGAGTTGCGGCAGACTTCGATGTGAGTGATAAAACAATTTTATTTCACTTGAAGCAAATTGAAAAAGTGAAAAAGCTCGAGAAATAGGTATCGCATAAATTGACTAAAGCACACCAACAAACACGCATTGAGTGCTGCGTTACATTACTCAACCGTCACAATAAATTAAGTATTTTTTAAATCGTATTATTACTTTTCAGGAAAAATGGATCCTTTACGACAATCAGAAATGCTCATCACAGTGGTTGAACCCAGGAGAACCGGCTAAATCCTGTCTTAAGTGAAAGTTGACTCTGGCCAGACGATAACGGCAGATCTGTATTGTCAACTTCTTGTAAAAAAAAAATCTATTCCGATGAGGCTGTCCAAACCGCCTTCAAAGATTTTATTAATTCCCGCTGACACATTTTTTCAGTAATGGAATCAATTAACTACCTGTAAAACTGCGCAAGTGCACAGGTAATAATGCTACATACTTCGATTGATTAAATGTATTATTTCATAATATTTTTTCATTTTACTTTTTCTTTATAAAACGCTAATTTCATATATAAGGACCTAATATTAGATTAGATAAAGCTACGAGACACAAGCTTACGCTCTACAAGATGTGTATCCGACCGATTATGACATATAGCTGCGTTGTGTTCGCATATATGTCAAGATATAATTGGAAAAGCTTACAAGCCATCCAGAATAGGTTTCTTCACCGCCTTACCGGCGTCCCTAGGTATGTTCGTATGGAAGATCTCCATAGAGATATGGACCTTGCTTCGATACATGCCTATGTTAAACACCTTTCTCGCTCCTACTTCGACACTGCATCGAACCACGCGAATCCCCTAATAAAAGCGACAGCTTCATATGTTCCCGACCCCAACGCCTGCCGGAGAAAACGCCGGCCGCGTAATATATTCACTGACCCGCCCGACCAAACCGAAGCAGCTAACGCGTTCTACACCACCGTCTCTCCAAACAGAGCGTGCCACCGCCCACGCCCGCGTAACCACCGTTCTCTCCGCAGAGGACGGGCGGTTAACTTCGCTCCCGCACACCCGTCACGTCCACCCTCTCTAGCGGCAACCCAAGCCTAGGTCCGTTCCTCGGTGTGAAACCCTTGGGTCAGGCAGCCGCCCGCGCGATACAAAGTGACACTATACGTGCAACACTTACTTACCCACACACAACATTACACACGTATGAACACACACACGTGCACACCACACAGGTACATAGGTTCTGTAAGGGACCTTTTTTTTTCTTTTTTTGCGCTAGTTAGACTAATGCGCTAGTTAGTGTAGAAAAACCATTCCGATTATTAAATACACATACGCATGGTCCACTCCTTCCTCCCAGGAGGAGGGGAACGTGCATATGAGTATATATTAGTTAGTTCGAATTCTCTTAGGATTAGGGAATTAGTTAGATCGCGACTTTTTCGCATTCGCGACGACCGCCCGAGCCGAGGTTCGGCCACTCTGGCACCCTCGTGCGGGACGTCACAAACTTTCGCGGCTGAGTGCCCTAAGCGCTCGCCCCCAAGTCCGGTGAAGCTGTAAAAGCCGCAGCGGCTCTGTTTGACGATAGGGCTCCTAAGGCTAACAGTGTAGTAAGTTCTAAAAAAAAAAAAAAAAGATTAGATAAAATGTGATTTATTTTTCCTTTGCTATCTAAATCAGTGTACCAACTGTGTGCCACCCACAGATCGAATATCAACTAGGTACTTAGACTTACCAAATATCTACCACTGCATACTGATAGCCTTTTCATTTAATATTGTCATGCTGACTTGAACAAATTGAATTTTAATTACATAATTATTTATGTCAAATACGTTTTATCATAACACAGTTATCAGTTGTAATGCTTAAAAGTGTTTGCAAGGGGCAGTTGTAAACACTTATAATAAGTAAAATATCACGAGTTTTACACTTTATGATAGATACATTTGCAAATGCCAATTGTCGCCAGTTGAGAAGCTAAAGTGGCGTTGAAATAACGTTTTAGTAATTCAAACTATTCTTGCTATAATTTAATTTATAAGGTAAAATAAAAAAGGATTCGATTTTTCGTTGATATAAAATATTAAAATAAAGTTTAGAAAAATGTTAAAACCTGGCCACGATGCTGTTCATTGGTTTATGAATGATTTAACTGCTAGAATTGTCGCTGAGACGGGAATACCTAGTGATAGGTTCCATCTAGGAAAAATAATTTTTTGGAGCATGAAGGAAGATCCGAATTTCTTGATGCAGGTAAATTCACTTGATTTTTTAAAATATTATTTTAACGTTACGTTCTTCGTATGTTCTATTTTCTTATATATAGTGCATTTCATGATTATATTTCAAAAAACCTTTGTTTGCGTCAGGATCCGAGAGATGGCGCAGTCTCGGTTTTTGAACAACGCGAGTTAATGTTCTAAATAGTTCTAATGTCGCTGTAGCAATTAAAAACTAGCTTAAAAGGTCAGAATGATTTTTTGTAGACATAACACTTAATTAAATAAACACACCTTGAAGTCCGGTGAAGCTGTAAAAGCCGCAGCGGCTTTAGGGCCCCTAAGGCTAACGTGTAGTCAGATCTAAAAAAAAAAACACCTTTTATCCCCTAACAACTATTCGTTTTTATTTGGTGCTGAACACCTTTAAACAAAGTATTGTAATATTTCTGAATTACTCATTTTATCGTTGTTTTAATTTATAAAATTGTACTTTTCTGAAGTTACGATATTGCGGACAATGTGTAGTCCAAATGTATTTTCAAATTTAAATGTGTTAATAACTCGAAAGATCAAGTTTTTTGGAATGTGGATGATTTTTAATTGTAATACTTTTACGTATAATGTTTTGATCTCATTTCAGTAGTTCCTGTATTTACTATATACTGGTGATTTTCTATGCACATTCAATTGTTGCATATCCTAATCTCAGTAACTTTGACTAATATAGAATCTAGCCTGATTTGGTTTTGAATTGACTCGTTAGTGTTTGATTGTTGGAATAAAAAAAACATCATCTGGCAACTTTAACTTATATTACCAAGAATGATATGCCCAGCAATGAAATTGAGATAATAATAGACCGAGTAAGAATTTGTAGTAAATTACGTAACAGAAGTAATATTTCCACAGACTGACGGAGCAACAGGTGAATCTGAAACAAACGGCTCTGTATTGAAAAGATCAGTTCAGTGTGCAGTTAGTCTCAAGAACGTTGGTTTAACAAAAGACGACGTTATTGTTTTAATAGCACCTAATAATATACACCTAACTATACCTTTATATGCAGCCTTGTTTCTTGGAGTTAAAATTGCAGTTCTTGATCCCACTCTGGGTGTTAGTGAGTAATTCTTTTTCTTTGTCATTCTATATAACTTATTTGTTAGTTTAACCCAAAACAACTTCACTGTTTTAATAATAACACCGAACATAGACCAAGATATAAATTGCAATGATGGCTCATTTGGTAGCGTGTATAGGCTCCGCGTTGATCGACGTGAGTTTCAATCCATGCAATGAACTTGAGCTTTCGGTGAAAGTAAAACACCGTGATGAAAAATAGCATGGTGGTAGGGCTTTTCCTAAAGCCCACATGGCTGGCAACCACCCTCAAGATGAAAATCTGTCGCCAAACACCAATAGGTGTGTTCCGGCGGCTGCATTTGAAAGCCAGTCTTCCACTCGGCTTAGCGTGCTACTATATTGGGCCACATCGTCACTTAAGATGAGGTGAGTATGTGGCCACAATGCTAAACCTATACCGATAAAAATATAATTATACGCAACCTTGTTCCTTGGAGTTAACGTTACTGTCCTTGATCCCACTCTAGGTGTCAGAAAGTATTTCTTTGTTATCTTATCTCGGTACATCGCCTGACGTCAAGTACGTTAAGAGTTTGAATAGCAACACTGAATAAAGTCTTATATATGTATATAAAAATCTCGTGTCACAATATATGTTAGAGATAAACTACGAAACTATTGAATCAATTGTGAACAAATTTCGTAACTATCTGTAATTTAGTTCAACTTAAAAGATAGGATACTTTTTATCTTTATTATTGACAAATTACGAGATGTAAATAACTACTAGACTATATTATAATATTTATCATCGGAAAAAATAATTAATCTAATACTATTATGTGAGCAATTCTTGTACATACTACTGTGTCCCAAAAGTATCCGACCTGTACCTGTGACTTCGCACTGGCATTATTTTTAGTCATCGGGCTCATGGCATCCTTCGAATTAGTCCGTCTTGGACTGGACAAGATGCTCCCATTGGTGCTTCCACATCCTGAAGTAGTTCTGGTAATCGGTTTTCGGAATGTCCATGAGTGCACGCGTCGCATCCATTTCAACCGTCTCTCTGTCGTCAAACCCGTGTCTTTTGAGCGGCATTTTTAATTTTGGGGACAGCCAAAATTCGCTGATAACAATGTCGGGACTGTACGAAGGCTGAAGGAGTTGTTTAATATTGTGTTTCGCTAAAAATTGCTGCACGAGGTTCAATGAATGCGCTGGCGCATTATCATGGTGTAGAATCCAGTTGCAGCTCGCGCAAACACTCATACAACCGTTTTTGAATCGCTTGTACAACTCTTATATTTAAGTTTTGACTATAGAAGCACCTTAAAAGGCCTCCTGCATCATTCCGATGAACTCTACACAACTCTTTCTGAGTTTGGAGTAAAACTTTATGCAAATTCGTTCTTCTGATCTCTGTCATTTTCAACGACAGCAAAATCCGACGAACGTGAAATCGACAATTTACGTAAACGCACGCTGTGCTCGAAATCACAAATATTGTCGGTAGCCATGGTAGCCGCTGACTTTGTGAAGAACCACTAATTACGCTCGTACTTCATACAGGTCATTCGGAAGTATTGGCGCGAAGTTATGGGTACAGGTCGGATACTTTTGAGACACACCTCGTATGCATACATAAGTATATATATATATATATATATGTAATTGGATTCTCGGAAACGGCTCCGAAAATTTTGATGTCACTTTATGTTTAGATAATTTTGTACATTCCACGTTTACCCATCGCAAACGGCTTCAATAATTTAGATGAAATTTTGTATTTATAATGAAATTAGATGAAGTTTATCCAGATAGGTGTTTTTCTTTTTTTTTTTAAAGATATTTATGTGTAATATAGTATTAATATTTTGTCATGTTATACAGATGAACTTACAGATTTATTTGTCGTCAATGAACCAAAGATTGTATTTTGTCAAAGCGAAAAGTCTACAACCATACAGAAAGCTTTATTGCAGACGGATTTAAAGTCCGAAATTGTAACATTCGATCGATGCAGTAAATTTAGTAATTTTTTGGATTTTACGCAACAGAACTCTGACGAAATATCTGTTAAGAGCTTCAAGTAAGATCATATTCATTTTTGACTATCTTTTTGCCTGCGGTTTCGTTTCCTTTGTATCTACTCGCGCATCATTTGAGTTTACGCATTTGTTTTCTAAACGTTCATCGCAATCTGATTAATTGATTTATTTATTTATCCATTTGCATCATTTATGTACATTTGTTCTTATATCATAAAGTATCCGAATACATGGACCCTGAATAATAACCCAAGCTTTGAACCTGTCCTGAACCTTTTACCTGTACTTTGAAACTTATAGGTGACAAACAACCAAAAAGATAGAGATTATATTATATTATTTGAGAATATGGGCAGCTTAAACATGGATTGAAAGATGTTATATAGTATAACTTTAAACGAGATCGGAGTTCTTGACTTTTATTTGTGAGATCTTGTGAACGAAAAAAGCAAAAGCGGAATCTTGTTTTTGAGGTTAAGGCTGACTCGAAATCTCTAAGCTGCCGGAATCTTTTGCATTACCATTGAGGTACAAAACTAAATCAACAAACAGGCATACTTATATAGCATTTAGGAATTTATATTACTTTTTCTTCATCGTTGATTACGAACAATTCAATCGACCGGTTACGTACACCAGATATTAGTGTATTTTTCTATGTAAACCTATAAAAGTAGTATACTGAGAGACTTATTTCATGTTCCTCTTGAGTCTGCATTATAATTATCTAACATAAGCAAAAATAATATCTAACAATGCTCACCACATAGTTGCTAACGTTGACAGAATATAAGATAGATATAGGAACAATTATGAACACTAAAGATAAAAAAGAATGGAATATAAAATGCAATATTTATTTCTAAAATAAAATTTATATATATGGTGTGTTCAAAATTGATTAATAATTTCTAGCTACTTTATTAACTTTAACATTATTACAGGCCAGCTAATTTCGACCCAGAGAGTACTCTCGGATTATTGGTATCAACAAGTGGAACCACTGGGCTGCCGAAATCTGCAGCTCTCACCCACAAAAACCTGTCTACTTCCGTGCCTTACTTATGGTAATATCCACATCATGTTAATGCGCACTGATATAATTAGCTATTTTTAATATTTAAAATGAAAATGTATATAATTTTACTATCGTAGTTATAATTTCACGGTCAGTCACCGTTATAAAAATATTAACAAACTGACCAAGACCGATCATAAATGAACTGATAAATGAGGGCATTAACACCTTTTAACTAGATTGCAGAGAAAAGTAAAGAACGCAGACTTTAACCCACAATAGTCGTGAAGGTCACACTCGAGCTTGAAATATTAACTGGATAACTGTCGGGAAATTATAACCTAACAATAATAGACCTCACGTAATAATAAGTATCGCCATGGCAACTTGCAAATACCAGGTCCAAATTGTCAGTTCTTGAACATATTATTGTGGATGGATCTTAAACCACTATGCAATGAGATAAGTTATTGTAATAAGCTTTTTAATGAGCGTATGTTGATCGCAAGCCTGTATTGTGACATGACCTTAAATGACACTTCCACTATATTTTAGCTTATTGTTCACCGGGGAATATTGCAAACATGCGAGATTTCTTGACAGCCTACGATATCATTTAAATTCGATACTACCCGCTAACTATAAATTGCAGCCGAATTCCACATTCAACTAAATCAAGATATTTATACCGATAATTGAAACAATTACTTTCAGGCTAAACTTCTCGAACTTTCCCACGCCCACAAAAATGGCGTTTGTAGTGTCTCCGCTACAATGGTTGTCGGCAGGATTTCATTTTTTATTTTCACCAGTACTTAAGTATCATCGCGTACAATCTTCCAAGCCAATTACGCAAGACGTTTTTGATGAGATTGTTAACAAATATAGAGTAAGTAACATTGCATCATTCTATTGTGGAAAAGCATCCATATATTCTCTTTCTAAAATATTATTAGCATGATGATTTGATGTTTTAAGCTTTTCTTTTTAAATTACTCACCTTATAATTTAGTATTTGAGAGCATCTAATACCTACTTTCGTTAATAATATCCTTAGTCTCTCTAGAGTGCATTAATAATATTGACTGTCAAATAGGAGCAGTGGGAGTTTACAAAAAATTGTACTTATGTCTGCACGTATAAATATAACTATACTTATTTGGTATATTAAAAGAAAAATATCTCCAAAAATTTATTTTAGCTAATTTAAATTATAATGTTTATTTGTACACTGCTAAATCATTTTTACTTATTTAACAAAACAGTAAAATAATTTAAAATTAAAATGAATAATGAGATGAAAATATTGATTACTAGCTGTGTCCGCGACTTCGTCCACGTGGTTCATTTCGTGTATGAAAAACAGCAACTAAATAAAAACCTAACCTCATCTCAATCTCACCCTACGGTATTTGCCCCGTATGAGCTTTGGTAATACCCAACTCAACAACAACAATTACACCGATCGACAATCATACAAAAATGTTCATGTTTAATTTTTAGTTAAGTTTATTTAATAACTTTGTTTTTATAAACCGTTATTTTCCCGTGAATAATAACTCTATATAAGTAGTATGTCTGTTTAATTTAATTGAATAAAAAAATTAATTGCGCAGAATTAAATAACGATATGTACCGTAGAAAT
The DNA here is from genome assembly GCA_033032175.1 of Saturnia japonica. Lineage (NCBI taxonomy): Eukaryota > Metazoa > Arthropoda > Insecta > Lepidoptera > Saturniidae > Saturnia > Saturnia japonica. Next base: position 6,656,990 of record CM065324.1, on the reverse strand, counting down.
GCAGATAGAAAAAAAAATCTATATAATTAAACATTTGAAAATAACAAACCTATCTAAAATATTTTAAAAATAAATAATAAATCCCCAGCCATAAATTATTAATATACGTGCTTAGAGAAAATATACTTAAGTGTGTCAATAAATTAAAAACCAAGCCACACAACGCCATCTATAAATACCACAGGAAAATAAAAATACATACGTTTCCATTTATTGATTTTATTAAAAATTATGTAAAGATAAAATAATTTGAATTAATTTGATATCTTTCCATTTTTTTCAGTGAATATTTTAAATTTATTGCAGAGTTACATACACATACATTCCTTTTTATATGTACATAACCTAAACGCAATTTATAGACCATACAAACGTCCATACGTGTAAAAACGCATCCTAAATGTACCCTCAAGCTATAAACTACAATCATACCAAATGTCATTAACTTCGCTCCAGTAATAATTTTTACTAATTAAAAAACAAGTATGTAAAGTACATTCACATTAAATATTAATATTGATGGCTAACTTCATCATGTCGCACTTCCGTCACGTGATGCGCGCGCAGCTCTCTATTTTAGCCTCTACAATAAGCGCTAAAAAAAATTATCTACAAAATTATTTTAAATCCTATGGTAACAAAAATTTTGATATCTCCGTATGTGTGAAAAGTGTAATTTTTATTTAAAAAAAAGGAAAATTTATTATTATTGTTTACCGGAAAATCGTCAAGTAAGTTGTGAGTTTCAAATTCTAAATAAATTACTAGATTACCGTTTATTACAGCCTTCATACATGACCATTAGTCCAACATTGATGGCGTTTTTATTGAAAAGGGATAATCCCCAGATATGTGATATTTCTTCCTTTGAAACAATTATAATGGGAGGCAGCGCAGTACCAGAAAGTCTTATTGATACAGTAAAGGTATGTCCATACATATAATTATTTTTTTGTCGACGTTATTAAAATAATGTTTATATTATATGTCTCGGAAGTAGGTAAAGTACACTAAATTAATAAAATCGTAGATCAGAGAAATTGTCTATACCAGGAGTTCCGTAACTATACGTCGCGATACCCCGGAGTGTCGCGGCGCTCTGTCCCAGGGTTGGCGTCGCGAACCCATATGCACACGTCACTGGCACGCGACGTAATGGGTACTAATGAGTGAGTAATGAGTAGAGATGGAGCTTTTGAAGTTTTTTTTGAAATGCTTTCTAGAAGAAAAATCTGTTCAATATCTTAAGTCAAGTTTGCAATTGAAATTACTTCAACACTTGTTAACCATAAGCACCCATTTTGGTAAATATTTTCCAGTTAGTCTTGATCAATACCACTGCATTCTAAAGACCCATTCCAATCGACTCCACCCCCGACTGCACTTTATGGTTTATATTATAGGTAATCATTGATAACTAGTGATTCATTTCATGCTTATGTTAGAGATTATTCTAAAATATTTAAACGTGTTTGTGGAGCTGCAAAAGCGATATTTTTAAGAAATAAAGTTCTTAAATCTAGTAATAAGACTAAAACTGTTTGGCATATAATAAATAAAGAAACAGGAAAAGATAAGAAAAATGATAATTCGCTTAATCTTAACGTCGAGAGAGTACATATCTCAAACAGTTCAGAGGTAGCAACTGTTTTCCAGGATTATTTCACAAATATACCCTTTGTAGTAACAAAAAATATAATATCATCACCAAGGGCGCTGCATCACTTTTGGATAATCTTATTATACCTGTGGATTCTAAATTTTATCTTACATCTGTTAGTGTAGGTGAAATAATATGGACTTTTAAACAATTAACTTAAAAAATACTGAAGATATTTGGGGTATGTCAGTAATCGTAGTTCAATCCATAATTGTCAATATTTCACCATATCTGGCTAATATATTTAATCAGTGCATAAAAACAGGGACTTTCCCTAATTTAATGAAAATAAGTATAGTAGTTCCTCTATTTAAATCAGGTTGTAGAAGTAATCTTGGAAATTATAGACCAATTTCTGTACTTCCGTCGATTAGTAAGATTTTCGAGAAAATTATGCTCAAGCAGCAAGTACAATATTTCAAAGCACAAGAGATTTTGGATAGTCGGCAATATGGTTTCACAAAATCTAAATCAACCACTGACGCTGGTGCAACACTGCTAAGTCATATATATAGGGCTTGGGAGGAGTCGCAGGATGCAATCAGTGTGTTCTGTGATCTCTCAAAGGCCTTCGACTGCGTTGACCACAGTACGCTTATACTTAAGCTAAAACACTATGGTGTGCGTGAAACTTCTCTCGACCTCCTAATTTCTTATTTAACAGAGCGCTATCAGAAAATAGGTGTAAATGGAGCAACCTCTTCGGGATCATTGGTTAGAATCGGCGTCCCTCAGGGCTCGATTTTGGGACCATTTTTGTTTTTCGTTTATATAAACGATCTACAATCCGTGGTTGAAAATAATGCTCGCATGGTTCTTTTTGCAGACGGCACTACACTTATATTCAAAGTGAAAAGAATAGATTCGGAGCTTAGGCAATTAAACTACACCTTATTTAAAATCTCTGAATTTTGCTTTAAATAATTTACTATTAGATGCAAACAAAACCAAATGTATGGGATTTGTCTAGCCCTATGTTCGGCGTGTTGATAGTAGTATCAATATAGAAGGGAATTTAGTAGGCTTAGTTGATGGTACTGTCTTCTTGGGTATTACCCTTGATTCAAAATTACAGTGGGGTCCGCATATTAAAACTTTGGCCGGAAGATTAAATTCTGCTGCATTCGCAGTACGCAAAATTCGCTAGTTAACAGATATTGCCACTGCTAGGTTAGTCTACTTCGCTTACTTTCATAGATTAATGTCTTACGGTATTTTGCTGTGGGGTTCAGCAGCTGAGGTAGATACCATATTTATATTACAAAAGCAGGCAGTTCGAGCAATTTACAATATGAGACCCCGCGAATCACTAAAGAACAAGTTCCAGGAATTTAGTATTTTAACTTTGCCCTCCCAATACATCTTTGATAATTTAATGTATGTCCGTAAAAACTTAGACAAGCTGGATTTTGTCATAGATCAGCACAATGTAAATACTAGAAATAAAGATAAATTAGTCGTACCGTGTTTTAGACTTAGTAAGACTAATAAAAGTTTTTTAGGTAATAGTGTTAGGTTCTATAACAAGATCCCGAAGCACATTACTGATTTACCTGACAACAAGTTCAAGGACCATGTCAAGCGGGTTTTACTGTCAAAAGGTTATTATAGGGTGGATCATTATGTGAATGATAATGATGTCTGGAAGTGACTACCTCTCTGTGCATCCACTAATATATTATTATTGTACCTGTTATATTTGTAACATTTGTACAGTTAACAAAAAAAAAGGATAAACCCGATCGAGGTTCTTACCGGTCCTTCTCAATGTCTGGGATATTTTCCGAACCGGCAGTAGTGTTTTGACATTCATAAGTGCCTTTTTAGGGCCTAAATTGAATAAAGATTATTTTGATTTTGATTTTATAGTCAAGGAAGAACAGCAGATAAAGACAATGTAATTCAATTTTGTAGCAATGTATCCCAAGAATATCCTACTCTGAGTACTTACAGCTTTGATGATTCTATTACCGTTTGCAAAGTCGTACTTGTGCGAAACTAGATTTTCTGCAGTTGCACTATTTAAATCGAAATACCGATCACAAATTAATTTAGAAAAAGAAATGAGAGTACCTAGCTATTTCAAATCTTCAACCCGATTTGAGAATATATGCTCAAAAAAGCAAGCTCATCCGTCTCAATAATAATACCTACTGTTTTTCCTAGTAGGATTTTTTTTTTAATATAAGACAATTTTTAACAAAGAAGAAAACCAACTTCGATGAATTTAAGGATTTCCCTAGTGTATCTTTGAAGTCCAATGCAAATGAAATTAAAATCAGAACACCCATTGGAAATAGGTATCCTCTTTCCAATAAAAAAATTCGAATTTAGAACCTCTTCCTTATTTTGACGTAGGTTAATAATATTAAGATTCTATATTCTTTGGTGTTTTTATTTACAAAATAATGTAAAGCTTCACACGGGTATCTTGTCTTACAAAGGAGCCGTCAAGCATCATGTAAAGCTACAATTTTAAATCTATGATGTAAAGGGAGTAGCAGTATAAAAAAGATTGGGAACACCTGGTCTATACAGCACTCTGTGTTTCACTACACTGTGTTGTTACTTACAGTCTCTGTTGCTTACACTATTTTGTGGTTGTGATGCTCCTGCCAATTTCTTCTTATTATCGCTTGGTTGTCCAAAGCAAAACTGTCCTCCGACGAAGTGTTGCTCGCTTATATAATAACATCGCAATAAAACGAAGGGTCGAAATTTCTAGAGTGATTTTAATCTATTTATAAAATACCAACATCGTTTATATAAAAGAGAGACAACAATCATAACACCAATCTAATTCTGACTTATCCCCACACAATTTACAATAGAGAATCATTCCCACTAGTATCTAACATACAATGATATCCTTATGTATACCTACGTAAATTTATGTTATTTCAGAAAATATCTCCAAAAACAAACGTGTATCCGGGTTATGGGTTAAGTGAAGTAGGTGGATTAGCGTTTCACAAAGTCGACGCACAAAAGGGTTCCATTGGTAGACCGCTGGGATGCCTTGATTATAAGGTAAATTAATTTTTTTATGAAGTCGTAATATCACTTTAATTAATTAGTGAAATTAGTTAATTTGGCAGGAATTAATTGTTCATTAATGGAAATTATTAATATTGTAACGTTTTTTAAATAGTATTTTTGCCATTTGACAGCACTGTACTTGACGGTACGCACGGTACAATCCAAAAACAACGGCGACCAACGAGAGACCGGCTATTCATCGTCGTCGAGCTAATTCTGACCGGCAAGCCTCTCAATAGATGGATATAGGTTGATATGCCTAATTCCGAAACGTGATAATACAAAAGAGTACTGTGCACGGTGGCTTCGACCCAGTCAGGTGTAAATCCTTACCACCCTCTTGATTACAGGATATGCACCAGCTGATCCCGTAAATTACACGCCTAAGCGTGTCACTATGGTGGGTGTTATGTACACCTTTCAAATCTTTGTCTGTCTGTATGTTTGAACGCCAAGCACGCAAAAACTATTGGTCCGAATTTAATGAAATTTGGTATGATTGCAATATATAGTTTGCATTTTTACGATTATTATTAAATTAAAAAATACCAATAAAACGCTTATAATGGACATAATTTTACCCTCAGATTACAATATAGGAGCTAAGGAAATTGAAAAACTAAGCAAATACCATCAACTGAAAACTGAAATCACTCGGTTGTGGCATGCACAAGCGGCTGTCATACCGATAGTAATCGGTGCAACAGGGATAGTAGCTAAAATCATTAAAAAGTACATAGATAAATTAGACGCCTCCATAGACATTAGCATTCTTCAAAAACAAACAGCCATACACACAACAACTATACTCAGTAAAGTGCTAGGAGATACAGTATTCGTACACAACACACCAACAGATCAAAATGTACTAAGTACACAACAATCATTAATCACACAACAGTCATGTAACACAACAGGTACATCAAACACAATTCAAACATCGAACAGACAAAAAGGAAGAGAACAGGGACGAAGGTAGAGGAAGTAGAAAGACTATAGATAAACATATAATAATGGGAACATAAATAAATACCTTTTTTTCTCTAGGCCATGGGATGGGGTATTTATTAAAACCGACGTAAAGTCGAGATTGTGTAACAAGTAATATAATGATAGATCCATATAATTAAGTTATAATTTCGTGAAAGCTCAGAGAGAGAGCCACCTATTATTGTGGTGTTTCTAAATTTACCTCAGTTGTAACTTCTTGAATTAACCAAATGGCCTAACATCCAATATATATTACAGTTTTTTAAGGCAATTGATTGCTACTAATATGAATCCTTAATTTCCTCAGCCTTGAAGTCTGATGTTTACTGCAGTTACAGAATCAGGATTTTAAATTTTTCAGTTGGTGGATATTGAAACAAAAGAAGATATCTTGGAGACCAATATTCCAGGCGAACTTTGGTTAAGGGGTCCAGTAGTCTTTAAGGTAAACTTTTTATAGGCATAGTTACAAGTTTTGTCACTCGGTTTGTTCATCACTTGAGTACTATAAAAATGTACGACACTTATTTTATACGCAGGGATACTATAAAAATCCAGAAGTTACTGCGGATGTGTTTGCCGAAGATGGTTGGCTCAAAACCGGTGACATCTTCTACAGAGATGAACAGTGGAATTTCTATTTCGTTGAACGGTATAAACTCCTTATGAAGTATAATAACTATCAGGTGAGTCAATAATGCACTCAATTTATATTTCTAAAACTGAATATAGTTGTGCTTCTACGGCTATATTTGAAAGCCAGTATCAACTAATGAGAAAGAAGAAGAGAGGTAAGGCACAGAGAAATTTCTATGGAGATTTCTCACTACTTGGGGCAGTCGAGAGAAGATCACAGGCAAATAAGATAGTGTTATGTTCCTACGGTGAGTATGGTTTCCAGAGCTCCTTGGGGAAGGGGGGTTCAAGTGGGCCGTAAGCTTGTTTGTTGTTTATAAAAAGGTTTTAATCAGCGTGTTCCTCCCTCCTAAGATACCTAAAATGAGTCTACTTGTTTCTAGATGCCAAAGGAAGGAGAAAGAAAAATAATTGCAACACTACCACGCAAAATAATTTCTACGATATGCATACACATTATAAAATGCATTCATAAACTAATACCGTTTAAGAGTCTAGTATAATTTTTTCTTTAAAAAATCTACACCAGTACCATCTTCACCATCATATTGTAAATTCCTTGTATACTGCCTGTTTCCAAGGCCCTTAAATGGCTGCATATTCTGCCTTTGTATATTCGCAAGGCTTCTGGAATCCTCTAATGGGTCCTTTCCTTTCGTAAAAACTTTGACAAGCTAAATTTCGTCAAAGACCACCACAGTTATAATACTACAAATTTAGTCCTACCGTATTTTAAACTTACTAAGATTAATACAATTTTTTTAAGTAATAGTGTTAGGTTCTATAATAAGATCCCGATGCACATTACTGATTTGCACGACAATGAGTTTTACTGTCGAGTAGGCTTTACTGCCTAAATGTTATATAATATAGTGGATCAGTATTATATGACTGATAGTCATATCTGGGTGACTCCCTCTCTGTGCATCCACTAAATTATTAATATAAAATACAGTTAAGAAAAAAATATAAGCCCGATCGAGTTTCGTGCCGATTCTACTCGATGACTGGGATATTTTCTGAAGCGGTAGTAGTGTTTTGACGTTTATGAGGGCCTTCATAACCCGTAAATAATATATATATGTGTGTCGCGTACCGATCCACACTGGCTGTCGCCGCCACTGTTGCCAACACTGTATTTAGAAATAGAGCTAGAAGGTTATGAAAAAGGAGCTAAAAAAGAGCTAATTACTTTAGTTAAAAAGAGCTAAATAAAAAAGTATATGGAAATAACATTTTAATCAATGGCTTATACTGACATATAAGACAAACAAAGATCAAAGATCTTAACGTATACGATAATGTCTAATAATCTTAAAAGATAATGCGAAGAATTTCTAAGTTCTAAGACAGTATTTACAAATTGGCAAATGTCAGATAAAATATGATTAATTATCGTCATCAGAACAATCATTTATTAAATTTATAAATGCTATTCCACTTGTAGTTGGTTCTTCTTCATTCGCCCTTGAGTTTTCGTAAGTTACCATTGTACCTATTTCTTTAAATACATCTTTCGGCAATTCAAGCTGTGACAACATTTTTTGACTCGTCGTAATCCTGATTTGATCGTGATCCTGATCCTGTTTGTTTCGTAATTTGTTCTTGATAATATTAAGCTGACTAATACCCTTTCAACTTTAGCGTTAGACCAGGGCAAAGAAATTATTGAAAGAGCGAAAGAACACAATTCTTTGAAAGGATTCATGTCAGCCACATCTTTGCATAGTAAGGCCAGATACAGTGTTTCACCAACCATCAGTGCGTACGATCCGTCCTGACGGTACCCATTAAACGACCGTCAGTTTGTAGCTTTCAGTGCTTTACTATCTTCGTAAACGTGTAAGGAACAGAAGACGTAGATATCACGTACACCTAATCGCCACCCAAAGAGCATTTCAAGAGGAATTCACTACTTTATATTGATTATTGCGCGAAAATGAAGATTTTTTTTTTATTAATTCGGAATGTCGATCAAAAGTATTGATGAATTATAAGCGAAATTACAAGACAACTTAAAACATCAACCTTATATCACCTGTGGAAAGACTTTTTTTGACGATAATACACATATCCGTGTGGTCGGTCTACCGGTCGGTGCAGCACTGAACGTGTTTATTTGTTTCCATAGCGCGTCGGTCGACACACGGAAATGCGTAGTAATATGCGCGTGCGTACGGTCAGTCCAGCACTGTAATGATTTATGAATTTTCATACAAATGAGAAGCATGACTGACGTACGCACTGACGGTCAGTTTAGCACTGTAACTGGCCTAAAACTTCATATCAAAATGCTATTGTGTTATTCTTCTTTCCCACGGTACTAGGGCGATGTTATCCCATTGCGTTTCCTCTTGAATTTGAACCAATTTTGAAAAGCAGTTTCAGATAGCCATTCTCCTCGGAATTTTTATGTGTATGACTTACTCGATGACATTTTGCACGTTACACCTGTCTATAATAATACTAAATGATTCAAGTTATAGCTACACCAAAAAAAATCAACACAAAATACACTCCGGATACATACATTAATGAAGAAATGCGGTAATTCTCGTGGATTATGATAGGATTCCAGGGAATTCCCAACGGATCGCTACTTTAATTCCTATAAATTTATAGACAATAGACGTAGGTTAGGTAGTAATGGTTGCGTTCAATTTTCATAAAAGATTCGGATACACGCGTAAAAATTTATGAGAAAATTATATCGATTTTTTTTCAAGGTGTGGAATAGAGCTAAAATTCTATGAAAAAGAGCTATGGAGCTAAACACGTTTTTTTGGAGCTAACTTATTATAAATAGAGCCGAATTTAGCTCTAAAAGAGCTAAATTGGCAACACTGGTCGCCGCCCGGTGCGGTGCAGCGGTGTATGCGAGGTTGCCGCTTAGTACAGCGCCGCATGATGCGCGTACACTGCACGTTGCCGCTCTGGTCGGAGTATGTATTATTTATTTATCATTCTATATCACTCCCCCGCTGAGACCGTTGCTACGGGCGATAGTATCAGAGAAATGGACTTTCCTCCCAGAACGTGTTATCCTTTGATCATCTTTCACTACGTTGCTCTTAGTGGTTTTGTTCTTAACGTACTCTGTGTCTAATGTGTACGCTGGTTTCAGGCGATCAATAGATACAGTCATTTCTTTGTTTTTAATTAGTATCTTGTAAGTTTTGTTTCCTCTCTCTAAAACCTTGTATGGCCCTGTATACGCGGGTTGTAAGGATGATCGTAAGGCATCTTGTCGTAAAAATATTTGATCTGCTGTATGTAGATCATTGAATACGAAGATTGGTTTCAGTGTATGATGTGATGCCGGAGTTGGTTTTAGTTTTGCTGCGAAAGACCTTAACCTCGAGGCATAATCCGTAAAATCGGGTACCAGCTGTGGTTCTTTCACATCGAAAAATTCTCCAGGCAGACGCAGAGGTTCACCGTACAATAGTTCGGCTACGGAAGTTTTCAAGTTGTTTTTCCATGCACTGCGTATGCCTAATAATACCAGTGGTAGAGATTCCGTCCAGTACTGGTTATCGTGACACATAATAGCCGTTTTCAGTTGCCTATGGAATCGTTCTATAATACCATTAGCTATTGGGTGGTAAGCAGTTGTTGTTTTGTGGTGAAATCCAATTATTTTAGCAATGGACTTGAATAAGCTGGATTCAAATTGCTTTCCACGGTCAGTAATAATACTCACTGGACACCCAAAACGTGAAATCCAACCTGATACTAATGCTTTAGCTGCTGTCTCAGCCTTAATATCAGTGATAGGAATAGCTTCAGGCCATCTGGAAAACCTGTCGATTGCGGTCAGGCAGTATTTATATCCATTTGACAGTGGTAGCGGCCCTATAAGATCGATGTGCACATGTATGAATCTAGCTGGCGGTAAAGAGTAGGTACTTAATGGTGCCGAGACGTGCCTGGTAATCTTCGCACGTTGACAAGAGAGACACGCTCGACTCCACTCACGGCAGTCCTTTCTAATTCCTGGCCATACGAATCTGCTGGTGATTGATAGTGAATAGTAAGAACTATAGAAAAGGGAGGATCCTCCGACCAGACGGGTGTTATGTCTGGCGGGCAGCTGCCCAACGGTTGTAGTCGGGTTCTTGTATATACACTCAATCGAAGAGTTAATTTCTAAAGCGCGATGCAGGATGCGTCGTATGTGGCTCGATAGATGTCGCTACATATATATATATATATATATATATATATAATTTTGGTTTTGAAGCAAGCAAGACGTGGAAGAGGCATTTCTTCAGGAATTACATGACATCGACGACTGCCTCTGGCAACTGTCTAATGACCATCAGATTCTGTGCAGTGATTTTGGCGAGCAACAATAAAATAGATTTTTCCTATAATATTAGTTTTATTTAGATATCTCCGTTAGAAGTGGAAGCCGTTATTAAACAGCACCCGGGAGTAACCGATGTCGCGGTGACCAGTATACCGGATCTTGAGTGCGGTGACTTGGTCGTCGCGTGTGTTGTTCCCAAACCAGGGCACACACTTACTGCGCAGGAAATCAAGGACTTGGTGAAAGGTAGAAGAACAATTTAATTTTTTTATAGAGTTTCGTACCTCAAGAAAAACCAGTATGATTACTTCGTCGTCCATTTGTCTGTCAAGACGCTTTTTCACAGGAACACGTGGAGGTATAAATTTGAAATTAATATCAAATACTCAGGTCTACAATTCTTTGGAGCTGTGACATATTATGACACTCGCAAAGAGACCAAAACCTCTAGGGTACCTCCCGTTGACCTTGAATCATGAAATTTTGCAACAAGCAATGTCTTATGGCACAAGTATAAGGAAAAAATCCGAAAACCATAACTGTTTTTTGCAAACTATAAATGTTTTACTCGGTCTTTAGTGCATCTCACTGAAAGATGTATTTATTTATCGCGTACTTAATAGTAAATTGTTTCCTGCAGTAGAAATCAAACCCACAACCTAAATATTTTTAATAAGTCTCTTTGCTCCCTAGTCTTTGGTATTAACTATAAGCTGTCTTAATAACACTAAGCTTTAAATGAAATGTGTATTCTTATAATGATAGACTATATGAACCTATAGATAGATGAACCTTGTCTTCCAAAATACCAAGCAAGGCTCTGTCTTCAAGACATTTATTCATAATACGCTAAATACAGAGTAAAGTATAGGAAGATGAAGATGGAGATGCCTGATTGGCTACCACCCTCAAGTTGAAAATCTGTAGCCAAGTACCAATAGGTGTGTTCCGGTAGTTGCACTCGAAAGCCCGTCTTCCACTAGGCTTAGCGTATCATAACTTTGAACCACAATGTCACTTAAAATCATGAGCATTTATGGCCATAATGCTAAACCTATAACGATAAAAACTTAGTATAAAGTACAAAATCCTTCATCTAATAAAACCTTTTTGTATATATCTTATTGAAATTTTCAGATTCACTCGCTGACTCAAAACAGTTGAGAGGTGGTGTCATATTTATGAACGAGTTACCCATGACCGCCACTACTAAAGTACATAGAAGAAAACTTAAAGAAATGATATTGGATATGAAGAGGGAATAAATATTGAGATAACAATATTATATTTGAAATTTTTAGGGTACATTTACATGTATGTAATCGTGTGTCATTTTTAACCGACTTTTAAACAAGAAATTCAAATGGATGTTCAGCAATAATTGGTTATGAACCGATTTGGATGATTCTTTTTTTGTTGGATAGGGGATACCTTAAAGGTGGTCCATTGGTGGTTCATTGGGTTTCGACTTTCAACTTCGAAGATACAACAGGGAATTTTTCAAAATCATTGATAAGATAGTGAATAGCGAGAGAATAAGATAGAATACATGCCGTTTAACAGTGTTTCCTATTATCTCGGATGCCTCTTTGTACGTATGTTAGTACGTGTGTGTGACCCTCCGTAACACAAAACCTTGAGAATAGGCGTTATAGCCAGCGTGGTGTATTGTTCACATGTATCGTTTATGTGAATATTTTATGTTATCTGAAGGCTTCACTTCTGCCGCGTGTAGAAGAATTGTATTCGAGCACATTATACAAATGCACTTTCGGATCTCTCAGTGATCACCATAGTTTTTTTTATTGCGCTGTACCTACTTACTAACAGCCACAGTGATGACAGTTTACTGTTACTATTAAAAAATCTGCAAATGCACTTCAGAGGCAACAATTTTAAAAATAGTTTTTGAACGAAGTTCCTTTTCGTACGGTACGGACTTGGCGGATGGGAACTAGGCGAACTATAGTGTAAAGGCACCGCCGCGCTATACTGTGCACACGGGCTGCCGCCACACCGCGCCGCCTCCGCTTGATTTGTCTATCACTGTACATTTTTAGTAATGCATTGCTAGCCACGTACATCATACGTGATATGCAAATGTGACAATGAATATGATTAATTTAACTAAAAAAAACAATGTTGTGTTTTCATACTATATGTAAAAAATGGCTAAATAAAAGTAAGAAGACAAATAGACACATAAGGGTTCATCCTATTTTGATGCAAAGAGAAACAACATGGTGGATTCCATACACTTTAAAAAGTACAACGATATAGCAATCATGCGGCTGCGCGGTGGCGAAACGGTGCGGCGGCGCGTCCGCAGCGCCGTCTACACGAGCCCTAAGAGTTTTCGGTGACGACCATTTCTATAGTGTAGACGGTTGTCCATGGTGCATATGCTATAGGCTGTACCCAGTCATAGGTGCGCGCTTATTGGTTCAAGGCAAGGAACTTCATTCCAATAGAGTGTTCCACTACATTTTTAAAGAGAGGTATGACACTTAGAAATTTCTTTGGAGCTTTTCTCTACATAGGGCAGCTTGACTGGTGGAATACCGCCACCCTTCAGAAGATCGCATCCAAATAACCTTGTGTTGTGTTCCTGTGGAGAGTAGGGTTTCAAAAAAAGCTCTTTGGAGTAGCTCTTTACTCTTTGGGTTCAAGGTCTGTAAAGTGTTTGTGATACTTATGGTTATTACAAGCGTCCTTATTACGGTAGCCGCTTACCATTAGGCAGGATGTATGCTTGTTTGCCACCATAGTTGCATTTTAAAAAAACTATGTATGGCGTGATAGTTATTTAAAGACATCGTTACTTAAAATTAGTTGTGAATGTGGTTAACATAGTTTAACCTATACACAATATTAAAACGAAGTGATTCTACAGTGAACATAATATTATATCTTTTACATGTCATTCTTATCGAACAAGTTATAATAGAAGATTTATTGAATTGTTTTTATGTCATTTTATTGTCTGTTTATTAAATTACCAGTTGTACTGCGGCTCCGCTCGCTTGGATTACCGTTTCGCGAGCGTACGCGCGAATCGTGCTGTTCTTTCTCGCTTTCACCCACGGCGGCCACCCTTCGGTTAATTGAAATACAAAATGCTTAATGCTGCGAAATGATTATTGTGGGTAATCCTTAGAAGATAGCTATCACTGACTTTATTGTAGGTCCTTTTAAGATATACAATTATATAGTAAATTAATTTCAAATAAGTATATCTTATGGTTTTCTCAGCATAAGCCAATGAAGCGCCCCAATATAATTTTTGCGAATTGTTCCACCATAATTATTATTATTTCTTATGTTACTTTATCTAACAAAATATATCATATAACCTGGCTAGATAATATAGCTATAAATTGAAACAAAAACCATGTATATCGGTTAGGTGATTTACGTATGAAAAGAACATTAACGGAAAGAGAGACGATGCGTTTTATAATATGAATAGATTTAAGTTTTATACATCAATGTATTTTATTAATAAAATTTTATTCCAAACGTCATTTGGTTTTATTGTCCTTTACCCTTATGTCCTTAAACACTTGTGGAATCTATAGAGGTGTAGGTGGCTTTGGTAAGCTGCTCCATATCTTTTAGACCATGTCCAACGTATCTACTACATTATCTAATGTCCGCATAGATTGAGGAGCCACTCCAGATTTTATAATGGAAACTTGCACTCTTATTACTAAAATAGCAAAATAGACAAAAATGTATCAAAAGTCATATGAATGTAAAAGTGGTTCATCAATCTAACATATGAACTGAGGAGCTACATGTATCTCGAAAAGTAATCAATGAATATTTTTTGAGAATTTTGTATCATTGTGTATATTATGGTACCTACGAAAAAATTCCGGCTAGGTACTGCTAACATTCAAGAAAATACAATACTTTTTGTATGGCTCCTCAATCCATTATATAAGAACGTAAATTTAACTTTTTTATTTGAACGTACATAATTATCATTTGGTAGTGTATTTTATCATCATGTAATTAAGGTCAAATTAATATAATCTAATTAGGATCTAAAACGGGACTACTAGGCAGTGTGCCCAAAATACTAGCAGCATTGCCGCGTTATATGGCGCGCGTGACCACATCATTACACGATCAGGCGCGTTAGTGATTTTTTTTTTTTTTTTTTTTTTTAAACTGACTACACTGTTAGCCTTAGGGGCCCTAAAGCCGCTGCGGCTTTTACAGCTTCACCGGACTTGGGGGCGAGCGCAGAGGGCACTCAGCCGCGAAAGTTTTGTGGACGACTCGCACGAGGGTGCCAAAGTGGCCGGACCTCGGCTCGGGCGGTCGTCGCGTTCGCAAATAGGTCGCGATCTATTCGAATCCCTACACCTACGATTCGAGCTAACTAAATATACACATAGGCACGTTCCCTTCCTCCTGGGAGGAAGGAAGGAACCGTGCGTATGTGTATTCAATAATCGGAATGTTTCTACACTAACTAGCGCTAACTAACTAGCGTAAAAAAGAAAAAAAAAGGTCCCTCACAGAACCTATGTACCTGTGTGGTGTGCACGTGTGTATGTTCATACGTGTGTAGTGTTGTATGTAGGTAGCTAAGTGATGCACGTACAGTGTCACTTGTATCACGCGGGCGGTTGCCTGACCCAAGGGTTTCACACCGAGGAACGGACCTAGGCTTGGGTTACCGCTAGAGAGGGTGGACGTGACGGGTAAACGCGCGCGCGTTAGTGATTAAACGCAAGCCTATTTATACTAAAAAAAAACATCGCCGTAGGTACATGTCATTGTCAAGATAGCCTGTAAGCCTTTCGGCATCTTGAAACAACGATTGTTATAAATGATATTCCCACATTTATTAAATGTATTCACTTTATTATTCCCAGAGAAATCGATTACAATTACACATCCATCACACGTAACGACCATAGAGAGAGAGGGTGAGTCACCACAGACAATCTAATTGTTGCCAGATCATAGACATCATAAACTATATTTCATCATACAATATCCCCCTTTTTCCATACAAAAAAATAAACAAAATATTTTTTTCTTAAAACGAACTCTTTTACTTTTAATTACTACCTACATAAACTAATTATTATAATTTTTTAATAATCATAAAAATATCTTGGTTTCTTTACTACTCTACCAGATCTTGTTACATATCCACTTACACAGCTATTATTATTATTAGACAAACTACTTTCAACATTTACATTTTTCTCAATGACCTCAGGCTCATTATTTGACTCATCATTATAATCAACACTATTCCATGTATTATATTCTCCTCCTTTTATCAACATTTTTCTATTTCTAGTTATAATTTCACCTTTATCATTTAATATTTTATAAGATCTAGGACCTACTGCTTTCCCTATAACTACACCACTCTTAAGCGGTTTACAATTATTTTCATTTTGTATTTTAACAAACTCTCCCCGTTTTAATTCTTTCAAATTTCTATAGCTTTTATTATAATATTTTTTCTGATTATCCTGTCTTTCAAGTAATTCTTTTCTATAATTTTGTCTACACTTTTTTTAACATTAAAGTTAATATTGGGCAAAATACTTTTCACATTTCTATTAAACAATAATTCTGATGGAGTTTTTCCCTCATTTGACACTGGAGTATTTCTATATAACAGCAAACCTAATTGTATATCCCTATTATCATGAATTAATTTCTTTAAAACTCTTTTAACAGTTTGTATATATCTTTCAGCTAAGCCATTACCCTGGTGATGCTTAGGACTTATTACTTTATGTTCAATATTCCATTCTTTTACAAACTCTTTAAAATAATATCCTGTAAATTGAGTTCCTGAGTCAGTATATAACATTGTAGGAATACCATGCCTAGAAAACATTTCTTTCAAATTACTAATAGTATATTTAGTTGACAAATCTTTCAATTCTTGTACTTCAACAAACTTGCTATATGAATCTATGGTAAGAATATATGGTTTTCCAAACAAAAAAAAAAATATCTGAAGCTAAAATCTCCCATGGACCTTCTGCAATTTCCTTACTTATCATTGGCTCTTTCATTTCACTAATTGCTTCCACCCTATCTATATCTACTTGTAAGCCTTCTTTTGTCAGAACATGACCTAAATACTTTACTTCTTTCTGTTTAAAGTTACATTTATTTTTATTAATTTGAATACCATATTCCCTTGCTCTTTGTAATACTTTTTTCAATGTTTCATCATGTCCAGTCTCAGATTTATTATAAATCAGTATATCGTCTAAATATATTTCAACTCCATTGATGTCTCGGAATATATTACTGAAAACTCTATGAAAAATTTCTGGACTACTACACAAACCAAAAGGTAACCTATTATAATAATATCTACCATAAGGTGTATTAAATGTTGTGAGCTCCTTACTCTGTTCCGACAAATTTATCATATAAAATCCTTTATTAGCATCTAAAGTACTAAAATATTTACTACCTTTTAATTTTGAAGTAATCTCATCTAACGTTGGAATCGTTATTTGTTCTCTCTTAATTTGTGTATTTAAATATTGAGGATCCAAACAGATACGTAGTGAACCATTGGGTTTGGTTGTCATTACCAAAGAACTAACATAATTTGTGGGTCTGTTTATTTTCGAAATTATACCTAACTTTTCTAAAATTTCTAATTCTGATTTCAACTTTCCCATCAATTTAAAAGGTACATGTCTACATGGCTCTATTTTACCTTGGGAACCTTCCTTTAATTTTATATCATAATCAAATCCTATAATATTTCCTATTCCTTCAAAAACATCTCTGTAATCATTTAAAAATGTATTATTTTTAGTATTTATGACATTTATATCTTGTTGTATGTACGTATTATTAACCCGTTTAGCTAAATTAAATTTTTCTATAGTAGACAACCCTAAAATTGAATCAATCACCCTTTGAAATCTTAAAATTTACAATATCAGTTTTATTACCAATTTCATACAACATGTTTAATTCCCCAACTATTTTTGTTTCATAATTTTTGTTATACATTCTTTTGTTACTATAATTTTTCCCTTGATATTGTACATATTCCTGCTGCCTTCGCTGAACTGTTGGTTGATGTCTCCTTTCTTTTTCAGTACTCACTACATTAATTTCTTGTTTATTTTCCATTTTCTGTATTTGTTCCTTGGCTAATTCAGCAGCTTTACATATTTGTATTGTTTTTTGTAATGTTAAATTAGACTCTAGTAGTAATCTATCTTTCAATTTGATATCATAAATACCTGCAACAATTCTATCTCTGATCAATCGGTCCTTTATTTCGCCAAATTCACATGCCAAGCTGAGCTTCTTTAACTCCGTGAGAAATATGTCTAAATTTTCATTTTCATGTTGATTACGTGTAAAAAACAAATGTGAGTTCACACTCTCATTGCATTCTGGTAAAAAATGTGTCTTGAAACATTTTAAAACTTTTTCATGACTTTTAGATTCTTCTTCTGTCAAAGTAAATGTATTAAATATTTCTATGCACTCATCTCCTAAACAATGGAGTAACAATGCAACTTGCACTTTTTCTTCTTGCAGGTGTGCTCCCGACGCCATCCGATAAATCTCGAATTTCTGTAGCCATCTTTTAAAATTTTCATTTGTTAAATTCACTAAGTGACTCGGGGGTGTTAATCCAGCAATGCCACTATATTCTTTGTTGGTTGTTGTTGTTGTCCTCAGCGCCATGTTATAAATGATATTCCCTATATAATAGATTTATGCACTTTATTATTCCCAGAGACATCGATTACAATTACACATCCATCACACGTAACGACAATAGAGAGAGAGGGATGAGTCACCACAGACAATCTAATTGTTGCCAGCTCATAGACATCATAAACTATAATCATACAACAACGATAAACCAAAAAAGATTCCCTTTAGACCCTCCCCGCTTGATTGCTGAATGTACACCGGCTGATCCCGGAACACGACATGTCTAGGCGTGCCACTTTGGCGGTAGTTATAACTGGTGTATGATAGTCTCCATCCCGCCAGAACAATAATTGGCGTATCCTGGAAGCAAATACAATGATTGAGCATTCTCTGTCATAATCAGCTACCAGTCATGCATACAATCGTAAAGTCGCTGAAACGGATCTTTATTTGATGACTTTATCACAATGATTATCTATGATTAAGCTTTATTAATACTAATAAAATAATATTTTTTTTTTTTTTAATCTATGTTTAATTTAGGTCATTGGGATCAAAAAGAACATGTTAGTCCCATCATAACCTAAACATAACATCACACAACTATTTTAGTCCACTAATGACAAACTTCCACAAAATCCTGGCCTCCTCACTTGCAGGTGTAGCCATGATCTCGTGCAAGATGCCTTGGTCCATAACATTCAATTTAAACTGACCTATAACATATTTCCGTTGAAGATTGTTCCGGTCACATGCTGTCAACAAATGTTGCACGTCTTCAATTGATCCACAGGTCTCACAATTTGGTGAATTTACTTTTCTCATAAGGAAAGTAAAGTTATTGAGAGGCATATGTCCGGAACGCACTCTGTGAGCAGTAACAATGAGGGATCTACTTAAACCACTGTTAGCAAACCATGGTATACGAGGCGGCTCACTTTGTAATGTTTTATACCAAATGCCTTTATCTTTTGATCTTAAATCGAAATATTCTCTCCAATTCATATAACATTTATATTTAAATTTTGACAAAATTTCTGTATGATCCGGTCTAATGGTGTAACATTTGATACATTTGAGATAGCCTCTCTTGCTAAACGGTCTACTTTCTCGTTACCATACAATCCATTGTGTGATGGAACCCATTGCATTCTTAAATTTATTCCTTTTATCCCACTAAATTTAGAATTT
Organism: Saturnia japonica; assembly: GCA_033032175.1. NCBI lineage: Eukaryota > Metazoa > Arthropoda > Insecta > Lepidoptera > Saturniidae > Saturnia > Saturnia japonica. The sequence continues at coordinate 6,637,476 of CM065324.1, read as the reverse complement.
TCCGTACTATAGCATAAGCTGTCGATACAAATCTTTCTCCAGAAGCGCATCGAGCTAAATGCTGTAACGCGCTTTTGCTATCCGTAAAAAATAACAACATTTCTACAATTCAAGGTTATAGCATAGGATAATGCTTTACAAATTGCAATAAGTTTTACAGACATAATGAAAATAATATTTAGATTGGTAAAAAGACAGTAGGTACGTAATCAATACAACTCATACAACAGTTTCATATCATATCTAATAGATTAGAAGGTTAGTTAGTATAAGAACAGGTTTGATGATCGACGTGATTTATTCACTGAGTATACCTGGTTAGTAAACGCCACAGAGTTAACAAAATGGCTTACCTTGGAAAGGAATACAAATACGATAGCGAGGAGAACTTTGAAGCTTTCCTTAATGTTATTGGTAAGTTTTATTTATTGTTTTATTTGTCAACAAGTAGTTTAGACCAACGGAATATCGACTCGATGACCGCAGATTCAAGCTCCGGTACGTAACAACGAATTAAATTCAAATTTGTGTAGGTACATTAAATACTAATTTGAATTTGGTAATGTCGGTTGATTGTGAGGGAATACATCGTGACGAAATCGGAACGGTTTAGAAATGTTCTTGGATTGAAACGTCGTGGTGAGTCGGCATAGTGATAAATCCCATCCCTTCTTTCGATTATAAATATTTGGCAGTCAGTTCAACACTCATTAGCCAATTTATGAATTTTTACTTGTAACATGTGATTAATTTTTATTACAGAACAAGAAAGCATAATATATTTTATAGTGTAATACAAAACAGCAATAAGACAACAATTTTACAAAAAAAAAAAAATTGTGTCCCTTTTAAAATGCAAACTATGTTACATTCAGGAGTTTTGTCAGAAACTAATAGATGGGGGTTTTCACCGTAAATAGCTTCCATTGTATTTGCCTTCACTCGAACGGGCACGAAGCGCTACGCGACGCGATAGTCATTGCCCTTTTATAAGAATAGACGAAAAGCATTTTTTTAAACGGTATCTTCTCCAAAACGTGCCTTTATTAGTTGTTTTACTCATAACACATTTAACAAAATAATACATAATATAAACAGTTCCGGGTTTAATAGATATGAGTCAGTAAACAATTTTAACACAATATCCTGGTTTTTATCGTTAGATCATTATCGCTATGATTAGCACTAATTACTGCTATTACTATTAATATAATACTAGTACGATCAATATTAAAATAAGTTTAGCACAACTTGTTAAAAGTACTTTATACCCTTAATAAATTCTAAGTGAACGCAAGGAACCTTAGAATGATACTAAATAGTGTCGACAGCGATTTAAGTTAAATTAAAAATTGTAATAATTATGTTAAAAAAGTACTTTATCTTCAAATAAATAATACGACTCACTTGAACAATAGAAAATATACTGAGAAATATTATTGATAAATCTAATAGAGATTCATGCAAGCTCCTCTTTTTTAGGAGGAAAGAAAACTAATTTCAATGATTTTGAGGGGTTCCCTGGTGGATTTTCGAAGTCGAAAGTCCATTGCCAATAAAATTTAATTGAATTGAAATTAAAATTCCAAAGAAAAAAGAAACATCTAAATCATATATGCATTTTTTTTAATTGTTTTTTTACTTAACTGCTCTGTTTAGGAACCGATTTAGATGACTCTTTTTTCGTTGGAATTTTAATTTCAATTCAATTAGATTTCACACAGTCGAATTGAGAACCTCCTCCTTTAAAAAAAATATAATAACTGTTTATTGATATAAAAAAAACTACCAAATTTCTTGATTTGTGTAATATAATATACCTATTCACATCGAATTAAAACACCGTTCAAGATTCTGGTCCTAAAATATTCATATTTGTAATGTTATATTTTATTCGAATGTTCTAGAAACCTAGAGAATGATTCATATCAAAAATTCATGCTATTCTTTTTATGTAATTTACACTGTATTATATCAGTTCTCAACTGATAACGAATTTCAAGTGTAAACTTGATCGACATTGAAATATTATTAAAATATTCATCATAAGCACCAAAAATTTTTTTTTCCTCTATTAAATAGATAGTGTAAATAATTTATGTCCGAGTTTTATCGTAATTAGGACAAATTTATGATATTGATTTAATACGAAATAGGATTACTGACTTCTTATATTGTCTGATGCGATGTGGCGACCTTAGCAAAAATTTATGATTATGGCTTAAAAATGAGGCTTGTTTTTATATTATTTTAATCTTAATTATTCCAGGAATTCCTGCGGACCAAATAGCCAAATTACGCGAGTTCAAGCCTAGTTCCAAGTTGGAGAAGGACGGCGATACCTATATTTCCACTTCTACCTCCCCCGAGGGCACAAAGGTGGTTAAATTCAAGTCTGGAGTACAGTTCGATGACACAATCCATGGAGTGATACCGGTAAGCTAAATTAAAATTCTATATTCGTTCATTTTTTGAAGTTATACTTAGGAAATATTATGGGAGTGATTTTTTTAAGATGCTAAACGAAGTTGTATGCTAAATCATTTGTTTTATTTTGGTGCAGATAGTTACACTCTGTATTATATGACACATAACACATAACATTCAAAGAATTATGAATAACTTCTAATGCCTTCGACTGACGTAGTCAAGCAATTTTGTGGTCACTTTGAAAATAATGAAATACAATTAAAATTATCTTTTTTGTTGGATCCTCTGTTAGATCTATAACTTTTAAACGAAATTGATCGATTGAGGTCATATTCACGGTATATTCTTTATTTTGTCTAGATGATAGTTTATCGTTATGCTAGGATCTGATAGGTGACGCTGTAGTCGATAGTTACTATTTTATATGTATGTACCAAGATGACTCATATTCACAAAATTTGTTTTAGAAGTGTTAATTTTTTTTTTATTATTACTTGGACACATACCGGAAAGATCAGACATCGTCTGCTGTATCAACTAGTATTTGTATAAAGTAAATACAGGTTTTTGATAAAATTTGTGCAAAATAAAACATTTTTTACAGATTAAAACCACGTACACAGTTGATGGTAATACAGTAACACAAGTGATCAAGACCGATAAGGGTATTGCTACATTCAAGAGGGAATACAATGGTGACATTATGAAAATGGTAAATATAAAAAAAAATTACATACATATTATCTTTTACCTTTTCTTAATTTAAATCTTAATTATCTAACAATATGTTAAAAACCATACGAGGATAACCCGGTGTACACGATTCCTTAGTTTGACATCATATTTACAACAAAATAAAATATTTACATAAAATTGTCATATTTACATAAATTATACACATATGATGTATAGGCGATGTGAAATATAGGTGGAGTGTTTACTGGGATTTCATTTGAAGAACTTATTCTAGTTAACACAATGCATCAGAGTCGTAAAACCTGTGTCAGTTTCAACAACGAATAAGATTGGTTATAAAGGCTATAGTGCCTACTTAAAAACAGGTGAAGGGAAATCCCCATTGTTACTTCTATTTAAAAAAAGAAACTTCTACACATCGCTCGTCTAGTTAGTATAGGTAGATGCTTATGACTCTGGTAGCGTATATGAGCACTGTGTTGATCAACGTGAGCTAGAATCCCTGCATTGAACCTGAGTTTCTGGTGAAATAAAATATCGTGATGAAACCATTGCATTGGTGATAGGACATTTTATAACGCTTAGCTAACCAACACCCTCAAGTTAAAAGTCTCTCGCCGTTGTGTATAGGTGTGTTCCGATAGCTGCACTTGAGATACAGTCCCTCATAATACGCTTAGCGTTTTACCAGTTTGGACCTTATAGTCACCAGGTGAGATTGTAAACCTATAAATAATTTAAAAGAAGTCAATGCTTGTACAGCCTAAATATGTTTTTGTGGTAATACAGAGCTGGAATGCGCTAGCTTTAAGTCTTTCAGAAAAACCTGCTGTCCAGTAAAACTGCTTATCGTTGTTGGAGTAAATAATACAATTTTCTGTCTCCAGTTTACTTGATTAAAAAATAATATTTGAAACTAGCCGGTGCCTACGTCGTCGATCACATGAATATGATGTTTTATTTGAACTACAAACTAATAATTTTATTTTTTTAATTTCCAGACCATCACCAGCGACGTATGGGACGGTGTTGCTTACAGACACTACAAAGCGTAACCATAATTATACAATTTCTTTTATTTTTAATTAATAATCTTTGTAAGTAATCCTTATTAGTTTTTTTTTACCTTGCCGTGTTTACATAATTAATTACTCAGAATTTGGAAGAAGATATGCCAAAAAGGGATTATGAAATGAAATTAGGATAAAATTATAAACATATATTTGAAGAACATCTCAAAAATTTAGTTTTTAAATTGATGTAGGGTAGGGTAGCGTAATACTACGCACTTAACATGTCAGAGAGGCTACAAAATAAAAATGAATAATATTACATAAATCAACTTTTGTTATATTTAAGCCCTATTAATTAAGTAGCAATGTTATAAATAAATACTCTTTGTCCTGATATTAATAGTTCTTGAGTTACTGGAGTAAAGAATAAAAATAGGAAATGCGCACTCTTACACTACCAGTTGTATAAGATTGCGCAGCGAAATCAGTAAGACTGCGCGGGCAGTGTAAAGGAGCGCAGTTACTAATAAATGCTACTTTTCACATAAATCACATTTAAAGTCACACTGTTCATGCCTGGTGTTATACCTGGTGGTGCCTCGTTACAAACAACGCATAAAATCCAGTCTACAGTAATTGGTTCCTTATAAATTATTCACAGCCTGGACACATCCCAGTTTTCTTGTAGTTATGTTCTTTTTTGATCTTTTTCGTATAAAATTTTGCTGTATTTTGTTTACTATTTTCAATATTTATGCGGCTAGTACCTTTAGTTGCCTTCAGTTTAATCTTCTTTGCCACAGGCTTTCTTTTTTCTTCAATTTCAGGTTGTAACCCATTTTTGTAAGGTGAACCACTAATTACTTCGGATCTTTTATGTTTTCTTGTTAATAGCCGTTTAACTTGAGTTTTTGGTAAAGGAGAAATATGATAAGACGCAATGCTTTCACATTGAGGCATATAAAATCTCATGGCACGAGCGATACTTGTACAAGTTGGTTGTCTTAGTGAAATATTAGGATGCCGCTTCATGAAACCCCGTAGCCATTCCTTGCCAGCCATTTTAATCTCGGTGTTAAATCTATGGGATATGTTATTCTTCTCCGCATAGTTGAATGCCAAGATTCTTAGATCTTTAGCAGTCATTCCAAAAAACATATCGTCTAATTTTTGTGGATACAAAATACATCCTCCACTTTTTTATAAAAAATAGTGTCGAATCGTTCAAGATTGGTTGCTAAATTGATCTACTCAAGCGTAGTCGTAAAGTAGATTCAGCCATACCAAGTTCCTTCGCAACAGACCTTTCACTCTCACCATTTGCAACCCTTTTACGTGCTGTTCCCATTATTTATTGACAGCAGATTGATACTTCTGATGTTCTTTTTCTTTTGGATGACATTCTATAAATTAAAATAACATTTAGATATAAGAAATTTCACAAATTAATTATATGAAAACAGAAGAACAATAAAGGTTGTGTAAGACTGCACGCGCACTCTTACAATTGTACCATGCGCATCTTACACAATCGTTAATTTTTATTTATCCATACTGGTATCGCCATCTATGCCATGCGATCAAAACTAATGTCATCGGCCTTTACTTGTGACAAAAACCGCTGGCGAAAACGAGCATTAAAATTTTCATTTACTTCAAACTATTGAGTTTCAATACGTTCAAATTAGAAAAAAGTAAGATTACAAGGTGATAAAAATTTCAAACTCACCTGAGACGCCGTATTTTAATGATAAATTAAATATATACCGGGAGCAATAACGGTTACCTAAACACTTTAAAATAACACTGAAGTTAGTTGCAATTTCACATTGCTTCTGAGATATGACGTGTGCACAATCATATCGACCGCGCAATCTTACAACACCCTACCCTACTATAATATAAAGATCGTGACTAACACATCTTAAGGAAAATTTAAATATTATATTATTAAAATACCGTTATAATGATTAGTTGAGAATAATAAGTCCTTAAAAGGTCTCCTGAATGTCCACCATATAATGTCACAACTAGGTAGAATTCCCAGCAACAGACAGCTCCGCGTCGGGTCCACGAACTAGGATCTCGTGGTCTTGGTCGATCGGCTCAATGTAAATTCGTACCAGGAACCAACGTCTCAAGCAGTCGGCGCAGCACCAAAAATCTCGACAATAGAGATTTATGTGTAGGTTTAAGAAATATAAATATTTGTAATATTATTACGAAATATAGATATGTAATTCCTCCGGTAGTTTTAGATCGAACTTTGACATTTTTATGACTTATTTTATCCAAGTATTTCACTTATACCAATATAAGAAAATTTATAATATCTTTCAAGAACTAATTTTTATAATTTCTAATATACAACCAGAGACTCTGAAAACCTCTTCTATATTATGTACCTATTACCTTACTCTAATATTCAATCGTTTTATCTGACTTTTACATTTCAAATTTTCTATTCGTTATTTGAAATATTTTAAAATTTAAAAGTATTCTCTGTCATTGAACGGTTGGTCTTATTTAGTGACATACAACCTTGTTAAAGAAAAATATATAAATTATGAATTCTCTATTGCGCATGATCTAAAACTATCAATAGGTAACAGTGAAGGAGATTCCTATCAATCCTAAAAGTAAATAAACAATGACACTGAGAGAATATTGTTGCTAAATACAATTAAAATTATACAAAACATTTAATACCGAATTAAACTAAAAGGATTTGCAAATTGATATAGTTTTAACATAACCACAGTATAAACTTATATTCATAATAATATGCAATTTATTTGAAGAGACTAGTCGCCTCATACGTGCGCACTAATATATGTATATCTTATCGAGTGGGATGTCAAATGAAAGAGATGGAAATTCAGAGTTCATAAATATGAATATAGTACAATATTTAATATAAATAAAATATACCAAGCGATGGAAAAACAAGTATGGTCAATTTTGTACGTACTAGTACATACGCAAATCTATAAAGCGGACATTCTAATGTCTGTTTCTTTTTTAATGTGAAACTTCTATAGGCGAGGGGTAAACCTGATTGTTGGCGTGGCGATAAAGGTCGTGGCGATGCCTCGCGACGCTATATGATGGAATATTATGAACAGAAGCATATTTTCAGAAAACTCTTAAAGCCAACTTGTAGCCTAGCGGTCTTAAGCGTGAGTACAGTTTCAGTCTCAGGTTCCAATTCCCACTTCGAAAGAAATTGTTTTTTTTTTGATGTGCTATGGAATTATGAATATACAATTATGAAAATAATTGAGTTGTTGCGATTTAAAATTTTTCAATTTTTTATTATTGTATTTAATAAAAATGAATATCTATGTAATAAACAGTCATTATTTTATGGAACGAATTTTTAATGCTTTATCTTATCATTATGCTATATCTGATTCCTGTCGTAATCTTTTCTTTTATGCATATAAATTATACAAAAAAAAAATCCATGTTTTACATCCGCCAGGCGTTGGCAAACAAGCGTACGGCCTGCCTGATTGTAAATGGTTACCGTAGCCTAGGGACACTTTTATTACTATAGATATCACTAGCATGTTGCCTACCTTTAACCTTCCTTCCACAAGAAGCTCTGGAAACCCTATTCAGCACAGGAGTGCAAAACATTGCGATTTTTTCTGTGTGCATTTATACAAGTGAGGAGTGTGAATAAATCCATGTGCGCAATTTTCCACGTGCGGAAATTTCTTTTGGGCTCATGTAACATTGCAGTTTTTTCTTTGTTGGTATTTCATGTGCGCTTTTTTCCGAGAAACAAATTCCTATATACAAGCCGGTCTTTTATTACAAGCTTTTATTTAACTTGCTTTGTTAGTATGGGCAGAGACTAGAGTAAAACAAGTATGGGTCAAATCTTGCAAATGAATTTTAAAACAGTTATCCCCAACCGACTGAGCTGAAAGTTTGCAAACACATTTAGTTTGGATGACAATGGATTGTTAACTAAGTGTCGTCATTTTATATTCAATATGGCGGACTCCCAAAGATGGCGATCAGCGTGAATTTTTGCACCCCCATGCTACGGGTACCAAATGAAGGGTTTGCTGAGAAAAATACGAAAAAAATAATAATATGGAAATAATTTCAAAACAAGCTTTAATTTAAAATTTCATTTATTTTGAAAGGGAGAAAGGGGAATTTAAACTAAATAGCTTTACGCGTTACAAGCTTTTGAAATTATCGATATACTGAATAAAAGCATTTTAAAAAGTTTTTATAAATATTTTTGTTTTGTATAACAATCAGAATGTAATATGAGAGTATTGCAAAGTTATAAACAATGGAATTTTTACATATTAATCTTGATAAGATATTACATAATATTGAATTTAGGTATTTATGTTCTAGAATTATGTACGAATAACCTTCATAAGCATTAAATTGTAATAGATAAAAAAATGCTAGTCACCACAACTAAACATTATAGTAACCTATACATATATAGATTAATAGGTTTATTATAGTTGTTATATAGTATAATTTCTTAATTAAAAGATAATAGTATCAAATAATCTACGTACATAGTCGGTAGATAGACTGGATTAAATTTCATTTCTCCAGAACATTGAAGTATTCTTTTATTTGTTTTTCATATTTTTAATTTAGTACACTCAATTATGACAAAAACAATTGCCAACCCCAGAATGAAAGGTAATAAGATACAAACTCAGAAACACATTTGCTTTGATATTGGCTCATAAGTCTCATAGAATCTCATGTAGATAAGATAATGTCTGTCCTGTCCGGCCACGAATTTTTTTTTTTTGTTAAATATTTTGTTTCCTTTGGTCTAAATGACTTTGAAGCAATTACAATAGTTGAAGAGCTTACAATTCCTGACAAAGTTGGTGTTAGACAATATTTTTACAATCAGTCTATTTATTTGTCTATTTATATTAAATATCTCTGGAAGAATACTCGTTTTATATTGTTTATTAACAAAAGTACAACTATCTCAAATTTTAAGAAATTTAAGCGATCGAAAATCAACACAACACACGAATAATAATTACTAAATTAACAAACGGTGTCATATTTAACCCCGTTGTATTAGTGATGTAAAAAAAGCAAGGAAATCGTAGTATCTGTAATTTGGCATTAGTCAAAGTTCGCACTACGTTTTTTTCCAGAGAGCGGTTTACCGGATTAACGCTATACCGCGAAACTGTCCGCGATTTTCACAGCTGAATATAGATTTCAAAAGAGCAATATGTGTCGTGGCTCTAATACTAAGAAATAGAAAAAAACACGTCAACGTAAATTTAAAATATTGGGGCCATCATATCCGTAGATTTGGAAAAAATCTCTCTACTTTCAGCATTCTTTATGGCGGTCTGCTTAATAAGTCAGTCAAAAATAGACCACGGTTAAGCCGTAGCGCGTGTGGGCCAAGTAAGTTCTATGGATTACAAATTTTGGCGCGGTTTTTACGTGTGAATCGAATCATTTGTAATTCACGGGTTTGAAACCAGTCATAGGAAAAAAAACTGCAAGTGCGGCCGCATGTAGTAATTTCATTAAATCATAAAACACGCGGTTAAAAACCGTTGCGGTTTAGCCGTAGAGCGCGACCTTTGCCTTAGAAGAAAGTAACCTTCACGCACATTTGTTTTGCGGGGAAACAGCTTTAGAGCAGGGTCCTTTTCCGGTGGTTTTCTATCTTAAATAAATCCCGCGTAGATATATTCGTGACCTGCTGAACGATTCTATTTTTCCGCGCTTTCTCAGTCCGGCGTAGGTGCACGGTCGAGTTGGCGCGCATGAGGCTTCAAAATTTTCCTCTTGCAACGAGGATAAGAGCTTTCTGTTTTATATAGAGGTCTCGTATGAAGCGGCGAAATGTTTTAGAGGTGCACATGCGCCGACATGTCCGCTCTTCAGAACATGTTTGTAGTAAGGCTGCTTACGAAGTCGTCCAGGCTTTCTATCCGCAGATCGCGGTGGATGGTCGAGTTCCTCACGTAGCGTGGGCCCCGACTTACATTCTGAACGTTAGGTTCTGCTGGGTTCATAATCGGCACTTCAAATATTCTGCTACGCAACCGAACCATGCAGGGGCAGTGTAGGTGAGGCATGATCTCACGTAGGTCTTGTATAGACCTAGTTTCGTGCGGAGCTGCATCCTCGAGTTGAGCACTGGACGTAGGACTCTCCTTGCAAAGCCGGCTTTCGCAACTACGCTCTCTACATGTTTTCCAAAGGTTAGTTCTCGGTCAATCGTGACCCCCAAGTAGGTGGCCTCGCTCCTCTACGGCAAGGTTCTTCCCTGGAGTATCAGGGGTGGTGTTATCTTATTGGAATGTCCAAGTAAAAATACCTGCGTTTTATCAACGTTTACGGTTAGCCGCCACTTTGCTAACAATTCTGGTAAGGCGCTAACTGAAGGTTGCAGTAATAGTGCGGCTCTCTTTCCTGTTCATTAATGCTGTCCAGTACGCAGTGTCTATATCATTAGTGTAGAGAGCGTAGAGTAGCGGGGACAGACAGCTGCCCTGCGGTACTCCCGCTAACACCGAGACCTCCCTATATAGCTGCGTATCGACCGAAACACGCACCCGACGATCTTCTAACAAGGATTTGATCACTCTGAAAAGCTGTATAGTTGTTGTAGTGGCCATCGACAGTTTAAACAGCAGGCCTATAACGAGAAATACGGCAGCGACCTGTTCTTTTCTATTATGGTGTCGATTAGGGTATGGATGGCGTGAGTGAGCTGTAGAGTTGTTGAGAGGCTTTCTCTGAACCCAAATTATTCCGGTTTGTGCGTTACGTGTGCTTTCAGTGTTTCTAGTAAAAGTCGTTCAAAAACCTTTGACATCGTGTTTAAGAGGGTGATCGGTCGATAACTGTCAGGTTGTCCGAGATCTTTTCCTGCCTTGGGCATTATTATCACATGTCCCTCTTTCCCTCTTTCCACTCGTTTGGAAAGTGCCCCGTGCGCAGTATACCGTTAAACAGTCGCGTGATTGCCGCGACAGTTTTAAGGGGCAAGCTACGCAACACGGAGTTAGTTATTTGGTCCGCGCCCGGGGCTTTTCTAGGCTTCAGCTTGTCGATCGCGCGCTACACCTTGCGCGGTCTGACATGTAGGATATCTTCGGTGCTGCTGATGTCTGGTTCTTGAAGATAGACTTCCAGGTGTCTAGATACTTCAGCTGAATGTGATTGATTGGTAGCCGGATTTATTGTGCACTGCCTCTCAAGGTGTGCTGCTAATTACTCGGCACGATCTGAAGCGAGGAATCTTGGCTAATTATCTTCCCCTTTTAACGGGTAGGCTTTCTTTGCTGTGTTGGCCAGCGCGCGGCACAGGCGATGAACAGAGGGCAAGTTTTCGCCTATGTCCGTAATGTGGTTATCCCATTTCTCGGCTGAGTGGTCATCTAGTGCGACCTTAACACGCGTTATAAGCGAGTTGAAGCGGGTTTTCAAACTCGGGCAACGGGTATTCCGCCATCCTTGTCTTGGTGCTCTATTTTCTCTTATTAGTTCCTTGATCCAGCGGGGGAGGGACACTTATCTACCACCCGTTGGAACGGTGTGAGAATTGTTCTCTATAGCACTCTCGATAATCTGTGTAATATCCACCGTCAATCTCTCCACGTCCTCCCAAGTGGACATTGGTCTCGTGGGCGTAGTAGCCTGCGGTTCCTACCTGAATCTGTTGCAGTCGACTTTTCGTCGCATTGCGAGGAAGTCGATCCGGACTGGAGTGTACCGAAACTCAAGGAGGACCGGCCGGTGGTCGGATGGGTGGGTTCATTAAGACCGTCTGTAGCGGTTGGGTAGTCAATCCTTTGGTGAGCACGATGTCCAAGACCTCTTAAGTCGCTGCTATGTGGTGCGTGGGCTGTTCTGGTCCCGCGATCTCGTAGTCTTTATTTACCTTTGCCTTAGAGGCCGTAGACCGGTTTAAATACTGATTCGGTTTCGGCTGAGATGGCTTCGGATTCTGTTCACCCCCAAACTTACCTAATTCGTACTTGATTATATTATTAACGTTCGCAGACCCCCTTGGGTTGAGTGTTGTAAATTTATTTATTTTTTAAATCATTTATTTAACCGAAAACTCTCCTGATGTTAAGTGACGATGATACCTATATAATTATGTTTGGAGACAGATTTTCAATTTGAGAGTGGTAGCTAGCCAGGCGCACATTAAATTAATCTCTACTACCATGCTATGATTTCATTACTTTATCAAAGGCATAATAACATCAACCAAGCGGTGTCCGAACACCTTACCACTGACCTATCATCTCTAAATCATTACCTTAAAACAAAAAATAAATATTTAAAAACTCTAATTAAATATTTATCAGACTGTTATTTAGGCATGTAGTAACAGGCTGGTGGTGATTGGTTCATTATCAATGCGCCAGGGTCTCACTGATAGATAATACACTACATAATTTAATACAGAAAGTCTCAGTGCCTCAGTTAGCAATACCACGCGTGTGTAGAAGCTGTGTTCTTACCTTCTGTCATACGATATAGTGTAGATTAGATCGAAACAAGTCTTTACAATATATAATAAAGACATATATAAGTTATCTCATACAGTTTTAAAATATATAACCCAGTAGGTACGTACATACATAAGTTTAATATAAATACAGGTAAGTTTTTTTACGACCTATTATTTCAGTTATATTATAGTGTACTTTTGTGAAATTATGAAAGTGATATTATTTTCATTTGAAATTTATAAAAAAGAGGTGTCGTGGCTCATCCGGAGAAACAAAGTTTTTATTGCTATAAATTGTGTATTGTAATAATATAGTATTTATAACAAGCTAAATTATTAAAAAGTAAACAAAAAATCCCGACTTCAATAAAAAAAAACGACTAAATAATATATTTTTCTATATTTGCTTTTCTTTGATTTTCAGGCGCCGTACTTAAATATTATAGGCTGCTATGTCATTCCCAAAATTAAGACGAATCTAACGACACCTCTTATGCTAAAACCCATCAACTCGTTTAGGCTACAGAGCGTGCCAAAGAAACAGACATACATACGTACCTACGCTCGAAAAAAAAAATATCCCTCCTTTTTCGCAGTCGGGTAAAAAATAAGTTTTAGGTTACTACAAGCAAACTATATAGTTATTCAGTATATTCAATATTTACTATTATTATTATTAATTTACTAAAATAGACAAATAAAGTTTATAATTTGTTTATATTTTTATTATAAATAAAATAATTATTTTATTTATTTTAATAACTTTATAAACAAATCCTTTTTTAATAAATACAATTTTATTACCAATACTTTATTACCTGTGGCTTACGATAGCAAAAGTATCTGTCAGGTCGAACATTTATTCCCGTGTAGCTCCCATCCGTCACACGCGCGTTATGGAACCTCGTTCCAAAAATACTTTATTGAATAGAAACTTATCGAAAGGTTTGACACTAATACTGGAACGGAAAATGTAACAACATAATCATCTGAGAAGAGCCGACATGAAACTCGATTATGTAAAAATACATTAAAAAGTTTGTTTACACTTATTATAAATTTTAATGGATTTAAAGAGAGGGAATCATTTCCAGACATCACTATCATTTACATAATGTTCTACCCTATAATAATCTTTTGACAATAAACCCTGCTTGACATGATCCTTGAACTTATTGTCCAGCAAATCAGTAACGTTCTTCGGGAATTTCATATGGCACCTAGCACCATTACCTAAAAAAACTTATATTGGGTGTTACTAATTATAAAACACGGTTTGACAAATTTATGTGCATTTCTATTACTTTAAAACTGTTCCGGTTTTTGACAAAATCTAGTTTATGAATATAAGTATGAACATTAAATTATTAAATAAGGTATTAAATTTCTAGAACTTGTTTTTTAGTAATCGTACCGTGTAACCGGAACATAGGCTAGCGCCCACGAGGCCTCCCTCGTTCGCGTATGTTTGCATTCGGGAAAAAGTACACACTTAATAATTCGCGTTCGTTCATTAGCTATCGATCAACCTGTATCTACGTCTAAAACTATGAACACGCGCAGCGTGCGGTGTTGATCAGTCACGGCCACTCTGAATCTTCGTTCTGTTATACCCCTGTCGTGTAAGCCTTAATGCTGCCTTAACAACTCTATGTCAGCAGAACCTCGCTAGGCTTAACTAATTAACGATAGGACAGTCAGTCGGACTTCTACTCTCAACCAAGACGGTTGCTCATGGATCATCTCTTCCACCGCGGAACCATAGTTAATGTCGAAATCAAATAAAAGTTCTCCGCGAGTGAAAGTTATCTTTTTTAAAAAGACATCCTACAAAACCCGTATAACATTTTTGGTGGCAGCGGTGGGATACGGAAATCCCCAGTGCCCGTCGCTAATCGGTCCGCAATTCCGGATCCCGCAAAGTTAAAAACTCAGTGATATACCTGTACAGAAATCTTAATTAACAATATAATAAATTACCTCGAAGTAAAAAAAGTAAAAATTCAGTGACTAGTGTTCTCATTCGAAATACCAATCTAGTGATAATAGTTAATAATAAAGCAGTGAATATAATAAAATCAAGACCCTGAATCTCACCAATACGAGATTATCTATTCGCCGTTCCTGGAACCCAGTGCGCCATCCGGTACTCTCCTTATCGCTCCGGAATGCAGTGCCTTATCGCAGTCTCCGTCTCGACCGTGTACTTTGTATTAATGTAAGTCTTTGGTCATTGTATCACATTTTGTATTAACGAATGAATTTGTACTGTGTAATTCTTAATCTGTTTGATTTTAATTGACGTAAGTTATTTGTACTACCTTGAAATCTAACTTTGTATAGACAACCACGTAGGATGCCAAGATCTGACGAAACAAAATCTACCTTGACCCTACCGGGGCCGTCTTCAGTCATTACAGACGGTAAGTCAGCGCCTACCGTCCCATCCCAAGGTAGATCTGTAAACACTCCTACCACTAACGTTAAAGTAGAGATGGATTTAAATACCCTGCTTAAATTTATCAAACCATATGACGGCGATAGAGAAAAACTAAATTCATTCCTCGTAAACTGCAATAACGCATATGAATTAGCTAACGCATCACAGAAACCCATCCTTTTCAAATATATACTGTGCCAACTCCAGGGCAAGGCAGAGGTTGCTTGCTCGATTAAGAATTTTGACACATGGGAACAGTTAAAAGAATTTCTCAAAACACAATTCAGCGAGAGGAAACACTACTCTCATTTACTCACCGACCTACAAGAGAGTAGGCAAAATCCACAAGAGAACGTGAGCCAATTTTCTCTTCGAGTAGGAGACCTATTTGTCACAACTCCTGACCGAAATTTCGTTATCTAATACAAAACAAAAGGAGGTCGCAAGACGTATTGCCTCAATGGAGGACCTAGCCCTCCACCACTTTCTCATGGGGTTGCAACCCCGTATATCTAATATTATTAGGTGCAGATCACCGAAGAACCTGAACGAGGCTATTAATCTCGCCATTTGGGAAGAAAGGATCCAGCAAACTATGTACAAAAGGAACCAACCTGAAAACAGACCAAAACCGCAGAACAATAATCCATTCCGACAAAATAATTTCAGGCCCTCTCAAAAACCGTCTGGTCCGATTCAATCGCAGCAAACATCGACCTTTTCTCAACAAGGGTCATCATCTAGTTCGTATTGTCGTTATTGTAAAATTCCGGGACACGACATATCAGTGTGCAGGAAAAGAGAATTCAACAATAATCGTTTCCGGGTATCACAAAACCCTGGCCCTAATCAAGGTACCTACAGGCCATCCCCGCGTATGAACTTTGTGACAAAAGAGTCCTTCGATGATGCGGGCTATGATGAGCCGGATATGTCATCGTGCAACCCTGGTATTGATAATTTAAACGAATAGGAGTCTCGACACGGTGTCGCTCGAGACCACGTATACAAGACGACACCATAACCAGATCCTCTAATCATAGGGACCACATGGGTAACCAGCCCCGAATAAGCGCCCTATCCTCGAATCATAGGGACCACATGGGTAACCAGCCCCGAATAAGCGCCCAATCCTCAAATCATAGGGACCACATGGGTAACCAGCCCCGAATAAGCGCCCAATCCTCGAGTCACAGGGACCACATGGGTAACCAGCCCCGAATAAGCGCCCAATCCTCAAGTCATAGGGACCACACGGGTAACTAGCCCCAAATAAGTGCCCGGCCATTGAAACCGAACACTCGGGATATAAGAAATCGAGAAGCCTTTTCCTTTTCCAAGAGGAATTAATAAAGAAATCTATGAAGTGAACTTTGATACTACAAAAACACTGTTACCGCATATATTGCTAGAATCGCAAACTTCGGATATCCCGTTAAGCTTGCTAGTGGACTCGGGTTCCGCTATTCCTCTATTAAAGGAGTCTAGTATCTCGAAGACCCAAAAACGAATTAAAGAATCGATTAAACTTAAAGGCATAGATCCCGGTGATGAACCGACCCAGACTGAAGGTCATTTCCAGCTCAAACTAAAACTAACCGAGAATAAACATGTATCTTTTAAATTCCACGTCGTTAACAATCAAAGACATCAATTTACAATATACGACGGTATTATAGGTACAGATTTCCTAACTGAATGTTGGATGTAAAACTGACTATACTCATGATACCTTGAAAATAAGAAATCTCGACATCAAATTACATTTTTTCGAACCTTTCTACGTCATTCCACCTCGTACTGAGGCCGTCATCGAATGCTCAGTTCAAGAAACTAATCTCAAGGAAGGTATTATTGCAGATCAATATCTTTCAGATAACCTACTGGTATCTAACTGCATTGTTAAAGTCAAAAACAATAACCGTGTTAATCTGACCATTGCTAATATTTCAGAGACCTTTGCAAACGTTAAAACAAATATGAACTTTAATATCGAACCTCTACATTCCACTACATATCCTATAAATACATGCATCCAGGAAACATTTAAACGAACCGGCGATGTAATAAACTCATTACGGATGAATCACTTGAACTCGGAAGAGAAAGCTGCACTTGTAGAACTTTGCTCTCAATTTTCGGATATATTTCAACTACCGGATGACCAGTTCACCTACACTTCCGCCATTGAACATCAGATTAAAACAAACAGTGACGTTCCTATTCATACTAAGTCATATAGATTCCAGGAATGCCACAAGAAAGAAGTGGAAACCCAGATTGGCAAAATGCTTGACCAGAATATTATAGAACCTTCATCGTCCCCCTGGAGCTCACCTATCTGGATTGTTCCAAAGAAAACAGACCCACAGGGCCAACGTAAATGGCGAATTGTGATAGATTATCGGAAACTAAACGATATTACCATTGGCGAAACCTACCCTATCCCACAAATTTCCGAGATTCTCGATCAATTAGGTAACAGCAGATACTTCACAACTCTAGACCTCACTTCCGGTTTCCATCAGATTTGAATTTCTCGCGAAGACGCCCCCAAATCAGCCTTTTCCGTGCCCCAAGGACACTTTTAGTTCAATAGGATGCCATTCGGGCTTAAGAATGCACCATCAACCTTCCAAAAGTTAATGAATAACTGTCTTTCGGGTCTGCAAGGAACACGATGCTTTGTCTATCTTGACGACATCGTCATCTATTCGTATGATCTGTCATTACAAATTGATAACCTAAGAGCCGTTTTTGAGAGAAACCCGAAGTTTTAATCTGAAGCTTCAACCTGAGAAATGTGAGTTTCTATGTAAGGAACTGGGCTACTTAGGGCACATTATTAGTCAAAATGGTGTCAAACCCAATCCGGAGAAAACTAAAGCGGTGACCGACTTCCCGACTCCTAAATCTCCAAAGGAGATAAAATCCTTCCTGGGTCTGGTGTCCTACTACAGAAGATTTATACCCGAATTCGCAAAGTTAGCCAAACCTTTAATTTCTCTTATGAAAAAGGATGTAATATTCGAGTGGCGAAATGACCAACAACTTGTATTCGAAAGCTTGAAAAATAAACTGGTCTCTGCCCCGGTACTGGCTTACCCGGATTTTACGCAGCCCTTCCTTTTGACATGTGACGCTTCTAATCACGCGAGATCCGCTATATTATCACAAGGTCCTGTCGGCCAAGACCGACCTATCGCATTCGCTTCACGCACTTTAAATAAGGCAGAGAACAACTACAGCGTTACCGAAAAAGAATGCCTTGCAATTGCTTTCGGTACAAAAACATTCAGACCTTACTTATACGGACAACGTTTCAAAATTATAACAGACCATAAACCATTGCAATGGCTGTTTAACTGTAAAGACCCGGGGTCTCGTTTAGTGCGCTGGCGTCTCAAATTAGAAGAATTCGAGTACGACATCCAATATAAAAAGGGTAAGATCAACACCAATGCCGACGCTTTGTCTAGATTCCCTGTAAACCCAATTCATCAAATAGATCCTTCTACATCCAATCCTCCACCAGTGGAACTTGCCGCAAGTCATCTAGACGCTGATCTTAACGACCTTTTAATATCGCCTCCATCATTTCACTCTGATGAACCTTAATTTATCACCCTCAAATCCATTGAATATGGACAATGAGTTTTTGCCTTTACCCGACCTACCCGATTTTACGATACTTGACCCACTTAGAGAGGAGCTGGAAAACGAAGCCGCTAATCTACCCGAAATCGAGCCTTCAATTAACCAGGAAACGAATGCCGAAATTCCAATTATCGACTCTCCCATACCTTCTACAAGCATGGAACCGGCTATACACTTAGATGACTACTCGACCTTTCTAAAGGCCACCTCAAACAAGGATAGATCTTTCAACGTGGAAATTGAGGAACATAATGAATATCTTATGAAATGCCCTTCGAAAACTATTCTAATTCCTACATCTATAGATTTAGATGAATCTAACCCTTATATTCAAGAGATCCTGGGTGACTCGGAAATGACAACCGACGTGCTGAATTCTGAAAAGGAACTTTTCTCATACCAAAAAATCGAAAGGGGTGATAAAAATTACTACTTATTATCTTATGAAGGTACATCACTTTGATGAAGCATCTTTATCCGGAAATATTCCAAACTCTAAGAACTATCAAGGATGAAATAATTTCCCATGGAAATATTTACGACATCGGCATTTCAGATATGAGAAACCCATTTGAGAAACATTCGTTTATCAAAATCTACAATATGTTATGTTATTTATTCCATAATACCGGAGTCAAGATCAAAATATACCATAATAAGATAATATATCCCGCTCCAACGGAGATAAAGAAAATCTTGTCCGATAATCATGATATTCCCATAGCTGGCCACTTAGGCTCAGCTCGAATGTATAACAGAATCAAGGAAACATTTTATTGGAAGGGAATGCGGAGTGACATCGAATCTTACGTGAAACAATGTAAAGCTTGTCAAGAGAATAAAGCGCTGAGGAAAATGAATCGGTCTCCTATGCAGATAACTAGCACCTCTACTGAACCAAATCAACGAATATCTTTAGATATAGTTGGCCCTTTGCCTGAAGCCGGCCCGGCAAAACTAAAATTTATTTTAACCCTCCAGGACGATCTTACGAAATTTTCCATCGCGTATCCTATTCGTTGTACAACCGCTGAAGAGACAAGTGAATGCCTACTTCATTATATATCCATTTTCGGCATACCAAAAATGATACTCACCGACCAAGGTACCAACTTTACACCAGACCTCTTCAGAAAAACCTGCGAATTTCTCAAGATTAAAAATCTATGGTCTTCCCCATATCACCCGCAAACCCAGGGCGCTCTAGAGCGCAGCCACTCCAACCTCAAGGAATATTTGAAATCCTATGTAAATAAAGAACAAACAAATTGGCCTCGATATGTATATACCGCAATGCTCGCATACAACACATCAGTACATTCTACTACACACTATACCCCATATGAGCTGATGTTCGGTACCAAGCCGACCATCCCTAACTCTATTTTCGATGAAACTCCTGGTACCACATAAAACCGATTGAAGTATTCGAGAGAGAAAGCCTTGGATTTCATCAGGAAATCCAAAGAATGCTGAAAGACATATTATGACACCCATACTCGACCAATTAAGTATAAAACTGGCGACTACGTCTACCTAAAAAACCATCTGAGACTGCGGAAAGCACTCTCCCCTCTTTGGAAGGGACCCTACAAGGTTATTAAAATAAACGATAATAACACACTTACTTTATTGATCAATCGTCGCCACGTTACTCATCATTTTGATTAGGTTAAACCAGCCGATGTTGAGACAACCCTGTAAATAAAACTAACTTTATGTAGATTTAGGAGGATAGCAAGTTAATCACGTTATATCCAGTAAAATTATAAAATATTGCATTAGGTTCATAGGATAAATGTAGAAATAAAATAGTGTAGATTGGTTTACGTCCAGATTATCATTTTATTGTAATTACAATTGTTATTTGCAGTTCGGTTCGAGGCCTATCTAACCAAGATTACATTCAGCCAATCACTTCAAGCTCTGGCATATATTTTGATTATTTAAGGATACTAAAAACCAGCGGTGCCGAGTTAAAGGTTTTGATACCCGTAGACATCTCTCATTTTAAACCACACATACAGAATTTAAAAACCGCATTCGAAACTACCAAGCACTTATGCAGCTCAACTCACATTGTGGAAGTTGATGCTAAGTGTCACAATATGCTACAATCCTTGTCAGTAAGATATCAGGATATTAGTAAGGAATTTGAATCTATCTCTCACTTAATAGATAACCGTAGTAAACGTAGTGCTTGGATCGGTGGAGGTAGGAACAATTTTTAAACACATATTTGGAACTTTAGACGAGGACGACGCCCTCAGATATGACAGAGTAATAGATTCCATACAAAATAACGAGAAACAGTTAATTTCATTAATAGAAGAAAATATTCTAGGTCACCAAATCAACGATAGTAGCTTATGATAATACCTTGATGAAAATAAAGGATAATGAAGCCTCATTAAATCAAGCTATTGACAAACTCTACTCAGCAGTCGAGAGTATTTCCGAAGCAACCAATGGTTTGCAAATACTTACCAATGTTAACGAAATTTTTGACAGCCTTGAAACCTCACTTCTCGTATTATCCTTTCAACTCGAAGATGTTATTAATGCAGTTCTTATTTGGTGGCCAAAATATTTTACATCCCTCGATCATAACGTCCCGACAGTTATATCAAGAGTTTGCCGATAACTATAGGCATCTACCTAATGACTTGGAATTACCTGTTAATTTAGATATAAGTAATATACACTTAATTTTAAGTATTTCTAAGTTGATTTGTTATTACTTAAATAATAAGATTGTATTCGTATTGCAAGTGCCTTTAGTTAATATAAATGATAATGTGCTTTTTCACAATATAGCTTTACCCACACCGTATAATAATAAATCACCAGATGCATTTACTCTTATTATCCCGGATAACAAATATATTACAATGACCAAAGATAGATCGCAGTATTGTAATTTAGATAGTTTAGAAAAGTGCAAAGTGGTACGACCCGGGATCTTTATCTGCGAAATTTCAAACGTCTATGCAGCCGATGCTAGACACACGTGTGAAAGTGAACTCATTACCAAAGTGAACAATAAAAAACCTGTGCAGTGTGAATCAAAATTCCTCTATGGTAAACTTGACATCTGGAAACCATTAGTGGACAATAAATGGATTTATGTCCAATCAGAACCAACCAAAATAACTATAGACTGTCTCAACACTGGTCTTATAGAATTAAATTTACTAGGAACAGGCATACTCACTATTCCGGAAAACTGCGTCGGCTACTGTAAAAGCACTACACTAATACCCAGACATAATTACATAAATTTAACTTCTCCTATAAAATACTTACCCGATTTCAACCTGATTAACGATACTTGTTGTAATATGACTAAGTTTCTTAATTTTATGGATAATGTGTCTCCTGTTTCCCTACAAAATGTCGACCTAGACGAGTTTAATTCAAAGAATAATCTTAAATTAGAGTCGTTATTAAATAAGGTAACTAAAATAAAAAGCGAACCGCATATTGTAAAATATGGGACACACTATTCTACGTCAATAATCACCTAATATTTCACAAACTAATCGAATCGAAAAAAGCAATATTTTTGATAAATCTATCCAACGACACCCAACAAGATGGGATATACGATTTAAAAAAAAATCATTCCTTCTTTAGGTGCAGGGGAAGTACCCTAAACAATTTTTATTTCTAGATATTATTTTACCACTTTTTCGGCGTGATTAATATAGTGCAAAAAGTGCCGGGAAAAGATCAATAATGCCCAAAATGTTAGTTATTCATCCAAATTTATTTTATCGCCTTCAAAGTATGCTCCTTCAGAAACGATACACTTCCACAAACGATGATCCAATCATCAAAAAAAAATTAAACGCTTTTTCCGGTATTAAGTTTAGTTCTCGTCGCGAATTCTCCTTTATGTCTTCTACCGAATGAAAACGGGTGCCACGAAGTTGTAATTTGAGTTTAGGAAAAAAAACTAAGTCGCCTAGAGCCATATCTGGTGAATGAGGTGGTTGCTCAAAGGTATTTCTTGAGTTTTTGATCAAAACTACGTTCACAATGATAGCCTTGTGCGAAGGTACATTATCGTGGTGCAAAAACCAAGAATTTTTTTTTCCCCAATCGTACCTTTTTCGTTGAATTAGCTCCCTTAAACACCGCATAACGCTAAAATAATTATACCGTTTGACCTTCTGGTAAGAATTCCAAGTGCACAACACCGCGATAGACAAAGAAAACAGTCAACATGATTTTGACTTTGACTTTGACAGTTGGAAGGTGCCATTCCGAAGCTTGTTGACTATAGTTTGCATGTCAAACTCGTAAACCCACGTCTCGTCACCAGTAACAATGCGTTTCATGAATGTTGGGTCAGAATTGACTTATTCTACTATGTACTCAGCGACTCGCGTTTAAGTTTTTGGAGAAAATTTAGGGTTTTTGGGACTAGCCGAGTGGCAACATGTTTCCTACCCAAGTGATTATTTAAAATAATATGGAACGACTCATGAGACACATGAAGTTCAGCGAATATATTTCTCAATGTATGAGGATTTCCAGTTACTATTTCCTTCACTTTTGCGATGCTAACTTCAGTTAAAGACGTTGATGGCTACCAGGGCGAGGCAAATCTTCCAGCATATCTCGACTGCTATTGAACGCTTTATACCACTCATAAGCACGTGTTTTTGATAAAGTCGATTCACCGTAAGCCTTCTGTAACATTTTCAGTTTCTCCGAACACGAAATTTCACTGGCGATGCAAAATTTAAGACAAACTCTTTGTTCGATGTTTTTGGCCATTATGAAATTCGCAATACACACTAGATATTATGATCTAGCTAAATACAGCACTGTACTTAATCTAAATGATAGTTGTGCGAATCTAACAACAAAAAAATAATGAATTTGGTACCATAAACAAATCAGCCATACCCGACACTTTTTTGACTGAATGGTAAACATCATTCTATTACAAAGAATACTGGGTTAAGCGGCGAATAGACAGGCGGACATACCTTGCTGACTTCGGGATCCTAAAAATAGATGTGTGTATGTATGTTCCCTATGGACTTCAAACCGACTGGAGCGACTGAGATGAAATTTCCGGACAATTGTCACGTTAGTCCAGCGGATGATCCTGTAAAGTTCAGTAGCGATAGGCGAATCGAGTTAAATCCTAAACGAGTCAAATCGGGTTCAGTTTTTAACAACTCGAATCTACTCGGTCGGTTGAACGCACGTCGCGCAGCGCCGCAACGAACGGCGAATGGGCGACGTGAGGCGCTCACGTTACGAGTTATGGTAGCGGTAATAGCGCACGCAGCGTTGCCAGGGCGTTACTTTTGTCCCTGTCGCGTTACTCATGTGTTACACAACTCAAAATGTTACTTTTGCATTACTTTTCGTTGTGGAATATAATAATTTGCAAATAAATACAAACTAAAAAATTTAGTTAAACGGAACGCCCCGCCAAGTTTAAATTATACTGAAAACTTTGACGGGACTTTCCCGAAAATGTTCTTTATTTAATTTATAGATGAGTAGGCTACAGACAACCCATGATAGGCAGCCGCCCTTGTAGAATGCTTAAACTATAGGAACAATATAATGATTAATAATTTATTATAATAAACAGATTTTAAGATTTTAGTTTTATGTATTAACTACTTACTTTTGTGTATTAACTAGTTTATTATTACATCAAGTAATATTGCTTTTATACATGCGATGTTTTTTTTATATACTCAACTAAATTCCTGAATCCCGACGTTCTTTCGATATTTTGAAAATTTTCAAAAATTTAGAACCTAGTAAATATTTTGTCGTAATATAGGTACATAAATAGAGGTGTTTTTATTATACCACTTGGCGCATCCATCTAGGTGATTAAATAGGTATTTCTTGTAGACAAAGTAATTGACTTTAATGGTCAGTTAGTCATGTTGTTCAATATCAAGCTATGTAAAGAAGTGCAGGTAAGTACTCATTTGACGCATAAATATGAATAAAATTGCGTTTTTTCGTCAATTATGAAACGCGTTACTTTTGTGATCAAAATTTTACTTTTTGAGCAGTCCTTGGTAAATTTTCGCCATCGAGCACTGGCAACACTGGGCGGTTGCTTCCGTCTCAACTCGACTCGCTCTGAGTTGAGTGAAATAGAACATTACAACTCAGACTTGCTCGACCAGGATTGCTATAGGGAATTGGCGAATGAAAAACCTACCGCAGCAATAGTTTATTTTGATTGTCATTTTGTTATTTTTGTTTTTTAACTTAGTGACCTGCGTGCGACCTGACCTTCCGATCGCACTGAGCTCGAAATTCGAATAGCGACTTTATGTTCATATACTATTTTCTGTTTGATATTTGCAGTATTCATGAACCTAAACAATGAGTAATAACTACATCACTTGCTGTCACGGTTCGTTGAGTAACATTGCCAATATTTTGGGGGGTCTAAGTTCAACGGCACTGGTAGGTTTAGGATTCGTAGTATTAATTTATTTAATTTGTTGCATTAGTAACATACCTTATAGATAAATTTTAGCTTTCTGCACTCGTTCTCCATATAAATTTTACCAACATATTGTTGACAATTCATATACCGTATGAATTGACGAATGGCCTGTATTTCCCGTGTACAATTTTCATCAAATAATAATTTTTATTTCTTTCTTAGCAAATGCATAAATATGAATATCTCTAATTTGATACATGACGGTTTCTTCATACAAACTTTCACCCAAGTTTTATTTTTACCATATGTGGAATAATACAATGAATTAATTCACTTTTAGCAAAACTGTAGTATCCAGATAATTTACAATACGTATATCGCTTAGAATATATAAACTCCCGCGAGCCTCGATTGACAGCGCATGTCATATTTCTATCATAAAATAAAACAGTAATTATCCGTACTACGTAGTTAAACAATTCAAAAAACACTTCAGCCAATCTTAAAAAGAATACTAGACTATAATTAAAAGGGAAATTATTAGAAATACAGTACATTTCTTATTAAGTATAACAATTTCAATAAATCAACAAACCAGATTGACAATCAACAAACTGGTTGGTATGGCAGCCGATGTCATTTCACCATTATCGCGCATGCGCATTTGGCGTTCCCATATTTTGTTCATATAAACTTTCATCCCCTATTTTCTACCCTTAAAGTTTTCCTTTCGTTAAAAAAAGTACCCTATGTCCTTTCCCAAGGTCCAATCTATCTCTATATCAAAATTCATCAAAGTTGGTTCAGCTGTCTAGGCATGAAAACGTAACAGACAGAGTTATTTTCGCATTTATAATATAAGTATGGATGGCATCAAATAAAAAAAGTGCGGCGTGGGAGTTCTTTGCTAATACAATGAAAATAACAAAGTGATATGCAATTTTTTTTTGTTTGTAATTTTTACCACTTATATGTAGCGAAGCTGCTAGGGCTACAAACAAAGAAAGTTTCTTTGCTTGTTTGTACATTGTAGTAACTTTGCAACTCGAGTTGACGCGAGTACTAGCCATGTCAAATCAGCAATTCTATCTACATCATTAGTTATTATCTCGCCTCGAGTCGAGGCGCGGCATCGAGCTCCCTCTCTCACTATACACAGGAGACACCAACCAGAGTAAAAAAAAAATCACCTCGTCACATCGCCAAAGTTCAGTAGCGATCGGATCAATGTTCTTTAAGGACTCCAAAATGGCCTAGTAATAAATATAGATACCTGTAATCGCATTAAAATTATCACATGTAGTAACACAAACTGTACCATAAAAATAATTGATAAAACAACTATGTATATACCTAAGGCATATTATGTTTAATATATTTTAAAGTTTTTATGTAATTGAAAATGGTTCCGGTCTATATTATTAAATCTGTAGTTCTGTATGTATATACAATTTTTTCCAAATTTTCCGATAGTCAACGACACTGAACATTATTTACTGTCTGTTTGTTTGCCCAGATTTAACTCGAAAACGGTTTGATCGATCCTTATTAAATATTGTACATGGGAAGCTTAAATCATTGGGTTAATTTAACAATAGACCTGTTGGCTATATCTATAGGAATTTTTACACGGGATATATAATTCCTTAATAATGTCATAAGAATCATCACAGTACTAATAGAAGTTATAAAATAATTACTTTTATTAATTTACAACCGATTTTGTTTAAATTTTGTACATGGAAGTTAGGTCCTTCCACAAAAATAAAGTTACTGTATGAAAATAATTAGGTACTGCGTAATAAACTCGTGCGAAGCACCCTTAGTTGTATATAAAAGTATTTATTAAATTAAATAAAAACCAGCGAGCCTTACAGTAGTCGCATATAATGTGGAACATATGACGTAATACATAATTTTAAGACGTAATTTTTTATAAAATTATGTTTATATAATTTTTTTCCGATTTCAATCGAATCGAATCGATCGATTTTTTCGATGTGTTAGCCGTAAGAGCTCAAATGCCTCAGAAGGCTTTGACTGTTTCACCGGAATTTGTTTAATTGTTATAACTTACATGACGTATGGGATCCGCAACTGAATGATTTAATCAGGTGGCTTGCCCTTAAGACCCGTGTAGTTTAATAAATAAATTAGTAAATGACACGCGTATTTTCAACTACTATACAAAAAAAGGTAAAACTAGAAGATAGCTAACTCTAATTAACTTTCACATTACAAATTTCAATTTATCTCTATTGCAGTCAAAATGTCAAAACCGATCCATTATAACGATGCCCTTCAATGGTATATGAACGACTTGACTTCACGCATTGTAGCCAAAACAGGCAACCCGAGTGACAGGTTTCATCTCGGCAAAATAATATTACATAGTATGAAAGAAAGTGATCCTGAAATTATTATGCAGGTATGGAAAATGTTATCCTAATATTTCAACGCACATACTTATCAACAAAAGTAACGTACAAATTTGCATGTGGATTCCTTTTACTCTGTAGGTGAGTACTAAGAAAATATTTTTGGAAATTCAATCCCCAAGATGGTGAATAAAGTGATGAAAGTTTATATGAAAGTCCGTCATTTCTGAAGGTGGATATATGAAAATAGGTATTTAGCAATTCAGTTAAATAATAAAAAAGATGGGACATAACTTATGTCACATAACTGAAATATGACGCGAGCTAAGCCGCAGGCAAAGTGCTAGTTAATAGTAATAAATATAAAATTTCTGCAAAGTTACTTAGATTCAATATGTGGGACGCATGAATAAAGAAATAATTCAAATAAGATATGTAATGTAAATACTACTGTGTTCCAAAAGTACCCTCCTACATGTACCTGTAACTTCGCACAGGCATTATTTTTCGTCATTCGGGTCATGACATCCTTCGAAATAGGCCCCCTTCGAATAAACAAGATGCTCCCATCGGTGCTTCCACATCTCGATGCAGTTCTGGTAAGCGGTTTTCGGAATGATCATATGTGCACGCGTCCCATTCGTTTCAACCGTCTCACTGTCGTCAAAGAACACCTTCTTTGAGCTGCATTTTTAATTTTGAGATCAGCTAAAAGTAGCAGGGTTGCTATGCCGGGACTATACGGAGGCTAACGGATTTATTTTATATTGTGTTTCGTTAAAAACTGTTGCACGAGGTGCGATATATGCGCGTTTCTTAGTTTGGAGCAAAACTTCGTCATTTTCAACGATAGCAAAATCCGACGAACGCAATATCGACAGTGTACGTAAAGACAAGCTGCGCTCGAAATATCAAATCTCGTCGGTAACCATGCTAGCCGATGATATCATGAAGAGTCACTTGTTACGCTCGTCCTTCATAAAGATCATTCGAACGGTTTGGCGCGAAGTTATGGATACAAATCGGATACTTTTGGGACACACCTTCTATTATAGAAATGTCAGCTGCAGCCAGTAGAAATTGATTAATACAAATAAAATATATTGACAGTACCCACAAAAGCTAATATGATGCCATGATAACATTTTTAACTGAAATATAGAGAAGTCTAGAAATAGATATTTGTGTTTTTAGATTGATGGCGCGACTGGCCAATCAGAGAACTATGGTTCAATGTTGAAGAGAAGTGTAAAATGTGCAAACGGACTTAGGCACCTTGGAATAAAGAAAGAAGATGTTATGGTTCTTATGGCACCGAATCATTTGGATTTAGCCATACCTTTCTATGCTGCGTTATATCTCGGAGTCATTATTGCTCCCGTGGATAAAAATTTAGGAGTTGGTAAGTAGAAGTCATCATCTGATAACTCGAATTGATTTAGGATTTGACTCCTAATTTTTCAGCTTCTTTCGATTGAATAAGCATTCCCGTGAACGTGTGTGTTAGTACTCCCATGAACATATAATCTGCTTTCTGGAGCCATACGGAGTCGTTCTTCAATCTTTTGACCGGTATATTATCTTCTCTTTTTCTTTTGCTTTCAAGACACTTGCGTAAAGATCATTAGATAAGTTATGTCTTCAATGTGATTTCTATATAATTTGAAATAAAGTCTTTTATTGATAAACTAGCTGTGCTTCGCTTACGTGGACTACAGAATGCCCGCGCGAATTTCGATCACCCGCTCCCGGCTATTTTAAAGAAAAAAATGCTTATTGTGGGTGTTTCTTAGAAGATAAATGTATACTCTCCCAGACTTTTTGTAGGTCTTTTTAATGCCTACAATGATATAGTACATTAATTTGCTATATCTCTTATGGTTTACTCAGCATAAGCCATTTTAGCGCCCGAATTAATTCGCCATGATCAGTTTTTTTTTCTTTGTGCGGAACCCTAATTCTTTTTCTAAAATTAAAGTAGCCTAAATTACTTCCTATATTATCAGCTATCTATCAGTGAAAATCCCGTCAAAATCGGTCCAACCATTTCAGAGATTACCCGGAACAAACAGTCAGACAAAAATTTTAAAAATGGGTTTTTTGTTATATGTATCGTATATACTTTCATATGCATTTAGTAAAAAACTGTTATTTTGACATTACAAACAGACACTTAAATTTTATTAATTGTATAGACGGGGAAGAATATAATATTGTTTTCAGATGAATTACAACATACATATTCAATTTATAAGCCTAAAATAATATTTTGTCAAAACGATGGAGTACCTTACATACAAGAGGCTTTACAAAATTTAAGATCTGATGCTAAAATTATAACATTTGATAAGAGCGATAAAGTATCCAGTTTTCCCGAGTTTCTTGATAAATTTGGGAACGATACATCGGTAGAAGAATTCAGGTAAATGACTTTTTAATAACTGAGAGTCTATTTCATTTTAAAATAAGTCGGAGTTGTGAATAACCTTAGTCGTGACCTGTTCAATAAAATTTTGTATAATTAATTATATTTGCGTATAATTTTGAATTTAAAATATTTGACTGTATAGATGATATGTTTTAACATTTAAGAGAAATCTAATTACAGTTTTTTTAGTACATATATATTTAAATATATTCATTAAAAGTCGAATATCAGATTATTTGGTGGTAAGAGCGATAAAGCCAGCGACAGGTTCAAGTTTGGAGTTCGAAAGTACCAACCACTACACCTATTTCTGTTGAAAAACAGCTTGCTCATGCTACTATGGTCTGACCCGAAGGTTGTGGCTGACAGAACGCACCGGCACATGATATCTTCGAGGATGCTCTCAGGGGTTGTATTCTTATGTTTAAACATAAGATAAGATAAGTTTAAAGATCAAAACTGTTTTGTTATAGGCAAACTACATCGTTTTATGATAGCTGTTGTGACTTCAGATGGGCTTCACACCTTTTTGCTAATTCATATAATAGAAGAAAATTGTATAGTTTTTAGGTACATGAAGATAATTTGTTTCAGACCAACTGATTTCGATACAGAAGACACGATTGCGATACTTGTACCCACAAGCGGTACCACAGGTATTCCGAAAGCGGCCGCTGTAACTCATAAAAGTTGTGCAATTAACGCACCTTCATTATGGTGATTATTATTATTTTTTCCAAACGACCCAATAGAAAGTGTTATTTGCAGTCATTATAGTTTTACTGGATTATACCTTTTTAATTTGCATGTAATTACTATTTCACGAAGAATTGGATGCTCACCAGATCGTTGGTTGGACGATATTGTTCAAATCAAAAGTTAAATATGGATGAGACTAGCTTAAGACCATATAAGAAGAGATACCTATGTTCAGCAGTGGGCGAACACAGGCTGAAGAGGTTGATAATGATATAAGTACTTAAAATTTCATATGTTACATCAAAATCTTATTGTTAACGATGGATATCATAAGAAAGCTCAATGGGAATGGAGAGGGCTATACTAGGAGTTTCACTGGGTGATCGAATCAGAAATGAGGTAATCCGGAGAAGAATCAAAGTCACCGATATAGCCCTTAGATTTGCTAGACTTCAGTGTTAATGGGCGGGGACAATGCTCGTAGAACGGACAGCCTGTGGGGAGAAAACTTCTGTAATGGTGATTGCTGACCATCCACCGAAAGTTGCAGCATGGGTATACCGGTCACAAGGTGGGTCGATGACTTTCCAAGTTCACCTCAAGACCCCTTCTCCAGAAGGTTGCAGGAATCCGCTGGATTCCACTAGCGCAGGACTGGTCATTGTGGCAATCTTTAGGGGAAAAATATATGGACGTCTATCGGCAGAATAGATGGATTGTTTACACTGATCACCACTAACAGCAAGTTATAAAGTAGACACAATTATTTTCAGGTCCAGATTCACAAAATTTCCAACTCCCACTCGCATAGTTGTAATCGTGGCCCCACTCCAGTGGCTCTCAGCGTCACTTCATTATATAGTTTCACCTTTTTTAAAGTATCCACGCGTTCAGTCTTCTTTGCCAGTGACACAGGAACATGCATATCACTTGATAAATACATACAAGGTAAGATCGTTGGTTAAGTTTGCAAATATTTTGTCAGTCATTAAAAGTTAAAGCTCAGCTTCCCATCTGTGTATACTTTATTTTTAAATAGGTTAATATGTTTTGGCTCTATCATTTCAATGGCCCTTTTGTTCCTACTGTAGAAGGCTTCAAGTAATAATTAATTGAAGCAATGATAGCTCAATGGTAGTGTGTAGCAACTAGAGCTTGCATTGGAATTATTCGAATAATAAACTTTTTCGAGTAGGTATTCGAACACTAAAATTTAAATATTCTAATATACGACAAATACTTAAAACTCTTGTATGATCAAAATATCATAGCTTGAACGATCACTGCATCTCAGTCAAGTCGTGCTTTCGCGCGAATTATAATTGCATTGCATATGGTTATATTTTTTGTATCCAAAATGACTTCTTATGATTATTATTATTAGGAGTGTGCGAATAATTCGTCGGAATAAGTTCTAATTATTCCAATCAACTCTTCAAATCAACTTATTCATGTTTTGCGAATATTTTTTAAATGTCAAATTATTTGTAAGTTCTTTGTATACCATGAAAATTTCGAATTATATTATCTGTAAGTTTATTGAATAATTTGTAATTTTTAAATTATTCCTTTAAACTTTAAATAATTTATGACTTTTCCATTCATTTTTTATATGCGAAATTGGAATCCATTATTCGGGATTGAAATTGACAATAGAGAATTCCCAAATTTTTCTATTTGAATTTGAAGTACCTAGTAATATTCGATTGCGATGCTATTCGCTCAACATTTTTGCTACTTCTGATTCCTTGCGAAGACGATAAAAAACGGATATGACAATTTTTACGGTATAGTAAAATCCGTGGATTCCACTCTAGCTAAATGTCATTCGCATCTTAAGAAGTTGAAGTTGCCGTCCAGTATTTTTTTGTCTGATAGTCTTATTTTTTCTCCCATATTATAGAATACTAGTTTACCAAACTACTTAAATTGTCGTTATATTAACTTTTTTGGTCATTATCGGCGAAGAGGTTCTACACCGAAGAACTAAAGTTATACACAACAAAGAATTAAGAACTCAGTGTTATGTTAGTAGGTTGATCACTTCTGTGGGATAGATATAGCGACGAACTGCTGAATTCCTTTCGCAACTTTTCCCTTGGAATCTTTGGATTTCTTCAACGAAAGGTTTCTATTATAGCCTTTGAATTTTGAAGCGGTAATGGCTCAACGTTAACGTATTCAAACATCGCGTCGATCGACCTGTGTTCTAATCCTTCAATGAGCCTGAGCTTTCGGTGAAGAAAGACATTGTGATGAAACCATAGCATTGCGGTAAGGCATTTTCTAACGCATTTCTGCTAGCTACCACCCTCGACTTTCAAACGGATCATCAAGCACTCGTGTTCTGGAAGCTGCTCTTGAGAGCCAGTCCATCTAGGCTTAGCTTATTTCTATCTTAGACCCTCCTTAACATCAAGTGAGATTATAGGTATGTATGTGGTAAAATCCTAAACGTATGTAAAAACAAAAACATATGAGTAATTCACACCCGGCACAAGAGATAAAAATATTTACAAAAACGATATACGTTAACAATACACCACGCTGATTATGACTCCTTTTACCAGGGCTTCGTAATACGCAGGTGCACATAAACGTACAAAAGGAAGACTGAGATATTAGTAAAAATTGTAAAGAATGTGTGATTCCATAGCTCAGTAAAAAAATTTTAAATATAAAATTATTATGGTGTGTGCACGTGCGGTTTCACTCACATTGGGTTGTCGCAAGTCCGATTTTATGTCCCGGGAGGTAATTTCGCTTCAGAGGTGTTTTTGAGCACACACAGCACAGTTTTACTATAGTTTTTTTTAATAACATGCGCACGCAAGCGATGCGGTTGTCATAACGGCTAAACGAATTCTGTTCGACTCGCCAGATGGCGCTAGGCGCGTCGCATATCCGATTGAGTCGTGCTACAAACAATAAAAACCCAACAGTGTATTCTATCTTATTTTCTCGCAGGCTAAATCCTATAGATGTAGGTACCTATGTGTTTGAATCTTTTTAGTGTCGCTTTTTCGTTTTATCAAGTTTCAATTGAACGGCGTTAAGAAGTTTTCACTTTAAAAAAATAGCCCTGTTATCTATACTAATATTAAATAACGTGGAATACAACTCAAAACTAGCATTTATTGTACATTTGTAAGTATTTTATTTATGTTTATTTGTAGTTTCTTTACAAGTAGCTAAAGCTGAAACGAAAAGCAGTTGAAAGATGGCACAAAGAAAATAATATACCTTGATACATATAAAAGATTAGGACACAACTTAAATGATCATCGACTAAACAAAGAAAGTTTAAAGTAATTTAAAATTTCAGCCTTCTTTTATGGTAGTCAGTCCAACAATGATGGCAACATTAATTAAACCGAGAACAGGGGAAGGATGCGATTTCACTTGTTTCGATGCTATATGGCTGGGAGGAAGTGCAGTACACAAAGATTTAGTTGACGAAGTCAAGGTATTTGGAATCATATTAAAGAGAATAAAAATAAAACAAATTGATTCGTTAGTATCTATTCAATTATTCTGTTAAATAGTCTAACTATAGGGCTATATTTATTATTAATATTATATATCAAACTATTCATAATAATACGAATTCCAGGTATTAAGTTCTCAATAATAGAAATGTACTAATTTATATCTAATCTATGTAACACTATTAAGTGAGCAGTTTTTGTATAAATGTATATGTATAAATACGAGCTAAGCTCGGTTGCCTAGAATTTTAATTTTAATAATAATTTAGAAAAAATCACTGGTTGATGATTTATGATACTTCAATAAAGACAATAATTATACCGGGCGGCCAGATGGCCGTTCGCGCAGCTTACTAATAAAGACATAGACCCGAACCGAGTGTTGAATTATTTTAATTTTGTATTATCTCACAAACTATGCATCCAAATAACATGCTGTAAAAGATGAAGTTTATCTTCATTATAAATTGCCTTTATGATGAAGTAACTTTTGTTCGTAAGGATTAATATGTCATGCTTAAAAATAATGCTCATAAAATAATTTTTAATCTTCAACAAAAAAATTTTTGCAATATTCCTTATTGTGGCTCATGTATAAGAGATAGGTATATGCTATCGCTGACTTTTTTTATATATACCAATGGCCAATATTTTTGTATAACATTGTGTTGACGTATCATTAACCATTAAGCCAGCGCATGCGGCTAAAGCGGTTCGCGAGGGCTTCGACTTCAGACTTACGTAACAAAAATCAATATTTAAGGCTAGCTAGAAACTGTGGCCTAATGTTATATAACCTATACTATTCCTCGTGAATCCAGCTATCATATAATTAATTTTTTTTCGAATCCTACTGTTAGTTCCAAAAATTAGCAAGTTTAAACAAAGAAACAAAAACTTTTCCGTTTTATTTTATTATTGTTATTACTTTGTATAAATTTAAGGTTTTTTTTTAATATGGAATTATTCGTATAATTTATAACCAAAATGTTCTAGTCAAATTTCAAATTTCAAATTTCGAACTCAACGTCCCTATGAGGCCGTGTCCTAAAAGTGCATAGCCTTCAAACCTTCAAATGAGGTACTAATATTATAGTACGGTGACTTTTGACACATTCCAATTTTAAATAGTATTTGCTTAAGTGAGTTCAACCTTTATTGAATAAAATCGGATTGAGTTTTCAAACATGTGTCAAAATAAAATGTACTTTATATCAAAAGCACTAAGGAGTATTGATATCAACTTCGAAGCAAATCACAACCAAAGTAACTTTCTAACCATTTTTAACCCCGTTAGGAGATAAATTTCAATAAAATACGAAACACGTCTTTCATCAATTCTGTTAAGAAAGGTTTCTGCAAAATTTGAAGTAGATTGGACCAACGAATAACGTTGTCCCATTCAAACTTTGCCCCCCTTTTTCACCCTTTTCATCCTTTCTTATCGGATGCCTACGTCATACAAAGAACACACTCTCCAAGATTCAGGGTTCTACGATCAGTGCTTTAGGCTGTGCGTTGATCCGTCAGTCAGTCATTCAGGACAAAGCATTTTTTAAGTATAGAAGATAAAGCTCAAGAATCGTTTGTTGTATGTTTGAATGCATTAATCTTTGGAACTAGCAGTCATATTTGAAAACAAATATTTTTGCATTTTATAATATTTATATATTTTATTGTAAAAAAATGTAAAACAAATTTATATTAATTTTTTGTTATTTGTAATATTTGTAAAGCTAGAAGTAAATCATATAACATAAATTTATCTCTATATGAAAATATGTTTATGTAATATAATGTATATTATAATAAAACAATGATTACAAAGTCCTGATATTACTTGGTGAAACATTTTTTTAACGTAGGTATACTGTGCAAGTTTGTATATTAATAAACTATTTTCTCAGTATAAATTTCAGATTCTAATAAATGTTTACGTTAATGCAGGCCATTGCACCAGAAACGGAAGTTACTGATGTATACGGAATGAGTGAGGCGGTGTGCATGACGTTTCAGGACAGCAGTCCGCCAAAAGGCTCCTGTGGAAAGAGAATTCCTCTACTTCAATACAAAGTAAATATTATATTACCTACTCATACAATTTTATTTATAACTAGCGGTGTACCCGTAGCTCCGCACGCGTTTGTTACTACGCAATAGCTATTTACATCCCGTAAGTTTATGTTTACTTTGTAAAATGTAACTCGGGTCGTATGACATCTATCACTATGACTACAAAAGGGACGTGCCAGTGTAAAGAGTATACCTATCGAGAATAAGTTAGCAAATTACTCTTCTAATTAATTTTTTTTGTAATGTTTATTTATTTAATTAATTATTATTATTTTAATTGTACCTAATGTAATGTAATAATTATTCTATAGAATACATTCAAATAAAACAAGGGCGGTGTAGTATTGTTGCGAGCAGGATAGCCTAAAATCAATTATTATATTTGTTGATACTGAATCATCCATGTATGTACAGGTAATAAAGTATAATAAATAGTACAGAGGATCATAATTATGTTATATTTACATTTAACTTTTTAGAAAACAATAACACAGAAAATGTTTACTCCACTACCTAAACATAATCACCAAGTATAATTCAACAAAAATCGACACGAGTTTCTGTCATGTTTACAATCTAACGGTTAGGTGTATTTTGTAGGCTTTACACTAACTGAATTGGTTAGGTTAGGTTGAAACTTTGATCTCAACGCACGAGCCGAGCCAGCGAAGCCATCACAATCTACCGACGGTTTACAATCTATTTAGATTGTTTACATACAAACGGTTTATACAATTATTTGGTGAAATATTATATATTGGTTTATTTGAACTAAATAAGTAATAAATTTCAGTTGACAGACATCGAAACAGGAAGAGAAATCAAAGAGCCGAATGTTAACGGTGAATTGTGGTTAAAAGGACTCGGACTTTTCAAAGTATGTTTTTCGTTATAATTACAATATTATTTTCTTATCCCTAGCTTCAGGTTTCAGATAATATCGAATAAGTTATTGTTGATATTATTACTATCCACCATCTTTATGATCTCTTGATTCTGACACTATTTCACATACATGCTATATAGATAATTCTATAATTATCCTGACCCTATAACAACGTAAACACTTTATAGGATCGTTTGGCCGATCCTATTAATTAAAAATGCAGCTCAGCGTTTGGATTATTGCTGTATTTATTTTGTAGCTAGTAACCGATTACAGAATAATATATCTTCCTGTCAGTCAGTGACAGACGTCTTCTTTATCTTTTTCAAGACCTGAAAGTCAGCCAGTCTATCATAAACAAAATAGAATGTGGCTGAAGTAAGAACTATTTACTGTGATAAGTCGCCACAACTTTATATATTCAAACACATACCCACGTAACTTAGAGGTGTAATAAATATATGCGAATTCCTGTGTGCATACCGAGGACAGGGATTCGTGTTACACTGATCTTACCCAATTGAGATCAAGATATGTACCTTACGACAAAAAAATAGTACCTATAATTTAATTATTTATGAGATTCTTGTTTTTGTAATAGTATTAAACGAGCTGGTTTATTTTTTTAAATAGCATCTGTTTAGCGACATCTGAATTTTTCAATAATTTTGCCCAATTGTTCAGTTTGTGCACAACGGCGTAGATGAATGATAGAATAATAGGACTAACCCTAATGATGCACTTGCGCCGTGTAAGAGGCCTCCTTTTTTTCTAAGAATATAAAATATAATGTCTAGGACAGTCGGTCAGTACAAAAACAACGAGCGACAAGGATGGAGTTGTCCGCTGTACACATTTTCCTAATCTAAAGAACTATACTATGATATT
This sequence comes from Saturnia japonica, assembly GCA_033032175.1. Lineage (NCBI taxonomy): Eukaryota > Metazoa > Arthropoda > Insecta > Lepidoptera > Saturniidae > Saturnia > Saturnia japonica. The sequence continues at coordinate 6,599,452 of CM065324.1, read as the reverse complement.
TCAATTTGCAGGGCTATTACAATAACCCAGAGATAACAAAGGAAGCTTTCGTGGACGGGTGGTTTAAATCTGGTGACATCTTCTACAGAGATGAGAACTGGAACTTCTTTTTTGTTGAACGTCTTAAAATATTACTTAAGTACAAAAATCATCAGGTTAGACAATTTCTATAGAAAGTTGCTTTTCTATAAGATTTCAGTTTTTGTTTATTTATTATGATGATAATATGTTTCTCATTTGGCATTCTATAGAATGCCTAGGAAATGTTAGAAATACCTTAAATATACAAAAGTTAATATGAACCTATATACAAATGTACTTTGTGATTATGAAACAATTATAATAGTGTCATTAATATTCTTATCTAGTTATGCATATAATAAAAGAAAAGCGGTTAAGTAAGATAAAAAAACCATCACATGATACTTTGAGATCTTGCCGGAAACTCATTACATCTGATGTTAATAGACGATATAGACCAAGATGATGACACGTTAAGCCTATTGCTGCCTTTCTGCCTTTCAAGTGCAGCTGCAGGAACTCAACTATAGTCGCTTGGCGACAGATTTTCAACTTGGTAGCGGTAGCTAGCCAGGCGGGCATTAGAAAATGCCATACCACTAAGATATGGTTCCATCACAATGTGTTCGTTCACTGAAAGCTCAGGCTCATTGCAGGGATTTGAGCTTACGTTGATCGACGCGGTTTCCGTACACCCTACCACTGAGCAATCATTGCTTCATCGTTGCTCCAAAATAAAATTGTAGCTTGACCCTAATCCTAGCTCATAGCCAAAGCTTGGTTTTGTTCGATTCTCTCATTCATTTACTCTTTATATCGCCTTAAATTTCGATTCTATGCTTTATTCTTGTAGGTACTTAGTTCATACTAATTTGGCTTGAATATGAAGATCAACTGAGCCAATAAAATTCATATTGGCTCCTCACTACCTACTATGTATGTTCATACATAACTAGCGCTGTAAAAATATTGGCAATTGTTTATTACATTATACCATAACTTTATTTAAAACTAATACATATTGTTTTTGGAACTGTTAGAAGTTAACTCATACTTAGCGGTAGCTACTCTGAAACGTCTTAATTCTCAGAATTTTTAAGAAATTACAATGGTTGAGTCTTGCAAACTAAGTTCCCGATTTAGAACATATTAATAATTCTTGGTTATCTCTAAATAATCTCTAATTTATCGTACTTTGTTTTCCATAGATATCTCCAGTAGAAGTTGAAAGCGTGATTCGAAAGCATCCTGGAGTACTTGACGTAGCTGTGACGAGTGTACCGGATCGAGAGTGCGGAGACTTGCCGGTCGCATGTGTCGTGTCCAGACCTGGTCATACGGTCATCGCGCAGGAGATCAAGGACATAGTCAAAGGTATTAAATGATCTCTACATTTAGTTATGTTCAATATCATTGAGTGGGTAAAAATCATCTCTAATGTTATATGATAACTAGCTGTGCCCCACGGTTTCATCCTTGTTAATTTGATCCGACAAACACTGCGCCGCCAACGCACTCGTGTAACCTATTATTGTGAATAAAAAGACGTTCACAATATTTAATGTGTGCTAAATTAATAGCGCTTGTTTTATTCTTGTTTCGTTTTACAAAGTTACATTAGTGCGTGGTAACAATGTTGATTCTTAATATCGTTCTTGACTGTAGTTTGCTTGGTGATTCGCTGCTTGCTGTTGTTGTAGTGTTTCTCGACCTGATCGTAGTACTGCCGCCCTCTCCGCTATATTTAACCTCGCCCTTTGCCTCGCAACCGATTGTGCGATGGATTCCGTGCGGGGCGTCGCTCAGCCAATGAGCGCGCACGCCCTGTGTGCGGCAGTACCATTAGTCACCATGCCTGATGTTCCGAGTCTGGCATGGTTCATTCTTACAACTAGTGAAATTTATACATTTAAACTTACAACTAGCTATATTCTTATTCTAATCGTTTTAAAATACACATATTCACACATATTCAGTTCATATTATTATATATATTCCTAACACGTATTATTTCATTTATTTGTTCATTCTATACTATTAGACTATCGTTATTCGCTCGCCCCGCTCGCTGTCCGCAACAGTTCTCCCCCCGGCGTAGCTTGCGCAGCCTCACTCTCCTCTCAGGACGGCGAGCTTCGTCGTCGGGCGCCGGAACACACCGCTCCTCGTCTTCACGTCGGCGCTCCGCACTCCTCCATCTGGTCCGGTGTAGGTTCTTGTGACGATTCCGCGCGGCCAGGTGTTGCGCGGCAAGGCGGAGTCGACAACCACGACCAAGTCTCCGACGTTCAGAGGGCGCGTGCTGTCGGCTGAGTTCCCGTGTGGCACCAGTGTAGGGAGGTACTCCTTAACCCAGCGCCGCTAGAAATGATCGGCGAGCGCCTGGGTTGCTCGCCAGGTACGCCGGTCCGCCGTGTCGCAGGTCCCCGTCGTAGGCATACCCGTCGAACTCCCAAGCAGAAAATGGTTGGGAGTGATCGCCTCTGGGTCCCGCGGGTCGACGCTCACGTGCGTTAGAGGCCGCGCGTTAATCGAATGCTCGGCCTCCGCGAGCACGGTTTGGAGCACCTCTTCTTTAGGCGCACGCTCGTTCAAAGTGGCGGCGAGCGCGGTTTTTACCGACCGCACTAGCCGCTTCCATGCACCTCCCTGGTTAGGCGCGCCGGGCGGGATGTAGCGCCACTCGACGCTGTGCCGTAGCCCCTCCCCCCGTAGCGCAGGTGCCCATTCGGCGTAGGCGGCGCGTAGCTCGGTGTCCGCCCCACGGAAGTTGGTCGCGTTATCGCTGTACATCAGTGCGGGCCAATCTCTTCTCGCTGCCATCCGTTGTAGTGCCATTATCGCCGAGTCGGTAGACAGCGATCCCACGATCTCTAGGTGAATCGCCCTTGTCGTTAGACAAGTGAACAAGGCGATCCACCTCTTTTCTCTTCGCCGTCCTATAGTTACTTGCATCGGTCCGCAGTAATCCACCCCGCAGTTCGTAAACGGTCGATGAAACGGGTCAAGGCGCGCGAGGCACGGCTTGCGTACCCGGCACATCGCACATTCCCGCTCCACGCTACGCACTGCGGGCCGTAGTTTCAAAATCCAGTATCGCTGTCGCAGGTCGTTTATTACGCGCTCGCGGTTTCCGTGTGCCGCGGCGCGATGTTGCTTGGCGATAAGTTTTCTGACGATAGTGTGTTTCCCATCCAGTATGACTGGACGTTTCACACTTGTCGGCACGTTCGCGGCTCCGATCTGTCCACGCATACGCAGCGTGCCGTCGTCATCAAGCTCTGGATCTAGTTTATAGAGACGACTTGATCGTGGTATCGTTTTCCCTCGCTTTAACTTGTTGATGTCTTCACCGAAGCTTTCCCGTTGTGCTTGCCGTAGTAACATATTCTCCGCGCGTTCTAGGTTTTCGACACATGTCGACATATGTCTGCGAACGCGAACATCGTAGCAACCGTTCTCACTAGTCGTTCATAAGATGAGAACCGCGTCGCCTCCGGTAATACGTCGGGCTGCGATTGCTCGACTGTATGGTTCACGGTAGCTTCCTCAGAGTTTTCTTGTGGCCCCAATGGTTCTGCGGGCCACTCGTTCTCTTTGCACCTCAGAAAGCTCGGTCCCGTGAACCACCGTTCGTCTGCAGTAATCGCTGCGTTCGATGTTCGTGTCGCGTCGTCGGCTACGTTATAATACGTCGGTAGCCATCTCCATTGTTCTGCTTCGGTGAGCTCAGCTATTTCACTTAGACGGTGCGAGACATAGGGTGTATATCTGCGCTTGTCGTTCCGTATCTAGTGCACGACAGTTGTTGAATCGGTCCAGTATACTGTGCGGGCGATATCTATGCGATGTTCACGACGTATAGTGTCGCTCAGGCGTGCTCCGATGACGGCGGCTTGTAATTCGAGACGCGGTATTGTTTGTACGCGTCTCGGGGCTACTTTAGATTTTGCAGCTACAAGTGCTACGTCGATGTAGCCGTCACCGTATATCGTTCGCCAATACGCCGTCGTCGCATATGCTTGTTCACTCGCGTCGCACAGTATATGCAATTAATTCTGTTATCCCCGTCGGTGCCAAACTGTAGTATCGCGGCAAGCGCAGGTTTGCTACATGTTCTAACTGTTGTAGCCAGTCGTCGAATGAACTTGCGTCCTCTTCGGGTATCTCGTCGTCCCAGCCGATCTGTAAGCGCCACAGGTTCTGCAGGAATATTTTCGCGCGTATCGTGTAGTGGCTGAGTAAGCCGAGCGGGTCATAGATCAGTTCATATTATTATATCTATTCCTAACACGTATTATTTCATTTATTTGTTCATTCTATACTATTAGACTATCGTTATTCGCTCGCCCCGCTCGCTGTCCGCAACACCTATCATAATTGATCTTCCCGCAAATACAAATTATATTAATTTTTCATTATCTCCTAATCTATGTGTCTAAATAACATTCTATAAAGAGCAAAATTTAACTTCATAAAATTGTCTTTATGATGAAGTAACTTTTGTAAGGATTAATATGACATGCCTAAAAATAATGTTTATATATCACTTTTAATTTTCAATAAATCTTTGTCAAAAAATACTTTATTGTGGCTTAAGTATAAGAGATAAGCTTATGCTATCGCTGACTTTTTTATATAGGTATAGTAAGGACCAATATTATTATAAACCATTGTATTTCCGTATCATTGAATGCGCCTATATTCCTCGTGAGTTTAGCTATCACATAAAAAAATAATTTTTCGACTCCGATTCATAGTTCCAGGTATTAGCGTGTTTAAACAAACAAATCACTTTTCCTCTTTATTATATTAATATAGATTTAACATATTATAAATTACAAGGAAACATTTTGTTGATCTTTGATGGAGCGTCATATCACTTGGATTATTCGATTGTTGAAAAAGATAGGTAGGTACCTATTCTTACCCATGGTGATTATTTCCGGAGATATTAAATAAGAATTTTCATTATATTTTTCCAATTTAAGATCGTTAGTAAGGATTAATCATAATGATAAGTTGCGAAAAACTGCAAGTATATATGAGGGCCTTATATGACCCATATGACCCAGAGAAAGAGTTTGTAAGAAGACAAATATTTTTTAAATAATCTCTTTTGTATTATCCATGTGACTTTCTTTATAACCCAAATGATTAAACATTATAGAAAACTATATTTTGTTGCCTAAAACCACAAAATATCCAATATATTGCATATTTAAGTTAAGTGGGAGTTATTTGCATCATGTACCATAAATAATAGAGTTGTCATTGATATTGACTATGCAAACCCAGTTATTTAGTCTCAAATTTACAACTGAAATGTTTTGTAGTTGTTTCATAACTAGACAAATTTCAACTAAATAAATTTTAATTAATATTACTCATTAAAGTACATAATTCAATGATATTATAACACCTTTTTAGTTATAAGTAATATCATAGAACTAATTATTATTTTTAGATTCGCTGACGGACACAAAGCAGCTTAGGGGAGGCGTCGTGTTCATGAAAGAATTACCCCTGACAGCATCAACCAAGCTTCATAGACAAAAACTTAAACAAATTGTCCTCACCATGCAACGAGAATAAACTACAATACAAAAAATAGGGATGTAACGATACCGATATATGTAATCGGCGGACCGATATAGGGGATTCGCTATTATTATTTATCAATAGATAGATATCTAACAATTTAAAAAGCGCAACTCAAGCCTAGGTCCGTTCCCTCGGTGTGGAGCCCTTGAGTTTCGCAGCTACTCGCGCGATACAAGTGACGCTGCACTTGCATTCACTAGCAACCGACGGGCACCATAATTACAATGCACCCCACACTCGTGCACACCACACAGGTACATAGATTCTGTAAGAGACTTTTTTTTTTCTTTTTTTGTACTAGTTACTAAATACACATTTTCCTCCCTTCTTTTCTTCCTCCCAGGAGGCAGGAACATGGATATATGTATATTTTAGTTTAGATCGAATTTCTGCAGATACGGAATTAGTCTGTTCTCGACTTAATTGCAACTACGGCAACAGCCCAAGCCGAGGTTCGGCCACTTTGATACCCTTGAGCATGTTGCCACGCTTTCGCGGCTGATTGCCTTAAGCGCTCGCCCCCAAGCCACGGTAAGCTGTAAAAGCCGTCTAAGGCCGCCGTTACTTATGGCTAACAGTATAGCAAAATCTAAAAAAAAAATCGTCGTAGGCAAGAGAGCCGCAGCATGGCATTAGCGGCGACGTTGTCGTCTTTACTAAGCCTTGTGTTGTTTCGTGACTATTTATTATAATTTTTTAAATTCAATATCAAATATCTGCTCATTATTAAAGAAGATTATCGCCAGTTTTGTGCATAATAGAGACAACATACAACCACCCAAAAAACTTCTAGTCGGATAAAATTGTGTAGGAGCTTACATACTTTGTTATTTATTATATTTAATACTCAACTACCGATATCGGTATCGGTATATATGAGCAAAAATATGTATGGTTACATCCCTAAAAAATTTGCTTCAGGTACACTTGTAGGGATAAATAGAAATATAATAATATTTACAATATCGAGCATGCATCGAGTATAAGTCGAGTTAATAATAATATTCAACTAATTATGTATACCACATATGATTATTAGATCAATGATAAAGTTCAATTATAAGCCATAAATAAAAGGTATTTTATTTCAAACCAGCCTAGCCGTGTCCCAAGGTTTCACTCGTGGGGTATTCCACGTGAAGCGGACAGGTAAAAAATGTTGATGTTTCCGACTTTAGTATTTTTTTAATATATTAAGTATACCTAGACAATAGGTGCTCGACTCAGATACAAAATATTTTTACAGTATAAAGTCTGGTTAACATATTACAGGACTTTGAAGTTTTGAGTAACCGGCAGGTACATCCTACTTCTAAACCCATTATTCAGTTTTAAAAAGTTAAAATAAAATAAATTATTATGTGGGATGTTTATTTAATTTATTGAGTTTTTATCTACATTTTTGGATTTTAAGAAAAAAATGTATTGGACGAATTTTCTCCAGATATTATATGTTTTTGATCTGGTAACCCCTACCCCTAGGGGCTAAGATTTACCTAATAATTCGAGAGATTGATTTTCTTGATAATGGCTTACGTGAAACACAGTAGCTTCCTAATCACATCACTATTAAAACACACACTACTCCACACTATATCTTACACTTTACACATAGAAACTCTCTTGACTCATTAACCTTAGCAAATCAGTAACAGGTTACTGAATTCCTCAAAATCCCTCATTGTAGTCATTCCAACTGATAGAGGTTTCTAAACGAGTTAGTGTCAAACCAAATTTAAAAAATAATGCTTCCAAAAACAACTACTTATAATAGGGGGTTTTGGCGGGATCTGGAAGTGGTACATGATGTGGATTTTATTTTTAATTTATTAACTTAGGTTTTTGACCCTATATTATGTAATATTGGTGGCGTTTTGCATAAGTGAAGTGGATTATAAATATAAGCTAAAACCATTCATTCTGAGTTCCCACAACAACTTCCTAGAAAGCTGTAACAAGGGAACCACCATCTTGTTGTGATACTGAATCGTATCGTCATAACACTTTAATTAACTTGATAATGGCAGTAATGGTCTTCATTAAAGAGGACCGGTTGCTAAGATAGGAAGAAGGCTACTTAATATGGTGTTAATCTACCTGTAGCAAAATAATATATCTTGAAGTTAACAGTATTAGATGAAGTGGAGTATCAAAGTGACCAAAATGGAAATAATGTACCTAACTACCAAAAATATAATGGCTTGAAGTGAACAGTAGTTTCTCCTAAATGAAGTGAAGTGTGTCTGAAACTACTGGGTTAGTAACGCCATTATGATTTTCCTCAATTTCTCGGACACGTTAATATACGGAGTTGATACTCCATTCTTCCATGCGACTAGTTGTTTCGACTATTTAGAGTAGTGTAGATGAAAGACAACTTACATGTTTGATTCAATCTAGTAACACCACATGTACGTAAGTAGTTTACCTAGTGTGCGTATCTAATGAACCTAACCTTGAACTCTTCTACCCCAAGGTGTCTGGAAACCTCACTTACCGAAGGAACACAACACAAGGTTATTTGGCTGCAATCTTCTGTAGGGAGGAGGTATTCCACCAGTCAGGCTGCCTCAAGTAGAGAGGAATCTCTAAAGAAATTTCTCTGTGCTCTACCTAGGGAATACTATTCGAGTATCCGTTTTATTTAAGTATTCGCCCTTGTTTACTATTCAATTAACAGGTACCAAACAAGTATTCGAAGTTGACTTTCGAAATGACGAAATTTGTCGAAAATTGGACGAATTAACCAGAGAGATACGTAAGTGCTGATCTCGACGTGTTGTATAATGAAGATTTATATGATTCAGACATCGAAACTAACATTAATTAAGATGTTCTCGAGTGAACAGATGACGATGTTGATGACAGCGACGTTAAGGATAGCGATATGTTAAGTGGTTTTTCTTTGTCTTTCAAGAGTTACAACTGTGAAGAATTGATCAAAAAAATTGGCAAAGTGATAGATGAAGTATTTATAAGTTTCACCTACTAGTACGAATTGCTTAAATACTTATGTAGAAGAACTATTGCAAAGGGAGGATCCTCCGACCAGACGGGTGTTATGTCTGGCGGGCAGCTGCCCAACGGTTGTAGTCGGGTTCTTGTATATATACTCAACGATTGAGTTAATTTCTATAGCGCAATGTAGGATAGTACGATGCGTCTTATGTGGCTCGATAGATGTCGCTATGTGTCGCTATGTAGATGTCGCTACATCACTCCCCTCCGAGACCAAAGGTCGATAGCAAGTTGAGTCGTCCATAAATCTTGTGATGCTTGCCGGGCCAGTGGAATGTTCCAGTGAGTTGGAATCAGATGCCGCATAGTTCACGGTGAGTCGGAACTGTCTGCGGTGATGCCCCAGTGAGTCGGGGTGATGATGCAAGAATGCTCCAGTGAGTCGGAGTGTTGCAGTACTGCGTAGTGACTGGCTGCTGCGTCGACCAGGAGAGAAGTGCGTCTCTGCTTGCTGACCGGCCGAAGTGCAGTGTGCTGTGTCAAGGTCGCTGAGAAGGCTGTGGGTGATGACCAGGAATGCGCGTCCGATGCATGCTGGTGGTCTTGATACCCGAAGTAGCCGTGGATGCTGGCTGGTTGCGCTGACGTTCATGCTCGGGGTCACCAGTGTAGAAGAACCATTGCAAAGGGAGGATCCTCCGACCAGACGGGTGTTATGTCTGGCGGGCAGCTGCCCAACGGTTGTAGTCGGGTTCTTGTATATATACTCAACGATTGAGTTAATTTCTATAGCGCAATGTAGGATAGTACGATGCGTCTTATGTGGCTCGATAGATGTCGCTATGTAGATGTCGCTACACTTATATAAACTCACCAGAAACAAAAGGACTGTCACTTAGAACCAGGTGGTTCTCAATTGCGCATATTTATGCGAATTGTGACCATTTGGTCACAAGATTTTTACAACTGAAAGACCATCTATTCAGAAAACCATTATAGATTTAAAATATAAGACTACTTTTAACGATGAAGAGATACGTTTGTTGCAAGATGTATCAACTTTCCTTAATACCTATTGTAAGATCCACAGTAGAGGAGCTTTGTGATAAAATCTAATTTTTTAACAGGAGAAACCACCTTATATTTCATGATCGATAAACATTCAGAATAGAACGATACCGTCGATAGTTATACGAAATTAAGAAGACTTAAAGAATTTAGCAGACAACAAGAAACCACTGATAATAGGACAAAAATTAGAAAGTGTTTAAAAGTTAAACAGAAAACAAAAAGTACCTACTCAAATGACATCAGGGTTCATGGGTGTTATAGCAGTACGTCCACTTGTAGACAGGTTGAAACAGAGAGGATTCGAGCAGAACTTGTTAATGTGCTCAACCAATTCTTGGACTTCGTATCTTCATAGGGTACGAGGAACTTGGTTCAGTTTTATGGAATATTGTTAGCATTTCTAGGATGGTTCCAAGCAAAAGCTTCTCGATGCCCTGGACAGGTTACAGCGTCGGACTATTAAGTATATAGAACGGCTTCAGCTACGTAGACACATTACTTCGCTAAGTGTGTTTTATCAGCGTTATTATGGTGAATGTTCAGAAGAATTGTTCGGCCTTATTAGGAGTCACAGATACACGGTAGCATCCACCAAGGCACGAACAATGTTCGTAAATTCTTACGTTTGCCGTACCGTCCAGATGTGGAGTTATCTCTCAGCCAACGTATTCCCTCCCTGTTATGATGTTCGGTTCTTCAAAGGATACGAGAAGAGGTATTGTGTAATCACACAAGACCTAAAAACGAGTAATTGATTTCATTTGTTCAATAATAAGGAAGGCATTCGAAAAACTCGTAAAATTTGAAAAACTCGAAGAGTACGGTTAATGGTTATTTGTAAAACTCGAATAGCAAAATCGTGCGAATATTGCATGCCCTAGCCCTACCTCTCTGAAATATATTATGTTGGTTGGTTATGTAATTGGTTTCCGCGTTGCTGTTGTAGCGCGGGCTACAACCAATCATTACAATTAATAAAATTGAAGTATCTATTTGTAATGTCAAAATAACAGTTTTTTTTACTAAATTTCAAAAAGCCCATTTTTTTTATTTTTGTCTGTCTGTTTGTTCCGGGTAATCTCCGAAACGGTTGGACCGATTTTGACGGGAATTTCACTGATAAATAGCTGATGATATAGGGAGTAACTTAGGCTACTTTTATTTTAGAAAAAGAATTAGGGTACCGCACAAATATAAAAAAAACTGGTCATGGTGAATCAATTCGGGCGCTTAAATAGCTTATGCTGAGTAAACCATAAGAGATATAGCAAATTAATGTACTAGATAATTGTAGGCATTACAAAGACCTACAAAAAAGCCTGGAAGAGTATACATCTATCTTCTAAGGAACACCCACAATAAGCATTTTTGTCTTTAAAATAGCCGCGAGCGGGGGAGTAACATTCGCGCGGGCATTCTGTAATCCACGTGAGCGAAGCCACGGGCACATCTAGTATATATATAAAAGTATGTATATCATACCGAACTGTCTAAATATGCTTATTGTTGGACAATGAGATCGATATTTGACAATAAAAATGCTATTCAATAGGAAAATTGACAATAATGTTATGTTAAAGACGGAGTTACTCAATACGAATGTTTTTTTAATGAATGTTCAGCCAATTACCTCTTCCTGATTTGGATATTTTTTTTATTTAATAGGCGATATCTCAAGGGTGGTTCCATTTTTATTTTATTGGCATTCATTGGACCTTCAACTTTGAAGATAAACCAGGGAACTCTTGATATTCATTCATTGAAGTGGGTTTTCTTTTTTGTTAAAAATGGTCTTGTTAAGTCAGTGATGTTATTTGTTTTACGTACAAATTTTTTCACTGTATAATTCAACTGCCAATTAATATTCAACATAATATTATATACCTAATATTCTTCTTTTTCCTAACTTAGCAACTAGTTATCTTTATTGACGACCTAATTAATTTGATTATAGTGTCCTGAGATGATTTCAGCGTTCTATTTTCTAACAAAATGGTGGCTCCCTTGTTAGAACTTTCTAGGGAGTTTTCGTGGCATCTCAAAATTCATGGTCCAACTAGTTCTCTTTATTGACGACCTAATTAATTTGATTATAATGTCCTGAGATGATTTCAGCGTTCTATTTTCTAACAAAATGGTGGCTCCCTTGTTAGAACTTTCTAGGGAGTTTTCGTGGCATCTCAAAATTCATGGTCTATGTTATTTATTATCACAATATCTAAAGATCCGAAAATTGCAAGGACCCCTGAAGAACCGTAGCGTAATGTATATATCTGTATTTAGGACTGCTCTGACAGAAAGATTTTAAAAAGGAGATTGAAATGGGCAAAATTTGCTGGTTTTTTTTTTTTTTGTTTGAATTTATTTATTGTTATCTCTTGTACATCGATTTTGCTTACTCTATTAGAATTATGCAAAGTACCTAGCACTAATTATTATGACTACTTAAATTTTAACAATGGCCCCAAACTAGGCATGCCCGTGTCTTGGGAACCTTTCATACGAGTTACCACATTATACTTACTCATAATAACATCTCAGATCATTACATTACACATTACATATTTATTATACTACATACCATACTTACACAATACACAAACAAAAAACATGCAATCATAAATCACATATCATACATATAGGTACAAAATAATACATACAACATACCTACATATATTATCGTAAATAAAATAAAACACGATATAAATGCAACAGCCAAAACCATAATGGAAAATAACTTCTAGTTAAAGTAAAATGTAAAATTATTTTTGAATTATAAGTACATCCTCAGTTGTGTTATATGTCAGGGTACTTAGCCAGCCGATAAGTTTCCTTCTTGCTTCGTAAAGCAAACAGTCCTTAATTGAACACAGCTTCTGTACGTTATTGTAAATATAGGGGCCAATGAACGGGCCAAACCTTTGCGCAAAGGCCGTGCCCACCAAGGGAGCTCTCACACGAAATACGCGACGTCCTGACATTTCGCTGTATTCCGGTAAGACGGCCACCTTTCTATGTTCTCTAAGAGCGACTTGCAGTACAAACAGTTGTCTCACACTAAGAACTCGACTTCCTTTGTACAACTCTGTGGTTGGGTATCCATAAGGCTTCCGCAGCATGACTTTGATTACTGAGCGCAGGGCTCTTTCAACTACAATCATATTAGTTTTAGCAGCTCTGCCCCAACTTGTGATGAAGTATAAAATCAAAGATTGACAAAGAGCAAAGTATATGGTTTTTAGGGTGGCAAGGCATGCTGCAGAACATAATTGCCTCATAACACCCACCACTCTTCTCAACCGCCAAGCCAGTACTTACTTCTATATGTTTCTTGAATGAAAGACGCTGGTCTATTTGAACACCTAGGTACTTTATAAGTGTATTTCTGTTTAATTTGTCACAATCACAAAAATCATTAAGCCTAGCACATGTGTGTATTCTGATGTCAGGAAGTGTAGGTGGAGCTGATGCTTAATGTCTTATAAAAATTGACGTAAGTTGTTTTTTTTTGTATTAAGTGTAAGAAGATCACGCTGCAACCAGTAATATATCCTAGTCATGCCAATTTCTGTATACCTCTGAACTTCATTCCAAGATGTACCGTGAAAGATTATCGCAGTATCATCTGCGTAACAAAATATCTCAGCATTCATGATTTGAAGCTCATGGATGTCATTTAAATAAATAATGTTGGTCCAAGTATACTACCCTGCGACACCCCAAACGAAACACTCTGTAAGTCACTTGTAAGTTATCCAATTTTAATACACTGCCTTCTCTCAATAAAGTATGTTGTAAACCATTGCAAAGGGATGCCTCTTATTCCCATACGCTCAAGTTTTCTTATTAATATAGGAATAGACACAGTATCAAAGACTGAGCCCTAGGACCATTCCGATATGCGGGGGCGTATTGAGATACAAGGACCAAGGACAAGTGGAGAAAAGTTTGTGTGTTCCTTCCAGTTGGGCTGACTTTTTTGTGTTCTATTAAGAAAGGCTCTATTTTTTCTAAACCTTCGCTCGGCCATTCGCAAAAACAACAAAATGTGACTATCAGTCTCACTCCTCTTGTAAAAAGAGTCCCATTATCTATGTCTGTGACATTCGCTATAAAAAATGTCACATACAACCTAGGTTTTTCTTTTTTGTTTTCAAATACAAATTTAAAAATTAATTGGACATAAAGGACACGCTACTAATATAGAAAAAAATGAAACCGGTGTACTTATAAGAAAATCATTTGAAATAATATCCAATTTTAGGTGTGTAAGATACAACTGTGCCACGTGAAACATGGATATAATTCGCATGAAGATTGTTATCTGGTATAATATATTTTTGAAATATCGAGTCTTAAAGGGCAACAACAAGAACAACTGATTTCAACCAGATCTTTCAACGGTCTTCACAGCTACATAGATCGAAACTTTTTAGGAAACTTCTACCTTAAAGAGAACTTTATATCAATTATTATTTAAAAAAAGTATCATAAAACATTTGCTTCTCTTGAAGTCGTGTTTTGTCCTTTACGTCATTTGCAATCCGAAGTGTCGTTATAAATATAAATCAAGAAAGTGTAAGAAAAGGTATTTACAAGATATGTTGCATACCATTATAATAATATTATGTGATATGTATTGAATTTAAAGAAGTTTATTAATAATTATGGATAAATAAATGCCGTTTCAAATAGGAATTTTATTAAAAATTTATATATAAAACAAAAATAATAGTCCTTATAAAAATATTAACATTGAACATGTTACAATGTATGTACAACAAATTATTAAATAATATCAACGGAAATTTTGTTTTTGTCAACTGAAACTTTAGTTTCGCTTTTCGTCATATTTTGATAACTGTACTGTAATTCGATAAATTCACCAAACCGCGTAGCGCTTTCTTTTGCAGATTCTGAAATGATAATAAATTATAATTTACTTTTTGTTACTACTATAATAAAATTAAACTATAATATTAAGGGCAAGATCCGTTTCTGATAAATTTTAATGTAAAGAAGTGAAAAGGATGTAAAGGCTTTTTATGGAATACTAGCTGTGCCCGCGGCTGAGCTCGCGTGGACTACAGAATGCCGTCGATCCGGGTACACGCGCAAATCGTGCTTCCCTAGCTGCCGTTTATTTTAAAGACGAAAATGCTTATTGTGAGTGATCCTTAGAAGATAGACATAATGCTCTCGCTGACTTATATGCAGATATTTTCAAGATCTACAATTATGTACTACATTCATTTGATATACTTATCTCATAAGGTTTACTCAGAGTAAGCCATTTAAGCATTAAATAGTCGTTTTTCCGAATTAATTTTGATATGTCCGACACACTAATTCTTTTTCTGAAATAAAAGTAGCCTAAGTTACTCTTTAAAGTCCCGTCTAAGGTCCAATCGTTTCGTACCCGGAACAAAAAGGCAGACAAACTTTTAAATTTTAAACACAATTTTTTATCATCATCATTTCAGCCGCAGGATGTCCACTGCTGAACATAGGCCTCCCCCATAGATCTCCAGAGCGACCGATCTTGTGCGGCCTGCACCCAACGGCTCCCAGCGACCTTTATTATGTCGTCTTTCCATCTAGTGGGGGGCCGTCCTACACTGCGCTTTCCGGTGCATGGTCTCTACTCGAGAACCTTTCTGCCCCAACGGCCGTCAGTTCTCCGAACTATGTGCCCCGGCCACTGTCACTTCAACTTGCTAATCCTTTTGGCTATGTCGGTTACCTTAGTTTGTCTACGGATCTCCTCATTTCTGATTCGATCTCGTAGAGAAACACCAAGCATAGCCCTCTCCGTAGCTCGTTTTTTATAATTTTTTATAGAAGTTCGTATTTTGTTATAAGTACCTACAGTATACAGATGAATTTTCAAGTGGGTGTGGATGGCCATGAGGAATACCAAAAATACTCAATGGTATTTCAGGCCACATTTTCATAAAAACTAACTGCATCATTGGATTTTTGAAAAATCATTATTCGTAAGCAGGAATCGAACCCGTTGATTTTGAAAAACTAAAATATATTGTATTATTATTACATCCTTCGATAGTGGCGCTCTAATAAGGATCAAAATCTGGTAAGTAATGACATTTATGGCAAACTAAAGGAAAGAACTCATTTTAACAAAGTACTTTTTTTTTCTTTCGTTACTTACCTATCTATTAAACCTTAACTGATTGATTGGTTAAAATGATGGCCATTGTATTAAATACATAGATGGATTCGACGTCTCAAGACCGTACTGCACTCAGCATTACAATATTATTGATTCTATATGGAATATACTCCAAAGATCGTTTCAAGTCATCAATTGTACGGCGTCATTGTAGATTTCGTTTTTTACATACGTCCAGAGAAAATAATGTAAGGGAGTAAGATCCGGTGACCTAGCTGGCCATTGTACAGCGCCATGGTCAACATCTCTTTTACTACACGGCTATATGAGCTGAGGCTCCATCTTTTTAAAAGAATAATTGGTGGGTCTGGGCCAAAGGCAAATTATGCAGCTCTTCAAACAGTTCATTTAAAATTTCGACATATTTAAAAGTGTTCAAAATTTAAAATAAAATACTCTGTCCTTCAAAATACCGCACAAACAATTAAATGAAAAACGCACTTGGTGATGCCCTTCGGTTATCCTTAAAGGATTAGTGTTTGAACAAAATGTTAATTTTTTCGGTTAAACATACCATTATTGAAAAATTCGTTTCGTCAGAGAATTAAATATTTGATAAAAAAAAAATTATCGTTGTCGACTTTCTGTTTTAACCAGTTGCAAAAATGAAGACGTTTTAAATTATCTCCTGAGTGTAACTTTTGCACAATGCGCCCGGAGCGGAACGTTACATATCATAGCTCGAGGCACTTGAAAGTTTTCAGCTGCATTGCGGGTGGAATTATTGTGGGAATGACTCGGAATAGTTTAAGTAGGTCTAATAGTTTTTACAGGGAGGAGTATAAAATAGAGCCGTGTCTATATTATACTCAAGATGTATTGACTCTGGATATGACTTACCCTTTTGAACATATTTGCCATCAATAAATTCGTCTTTTTAATGTTTTCTTTTCTCCCTTCCTCCTTCTTTTGTTTCACTTCTGGCAATGACTTGTAAATTTTTTCAGAATGCTTTTTCATGTCCCGCTCACTTAGAAATTTTGGTGTAGCTGTAAAAATACAAAGGTCTGTAAAAAGTTTATATTTTTATGGAAATTTCTCTCTGACTCAGTCCGACTGGTGAAATACCTTACAGAAGATTGCAGCCAAATAATCTTGTGTTATGTTCCTAAGGTGAGTAGAGTTTCCAGAGCTCCTTGGGGAAAGGGGTTCAAATTCGGCAGCCCTCTAGTGATACCTATGGTGTACAGGCGTCCATAGGCTTAAAGCAGCAGCCTAGCATCAGGTGAACCGTGCGCTTGTTTGCCATATTAATTTTATTTTAAAAAAGTGTCTACGGACACCGCCTCGAACACGCTACCACTGAATCGTCATTGCTACTGTATTTTGAATAGCTCGAGCCGTAAAGAAAACATCGGTCAGTCAGTGAAATTTGTATCTAGATCTGGCCAGGAGAGTTTTTGGTATTTCTGGTTTTTATTTATAAGCTTATGTTATTTGGCCTTATATTATGTAATTTTGGCGGCTTTTTACGTGTGTGCAAGTGTAGTGGATTATAAATAATAACTGAGAACATGCATTTTAAGTTGCTACAAAAACTCCCTGGAAAGTTATAACAAGAGAGCCGCCATCTTGTTGAAGCTATGTTTAAATATTGCAAGATAATAATAATTGGATAAATATTCTATATACATGACTTTCAATGATATAGGTAAGCAAAAAGTAGGTTACCTACATGATAGCTTCACAAAACAAACGGCACACATACATTATCGTTAGACAATATGAGGAAGCAGGACGAGAAGTTTTTAATATCGGCAGCGAAAATGAGACAAGTATATAGTCCTGTGCTTCAAGTATATTGCCGCAACGGCGCGGCGCGACACTGAAGTCTGGGTTTGCTAACTAACATTGTTTCAAAGTACCACTTATGAAGCGCATATAACTTATCTACGCCTTTTTACTTTGGCAAAATTGTGTAAGAACTTTCTTGCAACTGACCACATTGCACGCATGCATGTTTTGCTCAAAATTAAGAATTAGTATACATACGTTTTTGTGGGTCCGATTTGATACCGATATCTCTTGCTAGTTGTCGTAACTCGTCAATGGTGAGAGCGCTTAGTGGTGACTCGCG
Organism: Saturnia japonica; assembly: GCA_033032175.1. Taxonomy (NCBI): domain Eukaryota; kingdom Metazoa; phylum Arthropoda; class Insecta; order Lepidoptera; family Saturniidae; genus Saturnia; species Saturnia japonica. The sequence goes on along the minus strand of CM065324.1, from coordinate 6,581,528 downwards.
GTCCACGTGTGCTGACAGCAGTTCCCGGCAGACGGCGCGGTCATTTGCTCTATAATAAAAAATAAAAAAATTGATAAGAACGACATCAATCACCTTAGTAAGTTAAGTTCGTAAAAATTCTTGGTGGTGTTGTTTAGGCCAGTGGAACATCGATTCCGAGACTGGTCAGTCCATCTCTCCAGCCCACTGATGCTTCAGGACAACGCTAGACCCCATACTTCACGACAGACGGTAATAAATTAAAGGAACTGCAGTTTCAATGTTTTCGACAACACCTAACTCCCCGGACCTTGTTCCAACAGATTATAACTTTTTTCTGATGTTGGACAATTTCTTGCAAGGAAAAAAATTCAATTCAGATGAGAATGTCCACACCGCCTTCAAAGATTTTATTGATTCTCGCTCGCACATTTTTTTCAGCTATGGAATCAATAAACTACCTACAAAATGGCGAAAGTGCATAGATAATAATGGTACATACATACTTCGAATGATTAAATGTATAATTTCATAATATTCATATAAAACGCTATTTTCATAGGTAAGGACCTAATAATACAACAGAAATCGCAGAATAAAATAAAAATTATCATCCAATTTTGATGAAAATTGTACACGGGAAATACATGCCATTCCTCAATTAATACGGTATATGAAACGGCCTATTATGAATCTTCAACAATTTGAGTAAAAATAAAATTACGAGATGTAATTAACTACTGCGCAGTAACAAACACGTGCGGAGCCGCGGGCACACCGCTAATTTTATATTAATATATTAAAGCGGAAAAGGTTTTTGATTGTTTGTTTGTTTAAACACGCTAATCTCTGGAACGACCAGACGGATTCTTTTTGTATATGATAACCAAATTCGCGAGCTATCTAACATTAGGCTACAACTCTCAGCTAGCCTTAAATATTGATTTTTGTTAAGTAGGTAAGTCGATTGTAGAAGTGTTCCCAAACTGGTTTATCCGGTATGGTGTAATGGTTAATGTTACGTAAATACAATGTTCTGCAAAAATATTGGCCCATATATCTAAAAAAAGTCCGCAAATAGCATATGCCTATCTTTAAGCCACAATAAGATATTTTGCGAATTATTTTTATTGAATATTAAAATTTGTTTTATGAGCATTATTATTAGGCAACAAAAGTTATTTCATCATAAAGACAATTTTATGAAGTTAAATTTTGCCCTTCATAGCATGTTATTTGGGCACATAGTTTAGAAGATATGAAAATTGAAAATAGTTTGTACTTGCAGGAAGTGAGAAGAATAATTATGAAGCCACACGGGTTGGCTAGCCGCGCGGAACCACACGGTATTTATATAAACTATATATATTTTAATATTTTGACAATTCTTCTTTTTACTTTTCTATACCTTTATAAAATAAAAACAGAATGATTCAGATAATAGTTTCTAATAATTCGGTAACGCATTTAAATACTGTAGGTTTCAGTTAGTCATTTCATGGATAATGAAGGGTGTTTCGACCCCGATCCCTTCGGAGGAGCTTTAGTACGTAATGCCAAATAGATTTAAATAAACAAACCTACCAATTACAACAAAAATACTACAAATTAAACATTACGATGATATGCATTACACAAAAACTCACCAATTCTTGTTACTTCACTTTGAATTGTTTGTGTACATGGGTTTTCAAAACAGGGACTATAAGTCATTGGAACACCTACAAACAATATTTAGTTTATATTTTAATGTATTTAATATAATTCATAAAATTGGTACAAAAACTGCATAAGATACCTCCACAATACATGTTACAATTGGCAACAGAACCCATGCAGTTAGGCGTGTGAACGACAACCATTTTCAAACGCGGAGATGGACACGGATCTTTGTCTCTGAAGTAAGAAAACTTGGTGAGTTGTTATAGTTAAAAGGAGAGCAAGTATTTTTATACCGTAAAATTTATATCTACCACTGCCATGTCACTATGTCTTGTTTTTTTTTTTTCATAAATGAATTATTATAACAACTAGGCGCCTTTTAAAATAACGAAAATTGCCTTTTTTACCGTCATGTCCAGACGTCCAGCAAACAAAGTTGACGACTACAAAAAAAAAGGAAAACATACAAACATAGCCAAATATTAAAGTCTGTTCAGTTTTGGAGGAGGAAACAGGGGAAATATTAACTATGATTTTGACAATGTTACTTAGGTATAATCAGTCCGTACCGTCAACTATCGATGGATATTTAGCTCTCATTGGTGATTTTGGATTATTATGCTGCTAAGCATGACGTAATTAATAATAGGAACAGTTAAATAAACGTGAGACGTCATAAAACTCCTGGCAGATGTGAAAAATCTCAATTGAGTAATATTTTTCTAATGAAACTAGCTGTGCCCACGGCTGCGCTCGCCTGGAGTACAGAATGTCGTCGATCGGGCACACGCGCGAATCGTACAACCTCCGCTCCCGGTTATAAAAATGCTTATTGTGGGTGATCCTTAGAATATAGACATATGCTATCGCTGACTTTTTTGTAGGTCTTTTTAATATCTACAATTATGTAGTACATTAATTTGATATATATCTCTTATGATTTACTCAGCGTAAGCCATTTAAGCGCCCGAATTGATTCACAATGAAAGTTGGTTTTTTTTTTTCTCGTAACCCTAATTCTTTTTCTAAAATAAAAGTAGCCTAAGTTACATAAGTAAGTAGCATAAGGAGTACCTTATGGCTATCCTTCCACTGGGAAGTACCGTCAAAATAGGTCCAACCGTTTCGGAAATTACCCGGAACAAACAGACAAGATTTTTTTTTAATGACGTTTTTTATAAGTACCGTATATACTTTCATATGAATTTAGTAAAAAGCTGTTATTTTGACATTACAAGGAGAACATAAATTTTATTAATTGTATAGATATGAATAAAAAAAATTATTTAAATAAAAATAAAATATCAATGTCATTTAATTGATTTTTTTAAATGAAATTATTTACATAAGAAATATATTTTAATTATGTACTTCTTCTTCCAAACTTTTACTGCTATTATCCAGTGAATATAGTGTCCTGTCTTATGACGATCTCAGTATCCTAAGATAGTGGCTCCCTTGTTAGAACTTTCTAGGGAGTTTTTGTGGGATCCCAGAATGCATGCTTTTAGTTTATATTTATAATCAACTGACTTATGCACAAACTATATCACGCAAAACGCCACCAATGTTACATAATATAGGGTCAAAAACCTAAGTAAATGAATTAAAAACAAAAACCACAACATGTCACTTCAAGATCCCGCCAAAAACTCCAATTATGTACTTAGAAACAAAAGCAAGTTTAAAATAGTGATATTCACGTATAACCTACGAGGTTAGTAAAAGGTGGATTTATATTTGTCTGATGTATCGTGTCGTGGCTTGTAACGCGTCAGAACGGTATAGGTTTCATACATTTTATATGGTGAGATTTAGGGATGATTCATGTCAGACCGGGCTGGGGCTAGTATAATATCGGCAAAATTATGTTTGTTACATCCCTAGATTCAAACATTTGCGATATAATAAGGAACAAACATCCTAGCATTGACATTTATAATATTAAAAAGATAGATATAGATTTTAAAGGTGAACAATAATGTTGATTTATTACATCCATATTGGAGAAGCAATTCTGCAAATTATATCATAATATTATGTCAATTATATATTCATAATGACTCACCTTGATTTATTGACTTTCAAACAATCTTGACGTTGAGCACATTTCTCAATGAAATCAGGACGATTTATCTCAAGGTATTCTCTAACAGTGCATTCTTGGGAGTGTCGGGTACTATCATCAGCACTAGGTATTTCATACTCATTCGGACAACTCTTAGACCTTTTATATTTTGTATTGCATCTAGGACTACAATGAGACATTTTTTTCTCAATTTTCGCTTCCAACTCTTTAAAAGGTATAAAACCTTCTTTACACCTCGACGGAACTCTCACGATAATGTTTTTAAGTGATCGACGATTATTATCGCAAACGGTTTCCTCGCTAATCATACTCTCAGAAGTTTGAATAATCAGGTTGTAGGCAACAGATTTCTTCTGCCCTTTATCGAGTTTGGATTTCGGTTTATGAGCCTTACATTTATGTAGTCGACATGAACAATGATGCATCTTGTTACACTGATTACAGTTTGCTGAAGTACTGCTAGATGCGTCGCATTTTTTTCCTCCAGCATTAGATTTGCAGCGTTTCTGATGATATCTTTCACATTCCTTTTTAATTTTATTCAAAACTTTACATGTTGCTGAATCAGTAGAGGTGCTTGGTAAATCAGTTGATGTAACTAAATCAGAAGATTCTGTATTGCATAGTCTATCCTTAGATTTTTTTACAGTCATTTGTACACCTTTGTCGACTTTGTTTATCGTTTGGCATGACTCGGAAATCTTTGTAACTGGTTTTTCATTTTTAGATTCAATATTATTACCTGAAACACAGCCACAAACAGTTTTGACTTTCTGATCTGTAGAGTCATCTGTATCTAAAAGATAGTTTAGTACAGTAACAATCTCCTTAAAACACTTCTTTCTTTTGTGTTTTTCAATATCATCTTTAGAATACCTCTTTGTTATATCTTTTATTATATCCAATATAGGATCTTTAGATGTACCGCTATCTGTTTGATCCCCTTTCTTAGTGACATGGATATCAGATATGAATTGCTCATTCTTATCATTAGAACTTTTCGACTTATCTGTTGTGTCATCTTCAACCTCTGAGTTATATACAGACTGAGTTTCTGTTGTTATTTCCGATTCATTCATTATTTTATTTGATTGATTAGGTATTTCTGTTTTCTCAACTTGCACATTACAATTACCAACACATTTGGATGAAGTATAATAGTTTTTATTAACATTATTTTGTAGGTCATTATTAGAATCTACTGATAAATTTGTTTGCAGGATACCACTCTGTGTCCCAATGTCTCTAGTAATAGCTTCATTAAGAGTTTCAACAGTAGTATGTTTATTTTTTCTTTCGTCAACATCATTTGCATATTCAGCCATCTTTGATGAATATGTTTCAGCTGCTATTTTAAAATCAGTATTAATAAGTGTATCTGTTTTCTGAGTCATAATGTCCCTCCTACGTCTATTATTAGTTTGAGTAGAAGCCATGAAATTATCTGTATCAAAATTTGAACGCATAGATGGTTTCATTTCATTCATTGGGTATGTATGAAATTTCGAAGCATTTAAATTGTCGAACGGCTCGAACTGAACTTTTGAATTTTTATAGTTAGTAACCTTATTACTGTTATGATCTACATGTTGTTGGTTATTAGTATTTGTAACAAGTCCTTTATTTATATAAGTTTGATATTGTACACTGTTGCATGACTCTTCACCAGCAGATGTAGACTCTTGTGAATAATCAGATTTTTCTGCTAAGCCCTGTTTAACTTGTTTTGAGTCTATTTTTGACAGTCCACTCTTCCTATGATCATTAGAACCAATGCTTACCATTAATTTCATATTTGTGCCTTGAATTGGTATAGTAAAATTATCTGTAATAATATCTGCTTCATTGACCTCATTTTTATACAACTGAACATTGTTATTTGCATATTCGCCGAATAATTTATCGTTAACTTCTTTTTCTATTTCTTTTTCATAAACTTCATCTATTTTTTGTTCAGATTTTTCCAGTTTTTTACTATTTTTCTTACACATATCATTTTCGTCTTTGTCTTCATTGTTACATACATCAACAGCAGAACTGCGTTTTGAGACCTCTTTTACTTGTTCACTAATAATTTTAACACTCTCTGCATCATTTATTATGTGTATGTCAGGTAAAGAAGGATCTGATATTTGTGGATTTATACTTATTTCCGTTTGAATACATCTAGTTGCTTCATGGACTAGAACTTTCAAATCTGTAGAATGCGGTCCGATTGAAGGTGAAATGAGATCTTTTTTCAAATCTGAAGTAGATGAAGCAACACTGTTATCACTAGATTTCTCACATAACATGTTCAGCACTAGATTGGTTTGAGATGATTTAGAAACTTTTTTAAATTGTGCATTACTCATATTTTCCACAATTTTCACTTCCTTATTTAGATCAGTAACTGAATTAGGCGTTGATGTGTGAGATTCTGTATTAATAGGCTTATACGTACAATCATTCTTAGATCGCAAATTTACTAGTTTGGACTGCACTTTAGAAATTTCGCCTGACTGTGCACCCTTGTTCATTAGACGAGAACATTTATAAACTAAAAAGTTGTCACACACATCTTGAGATAAAACTTTTTCACTGCATAAACATACATACTTAATATCACCTGTCATATGATCAGAACATATTTGTGCCATATTCTGTGAAAGTCCATCACAGTTTGAGCACTTCTTTGTTGTAAACACATTTTCATTTGGTGGGTCAAGATCTTTAATACTAACTTGTACACAACTGTCTGTTACACCAATTTTATTATTCACTGAATGGTGTGGACAGCAGCAATAATGAATATTTTCCCTACTGGGACCGGGTTCAGATAAATATTGTATATCAGTTTGTAAGCGTTTTTTTAAATTAGGCTTTTCTCTTTGGCTATTTGAATTACATGTTGATAAAGTATACACAGAATGACTTCTTTGATTCTTGATATTTAACCCTTCATAGTTGATATTGCTATCAGAACCTCCTTCCAATTTACTAGCATCGCCAGACCCATCATCATAATTATTTCTAATTAAGTCATTCATCAAATCTTGAAATTTGCTGTTTACTTTGTCATCTGGTTTCTTTGGTATTTTGAAAGCAGGATCTGAGCTGGTCAATTTTTGTTTCAAAAATGTTTCTTTATTCTTCAAATGTTTTTTGTACGCTTCTTCTCTTCTTAGAGCGTCTAGATATTTACGATATAGTTCCTCTGAAGAAGTTCTGGCAAGTATACTGCTAGTAGAAACTTTTTCATTGCTAGATATATCCGAATCTGTATTAGATGATGTTAAGTTTTTTATAGATTTAGAACTAATAGGTTTATCACTGTAAGTTGCTATTGGTAAATTAGGAGCACTTTGAGATGTAGAAGAGATGGCATTAGCATTAAATTTGTCCGTTCGTAATATGGATTTTTTGGGCTTTGCATTTTTTATTTTTTCTGTTGTATCATTACCATCACCACTACTTGTGGTGTTGCTGTGTTCTAGACCAAGTTTCTTGCTACCGAAACTTAAACCAGACAAAAAATCTGTTGTACTTTCATCATCTCTATACTTAGATCTGAGTAATCTTTGTATTATTTCTTTTACTAATTTATTTTTTAAATTATCATCATAGCGTTGTTGCAATGCTCCTTTTAATAACTCTATGCTTTTCTCTAAATCTTTAGTAAATGAATGTTTAGATGCATTACTAGAATCAGTAGTCAAAACACCACTTGATTCTAAGCTAGATTTATTACCTACAACTTTCTTTGGTGAAGAAGGATTAAGTTTCAAATGATTCTGATTGTAAATATGTCCAGGCATATATTCAAAGCTCTCTGCTTCAGATAACTGGTCTCCACTCCTTTCATGAACATTTATACTTTCTTTTTCAATAGAATGTTTTTTCTTATTTCTCACTTTCTTTTGTACAAGCCTCAATTTCCTTCTTCTATTTTGCTTTCTCAAAGTATTAACATTCATTAATACAGGTATTTTTTGAGTGTATTGAATATCTTTGACACTAGATTTTTTTTCACTGTTAATCAATGTTGTTTGAATTTCTTTATCCATGTTCACTTGTGGAATTTTATTAGTATCTATTGATACCTTCTGTGGAGATACATGAAGATCATTTTTCATGTTTTCTACTAATAATTCCCCACCTTTATCAACACTAAATGATATATGTTTTGTCAAGTGCACATTAATAAATTGAGAATGTTTATTTTCAGAATTTTTAGGTAAATTTAACTCCACTGATTCAATATCGCTTTTATGTATTTTTGTAGATTTTTTCCCTATACCTTTCTTACTTTTAGAAGCACTTTGGTTTTCATCTAAAGGTGTTGAATGTGCTGTTGGAGGGCCTAAATCTTGTCTTGTGTCATTGTTTGAATACTGTTGTTGTAATGCAAGCCTTTCTAAGGTACTTAGACTTGATGCTGACATTTTTCGATCACTCTCATTTGCATAGCCAACATCAGCTAATGAATCCCATTCAAGTTTGCGTTGTGAAGTTATACTACTACTTGGTGATATAGGTTTGTTCATTGATGTATCTAGTACCACATCTAAAGCTGCAAAATAGAAATTAATAATAGTATATTATAACATCAATTTTACATAATGATTTAGTATATTTGTATCAGTGTAATTAAACACAATTTATCTTTAAAAACAACCCTTATGCTGCAGTTTGCTTATAATGTAAATATATTTATAAATTTTGTGAGAATTGGCAAAAGAAATCTAAGTAATATAAAGAAATTACTTAAATTTTATTACACAACTACACTATTACACGTGGACTATGCGAATCTTGGTCCCCCGCTCCCAGCTATTTTAAAGACAAAAATGCTTATTGTGGGTGTTCTTTAGAAAATAGATGTATTCTCTCCTGGACTTTTTTGTAGACCTTTTTAATACCTATAATTATGTAGTACATTAATTTGATATATCTCTTATGGTTTACTCAGCATAAGCCATTTAATAGTGCGGAACCCTAATTCATTTTCTAAAATAAAAGTAACCTAAGTTACTTCCCATATCATCAGCTATCTATCAGTGAAAGTCCCGTCAAAATCGGTCCGACCGTTTCGGAGATTACCCAGAACAAACAGACAGACAAAAATTAAAAAAATGGGTTTTTTGTTAAAGGTATCGTATATACTTTCATATGCATTTAGTAAAAATCTGTTATTTTGACATTACAAACAGACACTTCAATTTTATTAATTGTCAATTTATATAAGCTGTGGTTAAGTTTAATTTGTACATTGTTTGTGAAAAATCTTACATTTTTGTGAGTTGTCATCACCAGATTTCCCTGAACTATCATCTGTACACCTTGAATTAGGTCTCGATATATCCTGTTGATAATCCTCATTTATTATTGGAGGTGAATCTGTTTCAGTTTTACTTTTAGTATTTTCATTCTGTAATTTTAAGTGAGGTATATATAAATATTTAGGGAATTTATAACATCCCACTGATAATAAGCACATAAATATTCTCTTTCTCTTTGGGCCTTGTTTCATTATAAAGGGGACATGTTTACAATATGTTACATAGATAATTTACATTAAATTTGCTTTAATAAAAAAACTTTATACATAATATAAATCTGATAACTTAACCTTCACTATTGAGGCTTTGGCATAATCAAGTGTTGAGTTTTCATTTACTTTACTTCAGTAACTAATAATAACATGAACAAGACTAGTTTTTATCCACATACCTAGCAACCTACCTACTAACTAGCAAAATAACAGACATATTAACAAAATTATAAATGATAAGTTAGTGTTATATCTTCTCTTTATTTGTTGCTTATCAGAGTTTACTGCACAGCAAAGCAAACATGGCTCGGTAGCTTCAGATATCACATCATTGAATATGGGTTTGTAGCCATGCACATACATACAACAACATTTGTATGTGTGTGCTACAACATCAACATCAGAAACAAGCAATTGTTCTAAAAGAGAATGGTCTATATCAGTATTTAACGTCACTCTGAAAGGCCTTTTTAAATTACAAATTTAATTAAATGAGCACTTGAACCCTAAAAAATATAAAGAATAAAGTGCTACTGACAAACCATCTCACAATGTGATGCATAGTTAATTATTACTGTACTTTATTCTATTGCTCAGTATATTCTGATATTATGGTGCCCAGATGTTATGTTTTTGTGCAATTCTAATTATGAGTTGTATGTATTTTGCTGTGTATGTTTATGCCTATTTCAGGAAATAAAGGAAGATTAGTAAACTAGTTTTCAAAGTGTTTAAGTCAATTTAAGGAGTCGGATATTTCATTTATCACCAACCAACTTTTGTCAAGAAATATGTGGTAATGCTTCCACTATTGCTAAAGGTTCAAATCCCACTATGAGTCTGAGATTTGAAAGGGAAACATAGTCAATACCACAGAATGATTGTATAGCATTTTCTAATGGTACATGGCTACAGCAATCTAGCAGGCTTAGCGTCTTGCCATTTTTGGCTACACTGTCACGTTATGTGTCAAATTAAACAATATATAAAGTATTCAAAATTTTAGGAACAAGGTTATGACTGATGATTAGCTAAGTGATTAATCAACACAACTACACCCTACACACCTACCACCCTTCCTATACCTTATACTAAAAATATTGCAAATAATAAAATCAATCTTTATGATAGCAAAACTTTTCAGATCAGATAGTGTTACACAGTCAAGCATTTTTTAAATATTAGTAGCAAGTTGATTTTCCGGTACATATAAAATTATTTCTGAAAATAAACTGATCTAATTTACCTGCGAACTTGATAGTTCAGGAATAGAACACTTGATCGATATTCGGCAAAGTTCTTGAGAAGACTCACTCTTTTTCCCGCCAGAATCAGAAGAGTCATTATGTAGCTTCATCTTTCGCCAAAATGTCCCTGTTGGATCCCTAACTTCACCTTGTGCTGTTGATAAAGAAAAATATTGTTCTAAATCTCGTTTTCGACCAAACTTTTTGTAATAATCTAATATTATCGAGTTGACTGCCGAAACGTTCACAACATCTTTTTCGTTGTCCTCATCACATTCCATATCTATAATTCTCAAACAAATTAGGTAATTTTTATTTGAAATTATTAGAAGAATCGACCTAAATTAAATCACAAACGTATTTCCGAGAACTTTGTCTTTTAACGAAAAACATTTTCCAAAATCCAAATTTTTTTTTTTTCACTCAATGTCGTAGAAACATTTGCCACTTGCCAGTATTATATTTATCTGGTAATTCGAAGACGGAAGGAGGTGTGAGTAATACTACAATACTAGCTGTGCCCCACGGTTTTACCCGTGTTAATTTTATACGATAAACATCGCCAAAGCACCCGTGTAGGCAATTTTTTATACTCTGTGTAAAACTATCGACATTTTTAGGAATAACTTAAATTTAATATAATTATAATACAGCCTATGGTCTAAATCTATGGTGTAGTTCGGTGAACATTACTCTTCTAGACAAAATAAAATAATTATGTTAGAGACCAACTTGTGGGAAGAACAATTATGATAGTGTACACGGGTGCATTGACGTTGCGGTGTTTGTCGTATAAAACTAACACGGGTGAAACCGTGAAGTACAGCTAGAAATTATTTTACATTGCGTAAATAAAAAGCAACTCATTATTAAATTATAAATAACGATATTTATGGATGATATTTAAGGGCGATTGAAGTTTTTGGTGGGATCTTGATGTGACATGTTGTGGTTTTTATTTTGAACTAGCTGACCCGCACAACTTCGTCTGCGTCACATAAGAGAGAGAGAAAGAGGGTTAGAAAGAGTGGGTCATAGGACCTATAATACAATTCTAAAGGAGCTGAAACTTTCTTAAATTTTCTGCGGAGTTATTTTAAAACTGTGATATCTCCTAAGATATTTATTGAAATCAATTGATGTCAAGGACAATTTTGTTCAAAATTAAATACTTGTGATGAATATTGTATTTATTTCATTAAGGACTAATACCATGTTTATAGAAACATCTTCGCAAATAATGCATTATTTTAGAAAAAAATGTATTACATAAAAAGGTTATATTGAGTCAACCATAAAAGATAGCTAAATGCTATCACAGTTTTTTTTAACTTTTACGAGGTACAATTCCGTCACACATGGTTGTTGCGTAACTTTAACAATTTACGTAGCGCATGCAATGGAAGTTCTCCAAAGCAATCAATTTTCCCCGTTTTTGCAACATTTTTCATTGATGCTCCGGTCCTATTGGTCATAGTGTGATGTTATAGCCTATAGCCTTCTTTGAACAACGGGATATCCAACAAAAAAATATTTTTTTCCATTCGAACAAGTACTTCCTGAGATTAGCGCGTACAACCAAACAAACAGACAATGAAACTCTTCAGCTTTACAATATTATAATAAATTCACTTAGGTTTTAGACCCTATATTATGTAATACTGATAGCGTTTTGTGTGATATAAGTTGGTTATTGTGCATATGTGAAGTGGATTATAAATATAAACTGGAAGCATACATTTTGATGTGCCATAAAAACGACCTAGAAAATTCTAAGAGAGCCACCATCTTATTGGGATACTGAATTCGTTCTAAGACAGAACACTATATACACTTGATAATAGACATGCGCAAAACAGTACTCTATGAAATAATGCCATATGGCATGACATTTCATGCTGCGTAATATGGCATTACAGCAGTACTCAGTACTCTAAACATGACCCGTCTGAAATAACGCATTAAGCTTAGGCATACATATAGCCCGCTAACAATTACGTTTGTGCTATTGTACTGAATGTTCTGATGTCATAAATAGACCTTTTATTATTGCCTATTTGTATAGTTTACTTGTGCGACTGACGACACGGCGTTATGAAAACGCAAGCTTTTTTCTGCTTTATTGAAAAAGTTGATTTTCCTTCAAACTTAACTATTATGTGATTATGAAATATTTGTAATAGTGGTGGGCGATTATGAGATATAGTAATGTTATCATTCAATAACAACGATAACTCGAAATATTTAAACATTACAGTACACTTCAGTACCTACGTACAGTACTTAGAACGCGACGGACCTATCCTTTAACCTCTTGCTATGGAATGTCATGTTTAGAGTTATGTGACATGCTAAATTTTGTTGGGTTATAGGTACTGTTACAGTACGCGGTCGTGACTTATTACGCGTAATACATGACTCGCAGTACTTACACATGTCTACTTGATAATGGCAGTAATGGTTTTCAATAAAGAGGACTAGTTGGCAAGTTAGGCAAGGGTGATTGAATATATACTGTCACAAGAAAAAAGATCTATCAAGAAATAAACGACAGTGAAAAATTTTTTAAAAATCGATTATTTTTTTCACATCCCTATTTTATTGTCAATCAGCCTATTCTATAAAAAAAATAGTCGATGTTAAATTGAATGTTGATGTTTCCGTATATTCATATTAATCTATGTGTTGATGTTTGAATCGTCACAACAAAAACTAGAAAGTTAGAGAAGTATTACGTTTTATTTTACACTTTACAAAATTATGTCTCGACAAACTTCCAGATTGGACGCTAAAAAAGTTGTAAGTGAAACATTTATTATCATTATGTGTTCTAACTGTATATAATGTGAAAAACAGGTTATTACGTCAATGACTTTATTTATTATTTATCTAGAATTCCGAATTATTGACTCTTACATACGGTGCGCTAGTATCTCAGATGCTAAAGGAAACAGAAAACACTGAAGATGTGAATAAACAGTTGGAAAGAATTGGCTACAATATGGGCGTTAGGCTTATAGAAGACTTCCTTGCGCGAACGTCAACAAGTCGCTGTTTGGAGATGAGGGAGACGGCAGATAAAATACAACAAGCCTTTAAGTACGTGTGTAAGCCTATTCCCTTTTTATGATATCGGATTCGTAAAATGATGTGTGAAAAGGTGCAGGCAGATTGACTGATTCTCGTTTTGTAGTGGTCACTGTAGATTCTTGAACTTTGCTACATATCACTGGTAGAGCTTGTTCAAAGGTTTGATTGCAGAAGCACCACTGTCGCACATATTTCAGTTCCAAAGCAGCAGTACTACAAAATGATAGGTGCAAGCACTGGCATATGAGGTGTTTCAATTCAATCTTAGAATAGTTATCATTGAGATGAGACTCCAATTTTTTATTAGAGTTAGATCACTATAATAACTTAAATATAAAATTTTACATGGCATTAATTATTTTTTTTAGTTTTTGAATTATATGAGAACAATGAACATCAAAAACGACTTACTTCAACATTTTGTACCATTTAGAGATTTGAGTGAGATATATTTTAATTTTGTATTGTGGTGATAAAATTGGTTAGGTTAAGTTTGAACTGTGACTATAATGTATGAGCCGAGCAAGCGACATGAGCGGTGTGCTGTAGCCGCCTGTCATAGCGGCCGGTGTGTGCCAGAAACAAATAATTACCCATTGAAAATTCATATAAAAGTCCTAGATGTTAACCTCAAAAAAAAAAAAAAATTCTCTAAAATGATTTTTTTCTGCACTTTTTTCTTTACAGAGGTGTTACCTTTTGCCCTCCCCATCACATAATCAAATCCAGTGTTAGCTATTCTAAAGTTCAACCATTGTAATCTTGTAATTTCAGATTGTACCTGAGTATGCAACCCACAGTTACAAGTTGGAGCAGCTCAGGTGATGAGTTTTCCCTTGTGTGGGACCAGTGTCCTCTCAGTGAGTGGGTTGAAATGCCCAACAACGGACTCAAATACTGTGCTTTAATACCTGGAGCCATAAGAGGGGCTTTGCAGATGGTACAACTTGATGTACAGTGTTGGTTTGTACAGGTAACATGTCTTATGTTTTCATATAACTTCACTATTTGTTAACTTCTGCTATAGTCTGATTTAAAAATCTGTAGAGTAAATTATATTTCCTGTGTTGCTACTTAATTGGATTAAGAAAATAGTTATGTCCACCATCCAGGGTATACTAATCTAAAACAATAAAAGATAGGGGTGTTCAAGTATTTGTAAGCAAACTTTTAATGATTTTAGATTCCCACCCACCAGTATAGTTTAGTGCATTGTGAATTTACTTTAACATATATATGTCAGTATAGATAAGTTTCTTTCTAATTTACTTTCCCTGTTGCACAACTTAACAAGATTTTCTAGGAATAAATGAAGGATTATTGTTAAAAACTTACTTTCTGGTAAAATTTGTTCAGATTAATAAATCTGCAATATCTCAACAATAATTGTTGCCTTAAGGATAAATAGTAAAGAACTTTTTTACACTTTTATTTATGGAATAATGCTTACAATACATACATACATACATTTTACTTTTATAATTTCATAATACATTTACACAACAATAAGTACATAATAATTTATGAAAGTATTTTAGATTTAGTGTTTGACCACAGTCTCATCTGATTTTAAGTAACATTGGAGACTAAGAAGATAACACATTAAGCCTAGAGTGGACTAGCTCTCAATTACAGCTGTCAGAACACACCTATAGGTGCTTGGTGATAGACTTTTATCTTTAGTCTGGTAGCTAGCCAGGTGGGTATTAGAAAAAGCCCTACCAACATCCTATGGTTCACACAATGTTTTCCTGCACTGAGAAAGCTCAGGGAAGGAATCAAACCCACATAATCAGATAATGTCTGAATAATCGACCACTGAACCATCGCTCAGAAATGTAAACAGTATTTGTTATTGTTTATGATGGTCTTAATTATTGTCAGTATGTACTTTTCGTTTCCACAACATAGAAAAATCTTTCATGAATATTATCACAAATTAATTATGACAAATTGTGAATATAACATTTGTATTTTATGTTTAATTCCAGGATCAACTGAAAGGGGATGCAGTTACAGAACTAAGAGTTAAATACATCAAGAGATTAGAAGATGCAGTGCCAGCAGGAGAGGATTAGGTAGTCTCCGACAGTTAGAATTGTGTTTGCTTATTTGAAGACTTATTATTTATAAGTTATAAATTGATTTTTTATGTAAGTCGTGTTTATTAATATAATAATGTTTCACCATATAATAATTATATGCACTTTTGTATAAAACAAACATAAGATTATCAGTTTCTTATTAGACTTTAAATGTCTATAATATTAACGTGTAATAAGTCTGCATTCTGTATCCAAAAAATAAGTTGAGTTGCTTATGTTATTCTAAATGGTATTATTATAATAAAGTTGTAAATAAATTACATTGTTTTTCCCATTTTGTTTATAGTTTTAGTAGTGAAAAACTTAGTAATTTTATTTTTTCAATCATAGGCAAAGTAGTAGGTAGCTAATATAACATGGGCAGAAATTCCTATTACTATATACTAAAGGTTATATATTATTTCGAGAATATATTCTTTTTCTTAATTAATGGCAACATGTTTTTATAAACAGTTCTTAAGACTATTGTTATCATGTAAATAGAATATTTTTCTGATATTTAAAGTTCGAACAGCGCTCTAACTAGATGGTGGTTCCGTTGTTAGAACTGGCATGGTGGTTTTGTGGCAACTCGGTGTAGACATCTATACCAATAGGTATTATAAAGAGGAAAGATTTTATTTTTTGTTTGTTTTTTTTTGGTTTGTAGTGGATAAACTCAAAAAATACAGGATCGTTTTTAAAAATTCTTTCACCAAGCTACAGTATCAGCGAGTAACATAGGTTGTATTATAATTTGAAAAATTTATTTATTCCTCATAAAAATGTCGATCGTTTTACACAAAGTATAAAAATTTACCTACACGGGTGCGTTGGCGATTTTTGTCGTATAATATTAACACAGGTGGAACCGTGGGGCACAGCTAGATACTTGTAATTCACTGCACTTGCGCACAGTAACCAAACGGAAAACGCCACCAAAATATAATATAGTGTCAAATAACATTATTTTATGAATTAAATAAAAAATCACCTCATGATAGATTAATATTTTTTTATTTGATCTTCATTATCAAACCTATATAAAGTAAGATAGAAAGCCTAGTGCCTTGTTAGATGTTCTGACAATTGACGAATATACTTACATAAATAAAGTAATCCTATAATAAATGAAAATACAATAGTCGCAGTTCAGTTATTTACTCGAGTTAATGCGGCTGTTTGTCACACCGAAAATTGTTTTTATCAATTATGAATGTCGCAATAATTATGAAAATGAGGAAAACAATATGCATATGCAAATACACTTCGGTTAACATGGTTTGGTTTTTTGACGCCTGTCCTTTGATCTTATGTCCTTGCTTATATATATGTATATATAATAAATCGAATGTTATCAATTAACTAGGAACATTGAATAAATAACTTTTTTAAGACTGGAGTTATTGACGGCCATTATTTGTTGTTCATTCGTTTCTTCGCGGGTAAACTAGCGAAATACTTTTCATGAGGTTTAGCTGAGAAAAAAATGATTAGTGGCGGGTGACTAAATTTGATACCAGCTTGTATGTGTCCTATTGCAGTACAAAGGCCTCTTCCCGAGGAAGGCATTGGTTTAATCACCATGCTAACCCTCAGCGTACAGGAGATTTCAAACGCTAAGAAACCCCCATCTCTATACTTTTAGTTCTATTTGATCTGGTCAAGATGAATTTTACTATGCCCTCTTCACTTGTGTGAGACTCCCAGATTGGTGATCATTATGAAGTGAAACTTCTTTGGGCGAAGAATAACATTTCAAACTTTTGTGCAAAGAGAGGTAGGGCTAAGCGAAATCTATTTGGAAATTTTTCTCTACTTTGAGCAGCTCGACTGGTAAAATACCTCACATCCTACAGAATATCGTAGCCAAATAACCTAGTGTTGTGTATCTACAAAAAAGTAGGGAGAATTTGCTTGCTACTTCTGCTGTATGATACTTTCAAGGCGCGAGGTCTTAGGAATTGGCCCTTGCCGATTACGCCTCACGCCACTTCTGGAGATAATTCCTGAAGATTCTTCGTGAAATATACCACGGATACTAAAACTATTAATAAATTCTTTGAATCGTTACGCTACGGTGTGACAGACATTTCGAGTTGTGCGAATACTTATATAGTCAGAAGAATCTTGTGTTTGTTTGTTTAATTAGAGCTCGGCTATACTCAAATAGAAAACAAAAGCACAGCAGAGAGCTTTTGTCGTTCGATGTGGAATCATTATTGGTTGATTGGCGATGTTTTTGTATTTTGTTTAAGCCTTCCTGTTATCATGTCTGAATAGCCATAGGTACCAACCTATATAGGTTCTATATACATAGGCGGTATGTTAGTATTTATAACTTGTTACTTTTATACAAAATTATTAATTTAAATAACAAATAGTCCTTTGTTTTAAAAAACTGCTATAATATAATGATATACTTATTCGTAATATAAGTGCCTTAAAAATATCACCGTAAAACATAGGTAGGTACCATCATTTTTAGTATCATCATAACCTAGACATTAAACAGGTGAACTGAGTGCCTATAGGAAAAAGGACAAATTTATTCCATACATATAAGTAAAGTTTAATTCATATTAATAGATTTATTTCTCTATTTAATATTCAGAACAATTAAAATTATTTATGAACGTGTCCCAATCCCTATTGAAGTGGTCAATAACTCTGAACATATCATCACCTAAAGTGCTACATGTTAAAGAATTTAAAGCGAGTTGTTTTAATAATCTCAAATCGGAACGTTTACTTGCTGCACCGACGAACGCTACGTAAAAATCGTCAGTCAATGGTTCCGCGTCCCATGCCCCAGGGTCATCACTTGACAGCACTACTGGTAGATTATTTGCAAGCATAACACTTAAAGGATGATTACGTACATCTCGAACTAAAGAAAGAACCGCATTAGATATCACGTTTGCTTCCAGGCATATGTGTTCTTCTACCACTTTTCTCATCAACAAAGGGTGTTTAGGAAGCGCGTATCCATGGCCTATTCGTTTTGCACCCAACATAATCGCATCCACTAAATTTTCATCAGTCGATGTTCCGGACCAGTCTGTTTCTCCAGCGTGAAAGAAGTAGTTAAAGTTTTTAGAAGCCGCTATTAACTGTGGTACAAAATCGATTAACGGGTTCCCTAAATCTTCCGGTCCGACTAAATCGAAACCAGCGAATAAGCCGGGCATATCGTTCTTTATATCCATCGCCAATTGAAGGTACGTTTCGATTGTTGTCTGGTTTACTTTTCTTGATGGTGCATAAATTAGCTTGGCTCCCATAAAGTCGGGGTGGTCCTTGACGAATTTTTTTAGTGTTTTTTGATAAGCTTTGGCTGTTATTAATGGATCATAAACTGTACCATCTAATTCATAAAGCTGTGGTAGAATACTTCTCACCTCAACGTACATTATTTTATCTTCCTTGAATTTTTTCAAAGCATCGTAGAAATACTGTTCCCAAATAGGTCTGTAGCTTAATAAAGGATACACTGTGGCAAAGTATTTCATGAAAGCTGCCCAAGACTCCTTGATAGTTGGATAAGCAACATCAGGTTTATCTACGACTATTGTGAAGTGTTTGCGTAGTTCTGCGTCAAATTTTGTAATATTGTGTGATAATTCTCTCATCTCCATTACATTTAGCCATTTATTTTTGCAATAATTTTTAGGTGCACTATTTGAAAATTTTAATAACAGATCGTTTGCTGTACGACACATATACAAACCTGGTGTATAAGTTAAATTAACAAGGTAATCAGCATTCAAAAGGGCCATATCGTGGACGTGCAGTGCCGCTCCTTTTGGCATACTTTTTATCATCTTGTAAACTTTTGATTCCTGCATCTTGACCTTGTATGTAAAGTAGTGATGGGAGAAATTGAAATACTGAGGATTGTCGAATCCGTAATCTAATTCACGGATTTTCTGCTTCATCAGACAATTGTTGACAGCCATTTCTTTAACACTTAGTGATGTATTCCCGCCCAGTGTCATGAGTAGTTCATCATTGAGTAGTTTCGTTCGCCTACTGTTGTAATCAGGTATGGCAATATCACATACGACGTAAACAAAGCAAAATCCATTTAATATGAATAATGTGTGCATTGTGGTCGTGAGTTTACCGAACGCGTTTGATTTCATACAGTTTATACGTATAGAGCGAATTTGTTTTGAGTGAAGACTGAGTTGAGTGAATTGAAATTGACACCGCCCGGGAGCGATGACCTTTGACCGTTTGATAAAATATGTATGAGCGATATTATGTAAATAATATACTTTTATGCTAAATATTATGCAGACAAGATTTTCGAAAACAAATCAGTATTAAAGTTAGGTACCTACATTACATGTAAGAAAAATGAGTTATTATCAGTAGGTAAGTATTTAGGTAAATTGATATCTGGGTCAATCAACTATTTGCTGTACCTAGCATATTATAATTATAAACAATTCCTACTTAGTAGGTACTACTAAGTAATCATTAATAGTTATGCACAAAAGTACAAGTAGGTAGATACAATCTATTTCTATCTATCTATACATGGTATAAAGTAAAGTCTGTTCCCGCTGTCTGTCCCTATGTACGCTTAGATCTTTTAAACTACCTACGCAACGGATTTTAATGCGGTTTTCTCTACCAATTAGATATTTTTTTACGGAAGGTTTATATATAAGTACAATACATTCCAATTATGTTTTTGTATAGTAGAGAAAATTCAATTATTTGTAATGAAGTCGTGAAAAATGATTTTTGGGCGTTACATGATTTACCCTGATTTGGGAGATTACCCTGGAGATAACTCAAAATAATATATTAAAGAATTGTAGTTCTTCAAAAAACCTAGAGAAAAGTCCACGATGGCTTAAGTCTATCTGCTAAGGTTGACATCACGGTAACCATTTTTATCTTCAACATAATAATTAAAAATATTACGTTGTTGTTTGCGAAGCTATTCTTTTTGTTTAGTATTAATAAATCTTTTTCCAGATAATTTTTTTAGTTAACTTGGGCTTTTAATGTAGATGAAAATTGCCCTGTACTTTTTTCCATTTAAATGAATACCGTAAAAAATATCAAAAGTTCAAAATTACGTGTTATCAAAGAAATCACTTTCAGCAAAACGGTCGCGGTCCATTGGCCGGCACTCCACACCTATGATGAATTGCGCATTGCGAGTTCAGCGTACTATTTGTAACTATGAAGTTACATAGCATACCATCACACCTGTATCCCCGAAGGGTTAGGCAGATATGTACTAATGTACACTCACGGTTCGCCGGGTATATTTTTAGGTCCCATGTAATAAATAGGGAGCGAGTCTATTGCCATTAATCGGGCACAAAACCAAACTCCGAGCTGGTATTGAGAATTTCATAGAAAAACCCAATAACACTTTGCTCGACCTGGGAATCGAATCTAGGACCTCAAGCATAACAGTCGCGTTTATAACCAACCATTAGGTTAATGAGGCAGTTATGAACTATCAATGTTAAAGCGATTAAACTCTATATTGTATATTCTCTACCTTGTTAATTGTACTCATGCGAAGCTGAGGCGGGTTGCTAGTTGTATATTATAAGTTTACTATTATCACACCGCGCCGCCAACGCAGCCCAGTAGCCTATCATGATTGTTCTCACTTCCCGTACCTACTTGCCTACAACTTTCCAGATTACTTGATATTCATGGTTTTTTTTTTTTTTTTTTTTTTTTTTTTTTTTTTTTTTTTTTTTTTTTTTTTTTTTTTTTTTTTTTTTTTTTTTTTTAGAACTGACTACACTGTTAGCCTTAGGGGCCCTAAAGCCGCTGCGGCTTTTACAGCTTCACCGGACTTGGGGGCGAGCACAGAGGGCACTCAGCCGCGAAAGTTTCGTGGACGACTCGCACGAGGGTGCCAAAGTGGCCGGACCTCGGCTCGGGCGGTCGTCGCGTTCGCAAATAGGTCGCGATCTATTCGAATCCCTACACCTACGATTCGAGCTAACTAAATATACACATAGGCACATTCCCTTCCTCCTGGGAGGAAGGAAGGAACCGTGCGTATGTGTATTCAGTAATCGGAATGTTTCTACACTAACTAGCGTAAAAAAAGAAAAAAAAAAGGTCCCTCACAGAACCTATGTACCTGTGTGGTGTGCACGTGTGTAGTGTTGTATGTAGGTAGCTAAGTGATGCACGTACAGTGTCACTTGTATCGCGCGGGCGGTTGCCTGACCCAAGGGTTTCACACCGAGGAACGGACCTAGGCTTGGGTTACCGCTAGAGAGGGTGGACGTGACGGGTGTGCTGGAGCGAAATTGACCGCCCGCCATCTGCGAAGAGAACGGTGGTTTGATATTCATGGTTACTGCTCCGCTTATTTATACTGGAATTCATAGTCAAGATGGGGGCTGCTCTACGGGACGATTCAGGCGCTATGTGGCGCATTCAACCTTTATGCATTTCATAAACAAAAGTAATCTCTAATTTGACAGATGTTAGGGGCTGGATACTGACTGACCGTATTTCGTCAACCAAACAGTTCCCTTACTCGGAATTTGCACTTATTTTTATTTGTGAGTGATTGTTTATGTTTTCTTTAAATAAAAATGGAAATAGAAAATGCGGGTTACATCAGTGTCCAAACATTATTTTCAAAATCACCATAACTCAATACACATACATACAGCGATATGGAATTTCGTCGTCAGTACAGATTTACGAAAGAAACCCTTTCTACACATATTATGCATCTTTTTGTTAAAAACTCTATTTATCTATTATTGGAGTTACCTCCAAGATTTTTGAATACATACATGAAAACACATAGATTGTTCTTTTTCACCGTATTTAGCTTTTATCTTGTTTGCATTTATTTGTACAGTCGCGACGGTACCCTTTAATAGGACCTTTGATGTTTAAATAAACTTTAAAAAAATCTTACCTCTCCTAAGTGTGTAATATTAGTTGATTAAACCATTTATATTATTTTACATATAGGTATTTAAATAATGCCTCAGTGTCTGTTCCTAAAAACTTATTCACGACCTTAGATACAGTTAAATAACCTATAGGTATTGTATCTACCTACGTCGTGATTAACAAGGAAAACCTACAACAAAAACAGTACAAATTCTTGAATTTGATTCTCGGTAAGGCAAATGACGCAAAGAATTACCCAGAGATAATTTTAAACCCTTTACTTTAATTCGAAATATTATTGTTATGTATCCGAAGTAACATAAATACCAGATATGTAACAATAACCCTATCGATATCGAAAGTTTAGTAATAAACAATGAAATATGTACTTACCTACTTGCTCCTACACATTGTAATAATGTATTTCCTAGCCATACAAATTAGTGCAATTTGATTTAATTCAACACGCGTCACTTCGTGCAGGGTAGCGTGGCGTGTTAAAAGTATTAAGTTAACACGCTAAGCTTAGTGGGAGGACCGGTCAAGTGCATCATGAGGGTAGTAGCTAACCAGACTAGCATTAGAAAATGATAAATAAATTTTATTCCTTAACTAGTTGTGCCTGCGAGTTTGTCTGCGTGGAATTTCGTATTCGACGGCGAAAGGGAACGCGTGTGGGTTGCACGCAGTTCTGGATACTGCTGCTTTAGTTTATTATATTTGCGCGGGACCCTAATTTTTTTCATATATAAATGTAGCCTAAATTGCTTCTTATAACATCAGCTATCAGCCAGTGAAAGCCCTGTCAAACTCCATCCAACCGTTTCGAAGATTAACCGTAACAAACAGAAAGATTAAAATTTCAAAAATTGATAATTTGTTTTATGTACCGCATAGTATACCTACTTACACTTTCATATGCATTTAGTAGAAAGCTGTTATTTTTATATTACAAAAAGACACATCAGTTTTATTATTTTTATCTACCTATAGAAGATATAGTATATTATATTAAATAAGAGCTAGGCCCAAAATAATTTTTTTAATGATTTGATCAGATAAATACCCATGATGAAAGAACTTACCAGATATGATAAGACGATCAATCAAATAGTACTTTATGTAGTTTTGTTACTCACGACTTTATTCGTATCTGTTAAATAGCACATCAATGCTACATAGGAATTGAGGCAAAAACAGACGGACCAAACAATGAGTTCGTTAGCAGCAAGAACCCTCGAGGAGAACATTCGAGGGTGTCACTTGACAAGTTTGTGGTGTAATCCTAGAAAATAAGAGTTAAAACATCCCATAAGTATTATGTAAACTTTAACTCAGCGTAATAAAACACATTTTTGTTTGTACAGTTACTTTTAATATTTCTGTTTTCGCAAAGTGCAGCGTTGCATCCATAGAGTAGGTATGCGCAACGAATTTCTTTATAAGACGGTTGAAGAATTTTCTTTTTTAGTGAGTTGTTTTGTAATGCATACTAGGTTCTAGGGCTAGCTCCACTCCCACGTTTTACAATAATGTGAGTATTTTATATAATCTTACATTTAAGGTATGTACGAGTACTTATAAATACAACTAAATATTCCTATTTAAGATGGGCATAGAGATACCTGTTTGTATATTTCTCTCTACTTAGGGCTGTTCGACTGGTGAGTAGTTTCCAGAGCTCCTTGGCGAAGGAAAGTTTAAGGTTAGCAACGCGTTAATGATAGGCGGAACCTCTGGTGTTACAAACGTCCATAGGCTACGGTAACCGCTTACCTACCATTAGAAGTATACTAGTTTGTCACCTTAGTTGAGTAACAAAAGGAAACTGTTGTTACTAAATCATTAATGAAACTGATATTCTAATAAATCATTAATGAAACTGATATTCTAATAATCTAATGTCTTTTTTTTTGTTATCTCGCCCTTTTACCTATTAGGAAAGACAGAAGCGGCCGCGTTTTGATACGATCCACCTTTCTTCCCGTTAATGCGTTGCATTATGAAGTAATAATATCACATATAGGTGAGTGGTATTATGATTATGAGTATATACGTATATTCACAGTAATTAAAGTATGTTGAACGACTTAGGATAGGCCACAATGTGCTTTGCAAGATTATTAATAGATTGACTAATTCCTTGTTTAATAATTCTAAAACATTGAATGGAGAAACCCGAAGGATTTCGCAGAGCATCAAATGATCGAATCTCTTCTAATCAAATCTGGGGCAGTCCTGAAGCAGATGTTCAAAAGCTTATAAGTAGGTACAGATGTATTATTATAAGTAATCTAATGCCATACCAATTATGGTAAAAGAAAAAGACAGTAGGAATGTTCGTAAAATGTTCTCGAAGTAGGTACCTAGATCCAACTAGCAGGAAACATGTAACTACCATCATAATACACCTTTAAAATATCCAAAATGGCGTAGGTTCATTTGGAGATTAAAGTAGAGTATTCTCGGTGTAAAGATCTCTATCTAATACCTAATAATTAAATAAAATAATTTAATAAAGAAATTAAATAAATTCATATCTAAATTCACAATTTATGTTGTTTATTCATTTTTATTTTTGCATTATTCAATGACATTAGTTAATAAAAGAGCCTAAATAATGTAGTAAATAAGTATCATTATAAGTAATAATTATTGTAAAAATAATTAGAGTAATATTATATTAATTAGAGTAAAATTATATTAAAATACCTAGCTATATACATTTGCTTCAAAAAACCAATAGTGTTTTAAATTAAGATACCTAATACTTATGTATTTATAAAAATACTATTTCAGCAATATTTGATCACGTTATCATTTTTAAACATAAAATATAGTGATATATCGCAACTTTATTTACTTAAAGAAACTTAATATAAGTCCTTATAAATTCATTTATAACTTACATTACGTTATAGTATAGGCACCTACATCTATAAAAAATAATGGGAAGCGCCTAGAAACAGAGATTCTTTTTTTTTTAATATTACAGAAAAAATATCTGTATTTCTAGGCGTCTCCCAATATTTTTGCCAAAAGCAGAGTAGCCTTTTACGTCACTTTATAAAATAAGTTGGTAACCGTTTAATACATAGAACAATCGAAAGATTCTATAAATTCGTTCCATCGTAAATTAAACTTTTCAATTGCGTCAATCTGCTTTTCTTTATCTAAAGCACTACATTTCAATGAATTTATTGCTAATTGCTTTAAAAGCCGCAAATCTGAATGTTTACTTGCAACTCCAACAAACGCAACATAAAAATCATGAGATAATGGATCTGCCTCCCACGCTCCAGGATCGTCACTTGATAGCACAACTGGTAATCCTTGAGATATAAATACACTTAAAGGATGATTACGTGAATCACGCACTAAGGAAAGAACTAAATTTGATATAACATTTACTTCCAGACATGTGTTTCTATTTAGCACCTCTCTCATAAATAACGGATGCTTGGCTAGTGCGTAAGCATGACCTATCCGCTTAGAACCTAGCAAAATAGCGTCCAGTATATTTTCATCAGTTGATGTACCGTACCAATTTGTTTCTCCTGCGTGAAAGAAATATGAAATATCCTTACTAGCTGCTATGAGTTGAGGCAACACTTCAATCAATGGGTTCCCTAAATCTTCTTTACCAACTAGATCGAAACCGGCAAATGTATCAGGTATATTTCTCTTTATTTCTTTCGCCATCTCTAGATGACCATCTAGGGTAGTCCCGTTCATTTTCCTGGAGAGTGAATAAATTAACTTTGCACCAATGAAATCCGGATAGTCTGTTTTAAACTTCTTGAAGACTTTATCGAACGCTTTCGCAGTAGTCAGTGTGTCATGAACTGTGCCGTCAGATTCGTAAAGATGAGACAAAGCCGTTCGTAGTTCAACGTACATTATATTATCCTCCCTAAACTTCATTAAACAATCATAAAAGAGTTGTTCCCATATTGGTCTATAAGTTATCAATGGACTTACAGCTGTGAAATAATTTCTGAAGGCTGTCCATATATCTGTAATGTTAGATTTATTGTTATCACTTACGATCGTGAAGTGTTTTCGAAGATTTTCATCGAATCTTGTAATATTTTGTGATGAGTTTCTGACGTAAGACATAGATTGCCACTGACCTTCACAGTACATTTTTGGTATGCATTTTGAGAAACGTAAATAAAGTCTACTTTTACCAAAACACACATATAAATCTGGCAAATAAGTAACTTTAACAAAGTAGTCAGCATCTAAAATAGCTTTGTCGTGGACGTGTAACGCTGCTCCTTTAGGCATAGTTTTTATTATCTGATAAACTTTAGATTTGCGAATATCATCTTTGTAAGCAAAGTAGTGACGTGACATATTGAAATACTGCGGGTTATCGAAGGCGTAATCTAATTCACGGAATTTGTACCGCATCAGACACTTGTTGACAGCTATTTCTTTATCACTTAACGTTGTATTCCCACCAATAGACATTCTTAATTCCTGATGAAGCATTGTCCGTCGTTCAACTTGGTAATTTAAAATATTGAATGAATCACTAAAGATGACAACAATTAGAATAAAGTATATTTGTAAACGCATTCTCTACTACGGTCCGATGTAACTAATGCGTACAGCCGAAACAAAAGCTTAATTGAAACTGAGGTTATCGAACACATGCTACAATAATTATAGCCATCAGAATCACAAATAGATATTTATGCTTGCTTGACTTTTACTAGATCAGAAAAAATAATTAAATGACAGTTTTTGTAACAATAATAGTAAATAATAATACTAGATTTCTGAAATGCACTCCTCCCGGTTATAATAAGTATTTGAAAGAAAGGTTGCAAGTCCATAAGCTTATTAATATTGTATTATATACCAATAGTAGGTAAATATATATTAACAATGTCATTTTACGCATATAAGACAACCTAATAATTAATCTAAGTTATTGATTAACCCTGCATTATATTTAGGATTATCTCCATTTATTTCAACACCTTTTTTAATTTTTTAAATATTGGTTTTTTAAGGTAGGAAAATGTAAGTACCTACCTACATTATATCAAAATAAAGAACATCGTATGATAATAACTAGGGAAGAGAAGAGATTAAGTAACTGTAGTAGTCTTTGTTATATTTTCATTTTTCATTTATTATGCATATGAATGAATATTAAGCTCGATTTCAATATTAAATGTGTTTTATTTTATTTTATTACACTATTATAAGCAAGCGTCTAAATAAGTAGGTATCTGTTGTTTTCTTATAATTAGACATGTTCAACTAGATTTTTAATTAACGGCGTTCCATAAAGTTTACATAAATAATTAAAAAACTATTACTAGCTCATAATAAAAATTCCATAGAGAAAAGCTCAACGAGAGACTCATTGGTTAGTCAAATGTTTAATGAATAAATCATAATCGTGTTTCAGACGAAAGTTATTAATTCACAGTATAAATAATACTTACTCTATAACGTTACTACAAAATAACTTATTACACAATATAGGTAATTCACAATAGGTACAATTACCTAATACAAATTGATTAAATTTAATTTGATTTTACTCAATCTGCCTCATACAAACAGTAAACTTGACATTATGGAAATTTAAGGTTTGTCTGCTTTCAAAAACGTGTACCGATTTTCTATCCAGTTCAGTCACTCAAAGGATCTATCATTCGATTTACGCAAAATTACGATAAACTACATATTTAAATCTTTTAATAATTGACAGAAAAATAATCCTTTTAAAATAAATGATTTTCATGTACCTAGATACTTTACGTTCTTATAAAGTACCTACATAATGTAATTGCCAGACATAACGTACCTACTTACAATAATTTTTTTTTATAAAGTACGGGTAGCAACCCTAGCTAAGTTTATGATTGATAAAGGACCTTTCACATTAGTTAACAGTAGACTAGGGCTTTAACTAGAAATAACATTTTGCATTAGTACTTACAACACAACGACCAAGATTTGCGAAGCCATCATATTATTCGCAGCATATTATTAGATAGTTACTTAAATAGGTAAGCTGCAATATTCAAAAAATTTGCTGTCTATCCAATTAGTAAAAAAAAATGTTAAGGTAACGTATTTCCGTTGGGATTAGCGGTTTTTGAAGAACAACTATCTATCGAACATGAACTAAGTCGCTTTATTTCTTTTCTTGAGTTCTTACGGGACCCATTAGCAATTTACACAATTCTTAGGATTATATTTAATCTTATATTTTGTGGTTCTATTCCAGCCCCATAATAATATTTCTAGGTAGGTAAGTAGTTATATTTAATATTAGATTCAATTGATTTGAACAGATGAGCCGTCTCATCAGTGAGCTTATCCCCTATTATCTTATTTCAACTTCAAGTTTGTTGAAACCAAAGGCAACTATTAATTTAAATTGCTTACATAAATGTATGGCTTGATTCTTGAGATCTTCACCGTTGGGCATTATGGGTTCTCCAGCTTTCTTGTAAATATAACTATTTATAACTGTTACTTGGTCTTTTAGTAAATAAATCATTGCACTATCTTAATCACATTCTGCCTATGAAATGCACTGATAACCTTTTTTAAAGGCAACACTTAGGTCATTTTGAAGATACGGTACAAAATTCATTCAACTAAGTAATGTCGTAGTAAGTAGGTATAATAATATTCATATTTCTCGATTCGCAATTTGAATATGTTCACTTAAGAATATCAGACAATAAAGAAATCCTCGAATCACATTTAGGTATTATGGCATAATTTTATCAAAAGTTCTTCAAAAAGTTATAAAAGATCGCACTCGGCATAACCAGAAAAACATTTTAAAACTCTATACAAAACAATTCAAACGATAAAATGTACCAAAAACTTGAACTGGTGTAAATTACAACCAGTGGCGTTTATCAAAAAGGGGTTTCATTTTCAAAGCTTTAGTCGGGAGAAACTAAAATAAAAAATATATAAAAGCGCCGTCATCCGCCATGCTGATTTTATGCAGAGAAAGGGTTGGGGTAGGATTAAGTGGCACTTCACAGTACCGCCCCGCTGTGTGCATTCGTATTATGAAGAAAAAAAAAATAACATGGCCGCGACACGTAGGTACCTCACGTGCGTTATTCAGATGGGAATTTTTTGAGATATTTCTCTACGCTAAGTGTTATCACCTATCCCTTTAATCTTCTGATTGCAACTCCCCCGTTCTTGGATAGTAAGTAGGTAGTACAGAACGACGTGATATTCGTAAAAGCATAGATATGACACCAGTAGATACCTACCAACATTTTTTTAATATGAAGTATTTTACTTACTTTAATATACAATACTAGGGCGACCGAGAATTGCTCGGCGTCTTACAAAAAAAAAAAACACGTATCTAAGTATACTTGGAATGTAAAACATTATCTAAATAAAAGTTTCATACAAATCGTTGGAGCCATTTCCGAGAAACCAATTACATATATATATATGGCGGGATCTTGAAGTGACATGTTGTGGTTTTTATTTTTAATTCATTTACTTAGGATTTTGACCCTATATTACGTAATATTGGTGGCGTTTTGCGTGATATAGTTTGGTTTTTGTGTATAAGTGAAGTGGATTATAAGTAAGTATAAACTGAAAGCATTCATTCTGGGATCCCACAAAAACTTCCTAGATCATTCTAACAAGAGATCCACCATCTTGTTAGACGCCACTTTGAATAAAATATCTACTATTACGAAGGCTTAAAAAAATTGACGCTGGCAAGTGATTTTGCGGTACCGAAACCAAAAGAAGAAGAAATATAAGTTGATCATATTTATGTGACCATACAGTAAAGTATACAGTGGTGTGCCCGCGACTCCGCATGCTTTTGTTACGTAGTAGTTATTTTCATCCCATAATGTTATTTTTACGCAATTATTGACAATTCATATCAATTGAGGAATTACCTCACGACGGTTCTGTTTTTACAAGCGAAGTGAAAATCGACGTAATGCAGTATAATATGTTCCTTGAGCGTAAACAACAAGCGATGTAAGAAGACATCTACTAGATAGCCATAGAGAAAGAAACTGTCACACTACATTCAAAGAACGATTTATGAGTTTGTTTGAATTGTGTTTTTGACTACGAATAGATTATTTACGTGAATCTTAACGGTATTTTACTACCCACAGCTGTAACAATATGGTAAAAATTATAATAATAACAATCATCAAGTACAAAAAATTTACTCACGTAGTTTCTAGTTTTAGTTATGCAGCATCATTAGATGAAGTCTATTATGTCTGAGGTAATATTTTAACTCTTTTTGTAAATAAATTGTCACATAATAAATGGTGTGGACCCAGAACCTGCAGAAATAGTTTAAAAAAAATTAGGTACTTATTTAGAATTTAAATTAGTTTATAAGTAAATTATTAATCAAAGTAAAACAGTATTATATAAAATAATATACTTTACTGACCATATGAAAGTAGACTTTCGTCATCTACCGAAATATTTTTTCAAACACCATATATTTTATCACAATAAAAAGAACAACTATTTTTAGCTAGCAAGCAGATTTTTGTTGCGTGTCAAATAGAATTATCATGACATAAAAACAACAGAACAAATCCAGAAGTTTTTTATTTCATATCAAACCCATATTATATTGCATGATTATTTGAGGGTTCTTCCCAAATTATAATGCTCAAATAAAAGTTTACAACCGGGGATTCACCTATAGAATACGATCAACATGATAAGTGCATTTGTGAAACAACGCAACACATGGCCTCACGCCATATCCGATTTGTGGTTGTGTTAGATTACTAGTATTAGATTGTATAATACCACACCATATACCATGTACATAATTATGTAAAATCGGAGCATCTATAGTAAAATATTCTGTAAACTTATTGTTTAATAATTAACCGATTAAATAACCGTAAAGATCAAGAGTGTTTCGTGAAAGATAAAAATAAATAAATCTATAAGTACAATAAAACAATTGAAGTGTTTTTTGTAATATCAAAATAACAGCTTTTTAATAAAACCGATACCTATAACAAAAAAACTTTTTTTTGTCTGTCTGTCTGTGTCTTCCGGGTAATCTCTAAAACTGTTTGATCGATTTTGACGAGAATTGATGCTCTAAGCAATAATTATTGCGCAAATTATTGGTCACGGACCGTAACGGTGAATCAATTCGGGCGGTTAAATGACTTACGCTGAGTAAACCACGAAGTATTTCAAATTAATGTACTACATACTTTTAATAAAAACACATAAACTTCTAAGGATCACCCACAATAAGCATTTTTATCTTTAAAATAATAGGGAGTAGGTATTTAACACGATTCGCACGTGTGCCCGATCGACGGCATCCTGTAGTCCAAAACAAGCGCAGTCGCGGGCACTGCTAGTCTATGTCTATGTATATAAAAATCAAAATATTTTTTGTTTGTTTGTATAAACGCGCTAATCAAGCACTAAGCTACCAGTCGGATTCGAAAAATTCTTTTTGATCTTTGTAGCCTGTTTATTGAGGAACGTTATAGACTATTTAATTTCACGCCACGACCTTGAAGAGTGGAGCAGAAACCATTAATTTCTAATAACACATATCTAATAATAACTATCACACAATAAATTTTGTAATTAATTTTTGTTAAAACAAATCTATTTTTTTAACACTTATGGCAATTTATATGGATCTCGCAGACCGCTACAGCGGCATGCTTGCTTCGTTCGCTCAGCTCGTCCTTTTCCTCATCGCAAGAAACCTAACACGCTACCATTGCCTTTTCAATGGCTAAACCTCACGTGAAACTATACCTAGTATCCTTTTTATTGAAGTAATATAATATGTGACTTCTCCGTTTGTGCGCTCTGGTTAATTTGATCTAATTGAATATTTTCGTACTTGGGCTAACTTTTCTGTCGTGCATTAAGTAATGGAAAAAATAATATTATACTATATATAGTATTGATCAATAATATTATAAGTAAACATCATTAGTATTGATACCTAAATGTTATCGAATTATTTTTTTGTACCTAGTAGTTTTTTTAAAGATTTGGTTCGTTTGCATTACAATAATTATTTTGTTGTAAAAAAATATTTCATTGTTGTAAATAAATTGAGCGGTAATAAATTTTTTGATGTGCATTTAAAAATAAGTCTAATTATGACTTATTATTATTAATCACAGTGGCGCGGCTGTACGGCCGTGGCATGGCGTAGCGATACTGTTATCGTACGAAGTTGTAATTTTTATTTCTAAATTCCACATCTCACTGATAAAGTTTTACGATATCAAAACGTAGGTACGTTTTATTTTAATATATGTAATTAAAATGTTTTGTATGTTTATTCGTTTTATTCGAGCTAGGTACATGTGTTAACAATTTCAATGCATCTCAGAATAACTATGTTATGTACGATCATGTCTCAATTATAGATCTGTCAAAACAACATCAAACTATTTTTAACAGTAAGTAGGTATAAATTGAATAAGTAATTGATGAGAACCTAATGGCTGTTTTATTGGAGTAGTTTTATACAGATATTTAATTTAATATTATTATATAGATTACAATAAACAATTTTACTGTTTATATCTACAGTGTAATGGTAATCTCGTTCGCGCTCGTTGCTTCAGTTTAACCACAAGACTGTTATAAATTTTTTTTTTTTTTTTTTTAGATCTGCCTTCACTGTTAGCCTTAGGGGCCCTAAAGCCGCTGCGGCTTTTACAGCTTCACCGGACTTGTCTTATAAAATATGTAATTCGTTTCCTTTTATAACAAACTATTGTGGTAGGTATTGTTCGAAAAGTAATTCAATCTTAAATCGAAGATGAAATACTGTAGTAACACGGAATTTTATTGATTTTTTTATAGTTTCAATCATTCACACAGTCCAATGTGTGATCCAATCCTACTTCATAGAATATTTTTATTATTTGTTAAGTGATACATTAAATTACATTGAACACGTATTAGATTTAGTATTACTTATATTATGGTTGTTTTTCATCCTCATTATAAATGTATATCTAATTTAGGTAAATAAAAAGGGGTTTATATAATACGTACCTAAGTGACTAAAGTAAATACAGTATAACAGGTATAGTTTTTCTGATTTCAGAAGAATTATCAACGATATTATTAGTGTCGGTTTTCAATAGTATTCATACACAATATACGAATTATTACTACCACTATATAGGTAAAACATATAGATACTATTATTTCGTCTTGAACTTTATTACTCTATACAAGTTTATTCATAAAAATCTTCATCAGTATCAATTCTTTATAGATTTCAATATTTACAACATACGTGTAGGTACATACTTATAGGCTTTAAAATATGGTACCTATATTTTATGCAAATAAGTTACAAGAATCAATAATTATGTTACTAAGTGTCTGTAGCGAATGGCGACAATTTTCGGAAAGGATGATAAATTTATACAATTTTCATTCGAAATTAGAAACAGGTATCGGGAAGGATTAGGAGGAAATTTTTAAAAATATGAGAGGATTTCATCAAAGGTAACTTGAAGTAAATCGTCTTAATATAAACCATTAACTAAAGAAATCACACAACTTCTTACACAGGCATAAATAATCCTCTCACCCCTTTGAAATATTTTTTAATTCTTAATTCATATATTTTTATTTACCAGCCCATTTAACTGGAACGGTCAGTAACAAGGTATTTTATTTAACAAAGGCAAGCTAAATAAAAAAGAGCAAAACCAAAGGTCGCACGTTGTTTATCGATATTCTGTCAATACGTTTCAAATCTACATGAACTGATTGTAAGTTTTTTTGCTTAGTAATATCAACACTTCGGATCGGTTAAGACATCGGAACCTTGCACCAAATAATTCTATAAATATAGGAATTTAGTATCGGAGCAGTGATCGATCGCTGACGAACAGTGAAAATGAGTGCTATAATTTATCTTATTTTATGTTTATGTATTGTTGCCGCTGGTAATACTTTTGATGAACTAATCAATACTAGAAATGAACTATTAAAAAATGAATTAGACATGATGTTAGGTAGTGATATAGAGTTAAGTGACAGTGAAATAATAGCTAATGATATTGTAATGGATCTGAAGACCAAGGAATTGGATTACGGTTTTCATTATCCGAAAACATTTAATTTATCGAAACATTTTTTCGAATATAAGGATGCAGTGAAAGAAACAGATTTGTTTAAAATTATTCAAATGATGCCGAAAGGAGCGGTTCTTCATGCTCACGATACAGGTATACTGAGTCCCGATTATGTTTTAAAATTAACATACGAAGATGATCTCTATGTATGTTTTGATGAAAAAGATGTGCATTTTTTATTTTCGAAACAATTACCAACTAGAACGTGTCCTACAGCATGGCAACTTTTAAGGGATGCTCGATTTTCGTCTGGTGATGTTGAAAAATTTGACGCTAATTTACGTAAACATTTTACAATCGTTGTAGACAAACCAAAAGAAGTGTATACAGACGTTAATACTGTTTGGAGCAAATTTCAGGGATATTTTATTACCAGCGGAACAATAATGACTTATAAACCAATTTGGGAAAAGTATTTTTATGATACACTAAAAGCTTTAAGAGAAGATAATGTCATGTATATGGAAATAAGAAGTGTGTTACCACCCCTTTATGATTTAGATGGTAATGTATATGATTCAGTTGCAACTGCTGAGATAACCAAAGGAGTTGTTGATGAATTTTTATATGACTATCCAGACTTTTTTGGCGCCAAGTTAATATTTGCACCAATTAGAATGGTAGATGTTAAAACAGTCCAAGAATATATAAGAATAGCTAAAGAGATAAAGAAGAAAATGCCTAATTTCTTTGCAGGATTTGATTTAGTCGGACAAGAAGATTTAGGAACACCAATAAAAGATTTTTTACCTGATTTATATGAAGCAAGAAATGAACTGGATTATTTCTTTCACGCTGGTGAAACAAACTGGTATGGGACTAGCTCTGATGAGAATTTAGTTGATGCTATTGTACTTGGTTCCAAGCGCATTGGACATGCGTTTGCTCTTGTTAAGCATCCCTTACTATTAGAAGAAGTGATTAAAAGAGACATAGCTTTGGAAATAAATGTGATCTCAAACAACGTCTTAAAGTTAGTGGAAGATGTCAGAAACCATCCATTAGCAGTTTTTTTTGCTTCAGATCTTCCTATAGTACTATCCAGCGATGATCCTGGCATATGGGAGGCATATCCACTTTCTCATGACTTTTACGTAGCCTTTCTAGGTGTAGCCAGTCGTCATGCAGATCTGAGACTTTTAAAAAAATTGGCTTTAAATTCGTTATACTATAGTATGTCTAGCTTGAAAGACAAGCTGGTTCATGAATTTGAAATACGTTGGACAAAGTTTATTAGCAACGTCGTGAGAAAACAATGGTGAAGTTATGAATCTCAGTATGAAAATATATCGAACTTATTTATTATGTGAACAATAATTATTATTATTAATAATATTATTTACTTATAATAAAGTAAACTCGAGTAACTATTTGTATGATCATGTAGACTATACACAAACACACACACACCACACACACTACTCGCACATTCACTACACTTAAACACACACAACAAACACACAACTCACAACACACGCACTACCATAATATAATGGTGTGTAGTCGTGGCTGTATAATAACGTAATAACAACTATCATATTATGAATAATCACACAAATATCTAAAAACATAACAACACACATACATTGAATATTTTATAACACAGCCATTAGAATTTACTTAGATAGGTAATTACCTATTTGTAATACTTTGTCCACTCGTATACATATGTACCTACATAATGTTTTAAAGAACTCATAAAACAATTTTGTAAGATATCAGTAATTTAAGTACATGATATTAATTATTTACTTATACATATAATTAAATCTGTGGTCGTTCGTAAAAAACATAAAAATATAATTTGTGTAAAATTGGTACATTATTTACTGGCAACAATTTGCTTCTAGATTTATATTTTTACATGTGGCAACTCTCTCTCTCTCTCTCTCTCTCTCTCAAACTAGCATAATATGGTGTAACTTGTGCTCTTCTTAATTAAAATATAAAGTGATAAAATTCGAAGTATTTTTCATTCAGTGGTCCTTTCTGCACATGTATTTTTTTCCAAATTTCCCGTTAGACATTCTATATAAAAGACAATGACTGCGAATATCACATTAAAAAATTTGTCTATGTTTATTTGTATCTCCAGATTTTGTACACGGGGTTATGTCATTGCCTAATTGATAGGTTATAAAAATTGTCAGTATGACTTTTAGAAATAGTAAACAAAAAAAAAACCTCTTCTGTTTGTGATAAAATGTTGTGAACGAAAGTAAATGTATTTCCGTTATTGCTAGTCTTTAAGGCTTGTTAATAATACCTTCTTTTAGAAACTTTTTTTTTACAATAAATTTAATCAATTTCGCTGAAATTTTGATCAAGTGAATTATATGTTATTCTATAATTGATAGGTTAAAATAACATTCAATAGTTCTTTTAAAAAGCGTAAATAAAACCAAAACATTAATTTTTATTAATTTGCTACTGATTTTAATGAAATTTTGTACACTCGAAGCTTAAGTTCAAATTAATAGGCTAGCATGACTAAAATTAAAACTACGATAGGAAATAAGGAGCATTTGGAGCTAGTGTTATAATAAAATTAAATACCATACCTAATGATTTTATCCTATTAAATAACAACAGATGTTATAGTTGGGGGGGGGGGGGGGTACTTATATGTTTTCTAATGTTAATAGTGTAGCGACATCTACATAGCGACACATAGCGACATCTATCGAGCCACATACGACGTATCCAACATCGCGCTATAGAAATTAACTCTTCAATTGAGTATATGTACAAGAACCCGACTACAACCGTTGGGGAGTCCGATTTCGACCGTTGGTGTGAACGGACGTGTCCGCTCGCGCTCTCGATCGCTATCTGAATTTCGCGCTCTGCTTGAACTAGTGTACGACTTGTTTGCTTTGATCCACGGACCCGGTCCTAGGCCTGCTGGTTCAAAGCACACGGTTTTATGCTAGTTTTTTAAGATTTTCATACCGCGTTTGTAGTGAAGACGGTGTTATTGTTGTGTAGCGAGTATCTAGGTACTCGTTGCGCGCATGGCGCCGTCTCGCTCACACATTTCGTGTAGCACTTTGGTGCACACAAAAAACCGTACTTCTCAGTACGACAACAAACGCGCTTTTCAGCGCGAATCTTGTTTCAAAAGACAGGCAAATCCACGTTTTAGTGGTCGTTCGTCGGATACCTAGCGGTGTTAACGAAGACGAATAGGGCGTGACCCAAGCGCTCTCCGGTTACCTCTTTCTGAGGTAAACGATAACTCGGACGGGCCTGGGAATCTTAGCCTTTGCCTTTTTGCATAGTTAAGCCCCAGGTGTCTCCTACCCAGCCCTTCCTATCCTTACCATCCATCCTCGTGGTTGTTTGGGTGGAGCCACGGTTTATACCGGCCTTCGTCCTCTGCCACGAAACTGCTAGGGACTCCCCTAGGGAAACGTTAGGTCCTTTTCCTGTGCGTCATTGCACCTCGACACACAGGTCTCATTGCTCCGGGCTCGAATAGCCCGTTAAACTCATTCGGCGTACCCCCCTGCCATCCAGGCAGGGAGGTGTTTAAATTCACTCCCCTGTCCTCCAAACCGCCATCACGATGGCCGAAGCAAAACTCGCAGAATTAGAAGTTAGACTTAGGCAGCTGGAAGCCGAAAACCAGCGCCTAATAAATTACATGTCGCTGCATATGCCCGCGCATAGCAACGACTATGTTAGCAGGGTACAGATGGCGGACTCGCTACGTCCGCCATCAGCCAATCAGAGCGTCGATACCGAGCACGCCATCCCCTCCACCTCTGCCGCGATCTCACCCGCCGCCACACCACCCGGTTTCGCGCGGCCCGCCTCGGTACCCGCGACCGAATACCCCCACCCCTCTAGCCTCGCAAGTACGAGTCGCGCCCCACGTTCGTCCCGGGAAAAATCGCAACAGCGATCTTTTACCCCCGGCCCCTATGGCCGCCCCGCTAAGCCCGTTGCCCCCGCGGTAACAACACCCCTGGACGCCCCGATTAGCCCAACCCCTTCCTCGGAAATGGAGTTTTCGCTCCACTTCAGAGAACCGGTCATAATCCCGACCGAAGCTGCCGCGGACAATGACGACTTCACGGTCGTCAAATCCCGGAAACGCGCGTCCCGTGACAGCCCCGTCGAGCAAAACGCGACCAAAACGGCAAACGGCTCCGCCGCCCCCGCGCTCTCCTCAAATACCGACGAACCGGTCGTCGGTAAAAAGCAAAGACCCCCGCCAATCATAATCCACGACAAAGCTGTCTGGACAAAATTAACTAATGAGCTCAAATCGCTCAAAATAGAATATAACAAGGCGCGTAATATCGCGACCGGGATCTCCCTTACGATGAGCTCGTCAGACAGCCATCGTAAACTAACTACCCTCCTCCGTAGTAAGAATATACCCTACTACACATACGCGCTCGAAGAGGAGCGAGTCCTACGGGTGGTGCTTCGACGAATCCCCGTCGAAATCACATCCGAGGAGCTCCTCGCCTCCCTCCAAGACCAAAAATTCCCCATCCGAGAAGTACATCGGATGTACCAAGAAAGACAAACGGGCCCTTCAAATGCTCGTACTAATTCTCGATAAGACGCCTGAGGGAAAAAAAAACTTTAATCTCGAGAAGGTATGCGAGCTCTCCGACGTATCCGTAGAGCCAGCATACAAAAATCACATGCCCTCCCAATGCCACAACTGTCAGTTTTACGGGCACTCCGATCGCAACTGCTTCTTACATCCGAGGTGCGTTAAGTGCCTAGAGGACCACCCAACCAGGGAGTGCACGCGTTAGCGTGACTCTACCACACCCCCCCCCCCCCCCCCCCGAGCTGCGTACTACGCAGGGAGGAGGAACATCCCGCGAACTATCGCGGATGCCCCAAGGCCCCGCGCACCACGCACCCTCGCCGCCCTTGACAGGCTGCCCCTCAGAGGGCACTCCCCGCCTCAGGGTTCCGGTCACAACCTCTGCTCAATCCAGAGGTGTTTCCGTCCCTCCCGACCCCCCGCCGCACTCAGGTGACCGTAATCCCCCCGCACCCCAGGTGCAGCCCAAACCCGTGCGTTCGACTCAGAACGCATGGGCCCCCAAACCACAGCCCCTCATGACTATGGATATCCCCGTGCCCCGCGCCTCCACCCATGTCACAAAAGATGACCTCATGCTCTCGCTCCTTCGTGAGCACGAGATACGCGAGGTCCTCGCATACAAGGCCCATCTGGAGCAGTACGGTTTCGTCGAAACCGATGCTAATGATAAGCACAATGCAATTCAAAAAGCAATGGCGACCACCGAGAGATCTATAATCTAGTCGTCGCTGTCAAACCGACCTGCTCAAATATCTTTCACGGCGATTGAAGGATCTGAGAGCCAAGCCAAGTTGCTTTTCTACAATAGCTATCTATCATTACCACAAACGAAATCGAAAAAAAATTAGGGAATTGACATAATTACCTGATCACGTGATTTAACATTGAGATATTATGTCAATTCATAAGGAATCGAGAAGTTTCGATGTACTAACTTGATATCTATATTATAAAGAGTTAAGTGCAATATTAGTTTAAGTACTTCATTGATTAATTTAAAATTAATTGAAGATTTTTTAAGTACTTTATTTGTATTTCCATACTTATTTACAACTATTCATATCGTTCTGCTTCGTTTGCTTTATAATAGCCCTGTGAAGAAGGATTTATTAATAATCATAAATTATATTCTTATCTTCACATCGTGGCACGGAGTTTGCGATTTAAATAATGTTGTTACTTATAAAGATAACGTTTGATCTTTATTGTAAATCAAACAGCTGTCATCGACGGCTTAAAATGTACCTTTTTTATTTTATCTAAGTTGTGAACTATGCTGCCTTATGTACATACACGTATTATTAGTTGTCATAGTTACTAAAGATTGTGTGATCCATAATCGTTGTCAATGATATATTAATCCACTTTAATCAACATCAATGATATAAAATTAGTGTCTAAAGGAATTATTATTATAACTTGATAAGATAAAAAAATTATAATGTAGTATGTGTACCTACAGTGTAGTATGTATGTGGTGCTGGAGGAAAATGCTTTGTATATCTTGGACCAAATTTCGCACCAATGTTTCGATACTTGAGGAACTTGGCTAGCAGCGTCTATCTTAAGTAGTTTAAGTTCGCACGTTTAAGTTCTTCGGGCATGTGTTGCGACGAAGCCACGGTTCTTTGGAGCGCTTGGTCTTGCAGGGCAGTGTAGGGCACAAGAATGCACGGAAGGGCACCCAAGCGGTGGACTGATTGAATTAAGTCTGCTATGGATGATCCATTGCATGAGTGTTCTAGATTAACGGCTGATCGAGTCGGATGGAGAGATATCGTGAGGCAAATTTCAACAGCCACCGATTACACTTTACAGCCATTCTGTCAAGTGTCAAATTACTGAGAAAAAGAAAATGTAAAAATAATTAAACTCATCAATAGGTGTACCCAATATAATTGTTGATGAGCATACATCTCTAGTTACATGACTTAATGCATCGTGTTAAGTATGCCCATGTGAAGTGAGTGTCTGCCATATTCGATGTAGAATAACGTCATTTAGCTAACCATTCATTGTCATCCAAACTAAACATGTATCAAAATTGCAGCTCAATCGGTTGGGAATAACTGTTTTAAAATTTAGTTGCAAGATTTGACCCATACTAACAACCAAGTTAAATAACAACATGGAGAAACGAACCCACCTTAGAAAATTAATAGACTTATTTTGCTGGCAGATAATAACCGATCTCAAAGGTATATTATGGAAGATTTATAAATTAAATTAATACAAAATATTTTAAATAGTAACTCTGTTGATATCTACTACTTTCGCTAAATATCAGTGGTCTTACGACCACCAGTTAAGAATCACTGATGTGCTTTTAAAATGATACCAGCCCGTAAGTGTTCCAGTGCTGGGCAAAGATGGTTCTTGAGGGAAGGTAAGGGATTAGTCACCACGTCAGTCTATGGCGTCATGGCGATTACAAACACCGAGAAATTCACAGTTCTGTGTTTTTCCCACATGAGATGGTACTACAAGAATATTAATTTGTAAAGCGTTCGGGTTTCCTTATAATGTTTTTCCTTCATCGTCATCCAAACATGTATAACTTATTAAACATACATGATATCCGAAAAATTCGGTGGTTCATGTCCGGTTTCGAACCTACGGGTATTGAATAGATATTTCGTCGCGAAACCTCTCGACTACCACGAATTTACTCTAATCTAAGTAGAACAAAAAAAAAGTAGGTAGGTCCAATCACGGATGACTACCTAAGTCACGGTATTTATCTATTTTCGTTACGGCTAAAATGTTATTTTGGAGCGTGAATGTTCACAGTTCTACGTCATTAACAAAGCTCCTTCATTTTAATTAAATTTAAACCGTTTCTATGCAAAATGGTATAACTTTATTTATTTAAAAAAAACTTTTGTTTACTCTATTTGTGCGGGATATGCTCCTTAATTCTCCTAGGGCTTCAAGTCTGTATATTCGAATCCGTATCAAAATAAAAATGCAGTTTTATGTTCACAGCGGGGCAGCTGGAGGCGAGGCAGAACTCTTCAAGCGGTGGTTACTTGTCGTTTCAATATATAGTCGAATTCTAAAAAAATAGGTCCTTACATATGAAATTAGCGCTTTATATCCAAAAAGTAAAACGAAAAAAAAATTATGAAATTATACACTTAATCAAACGAAGTGTGTACTATTATTATTTATCATAGAGTAATAACATAGAGTAATAAAGTCTGCTCACTGTACCACGCCGAGTTCATAATTCTATGAGTAATAAAGTCTGCTCTACTCTTACACGCCGAGTTCATAATTCTATGTTATCTATGCACTTTCGCCATTTTATAGGTAGTTCATTGGTTCAATTGCTGAAAAAATTGTGGGAGCGAGAATCAATAAAATCTTTGAAGGCGGTTTGGACAGCCTCATCGGAGTTAAAAAAATTTCTTGCAAGAAATGGTTGAAACTCTGAACAGAGTGGTAATCTGTTGGAGCAAGGTTCGGGGAGTATGGTGGGTGTCGGACACATTCCAACCGTAGTTCCTCTAATTTAGCGATTATGTGTCGTGAAGTATGGGGTCTAGCGTTGTCCTGAAGCAGCAGTAGGCTAGAGAGATTGACCAGTCTCAGTTGTTTAACGGCTTGCTTTTATCATCATGGTTTGCAATTATTGACAATATAGATTTGCCGTTATCGTCTGGTCAGATCTTAAGAAGCTGTGGTGTATGAAACCAGCACTGGTCCACCAAACACTCACCAGTACCTGTTTCTGATTTAACTTTCGCTTGGGACAGGATTTGGCCGGTTCTTCTGGGTTCAACCACTGTGATGAGCATTTTCGATTGTCGTAAAGGATCCATTTTTCGTCACAAGTAACAATATGATTATTTAACTCTTCATTATTAACTGGGATCTCAGGCGGTCCACGGGGTTCGTTTCGTAGGTCAAAATTTCCAAAACGAAAACATTGAAACCAAAAACTTACCATGCTTTATTTACAGTAGCTTTCCGATACACACCATTAATCCTTTAAGTTGTTACTTCAGCGCTGATGCCACTGTGGAACTTATATTCCTAAATAACTTGATATTTTAAGTTTTCCATTTTGTGAAAAGAACGATGTCATCGAAAAATCAAATGGTACGAAAACGAATGAATCACTAAATTCGAAACGCAAATATACAAGCCTAAATTTGAAAGAAATTTTAATTTGGAATTCCTAACCAAACTTCAGATATTTGAGACCAAAGTTACCAGTTCAACAAAATGCCGATTTCTTAAATGTAAGAACCTAATAGAATGACGACGAGCCGCCAATCGGCTTGCCTTATATACAATTTGTACTTGGGAGTTCTCATCTTACCCTCAAAATAACCTTCTTTAAATATATAAGTAAATAATTATACCTTCTATTAACGGTTTAGTACATATTTCCGTTATTTTCCGTTAATTTCACAACATATGATATATTTTTACACATTAGTGCACAATTTGACTTTATTATAGAACAACCGGAAACTACATGCCTGAGTGACTCTCCGGGGCGGTGGAATGCACGACAAATATCCATCGTACCATCCTTCATAATGTATTTTCGGTAGTTATTCGTCTGGATAACTTCATCCATAATTGCACAGACAAAACATTTGGCTTCCTCAAATAGATCACGAAAACGTAGCCAGGACACTGACGCAAGTAAGTCTACATCAGGCCCACTTAGAGCCCGATAGAACCGTCCGTGAAGCTCCTTGCTCTTCCATACATCCTTGCGGTCCTGGGTGATGATTACTATTGGTTTACGTCAGTTCTCGTTTCCTAAGGAAAGCGGTGTCCGACCTCTGTCAACTGCTACGATATCACGATACATATCATCCT
This sequence comes from Saturnia japonica, assembly GCA_033032175.1. Classification (NCBI taxonomy): domain Eukaryota; kingdom Metazoa; phylum Arthropoda; class Insecta; order Lepidoptera; family Saturniidae; genus Saturnia; species Saturnia japonica. Next base: position 6,537,356 of record CM065324.1, on the reverse strand, counting down.
CGGTGTGAAGAAAATGCTCCCTGAGATTGCACACCTCACGGTTGTGTAGGTTCTTGGCGTTTAGAAAGCCACGGCCACCACATTTCCGTGGGATGTACAATCTCATCACCGATGATCGCGGGTGATGCATGCGAAGTGTCGTTAGCAACTTTCTGACCCGCACATCAGCATCAACGTAAAGTAGCTTGCTTCTTACTGTTTCATAGGTTACACCTTGGAGAGTATTCGTAGGAATTGCACGATCTAGTATCCACCTAACCCGTCCCACCGCAAATAAAGAGACGTCCTGAGAGTTTTCATCCTTATATGGTGAACATTCCTCCAATTCAAACAAAGCGTGTGTTCCTTTCATTTCTGTCTTGGGAGTCTTCAAGCTAAGAATGATTACGCATATGATAGGCAAGAGTGATCCATAGACAACCTAATCTTCACTTAATCTTATTAATTATTTTAACAAATTTTTCATCAAGGTTTGTTATGTAAATATGAACATGTCATCTGCTCATGATATATCGTTAGCAATAACGTTAGTCGTGATTGTATTAATCTGAAATAAACCACAATAGATCAATTTAATGACGTCACATGTAAATATTTAACAAAGCTCAATACTAAACGGTGCTTTAAATAAACTAACTACTTCTGGTGTCAATAGTCATATAAATTCTAAGTTACGAACAAAGTGCAGGTATTTGTCTCAGATACAATACATATAAATTCTTGAAACTTCCATTGTTAATCATTCTTTAAATAACCTAACTGCATTATTTCTAAGAAGATTATTGAAAACAAAGCGTTTCTCGGAGTCAGCTGTACATGGTAACAAATCCATAAAGTATGGATTGAAGTAATTATTGCAAAATCTTTAATAATTAACCTATATATGTATCAATAACAGCTGTGTTTTTTATAAAATAAGTTTCAACGGACAATTAAATTAAGAACAATAGGTAAAATTCGCGTCACGTCAAAATCCAAAACCAATGATTTTTAAATTAAAAAGGTTTGAAACCTTTTTTTATTTAAATAGCATTATTACGCCTGCACCAAATTAAAAAAAAAAACAGCGTAATTTATCATTTATAACATTTATAAATATTGTAGGCATCGTTTAAGAAAAGTTTTATCGAAATTCAACCCCTAAAGGTATGAAAGGAGTTGGTAAAATTTGTTTAGAAAGTAATATTTTTTCGGGTTGCATTTATTTGAAACTTGGATCACATAGACCATGGAATGGAATATCAACATGGAAATATCGACGTAATTAAAGATATATACGTATTGCAACGTTATTAAAAATCGAACCCTAGAAGGTTTGAAAGTGGGTGATAAAGTTTGCATGTGAAATTATATTTCTTGGTTGAGATTTACAAAAACATAAATAAACAAAAATTAAATTACATTGCAATAAATTTCTTTTACAAATCCTGTCTACGCGAGTGAATTAGCAGGTGGTATTTTCTTTGATCGATACAATATTCTCAGATTTCTCATAAACGACTGTAACGATTTTGATAAAATTTTATATTTAGATATTGTTTTACTTCTGACCTTTATAGATAGTTCTATCTATCCTGTTTTTTTTTTCAAGATACTATACAAAGGCTTGGTACTCAGATATTTATGACGTTACATTCTTTTAATCTTAGAATAATAGTTTTTTTAATACATACTATAAAATGGGATTTATTAAGCTTACACTATTTTCGCAGTACAACTCTTAATTAAGGCGCGTTCACACTTCACGCAGATGTGAACTACGTGAACATTTAGCGCAGGATTATTATGTGTTCACACTAATTGGTGTCAACCGAGACATTCGAAAGATTTATTATAGAATTTAAGACAACAGTGCACCACAAACGTTTAGAAGTAATAATGATATGCGTTATTAGATAAGAAGAGTTTTTTTAATGTTTTTATTTTGTTGAGTTTGGCTTATTTCCAACAGTGGACGCCTTTTAGCTTAAATAATGATGAATTATTTTGTAACAATATATCTGGTTAAAAACTGGTTCGAACGTCAGTTTTCCAGGACTCAGTATTAGTGCTCTTTATCAATGTGGGATGTTAAATTATCTCTTTATTTTATAAAAAAATACTTATTCTAAATTGTACAAGACAATTTTTAACGAAAAAGAAAACCAACTTTAATGATTTTGCAGAGTTTCCTCGAAGTTGCTATTCCATTGCAAATGAAATGAAAATGGAACCACTATCGAGGTATCCCCTATTTTGACAAAAAAAGAATCATTCAAATTGATTCATAAAAGAAGAAGTTATAGCTGAACATCCATTAAAAAAAATCCAATTGAGTTATCCCCCCCGTCTTTGTTGAAGTCGGTGAAAAAATCCATACATTATTTCGTAAGTAAGTAATGTTTAGTTTACTATTAGATACTCAAGTGAAAATAAAACAATCTCTAAATAGGAGGTCGGTATAGAATGGAAAAATAAAAGATAATTAATATAAAATAGTGTATATTATGCAACAGTTTCGTAACTTTAAAAGGCCTATACATATATAGAAATATACAATTTTTATTCATATTAAATTATGTAGTTTAAATAATTAAAAGTATATAAATCTAAAATTAACAAATGATTTTCTAAAAATTTATAATATTAAATATTGTAGAAAAATATACATTCATTCTATATTGAATCTTACCAAAATTGTAAAAACATCACACTATGTACTTATAGATTAATTATTTGTTGTCTACAACCAGATGCAGCGCTACAACAGTGTACACTTAGAAAAAATCATATTTTAACGTTGACAGTCAATTTGTGTATTAGTTTTACCTTTAAACATAAAGTTGGTTTTATAAATTAAATCTCCTTTCATATGAATTGTTTTGAATATTAATAGCAAAACTGACCAAGAGCGAGCCGTGTATGCGCTACGTGATTCCGTAGCATTTTGCCTTCCTATGTTATAGTCCAATGATCAAAGTAACAGGACCCACAGGAAACAAAACAAGAAAAATAATAGTAATAATGACTACACAAAACCTTAATACCGGATTTTATAAAATTTGTGTGTTGGTAACTTGAAGCTTTAAATATAACATAATACCTACTTATATCAAAAAATAACAAAAATACCGTAATAAAATAAAAATGTTTTTGAAAAACTAAGCAGATCCTTTCCTCGTTAGCGAAGTCGCAAGCGTTAACTAGTATACTATAATAATAATCTTTTAATAAATAAAACGTGGAAATAAAAATATCAAAACGATCGCAAAATTTTTCATCTAAATCGGTTTAGTAGTTCTCAAGATATACATTGAGAAACATAGGTACGTACTAAGAATATTTGTATGTAATAGAGCAATACACATAAATAATAATATTAGGCAATTTGATCGATATTACAAAGGTATTGATTAAAGATCCCCCCCCCTCCCCTTTAGTTCTGGAAGATCGTATATTTGGTCTGAAGTTGGTAATAAATATAATCGTCAATTTATATAGAAAAATATAATTAGTGACATAATAATAAAATCTTAATGGGAAACTGGTTGTCATAACGCGGTAACACTGAACGCAGCCAATTAATATTTTTTGGTTTACTTAAGTTATTTTACGTTGAAACTATGATAGTATGTGATCCTGCGATCTATGCTAGCATCTTTATTATATACTTTAGTTGGTATTGTTTTTACACAGTTTCACTAAGCATACTGGCATTATCTTTGGATAATATAATAAAATACGCTGCTTGTCAACGTGACAGTATTGTCACATTATGATCATGCCGATTTCGGCGTGGTTTTTATAGCCTATTGTTTATAGTACGCCGACGGCATCTAGTCGTAGCGCCAGCTTCAACCATTTATTATTCTATGATACTACTATGTATGAACAATTGCTACATATAATATATTTAATGTAATTACGTTATATTCCTTACATCTACATTCTAAGGGCCACTAACGTACGTTTGAAATCCACATACTTGTACTTTCTTACATACGATGCTTCATTCTCTCATTAGACGTTTATCCATTCAACAATATTATCTATTCATTCGTATCTATTTTTACACTGATATAAACAAGATGGCTTCATGTCATTTATTCTGAGGTTATCAATGATAGATTATTTATGATTCCATTTATGAGAACGAAAACCCAGTGAACACATTTATGTTAATGTGACATCTGAATGCGTTATGTAAAAAATGACTCATAATTTCGCATTTGTTTATGTAATATGCCGATGTAACAAGTCTGATATATCTGTGATGGACATTTGATATCCCTTTATTATATTAATGGTGTAGGAAATGACAACCCTGTCACAATTTTGTTAAAAACATTGGTGGTAAAGTGTCGATAACGTGAATATTATTGTCTTTTTTTATCAATTAAATTTTCAAGTTACTATTGAAGTAAGATGCTGAATTAACTATGAACAAGATTCGCACTTGAATTAATTGAAATGTCTCAACTCAATAGTCATTCTAGTATGAAAAGGGAAAGTACCTCCCAGTCAACTGAAAGTACTTCAGAAATTTAAGGAATTATTAATCGTGTTAGCCGTGTTACTTACAGGAACTAATAATTGGTTCATAAAAACAAACCCTTATATTCAATGTATAAAACAAAACGATACCTTGAACAAAATCGTGGCAGCGCTATCTTAAAATATAAAATCATATATATATTTTTAACATATACAAAAACTAAACATGAAAATACTTGACATAACTGATATATAAACCGTACGTAAAAACCAACTTACCAGTTATTTAACGACAAGATTCACTGTTAGATGAAACATACGCAATACATTGACTTATAAAAACGCTTTTTTATATAATATTGTGATTTTAATACTATATGTCTTATACTATACTATACATACGTCTACGGTACGTAAAAATGTGACTTGTCAGTTATGAGATTGTAAGATTTTATCGTTGTCAGTTGTATAGAAAAATATGAACTCTGATATTACGTAACATTATGATATTCATATTACATCAAATGAACGTAAAATAAAAATTATACCATGATATCACATAAAAATTATATTTTAACATCAATATGATGCAACATTAAAATCACAATGTACGACATAACTTAAAGATCCTTCATCATATCAGTTTTATGGCATGCGTATATACATCATAACGCTGTGACCCCTGTATCCTTTGTGTGTGATGGTAAAGCTAAGGTAACGTTGTACACTGGCGATTGCTGTCATAGATGTTTACTATTTGAGAATGTTTATTATTTGAGGTTATCAATCAATAGATTTGCCAGAATTATGGAGATAGCGAATCATTTGTCAAATGAACCAAATTTATTTATTGAAGAACTACCTTTGACGGGTTTAGAAGGAGGTAAAATTGAGAGCTACTCGCTCATCATAAATTAAGACGGAAGTGCAAAATGATAAAGCTACTAAGTTAGCCATCATATGATAGTATGTGAATTAATTTTACTGAGGGGGGGGGGGGTTGACGTGATCTTAAGCTGTGTCATGTTGTGATTTTAATTTTAAATAATTGACGATGGTTCTTTGACCCTGTATTATATAATATTGATTGCGTTTTCCGTGATATAGTTTGGTTATTTTGCATACGTGAAGTGACTTTTAATTATAAATCTGGAACATGCATTTTGAGATAATATTACTTTAAGTTTATTTCATTGTGAAAAAATAATTTACCGTTGTATAAATATACACTAATTCAATTTAATTAAAATATACACATATTTTGTTTATTTTATGAATGAGTAACAGCTGTAGTCCGTTTGGTCTAATTCAAATTGATGTCTTGCTTAATATTGAAATTAAACTCCATTCCAACACTCAATGCATGCGTAAGGAAAAACAGATCCAAATCTCGATCTCTATATTTAAAGAAGATTAATGGCTCGTAGTGAAAAGCAAACTGGGTAGAAAAATTAAATAGGTGTAAGTGGTTTTCTTAAATAAACAGTAATTACTTAAGTATTTACCAAGGTCCGTGATGTCTTTTGAATTTTATTGCATGTTTATAAATGATTTAAAACCCCTTTTTTGCAATATTTACGTCTAATTCAACTGTAGAGCTGAAGGCATAATTCTCTGGGTTCACTTGTGTAAAAAAGGTAATTTATCATTTTCTTCAATTAAATTCTGTATAAATACACTCCATCTCGTATTAAATACACGGAATAATTCAGTCTTACCTGCGTCATCTAAGGCACTGTATCTTATAGAATTAATTGCTAATTGCTTTAACAGCCTTAAGTCAGCACGTTTACTGGCAACACCAACAAAAGTTACATAAAAATCATGGGAAAGAGGTTCTGCGCCCCAAGCACCAGGATCGTCACTGGATAGCACAACGGGTAATCCTAAAGATAAATATGCTGCTAAAGGATGATTCCTTACATCACCAACTAAAGCCAACACTGCGTTTGAAAGAACATTTATCTCCAAAGCTATATCTTTTTCTTTAATAGCTGCTAGTAGATGGGGGTGTTTTACCAATGCATAAGCATGACCAATCCGCTTCGAACCTAAGAGTATAGCGTCAACTAAGTTTTCATCTGAGCTTGTCCCAAACCAGTTTGTTTCTCCGCCATGAAAATAGAAGTTAATCTCATCTTTTGCTTCAGCTAATGCAGGAAGGAAATCCAATAGAGGTTTTCCCAAATCTTCTTGACCTACCAAATCGAACCCAGCAAATATTTCTGGCATTTCATGTTTCATTACTCGAGCAAGGTCAAGAGCTTCACGTACTTTTTCTAGTGTAACTGTTCTATGTTTTGTTAAAATTAGTTTTATACCAACAAAATCAGGGTGATTTTTTATAAATGTCTTTGTTACACTTCGATATAAATCTGCTAAATATAATTTATCATGCACTGTCCCATTTAATTCGTACAAACTATGTAATCCACTGCGTACTTCGACGTACATAATATTGTCTTCATAAAAATTTTTCAAGCTCGAATATAAATACTTTTCTCTTACTGGTCTATACGAAATGAGAGATTTAATAACTTTATGCACCTTATCGAATCTCTTCCAAATGATATTGATGTCAGTATCGTAGTGTTGATCATATTGGTTGTACATTGTAAATTGTTTTATTAGTTCTGAATCGAATGCAGTGACATTATTGCTATTATTTCTAAGGTCGCTCAGTAGTGTCCATTTTACCGAGCAAGGTTGATTAGGAACAATGTCTGAGAAGTATAATTTTAAATCACCGTCAGCGTAACAAGCATATAAGTGGTCCTCGTATGTCAGATTTAACAAATTGTCCGCATCCAGCATTTGCGAGCTGTGAATATGCAGTGCCGCGCCTTTTGGCATCCGTTTTATTGTCTGATAAACTTTAGACTTTTCTATTTTATTCTTATAGGTAAAATAGTGTTTAGAGAAGTTAAAAGTCTTCGGATCATGAAATGAATGATCCAACTCCGTCCTCTTCCAATTCATTAGTATATTATTCGCTTTAATTTCGTCTTCACTCAGAATCAAGCGTCCTCCCACGGACAATATAATCTCATCTTGTAAAATTTCATCCCTTTCGTTTTTGTAATCTTGAATAATAATTCTAGCATCCAGCATTTGTATAAGGAAACAAAGAGAACTGTAAATTAATATAACATACATGCTTATGTTTACCACTGACCACTGTGTCGAGGTATCAGCGGGTCACACAAGCTCTGTGTACAAGCCACGGTCACGACAACTGGCCGCCGAGTGCATGAAACGTTATATATATACTCTTGTATGATGGTTATCCAATTTTGTAAGTAAAATTTTATTGAATGCTTATATTGTTTATAGCTGGGTAATAACAGATAAAGAAATGAAATCTAATACAAGAAATGTACTGTGATGACTGGTTGGTCCTTGTAAATGTTTTCAATAATCGCCTGCGCCAAATACTTAAATGTCGCTTCTGGTCTGTTTCTCACGCACCGTTTCATCTTAATTTCATTTTATTTTTCTATCTTTTGAAACTTTTCTTTTCTTCTACTGTCACTGTCTTGGTGTTATATAATTTTGTCATGGCTCTTTACAAATATTAATATTGTCTTCGAAGGTGTTATAAGTTATTTATCGCTTTTTTACACATCTTCTTGTCGCATAACATCAATAATCGCTTTATATTTATTACCTATTATAATTTACTCATCTCCGCTCCCCTTGCCCTCAACACTTGGACGAGCCACCGGTGCTGAGTTACAGGTTAGTGTGCTCATTTATTTATTTGGTGTTAATTATTACATATATTTATGAAGCAAGACCGCACACTCTTTCGCTCCTATTTGTTTTTATTTTAACAATTCACATCACTTCACATCCATGTTGGTAACTATTTACACGTTCCCATCATTCAATGACGTATTTTTGATTTCTTACTTTGTAGTTTGTATCACTGATATTAAGATAAAGATTGAAGCATGCAGCTTTTATGGGAGTTCAAATTTATTTTGTTCAATTTTCATTAATAGTTATTTACCCTAACTACATACATTCACGTTATCAAAAATTACGACGGTAAGTATCACTGCAGGGAATTGAATTTCTTTAGATGTAGAGAATAGTGTGAGTCATTCACCGAAGATAATCTGGCTCATCCACAGCAGGTATTTCGATAAATGACCAACATAAAGATATAAAGTGTAATCCTCTATCCTAGCAAAATTTAAGGGACCTAGTATTATATCATGTTATAAAGAGTTTTTTGTTAAACGCAACAAAGAATATAATGTAAAAACAAGTATGTATATGTATAAGATGTTAGTAGGTAAGTATGCACAGTAAGATAACATGTGCTAGGCAACTACAGTAAACAAATGAACACATTTCTTAGAATCCCATTATATTTACATACGGAATATTTACTACTATGTGGACTATGTGACTTCTGTAGATCTATTACTGTGTTTGAAGTTCAGTCAAATCAATGTTTACAATCAGTAAAATCAAATGATTGTTGAAAATGATGACGTAATAAGTATAGCTTCACTATTCAGAGTTCCATAAAATAGTGTTATAATGTATGGGTAACCATGTAAACTAAACAAACTCTTTTCTATGTTTATAGCGTGGCCACAATTCTAATTGTTATTAAAATGCAGTCAAAGCCGAAACATAAATATAACTACGAAGAAGCGAAAATCTTTTGATATTGCGACAAATAAATACCTAGAGCGCGTCTCACCCCGCAAGTCCTCTCGTAACGCTTAGGAATGTCAGCGTAAAAATATAATTATTGTAAAAAAAATATCATTTAATAGTTAATATTAGAAAAGGTACCTACCTAAAAAAATTACACGTTGTGTGAGTATGTTACGTAAGTAATGAAAGATAAGTCGTAGGAAAAGAATTTGAAAATGCATTTAGAATAATTTTATCTATATTTTCCTTTAGCACATCCAGCAGTAGAAACTAAAACACGATATAAAACCATTGCGATACTGTCTGTTAGCACGACGCGCGACACTAGCTACGTTGCTAACCCGTATACAGTCAGTAACGCTGTAACAATATAATGTCCGAAAACTTCTTCCACGACCTTCCCTATGTGACGACAGACGTGGCGGGGACGAAGTAGTACATAATACGAAGACCGGTTAAATAAAAGCTTGTAATAAAAACAAGAGGTTTAGCAAGCAGCTTCATAGTGTAGACTTTTTGTTACAAAATAGGTACCATAAAACCAATAGACTAGGTACGTATAATAGGTAGCTTTATTTCACATACAATTAGAAATAGCGAACGGTTTCGTTTTCTCTCATTACTTACATTGCACAAACAGCATGTTTGCCAATATAAACTATCTATTGCAATAAAGTGCAATTGCCGAACATTGAACTTTCAATATAAATTGAACCACACCAAAAATGGTTTGTTACCCCTGTGGCTTGACTTCAGGCAGGACTTCAACTCATCTTAGCGTGTGGGCCCTATGGGTGCGTGAGCTAATAAACATGCAGTTTTCATTTGTATGACAGTAAAAGCAGTGACGCGGCAGTCGTCTTCGGATCAACACGATATTACGATTTGTTGTACGGGTACCAACAGTCGGTAATAAAAATGTCTGTTACGTCACGAAGAAAATGTTTCACTTAACCAGTAGTTGTTCTTTAAAATGCGTAGTATCACAATGGTCAAAATATTAAAACGCTAAATTTTAATTTTAAAATTGAGTATTGGGTAACAGAAAAAATACTCAACAATATGGTACCTATACAAATTCTTCATTTAACACCATATCATCCTAAACCCTGTAGAAAATATTTGAAGAATTCAAAAATTTACAATAATTTTGTTTTACATTACATTGAACGGAACGTGACGTAAATAATGAAATTTATCCCTAAGTTCATTATTTGGGATTTCTAGTGATACGGAATAATATGTTCAAGAAACATGCATTTACTTAATTGAGCTGTTTTTTTTTTTTTTTTTTTTTTTTTTTTTTTTTTTTTTTTTTTTTATTTAGGCTTAGTCGCTTGGGCGACTATGTTGCCTGTGTAATTTATAGTTCACAAGACAATTTCCAAACAATATAAAACCAATATTAACAATTACTTAACTTAATTTTAAATAGCTCCCTAGCAAAAAAAGACGAAGGGTCGGCCAAAATGGAATTATATATACCAATGTGGAACGAACCAGAAGCATTAAGTTTAGACCTAGTGGATTCACTACGAACACACTCCACCAGAATGTGGTGCACATCATCTATGATTCCGCAAGTCGGACACATTGGAGATGGCGTTTTATCCATCATAAATGCGAATTTTTTCGATGGAATGTGTCCCGAGCGTAATCTCATTCCTGTTATGGCTTCTTGCCGATTAATTGTGATATTTTCTATCCAAGGAGTCTTTAAAGGATGCGGTTGTATCGTTTTGTACCATATTCCTTTGGATCTAGAGCGTTCGTCGAAGTATTCTTTCCAATGAAAATAGCAGTCATTTTTTAACATGTAACATAAATCAAAATGCGTTGGTAATACTTTAATTGGAATACCGTCGGAAGATCCTTGCCTGGCTAAGAGGTCAGCTCTTTCATTCCCGGCTATGTTTATATGAGATGGTATCCACTGCATAACAATTACTCTGTTATTCTTCTTTAAATCAAGTAATTGTTTTAAGATAGTGTAGGCTAACGGTGTTCCTCGAAAAGTCGAGGTACATCTAGCTACATGTTGAAGAGCACTTTTCGAGTCAGTTAGTATAACAACTTCTATAGAGTCAGTTGACTGAACAAACGCTAGAGCTTCCGAAATAGCTAATAATTCAGCATGCATAATTGAAACATTTTCATTAATTTTGAATTTCATAGAAGTTTCGTAATTTGACTCAAAAAATGCGGCACCTATATAATTCCCATCTTTAGATCCGTCTGTGTATATTTTTGTAAACTTTTGATATTGGCAATTAATATATTGGTCACAAATAGTTTTTATTTGGAGGGAATTATATTGACGTTTTGGTTTCGTGATACCATCTATATTTAGCCTAATTGTTAGGTCTATGCTGTCAACCCACGTATGTAAGGAAAACATTTCAAGATTTATGCTAGAGTGTATTGATATACTTTTAAAGCTAATATACGCACAGGCCAATAATGGTTTCTTTTTATTACGCCAATAACATGTTTGAAGAGAAGTGGATAATTCATCTATTAGCTTAACGAGGTTGTTTTTCACAAATGATTTAGATTTAAGTAAAAATTTTCCAGCTAAATACTTTCTCCTAAGGTGTAATGGATATATGCTCAGTTCACTTTCCATTATGTGGATAGGAGTACTTTTAACAAAACTCCCAATAATTCTCATAGCCTGATTTTGAATTTTATCAAGTTTATATAGATTAGACTGAGCACTATTATCATAAAGAAAGCTACCAAAATCAATTCGACTCCGAATGATGTTGATATATAATCTTATTAAATGTTTTGGGTGGACGCCCCAATTAGAACCAGCTAAAACTTTAAAAACATTAAGAAATTTCGAGGTAGATTCTGAAAGTCCATTAATATGTTTACTCCATTTTAGAGATCGATCCAACCACATCCCCAAATATTTTACTGCGTCAGTTATTTGAATTGGAATACCTTTAATTTTGATGTCTATGTTGTTTCTATTTACACCCTTTTTAAAGAGACAGACATTACTTTTTGTTGGTGAAATTTCCAAACCGAGGTCACTTAACATAGATTGAGTTTCATTAAGAGCTACTTGTAAATGAGTGCTTGCTTCGGAAATATTTTTACAGACTTTGTATAAAACAAAGTCATCAGCATATTGAGATATAAAAATATTTGATATCTGTTTGCATATGTTCGCGGTAGCTATATTAAAAAGCAAAGGAGATAAAGGGTCTCCTTGGGCAAGACCTCGACTTGCACTTCTCATAAGAATATGTCCCTCTGATTCTATTGTAAGTGTTCTTTCTTTAAGAAAAGACCACAGATATTTGCAAATCCTAGACCCCAAGCTTATATCATTTAAATTATTTAGCAGCACCTGAATATCTATGTTATTGTATGCATTATCAATATCTATAAAGCAGCCAAGAGTTACCAAATCTTTTGAAAAGCCGTTTTGTATTCGGGTTACCAATGTACTGAGATTATTAAGGCATGACCGACCTTTCCTAAAACCCGTCATATTTTCATCGAAAAAGTTGTTTCTTTCTAAAAACCATTCAATCCGTTTATTAAGTATAGTATGAAAAATTTTGCATAAGCAGGATATAAGCGCTATTGGGCGTATTGAAGAAGAATTAACATGTATACGCCCTGGTTTAGGAATAGGGATAATATGAATAAATCGCCACTGATTTGGTACATATCCTTTTTGCAAAATATTATTGTATATGCCTAAAAGAACATGTTTTGCATTATCAGGTAAGTTTTTAACCATGGAATATGAAATGTTGTCAGTACCTGGAGCTGTGTCTTTGGATTTTATAGATTTTTCAAGTTCCTGTATAGAAATTTTTGATTCTAATATGGTGTTATGTGAGTCAAAAAGAGGTTCATTAGGGTTTACGTAATCAGGTGTTAAGTCGTGTAAAAGATTTTTAATTATTAAGGGATCAATTTGAGCTCGTGCTATTTTTCCACCCTTTAGCCATTTCATTTGACGCCACATCTCAGTAGATGATGTCATTTGATCTACGGATGAACAGAATTGGTACCATGCTTTGTTTTTAGCATTTCTAATTAATTTTTGACTGATCCTGATTTTTTCTTTCAAAAGGTCAAAGTTTCTCGGGGTAGGATTTCTCTTAAATGTAGTTAAGGCTAACCTTCGCTGTGCCACAGCTTTAGACAAAAATTGATTCCAATAAGGTTTCGGTATAAATTTGCTACTTGGGTTATTGTTACTTTTGTAAAAAGGTATATACATGTCTGCTGCGCTGTTAATAATATTTATAAATGAATTGTATATTTCTTGTATATCTTTAAACATATTCAAATTAGGGCACAGTGTTTCAATATACTGATTGTAGGAAATCCAATCAGCCTTTTTAAAATTTCTTCTATTTTTAATATTCGGTAAACGATCAATAGAGGTTGATAATTTAATAATTAAGTGGTCACTGCCTAGGGTTTCGTTTGTTACAGTCCATGCAAATTTACATGCTATGTCAGTAGATGCGAGTGATATATCTGGAGATAATTCTTGTAGCGCTCCATTGACTAGCTTTACTCGAGTAGGATTGCCATCATTTAAAGACACCAAATCGTTATCGATAGTGGAATCAAAGATAATGTTACCTCTCAGATTCATCCTATTGGACCAACATGGATGATGTCCATTTAGATCACCTAAAATCAACGACTTCCTTGAAGCTAAAGAGAAAATATAGTCCCAGTCTCTTTGTGTACTTTGTACCACAGGTGGGCAATATATTGAAATAATAAGTTCTAAATAATTACAGTTAGACACTTTGACACCAACAATTTCTATTCCAGGGTTTATGTTTTGAATATGTACTAGTCGAGCCTGGATTGATTTATGTGTTATAATAGCTACGCCTCCATATGAATCGCGTCTATCGACTCGAAATACATTATAGTTACTTAACTTAAACGTACTTTCGGGGATTAACCAAGTTTCGCTAACAGCAGCGATGTGAATTTTTTCTTGAACAAGTAGTTGTAAAAAGGAATCTGTTTTTGGTTTAATGCTCTGGGCGTTCCACTGCAATAAGTTAATGGTAATGACTTTATCCATTATAAAAATATTTAAATAAAGACCCTTCACATATATTGTCAATAATCCATTTCGTTACCCATTCGATACTAATTGACATAACTTCTTTAATTTTTTCCATTACGGAATTCTGTTTATCTAAGATAATGATCTTCAATTTAAGTAACAAGTTACTGAATGAATGTTCTGAACTTCTTCTATTCCTCTCTGTTTTACTCTCCTCTTCGGCTTCATCATTTTGTTCCATCTCCAAACTCTCGTTCCAAAATTCATAATAATCTTCTACCTGGGATTTATGTTTCTGTTTGTTTCCCTTGGTTGATTTTTGTGGGTTTGAAGGGATCCCAGGTTTTTCTTGTTTTTTTTCTTTTGGTAATATTAGCATAAGTAGTTTTGGTTGTAGCGTTAGACTCGGGAACATTCATAGCCGAGCTTGTAGGTTCTGGTAGATCATTCGTTACACGATTTTCAAAGTCCGTATCTTGAGTATAAGATTCGGGAGGTACATACATTGTAGAAGCTTTTTTAAAAGTACAGTTAAATTCTGCCATTATTATACGTATTTTCTTTTCTTTCAAATAGACTGGACATTCTTTAGATATAGACGAATGATTACCTAAACAATTCACGCACTTAAGCTGATGATTATCGCAAGATGGATGATTGTTTCCACACTTTGGGCAAATAATTTTCTTAGCGGGACAAACTTTGACCATGTGTCCAAATTTCCAGCAACGAATACATTGTTTAACGGGAAATATATATGGGTCCACTTTTACTCGCATGTCATATATATAAATAAAAGGCGGAAGAGATGAGCCTTGAAAACATAATTTAATTGTTTCACTCTCTACCCACCCAGTTCCTTCAGATTCTCTTCGTTTAAGGCGATTTAAATGTACAATTTTGTTTGTGCTTGAGATATGTTCTTTTATTTCCTCTTCTGTCAACTCTATATCAATGTTCCTGATTACACCGAATGATAGGTTCACCTCAGAAGTTTTTTGAATTCTCCAGCCAAGGTCTAACAAGGGTTTGCAATTAAATAAATTATTTGAATCAATCTCCTTTTCAAATAGTATAGATATTTTGTATGCGTTTATATATTTAACCCTATATATATTTATAATGTTGGCATTTTTGAATATCTTCGCTAACGCAAATTGTTTTGGCAACTTTTCGTTGGAACTAATAGTAATTTCAAAATAATTTTCATCATGACTTACTTTTTTTACCGTTCTAGTAACTACAGTCCAGTTTTCATCTTCATCACTCATGATTCGTTTTCTTTTATTCGCATGGGTAGTATCTACATTTAAGTGACCTTCTGCATCGATTAGTTCGTCTAAATCTTGGTTTGATGGTCCTTCACTGTTCATTAATATATTAACCTCTTCATTTGAAATTGTAACTTCTGCCATAGCATATAAGCTTCATTATTGTTTAACAATAAACGACTTAGTCCGTCGCTGCACAAAGTCGTGGCAAGATGTAACTGATAACGAAACCGGTTTTAAATATGTAAAAGTAATTCTTCCGATACAAACACAATAACGCAGCGCACAACTTCACCGAGTGAGATCCACCACTGTAATCAATTGAGCTGTTGATTTGAAATTATTTTATTATCAATTATTAAATATTTTTAATTTGAACAAATACGATGTAAAAAATTTCGATATAATTTAAGTAAAATAACTAATAGAATTCTCTTGTGTACTTAACTGTACCTCTTGACACGCACACGTAGTTACTATAATTATCTATATGTACACGCTTTACGCACACATATTTCATTTTATTTTATTAAGAACTTTTATTTATAACCTCAATTTTATTTAGCAACTTTTGTCACTAAGGATATGCCAGTCCCATCATATAATAACAACGAATAATGCTATAATATATTGGTGAGCCAAAATAAATAAAATAAAATAAAAATTGTAATTATCATACGATTCATATTACTGTATATTAAGGAGGTGAAGTTGATACGTATATCAACATAATGTACTTAGCCGTATAAATTATTATACGGAAAATGTTCATACGAATATGTATTTTTGTTATCAAAGTGGTCAAAGTCAATCAATGTAGGTACCAATATGTATAGGTATCTTTCGAAGCCGTGGTACAATCTAGTCAACAGAAACAAATAACTGTCGTAATGTTCAAATAGGTAGATTACCTATTATTCATTTCACACTATCAATAAATTCTGACAATATCTAGAAATATTACGTGATAGTATTTCATATAATAAACAAGATTAGGTTCAAGGTAAATAAATAGTGTGTAAGAAGTAGTTGCGATATTAAAATATAATAATTATATTAGGTAGTAGAAATTACTTCTTGATAATTTACCTAATGTATGTTCGCCAAAATTTAACTAAGCTAGATTGATCTATTTTTGTGTAGTAAAGAACAGGTATGAAGGTTCACGATCGTACGTGAATTATAGTGATACTTGGAAAAGACATTCCCCCTTAGTACATCCACTAAAATATCAAATATCTTGCCTACTCAATGACTGAAATGTTTTCTTAACCAGTAGTAGTGTTTTAACCTTCATAGATGCCTTCTCAAGGCCTAAATTGAATTAAATATTTTTAATTTTGATTTTTTAATACTAACGTAAGTAGGTATTAGATACTTAATAAAGTATAAAAAATATTTTAGATACTTATTTCAGTAAGTACCTACTGTTTTTATTTTCCAGATTCCAATGTTCACTGAAACCCTTTCAATTTACCTATACGGCTGTGATGAAAACTTGTAACCACCAAAGATAAAAAGTCGGCACCTATTCTGAACACTGCAGCAATGGAAATTTTGAATGAAAATATAATCACAAATATATAAGGAAAATGAAATAGGAAATTAGTAATAAGCGTCATCTAGTAGCATATAGCTAACCTACTTGGACTTAATTCATCATTGATGGTCAATCAAGTACATAAATCTGGAGTGCTGGTATTGGAATCACTATAAAAATTGTAGATATGATAATTATGTATTTTGTTGGTAAAAATAATAAAACTATAGTACATTTTGTGAAAATAGTGCCATCTAGTGAACGATTTAAATTATTATCATTTTATATGAAAATTTGCTTACTGAAAATCTAAAGATAATAAATACTGAATCTAAACATAGCCTAATACATTGTTTTTTGTCATAAATATATTAACTTAATATTTAAGGAAAATAAACCAAATACTATAATAAGTAATTATAATGAATAAATTTTCATGATTATCTAGGTACGACAATCCATGGCGCAATTTTATTTAAATAAATTCCGTTTTGCTATATTAGGTAAGTATATAATTACCTATATTAATATAAGATGTACCAACATTTTGATTGATTAAAAAAATATCGAATAATTTCTGTGGTTTTTAATAGGTAGTAAAAGTTATAGAAGTTAAATAAACCTGTAACTTGCTTTCAACTGTCCTCTGCGTTAAGCGTAGTCTCGAATAAGTATAATAATAATATGTATTATAATAAGTATATACTTTTACCTATTAGACCTGCGACAGAAAACATGCTTTGTTTTTTTTAAGTTGTTTTTGGTACCTATATTTTGTTATGAGATACGTACTACCTAGCATTCAATATACTTATAGGTAATTTATCAGTTAAAAATTTATACGTCGCAATCATATAGTTATAACAACTGTTAGTATGGATTTAAACTTAATAAACCTAATAGGTCTATGAAAACTTTAGCAGAAGTTTATAGGTAGGTACATAATAGAGAATCACGGAAGGCTAATTATGTAATTCTGTAAAGTTTATTTACCAGTTTAATCTACCTATACAATTAATAAAATTGAAGTGTCTGCTTGTAATGTCAAAATAACAGCTTTTTACTAAATGCATATGAAAGTATATTGGTACGGTACTTATAACAAAACACATATTTTTAACATTTTTGTCCGTCTGTGCGTCTTTTTTTTTAAATGTTACCAAAATATTAGGCCTTCCAAAATTTTAAAACTATTTTAACAAATTACAATCATATTTTCTTTATTTACATTGAATCTGGCTGTGGAAAATGGATTAAAATAATTTTAAAATATATTTGTAATGTTTTCTTAAATCTATTATGAGAGTAAGGTTTTAATCATTTTTAAAATGAATACCAAATCTTACTTACTGGTGTTATTATTCTTTAGAAATAAACAGTAAATTTAGCAACAAGTTACGACATTTGTTAACAGATGTCGCTACTAGAAGTAAAATATTTAGTTATATAGTGGCAACCGACTAGCGCAAACTGCTGTGAAACATAGAGTACAGTAATACATAGGAAACCCTACTGTGAAACCCTTGGGTCAGGCAGCGGCCCGTGCGATACGAGTGACACTATACGTGCAACACTTAGCTACCCACATATGAACATTACACACATATGTGTGTACATACGTGCACACCACAGGTACATAGGTTCTGTAAGGAACCTTTTTGTTTCTTTTTTTACGCTAGTTAATATAAACCATATTTTAGATTACTAAATATCTACATATACACATGTTCCTTTCTTCCGAGCTCCGAGCTCCGGCCACTTTGGCACCCTTGTGCGCGAGTTGTCCAAAACTTTCGCGGCTGGTTGCCCTAAGCGCTCGCCCCCAAGTTCGGTGAAGCTGTAAAAGCCATCAGCGGCTCTGTTTTTGGATAGGGCTCCTAAGGCTGACAGTATAGTCAGTCAGAAAAAAAAACACCAACTGCGAAAGAGTAAAAGTACCAAAAAAGTCAAGCTAAGAAACAAATAGCATACTATAAAACTATAATGTTTCTATTGTAATGTGTATTCTAATTTCTACCTCTGAGATTGATCATCGGTTTAAATGATACCTACCTATAAAGGTATGTATGTAAGTAGTCGGAAATATATATTCAATACACGGTCAGCGAATGTAAATTTTTTTTTCCAATTTTGTAATAACTTTTTGTTTGTCTGTGTAACTGTTTGTATTTTCGGATTTAAATCAAAAGCGGCTTGGCCAATTGCAATGAAATTGTGTACACGGGAAGTGAGTAAGTATATTTAATATTTTAAAGTACATATTTGGGTATATTAATATTATTAAGCCAATAGATATTTAGGATAATTTGTAATGGAAGGATTCAAATATCTTGATCGTAATTTATTGACAATTAAGTAAGACTGGCTAAGTTAAAAATCGTAAACAAAAAAAAAAAAAATTATAAAATTGTTTTATCAAAATGGGTGTTCTGTTCGGACAACGTTCCGCGCGCTTCGCCCATTTTACGGTCGCCATAATCGTCACACCGAGAGGACTATTCGCAGTGTGGTGGATAAATTTGAGTCCACTGGTTCAGTAAACAATGAACCAACACCCATACGACGACGAAACGTAAGATCTGCCGAAAACATCGCTGCTATCCATGAGAGTGTCCAAGAAAATCTGAAACAGTCAATTTCGAGTCGCTCACAAGAACTCGCCCTTTCGCAGACCATATCTTGGCGAATTTTGCGTCGTGACTTGGGCCTGCACCGCTATTAAATCAACTATCTGAGGAGTTGAAGGTAAACCATTCTGGATGAATGGATTCGTCAACAAACAAAATTGTCGAATTTGGGACGATACCAATCCAAATGAGATCCAAGAGCGTCCAATGCATTCCAAAAATGTCACTGTTTGGTGTGGATTTTGGATTTTGATGGCGGCGTCAGCGGTCCATATTTCTTTGAGAACGACGTTGGCCGGCCTATCACCGTCAACGACGAGCGATGATTACCAACTTCTTTTGGCCTGAATTGGATGACATGGACACCATCGACATTTGGCTTCAACAGGACATGGCGCTATGTGCCACACAGTTTATGCTACGTTGGACATTCTGTTCGATCGATTTGAAGGTATGGTCATCTCAAGTGGAGGTGATGTGAACTGGCTACCGAGATCGTGCGATTTGACCCCGTCAGACTCTTGTGGGATCTTCTTAAGTCGCAGGTCTATGCGAATAAGCCTTAAACCACAGTGGCCATCAAAGCCAACATAACCCATATCATCGGTCAAATTCAGCCTGTGTTATGCGCCAGAGTCATGGAAAATTAGACATTTCGGATGCGCGCCCCTTAGCAAAGCCGCAACGGACATTTGTACGATTTTATAATCCATACATAATGGCATCGATAGGTCTTTCAAAGGAATACTTACAAAATTTCGATGATATCTCACACACACTTTGTTTTATTAAAAAAAGATAGGAAGCGTTTAATGAAAGACCCTGTATATATAAACAATCGTCTTGATAAAACAAATATATTATGTGAATATAAGCTCAACCCATAAATAGTTCAGAAGTTAGAGAATCACTAACAGACGTACACAAGATTTTTATATATAAGATTAATCATAAATTTTGTTTTTATTTAATAAATTCTATGAGATTAACTTAATATTTCAATGAGTGAAAGAAAAAACCTTCCCACACATTCTCCGATCACTGAGAATAAAAGACAAACATTAAAATAGCATATACAGCAGGACACGCATTATTCAATTGATATTTTCGGGGGACCGCTCTATAGGCACTTAAATAAAATTGTTTGGTCCGGTACAGGCAAATATTTTGAAAATAGGGGTCCACCTCGGCTATTGTCAAATTGACCGGGTGATTGTCAGGGGAACGAATGAATGTGATGGACTTGTATAATGACTATTAGTTTGAGAGCGTTTCATAACAATACGTTCTAGTTTATTATATTACTAGCGGAGTGCCCGCGGCTCCGCACGCGTTTTTCATATTATTGATAGTTAATTTAGTCTATCAATTCAGGAATGTCATATTGGTACTTCCCGGGTACAGTTTTCATGAAAATTCGTTAAGATTTTTTTTTTACATAAGTATATTTCTGAAATTATTGTTGATGATTATTTATAGGCTATCAACTATGAAATCACTTGTGCGAACAGTCTACGAAATTTGGTCAAAAGCGGTCTTTACAATAACCGGGAGCGCATTCGCGCATGTGCCCGATCGACGACATTCTGTAGTCAACGCGAGCGCAGCCGCGGGCACAGCTAGTATTGACATAAATTTTACACACATGTAGGTCGTGTGTTCTCACTGGGTTATTTGGAATGCTTGGTCTAAATATGCCACTAAATTACATATTAAACTAGATGGCCCGGCAGAAGTGGTTCTGCTCTTCACAAACGTCAATACCTTGACAGCGCCACATATCCCGTTTTCTTTTCCTAATAACTTTTCCAAGACCATAAATAGAACAAAAAAATGATTACGCATAGGTATCCCTTCTTTGAATCGTGAGTTATGGCGTCGAGTTAATACAAAAATCCGATTTAACAAAGGATATTCTGTTTTTCCCGAACATGAAAATTTTCCGGGAAACTTTCCCAGCTTTTCTTGGAATAAAAACCTAATTTGGACCATTACAAACATTTTAAAATAGAACGTAATTAAATCGGTCAAGCCGTTCCTAAGTGACGCTCTTACCAATTAACAGCATTTTATTTTTATTTATATAAATACAACTGTAAGTTATAGTAGTACTGTAACTGTTGTATAACTTATTTATTTTATGTTAATCATATTATAGCAGATATTAGATGGCAGAGGGCCAAAGATGTTTTTATTTCACACGCTCGTATCAGTTTAGACGTTTACACTTTTTTCTTGTTAGTAATGGCTAATTTCATAATACTGACATTAAGATATACAATTATGAGCCCATATGACACGATTATGAGCACTATTGATAAACTACGTGTTTTAACGTAGTCCTTGAAATAGTAACATATTGAATATGAATGCGGTCCTAATGTCGGTGATAAATAAATAATTTTATGTTCTATTAATCAATATAACCACCTTGATTGTATACTTATTTGATAATTTATTCAAAAAATATAACTAATTTTATTATAATATTGAAAACAAAAAAAAATTAAAAATATAAAACGTGTGCGATATATAATTGAAGTGAAACTTCTTTATCGACGTATGGGAGAAATTTTGTAGCAATCGTCACGTTTTTCGGTTACGCGCCATGTTGCTTTTTTTTATCAAAGTTTAGTATAGTGACGTAAAGAATATAATGTAATATATTATAATAATAACAACAATATATTAGTTTTGAAGTTTGGTTTGAAATAAGAATAACAATATATTAATTTGAAGGTGATAAAATAAAAAGACTTATTCAAATTTAAGTGAATTTACAAGAAAAGTGA
The DNA here is from genome assembly GCA_033032175.1 of Saturnia japonica. NCBI lineage: Eukaryota > Metazoa > Arthropoda > Insecta > Lepidoptera > Saturniidae > Saturnia > Saturnia japonica. The sequence continues at coordinate 6,514,914 of CM065324.1, read as the reverse complement.
GAGTGATTATATATTTCGTTTTATAAATTCAACACGTATGAGCATGATTTTAATATTTATTTGAGGTTACCCTCACTTTTTGATTGTAAGTATCAGTGAATGTATATAAATCTGTTAAAATTAGCAAGTATTAATAAATATGACTGTAAATCTAGTGAACATTATTAATTCTAAAAACAATAAAAAATATAAATTAAATAATAATTTAAAAATAAAACAAAACACGATTAGAAAATAAAAATATGTATACGTACATCTTTTTTAATTATTCGTTTTTAATGATTTATTTATTCATTTTTAAAATTTCATTCATTAAAATAGCTTTAATTTAATACGGAAAAAATTGTTTTTCTTAAAGCTTAAGCCCAATTACCCCATTTTAGTGAAGTTGCAAATAGTAGAAAAATGATATGTCGTAAAGAAGTTTCACTTCTTACCTGTGTACTCTGGTACACACACACATTTTTTTTTCGTTAGTTTTTTTTTAGTTTTCGTTTAGTTAGCGTTCTTGACACAATCTCACCTGATCTTAAGTGACGATGTGGCCCAAGATTGTAGCAAGCACGCTAAGCCTAGTGGAAGGCTGGTCCTCAAGTGTAGCTGCCGGAACACACCTATTGGTGGTTTGGCGACAGATTTTCAACTTGAGGGTCGTAGCTAACCAGGCGGGTATTAGGAAAGGCCCTACCACCATGTCATGGTTTCAACACGATATTTAGAGCTCAGGCTCATTTTAGGGATTCGAACTCACCACCTACGTCGATCGACGGAGAATCATTGCTTCAAAAATTATTCATCATCATCAAACAGTTTATTCAAATCATTTAAAATTCTTGCAGTGGAGTTCTTTCGTGGACTTGCGGTAGGAGTTAGAAGATTTCGAATTAAAAACTGAGGATTATGAAAGATTACAACTACAAGCAAGTTACATTACATGTCAATTAAAAACTTAAAACCTTTTAATCCATTTATTTACCCCTTTATAGTATGCAAATATTGAGAAGATGGGAAGAGGTGGTTGAGAAGGGGAGTGTCAAAGGAAACCGCCGCCTTTGATCCTCAGTGACACTGCACCTGTGCCGAGATAGATTTATAACCGAGCCATGCATTGTACTTGGGAGATAAGTGTTCCCGGGATAAAAACTACTAATGAATGAGATAAACCGCTCGTCGTGTCTGTCTCGAATTTCTTATTGATGTGATGTTCTTACCTACTTGTCGAGTGGATTGCTTTGTTTGGATCCTGTCGGTAGTGTACATTTCAAATCGATTTATCGTATTCATAACGATGTGGTAACTAAACATTCGATATTACTAATTTAGTATATTATAAACACAATTTGTCTGATAGCAAGAAATCCCAAGAGATCACGGGAATTCATTGTTTTTTCGCCTCGGTCGCATCAGTCCGCTATATGTTAAAATATACTGTACTAATATACAATCGATAGATAATCGATTAATTGATAGTTATATTACAAAACAATCGATACCGTCGGATTTTCAAACAATCAATGTTTAATGAGCACTAGCTACTGGTAAAGCGAATTCGAAAGCTTTATTCACAAATTTTGAATTATTGAAGAGCATTTTCGCCTAATGGTCTGGCTAGTTTCATTAGTTGAAAATTTGTTGCCAAATGCCCAAAAGCGAGTTCAGGCAGTTGATTTTAAAAAAATAAGTATGGGGACATAATTTCACACACGGCCATTTAATCCTAAACTAAGCATAGCTTGTAATAAGGTAGCTAAACAGCTGATATAGTTACATACGTATTATGGACGAGAGATGAAAGAAGATCAACCTTATATGGGGGACAAGTTGAAAAAGATTCCAGCTAGTTGTAAGCAGCAAATTATAATTAAAAAACCCACCAAAATGATACTAGCTTAGCAAGCGGGATTGATGATTTTTCGTGATTTTATAGTTCTTACTGTTGTAAAACATTAAAAAAAAAAAAAGGAAAAATAACGGGAATATTGGATGGAGTAGTTGTAACTGGCACATTGGAATACAAACTTGATTTATTATTAAATGGCCTCTCTTAGGGTTGAGGTTGTTTAAGGTTGGAGTTAGATAGCTAATAATTAATCAATTAACTTCAAATAAGATGCTAACTTGTTTGTCACTTTTTGAAACACATCGATAGGTGTTTAGGGATAACTTATCTACATTGTGTGATAGTTTGTGGAGCGAGCAGAAGAAAATACTCTATGACTAAAAAAGCTGTATTATCAGTCCCAGAAAAACTAGGCTCCTTGAAGAATTCTAATTAATGACGTTTGTTCACTCTAACATTGAGCCATCAATCATCAATGTAAGAAGTTTGTCCATGACTGGTAGTGGGATGTAATTGGGTACCATCACGCACGTGGTCATAAGACATTCGCAACAACCTTTTTTTTGGTTTGTCGAGTTTCTGATGCAGCAGCTGATATTTCGATGTTCATCGTTGTTCTTGGACTGTATTGTGCGTGGTATACCATCATGCACGGTGCAGTTACCAAGCCGTGATACTATTTAAAAAAAAACAGTAGTGGAAGATAAAGAGCGATGATTAAAACTTAACAAAGAAGTAAGGAAGTGAATTCCGTTAGACGGCATATGGTAACCACTAATGGTTACCGAAAGCCGCAATTTGTACGGAACCGCGTCTGATGGGCATGCGCAGGCACAACCGCAGCTTATGTGCCAATTACTAATTATTTTCGATTGTTGCCAGTAAAAAAAGTAACCCACAAATAAGGTGTTCCGAGATAATGTGATCGCGTGCGAACGTTTTTTGTAAGGACCCATATTTTTTTTAATATAAATTATATGCTGATTAGGTTACGGGGAACGTAATATTGTTGTTTTTTACGTTACTTTTTTTTCTTTTTTGTTTACTTTTTATAGTAGCTCGGCAAAGTGAAGATCTGTACCTGATGGTAACACAGTTAACATATATCTAAAAACCAAAGGTGACTACAGAGACAACGGCAATTCATCGCCTCATTTCATGCCGGGAGTTGACAACTTATAGAAACTTGTTTGAAAGACTTTATATGTTGAAAATAATACCTATGATTTTTTTTTTTTTATTAATACATCACAAAAGTGATTTAAAATATTTTTTAATTTAAACAACAAAAAAATGCCACAAAAACGCGCTATTATGGTCCCGTGGCGTCATCATTCATTTTATATGTCATCTTGTGTGATATCAGTGAAAAGTTTAATAACTCACGCAAGAGTCTAACGTTCATATTTCCTGAATGGTAACGTTACGTCACGTCACGTGAAACGTCACATTTTCTAATCGGCGTTTCAAGTCACGTGACTCACAGACAAAAAATATGAATTTTCCTAAATATAGAATTACTTATCCAGATTTATGTTGTTTAGGTCTTTTATCTATATACCAATATTACTCAATAATTTAGTTTAATTCTTAAACATACAGTCAACTCGCGTATTGAGGTGAGGTATTGTTTATGTAGGTACGTTCTACTAGAGACGACAACGCCTCAACCAGAGATGGCTTGGAACACACGTTCGATTGTACTTGTTGCCATTGTGCATATGAGTGCTAAATTTTACTACTTATATATCCTTTTATGTGCATTGAGATACTATTTAAATAACTCTACATACCCAAGAAGTAACATTTCATCAGTAAGTACAATGTGTGGGTGACCCGCGTCCGCGCGCCACCGCGCTGTATCAAATAGAGCAAATTTTTTGTTTGTAAAAGCAGCTCTAGTACCTACTTAGTACACAATACCTAAATGTATCTTGCCGGCCTGCAAGCCAGATATATACTACTTTAGGATATATTATTAAGCTTTGTCTAAGTGTAAAATTATAAAAAAGCTGAATATATACATGCTAGGTTAGTAGGTCGCTTTTCTCTAGGGGCTAAGTAATAAAAATTACATCTCACTTATAAATCAAATACGATGTGTTGTTTTTATGGAACATAAAAAGTATTTTCACACGAACGAAGTCGCGGGCACTTTTAGCTAGTACCATATAACATAGAACACAAAAAATAGACTCTAATTAAATAAATTACATACAAAAGATTTTTACAATAAGAGAATTACATTTGATTGCTAAATATAATTCCTTTAGGAAGTCTTTAACTATTGTCCTCTTTTGTTCGTTACGTATTAATTTAATGTTTTTTTTTTTTTTTTATATTACAATACCTTAGTGACGTTTGCCGTATTGACAGGCAGTGGTAGGGCTGTTGCGACATAAGGACAGTTATAGAAATAATTATCATTGTTCATGAGAAATACATTCGACCCTAATTTGTAAGAATTAATAGGTCGGCAGAAAATTACCTATTGGTGGCAGGACAAATGTCGTCTGTAGGAATGTTCGTTCGTTTGTTGTAAGTACTTAATTGATGTTAGCGGTAGAATTTATGTTCGTTTCGAATCTAGGTTTTCTGAGTACGAACATGACGTTTTCATTGTTAACATAGATATTACTTTATCTGTTCAATTATTTCAAATAAACAGATTGTTATGTTAGGATTTTCAGATTGTGTTGTTTTTGTATAGTAACGGCAAAGTAATAGAACTGTACATGGTGCAGTGATGCTAAGCGCAGTGCAGTCCAAAAAACAACAGTCATCAACGAGGATCAAATCAAAATCAAAAAATACTTTTTTTTAATTTAGGCCCCATGAAGGATTTTAGAAACGTAAAAACGTAGCGTTGATAAAACATGAAACTTGATCGAGCGTTTTTTTCCAACTTTACAAATAATATTTAATTAATATTTACAGTTAATAATTATATTAATCATTTAGTGGATACACAAAGAGGAAGTGATTTTCAGACATCACTATCATTCACATAATGATCCACCCTATAATAACCATATAACAAACATTTGAAAGTAAAACCTGCTTGACATGGTACCTTGAACTCATTGTCTGGCAAATCAGTAATGTGCTTCGGTATCTTATTATAGAACCTACCACTATTACCTAACAAACTTTTATTAGTATTTCTAAGTCACAGTACAGACCAATTTATGTCCTATTTCTAGTATTAAAACTATGCTGGTCTTTGACAAAATCTAGCTTGTAAATTAAGATATCTAGAATCCATCGTCAGTCGTCGCTGTCATGCTGCCTGCTCAAATATCTCTTCAAGTTAAGTTTCAAGGAAGGTCCCTCCATCACTATACTGGTCGGGAGACGGTTCCACAGCTTCAGAATACTGCAAAGATATGACATAAATAAAATAACTTTTGTTCGTGTAAAGATGAAGATTACTAAAAAGCTATGACTTGATGAAGCCCAGTAGGTACGTTGACAATAACCATGAAATTTGATTATTGTAAGCATTATGTTTTTCTTTTATATTAATCCAACTCAAATCATCGCCGAGAAGGTTGAAGGACTCCAAGAGAAAAAATTTATGCAGGAAGGGTACCTAAGTAGTTTTTTCATAGGGCCAATGGATATCATCCACAAAATGTTCGTGCACTATTTAAATTGATACTCTTCTATAGGTAACAATGAATTTGCATTGGTTTGTTTGTACCCTATCAGTTCCTAAACTACTCGTCCGATTGCGATAAATCTTTGGTAAGCTATTATGCCCATAACCACGAAGTTGCTGTATTAGTAACTTATTACAACTTTCTACAACTGTTAACTAGCTTAGAACGGGTGGCACGTGAGCTGTTTTATTTTGAAGATAACAGGAACCGAGGTTAGGCGCAACAGTTATTATAGGCAAAATAGCGCAGTACAGATGCCAACAACAGAAACTTCAATAATTATTTTTGCATAAGTAACTACATTTATAATGTTAAGTATGTTATAATTTATAACTCATAGTATACAAAATTTGCAAGAATCGGATGAAAGCAATTGGTCGTGAAAATTGGGATCGGATACAATAGCAAGTGGCTTCTCAGAGACTATTTCCAGCAGTGAATTGTTAGGGGTTGGTTCTTATACAAAACTTGTACATAACGATGAAATGCTTTAGTGTTAATTTCGTGATAGATATTTCATATTGCTAAAATAAGTATTACTGGCTGACCTTTGCGAAAATTTAGCATACTAAAGAATGTAAGCAAACTAATAGCTGTCATGTTAGTTTCTTAATAGATGCCGCCTTGGAGGTATTTTCATTATTAACAACAGATGGCATTCATAATGAAAAAGTTATTTAATCATTTTTTAACGAAAGCATTAATTTTAAACTATATGTCTATGTTTCGTTAATAACAGGGAATATAATCTTTAAAATGATGTTTGATTCATTAATTTTCATGAAGAATTAATGGAAATATAGCGTTGCCATGTCAAAACACATTAGAGTAAATAATTTAAATGGTAATCAGATTAAATAAAAAATATATCATCCTATAGATTCAGTGCAAATGTCTTTGGTTCAGAATAAAACCACACTCACAAAGGGAGATCTATTTAACAGTTTAAACGGCAGATTGCAAACGGGAGCAAAAGATTAATTTCTTACAATATCTCAACAAATTTTTGTATTTATCGTTCGGAAAATTTAAAATCGAAAGCGGCACATTAAAAACATTAAAGCTATACATTACATAGGCGTGTTTAAAAGCGGCAAATATAATGTTGTGGGTCATGCGGGTGCGGTTTCTGTTGTAAATTACGTTAGTTGTATGTCATTTATGGTTTTGTGAGGACGTGACGAGGTTTCCGTGATCATTGTGTCATTATTTTGTATGCGACTTGATGTCGGCGTAAGGATAGGTTATGAGTTGACATAAGCGATTCATAAATTATATAGGTATTAAATGAAATAAATTAACGAATTTATCATATTTAAATGTGATTGAAGCTATTTTTCAGATTTTATTATTCGGGCATATGTTTCGATTTGATTTTCGCGTGGAATTTCGTATGCGGTGAAGAGAACGTGCGCGCGGGACTCGCACGGTTCTGAAAACTGCTACTTTATTTTATTTTATTTGCGCGGAACCCTAATTATTTTTCAAAAATAAAATTAACCAAGGTTACTTATAATATTAGCTATGTGCCAGTGAAAGTTCTGTCAAAATCAATCTAACCGTTTCGCAAACAGGCCAGACAGATAGACGAAAAATGAAAAAAAAAAAATTGTTATAAGTACCGTATATACTGTCATATGCATTTAGTAAATGCTGTTATTTTGACATTACAAACGGACTTTTTAATTTAATTATTTCTATGTATATTGTTTTTTTAAAACCACGGATACAATTTTGCTTATCTTTTTTAAAAAGGCGCTGATTTAAAAACGATTGAAAAATACGCGATCAGGGCCGCCCGGGCGCAGAGTCCTAGGGGGCGCAAGATGTCCGCCATAAGTTTTGAAAGGTAGATACCTAGTAGATACTAGCTTACTACCACAACAACCTTGACTACCACTGTAGCCTACGAAAGCAAAGCCAAGTAAGTTATTTAATTTGCAATTCTTAACAGTAAAACTCTGCAGTAAAGTTTGGCTACCTCCTGTGTCCAACCAACCAGCACGATGTACGATTTCGATTATCATACACGATCTTACCAAAATCCGACTCAGAATCTCTTCATTGTTGCATGGATGCAGTGGCGTCAGTGCTACAGAAACAGCTCGAAGGATTAATGATGTATATGGGGAAGTTACCATAAAAGGAAGCACGGTACTTTTTTGGTTCCAAAGTTTTCGTTCTGGAAATTTTGACCTACGAAACAAACCACGTGGACGGCCAGAGACCCTAGTTGATAATGAAGAATTAAAGGTAATCGATTAAGCGGATCCATCGCAAACGACGTCGGAGTTAGCAGCAGGATTCGGTATGAGTGATAAAACAATTTTAATTCACATGAAACAAACTAGAAAACTGAAAATGCTCGAGTCGCATGAATTGACTTAAGCACACCAACAAACACGCATTGAGTGCTGCGTTACATTACCTACTCAACCGTCACAATAATGAGGGAAGTTGGATCGTATTGTTACGTGACGAAAAATTGATCCTTTGTGACAATCGGAAACGCTCATCACAGTGGTTGAATCCAGAAGAACCGGCCAAATACTGTTCCAAGCGAAAGTTGACTCAGAAAAAGGTACTGGTGAGTGTTTGGTGGATAAATGCTGGTATCATATACTACAGCTTCCAAAGACCTGGCCAGACGATAACAGCAGATCTGTAATGTCAACAATCGCAAACCATGGCAAAAGTTAGCCGTTAAACAACCGAGACTGGTCAATCTCTCTAGCTCACTGCTGCTCCAGAACAACCCTAGACTCCATACTTCAAGACAGACCTTCGCTAAATTAGAGGAACTGCAATTGGAATGTCTCTGATACCCACCATGCTCCCCGGACCTTAATCCAACAGATTACCACTTTTTTCGCAATATTGACAATTTCTTGCAAAGAAAAAATTGAATTCCGATGAGGCTGTCCAAACCGCCTTCAAAGATTTTATTGAATCTCGCTCTTACAATTTTTTCAGCAATGGAATCAATGAACTACCTATAAAATGGCGAAAGTGCTTAGATAGTAATGGTACATACTTCGATTGATTATGATATCTATAATTTCATCATATTTTTTTCCTTATAATTTTTCCATATAAAACGTTAATTGCTTATGTAAAGACATAATGTATACATACCTATACTTTAAAACCTGAAATTAATAAAAGCTATTTACGGTCAACCATGTTTCCAAGACTCAAGATAGATTAGCACACTTGACCATTAAAAGTAGGTATAGAATCAAAAGTTAATGATAAAATGACATTGTAAGTATAAAAATATTCCAACTTAAAAGTCCGAAAAATCAAGTTAGATGTAGTTAAAAAGAACGGGTGGGGGCGCATGATAACTTTCGCACCCCGGCGCTGAATATGCTTAGGGCGGCCCTGTACGCGATTTAACATTTTGTAATAGTATAAGCCTAAATTACATAATTTTTTATATAGAAAAAAGCTTACGAATTAATAATAAAATTTTGATGTTTGGAATTCCGCAATCGAACTGTTCCCCTAGATATACCTATGTTACTTGTGTACAATGTCTATTTTTTTTTAAAATTTATATAAGGTATTTTCTTGTGATTTGGGCGACACAGTTATTCAAAACACAATTGAGTTTCTCTGTAATAAAAGTTTTATTGTAATAATTTTACATATTCTGATCCACTTATAAATATAATAACTTATAACAGTTTAGTAACAAAATCTTACCTGTAATAAAAGAAACGACATTTAATGTTATTAATGACAATGTCAATTCCTAAATCACAACTGGGAAACAAAAATATTATTTTTTATAAATTTTCAAAAGACAGTTATCTAGTTAGATGTTTCATAGATTGTCATCATTCGACCACAGATTACAGAGCGACTAGTATTAGTCTATGTCGCGGTCTAACACGATGACGCTTGATGCGTGGAAATCTTAAAATTAAAGAAAATTACATTTTTCTTTACATTTATTATAAACCATTAATCAGTTGCTTCCGACCACGGGTATGTCAACACAACAATAATTTTAATATTTTATCAATTTAGGTCATAAAAAGGCACTTCATTACCTAACGTTAAAATAATATTATCGGTTCGCAAAACATCTCAGTCATCAAGAAGAACCAGCAAGAAATTCGATCGGGTACCTATCTTTTGTTTTTAACAGACCTCAAAAAAGACGGAGGTTACTCAATTCGAATGTTTTTTTTAATGGCTTTTTTGTTTATTAACCGATTTGAATTACTCTTTTTTGTTTCATATTCACTGATATTGAACCTTCAACTTCGAAGATACACCAAGGAACTCTTCAAAATCATTGAAGTCATTTGAAATCATTTCTTTTTTGTTAAAAATGTCTTGTTACTGTGTCAATAATCTTTAATTCAGATTCAATCCATATAAAATCATTTATTTTGTTAGTACTGACATAACCTAGTATTAATATTCTTAAATCATAATAGTACCTATTTAAATTAATTATAATCATATTATTTTGTTGGAAGTACAGAGTAGGAGTCATTTCCTAACAACAATAAGTATACTTAATTAACGTAACGATCCACCTTATAATATTATGGTGTCATATGAAAATTGGTGGCTATTATACTTTCGTTGTCCTTCAGCACGCCGTATATTCGCCTAACCATCCATAGCTTCAGAGCCTTGATACAATAACCCAAAGGTATCTGCCATAGTCGATAATCTGGAATTTTTGTATTTGTTTTGGCATCATCTATAAACATCAACACGGTTTCTCTCTGTCTGTCCGCTGTCACTTATCCGATTTAATTCATAGCTACGTTATCTGGCCTGTTTGTCATAACATACAAAATAAGCAGTAACGATAATGGTCAATCAATTCGAAAAAAAGCAGTTGTGGTGTTTAAATGGCTAACTGCGAGTAATGAGTAGACCATAAGAGATATATCAAATTAATTTACTCATAGCTATATTATCTGTCCAGGTTATAGGATGCATTTTGTAAGGTAAAGTAACATACAAAATAAGCAGTAACGATAATGGTCAATCAATTCGAAAAAAAGCAGTTTTGGTGTTTAAATGGCTAACTGCGAGTAATGAGTAGACCATAAGAGATATATCAAATTAATTTACTCATAGCTATATTATCTGTCCAGGTTATAGGATGCATTTTGTAAGGTAAAGTAACATACAAAATAAGCAGTAACGATAATGGTCAATCAATTCGAAAAAAAGCAGTTTTGGTGTTTAAATGGCTAACTGCGAGTAATGAGTAGACCATAAGAGATATATCAAATTAATTTACTCATAGCTATATTATCTGTCCAGGTTATAGGATGCATTTTGTAAGGTAAAGTAACATACAAAATAAGCAGTAACGATAATGGTCAATCAATTCGAAAAAAAGCAGTTGTGGTGTTTAAATGGCTAACTGTGAGTAATGAGTAGACCATAAGAGATATATCAAATTAATTTACTCATAGCTATATTATCTGTCCAGGTTATAGGATACATTTTGTAAGGTAAAGTAACATACAAAATAAGCAGTAACGATAATGGTGAATCAATTGGGAAAAAGCAGTAACAGCGTTGAAAGTAACGATAATGGTGAATCGATAGGAAAAAAGCAGTTGTGGTGTTTAAATCGCTTACTGTGAGTAATGAGTAAACCATACGAGGTATATCAAATTAATGTACTACATAACATGTAGATCTTACTTAATAAGATCTACAAAAAAGCCAGGAAGAGCATATGTCTATCTTCCAAGGATCACCTATAATAAGCATTTCTATCTATAAAATAACCACCGGATGATCATTCAAGTTGGAGCGGGGAGGGTGGAGGGGAGCTCGACCGACGCCACTGTGTAATCCACAAGAGCGGAACCGCGGGCAAAACTAGTGTAAGTATATTCTTTTAACATCAAAAGCTGTAACTACGGCCAGTGTGACCGTTTCAAAATTATGTAATGTACTAACAAAATGTCTGGCCAGTAATAAAATATACTAAATGAAAAATATAATTGTACTAAAAATCAACTAGCGTGTTAGGGTCCTTATTTTAAGTTATTTTTCGAGACAAAGTTTAGTGTACTATATGCTATATAAGACTTGTTTAGTCACTTCAGCAGTCTAGGTGTTGTGTCAGTGTTATACTTACTTTTTGGTGTTATAAAATAAAAACAAACACATTGTAATGTTTAAACTGTTTATTCTAAATCGATGCTATAATCATTATTACCAATTTTTTTACAATATTAATCATATCTTGTGAGGTGACAAAAGAAGTACAACCTTCAGTCAATGGTTGCATAACGTGTACATAATATGCAAGGAATGTTCTTAGTTAAAAACCTATTTCTGTATTTAGTTTTAATGATATTAATTAGTGAAAAAACTATTTCACATTGTGCATTAGAAATGGGAACACACATTATGCACTTTATAAAATTAGTGATATTTTTATACTTTAGATCCTTTTTCGTATCAGCAATATTGCTCAACATGGCTCGAAACTGCTGTTGGCCCAAAAGTGCTATACATTATTATTTGTATTACTACCACCACCATGGAAGTAATATACAACCACCACCACACAAAAGGTTTTGTACTTCTTGATCGTGCTTAATTTGACGTTTCACTTAATATCATCTATGTTCGGAAACTTATCTATAACATTTAACAGAGATGAAAAACTTTCGTAAATATCTATTTGTGGGCTAATTTTACTATTATTACATATAATAAATATGAAAGTGTGTATATTTGGATGTTTGTTACTCAATCACGCAAAAACGGCTGAAGAGATCTCAATGAAATTTGGCACATAGATAGTCTATGACCTGGAATAACATATAGGGTACTTTTTATCTCGACAAAAGTCATAGGTTAACCAGTGTTATCCTACAAATATAATAAATGGAAAGTTTGTAGCTTTGTTACTCAATCACGCAAAAACCGCGAAACGGATTTAGATCAAATTTGGCACACAGATAGTGATATACAATAATACGCAGACGAAGTCGCGGGTACCAGCTAGTAAATTTTAATTCTGAAAATAATGTCTCTCTAAATGGTAGTCTATTATAGTGTTGCCAGATAGTAATCCTTAAAAAGACCAAAAATGTACTGTTATGTGTTAAATTGTACCAAAAAATACTAAAATTGGATTTTATGCTAAAATAAAAACCAAATAAATTTCACAGACTCCTAATTATACCAATTTAGTACTGAAAGTACTAAAAACGGTCACACTGACTACGGCATATGCATTTTTTACCCACATAGCTGAACAGTCAAAATCCGGGAGTTGACAATTTTTGGGAAATTGTTTTAAACACTTTATATGTTGATAATAATACCTATGAATATATCTTTTTCATTAATACACCATGAAAAGTGAATTAAAAATATTTCTTAATCTAAATAAAAAATACTCCACAAAAACGCTGTATTATGGTCCCGTGACGTCATCATTCATTTTATATGTCATTTTGGTATGATAACAGTGACAAGTTTGACAACTTACGCAAGAGTCTAACGTTCATGTGTTCTGAATGGTGACGTCACGTTTTCTAACTGGCAGTTAAAATCACGTGACTAACAGACAAATAATATAGATAAAAAGACAATAAATAAACAATTACTTTTTGCAGATTTGTATTGTATAAGGATTTTTATCTTATAGACCAATATTACTTAATAATTTATTTTAATTTTTAAACATACAGTCAACTCGCGGAATGACAAGCATCTACTTAAGAGCATTGATGAATCTAAATCCTCAATGTAATCATGACAAATAAACGCAGAGTTTACGTGTAACTATATAATAATAAAAACATGAAACCTACTTTAAAATGTTTCTTGATCTTATTGAGCACTAGCTGTGCTTGCGACTTCGTCCGCGCGAAATTTCGTACTGGCTATTACTACTTTAGTTTATGTTATTTGCGCGGAACCCTAGTTCTGTGTCTCCTAAGTTACGGCTTATAACATCACCTATCTGCCAGTGAAAGTTCCCTCAAAATTGGTTTTACCCATTCGAAATTTTAACCGGAACAGACACACAGACAGACAAAAACTTTAAAAATTGGTGTTTTGTTTACATACATGGGTTTGGTGTGTATACTTATGTATATAATTTAATGTACATTTAGTAAAAAGTTGTTATTTTACCAATACAAACAGACACTTCAATTTTATTTATCTATACTAATATTATAAAGCTGAAGAGTTTGTTTGTTTGTTTGATTAAACACGCTAATCTCAAGAACTACTGGACCGAATGGAAAAATATTTCAGCCCATTTATGGAGGAAGGCTACATAACATCACGCTATGGTCAATAGGAGCAGAGCATCAATGAAAAATGTTGGGAAAACGGGCAAATTTTATTTCTTTTGAGAGCTTCCATTGCATTCACTGCGTAAATGGTTAAAGTTACGCAAAAATTGTTTGTGATGAAATTGTCTCTTAAAAATTTCATCAAAAAAAAGGCCGTCATAGCATATGGCATATAGTAAGGTTTACTCAATATAACCTTTTTCTATGGTAATAAAATTGGTTAAAAAAAATGAATTTTTCCGAAGGTGTTTTTATATACATGATCTTAATCCTTATCGAAATAAATACGATATTCATCACAAGTATTTAATTTAACAACAAAATTGCACTTTACAGTAATTGGTTTAAATGAATATCTTATGAGATATCACAGTTTTAAAATAACTCGGCAGCAAAATAGTGATCAAGTACCGCGAGCGCATTTTTATTATGCAGAGTAATGTGGGAGGCAGGCGGCACCTAATAACACTTTCTCTCTCTCTCTCTTACATGATGCAGACGAAGTTACGCGGGTCAACTAGTGTATAGAAATAGATAAGCATAAAGTGAATGTGCTTATATAACTCGTAAACAAGTTTTCCCCAATTAAGTAGGCGATAAAATATTATAATAAAATAAAATAATGGTATCATAGGGAAAAAAATGAATCTTCTGTGGACTATAAAGATATTTTCTATCACTACATTATTACACGGGGAGTGGATTGCCTTCGAACAGCCAATCGTACAAATTCTAACCAGATAATAATAGCTCCTGCTAAATCAAATTTGATAAATCACTAGATAAAGGTAAAATAAGTCACTGTGACATAGATATCCAGAAATTAATTTTTTACTAGATATACCTATTTAACCTGAGCGACAGTGGACCAGCCCCGCCGTAAGTGTCCATGTCTCGGCACCGTAAGTTATTAACAGGTAGGACAAACTGGTTAAAGACTTCCGTTTTCAAAGACTGTAGTTTTGGCAACGGCATGTCTTGACGCACTTTACGAGAGATCTATGGTAAGAGCTATGTTAGGGGTTTCTCTGGGGGATAAAATTCGTAATGAATATATATGTTAGAGAACTAAAGTAACCGTCATAGCCCAAAAATTAAGCAAGCTAAAGAGGCAACGGGACGGTCACATATGTAGAAGAACAGATAACCGATAGAGTAGAACAGTCCTTAAGTAGAGATCACGTCTGAGCAAACGTAGTGTAGGACACCCTCAAATCAGATGGAGCGACGACTTGCGGAAGACTGCTGGAAACGACTGGATCCGGAAAGTCGGAGATCACTTTTGTCGAGCGTCCCGAGACGCACAATTTTTTAGAAAGTGACAGGGAGACAAAAATCGTGTACTTGGCTGCTTTACTAGATTTTTTTACTAAGTAGGTAATAATAGCTTGTTTTTACAAGCGTATTGTATATGTATAGGTGTATTAGTATATTACTGCTGTATAGACTTACGGCGTGTGCCTCAGCTGTATACGTATGTGCGTATACACTAAAGGTATATTTGAAATTAGCTGTGGCCATGGCTTCGCTAACGTGGACTACAGAATGCCCTCGCAAATCTTGCTCTCCCGCTCCTGGCTATATTAAAGACAAAAATGCTTATTTTGTGTGTTCCTTAGAAGATATATCTATTGGTTAGATATATACTCTCTCGGACTTTTTTGTAGATATTTTTAGTGTCTATTATTATGTAGTACATTAATTTGCTATATCTCTTATAATTTACTCAGCATAAGCCATTTAAGCGCCCGAATTAATTCACCATGACCAGTTTTTTTTTTGTGCGGGACTCTAATTCTTTTTCTAAAATAAAAGTAGCCTAAGGTACTCCCTATATCATCAGCTATCTATCAGTGCAAGTCCCGTCAAAATCGGTCTAAAGGCCCAAGTTAACAAACATATACTTATCTGAATAATATTAATACTGAATTGGAGAAAATATCTTCGAAAATAACGTATAATTCTTACTGTAAGTCAAGCTTAGGAGATAGATATATGCCTTCGCAGACTTTTCTCTACTTTTCAGAACATTATTCTGATGTATCTCATAAGGTTTAGCCATGTAAACCATGTAAACGCCCAAAAATCATTTTTTGACGACTTGACTAAAAATAATTGAATTGTTTCTACTATACAAAAACTTAATTGGAATATATTGTTTATGTATATAAACTTTTCGTAAAAAAATATCTATCTAAACGGTAGTGAAAACCGCATTAAAATCCGTTGCGTAGGTAGTTTAAAAGATCTAAGCGTGCATATTAGGGGCAGACAGCGGTAAGAGACTTTATACTATGTATAGAAGACATAGGATACAAGAAAATTTTAAAATGATTCGATACCACATCTAGACATATTTAAATCTCTTACAGAGAGATAATAGTCGAGGCAAACAGTTCGGTTAGCGCGCAAACAAATACACTGCGTGTGTGTGCCGACATTCACAAACTCAATAAGGGTTGATTCGCTTGATTGCAATCAGTGTGTACTCTCGCGATACTCACTCTGCAGTCGATACGTGATTGGAAAGAATACATTGCGAGTTTTGTTGATGAGATTTTATTGTTTTATTCAGTTCATAATGAAGTGAATAGTATACGTAGGTATACTTATTGCATAACGTATTTTGCATATTTCTATTTTAGAAGTCGGTATATCGTCGTCACGTTTTATCGTCGATTGTTAACAAATGTGACCTTTTATCGAGTAGTCCGATTTCAAATAAAACTTAATTCAAACTTGTAAAGTGGTTCTAAATATATTTATTTATTTCGACATTTTTCAAACTTTTACGTAAACGTAAATCATATACTAAAATCATTTTAAACTTCATACAATTTATGAAACCCCGAGAAAGCATTTCAAAGAATTAAAAATAGCTTTTGTTTGGAATTAAAATTCAGTCGCCGAGAAACTCTGAAAGCATTCCCTTTTCTATGTAGGTATTTGTACTTTTTGTATCTAAGTTTATTATGAAAATAATACGTAGTTATATAAATTTTTGTTTATATGAAGAAAATTGTTCTTCTGTCTGTACTTGCATGTGTGTTCTCATTGCCAAATTCCCTGATGGACATCCTATAACACTTATCATGGCATAAAAAATTGATTATCTGGTCTGTCTGTGATTATGCCCGGATTAAACTCAAAAAACCCTTGACCAATTCTTATGAAATTTCGTACACGGGACACTTATTATCATTGACTGATTGAATACATGTATTTGTCGATATAACTTTGAAATCGTAAAAAAAAAAACTTTATTCTCAACCGATTTTGGTGAAATTTTGTGGATGGAAAGCATATATAATTCCACAATTTATAGACTATAGGAATTGTCAATAATAATTGAGAGGCCCTAGATAAATAGAGCCGCTGATGGCTTTTACAGCTTTATTTTTCTTTTTGTATTTTGCTGCGGAGTTATTTTAAAACTATGATATCTCCTAAGATATTCATTGAAATCAAATTATGTAAAGGGCAATTTTGGTCAAAATTAAATACTTGTGATGAATAACGTATTTATTTCGATAAGGATTAATACCGTATTTATAAAAACATCTTCGCAATTAATTCATTATTTTAGAACAAATTTTATTACCATAAAAAAGGTTATATTGCGTCAACCTTAAAAGACAGACAAATGCTATCGCATACTTTTTTTTAGAACTTTTTATGAGAAACTTTTCCGTCACACATTATTGTTGCGTAACTTTAACCATTTACGCAGCGCACACAAAGGAAACTTTCAAAAGGAATAAATTTTCCACGTTTTTGCAACATTTTTCATTGTTGCTCCGCTGCTATTGGTCGTAGCGTGATGTTATATAGCCTATAGCCTTCCTCGTTAAATGGGTTATCCAACACTAAAATATTTTTTCCATTCCAACCAGTATCTCCTGATATTAGCGCGTTCAACCAAACAAATAAACTCTTCAGCTTTATAATATCAGTATAGATTTTCTTTGTATTTATTTTTGTTGCTATATTTTCTTCTGATGCGGGATCGGAAAATTTATATAGAACAAAAATGAAGTGAAGATATTTTATTTGTTGTGCACACTATTTTAATCAATGGTGGTATGTCAGTATTTTACGTAAGACACCTATTGATTATCTGGGGCGTATATCGCGTTTTTACCTTGCTTGCGTCAACTTTACCTATGAATAATTGATAGTTACCTTTTTAACAGACTTTAAAAAAGGATGGAGGTTAATCAATTTGAATGTATATTTTTTTATGGCTATCCAGCCATAAGTTCTTTGTTTATGAACTGATTTCGATGATTCTTTTTTTTTGTTTGATAGGGATAGGGGTGGTAGCATTGGACCGTCAACTTCCATGACTCACCAAGGAAATATTAAAATCATTCAAATTGGTTTAATTTTTCTTATAATTTTTCTTGTAAAATATACCTGTTTACTGTAATTATGGCTATTCTATTTATTTTTTTCGTCCGTTATAGGTATTTTATTTATTTATTACTTGCAATAATTGTACCTGGTGATATTTTGCTTTTTTAATAAGTAAGTATTGATAGTTGATAGTTGATGACGGACTAGTTTTCCGCAACTAGGCCTCTGGCGGGCCCTTTTTGCGTGTCGGGTGGGTTTTTGCTAGTTCAGCCACCCGATGTCCTCCAGGAAAGCGAACAGCTCGCCTATGCCGGCGCAGGCCTCCCTAGTCGTCCTCGGCGTCCCAAGGTAGTGTGCTCGCTGAGACGCCACGCTACTGCACTCCAGGAGCACGTGCGCGGCTGTCTCCTCTGCAGTCAAGCACTCTCTACACAGAGGACTGTCTGTAACACCCAGTATATATAAATGCTTATTAAGTGAGCAGTGGCCTGTGACAATACCGATTATTTGTCGGACTTTGTCACGTTTCAGGCTGAGTAGTTTTCTGGAGTATCTCGGATTTAAAACCGGGAAAGCCTCCTTCGACTGCCTACAGTCCTGTATACTAGCCCAGTAGTTTTGATAGTTTTGCGGTTCGCTCCCGGGTCCAGGAGCGGACTTGGCTAAAAGGTAGGGGGATAATTGGCTCCGGTCCTGCCACTTGCATCTCAGAGCCCCCCCTTGCAAGTTTATCAGCTTCGTCGTTACCTCTGGATCCACTGTGTCCCTTAATCCATTGGAGAGTGAACCTATTGGTTTTACTTACCTCTTCCAACAGATGGTGACATTGTGTAATTAATCCTGAGTTCTGTTCTCTTCTGTTCAGTGTCAGTAATACTGCCGCACTGTCCGAGAGGATTCTGATGTTGTATCCAGTTACCTCTCTGTGTAGTACTGCAGTAGCAGCTTGGATTATCCCAACACATTCCGATTGGAAGATGGAGTTGTATTTACCTAGTACTGTTGTTTTGTGGATATTAAGGTCATCCGAGAAGGTACCCGCTCCGGTACCAGTATTCGTCTTAGACCCGTCAGTGTATATTCTAATTTCGTGTATATTGGAGCTATCAGTCGGCTCCTCGTGCATTTGAATATTAAAGCTTTTCGAACATTGGTGGTTCTTGGGTACTCTATCATAGATGGACAAAAGCAGTGGATTGTACTCCGCATAGTCTTCCATGATAGTAGTGTGATGTACCCGAGCACCATGTTCCCACAGCTGTAAAGCCCAGAGTCTGTAGGCAGCCATAGCTGCCTCTTGTTGCACCTGAAGGTGTAAAGGCATCAGGCCAGTCAGGGCTTCAAGTGCTGCCGTAGGGACAGTCCGCATGCATCCTGTTATTGCAACGCATGCCAGTCTCTGGAACTTCTGAAGTTTATTAATTGTAGTGATCTGTTTGGTTCTTGTCCACCACACTAGGGCACCATATGTTAAAGACGGTTTTATTACGCTGTTATAAAGCCACAGGGTAGTTTTTGGGCTGAGGCCCCATGTTTTGCCTATCATTCTGCGGCATTGCCAAAATGATATTGTGGCCTTCTTTATTTTGTTTTCAAGATGTTTCACCCAATTCAGTTTACTGTCCAAATGTATACCTAAGTATTTGACTTCCTCAGACAGTTTTAGTTGTGTTTCGAACAGGAGTGGAAGTCGATACGTTCCTAAATTTCGTTTGTTTGTAAACACAACTAGTACTGTTTTATTTGGATTCACGATTAATCCGTTTTCTATACACCAAGTTTCTACGATCTTTAATGCATTATTCATGATATTGCATGCCACACTCGCAAAGTGACCTGAAATGAGTATGGCAAGATCATCTGCATAGCCTACCGTGAAGAAGCGTTGGGCGTTAAGCTTGGTGATCAGATCATTTGCCACCAGGTTCCATAGTAGTGGTGACAGGACTCCGCCCTGTGGACAACCTCTTGCCACCACACCCCTAGTCTCACCGCGTACGTCAACCCGTACCGCTCTGTGTTTTAGCATATTAAAGATCCAATCAACCAAAGTTGTATCTACTCCATGCCTCTGCAAGGCTACACTGATGCTATTAAAATTTGTTTTGTCGAACGCCCCCTCAATATCTAAGAAGGCAGCTAGACAGAGTGTTTTGTTAATTATATCTCGTTCTATCTTAGTAACAACTACATGTAGCGCTGATTCGGTAGATTTACCTGCGCTATACGCATGTTGTTGTGGATGTAAAGGTAATGTTATGAGTATATTATCCCTTATGTGCCGATCGCATAGTCTTTCTAGTGTCTTAAGTACAAAAGACGTCAGACTGATCGGCCTATAAGCTTTAGCTTCAGTATAGTCGCTTTTGCCTGGTTTTGGTATACATATAACCCTGACCTCTTTCCACGTCAATGGTACATAACGGAACGCTAAACATGCCTTGAATATAGCTGTAAGCGTCCCGTTGAGGTGAGGTGCACCCCACCTTAAGAGGCCCGGGAAAATACCATCCATGCCTGGCGACTTGTATGGCTGGAACGTGTTTACTGCCCAGTTTACTTTGTTGCCAGTAATAACCTCTTGTGCAATTGACCAGTCTGCCTCCGTGGGCGTAATAGCGTTGGTCAATTGCCAGTCGGCAGTTTTGTCTATGCGACATTCCGGGAAATGTGTTTGTAGCAGAAGTTCGTGTGTTCTGCTATTTTTGTAGTATAGGTGTTATCAGGCTTTTTTAATGACCCAATTTCCCAGTTTGGTTCAGCAGCTAGAATCTTCCTAACTCTGTTAGCTTTACCGTTTGCTTCTATGTTAGTACAAAAGTTTTTCCACTTAAGACGGTTCTTGCGACGAATACATTTCTTATATTCCGCTTGCGCCCTCTTATATTCGTCCCAATCCTTGTCATCATATGTATTCTTAGCTCTGTTAAATAGTCTGCGTACCTTATGTTTAAGCCTATCCAATTTATTTGACCAGCCTTGCTTGCCCGTGTCCCTCTCTTTGAACACTGTGAGAGGGCAGGCTTCTTCAAAGCTTTTGGTAAGACTCATTGTTACTTGTTGGACTGCTTCTTCTATTTCAGCTATGTTTGTTAATTTTATTCCCACTGTACCTGTGTTTAGGTGCTGTTTTAAGGATTTTGCAAACAGCGCCTTATCGGTTTTTCGCGGGTTGCGTGAGGGTGTTGGTATTATTTTGTTTAATATTATTTCATATCTGATCCACCTATGGTCAGAGCAGGAGGATTCATCAGATACCCTCCAATTATGTACGAAATCAGCGCAATTGCTTGTTGCAATGGTTAGATCTATAATAGTGCGGCAGCGCTTCGTTACAAAAGTTGGTGCCGTACCCTTATTTGCTATGGAGAGGCTGGTGGTGAAAAGAAAATTTACCAAATCGTCACCTCTATTGTTCGATTTTAACATACCCCAAATAGGATGATGCGCATTGGTGTCAGCTGAGATTATAAGTTTATTATTGTTTAGTTCACATTTACTTACCAAATCCGTGAAGTTTTTCGCAGGGATAACCTCGTCAGCGGGCATGTAAGCTGATGCTAACATCACGTCTTCGGTGACACCTCCGAGAACGCCTTGGAGTCTAACAGTTGTCAGATCTCTGCAACAGAACTCGGTTAGAGGTAATGCTGATATATTACGTGGTATGTAAATACATGCACGTGGGTTAGAACAAGTGTTGTCATACAGTAACTTACCGTTTATATTTTTATGCCACATACGCGTCCTGCCCTAATCCACGGCTCCTGGATTAAGGCTATGGTCTTGTTGTTTTTCTCCAGCACTCTGCGCAGGTTAGTCGTTGCAGTGAGGCTGTGCTGGAGGTTGCATTGTATGATGCTAAAGTTAGAGGGGTATTGGGTCACCACCATTTTGGCTTCCCTCCTTCTCCTCCTCCGACTCCAAGTCCAAATCCAGGACCTTCTCCAACTCCTCACACGACTTGTCCAGTTCCTTGGAGCAAGGGGATTTTGGCGACGAGTGAGGTATCATTGGGGGCTGGTTAGCGGGACTTTTGTCGGGGACCTTCACACCACTGGGACTTGGTTGTTCACTCGGTCGCAGTCGTATGCCAGTGTAGTGGGGTACATCTTGTAAGGTTCCATCTGCTCCATAGAATCTCACATATATGTTCCCCAAGTTGTAAGCTAGTCTACGTCCTCTCTCCGTTATTAGGGGCACTAAACTTTCTGGAATGCCCAGATTGACGAAGAGGATGTCGTCATCCTGCATTTTGTGTGAATACACCGTCCATGTGCCTATTTCTGCCCATTTGTTTTGGTCTGCTAGTACAAGGCTCGTATCCTCCAAGGAGTTGGTACTGTCGGGGATAAAGATAGCAGCACGGACCTTCTTCGTGAGCTCACCCTGTCTTATCACCTTGAGTTTAGGACATGTTGTTAATGGTAGTTTATCTATTGCTCATCTTAGTGACGCATCATCCTCACACCACAGCTTCAGAGCACCGTCAGCAGTGATCGGTTTACCCATGAAGCGTGGGGAGAAGGTGATGTCTGGATTTTTAGCGGGGCATGCGGTACTGGATTGGACACCTCTATGCATTTAAATTGTTTTCTTTGTTTGTAGAAGGCGCTTGGACCCGGGGCATTCGTAACAGGGGTGCCAATTACTGGGGCCACCTGCTGTTCGCCTGCACGTCTTTGCTGCCTCCTTAGTTTCTTCTTAAGCTTTCTAGCGTTCTTACCCTCCGGGACGTTAGCCGTCTCGAGGGCTCGAACTTGGGTACTCGAAGTTCCGGCTATTGGCTCGGAGTCTCCTTTCCCAGCTCTTGTGTTTTTATTTTTTCCTTTCGGTTTGACAACCGTCCAGGCAGCAGTATTGGACTGGGGGACTGCGAAGGCCGCCTCCAAGTCCTTTACTGCCTCCCCTACTGAGGGAGGTGTGCTTAAATCTAGATTTTTAAGAGAATATGCCATATTGTGTTTTTTTTTACTTCATCATTCCGGCTCCCCACCCTCCACGGAGTCCGCACCACGGGGATGTATTGCTATACACCAGGGCTACCGGTCCGATATAGAAAGGGTGATTGCGTTGTCCACGAGCCTGAACGGCACCACCTAAGCAAATGTTGATACACCCAGCGTTCGGCGTGCACCGCCGACTGCAGACCCCATCAACCCCCCCTCTAGCCACGGCAGCTGAGGGCCGACCGTCATGCTGGTTTGCCACGGTTGGCTAGACCAATGGCCTCCTGTTTTGAGGGAAATTCACACCAAAGTGGAGTGTTGCGGAAGAATCGTCTGTCCGCTCAGCCACCAGGTCAGTTGCATCCCCTCTCACGGGCCCCTACGCACAGCATCAAAAGCGTAGGTGGTCCCTCCCCCCACCTGCCATCATTCATTTTATGATGACAGGCCCACGAAGCGGGACCACATTGCTTCGTAGCGGATAGGATTCAGGACATTGGATAGGGTGGGAAGTGGTAGAGTCCCGATAAGATCCAGTCCCCCGCCGGCCACAGATGCCCGCTGATGGAGGAGAGAGCTCTCTGCCTCCTCATACACCAGCACCGACAGAGAAGTGAGTCCCACCAGGACATAGGTCAGGGTACAGGGGGGAATAAGGAAGGAATTGGACTAGGGTTGGAGGTTGGGGTGATGAATGGATCGGGTGGGGAAAGGAAAACCCTCCCTCTTTATCCAGGCTTGGGACTGGCCCAGTAGACAGCTGTTCCATAGCCATATCTGCTACTAGGGCGAGGTTAATAAGTAAGTATTATTAGTTATGGCTTTCTGTCTGTGTAGGCAATTTTGCCAATGTCAAGTTTGACAAATACACGTTATAGAATTTAGTTGCCAAATGTTCGGTGTAGGTACTGTAGAATAACCTAATAAGCATTGTTCAACTTTAGTATTCTTAATATGTACTATGCCGGTGGGGTTGTAGATACCAACATGTTCCTGACTTAGAGATGAACAACATTTTATTTTGTATCAATTTATCCGATTTTTATATCATTTCTCATTTTATCGATAATCAATATTATCAAATTTCTTTAGTGTAATACTTTACTGTAAAGTAAGTAATGAAGCTTTTAAAATAAAATTAGAGAGGAATTCAATAAATGAGAATTGAACATATTATTTAATATATAATCAGGTCCATGTTGTATATTTTTGTTCATTTATAACTTAGGTACAATATTTTACAAGCTAAAGAGACAAACAAGCATATCATGTTCATATACAAGCAAATGATTTATTTATAAAATTTAATTGTAATTAAGAGCAACCACTAATATTATTACTAATCCTCACAGTTGCAGAAAACCACTTCTAAAAGCATTATTTTAATGAGATAAAAGATTAGTGTAATTAGGACGTTAATCAATAAAAGTACGTTTTCGGAACTATGATTACTTACATTATGCTCTACCTAAGTCAAAACCACAAGCTCCACTTAAATCATGGAACAGGTAATTTATAATCCTAGCTTGACAAAATAACTGCATGCCACCAGATGTTAAATAAATAATAATTAATTCATCTGAAGTAAATACGATAAATAATATTTCTTATTATCCCATAACCTACCTAAGTAGGGTCGGCACAACATGTTTACCTCTTCCACTTTCCTGTATCAACTGTCATCACAGTGTTTACACTTTTTATATGCACATAATGCTTCACACAGTCCATATATACTGTTCAGGCTCATAAATTGGTTGGTGGTATGCAAAATTATTTTATTTTTTAAATTACCCCGACGATTGTAAATCTGTGATCACTGGTCACTTGTACGTGGGACTGGGAAGGATACCGGCGCAGCGTTTCACGTCTAACGACACAGTTTTTTGAAGTTAGGAAGTATATAGTACATACATCAAGCTGCTGTGAATATTTGCTTGGAGTACATGCATTTGGATCCTGGAATACTCCGATAGACATCATCGGCGGCAACCTCGGCGGGGAAAGTGTTGAAGCAACATTAATATTTTAGTTTTAATAGTTGGCAACACTGCTCGATAAGCAATGTACATGTTTTGTAAGTAATGTGTCGTGTCGTCGTTGTTTTAATAAATAAGTAATATAAGTGTTTAACATTAAAGCCTCGTTATTCATACATAATATATAATTTCTTCTCTAATTATAATTAAAAAGATAAAAGAAAGGTAAGTGAGCCTTCATCCCGGTGATAGTATACCATATTTGGCGGTTATTTTGTGTGGTACCTATCTACTTCCAGGCAGTTTAAAAATATACAGTCCACTTTATCTACAAAAGTAGAATATCACACCCGGTGTGTGGTGGTGGTTGCCACCACATATACCTTATTCAGCTTTCCTCTACTTCTATAAAGATTTACCTTCATACTTAACATTCTTCTAGTTATATAACTTTCATCCCTCCTCATGACACGTCCACACCACACTAACCTATTAATCCTCAACTTCTGTGTCACTGGTACTATTTTCATACTTTTTCTGGTAAACTCATATACATTCTAGTTACACTATTCGATAATTCGAGATGTAATATCATGATATCTCGATGTTGTCAAACATCGATAAGTACCGAGGATCCCTAGTAAGACATTGAAATAAGTAAGGACATCAACATGTCCGGCGCAGAGTACATACTTGTATATTTCGAGTTCGATCATCTTGTTTACGAGTCGGCAGTAAACTTAACCAGGTTATGATGTTTATTATATCCTCTGCGAGTATATTATTTATTTACATATGTTTATAATTAATTAAATGATTTATATTACGTTCATTTTAATTACAATTTAATAACTTTTCATACTACTAAGGTTCTAAGCTTAGGTCTGGTTCACAAGTGCAGACGGCGTCTATACCGATGTATAAATGCGAGAGGTGATGGATTTTTTTTCTTAAAAGCTTATCAATGTCAGAAGAGTGTAAAAGTCTTCCATGCTACTTTTAACTCATAAATATAAACGTAATTTCACATACGAAATAGTACAAAAACTTGCATGTAAAGGTACATACCTACACGGTTCTCGGAACGATTCGGCTTGAAGTAGGCGTTCCGGATTCGAAAAAGCCTTCCGATAACATATACCAACATGTACCTTAAATAAAGTAAATACGACATAAATTTGTATAAAACTGACTCAAATGGCAAAGTATATTATATACAGTTAATATATGGAGAGATTGTTGTAGATACATGTATTAATTAACACTAGTATGGGCATATAAAGAAACGTGATTCGTTGCCAGGCCATTCAGTACATAAAATGGTATTTTCAATCATTTGCAGTATTTTTGAACATAGAATTCAGTTGGCGTAGAGATAAATTGTTTTATATCTCAAAATGATCTAAGGAAACTATAAAATAGAATAATATTAAAAGGTAAATTGGGGATAATAATTGCAATTATTATATATTTTCCATACAGTGACAACTGTACCTATCTCATCCTAAGTTTTTACGAGCTTTGTTGTCACTAGTACTAATTGATTTGTACTAACCTGCTTACTGATAAGTGAGAATTACCTGTTTACACGTTGTTATTAGTGACCCAACCCCCCTCTAAATTGAACATCGCCGCGCCGCCTTATTTTACGCAGTCAACTTGTCAATATTATCAGACAGATAAATGTGTTATTAAATTATACCTACTTATTATACTAGTTGTACCCAAAAATGTTTTTCTTTCCTTTGCAGTAGTCAATGACTGGACCACAGCGTCACCTAACGCGTTTACCTAAGGATAATATAAAAATCATCATGAAAAAATACTTAGACATCTGCCAATTTTCATGGTTTATCAATGTCATGATATATACCAATATGTTATTTTTTTTTTTTAATATAAAGATATTTCCCATCGGCAGCATTTGAGGATCTTTAACCCTGTCAGGAAATGAATATTCAAAAATCTTTTCTTAGTAGGTACACAACACATTTCTGTATGTTAATTAAGAAACTTTTGTAAAAAAATTAATACTTCTATATCTACCGGATATATCTGAGTTGTGCATTGTCCATCAGCAAGTTTTAAATTTCTTATTAAATAATTAGTTATACCTACTCTAGGAATTCGAAACTATGATATCATAAATTGATTACTTTTGATTCGTAGTAATATTGTAAACGTATGTTTTCTTGGTTATTACGTTCTACTTAGGTATAGGTATTGCAATGAAATAAGTATATCTATCTAGGTATACAATTAATAAAATTGAAGTATCTGTTTATAATGTCAAAATTACAGTTTTTTTAATTAAATGCATATGAAAGTATATAAGGTAATTATAACAAATCACCAAGTTTTAAAAATTTTGTCAGTCTGTCTGTTTGTTCCGGGTAATCTCCAAAACGGTTGGACCGATTTTGACGGGACTATCACTGGCAGATAGCTTATGTTAGACGGAGTAACATAAGCCACTTTTTTTTTAAGAATTCGGTTTCCGCGCAAATAGGAGTACTGGTCATGGTGAATCAATTTGGGCGCTTAAATGGCTTATGCTAAGTAAACTATAAGAGATACATAAATCGCATTAATGTACCTAGTATATAAATGTATATCCTATAAATAGATACCTACATAAAAGTCAGCGAGAGCATTATACTATATCTATCTTCTAAGGATCACACACAATAAGCATTAAAATCATCAAGCATCTTTAAAATAATCGGGAGTGGGGGAGCACGTTTCGCGCGTGTGCCCTATCGACGGTGTTCTGTAGTCCACGCGAGCGCAGCCGCAGGCACAGCTAGTATGTTAATAAATCTATAGTTCTGTCTAAAAAGTAACATTTACCCAAATTTCACGATAGACGTCTATTATAATGGACAGTGATCACGAATTGTAAGTTTGTCTAGATTTAACTCAACAATTTAATTTAAACGTCTTCACTGATTATTGAAATTTGTTATTGGTACACTAGTATCTATATTATGTTATTCCTTAATTGATAGGCTATTAGAATTGTCAATAGTACCTATAGAAACCATAAAAAATAGTGAAAACAAAAATATAAAACGAATAAATTAGAGTGTAATAAACGCGTGCGGGTATAGCTTGTGGAATATTATAACGCAAGTTGTTGTTCAAGATGAATTATTCAATAGACTGCGACTGAAGACTGTTGGGGTGAAACTAGGGGTGAAGTGGACAACGGCGGGGTGTCTAGACTAGCATGTTTTTGTTTTACGAAACAAGGTTGGACATTTCGGATAAGTAGATGTTTATTTGTTTTCGCTTGGTAGGTAAGTACGTGTTTTTATGTTTATGTATTTTCGGGGAGTATTTACGTTAGCTGGTAATTTATTCATTTAAGTACCTACATTTATTTTGTTTTAGGTGTTGTTTTTGGCAAAGTAAATCCATTAAACGTTTATAATATTGATTGATATACATGGCGTAACGTTTACACGGTTCAGTCAAGTGAGGGGAATATTAAAACCATAAGAGATAGAGAAAATGGTTTAAAGTACTATGATTTTAAAGATAAGAAAAACGGTATTCATAGATAAAAAAAATATTATACGCGAGTCGGGAACTGAACCTAATCACTAAAAAAAATGCATTTTGTTACTATATTTTATAGTGTAAATTGTAAGGAATAAATGTTGCTAGGAAACCCTTGATCTAAAGTAAAAAGAAAATGCAGAATTAAATTATTATATTTCAAGTGATGTTATAAGGAGTAATTTAGGCTACCTACTTATATTTTAGAAAAATAATTAGGGTTCAGCTCAAATAAAAATCAATTCAGAAAACGTCTATTTTGGGGCGCTTAAATGGATTACGCTGAGTAAACCATATGAGATACCTATATAAAATTAATGTACTACATAATTGTATACCTTATAAATAGATACCTACAAAAAAAATCAGCGAGAGCCTTATATTTTATCTATCTCCTAAGCACCCACAATAAGCTTTTTGTCTTTAAAATATTCGGGAGCGGGGGTAGCACAAACCGCGCGTGTTCCCGATCGACGGCATATTGTAGTCCACGCGAGCGCAGCCGCGGTCAAAGCTAGTATTCTTATAAAAAATTATTGCTATTTTTTTCCTATAAAGATCTAGCGTTATGGTCAAAATCTCACCTGATGCTAAGTGACGATGTGGCCTAAGATTGTGGTACGCCAAGCCTGGTGGGAAACTTGCTGAATCTGAAGGTGGTAGCCAGCCAGCGGAGAATTAGAAAATACACTACCCCCATGCTGTAGTTTCATCACAATGTTTTCCTTCCCCGAAAGCTCAAGTACATTGAAACGATTTAAACTCAAGTCTATTGACGCAGTGTCTGTTTCTAAACGCTAACACTGAAACATTATTGGAAAAAATATAACTCAGTAAAACAATATTTAAATAAAAATCATTTGAACTTGTAATGTGATTTTTTAGTACGTACCTACTAGGTATTCGAAAAATACAACCGATCCAACCGGTTCAAGAAATCCTTGCAAACGTAAAAAACTTACAAAATGGCGTCCTGCCAGTTGGCGCCAAATTAAAGCGTATTCTGTATCATATCGCTCTTTGATCTCACTTTGTGAAGAGTGTTTGTACAGCACCGCGTCTGTCTGTTTGTCCTCCAAGCGTTGAATAGGACCTCGTGAATGCTTGAGGACGGTCTCTTTCAATAGGAGATTTATATCGGCTGAGGATGCGGTCGACTATAGCGTCGCAATTTGTGGATTGTAGATACAATGATAAACATCCTACGTTGGGGAAATACTACACTGCGACTCTCGTTCAAATGCATGGCGATAATTATCATTTTCTAGTACCTAGTGCATTGGGAGCTTTATTTGAACTTCTACGTTTAGGGTTATCTCCTGTTTTTAAATTTTATTAAAATGATATACAATTGTTAAAGGTAATTTAAAATGTTATTAAAATCCTATAAATACGTTTGATTTATTTTCGTTTTTCACCATTAAATAAGTATAATACATAGATATTTCTTTAAAAACACAATCGACCTTCGCGTTGATTAATCGGCTATAATGTGGGTACTTATAAACAATTAATTCAAGATATAACAATAACAAATTATTATTATCTAATATTAGTATTAACCCTAATATCATTGGATAATTAGTGAGTTGACAATGTCTAAAATTAAAGTAAATTATTTATTTATATTGGTTTATTGACAAAAAGCCTACAATAAAAACAATACAAATCGGGTTTTTTTTTTGTTTTTTTGTCTGGTAGTCATAGGATTAGAATTTATATACACAGTTGAGTAGATATTACAAATATTATTTCAACAAGAATTATATTGGTAAGAACGCATAAACAGGGAATCAATTTAAAAATATATATGTAATAAACAATAATACCGTACAATTAATTAATTTTAAATTAAAGTATTTCTTATTATGATAGTAAAGAATATATGACCTCGAAAGTAATACGTATTATTAGAATATAATCTTTAAGTAGAGTATGTATTAATGTTATTTTATTATTAAGATATTTCATTATTATGTTTTGTGTTATTATTATTTTGCTATTTCATTTAAGGCGACTGTATTGCAAAAAGTGCTGAAGAAAACTCATAAATTTCAACTAAAATTCTAGTTTACTCATCTTTGCACATAGGTAATATCGAGTGTTTGTAGCCTATATTTAGCGTATATATTATTTCACTTGCAT
The DNA here is from genome assembly GCA_033032175.1 of Saturnia japonica. Taxonomy (NCBI): domain Eukaryota; kingdom Metazoa; phylum Arthropoda; class Insecta; order Lepidoptera; family Saturniidae; genus Saturnia; species Saturnia japonica. Next base: position 6,484,107 of record CM065324.1, on the reverse strand, counting down.
TATTTTCCACATCCATACTATTTCCATTTGTTTATTTTCACGATGATAGTTCTAATTTGATAGTTGTAGTGTTGTGACCAAATAAGTAATGATATCGATCGCAAATATTTACGACAGTGACGATTCATCAGATTTTGATTAAAATAAATAAATAAAGATTACCTGTCGTTATAATTATTTCGTTTCATTGTCGAGTACCTCCTACCTATACCTACTTATTTTACAGCAGCTTCGAAAATTTTCAAGCAGTAGTTTAGTTTCTTACATTTTGTAAAAAAATATCGGGTCTGTTATCGTGTTACGTTTATCGATATAGCTCCATCCCTATCAGTTTCTTCGACTCTGGTATAACCTTGTACGTGTGTAAACGTCATATTTCTGTAAAATAATGCATACATAATGTAAAAAAGGCGCTCGTTCAAGTTTTCACAGGAGCTGTCATCGAGAAAATAAAGAAATGGAAATGGTAGAAAGTGTTTAAAACAACTTTTTAAACATTGTCTACTCCAGGATTGTCTTTGGCAAGAAAGCTAATAATAGGTACCTGTACTTACATACATACATATACATGTATACATATAAACCTACTAATTTGTCGTAAATTGATTGAATCCAGGGCTAAACACTTTGTCGGCATGCGATGAACATTCAAAATAAAGTGTCCCGTAGCACCATTTTTACTGTAACATTAGCCAAATTGAAATACAAATATTTTATATGATGCCCTAAGGTATCGTCGAAATGTTTTTGTTTTATAACTTAGAACTCAATAATATGTACACCATAGATGTAATATATGTATATTATATAAATCTATGATCTACACAAATATGAGATAATACAGTATGTATGATACGTATGATATATCAAAATCATACATAATTAAATCTTACTGTTTATTAATTTTGTTATATTATATTATATATTATAAACTAGTTTTTGGGTTTAAGTGACGTGTAAATAACCCTATTATGAGTTTATGAAAAAGTATTTAAAGGTTTTTTTGTTGTCAATAAAACACATACACTTTAATTTTTATTTATTGGTATAGATCAAAAAGTTTTATACCTACTGACAACGGCACTACGTTGCAAGAATATTATATTTGTAACTAAAGATGAAAGCTTGTCTTGTATTTTGCAAAGTTGGAAACATGAAAATTATATATACTTAGATATTTATTGGTAGGTATTTTAGACAAATGGAATTATTTTTATCGGTCAGCAACAACCAACCATTTTAACCAACTTAGAAAAAGGAGGAAGTTCTCAATTCGGTTGTATTTTTTTAATTAATGTTCGTTCAGTCATAACTTCTTTGTTTTTTAACCGATTTGAATGATTTTGTGTTTGTTGGAAAGGAATACTTTAAGGGTGGTCCCATTTTAATTTCATTTGCATTAGACGTTACACTTCGAAAATACACAACGGAACTACTCAAAAACATTGAAGTTGTTTTTCTTTTTTCCTCAAAAATTTTCTTGTTTTTAATAGTGTAAAGACATTAATTTCACGTGACACTAGCTGTGCCCTACGGCGTTAAATTTGTTCAACGCATTCTTCACCGCGAAGCCAACGCACCCGTATCGTTGTTCTGACTTCCCATACATGTCTACAGCTTGCCATATTGCTTGACGTTCATGGTTACTGTTCTACTCTTTAGGGTTCTAACGTGAAGATTTATAGAAAGAATGAAAGAATAAAAGAAAGAAAGGAAGGAAGGTTTATTTTTAACAAAGGCATTTGAGACTGCAGACAATTAAAAATATTTTACAACTACTTACAGTAACAAAAATCAAATGGCAGTTGTTAGAAAACGGCCCCAAACCAGCATAATGCTGGTTGTAAATGACCAACGCTGGTCTTCCGTTGGGGCCGCTTGGTGACGTCACACGACAAACATAGTGACTTAAAAAAACTAAAAAAGTGAGACATACGATATAAAACAACTTTCTATAAATACTTAAATACAACAGCGACTTAAATAAAACATACAACAATAAGCCAAATATTCTCGAATCAAATAGGAGTTCACATTTAAGCAACGAAAGCCTATAGAATACCAGGAGTAATAGCACCGAAGGCAATTAAATTTTAAATTATAAAAAAGCCAACCCTTACTCATTATCTAGGCTATAAATGCAAAAATAAACGATTTTTTGACCTTTATAATGTTTATTAGCAGAAATAGAATAAGGCATGATCTTTTCATCTTTTCTACCCACTCTTTTACGCATATGGGGTCTAAAGAAAGGGGTGAATATAATTTAATATACTGAATTGATGAGTTTTGCGGACGTCAATCATTATAATGATTATCTAGTCGATGCGAATCAGGATTATTGCATTACGGGATTAGATAAATGATCGGTCCGGCAATTAGGGTCGGTATGGACAAGAGCCAAGCAAAGTTGCTTAGTTGTGCTCGTTCGAAACAAAATAGCTTATGGCTTAAACTATCTATATTTACATTAACGCAGATGTGGAGCTTTTGGCGGGATATCAAACTGTTATGTAGTGGTTTTTGTTTTTTAGGCAAACTAGCTATGCCTTCGACTTCGTTCGCGTGAACTACAGAATGCCGTCAGTCGGGTACACACGCGAATTGTGCTATCACCGCTCCCGGTTATATGCTTAATAAAGGATATTCTTAGAAGATAAACATATGCTCTCGCTGACTTTTTGTAGGTGTTTTTTAAATCTACAATTATGTAGTACATTAATTTGATATATTATTATATCTTATGACTTATAGTTTACTCAACGTAAGATATTTAAGCGCCCGAATTGATTCACCATTAACATTTTTTTTAATTTGTGCGGAACCTTAATTATTTTTCTAAGATAAAAATACTCCGTATAAAATCAGCTATCTCTACCAGTGAAAGTTTTATGAAAATCGGTCTAACCGTTTCAGAGATTACCCGGAACAAATATTCAGACAAACAGACAAAAATGTAAGTTATAAGTATCATAAATACTTTCATATGCATTTAGTAAAAAATTGTTATTTTGACATTACAAACAGACACTTCAATTTTATTATTTGTATAGAATTGTGATGTTTGACCTTATATTGTGTAATACTCGTATTACGGGTGGTATTTTGCATAAAACTTGAAAGTGGATTGGAAATACTAATATATAGGTACTGTAGAAGAACTATTGCAAAGGGAAGATCCTCCGGCCAGACGGGCGTTATGTCTGGCGGGCAGCTGCCCAACGGTTGTAGTCGGGTTCTTGTATATATACTCAATTGAAAAGTTAATTTCTATAGCGCGATGTAGGATGCGTCGTATGTGGCTCGATAGATGTCGCTATGTAGATGTCGCTACAGTACCATGAATACTGAGATCCCACAAAAACTGCCTAAAAAGTTCTATTATGGGAGCCTCCATCTTGTTAAAATACTGTAATCATCATAGTATTTATAAGACACTATATTCACTCGAAAATTGCAGTAATGGTCTGCTATGTTCAAGGGTCCTGGGTTCGATTCCCAGGTCGAGCAAAATGTTATTGGGTTTTTCTATGAAATTCTCAGTAGCAGCTCGGAGTTTGGCTTTGTGCCCGATTACATGGGACCTAAAAACATACTCGGCGAACTGTGGGTTTACAATAGTACACTCTGCCTAACCCTTCGGGGATACAGGCGTGATGGTATGTTATGTTATTGTCTTCAATAAAATTGATTCCGTGGTTTCCGCACTTTTTTTTTAACTGATTACACTGTTAGCCTTAGAGGCCCTATCCTAAAACAGAGCCGCTGAGGCTTTTACAGCTTCCGTGAAGTCATCCCACCCACCTCATAATGAGGTGGTGGGGAAACTGTACCAGGGTTGGAGCCCTTTTCAGTGAAAATCTTCGCATCCATCGACGGATGGACGGTTCGATGGTGCTTGCTTATCGCAAGTGGAGTCTATCGATCATTTATCGTTCACCGTCTGAAACGTCGGCGTCGATAATGATGAGGTTGCGTGGCGAAGGTAGATATTTGTTGTCCGGTGGTCTTGAGTGCAGCGGGGCAATCCCTCTGACGAGGGGATGCTGCGTTGCGTCCGCTCTTCGGAACAACTTGGTGGCCAGTCTTCCCACGAAGGTGTCCAGACACTCGATTTGGAGGTCGCGCGCTATCGTGGCGTTTTTCACGTAGCGTGGCGCTCCGACGATGGTCCTGAGGCTCTTGTTGTGCTGAGCTCTGAGCCTCATCTTTTGGTAATCTTTGATGTAGGCGTACCAGGCAGGGGCTGCGTACGTTAGCCTACTGCGAATGTATAGTTTGTAAATGGTGGTCTTCGTGCGGAGAGGGAGGTTGGACGCCAGCACGGAGTGTAACTTGGCCCTCGCCGTCTTTGTCTTCGTGATAGTCTCGTCGACATGGGCTTTGAATTTTAGCTTTTTATCAAGCTGAACTCCCAGGTATTTGACATGCGGCAACCATGGCAGGTCGTGTCCCATGAGAGTGAGAGGTGGGGGCGGGTATCCCTTGGTGATTAGCGCCTGTGTCTTTGCCACGTTGACCGACAACATCCAGCGATCGAGCCAGCCGGGAAGCGCTTCCAGCGTCGGACGCAGGTAAGATACGGCGGTTTGCGCGTTCGCTGAGCACGCAAAGTACGCCGAATCATCCGCGAACAGCGCGAGCTGCGCCCGGCCCTCCAGCGGTATGTCGTCGGTATAACGCGCGTACAACACAGGCGAGAGACAGCTGCCCTGCGGTACGCCTGCGCGCACCGGTCTGACGGTTGAGGTCGCGTCTTCCACCGCGACACACATCCGACGATCTCGGAGGTACGAGGCTATCACTCGGATTATTCTTCTTGGGGCACTCGATGTTGACAGTTTGTACAGCAGGCCCTCGTGCCATACCCTGTCGAACGCCTTCTCCATATCCAAGAAGACGGCCGCGAAGAAGTGGTGCCTGTTCAGGCACTCGGACATCAGGTGGGTGATCCGGCAGAGCTGGAGGGTGGTGGAGTGTTCTGTCCGGAATCCGAACTGCTCGTCACGCGGGGGAATGTGGTGTGTTAGGTGTTGGAGCACCAATCTCTCAAACACCTTGGAAATCGTGCTAAGCAGGGTGATCGGCCGATAACTCCCTGGTAGCCTTGTGTCTTTGCCAAGCTTGGGCAGCATTATTATCCGTCCTAGCTTCCATTGTTCTGGAAAGTGCCCCGAGCGTAGTATCCCGTTGAAGAGGCGGGCCAGTGCCGCGACGGACTGGAGCGGCAACTGGCGGAGCGCTGCGTTCGTGATACGGTCCGCGCCCGGGGCCTTCCGAGGTTTGGTGCGCAGAATTACACGGCGAACTTGACCAGGCGAGACGAACACCGGGTCTTCCGTTGGTAATATGGGCGCCGAGAAGTAATCCTGAAGGTGTCGATTGACGTCCGCAACGTGTTGGTGGTTGGTGGTTGTGGCCGGGACGCACTGGGACTCGAGCCAGTCTGCGAAGATTTCGGCGCGTTCCTCTGCGCGGTAGCGCAGATTCCCGTCGCTTCCCCGCATTGGTTTAATGGGGGGTCTGCTCGCGGACAGTTGCCCACATAGTCGGTGGACAGAGGGCATGTCATGACCGATAGATTCTATGTGGGATGTCCATGATTCCGCAGAATGGTCGTCGAGGGCGATCTTCACTCGTTGGACAAGATTATTCAATCTTGCTTTCTGCAATGGGCAACGGTTGCGTTGCCATTGCTTCCTGGCTTGCCGCTTCTCGTCGATTAGCGCCTTGATGCGGGCCGGGAGTGACCTGAGCCTACCCCCGGTACGATCGGTTTGCGACTGGTGGGTGGTTGTCGCTAGATCGAGAGCGGCTTGCAGATGGGCGGTGATAGCAGTCGAGGCCCGCTCGACTTCTTCAGCCGTGGAGGTCGGCGCTGATGGAGTGTTCTTAACCGCTTCGGTAAAAACCCTCCAATCGATGCGTTTGTGGTTTGTGGGCAGTGTTACCCGTATCGGGGGTTTCTCGATGACGAGCAACACTGGCCTGTGGTCGGATGGGAGGTCTGGAAGGACTATCTGGGTGGGAGGCGCACTGAGGCCTTTATAGATGATGATGTCTAGTACATCTTTGGACATACCAGAGTGGTGTGTGGGTTCGTCAGGTCCTTCCACTTGGTAGTCGTGTTTGATGGAGTCCTCGTGCAGGCTTCGTCCTTGGGGACAGATTAGCTGGGAGTTCCACGCGGGATGCTTCGCGTTCAAATCTCCAGCCAAAATTGTGGGCGTATTGTTGGTGATTATTTTTCGGATTTCAGCGAAATTGAATCGAGAGTTGGGTGGCTTGTAGGCCGCGAAAATCCTTGTTTCGTGCCCATCTAGATTGATGAGCACTCCCAACGCGTAGAAGCTCTGTAGGTCAACCTGAGGTATTAGTTGGTGGACAATCCTCCTCCTAATAATTATGGCGAGCCCCCTGTACGCCACTCCTCGTGCGGTGACTTCGTCCTTTCGGTAGGTGATGTAGTTCGGTATGCGGAACGCTTCACCCGACAGGAGTCGCGTTTCCGATACGAGCATGATGTCAATGTTCTGCTCACGGAGAAAGTGGTCGACCATCCTGCGTTTCCCCGTGAGCGTACAGGCATTCCAATGGACGACTCGGAGTTGTTGAAGTTGATCAGGCATTGGGAGCGAAGAGGGTGAGCAAAGATCTAATACATGCCTGTTCGGCTTCGGTGCCATTTCTGGCGACCTCTATTATGCTTTTGACGACATTGGTGGTGTGCGTCAGGGTGTCCAATGTTGTCGGATGCGCTGCCAGCGTAGAAGGCTGGGTTGCTTCGCTGGTAGCGGGCTTGGTTGCTCGCGCCTTTTTCCCGCGTCTCCTATTAGAGGTGACGCGAGAGCTCGCGTCATTGGCAGGAGCCATGAGGCTGCTTGGCGCGGTTTCCTGGACTGTCGGGAGAGGGGGTGGGAAGTCTCCTGTTACACGGCCCGTTGGGCCCGATCTCGCCACGGTGCCGGCACGGCGGTTGCGCGCCTCTCGTTTGAAGACCGGGCACTGCACGTGGCTGTTGGCCGGGTGGGGGCCTCCGCAGTTGGCGCAGGTGGGCGGTTCCTCCTTGGGTCGGGTGCACTGGAAGGCCATATGTGGCCCTCCGCAGCGCACACATGCGGTAGGGCGGTGGCAGTTCTGCGAGGAGTGCCGGAACTGCTGGCACCGGTGGCATTGGGCCGGCCCCTGCTTCCCTCTCCAAGCCTCGAACTTGACCCCGGGCATGCGGAGCAGCTCGTCTACCTGGTAGATTTTGGGAATGAGGTCTGCCGTCCTCTTGAGAATGCAGTGAAAGACGCACCCTGGTCTCCCACTTCGTCCCCTTATGTGCTTCACGTACTCAGGCTCAAAGCCTAAGTCCGTGAGGGCCTCGGTGATTTCCTCCGTTTTGGTTTCTCCGGGGAGGCCTCGAATGGCGAATTTCAAACTTCTCTCCGTAGGCAGGGAGTAGGAGAACCAGGCTACTCCCTCCCGTTTCTCTAGGTCCGTGAAGTACCGTTGAATCAAACGGTACTCATTGTCGTCGGCAGGCGTGAACCGGACGCCTTCGCCAAACGGACGAGCGTTCGGCCTATGGCCGAGCTGTTCGGAGATGACGCGGAAATGGTGCGTCCAATTTGGTAGCCGCTCCACTACCACGGGTGGGTACCTCGCCTTGCGTTCTGGAGCAGGCGGGTTGGGTGCTGGAACCGCAGATGTGCTTGGTGGGCTTGCAGATGGCGGCGCAGGCTGCTGCACGGCAGTTGCTGCAACAGTGGGTGCTTCCTTTGGGGCCTTGGGTGGCCGGGTAACGGGGCGCGCTGTTGGTGGTGCTGATGCTACCACTGTCGCGTAGCCTCCCCTGGGTGGTGCAGGAGCTGGAGGGGGAGGGGGAGGGGCCGTATGCACAGTTTTTGCCACTACTGGCAACTTGGTCCTCTTCGCCGGACGCTGCGGCCGTGGGAGGTTGTCATCTGTGGTATCCGCTTGTAGCTGGTCCAGCAGCTCGGGGGTGATATTCACTCGAGCTGCTGGTTGGTGGTTATCCTCGTGCTCGTCTGATTTCGAGCGTTTCCTTCTTTGGGCTCTTCTTTCGGGGCTCATCTCTAGGATGACCTTCGGGATGGGGGGCGGGGCTAGCACGCCTCCGGCGGCGTGTTTCAGCGAGGCGACGTCGTGGGAGTTTGGTTTCAAACCTCCCATTTCGGCTTCCTTGACGCGTAGGTACAACGCCATCCATCGGAGCATGCCCTCCGAAAGTACCTGGGCGTCAAGGAGCTCGGCGAGCGTTTTGAAATCGCGCTCGTAGATCTCTGCCGGGGCCATTACAGTGCCGGGTGGCGGCGCAGTTGATGACCCGGGTGTAGGAAGGGCCTGCACGGAGGCAGACGGTGGCGCAGTCTCTTTTGAGGACGTGCGGCTGCGGTGTCCGGTGGGCGTAGTCATGGTTGTTGATTCGAAGTCCATAGGGTTGCGGGGGGTCGTTGCGGTAGTCTTGTTTTTTGATTGGCCCTGAGAAGGGCCTTGGATTTCCATTCCGTCAAGCATGGTGCCGTGACGGTGGGTGAACGCAGCTGTCTAGGCGGGCGACATAGGCGGGCGGGCTTGGGCGGGCGAGCTTCGGCGGGCGGGCTTCGGCTGGCGCACTTCGGCGGGCGGGCCTAGGCGGCAGGCTTAGGCAGGTCGGCGTGCGAGCGAGACAGAATATCTCAAGCTCGTGCAAGGCAGGGTCGGTGCTCAGGGGAAGGGTTTCCCGGCAACACGACCGTTTAACACGAGAGAGCTCCGTACACTGTGCCGATCCGAGCGATCCTTTTACAGCTTCACCGGACTTATGCCTTTTATGGCGCTCGACGGAGTGGCAAAGCGGGTCTTGTTGGAGGGGCGACAGTGCGGTGCGAGTACGAAGTCCCCTCCATGGCAAAATGTATTTCTTATTATCTATATCTCTATTGGTTATACAAAACTATATTCGTGTGTTGAAACTCTTAGGTTTTCTAATAATTTAACAATAAATTAAAAATAATACATTTAAAGGCTATAAATACGATATAAACTAAACATATAGTGCGTCTCGCTCGCACTTGTGACGCGATCTCGCTCTTGTGACAGGCCACGCCTACTGCGGCGTTTGCGCTGTTTTCCTGCTATCCTGCACATCCTGCAATGAGCCCGAGCTATCGATGAAGGAAAATATCGTGATGAAACCATGAGCATGGTGGTAAGCAGCTATAGGTATGTTCTGGCAGCTTCACCTAAGAGCCAATATCCTCACTAGGTTTAGCGTGTCATCACCTTGTGCCACATCGTCCTTAACATCTGGTAAGATTGTTGGCATAATGCTAAAACCTTTAAACGATAAAATCGTCACAATCTGGGAAATAAATCAATTTCTAATTCTTAGGGCCATACATCAGTAGAATTTATTTACGAGGTTAATAATGTGACATAAATGAATTTCTACCCCACATTACAGATACGATAAATTCACTAGTAAACTTTAGAAAATTCAACAAAATATTTTCTCTTAAATAGCACAGTCACCTAGATAAAACGGAAGTGACGGCGGCGATGCGCGTGCGTCGCGCTTCCTGCCGCGTGTGAGCCAAAATGGCGGCTGCACGCTTCCTGTTTGGATAGGAAGTTGCAGCTAGGGTGCCTTTGGAACGTATGAATTATGGTTAGGGATGCTGCGACGTCTGTTGTCGGCTGCACAATCGCTAAGCAAATGCGTAATGGATCTTTTTATAGTTGATGGGGTGAATGACACTGATTTCTTTATTTTTCGAACTGTTTTTATTTTAATGTGTTATTTTGTTTAAAAACTTTCTCTTAACCATTAGGTATACTTTATAGGTTTAGCGTTTGGCCCCAATATTATCTGACGTTATATGACGATTTGGCCCAAGATGGTGATAAGTTAAGTCTATTGGAAGACTGGCTCTCAAGAGCTGCTACCGGAAAGTGTGTTCATAAGTACATACAAGTTCATAACATAAGTACTGCGTACACGTAGGAATATAGATACATAAGTAAGAATATTGTAATGACCTGCTTCCTCCGGTGGTCGTCCGCCACGCCGTTTATTTTAAAGATAAAAAAGTTTATTTTTTATTTGTGCGGAAACTGATCTTAAGTGACGATGTGGCCCAAGATGGTAGCACACTAAGCCTAGTGGAGAAACTGGCTCTCAACGGCAGCTGCCGGAACACACCTATTGGTTTTGGCGACAGATTTGCGACGTGAGGGTGATAGTAAGCTCAGTGCAGGGATGCGAGCTCACGTCGATCGACGCGTTGTCCGTACATGCTACCAACTGAACCATCATTGCTATGATTATGTATGTAATTATATATTTTATATGACTTATATATTAACTTGTGAAAATAGGACCGCTGATATAGCTTGCTTACCCAACAAATGTAAATCCTATAGCAACATGGCCCTTAGATTTAATTTACATTTTGACTGACCGTTATACTGCATTTATGCTAACATTTATCTAACTGTGCCTACGCTGAAACACGCAACTGTCTTATATGGATCACAGCAAAAACCATGTACCTGAAGTTGTAAGTGATGAAGCGTGGGTTGTAAATGTCGTGTACCACGGAAAAATATGTTGTTAGCATAAATTGATGGAATAATTGTTGTACCGCGAAAGAATGAGAAATGAGGGAGGTGTTGATTGATTTACCACGCACTGTGGTCAGTGAAAACTAGAAATAAAACACAGTAATAGAAGAAAGGAAGTAAAATTCGTATATTATATCGCAAAGGTATTTATTCCTGGCAACGCCATATCTTCGTTAATTCTTTATCAAAGTTAATTATTTAAATATCATTTATAAAGCTTATGTTCCCCGTCATTGACGAGATATATAGTTAAAATTAAAATTTTCGTTAACAAAATGATGATCAAACTTTTTTCTTTAGGAATGCCATCTGTTGTTGTTAATGAAAATATATTCAAGGCGCCATCTATTAACAGATATTAATATATTTAATTATCATGGCAGCTGTTAGTTTATTTATATTCTTTAATTAGTTGATACCCGCGACTTCAGCTACGATGTTTAATATTAAAACCCCGTTAAGAAAACACATAGCAGAACGCGCATTGTTTATAAAAATCGTAGTTTCTAGAAATTCAGAAAATCCTACCCTTCACTAGTTTTTACGTGATGCACACACTACGGCAAACCTCTATCATCTTATTTATATAGATGTGCCAAATATTCACAAGGGTCACCTATTAAATATTTACTTCTAATGAACCAATATTTCCTATGAAACTATAATATAGAATACCAATGCTGAGTAAAATTAATGGCTAATTGCAAAAATTCTACTTGTGACACTTTAATTTTGCTATCTAAATTTTACACGTGAGTGTAAAACATACCTAATATCTTTTGTACCATACATATCTTACATTTTGTTTCGACATTATTATGTTATTAAAGATAATATTAACCACATATCTATTTCTGTTTAAAATATAACTTTACTATGATTATGTTTTACTTAAAAGACATATTAAAACACTTTTTGAAATCAACAATTGACATATGCTCCTTATGAAATTTATTTTTAAAAATAAGAGAAGCAACTTGAACGTGTACCTTTTTTGCATTTTTGTCTTAGGGATAAGGGTGATGCAATAAGTATAATAAAACAGAACAGAATTAAATCAATATCTTAGTTTTTTCTTACTTTCCCTTGCCTTCCCTTCCCTTTTTGCAAGTAGCCATTCAAATTTTTTGATATATTTAGTTTTACTTACAAACTTCGAAAAATTGTCCATTACGTTGCGTTATCTATACAAAAATTATATAGCTCAGAAGATTGTTTGTTTCAACATGCTAATCGTCAGAGAACTACCAATCAGATATAAAAATATGTTTGCATTTTATCGCCTATTTATTGGGAAGGGTTGTAAGTTATATAACTTAACGCTGCGACCCTAAGGAGCAAAGTAGTCGCCATGAATGTGAAGGAATCTTGTGAGCTGTATGCAAGTACAGGAAGTGAGAACAACACGGCGCATTATAAGGGTGCGTGCACCGCGGCGCTGGACAGTGTTAACTTAGTAAAATTCTTTCTTTTTTCTCTAGTATTATAAAATAATTTCTCGGGTGGGCTTAAAGAGTTATAATTTTTGGCAACTGTACTGTCCCAACACAAACCCGAGCCTCGCAGCGACAAGTGTGTGTAACAAACTCAACTATAAATAAATCGTTTATCTATATAAATAACAATGAAATGCTTTTGTAAGCCCATCACTTGAGAATGGCTGGACCAATTTGAAGAATTTTTTTTTTAAATACATACATACATTTCGTCAAGCCTGTATCCTCGAAGGTTTAGGCAGAGGTGTACTAATGTACACCCGCAATTCGCCGAGTATGTTTTTAGGTCACATGTAATAGGGGGCGAGCCTATTGCAATTAATCGGGCACAAAGCCAAACTTCGAGCTGCTACTGAGAATTTTCATAGAAAACCCCAATAACACTTTGCTTAACCTGGAAATCGAACCCAGGATCTCGATCATAGCATTCGTGCTTACGACCAACTAGGCTAATGAGACAGTCTTAGTTAGTTAGTTTTTTTTTAAGGATACTAATAACCGTAATAAAGTATTTAGGAATAGAAAAAATTTAAGTTCCCTGCAAACTTGCAAAACTTTGGAAAAACTACAATAATTGGTTTTTTCTATTGGATTTTTGAAGTGAAAACTTCTTTTAACGCGGTACGCATATTTTTAGATGAGATAAAATCTCTGCACTCGCGACACCGTTACGAGACGCAGCTATAGTGTGTGTGTATATATGCATGTACATATAGCAGACCACGAACGCGTCTTTCATAAAAGAATATTATATGTATTTTAAAGTTACTAATAATTCATAAACAACAATTCATAAGTAAAATGCAATTCATAATCCAATAACTAAGTTTTTACTTTTGTCAGCACTCCCGGGGTGCAACTCGTAATTTTTTTATAAACTCAGAACTATTTAACTAACCCAACAATAGATATGCGTAATTCGTTTATGTTTTATTAATTACGGTCCTGAAAAATTTGAGTAAAAAAAATTGGGAGTAGGTAGCGCTGTGCAATGAGCAGAACAAATTCGGTCGGGCCAACTAGTTCGAAATAAATTACAATAATTTTTAAATGACTCCAATTTACATAGAAAAAGCTGATTGTCGTAAGTCTATCGCCAGTTTTCTCAGAACTATTGCAGATACCGCTTGGTATCATAGCTTACATACAATAAAACGAGTAATAAAAATTAGTTCCGTGTGAGAGCGCAACACACCACGTAGCGGGTAATTCAATAAAAAAAGACAAACACAATTGTTTCATGATTGTGTTATAATTATACCTTTAATAGATTATGTTAACGCAAATTGAAAGTTAATTGTACCTCTCAAGTTATATTAAGTGTAACAAACACAGTTATTAATGTTACGGTTCGTTTGTTATATCTAGATTGTTTTTTTTAATATTTTCTGTGAAAGAAATGAAATTTAGATCTCTAGCTTGTTTGTAACAATAATTAAATCGTCATTAAACTGTGAATAATTCTTTGGGCTCTTCTTTCGGGGTCTCTCTAGGATGACCTTCGGGATGGGGGCGGGGCTAGACGCCCCGGCGGCGTGTTTCAGCGAGGCGACGTCGTGGGAGTTTGGTTTCAAACCTCCCATTTCGGCTTCCTTGACGCGTAGGTACAACGCCATCCATCGGAGCATGCCCTCCGAAAGTACCTGGGCGTCAAGGAGCTCGGCGAGCGTTTTGAAATCGCGCTCGTAGATCTCTGCCGGGGCCATTACAGTGCCGGGTGGCGGCGCAGTTGATGACCCGGGTGTAGGAAGGGCCTGCACGGAGGCAGACGGTGGCGCAGTCTCTTTTGAGGACGTGCGGCTGCGGTGTCCGGTGGGCGTAGTCATGGTTGTTGATTCGAAGTCCATAGGGTTGCGGGGGGTCGTTGCGGTAGTCTTGTTTTTTGATTGGCCCTGAGAAGGGCCTTGGATTTCCATTCCGTCAAGCATGGTGCCGTGACGGTGGGTGAACGCAGCTGTCTAGGCGGGCGACATAGGCGGGCGGGCTTGGGCGGGCGAGCTTCGGCGGGCGGGCTTCGGCTGGCGCACTTCGGCGGGCGGGCCTAGGCGGCAGGCTTAGGCAGGTCGGCGTGCGAGCGAGACAGAATATCTCAAGCTCGTGCAAGGCAGGGTCGGTGCTCAGGGGAAGGGTTTCCCGGCAACACGACCGTTTAACACGAGAGAGCTCCGTACACTGTGCCGATCCGAGCGATCCTTTTACAGCTTCACCGGACTTATGCCTTTTATGGCGCTCGACGGAGTGGCAAAGCGGGTCTTGTTGGAGGGGCGACAGTGCGGTGCGAGTACGAAGTCCTCTCCATGGCAAAATGTATTTCTTATTATCTATATATCTATTGGTTATACAAAACTATATTCGTGTGTTGAAACTCTTAGGTTTTCTAATAATTTAACAATAACTTAAAAATAATACATTTAAAGGCTATAAATACGATATAAACTAAACATATAGTGTGTCTCGCTCGCACTTGTGACGCGATCTCGCTCTTGTGACAGGCCACGCCTACTGCGGCGTTTGCGCTGTTTTCCTGCTATCCTGCACATCCTGCAATGAGCCCGAGCTATCGATGAAGGAAAATATCGTGATGAAACCATGAGCATGGTGGTAAGCAGCTATAGGTATGTTCTGGCAGCTTCACCTAAGAGCCAATTTCCTCACTAGGTTTAGCGTGTCATCACCTTGTGCCACATCGTCCTTAACATCTGGTAAGATTGTTGGCATAATGCTAAAACCTTTAAACGATAAAATCGTCACAATCTGGGAAATAAATCAATTTCTAATTCTTAGGGCCATACATACATCAGTAGAATTTATTTACGAGGTTAATAATGTGACATAAATGAATTTCTACCCCACATTACAGATACGATAAATTCACTAGTAAACTTTAGAAAATTCAACAAAATATTTTCTCTTAAATAGCACAGTCACCTAGATAAAACGGAAGTGACGGCGGCGATGCGCGTGCGTCGCGCTTCCTGCCGCGTGTGAGCCAAAATGGCGGCGGCACGCTTCCTGTTTGGATAGGAAGTTGCAGCTAGGGTGCCTTTGGAACGTATGAATTATGGTTAGGGATGCTGCGACGTCTGTTGTCGGCTGCACAATCGCTAAGCAAATGCGTAATGGATCTTTTTATAGTTGATGGGGTGAATGACACTGATTTCTTTATTTTTCGAACTGTTTTTATTTAAATATGTTATTTTGTTTAAAAACTTTCTCTTAACCATTAGGTATACTTTATAGGTTTAGCGTTTGGCCCCAATATTATCTGACGTTATATGACGATTTGGCCCAAGATGGTGATAAGTTAAGTCTAGTGGAAGACTGGCTCTCAAGAGCTGCTACCGGAAAGTGTGTTCATAAGTACATACAAGTTCATAACATAAGTACTGCGTACACGTAGGAATATAGATACATAAGTAAGAATATTGTAATGACCTGCTTCCTCCGGTGGTCGTCCGCCACGCCGTTTATTTTAAAGATAAAAAAGTTTATTTTTTATTTGTGCGGAAACTGATCTTAAGTGACGATGTGGCCCAAGATGGTAGCACACTAAGCCTAGTGGAGAAACTGGCTCTCAACGGCAGCTGCCGGAACACACCTATTAGTTTTGGCGACAGATTTGCGACGTGAGGGTGATAGCAAGCTCAGTGCAGGGATGCGAGCTCACGTCGATCGACGCGTTGTCCGTACATGCTACCAACTGAACCATAATTGCTATGATTATGTATGTAATTATATATTTTATATGACTTATATGTTAACTTGTGAAAATAGGACCGCTGATATAGCTTGCTTACCCAACAAATGTAAATCCTATAGCAACATGACCCTTAGATTTAATTTACATTTTGACTGACCGTTATACTGCATTTATGCTAACATTTATCTAACTGTGCCTACGCTGAAACACGCAACTGTCTTATATGGATCACAGCAAAAACCATGTACCTGAAGTTGTAAGTGATGAAGCGTGGGTTGTAAATGTCGTGTACCACGGAAAAATATGTTGTTAGCATAAACTGATGGAATAATTGTTGTACCGCGAAAGAATGAGAAATGAGGGAGGTGTTGATTGATTTACCACGCATTGCGGTCAGTGAAAAATATAAATAAAACACAGTAATAGAATAAAGGAAGCAACGCCATATTTTCGTTAATTCTTTATCAAAGTTAATGATTTAAATATCATTTATAAAGCTTATGTTCCCCGTCATTGACGAAATATATAGTTAAAATTAAAATTTTCGTTAACAAAATGATGAACAAACTTTTTTCTTTAGGAATGCCATCTGTTGTTGTTAATGAAAATATATTCAAGGCGCCATCTATTAACAGATATTAATATATTTAATTATCATGGCAGCTGTCAGTTTATTTATAATCTTTAATTAGTTGATACCCGCGACTTCAGCTACGATGTTTAATATTAAAACCCCGTTAAGAAAACACATAGCTAAACGCGTATTGTTTATAAAAATCGTAGTTTCTAGAAAATCAGAAAATCCTACCCTTCAGTAGTTTTTACGTGATGCACGCACTAAGGCAAACCTCTATCATCTTATTTATATAGATGTGCGAAAAATTCACAAGGGTCACCAATTAAATATTTACTTCTAATGAACCAGTATTTCCTATGAAACTATAATATAGAATACCAATGCTGAGTAAAATTAATGGCTAATTGCAAAAATTCTACTTGTGACACTTCAATTTCGCTATCTAAATTTTACACGAGAGTGTAAAACATACCTAATATCTTTTGTACCATACATATCTTACATTTTGTTTCGACATTATTATGTTATTAAAGATAATATTAACCACATATCTATTTCTGTTTAAAATATAACTTTACTATGATTATGTTTTACTTAAAAGACATATTAAAACACTTTTTGAAATCAACAATTGACATATGCTCCTTATGAAATTTATTTTTAAAAATAAGAGAAGCAACTTGAACGTGTACCTTTTTTGCATTTTTGTCTTAGGGATAAGGGTGATGCAATAAGTATAATAAAACAGAACAGAATTAAATCAATATCTTAGTTTTTTCTTACTTTCCCTTGCCTTCCCTTCCCTTTTTGCAAGTAGCCATTGAAATTTTCTGATATATTTAGTTTTACTTACAAACTTCGAAAAATTGCCCATTACGTTGCGTTATCTATACAAAAATTATATATCTCAAAAGATTGTTTGTTTCAACATGCTAATCGTTAGAGAACTACCAATCAGATATAAAAATATTTTTGCATTTTATAGCCTATTTATTGAGAAGGGTTGTAAGTAATATAACTTAACGCTGCGATCCTAAGGAGCAAAGTAGTCGCCGTGAATGTGAAGGAATCTTGTGAGCTGTATGCAAGTACGGGAAGTGAGAACAACACGGTGCATTATAAGGGTGCGTGCACCGCGGCGCTGGACAGTGTTAACTTAGTAAAATTCTTTCTTTTTTCTCTAGTATTATAAAATAATTTCTCGGGTGGGCTTAAAGAGTTATAATTTTTGGCAACTGTACTGTCCCAACACAAACCCGAACCTCGCAGCGACAAGTGTGTGTAACAAACTCAACTATAAATAAATCGTTTATCTATATAAATAACAATGAAATGCTTTTGTAAGCTCATCACTTGAGAATGGCTGGACCAATTTGAAGATTTTTTTTTAATACATACATACATACCGTCACGCCTGTATCCTCGAAGGTTTAGGAAGAGGTGTACTAATGTACACCCACAATTCGCCGAGTATGTTTTTAGGTCCCATGTAATAGGGGGCGAGCCTATTGCTATTAATCGGGCACAAAGCCAAACTTCGAGCTGCTACTGAGAATTTTCATAGAAAACCCCAATAACACTTTGCTTAACCTGGAAATCGAACCCATCCTAATAGCTAATCATAGCATTCGTGCTTACGACCAACTAGGCTAATGAGACAGTCTTAGTTAGTTAGTTTTTTTAAAGATACTAATAACCGTAATAAAGTTTTTAGGAATAGAAAAAATTTAAGTTCCCTGCAAACTTGCAAAACTTTGGAAAAACTACAATAATTGGTTTTTTCTATTGGATTCTTGAAGTGAAAACTTCTTTTAACGCGGTACGCATATTTTTAGATGAGATAAAATCTCTGCACTCGCAACACCGTTACGAGACGCAGCTATAGTGTGTGCATATATGCATGTACATATAGCAGACCACGAACGCGTCTTTCATAAAAGAATATTATATGTATTTTAAAGTTACTAATAATTCATAAACAACAATTCATAAATAAAATGCAATTCATAACCCAATAACTAAGTTTTCACTTTTGTCAGCACTACCGGGGTGCGACTCGTAACTTTTTTATAACCTCAGAACTATATAACTAACCCAACAATAGATATACGTAATTTGTTTATGTTTTATTAATTACGGTCCTGAAAAATTTTGAGGAAATAAAATTGGGAGTAGGTAGCGCTGTGCAATGAGCAGAACAAATTCGGTCGGGCCAACTAGTTCGAAATAAATTACAATAATTTTTAAATGACTCCAATTTACATAGAAAAAGCTGATTGTCGTAAGTCTATCGCCAGTTTTCTCAGAAGTATTGCAGATACCGCTTGGTATCATAGCTTACATACAATAAAACGAGTAATAAAAATTAGTTCCGTGTGAGAGCGCAACACACCACGTAGCGGGTAATTCAATAAAAAAAGACAAACACAATTGTTTCATGATTGTGTTATAATTATACCTTTAATAGATTATGTTAACGCAAATTGAAAGTTAATTGTACCTCTCAAGTTATATTAAGTGTAACAAACACAGTTATTAATGTTACGGTTCGTTTGTTATATCTAGATTGTTTTTTTTAATATTTTCTGTGAAAGAAATGAAATTTAGATCTCTAGCTTGTTTGTAACAATAATTAAATCGTCATTAAACTGTGAATAATTGTGCAAAATAGTACAGAAGACGTTCTTTACAAAGATAGAAAGTGTAATAAAACCTACCATGTAATATAAAACTTCAAAATAAAACTAATAATTCTTTGGTTACTTTTCCGACATTTGAGGAAGCAAGAAGGCAAGAAGGCAGAAATTAAAAATGATAAAATTTGGGGTATTACACTTAACATTATCTTATGCTTTTTTTTGCAATTACAATGCCAATGTTTAAATAAACCCTAAATATAAATAAAGATAAAAAAGTGAACGTGTATACTTTTATATGCGTTCGTTAGGAATTATACTTCTTTAAATAGTCATATAACATCGATTATGACTATCTTCACCAAAATGAAAGAAGAGGCTTTGTAAGAAATTATGGCTTAGCGGCTTAGCGGTCGATCGCCGTGAGTTTGAATCTATGCGATGAGCCTGAGCTTTCGGTGAAGGAAAAGATCATGATGAACCCATATCATGGTTGTTGGGTGTTTTCTAATGCACGCCCGTACAAGCTATCAATCTCAAATTGAAAATCTGTCGCCAAGTACATATAGGTGGATTTCAGTAGCTGCACTTAAGAGCCAATTCCCCTAGCTTAGAGTGTTACCATCTGGAGCCAAATAATCACTCAACATCAGATGAGATTGTGACCAAACGCTAACTAAACCTTTAAATAATTTAAAATAATCCTTATTTTTTCGAGGAAGAAGAAAATTAGCTTTAGAAATTTGGTCATATCAAGCATTAAAAATAAATGAAATTTGGGGTATTTTGTTTAAAGAGCTTCGAGGTTAAAGAGTTTAGAGGTCGCGCGCGGTCGTTGTCTGAATAAACCCTTAATAAAAATAAAGAGACAAAAAGTGGATGCGTGTATTTATTTAAACATGTACACGCGTTAGAAGTTATAGTTCTTTGAATAGTCATAAACATGTTATGTGAGGCATAACATCAAGTGACCTTTACCACAATAAAACAAGACATTTGATAACTCTTATCAATAAGTCCTAAAGCGCCTTTAAAAGTATAACTTCTAAATCGATCTTTTGCTTATTGTGAAAGAAATAATTTAGAACAGACTATCATTTATTTCCGAGAGGAGTGACCTTTTAATCTTTTTAAGCCTAGGTGTCCTTGTCGATCTTCAATAAACAACATAATGAAAATTTACTTATCATCATCTCAGTCGAAAGAACTCCATTGCTGAAAATAGACATTCCTCAAATATCGCCATTATGACTAGTACTACGGTGTTGCATCGAATGGGATATCGCAAAGTATGCGCGATGAAATCAGAAATGAGTAGGTCCTAGAATTAATTGCGGAAGGAATTGCTAATAGCAGTGGGCAGGGTAAATTGCTCGTAGAACGGATAGTCAAGGGGGCCGAAGAGTTCTTAAGTGATGACTACATACCGTAAGATGCAGTGTAAGCAGATACGTCACAAGGTAGACCGACGACGTACCATTTCTATAAATAAATAAAAAATACATTATATTCTAACAAAACTGTGCTCACATCAATAAAAAACGTAATTAATGAAATCAAAATCTTATCCTAATAAATCAAACAACAAAAGAACTATCAAGTAAACAGAATAAAAAGGACATCCTTATTATAATAATTAAAAACCACTAAACTGATTTATGACCACTTCAGACCCCCATCGTTTAAGCCTTTCTCTTACATTTAATTGGTAGGATCTCAAAACTGGAATTTCCCTTTTTTTGTTCGCAACGTATTCAAGGCAGGAAGCGCCTTGTTGGCTCAAACCCATGTTTTTGGGTTCGGTTGCATGCAGATCTGAATGGGCCATATGATATGACATATTTTATTGCCGGTCCTCATGCGTAGGCAAATTAGCCGGATATATCAATCTCTTTTTCAATTCGTTTTTCGTTACGTTTTTGTGGATTTTCGTTGCGGCTCCTTTTGCTTCGGCCCGCTCCAATGAATAGTAATAAGAATTGTCAATTGTCAATTGTTTTTGTTGAGTGGATATTATTTTATTTTTAATGCGGAATACGTACTCACGTCAGTATTTAGTTCTGGCTTATTAGAGATCGATTTTGCGAGATTCAAACATTTATTTATATGCTTATCAGAGTTAAATAAAACTAAATTTTTCTAAAACTTGTTACAGAAATATTTTTAAAGAATTCAACATTAGGTATGTCTCTTTTTTTAATATCTCAATTTTTAATAATCTATCCATTTTCAAAGTCAACCTTCCAAACAGTTTTAGAATTAATCTTGCATCTTGCATATCTTTATTAGTTTTCTTAAACTTAATAGATTGTATTTTTGTTTGTTTGTATGAACGCGCTAAACTTTGGAACTATCAGTCAGATGGGAAAAAAATCTTTTTGCATGTTATATTTTATTTAATGAGAAAAGTTACTGGAGAGTAGCAGTAACCACGACCGTCAAGCATTCTGGAAAGCTGTAGGTAAATATTGGAAGAGAGGACAACCATAGGCAACACGTGTGCGTTGGTGGACGCGGGCGCGGTAGAGAGTTGGTGGAATAAATTTAGCACGGGTAAAACACACATAATATATAGCTAGCTAATCATTAAACAATCGGTCAACTGCGAGTCGGACTCGCGCACCGAGGGTTCCGTAGTTGGATAGATACATTCACAAAAGTAAGTAACATCGGCATACACAGAGTTCTTAGACAGAGTAAGCAGACAATCTTGAAAGCTATTAGTATACCAAAAATAGTACATTTTGGGTTTGGACCGTCATCTTGTTGATTAAATAACGACGTAGGTAATTCAATTACCGTAATTTCCACATAAAATATTCATAGGCCATATATTGACTGATTTTATAGACATATAAATTTACAAAAATTGGAAATGGCCATTCGGCATTAATTTAAAAAGTGGTGATTTAGGTAATATGTAAGTCAAAGCCTATCGCTGCGTTTGTTTGATGTTCTGTATTTGCAAAATTAAATAGTAGTAATTAAAAAAAAGTGGCAAATTAGTGTACATTTGGCATTAATTTAAAAAGTGGTTATTTAGATAATATGTAAGTCAAAGCCTATCGCTGCGTTTGTTTGATGTTCTGTATTTGCAAAATTAAAGAGCAGTAATTAAAAGAAGGTGGCAAATTAGTATACATATCGACATAATATTATACATATATTTTGGGTTTCTTTTAATTTTGTAAATTAAATCTACACGGTATTTCTTTGTCTTTAGTTTGTATTAATTACAAATTCGATCTAAAACGATCTTTCACGAACACTTGTTTGCTTTTGACCGAAAGATAATTTTGAAAACGAATAATTTATTTTTATTTTATCTACTTATCTAGACACACGGTAGTGTATCAGCTAAGTTCGAAACGGGCGTCACGGACTCGTGTGTATATTTAGACAAACCATTTCGAGCTACTTTCGAACCCTCCATAAGTGAAAAGCTATTAGACCTACAAATGTTTAACGTTTATTAAGCAACCCTTAAACACCTTGAATCCCAAATTTCACGAATAAACCTATTTCAGTTCTTGAGTTGTAAGGTCTGAAAAGTAGCACCTTTATCACTTACTGACTCACTCATCAAAAACCTAGACCACTTTTAGATGACAAAACTTGAAATATGGCATCAAGGTAGAACATCAACCATATAGGCTCAAAGGAAAAAATTAAAAATCTCACAAAATTCAATTTTAATAGAATAATTTTTTTATTAAATTCAATACATTATTCGTAAATGTCGTAATAAAATTATTAATGAAGTATTCAATTTATAGCTTTCCCACAATGATTAGGCCAAGGTGTACTAAATGTACACCACACAGTTCGCTGGGTATTCGAACCCAGGACCTAGAGTATTGCGCAGTCGCGCTTACGACCACAAGGCTAATGAGGTAGATAAATAACTGTTTTAAAATATGGTTTTATTCAAAACAATTTGGATCTATGCTCGCAGTTTTGTAACAAATAATGCAGCATAACGAAATAAACTTTATCCCCATAATAATCAAATAAAATTTAAATACTATTGTAAGGAAACAATATGAATTACTTAATTTATCTCTCGACGTATTTTGAGGTTTTTAAATAATTTTACATTCCAGTAAAAATGCCTAAGAATTGTATACTAAAACTCATATTAAAATGTATTTTAAATTATATTGTGTGTTAAATACTATTTATTGTCATTAATAAATTATCATTAATACATATATTTATACGACGTTTTCGTCCTTTCACTAATAGACAGTGTTGTGCCAAAAAATGATATCCAAAGAAAAACATAAAAGCCCTAAAAATATACAAAGAACATAGTTGAGACTACACTTTGACGATAAATTATCGTACTCCATATCCATATATTAAAACCTAAATCAATGATAACCTAATTCCGTAAGCCCCTATAAAATCTGTCTCACAAACAGCGAACACGCACTCGCCCCAACGAGGGCGCCCTCGGCGTGTTTACCCACGAAATAGATCTGTTGGTTCAGTTGATTGCAGATCGAAACTTTACAGCACTGACCACTCGGATCGGATTGCCGGTTCGTTACCCGCTGACCATTTTTGCTATTTGCCTGACCGCTAACAACGGTAGCAAACACTGTCAGTTTGCGTGGGGTTTGGTTTTCTAATACATTGTTTGTGTAACGATCCTGTTTATTTTAGTTTTGTTACAAAATAACACGTTTTATATGATCAAGTATTATTAATCTGTAAGGTCATATTATTAACATTTGATAGTTTAGCTCCTTTTTAGTTCTTATCATATTAATTATCATACATTGACCAAACTACATCACGCAAACTACCGACACAATTATATAACATAAGATTATGGAATACAACCACCACAAAACAGGTTTAAAATTTCCGCCAAAAAGTCATGTCTAGTCGTAACTGATAGAGCTATCATTAATTATTATTTATACCTGTATAAATGTTACAATGATTTAGATTATGAAGTTTTGAGCAACACGTATTATATACTTAGGTATTTGTCAAAGTGAAGTAGCAACATTCATTTGATCAGACAAAAAACGGGTCTGAGAATTGCTTCTCTGAAGTCCTTTATTAAAAATCGAGCCGGCTACGTTAATCAGGCTCATTACCACCATTCGATTCAAAGATTCCTCATGTCTCTGAGAATCGAGCCTTCAATCTTCGGTCCAATTACGCGCGGAACGCTCGACCTGTCAGCAATTATAGATTCTATCGGCTGTTATATTCTCTCTATTTGGTAATTCTTGAATTATAAGGACACCGTACGTTATTTAATAGAATCGTTGGCACGGTCGGTAAAATGTCTGCCTTTAAATAGGAGATTTTGGTTCGATTACCAGTCGAAACCTTTGTCATACATAACATAATATATAACATAGTTTTATTGTTAATATCGTGTTACTTCATTATATATTATATCAGTTTATCATCATTATATTAATACGTGAAGCAAAAACTTTATACCCCTTTTTAAGCGTATAGCGTGCACGGAAGACTGTGAGTTTTGGCATGGTTAAAGTTTATATGGAGAAGGAGTGCAGAAAGCCAAAATTAATCTAGGTATAATATCTATTACTAATATATTAAATAAAATAAATTAATACTGCGAATCCTAACCCGACCGGTGCCATTGAACTTAGACCCCCCAAAATATTGACATTGTCATTCAATGAAAAGTGACAACAAGTGATATACTTAATATTCATTTTTTCGGTTCATACTACAAATGTCAAACAGAAAATAATCTATGATTAAAAAGTCGCTGATCGAATTTCGATCATTAGGCGACCGCTAGTAATAATAAATACAGTAGGTACCTACAATATCTGGATAATGGTGATAACGTATCTATGACTACCTATCAAATCTACTGTTATCTTAGGACCGGTCTGCAACTAACATCCACCTCTTAGCTCCATAGATTTAGGTTAATTTTTTTTAATTGTTCAAAGAAAAGTGACGTGACTGTGCCTGACGGTAAATACAATACAAACAAAAAACAACGGCAACCAACGAGAGATCCGTAATTCAACGTTGGTCCTTGTTTTCACGCCGTTCTGCAAGCCACTTGGCAGCTGGATATACGGTAATTGGTATTGGGTAATTCCAATGCGCGACAATACAAAAGAGTCACAATAATCCCGTAAAACCAAACCTGATTGTAAACACTATAAAATAATATATGACTAAGAGTGACCACGTATAGGTAGATTATAGAAAAAAATATTTGGAGATTTATTTTTATATGGGCCAGTCCGGCTGTTGGAATACCTCCACCCTACAGAAGATCGCAGCCAAATAACCCTATATGTGTTCCTGCGGCGAGTAGAGTTTCCAGAGCTCCTTGGGAAAGCGAGTCAAGATTGGCAACGCGCTAGTGATACCTATGGTAATACGGATGTCCATAGGCTACGGGAGCTGCTTACCATTTGACGGGCCATATGGTTATTTGCCACCTTTGTTGTATAAAAAGGTAGAGTATCAGCTACATATTTTATCATCTTTAGATCGGTCTGCAAGTGTTATTTTAAAAGCAACCCATTTATTCCCATCACTTTGGTCGATTCAAAAAAATGATGGAAGCAATGAGGCTTAGTGGTAGATAGACGAGCCTTTCTGTGAAGAAAACATCGTGGTAAGCCATAAAATTATAGCACCATCGTCGTAGGGTATTTTCTACTGCCTGCCTGACTAGATACCACCCTCAGGTTGGAAATATATTTGTATGTTCCGGTACCTTAAGTTGAGAGCCAGCTCCTCCACTGGGCTTATCATTTCCATCTTGGACTACATGCCAAACCATCATTTAACAGCAAGGTGAGATAGGAAGTGGATAAAACGCCGCCTAGCCTGTATTAAAATAAAAACAAATTAGGCACTATTGAATTTTCATCACGTACCTAAAAACTACCCAGCCAGGTATCAGTTTTCTATTTAGTATAATAATGCAGAATATCTTCAATAAATATACCTAATTAAAAAAGAATTGAGTACTTCGATCTTAAGGGATATGCCCAAATAAGGTATACAATCAGCTTAATCAATAGACCTCTACTTTACGCTTCATTCCTTATACGTTCTATAGCTTTGGTCAATGGCATAAAAGTTGAATTAAATAAGTGTACATGTACAATTATAAATATGAATTACTAGCTGACCCGTGTTCTATCAGTCTAACAGCTGTCATGTTAGTTAGACGGATTTAAAAAAAATGGTACCACATACTTTATTTTATTAGCGGATTATATTTTAATTATTTGTTTACAGAAAATAATACTTTTAAACCATTTTGACTAGCGAAGAGCATTTATGAAAATTTGATGAATAATTAGTGAGATATGGTGGTGCACATATACTTTCAACAAAAGGTTCCATTGATAAAAAGTTTTTAGGAAAAAAAAGCCAATTTAGGCCCTAAGAAGGCACTTATGAACATTAAAACACTGCTGCCAGTTCGGAAAATATCTCAGACATCGAGAAGAACCGGTAAGAAACTCGATCGGATTTGTTTTTTTTTTTCAACTATACAATAGTAAACATTAATAATAATTTAGTGGATGCACAGACAGGGAGTCACTTCCAGACATCACTATCATTCACATAATGATCCACCCTATAATAACCTTTTGACAGTAAAACCGGCTTGACATGGTCCTTGAACTTGTCCGGTAAATCAGTAATATGCGTCGGGATCTTGTTATAAAACCTGACACTATTACCTAAAAAACTTTTATTGGGCCTGCTTAGTCTAAAACACGGTACGACTAATTTATCTCTTTTTCTAGTATTAACATTGTGCTGATTTTTGAGAAAATCTAACTTGACTATGGTTTTACGAATATAGGTACATTAAATTATCAAGGATGTATTGGGAGGGCAAAGTTAAAATATTATATTCCCGAAATTTATTCTTTAGTGATTCACGAGGTTTTAGCTCACGAATTGCCCGCTTTTGTTAAATAAGTATGGTATCTACCTCAGCTGCTGAACCCCACAGCAAAATACCGTAAGATAATTAAGCTATGAAAGTAAGCGAAGTAAACTAACCTACCAGTGGCAATATATTATGTTAAGTGGTGAATCTTACGTACTTTGTATGCAGCAGCGCTTAATCTTCCCGCCAAGAAAACGGTACTATCAACAAACTAAGCCTAAGTACTAAATTCCTTTCTATCTTGATACTACTATCAACACACTGGGAATTGGGCAAAACAAATCTCATACATTTGGTTTTGTTTGCATTTAGCAGTAAATTGTTTAAAGCAAACCATTACGAGATTTTAACTAAAATATTGTTTAATTTACTAAGTTCCGAATCTACTCTTTTGAAATATAAGTGAAGTGTCGCCCGCAAAAAGAACTATGTCAGCGCCGTTTTCAACCACTAGCGGTAGATCGTTTATATAAAGGAGAAACAGAGATGATCCCAAAATCTATCCCTGAAGGACGCCGATTCTGGCCAATGATCCAGAAGACGTTGCCCCATTTTCAATTAGTTTAAGAATCAGCGTGGTGTGATCAACGCAGTCGAAGGCTTTTGAGAGATCGCAGAATACATCGATTGCAACCTGCGACTCTTCCCATGCCCCAAATATATGACTTAGTAGCGTTGCACCAGCATCAGTGGTGGTGGTCAGTTAGCAACATAATATAGACACTTAAATATAAAACTCAATTGTTTGTTATTTGAGATTTTTCAATCATCGGATAACTTTTTTTGAGGAATAGTTTTGATGATTTGACAAATAGGATATTAGTTTATGGGAAACCTGACAAAATTGAGAAATTATTCCTCAAGTACTACAAATAAATATCGGTGAAAAGCATTATAGCGGAAAGTAAATTGAAAGCGAGCAAAGCTGTTGTAGGCAGAAAGACAAAATAAAAAAAATCTGTTGTACTAAGTTTTTTGAATTCCATAGCCTAATTATTGAGGAATATTATAGGCTATACAACTTCACGCTACGACACTAAGGAGCGAAGCAGTAATCATGAACGTCAAACAAACGGGCAATCTGTAGGCAAGTACCTACGGAAAGTGAGAAACGATAGGCAACACGGGTGACTTGCCGGCGCGATGGAGAGTTGGTCGAATAAATTTAACACGAGTGAAACCGTGAGACACAGCTAGTTATGTTTGGAAAAGTAACAGCCAACTTTCATTGATCACAATCGTATATTGGCAGTCGAAAACACGTTTACACGGGTCATTTGGGCGCACGTCATCTGCCAAACACATTACTGAGGCCCGATGTAATTAAATGGAGAGAGAAATTTAGCTAAACAGGGCATAAAAGTAAAAGCTATACTGCCGATAAAACCAGTCCGAGGGTGTAGATAGAGGGGTAAGTTACGAAAGACATTTCGTATAGTTTCAGAGCTATTAATGTTGCTAATTACAGTAACAGCGATGCTTTTTTAAAATTGCAACTGTGTTCATCCACGTTTCTGCCAACGTCATGTGAATAGAATATTTATCCAATTACTATTATCTTGTAATATTTAAACATAGCTTCACTTTTTTAGTTATTTAAATACCTACTGGGACAAGTGTTGCATCTTTCTTGGTAAGTTTACAATTAGTTTTTACCCAAATATCCTATCTATCTGTGTTTCAACAGTTTTACTTGAGTCAGTTCCATTAGGTACTAGGCTTAGCATCCACTTCGAAAATATCACGAAGTATTGTGGTGAGAAAATATTTGAATGCGTCATCATTTAAACATTCGCCATTGACAGGATAAAATATAAAAGACTGGCTCTTAAACTATTGAGTCTATCTCCTCTGCCGCGTCATTATGGCTTGCCTAGCGGAAGTGGCGTCAGGCGTCGCGGCGCGTGCGTTACAAATCACTACTTTACAACTTCCGGTATTCTCAGTGCGTCTCCAACAATGGAACGAGATGGACGTGCAAAAAAAAATAGAATGTGCAATGTCTAATAATTCTCGGTCTCGCATGGCTGAATTTACTTAATGGTCGTGTGATGATATTATGAAATATAATAATTTGTCTCCTATCCCCTCTTGGCTGCGATTTAGAAACCTGTTTTGTAACTTTTGACACACAGTTTTTTTTTGGGAGAACTACGATGTTATAAAATAATATTGAACCAAGAAATTAATAGTTTTTTATATATATTTATTTATTTATTAAAGAAATCAATAGCTATTTTATACTTCTTTTTCTTGTTCTGGTGTCGCAAAAATCACTTGTCAATGTTTTTAAGCCTTCGTAGTATTTTCAAATATTCAATATGGGGGCCCATTGATAGAATTAACTAGGGAGTTTTTGTAACATCTCAAAATGGATGATTCCAGTTTATATATATGCCTATTAACCAAACTATATCACGCAAAATGTAAGACATCACAATAAAACGACGATCAATTTCGAAATATATGATTATCTATGTATTTTTTATGGGATTTTTCATAGACACTATTATAGAGGTAAAGTTTGTGAGTTTGGATGTGCGAAGTAATATCCGGAACTACTGATCCGACAATCCGAGTAATATAGGCTATATTTTCTATTAAGTCCGTGTTAAATTTGTTTGAACAAAACTCACCACCGCGCGGCTGCCGCCAACGTACCCGTGTGGTACCTACTCACTTCCCGTTAGTGTTGCCAACCCAACTTTATAATATAATAGTATCCTGCTGTATTAGGTATCCGGCTACTATATTTCTAATTATATATATATATATATACTAGGCGAAGTTACTATATTCTTATTGGATAAAAAATAAGCAATATTATATAGGCCGTAGCTTTTATTTCATTCTTATCGAGATTCAGTATGTTATTGTCACCATTTACTATATTTGATACAAAAAAGTTGGCAACCCTACTTATCGTACATGCCTACAGCTTACCAGATTGCTTGACGTTCATGGTTACTGGTACGCTCCTAAGGATTCTAGCGTGAAATTATATAGCTTATAACCTTTCATAGTATAAAAAAATACAGCTTCCATTACTATGTTTGTGTTAGCTATACTCGCAAAGCACCTAGTGCATAAATTCAGTTGAATTCAGACAACGCTGTATTTCTTCAGAGGAGTGTCTATGTCAAGCGCCAGATCGGAAAAAGGATTCACTGTGACAAGGTCATTGAACTTCATGTTTATGCAGAAAACGAACAAAAAAATGTAGGTAGTCACTATTTACAATAATAAACAATTTTGAGTGAAAAACAATTTCCTTTACTTTATGTTCATTCCACAGCAATCCAAAGTAGGGTATTAATGCAATTGAATGATGTGGTCTTGCAGTGAATAAATGTTAATTAAAATTTATTTCCCTAATTATTATTAATATTAGACTGAACGAGAGCGAAGCGTGGAAGGTTAAGCTAGTAAGCTAAAAGGCAAAAGTAATTTTTCATATCTTACTGGTAGTTCCAGAGAATACCCTCCACGTGCTTACAAAGTTACAAAACTCACATTCTATAATAATAATAACTATTAGTATAGATTAACACTTACGGAGTTCGGGACGTTTGTTAATAAAAAAATAAATTAAGAAATTAAGACGTTATTAGGAAATTGATTTAGGGTGTAAGAGGTATCGAATTACATCTTCAGCACTGAGACGCCCCAGCCAACCTCACCTACACGTGGTGCACCATGCTGAGCAACGAAGGAGGAAATGGCGATGTGGTAGGTCTCTTTTGCCAGACTGGGTCACATCCACCATGCATGTGGTGAAAACTATTTCATAGTGACTCGCTTTTGCGTGTCGCGTTTCGGGATCAGCATGTGCCTATCCAGTTAAATTAATGCAGGCCGGGATGACAGCGGTGACCGTCGCTGGATTACGATTTCTTGGAGTTCATTTGTCAATGTATTTCCAGGTAGGCAACACGACAGTCACTGTTGATTCATTCTCCCTTTTATGTGATACCCGTTGTTGATAGTTTGCTCTATACTTACATTAAAAAATGATAGCTCAGAGGTAGCATATTTTGACAGCGCGTCGATCGACGTGAGTTTGAATCCCTGCAGTGTGTCTCGGCTTTCATTGAAGTAAAAAGATTTTAATGAAACCATAACATGATGGTAGGGCATTGCCCAATACCCGTCCGGTTAGCTTCTAATCTCAAGTTGAAAATCTGTATCCAAGCACCTAAAGATATTTTCGAGACGCTTCAAGCGGCAGCAGCCAATCCCTACCATTATAAGAACCATGTGACAATGTGACATGTGACCAAAGGCTCTAAGCCAATAAAGAAATTAAAAAAATTACGACTCTTAAAACTTCAAAAGTAAATGTAAAAACGTCAAAAATGCACAATAAAAAATAACAAACCACAAAATTATATTTAGGTATTAAATCACCGTTTTGATATAATTAAATAAACCAGTGCCTCGTAAAATTTATCGGTGACATGGGGATCATAAAAGACCACTTCATAATAAACGAAATCAAATTCGACCGACAAACAAACCGGCGTAATAAATTTTGTACGTATTAAAATATAAAATCCGTTCTTAGATATTGTCCAAAAACGGTTGACCCTTGGTAATGTAAAGGAGATGACACTGAACTCTTTATCTAAAATTTGGCAGGAGGTCAAACGTTGTTGGAAATTTAACCCCCAAATTTTGTCGGGCACGTGTCTTAGGCACCCTTTCTATGAAATATCTCACCAACTTTGTACACAATAAATATTTGGACAAATTATAACAAATTTTATTTTGATTTAATTCTCATTATCTGTTCATATTCGAGATGCGAACATAGTTTAATCTTAATAACAGGACATAATAATATTTAATCAACTGTTATGGGCAAACACGAAGAATTTATTTCAATAACATACCATTTAACATGGAAAGTAACTGTGTTACGAGAAGATCTTTTAAGTATAAATTAACCAATTATCTTTGTGGTGGGTTTCGTACAAATCTAAGTATAGGAAATACGTAAAAATAAAGCTAAAGAATTACATATATAACAAGGGAGCTAAATCTGCCAACAAACTGCGGTACAATTTAGCAGAAGTAATAAATACTAACTGGGTTATTTGAGCACCTATTAATAAACGTAGGTATTTATAATGATTATTAACCAGAATTTAGAAGAAAAAAAAAAATTTTTTTTTGTATTATCTATATAAATAAAAATGAAATGCTGTTTACCAAGGAACACTTAGAATAGTCTGGCCGATTTGGCTAATTCTTTCTTTAAAATGTTAGTAAAGTAGAAAATAAGAATGTTTTGGGAAACCTGAAATCACTTTTTTCTGTTGTATTATTGTGAATACAACTCACGATTCGAAAGCTGGAGATATGTTTAATTCTAATTTTGTTTCATTATTTAGGATCCTGTGGTTGTGTTATTGACTATAGGAGAATGCAGAAGCAAAGTCTGCCGAGCCAGCATATTTTTAACATGTCTTATAAATTTTTTGATGATAAGACGATGTAAGCATTTTTTAAATTTAACTATATCATGTTATGATTGTGCAGCTATGTATAATACTTTGTTTCTGCGTGCTTAATAATTATTTTTATTAATTTTACTATTGTAGTCCTTTTTAAATGCACACCTTACGAGCACAACAATATTTTTATTAATTCCCTAATATCAAAGACCTGCAAGAGTGAAGGCAGCAGCATTTTTATTAAAAGAAAATCCAATCGTGTAAATGTAGATGGTGGATGAAAAAGAGGGAGGTAGCTAGCTCCCTCTGACGTCAAAAGGAAAGGACACGTCACGCGAGCAAGCACATATTTCATTGATACCATCCTTCACTAAACTAATGTAAGTGAAAATAAGCGGCGATTGTCTTGTACAGTTGGCAAAAAAAATCTCAATTTTTACATTTTCCTCCTAAATGGATGGCGTGGACATTCTCAAAGAATATAATGGGTATTTTTGTAAATGAAAATAACAACATAATTTATTACAATAATGTATATGTAGCAGATTGCAGTTGATTTGGATGACCATAACCATACTAATATAATAAATGTGAAAGTGTGTAAGTATGTTTGGATGTTTTTTATACAATCACGTAAAAACGGCTGAAAAGATTAAGATGAAATTTGTCACGCAGATAGTCTATGATCTGCAATAACACAAAATCATAACTTAACCACTGTTATACTAATAATATAATGCCCATCTATAATTTGTTTGCTTTGTCGTTTTCCGAAATCAGTTGGTGCATAATATTCAGTAATATAGTGGGGTGGTAAGGATCATCGCGTCCATCTTACACATAGTGACAAACTCATCTATGATTTTCTTTTGGTTTGTCATGTCGTGTTTGGTGAGATCAGTCTATGTATATCCAATAATACGCAGACGAAGTCGCGGGTACCAGCTAGTATTTAATAAAAAGAAGACATTTATAAAATTAAATATAAATATATGCGTATAACTAACTAAATAAATTCTTAAATTTTATATAAGTACTAATACATTTTAGATTGTTACGTATCGTCCAATAACGTAACGCGTTACGTAATATCACGTTACATAGATTATTTCTTATTGTACCCAAAGAAGATTCTCTTAAATTGTATTAAAACTATTGTTTAGGATTTTAGACAAGTATATTAGCTTGACTATGTATAACAAGAAAGTAAAAAAGCTAACGGAAATTAGTTAAATTTTACTTACAAATAGCTGTGCCCGCGGCTGCGCTCACGTGGACTGCAGAATACGGTAGATCCGGCACACCCTCAAACCGTACTACCCCCCGCCTTCGGTTATTTTAAGGACAAAAATGCTTATTGTGAGTGATCCGTGGAAGGTATATAAGCTCTCGTTGACTATTTTGTAGGTCTTTTTACGGTCTAGAATTATGTATTATATTTAGCACCCCAATATCGTCGCTTTTCCGAATTTAATTTTATTTGCGTGGAACTCTAATTCTTACATACATACATAAATCACGTCTATTTCCCAACGGGGTAGACAGATACCACGTCTTTCCACGTGCTACGATCCTGGCATACCTATTTCGCTTCTTCGACATTCAAAAATCTTTTCATGCATAAAGCATTGTAATACTCTTGACCTTACCTTTCTTCAGAACGTCTCCGATTTGATCGATAAATGTTCGTCTAGGCCTTCCTCTTCCAACGATTCCTTTCACACTCGCATCATATATTTGTTTAGTCATTCTTCTTTCATTCATTCTCTCAACATGCCCAAACCATCTAAGCATCCCAATCTCAATCCATGTGACTATATCTTCTTTCACACCACAAAGCTCTCTTATCACACTATTTGTTATCCTGTCACTCAATTTCACTCCTAACATACCTCTTAGCGCTCTCATTTCTACTGCATTTATTTTACTTTCATGATTTTTCTTACATACCCAGCTTTCACTTCCGTACATGAGTGTTGGAACCAACACTGCTCTATGCATAGCCAAACGAGCTTTCATAGAAATAGTCTGGCTGCTCATAAAGGATTGTAACGCCCAATTCTCCATATTACCGGCATTTACACTCCTTCCAATATCTCTCTCACACTTTCCATCCCTGCTAAGCCTCGATCCCAAGTATACAAACTCACTAACTTGCTCCATGTCATCCTCATCAATCCGGACACATACTTCTGTCGAGTGTTCTTCCTTTTCAAACACCAAAAATTTCGTCTTCTTTGCATTTACTTTCATTCCTTTTCTTTCCAAAGCCTCATTTATAATAGTCACCATCGCTTGCAAATCTCTAATTCACAATCACTCCCTTTCAAATCTCTAATTCTTTTCTAAACTAAATCTAAGTTACTCATTATAACGTCAGCTATCTGCTAGTGAAAACCCATCAAAATCGGTCAAACCGTTTCGGAGATTAACTGGAACAAATAGAAATTAAAATTGTTTTTTTTTTTGTTATATCCCGTATATACGTTAATATGCATTTAGTAAAAAAGCTGTTATTTTGACATTACAAACCATACACTTTAATTTTTTTATGTCAGAAAAATCTCAGCAAACAATACCTTGTTACTTTGCATCAATTTGTATCACTTCTGAAAATGTATCTAATCTAAAGTTACAAATACTTCTTCATACTTCTAATCACAGTTTTTGGTGACTGTATAATTAATTTTGTTAATTAAATATTATTATTTTTTATGCCAACCGTACAATAATGGTCCGGTTACGGTGCGTGCCCGTCGAACAATGCAGGCCACCCTGCACCACCCCGCTACGACGCTCGTTACCTAGCACTCCACCGCACTGTACTTCTGGACACAACATAGCAAATCATGTGTATATCAACCTTTACTTTTACGCTTATTTGTACCATAGGCACTAGAATTCTATAAATACAAGGAAAAAAAAAATCCAAATGCAAATTGTGTTCTTTTTATGATTGAAAAAGTAAAAACTTATTAATTATTCTTACATCTATATATTAATACGTGAAGCAAAATCTTTCGGTAATATTTTAAGCGTATTGCGTGCACGGAAGACTGACTTTTGGCATGGTTAAAGTTTATATGCAGAAAGAGTGCAGAAAGCAAAATTTATCTATAATATCTGTTATTAATATATTATATTAAATAAATTAATACTGCGAATCCAAACCCGACAAGCGCCATTGAACTTAGACTCTCCAAACAAATGTCAAACAGAAAATAGTCTATGATCAAAAAGTCGCAGGTCGAATTTCGAGCTTAGGGCGATCACTGGTAATAATAATAATGCGTTCTTTATTAATAACTCACAATTTTTTATAATTCGTTACAATGTCATATTAATAGAATAATTATTTATTTAAGAAATTTTTTAACACATGTTGACGACAGTAATAGTATAAACTGAGCTAGAGTCGACAACGATTCATTTAAGTATTAATTGGTATAATAATTATTACTATTGGTATTTTAAAGGACCTTCTTTTCATACTATTAGGTAATTGAAGAAGGAATGGAAGTGTTGCAGCAGTTGCGCTTTAAACTACACTACACTACTTCCTATAATATTTCACCATTAACGCGCGAGTATACTCGATTTTGGGATGGGTATTTATGAATTCCATTTTCTTATCGTAGCATGGTAAAGTACCTTAAAGTGAGCACAGTACAGTCCAACAACATCGGCGGCTACCGTGAGATCTACAATCTATTGCCATTCGTGACTGTCATACCGGCCTGCTCAAATGTATGTTCACGTTGTTTGAAGGAACATTTAAGTTTACTTGCTCGACTAATGCCAAATCTCGGGGGGCCCGGTTCCGCTTGCCGGAAGCTCTACCTCGGGACCGTACAATCAATGGCCCTATATGGAGCACCAGTGTGGGCGGATAGCCTAACGGCCAAGCATCTCGCATTCCTGCGGAGACCGCAGAGAACGATGGCCGTCAGAGCTGTCCGAGGGTACCGTACGGTCTCGTTTGAGGCAGCCTCCCTATTGGCCGGGTCTCCATCATGGGATCTCGAAGCGAGAGTCCTCGCACTGTTGTTTAATTGGCGCGAAGGGGCGCTGAGGCGGGGCGAAAGACCAACGCCGCGGGAGATTGTGGCGTACAGGTTAGAGCTCCGCCAGAATCCCATGGTGAAAGCGTGGAACTCACGACTTGAGCACCCTAGCTCAGGCGTGGCGACTGTTGAAGCCATTAGGCCAGTTCTGGTTCGGTGGCTCCGGAGACAGCATGGCACCTCACCATCCGGTTGACACAGGTGCTCTCGGGACATAGCTGTTTTGGGAGTTATCTGTGTCGCATAGGACGGGAGATCACTCTTGGGTGCCATCACTGTGGCTGCGCGGTATATACTGCGCAGCATACCTTAGATGTCTGTCTCGCATGGGACTCGCGCCGCCGCGACATTGTCGCGATAATCGGCACTGATCTCTCGCTCCTGGCCGTGGTTCTGTCTATGGTCGAGAGCGAGAGCGGGTGGAACTCCGTCTCCTCGTTTGCGAGCAAGTCATGCTTGTGAAAGAGGAGGCGGAGATGGTAGAGGGAGCGTAACACGTTGCTCCCCTCCCATGGTCAACGAGCCAGCCGCCGGAGACCGCGCGATGATCTCCGGCCGCCTTAAATGGTCTGCAGGTGGCAGACTTGGGCATGTCCGTCACCATGTATTGCAGGCCTGAGATGGAGGAGGCGCACTGGTGTACGTGCGCCCTTCGAGGCTCGTTGGAGGTTCCTATTGCCTCCGCCGCGACAGGGCCCCGGGGTAGGGCCACACCTGTAGGGAGAGCGGATGCCGTGCATAAGCAGTTCCCGTTCCCGGACACTAGGTGCGAGAAAGACACCGTGGGGTTTTAGTCGGTAAGAGTCCGACATACCCCTCCCTTGAGCGGCCCGGCTCGGGAGGCGGATCCAATGCAGGATTTTCCCCGATAAAAAAAAAAGGAACATTTAAGCTTCACAGTAGCGAGCATCATTATTAACATTTTCGACAACATCGTTACTTATATCATGCCTAATTATAATAAAGCGTTTCATAGGTAATAAGAAATAGGAAAAAAATTAATTTTATCTAAAACTAGCTGTGCCCCACGGTTTTACCCGTGTTAATTTTATATAACAACCATCGTCAACGCGGTTTTTATACTTTGTGCAAAACTATCGACATTTTTATGAGGAATAAATTAATTTTTAAAATTATAATATAGCCTATGTTACTCACTGGTACTGAAGTTTTATATTGGTTAAAGGAATTTTAAAAATCGGTCCAGTAGTTTTTGAGTTTATCCATTACAAACAAAAAATGAAATCTTTCCTCTTTATAATATAGGTATTAAAAAATCCTACATCGTTTTTGCAAAAATTTCTAAACTATCATAAACTCTGTTCTAAAATGATATAGCATGATACAATGTCATCGAATCCGTGACGCCACCCATGGAGCGTTTGACTTTTAATATCTATATTTACGTGCAATCATAATATCTCGCTGATTGCGCGTCATTTTGCCGCGGCCAGTGCATCATTTATGTATTTTAAAAGCGAACGCAATTCGATAATGAGCTCGGGTTGAAATCACTGAAGATCTCAATAGGAACAGAAGTTAACAATTCGTTCTTATGTTTATAAATTATTTGATTTACGTAAACAGTAATGCCAACAAAAACATAACTCTGAAAAGGGACCAAGTTTAGTAGAAACGACGATCGGGTAGTCGTTGTAACCGATAAAAGAGCTGAGAGATCTAATGAATACCAAGTTCCATAGCTGTTCTTTTAATTATAGCTGTAGAAATGTACCATCAGACCATTTACAAAACAATTTGTTAATTTCTTTGTTATGGGATTTCTAACTTGACAAGTCTTAATTGTTAATAAATATTTACTGATGTAATAAATATAATAAATAATAAATTAACGTTTTTTTTTCTTTTTATTCTTGTAATCTTTAAATTTATCTCTAGCAAGATGGCGGTTGTTAAAACTGTCCAAGGGGATATTTTGCCACTTAAAATGCATATTCCTAATAATTATTTATAATCCACTTCAGGTGTAGACAATAACCAAAAATATCACGTAAAATACCGTTAAAATTATATAATATAGGGCCAAATAACTTAATTTTATAAATTATAAACCGCAACATGACATATCGAGATCCCGCCAAATACTTCCCAATTGCAGGATCCTTTTTTAATGTAATGGAATTGTGAAAAAGAGAACCCCTACATAGGTTTGCTAATTCAATGTGTTTCATGTTCAGTGCTCATTGCACTCATTATTTTATCCGATGTCAATTATGTATAGATAAGGAAACAAGAATTCTTTCGAAATATCTCTCTTTTTAAGGAAGTCTGACTGGTAGAATACAAGATCGTAGCCAAATAACCTTGTGTTGTGTTCCTGCGGTGAGTAGCGTTGCCAGAGCTCCTGGGGATAGGGAGGTTCAAGGTCGGTATTACAAGCGTACATAGGCTGCGGTAGCCACTTACCATCAGACAGACCGAATGCTTGTTTGTCTCTTTAGAAATATTGTAAAAAACAGCTAAGAACTCAGTTGAAACGGTTCGTATCCGCTACATTGCAAATCACATCTTTTAGTCGCAGTGAATGAAATATAATTTCTTCAAATTGTTTATCCAAAGTAATAATTTTACATACAGTAAAAAGTGCGCTTTCCACATCTTGCTCACCTTTCGCTATATTGGTCAGCGAACAACTGACCCGAGTGATAAATTAATACTCCAAAAATGGAAGACATAATATATCAAAGTTATTGCCATCAAAATTGTAACTATCTTCACAACAAAGGGCGACTATAAAAACATTCCTACAACTTACCAACTTACTTACAATTAACTAATTTGAGGTTTTGCACTCTTAGGATTAGTTGCAAGTTGATATTGGACAACAATTATTATACTATATAGTACCTATTGAAAATGATTTCATATTATAATAGTCGTGGTGGCCGAGTTGCTTAGACCGGCGGAATTTCGGAATTCGTGTATATTTACTAATTGAAATTGGTAACACTATCGACTGGCGTTAAGAGGAAACGCGGGCAGTGTTTTGCCTATACAAACGCATTCCCCGGTTTCCTCCCTGGATAATGGTACTAGAGCAACTAATTTTATACCGTAAAATCTACCACTCCAGTCCTTATGTTTTGATTTTTTTCATAAATTAATTATTATAGAACGAAAGAAAATACATTTATTTGTTACACACACAAAACAAAAGAAAATGAAAAATAAATAGTAGAAACACATAGAAAAAACAAACTTAATAATTAATGGAATACATGTGTGTGTAGCAAATGGGCCTGGAGTCAGCATATATGCTGGAGGGTTGAGTCCGCGGGCGCTGATTTTCACTCAATGCCCAAAGAGAGTTATGTCCTGTGCAATGTTTAAAATAAATAAATACTATGCATGAAGTGTTTTATATCTACTAGTATAAGTTAATAATAATAAATATTTAAAGTAAAAATAATAATAATTTAACAGATTTAACATAAAATAATAAAGAACAAAATATCAGGCTAACGTAACTGCTACAAAAGAAGATAAGCTTTAAACTTGGAACTGAAGGTGAAAAGGGACGTGGCAATTTGTATTTTGAAAACTAGGAGTCTTTTAAAATAAGGAAAATTACCCATTTTTAACCGTCACGTTCAGACGTCCAGCAAACAAATATGACAACTACAAAACGAAAAAAGAAATCATACAGCCATAGACAAAGTCCTTCTTATATATTTCTTGAAAAAAAAAAAATAATGATTCAGTTTTGGAGAAGGAAACAAAAAAATACGAAGTTATGATTTTATCAGTTTTACTTAGGTATAATCAATCTGAACTGTAGTTATCACTCTCGCTCTGTTCGGCGAGGTTTCGGGCACATCGTGACAGGAATAGATTTTAGAAATACCTATTCTTGAAATATTTCTTAGACTACGTATCCTCTTAAAGAAAAACAACGTGACGAAACCTGAGAATGCTTGAGAAATATTCTTGTAGTAGCACTGTATGTGGGAAAAAATAGAACCGTTGAACTCGGTGTTTGAAATCGCCAATATGTCGTGGGTTGGTATGGTGATTAAACCTTACCTTCCAGCGGGAAGACACCTTTGACCAGCAGTGGGTCTGACATATAGGCTGATATTGTTATTTATTAAAATAACTCACGAAAGGATGCTGCCTATGAATTGCAATAACAATGACTTTATATTTATGGATGGTATAGCTGGTCAAGAAATCACTAAAAGCATCCATATGTCCAGCAAAATTTGTTTCATGTGTATAGTAAACTAAGAAAATATTATGTTTCAATAAATTATCTACTCTATTCTTTGCCATGTTCGTTACTCGGATGATAACACTGTAATAATTCCAGCAGCCTCGGGGATCGTATGTCTGTGGTATTTAATGCTTGTCTATATAATGTGTGAACATCTATTCAGAATGAGCTACGGATTTTAACCAATAAATAGTTTTATGTACACATAAAAATAATCTACTGTGAAGTTAGAGAAAGTCTTATGAAAGCAATTGCTAATAACAAAGATAGAATGTTTATTAAAGTTTATAATCGAATATGTCTATTTGTTCTTTTTAATTTAACATTTTAAATTATGGAAGTAGGAATAATGAAAATAGCACCAGTGACAGAGAAGTTCATGGATTTAGCTTAGTGTGTAATGATCATGTCATGAGGGACAAAAGTCATATAGTTGAAAGAATAATAAGTATGAAGGGTGGAGCAGAGGAAGATCAAAAAAGTTATAAATGGATTGTGTGACAAATGAAGTGTGCATTAAATGTGTCAATACCGGAATTACAGTTGATAAAAGATAGTGGAAATGAAAAACATGTTGCGCCAAACCTAAGTAGCTTTATAGATAAGGTAAGCAGGTATGAAGTAGAAGAATATACCTTTTTAAAGTAAGGGTTTTGGTAGCTTTGATTTAGCTCACATGATTATGGATGGTCTACTGTTAGTCGGGGCAGAACAACTACTAAGTACTAAAAGTATATAATGTGTAAAATATGTATAGCAAAATATGTTAAATGACGTCCCTAACACCCAAATCATTCTCTAATGCCTGTTATAATAAAAAAGATAAAAAACAAGGAGCAGATAGAAGCACGGAGTTCTCAGCTATATTGTGGCCACTATAAATATTCAACATACGGATTATCTATGTCGTATCGTATTTTGGAGCTAGTTAATGTCCAATTAGGTATTTAGAATCAGTCTGCATGATTATCTCTGTTGACGGGTATATGTCTTTGAGTTCGTCATTAAACTCGTATTGTCATCGTCGTGTACAGTAAAATCTTTCAGCAAAGCCAGAATAAGCAACAGACACTTCTTCTTCTTCCTAACCTGGCAACTAATCCTCTTTATTGAAGAACCATTACTGTCATTATTGAGTGAATATAGTGTCTTGTCTTGCCAATAAGAAAGCCAATAGACACTTAAGGCTAGCGCACATTAGAGCGGGCCGCGCCGCAATTGAATTAGCCAGATCACGACTTATTTGCAATCGCGACAACCACATCATGAAACCATAGCATAGTGGTAAGGCATTTTCTAAAGTCCGCCTCGCTAACTATCGCCTTTAAGTTGAAAATATATCGCCAATACCTATATATGTTTCGGCTGCTGCATTTGAGACCCAGTTTTACCACTAGGCTTAGGGTGTCCCCAACTTGAGCCACTTCGTCACTTAACCTCAAGAGGGATTATGGCCATAACACACAGTTCTTCGTCAGAAATATCTATTGCATATATTGCAGAGCTGACTGACTCAATTATTGCGTCGCGATGCGATCCGGCGCGTCTCCTACAGTACTTTAGCGCAATTTTGCAATGCGACGCGCTGCCTTTAAAGCCTTTAAATGTAAATGGGTCCAAAGGAAATTATACCCGCGGTTTATAAAACTATTTTCCACAATCAACGCGTCTAATTTCAACAAAGGAGTACAACATTTCAATTTACGATGGAGGTTACATAAAACTTGTTTATAAATTTCACGTCTATTTCTTTTAGATAACATCAAAAAGTTTGAGTTACGTAAATAGAGACATTATTCATTGGAAAGGAAAGTCACGAACGGGCAATTTGATAGCAATCAATGCAGCATCGATAGCTATGGATCATGCCACCCACCGACTTGTAATTTCTATTTACCTTGCTTACTTAGTTTGATCGTGAACTATGCGTATATAATAATTTTATTACAGTAAAAAAAACTATTATTCTTTTCTTTTAATTAAGAGTTCTTCAATTATTAGTATATTCAGATTTCCCTATTTGGTTTCTATGTAGAGTTACAAATATACAAGTAGATTAACATTAATTTTCTAGATTTGGGGATCTGTGTGCATTTTTTATTACTACTTTGAAAAATGTGACTTAAAGGATAATAATTATTAGGTTATCGTTGCTCTCGCTATTTGGAATATAGTTACATTTTTGTAATTAATCTAGTCAGATTAAGACCTGGCAAATTGGAATTTTGAATGTTTGACATAATTTTTATTTCTGCTATAAAATACCTATAGCGTTTCGTGACCCCTATTT
The DNA here is from genome assembly GCA_033032175.1 of Saturnia japonica. Lineage (NCBI taxonomy): Eukaryota > Metazoa > Arthropoda > Insecta > Lepidoptera > Saturniidae > Saturnia > Saturnia japonica. The sequence continues at coordinate 6,441,104 of CM065324.1, read as the reverse complement.
GTTTCAGTACAACAAGAATGATCATGTTCAAGAAATACAAATGTACTAAGGGAAAAACGTTTTGGAGGTCTTAATTTAAATTTTTGTTACCTTGACACTAACTAGGTCGTTTCATGTCCATATATATAGCCGACGGCGTCCACACCTCGTTCGAAACGAGCCGGGAATAAAAAACAAAGGTCGAAAAACCAACAAACCGAAATTCTCGGCACCTCTGCCCGAGGACCCGAAATTTAATCATACATATTATCCTGTTATGACAAGAGACCCCCAAAACTTACATAGTGTGTTCACAAAATCAATTCATAATCTAGATATTAAAGTAAAACAAATTTTTCAATTTCATAGGAAAGGGTTACTATATAGATAGGATTGTACAGATATTTTTTCTCTGTAATGCTTTAAAAGCTCTGATGCATATCTTAACAACAGCTGATTTTTTTTTTTTAGATCTGACTACACTGTTACAAATTAGCCTTAGGGTCCCTGAAGCCGCTGCTGATTTTACTGCTTCACCGAACTTTCAGCTGAAATAGTAACATTATCGGTCTTATCTGATCGACATATCTGATTGCACTGAAATTAATCTATTTTAATATCCATCATTAATTGTTTTGTGGCTGTTCTATTACTATCTGGCAATGAGTGGAAGATTAGGAACTAAGATCGGATCCAGTGGCGTGTATATGGGGAAAACTATACTCAGCTATCGACCGATACAGACTGATTTGATGATGAATTGTAGAAATGTAAACAACTGTTTTTGTTCCTAAATATTATTCATTCTTTTAAAAATTATTAACTACATTCGGTCACTTTTCGGGCTTATACAAAAATTAACTTAATAATTTTTACACTGTTAGCCTTAGGGGCCCTGTCCTAAAACAGAGCCGCTGCGGCTTTTACAGCTTCACCGGACTTGGGTTAACTTAATAATAAACCGTTTAGATTGATATTACTAACGGCCAAATGTCGTACGATCTATATACGTTTTTATATAGCTTAAAAAATAATACATAATTAATGATCGCATGGTAAAATATAAAGGAATATAAAACCTGTGTCCGACCGTTAGTAACTAGAACTCTTTTTGAAATCGCCAATACACTGAAAGCTGATGTAGCTATAAATCCTATGCTTTCTCTCGGAAAAAAGATTTTACCCAATAATGGAATATTTACAGGATGTTTGTAACTTTTAAAAATTGGATTAGGTACATAAAAAATCAAGCTTTCTATAATAAACTCAAAAATCGTAGGTAGGTATACATTTTTAATTACAAAAAGAGTGCTGTGAGAAAGGTTGTCGCTATTAGATATAAATAACCTTCCTTCTACAACAACAATTTACTTAATAGGAAGAAAATAAACATAAAACAATTACTTAAACTAAAAATAAACAAAATAATGTTTTTTAGGGAAATAAGCTCAGAGATATAATTTCAAGAACTGCTAAATCCATTGAGACTGATACATATTGTAAGATTATTAAAGGATTTAATAATGTATTCAATGTTCCTTGACTTGGATTATATTTACCTAAGGGAAGTTATTTAATTGCTATAAGCGAAATAATTATAACCTGTATCTTTGTTTAAAGCTGATACAAAATATAATGTTTACCACCTATTGGTGGATAATCTTCTTTTTTCGAGTAAATTTAACTCTATATTTAAAAAATCAAACATGATTTTGCTCCTTGGAAGGTGCTGAAGAATGAAGAAATTTAGTAAACTAGGAAACTAAAGGCCATTTTTCTAAAAACGCAACGAGTATTTTAATCTGAAACGCACGTGGAAATTTGGAACCTTCTGTATATTTGACCATGAAGTAATTTATAACTTACGCTCGCTCCGTATAATTAGGCTTGGTCTGGCCAACGCTGATTGCTTATTATATTGATGTTTCAATTTTATACCCATTTTTATGGTCATCGACCAACCGTGGGGGGTGGCCACCCAGACCGTCTTCCCTCTCTCTCACACCGGCGCTAACTTGCATAAGTCTATACTTATCTACTTTTACTTCATCGGTTACCTGTATTTCTATCCTTTTTACTCTAATATGTGTTTGAGATAGCATCCTTGTCTGGTGCGAGATACTGATTACGGCGGTGAAGAAAGTTGCTCCTCGCCGTGATGGAGCGGCTGTTTAGTAATCAGCTATTGAGGTGATCTTAGTGAACACATGTTCCCTTATTAGCCACTGATAATATAATTCACGATTTCGGTCGCACGCTGTATAAAAAGGTCTCTTAATAACTATAAAATTAAATTACCTTGTTTGTTTGGACAAAACCATAACTACATTTTCGATTTTATTGAGTCACAAGTTTTGTTCATTAAAAAGCAATTCTTTGAGCAATACTTTTAAATACTAATGATGGATGGTCAATTTGTTTTAGTACCTACCTATAATAATATAATTTCATGTACACGGGTTTGAATTCCGTTGCAATCAACCACAAATGAATACTTGGATGGTTTAGTATGCATAATAAAATAATTCATCCTTTAATATAATCAATTTCTAAAAGTTCCGCAGCTGGATAAAAATTTCTTCCTGTGGGATAGCATGGACTTGACATCCTACAACGTACCTATTAATTATTTTAAACACAGATAAATCATTCTGCATTTTCACATTCTCTCTTAAAAAAATCTCATGAACTAATGTGTTTACACATCATTTTATCGTCAACATATAGATTTTGTAATGAAACTATAACCACTAATGTACCTATATAACTTAAAAAAAATCGCCTAGGTCAATGATCTCAAATGAGGGCGCTAATCAGGGAATAACAGAAACAAATTAACTGTTTTAATCTATCATGATTGTTTAGAATCACAATTATGAGGAACCATTTAAATCGAGTTAAGTAATATATGATACAAATATAAATAAATATTAAGCACAAATGAACTTATAATTTACTATATCCATTCAGGATAAATGATTCCGTGAAGACTTTTCTTCTGTATGCGACAGTAACACCGTTTTATATCTTGTCTTACTAGCAGTGATCCGCGACTCCCGCACACGTTTATGCGGTTTTATTTCGTAATGTTATTTTTACTCTTATAGATTATCTCAATTGAAGAATAAAGTACTTATACCTACTTCTCGTGTTAAAAATTTCATCAAAATAGGTTGAGAATTAATAGATAAAAATTGTAATTTTGTAATGCAATTGATAACACAAGCTTCCCTTGTAAAACATTTTATGAAATTTGGTCAAGCCGTTTTCGAGCTAAATACAAACATGCAGAAAGACAAACAGAAAGACATTTTTTATGTCATGTTTGTGTACAGTGTTATCCTGATGTTAATCAGGAAATTTAGAACAAAAAATTACATATACAGACAGAACAATAGATTAATAAAAATAGATTAATTTATTATAGGTTAAGGTGCTTTGCATTTGTGCGAATACAGAGAAACTTTGTCTAACAAGCATACTTAATTTCTGAAATATTACAATTTATGTTAGAAACTTATACATAACTAGCTGTACACCAGGCTCTGCACGCGTTCATTATGCAATAAATTACTTCATCTCGTATTTTTATTTTGACTTATATTTTCTGATTTGTGAAGTATTGTTGACAATTAAATAAGTTACTATCGCTTCCCATGTTCATAAAAGTCGGTCACAACGTTTTAGTGTTAAATACAGACATACACCTCTATCACTAATTTTAGAGAAAAGTTACATGGACAGACAAAAGTACAGATTTATTAAAATATGCTACCTATTATTACAACAGTTTTATTGTATTTATGTCTAGTAGACTCCCAGAATGCCATCGGTACTGTGGTGACCCGCTTTCTCGCACGACAGTAGCCCTATGATTATTTTAAAGATAAAAAGGTTTATTATTTTATTTGTGTAGAACACTAATTATTTTTCCAGTCTAAGTTACTCCTTATAACATCAGATATCTGTCAGTGAAAGTCTCGTCAAAATCGGTCCAACCGTTTCGGAGATTAAGCGGAACAAACAGACAGACAATATTTTTGTTTATTGGTAGAAACCGTATAGATAGATGTACATTCATAAGCATTTAGTAGCAAAAAAATATTTTTTGGCATTATATACAGACACTTTAATTTGATTTATTTATATAGGTATGTAGGAATATTAAAATTGGAATTGAATACATAATAATCTCGCGTTACCTCTATTGGGGTTGCAAAAAGAATCAAGCGCCATCCTTTCTACGTTAGAAAATTTTCTTGCTTTTGTTCTTATTTGTCGATTACGAATAGGTACTTTTTATTTGATTTAATATAATTGTATTACATCTAATAATAGTACTTATTAGTGGTGTAGCTTAAGAGAATGAAGATTTTTATTGATCAGTGTGTAGATGGGTCGATAGATAGAAAATGAAAGGTCGAGACAGACCGACCGACCGTGGTATGCCGACTTGCCGACAGCGTATTTGTGTCAAGCACGTATGTATTCTATGGTATCCTAATGAATTTGTTTGAACATTGTTTTTTTGTTGAATTGGAATCCGTGCGGTCCGTGCCATTGTTTTTTTATTTCTCTTTTAAATTTGTTTTAACCCTAAATCGTTCGCTCGAATTGATGTCGCGTCTATCTCGATGCTTTGATCTCGTTTTCAAGTCAGCGTTTTACAAACTTTTATTTGTTTGTTACTTTTTTTTTCTTATTTTAGAACGGATAAGTGTCGGTAGTTTATCTGAAGATAAGCACAGTAGACTGCAAAAACAACTGTGACCATCGAAAATCACTTGTCCATCGCAAGTCGTCACTGTCAAGCCTGCTGTGGCCGGGCCGTATAACACTGGCCAATCCCGAAAGCGACAATCCTTAAAAGTTGGGTATAACTACACTTAGGTACAAATCTCTAACATTCCGCATTGTACCTAGAGTATATGTTTAATATAATTGATTAAGGGTTGATTTTTTAATAGTCAGATTTTATTTGTTAATTTTTTTTAATTTAATTTATTGGAAACGAATAACAAACATATATGTTATGTAACTATTTAAATTCTTTGGCCAGTGAGGCAGCCTTATCGACTAGAGTGATTTCTTCCATGCAACTCCTAAAAATAAATAATATAAGTAAATGGAAATAAATTTCGTGGTATATATAACACAAACATACAAATTGTATAATCAAATACAGGTACACGAATGTAATTTATGATAGATAATCTATGGAAAAACTGTAAAAATTAAAAAAATCGCTTATTAAAAAATCAACCTTAAGTTGAAATAAATAAATGGATAACAATAACCAAAATGTCCTTGCTAAGATATTTTTGAAGTGAAACTTCTTTGGGCGCGGTAAGAAATTTTTTTGTGTAACGTGACGTTACGTTACAGACATAATGATCTAAAGTGAATATTGTTCGAATTCAAATTTAAAGAAGTTTGACTTCCACCGCCTAAAAATAAGCAAGCACCTATGAAATGAAGAAATTATGGCTCATTTGGTAGCGTCGATGGTCGTGAGTTCGAATCCCTGCAATGAGCCTAAGCTTTCGGTGAAGGAAAACATTGTGATAAAACCATAGCATGGTGATAAGGCTTTTTCTAATGCTTGCCTGTCTAGCTACCACCCTGAAGTTTCAAATCTGTCGCTAAACACCAATAGGTGTGTTCCGGCAGCTGCTATTGAGAGCCAGTCTTCCACTAGGCTTAACGTGCTACCATCTTGAGCCACATCGTCGCTTAATATTAGGTGAAATTGTGGCCACAACACTAAACCTATAACGATAAAAAAATACCTATAGGTTGGTTTCGACAGTTGCACTCAAAGCCAGTCCCCCGTTTTAGACTTAGGGCGTTACCAACTTATCTAAACTGTGTATTCGATATACAATGTATCTCTCTTTTTGTCCATCTCTCTACATTATATCTTTCTTCTCCTTCATGTAACGAAAAGCGCCTAAACATGACGCATCCTTGAAATTTCACTCTCAATTCTCGTCCAATAATCGAATCGCCGTCTAAGAAGTTTCACTTTAAAAACCGTGTGTAAAGAATAAACGCACCTGAAGGCGAGTACGGTACAGTTCACAACAAAGGCGACCGTCGCGTAGATGAAACAGAGTTCGTCAGCATTCGTTGATGTCATCAGCTTGCAGAAATACCTTTTCAAACCTCATTTGACCCAATATCATAGGAACGAGGGAACATGTTGGCTTGGGGACCATTACACATTCGCACGATGCGGCAAAGGTAAGAATTTGAGCACCTGTCATGTACCTGTGGTTCTGTAGACCAATCTATGGTGGAAGGTCAAACAATTCTTCAGTATATTTAACATGATAAAACCCTTAGCGAAGCAATGTCTCTAAGAAGCAGTTCTAAATACTAGATTAAGTATAAATGCAATTTATTTTAATTATTTTCTAACTAATGTACAGGTACAGTACTTATGTGTTAGTGTGTGTTATATACCTACTCTGTAAATTATTAATTATCCATACTATAAAAATAATATAGTCAAACTTTGAGAACCGCAATGGCTGGCGGCGGCGCCTGCGCTTCATTTATAAATCACTAGCGACCATCTTTAAGATTATCCGATTAACTATTCGACTGTTAAGGAGCAGAGATCCTTTCTCTTGGACCATGTTTTTGACTACTATTACATTCACGGTTGTTGAGTTTCTGACAGGGATGTTCTCTAATTGATTAGGTTACTTTTGAGGCTTCTATAATGTTGACGAATGCGGTTCTGGAAATTACAAAATATTAGCGATTATATAAAAGGATGCAAGCAAGAGAAGTAGGGCATAAAACATTTCTTTGGAGATTTCTTTATATTTAGGGCAGTGCTACTGGTGGAACTCCTCCACCCTACAGAAGATCGTAGCTAAATAACATGTGCTGTGTTCTTGCGATGAGTAGAATTTCCAGAGCTTCTTGAGGTAGGGGAGGTCCGAGGTCGGCAGCACGCTAATTATACCTATGGTATTACAAGCGTTCGTAGGTTATGGTAGCCGCTTACCATCAGGCGGGCCGTAAGCTTGTTTGCCATCTTGTTGTTTTGTTGTGTAAAAAAATATGGATTCCGCGTCGATCGACATGAGTTCGAATTCCTGAGCCTGCGATTTCGGTAAAGTGAACACGATGTGCAGTCTCTAGTCCATATAAGCGGCGGGCATTTATTCAACTAAAGTATAACAAACTGCTAACAAAACTACTGTCCTATAGTTATGAGGTCTGTCACTAGTAACTTCCTACTTCAAAAGGGTTAAATTGGAACGCATATCATTTGTCATTTTCAAACTACTAGAACCTAGTGGAAAACTACGACCAATAAACAATCTATGATTATAATATTAAATTACTAAAAATAGTCAAGCACAGCATGCGTTAAAATAGGTAATTATTACATTAAATTAATGTATAGTTATTAAAAACACACTTTGAAATAAAATATAATAAACACGGACAACTACTGAAAGTTAACATTTAAATTACATTGAAATAAAAATCAAATTAAAGTTAAATTAGAATTATTATAATTAAATTATAAATAAACAATAAAAACAAGTTGAGCAATCCGATATCAGGTAATTTATAAAATTCCAACAGAAGAAGAAAGAAAGAAGCGTCATAAAAAAGATGTTGATTTTTTTATGGCGTATCATGATACATTTATGATTGCGTTCGGTGACTCTGTAAACTATGCTGTAAAAACTGACAAGGCTCACAGAAAACATTAATTCGGAAAACAAAAACACTATCAGTTTGCCACAAATTTGATGCGATCGTTTGTGAAATAGATATCCACGGGGGCCTATTGATATTTTTTATGTTAAAACAAAAACTCAACAAGGCTACTAAAATTAAATTCACTATGACAGTTTTGTGTTTGTTTTATGGAAAAAATTAATGAAAAGAATAGAAGCGGAAAAAAAAACCTTTTTTTTTTCTTTAAAATTCGGTTTACCTACCTATATTTACTGGAAACTTGTTAACACATATGCATAATATATGTAAGTAATATCAAAGTAGCCCCATTGCTTTTACTATCAATTGTCGTCATGTATTTATAAATACAATAGAAAACGATTATTACACGTCCAATTATAATTCATCTATGATTAATACACAGTAATGCACATAATTGTAATTTATTGATTCACAACTGTTGTACGAACCAATCACGGCATGATTTTGTGTTCTTTGCGTATTTTTTTTTTTTTCAATAAATTTTATCCGAGTACATATAATCCACGGATAAGGTAGTCCGTGATCTGATGTGGCAATGGAAGTTTTCATACCTACCTACTATACCTACTACAATGGATCTTTTACCTCTTTTAGTACGTGTGTCAATGGAAGGTAGAGAGCAGGAGTAGATACCATCTCTATGTATGAAAAAGTGGTCGTCGAAAAGAATCAAATTAAGGTGACGCCATTTCTTATTTACATCAGTTACATAAAACCCTCAAATTTGTTAGCGGTAATAATAATATGAAATTTAATAAGAATAAAAAATAGGTTATATCACTCAGCGGCAATGAATTTTAAGAATCTGATTAGTAGTTCTAGACTCTTATAATAAACTTTACCTATTTATAATATGTAGTAAATATAAATATAAATAAATATCTAGAACCACTAACATACACACACTAGATCAAAAACTCCCGACAAGCATCTCAAGGATCTTGTTCGACCCGCGTTAATTCCAGCAGTCAACTAGTAATTGACCCCATCGCTTCCTATTTAACTGGACCACCCATGATTACATGCCTTTGAAATTTGCATCATCCTTTCTAATATTAGCCTCCCTTGTACATAACAAGTTTGTGGGAGTCTTCTTTGTTCATTTATCACGCTATAAACATTCAAGACTCTCATCTATCTCGTGTGACGTTTCATGACGTAGAGACTACAGAAGACTAAAGTTGTTTTTTTAAATCAATTACCATTGTAAGCTTGCAGGGCATTTTATACTTTATAGAATTACCGTTTGGCAGCAATCTCAGCTGATCTGAAGTGACGATGTTGTCCAAGATGGTAACACGCTAAGCCTAGTGGGAGGACAGGCTCTCAAGTGCAGCTGGCCGTAACATAGCTATAGGTGCTTGGCGACAGATTTTCAACTAGCTATTAGAAAATGCTCTAGTAACATATTATGGTTCAATAGTGATGTTTTCCTTGACAGAGAGATCAGGCTCAGGAATTCCAACTGACGTCAAAGGGTGCGGTATCCGTACACGCTACCATTTCTTTACATCTTCACAAGGTAGGTACATGACCAGCGCAGGGGGCACTCAGCTGAAATGAAGTGGCAACAGTCGCAAGGGTGTGAACGTGGCCGAACTTCGATTTGGTCTGTTGTCATACAAAGTGTGGATGTCCAACAAACCAATAGATGCTTGGTGGTGACTATCTGATCATCATGTAATTTAATTAGCCAGGCGAACACTAAAAAATGTCATGTTAAATCTTACAGAAATATACGCACTTGAGTTTGGTGCATTCTGCTAAGTTACGAACGAGAACAGAGCGATAGCAGAGTGGTGGGTCTGCTTGGGACCTCCATGCATATGGTACAAAGCCCGTCATATTGATTCGCTTATGAGCGTATAATTTCTATTTACGCTGGCTGGCGTTGGATCGCAGATGATCTCTCGGTGGTCACCACTGTTTTTGAACAGTGCTGTGCTTACATTTCATCACTTTGCCGTGGTACTATAATAAAAAGAGAAATTCGTACCTACTTAGTTATATTGATAACTTCGATAAGCTAATATAGTTTGAAGGCATATCATCGAAGACTGCCAATGAAATTTGTATCACCGACGCGACGGTCGTTGTTTGTGGACTGTACCGAACATACCATCAGATGATGTGCATTCATTTTACCGGGGTAGTATAAAAAACACGGTTAGACCTTTTATGTACACATCGGTACATGGAATATTAATCACATAACTCAAATATCACTGCTGTTCTATTTGACATTGTTGATATAATAGCTACCTATAGCTAATGAACATTTCACATTAGGTGGATTGTTTTCGTGTTTATTATTTACATAAATTTACATACATAGCCACGCCCTTAAACTATTACAGTTATGGTGGATTCATTACCCTACTCATAAGCATTTATTTAAAACAAGGTCTGTGAATATTCTTATATAATAATCCTACATATTACATCTTAAATGTGAAAGTTTCGATGTTTGTTATTCAATCACTCAAAATGGTTCTTGGGAAAAATTCCACACAGATAGTTTATAACCTGGATTAACACATAGGATACTTTTATCCTGGAAAATGATATATTTTTCATTTCTCTCTGGAACCAATTCTGAAGTCCACGCAAACGAAGTTAAAATAAAATTATAACGAAAATTTGTTATGGTTATTAATAATCTCAAAGTAAAAATAGTAAAGTGCAATTTATAATCTATATTTTATACTATGAAAAGGTATGTAAAGCTTGTAGGAGGTAATTACCTAGTCACTGGAACTACTACTATTCCATTCTGAAAATTGGTTTACTAATAGGTAGCTACATTACTCCTGAGTGCTATATTTTATTGATATTAATTTTTATATTGTAACGATTATTTTACATGCCCAACGGTCATGCTCTTCATAAAATCTTGGATACGATTTTCGTAAAATACTTACTAAATTGCGAAAGAAATAACTAAGCAAAATTTCAAGTCAATCGGATTTACAATTTCGGAGATCTTGTGATAAGTGAGTGAGTGGTTTTGAATACCCGGTACACCCTTTCAGGGGTTGATTTTTTGAAAATCCGTTCTTAGTGGATGCTTACGTCATTATATCTATCTGTGTGCCAAATTACAGCTCAATCCTATCAGTGGGTTGAGCTGTGTTGATAGATCAGTCAGTCAGTCAGTCACAGTTTCCTTATTATATATTAGGTATATAGATTACATTAACGCGTATGAAGTCATAACGGTTACTAGTATTTAAAAAAAAATAGGTAAATTTTATGAGTTTGTACCAGTTGATTAATCTCTGGAACTACTAATCCGATTCTAAAATAACCTGTTAATGAGAGAAAGCTACGTTCAAGAGTCAGTTTTTATTGTTAGTAAGTTGTTTGTTGTTACTAACGCGTAGGGTTTACTCCCTTAGGACTTAGTTACTGTAGGTAGTAAAATACATATATATTTAATTTTTTTATTGAAACTTTTAACGGCATATTTATCAGTTTATCAGTTTTAGCAGTTTTATATAAGTATACAATTAATAAAATTGATTTGTCTGCTTGTAATGTCAATATAACAGTTTTTTACTAAATGCATATTATGAAAGCATATACGAGACCTTTAACAAAAAGCCCATTTTTTAAATTTTTGTCTGTCTGTCAGTTTATTCCGGGTAATCTCCGAAACGGTTATACCAATTTTGACGGGACTTTCACTGATAGATATCTGATGATATAGAGAGTAACTTAGGCTACTTTTATTTTAGAAAAATATTTAGGGTTCCGCACAAATAAAAAAAACTGGTCATGGTGAATCAATTCGAATAATTAAATGGCTTATGCTGAGTAAACTATGAGAGATATAGCAAATTAATGTACTACATAATTATAGGAATTAAAAAGAACTACAAAAAACTCCGGGAGAGTATACATTTTTCTTCTAAGGAACACCCACAAAAAGCATTAATGTATTTAAAATAGCCGGGAGCGGGGGAGCAAGATTCGCGCAGGCATTATGTAGTCCACGTGAGTGAAGCCACGGGCACGGCTAGTCACAATACAAGTATTTTTAACTATAAATTCGAGAATTTGAAGCAATGATAGTTCCCTGGTAGCGTGTACGGACACCGCGTTGATCGACGTGAGTTCGAATCCCTCCCAATGAGCCTGAGCTTTCATTGAAGGAAAACATTGTGATGAAACCAATATTATGGTGGTAGGGCTTTTTCTAATGCCCGCCTGGCTAGCTATCACCCTCAAGTTGAAAATTTGTCTTCAAGCATCTATAGGATTGTTTCGACAGCTGCACTTGAGGGTCAGTCCTTCTTAACGTGTTACCATCTTGTAACTCTTGGACCACATCGTCTCTTAAGATTACGGCCATAAAGGTAGGTAAACCTCAAAAAGATTTAAAAAATTTCGTTGCTTAAATTCCTCTAAATAGTTTGAAATACGCAAACGATTAAGACGCGAGTACCAAAACCAAAGCTATGTTGTAACTCGGGCTGTCAAAAGCCAATGTCAGGAGTGTTCTCGGTTTCACCCTTCAAGTGTCTCCGGCATTCTCTACCCTCTCATTCTACTGTACTGCCCGCTTTCTTACCCCCTCGTTGACCCTTTGTATTACTGGGTGTTACCGTTTGAACTCGACAGTGGAATTTCTCTGTATGATTATTTGTACAGTTTATGATTTATAACACATTCTATTTAACTTTCATTTATTTTTGTTTTTTTTAGAGGTAAGCTATAACAGGTAAAATAAGATACCTGTTACTCCTGTTTCTGTTCTAGAGAAATAACAGTTCCAGTAACCTGTTCCAAAACAACAGCCTGTTACGCTTTAATATGGATGTATGTTGGCACCATACATAAAAATATATTAATACAAGTATAGATCGGCAACTTGAAATCGTATGCACAATTTGTTTTTTTTTTACTCGGGGTATCCTGAATTCGATCCGCCTCCCGAGCCAGGCCGCTCAAGGGAGGGGTATGTCGGACTCTTACCGACTAAAACCCCACTGTGTTCTCTCTCCCCTGTTGGCCGGGGAGCGGGAACTGCTTGCTCATTACGTCCACTGATCCCGGCAGATGTGGCCCTACCTCGTGACCCCATCGCGATCGGTGGCAGTGATCCTCCAACGATCCTCGGAAGGGGCACGAACATCAGTGCGCCTCCTCCATCTCGGGCCTGCAATACACGGTGACTAACATGCCCAAGCCCACCACCTGCAGACCCATTTAAGGCGGCCGGAGATCATTGCGCGGCTTCTGGTGCCTGGCTCGCTGACCGCGGGAGGGGAGCATGGTGTTACGCTCTTTCTCCCTCTCCACCTCCTCTTTTGCAAGCATGATTTGTTCACAGAACGAGGAGACAGAGTTCCACTCACTCTCGCTCTCGACCATAGATAGAATCACGGCCGGGAGCGAGAGATCGGTGCCGACCGTCGTGACAACATCGCGGCGTAGCGAGTCCCATGTGGGACAAACGGTTAAGGTGTGCTGCGCAGTATCCTCCGCGCAGCCACAGTGATAGCACCCAAGAGCGATCTCCCGACCTATGCGACACAGGTAACTCCCGAAACAGCCATGTGCCGAGAACACCTGTGTCAGCCGGAAGGTGAGGGTGGCATGCCGCCTCTGGAGCCATCCAGCCAGGACTGGCCTGATGGCTTCAACGGTCGCTACGCCTGAGCTAGCGTGCTCGAGTCGTGAGTTCCACTCTTCTACCATGAGATTCTGGCGGAACTCCAACCTATATGCCATAATCTCCTGCGGCGTTGGTTTTTCGCCCTGCCTCAGCGCCTCCTCGCGCCAATTAAACAACAGCGCAAGGACTCTCGCTTCGGGATCTCATGGTGGAGACCCGACCAATAAGGTGGCTGCCTCGAACGAGACCGTACAGTACCCTCGGACAGCTCTGACGGCTATCACTCTCTGCGGTTTCCGCAGGAATGCGAAATGCCGGGCCGTCAGGCTGTCCGCACACACTTGTGCTCCATATAGGGCCATTGACCGTACGGTCCCGAGGTGCAGCTTCCGGCAAGCGGAACTGAGCCCCTCGAGATTCGGCAATAGTCGAGCAATTGCACCCGCAGTGCCCATGAGTCAGAGTCAGGGTCAGCTGCCGGAAGTGTTCCACAAAACTCCATCAGCTATCGAGGACAATTCTCAGGTATCGTATGCACTATTGGCCTAACGTATAACTCAATCAATCCATAAATCCATCAATCAATCCATCAATCAATTAAACCATTAATAAATCCATTAATTAATCAACCCAACAATCAATTCAACGATCAATAAATCCATCAATCAGTTCATCCATAAATCCATCAATCAATCGATCAATCAATCCATCAATAATTGATAATAAACATTCTTACGCTAGAATACAGAAAAGCATGTTTCAAACTGAAACAGTAAAGCTCTCTGGAACAATTACGTAAAAACAGCCTGTTCGTTTTAGAGGTAAACAGTTCCGAGCTGTTACTCTGAAACACCTGTTTTGTTTTGTATTTGTTCCGATAATTACGCCTCACTCCTAGTTTTTTTTCTTTTTTACATAGTGCTCGGCAAGCAAATTGACGGTAAATTGCCCCGATGATAAGCAGAGTACAACCCAAACACAACGGCGACCACAGAGAGATCGGCAATCCGCAGAAATATTTCTTTACATTATGCTCGAAGGACCCGATGTCGTAAGCAGGAGGGAACACATTAGTATATTCATAATTACCATTTCAGACGAAAGACGTCCATTGCTGGACATAGGCCTCCTTCAAATATCGGCACAATAAGTGGTCATGCACTCCTTGCGTCCTGTGCCTTCCCACAACCTTCACCAGGTCAATGGTAAACGCTGTGTGTTTTGGTAAGCAGTCGTCACTCGATAACTCTTTGGTCCCATTGACCATACGTTATACGAGCTATTCAGTTCAATTAAATGTTTATATTCCACCACATCACCATTCTCTTGATTAGTTAGCATCTTTTTCTTTTTAATCATACTTAGCAATTTGCTGGCCTTTATTAGACTTCTGGCTTTTAAAATTTTGGTTGAAGTATTATACGTCGACAGCCATTCATTAGCTTTAATGATTTTCTGAGCGTTGAAGTAAATGACCCTTCATTTCTTCGTTTATTCGTAAAAAAATCCTATTCTGAAATGTCGCTAGTCTATGAATGTGTTAATGAAATGAAATATTTTGTTATTTTCAATGATATAGAGAAATGCTGATTGTATCTCCCTACCTACACTAGTACCTATATAAATAGAATAACTTAAACAAAGTTATATCTTTACAAACAACAATAAACCGTGTTTTGATTACTCTGCTTTTTAAAGACGAAGCGGACGAACGTAATCCCGAAAAGTACTTTTTTATTGATCGAATCGAGAATTAATAGTAATCCACTTGAACGGACACCCAAAGGTGTCATGGAGACGGCTAACGGCTTACTCGAGCGAAGTTAGATATGGACTTGAGTCTAATATAGCCTAATATGGGCTCCTCGGAGCTCACGACCGCCCTTAAGTGCTGGACCCGCTCGAGAGAGCACGAAATTAGCACTCGAGAAATTCTTGAGGCCTATGTCAATACGAAAGCATTTCTTTGTACGTATTATTGAGAAATCTTGTGAAGGTTTTATGACTTTCTTTGTTTTTCAAGTACTTTTGTAAACATTTATTGACCGCAAGCGCTTATAGCCTTCCATTATTATTATCGCCGTTTTCATTTCTCATCAGACTTGTTGAGGGAAACTTCAGGATTGAACTTACAACACGACATAAAAACCGTTTTAATTTTTTTGTTGTAATATAATTTTCACAGGTATAAATATATTTATTTGTAAACCTAGGTAGTTAATTTCGGTTAATTTTTTAAATCAATCAAACAAAGCTTTAGTTAAAATAGTGTCTAAAAACAATAATTTGATACATTGGTCTATTCTTCCTACTATTGAGATAAATTACATTGTACGCTGCTTACTGCCTTTTGTAACAGTTGTAAGTAAGCATATTTAGTGTCTTTTGTAACAATTTTAAGTAAGCAAATTTAGTACCTTTTGTAAAAGTTTTAAGTAAGCAAATTTAGTTCCTTTGTAATAGTTATAAGTAAGCAAACTTAATGCATTTTGTACCCGTTGTAAGTACATAAATTTAGTGCCTTTGTAATAGTTTTAAGTAAGCAAATATAATGCCTTTTGTAACTGCTAAAAGTAAGCAGGTTTGTTGCTTTTTGTAATAGTTGTAAGTAAGCAAATTTACTGCCTTTTGTAACAGTTCTAAGTAAGAAGACTTAGTGCATTTTGGAAAAGTTTATTTTATTACAGATTTTGTATATTTCTGTAGAAGAACATAATCTGGAAAATGAGTTCACTCTTGGGCACTATATGCTGCTTTTAGATATAAAAAAGGTATTTTCAAATCACCACGAAAGTCTACAAGCGGGATGAAGAAAAATACTCAAAAAAGAAATGTTATGAAGAGTCAAAGAAATTGTATTGTTAGGTTAAGGTACAAGGTACCTGTCAAACAAAGTATGATTCAGTTGATAAATTCTCCTAAAGTACAACGTATTATGTACTTATATTGGGTCATATACATTTTTTCTTTATCCTATATCCCCAATATAATAGATTGTCAACATAAATAATGATTACACATATAATAATACAGAGTAGCCGCCTTATTAGTGTGCGTATCCCCTAATTTCTTATAATACATTCAAAAATCTAGGTAGTATTGTATTGTTATTAAAAAATGAAACTAGATATTTCGAAAACCACAAACTTCTCCACTGTAATTAAAGTTCAGTAGGGAATATTTAAAACGGTCCGCACACAACTAGCTTCTTTAATAAAACACTTCATATCGATTTCTTACCGTACGGTGTTTATCGTATCAATTTTCGTCGTACAGAGCCAATTAAAGTGGTATAAACCTCTTATCAACCACCCTGTAGTTCCCCCACTATCCCACTAAACCAACATGGCGTCACGATTGTCACCTAGCCGCAAACAAAATTCCTAAACTGGTCGTAAGTAGCAAAATTCAATCTTAATTAGATAAAAATAAAGAATTGTGTATGGTATTTTAAAGCAAGTTACACCACCTTAAAGGCTTATTCTTTAAACCGTGTGCAATATTCGCCTATTCTACTCTTATATAAATGTACTTCGAATTTGAGATTTATGTTAGTAAAAATATGGTTGACTTTAAATACAGTGTGTGCAGTATTGTTAGTTTTGTTGCTCTAAGTACGAGCTGGAGGCGTGACATTAACGCCCGCGGGTGTACAAGAATTATACATGAAGGGTTGTCGCGGTAGGGTTAAGTGGGATATTTTTAACGACGAAGAAAAAAGGGTTGATTTATTATTGATGAAGGTATGGCCGGTCGAGTCGCCTTTTGAGGACCTTGTCAATTGTCCCTTCGCTTCCTCGAAATAAATAGTCTGGAGTTAGGTGTACTTTGGTTTTGAATTATTTATGTGTACGACAGCGACGGGGTTTGTAGCTGTGTCTACATTCCTTATTTAAAATTTGCTTTTTTTTTTCGAAGTTGCCCGTATACACTGACAACCTTTTTATTATTTAAATATGTTGTTTAAAAATGACAGACAATATTTGAACTTAGGCCATAGACTGTGTATTTCATAGATGTAGTATGATACTACATCTATGGTGTATTCTAAGGTTATAGTTGACGACCATCAATATGCTAATTATAAGTAAAAGATTTATTTCGTAACTAGGGATGCTCCGCGGCTCCGCGCGCTTCCATTAAACAGTAATTATTTTAGTCTCGTAATATTATTTTTATTCATATTAGTGATTATTTTTATAGCCTATCAATTATCAAATGAGATATATATATATACTTCCCATGTATAAAATTTCATCAAACTCGGTCAAAACGTTTTTGATCTAAATCCGGGCCTCAGAATACAGGTTTGTTCTGTATTCTGAGATCCGGGCATACAACAGACAGGCAAAAAAAAATTTGTTCATATTCGTAAAAAAAAAATACATGTACGTGGCGTGTCGAAAACTTAGACGATTTTAATACTTCCGTAAACTAAATAATTGTTTATTTTGTTTATGTTGTATCTACCTAGTTAAATTTCGGGAGCACTGCCGAGGGTTTTTAAAAAGTCTAAGACAAGACTGATTCTCAAGAAGCTTTATTAAGAATGCTTTTATTTGTTACAAATGTCTCTTTTATAAACTCTTATTCTATAAACACAAAGTGGGGCTGTTTACTATGAAATAATGAGAAATATGTCGCAATACATTCAGTCAAAACACCAGGTGTCTATCAGTAGTTTGCAGACATAATATGGGTTAAAAACGTAACATCAGCATTTCTAACGTATGTACCAATTAACAAGACGTAATAAGAGAGGGTACAGACTGCATAACTCCTCCCCCCTCAAGTTCGAAATTATCAGAGGGATGATTATCACTATGATTATTTCGATAGCAATAATTTTTACAAAAACTGAGCTTATATACTAAGAATACAAGAATTAATAGAAATATAATCACATATAACAATAAAGTTCCGGCACTAACACTTTTTACATTAATAATTCTTTCACTTGATGTTTTTAGTTCACTTTCACTGATTTTTAAAAGATTATTTAAATGTTGAAGATTTATTAATTCACTGTTATCCAAATTGATGGGTTCACGTTGCAATTGTTGCTCAGTAATTGTTATTTCGGGAAGATTAATAATCGGTAATTTTGACATCTTCAAATTACTCGTAGTAATATGGTGAGCTTTTAGCGTAATTTCACCAATTTTAACATCGCAATGGTCATCTAGGACGAGGAAGTATGTCCCTTCTATATTTTCTTTCGTTATTTCGTCGTTACAAATTTTTGATAATATATTCTCAGCGTTACTATGAAGAATCCATCTCTCTTTTCCAATTGGTTGTATCTTAATGGTCTTGATTTCAACTGGTACTGGATGACAAGAACTCGTATTCGAAGAAAATTGAATTAATGCTGTTATGCAAGTGTCTTCTGAAGTTGTTCGAGAATCATCCTCGTGACACAGGAACATTTCGTCGTGAAGTTCATTACAAGGTAAAGTGAGCGAGACAAATTTAGACCCTTTTACTAATAGGTAAGGAAATTTAGGAATAATGATGGTGGTATGATTAGAAGGATTGGTCATAGGTATTGGAATTGCTCTGTAGTATGTATAAATTTCATCTCTAATTATTGGTATATCTAAAATGAATGTTATTTGACTTCCTTTTGTATAAGCTTTAAGCTCTATACATTGCTCTATTTTAACTAAATTGTCATAACTTACTGGATACACAAGTTTGTAGAATTTCTCTATCCTTTTTTAACAATTCTAATAATTCATTTGAGTTTATAAGAGATTGGTGTAATATTTTTAATTTACTGAATGCCAGAGAAGTTTCAATTTCATTCAACCGAATGTAGAGTAGTTGAAAATTATGGAAAAATAAATTATAAACATTAATAAAATTATGGGTAGTTATATCAATATTAGTTTGATTTATTAATTTTTTTATTTCTCGTAACTCTTTATCTATTCGAATGAAATTGTCCTTCGTGAAATTTGTTATCTTTATCATTGATTCAGAAATATCTGATATTAAGGTTACCTTTTTAATGAGTGTATTTTGGCGTGTCGTTAGAGAATCAATCATATTTTCATATCTTAAAGCATCATTATGATCTAAGTTACCAGTTATAAGCTTAATAATAGATCCAAGAGGATTGAGAAGTCCACGTTTAATTCTAGTTGATGGAGATAACTGTTCTAATTTTTGAATACTAATATTCATTACATAATTCGTTTGAAGCTTTACATTAAAAAGTTGAACATTAGATGTTTCATTATCAAAATGTGTTTTTAAATATTGATTAAATTTAGTATATCTTTTTATATTGAATTCTAAATCCTCACGTATCAGACTTAAATCTAAAATCTTAATTATTGTCCACTTATCATAACTTACACTAGCTTGACCTTGTTTCACAAGGACTATACCGGGATTTTTATCGATTCTGTGAAGTTGAAGGGCGTGAATCCTGATGATCAGAGCCAGGAGCCCGAGGAGGTACCTGCGAAGGTCGTTTTATATCCTTAATAGGCACGTTTGTTTTTCGAGTTTTCATTTTTACAGGACAGATATTTCTGTCAATTTTACCATATACTTGTGCTTTTTGATAACGCGGTTTATCTTTACTTCGCCTTGTATTAACACCTTTTACAAATATAGTGTCCTCTTCTTGAATATCAAATGATGTTTCACCACCACGTTTTGTTTTAATCTTTTCTTTATTTTCAATTACTTTGTCTGTTAAATATTTATAAAGATATTTCGTTCGTTTCATATGATCGTTTACTAATTGTTGCGTATATTGTTTGTTAAAGTTTACTTCAAAAGTACTATTAGAATCAGTGTGTCCAAAAACTACTTCAAATGGTGTAAGACCAGTCGTTGAGTGAATGGTTTGATTGTATGACATAATTGCATAAGTCATAACGTTAGCCGCGTCAGTTATTTTATGTTCATATTTAGCGATACGATATATTTCTAAAATAGTTGAATGGAATCTTTCAATTAAACCCATAGAATTAGGATTATGTGGAGTGCTTATGTGTAATTCTATTTTATAAAATTGTAATGTTTCTTTTAAAAGTGTATTGTTGAATTCAGTACCAGAATCAGCACTGATCTTATTTGGTACGCCATAAAATGAGAAAAATTTAATTAAGGCACGAACTACTTCAGGTGTAGAGCGATTGGATATTTCAAAAGCCTGACCTAGTTTACTGAAAGCATCTATTATGGTAAGGAAGTAGCTTCCTTCTATAGAGAATATATCTATAAATATTTCAGCAAAAGGTTTTGTTTGAGTTTGCGTTAACATTAATTCTGGTTTTAAAGGTTTGCGATCATATTTTAGAGTTTTACAAGTTTCACAAGAATTGATTACAGAAGCGACTGTTATATCCATATTTGTCCAAAAATAATTACGCTTTAATTTCATAAGAGTTTCTTTGATTCCACGGTGACTTGTTTTACCTTGATGATAAGCAAGTATAGTGGCACGTTGCTCTTTTTCATCACCTAAGTATATAACTCTTTTAGTACATTCATATATTTTGACGGTATCTTTTTTAAATAGTTTTATCACGGCATTTGTAAATTGTTTACGGTGAATTTCGCTCTCAAAGTAAAAGAAATATTTAATTTTAGGTTTTATATATTCTAAAAGAAATTTCTTAACAAGGTTAGTGTTGTTTACAGGTAAATGTACTTCCAAAATTTTTTGTTTTTCATGTGATAAGTCTTTTATTGATAATTGGTTTCTGTTCCAAGTAAAAATAAGGATTTGATTAGGTTTTGTGTCGATGGCTTCTTCAATAATGGGAATACCATTCGTATCAATATCTTCAGCAGAATGTATGGTTTCCGGTAATGAACAGGCAGTAATAGTACTGGATGAAGGAGAACGAATTGGGTGAGTTAAAGTCTTATCGGAATCTGAAGGAATAGTTAACGTTTCTGATGAGTCTGAAATTAGTATTGGACTCTCAGATCGTTCAGTGTCACTCACGTTTACTCGTAAGGACATATCGTCCTTTAATATATTTAATTTAATTCGTGATAGAGCATCAGCATTACTATTTTGTTTACCGTTCTTGTATATTATGTCAAAATCGAACTCAGCTAGTCTCAATTTCCATCTAGTAAGTTTACTATTAGGTTCTTTCAGTGAATTTAACCATGCTAAAGGTCTGTGGTCAGTAAATATTGTGAATTTGCGTCCATACAGGTAAGGACGGAAGTGTTTTACTGCCCAAACGATGGCTAACAGTTCCTTTTCTATTGTACTGTAACGTGTTTCTGCATCATTAAGAGTACGACTTGCATATGCGATAGGTTTTTCATTTCCAACTGATCCTTGTGAAAGGACAGCGCCTAAAGCGTAGTTTGACGCGTCTGTTGTTAAAATGAAGGGTTTAGAAAAATCAGGAAACTGTAATATAGGAGCATTCACAAGTAGCTCTTTACATTTTTGAAAAGCTTGAACATATGATTCATTAATTTCAATTTTATTTTTCTTTTTCAAACACGATGTAAGGGGTTGTGTAATTTTTGAAAAATCCTTTATGAATTTTCGGTAGTAGCCTATCAGGCCAAGAAAACTTTTAATTTCAGTGGATGTTCTGGGGAGTGGGAAGGCAAGTACTGCCCTGATTTTATCATCATTTAGTTGTAAACCATGCTTCGTAATTTTGTGTCCTAAGTAGAGTACATCTTTTTTAAAAAACTCACATTTATCGAGAGTTACTTTAAGATTGGTTTGTTTGAGACGATCGAACACTTTTCTTAGCTTCTCTACATGTTCTTGTATACTACTAGAATAAATGATGATGTCATCTAAATATACTAAGCAATGTATACCTTGCAACCCACGTAACACGTTATCCATTGCGCGTTGAAATGTTGCAGGTGCTGTTTTAAGTCCAAATGGCATCCGTGTAAATTCAAAATGTCCCATTGGTGTAGTGAATGCAGTTTTGGGTCTATCTTGTTCATCAACTTCAATTTGGTGGTACCCACTTGCTAAATCCAATGTACTGAAGTAAGTAGATTTCCCTAACTTGTCGAATAAATCATTAATATTTGGTAAAGGATACTTATCATCAGTAGTAATATCATTTATACGTCGATAGTCTACAACCATTCTAAATTTCTGTTCACCGGAGGCGTCCATCTTTTTTGGAACTAGGTGTACGGGTGCACTCCATGGTGAAAACGATTCTTGTATAACATTATCTTTTAGTAATTTTTCAACTTGTTTCTGTATTTCATCGTTTTGCGATGGTGGAAGTCGGTATTGCCGTATGAAAATTGGATCTTCATTTTTAGTCCGGATTCGATGTTTTACTTGATTAGAAAATGTAAGAGGCAGTTTATCACAATAGAATATATCCCTGTATTCAAAACAAAGTTTTTCTATTGCTTCTCGTTCTTCTTGATTAGCATGATCTAATCGGAGTTTCGATAAATTTTGTGTAAGTAATTCATCAATCTCAAAATCATTTAATTGTTGCCCGGTTGATAAATTTATTTTGCAAGTATTATTATTAAGGCTGGTTATATTCAATGGTTCGTTAAAAGTTAAAGTCACACTATCTTGCGAAGCATTCTGCATGACTGTTGTTGCAAATGAATCTTTGCAAGTAACTATAGCGCTAGGCATACGTACTTCATTTCCAAAATTTTTAAAATTAATTATTGCTTCACCATTAATTAAATTTGTAGGCACCTTAACACGGGTTTCAGTGCGTGGTTCTAGCGTTATTTCCCACGGGGGACTATAAATTATTGGAATTTCTGTATTTTGTGTCCGTAAAATTAAATTTTTCATGTCTATAGTCGCGTTCAATATTTTTAATAAGTTAGAACCTATTAATCCGTCATATCTTCCATCTACATTATATATATAAAATTTATGATTCATCGGACTTTTAAAACTTTCCAATAAAGGTATATCTATAACTTCGTCATGTAGGCTACGTCCATGTGTACTAATAACTTCAAAAGGATCAATATATTTATAATCTGAAAAATATTCGTCAGCTTTAGCGGGACTAATAAAACTTCTGGTACTTCCGGTATCAATCATTAAACGAGCATCAATTTCAGGAATATAAATATGCGGTAGTTTATTTATGCCGTCATAATTTAAGTGTACTATTTCTGGGGGTCGCTCTTGGAGGCTTTTATAGGAAAATTTACGCATTCATTTTCAGCTTCTTCAGTTTCAACAGGTTCTATGTTTTCATGATAATCGTCATAAGCAGTTTGTTGATTATCGTCAATGAAATAATGATTTTCATATTCTGTATAATCAGGTTGATAGTCTTGGTATTCAATTTCAGGGTCGTTCATTTCTAAAGACTCTATCATATTTTGTCTAATAGGACGAGCTGTGCGCATTGACACATCGCTTGCCTGAAATTGAGGTGGATTACGTTGAGGTTGATTTTGTGGTGGTATACCAAATTTAAATTGTTGATTTGGCATGTTGAAATTAGGTCGGTTTTGTGTATTGTTAAATTGTGGTTTGAACCCTTGTTGATTAGGAATACCGAATTTAAAATTATTATTTCCAAAATTTGGTTTATATCCTTGTTGGTTTAGGTTAGGTCTGAATTGTACATTTTGATTTGGAATACCGAATTTAAAATTATTATTATACGGTTTAAAATTATTTTGTGTTTGGTATGGAATTCCGAATTTAAAATTTTGTTGTCCGGAATTAAATGTATTTGGCACAAATGCAGGTTGAGGTTTGAAATTATTATTAAAATTATTTGTTAAAGTAGGCGTGAAAAATTGTTGAACTGGTTTAATATTAGATTTATTTTTATTTTTAGAATTGTACTGATATTGAAAATTGACCTCCTCCATGACAACACTTAGTGCGTTTTCTAAAACGGTACAACCTTTAAGTCGCACAATTCGAATTAAATCCTCTGGTAAATTATATAAAAATACATTCAAGCACATATTATTATAGATAATCATTTTAGCGGCTTTGAGGCCTTCATCAGTTAATAAATTGACCTTGGAGAAGAGGGTGCAGCGTGTTTGTTGTATCCTGTTACAAAATTGCGTATATGTTTCACCAACTTTAATTTTTAAATTTTCCAACTCAATTGCCACACACTCTTCCGATCTAGGATCACCAAAATGTTGAATCAAAACAGCTCTTAATTGTTCCCAAGTTGTTATGTCTTCTCTTTCACTTAGTAGAGCAGCGGCTTTACCACATAATCTACTAGTTATAGCATGAAACACATATGTAGTTTGAACAACATTGTTTGATCCGCTAAAATTTCTGATTATATATTCACTTTTTTTAATAAATAAATTTAAAGTATTTTGATCACCATCGTACTTGGGAATTAAACTTAAAAGTTCTTTTGATACTAATTGAATTGTTGATTCATTGTTGCGTTGCATTTTGAATTGTATTTATTTAATTAAACACACACAAAGTAAAATTCACAAAATTAAAATTCTCAAAATAATATTTTCAAAATAAAATTCACAAAATAAATCTTATAACAAAATTATCAAAATCAAAATTCTCAAAATTAAAATTATCGAAATTAAAATTATCAAATTAAAATTCTCAAAATTAATATTTATTATTAATATTTCTCAATATCTTATAATCTATGAAGTCAAATAACTTTCAAACAATACGTACGTCCCGCACCTGCCCCACTTCCCATACGCATAATGTTGCTAGCTCGGGAGCGGTTTCCCACTTTTTGGGGTAGTCTTATAACACTAAAGAAAAGATATTTATTAAAAAATATTTATTTATTTACAAGAATACGGCTTCAATAACGTAAGTTAAGATTTTATTAAGTACCCTTTTGCTGAGTTAGCTTTTTATAATATTGCCTTTTAGACTTTGAACTGATTTGTAGAGTTTTACGTTTAGATAAATAATGTAACCTTATATCTAGATATTTCTCAATAACCACCCTTATAAGAGAGTTTCTGTGGCTTTGGCCATTTATGTGGTCATTATTTACTAGAAATATTATATTTTTTTCCTATGAATTGTTTAAAAATTGAAAGTACGATCGCTAAAAAATAAATTGTAAACATCGTTGTTAATGTAGCGATTGCTTTTTAATTTTTTTAATATACTTTTTAAAGATTCGTACTTCTTGGCAAGTCTGTTGTATTTTTGTTGTAATGTTTTCATTCGTCGAACATGTTGTTCACAAAATAATTGTTTTCGTCGTAATTGAGATTTAAGTTTGACCTTTCTCGGTGTATCAAACACAGATTCCAAATCAGAAATATTGGCATCACTGATCTCTGAGTTCGATCGCGCAGGAGATTGTGGTTGTGTAACCTGAAATGAAAAACCTTAAATTGTATGTTGTTGTATCATGTAATAGATTAACAAAAACTTTAATTAAATACAGAATGTTTCTGCCGTACAAGGCATGACATTTCAGTCCTCACGGATGGAAATGCATTAGTAATAGCATTTTGTGCCTGAGCTTGCAAATGTCCATGGGCCTTACTTAGTTTATTTTACATTTATTACTGTTACTACTAGTGTTTATTTACTATATTAGTTTACTTGTAACTAAGTATATCGATTAAGTGCATTGTTTGCCTTTCAATATTATAAAAAAAAAAAAAACATTATTATCATAGGTGGGTACGCACACTGTCCGATGTCGAAGGTTTAGACGTTTCTATGTGTAACTCGGAAAATTCTGGTGTCAAGGCCAAATACTGAAATAGAACGTTAGTATTAGATTATTCATATATTTAATTCACCGAAGTTTCATTAGCCCGGTATCTGAAATTTGCGCCCGGTTCAGGCTCGCCCCTTATCACGATGAGGGACGGATAAGCTCGACGAAAAGTGGGCATACTTGTTATACCTTTGCACACTTTGATGGTTTCCAAAACTCATCTAGCCGTGCTCTTTGTATGACTTTCATCCAGTCCGATTTTCTATTTTCATCAGCAGGGAAACTAAAATTACAAAGGTTCTATATATACAAAAATAGTAAGTATTCTACACGAGTATTAAAAAAATTAATGGGTAAAATTTTCGATGAAAATAAAATGGCAACACTTAAAAAATGTACGCGTCATTTTCTAAATGTTTAATAAATTAAACAATTAAATAAATATACTTTAGAATGCGCTACTTACAGATGAAATGTGATCCCATCCTGTTTTTTTATAATCCCTGCAGCATTTTTACATGTAGGAACAACACAAGACGGAATTTTAAAATTAAAATTGGCACTTGTACAATACGTCACGACGCGCTACTTACAAAGGAGTGACTAATCGCAACAACGTCAAACCACTCTATTTAAGAGTGGTTTTTGTATCTTCAGTTTTATGTGCGTTCGCAGTTTCTGGTTTGTTCTGTATTCTGAGATCCGGGCATACAACAGACAGGCAAAAAAAAATTAGTTCATATTCGTAAAAAAAAATACATGCACGTGACGTGTCGAAAACTTAGACGATTTTAATACTTCCGTAAACTAAATAATTGTTTATTTTGTTTATGTTGTATCTACCTTCTTTTTTTTATTATACACTCTGCTAACCTATGTTCTGTTAAAAATTTCATTTGTAAAAGAAGTAAACACTCTTTCATCAATTAAAAAAGAGCTTTCAAAGATACGAATGTTTTAAGATTTATACATAAGATGAAATATTAATAACACAAGGTACTCGTGTAGGCCGAAATCGCCTTTTTGGCGGACTCGTCCGCGGAGTAAGCGAAAGAGAGCAAAACGATCGCACACACGACTCAGAACCACCTATAATAAGGCTATTGTTTTTATACAAATACAATATTGCGGTTATAAATCGGTGGAGCCTACACGAACAGAGAATTCTTTGGAGTAGACGTAAATTAATTTAATATTTATTCTTCCTTAAAAAAATTTATGAATTTATGTTCAATCCACGAAACTTGTGTATTTGTTAATCTGTCAACTATATTTTATATCTGGTGTTTTGTATTTTCTTACTCTGGTAATACCTGATGACTATGATTATTGAGTACAGCTCCCAGATGTATTCTAGGGCTGGTTCACATAATGGTAATCGGGTACTTTGACATTATGACTTTGAGACTAGACAAGACAAGACAAGATTAAAAAATGCGTTAAACAGTGCGGATAATGTAGTCTATATTCGATATATTTCTTTAGCTATAAGTACTTAGTGTCAATATATAATTTATGTTCAATTTTATTCCGTATTTAATTTTATATATTGTTTTTCTTATTACACCCATACCTACTGCCCCTGATTTTCAGTCTGAAACATATCCATCCAAAGGTTGCCTGGAAGAGATTGCTTTCACCAATAAGTACAAAACTAATCATTTATCTAATTATAATGTTTGATTGGATCTGTAATTAACCGTGTACAATAATGTTTAAATAAATAAATTGTGCGGCATTTATTGTAACATAACAAGAAAAAATATAGTTTGTTTCTTCTACATAAAAGTAATTCTATATACAGTTTGAAAATGAATGTCCCTTGTCGACGTTGATAATGATGATCATCACCATATTCATTATCAAAACTCAAAATCACCTTTTTACCCGACTGCCCCAGAACGATTTTGGACTAGGTTTATGCTGTGTAAATTGTTTAAAACGTTCTGTAGTCTAAACAACTTGATGACTTTAAGTGTATGAGGTGTTATTAGATACGTCTTAATTGTGGGTGTAACATGATGTATCAAAAAGAGAAGAATTTTTTTTTTTTAATTATTAAATGATTAGTCTTGTAACACTTTGTTATGTTTGGGTCGCCGGCGGAAAGAATACGGTGATATTTCAAATATATGCACGTCTCAGCACTTATTTATCACTCGACCACTGACACAGTATTAATACTTTTCCCGGGTGCAGATTACTTTCCATGTTACTATATAAGAAAAATCCGAATGCCGGATCTAGATTTGGTATACCTGCACACGATAATCCATAAAGAGATTAATCGCCAATTCCGAACATTTTTATCATGTATCCCAGAAGCCGAAGAGTTGAATACAACATGGCTTCCCTAACTATTTCAGTTCACGGTGCACTTACAGGTTCGTATTTTTTCACGACGCCCTCATCAAAATATGTGTAGTTACAATGACACTAATCAAGCACAGGAATAAAAACAACTTTTAAGATAAACCTCACATCATCATCATCATCATTTCAGCCGCAGGACGTCCACTGCTGAACATAGGCCTCCCCCATAGATCTCCAGAGTGACCGATCTTGTGCAGCCTGCACCCAACGGCTCCCAGCGACCTTTATTATGTCATCTTTCCATTTAATGGTGGGCCGTCCTACTCTGCGCTTTCCGGTGCGTGGTCTCCACTCGAGAACCTTTCTGCCCCAACGGCCGTCAGTTCTCCGAACTATGTGCCCCGCCCACTGCCACTTCAACTTTCTAATCCTTTTGGCTATGTCTGTTACCTTAGTTTGTCTACGGATCTCTTCATTTCTGATTCGATCCCGTAGAGAAACACCAAGCATAGCCCTCTCCATAGCTCGTTGAGCGACCTTGAGCTTTCTTATGAGGCCCACAGTGAGCGACCACGTCTCTGTGCCGTATGTCATCACTGGCCACACACACTGGTCAAAGACTTTCGTCTTGAGGCACTGAGGTATTTTGAACGAGAAGACGTCGTGCAGTTTCCCGAACGCTGCCCAGCCGAGTTGGATTCGTCGACTGACCTCTTTTTCAAAGTTGGACCTACCTAACTGGACTGTTTGTCCCAGGTAGACATATTCTTCAACAACTGCTAGACAAGAGTTCCCAACTGATACTGGGGTGGGCACCACATGGATATTCGACATGATTTTCGTCTTGTCCATGCTCATTTTAAGGCCCACCTGTTGAGAAACTTTGTCGAGGCCATCGTTCATTGTGCCAAGATCTTCCAGCGATTCTGCCATGACTACGATGTCGTCAGCAAATCGAAGGTGAGTGATGTACTCGCCATTGACATTGATGCCGAGTCCTTGCCATTCCAGGAGCTTGAAGACGTCCTCTAGAGCGGCGGTAAACAGTTTCGGAGATATTACGTCTCCCTGTCTAACGCCTCTTCTCAAAGGAATTGCCTTCGTGCACTGCTCCTGTACTCGGACCGACATGGTGGCGTTGTTGTACAAGCACTTCAACACTTCGATATATCGATAGTCAATACGGCACCGCTGGAGAGACTGCAACACTGCCCAGGTTTCGACCGAATCAAAGGCTTTTTCGTAGTCCACGAACGCTAAGCATAAAGGCAGATTATACTCCTCAGTCTTCTGTATAATCTGCCGCAGCGTATAGATGTGGTCTACGGTGCTAAAGCTTTTTCGGAAACCGGCTTGTTCGGGAGGCTGGAAGTCATCGAACTTGTGCTCGAGACGATTCGTGATGACCCTCGAAAACAGCTTATAAACCTGAGGTTTATATTGTGAGCGATATGAGAGTAACCCAACGTTTTTATTTTTTACCATCTTCTGTTTTGTATTCTCCGAAAATTGAAATCGCTTACAATTTTTAGATATGTGTAAACTTGAACGTCTTATAACGCTCCTGATTACTTTCCACTGCGCGACACCGTGCGGTGTTACAGGGTGCTGCGATACACACTTTGAGAATCCCTGCATTAACAAATAATAATAATAACAGACAATTTTACATTACATTATCTTTTTTTTGTTTCCGTTATTTATGTTACAAATTTATGATTTCTGTCATTAATTAATTTTTAGTTTTTCAGTATGTGTGTTTGCCTTTTAAAAAGTATACAATAGCACAAATTATTTCAGAGGTAATTAATCTTGGGCAACTATTTATACGAATACTCAATCCTCTAAATACGAAATCAAATATACCTAACTAGTATATGAAAAAAGTTAAATTAATGTAAAAATATACACAATACTCTAGAATAATAACACTATATAAAAAATTAAAAAATATATACTTGACATTATGGAAGACAATTTTTACCCAAAAATAAAATCAAATTCAATGATTTTGATGAGATCCCTCGTGTATCTTCGAATTCGAAGGTCCAAAATCAATGAAATTAAAATGGGACCACCCTTGGAGTATTCTCTTTCTAATGAAAAAGAATTATCCAAATCGGTTCATAAACAAAGAACATCCATATAAAAAACTGACTTCAAAGAAAGAAGGAAGTTATCAATTCGTATGTATACATTTATTTTTTATGAATGTTCAACCGTAACTTCTTTGTTTATGAACCGATTTAGATTATACCTCACGGGTAATCCCATTTTAATTTCATTGTCATTAGACCTTCAATTTCGAAAATACACCAGGGAATTCATCATAATCCTATTGGTTTCCTTTATTGTCTTGTTTGAAGTTAATTAAAATGAGAAACTGATAGAAGTGTGTGTTTGTCGAGCAGTCAGTCTTGTCACACCTGTCATTGGCAAAATTGCTTACATGGGTAGAAAGCCAAAATTAAAAAAGTAGTCAGTCTTAATAGATATGTTATATTTTTACTACGTTCCTTTTCGTAGCATTCAATTTTGGAACTAGAACTTTTTCATGATTATTTTTTTTATTATAGTAATGGCAGCGCCGTGCATTTCTGTCCACATATTGGGCAATAAGAGGAGCGCGCGCGTCGACGTTCCTGGCGCCAGTAGCAGGCATTTGTATTTATTTATTTATACCTTGTCTGCACTCGTTTATGTATTTATTCATTTTTGTACCGTCGTCTAACGTTGTTACAACGATATCAAGAGATATTTGGTATCGATGAGTTCGTCATTGGCGTATAGTTTTTTTTTTTTTAATAACTCAAGCTGGTAGATTTTTTTTTGACTGACTATACTGTTAGCCTTAGGGGACTTGGAGCCTCTGACGGCTTTTACAGCTTCACCGGACTTGTCAAGCTGGTAGCTACTGCGGCGTTTTATTTATATGTCCTGACCCGATCAGCGATGATCCATTAGATCTGTTAACGACGATAGCGAAGAAGCAATACTTCTTTTGGTGCGACATGCGAGAGTCAATTCAGCAAGGAACGGAAGTGTAACGAACGGTAACAAACCATAAAGTTCATCTTTTCTTATTTTTGTCTAATTCAACGTTACCTACGTGAATATAATATTTTTCTAATTAGAGTAGTTTTTTGTCGCATCTTAGTTATTTTATATAATCCATTTCACTAGTGCATAATATAGGGTTCAAATAACATAAGTTTATTAATGCAAATAAATGCCACGACATGACAGATCAAGATCCCATCAAAATCTTCATCCATGAAGTTAGTTTCTAGCAAGAGTTTATGTCATTATGGTCTTTCCGGTCTGAATTTGTTTATGGGAATATAAATATTAGAGTGTAAGTATAATATTATTTTATAATTATATATTAAATATACTTTCATTATTATTCAATTTGATTATAAATTTGTTTGTGTTTACATAATTTTCTAATATTATTTTACAAAAAGAAGTATCTACTCATAACTCCTTAAGTGCGTACACTACACACAAATTTTTTCCCGTAAATAATTAGCTGGTGACTATTTTCCAATATACATATAGTAAGTAAAACCACAAGTAAAACTGTGAATAGTGTAGAGTTGAATGTAAACAAATATTAAGATTTCCAAATATAATAATCCAATAATAACAATCCAATCTAACATCTATCTATAATTTATTTAATATATGTAGGTAGATAATATAATTTATGTGGATCATTCAGGCAACAGCATCAAACCCAATTAATGCACAGATGGGCAAATGCACTTATTTTTCTCACTCTATTCTTAAAATATACATTGATAATTATAATTAAGTAATTTGATTAATTAACTGCCTCGTTAGCCTAGTGGTCGTAAGCGCGACTGCTGTGAGCGAGGTCCTGGGTTCGAATTTCAGGTCGAGCAAAGTGTTATTGGGTTTTCTCAGTAGCAGCTCGGAGTTTGGTTTCGTGCCTGATTAATGGCAATAGGCTCACCCCTAATACATGGGACCTAAAAACATACTCGGCGAACTGTGGATGTACATTAGTATACCTCTGCCTAACCCTTCGGGGAATACAGGCGTGATATATGTATAATTATATTAACATAGCTGTTTAAATTAATAATAATAATAATCATTAATATTAAAAGTACTTTTAATATTTTTAAATATGGCCATGATACCTCTGTCAACAAAGTTGTGGCAACCGAATCACGGCTGTGATAGAATGATCCATCCTGGTGTATGTTAAGCATTGATTTAAAATGAGGGTCGTCAGTTTTGGACTTCCAATAGCATGATGGATTGACGGTACTTACAAAACACGGATGAAACGCTCACCAAAGTAAAATAATTATGAAAACTTAACATGGAAATGATGAAAAGTAGTTATTAAATTAGTTACCTACTCAAAAGATAAAAGAACAAATATATCAGATAATCACCCATTTTCTTTTAGAATGGCGAAAAAGGTAAGCAAGTTCACAGTAGGTACCTAGGTACCTATAAGTACCTTATGTACTTATTTCTTAAAAGGACTGATAGGTATTATGATTAATGAAAAAAATCGAACCATTTGTGTGGTTTGATTTAATTAAATATTGCTCTATTTTACAACATTATTTATTATGCATTTTCCATTTCTAAATTTTGACCCACCACATACCATTATTGAGTTATTTTTAATGTTATTGATATTGGTGACCAATAAACTGGTAGTTAATTGGTTAGCCAGAAAATCAAAATTAAAAGTTACCATTCCTACCCATCGTTACTTGCCACGGGAGACAGCCGCCACGTGGTATGGTCTGGCGGTAATTCTTTGTCGGTGCATCAAAGGACACGCGTCGCTGCGACCACCGCGCCGCGCCGCCATCAGCGTACATGCCAACTTGCGCCCGCACAACTTATGCTGCGGTACAAGCATAAAGAACTCAAATAAATAAATAACATGTATATATATTTCATGCTCAATTACCATAATTTAAATTTTCATAGTATAGACTATCAAATTCATGACATTATTCCAAGTTATAAGCGAAAGCGAATTTGTACCGACGCGAGTTATTAAGCCGGCCTCATGCCCTACGGTTTTCCTACTGGATAGGATACGTACACACGCACAGGATTACCCTACAGTGTCATTTTCTATTAAGCATTAGTCGCCCGCGCAGGTTCTAAAAAACTGTACAACTTACAACAAACTATAAAAATGCATAACTTTCAAATAGTAAAGAAATATCTGTAAAAATGAAGAATAAGGTATCTACAATCAATAAACACCTGGAAAATATAAGGCACCTTTTTTTTTTTTTTTTGTTAACGCGGAGTAGAAAACCCGTCATGGGTACACACTCGGATGGGGGGACGAGTGGTTATGTGAGACTCCTACTCACTAAAAAACTCCGCGGTGTACAGCCGCCCCATACTGGGGCGACGCGGGCACTGCAATGGCATTCTGCCGCGCCGCCCCGGAGGCCGGCCCGGCTAACCGGGCCCCGGCATATTTAGGAGACAGCTATGTACACGATAGCCATCTCCTACGCCTGCCGAACCAGTGCAATGAGGAGACGGGCAAAATATAAGGCACCTGCCACCAACCACCAATTTATAGAACGCACACATTTTGTCAAGACATCTCTCGTTCCAAATATTTTGAAAGAAACAAACAACACTCGAACTTTCCACACCTTGTTTTAAATGAGCCATAAGCGGACCGGAGAAAGTTTTAGTTCTGGATATCGAAGTAAATACAAAAGTAAGAAAGAAAAATGATTTCGAGTGAAGAGGAAACTGAGAAGAATCTGAAAAATGTGTTTTTATTCATTTTGTCGCTTGAATAAAATCTTTACACGCTATACATGGCATTTTTACACTTATTCAGGTATGAATGTGAAGTAAATAAAGGAATCATACTCAATCTGCGGTGTTGCGAACTTCTGTGACTGGCCCGAAACGGTCGTGATAGAGGCAATAAAAGTAAGTTCCCAAGCTCTCGTATTATCAGTAGCTTTTACAAGCGTCGATAATATTCGTAGCAAGGCCTGATGTTAAAAACGTTACAATCCAAAAACCTGGACGATCGTCGCTTTCATGTGGACTCGTAAGCCTCTCGGCAACTGGATATACTCTAGCTGATACTTAAACGTGACATATGAAATGACTGAAACGAAAATTTATCATTATTTGTATAGTGACACAGTCTCATCCTGGAACGCGACACGTCTAAGCGTGCTTTTTTTCGTTCTGATCATATTGTTAGCCATAAGGACCCCGGAGAGGCTTTGACAGCTTCACCGGGCTTGGGGGCGAGGGCGGAAGGTGGCCATGGTGGCAGAATCTCGGCTTGGGCTGTTGCCGTACATGCAAACATGTCACGATCTAGACGAAGTCATGAAACGATTTTACGGATAGGGAATTATCCCTAGCCGTAAAATTTGATCTAACTATCTATACATATATACCTTATAGGAAGAAGGATGCATTTAGTAATCTGGCAATTTGGTCTAAGTCTACTAGCCAAAAAATAAAAAAAAGGTTCATTAAAGAACCTATGTACCGTGTGGTGTGCACGTATATGGTGATGCAGCTTAATTGTGTCTGTTGGTAGTTGGTGATTGCAAATGCAGTGTGATTGTATCGTGTGAGTGGCTCCTTGGCTCAAGAACTGCATGCCGGAGACACGGACCTAAGCTTGAGTTGCCGCAGGAGAGGTTGGTCGTGGGGCACTATGTCTGGAACCTCCTCGTGGTGTGCCTTGTGCAACGTCAATCTTTATGACTGGCGGCCAATACCAGACCGACGGCGTTCCTCCCCTGTACCCCTCTGCTCATCAAAGGAGACAGGGGATGGGGCAAGAGTGGACCTGCTTTGGCTCGTCCACTATGGACGGACTCGTCTTTGACGGCGGATGAGGAAGAAAACCTCCTTAAAAAATTGAGAGGATACAACCTCTTTAAAAAATCGCTGACGGCGGTGGAGTAAATCACTTTAAAAAACCATGGACGGACTGTGGTGAAGTAAACCACCATTTAAAAAATCACGGTCGGACGGTGGAAGACAACCACCTTAAAAAATTACCGAGGAAGACAACCTCGTTAAAAAATTACTAGCCGGAGGTGGAGAAAACCACCAGTATAAAAAATCAAGGACGGACAGTGGAAGGAAACCACTTAAAAAAATAACCGGAGGGTTGAGGATGAGGACCTCGTTAAAAAATGAAATCCGGATTGTCAAGGATGGACGGGAGCTCAGTTACGGCAGAGAAGGAAACCTCTATAAAAAACCAACGACGGACTGGTGGGGGAGGGGGTTCGTTCATTCGCCTCCTTCTCCTGCCGTTTCACGGGCGGCAGAGGAGAAAACCTCGGTAAAAAATCATAGCCGAGCTAGCGGGGTGGGGGTGCGTTCATTCGCCCCCTTACCCCCACCATATGCCAAACATTATGGCAGAGGCAGAGGAAAAAACGTCTATAAAAAACCCAACACCGGGTGGGTGGGGGACAGGGGTGGATCATCCGCCTCCTTCTCCTGCCAGACCGAACCAAGGGGAGATGGGTCGGGGGGCCGGTCTTCCCATTGCACTGGTTTAGCGGACGGGGAGACAGTTTCGTTCACCGGGCTGTCTCCGTCAGCGGGCGGCTCTTTGGGGCCTGGCCGCCGGGGCGGCGCGGTATTATGCTACCGCTGGTCCCGTGTCGCCCCATTACGGTGGCGGACGGTGCACCGTGGAGTTTTAGTGAGTAGTAGTCTCACATAACCACTCGTCCCCCCGGGCGGGTGTGTAGTCATGACGGGTTTCTCCACGTTAAAAAAAAAAAAAAAAGGAGAGGTTGGTCGTGGCGGGTGTCAAGCGTGCCACCGTGGTGGGTGTTATACTTAATGTATGGTAGTCGCGGTCCTTAGAACACAATTACAAGAAATATAATTTACCAAACCATAGGTTTCAGTAGTATTAATTTATGGATAAGATAGTGGTTTCCAAAACAACTGAATAAGGAATCAGGATTAGTTTTGTATGATATATACAATCCGTTTCATGTCTGTCGAGTACGCGTAAAAAATTTTGCTGTGACCTTGTACTGAATAAGGGAATAAAAAAATATTACTGCTCTTATACTTTGTACCACAATATGTATATCCACGTTTACAGGAATGGAATGCGACGTCCGCATAGCGTGGGCGAATGCAGTGTCTAATCAATATTAAGGTTTGTATGGATGACGGAAGCATTTCTTACCGGATTGTTTAAGACAGAAATTCGGTATCTACTTACATCAATTTATAAAATTATTTTAATAATGTCACTTCCAGTAATACCAATAGCGATATCTTTTACACCGTCACCGATTGGCTTCAAATTTAAATATCAACTATTCACTTTTATTCTTTATTGGTTGTCATCGTCATTTCTTTTAGTATTTATCTGTGTGAAAATGTTAATTGTTCTTGTTTATACTTCTTAGTTTTATTTTAGTTACTTATTAATTCATTTTATTATCGTTTGACTGTAAGTTCACCCAAGCACTACTCAACAAACAAATATATATTCATAATCCAGAAATGCACATGGATTTAATGAAATTTCGGATTTTTAATTCTTGCAATTAACCTAGCTCAAATACATAGTAAATGCATCAAATGTTTCTATCCGTTTTCTATAATAATAATAATAATTGTTCACTTAATAGTAAGTATAAGATTATACTTAACGTATTCTAATAATATTATGTGTCTATATTAATAAATCTGCCATGTAATTATGTCTGTACATGTAAGCTAATTTTCCTGATAAGTTTTCTATTTAAAAGACATTGATCACTGATATTACACTAAAATATTATTTGTCTGCCCCTTTGTATGTCCGGAATTTACTCAAAAACGGCTTGACCGATTCATATGAAATTTTATACACGGAAAGCTTATGTAATTGGTCAATTGATAATACATTAAGAAATCGTAGAAAAATATATATCGAAAAGTTTGTGACAATATGGAATGCAAGGCACCCTGATCTCATATTATACTGAGACGAAGGAGTCCAACAGACTTTACGGTTCTGTTTAATTCCGGACACATTCTTTCAATACGTGTTCCATATTTTGAACATTATCGCATTTTTCATAATAATGCGAAGTAAGTACGTTTTTTCATCAGATAATATTTATTCGAGGCCTTGCGGCCAGACCTCTTGTTGATAATACTCGTACTTATTTGGTAAAATAAGAACAGTGCTTTACAAGTACATACATTACAGTTCAAAGAAAACGGTTACAGTCGAGAGTTAAATGCCCATCGCCGCAAATCAGTCTTTTCGGCCTTTTTGCATCCCATTGCTAACATTGTAAACGGTTTTTTCTCATAAGCCGTACCGTCAAGAGCACACAAAACATCTTTAAGAACAATAATATTAACATATAATTATTAGCAATATGCAGTCTACTCGAAAATCTTTCTTTAAGGTTGATTTCAATTAGAGGGTGTATTTATTACAACATTACATAGGTCCTTACATATGAAATTGGCGTTTTGTTGAACTGGCCACTTTGTTCTCAAATATCTAGCGTTTAGTCAGGAATTCTAAATTTATATTTATTTCAAATTTAGGTTGGGTACTAGTGTTTCGAATTTAGTAATTCATTTGTTTTCGCACCATTTAATTTTTCTTTGACATCGTTCTTTTCACAAAATGGAAAATTTTAAATATCACGTTATTTACGAATATGAGTTCCACCGTGGCATCAACGCTGCAGAAACAGCTCGAATGATTAATGATATGTATGGGGAAGCTACTGTAAAAGAAAACACGGTACGTTTTTGGTTTCAACGTTTTCGTTCTGGAAATTTTGACCTACGAAACAAACCCCGTCGACGACTGGCGACCCTAATTGATAATGAAGAATTAAAGGTGGACATGGAAGTGGATCTATCGCAAACTACGTCAAAGTTAGCGGTGGGCTTCGGTGTGAATCATAAAACAATTTTAATTCACTTGAAACAAAATGGAAAAGTGAAAAAGCTCTAGAAATGGGTACCGCATGTATTGACTGAAGCACACCAACAAACAAGAATTGAGTGCTGCGTTACGTTACCTACTCAGCCGTCACAATAACGAGGGAATTTAGAATCGTATTGTCACTTTGTGATGAAAAATGGATCCTTTACGACACTCTGAAATGCTCATCACAGTGGTTGAACACAAGAGAACCGGCCAAATGCTGTCCCAAGCGAGAGTTGGCTCAGAAAAATGTACTAGTGAGTGTTTGGTGCACCAGTGCCAGTGTCATACACTACAGC
Source organism: Saturnia japonica (assembly GCA_033032175.1). Classification (NCBI taxonomy): domain Eukaryota; kingdom Metazoa; phylum Arthropoda; class Insecta; order Lepidoptera; family Saturniidae; genus Saturnia; species Saturnia japonica. Next base: position 6,402,500 of record CM065324.1, on the reverse strand, counting down.
TTCCTAAGATCTGGTCAGACGATAACTGCAGATATGTATTGTCAACAATTAGAAACCATGATGGAAAAGCTAGCCGATAAGCAATCGAGACTTGTCAATCTCTCTAGCCCACTGCTGCTGTCGCAAAATTAGAGGAACTGCGGTTGGAATGTCTCCGACTCCCACTATACTTCCCGGATCTTGCACTTGAACAAATTACCACTTTTTTCGGAATTTGGACAATTTGTTGCAAGGAAAAATTTCAATGCATATGAGCCTGTCCAAACCTCCTTCAAAGATATTATTGCATCTCGCTCCCACAATTTTTTCAGCAATGGATTCAAGGAACTACGTATAAAATGGCGACAGTGTATAGATAACAATAGTAGTACTTTGATGATTAAATGTATAATTTCATAATATATTTTTATAGCTATTAAAAACTATTATATGAGCTGGGCTATGAGTAGGTAATTATAGGTAAACAGCTTGAAGACGTTTTTATTTTTGTAATAGTGTAATACACACAGTGAGTAAAACCTGAATAAGTCAGTTTGTGCTAGCTAATAGCTAACACGTGCCTCGTACTCTAACTAAAAACGTACACTACACACTACCTACACGTATACTATACCGTACACTACCACTAACGCAAAAATATCTCCAAGTTGATTTGGCTGTAGTATCTAGTACTTACTAAATGTGCAACAATGTACTAAATAGTAAATAATTATAGTATATTTTAAATACTTTGTTTTTAAGTTTTACTAAATTTAATGCAATAATAACTTTATTGACTATAAGTGTATACTAAAATTTATATCGGCTCAGATTTGAAATAAACAATATTATTCATGTAATTAATTCAACGACTTGTCCCATCTAATAAATGTGAGAAACACGAATCAAGAATTTGTTGCAAGGGCAAAAATTCCTGAAACGGAATTTACAAGAATCCGCGCGTTGCTCGGGAACACATCTTAAATTTATTCTCAAACGTTTCTTACAAGTCTACCGTTTTGGCTCTTTCTCAGAACGGGACGGGGAGATATGAGTAATTAATGCTTAATTTCATTTTTCATGTTAATTTATAGATATATGCACCCAAACAAAAAAAAATGTTTATCTTTTAATCTACAGAAATCTCTATAGTTGTAAATGTATTAACAATAATAAACTTCTAAAACTAAGAATACCTACTAAGTAATATGAATGGGCGGGTGGTCCACCACTAACATACCGGTATGCGCCCCGCTGCGACCACCTTACATACTGGCCTGTCTCAATACGATAATAAAATATTTCATATTACCAATAACCTACAATAGAATCTTTGTCATCAATTACTACATGACCTACTTTATGTCGTTCGAAATATTGACAAATGTTTCCAATATTACCCAATTTTTGAACTTCGAAGCTTCGAATTTGTAATGCATTTTATAAAAATAAACAAATGTCTATGGAACGCGAGCAGACATTCAAATAAAGAACATCGCGGGCGCGTTGGCGCCAACGTTCCGTGTTTACTTTTTTTACGTGGACCACGATTCAATTTGCTGGAGATCAGTCGCTGACGGGGGTCACGATTGATGTCATCGGCGCTTCATGACTATACTCTCTACTAATTAACATGAAACACATAGTTGTCACAGATAAAATAAGGATATTTTATAAGCTTGAGGCCTCAGCTTATGTGGATTGACGTTTACCTCTTCAAGATAATAGAAATATTTTAAATGTACTTCTAAGTTTATGTAAATTTCATTTAGTATTAATGCCTCCTCTAAACAGTTATATTCAAAGGGGTTTCCTTGTAACTTTAATCATTTTATATTTGAATGCAATAATTTTCAAATTAATTATAAACAAAATTATGAATCTTCTGAAAATTAAACAAAAATTGCGGATAATATACAATTAATACCTATTGAAAATATAGAGAAAATGTTACTTTGACACAAATGAACTTGTATCACAAGTGTTACGACGAATCGAAATTAGGAAATAATTGATCACGCAGTACAAAACCTATTGAATTTTATTTCTTAAAACGCAACCATTCCCAGTTTGAATTGTAGAAATTAATCCAACAAATGCCACTTAAAAATGAATGCACCCGAACAATACGCAACGATTTCGGATGCTTTCGGATACTGTCGCAAAACGGATGATTGAATTGCGCAACCGTGCGTAAACATACGCAGAATTTTTCTAGTAGAATGGCAAAGGCACCGGTTTTATTCTTATGGGATTGGATTGGTGTAATCCTTGCAAAAAAAAAAGCAATGTGCGGCGATGTTTTTCTCCTCTTTAATGCAATCAGTACTAAACGTTTCTAAACTGTTTGTAGGTACGAATGTATTATAAGATAGATGTTGTTAAGATGTCCCGGTAAGTACATTATTGTGTAATTTTTAGGTTTTTCTACGTTAACTTTGTAATTAAAATATTAAAACGCGATAATTTTTATGTGTTCTTAAAAATGTTAAACACTACAGAGTGCCCTATGATTTAATATGAATTATCATCATTAAGATAAGTGTTTTATATAATTTAGTCTTAAATTACCAACATAATTTTCATTAAATTAGGTATCATGTTAAATATTTATATCTACTTATTTTTATATCAGTTGAAAAAAATATTGGTGCTGCAATATAAGGCAGGTATGTTAAAGAAACTTGTTAGTAGGTATAAAATGAAATTTAACTATCTATATGAATAAATCTGTAGTTCTGTCTGTGAGTACCTACATGTAATTTTATTCCAAATTTCCTGAGGCCCTAGCCAAGATTGCCTTTCTACAATAGTTAACGCTAACGAAAACGAAAACAAATGTATGTAATATACATATCTCAACGTTAAATCACGTGATCAGATAATATGTCAATTCCATAAATTTTATTCGTTTTCGTTAGCGTTAACTATTGTAGAAAGGCAACTTGGCTAGGCTCTCGATAAACAACGATCACGGATTTGACATAAAAAAATTCTCGTCCTTTTTGTATGTTCGAATTTCATTCAAAAATGGCTTTACTGATTTGTATGAAATTTTGTACATGGGATGCTTATGTCATTGCTCTAAGATTATTTATACATATATATAAGGTTAAAAGATATAAATACATTGTAATCGAAATCATAAAAAAAAATTTTTTTTATTAATTACAACCGATTTTTGATAAAATTATGTAAACGAGACGCATAAGTCATTTCATATTTGATAGGCTTTAATAATTGTAGAAAATACCTTTAGTGATAATTTACTTAAAAGAAAGAGTAAAATTGTATTAGTTCTCAACCGATTTTGATGGAATTTTCTACACGGGAAGTATTTGTTATTCTATAATATACAGGCTATAAGAATCATTGATGTTAACAAGAATTACCTGAAATAAAATTAAACAATATAAATTATTATGTACCTTTTAATATTCCAGAGATCACCGTCTTAACAGATCGCAAAATGCCATTTGCAGATGTGTTACACTCACGTTTTTTGTCGCTACATTTATCCTTATTTAATATCAGGGGTCTTTGGTAATATGCCTACTTATATGTATTTTGCTGTGTATATTGTTGTCATTATTTCCTTATTAAATTATAAAATCACTACATTTTCAGTCTTATTTCTGAGTCTTGATGACATTTATTGCGTTTAAATTTATTTAAGTATTAGTTTATTCGCTTACTCCCCCATTATATTAGGTCCTTACATATGAAATTAGCGCTTTGTCGTACTGACCACTTTGATCTGAAAAATCTTCTCTTTGGTTAAGAATTCCAAATTCAAATTTATAAATTAATTTAGCTGGTACATTTGAGTTTTGAAAACAGTCATTCATTTGATTTTTCTCATTATTTTTTTCTTTGGCGTCGCTTGTTACCGCACAATGGAAAACATGAAATATCGGTATATTTACGAGTACGAGTTTTTCCGTGGCACCAGTGCTTCAGAAACAGCTCAAAGGATTAATTATGTGTACGGCGTTGGTGTCGCAAAACAAAGTACGGTACGTTTTTGGTTTTAACGTTTTCGTTTATTATGGAAATTTCGACCTTCAGAACCAACCCCGTGGACGGCCGGAGACCAAAGTGGAAATTTAAGAATTAAAGGCTATTGTGGAAGCGGATCCATCACAAAGCACTTCAGAGATAGTTGCAGGCTTCGGGGTAAGTGATAAAACTTTATTAATCCACTTGAAGCAAATCGGGAAAGTAAAAAAACTTAAACGATGGGTACCTCATGAATTGAATGAACCGAACTTGCAAACACGCGTCGACTGCTGTGTTACTTTGCTCAACCGACACAATAATGAAGGGATTTTAAATCGAATCATTACTTGTGATGAAAAATGGATACTGTACGGCAATAGGAAGCGCTCGTCGCAATGGCTGAACCCTGGAGACCCAGCCAAATTCTGCCCTAAACGAAAATTGACTCACAAAATGTTACTTGTGAGTGTTTGGTGGACTACCACCGGTGTCGTTCATTACAGCTTTCTAAAATCTGACCAAACGATTACAGCAGATATCTATTGTCAGCACCTGCAAACCATGAAGGATAAACTAGCTGCTAAAAAACCGAGATTGGTGAATCGGTCTAGGCCACTGCTGCTTTACGACAACGCAAGACCACACACTGCACAACAAACAACCACTAAGTTAGATGAGCTACAATTGGAATGGCTGCGACATTCACCTCACTCCCCGGACTTTGCTCCAACAGATTACCATTTTTTTCCGGAATTTGGACAACTTCTTACAAGGAAAAAAATTCAACTCCAATGCGGCAGTCCAAACAGCCTTCACAGAGTTTATTGATTCTCGCCCCCATGGTTTTTTTATTAAAGGGATCAATGAACTACCTATGAGATAGCAAAATTGCATAGATAACAACGGTGCATACTTTGATTAATTAAATATATTTTACAAAAATAATTGACCTTATATTCCTCCCGTACAAAACGCTAATTTCATATTAGACGGATTTGATGAATTTATTCTATACCAATATAAAAATTGTAATAAGTAATAGAAATATAAATACAGTTCAGTTAAAGAGCCAGTTTATATTTTCAACCTAAAGCTTTACGTAAATACCGTTATAATGTGTTTAATAAACGCGTATTTACTAAAGTGTATTTAATCAATGTTTATTTTATAGTAAGTCAGTTATGTCGATGGTCGATGGGTTTGTTTCGGTGGGTTGTTACCGAAAGTTGAAGCGAGTGCACCGTGCAACCGAAATCGGGTACAAATTGTACATAATTGCTCGATCGCCGAACTTATGAATTGTAAAGCGGTACTTACATTGACAGATGTTTCAGTATTATATTTGAAGTGAAAACTTCTTTAGTACCTACTGTTGTGATTTGAAATGCGATGAAACGACAAAACGACACTAAAAAGAGACAAACACATACATCAATAAGATATAGCCTGCGAGTGAATGAGATAGAATATTACACGGTTAATTCAAGTCCTGATTTTCACAACTATGATCTCCGTCGAATTGACTACAAGTGTGACGACTAGACTTGTACGGACTGTTGTACGTACAGTACAAGTGGTTGATAGTTTGAGTTCCGCTGGTTGAAGATTGTTATTTTTATGTTTTCTGAAGGTTGATCTACCGCCTGTGAAATGCACGCATGATTTTTATGTTATAATTTTTTTTATTATCTGTAATTTGCTTTAGCCTATACAAAATGGAATCTAAGCATTTAACAAAAAAAAAATTAAGATAATTTTAATTATACCTAGGTATATCATATATCCTCGTCTACAAGTAATTAACGTGTTGCTAATATAATATGGAAAGAAAAATACTTCTTTGTGAGACTGTTGATTTGTTGTGATTTTAATGAAATCATTCTATTGGCACTTACTTTTTTTACGGCGTGAACTCACTAGTTTACCATTCTTTTAATTTAAAAACCTTTCCTCCTTCTCCTCCTCCTCCCCTCCCCATTCTAAAATTATAGACAGCCACGCCTGTGCAAGTGGTCATGTGTGTGATCTTCCGATACACATTAGTTATTATAAAGTCCTCTATCTTCTTCAACGCTTAAAGTAACAGCAATTATAATAATTACCCAATTCGTTTCTATTTGAAATGTCGTCCGTACGTCACACGACACATCTGCTTATCCAATCAACCGACAATACGTACTAACAAATAATATTCTAACATGAACGCATCTTTACTAAACTACCGAAATGTCACTACAATTCGACTCGGCTCGTTGCGTTTGGATACCGTTCCGAAAAAAAATGAACCCACAACTTTCAAGAGATTAATTTGTCATTTGGAAGGAAACTAGTTTTAAATCGTATTCGAGGTGGATGAAAAAAAATTGCGAGCCAACGGACCGTCTGAAGGTTTATTTATTCAGCTAGTTGTTTGTTCGTCCAATTTAAGAGAATTTTATACTATACTAGTTGTGACCCGCGATATCATCCATGTTAAGTTTATTCAACCAACTCTCTACCAGGCCACGCCGCCCTACTTACCCGTGTCCTATATTTGTTCTTATTTTCCGTGATTGTCCAAAGGTTGCCAGATAACTTGACGTTCATGCTTACTGCTACGCTTGTTAGAATCATAACTTGAAGTTTTATAGCCTATAACCTTCCTCTATAAACGGCCATAAAATGCAAAAAGAATTATTTAGAAACAAACAATTTCTTGAGCTTTATAAAATTAGTATATATTTTATAGGTTCTAAAGGTAAGAACTAGCCAAAACTATTATTATTGAAGTAATTGCCGGAAGGCTGGGTAGGTACTACGATTACGTGCAATATTTTCGATCACGACCACCATACACCAGGTGTAAAATCCGTCTTAATAGCAGGCTTACGGCCATTTTCAATAACCTATCTATCTACAGTTTCAGTTACTAAAGATAGAAAAATAAAACCTTTTTTCTTTACTTTTTTTTCAATAACCTATCAGTGGATAGTTTTTCGTAATAGTATATCCATATCCTATAGCTTGAATAGATAAGAGGGAAGCCGGTATGTATCTTAAGTTAAATATAGTACTTATAACAAATATGTACTAAATGGAGATAGTAAACTCAGATAGGTTATTGAAAACGGCCGTTAGTCATGTCGCGTTTCAAGATCAGCCGGTGTAGTTTCGTCGGGATAGACGGCCCCACTTTTTGAAAGGGTCTCCTAAATTTAAAATCATTAATTCAATATGATCAATTTCTAAAAATGTGTAGGTATATCTTGTTTAATCCTTTATACACGAATAGCGCTTTGCCCGCTCCTTCTTCTTCTTCCTAACTTGGCAACCGGTCCTCTTTATTGAAGACCATTACTGCCATTATCGAGTGAATTATAGTGGTTTGTGTTATGATGATTCAGTATCCTAACAAGATGATGGCTCCCTTGTTAGAACTTTCTAGGAAGTTTTTGTGGGATCTCAGAATGAATGTTTTCACCTTATATTTAGAATCCACTTCACTTATGCACAAAAACCAAACTCTATCACGCAAAAAGCCACCAATATTACATAATATAAGGTCAAAAACGTAAGTAAATGAATTCAAAATAAAAACCACAACATGTCACTTCAAGATTCCGCCAAAAACTCCTACTCTCCTGTTACGCTGTCGGGTAAAAACATTTTTTTTTGTAGTATTCCGTCTTGGATGTTGGTTATCGAATGAAATGGCTTAATTAGCACATTTCAAAAATATAGATCGTACTTTTAAGAGTGCGATGTTTTCCGTAGACTAGTTTCAGTTTATAAACTTATTGTATATTATATACTTTTATTGTATAGAATATCATATTAAGCAGAGTTCTGATAACCCACAACGACGCAAACGAAATAAAGGTTAAACATCAAAACAAAGCCAGTAAGAGCCGGGCTGTAACTCGGCCGAGTTTAATACGACCCAGGCGGGTGTAAAAGCCGGGTGGAGGGGGGCATTATTACACCTACGAGCGCGTATCCCGGCTATTTTCCGGATAATTTCGCACAGGCTCCGGCGGGTCGAGAGAGAGCGCTAAACACGCCAGCCTTTTATGGCCGGCCGTCTTTGAGTAGCGTGACGTCAGAACATATTACGTCGCTATCTGTATACATATTTAAAAATAAAAGTAATTTTATTGTGTATAATATATTACTGTGTAATAATTATTACATCATCATCTTAAAGTATAAAAAATCCTTAGGAAAAATAGATAAGAGAGAGAACACAGAGTTTCTTTGGAGATTTGTCTTTACTCGACTGGTGGAGGTATCCACGGCTTCGTCCTACAGAAGATCACAGCCAAAACCCTATGCTGTGTTCCTGCGGTTGTAGGTCGTCCAGAGGTCTTCAAAAGTCCATGGGCTACGAAAGCCGCTTAGAGGGCGTTAAAGTATACATAACGCAATTTGGTGGGGTGAGGGGGGGCTTGTAAATCATTACGATGCGTTACAAGGGCGGAAAGGGGGATCGAACAACGCGTCTAAAAAGTTCTATAAAAACGTTCGGGAAGAGAGAGGGTAAAAAATCTTTTAAAATTGCGGTAGGTACGTAATACTTGCACTTACTTACCATCAGGGACTCGTCAAAACAAATCATATAAGCCCAAACTCAAGGGGTTTGCTTGTAGCCACAGAAGAGTTCCACTATCCACCTTCTGACTCCATCATCAGATAAGCTCCAAATTACAGTGTTGTCATCTGAACTACATATACATACGAAGTTTAATTTCGATACAATAATAAGAAGTCGGTTACAATTTGATTTCTAAGATTTGATTATATTTTTTGATAGTTAGGAATCACAAGTGAAGTTAATAAAAGCGTGTTGAAAAGTTTAATTTTATTATGTATTATACTTTTAAATTACGCTATCATTTTACAATATTAAAAAAATACTCGGGAAAGATAGATAATTCTCATGAAGGTCAATGAAAAACGAACGAAGAAAGTTCTAAGAAAATTAACTCTTAAGGAAGTGGGTAATTAGGAAGGTCAGCCCTCACAAACAGCTTAACTGTTGGAGTTAACCAGTGATACTTTGAAACTTTCTCCCGTCTGTTGAAATATAACAGAGGGTCGAAGTGGGGTGAGAAATGGAGTTATCAATTCGAATAATTAGGAATAAAATATTAACAATATTGAGGATTTTTCAGTTAAGCATTTATTTATTTTATTTAACTAGTTGATTCTGATTGTTTAGTTAAAGTAAATATTATAACTTTTTATGAATTTCTTAACTTTTTATAGGCCTCATGGCACAGTGTTAGTATTTCTTACTACTAAGCTGATGCTGCCGATGAGTTCAGTCCCTACAAATGACTGACTTTTGTGTTATCAGTATAATTGTAGGGCATTTTACGTGAAGCGGATAGCGAAATAAATATGAGGTTCTGGAATTCGTTCATATTCAGCCTAATTGTACTTCTAAGTGATATAAATGTGAACACATTTTTTTTCTATGATCTATATTTGTTAAGATAAAGACTTCTAAATAATACTCGTAATTGAAATTCGGAATTTTTGGAAGTCGTTTTACGAATTGAATAAACCTGCCTACCTGTTCTTTTTTAAAAATGAAATTCATGGCATAACATCGTGTGTGATTTTTAAAGTTTCCAACGCGCCCTACACGCATATTTTTTTAATAATTCAGGGTATGAAACTAATTTTTATCGCAAAGCGTAAGTAAATAGATAATATGACGTTTGCATATTGGTAGATATTTTTAACCCCCGATTATGGAGAATAAAGGTATTTTTCCGTCTGACTATACTGTTAGTTTTAGGAACGCTGGAGCATCTGACGGCTTTTACAGCTTCACAGTATTAAGTAATAATCTATAACCGTGGCTTGGTGAGAATAAACGTAAGGAGAACCATCTCTATACATGAAAAAGTGTCTACCGAAAAGTGTCAATTAGGCCGGCGTTGCGATAGCAAATGCGTAAATTGTAAAGATAGTGCCAAAAGTTCTTACTGTTTTTATTTTACTTGTACTTTAACCTTACAAATTTTCAATATTATTGTTAATTTTTTTTTTGTTTTACAATACTAAAACAATGAAATCAGGAAAAAATATCATTCTCTCTTGATATGCTAGCGCCATCTTGGTGGGTTTTTGAATTATAACTTACTGCTTACATATTAACACTTTTTCAATCCATTATATTTTATATAGGATGGCTCTTCTTACCTCTACTCTCCATGGCTCCGACGCGACGTAAACAGAGGGATGCTATAAGTTAAACTTGCTTATCAGTGTTTTCGTGTATCTGTCATCTGTGTAGTTAGGTATATATATGTCTGTGACATCGTACCTCCCAAATGGCTGAATGGATTTTGTTTTATTGATTTTTTTGTTTAAAATATGACTTGATCGAGAGTGTTTTTAACTACAATTCTAAAAAATCTATTCAGCCGTTTGATGAGTAGGTATCAGCAATTTTCTAGTTAATACATGGATGTGAGCATCTTCTACAGATCTGATCGAGTCGGTTCATTCAATTATATTAAAAGAACATGGCAGCCTTGACCTGATGCTGCAGCTTCATCTGGAATCGGCAGGAAATCTAACTCCTCATCAACTTATAGCAGAGGTTATTGTGTTCAGGCTTATTGGAATGGTCTCAATGAATACTTAGGTTACTTGTGTCCAGGATTTTAAAACTTCAATTTACCTTGTATTATTAATTTATTTAATTCATTTATCGCCATAACAAACCAATTTAATATGTATTTTTGACTTTGGATTACCTACTACTTAAATAAATAATGACATTAGATGAAAAGTTATCTGAAGATACAACAAATAGTACAACACTGAAACCTCTAACTATTATATATGAAACAGTAGTGTAACGTGTCACATAAAGTCCTGGGTTCATATTAAGTCTTTGCACACAAGCACACACACGACTCGTGTCGGTGGGTGGGGGGTATCTCCGCTGACCCGTGGCGCCGCCTTCAGATTGTTACGGCCAGAGAAACACTCCTCAAGCACATAGAAACCTACTGAGCTACTTATTTATTTTGTTATTTTTTTAAATATTATTTATGAAAAAGAAATCCATGTTAGTTTAATATATATCTATAATTATAATATAAGACGTAAAGAGAAAACTTCAGACTTCTTTTAATTATATTTCGCGCACGGTGGACTGAGAGATTTGGCAAGTGTTTCGAGCTGTGAATATTTGTGTGATTTCAATGTCGGTAAACTATTGGACAGATTATCTCAATAACGTTAAAACTCGAAAACTGAGTCAATTGTAGTTTAATTTCGACAACTGGGCGACCGCTAGTAATTAAAAGTTGGACCTTGTCCGTTGTACTCGTCTACATTTCTATATGTATCTCGGATTTTAAATATAAGAAAAAGACAGTAATGTAAACGCATACTTACATAATGCGTTGTTAAGTTGAACGTAAATGGTGGGTATTTTTTCAATGATTTCTCTCCAATCGTGTGTGAAATAACAATGAAGCTCTTCAGCATAATTCACTTTTACACATAACTTCGTTGAGATTATGTCAAGCTCCCGTGAATAATACCGTATAGATCGAGTTAAATAAAGATTAACACCATCAATATAGTAGCCGTATTGCTACAAATACGAGTATTTGCAGTGTAGGACAAGCATATATCTATTATATTTTTAGCTAGGCGATTTTAAGGACGATAAAAAATTAATCGTTATCAGCCGAGTCGTACTTTTAATTCTGTGCCTTCTGTTTTAATTAAGATGTGTGAAATCATTAAATCTGCCATTGAGTACATACAGTTTACTTAGAAATAGAATACATCTAAGTACAATAGTGTAAATGGAAAAACATTCCGAAAAAATCATAAGGAATATGAAGGAGACAAGTTATGTACCCGCGTTAGAAGTTATACTTCTTTGAATGTTTTTATATCTTCACCACAATAAAGCGAGAGATTTAGCAAACAACTTCATAATGTAAACTTTTATTTCTTCATAACGTGCCTACAAATTTGTATCGTCATAATACGGTTTTTTTTTGTCATCATTTAAATCGACTCCAGTCATCCCTCTGTCCGTTCGCAGAAAACATTCAAAGGATCGCGAGTTTCTTGCGTCCCGCGCCACTTTCATTTCATATTTTTATTTTTATTTATCCGATGCCAGTATTTTTACAACGGCTAGACTCGGCTCGTTTTTATGAAGATATTATCGTGTCAGCGTTTTAGGATAAAGTTCGTGTGATTGTCCACTCGACTGTTGAGCGCAGTTTTCTTTAATAAGGGGGCTCATAGAGAAAGCATTTTGCTTCTTGTTTAAGCATAATTTTTTATATTTACCATTATTCTGTTTTCTTTTATTTATTTAAATCCATTTGAATATAAGTAGAACTATGCTCGGAGTTTCTTTGAAGGATATAATCAGAAATGATGAAGCAGACAGAGAACTAGGTTTATCGACATAGTTCACAGGATTAGCTGGCTGAAGTGGCAGTGGTTTGGCTACCTATGCCGAAGAACTAATAACTGACGGGGGACATACAACGTGTGGGACGCGATACTATCAGGGGGTTTTCACTGTGTGTAGGTAATAGTTATGAACTTACTATCCAATTTGTTACGTACCTACTCTACCAACGGTAAACTTATGTATGTTGCTTAAATCAATTATTTATAAATTATTAATAGAATTTGATATCGATAACATTAATTATAACATTTATGCATAAACAAGCGGATCCCCGCGGCTCCGCACGCTTTTATTACGTAGTAAATATTTTCGTATTTAATTTTATTATTACTCATAAATTATAATTTCTAAAAGTATTATTTCTATTTATTATAAGCCTTGCTTTCTACGACTAAGTACATTTTCATTAATTGTTTGAGAATTTATCAAACAAAGTTTAATTGAGGAATGACATAAACTTGCCGTGTACAAAATTTCATATATAATTCAATAGGGAGCGACGACCTGTGCAGGGTGGTTGGATTCGACTGGATGCGAAGGATCGAACATCCGGTCTCCAGTTACGATCCTTGTGGGAGACCATGTGCAGCAGTGGACAGACATAGGTTGATGTTGTACCCTTTACCTATTCAACCTTACACTAGATAGGTATTAACAAATTTTTACTCTGCTTCTTACTTCGTAGTTTGATATTCTTTTTTTTCTCATTTATAACGACGAAAGTTTTTTTATTACAAAAAATTAATATGAAAAAATATAGCTAGCTATTTATAAAATTGTTTATATCTACAAATTATTTATTAGGTACGTATACTAATTTATATGTACAAATATTATAAAGCTGAAGAGATTGTATGTTTATTTGATCGTGCTAATCTCTGGAACTATCAGTCAGATTTTAAAACTTTCTGTTTGCATTTTATTGTTTGTTAGCTGTGCCTGTGACTTCTTTCGCGTGTACTACATACGCGCGATTCTTGCAACTTCCGCTCCCGGTTATATGCTAATTTTAGGTGATCCTTAGAAGATAGATATATACCCTCGCTGACTTTTTTAAGTCTTTTTAATTTCTAAAATTAAGTTGTACATTATTTTTATATATCTCTTATGGTTTACTCAGCGTGAACCATTTAAGCGCCCGAATTGATTCCCCATGATAATTTTTTTTATTTTATTTGCACGGAAACTTAATTCTTTTCAAAAATAAAACTAACCTAAGTTCCTTCTCATAACATAACCTATCGTCCAGTGAAAGTCTCGTCAAAATCGATCCAACCGTTTTTGGAGATTACCCGGAACAAACAGATAGACAGACAAAAAATTTTAAAATTGGTGTTTTGTTATGGATGCATTTAGTACTAAAAATCTGTTATTTTGACATAAAAGACAGACACTTCAATTTTATTAATTATATATATATTCATTGAGGAAAGTTATAGGATTACAAATTCATCCTACGACCCTAAGGAGCAAAGCAGTATCCATGAAAGCCAAGTACAGGAAGTGAGAACCGCAAGAAACTACACACGTGCATTGGCGGCGCGCGCGGCGGCCCGGTACAAGGTCGGTCAATACAATGTAACACGGGTGAAACCGTGTGACATGGCTAGTTATACATAAAACTGAAAATTCGACAAGCGGGACTTGTCATGTTGCAAAAATAATAAAATATATACAAAAAGTAAATACTCTGAAAGTACTAACACAATTCTAGGAAGAAGAACTTAAGCAAAAATGTTCAAAATACTTAGATTTAAATAAAATCTAAATATAGGTACCCAGGTTTATTCGTCTTGCATTAGACATTTCATCTAGATTTATCTAACATTTCAGAGTAACGTCGTCACATTAGTCAATGTCTCTCGCAGACAGTACCTAAGTACAGTCGAGCACAAAACCCTAGAGTATATTCCATAAAGTGTTTGACAAACAAACCCGGATAAAAAGCCTTACTTACTAACAATTTTAAAGTCGAATGTCGCTGCTTTATTATATGTATCACGTAAAGTAAAAAAGAACGATTTTAAGAAGATAAAGACCGTAGAATTGTTATCTTGACTTGGTCGATAAAATACACAGAAATATTAAACAAACTATTTATTGCTTTACACTTTATATAATGACAGCACAATACAACACTAGAAATAGAATTCTCTCCATAAATAATCTCCCTGGGCTTTATAGGTGCATCGTCACCGCGCCAGCGCTGCCGACTTACCGCGAGCGATCGTATGACGTCACGTGCCGTAAAGTCAGTTGAGAGTCTTCTATATATAGTGTATGATGTTAATATATTCAAATACTTATTAAATTGTAAGTAACATAGATTTGAAAGCTTGAATACATCCAGACATTTAGATTTACATTTAGATTTAGACCGCAAACCTGAGGCCAATCATAATAGGTTACTACTTCTGAGGACTTCACTAAAGCGCTTTGTATGCCAGTGTGCGTTGCCAGCCACACTCTTTGGACTAGAACACAGTCCAAACAGCGATGCTTTGCGGCAGAGATAAGTATGATGGTGGTATGATGTGGTACTCCCACAATCGCAGTCACCAGTGAAGCAATGATAGCTTAGTGGTAGCGTATATGGACATCACGTTCTTCAACTTGAGATCAAATCCCTGCCATTACAGGCTCAGACTCATTAGCCTTAAGGCGATTAGCATTAGGTTATAAGCCTTTTTCAAAAGTTCACCTGGCTAACTACCACCTTTAAGTGAAAAATGTGTCGCCAACACCTATAGAAAGAAAGAAAGATTGATTTGTAATATTAACTTTTAACCATAGACAATTTAAAAATTTATTTTTACAACTATTTACAAAGTAACAAAAGTCAAACGCCAGTTGCTACAAAACAAAACTAAGTACCTATATGTGTGTTCCGGCAGCTGCACTTGAGAACCAATCGTCGTACTAGCTTTAGCGTGTTACCATCTTGGACCACATCATCACTCATCATCAGGTAAAATTGTGATCAAAAGGTAAACCTGTTAGAATAAAAAAGTTGATATTTGAAGAGTCTCTACCACTCCAATAGGTATATACTTTTAAATAGATATATTGCAGCAACCGCCTCCTTATGATTATTTAACGCCATCACTAAACGGCATCGTTAATTGTTCAAATATTTGGTTTTAAATAAACATTGGGGACATCAAAATTATTTGGAGATATACATACCTACTAGGCATTTCAAATGTCTACGTTATTTTGATCAAAATGATCAGTCGATCGGGAAAAGGAGGGACAAATAACATATTAAGACACTCAAACCAAGCTTTCCCACTCAATCCAGTTCCTGTTTAGGTTGGCTGGCATTACAGCGGCGAATAGCGAAAGATTGTAGTCAGCGGTTGCTGCTTTTTTTTGGATCCTTCTGTGATTACCATCAGGCACTTTGCCGTACTACATAAAAAAATAGTAAGTACCTATAACCATTTTCAAGGTGTCCTGAGCGATCGCGAAGTGAAGTCTTTCTGCTCTACTGTGAGTAATTTTGGAATTAATTTCGCATAAACACAAGTTATTCCCAAATTCTCTGTTAGGATTCTCGAAACACAAGTTTTCAGAATTCCGAGATTTTTTACCTATTATCTCGCGCACAGTCTAATGACGATTTTGCGCAATCGCGAGTTGCTCACGGTCGATATTTTTCGGTGTTATTGCACTGGAAGGTCAACCAGAAAGCGGATCGCTATAAACACCCGTGCGACTGTTTTTGAATCGCTTGTACCACTCTTTTATTTGGGTTTTGCCCTTACAAGTATCTTCAAAAGCTTCCTGCATCATTTGCATCTGCATCACACCTCGTATATATATGATGATAATCACATGTATCAAAAACATTATCTAAAATACATTACATTCCAAGTTTACCTAGATACATTTTTTTGTAAGATACTGAGCGCAGTTCAGTCACCCAGATATTCTATTAAATTAACTGTTTCAAACTGAACTCATTTCCAAACCGAGAAAATAAAACATTCACACAAACCATTGTTATTGGCGAATACATGTGATTATCATCAAACTGGGAATGTGGTTTATCGAAAATTCCCAATAAAGTACTGTGGCGCACAGAAGTGGCAAGCAGGGTGGGATGGGGTGGTGTTAGAGAAGGGAATGGGGGGTCAGAGGCGCTGCTTGCGGCGCCTGTACCAGCGCCCGAGATAAGCGACGCCCGTCGCCCGTCCTATGAAATTATAGCACCCCTGACCATGGCTTGCAGTGTGATAAAGGAGCAATATTCTTATTGTGTTGTAAAAATATGAACGATTTTACAATGTTTTTCTAACTAAAATAAAAATGTGTATTCGATTGGACGAGCCAATCTTGTCTACAAAAAAAGAAAAACACCTTTCTAGGTAAAGTTGGAATGTAAAACATTATCTAAATACAAAATTTCATCCAAATCGTTTCCGAGAAATCTACTATACCAATCAACCTTTATATATACAAGAATTGGTCAATTAATAGCATTAGATATAACTATTTTTAACAACTTCACAGCACATCTGTAAAAAAACAAAAAACAAAATGGAGGACTTAATGGTAAAAAGCACTCTCTACCAGTCTTCCAGGGGACCATGAGAAAGGTATAGCAAGGTGAGCATATTTGGGGGAAAAAAAAAATGAAGCCAATATTCAATTGCTCCAAGTAAAACCTACGTAGCGAATACTTGAAGGGATCCCGAGAGTTGGCTAATTGGATGTTAAACTAAGCTAGGTGGATAGGAAACGGATTCCACGGTCGTGCTGCTGTTACGATGAAGGATTGGTCGCGGAAATTAGTATGATAACTTGGTTAACTAAGAATTAAAGAATAAGAAGATCTTATTATATTACAGTGGCAATAGAAGGAAGTCTTAAATGTCTATATTTACGACAAATATATACTCCAGAATCGATGATTAACAACTTCCCTTCCTTGCCTACACCGATATCGCTTTTTTTTTAAAGTTGAAAGTAACAACGCACCCGTTTAGCCAACCTATCGTTGTATTCACTTCCCGTACTAGTTTACAACTTGCCAGTTTGCTTGACGTTCATGATTACTGCTTCGGTTCTTTAGGGTCGTAGCATGAATTTATATAGTTTATAAACTTTCTCAATATTTAATGCAAAAAGAAATTTTCAAATCCAAAGATTAGCACGTTCAATTAAACAAACAATTTCTTCAAATTTATAATATTGCTAGCTGTGACCGCGGCTTCGCTCGCGTGGATTACAGAATGCCGTTGATCGTTCACGTGCGTGAATCGTGCCAGCCCTGCTTCCGGTTATTGATACTATCCTTAGAATATAGCCTAATGCTCTAGCAAACTTTTTTGTATGTCTTTTTAATTTCTAAAATTATGTACTACATTAATTTGATATATCTCCTATAGTTTACTCAGCGTAAGACATTTAAGCGCTTGAATTGATTCACCATGACCAGTTTTATTTAATGTGTGAAACCCTAATTCTTTTTGTAAAATAAAAGTAGCCTAAGTTAGTCCTTATAACATCAGCTATCTACCAGTGAAAGTTTCGTGTAAAAGTCGTTCTTACCATTTCGAAGATTACTCGGAACAAACAGCCAGACAGATAAACAGACAGACATAAACTTTGAAAATGGATTTTTTTGATATAGGGTAAAACCAGGATAGATGCCCCAGTGGGATAAGTGCCTCGTTTTAAAAAACCTAACTTCCCAAAATAGCAACAAATAATTAATAGTTTAAATAGGGAGCGCAGGCTCCACAAATCTCAATCCCCCACAAGGTCGTGAGGAACAGATGCATCTTACTTGTGCTTGTGATTATCTCCGCGGCGAACGCGAAAAACGCTTCAAATTTTCCAACTTAAGTATTTACTGTTGCATAACTTTATAAGCAGTAATAAATTCTGTTCTACTTTTATTAAATCAGTACCCGGTTTATTAAACACATATCTAGGTTTCAATAATCGTTATTTTGTGTTTAGTTTACTAAAATAAATAAAAGAACATCTATCCATATCAAAAAGGATAGTCACCCCATAGGGTCACGAGTTTAGTTGTCGGACAGGTAGTGGAGTTCAAACTTTGAAATAGTGTAATTAAATAGAGGATATATTAGTATTGGTGATGATAAACTTTCATAATTTCTAAATAGTAATAGTATGTATAGTATAGTAGGAAAAGAAACACCTTGAAAAAAATTTTGCCCATGTATCACCAATACCACAAATTCCTTTGAACATGGCTAAGAGGGCTAAGCAATCAGTAAATATTCAGAATCAAGAAAAAAAGAAAATAAAAGAAGGATTGCTGAAAGGAAAATAAAAAAACCAATAAAAATTTAGTTACCTTCACAAGAGAAACAATACTAAAACTTTCAAAGAAAAAGGAAAACTTAAGAAAACAAATAACCAAAACCAAAAACAGACCAAAGACAAGGACAAGGCAAGAAAGGATAAAAAGGAACTAAAAAAAATATTTTAGTAATAAAGAAAATGATAATTATTTAAAAGTAAATGAGGGTCGAAGATCACGAAAAAGCTTACAGTTCAAACAGCGAAAATAAAGACTATTAACAAATAACTACCGTAAATCACAAAAGGAATCTATCCTTCTTAGCATTTTCATGGTGGGGCATCTATCCATATAGGTAGGCATCTATCCACAAAAAAATAGTTCTCCAAAAACTCAGCTTCTCCAAACTCAGTAATTGTTAGGTTAACAGAAACAAGTCGTAATAAAGTATAAAAGATTAAAATAGCTATCTATCTATATTCATAGGAATGGTTCATGTTTCATTAATAATTTTAAAATTAGGAAGTTCTTTCAAAAAGTGCGGTTTTACCCTAGGTATCGTATATAATTTCATATGCGTTTAGTAAAAAGCTGTTATTTTGACATTACAAACTGACTCTTCACATTTATTAATTGTACCTTTATAGTTTATTTCTAAGAAGCTCCTCTACGAGACTGCGAACCTCAAGAGGGTGCCGGGGTCGAGCTCTCCTCCGAGCCATTTGTCAGTGACAGGACGTCGCGCACGGTCGCAGGGGGCGAGCGGCCCCACCCGACTCCCAGATTCCTACATACGTTTGCAGCTTGTGCATGCGACTGTACCTACACAAATCTACAATTGTGATCATAGTGTTACCAGTAAGATATAAAACGCTTAGTTCAAATACACATTATAAAATATTAGCTTATGGAGTTTATTTACTAAAGCTCTCATGAAATTAAAAACTATTTGATTTAGTCAATTTAACTTAATACTTAGGCATACCTACATATTTATTCAGGACTCGAAACTGTGTAGTAAAATATATCATTTAGGTTTTTATCACTAAAATCATAGTCATTTTTTTCTATTAAGTTTTAAATAATTAAGTTATTAACAAATACAATATTTTCAACAAATTAGTTACAATAATTAAAGATATTTTGCGTGTAACGTGTACCTACGCGCGTTTGAAGTCATTTATTTTGAACCAAAAGTTTTTGAGCTATTTTATTTTGTTTGAACCTAAGTTTTTAACCCAATGGCACATAGATAATGTTTTACAACACTACCTACTTTGCTCTTAGAATAACATGTAATAATTTTCAACTATAAATGACGTTTAACGTAAAATAGAAAAAAGTATATAGGTAAGTATTGGAAAACCTAAATTTCAAAATAGAAGATAGGTTGGCAGCACTTTTGCTGTTAAATTACTCCGAACGCTTGGTGTATTATAGATGTGTTCGCATTTGGCTAGTCTAGTGTTGTTGGAAGCTGGCAACTCGTATCTAAGTGATAATTTATTATGTAGTAGGTACATACCTACATTGTATCTTCGCTAAGATGGCAATAATTTTTATATAAACCACACTCATGTAAAATTTATTAACCTAAAGCAAAGATTTTAAATGTTTAAAAAGCCGGCCTGAGTTTATTTAAGTTTCTTTTGAACGGATATAGAATTTAGAAATACCATAATTGCAGAAATCTGTCGTTTTCTTTTTCTCTTTTTAACACGGCTCTATGCATTGCAAAAACAATAGCAACCATATAGAGATCGGAAATTTTGCAAGCCTTTCGGAAGTTGGATATACATTGAAAGATCCCCGAACGCGATAAACCAATACAGAGTCACTATGACAGGTTATTACCATGGGTATGGTGGTCGTTGCTCAGTCAGATACAACTAGGTACACTTTTTTTTTAGAACTGACTATACTGTTAGCCTTAGGGCCCTGGAGCCTCTGACGGCTTCTACGGCTTCACCGGACTTGTTCCAACTAGGTACCCTACCACCCCGCAAAATTTATATGAAATGATTTTGAAACAAAACTTGCTTCAATAGTGGGTAATTAATTAGGCATTAAAATAAAACCTTATTGAAACAATCGATAATATGTACTTAAACATTTACGTAAAGTTGAAACTGACACGTTTGTAGTAAAAAAACCTTATGAAAATCTGAAAATACTCGTAGATAAGTTTTAAGTTATTCGGAGTATACCTACCTAATATGTTATTAAAAAAACAGGTTTATTAATATTTAACAACATACATAATGCTTTACTTTACATGTTACATGTTACAATACTTTACATTTTACTACCCTTTGTATAATGCAGGCAGTTATGACACAGTCAAAATATTTGAAGGGCTGGTAAGATGTTTTGTTAGACTCTTATTATATGACCAGAGCAACTATAACTAGATTTGATTCTAAAGGCAAGCAATCGAATGCAGAATCGAAGCTAATATGCTTTTCGAATTTCAATATATTGTTTAACCATACGTTCCTGATGCACAGTACAATCCGAAGGCAACATCAACCACCGATACATCTACCAACCATCGCTGCTCGTCCCTGCACGCATCTTGGAGTCTTCAAGCAGTTGGATGTGCATTGCATTGCATGTGCATGGTAGGCAGATCCCTACCAGCACCGTTGGCTACTGGATTTGCATCGATTGATCTTGGTACGCGACACGTCTAAGCGTGATACTATGGCGGATCTTAGGTACACCTGATGTATGGTGAACGCGAACTACTTTATTGAGCCTTTCTTATACCACCTTATACCACACCATCTTATACTCATAATGATATTACACATAATCACATAATACACTAATAAATCACATAAAGTGCAATAACCATGTAAACTTTTATGGTATATTTATGAACTCCTAATTGGATTTTGGTAAATATTTAATTTAATCTCGTTATTAAATATGGTATCTCTGCTTACCTTTAAGGAGTAGTAAGTCGTAATATTATAAGCCGTTTAAGTAAAACTGTAAACACAATTAACTTTAAACCTTCAGTGACACTGAGTAACACACAAAACTAGACAATCCTCAATGGATATTACAGTAACCGTCAGAAAACTTATATTTAGGGCAACTTACAGCAGGGTACACAGTCAGAAGCAAAGAAGAAAAATCCTCAAAAACAATAATATATTAGTTTACAAAATAACAAAAGAAGCTAAGGGTGGCTAAGATGGGGGGATGAAATTATGGTTGTAACTGGAGGACATGGATAAAAGTGACTGGCGATAGATTTAAATGGGCATTGTTAGTCTTTGTCAAAAGAGGCACATAGTCGAGGCAAATTAATTAGAAAAAAAGTTATATTATATCTTGTCTGAATAAATGCTTTATTATTTACAACCAGCATTATGCTGAGCTAGGGCCGTTTTGTAGCAACTAGCATTTTGATTTTTAATAATGTGTGTTGTATTTTTTAAATGTCTGTAGTTTCAAATGTCCTTGCTACAAATAAATCTTTCTTTCTTTCTATTATATTGTAAGATAAATATTTTATGAAACTTACTTACATAGTTTACTTTTAATGACAACCTGTGCCCTGCGGTTTTACTCCCTTTCAAATTTCATTAACCATTCCTGATTCATACTCACGACGCGTATTGTTCTCGACTCGCGTAATGAGTCAAATATATTATTATCTAAACAATTATAATAATAATATAATATTATTAGAACTGCAATATATTCACATAATGATAATCTATTAGGGACTCGATACAAATATATAGAATTTTATAGGTATATGTGAGTTCAGTTATTTGAAGTTGACTTCTTTAAATTACATTCTTACACATTATAGTTAGGTACCTACATATGTAGAGGGTAAGTATACACAATTAAACAATGTGATAAACTCAGCTGGTGCTATGTGGCGTGGTATTTACACAGAACGCTGGTTATGAGTCTGCCCCATACATTCGTTAAAATATTAAAATTACGCGTGAACAACAACTCGGCCATTAAATATGAATGTATGATAGTTAAAAATACGAATAATTTATGTGAATTAATGATATTAATACCTAGATAATATAAGTAGAAGTTTAAATCGTAGGTATATTACGGTCTGCACTCGCGGACCATGTGCTTGTTTGCCATCATCGTGGTATAAAAATAAAACGTGAAATGAATTTCCGTAGTCACAGCACAACTAGAGCCTGTTTTATCCCATAGCCTTAATTCATAGTTCTTCTGTAAGAAATCTCTAGGAAAAAAAAAATCGGTTGTCTGTAAAGTCGGTTTACTGACGATAGTTGAACGTGACAACGTCATAAGAAAATACTGATGGAATGGTATCATTTTTCAAAAGATAATTTTAATTTTATTTGTTTGATAGATATTTTGTATGCATATAGAGAAGGAGGTAAATGGAAATGACAATTGAATTGATCAAGTTACATTTATTTGTAAGCATAAATACAATTATGTCAATTTTTTTTTTTTTTACAATGTACATAGTTTTTACAAGTATGAATGTGCTTTGAATTGTTTTACAACTTTTATTTACAAGTTTTAAACATGTGTGTTAATTAACTTACAATTTGTGTTATTCTGTTGAGAATAGGACGATGATAGGAAAAGTAGGAAACGAAAGGGCCGAACGCGGGGGCCGATTGTACTTCTTTGTCGCTCGTTCCGCGCTCTCGCTTGCACTTCAAGTCTTAAATGGAACGCCTCAGAGCGAGGTAACGCCGCATGAGTCATGTTTTTTCGTGCGTGCAGCCGGCTCCATCGAATTACAAGACGTTGTCACGTCAAAATTGTTTTAAGAACTTACTCTATCTTGCATTGGACTTATCGACGTTATTCAATCAAGTAGTGGAAAAAATTTACCCACAATGCACCCCACGCAATTACATATTCTACCTAATTCTTTATTTCATAATATCAAACACTTAAATTTATCACATAAAATTTGCTGCGGTGTTTTTTTTTAGAAAAATATCAGGGCTTATGAAAAAAAAATCTACCTATTTACAACAAAAAAACTAGAAGTGGGTATCATGTATAGGTACCTATTAGATAGGCAGATAACGATAGTGGATAGGCTAATTAACCAACTACATTAGAGACTATAATTTATAATTTAAATTCAGTAAAGATTATTATATTGCAATTCAATTGCGTAGTAAAAAAACACACACGAAACCCTCCGTATTTTCTGACCATATACCTACAAGTCTTTATAAATATGTCTAAGAATGGGTTAATATCGAATGAATACTAAATATACGAAGAAATATAAAAAACATTATCACGCTCTCGTAATCACGAGTATCAACAAGTAATGAATCTACAGGAATAAATGATTGAAGTTTCCCGTTTTGCGCGCATAATGCAAAAACTACGAGAGTTTATCTTGATAATTTTTTTTACTCCTTAGATACTTGGTTCTTATAAAAAAATATTAGGTATATAAATTATCTTCATTCGTTAAAAAGTTTTTACTGTTTTAGGAAATTACGATTTTATATGCATTACTCGTTTTTCTGTCATCCACGCGAGCGAAGCCGAGGGCACAGCTAGTAATAACATAACATTTTGAACTAAACAAAATGACAAAGTTAGACCACATGAAAGTAGTCCAGTAAAACTTGCACAGGGACCTCCGAGCCCACTATATCATAGCCACATAACGACACTAAGGTCCGGTAAGGCGATTACTACGCCACGCAAGCCGAGAAGCCTCCCAGTGAAATTGATCCCGGGGGGCCGACCCCACTCCCCCTTGGGGTGGGCGATGGCCGCTTTCCTTTGTGTTGGCCCTTTATCTGGGGACCATCGGCGTGACTTACCGATGAGATCCACGCGGATCGGGTACTTTAAGAGATAGTTTGCTTTGCGGTTTGATATTTGATATTTATATTTAACCGTACCTACTTGGAAAGTGGGCATTTGATACGGATATACAAATAATAATTAGGTACCTATATGCCTTTCACACTACCGCTTTGCTCGCGTCATAGTTGAGTTTTCTCCCATTATATGATGAAACTAGCTGTGCCCGCGACTTCGCTCACTTGGACCAGAGAGTGCCGTCGATCAGGTACACGGGCGAATTTGGCTACCTTCGCTCCCGGCTATTTTAGAGACAAAAATGCTTAATTTGGGTGTTCCTTAGGTAGGTACTCTTGCGGACCTTTTATTTGGTTTTTTTATTGTCTACAATTATGTACTATATTAATTTGATATATATCTTATGGTTTTCTAAGAGTTGATACCTACTTTAGCCATTTAAGAGCCCGAATTGATTCACATCGACCAGTTTTTATTTATTTACGCGGAACCCTAATTCTTTTTCTAAAATAAAAGTAGCCTAAGTTACTCATTATAATAGGTGTCAGCTATCTGCCAGTGATAGTCCCGTCAAAATCGGTCCAGCTGTTTCGGATATTACGCGGAACAAACAGACGGACAAACAAGAATTTTTAAAATTGTTTTTGTACCTATATCTACTTTCACATGAATTTAGTAAACAGCTGTTTCTTATTTTGACATTATAAACAGATATTCAATTTTATAAGTATTTGTGTATACCTATCAAACAATGAAATAGGTACTTAGACTTCGTATTTTCAATGTGGTCCATCATTTCCCATTTTATTGAATTTTTCATTTATACTACATACTATGTAGGTATACAAAATCATTGTCTATCTGAGTACATTATCATCTACTTAAAAAGAAATTAACAAGCCTATTTCACTATTAAGTTATCTACATTCGCACAAGTTGTTATGATTATAATTTAATTTAGGATAGTTATGTATAAATTTCCAGCATACCTTACAATTTTCAGTTAATATATGTTTTACAAATTATTATTACACAATTTAAAAGTCCATAACCGAGACGTTCTTCTTGTTCCGACAGCTCAGCGTAGAGATCCTTGCCTAGGATCTAGAATAGAAGTCAGCACGGTGTAGGCCGTATCAGGATACACTGCTCAAGCAGACGACGCAGCACCAAATATCTTATCTATTGAGATTTCCTCATATGTAAAAGGAAAAGTTATTATTTGTATTATAAATACAAAATCCAGGTGATACTTTCCCGGTAGTGTTCTTTCAATGTTCAGTAGGTATTTGTCGTTTTGGCAAAGGGTATTTCACCCATATTAATATTAAAATTATAAATTATAACAATTAAAATAACTTTTCTATATAAATATGTTATAAAATAAACTATCTTTTCGACTCCCAGGTCTGTTGTACAATAATTTGGTTTTTATCAAAACACAGGATAATTATGATATAAACGTTATTACTATTCAAAAGTCTGCCGTACAAAAAAATAAAACATGATCAGATCCATCCTGAAGAATCTGTCATACTCTCTGTTCTAATTTTCTCTTTTGTTTTCGTATGAATTCAAAATTTCATCTTACTAGACTTTTCTTATTTTAAAAATTCAAAATAAATCTAATCATAGATTTATTTTGCTAAACTAGAACCTGGATAGAATATTTGTCTATACCTGAGAAACTCCTAATTGCGCATGCTCTATTACTATCAAAGAATTATAAATGACAGAGATTGTCATAATATTGCAATGTAAACAATACGAACCTAAAATATTAACAAAGCTGTTGTTAAACCAAAATTATCAAGTTATAAAATTATCTAAACGCATCAATACATAAACCTATCATTAATTGGTATCCTGGAAATAAAAGAATAGGTACACCAAAACAATAATAAGGTAAATCAAATGAACTTATGATGAATAATATAAAGTAGATATTAAATAAGATTATCTTCCAGATAAATAATATAACATTTCCCCTTTGACCCCGTAAAATTTTTCAATTGAAGGAAAAATTTTGATAATATATACTTTATAATATAGAGAGCTAGCTTCACAATTACATACATCTTTAACATACTAGCAAACATACCTCACCCTATCAAATCCTAACAAAGTTCCATACATACCTCAAACATGTCATCACCAGGCACACCGTAGGGGTTGGGGCTCACAGTCAATGGCTCCCACTCCAGAAGTTGCTCATCATTAAGGCAGAATGGTATATTTTACGAGCTTGCCTACCACTCGAATGTTGGCTTTTGTTATGAAGAGTCATCACCCGCTCTTTAACAATAAATAAATATTGATTTTGTCCTATGGCTTATTTAAGGAGTAGACAGCCGCTCCATTATATATAAGACTAATATTTAGTCGAATAAACCCCAATATATAAATAAGGATATATAAATATAATTCCACCTCACTCAATATCAGTAATAATTGCTGCAAAAAATCAGCATAAACGCTGCATAAGTAACAGCATAACCGCTGCATAAGTAACAGCTTTAGACGCTGCATAATAATACCGGCACAAATGCCGAAAATAATCTCAGCCTTTAAAAGGCTGTAAATATCTTGGACAACAGCCAAGAAATATAATAAAGATAATAAGTACATATGATTAATATTATATAATATACTATAAATAAAATAAAATATACTATCCCCATATACACATATACTTAATAATATAAGACCTAAAAAGAAATTTTTATAAAAGGGAAATGTTTTATATTGATGTTTATTTATTTCAAATTTATAAAAGTAAGCAGCTAACCAAATGATATTCCACAAAATATATATATGTAAAACATATACCAACACTAGATAAAGTGTGTTTTTGAATTTTTAGGAAAATCATTTGTTATATTATTATTGAATGTTATATTAGTTATACTAAATAGAAGTATTTAAATAAATACTGTCAATGAATGATGTGAAGAATTTATATATATATAAAATATTATATGTCCAAAATATTTTTCAAAAAAATTTACTATCACGAGTGTGATCGTTTCAGAATTTTGAGGGAATTATAAGGGTTATTTTACGTTGGGCGCCAAATGTTATGATTATAATTTAATTTAGGATAGTTATGTATAAATTTCCAGCATACCTTACAATTTTCAGTTAATATATGTTTTACAAATTATTATTACACAATTTAAAAGTCCATAACCGAGACGTTCTTCTTGTTCCGACAGCTCAGCGTAGAGATCCTTGCCTAGGATCTAGAATAGAAGTCAGCACGGTGTAGGCCGTATCAGGATACACTGCTCAAGCAGACGACGCAGCACCAAATATCTTATCTATTGAGATTTCCTCATATGTAAAAGGAAAAGTTATTATTTGTATTATAAATACAAAATCCAAGTGATACTTTCCCGGTAGTGTTCTTTCAATGTTCAGTAGGTATTTGTCGTTTTGACAAAGGGTATTTCACCCATATTAATATTAAAATTATAAATTATAAAAATTAAAATAACTTTTCTATATAAATATGTTATAAAATAAACTATCTTTTCGACTCCCAGGTCTGTTGTACAATAATTTGGTTTTTATCAAAACACAGGATAATTATGATATAAACGTTATTACTATTCAAAAGTCTGCCGTACAAAAAAATAAAACATGATCAGATCCATCCTGAAGAATCTGTCATACTCTCTGTTCTAATTTTCTCTTTTGTTTTCGTTTGAATTCAAAATTTCATCTTACTAGACTTTTCTTATTTTAAAAATTCAAAATAAATCTAATCATAGATTTATTTTGCTAAACTAGAACCTGGATAGAATATTTGTCTATACCTGAGAAACTCCTAATTGCGCATGCTCTATTACTATCAAAGAATTATAAATGACAGAGATTGTCATAATATTGCAATGTAAACAATACGAACCTAAAATATTAACAAAGCTGTTGTTAAACCAAAATTATCAAGTTATAAATTATCTAAACGCATCAATACATAAACCTATCATTAATTGGTATCCTGGAAATAAAAGAATAGGTACACCAAAACAATAATAAGGTAAATCAAATGAACTTATGATGAATAATATAAAGTAGATATTAAATAAGATTATCTTCCAGATAAATAATATAACAAAGTCTGATAAAATCTACGAGTTTACCTACACACGACAATTTTGTTTATACGCTTCGAGTACACAAACATCAACTTTATGTTATTGTATTAGAGACATATTCATCGCAAATATATTTATGTCGAGTTGGTATCATTACACGACGTGCTAACATCAATATTTGCGAGACGCAGATGAAAATGCATTTTGAGTAAAATATTGAAATTTAAATTCAAAACAATATTTATAGGTGCTATAAATACCTACCTATATCATAGAGGTATCGATAAAACTAACAATTTTTTAAACAACTTAAAAAAAAGTAGGAGGTTACTTAATTGGAATGTAAGTATCTACTTACTTACAATTTTTTATTGATTTTCAACCATAACTTTTTTGTTTATGAACCGATTTGGATGATTCTTTTTTCGTTGGAAGGGTAGTCTCATTTTAATTTCATTTGCATTGGACCTTAGAATTCGAAGATACACCACGAAACTCCTCAAAATCATTGAAATTGGTTTTGCCTTTTGTTAAAAATGTTTTGTTTCTCGAAACATAAATGCTGGTACATATTAACTATGTCCTCTACAAGAATATTTAAGAACTAGATTTATTATGTAGGTATGTATGTAATCCGGTATATCCCAAAAATGTGATACAGCAGAAATCGATTTATCAATTAATAAACATTGGTCTTACATCAAAATTACATTTTAGATTTTTTTAAATATTCAGATCATAGATGTGCTGAATCGTTTTAAAAAAAGTTGACTACCTAATGCTAAGACTCCATGTGCCACTAAGTATTATTGTAAATTCAACAGAATCGGTCACGGCGAATTTCCTTGCAAGTTTGATGGTCGGTGCCTATTTCGAGTGTTCTCCGTACAGTGCAACGGGTCGCTCGGTTCGCTCGGTCGACCGCGCCGCGCCGCCGTGGAGCGCGTGACACGAGCAAAACGTGATAGACGCGGCTATAGAGATACGCGTCAAGATTGATCACACACCGCCTTCTAGGAACCGCTCGTCGCTTATGTTAATACATTGTAAGACATGCTTTATTTAGAATTACGTTTCGTCACGTTATCTTTGGAGAATGCAAGTCAGTTGTTACCAATTTTTTTATAAAAAAAGTATTTTAGTTTTTATACATCTACAATTTAAACAAATTAACTTTTGTTTTAAGTGTAACAAATACCTTACTTATGTAAACGTTGACTTAATACTAGTTTAAAAATAGATATCATTTTAGCATTAGAATTTATGACAGTGGTGTGATAGCTCGGTAGTCGCCGTTTTGTTTGGTTTGAACTGTGCTTACCATTAGGGACAGTACCTACTGTCAAGTTGTACCTACTATATTAAAAAAAAGGAAAATAAAATAAAAATCGTGTATGAGGTGCAAACCAGGCAATAAACAGTACTATAGGTACTTAGGTATTAAAATAAAGAAGGAATTGGAGATAGAGGAATGAAGGATGGTATGGAAGGAATGGATAAATAAGAATTTACTTGTACCAACCTAGAAACCGGATCTATTTGATATGTATGGACTTATCTCCAGATATAATCACCACGTAAGCGAATGAAACGTAGGGACTGGTTCACCAATCATGAATAGGTATTGTGACCCTTCACACCAGAGGCGTGAAACCCAACACCTTTTATAATCATAGTTCGAAAATATTATAAGTTTGCCTAATCACTAGTTTAAAATTAGACTTTAACGGTAACAAAATAAATATCAAATTAGCTTTTATAGTTAGGTGTGAAAATTGACGCCTAAATTGATACCGTTCTATTGTGTTCTCTAAGGACTATATTGTTAAAGGAATAAAGTCTAAAATAGGTTAACAATACAAGCATTAGTTCCTATGGATTTGTCATTGTTAAGCAAATATAAATATTAACAGAGTAGGATAGAGTTGGTAATGGCTTGAAAGGAACAGGTGTGAAAATTAACACCAAAGCTATGGTTGTATTGTGTCTCTTTGCGATTGGTCGAATGGAAATCAAATTTGGAATTTGACAAATAGTGTGGAATATACTTGCGCTTTTTGCCATTTCAGCTGAGTGCTTTCTACGTTAGCTACGAAGTCCTGTGAAACTGTATAATACCTTCAGGCCAACAGCTGTAGTCAGAAAACAACATAAACGAAAAGGATTGTGATCTTGGGAAATTTTCCGACGGTCGCCGTTGTTTGTGGACTGTACCATACTTACCATTAGGTGCTGTATAAAAAGGTATTTTATCGAATTAGTAAGTATAAAAATGATATCAATCATTAAACAATTTATGAAGACGTGGGTCTTTATCATGAAATAAATATTTATACATTAGGTATGTATTTACCTCAAATGGGTACCAAGGTATATATTTTAGTATGTTGGTATGTAATTATTAATAGCTTTTGAATACTGTTTTAATGTAACGTTTATGTAATATAAGTAAATACCTACCTACAATAAATGTGCATCTATTGCTTTTTTAGTTTCCAACAACATTAAATTCATTTATGATTAGAACATAGATAATAATAAAGTGTACCTATCACTATAAATATTCATGAAATATAAAATTTAGAAACATTTTCTAAATAATCAAGCCACGTAACCCGGCGGCGCTGCTCGTTAGTAAGCGATACGATTCGTATTTCAAACTAAATTCAATCAAACGATAAGTACGTACCGACCTCTTTTGTTTTTTGCCGCTACAGAGCTGTCATATTCACGCGCCATTGGTCAATTTATTTTTTAATTTTCCCATCAGAACTCCTCCGTCGGTATCTAATGTCTATTTTAAAAGAATTCTCGTGTTACACGCTGTTGTTGATTATTAAAAAAACATGTCTGTGACATGGACCCTTTGACATAGGTAGGTGGTACCTACATGTAAATATAATATTTGTTTTTAATTGTTACATCAATTTTAGCATATATAATTACAAACATCATAAAGCCTGTATAGATACAGTGGCTTCGTGTGCGTACAGTCACTTGCATAAGATAATTATATTAATTATTTTACTTAAGTATATTATGTAAAAAAAATCTACATTTTATTTGTTCAAAATTAAAATAAATCAACAGCTCAAAATAAATGTTTATTGATCATAATATATTCCGTATCACTATCAGCTATATATACGAAATTATGAACTTTCTAACATTTTCATTAATTGTGTCCCGTTCTGTTCAGTGTTATGTAAAGCAATATATTTTTCAATGCCCCAAATATTTTCTATAGTAATCAAGGTAAATAGGTAATTTGAATTAAAAAAACTATTAGATATAAATACGTTACTTACTTCTTTATTTTTAACCGATTTCAATAAAAGACGGGAGGCTACTCAATTCAAATGTGTATATTTTTTTGTTTATGAATGTTCAGCCATATCTTCTTTGTTTGTGAACCGACTTGGATGATTCTTTTTTTGTTGGGTAGGGGATACCTCAACGGTGATTCCATTTTAATGTCATTGGCATTGGACCTTCAATTTCGAAGATATACAAGGGAACTCTTAAAAATCATTGAAAAATTGTCTTGCTCAATATTTTATTTTCTTCTTGTTACTTATGTAGCGGCAATGTGTGTTTATACACATCCCTTAGTCTAACTTTTGTACATTTTTTAAAATCTTTAACATCACCTTAAAATTATACGTAATGGTTCCCATGTTAAACTTTCTAATAGGTATTAATGATATTTTAAAATTTAATAATTTCTAGTTTTTATTTATAACTAGTTGTGCCTGCGACTTCGTTCGCGTGAACTACAACACCGTCGATCGGGTATACGCACGAATCTTGCTACTCCTGCTTCCCGTCATATCTATGCTTATTATCCTTAGAAAATAGATTTAAGCTCTTACTGACTTCTTTGTAGGTCTTTTTAATATATACAATTATGTAGTACATTAATTTGATATGTCTATTATGGTTTACTCAGCGTAATCCATTTATGCGCCCGAATTGATTCACCATGATCAGTTTCTTTTTGCGTAACCTTAATTCTTTTTATGATATAAAAGTAGCCTAAGTTACTCTCTATAACATTAACTATCTGTCAGTTAAAGTCCCGTCAAAATTGGTCCAACCGTTTCGGAGATTACCCGGAACAAACAGATAGGCAGACAGACAGACAATTTTTTTTTTAATTGGTGTTTTGTTATAATTGTTGTATTTACATTCACATGCATTTGTTATGCAACTGTTATTTTGGCATTACAAACAGACACTTCAATTTTAACATTTGTAGGTATAGATAATTGTACACAATATCCAAACCAAGTAGGTACCTATATAACTCAAAATGCCAACATGATAACACAATATAGGGTATCACCGTACAACTTAGTTAAGTTTAAGTTAGGCTTAGGCTTATGAATTTAAATAAGGACCACCAGATAATAAATCAAAATCCCAACAAAATTCCAAATATATAATCGAATGCTGTATGTTGGGTGGGTATTTGTTTGATACCTATAAATTTAGCCATATTCAAATAGAAAGTTTTTAGGTATGTATACTTACAATAATTTAAATAATAGGTATACCTAAAAAATAATTTTAATGGTTCGTCTGTATATGGTTTAATAATTACGTATACTTATTAGAACTTTGATATGAAAAAGTTTTACATCCTATTTTTAATAATATTTCATGAACTATGAACACCCAGGACGCGACACGACGCTCGTTGGACTTTATGTCGTATATTATGTTGTGTTGTGTCGGCGCAAGGTTTCGTATAAATAATGGAGCTTGGTTGGGATAACGCGCCTCTCGCTGTGGCCTAGGCGCCGTGTACCGAACACAAAATCTATAGAGTCGCAACCTAAAGATATTTTTATATTTATTTACAGTTATTTGAAGTAATTCTAATGACACGGGATCCTTATATACCTACGGTGGATGAAGGCTGCCTGTGTTAAATAAACACTGATAAGGGTTCAATGTTTTTTTAGGATTGTTTATATATAAATCCTAAACAATTTTTTGGATTTGACAGTTGAATGATATTGTACTATATGTATGTCGACATCTCCAGTGATATTCAGTTCCGTAGAAACTTAGAAGACACGGTCAAGCTGGCATCCTAAAAGCTTAGTGTGCTTAATAGAGTGAAATAGTACTTTCACCCCGGGGAAAATTTAGTGCTGTTGTATACATCGCAAGTCCGGCCCCACATTGTGCATTACTCTTATCTCTGGGCAGGAGCACCTGGATACCAGCTTGGCCCATTTGACTCGGCTCAAAAACATGCTCTAAGAATTTTCGACGAATCGAAATTAACTCACAAGCTGTATCAAATCTTTAAGTCTATGGAGAGATTTCGCCTCCTTGTGTGTGTTCTACCCTTTGTATAATGGGCTGTGTTTCAAGGAATTGTTTGGTATGATGCCAGCGTCTCCTTTCTACCATCGCACCGCTCGCCATTGGCAGGCAATAATTTTTTTTTAACTTCACACTTTAAAACCTAAATGGTTACCGACAGTAGAGTTTCAGAGGAGTTTCCATCCGCGAACACTCGGGATGAGGAATGAGCCTTCTACTGAGGCTTTTCTACTAGACCAAAATAAAGGGGTGCTTTAAGAGGAAGCTTCAAGAAGAAAGTGAACAATTTTATAAAGGGTCGGTAATGCGTATTTAATGCTTCCGATATTGTTAGCGTCCATAGGCCGAGGTGATCGTTAACCATCTGGCGGACCGCAAACTCGTTTGCTACAGTTGTGATATAAAAAAAAAACTTAAAGGGATTGTAAAAAATAACTGAATATATCTTTGTTATAATGTTTTATACGTTGATAGCCAGCCCCATTATAGACTTAGCCTGTCATCATCTTGGGTCACATCGTCACTTTTGATTCACATGCTAATAGTAGGTCCATTGCTTCTATAGTCCGACGCTTGGGTGGCGCCCGCCGCCGCTATAAAATTCGGACTGCGGCGCGGAATCCCACAGATTCCAAGTTAATATTAATTGTCGATCGACTAACCTCAGGACTCATCCCCTCCACCCCAACGACCACGGGAAAATAAAATCGATAAAATTTTAATGATTTTCATATCGAATTCCTTAAGTTACACTGCCGGGATATTACTCTAACATGTATCAAGGGATTTTTAATTTTATTGATAAACTTTCGTTGTTTGACTCTATTGAGCATTTTGCAACCATCATCATTCATTATCATCTGTGCAAACTAAATGATTTCAGTTATTGTGCATAAATGAAGAGGATTAGAAAAAATAACATGGAAGATAAATTCTGAGATTTCACTAAAACTCTCTGGAAAGTGCTAACAAGGAGCCCATCATTTTATTAAAACACTGAAGTCACCAGAAGACACAAACTTTATAACACGAAACAATTACCCACTTGATACAGGCAGTAAAATCTTAAGCCATATCTTTACCAGAATGTGAAGTTGTGGAACTGCTTCCCGGCTAGTGTGTTCCCTTCTTCCTACAACATGGAGTCCTTCAAACACAACGTGAAGATATATCTCAGCAGACAGGTATGACAGCGTCGACTAACGATGGATTTTTGATTCCACGGTAGTCGCCGATGTTATTGGATTGCGCAGTTCTCACTTATCCCGGTTACTTACAAGCTAAATTAAAACAAACATGGCCGTATAAAACTTGCCTATAAATTTAATTTATGTTTCCGTTAGTTTTAGGAAAGTGGTAGAACCACACGAATAATACGCTATTACAGATTATGACAAACAATATCATTTTATAGCGCTTCTGTATCTGGGTATTTAATTATTACGAGGTAGGTAAAAAATATAGATATATAAAAGTGATAAACACATAAAATTATTCAATTTTATGATAATTTAAATTACAAGTTTAATTGTACCAATTTTATTCAATAGGCCTAAAATAGGAAATCTTATTCTTGGCTTAAATACCTCTGACGCCTTAAAGTACAAACAATAATCCCAGCCGGCTTGTCAACTCATTAATTTAATGTTCAGTAACATGGGAGATATTTTACCAGACAAATGTATTGTTGCACGATTCAAGCCTCCTCAAAACCTATATTAATCATTGTAATTAGGGTTGATGCCTGATATAATTTACATACTGTTATTTCATTAATATAACTTTATGATAGACTCGCTACTACCAGTGGGTCCACTCGCATTATAATGAGTTAAAAACATGTTTAAAACTTAATTTGTAACATATTTTACAAATGTTTTATTCTTACGTAATTATATTAAGAATTAGTATTTGGGGTGAAAATACTTGTTCTTACCTTATATATCTACAAAGCAAAAAGGTTTTTGTTTTTCTGAAATGGGAAAGCCTAGTGTAAGCCTACGTCCGTAGTTTGAAGAGAATACTTAGGTACTACAGTAGATAACAAAACCTTTTATTTTTATAATGCACTGTTCTACTTTTACAGTGTCAAACGACAAAAGTAATCTTAGGTTCACCACATACAGATTTAATTTAACGTTTGAACCATTTGAACATCATCCGCCCTTCCTTCCCCACATGACCGCCCGCCTCACATATTATTTCGCATAATAAAAATGCGCGAGCGGTACTTGATCATTATTTTATTGCGGAGTTATTTTAAAACTGTTATATATCTCCTAAGATATTCATTGAAATCAAATAATACTTGTGATGAGTAGCGTATTTATTTCGATAAGGATTAAATACCATGTTTATAAAAACACCTCCGCAATTAATGCATTATTTTTAGAACAAATTTTATTACCATAAAAAAAGTAATAATGAGTCTACCTTAAAAGATAAACATATGCTATCGCGGATCTATTTCTAGAACTTTTTAAGATAAAGAATTCCTTCACACATAATTGTTACGTAACTTTAACCATTTACGGAGTGGAAGCTCTCAAAAGGAATCAATTTCCTTCATTTTTGCAACATTTTTCATAGATGCTCCGCTCCTATTTGTCGTAGCGTGATGTTATATAGCCTTTCTAGATAAATGGGCTATCCAACACTAAAATAATTTTTCCATTTGAACCAGTAGTTCCTGAGATTAGCTCGTTCAACCAAACAAACTCTTCAGTAAGATCTCTAATTCAACTCTTATGTTTGATTTACTCGGAAAGAAAAAATACCTAAAACCATAATCTAACTTAAGTCGATATCCTTCTCGCCAAACCTTCAATTATACTATAATTTACGACTTTTTAACTCGATCCTAAATTTGTTGAAAAAAACCGTTTTCCCTAAAGGCCCCACACAAAAGGCATAAGTAGACAGTTAATACTGTTTGATTTGTAGTTCCCAACAGTTAAAAAGGAGGTGGTGATTCCATTGGAAACCAAAAGTAAGGTTCACCATACATTTTCTACTTGCGGGACAACATTTGTTATGAAGGCATAGAATGTTAAAATCTTGATTCGTGTACCAGTATCGGACGTATAACATCAAGAGTGACTCAGACTATCTTCACCATAATAAAACAATAATTTTACAACAAGCCATTTCATCTCGGCATAAACTAAAAAGTTCACTAAGTGTGTTTGGATTGTACGGAGCTTACCATCAGAAACAGCGCCGTCAATTTTTCGAGCTACTATTAAAAAACAATGTACGTAACATAAAAAAAAAGCATTATCATAATTTTTTATAACGTGCATATAGAAGTTGTACTAACTTCAAAAAATCTTATTTCGCTGTAACCTTTTTATAGCGAGGATTATCAAATGCCACTTTACAGGACTGACCATTTTGACACATAAAAAGAGTGTAGACATAGTAGTACTAAGTACCTATTTACCTACCTATACAATTTTTAGCAGATTCTATGTTTGCAAAGATATTCGTTCTACTATTTAACCTCAGTTTAGTTGTGATTTTAAAATTAGGTATGAAATACATCGTCAACTGTACCTAATAAATGTAAAATACATTCCAGTTAACATAGCCAGGTTAATCTGTAAATACAGTCGATAACATTTTCAAGTGTTGTTTCACAATGGTTATCGTCAAGGTTTGCATA
Organism: Saturnia japonica; assembly: GCA_033032175.1. Taxonomy (NCBI): domain Eukaryota; kingdom Metazoa; phylum Arthropoda; class Insecta; order Lepidoptera; family Saturniidae; genus Saturnia; species Saturnia japonica. Next base: position 6,364,869 of record CM065324.1, on the reverse strand, counting down.
GAACGATCGACCGAAACACTCGACCAACCCAAGAGCCATAGTGATAATGGTAATATTCAAGGTAGCATACAGATACCCCGAAATTCGAAACATGTCCCAGTTTACCGCAACGTATGGCAAGCCTACGCTAAGGAGGCAACGTTCGCCGCAAAATTATAGTAAAGTCGTATAATTAAGGACATGGCCGGGTAATTTCCGCGTCTTGCGGTCGGCACTTCCTTCCTATTGTTCGCTTTTTAAGAACGTATTTTCAGAAACTCCATGGCGCACAATATATCTACTGAACGGGTGGTGTCTTTAATCGATTTTAATATTTTGACAGTTGCGGTTGGTACGCGATTTTCGGATATTATTTTTTCTTTTTTTTTTCGGTGATGTGAAATCGTTTTTTGTTTACTTCACGAGGGTAGATAGAGGGGGTTGCGTTTTTTATTTTAATAAGTCTGTGAAGTAACCTTCGATTCATGAAAAAAACATTTGGTCATTTGTTTAATTTACAAAGATGCTTGAATAATACTGGTCTATCTATCAATACGACATTTTCTTTATGTGGCAATTAAAAGTATGGATCATAATTTTTCTTTATCCCTCTAAACCTCTTTCGTCACTGTCTAGATTGTCTCATAGTTTTTCTAGAGTTTGGACATTTTTATTTGATCTACATAAGTCCATCGTGGACTGCCGCGCCTTCTATGTCTTCACACGCAGAGGTATTGTTACATTTTATACAAAACCTTTCATTTTTATCTTAAAGTAGGTATAATACTCCTATCCTCGCCATTATATCTAAAAGATTCTTAAGAATAGCTCTCCTAAATGATATAACGCTTATAACATTTAACATAATTTTCTAAACTTAATTGCGGTTTATGTATTTAATTGAATTCGATATACCTATCTAAAGTCTGATTAAGTCGAAATTATCACCACATCATAATAATGTGGTAGTAAGTTAACCCGGGTCATAAATAGTAGTAATTTAAAAAAAAATTACAATTTGACAACAAAAGTTGCGAGGATATATACAGTTGTGTAGAATATCTGTAGCGTTTTGCAAACTTCTTCTTTTTTATATTATATCTACCTATACTCTATAGGTACTAATATAATAAAGCGGAAAAGTTTTTTTGTTTGTTAGTTTGTTTCAACACGCTAATTTCTGGAAGTACCTGTCGGATTCGAAAAATTATTTTGGCATATGATAGCCAGACTCTCGAGGAATAGTATTATAGGCTATTTAAGGTAAGGCTACAACTCTCAGATACCCTTAAATGTTGATTTTTATTACGTAAGTCGGAAGTTGGAAGTTATAAAGACAATTTTATGAAGTTTACTCGTACTCTTTAGAGTAGGTATGCTATTTTGTCACATAGTTTAGGAGATAATGAAAAATTAAAATAATTTGTGCTTGCGGGAAGGACAATTATGATACACTACAAGAGTGCGTTGGTGGCGCGGTGTTTGTCTTATAAAATTAACACGGGTGAAACCGTGGGGGCACAGCTAGCAAATTTATAAAGCTCGAAATTGTTTGTTTATTTGAGCGCTAATCTCTGAATATACCAATCAGATTTGTAAAAAATCGTTTCGTATTTTATAACCTATCTATTAAGGAAGATTAAAGGCTACATAACTTCACGCTACGATCCTACGCAGCGGAGCAGTAGCCATGAAGGTCAAGCAATCCGGCAAGATACAGGCAAGAATGAAGTGCGGAAAGTGAGTACAACGGTGAGTTGGTCGAGTAAATATAACACGGGTGAAACCATGGGGCAAGGCTAGTTAATTAATATAGGTAGTAGGTACCTAGATATACCTATAATGCCCAGTAATGTAAAGAGCCGCGAAAAAATACAATGTTAACAAAAACCATTGCCGTGGTGTTTTTGAACAGACTGCTTATGGTAACTGTTACCTATACCTTTATGGTCAATGGTATCCTTATTATGACTGTTTCAAACGCGCACCTTTCGTCGTTAATGGCGGCACATCGTTTTGAGCGGGCTTCATCAAACCGGTACATTCTTGACTCGTCAGCTAGGTACTTGGAATGTGAGCTATTATTAAATAAATACAATATATTTTTATATCGAGTACCTCTGTCATGAAGTTTCTCATAAAAGGCGCAACAAACGTTGGTAAATTAGCACTTTTTGTCTAGTTAGCTGTACATGTAGGTATTCATAGATAAAGGTGACCACCCAACATTTACTTTTCGTTATATATATATTAATACGTGAAGCAAAAGCTTTCGGTACCTTTTTAAGCGTTTCGCTTATACGGAAGACTGAGATTTGGCATGGTTAAAGTTTATATGGAGAAGGAGTGCAGAAAGCTAAAATTTATCTATAATATCTGTTACTAATATATTAAATAAAATAACTTAATACTGCGAATCCTAACCCGAACAGTGCCATTGAACTTAGTTTGAACTTAGACCTCCCAAATTATTGACATTGTCACTCAACGAAAAGTGACAGCAAGTGACGTAGGTAATACTCATTGTTTATGAATACTGTAAATGTCAGAGTGGCCGAACATCGGCTCGGGCGGTCGTCGCGATCTAACTAATTCCCTAATCCTATGAGAATTCGAGCTAACTAATATATACTCATATGCACGTTCCCCTCCTCCTGGGAGGAAGGAGTGGACCATGCGTATGTGTATTTGATAATCGGAATGGTGTTTCGACCTTAGGGTGATCGCTAGTTATAACTGTTTCTCCTACTTACCTACTCAGTGATATTTCTGTTCAAAGCGTAGTGGGAAGATGTAAGTTTAAAATCAACTTCTCCTCTTGATATAAGTCACGATAGTTCAAAAACCAAAGAACGTAGTAGCTGCTCTTGTTCAAAACACAAATAGTTAAAAGTTTAAGTATAGTGCTTTTGCTATATTTTAGATTGAAATTTGAGTTCATTAGGTATTTGAATATTTTGGTTAATTATAGTTTAGTAGGTATTTAGTTTTATTGTTTAAATACCTATTAAAATTAAAAGTTTAAAACTAACCCAGAGCACTGGGTAAGTTGTAACATTGCATTTTTTTTTTGTAAAAGTGTTACATGTAAAGTTAATATTAATAGTTTTAATGATTTTTCAATTTAGTTTAATACAGGAAGAGTTAAAGCAGCAGTCCATGTTCAAGTAGTGTTCATTTAGTCAAAGGATGTTAAGATATGTTCGTTTTTCTAAAAAGTATTGCCTACAACGTGCCCCTCGCTAGCCTACTAAACTGGCGTGGGTTAAATCGCAGATAAACGTTGGTATAAAATGTGAACGATTTCATAACCTAAACTATGTTCGGCCCCTATCCTCCATTATAATTTAGATCGGTTAATTGTTTTGTTATTTGATTTAACAAGATTAAGATGTATAAATTTACAATAGAATCAGCGTATCAAATGGTTTATTATAATTAACGGTCGTAAGCAATTTGAGATCGGACGAGTGCTGGCGGCGACTTATAAATAACTATATACTTACCTAATGGGTGTGTGGATAATCATACTGAATATAAAATACGTAATCAAAAATACGCCTAAAAGAGAATTGAATTTGATGTCGGTCTTGTTAAGTCTTGTTTTAGGTACCTACTTATGTAATTGGATAAACGTTTTAAGAGAAAATGAGGGCGACTTTTAGTTTACACTAACGTTTATAAAGCAATGATAGCTTAGTGGTAGCGTGTATAAATAATCGCATAGATCGGTGTGAGTTCGAACCTCTGCAATGCGCCTGAGCTTTTGGTGAATACCAATGAAATTAAAATGGGACCACCTTTGAGGTATCCCCTATCCAACAAAAAAAGTATCATCCAAACCGGTTCATAACCAAAGAAGATATGGATGAACATCCATAAAAAAAACAAATGTACATTTGAATTGAATAACATCCCGTCTTTTTTGAAGTCAGTTAAAAAAAGACCTTTATTAATGCCAAATTTCAAGACTGTAATCTGCGGGAAAATGAAGTGTCGTATCTCTTTAGTGAGTTGAGTAGCCTAGAAATTGTATTTTTACAGCAGTACCAAGCCATAATAAAGCCTTTAGTATATGATATTAGTTTAACTTTATAGTTCAAGTTGTTGTTGAGAAAGTGTCTTGACACACAAACAAACACCCAGCCAAAAAGACAGACCGAAAACAAAGCGAACCTATAAGAGTTCCGTTTTTTTTCTTCATTATGTGTTGCGGCTCTCTAAAAAAGTACGAGCACTGCTGCTTTGCGGCAGAGGTGATGCTTCCACAGTTGACCAACTTACTAGAACTCTTTCTCTCTTTTTTCCTTTTATAATTGAGTTCAATGATTAGCGTTCAGTGTACACGTGTATTAATTTATTAAAGCTTTATGATCGCGTGTGAGTCTCGATCTCATCTCTCTTCCACCACAGAACCACGCGGACTGTATCATTGTTTTGTATAAAATATTTTTCTTATTATTACGGTAAAGACTAGATCACAACACTATTTTGTTCACGTACACTAGCATCATTTCAAATAGTCACTACGCACAACGATATGAAGTTGGCGTATTCTAGGAGCTATTGTTTGTAGGTAGCGCGGTATCTAGTTGAAACAACGTGGATACCAATAATAATTAATCTATGAATGGAATTAATGCTATATATAAAAGATATTGAAACCGTCAAATGTTTCTGAACGTTGTACTTGGCTAGGTAGGTACCTATATTCACAATTGAAAAGAAATGATGACAATACGCGCCCTATCGAGTGACGACAGATGTTTAAATGTTTTTCGAAATCCCACAGGTTCAGTACAAAACATAAAAGTTTTTTGTAGGTACCTACGTAATATATTTCTTTATTACTTTCAATTATATAAAATTAAATGGGCAATAATTTTATGTTGTTGAAATAAAATTACTATTCTGCGGTTTAGAAACGTCGGTGACATGTGATTCTACTATTTAGGTAAATGGGATGAATGAAGATCCTTTTGTTATATCATCTGGGCAAAATCACTTAACCTCAGGATTAACACAGTCCAAGAACAACGGCGACTAAGTATTGACATGCCAGTTTAAAAATATCATTTTAAATTACTATAGTTACCCATATATTGTTACCTATGTATGTTGATTGATGGGACGCGACGCACCTAGGGTTGTCAGGTAGAGAAAGAAAAAAGGAGAACAGTTACATATGTGCTACTTTACAAAAATAGGTAAAGAGGAAGGAGTTTGGACAAAAGGAGAATAAAAGTAGATTTCGGCATATTATCACGTGTCCATCTAACAGCACAGCGTATAGGTATTCCAAAAGGCTGAAATTCTGTTTACTAAGTGTAGGCACTAATAGTCAGCCTACAATGTCAAGGTTTTCAAGTTTATAACTTTCAACGAAAATTCTACACTAACCGATTTATGATCATCAAAAAAGAACTAGTAGGTAGATACCTACTTCCGCAATTCATAGAGAGCTGAAACTTCGCTCAGTGATAGGGTTTATTACAAATACAAAGGAGGAAAACCTGGATTTTCAAAAATTTAGAGTAGCTACCTACATAGCTGATAACATTGATGTGAAACCTAAGAAAGAACCCAACCGAACTGTGGCAGCACTAAATACTTCTGGCTGGAAACGAAGTCTATTTTAATAACCACAGTTGAGGATACTTTGAAGGTTTGTAACCGATATATTGGGACTTGATTATTTCACAATTAATTAATTGTGTAACTAAAAAAAACTCTATATTCGATTTGTTGACACAAAAATAGCTCTTGCAAAAATAATTGAAAAAACTGTTTTATAGTGAACAATCGAGGTGTCATTTGTGCTTAGTTTGGAGATAAGTGTTTGTTATTCGTTGTGATCTAAAAACATTTGATAAACTACTGATAAGTCTAGGGCTAAGAAGGTTTTTAAATCTGTTTTTTTTTTAAGGAAACTTTATTTTCTAATACCCTCAACTTCTAATTAAATTATCGTGCCGTGTTTCTGTCAAGTTGACAACTTAAATCAATTTTGACTTTTGTGTCCTCTGTCAAATTAACACTGCCTTCTAGCTGATTAGCGGTTCAGTGTTACCTCTGCTATAAAAAGTTATAAAGTGTGGAAGTAATTGAATAAATCATGGCTCAATGCTTTAAGTGTGATGTACAAATTCAAGATGATAAGAATTCTAAAATAACATGCAAAGGCTGCAGGAGGGCAGTATGTGTCAAGTGTAGTGGATTAACTGCAACTGAACTACGTGTGTTTGGTCTGCAAAATCCTAAGCTATCGTACTTGTGTGATGAATGTGAGGAAGGATTGAGACAGGTACCAGAGTTACGCAAGTTGGTCACCGAACTCCAACATCAAGTGCAAGAGCTCAGTAAACAACGCTCAAATGCTATAAACCTGGACATGGTGATTAATGAAATTGAGGATCGCAATAATCGTAGCCGCAATGTTATCATGTATGGATTATCAGAGTCTAGTTCGACTTCCTCGGTGGACAGAAAGCAACACGATAAACTCTCAGTAACTAATACATTGACTCCACTCCTTATACAAGAACCAGAGATAGTTTCCACGTTTCGCTTAGGTAAACCTTTATCCAACAATGGTAAGCCTCGTCCACTCAAGGTGGTACTAGCTAATAAACATGGTGCTATTAATGTTCTGAAGAATAAAAGTAAACTACCTAAAACAATCAGCGCTCAGTCGGATATGACGCCCTATCAAAGAGACCAACTTAAGGCACTTCGTGACGAGTTGGCTGAGAGGGTTGAGAAAGGTGAGAAAGACCTGACCATTAAATATATAAACAAAGTTCCCAGGATTGTGAGTATCACAAAAAACTAAACAGTGTTGTGGTCTCTGAACTGCTCCTTTTTTATACAAACCTGGCATCCCTAACGGCTAAATTCGATTTATTTCTTCTTGAGGTTAACAGCTATAAGCCTGCTTTTATTCTAGTAACCGAAACACATCTACACTCCTCAATACCAAACAGTATTATTAACATACCTGGTTACATACTATATCGCTTAGACAGAGATAGTAAAAAATGTGGAGGTGTAGCTATATATGTTGCTAATATAATAAATGGATCAACTATTATATCTAAAGTTAATAGCACATATCAAAATAATATGGTCGAAGCACTATGGCTTGATATTCAATACAGAGAACTTACCTTACTTATGGCTTGTGTATACAGGCCGCCCTCAGGGTCTCTTTCTGAATTGGATGAAATTCTTTTTAATACCATTGGAAAAGCTGTATCTGAAAATACTGTAGTCATTGCAGGAGATTTTAACTTACCAATGATAAAATGGCCTCTTTACAAAACTCATGGTTATGGCAGTCTCTGCGAAAATTTTGTTAGTATGTATTCGAACAGCAACTTAAACCAACTTATAACGCAAATTACCAGGAAACGAAACCAAGAAGAGTCACTTTTGGACCTTATATTATGCAATGATGACTCATTAATATGTGATATTGTATATCACCCTCCAATAGGTAAAAGTGATCATTTTGTTATCACTGCTACAATGCAAGTAATCAGTACCAGCACTAAAACTAATGAAAATCGAAATACCATTCAATATGACTATTTCAAAGCAGACTACGATAAATTATCTCTGTATTTAGCAAATAATTTGAATATAGTAGAAGAATCTGTAGACGATGTGTGGTTCACTTTTAAAAACCAATTCCTTTACGCAGTAGATAATTTTATACCAAAAAAGAAAATATATAATAAACATTGCACCAACAAACCCTGGATTAACAAAGATATAGTCAAGTTAACTAAAGTGAAAAAAGTACTGTGGAATAATTATAGAATTGATCAAAATGAACACTCATATAAAGAATATAGAAAGGTCAATAACAAAATTATTAGTCTATCTAGAAACAGAAGAACCACTTTCGAATCAACTATTATAGACTCAGGTCCTAAGGCTTTTTACAGTTACATAAGAAAACAACTGAACTCTAAAATCTGCATCCCTAACGTAATAAAAAATATCTCAAATGAACTTGTTATGAAGCCTGAATTAATTGCCGAAGCCTTCGCTGATCAGTTTAAATTGAACTTTGTCAACGAGCCTGATGGACCGATGCCAAATATCAACGTTCCTAGAGTCATAAACGCTATTCAAGACTTAAGTATTACTGGAGACTTAGTAAGAAAGAAGTTATCTAGCTTCAGTGATACTACAGCATCAGGGCCAGACGACATACCCTCAGTGGTATTGAAAAAATGCTCAGGAGCTCTAAGCGACGAAATAGCGAAAATGATGAACAAATCTCTGAAGGATGGAATAGTGCCAGCTGACTGGAAAACGGCAAATGTAGTACCGATTTATAAAAAAGGAAATAAATTACTGCCCGTCAACTATAGGCCCATAAGTTTGACTAGTGTATTGTGCAAAACCATGGAGATGATGATAGCTTGCCACATAAGAGAATTTCTAATACATGAAAAGATTACCCTGGATGAGCAGCATGGTTTCATCCCAAAACGATCTGTTACAACCAATTTACTAAATTGCTTAAACGAGTGGACACGGAACCATAGTAATGGACAGCCAACAGATATCATTTACTTGGATTATGAGAAGGCATTTGACCGTGTTCCTCTGAAACGCCTCATACACAAATTGGAACACCTTGGCATACGTGGAAGCATTTTAGCCTGGATATGCGACTTCCTTTCTGGTAGAACGTTTCGGGTGCGCATTGGCGAAGTCATGTCCGATCCGCGAAGTGTCCTCAGTGGCGTTCCTCAAGGTTCGGTGCTTGGTCCATTGCTCTTTATCTTGTTCCTCTCAGACTTGAAAAGTACTCTGCAACTACCTTTTTCGCTTTTTGCTGATGATACCAAATTTTTTGCTAACCCTCGAAGCAACTGGCGAGCTATACAGAATGACCTTAATGCGATTTTTAAGTGGACTCATGACTGGCTTCTAACTTTAAATGTGAATAAGTGCTCCGTGCTACACATTGGTAGTAATAATCCTTGTCAGATATACTATCTTGGTGGTGAACAATTAACCGCAGTTGAAACACAAAGGGACTTGGGAGTTACAGTATCCAAAGATCTTAAATGGGGAACTCATGTGCTTGGGGTTGTGAAGAAAACTAATTCGATCCTTTATATCATTCGCAAGGCATTTAAATTCCTAACAGCTAAAACTTTTATAAAGTTATATAAGACCTATATTAGACCACTTCTTGAACATGCTTATATTATCTGGGATCCCTACTTCAAAAAAGACATTAAGCTCATTGAAAATGTACAGAGAAGGGCTACTAAGATGGTGTATGCAATGCGTAACTTACCCTATGAACAGCGCCTCATAAACCTTGGCCTTACCACACTAGAACACCGTAGACAAAGGGGCAGGTTAATCGAAACTTATAAAATCCTCACTAATTATTACGATGTGCCCAGCCTTAAAGATATGTTTAAGTCAAATGAAAATAAACACCTACGAGGTCATCCCTTGAAACTTTGGGAATTCCCAGCAAAAATAAACCCAATGAAGCAGTTCTTGCCTAACAGAGTGGTCACAGCATGGAACAAACTTCCAGAAAAAGTTGTGATGGCTCCTACCATAACCTCCTTTAAGAGCAGATTGGACAAGGAAGATATCTCCAAGCTATTTGATACGCACGCATCAGCTAATTAGCTGCTAGTGTGTCTTACCAAATATAATAATAATAATAATATATTAAAGTGGAAAATTATTCTATTTATTTTCCCACATTGTTGACCCCGACGTGATCTGAACTCGCAACCTTATGAATATTAGAACTATCAAAATGCCGCCTTAGTAAAATGTATTCAAACAGACGAGGGTTTTCTAATGGTTCATAAAAATCTGAGACCTAAAGTAACTGATGTGGAACCCATAGAGTCCAGCAACATTGTAAAAGTCGCTTTAGTGAAAATGTGTTCTGTAAAAAACTAAGAGCAATAAATTCAATGAACATGTTAGGCCGTTACTGTTTATCGATATTATGAAATTCATGGACCTACCTGACTTAGAACATACGCAATAAACTACAAAAACATGCTGTAAAATGGTTCCGGTTTATCTTTTACTCTTTAAATTCTATTCTTTAAATAAAGTGGCTATATTTATAGTAGGAATATAATTATCAACTATAATATAACAAAGCATTAATGTAATAAGTGTTTAAAATTGTTACAATCACGTAAGTAGGTACAAACGAACATTTGTTATCGCGCAAGGGGTCAATGACCTCTAAGGTGGTCTTTCCTTTAATGTGTTCATGCAGTATAATGGAAACTGCCCGTGATAAAATCTTCAGTTCAGCCTGAATCTATGTAATGTGTCTTATTCTCAAGCAGTGGCCATTCTACCCTGATAACATTTTCATGAGTTACAGCAGTTGTAGGTCGGCCGGGTCTGAGGCCATCGTTCAGGTTCTCTCGACCACGTTTAAAATCAAGAAATCAATAAATAACTGTTGCTAACGCAGGAGCAGATTCCCCAAATACAGCTTCTAAATTTTCGTGAGATTCTTTGAATAGTAACCCTCGTTATAATCATAAAAAGTCATAGCATGAACAGCTTCCGGCGAGACACTCATTGTTGCAAACAAAAGAACAGTGACATAAGTATAAACTTTAAAAATAACTACACATAGGTGGCAAATGATTTTCACCAAAGAGATTTGTATTGAAATTAGCTATCAATTCAAAATAGATTAAAGAAAAAAGAGATTGTATTTGCTAACAATTTTCAGAACAACCTAGTAGGTATACTGCGTTTCTTATTCTCACGGAGTGAATTGACAATCACTAATTTCAAACTAGAAAATAATGATGTCATATTTATTTTTGTAATGTTGTGCTACCGTATATTTTACGGTAGAATTAATTAAATCGCAAGATTTTAAATAGGTACTGAATTTAGGGTTTTTATTTATTATTAATGTTATGACCTGTTACAACCCAATTAAAAAGATAGAAAAATCCTGTTCCCAAAATATCTCGAAGCAACTACATACTTCGAAATAATGTTCGCGTCGTAAACAACCGTGGCGCGTGTTTGCGTAAACATCGCAGTTTACACACACATGTATAGGGTTTATCGCCTCGATTACGTCATCGAGTAGGCATAGAAACTAAACGTCGAGAAAGTTAGCGACGATTCACGATTTTTCTGCGATCGTTTAGTGTAGGTATTTAAGCGACTCGGGTGAGGCGCCGAGGCAGTTCAGTTTTGAATTATAAAGCCGTAATATCGAGCGATAAAAGGAAGGGAAACCACAGTGAAATAAATAAGTGTTGCGAGTTCATGAAATGTGTAACTGTGTGGAGTTCGAATAAAACTTCTTCACGTCAATCATCGGCATTTTTATTACCCACGGGTGTAACACTAATTTAAATATTTTGTGTTACATATCATATCATATACTTTTAACATTACATAATTCAAGAAACTATAAAATGAATATATTTTGGCGAAAAACTGCAAATTGCAAGTACGACTGCAAAAATCCTTATTTCACTTTATTATTCATTTTAATTTTTTCTTTCCAAAACCAACATTAATATGACTCGTAAGGACTTTTTATAAATCCAGGTGCGGGCAGACTAACAACGCTATGTACCACCCTAACGGATAATTAGAGTAATTTGACACTTTTTTTAAATAACCGCCACTTTATTATAATTAAGTAGGCAACGGAAATGGTTCGGTTTTTTTTTGCTTGAATCAACGCTTCATTATTTATCTAGCTATTAATTACACGTGGTTTTGCATGATACTTAAAATTAACTTTCTCTTAATTATCACTTGCACATCTATAAGATTATGTTTTCTTCTTAACCTTATCCCACCTAAGTGCGGTCAGAAAAACATACTTTCCAATTTATTCTATTAACTGTTATATTAGTATTCACAACTTTTAAGTAGGTCTACCTTTACCTAAGTACATACATCATTCCTCACACAATCCATCTATACCTTTTTCGGCCTTGCACTACTTAAATATCCATAGTAGGTAAAACAATTGTGGAAATGTCTTTCATTTTATTAATACACAATAAATCATTTTTTATCTGTATAGGTTTAGCGTTCTGACCACAATCTTACATGATTTATGTGACGATATGGCCCATGATGGTAGCACGCTAAGCCTAGTGGAAGACTGGCTCTCAAGTGTAGCTGCCGGATCATTTATTGTTGCTTGGCGACAGATTTTCAACTTAAGAGTTGTAGCTAGCCACGTGGGCATTAGAAATAAAAAACTCTACCACCTTATACATCTAATAACTTAATTATTAGTTTGCCTTACCATGCTGTTGAGGAGTAGTCTCCCAGGAAACGCGTCCAACGTATTGGGTCCTTTAAATGAGGTGTTTAGAGTGATTTCAGTATGTCGACATGACAGCAACGAAGTAGGTATGTGTACATATCTGTATCACTAAGGGTCGCCGTTGTTTGTGAACTGTAGACAGATACCTACTGTAGATAACCACCTACTTTTGTTTTTTATATTGTATATAGTTCGATAAATTGACGGTAGCTACTGTCCCAGATGATAGCTAAGCACAGTACAAACACAACAGCGACCTCCGAAAGATCAGCAAGCCATCAACGGTCTTCGTTGTCATACCGACTGCATAAGTAGGTATCTCTTCACAAAACTCTTAAAAGAACCGATGTAGTAAAAAGGAAGACACTGGCTGGGAGAATGTTCCACAGCTTTACGGTACGACAAAAATAAATAATAGAAAACTTTTTAGTCACCGTAAAACTGTGATTCCGAACATGTGATTTCTATTGCGGAAAGAAGTTGAGGGAAATTGAAGAACACAAGACAAGTTCAACGAGCTACTTACTTACTGTAGGTAAAGTTGTTTTTCCGCGCCGGTATAAAACCTACCTAGATACCTAGATATCTATATATTTCAATAGGTATTACTTATAAATTATATACATAGATACTTATCTAAAGAATCTTGTTTAGTTTTGTTTAGATTATAATAATTTAAATCTAATAATATTAGATCGTGAGGTTATATTAAATTGCTTATGAATTTATAAGTACCTCAGTGGGAACCTTTCAAAACTCGAATTAAAAAATACTACCTGAGATTTCACCCCACGTCTTAAAAACTGTAAAAAAAACAACAAACAAACAAATCTGCACATGTAAATTCATTCAGCCATCAAACGCAGATATAAAATAAAATAATCCACAATATCCACGATAACAATACAGTGTGCACTGCGTCGGCGCATTGATCTATAGATCATTTCAGCTCAATCCCTATTAGCTTGGTTCGGATACGCTCCGCCTACGTGGTGCCCACTGAGCATTAATTGGATGCAAAACTGAATGATGGAACGCCCATTATAGTTACATTTCTCTCTTTCGTGTGCTATATTGTATATCTATCCCGTTCTTGCTAGCGTCGTCAAGCGCGCTGGGTTATATTCGTTTTGTGCGTAAGCGCAGAGGAGTCGTCACAAAGCGCGCGCAGACTGCTTTCTTGAGAAAAGTAGAATGTCTGATATATTTTATTTTTACTTATTTCCCCGCGGTCTTCGTGTGCAATATTTGTATCCAGTCAAATAGATCTTTTTTCTTCGTAATTTGGAAGTAAGTCAGTCGCGGTGTGGTTAAAATACCTAGGTACCTACTAATTATCAAATGTGAAAAAAAAATCATTCACTTATGATATTTACAGAAATTATATGTTAAATTACTTTAAAAAGCTTCATATCGAGTTTCACCTATAATCATTAAAATATCGCTACTAGTCAATAGATGGCGCTAGTGACTCATCGAAACGAATACGGACTATCCAAAATATATTTATAAATTAGCAACCGTTCTCGACTTCCTACTTATTCGTGTTACAATAGAGACATCTATCAAAAAATTTGCAAAGTAATCTACATCTACATTTACCCACAGATAGACCTACAGTTTAATCAACCCACAGATTTACCTATATATGACGTAAAAGGTAATAATAATTATATTTTGCTTAATAAAAAGAAATTCCATTTTCTAAGTATATTCTTAAATGAGTTGTATGACTTAGCTATACCTGTGCCTCACGGTTTCACCCGTATTCAATTGATTTGACCAACTTTCCACAACACCGTGGCCAACGTACCCGCGTGTATCCTATCGTTATTCTTACTTCTCGTACATGCCTAAAGCTAGCCAGATTGATTAAGGTTCATGGTAACTGCTTCACTTCTTAGAATCGTAGCGTATAGCTATGTACCCTTATAACCTTCCTCAATAAATAAACTATAAAATTCAAAATAAGTTCACAAATATGAGTGGGAGTTCCAGAGATTAGCACGTTCAAATAAACAAACAAACAAAAAAATGCTGATATAAAAAATTACATCGCAATTGTTAACAGAATACGAGTATTATTATAAATCACACATCTACTTGTATAAGTATCTATTAGGTAGGTACATTGCTATAGGAATACATACATTCTTACATTTCGCTTAGAAAATTCTCTCCCCATCTAGGTCCCCTACGTCCTAGGTCTCAAGAGGACTCCATACTCACAGAGGAGCATCGAAGCGTTACGCATGCATTCGAAGGAAAGGGTCCCTGGTTAAGATATAAAACAGGAAATTTATGTAATAACTAGCTTAGGCTAAGCCGTAGACGGTTGTTCTGCCCTTTCCGGTAGTTAATTGCTCGATCACAGCGCCACCTATGGGATTCAGATTTTTTAATTTTCTTTTATAGACTAAACCAATAGGTATACTTAATTGGTAACCTATACTGTGAATATAAATCATTTTGGTCCATGTAGGTAGGTACTAAGGCGCCACCTATCAGATCCTAACATATCTGTAAAACAAAGGTCTCGATAAAACAAATATGTAAATAAATTTGAGCTCGATTAGTCAAGTCATTTAGAAGTTATAGAATCACTAACAGACGCACACAAGATTTTTATAGGTAGGTATAAATTTAAAATATTATAATCGTACCTACCCGAACTGGTAATGGCCATAATGAATGTGTGATTGTAAAACTACGGGGTCTTGCAGGGTAGTAGGTAAGTACTGCTGTACAACCCGACTGGGTCGGGATCTCCATTACATATTGTGATTATCCTATCAATAAAGATATCGGGATCACTTTCTCCATAATTTTTTTTTTCGATCTGACCTTACTGTTAGCCTGAGGGGCTCTATCCAAAAACAGTGCCGCTGATGGCTTTTACAGCTTTACCAGGCTTGGGGGCGAGCGCTTAAGGCACTCTGCCGCGAAAACGTGGGCAAGGGTGCACCAGTATGGGTATTTAAACAGTTGCCGAGAGGCTACCAGGCTGACGATAACAGCGGCGACTGTTGACGGATTGTTTATATATCAGTGGTAATTTTTGGATCGCAATGTGCTTACCATCAGACATACCTATTACTGCCACTATGCTATACTAGTATGTTTAAACAATAAACAAAAAAAAAACAGATTAATTAAAACTCACGTAACGTAATTAATATAGGTAGTTAGCGGGAGTTATAAGTACACTAATTATATTCTTGATAATAATTAATAATATACTTATCGTCGCAAATTGATTCGCAGTCATAAAACAATTATAAAATACATCAGCAGACACTTAATCTAGGTAGGTATCTACATTAAATGTCAATGATAAAAACAATGAAATTTTTTATTAACAACTAGCTGTGTCCGAGGCTCCACTTTCGTGGACTATAGAGTTAATGTTTATGAAGATATCGTATTTTTAAGGACCAAGGGTCTAAGAAGTGAAACAAAGAAAAATGATCAGAATCTATCAAGGAGTTTTTGCCTGATGTGCGAACAACGGCAAACCTCAATTATTTTATATAAAGACTAAGCAACTATGACCCGCCGCTCCGCAAGCGTTTATTGTTGAGAATTAATTTTTATTTCATTTAGTTTATCTTTCTAATTTCTCAAATTACTATTAGCAAATCTTATAGTCTATCAGTTGAGGAATGATACAAGCTTCCCGTGTACAAATGTTCACAAAAAATGTTCAAGCCGTTTTTGAATTAAATCCAGACTTCTAAACATGTGTGTTGAGTATTGCTGCCATCTCTGGGAGGGGTCCGCCAAATACCAGCTGGCCACACTGGACTCTATCGATCGAAGAGCTCGAAGGCTCGAAGGCTGCAAATATGCACAAACTGGAACCTCGGCGTAGTGCCGCTTGAGTTACAGTGTTCTATCGACTAAACTTTGGTGATTGTGCTCAAGGACTGCACCAACTAATTCCATCCACACCATTCCAACACAGGACAACCAGACGCCGTATGGTCTCCATCCATATGTATTTGATGTTCAATTTATCCGCACAAAAGGCTTTACATCGTTTTTCATTATGCGAACCCCAAATGAATGGAACTCACTAACCACGTCTGTTTTTCTGACTCATATTACATAGAGGTCTTAAAAAAGAGTGAATCTATTTTTACTGAGCGATCGCGTACCAACCTCACTCTCGTCGTCACTTTCCATCAGGTGTGACTGAGGCCATGCGTCGTGCAGTACTTTATTTAAAATAAAAAAAACAGAGACTACCTAAATTTTTTAAATGTCACATTGATGATCTTTGACCTTTATAACATTAACATCTATCAGAAAATAACAATAGGTATGACATGTCCAAACAGAACTGCGGATTTATTACTATGTATTCAAGATACCTCAGTACAATACAAAACCCTATTAAATAATCTATCTTGAAAGTACGCTATACATACAGTATTATTTTAACGGTGTTACAATAAAAAAGCTGTAGGTACCTAGTTATAGAACCACATGACACAGTTATTGTAATTAAAAACAGACACTTTGAACACTGATTTTATTAGCAACTATCCCTTAAATCATAAAATAGATAGAAACAGATATCGTTTAAATATATTTACACCCTATATAGAACCGTGTTAGCAATAATTTCACATCGTAAATTAAAGAGAGAAAAAAGAATAACCTTTTTATCTTACTAATAAAACGTCAACAATTCCAAATGGGCTTGCTCAAAAAGTTCACAATGAAAAACAAATATAATTTATACTTTTTAATGTTGAAAATTCATATTTAGTAAGCTGTAAATAAGGTTTACATTGACAGCATAGTTAAGTCTGTAAATTGGAAAGGCCACCCAAGCGGGTTTTCTCGGAAAATGCACTATAAAAATTACTCGCTGTTGATAATGCCGTTTGTGGGTATTGAGGCTAATGTTAATACAATTAGGTTGCACAATAATACCTAATAATTAACTATTATTTAGATAATAACCTATCGACATAGATTAACGAGCAGTTGCTTATGAATAGTCTTTATTCACGTTGTTTTCTTATTTAGTGTAATTTAAATTAATTCCGAAACCGTAGTAATTAAAAAATAATAACGCAGTTTATGTTATTATAATTACTGTATATTATGTTTAATCATAATCACTTATAGTGAAGTCATATTCTGTGATACTAACTAAGCCTAGAATGAAGGCTGGCTGTCAAATTCAACAGCCGCGGCCGGAACGCACCAATAGGCGCTTGATACGTGGACAAGATTGAATTTACGTGATATTCATTGTAGGCAGCAAAATTATGAGATTTGTCTTGATGTATGAATCTGAGTGCTGGGCAACGAAAGAGAGGGATGAAAGAATATTGCATCTTCCAGAATATGCGAATGTTTAAATGAATGTGTCGTGTAACTAGAATGGATAAGATCAAGAATGAGTTTATCGTAGAATTTCTTAAAATAGCACCAACCACAGAGAAGTTGAGAGATTGTGGGGCTAGCGTGGTATGGGCATATCATGAGTAGAGATGAAAGTCATAGGTATATCCCGAACAGAGTAAAGCGCGTCACACGCGAAAGGTGCCTACTATAATATTTTATGTTACGATATCTCAAATTAAATTATCATAGAATCTTAAGGTATAATAAACGAGTAAGATACGTTAATATTTAAGTATATGAAATCATTTCAGTCTCTTGAAAGTCTGCTTAGATATCGCATACATTTTTTTTTCTGAAATCTATTTACGGTTGATTAAATGTGAGTAACCCGTTTTTACTATTAGATTTATTAGACAGCTTATCAGACGATGATTCTAATTTTATATTTGAGTATTCAAATTCTAAAAGGTGATCAATTTGGATACAAAATTATAAAAGTAAATCACAGAAAAGATCGTGGAGAATTTAATCTTTACGTAGATCTCTTCATCGAAAAAGTAACAAAACATTCGTCGTTACAACCTGTCGTCATTTGATAAAATAACCACATAGTTCTATAACTTAAAATAGGTACTGTGAGATGAAAATATATATTATCTTAGTGTAATAGTCTATTGGATTGTATGGCAAGTGATATTTTATCTAAGATAAAATATCATAGCATCTTCACTATACCCGATGCGCTTAAAAGTGGACGGATATAGTACGGATGTAGTAGAGGAAAACCAAAGAAGGTATGGACGGATTGTGTGAAGAATTATATACGTATAAAAAGATGTTAAAACTGAAATGACAGTTGATAGGAGTAGAACGGAATTAGAAAGAGTGGGGATAAGAGTTAAGAAGAGAATTTGGATAGATTTCTGTTGTGTATTCATATTCCATACTTATACGTTAAAACATTACAATCATTGAAATTGGTTTACCCTTTTTTACCCTTTTTGTTAAAAATTCTCTTGTTATTGTTTTTTTTTTTTATTATGGTTGACGTATTCCCTATGATATTGTGAAACGTGATGCCAGATTACAATTACCTTATATTGCTTCTGAATGTATTGAGCGCCTGCAGGCACCTTCCTAATACGTCCGTATACCTAATATAGTAATAGGTATAGGTGGGCGATTTTATCAATAACGACAGAATTGAGATATGTATATATAATTAAAAAAAGTCGTTAAGTCGTAAACTAAATTCTCTTTCGGTCGTAATAGTTACTAATCCTATCAAATTAATAACTAGTAATATTAGTAAAACTAACATTAGTAATATTAGTAACTACTAAAAGTTAGTAACTATTGATATTAGTACACTAATGGTTATTTATAATCGAGATATTTTCATAATCGAATGATTAATTTAGTAGGTATATCTCATAATCGCCCACCTCTAATAACTATCTGAATTTTAATTCTTTATTTAATCGTATGGCTAAATAGAGTATCTCATATACCTAAATGAATTTTAAAATATTTCAACCACTTTGGGGCGCGGCGTCGACGGTAATAGGGATTAGGTTATCGGGGGCGTTGTATCTTCTGAGTGTGTTGTATCTGAGTGTTGTTTCTTCTCAAGTCCGGTGAAGCTGTAAAAGCCGCAGCGGCTCTGTTTGACGATAGGGCCCCTAAGGCTAACAGTGTAGTCAGTTTCTGTTTTAATACAACCAATTTAATACAGATGGCGTGCAAATCGTATCATTTTTAAGACAACGGCAACGATATCCCGGGTTAAAAGGTACTTAGTATTAGATTAAACAATGTGTAATATGTGGGTTTTTTGGTATGCGTTTATTAAATTAATAGACATAAAAACCCTACAAGGTAGGTACAATTGTACCTAATATTAAAATAATTTTCATTTTTACAGAGTAGGTACTGAGGCTCATTGTATATTTTGAACGTAGGTACTTCCATAAGGTTCCAAGTATACCTATTACTACTGCTGAGCCATCATCAACTCGATGTTTTTCTTTATGAGAACACAACTCCACACTGTGCCGTAAATAGCCTTGTATGCGGTCGGTGCGAACTTATATTACTGTGCCCTTGAAAATTTTTACTAAAGGTATTGTTTGTGGTCATAGCCTGGCCATTACTGCACCACTCCAGAGTTTATGCCCTGTGCCTGGGCACCGCTCTAGTTACGGAGTCCCACACTAAGCCATTTAATTCCAAAATAAGCAAAGCTTGTACTATGGTAACTACTTAACAGCTGATATAAATATGCAATATATTATCACACAAATTTCAGTCATATGCGGGGATCTATAGTAGGGTTTTAGGCCCTGTGTAGGTATACCTAAGTACCTACATCACAAAAACATATGAAATCCTAATTGCATTAGTGTTACCGATCCTTCACTACAGCGACTTTCAAACAAAACAAAATCATACCGCAGTATAATATATTCAACCGCCTCTCCATGACGAGATATTCAATAATGCCATCGCTATATTCAAATAACAAGGAAAATATCCTATTAAGAAAACTCAAAGGTCGCATCACCCTTACCATCGAAACCGTTTTAGATTGGATACAATCAAATTTGAGAACGTATTTCAAATTCTATTTTAGTAATAAAATTATACGTAGGTAGGTATTTGAAATCAGATGTGTACCAGTGATTCCGCATATTCACAAGGATTACAGAGTTAGCTATTATTTAATTTATTAGATATTATATTTGCTGATATTTACTAATATTATTGGATTATTTTCAACTTCAATTGCTTCTTCAGGTTCAACACAGCGCCGCCCCGCTTCTCTCAAACGCCACGGACTCAAAAGTAAATACCCATACCTACCGATATATATTTAAAAGGACAACAGACTGACTGACATACTAACGCACAACCCAAACTACTGGGGTTCCTTTTACACTTTAAGTGAGTGTTCTTAAAAGAATTTTGGAAATTCAATCCCTAAAGTGGCGAAAAAGGGGATGTAAATTTGTATAAAAATCCCTCATTTTTGAAGATATATCTATGAATGAGGGCTAAGTGGCAGCGTGTACGGACATCGCGGCAAATAACTTGAGTTTAAATCCCAGCAAAGACCCTGAGCTTTCGGTGAAGGAAAAACATCTGCGATGAGACCACGACATGTTGGTAGGGATTTTTCTAATGCTAACTAACTACCATCCTCAAGGTGATAATCTGTCGACGAGCACCAATAGATGTGTTCCGGCAGCTGCACTTGGGAGCCAGTCTTTCACCAGGCTTAACGTGTACCATCTGGGGCCACATAGTACCTTAAGATCAGGCCATAACGCTAAAAACCCTTTAACAATACCAAAAAAAATTAACACATTTTTTTTGGATGGCCGCCAAACCACACGTTGCATTTTCATCGACTTTCGTCAAAAACGTCGTGGACATAAACATTGGACGATAGCTCAACTATGACGCGGGCATAGAGCATCTATAAAAATGAATTTTGGTTTATATAGATTGATAAACTCCCATAACTATTGGATCGATCAACATGTTAGATAGGTAATAAATAGTTTAGTGTTTTAGTGAAAATATTTATGTCCGCATGTCAATAAGAATATTTCTTTATTCGTTATAGATGCATGTTTTTGTGGTATAAAAAATTTACACCTTTATAAATTGATCTATTTTCCAGTTGTCAAGATCTCGACCACAATGGCATCTAACGCGTTTAGATATAGTATAACTTTCCCAATAACCAACCAATTTAGGTATATCCTACTATCTAGGACTACCTATATATATATATATATATATATGTATAGGTGCATATTATAAAACATAACGCCTCTCTGTCCTATCTGTCCGTTTATGTTCTTATCCCGTGAAAACAACTTATCCCATTTACATGGTTTTTTTTAAATTAATTGCTATGGCAACTGGCCAAGTTATAGCATATATTTTTTAAATAAAATAACATACAAAATATATGGTGACAATAATGATGAATCAATTCGCAGAATAGACGCTTCTGGAGCGCTTAAATGGCTTCCGTTGAGTAAACCATAAAAGATAGGTAGGTACCTATATAAAATTAATGTACAACATAATTTTAGATCAAATAAAGACCCACAAAATAGTAAGCGATAGCATATGACTATTTTCTAAGTATCACCCACAATAAGCATGTTTGTCTTCAAAATATCCAACGGGCGACCACCGTGGGTGGGAACGAAGGCAACACGATTTGCGCGTGTGCTCGACCGACAGCATTCTGTAAACCACGCGAGCGGAGCCGCAGGAATAGCTAATAATATTAAAAATGTGAAAGTTTGGATGTTTGTTACATAAAAACGGGTAAACGCATTTGGATACTTTTTATCTCGGTAAACGTATTTTTCATTTCCCTCTGAAGTTCACGTAGATGAAGTCGCGGGCAGAAGCTAATTGTGATCATAAATCATTTTGGTTCATAAATATATAGTTCGTGAATAACGACTAAAGCGATAAGTTGTTCAAATACTTACACTATCACTAAGAGTCTCGCACGCAGAATTTTTATAGCATAAGATAGAGATCGAGATTCGGGAGCAATTTTCATGTAGGTACCTACTAAACAAATCTTATTATTTCCACTTATATTGAAACTACATAAAAAAATCAAGTAAGTAAATAACTAAAGAAATAAATCAGTTATTAGTTAATATTAACTAATGTAAGTAGTAATAATTATTAAGCTTATTTTTCTTTTTTACAGAAAAATGCTTAAAATATATTCTGTAGGTGGGTCATAGTAACTACAACAGTTTCTAACTGCAGTATAGTTACTAACATTCATACTTATATTACTTTTGAAATGAGTAAGTAGGTATTCATCAATTATACAAACTCGAACACCTCTCCCCTCCGCGTGAAGTACCTACCCGATATCTTTAACAATATACTTCACCGATAATCCGCTTTGATGGCTCAGAAATTATCCCATCCAATCCAATCTTACAATCACTGTCTGAACTGAGAAAAACGAAGATGAAATTTACAAATCTTTGTAGGGTAAGCGTAGAATTAATCTAACTTTAAGAGGTCAGTTGAATGAGTTATATCAATGTATATCAGGCCAATGCAGACACCTGAGACTTCACAAACAGTAAAATAACGTTGCGGCGCGTGGCGTAAATTTAATGTAATTCTACACAGGTACACAACTTAATCGCGATATCAAATTTATAAGCTCCGACGCGTCCAAATCGGCGTACTAAACGCCGTATTATACGTAGTTATCCCACATGGGTTTAACGTAATTCTCACCTTAACGTCGGTGGCATTGAATGCTTGTTTACTAGTTTCTATGCTTGCGATATGCATTTTTATTTATAATAACTCGGCATATAGACTGTACTGCCCTCATGGTAAGCACAGCGCAATCCAAACACAACGGCGACCACAGAGGGATCCATCCGCGGTCGCCGCTGTCATGCCTGCCTGCGTAAATATCTCTTTACGTTAAGCTTAAAGGACCCCATGTCGGACGACGAAGGGAACACATTGGCCGGCAGAAGGATAAGTCATAGAAAACTTTTATATGCAATTGTGTGGACTAGATATCCGGCACTATTCACCAGGTGTAGGTAACAACATTTCGCGAGCAGCTGATGTACATTCCATACAAGCGGTAGGGAATTGTATTCGTTTAGGTCGCGACCGCCATGCACATGGTGATCAATCCGTTACAGTCTCTCTTTTAGTTTATCATGTTTCGAGCTCAGCCAGCGTATATCGAGCTGCCGAGTGGCTTGCAGGCCGGTATGACTGCTACGACCGGCAATTGATTGCCAATCTCTCAATGGTCGCTGTTTTTCTTCTTTTTTTTCCTAATTTGGCAACTAGTCCTCTTTAATGAAGACCATTACTGCCATTATCAAGTAAATATATTGTCCTGTCTTATGACAATTTTGGTCTCCTAACAAGATGGTGGCTCTCTTGTTAGAACTTTGTAAGAAGTTTTAGTGGGATCTCAGAATTAATGCTTTCAGTTTATATATCCACTTCACTTATGCACAAAAACCAAACTAAATCACGCAAACCGACACAAATATTACAGAGCATAGGGTCAAAAACCTAAGTAAATGAATTAAAAATAAAAATTACACATGTCATTTCAAGATCCCGTCAAAAAATCCCTTGGTTTCTGTTGTTTTTGTGTTGTGCCTCGACCTATATATTTATAATCGGTCTTGATGAATAGTAGAACTTGTGCCAGTGTTATTTAAGACTAGATGCGCCCGCGGCTGCGCTCGCGATAGAATGCCGTCGATAGGGCATTCGCGCGTACCCTCTATTTTATGTAGCCGTAATCGGTTATTTTAAAAATAAAAATGCTTATTATGATTGATCATTATAAGATAGACATATGCACTCGTTGACTTTTTTGTAGGTCTTCTTAATATGAACAATTATGTAGCACATTAATTTGATATAATAATCTCTTATGGTTCACTCAGCGTTAGCCATATAAGCGCCCGAATTGATTTGCCATGACCATTTCTCTTTTATTTGCGCGAAACCCTAATTCGTTTTCTGAAATAAAAGTTGCCTAAGTTGTTTCTTATAATATCAGCTATCTGCCAGTGAAAGTCCCGCCAATAACAGTTCAATAAATTACCCAGAACAAACAGACAGACGGATAAAAATTGGTGTTTTTGTTTTAAGTATACCGTATATACTTTCATATGCATTTAGTAAAGAACTGTTGTTTTGACAATACAAACAGACACTTCAATTTTATAAATTGTATAGATAGCGCAAAGCGGTGCACCTATCTGGTGGATACCAAGCAATATGTTCCAAATCGGTCCTCAAGACTAGGATCTGGTTTAAGATAAAACTTTTTATAAATGACTATAAAAAACAGTGACCAGTTGGCATCAAGAGGAATCTATACCTACCTATATTATGTTACTTTTTTTTCATAACGTATATAGAAAAATTGTATGTATACCCAATCACTTTAGAAGTATGTATAAATAATTCAACTCATTTTTGCGCCCGGCCCTATGTTTGTGTAAAGCGTGTATTGATACAGTGACTACGTATGAGTGTCAAGAGGTACAGTCAAGTACACAAGAAAATTCTATAAGTTTATTTTATTTATGCCTATTATGTTGAAAATTTTTACGTCTTATTTATTCAAATTTAAAACAAACCAACAACTCATTTATGTAAATGCATGTTTATTGATTATATTATTCCGTATCACTACCAATAGAAATAAGTACCAAATAAAGAATTTTTCTATTAATTTTATTACTTCCGTCACGATCTGTGCAATGTAATGTAAAGCAATAATATATATTTTTAAATTCCCCAATAATTTTCTATAGGGTTTAAAATGATATGCCAGTAGACAAAGATTTATAAACTATATTGCCGAGTATTTTTTCTGTTACCCATTGCTGTCTTTTTTTAAGTTAGAATTTAGCATTTTCATATTTTGATTATTGTGATAAAGCCCAACTACTGTTTAGGTAAAACATTTTCTCCGTGACGAACCAAAATTTTTTATTACCGACTGTACCTATTGAATAAAGCGATAACAACACGTGTTGATCTGAAGACGACTGGCGCGTTCTCCTATATACCTACGAAAGTACTCTGTGCTGGCGCGCAACTGTCATACAAATAAAAACTGCATGTTTATTATCTCACGCACACATAGGGCTGTGCGCAAATATGAGTTGAAGTCTCTATACTCACCTATTTCGCATAACAAAACAAAAATAACTCTAATATTTTTCCCGCATACAAACAACACGATGAAGTTAGTCATAAATGACAATAATTTGAAGTCATCTTACTAACTTTTATTTTGTACCTAATTGTCTAAAAATAATTTAACATTGTACGTATAAATAATAATATTTTAATTTGACAACGGTCAATTATTGTCAATTAGTGCCTCGTTAGCCTAGTGTGGTCGTAAGCGACTGCTATGATCGAGGTCCTGGGTTCGATTCCCATTATGTTTTTCTATGAAATTCTCAGTAGCAGCTCGGAGTTTGACTTTGTGCCCGATTAATGACAATAGGCTCGCCCCCTATTACATGAAACCAAAAAAACATACACGGCGAACACCTCTGCCTAATCCTTCGGAGGTAAAGGCGTGATGGTATGTTATGTTATGTCACGTGTCTGCGCGTAGCTCTCAATTTTACCCTCTAATAACTTATAACTTAAAGAAAAACAAAGTAAAATAGATTTGAAAGCAATGACAACAGTTGGAGAACCATTAGTCTAGACAGACTATACCAACTCAATTCTTGTAAATTTATTTTAAATACCTCATTATAAATTAAAAGTGGTTCGTTGAACTCCTTCAACAGCCGTTCAGCCGTTCAGTTCTATAGACTAGATTATACTCACGGCTTAGCTTGTTATTTTCTTATTCCCCTCTTATTGTAAACATGGCAACCATTACTAAATCTTTACAGATGCTACCTACTTAAGTTGTAAAAATTTAGTTACAACCTTAAGGATAACATTTTTCGATATTCGTAATATTTAATAAGTACCTACGTAATATATGGGTATATGTACCTATAAGAGAAAAAAAACAGTAGGTACATAATAACTTTTATCTTTTAATGTTTTATTACCTATATAACTAGCAAACCCGGGCACGCGTTGTTGTGCATTTTGCAGTCCATAGGGTAGGTACACTAATCCGATTACTACCAAACTTTACAGCATCACTCTCTGGAATTATATGAGGATTGTCTGAAAATTTAATCAAAATCGCTCCCAGCCGTTTCCAGCCAGCCATAGGGAACACACATACAAACATCGATTTTTATTTATAAGAAGAAGAAAATTATATTTGATGATACCTATATCATTTTCTACAATGTTCTAACGTTAATAGCACAAAAAGACACTCATATTTTTAAGTTAAATAAATATTGTATATATATACCTACAGTTTTAATATATAACAAGAGCTTAAAACAATATACCTACTTTAAAAGCCATATCTATGCTAATAAGCCTCATTTAAAAAAGAAGTTTTATCAGTAAGCGTGTTTAACCTGATCATTACTGTTTTACCGGCTTGTATCTAAATTGTTTTATTGTATTTCTTCGCTTTTTTTATAATTACTTATATCAAAGGTGGCAAACAAACATACGGCCCGCCTGATGGTAAGCGGCTACCGTAGCCTATCGACACTTGTAATACCATAGGCCTATCATTAGCGTGTCACCGCCCTTGAACCCCCTTACCCCAAAGAGCTCTAGAAACCCTAATAGGAACTCAAAACTAGGTTACCTGGTTGCGATCTTTTATAGAATTTGATTGGTTTTGATAATTCGACTACATACTCCGCAACATTTCTATTTTTAACATTCTATGGTCAAATTGGGTAGGTATTTACTAAGTTAATTCTGTAAATAATTTTTTTGTATTCTATAGAAAAATAAAGATATAACATCAAAATAATCGCTAATATAATTGAGTTATTTATTTATTAAAATCAAATTGAATCAACTCAAAAACATAAAGACCTAAGTTTGAACACTTTGTTAGTCAAGAAATTAATTAATTTTATGTTATTTAGTAAGGCACAAATACAGGTAAGAGTTAAAAAAAGATAAAGTAACAATAATAACTTATCTCTAAATACCTCTTAAAATCTAATACCCTATAACATATGTGCACAACTTTCATTGATAACAAATACTGTTTATAGTAAATTGACTAAAAATCTAACAATTAAATAGAAATAAATATATAAAATGAGTGAATTTTGAAATTTAGGAAGACTAGTGAAAAATATGTCGTATTGTAATTATATTTAATATTGTTGTAATATAACCAGTTCTCATCGATTTGATCGCTACTGACCGATAGATGGCACTTTACTCAATAAAATCATACTAGTAAATTTAATATACAATCCGTAATTACGTAATTAGGTACAAATATTACAAACTGTGCATTTTCATTCATGTTACATTTATCTAAGATACCTACTAATATTCGAACTCATGTCGATCGACGCGGTATCTGTACACGCTACCACTGAGCTTATCATTGCTTCAAATTAATCGTCAAAAAACATTTCCTAAGCGGTGGCTGTTATACTTATATAGGTATTCGTGCAATTTGCTAGCTGGCCTGCAGTTAAAATCATAAAAAATCTTATGTTCATACGAGATGTTGGTTAAATGATATACCTATCTATATTTTATAATATAGATATAAAAGGATAACTGCCTGACATTATATCTATTAACTCACAGTCCGAAGTACTGGGGTTAGGACCGTAAACATTGCTTGCGAGTTTCCTTTTACAATGTAGATATTATTATCTATTATTACAATAAATACTTTTAGAAATTCAACCTCTAAGGTGGGAAAATGGGTATTAAAGTTTGTATGAAAATTCGTTTTTTAGGTATGCCACCGGACCAAACGTTAACCGTTCATCGACTTTGTCAAAAACGTGAGACGTTAATGTCATGACGTGAAGTCAAAAAACAAAATAGGACATAAACACATATTAGGCAAGTAGCACATATAACGGGACATAACAAATCAATACTAAGTGATATTCTTAAAAACAAAACGGATTAAACAAAGATGTCGGCATCTATCGGGTCTTTTGTAATAACTACTTATAAAATTTTAAGGTCCTAATAACCATAAAATACTTAACTCATTAATTGACCGAAAGACAGCATTGCAGAGGGCCGGTTTCGATATAAATTTTACATTAACACCATATTAAGTTTGTTTTAATGTAACCCCGAAGGGTACCTAAAGTCGACTGTCGCGTTAATTTTCTGAGTTTTTTTTCTGCCTCGACGGTATTTTTAACTTTTATTCCGTATATCGTTTCGTTTATTTATATAAATACATGGCCAGTGGTGAATACACTATGATACAATTATAATTAAAAAGTGAAAATGTTCTTCAGTGTACCTACTACAGTTTGAAGACCACCACCGCATGCTTTATTATTGACCCTAACACAATAACCGAGTAAAAAAATTAAAGCAATATAACAATAGAGTTAAAAAAGCTTATATTAGTCAAAAAGTCTAACAATTAAAAATAAAATAAACTCTATATCTTAATTATGTGGGTACTTATTATACCTACATCTACAAAAAAAAGGCAAATTATCAGTGCATTATCTATGGATAAAAAGGTAAAAAAAATTATGTCTATCAGAATCCATAGACATTAGAATCAGTCAATAATATAATATAATAGACAAAGCATGCTTTACAAACAATCACTTACCTACAGTAAAATTATCAACCACTACCTATGAGTACTATAGGTAATAAAATAAAAATTGTCAGCTAATTAATTTAAATTTGATTGCCTCCCAAGAACTTCACAACATTCTTATTGTCACTTCCCGTACATGTCCAGGTACAGTTTCTTAGATTGTTTGACGTTCATGGTTACCGCTACACTCCTTCGAGTCCGTAGCGTTAGCGTATAGTTATAAAGCCTAATATTCCTTAATAAATAATCTAAAAATGCTAAGGAACTGTTAAGCATAGTGGTAGAAAAATAGGAAAATAGGAAGTTAAATTGCTTATCATGATATATCTTCTTCTTCTTCCTGCCCTTATCACACACTAGGTAGGGTCGGCACAGCATATCTCCATTTATTATACCTAATATTCATTTCCATGCTGTAGGTAATAGTTTTGCTTAAAGTTTTACGACCGGCCGTCTGCCTGACGTCAACCCTATCATGATATATCTAATAGGTAGGTATTTATTATATAAAAGAACATAATACAGATATTCATAGGTATTTGACATCTATCTATGGGCTAATATTTTGAAGAAACAAATTATTTATAAGTAAATAAAAAAAATACTGTACTTTAATTAAATTAGCATTAGATTATCAAGGAAACAATTGTAAAGATAGGTATCTACCTACTTACCTATAAGTACACCTAATTTGATTTTTATATCTCAAGAGTCCATTAGTACCTAGATATGTGTCTAGGTATATGTACATGTGCCAAATAAAACATTTCGAACAAATCAACATTCACAGGCTACTTAATAGAAGAAAGTAAAAAATAAACATTTTAAGAAGATGATACAAGTCAGAAGAGTCTTGACAACGATCCTATAACTCACTCAAGTTATAAAAGATGATGTATTACAGGTAAAAAAGCGTGAGTTAAGTAATATACCTATAGATACCTACCTACACCTATAAAACGAAGACTGGGAAGAAAATAAGTTGTTATATAGCAAATCCCTTTGAACATTTATAGAACCCAATTTATCATAAATAAAGATTTTTTTTTTTAATTTACTTATTTAAGTAGGTAGGTTATTTTAATTTACTTATCTACTTATCACTCATAATCAGCAGTTTACTCGTTGTCATGCAATTATAAAATAACCAAGGATTATGTCCACTAAAATAGTAAAATGGATGATAAATGTATAATGTATATACATACTTAATTAATTGATTAGGTCATATAGGAAAATTTAATAAAAATATTTTTATTAGCTAAACTATCTCAAACAATTTTAAATATTAATTAAAATTATAACATTATTTCGAATATATTTAGTTTAGTTAAAATTTAGACCGTTCTTCAACGATTAATCTTACATCTCACTCTGGAATTAAGTACCTACTTATATAGCTTAGGTAGATACCTAGTAAATAGTTGCGTAAACTTTTAAATATTGGTCACTTATGTAGGTATTTTAAGGTAAGGTAGTTAAGGTATAGGTTACATTAGCGATCCGGCAATATAGTCTTCTAAGCAATTAAATTAGGGCTCTTGGTTTTGTGCAAGTAGGTACCTACCTTCAAGATGTTGACGTTCGTAACAATCAGCAAAATATTGTAGTGTACTTAGACAGAATATCTGAAACACTATGATAAAATATCTGCATATCAGCTGAAACTAGAAAGAGATTACGTACCTACTCAAAAATATAGGTAGGTAGGTACCTACTTAAGTATTTACTAAGTTTAGAACTTACCTACTGAACATCATTTAGCAATTGCATAACTTTAGTAGAAAATATTAATCCAAAGTAGGTACTTATTTATAATAACATTGCGTGAACTTCGTATTCGTAACATTTAAATTTTTGAGGTAGGTACCTATATCTAATTACGAAATATCTATTGCTGTACCTACCGACGATAGTGGAAAACATCTAAGCAAACGACTAAGAAAACTTACAATAGATTTTATTAGTGAGTAACACTAACAGAGGGTACAAAACTTTTCCAAATCAGGAAAAAACATAAACTCGCACAAGCTAGCAATGTCTGCAAGTATATCGCAGATTGGCAAAATGCATCGCTGACGCCTCTCTACGTAGCTGCGGAGGCCCAACATCAGCCAGAGACTCAGCGAGAGCGTAACGAGCTCAATTGATGAACGAACGGAAACGTGTCCAATTAGAAGGAGGCGGCGGGCGCGGCGCGCGGCGGCGGCAACGGCGGCGAGTGTCGCCCCCGCGCGGCACAACGCATTAACCAGATTAGCGGAGAGCCCCGAGAGCAGCGCGGCGCGGCGCGGCGTGCGAGGTGTGGCGGCGGCGGACACCTCGCCCGCGACGAAAAAACAACGCGCCCAGGCGCCGCGGCCCCGCCCGCCACGCGGGAGGCGAGAGCGCGCGCGGGGTGCCGCCGGCCGCCATTGGGCCTTGCGCGGCGGGAGGGGTGTCGGACGCGGCGCCGCCGGCGGCCAGTCGTTTGACGCCTGCCGCGCGAGCGGGTGTCATCACGGAACGAGAGAGTGTCGCGAGGTCGCGAACGAGCCGCCAGCCGGCGCGTTATGGACGTTGCATGAGCGGCCGCGAAAGCGACCGCTGGAGCCGACGGGCACGCCGGTCGTGGAGCGGGTGCCGTGGGCCACGGGCGGCGCGGGCATGCGCTTCGAGGGTGCAGAGCGGCGCGACGCCGTCGCGTTTCACCCGTTGCTGGCGCCGCGGCCGAGTGATTTTTCGGTGTCGGCGCTGCTGACCGCGGGCGCACTGCCGCCGCCGCCGTACCTCCCGGCCGCGCTCGCTGCTGCACTGTCCGCGCCCTGTCCGCTGCTGAAGCCGCCACCGCCGCCGTACGCACCGCTGCCGCCTGACGACGACGGCGTCGTCGACGATCCCAAGGTCACTCTCGAAGGAAAAGACCTCTGGGAGAAGTTTCACAAGCTCGGCACCGAGATGGTGATCACCAAGAGTGGCAGGTCAGTACGGCCCCTCGGCGCACGCCAACGTTGCTCGTTACTGTGATACGTGACCGCGATATTTACGGACTTGTGGAGTGATGTGTGTGATTAAATACACTACAGGTAGCATATTAACGTCTCTACATCGGTAAGTACACAACAAAATTAGGTTCACAAGCGTAGGTGAGGAGCTCGTCATGTTACAACCTGATACTTATAACAAACACATGGACTTGTTTACAACAACAAACTCAAACTTAGGCGCTTTTAATTGACTGTAAGTACTGTATTAAGAGGAACTTTTCCTATTATCTAGTTACTATCACGTACTTATATATTATTTATTTCAAGTTTTTTTTTTTTTCTAATTATTGATTAAAGTTCTTCTCAAAACTAATTCTGTAATGGAAATACCATCAATCTTTTTTTAGTAGGTAGGTGTACCTACTTATGTTAGTTTCAATATAAAATGTTATCACAACATATTCTCGTAAATACTTACTACTATTAATATTAAACATTAACAACAAATACAATATTAATTTATTAAATACGAAAAGAATTTATAATTTTTAGTTTTCAGTAAAGTAATATAAGTATTTAGTAAACTTTCGCGTTTGTTTTGTTATGACGGTGTAACTCGCCGCATATGGGGTAACCTAGGCGTATTTTTCGCCCAAACACTGCCTCCGTCGGCACACGTCGACGCATTAATTACTTTGGACCGCTCAAAATATCTAGTTTACTTTTATCTACATTTATTTTTGAAGTTACTGTTCTAGAAAGACAAGTATTTAATAAATGATATAAAACTTAGTATAGGTATTGGAATGTCGATATTTGTTCAATAAGAAAAATCATAACAAAAAGTTCAACACGTAGGTACTAAATAAATCACTTCCTAATGACTAATAAACGCTGTGACAAATATAAACCCTTTTATAGTAGAAGAAAATAATCTATGAATTGAAAGAATATTAACTGTATTTGTATATTATTTAAGAATTTTTAATTATGAAACAATTTGGTTTAATAGATCGATAAATTAATTTGGAACATTATGTTGACAGTCGCCTTATATCTATCTGCTAAGAATATAATAATAATAGATGATCAAATAACTTTATTTACATTTAACAAATATTTTCGAAGAATTATTTATGTTGACACTTACCAAAAGCTTAGAAATAAATACTTTTTGCTATAACAAAACAATTTTATTCCTAATACTAAACCAATTCCTTGATTTGCATACTTTTTTCTTAACTGAATATTGCTGCACCATGTGCTTTGTAATATTTGGTACTATTTGAAGATGAGGTTTTAAATTATAATTAAATTTTTTGTATTAGGTTGACATAACAAATATATTATCTCTGTCTGTTTACCTACTTATTATTAGGTAGTATTTTCAGACCTCAAATATTTCCTATTATAAAAATTAATTTCTATTTTACAAGGTAGGTACTATTTATTTATTATAATTTAAGTCCGTTTTATGTAGATATTAAATTTAATTCCATTTTATCTATAGTTAGCATTATTTATTAGTTTATACAAATGAACACAACACTAAATTTTATCTGGAAATAAACTGTCAGAAAATTTTTAACAGAATCAAACTATTAAATGTATGATTTTTTAATAATAAAAAAACTGAAATGTATAATAAAAAGTATTAAGAAATTTATTTTACATAAAAAAAAATTCGTTATTGATTAAGACGTTTTTATATGTGTAGATGTGTTAACCGCGTTCTATTTTATTCTATTTATTCAGGTAATTGCCCGACATTCATTCAGTCACCTATTATCGCGGTTGCACGTCACTACATGTACGGCTCAAAATATATATTAATTACTTTCTAACAACAAAATGGCATATAAAAGTTTTCGTATTCTTTCCTATTTTTGTTTAGGTAGGTGCTTTATTACTGGCAGCATTGCTTATAGTTTGTATGTATAAATAAATTGTGCTGAATTTAGTGCAATGGTATTGGCGTATGACGCGTTTATATATAATATGTCTTATGTTATTGACGTAGAAATACATCATTGTGCATTTACAGTTTTATGACATCTTACAATTATTTTTTTAAGAAAACTTGATTTTTATTTATCCGCGATAAAATCAGAAATCAAAGGGCTTAATAAACAGCTTTAGAATTATATCACTCTATATTGTATGAATAACCTATTCATTACCTATTATTACCTACATAGGTATTATTCATCCATAAACGATTGGCGTGATATGCTTAACATTTTACGTTCGAAAGTACCTCTCCATTTCGTAACCAACATATAATAAAACAATGTGACATAACCACGCACTTGTCAAACTGGCGTATTTGACAAAACATGTGAAATAAACTCACGCAACACATATCGAGGAGTCTTTTATAACTTGTTCCTCTAAATATGCCTAGGTACATAACATAAAATGTATTTTAATACAGTTGCAGGAGTTTGTATTATATCTAAGTAGGTACTACAAATATATATTTAAAATTAACTTCTTTCTGAACGGTATGAAAAAATTTGTATAACGTTGCGTTATGTTACTCGTAACTATAATACTACATCTATGCTCGTAACGTTATTATGTTACGGACGATACGTAACGGTCTAAAATGGGTAGTATTCAAATTCAAAGAAGTTTTATTTCAACCGAGTGTCAACGTTACGCACCTAATTTTACTTGTACATCCCTTTTTACTCATTAAATTAACCATTTTTCTCATAACTAGGAAAGAACAATAATGTGTTGTGATGCCAACACACACTTGGATTGAGTTCAGGTCGGCGTTTTTCAGACTTTTTTGACGACGGAACCCTTTTGCAGAGCAGTGCATAATGCAAAATGCAGTTTTATGTTAAGTTTTTAATAAAAATCATATAGATAGATATAGCTACTTTAAGATAACACTATTGAATGCACTGTAATTGATCGGATTGCTTGTATTTAATCGGAGGTTTTTATTTTTGTGCAACTCTTCTGATACTGTTGATATCTGAAGTTGATATTGTTTCGGCGGAGCCCTTGCACAGGTTTCAAAGAGGCCAGAGCTCTGCGGAGCGAACTTTGAGTATCGCTGGTCTAGATTAATGTTTATGACTGATTATAAGCAATCGATGTATTTAATATATACCTACTTTTACTTATAATGCATGAAACCTTAGCTATAGAGTTATAACCACTGTTTTGTAGGTCTCTTAGTTACTGAATCCTACTGATTTTTTTAGCCTTTATCGGTACAAAATAGGACATAACGCCCAAAAGCATTCACTACCAGTCTTGAGACGTGCACGAGAAAGGTGTTCAAGTAAAATTCTTATAAATGAATAGTCTCTCAATTGATTAACTGTTCCAAGGTGACAAAAGACGCTTGAAACATAGGTAGGGTACGACGATATCAAAAGGTTTATTTATCTATGAACAATTGACACTGTAAAGGCTATATAGCTTATTTCTTTTGCACAAAACAAGCTTTTCAGTTTAAAACTCCTTCACTTACAATTAGGCTGTTAGAAAGGGGATAAAATATGCAACGGTGAAAATTTGGAAAAACGAAAAAAATCTAGGTATATTTGAGAAAGTTAAAGTGGCCGTGCTATATTGTGAACCGCGTCTCCCTTGCAACCCTCTGAAGAAATTCTCAGGGAAGGTTTTGCTAAGGTTTGTTTTTTTTGCTGGATCTTTGTTGCAATGATTATGAGTGGAAGTTGGCAGTTAACTCTTGTTGTAAACAGAATCGAATATTCCTAGCAATTCTTATCATGCTTTATCAGAATACGATTTAGTTAGTTTCTACTTCTGAATAAGGAATTAATTTTTATTAGCACAATAATCCAACTCTTGAAAATTAGTGTAGGTACATACCTATGTGCACTTTTAGCTTTAGCTAGCAATGATTAATAAACACATTTACTGATGACACTTTATTTTTCATACAAAATCAGATACTTATATTATTATTTTAAACACACCTAAGCTATGCATTTGCACAAGCATTCAATCACAATTTTACGGTAACTGGGAGTTTTACGGCACGATGTAAAAGTTCTCTATGACAAATCTTTTTGTATCGTGAAGCTGTTCAAACTTCTCACAGCTAATGTGATCTCTCCATCGTACGACATCGGGTCATTTAAGCGTAATAGGAAGAGATATTTATGCAGGCTGGCATGACAGTGGCGAACGCCGGTGGATTTAAGTCTCTCGGTGGTCGCCGTTGTGTTTGGTATTATGCGCTGTACTTATCCTTCAGGGACAGTAGGTACAGTTAAAGTGCCGAGCTATTATATTAAAAAAAAATCTTCCATAATGTACCTGAACTTCTTTTTTTTGCTTTACTATGTGGTATTTTACACGACAATGTTTTCCGTCCTACGTGGGATCGCCACCATTTTTTGGAAGGAATATAGTATATTTTTAAAAGAATTGCAAAAAATATATTTCTTTTTGGAAAGTCCGGAAAAAATAAAGTACACATTTGTTTTTAATCATTATTAATGAACTGCCCAAAAAAAAAAAAATTTACAGGGTTCATGTATGTGGGTTTCTTTATTCCACCAAAACCTTTAAATGCCTGAACAAATTTAAAAAAAAAACCTCCACGGTTTTGTTGAATACATATAAAACTCAAACGAAAAGATTCGGTGGTCTGTGAGACGTGATGCAAAATATGACTGACATAATAAAAATAAATTTAAATGATAATTTGCCCTGCTGTTTAATTTAACAAAAGAATATAAAATAAGAGTGACAATTGAATTAGCGTTGAAAATATGGTATTTTTCGTACTATATTATTTTTATATAATTTATAGTACAATTGACTAAAATATAGTAAGATACTATATAATATAGTACGGGTGGCAACCCTAGTCCTACAGCAACCAACATACGTCAGGTTAAGCAATAAATCAGACGCTTAGGGTATCTGTAGTACTCGATTTATTCGCAATCATACTTTTTTTTTTAAATACAACTAAGGTGTCAGAGCGGCCATGTCGAGTATCTCCCTCGTGGATCGTATGCCAAATGTAGCAATCCGGAGCAGAACAAAGGTTGAAGATATTGACAAGCGAGTCACGAGGCTTAAGGGGAGGTGGGCGGGGTACCCGGTAAGACGCGAAGAGGGAGGATGGACCAAAGATTTGTTGGAGTGGTGGCCCAGAGGTGGAAAACGACTATGAGGTAGACCGACAGCCCGATGGTCCGAGGGTGAGGGCGACGGGTAAACACTGGATGAGAGCCGCGCAGGATCGAGAGGATTGGCATGAGCGAGAACAGTCCTATACCCAGCAGTGGTTAAATGTAGGCTGAATAGCATACCTACGACCAGCCTGATGGTTAGCAGTCACCGTAGATTATGGACGCTTGTAATACCATAGATATCAGTAGTGATTTACTTATCTTGAACCCCCTCTACCCCAAGAAGCTCTGGAAACCCTTCCCATCGCAGGAACTCAACACAAGTTTATTTGGCTGCGATCTGCTGTAGGGGAGCTATTCCACTAGTCGACCTGCCCCAAGAAGAGAGAAATCACCAAAGAAACTTTTCTGTGCTCTACTTCTCGTAGTAATAAACCCGTCACATGACTCTCTTTTGTTTTGTCGCGTTTCGGGATCTACCTGTGCATGTCCAGGCCGGCATGACAGCGACAACCGGTGATATATTGCCGATCTCCCTGATCTCTCGGTGGTCGCCGTTGTTTTTAACCCCAGACGTAACAAAAAGGGGTGTTGAAAGTTTGTGTGCGTGTGTCTCTCTGCGGCTCTTCAAAGTCAAAATCAAAATAATCTTTAATCAATTTAGGCCCTAAGAAGGCACTTATGAACGTCAAAACACTACTGTCGGTTCTTAAACGGGTGAACCTATTTGGATGCGGTTTTTTAATTTGAAAGCAAGTTTTCAAATGTTGGTTCTTAGACATGTTTTATCAAAATCGATTCAGCTGTTTCAAGGCCAACAGCTCTGTTGTTAGATGCGGTAGGGATTTTAGACGCAGAATAGATATTTAATACATTACTTTCAAACATACGTGTGACCTAAAATTGAAACACCCAATGTATACATGCTACATAACTATGCAAGATAATAGAAATCTTGGTTTGATGCTGCAGCCAGGATATCCAGCACACTAGTACACTCTTGAATAAAAATTAAATTAAATATTTTTGTTAAAAAAACAATTTCTATACTTATTGTTACATGTCGTTAACTTTTACTGAAAATTATATTAGGTACTTCTTAATTTTATATTAATTTTTTTTGTTTGTATTTCGTTTTTTATTTTATTTATTTAACGTTCCCCCGACGCGACGACGCTTGAATCACAAAATATTACTACTTAATTACGTATTTAAATATTAAACTTAAAAGACCAGGCCTAGATATTTTATATTTTATTTTTTATATGCTTTTTGTGTCGGTTTTTTTTTTAATTTAAATTTTATTGGATTGTACTCTGCTTATCATCAACGACAGTTTCATCACTAAGCTTTTTTTTAAAAAAAATCTACTATAGCATGTAGGTAGGTAGGTAGGTATATAGAAATAATAGATGACAAAGAATAACAGTGTCAGCTGCTATTAAAATTCACGTTTTAAAATGATTAGTTGGATCGCTTGTAATGTGCGTTTTGGCAAATGTTTGCCTAGCTATGCGGTACTGACATTACTTATAAAATGTGTTCATCTTTGATGTGAATTAAAAGAGAGCGTAGAGCATATTTTCTTTGGAGTTTTTTTCTACTTAGGGCAGTCTGACTGGTGGAATACCTCCACCCTACAGAAGATCG
This sequence comes from Saturnia japonica, assembly GCA_033032175.1. Taxonomy (NCBI): domain Eukaryota; kingdom Metazoa; phylum Arthropoda; class Insecta; order Lepidoptera; family Saturniidae; genus Saturnia; species Saturnia japonica. The sequence goes on along the minus strand of CM065324.1, from coordinate 6,326,163 downwards.
CAGTCAAATAACCTTGTGATATGTTCCTGCGTGGAGTAGGATTTCCAGAGCTCTTTTGGGTTAGGGGGTTCAAAGTCGACAACGTCCATAGGGTACGGTAACCGATTACCGTAAGACGGGCCCTATTCTTATTTGCCATGTTTATTGTAGGTTTTTTTTTTTTTAAACTTGAGTTTCTGTTGTAAATTATAGTTACAGAAACCATAGTTTCGTGAATGTTAGGACAGGACAATTGTGTCGGAGTAGATCGCGGTCAGCGGTCACCATACACACGTGTAATATCCGCGATAGAGGCATGCTTAGGCTTTTCTGGGTCAGCCGGTATATAGGTATCTACTGATCAAGTGGAGTGGTAGTCTGGTAGAGGTCTGTACCTACTCGACTGAGTCCCGACCACCATGCACATGGTGATTAATACGTCACAGTGACTCTTGGTTTGTCGTGCTTCGGGATCAGTCAGGATATATCCAGCTGCCGAGAGACTCGCAGGCAGGCATGACAGTGTCGATCGCCGATGGATTTTCGATCTCTTGGCGGTCACCGTTGTTTTTTGATGTTACTGTGCCTACCGTCAGGTAATACAAAAAAAATAGGTACTGCTAGGATAATTTCCATTGCTTGTCTGGACTTACTACTACCAAGTTGAAAATTTCACATCAAGTATCCATCGGTGGTCCCCGCGTACTTACCTAATAGCTCATTACCTAAGTGACACTGCAAAACTTTGAGATAAGTAATTAATTAGTTTGTGTTAAATGTCATTTTGATCATAATTAAAAGATCTTAGGAAAAGTAAATCACTTTTATAGAATAACTAACTAATATTATAGGGTTCAAGATAAGTTCATAGGGGATGTAAACTGTACTTAGTGTTTTTTTGCAATTAGTGAGTTTTTGCAGTAAGCCGATGTATTGGACCTACAATCCATTGTTTTATGTAACAAAGTTGTCAGTAATTGATTAAAAAAAAAATTATAGCTCGGCACATTGACTGTACCTATTGTCTCTGATGGTAAGCACAGTACAATCCAAACACAACTGCGACCACCGAGAGATCTAAATCCATTGGCGGTCACCGCTGACATACCGGCTTGCATAAATATCTCTTCAAGTAACGCTTAAAGACCCCAAGTCATAAGAAGGAGGGAACACACTATATCTAGCTATAGGTATGATGGTATGTCTGAAAAAAAAAACGCTGAAATATTAAGTATTCGTCATTAAATAATTCATATCATGACGTATTTAATTCGATAATTAAACATATTAAATCCAATAATCCTTTCATCTCAATCGTACAAATAAGCAGTTGGTATTATCGAATAAGTAGTTACTTATAAAATGTTGCCTATAAAACCTAATCGAGAAACCGTTAATCAATTATAGATAATTACACCTTTTATAATAACTTAAACTGGAAAAAAATAGAAAAATTATATTGGTATTTTTTTTTCTTACAAGAAGACTAACCTTTTAATAAATCCAGTCATGGGGTTATGTCATTTCTATCGATTTTGAAGTCATAATTATCGGTTAGATAATTCCTTATGAATATTTTTGGTGACTTCAGTGCCAGTTAGGCCAATATTTTTCTCCGACATTTTAGCATCTTTCCTACTAGGTTACATGGTACTTCTTAGGTACCCACTTTTCGCGAGTATAAAAATCAACCGTATTTTAGATACTTGATCTCAAAGAGCCGTCGAACCTACCGGTTGGCTTGCCCTGGTCATATACCTAAATAATAGATAAAATACCTAAATAGGTATGGTAATAAACTCTTCATAACGATTCCTTTATGCGCGTCGTGTTTCGGGATCAGCCAGTGAATATCCAGCAACCGATATGATGATGACCGATGACGGATTGAGGATTTCTCGCTGGTCGTAACTGTTTTTGAATTATATTGTAATTTCTCAGAACATTTAAAACTAATAAAATAATCCGTATAATGCCATCTACGAATACTTCTGGAAAATATATACATTTTTGTTTATTAAAATTATATAAAAATTAAATAATGTTGATCAATTTCGTATCATTTCACTTAATTTTACTATAATTATATTCAAAATATATTAAGGTCTTTCATATAGATACATTCCTTTTTATCTAAACATAACTTAAATGCAATTTATGCACTACACATATGTCCATATGAGAAAAAATGTAGCCTAGATGAACCTCCAGACTATAATCATTCTAAATGTCATCAAATTCGGTCCAGTAATTTCTATGTGATTAGCGTACAAATGCACAGACAAACACAAAAATTTCAAAAACGGTGAAATGTATTCTATCGATTCTAAAACCCCCATGGTCTATTTTTTCTCAAATATTTAAAGGCAGATTTCGACTCTTTACTCTTTTATTATAAGTAGCTACCTACCTATAGATTAAGATATATATTCTTTTATACCTACGTAACTTATCATCGTTATTATATTAATACGAGAAGCAAATTCTTTTTTTTACTAACTATACTGTTAACCTTAGGGGACCTGGAGCCTACAGCTTCACCAGACTTGAGGTGAAGCAAAAACTTAATACTACGAATCCTAACCTGAACAGTGCCATTGAACTTAGACCCCCAAAATATTGACATTGTCACTCAATGATTAGTGACAGCAAGTGATATAATAATCTTCAATGTTTAGGTTCATATTGCAAATGTCAAACAGAAAATAGTCTATGATTAAAAAGCCGCTGATCGAATTTCGATCATTGGGCGACCGCTAGTTAATATAATAACTTAATCATACAGTGCGCAGGAGTTTCAATCATGTACCTAGGCTTATATAATCTATCATATCTATATAAGCCTATCATACCATGTAATTATGTACTTAATATTATAATTAAGTCTACCATTAAGTGTAACAGAGAATCATAATATATGATTTTTTATTGATATTTCGATAATAAGACCATTAAAACTACCAATCTATGTATTAAATACTAAAGACAATTGAATCTGGCCAGCAGTTTTTTATTTTATTATAAATAGTAGCATAGTTAACTACTATACAAAAACAACGGTGATCACCGAGAGATCAACAATCCATTGCTAGTCGCCGATGTCATGTAATAGAAACGAGATATGCACCTCATGATCTCAAGTGACGGCGCGCATAAGCGGATCACTATGACAGGATTTTCGCCATTTGCATGGTGGTCGCAACTTAGTCGGACTGAACACTACCACTCCTCATAAATAGATAAACACTTATAACATATGAATGTTCATTACCTTAGACCATATAATTTTTGTGTTTTTTTTACATTTCTTTAACTACAACTAACCATGCGAGACGTTTCGTACAAATATTAAAGTATTTATGAGAGATGATTATTTATCCTTTTTATTTAATACAAAGATCGCAAACAAACATACGGCCCGCCTGGTGGTACCTAAGCGGCTACCGTGGCTGATGAACGCTTGTAATACCAACGCGAAAATAATAATTAATATAAAAAACCGTTTTACGTCAATGTTACGTAATCGTTCTCTCTTAAAGGCTGAATTGACTCAGCAATGAATTGGAGTTGCTCAGTAATTGTTGAGAAGTAGGATTCTTGATCAGATAAACATTAAAGACGCCTACGTCCTGCCCACGTTGTCCACGTCAATGATATCGTTTAAAACTTGGCAGATGTCGAAAACAGCACAACATCATAGATATGGAAACAAATTGTTAGGGACAATTAAAATAACAAGAATAGTAGCAGTACTATTATTTATTCAATTGATTTGATATTTTTATTGAAAAAAAAAACTATAACGAAGTTTTTAATAAAATAAATTCGCAGCAATGTCAGATTTTCTAATACCATTACTGGAACTGCTTATTGGAATTGGAATTGGATTACTGCTTTATTTTTACCCGACTGTTATGTTTTTTAGAACGTATGTATGTATGTCCATTTCCTTGATGGATTTTAGCATACTAAGGTGTCGTTAGATTCGTCTTAATTATGGGAGTGCCATAGACTAGGTATATAATATTGAAATACGACGTCAGGAAATCAAATAAAAATCAAAAATAGAAAAAAAAAAAACTTAGTCAAAGGTTTTTGTTGCAGTTGGGTTTTTGTTTCCTTTATAATGATTTAGCTTTAGTTTCTTTATCACAGTAACACGGCGAAGCCATGACGCTATACCTGAAGCATAGTAAAATCCAAAAACAACGATCCTTCACCGATCGGTGCTGTCATAACGTTCTGAAAACCACTTGGCAACTATATTCATAAAAGTGATAAACCAAAAGAATAACTGTGACGAACTTATCATCGTGTCGAATGGATGTTCGACCCAGTAGGTACATATCTTTATCACTCCTCTTGATTATTGGATATAGGTACGCTGGCTGATCCCGCAACGCGATATGCCTAAGCGTGATACTATGCCGCAGATGCGCCTTCTATGAGCATGTTTCTGTCAAGGGGAACACACCTTTATCTAACTATATTACCAACAATGTTAATAATAAATCATATCCGTTTAGGCTCTAAAGACAATCATCAAGGATTGTATTTTAAAAAGAGCAGGCGATTCATCACAATGGCCTTATCATATGATCACCATTATTAATATAATCACAAGAGATGTGACACTGTTGTTGAAAATGGGCCCATAACAAAGACAAATGGTATTAGATGCAATTCCCAGTTCCGCTTTAAAAGACAATAACATTAGCACTTTAAGCAGAAGTATACTAACCCACTCTGAGATGTTTAGATTATTATTTGGACCTAATAAGTTCCACGTAATGTGCCCAAAATTTCATTACCTACATTTAACTTTTTAAGAAAGGCCTGCGTTCTAATTTATAAAGAAAAAGGTTGAGGTGGGTGATAACACAGGACAATAAATTGTGCCCGACTGGATCGCGACTACCATACACCAAATTTAACATCCACCAATTAGGCTTATCGCGTTTCGGGATCAGTCAGTGTGGTATACCTATTCAGCTGCCCAGAGGAATGCATGTATGACAGCGAGGATGGGACTGCGGCGATGGATTGCCGATCTCTCTGTGGTCAAATTGTTTTGTTGTACTTTTCTTACCGTTAGGCACAATATGACCACTTAGCCTTGCTATGTTGTTTAGCTTGCCAATCCGTTGTAATAAATAAAACAATATCTAATTACCTACAACAAAGTTGAGAAGTCCGTAAAATGATTTCTACTACTATATAGTATAACATGACAAGAAGAAATCTTATTATTTGCCTTTAATGGGATTCGATGACAAATACAAAATAATATTACAAATGATGACATTATAGAGCAATGAACTCTATTTCTTTATAACTACAAAACATAACAGCCCGAGACAGAGATAAAAACATTGTAACTCTCTACTTAGGTATACCCGCTTTGCAAAAGTAACAATGCACATTTCAAAACATTTATTTTACGTGCAACAAAATAATAGAACTGTGTTCTTGACCGTACAATTAGGGCTCATTACTACATGAGACTAAACCGTGGATCATAAAAAGTTAACAAGGGAATGCCAGTTAATACCCATTTACTTAACAACAGTGCCTTTTATCTGACTTTCCAATATGAATTTTTGGCGGAACCTCGACCTGTTACGTGGTGGTTGCATTTTAATTCGTAAAACTGTGTTATTTGGCCCTATGTTATGTAATTTTTGTAGCATTTTACTTGGCATAGTTTCTTTATTGTGCACAAGTGAAATGTATTATAAATAACCAGGAACATGTATACCTATAAGTTACCACAAAATCTCGCTGGAGAGTTTTAAGAAGGGAGCCGGCATCTTGTTGGAGCTGTGTTTTAAGATTTCATGAATAAATAGGATAAATACAGTCGCCATTAATTAAAAGAAAACATGAACACTTTCAATATAAACACTGATGTGGAAGTTAATTATTTAGAAGCTGTTATAGAAAATAACTTGAAAAAATGGAACTTTTCACAAAATATACGCTGTGTGCTTTTACCTATGTACTTACTATGTAAATATTTACTGTGTCTCATAACATCTTAAACTTAAATCACCCAAGCCAAACTTACCTACAAGTAATGGGAATTACTTATCTGTCCTAAATTTGATTTTTGTTGGGTATAATTTAATTTTCATCACAATATCTAGTAATCATTTTTACGCTCAATTATTCTAAATCAGCTTTGTTTTCTTGTTAATAAGAATTCGTCCTTTTTAAGAGTGTGATTTTCCTATCTAGTGTCTTAATGTCATAATATTTTACAAAAAAAGATCAAAAATTGGAATGTAAAACATTATTTTAATAAAAAATTTCATCCAAATCGTTAGAGCCGTTTCTGAAAAACCAAATTGCTCACTTAAATATAGGTTTAGATAACAGACTTCCATTTGTGTTCCAATGTGTATACATAATTTTTTATTTTAAAATAATATTGACGGCATTGACTTTTTAAATTAGATACCAAGGTAACGAAATAAAAAGTTTTCTACAGTTCAGTTTAGTTTGAGTGAATTACAGAGTAGGCAAACGATTTTAATGATGTGCATTGCCAACAAAATTATACTATTTTATACCAAGACAAAGCTTACCCATATTGGTGTCGTTTTTACAGTTTATTTCTAATACATTAAAGTTATCTTTATTTTTATTTCTAGTTACATATTAAAAATTTGTTTTAATATATTTCGAATAAACTAATAGTTATATCATATTAAAATCAATATAACATCAATATATCCTACATATAGCTAGAGAACATAGGTATATTAGCGGTAACATATAGGCATTATGGGTGCCATTCTTAGCTTACCCTATAATATATGTAACGTGATAATATACTTTAACTATAAATCCGACAATAGTAAATAGAGTTACCGAAAATTAATAAATGATCTATTCTATAGATAACTATATAATCTCTTTAAAGATTTTCGGTATGGAACATTGCGAAAGGCCGACCGACCATATGTACTCAGTAGGTGCTCAAGACCCTTACGCTTGGTTATTGGCGTGTTAATTATAGATTATTATCACACAAGTGTGTTCAGTCACGCGACACTTTGATAAACATAAGTACTATGTAGTAGGTAGCTATATCATATCAACCCAGACTGTTGTCACATTATAACTAGTTGTTTAACTCAATTCTGTTTTGTTTATACCTACTTTTTTATATTATGGTGAAACAATTGCACACATGGCCTTTTAATTCCAAACTAAGCAAAACTTGTATTACGGTAATTAAACAGCTTATATACCGTACATATCTATATATTATATACACATATACTTGCTGTGCCTCACGGTTTCACCCGTTTTAAAAATCGACCAACTCTTCCTCTTACTTTCTAACTGAATTGCTAAATCCAATTTTCATAGACCTATCTTCAAAAATGACGGATTTTCATGCATACTTTCACCCCCTATTCACCGCCTTAGGGGTTGAATTTTCAAAAATCCATCCTTAGTGCTTACCTAGTGGAAAAGGAACCCGTATTCAGATTCCCACGGCCCTGACCACAGTAGTTTGAGTTGTGCGTTGTTATGCGTAGTTACACAGAAACAAGTAGAAATCATTCAATAACCAGAATGGAGATTGGTTTTCGAGCCTAACGGCCAACTAACTTCTCCACTTCAACTCAGCACTCAAAATTATTCTACTTCCTTGCTGTGATTTCACCAGAGAAACAGAACTTAGGAGATAATATAAAAAATAAAAATAATGTTTCGCCTTTCATTAAGTTAAAATTAGGTGCGTATCCATCCTACATTCATGTAAGGATAAACATAAGAAACAATGTTACCCGGTTACAAGACATGGTTCACCGGTCAGCCTGAATGTAGACAGCCGAACGGCCATCTTGTGGGCGCGCCGTCGAACCTCAATATGTAAACAAACGAACGATAATGACCACATTATCATTGTAACGTTGGAACTCTTATCAATGACCTTAATTCTAAACGTTTTATACTGTGATCTTATACCTACTTACTATTATAGATATATTTACCCTTCAAAACATAATACAGTGTAAACTCTTTATAACGTTATCCTTTACAACGATAAACTCCCTATAACGTTGAAGTGAGCCCAACTCGGTTGTTTTGCGTTAAAACCCACATATTGAAACACTATAGCGATACGCTATTCTCTATTACGAAGACATGTGTTCATATTATTAGACAATAAATATTTATTATCGGTATTATTGTTTATGTTATGATATCAGGTAACAAAAGACTTTGAAGCTCCGAAACATCCGAGGTCGGTCTAGCTTTTGTTATCCTTAATTGCCTTGAACACGTGTAGTATGACGCATTTTTTTCTCGGAAGTGATGGTCTTCTACCAAGCATACTGGGTACCTACCGTATTATCAGTCGTAAACCTACTTTGAAACTGTTAACATGGCCAGTAAACGGAAAGCGATTAGTGTTGACGAAAAAGTTTGATAGAAGAAGATATGAATAGAATACATAAAATAATACAAAACAAGTACTGACCTAGCAAAAAACGTCAGACAAAGTTATCAGACTATATGTGTAAACAATAATTTATAAGCTATTATTATCTAAGACATTCATATTAAAAATTCTTGTTAATTTGGTTGTTTTTTTGTTCACTCCATATAACGATAACTCTCTATAACGACAAAAAATGCTCTGTCCCTTGAGTTTCGTTATAAAGAGTTTACACTGTATATCGCGCATCCCATTGGATTAAGATAGGATAGGCTCTATTATACCTAATTATATTTACAATTAAATTTACAAATTCATAGGTACTTTAAAATATAAAAAATATATCAGAAAATAGTTGTATTGCCTACTTTTTCCTGTTCATTATTAGGTACCTGTCTAGCAAACCTGTATAAACAGGTAAGCAGCTGATATGATTACAAGCAGATCAGCTTATTGAAATCTAATGAATTCAATATGGTTTATATGATTATGTATATAAGGCCTTATACTTACATGCGTATTTATATATAGTATATATACACAATATCTATATAGATTTATACTTATGTTTGTTAAAGAATGTTGTGACACCTATATACTTAATTTTTTTTTTTTTTTTTTAAGTACATAGTACAAGTTCCAATTCCTTTAACTTTGAAAAGATGAGTAGATACTGAAAGTCTTAATTATATGATAGAAAAATCTTTAAGAAAATTTTATAACACAACATAAACATAACATACCATCACGCCTATATCCCCGAAGGGTTAGGCAGAGGTGTAGGTACTAATTTACACCCACAGTTCGCCGGGTATCTTTTTAGTTTCCATGTAATAGGGAGCGAACTTATTGCCATTAATCGACCATAAAGCCAAACTCCAAGCTGCTACTGAGAATTTCATAGAAAAAACCTATAACACTTTGCTCAACCTGGGAATCAGGAACTCGAGTACAGCAGTCGCGCTTACGACCACTAAGGTAACGAGGCAGTTCATAATGATTAAATAGGCTTTATGTGGAGGGTAATTAAGTTTTAATAATTCAATGAAAATTATTAGAGGTAGGTACTAGCGGTTTGCCCGCGGCTCCGCGCGCGTTTTTTACGCTATAGTTATTTTCAACCCGTAATTAAATTTTTCCTTATATTAATATTTAATGACAATTTTTATAACCGTTCAATTGAGGAATGGCATGTACTTCCCGTGTACAATTATCATCAAAATCGTTTGTATTCTTTGTACCATTTTTAGAAGTATTATTGAAAAATTTTATAACCTGTGATATCAGCAATGAAATAAGCATCCTATTTTATAAATTTGCATCAAATTCGGTTTAGAATTAATAAAAATATAATTTTGGTAATTATTTCGTTTTACTATTTCTAAAAGTATCTATTATTGAAAATTCTTAAGGCCTATTATTTGAGCAATTTCTTATACAAGATTGTATTAATATCGGAAACCCGGAAATGCTAACAGACAGACAAAAAAAATACAGTTTTAATGACATATTCGTGATTAGTGGCCTTTGTAGATATAGGAATTCTATGGGGAAATTTGGAATAACAATTAATTAATTAATTAATTGAAACAAACTACAGATTTAATAAGTAGATACAACTTATACCTGTGTAGTAGATATATGTGCTATATTGTTGACAAGCCTAGGAAAAAGTATGTGTTTATGAAATATTTATTATGTTCGCGTGTTCATTGCATTACAGTGGACGGTGTTCATAATGGTACATTTACCTATTGATTATAATTATAATTTTACACTATATTTGATAATTAATAATTAGTTAACTTTTTTTTTAATATTTAGGTATCTACTTATTATATACTTACGTCTATCTTTAGTCCTTACAAGAAAATATGTGCCTACCTAATGGTATACATACAATAGTCCAAATTATTTCAAAAAACTTATGTTAAAAAGTTAAAGCTAAACTAAAAATAACATTCATTTATATTTGAAAATATTACATAAAGGAATTAATGTTATTGCGCAATTACTATTAGACATAAATAATAATTTTAAAAAATCCATATCAATATTTCCACCCATTCATTTAGCCGAAAGACATCTATTGCTGAACATAGTTTTCCCCTAAAATCGCCAGAACGACCGGTCCTATGATGCTCTCATTTTTTTGTCAAGTAAGAATTTCTAGCACGTAATGCATATAAAAACCGTAGTTTCTTAAAACTTTAATATTAGGTCTTTACCTATGAAATTGCCGTTTTGTATGAAAAAATTTAAACGAATTTTTTTAATGTATTTTTTATTTGTATTAATCGAAGTAATCATCCATGCAATCAATACATCTTTGCGAGCGCAGTGGCAGTTTATTGATGCCCTTCTTAAAGAAATCAGCTGGACGGGAGGCAACAAATTCTTCAAAGGCATTTTGTACTGCCACTCGGGTATTGAATTTTTATCCCGCCAAGAGTTATCCAAATTCTGGAAAAAGAAGTAATCTGTAGGCGCAAGGTCTGGTGAGTAGGGCGGATAACGGAGAACTTCCAACCCCAGTTCTTGCAACTTGGAGACCGTCTGCTGTGCAGTATGAGGTCGCGCGTTGACGTACAGGAGCAGCGGAGACGAGCGATTGACCAATGCTGGTTGGAGATGTGCCATTTTTCTCCATCATTGTGTTCAGTTCTTCACAGTACACATCTGCAGTAATGCTCACCCCGTTTGGTAAGAAGGTGTGATGAATCACACCGGCGCTAGACCACCAAACAGTGACCATCACTTTTCTAGGGGTAAGTTTTCGTGTAGGGCATTGTTTAGGTACTGAACCAGGATCCAACCAACTTGCAGAGCGCTTGCAGTTATGAAACAGAATCCATTTTTCATCGCAGGTAACAATGCGGTTCAATATTCCTTCATTTGTGTGTCTGTTGAGCAGTGCAAGGCACGTCTCGACGCGTACTTTGCGCTGGCGATCATTGAGTTCGTGGGGCACACATTTGTCAAGCTTTTTTACCTTGCCAATTTGACGCAAATGGACCAATATTGTTTTGACGCTAACGTCGAAAGCTGCTGCTAATTCAGCCGTAGATTGTGTATCATCAGCTTCCACAATCGGCTTTAATTCGTCATTGTCGACCAAAATCTTCGGACGACCGCGAGGTTCATTTTTCATGTCGAAATTCCCAGAACGGAAGCGAGCAATATCAATAACAGGTGGTGCGTTGGTTTGTAGTGTTAGCTCCGTAAACGTCGTTGATGTTGCGTGCCGCTTGTGCCGCGTTGCTGCCACGACGGTACTCATATTCCATAATTACTCGAATTTTTAACGTATCCATGATGACAAAAAAGATTGAAATGCGATGAGAATGTAACACTAATCAATAAACAAATGACTACTTTTGGAAAAAGAATTCCATGTTTTTAAAATAAAATTAATTTGAAAATAGAATTCTTAGCCAAACAAAAATTATTTTGATTTGAAATGGCCAGTTCTGCAGAACGGCAATTTCAGAGGTAAAGACCTATTACTTTTTTATTGAACGATGATATTGTGATAACTTATTTTAGATTTAGATAAGGATCAAGTATCTAAGGAGTAAAAAATTTTTTTTATCAAAATCTATCCTGTAACCTTTGCGTGATGGGCGCACATCGGCAAACCGTAATTATTTTATTTATATAGATGCATATAATACTATGTCAATAAAATTTGAATTGGAAACCAAGTGATTATTATTGGACTTATTCATTTTAAACTTAATTAAAATGACTACACTTATATACTTATATGCGGAACAAAAATGAAAACAACCATATCTACCTACATATTACCTACTCGAATTTCCCTATCTTCTTCTTCTTTCTGTTTAGTGACAAATACAAGGTGTCCAGAAAGGGTATCGGGTATTTGTTTTCGCGCCATATTCGAAACGGGGCGTCTAAAGGGTGCGGGGAGGGGTTCGTGGCGTCCGCCATTTTGTGGAGTTTTAGTCACGATGGAACAGTACTCGGGGACGCATCGCGCATTTTGCGTACGAGCGTATTATCGTAATGGTGATTCAATAGTGACTGCTCAACGTCTCTATCGTGCGGAATATCGTACACGCCACGCGCCAAGTGACGATAGCATTAGGAAATGGATCAGGATGTTCGAGAATACAGGTGCGACAGTTAAAATTCAAAACTCTGGTCGTCCTCGTTCAGTTCGCGATGAAGAAACAATTGAAGAAGTTGAGGCGTCGGTTCGTCAAAATCCGTCTTTATCCATCCGAAAGCGAAGCCAAGCGTTGAACATCAAAAAACCGTCTTTACATTCGATTTTAAAGAAAGACTTACATCTAAAAACCTATAAAATTCAATTGGTTCAAGAATTGAAGGATACGGACTATGCTAATCGACTGAATTTTGCGAACGAAATGCTGCAGCGATTTAACAACTTTAACAACATACTGTTCAGTGACGAAGCAAATTTTCACCTGAATGGTCATGTTAATAAGCAGAATTGTCGGTACTGGGCAGTGGAGAATCCGAGACGAAAGCATGAACGACCCCTGCATAGCCCAAAGGTCGTTGTTTGGGCCGCTATGTCTGCTAAAGGCATAATTGGTCCTTATTTTCATGAAGATCAACGAGGCCGAGCAATTAATGTGAATAGTGACCGTTATTGCGATATGTTGCGAAATTTTTTGGTCCCAGAGTTGCAGGAGTTTGCCGGTTTCAACTCAAGAACGTGGTTCCAGCAAGATGGGGCCACTTGCCATACCTCAAATGACTCAATGGAAGTTGTTAACGAATTATCCCTAATAAAGTCATTTCGCGAAGGGGTAACATCAACTGGCCTCCCAGAAGTCCCGACCTTAGCCCGCTTGACTATTTTGCATGGGGATACCTTAAAACTAAGGTTTATCAAAACAATCCGACGAATCTAACCCAGTTAAAGCAAAACATCAGGTCAGAAATGGCAGCAATATCGATAGCTATGTGTCAACGTGTTATCGCCAATCTTCGTTTCCGTTTAGAAGAGTGCCAGCAACGTAACGGTCATCATTTGGATAACATCATCTTTTCCAAATAATTCTCCAATTCATATGCTAATAATAAACAATAAACTTTTTTATTGCATACAAATAATTTTTGTTTCATTGAACTTACAAATACCCGATACCCTTTCTGGACACCTTGTATTTTCATCCATAATTCTGCCAAACACACGTGAATATAATATTTTCAATTACTCTTGTAATCTTAAAACAACTCTAACAAGATGGCGGCTCCCTTGTTAAAACACTCCAGGGAGTTTTCGTGGCAACTTAAAATTCATGCTTCTAGTTATTGCTTATAATAGACTTCACTTACGCATAATAATCAAACTAAATAACGTAAAATGCTGCCAAAATTTACATAATGCATGTTATTTAACATAAGTCTATGAATTACAATAAAAACCACAACATGACAGATCTAGATCCCGCGAAAAACTCCACCCAATCATCTAGTACACAATCTTGACGATTCTTTATTGTAAACATGAAATCTCGGTCTAAAGTGATGGATATCTCGAGTGAAAAATCTTGACAAAGGGAATCTATGTGAGCGAGCGTCGAGTTTGCGGGCAACGCCACGACGCGTCGCTGTTAAATGTTTACTCAAACATCTAGCAAAAGAAAAACTTTCACGCGAAGGTGTTTTATCTTTGCCTCATTTGAACTTTAAATCATTTGAAAAATAAATTAATGAGGCACATTTATTTGAACATTGAACAAAATGATAATTGTATTTTACTATCAAAGATTTTACTATGCTGCATATTATGTGATCATTCTATTTTAAAGTTAAAATAATTATTCCTGAAATAAGATTATGGATAACATGTAAAATACCCACATGACTGTCTTCCAGGTTATTCCAATCGCCTATACTTGTAAATAGACTAACTATTTAGCATGGTTTCTCATCAGACCTAAATCATTCTTTAAAAATAAAGTATAAAAAATCTGCTACATCAGCAATAGAAAGATAACTACTCTCCAGGGAGTTTTTGGCGAGATCTTGAGTTGCCATGTTGTTTTGTTTATTTTAATTCAGTACCTACCTATGTTTTTGACGTGACAACGTCTTATAAATTGGTTTGCCGGGTGACACTTCAAGAAACTGCGTTACGCTCCGCTCACGTTATGCGCTCACAATGAGAGCGAGTGAGAGGCACGCGTCCCTTCCACTCGGGCATGGTTAGCCCGCCTAAGAGCGAGAGAGACAGACATAAAGTCGATGTCACGTAAAACTTTCGCCCGTATACCGACTTTACAGGCAACCAATTTTTACCTGTATACCCATTGGTGGCATTTTGCGTGATATATATTCGGTATTGTGCATACGTACGTGAAGTGGATTATAAATATAAACTGGAAATATGCATTTTAAGATGTCACTAAAACTCCCTGTAAAAGTTCTAACTAGGAAGCCACCATCTTGTTGGACTTAGTTTGAAAATTAGAAAATACTACGAAGTCTTAAACAAGTGCTTTTTTGTGGCGCCAAACCAAGCAGTAGTAGAAAATGAAGAAATAAATTATTTCCACAATTATTGATTTTTATATACAATTACAAATATCGACGGAGGAAAGACTAATTTCCCTAACGTGCATATGACGAAACCTGATGTTAGCCTTTCACAGACGATATAATTATTATCTTCGCTAGATTGCATAAGGTATTAAATAAATGATGCTTAGGTTAAGTTAATATTATTATGTAGACTAGTAAAAAAGTTAAACATTTTGGTCACTTTTTTGCCGCTATATATTAGGTGAATCTCTTTCAATTTCCAAAAGTTTAACTGTAAAATGATAAAACTCTGATTTATGTCATTACAATTACTTTAATAGCGTTTTATTTGTTCGCAACAATTAACGTTTTCCAACGGCACGATAAAAACGGCGAATTAGAAGTATAAATAAATAATTAAAACGAGAATTATATATCAACTACAAAGTACAAAACGTGTCCAGTAATTAGGCACGTCAGTTTCAATTACTTACTAGCGATTTTTATTACACGTTGGTCCAGTTTGAAGGATTTTCTTATTCCATTTTACCTCTTTTCATTTTTATGTACCTACCTTTTTCAGTTTCTTTAGTGGATTAACTTAAAATCGTATATACCAGTGACAACTGGTATCTTTTCCTGTTCTTGGACTAAATTTCATATTGATATGTAACTATGTGGTTATATATGAGAAAACCTAAATCATAAATACATATACCTACTTAGTTAACGAAAAAACTATTTTGAACACGAGGTAAATATATTCTTAATATATATACACATCCTGAATATTCGAACATTAAATTTCGGATCTGTTCGATGTTATTATTTGATATATTATATAATATTCGATTTTCTATTTAGCAAATAATATAATCGATAATGTATCGATTTTTATTCACATATATCGAATGAATTAAACGATATATTTTAAAATTTAGCGACCTGGGCTTAAAAAATAAAGGCCGCCTGCCTAGAAGATATAATATACTATATATATAGTACTCAAATTTAATTTTTTTATAGGTACTTTACAAAAAATACAAAAAAGTCATTCAAGTAGAAAGCCCAGACATACTTTATTTTCCGCTCTAGGCGTATAAAAATATATTGATATTTATGAATCGATGTAACGAATAATTAAATTAATAAAATCAATGTACCTATTACATTGTATAAAAACATCGTTGTATTTTCCAAGTAGACACGACATATCCTTAAGTTGAGGGTGGTTGGTAGTTACGCGGGTAGGTACTAGAAAAGGCCTTTCTATCAATTACTAAAAAACATATGATTTTGTCATGAAGTACCAGTGGGTATTGCCAATTGGGTGTAGCTAGCAACAGGGTTCGAACCGAAATACAGCAATGAGAATTGTAATGTTTTTCGGTAGAAATATGTATAGCGAATCTTTATTTAAGGGGGCTTTTACAGCTGGTGTATGCCAGCTCTTTCGGATCATAATCAAATTCTATTAAAATTACACTAAACTAAATAATAAGACTATATGATTATACTTCTATCTCTTAGAGGCTTATACCATTACTATTCATTAAAAAGTTTCACAGCATACCAGCCGAACCGGAAGTCGGTTCCGCTAGTATACCGTAGAACATACCTACCTACATCTAAAGAAAATAACCTAAACTTAAACGACTTCTGCGTCATTCCTAACACATTCCACCAACAAGTGTTTAACATCTTTTATTTTTCCAGACACTTTACATTTGGGTGAATTAACTATTTCGTAAGATGTCCAAATTTATTCAGTGGAACATGTCCGGAACGAAACCTCAAAGGTCAATTTTGATTTTCGGGTTATTGCAAACTGCGAATGTCAATTTGATTTTCGAGAGCTTATTTTAGTGCCTAGAGCATTCATAGTACGGAAACTGAACTAGCCTATGGTTATGAGCGTTTGTTTTTATTTAATATTAATACCCTCTTATCGGGTTTACGATGATATTTTATGTTGGTTCAGCTTTGTAACCCCTTCAAGTGGCTTTGAAATATAATTATGTAATCGTAAACGATAGCGTCGCGCAATTAAGATTGTGTGATGTTTTTAATCGACAGAATTTTATTTTAAGCATAAATTTATTGTTATTGCTCTTTCGAAAATCTATTTCTTTTTGTATCCTATCCTATTTTTAGACCGTGTTTCTACATATGGACGCTTGAGAAAGGTAATTCAAGAGATGGTTTGAATTTTTTCAAGCAAAGCATTAACGTCTTCGGTTGTATTATGGAATATGATCTTCGATTCCTGAATCGGTACGCGAGTTTAAGTTATTTACCTAATTATTTACTTCCATATTCACAAAAACCTGTAACTTTGAAAACTAGGGACACTATTGTGGCATATTACTTGAAAGTAGTAGATACAGATGCGTGTAAATATATGTTAATCGTAGCCTTTGAATCCAACCTTAAAAGAATTGTGACTGGGGACACAATACCTAGACTGCGTATACCGAATACTGGGATATTTTGGCCTTATCGCAAGTCGGAGATCAGATGATCCTCAAAATCAACTGAATACAAGAAACGTTAAGAGTACGGCCGCATTAAGTGGCCAAGTGGTAGCGGCCAGTGAGATGTAGAGCGACACACACGCGGCCAGCCGTACAGTCATGTTCAGTGGATTTCTATGAATTTTTTCAGTGCGCATACGCATTAGATTAGCCGTTGTGGCCGGTACTGTTTACACGTGGTGAACGGATGACAATACGATGTCTCGCCATAATCATTTCGATACAGAATGATTTTTAATAGAAATAGAATTAAAAGAATTATGGGATATGTCGTCGAGTGATTATTTTAATTATTAGAGTTATTTTAATTGTAATTATATCAAGTATCTGATGAAACGTGTTCCTTGACATTCTCAAATAATTAAAGAACGTATTATCTTCATAATGTTTTATATCTAAGTAATGGGTGCATCCAATTTTTTTTTTGTGACCTTTTTATGTTCTTTTTCCGAAGAATACTTACACACCAAGTCACAGGCACAGCCATACACTCTTCAACGTTAATTTGAAAGCAAACCGTGTAGAAGGAAGCCGTGAAGAATTCCACCCTTATGTCGTGGAAATTCCCCTGATTCGCACGAAGCGTTATGCTTCGTCGTTCATTATGCGAAATGCAAAGGAGTGGAATTCACTCCCGTCGTCTGTTTTCCCATCCACCTATAACTTGGTTGTCTTCAAGCGAAGAGTGAATAGGCAGCGATACATCGTCGGCCTCATCTTTACTTTCCATCAGGTAAGATCGAAGCCAAACGCATACCTGTATTGCATATAAAAAAACTGAGAATTGTTGGCCGCAACATGGGCCACCTGGAGCCGCCTGGCCGCTAAATGCGTTTGTAGGCTCAGAGATATCGGTCGACAGGAAGATTTGCGAAATTGTAGTTAAACCAAGTCGCTGAATAACTGGAGCCACTTATTAGCACAGCTGATGGAAACAACTCACTAAAAGCGCCGTATAGCGTCACGATCATCATTGAGGTTAACCGACCGAGAAAGACAGATAGAATATGTTAATAGTAGAAACCGAATTAATATTACCCTACTCATTACCGTAGATAGTGAAACTGTTGATTCTGTACGCGGTATAAGTATATTAAGTATAGCATAATTATATCAAATAGTTTACTTACAACAAAATAGTACTTAATGAAACTGTGAAAATCGGTTTAAAACCGTAATAAGGTCCAGAAAGGAAATAGTTAATTAAAATTGAACTAAGACAGACCTGACCGTTCCAACGAACAACTTGTACCTACTGTAACTACTTGTAAGAGTTCAAAGGTGATAAAAACTGTGAAAGGTTTGAACTGCAGTGGCAACACCGTCACGAGTTTTAATAAACTCAAGACGAAAGTCTTTGACTAGTGTGTGTTGCTAGTAATGACCAATTGGCACTGAAATTATATCGCTAACTATGGACCCCTCAAGAAAATTCAAACTTATTCAGAGCTGAACTGATACTTTGAAGCTTTGGAACTATCTCCTGGCCAGCATGTTCCCTTTTTCCTACAATATGGAGTTCTTCAAACATAACGTAAGAGACATCTGAGAAAGCTGGCATGACAGTGTTGACTGGTTTATTGGATTTCACAGCACTTACCATCAGGTACAATGCTACCGCATTGTGATGCTAAAATATGACAATACGTATTGTGAAATCAATTAGGTACTGGATGAAATTTACTACTCTTGAAAAATATTTTTTTATTAAAATTCGTCGAATGAACAAACTGGTGTTTCTAGGCTATGCTCTCGGTCCCGGAGGGCGGGGCCGCAATGATAAGGGACCTCTTTGCCTAATTACAGAATCGCTGTATCACTTACCACGAACTTACCAAGTATTACAGTTAAATTCGATGGAATTTAACTCTCAAAATAGGGTAGTTTTGAATAAACTTTTTTGTCGATACTTTTGTACATTTGCTGGTATTTTACGTGACATATTATTAATGTGGTTTGGTTATTGTGTGAAAGTGAAAAAATATTAATGTAATATCTGCTCCTGCCCATGTAGCACGTTTGACAACATTAGGTGTGGTTAGCATCGATGAATGAAATGTAAAGAATACAGTAGAAACGAAGACCATTCGAGAGACGTTTTCGACCTATTCATATGCATTTAAAGGCTTCTTTTGAATGGTGGGGTAGACAAAACGCTGTATTCATGCAACCATAAACTTAATGGCATTGTTTGCGGTTGATATAATTTGTATATTTACTAAGTAACCTAATTGTACATATTTTTTAAATTTTTTATCAAACAGTTTTAATTTCGTCAAGTTCTATAGAGTAGTAGTGCCCCTACAATTAAACCAGGGATTCGGAGATTCTTACTTGCTTAGGAAGGATTCATTTTTTTATTCTAGGACGCTGAAATGACTTACGGGCAGTTCATGTTAAGGACATATTCACTTTTACATTATTTCCGTCTCGAATGGAATATGAAAGTATAGATAATATATGCCATGCAACAAGAAATATAAAGAGAAGACTGAAAGACGCAAGCTTAATGCGGTTTTTATATCGTTATCCCATCCACGTACAGTCACCCGCTACGATATTGATTGGGATCTCCCTAACTTTGGACGTTTTTGTTGGTTCCATGCAGGCGGGTCTGTACGAAAATTCGGTTTCATCTAAATTCAAGTTTAAAAAAACGTGTTTTGGCAGTTTCGTGTTTAAAATTGCAGATACTTTGTACATATAAAAGTTATATCTTTTTTTATATCAAAATTATGGCGTACCTTATGAAGAAGATATTTTCAGTAATTTTTAACGAAAAGATAAATTTTAAACTCTTTGTTGTCTTAACACTTTTTACAATAGCGGGGAACATACGCTTCAAAATAATGCTTTACTCAATAATTTTGATGAAAAATTAAGAAAGATATAGGTATAGGAATGCCACAAAAACACCCATGAGAAACAATCTATAAATATAAAATGCTTTGTCCTGAATGACTGACGGATCAACGCACAGCCTAAACCGCTGATCGTAGAGACCTGAAACCTACTTACCTGAAACCTATTATATTGAAATTCATCCCCTAACGGGTATAAAAAGGGGTAGAAAGTTATTTCTTCGAAATCGATATCAATACTCCTTAATACGTTTGATTTAAATTACAATTTATTTTGACATATGTTTGAAAACTCAATCCGTTTTTATTCAAAAAAGGTTGAACTCACTTAAAAACATAAGCAAATACTCTTTAAAATTGGAATGTCTCGAAAGTCACCGTACTATATTAGTACCTCATTCAGTGGTGGCCCAAATGAAGGGTAAAAAGATTTTTCACAAAAGAAACAAAAATGCTCGCATCGAATTAAAATATGTATTTATATATCGACTATACCCATAGTCACTTTACTTACAATTAATCCCCAAAGGCGGCGGTAATAATATCCATGGGGATAAAGTTAAAGTAACCGTCAATTCCCATATATTTGATAATAATATCACCGCCGTGATCCTGCAAGCGGGTAACCTATCACTGGGGGTGATCTCCGTCTACTTCAAGTCAAATGAGCACATCGAACTTTACATTGGTAGAGTTGAGGGTTTCCACTCCAAATTGGGTGCGCTGAACCTGGTGGTGGGCGCCGAAATAAGTTCCAAGAGGTTGTGATGAGGGAGTCGTACCTGCGACCATCGGGGGGACGCTTATTGTTCCACAAAACATGTAAAATCTATACTAATAATATAAAGCGGAAAAGTTTTTTATTTGTTTGTTTAAACACGCTAATCTCTGGAACTACCAGTCGGATTCGAAAATATCCGTTTTTATATGATAGCCAGACTCACGAGAAATAGTATAGGTTATATAACGTTAGACTACAATTTCTAGCTAGCCTTAAATATTAATTTTTGTTACGTAAGTCTGAAGTCGAAACCCTCGCGAACTGCTTTAGCCGCATGAGCTGGCTTAATGGTTAATGATACGTCAATAGAATGTTCTACATAAATATTGGCCAATAGTATATATAAAAAAAGTCAGCGATAGCATATAAATATACCTATCTCTTATACATTTACTATAGACATAGACCCGAGCCGAGTGTTGAATTATTTTAATTATAGTTAGAGGCGCGAACGAGCCGTGCGTTGCCGTGAAGTGACTATCTGGCGGCCCGATAAAAAATTTGTCTTTATGGAAGTATTATAAATCGTCAACCAGTGATTTCTTCTAAATTAAATGCGGGTGAAACCACGAGGCACAGCTAGTATACCTATAAAGATAGGCAAATGTCTAAACTTGATAATAAGTTTTCAAATGTATCGTTTATTGTACAATAGTTGTCCTTTAGTCCACAATTATTCAAGTATACAGTTTCAATCGCTCTAAATATACCGTTTTTAATTGCCTGGTTCTTTTAAAGGAAAATTGATGCGTTTTTTTTTAAATAAATTACTAGCACGCTACTTTGATTTCATACGCGCTTATTACAATATGAAACTTAACAAATTGTAGTACTCAGAGATAATGTTCAAAGAAAAACATTTTACGAATCGGATTAATAGATCCAAAGATTACTTCCTACAGTCAAACACACAAACTTTGCCAATTTATAATATTATTAGGTATAGTAGTATACACAAGTATAGCTGAAAAGTACGGTTATATTTATGAACTAGCTTTGCTTGCGGCTTCGCTCACGTGGACTACAGAATGCCATCGATCGGGCACACACGCGAATCTTGCTCCCTGCTCCCGGCTATTTTAAAGACAAAAATGCTTATTTGGAGTGTTCCTTAGAAGATAGACATATCCTCTCGCTGACTTTTTGTAGGTCTTAATGACTACAATTATGTCTACTCAGCGTAAGCCATTTAAGCGCCCGAATTGATTCACCATGACCAGATTTATTACTTGCGCGGAAACCTAATTGCTTTTCTAAAATAAAAGTAGACTAAGTTACTACTACCTATCGGCCGTTTTCAATAACATATCTGAGTTTACTATCCCCGATTAGTACACATTTGTTATTAGTACTATCTTTAACTTAAGATTGATATCCACTTCTGTCTTATCTATTCAAGCTATAGGATATGGATATATATTATGTAGATACGAAAAACTATCCATTGATACGTTATTGAAAAAAAGTTAGGAAAAAATGTTATATTTGTTAGATAGGTTATAGAAAACGGCTGTATATAATCAGCTATGTATCAGTGAAAGTCTCGTCAAAATCGGTCTAACTGTTTCGGAGATTACCCGGAACAAACAGACAGACGGCAGACAGAGACAGACAGACAAAAATTTTAAAAATGGGCTTTTTGTTATAGGTATCGTATATACTTTCATATGCATTTAGTAAAAAACTGTTATTTTGACATTAAAAACAGACACTTCAATTTTACTAATTGTATAGATATACTATAATGCTTCATTATTTACTGTTATTGTGTTATGATTTGGATTAAAATTAAATGCCTGATAGAAATTGGACGGAATTTTCTCAGTACCTATTCCAATGCTCGAAACAAGAGTGAGATCCGTTCGTTCACAGGAAACTGGGGCATACCGCTAAGTAGGAGTGGGTGATATGAATATTATTCTCAAATATCGAGCTTCGAAAAAAATCGTTAGGCATCCGTCAAGTATATAGATTCAAAAAATATATATTTTATAACATCTTATAATAAAAATCAGTATATAGATACGATTTAATACGCTGCAAAAGCGGTGTTACCCACTCCTACTGTCAAAGTGAGTCTTTCTACTGAACGAGATACTAGGAAAAAGTTTACGCGCCCCAGAAACATCTAATACGTAAAGACGTAAAACGTAAAACGTAGACGTATTAGGTTAAATTAATTAATAGATTGCTATTAGCAGACGTACCTATTGCTGAATATCGATCGAACGAAAGTAGCGAATATGAGCCTAGGCTGACAGTTAAACTTGAGTAGGTACGTCTCAGGAATTTAAGACATTTAAAAAACATGAAATACGGTTAAATCGCCGATGTTAAATTCCAAAACACTTACATATCTTTTTTATCGCTGTTTTTCATACACGAAATTGCACGCAAGTCGCATGCACAGCTAGTAATATACATTCGATTAAATTGAACAAAAGGTAATGTTATCGACTACTTAGATTACAAAATAATGAAGGATATTTTTTAAATAGATATACTTACATTTCGTCTTCAAACACTTTATACGTATATTTTTTGTTTTACTTTACACACTGTATTAGGTATAGTAGAAACTTATAAGTATTTTATTATGTCCATTAATATTGTAATGACAGGTCAAATAAATTTGCCTAAGTTAATTCGTCACTATTACCCTTTAGTAATTGAAGTAAATTACAATGCATATAACCTTCACAGCAAGTTCGATGACTCGAGACGATCTGCGGTGAGGTGACACATGAGCGCATTTTAGATAGCTTATAAAAACACTAGACCCACGCACGTTTTGTGTAAAGGCTTAATGAAACTTTCCTAGCTTTGGATGCGGTAAGTAAAGTTTTGATGATGCAACTTTTTATTTTAAATTTTAGAGGCTTTTTTTCAATTCACACATGTCAGCTCCATCCTAGCATTGTATCATACATAATGTTTTTATATTTAATAATAAGATGCAAATGATTTCAACAAAGTAGTTGCCTCATTAGTGGACGTATCACCTAAAATTTTATTATGCATTCCAACGTCTAGCTTGTTCCAGTTTAAATTTGTAGGTACCTCGTAACTTGATGCAGTATTTTTCATTTTTTCTAGGGAAAAATATATATACAGTGTAAACTCTTTATAACGTTATCCTTTATAACGATAAACTCCCTATAACGTTGAAGTGAGCTCAACTTGGTTGGTTTGCGTTAAAACCCACATATTGAAACACTCTTTATAGCGATACGCCATTCTCTATTACGAAGAAATGTGTAGGAAGACGATTCCACCACATATCTAGATAAGAATAGAATACATAAAGTAATACAAAACAAGTACTGGCATAGCAAAAAACGTCAGACAAAATTATCAGACTATATATGTAAACAATAATTTATAAGCATTTATTATCTAAGACATACATATTAAATATTCTTGTTAATTTGGTTGTTTTTTTGTTCACTCCATATAACGATAACTCTCTATAACGACAAAAAATGCTTAGTCCCTTGAGTTTCGTTATAAAGAATTTACACTGTATATATAAAAGACAGATACTTATTCCATTTTCATTACTAAGACCGTTGTAATAAAAAAATGTCTAAAACTTAATTAATCTTTATTTAATAAAATTCATGCCTGACATATATATAATATGACATAAAAATAATCTAAATACATAAGTATACATGCGGCAACTTATATATTTTTATTTTTTGCATCATATAATTTAATTAATTACTACGATACAAAAAGAGAAATGTTACGCATGCATTCGTGTGTATTTTTGCGTGTGTATGTATGAATGTGTGTGCGTATTTGAGTGCATAGAGAGAATGCTTTGAAAATTGATTCAGTAATAAAATTACAATCAATTATAATGGTCTGAACTTTTCTCTCTATGAGACGGGGGTATCTATATGTTTATTAATAATAATAACATTTTAATTTAACAATGTATGTTGTAAATGAAACGTCATCGGTAAATACACAGTATAAAAACGGAATATCACATTAAGTTATATTAAGTTATTGTTTTTCACCTTAAGTTCACCTTGTTGTTATTAATAGACGAAATTATAAAATCAAATATGACATCAAAAATATACGGTAGATTTTAATTAAGACCGAACTGCCGTAGTCAGGAAGCACACTAACTAACATACATCCGTGGCAATGCGCGTTGATGCCGTCAATAACTCACGGCCCTTACATTGATTGACGACGGACCCAGCATTTTACGAGACCTTTAATTAGTGCGACACGGCCGACTCGTCTCCATAAAGCAAGACCACGCCAGCCCTCGATAATGGGACCAAATAAGCTCAGTTGTGCGAATTTTTTTTTCCCATTGGCGAACGTTGATCAGTTATTTTCCCTAGTGCTATTAATGTTTATAGCTGTAAAATTCTAGGGTTTAACTGGCTGATTGATTTACAACGATGAGTGATAGTGATTTTTGTTTTGTTTGTTTGTTTTTTGGGAAACTATAAAGCAGAGACGAGATTAAATCCAGGTTTTATGATACATTTTAATACGCTTTTATTTCATTATTAGATTCATATCTAACTAATATATCATTATAATGTGGATTGAACATACTAAAGGTATAAATAAAACTAACTTACAATCTCTTACTGCCAGATTTAACTAAAGATTTTAAGCTTATGGGTGATAGCTATGCAGAAGAGTACCACATAATACTTAAAGACAATCCTATTATTGCAACACAGTGTTTTCCTCCATTGAAAGGTCAGGCTCTATGTAAGATATGTACCCACGACTTTGGATGTGGATTCTATGAGCACTACAATGAGCCATCGTTATACTAATTTTGATTTTTAAAATTAGGTTTACAACGTGCTTTACATCCAATTCATCTTAAAAACTCCTCCACGTATTATGAATTTAAATGCCCTCCTTCAGATTATTTAAGATATATTTCACTTTCTTATAAGAATGCTTTGGACTAAAGTCAAGCTTTTATATCACTCTTAGCTATGTGCAATCAGTTATTTATAAGGCAATTATAACATCCATCTTCCGCAATAAAAATGTAAATTTTAGAGTTCAAATTACAGTAAAATGCTCATTTGTTAAATTAATCGTTTAAATAAAACAGAAAGAAAAAAAAACAAAATTAGCGGAAAATTGGTTAATATCCAACAGCTCAAATATATGATACCTTTGTTTTGACTTCTAAGAAACTAATAAAAGTCGGCGTAAGAAAAAGACAAGTGAAGGTCGCAACCCAAAGATCTATAAATGAATATGTAAGAGACGAGTTGAAAAACAACTTATCTTTTTAAATAAATCATATAATTTTACTGCGCTTTAAGTGGTCACTATCTCAACTGATTAGGACACAAAGATTCTTTACTTGGATCTCGGATCGTAAGAAGGCTATGATGTGACCTGTGAGGTCGTGAGATATGGCGCTTAAAGGGACCTATTGATAAATTATATTTATTTATGTTTTAAAAGTTACTAGCGGCTTTTTCTCAAAGATGGATATACTTCGCAAGGAATTCTTCAATGTTCTATAAACGTGGAAATGTATGGTGTAACCTATAAATCAAATATCAAATAATGAACGAAGCAAAGAGTTGTGAAAAACATTGTTACAAAAACATGATCAAAGTTGTTATATTTTATGTATAAGAGTAGTATACCCGCAAATTTACTGATAGAATATACAAATACTGGACTCAAAGAAAGTCGCTGATGATCAATATGAATTGAAACTGTCAAAATATATATGTCTGTCACAACATTTAGCACAACTTTGTTCAGATGATGCCAAAATGTTGTTTAACCTAGTAGTGCTATCTCATCAGTGACTCTCCTGAGTTGATCCTAGAAGGATAATGTACAATGGGGCTGATATAATCGATAGAATAAAAGTAAAAAAAAAGAGATGTACAAGCTCTACAAGGTTCGACTTATATATCTTTGATATTGATTTATTATCATAGAAATATGCTAAATCAAATAATTTTAATACCGATTTAAAGTGAAAATGGAAAGTATTTAATTGTTACAAACAAAAACATTTGGAGAGATCTCGAGGAAGTCAATCGCTCGTTGAACCCCTTGGTTTTAAGTTTCAAGTGACCAAAATTTCGACAACCGCCCCTCGAAGGTAAACCAAACGGTTTCGGGGACCTCCCCTCTCTTACTGTTACAAATTTTCATACCGCAATTTTCTCATTTGAAGTAAATATATATTTTTCCTTATATTATTACATTTCAGTTTTCATCAAGATGTTATGTAATGACTTTGCGGCGGTGTATTAAAAAATTACCTACGGTTAGAGAAACAGGTAGTATTGCAAATGATAAACACAGTAAGTTGTGGGCTGCAATTATAAAATTAATAGAATCGATATTAATGTTAATAGATATTGTGTAATAACAATTAAGTTTATTACTAAGTAAAAACGAACACGACGTCACACTATAATATGTATAACAGGCTGTGAACATGCAAGTTTTTGCACAATAAAATTACTCGGGCTCTTTTATAGAAAGACCTTTGGTTAGTGCAACAGAGTGTGACCCTACGTGATCGGCCTGCTGAGTAGACAAACTTGGCCTGCACCCGACTTTGCCTATGTGGCAACATGGCTATTGGGTGTATGACGCAAGTATCGCATAAAACTTTTTCTTTGAACAGGACGGTGGATGTAATCGGGAAAAAAAATTGTTATTTGAGTCGCTATTTCAATGATTTCTTTAATTAATAATTAATGAGACAGAAAAAAGGAAAAAATAACTTAGTCAATGCCAATGGACTGCTTTTTTCTAAATGTTAGTGTGAATTTGTTTAATTTTATGTAGATTTCGAAATTAATGCTAATATTATAATTAATACGAATAATATATTATGTTATATATGTATATTTTTATATATATTTCGGCCATTAAAATATTTAAAAATTAATTTAACTACGCAGTTGCGGTGACTTTGAGAAACACATTTGTTTACTTTACTAATTTCAAACTATTCGTTTAGATAACGTTTATTATAATAAAATAAATATGTATGGCAAACATGTCCACTATCCATCTCTCTCATCATTTTGCCGTAAAATTAAGAACCTACCCAGAGTTTAAGCGAATAAAAAACATTTGAACTAAGTAAAATGGGTTAACAAAAATCGGGTTACTGGAGGTTTTTATTTTTTTACTAGTTTTTTTTAGTATGAAACTAACAAGTATTGTACCATTTTACAATCCTGATTAAATGCGCAAACTTCTAATGTCACTTGCCAAGGCACTTTAGTACATTTTTTTTAAAGGAGGGCCTTTCAAAGTCGACAAATTTTGAAAATTTTAAATTCATAGTTTAACAAATAGTCTTAATTCTAGAAAACTTGGGGTAGTTGCGTCATTATTTTTGACTGAGGTTCTAGAAATGGTATTTAAAGTTACGGTTCCAAAGTTTAAATGAACAAAAATAATAAAAATTAACCACAATAACCGAAAAATGGTTACAGTTTGACCAAATTTCTAGGTTTTTCTTAAATGCCTATAATTTCCAAACTGCATGGGATAGATTTTTTTTTTATTTTTCTCATGATGCTTATAATTAATCCTGTCACCTCGTTTCAGCTTGACGTTGAGTTCTGGGACACCTGTATATTGTTGTTATTTAGAGAAAAATCTTTTTATTTGTGATTTACAAAGCTCAAGAACAGGTCTCGTGGCCCAGTGGTAGTGAGCCATAACTTACGATCGGCCCGAAACACAACATGATTAGCTCCGTGCAGGAACTAAGTACTTTTACCTATAGGTATAATGAGCATGATTGTGAATACGTCGTAACGTTAAATTTGTATCTATGTGTAAATATCAGCTTCAAGTTGCGATATTACAAGATATGCTTAGTTTTCATGTAAACGATTGGATTTATTGCTTTACTCATAAATAAAAACTGTCAAAAGTGCGTGTCGGGCCACACATAGTGTAGGTACGGTTCTGTAGTTGTCCGTCAAAATATGTAAGGCTTAGAAGGGGTTTTAAGTAATTTTAATGGCATGTGAACCAATTTACTTCTTCAAGTACATTTTATAAGTTGGTCGACTATAAGGTACTCGTTAACATGTGAAGCCTATTTAGCTAGCCTGTGATAGTTTTCATGTTAACTTCTTTATATATACTACTGCCGTGAATTTTTTTTTTACATCTAAAATAACAACCATTTAGCTGGTAGAGGGGGGCACTTGACTCTAACAAAAATTAACACATTAATGGTTCAAATTTCACAGAGTGATCCCTGAATCTAGAAATGGTTTGCATACCAGCAATTTTTTGATCGACCTATCCGACGACACCCCATAACATGGGATAAAAAAGTAAAATATCATCCCCTACTTTACGTGTACCTAGTAAATTTTTAAAAATATTATATTTTTCCATTTTGCCCGTTTATTTGTATGTATACCCATCCATAAAAAATTACAGCTTTCCAGTACTAAAAAACTCTGAACTAAGGCGCGTGGACAGACGAAACGAGACTGACGTAGGGT
Organism: Saturnia japonica; assembly: GCA_033032175.1. Lineage (NCBI taxonomy): Eukaryota > Metazoa > Arthropoda > Insecta > Lepidoptera > Saturniidae > Saturnia > Saturnia japonica. Next base: position 6,296,512 of record CM065324.1, on the reverse strand, counting down.
AAAGTATAAAGGGTTTCTTGTTGACTACGGAACACTAAAAATTAAGAAAAAAGTGTACTTACATACGTATGTCAAAATTTATGCCTACTTCTTTGTATAGTCACACACACTCTTCACCACAATAAAACAAGTTTGACAAACAATTTCATATTGTCGACTTTTTGTTATAATATGCTTGCGGATTGAAAAAACTCGCTCTAATCATTTTAATGTGATGCGCCTAAAGAAGTAAATCTTCATAAAATACAAAATAAGATTCGTGAATCTGCGTAATTATCTAGAAATCTTATGTAGGTATAGTCTGTCCTCGCATCGATCACCGAAACTCGGACAAGCAGACTCACAGTCTCCGAGAACTAATAACAATTGCAAATAGCCACAAGGAAACAAAATATTATAATACGAATGAATTAGATATTCATTCAGCGTCCGGACTGTTCGTTGCCGATTAACCGTGTACAAAATTGTCGGGTAAGATGTATGAAGCGTCGATTGGGGACCATTCAACGAGCGTGTGAGGAATTGAAGCTTAGCCGACCGCGGCATAGAACCCGGACATAGTTCAACTTTAAATCTATACAAATAAATAAAATTGAACAGCTTTTTACTAAATTCATATGAAATTTATTAGATGTATGTATACGGTAATTATAAACAAAAATAAACAATTTCATTGTTTTTTGTCTGTCTGTTCCGGCTATCCTCGGAAGCAGTTGGATCGATTTTAATGGAAATTTCACTAGCAGATAGCTGATTTCATAAGGAGTAACTTAGGCTACTTTTATTTTAGAAAAAGAATTATGATTCGCGCAAATAAAGGCATTTTTATGTTATAAATAATCGGTGCCACAATACCGATGGAAATCTGTAGGTAGTCCACGCGAGTGGGGCTGCCGGCACTGATCGTTTAACATATTTTTCTATTTTACTGAATCTCAAAACAACGGCACCTACCTAAGAATTGGCAATTAATACTGGTCGTCACAGTTATTGCGGTCTGCATAAAGATCCCTTCACATTACACTTGTAATTTGACAAATAAACCTCTATAATATCAACACACGACTTATTATGTATATAGCGATATCAAGAAAGATGATTCTTGTTTAACGATGCATTCGAACAAAACATTTCGCATCGCGTGCATTTAAACGGTGGCGCAAATAAACCTAATCGACACAATTGTAAATGCCAATACAGTGTAACATATCACTTGTTTGCAGGCTCACTTAGTGTGTGGCTCGTTTTGTTCTGTGCCCCCGAGTAATACCAACACAACTCAGAATGCCTTACAATGTTAACATAATGTATAAAGAAGCCGTATATTTCTTAAAATTTCAACTTAAGTTCGAACTACAAATATAGAAAAGAGAAAAATGCGAAATGTTACAATATTGTTTAATTAATTATACCCGCTAAATCAGTGTGTTCGTGTACATCAATTCTTAGCTTACGTTAGAAATCTACAATATCAACATTTTCATAAGAAACTTTTATGTAATATGTATATATATAATGGTGAAAGTACGTGTGTTTGAATGTTGGTCCATCAATAACGCTTAAACGGCTGGACAAATTCTAATGAAATTTGACATAGAAGTTGAGTATGTCGTAGAATAGGATACTTTTTGATCTGCCATCCATATCTTAATAATAATTATCACAACGTAACCAATACGAGATATAATTCTAATGCTTAATATTTATATTATATAATAAATTGAAGATCTTGAATCATGATTTTATTGTTATAACTATTTAATTGATTGGCCATTATTGTGAAAGAGTTTATTAAACATTCCAAAGTGTTACCATATCCATTCGAGTGGGGATGAATGCTAAGTTCTAACTATTAACTTATTATTATGTTATCAATGATTATCTTTCACTTCTCGTTAATCACTGTTATCTATAGATACTTAATCCAATTTGTTGCTATAGATTATAATAGTTTGGAAGTGAACCCACCAGTAGGTACCTAATTTTGATATTTCATAGGATAGTTTAAGCCTATCAGATAAGGGTTGTTCGATCAGCATCAAAATTATGTATCTAAGTATAAAATATTGTAAATCTTACTTGGAACGTTCTTTATGGCATAAGTTTTTTTTTGTTTTTATTGATTTTAAATAAACTATTGCGGTGCCACAAATAATGGTAAATTACATTTTCCACATACACTGGAATCGAGACTGGAAATTATAAATGTATCAAATCGCTAATATCTTTGGGACTATACCCAACAATCTGCATTTGCTTATTCGTATAATTTTAAGTTTTTAAAAAACTCACAGTAAATTGCTTGTTTTTGTGTAGGTATATGTAATTTGAATGGAACCCTGACAAAGATACTGGTGGGTTCATGCTCATCCATAAAAAAAGAACAAACAAAGAAATAAGGACTTATATCTAAGCTGCCTATTAAATATTTAAAATTCTCCAAGTAAACAAGACCGGTTAGAAAATGATTTCCAACATATTTTATGATATCATTAACCCAACTATTAGATATTATCAAAATACGAATGCAATAATCGCCCGCTAATTTTTCTTATCCTCCGTCGGTGCACGGGACGCGTGACTAGCAACCTTTATTAGCTTTTTTCATGTTTTTCTCACACACTACCTGGTCGATCTATATTCACAGCACGGTCACTCAGTTCCACATCTCGACGGCATACGTGGAATGATTCGTTACAAATTTTCGAGAAACGGAACCGGGGTTTTTTAACAAAATTAGTCGAAACTGATGCGAACACTCAAGGACTTCTAGTAAATAGACTGATTTAATTGTATATTTTTAACTTAATTTATAGTCTCGAGGTCATTAAAGTGTGTACTTTGAATACATAAAAGGTAGAGAACCTTAAACGGAAATTTAATCGTGTCATGATAATTTGAAATCGATATTACGCATCATTGTGCAAATATATTTTTTACATGGAAAACAATTATTTTGTAAAGAAATTTTCGATAGGTGATCCTGTAAAGGTAGGTTAGGCTATCTTTTGTTTTTAACATTACAAAATTCCATACTATATGTACACAATATTATTACACACACACAACTGACTATGTACTGTAAGCATTATATTAAAATTTATTTTGTTTCAAATCATACGTTACTTATAAAATATATGGTAGCGGAATAGGAATCGACCTTGATTGCAGATAACTATGATTAAGAAAAACATACAAAGATTCAGACTAAAGATTCAAATCAATGTATCGATCATCATGCCATCCATATATATACCTACTGCGTAAAATGGACGTAACACCACTTCCTTATATCCTTTGAAACCTATGTTGACTTGTATCTCTCTCTGTTTTGTTAATATCCTCACCGCTATAGAAACCTATATTATGGTGACACATTTCATTAAGCTATGAAAGCCTACAATTGGAAAGCGATATACTTATCATTATATCCTTCGATTGTCTGATTTTAACTGCAAATGCAATGGCGTTATTTTTTTCAAAGGAGCTTCGACATCTCTACTGCAGTTTACAGTAGCAGATATACCAAGAAATACGGTTTTATAAATAAAATTATTTTTTTATCGTAACACGGCAAAGTGAATACACTCTACCTACCTGACATTGAGAACAATGTAATCCGATAACATTGGCGACTACTGTGGGATCTACAAACTATCGTCAGTCTTCGATGTCATGCCGGCCTGCTCAAATATCTCTTTACGTTATGCATAAAAGAATCCATGTTATAGGATGAAGGGAACCCACTGGTCGGGAGACAGTTCCACAGTTTTTCAGTACGGCAACGATAGGTCGTATTTAAATTCTTTGTTCGTGCCAAGATGGAGGTTACCATAAAGCTGAGGCTCAGGAGCTCTACGCCTGTGATTCTGTAATGAGAAAAGTGAGAACAGCTCCTCAGATCACTCGCCATGATACAGATGGTAGATGACGCTCAGCGCGACAATGACCCGCGCAGCTGAAACGGCTCGAGGGACTTAGTAACGTCTACATCAATTACATTACGGACAGCCCAGCCTGTCTCTACAACCTGCCCAGGGCTTTGACGAAGTATTTTACGGATCAGTCCCAAAGGTGCGAATAGTATTTACATACAAGACCGAACTTTTGCCTTCTAAAGCAGATACACCTGGTCATACAAATAATTATGTACTATTTGTAACAAACCGTTCCGGCATATTCATTTCATCGTCATCATCATCAGCAACCTGTTCTGTCCACTGTTGGATAAAGGCATAACTAAGGATCTTTAGGGAACTCGGTCCTCTGTTTCCAATTAGTCTCAAACACCCTTTACAAATCGTTACTCCAACTTGCAGAGGGACGTCTCTCGCTACGTTTGCCAAAACGCAATCTTCACTCCAGAACTCGTCTACCCTATTGGTTATCAATTTTTCAGCATATGTTCTTCATTATTAGCTTAAACATCTATTAAGCACAATCTTTGCGCTAGTTACTGTAAATATTAGCGAAGTGTTTGTTATCCACAAAAAATGTCTCAGATAATTCATGAATCAAAAAAAGCAGGTATTTCCAGGAACCTAGAGCAACATTAAAAGGTCCCAAAACGTAACCCAAACCCATTTAACTAGCGTTCTGAATAATGCAACATCAGGTAACACTATTGGGGACAGAAAGCATTTCGTTACAAAACATTAACAAGAATATTATAGAATACTAGCTGACCCGCGCAACTTCGCCTGCGTCACATAAGAGTGAGAGGATTAGAGAGAGTGGGACGTATGCAGGGACAAATAACAATTGTCGTAGGCACATATAATACAATTTATAGGTGCCGCCCGCTTGTCACATCATTCCGTTAAAATGCACGCGCGGTACTTGATTATTATTTTGATGCGGAGTTATTTTAAAACTGATATCTCCTAACATATTCATTGACATCAAATTATGTAAAAGGCAATTTTGTCCAAAATTAAATACTTGTGATAAATAACGTATTTATTTTGATAAGGATTAATACCATGTTTATAAAAACACCTGCGCAAATAATGCATTATTTTAGAACAAATTTTATTACCATTAAAAAGTTATATTGCGTCAACCTTAAAAGATAGACAAATGCGATTACGAACTTTTTGTAGAACTTTTTTAGATAAACAATTCCGTCACACATTATTGTTGCGTAACTTTAACCATTTACGCAGCGCACGCAATAGAAACTTTAAAAAGGAATAAATATTCCCCGTTTTTGCAACATTTTTCTTTGATGCTCCGCTCCTATTGGTCGTAGCGTGATGTTATATAGTCTATAGCCTTGCTCGATAAATGGGCTATCCAACACTGAATTTTTTTTTCCATTAGAACCAGTAGTTCCTAGGATTAGCGTGTTCAACCAAACAAACAAACTCTTCAGCTTTATAATATTAGTAGGTATAGATTTTCGGATTCCTTTGTAAATGATGAAGAATTACTCTGCATTATTTATATAAATATCATTTGAACGTCTTGATTTTGCTTAAGACTCATAAAATTCATTTCCGACCGCATCGGCCACCATTTCATCAATCGAAATAAGAAACTACAGTGACTTATATGTTCATATCACGACGAATTCTTTCAACTTGACTTCATCTCAATGATAGAGGTTGATTCCGAAATACTGCAGTATTCAGAACAAACTGTCCAATGTCTGTTTTGCACTAATACGTGATTTTTTTTTATTATTGTCACTAGACTAATAATCTCTGCAGAACACTATTGAAATATTTTTGATTTTAATTCTTTTAGTAAATTCATGATTGCTGCAGCAAGAAGTGATAAATAAACTGAGGCTATTATTTCGGTTTTGTTCATGAGAGATTTTCATTTAATAGCAATAAAACTGTGTAACGCACATTCGGAGCAAATACAAGCGAACCATACTTGACTGGCTTGTCCACTGTTGTACCTGATATTCGATATATTGCAGAAATCGTTAAACGTCACTCCATATTTTCATACATTAAGCTTACCTTTACGTGGTTACTACTGCAAAATTCATTTATACCATTAGCTCGTCGACAAAAGTTATAAGATCAATGAAATTAGAATTTCTTTGGACAAATAAAAAAAAATTATATAATTCTTACTAAAATACTCCCCCTTTTATAAATTTCAACGCCATTTAAGGGTTAATAAAAAATACACGATCCTTTCTATTATAAAATATTTTCACATATCTAATAAGAGTGATCGCTAATTTATAGGTAACTATACTGCGTTTTTACTCCCACAGAGTGAATTGACAGTCACTAATGTCAAACTTAAAAATAATATTGTCACATTTATTTTTGTAGCGTTGTCCTACCGTATATTTTACGGTAGGTACAAATATTCGAATCGCATGATTTTAAAAACTCTTAGTTGTGGGTTTTTATTTCTTTATTTTAATATTTTGTGTTATTTAACATACCTGACCATTTACTATTGTCATTACATACTTCGAGAATGTATACAATGAATATAGGTACCTATTACGTCGAACAACTGGAAAGAACGCATTAATTGACTCACGAGAGATGGGAATTTGAAGAGTTTGTTTGATTGAGATTGTTTGTTGTTTGTTTGAGAGTGTTTTTTAAAACTTATCAATGGGTTTAATATGTTTTATGGGTTTACAATTAGTACTGATTGGGGACATATTATTTTAAAAACACAATAAACTAGTAGCACATGAGATGTCATTTCACTCCGTGGCTATAAAAAACGTAGTATAGGCCATTGAGGGCAGTCCTGTCTCATCTTTTTTTCTGTTCTAAATTAGTTATGCCCGCGGTTACGTTCGCGTGGACGATAGAAGAACACGTAATTCTTATAAAAATCGTAGTTTCTTTCAAACTTTAATAAGTTTTTATTGAATGAAGATATCGTGATTTTTTTTTTATAAGAACCGAGTACCGTATCTAACACGTAAAACAAGCAAAATTGATCAAAATCTACTCAGTAGTTTTTGCGTGATACGCGCACAACAGCAAACCTCAGTCATTTTATCTAAAGTATCTTATTGGGTAGTGCCAATAAGTAAACTTTAAAACAAAGTTATAATCAGCCTGTATCCTCTATGATGGTCAGTCAGTGGCGCCGTCCCGAAATTCCCTGACGGTCGCGATGCCGCGATAGTGCCCCCACATGTATTATGTATAACAAATGGGAGATATTCAAAATAAAGCAATAAGAACGATGGTAGCCTTTACATTCGGCCCTGAATTCGCCAGAGCCACTCCACGTGGATACATTCCCGACATTTTGTCGTACCGTGCTTAAGTGGCCATTTTGTTTTTATTATTTTTGGCTCGCGACGCGACGTTGTTTATTTTTAATTTATATTCGAAGGAACTAGATGTTTATTGTTCTATTGATTTCTTTACTAATAACAGGATGTTTTCCTTACTTATGTCAGCAGAATTTTTAATCGTCGAATTAATTATTAAGATTTAAGCAAAATTAATTTTGGGTTAAATTATTTTCCAAAACACATAAAATAGCTACGTAGCTTTTGAAATTACTCTCAAGCACTTACTAATATCTACTGATTGATTTTATTCTCTGTATATTATTAATACATAGGTACGAAAATAATCAAAATTTTAATGGGAATGACTACCGATCGACCTAAAATCCTGACTAAGGTTTTACTGAAATGACGTAAAAATCAATGCCGTTTTATTTTTTATAATTTAAAAGTCATCGACATTTGGGTTATTATGTTCTAAATTTCTGACTATATTTTTGAAGTAAAAACTTCTTTAGAAAGGTTTGGATAGGGAGTAAATTCATGTAAGTCGTCATCGACATGGTCTCGTGACGTTTTACGATTATCAAAAAATATTTTCATATGTTACACAATTATATTTTACAAAGTAAATATTTCTTATGTGAAATTATATTTGTATTTTCTTAATTATATTATTAATATTAATAATAGTTACTTCTATTATTAAGTACTAGATGGCACCCACAACTTCGTCTGTGTATTATTGGATATACGCAGAATAATCTCGGAACACAACAAACCAAAAGAAAATCATAGATGGGGTTGTCACTATATGTATGGTGGACGCGATGTCTACCACTCCGCCATGTTACTGCATATGCAACAGCTGATTTCAAACGCGACAAAGCAAATAAAATCATAGATGGGTATTATATTTGTAGGATAACAATGGTTAAGTTATGATTTTACCAGGATAAAAGTACCCTATGTGTTATTCTAGGTTATATACTATCTGTGTGCTAAATTTCATCCAAAACCGTTCAGTAGTTTTCGCGTGATTGAGTAAGAAACATACAAACTTTCACATTTATTATAGTTGTAGGAAAACACTGGTTAATCTATGACAGTTACTGGGATAAAAAGTACCCTATGTGTTATTCCAGGTCATAGACTATTTGTGTGATAAATTTCATTCAAATCAGATTAGCCGTTTTCGCGTGATTGACTAACAAACATCCAAACATACACACTTTCACGTTTATTATATTAGTAGAATTATTAATTCTATTATTTGAAGTTTAGGATAAATATTTATAGTTTTAAGTTTTCACTTCTGTCGGCAATTTTCATGACTGCTTTTTTAAACTTCTGCAAACAAACCATATATGTTTTTTATGTATATTTTCATTTTTCGTGTCATGGTACGGATATAAAATAAATGTGATAACAATTGTTTAGAAAAAATATCAAATTTTCTTTATAAATGATATTGTAACATGTTTAAACTCTTCATTGCTACAAACATTTGAAGGGAAGTCCATGACACGATACTGACATAAAAATCGCAGTTACAATGCTATCACCCATTTAGGCATTGATAAGCGCTAAACCGCACTGCAAAAAAACCGCGACGTTTTTTATCTCGCAACTCTGTAACATGTATCATAATAATATGTATGAAGTATATACAGAACTGGCGATTTAAAATTCGAACGGAAAAAATCTATGGCTAGCTACAAATTAGATGCAGTGCAGTGCGAATATAATACGCACGAATATTTTGCGCAGTACGAAGTGATATTTCGCTCACCGCATTGCGAAATAAATTCACACGTGTGCTGTGCTATAGCAGAGCCATCTGTAAGTTGTAATTCATGAAATGAGTTTTATATCATTTTTTAATGCCTAACTAAAAAACTTTTTATTGCATTTTTGCAAGATTTGGTATTTTATAAAAAAGAATACTTTCATAGGTCTTAACATCGTAAACGGGTGAATCCAGGTTTCATAACATCTTCTCGGACTTAATTTCAAAGGTATATCAATATTTAATTTTTGATAATGTATACCATGCGTCTTGGTCGAGACCTGCGTTCAACTGCATGTAAACATAGTAATGTGATAGGTGAGATTCACAACGCAGAATATAAACAGTTCGAATAAAAAAACGCGCGGCGTGATTTTGCAGTGCGGCCTAACGTTAACGGTATTCCAACACCTTCAAAACCTGTAGCAACTTTAAAGTCAAAACCATATACGTAGGTACCTATACATTACAAATTATAATACATTATGTAGAAGAAAAAAAACAATAGAAAACACAATACAATACAATCTTAATGAAATTAAATATACAATAATCCCGAAAGTTTAGTAAACTCAATAATTTATAAAATTAATCTTTGAGACGCGCGTTTCAGTCGATAAACTTCTAAGTAGGTAGATTATATTTATATGACTTGTTAGCTGTTGTAGCTTTTTTGCGTAAATTTTATAATAGTTTCGTGTGCGTCAATGTTATTATAATTATTAAAATGTGTGCGTATTATCACATAGACTAGTTATAGTTTTAAGTTCGTTGGTTACGCTTCCTTGGTATTGCGTCGGGTTGAACATGTAGGTATGCATGAGATAATATTATAATTATTATTGCTTTCATATATAATTTATTAACACTAAATGCCAGTGTACATTAAATAATTGTAACATTATCCAGTGCCGTTGTTAATGTGTATCTTAAATAAAATGAATCTCATGTAATTTTATCTTAAAACAGGAATGTAAAACACCGAATGCTATTGTAGGTAAATGGTGTACAGACTAATTTATTCTAAATTCGTAGCTAAAATTATAATATTGTTAAGTAGCCTGCATTAACCGCTTCGTATCCGATTAATCGATGTTTTACCAAAACCATAGTTATATGTCCTTGGCGACACATTTTCAATTTGAGGGTTGTAGCTAGCTAAACGGATATTAGAAAATTTCCTCCTATCATGCTATGATAACATCACGGTTATATTGGAGACCTTGCATTCCAATACCGAGGGTATCCACATAAGTTTTCGCACAGATGGTAGTATTTTTAATTTAGCCAGGTTAAAAGCACACACCAAATTCATACAACTTTGTTACAGAGATTATGAGCGCTGATAAACCTGTGCTTCGTTGCGGAATCCCCAAATGGCCTTACAACCTAACACTGCCTCTTGTAGATTTCATCAAAAAGACCGAAGTGATGCCCCTCCCCTAGACGTTGTGAACCAGGCTTCATTAAAACTGCAGATCAATGGACAATCAGGTCAATAAATTAGATATCTGGGAAGCAATGTGACATCCGATCTTGATTCAGAGATTAACAGTGGAATTGACTTTTCTATGACAGCTTTCGGTAAACTCCGAGTAAGGGTGTTTCCCTTCCATAATATTAGATTGAGTACCAAAATCCAAGTTTATATGGCGATGGTGCAACCTAATATTTTGTACTCCTCCGAGACATGTTGCCTGTATCGTAGACACATAGGTACACTAGACAGGTTCCATCTGAAATGCCTTCGGGACATTTTGAACATAAAATGATCGGATCGGGTTCATAATACTGATGTTCTACGATGTGTTATATTTGCGGAATAGAGGCATATCTAATGCGACGTCACTTGCGTTGGTTTCTTGTGTCTCTTTCGAATGTCTGATGAGAGAAAGGCGAAGCTCATCTTTTTTCTGAATTAGAATATGTTAAGCAAAAAATCAGGGGAAATTTCTACGTTTAAAAGATATTCAGAAAATACATTTAAAGAGGTACAACATTGAACCTTCTCTTTGGGAGTACACTCGCTGAAAAACGAAAACAGTGGAGACAACTTATTTTAGAAAAATTAAACGCGTTAAAAAAAGAAAACATGATCTAGACTCCAACCATGACCATATGAAAAATAAACTGCCTTCAAATATACAATGTAATTTTAAATGGTACCCTAACGTGTGCTTATTGAGATCGTATAATTCAAAGCAAAAATTGGGTACGTAAATCATTTACGAGCCACAAACCTCAGGCCCTAGATGGAATCCAGTCACTGGAGTCGAAATTGGCTAGGAGGAAGCTATATTTAAATATATATAATATCAAGGTGTTTTCCTTGATCGAAAGTTCAGGCTCATTACAGAAATTCGAACTCACATCAATCGATACGATCTCTTTGTCGTATCGTGAAAATGTGAAACTACCTGCCGGCCAAAGTGCTACCTCCCTCCTTTTTACGACATTCGGTCCTTCAAGCGTAATTTGGAGAGATAGATATTTGTTTCTCGGTGGTGGCTGTTATGTTTTGATTTTAAGTACTGTGCTTACAATCAGGAACAGTACCAACCGTCAATTTGCTGAGCTACTATAAAAAACTGGAACGTAATTGCGGATAAAACTTAATGCCTTTATATAAGAAGGGTTCTTATATTTTGCCCACTCTGACTTTTTATTTTGTTTTTTATTCGAAACAGTTGTATCCGTACTAGTAAAACGACGTCGATAAATCGTGTGGCCTCTTAAATACTTCCTAGACAGATAGATGTCCATCAACTTGAGTTATATAAAACCTATTCTCATTGTCATCACGTATTGTCAAATTTCTCACCATATGTTTGAAATGGGGAGTCGCATCACGTATATGGAGCGTTCTATCTCGGAATCTGTATCGCTGTTAATGAATTGTTTACTTTCCACTCGTAATTAATCGTCATTTAATTATCTCTATTTACGAAATTAACCTTTGAGTTGTGCCCTTCAGTTTAACGTTTCAACAATCATTGCATTTGTAATACGCACGTTGGACTGTAATTTTAGAATGTAATCATCGGGTACACGATGGAATTCCAGATGACGATCGTACAAGAATTTAATTCTGTGAGAAAAATACTTTGAATGGAATTTTAGAATACTAATTCGTTGCATAGGTAGAACAAATTTATAAATTACTTAATTAAAATTTATATAACATCTACAAATTACTAAACCCTTCTTCACAAACTTAATTAAGACTCGCGTCTTATTAGTCTTTTAATTAGGAAAACTTTAGCATAGTATTTGTTTGTAAGTTTAGTGTGTGGTTTATTTTTTTCATGTATAAAACGCGTGTGTTAATTAGGAAGTTTACGAGAATTATAAATAGGTATATAATATATATCTAAGTATATCATACTGCTATGCAGCACCAACGTTAAATTAGTTTTTTTTTATTATTGTACATTTTACTCTGTTGGGTAGTCGTTAGTGAACTATGTTTATTACATCGTTTATGAGGTTCCTAAGGATGAAAGTATCGTCAATAGACGCTTAGAGAGATATCTACATAAGGAAAATTTAAGTGTGTGGTTGGAAAATTAATAAATAATAAAGCTGACTTAATAATCAAATAAAACAACTAAATATGCTTCGACAAATATTTGTGATAAATGGCGTGAGGATATATTTTTGCCTTTACCGTGCATGTCGTTGAGTTAGATATGCGCGCGCAGGTGAAAGGAGAGGTACCTACTGACGAAGCCGCCAAACAACCTAATTAAAAGAATTAATAATGAACTGAATATTTTTGTATTTGTAGCATTAATTAAAAACATTAATTTATTGACAAAAATAAATTAGATGACAAAATGAAATATCTATTGAGATTTTTAAGTAACACGGTATATTTATTCAATAGAAATGTTACTATTTTTAGGGGGTAAAGACCCTTTCCTCATATATAAAATACTAGTGCGATAATATAAAGTAAAAATCACACGTGTGTTATAAGCTGCATTAAGAACTCAAAAATAGTACATTATGAGCCACTGTACGAGAGTGTTGACAATTTAATTGCTACACCGTTTTAGGCTCTGATTTAATGACGCTAGATGAATGAACATATAGGTACTCTAGGTAGATTTAAATGTATTTTGAAATCCAACTAAAATCATAACAGCATGCAAGTCTTATTTAAAAGTCCCACTGTTGGGCAACAATCTAAGAGCGGCCAATGACATTTCATGTAAAGACGCGTCATACGCCAACATCATTGCATTAAAAAATAGCTTAATTAAACTATACATACAAACTATAAATACTACTTCCAGTTATATAGTAGGCAAGAAAGGGAAAGAATATGAAAAACAATATATGTTATTTTTGTTGTTCGAACGAAATAAATATGTATTTTGAGTTATAATAACGTGCAACCGCGACTCTGGATAATACTTGACTAAGAGAATGCCAGGCAATTACCTGACTTTAATATTGCCAAAATAGACCGCGGGTAACGGTAACGCATCTACACTTATAAAAACATCTTAGAGAGCGGCTACATACATTCGGAATTCCGTTTTCGAAAAATCGAATCGGGATTCCGTACATATGTCACACACATACGTTTATTTCCGTTCGGAATAACAAGGTAACTGAACCTGATTAGAGACTACTATACATATATACAGATATTTTAACAGCGATCGACGAGGATTTTATATTATACTTACGATTGCATTGTTACTGTATCTTACTAAGAAGAAGAAAACACGTCGCCGTTACTGGGTACATTTATTTATTTATTTGGTTTTACAGAAGTCATTCATTAATAAAATACATAAATAATAGCAAATAAGTAATAAGATTAATAAACAACTAATTACAGCCAATCTCAGCATTATAGTTAGAATTTACCTACCTAGAAAATTATTGTGTTATTTTAAAAAACATGCTTTTTTAAACATAAAATACACTATTTTGTAAATTGCACCCGTGCAAAGGGGGCGGGTTGCTATTTGTATATAAAATACAAACTTAACATGTATAATAATAAAGAAACGTAATAAATACTTAAAAACAGAACTATTATTAAAAATGATTAAATAAGATTTAATAGTAAAATAAGTTAAAGTAAGTTAAAGTATATACATAGCTAAAATACAATTGAAATTATTAAGTTTTAAAAAAAAGCAATAAAAGCTCACTTAACATAATCATTAAAATAGAATAAAAAATCATGAAGCTAACCAAGAATAAATTTTTGTTTTAAAGTGAAAAGGTGAATTGGCAAATATATCAATAGTGTCATTTTTCTTAACCAGCTCGTTATATTGACGTGATAATCTAGCAACTATTAAATAGTGTCCTAGATTGGATCTATAGCATTTATTACCAAATAAAGGAAGTGGATATTTAGGTAACCTAAGAGGTACATTAATATTAAATTTGTCCAAAATTTCTGAATAGTCAATGAGGTTATTAAAAAGTGTATATAAATAAATTATGTTGAGCGTACATCGACATAACACTCAAAGATTGCAAGAAAGTCAATATTATATAAAATTTAATTATGCATTATATAATATTATATTCCGTATGTAATTAATAAATGCGAAAGAGTAACGAATAACAAATATGTGTGATGCGACTCATATAAAATCTATGAAAGAGATGCGTTCGAAACAGCTTTTTTCCGTACGAGATTCCGAACGCACAGGCTACCCATGCGGAATTCCGAATCGGAGAAAATTATGAACGGAAAACTACTGTATGTGTTTGATAGGCCCATAGATTTCGGAATCGGGATTTTGAACGCAGTAAATCCATACACATGTACACCGCTGGCCTTAACAATGCGACCATCACAAGTTTAAGTTAAAGAGTTGATGAAACAAACGATAAAAACTCAAAATTATCACTTTTGAAAATTATTGGGTTATTTAATGCATATCTTTCTATGTATGTAAAAAATAATATCTGGAATTACTAATCCAATTCTAAAAATTATATCATTAATTGGAAGCTATATTACACCCAAGTGCTATATTATACTATTTTATATTTTAACTAACGTGAACATTGTCTAGCCAGATACATAACGTAACTTTTGTGGTAAATAAAAGAAAACCTTTCAAAACTCGATCCCAAAACATCTCGATGTGTGTAACCAGTTTGAAACATCTGAATAATGACTCATCTGTTATCACACAATCTATGTCTGAAAACGCCTCCGCACGCGGCGTCGGGTTGACATGCGACATGACATCGACAGCATGTTCCCGTCGACTTTTTGTCGCTGCGACTAATCGACACTTGCCGTAACACAGACACATCAATACCCACCGCTCGATCAAACGTCGGGTCCCGCTTTATTTAAATGATACACAATTTTTTAATCGATAAAAAGGTGAAATGACTGATGACAACTGTTGTTATAGATGATTATGAGGTATTAGGACGAATATAATATGATTATTAAAATATATTTTTTTACAAAAAAATTTGATTATGTGAATAGTTTTTTCATTCCTACACATAATACGTCTTTTTATTATTATTTATACACTGTTACATTCCGTTTATATAATAATGTCGATACTAAAATGTTTATATTATATGAATATGGTTCCGATAACGTTAGAATTCCCTAATAATTTTTTATAGAAAAAATATGTTAATTTTGAACCTGCATTAATAACATAGAATATTTATTTAATAAAGCTTATGTATTACAAGTTGACGACAGTAATAGTATTAACTGTGATTGGTACAGTCGTCAACGATTTCTATATTAAAATATGGTAACACCAAAACATGACAAGGTTAGAGAAAAAGAATTATGCAATATAATAAACCGAACTGATTGTAAAGAGGTCATTTTGTTTTCCACAATATTGCTGATTAAATGGAAGAAAATTGTGGCATTAAACTTTGTGGTATTAAAGATCCCAGCGTACAAAACAACAAAAGAGGAAGTCATAAGGAGTGCCGACAGAAATGAAAAATCAAAACAATGGAACAACTGTGTTCTTTTTTGAATTTTTAAATCAATTTTGGTCTGAATTAATGCAGAGCATGTCGGGGACGCGAAATCACAAGATTTTACCCATCCAAAAATTCCATCACGCGAATGATACAGTCGAGTATATAATAACTACGTCATGAGCATGACGAGGTCTTTGGTAACACGACCTCATTTTTAAATCTATAATATTAATAAGTACATGTTTTGACGTGGATATAAATACAACACAAAACATAATTGAAATTATCTAAACCAAAACAAAAAGATATTCATTGTCAAAAATTCAATCACGAACCACTTCGAAACGGGCAGCGAAGGTTAATTTTCACTGTTTATAAAAACCAAAGTACGGCAGGTGGAGTAAACGGAACATTTTTTTGTATAAGCGACCTCGCTGGGCGACCAGTTGGAAACTTGTATAGCTTTTGAAATTAATTACAACTCCGTAATTAAGCGTCGGCCTATCATCGCTGGCTACTTTGTAAGTCTTCTTGAATATTTTGCTTTTTACAATTGGATTTTACAACTTTAAATCGACATTTAACACGTAATTCTGTTAATTAATTCTTGTTTTTACCCGTTAACCAATGATCGGTGAACAATGTAGTTAACATACACTAACAATAACATTTTAAAATATGGACATATTGTTAAAATGTAGTTCTATTATGGACATAGGCCTACCGAGACGTGCGATTCCACTTCCAGTCTCGATGGTAAAGGCAACTACTGTATTTCTTAAGAAGTGTAGTGACATACACTAGTTTGTATACTGATACCAGAAATGGTAATAATGAATATCTATGGCCCAAAATTTTTACTTTTTTATATTCAATTTCTTTTCACATATACCCTATATAATTATAATCTTATTATACAGTAATAATAACAGGAAATCATTCCATAAACAACCTGTGTATAAGTTCACTCGTTATTTGTGGGGTTTTGAAATGTTTAATTCAGAAACATCATTGTTTTTCAAATAACACATTGTTTTTCAAAAAACAGTCACTTTATGTGATTTATTATAGAACTCTTAAAGAACATATTATAATCAATAATATATACCTACTTATATTTATACCTATGTATAAAATTTATGTTGGTAGGTACCTTTAACTAATCTATCCATAAATATTGTTACAACTTAAAAACTGAAGGTTTTTATTTTTTTCTAAATTCTAATTTGGAACGCGTTGTTTAGAAACTCCGACCAATTCCGCGCCATGTCACATAATTATTTCTTTTAATATTAGAATACAACATGGAACGGGGTGTTAAAAAACGGAATTGCAGTGTTTGTCTTGCATATAGTGGGTAGAAACCGTTGCCGCGTTGGTCAGAAATAAATGCATTTTTATATGTAACAGTAGATACTTATGATCAACTTAGTATTTATTAGTTTGGTAAACTCCAGCACCGCTTGACCGATCCCCATGAAAGTTGTTTAGGGTAAGCCATTAAACCTAAACAAACAGTATTTTATACAGAGATATAGAAGTGTAGAAATTGATAACAGAAGGTTCGATTAATCGCTTAATACAGACTAAACTGCTAACAAACGATATTATCATTAGATACGTCGAGTACATACAGTGTTGGAGAATAATAGTGGGATAGTTAGTAACGAGCGAGCCCACCCCGCGCGGCATGGCGTGGCGCCAAGCGACCGCGGTTACGTCACGTCTACCTTATCTTTATCTGCTAACGAAATCGGTGGAGATGACCTTTACAAAACTTTACGCCTCATAACGCAGTATACACACTACTCGTATATAGTTATTCATTCTGAGAATTGAATACGTTATACTCATCAGATATACGTTATATTATTGATTTGTTGTTCATTATATCTTAACTTTGCCCTTCCATACATCTTTGACAATTTAATGTAGGTATGTTTACAAAAATTTTGAAAACCTAGGTTTTGTTTATGACACCAAATAAACAGACAATATTTAACACAAAACATAAATTAATTAGCCCCTGTTTGAGCTTTAGTAAAACCAAAGCTTTTTGTATAATAGTGCACAGGTTCTAGGTTCAAGGTCATGTGAAAGGGTAAATAAGGTAATTGAGTGGATCATTATATATGTTGTGTAAATTGTTATTGTTGTGTAAATAGACTAAAGCAGTAAAAATAACCGATGCCGGCTCTATTAGATAACTAGGATGTTTTCTGAATCAATAGGTAGTGATTTTTAAACGTTCATAAATGAGATGCTAAATTGGATGAAGTATTTTTGATTTTCTAACTGAAATTCTGTAATCTTGGTCACGGTACGAGAAAATTAACTAATAAACAAGCGTATGTATAGTCCTCCTAATATAGAGTAGTCGCTAAAGCTCATATTTAGCTATTTTACAATATCGATATGGATAAATCCTTTATGTTTTTTTAGTATAAAAAATCTAATTGCACCATTGGGGGTGAAGTCTATTGTACATGCTGTCTTGCAACTTGTAACCGTCTGATTTGGTTTTAAAAGCCACCTATTAGCTTATTCTTCGTAAGTACTACATTGTTAGCTGTACATGTCTTAAATGTACAGCTAATTAATTAGCACATTCTCATTCGACGAAAATTTTTAATATTTTTTTATAATTACTGAGGAGGAATTGGTGCTACGATTTTTGTGTCTCATTCTATTGTAAAATCAATTAGCTAACGTAACTGATTTGTAGGCACGAAAGTGACGTTTATTTAAATTTTAATTAATATAAGTAATTTTCAATATACTGAGACTGAATGTTGTAAAAGTCGTCTCCATAGATTTCGTGTCGATTAGTCGAGCTACCGTCGCCGTTGGCCACGGTCCTCGATAAGGGATACGAGATGACATCGCTTTTTGTTAATCGTAATTTATTGTTTTTTTTTTATTACTATTATTATTTTCTTTTTACTCTACAACGCCGACGTTTGTCTTAAATCACATTAGGCATACCCTGGTCACAGGTCCGAACTAGTCTTTTAAGTTACATTTATTTTAATAAAAAATTCCTATTGTAAGCTTTTCGGTAACGTTGCAATGTGATGAAAGATATAATGGTAAGATGTGCATTGAATGCTATTTGTGCTAAGGTATAAAATACTAAGAGGCAAGCAGCTAGAACGACATGGTGTAACGATCTTATCTGTACACAATTTAAGCCTAAACTATATAATAGTAACCTCCCCCGTGTCTTCATAATTTTAATAGATCTTCTTTTAATTACCTTTAGAAAAAGGTTGTATATTGAGCTCATTTTTTACATAGTATACCTATTTGTTTTATCGAGACGATGGTTTATAGATATGTTAGGATTCAATAGGTGGCGCTGTGGTCGAGCCATTAACAGGAAAGGGCAGAACAACATCTGCCGTCCCAGCTAGTACTACTGAAATAAATAAAAAGCATATATCGCTCAGGGATAAATAAGGTAACTTCATATTAGTGAAATTTATTTTAGAATCCGGTCAGTGGTTCAAAAGATCTCCTCCGACAACATACACATATACAATCCTTACCTCTTTAGGTATAGGTAATAGTAGATAGGTATATACTTAGTATACTTAGATTTAGAGGTAAGCTCATAGATTATAATTTTTTTTAAACTAGCTGTGCGCGTGGCTGCCCTCGTTTGAACTACAGAATGCCGTTGTTCGAGCACACGCGCGATTTGTACTATCCCGCTCCCGGGACAAAATGCTTAAAAATCGTTTTCTTTATTATAATAAACTTACATAAGTTCATATGTATTTAGTTAAAAGCTGTTATTTTGACATTACAAACATTCACTTCGATTTAATTTATTTGTATAGATAACATTTGAATTAATTACTCTTATCCGATTATATTTATTTAAGAGTAGTTAGTTATACTCTTTTTCTCATTTCACACCTTTTTATTGATATTGAAGTGCGTTAGCTCACGGAATGTCACGTAGGTAGGTACCTGTTCCACGTGTCTTATATCGGGGGTCACAGCTCCTATCACTATTTCCTAATTACACACTTTGTTTGTCGGCGATATATTAAACTTTGTTAAACGAAATAGGTTTGTTTTTGTATTACTTTTTTAATTATGAATTCTAACGTTGAAATATTTTAAATGTCTCTAAGTACTACGAATAAGGAAAATCAACTAGGTGTTTTCGGCATCAAGTAAGATCCGGCTATTTTAATTTCTATTTAATACAACTCTTATGAAAGGGGTTGACCATCAACATACCTACACTTTAAACCGGTGAGTCTAGGTCTAGATGCATTAACTTTTGCCTACGAGTTCTACGAGAATCTATCGGGACGTCACACGCCGTTGCCGTTCCTTCGTGTTTTACGATTTTGATATTTCTATTATTATAATATCGAGTGATATTATTGTGATATCTTACGATCACTATTTAGATATTGATTAGTAGGTACTTATATTCAAAAAATTATATTCATAAATTACTTATATCACAAACAGCAGAATGCCAACTCACTTGTGATTTCGGTGACTATTTACCATATAGAAACAGATTGATTAACACATTCTGTAACAGAAAAAATACTGCAAATTTGGAAGAAGTATAGTAAAATAAAATTTATTATAATATTGGTCAATGAATGTGATATAATATTTATGAGCTAAAATGCACTTTAACTTGTTACAGAAAAATTATTTTTATACTATATTATATATTGGAGGTAATGTGCTGATAAATTAAACCGGTGTTGGTGTATGAGGTGGCCCATTTTTTTAATACAACTAAAGTGGTAAACAAGCGTGCGGCCGTCCTGATTGTAAGTGGCTACCGTGACGCGTTGCTGGCCTTGAACCTTCTTACCCCAAGGAGCTGAACACAACACGAGGTCTTTTGACTAAGTTCTTCTGTAGGGTGGAGGTATTCTGCCAGTCAAACTGCCGCAGGTAGAGAGAAATCTCACATGTTACATGGAATACATACCCTACTAGCGAATGACATTGTTAACAAACATTCTACCCTTAGACTATATCACATCGCATCAGTATTATCTATCGTTCGCTCTTTGCGACAATTCGACTCTGTTAACACAGGTTTCCAATCACATCTACCACAAGCTTGAATACAATTTATTTTCAACGTCTTCAAACAACCAATATATTTTTAATAATTTTTGTTTGACTAGTTGGTGTATGGACAGACACCAAATGGAAAATGGTCCATTTTTCGTTTTCCTTTCGTTTGCTCTTAATTTTTTTGTATATCGCGGGTTCACTTACGAATGAAAGATAAAGTAATAAGACTGATTCTATTAGTTTTCTCCTTTAAGTTAACAAACATGTGACGTACTGACGTCACGTTGCTAATGTTAGCGTTTTGGCGGTTTATTCAAAGAGTGAAGTTTTATTTGCGATTATTTGAAGAAATACTTACACAAAACAAAATAAAAATAAGTATTTGTTTTGGGTTATATCTCTTATGATCTTATGATTTACTTTATGTCTTATCATTTACTTGGCGCAACCATGGAAGCGCCCGAATTGATTCACCATGACCAGTTTATTTTATTTGCGCGGAACCCTAATTCTTTTTCTAAAATAAAAGCAGCCTAAGTTACTCCTTACGATATCATCTATATACCAGTGAGAGTCCCGTCCAAAACGGTCCAACCGTTTCGAAAATTACTCGGAACAAATACACAGACAAAAATTTTAAAAAATTGGTTTTTTGTTGTGTGTATCATATACCCTATTGTATGTACCCTTACCATATATATATATATATATATATACCTTCATATGCATTTAGTAAAAAGTTGTTATTTTAATATCACAAACAGAGTTCAATTTTATTTATTTGTATAGATTGTACTTAGATATCTATATTTATGAAGTCTTCTTTTCATTACGGTACGACAATAAAAATATAATACTTTTTTTTACCCCCACTTTTTGGGAGGTGACGTCCGTCATATTGATTTTTTTTTCGTATGAAATGTAGCCTATGTCTCCCGGACAATATAGGGAATGGATTGTACACCGCAATCATCGAAATTGGATGTGTAGTTTAGGCACTACGGTGGAACATACGTACATACAAACGTACATAGACTGCTAAAAAAAGCATAATCCTTTCTTTTGGTTTTGCATTAGTCGGGTAAGAAGGTAAAGTTCATGGGAGGTATTCTCTGGATCAGTAGTTCCGATTAAAAAAGTTATTTAACTAATAGAGAAGCTACATTATCCCTGAGTGATATATTATTTCGTTAGACCTTTTATATCGTACATAAGTACCGCGAACGAAATCGCCGCTGGATTACAATTAACTGATAAAACGAAAATGGTCATCGTATTAACTTGACATAAATAATGGTAAACCGTCGTTCTCACAGAAAACACCAAAGAATAGATTGATGAATTGAGCAAGGGATATGAAGAAATATGAAAAAGTTTTTATATGGCTATTTTGCCGGAAATGTATTGTGCCAAACATACACCAAATTTTTTATTATTCACGTAAATTATACGGAATGTTAATCCAAATTTTCAAGATTGGTGTTATCAAAACTATAAAATATACGCACGTAAATTTTATAAATATGATAGATGAAATATAGAAATATTATAGTCCGTAAAATAGTGTAAGTGTACTTTATCACTGTTATTTTTCCATCGTTGAACACGTTCAAAATTAGTTGTAGGGAGGTAGTTACTCGGTTTGGAATTAATATGAAGTAATATGAAGTGGTAAAGATTTGATTCCATTCCAATTTCATTTATTCTTCCTTGGAAAGTCGTTTACACACAATCAGACGTATAATTCAAGTGACTACGCCATCAAAGATGGTCACACGCCAAGCCTAAAAAATAACTGCTTCTTAAGTAGGTACAGCTTTTAAAACACAATGATAGGCGTTTGGTATCTGATTTTTAATTTAAAAATAGCATCGTCAACAAGAATAAGCAATAACTGGAATATAATACCTCACTGAGTGTATTTATCGGCAAACATGGCAAATGTTCTGAAGAGCCTTTCTACCATAAAACTACCCGAAGGCTGGTACATGGAAACACAGTTAAGTACATAGTAGGATTCATCTCGGCAAGAACAAAATTTGCTAGTTCTTATGTTTGCTGTACTCCCGACCAGCGTGTCTCTTCTTTCCTACGATATCAGGCCATGACGACCATGACTGCCAATGGAATTTGATACCGGTGGGCGTCAATATTTTTGAACTGCACCGTAGTTTACATTAGGTTAGTTTAGTTATTTGCCTAAAAAATCAGATATAATATGGATTTATTACGTTACTGAATATAGAAGTTCATTGCAGGATTCGAACTCGTTTACCACTATGCCATCATAATTTCAAAGTCCAAGCGAAACAAAAACACAAAACGTCGCTAGGTATAATACTTTTTAAATGTTGACATTGCATTGAAATAATACATAGACCGTATTTTTTTGTTCGGATTCTTTAATTATTTTTTATTAATTAGCTAGAAGGTGTTCGGTAGCGGAATTCACGTTATCTTTATAGTTGATCATGGTGCTATATTATATGAGCTCGACGTAGGATGTGCCCCACATGACGGAGCTTGAAAACAAGTTTACTAGAAGAGGTTCACTTTGGATTTATCCACGTATTTTAACTGCGACGCGGACCTGATAAACAGAGTTCAAATTAATTGAAACTCTAATGTTCCATCTAATTTTATTTAGTCCTTCACTTTTTGTACAAGACAACTTTTAACAAAAAAGAAAACCAATATTTCTATTGAGGAGTTCCCTGGCGTATCTTTGAAGTCGAAGGGACCATACCAATGAAATTAAAATGGGATCACAACCCACGAAAAAATAATCATCTTAATCGATTCATAAACATAGAAGTTACGGCTGAACATCCATAAAAAATTTTTGGAATTGAGAACCCACCTCCTTTTTTTAAAGTCGGTAAAAATAAATAAAAATGTATGCGCGGTAGAAATTATACCTACTTCTTTGGATAGTCAACACCGAATGGTGAATATCTTGACCACAATAAAAAAAAAATTGGTTGCCTGTAAAGTCGGTATACGGGCGAAAGTTTTACGTGACAACGACTTTATGTCTGTCTCTCTCGCTCTTAGGCGGGCTAACCATGCCCGAGTGGAAGGGACGCGTGCCTCTCACTCGCTCTCATTGTGAGCGCATAACGTGAGCGGAGCGTAACGCAGTTTCTTGAAGTGTCACCCGGCAAACCAATTTATAAGACGTTGTCACGTCAAAAATTTAGCATGCAACTGCATAGAGTAGATTTTTATTTAATATAAAAGCTCATTAAAAAAATCACTGGTCTTCTTGTTATAACGCGCCTTTATTTAGATACTTCTTATACTTTTTATAGCTTCAAAAATTAAAATCTTGATATTATTTATATTTTGCGTTTCATATTTAACTCATCTCTGGAATGTAGGTATATTGTAAGTAAATATGCTTTCAAAGAAGGCAAGTTTGACCAATAAATTGATTAGTAAGCTGATTAGTTAAAGTGTTAATCTACTACCTACATTACTTAACCTTTTTCGAAAATTAAATATATACTTCTAATTTTCAGTCTATAAATCAATTCATTAACTACGTATGAAATCACAGAAGCACGCCCAAGACACATCCGCATAACAATACATCTACGTGAGACCTACCTAACACCAGTTATCGTGTATAATTCACATTATTTGTTCTGGAATTTTAATTCGCCCAGTTCACAACGTTTCAGTTTCTATTAAAAATATTTTTTAATTATAATATTTACATCTGTTAGAATACGGACGTGTTCTATTTCACCTTGCATGCTAATTTGTTTCCTGGATGGCGCTAGTGTCCATCCACTACTTTTTAATCGTTAATTTATGCTAATCAGTTACATATCAGCTGTTTTGCTTCATACATGTTATATGATACGTTTATTTTATTAAGATTTCCTTCTTTTAACTAGGCACTTGTTAATTAATGGGTAATTAAAATTTAAGGCATAATAATTAACACGTGTTGCCGTTATAAGCGTATTTTGTTTCTGATAAGATTGTAAGTAATGTGTAACGGGTTTTTTGGATAAATTATGAAAACGCTTATCATCTGCATTATGCTGAATGTTACTCATGAATTATGATCCGTATTTCTACCAGTGTACTTGTCCATTAGTGTATGTGTATGCATTATGTAAGAAAACTTGTACAAAGTACATACTTAAATGTAAATTGTAAAAAGTACTACCTAATGGGTATAAAATTCCACAATGTTGGTAGGGTTTCTTATAATAGTTCCAATACTCGAATCAAATAAATTCAATACCGTAGCGTGACAATATGTAATGGAAATAGCGTGACATGTTACCAGTTGTGTGGTAGGTACTTCTTAACTAGAGATTTCAATTAAATTATGGAATAGGACAGGTAGTGAGACATGTTCGCTTTTGTAAATCCATTCAGTAAAACTTTGAATTTGCTAAGTCTTATACTGTTACTATCTTCATTACAATACAAAAAGTTTGTAAAACTTTTTTGGAAATGTCAACTTTAGTTCTATTGAAATAAAGTACAAATTATCTCTTAGATACAGGAGAAGAAGTCGACAAAATTATCGCACGTTTGACTAATTAAAGCAAAACCTGTAATTATGGGTGTGCTCTTACGCGATTACATGCATGTCTAAGAAATTATAAACCTCCTATTGGTATTACACTATATTGGTTATTTCATCTCCGTTTTGGATAGTTTTCTGATCAAAAACAAAAACATGATAGCCTAAGAATCAGCCAAAAATTCTAAACCATATTTTCATACAATGCTGTTCATTATAGTAAATTCTACAGATAATTGTAGTAAACTGAAAAACACCAATCACTATTCATTGCTTAGACTCACCAATATAGGTGTGTAATAAAATGTACCGTGTGCTATAATCTCTTTTAATTTTTGAAGTGTAACATTTTAGGCGGCTTTCCTTTAAATTGAGACTGAAATTTCAAGGAGGCATCACATTTATTCACGTTTCGTTACATGTGAGAGAAGAAAGAAAAAACGCAGAGAGCAGAAAAAGAGCTGGCTGTACCAGCATTGTATATTTTAAAAGTTTCATTTCTATTACGTAGCACACGCGTAATTTTTTATGTAGTCTTTATTTTCCAATACATTTTTATTATAGATTTGACATATACATAATCGATGTAGATATGTATATAATTCAGACAACAGACAATTTTTTTTCCTCAAAAGTATGGGTACGTATGTAGGTATATTAAAAAAAAATCTCTATAGGTTGAACGTATGCTGTTGTATTTACTCATTTTTATTTTTAATTGCCCGTTGTTACTGGCCAGTCTCGACATCGCGACTTTGCATTGCGTTAGTTTAGAATTCCATCGTAACTTAGAACCAAGTCGCTTAGGTATTGTAAAGAATGTTCCAATTAAAAACAAACATGAATACCTCATAATGATCGCTACCTATCATATAAGGATGTAATAGGAGTTATTTGTGGGATCGTGGTTTAATTTTAATTTTTAGACTTACATTAATTGTTCCTATACTATTTAATATTGGTAGCGTTTTATGTAATATAGTTTTATTAGTGTGCTCTCCAGTGTATTGAATTATAAATAAATTATAATTAAGGAGTTGCCACAAATACTCCTTGAACAGTCCAACAAGAGAACATCATCTTGTAAGAAATGCAACGCGTGACGCGCTCAAACTAGAAAAGTAGGCACCTATTGTATCCATGTGACATTGGCATACTTGTGTATAAAACACATGTTACCATTAATTAAGAAGAACCCATCCATTCACCTAAAAGATATCCACAGTTAGATATAGGCCTCCTCTAAAGATCGTCACAACGACCGGTCTTGCGCTGCTTGCATCTAGCGGGTTCTCGCAACCTTCACTGGGTCATCGGTCCACCTTGTGGCGGGTCTACCCACACTGCGTCTTCCGTTACATGGCCGCCACTCGACAACTCTATATCTCTAAGAAGAATGTTGCAATAATTTAATATTAATGTAATATGTTTATCGTATGTCGTACTAAAATGCTACTGTAAAGGTTTAAAAATATTTGCGTTGTGTCACGCAAGTTGCCGTAGAACGTCGTGGACATAGCCGGTGTCAGATGTTTCGCGGGAAACATGAGCTAAAGTGACTATGGTACGGCCACACTTATTATTTTAATCTGAAGTTAACTAATTTACATCCATTAAAAGGTAATTTCTATGATACTTTAATTATCTGTTGAAATACAAGTTTGGTCTCAGGTAGAGTTCCCGTCGTCCGGGTTTCCCTGGAATTGTCATTGATTGAAAAGCGTCCGGGGAGCGCCCGGAAAGTGTTTTTAAATAGCTTATAGTTAGACACGGACTGAATGATTAACAAAGATATTTTTTTAATTGTAGGCTAACTTAGTAAGATTACTTTAATATGTTCATTACCTACGTTATGATTTAAATGTTATGTAGCATTACTTAGCCTACATAAACTTTTTTCTTATTTTAAGCACTTTTATTCTATCGTTGCTGAAAAGAGGATCGCTACAATTTAATTTACTTACTAGATTACCACAAAAAGAGCAATTTATGGTTTCTTAAGAATTAGTTACATAGGTATTTCATTTGCTTTGCTTATTATAGGTCGATATTGTCAAACATTATAAAGTAAATCGTAAACAAGCTGTTTACATGAATAAGAAACGAAATAAAGATCACTATTTTATATTTGGTTAAAAAATGTTTTAAAAAGTCCGGATCAAAACTCTATGTAACCCAAATGTCCGGGTATTTTCAGGCTATTGTCCTGTGTTAACAATTTTGGCGATGGAAGGCCAGCCTGGAAGGCCTGGAAGGTATCTCAGGATTCCGTGATTTGCTATAGCATTTTCTGTAATGTAACTCCTTTGGCAAATTAGAATTTCTAAAAAACAGTTAAATATGTAATAGCAAATGCGATGCCTGATCGCAGTAGCCACGATGCGTGTAAATTTTGATTGGTAAATGGCGTGCGGTTGCTTACTCATTGCAAAAAATGTAATTGATTGTTCTTTGCCAAGGTTAGTACGTTAAAAGGTATTGGTTACTTTATTCATTCGTTATTTTTATCAAATGAAAAATGTTTTCATATATCTATGTTTTCACTCTCCCGTATTTTGAAAGAAAGAAAAGACATTTGTTACGCACAAATAAAAGTAAAATAAGCCTAAATAAATAAGAAATAATAATAAAAACACCAAAAAAAAAAAAAAAAAAAAAAGTAAAATTAAAATCTAAACATTATGTCTTGTTGCATGTCCTGTTGTTTACGGTTGATATGTATACCTATGTGTACCAAATGGGTCTCGACTCAGCATATATTCGTGAAGTGGTATTTGTGTCGTAAACTTGTAAAACTCTCTTAGACTTTATCATATTTACAAGTATAATAGAAGAGAAGTTGATTATATAAGTATACTGATAATAATAAACTTTTAAAGTGAGGGATAATTAATTAATAAAACTTAGCGCCGATTTTGAAACCGCAAATAACTATTTGAAGGAGTAATTTGTACGTGTTGCGTGATAATGTAAAACCTGTCAAAATTTAAAAAGTATTCCTCAAGTAAAGTTATCAGTAGATTATAAAATCGGTCCATAATATAATAAAAACTTAAAAAATATATCAGACTAAACTGTTTGCTCTAAAAAATCTAAGCTTTAAGTTTGGATTTAAAAGTAAATAAGAGGAGGTGGCATTATTTTTTTAAAGGAAAGACACTATAAGCCATTTACATTTACCGACGTACGTTAATTGTAACTACATAGGTATACATATGGATGTGTGTATGGAAAAAAATCAAGCTAAAGTTAAATAATCGACGTTAACACGACGTCCGCGTCAGTGTCACCGAGCCTCGGTTGCGCGAAGCCACAAGAATGCGTCAAAGTGTGAGCAGATGCACTTCCCCCTTCCATCGCACCTCGAACAACATCGCTTTAAAATTCAACACCCCTCTCAAATCTTTCAATTTACGATGAATGTCAGCGTTAATTGAAATAAGGGAGTTTATAATTCATCGTTATTTAAAAGTGTCAATTTTTGTATATTATAGTTTACTCTTTTTTAGCTCATGATAAAATTACAAAAAAAAAATCCTCCCCTACAAGATCTTAGTAGCCAGAATTTTTATTGCTAACATACAAACAAATATATTTTTTATATATTCACGAATTTTTGAACATATTGAACGATGTGTGTAGGTATTACAATAAAATAAAGTATAAAAGAGAGTATCTACCTACCTACTAAAAAGCATATATGAAATAAAAGTAGATAAACAGCAAATAGAGTAGAAAAGAACGTCACCAAAGCGTAAAGCTTAATCACCAATTATATTACTTTAATCGTTATAAAATGTTATAACTAGTATGACTGTAGCTGTGTAATTTTTCTTCATATAAAATTACAAATGTGCTATAGGACAATTAAGCACACCAAAGTGCTTGACTTTTATAGAATTTTTTGCCAAAGTTCAAGCAATGCTTCAACAAGATGATGGCTCTCTTGTTACAACCGTCCAGGGAGCTTTTGTGGCCACTTAAAAATCATGTTTTTAGTTATTATTTATAATTCACCTCACTTGTGTATAATAACTAAACTATATCACGGAAAATGATACCAATATCTATCTATACTATATTTATTTAATATAATAAAGCGGAAAAGTTTTTTGTTCGTTTGTTTAAACACGCTAATCTGTGGAACTAACAGTCGGATTCAAAAAACTCTTTTTGTATATGATAGTCAGATTCTCAAGGGATAGTATAGGCTATCTAACATTAAACTACTACTCCCAGCTAGCCTTTAATACTGTTTTTTGTTAAGTAAGTCGGAAGTGAAAGCTTTCACGAACTGCTTTATCCAAGTATACTGACGTAATCGTTAATGATACGGAAATATAATGTCTGCAATAATATTGGTCCTTAGCATAATTAAAAAAAAGTCCGCGATTGCATATGCTTAACTTTTATACATAAGCCACAATAAGGTATTTGGCATTTTTTTTTTGGCGATGATTAAACATTGATTTATGAGCATTATTTTTAGACATTGCATATTAATCCTTACGAATAAAATATAATTTTATGAAGTTAAATTTTGCCCGTTATAACATATTATTTGGCCACATAGATTAGGAGATAATGAGAAATTAAAATAATTAGTACTTGCAGGATGTGAGACCACTTATTATGATAGGCAACACCGGTGTGTTAGCGATGCGGTGTTTGTCGGATAAAATTATAACGGGTGTAACCGTGGGGCATAGCTAGCTACATAATATAGGGTTAAATACGTAAGTTAATTAATTAGAATAAAAACCACAACAATGTAGATCAAGATCCCACCAAAAACTTCGCTGTATTTTATAATATGATGTAGATAGATGCAGTATAATATGTATGTCACGGATAATTTAAAATAATATAATCGATATTTCAAAATTATAATAATAAATAGGTTTTTTTTACATAAATTAGTGTGCGTATTTTATTCCCACGGAATGAAATAACATTTCACGTGTAGCATGTTTATTGTGTTTTTAAAACAATGATGTCACCAATCGTTACTAATAATTGTAAACCCGTATGATATATTATACCTATAAATATATATTTTTTTAAAACCCTGAAAACTTCATAAGTGAACCCCGAATAAGAGAAACAAATTCGCATCTCTCGTGGGCCAACCAAAGCGTTCTTTTTTTTTTTTTTTTTTTTTGCAGTTTGTCACCATAATATATTCATTTTATAGATTCTTAAATTATGTAATGATAATAGTAAATGATCGGATATGTTGAATAACATAAAATATTGAAATTAATAAATAAAAACCCTCAAATCAGTATTTAAAATTTTGATATTCAAATAATTATACCGTAAAATATACGGTAGCATAACACTACAAAAATAAATATGACATTATTTTCTAGTTTGACATTAGTGATTGTCAATTCACTCCATGGGCATGAAAAAATCAGCATAGATTATTTCTTAGTAGAACTTCGCTATAGGTATCTAACTATCTATGTACATTTTTCCAGCACATTTCCATAAAACGTTAATATTTATAACAATCAATAACAGCACGATAAATCGGAGAAACCGACATGAATCATTCACTAATTAATTACCGACAGGCAATCACTTGTTCACTTATCATATTTAATTTATATTTATGAGATAAAACGATAAAATTCTTAGTTGACAATGTCAGCTTCAACTTGTTTGTGTGATGGCACTGTTCTTTGATTGCCAATAGCTTATCGTTTGAACTTTTGACATGCGTCTTGGAGAGTTTGCCTGTTATTAATACAGATCTTAGGCGCCATTATATGTATAATGTTTAAGAAGCCTTGTTCTTAGGAACGGAATTTATCATTGCATGATATTTACATATAACATAGATATATATACTTAATACGTTAATTAATTACCACTTATTTTTAAATTGATATAAGATTTATTCAAATTAAAATACATACATAGTCAAAATCGTTAAAATAATTATTTGTAACTAGCAACTACCGACGATTTCATTCGTGTTAATTATAATAGCAATAAAACATAGCATATTAGCTGTAGCCGCGACTCCGCTCGCGTAGACTACGACTTCCCCTACTCCCACACCCATGGCGGTCGCCCATTTTTATTTTAAAGACAAAAAAATGCTTATTGTCGGACATTCTTGGAAAATACACATATGCTATCGCTGACTTTTTCAGGGTTTTAAACTCTGTTCCCGGGGATGGCATTTATGACAATTTTACGTACATTTTTGTTATGTAAGGGAGCCAGAGGGTTACGATGTACAATTATGTAGTACATTAATTTGATATATCTCTTAAAGTTTACTCAGCATAAACCATTGAAGCATTTCCGAATTGATTTACCATTATCATCACTGCTTATTCTCATTCTAAATGGTTCTCGCGTAGAACGAACATAAACGGACAGACAGACAGAAAGACGTTTAGTTTTATAATAGGTATGTATGTATAGATTAGGTATCATCTTAGAACGTAAAACAGAACGTCTGTCTGTGAAAGAGATTTTTTAGAATCGGCACAGTAGTTCCAGAGATTTGGGTATCTGTTTATAATAATAATAATAATACTAGATAGACGTGTGTGCAAGGGTGGGCGGAATCTTGATTTGTCTTGTTGAGATTTTTATTCTAGACCATAAACTTATGGTATTTGGCCCTATATTATGTAATATTGATGGAATTTTGCATGATTATACTTGGGTTATTATACTTAAGTGAAATGAATTAATTATAAATATAACTAGAAATGTACATTTTACAAAAATTAACAAAAAAGAAAACCATCTTCAATGATTTTGAAGAGTTTCCTGGTGTATCTTCGATGTTGAAAATCCAATGCCTATGAAATTCAAATTGGAGCATCCTTGAGGTATCCTCTATCCAACATAAAAAGAATCATCCAAATGGATTCATAAACATAAAATTATGACATAAAAAAAGGATGTATTCAAATTATGTAACCTCCTTCTTTTTTTGGAGTCGGTTCAAAAACTGCCCAAGGAGTTTTAACAAGAGAGCCACCATCTTGTTAGAGCGTTGCTTGTACTGTGGTGATTAGAAAAGTATTGTATCCACGTATAAACATACGTTGTCTTACATTAAAAAAAGAGGTTAGTTATGGTCGCAATTGATCCATACAATTTTATTCAACTACACTGTTCGATTCTTAGGATTAATTCCTTATAGTCTATGTCACTGTGTTGCCGTGTATTTTCGATAATGGTCAAGTTGGGGAATTATAGTCGTGAGGAAATTTTAATTTTATTTTATTACAGGTCATTTGTTATTAATTTACTTAGTAAACTAAATTAATAAATAAATAAGTAAATTTACTTAGGAAAGCGTTTATCTAAGAACCTTTCATCCTCGTTGCCACTGGTTATGCGCAGAATTCCGTGTAGGTGCACAGCATCTACCGCCACAAGTTAATATTGGAACCCGTTGCTGCGCAAGACCATTTTCCTCCTAAAGAATTTTATTTTCTGTGTTTAGAACCCGGATTTGCAACTGTTTGAAGTTAGTTGTTTGTTTTGTTAACCAGATTAATTACTGATTTAAAACCATACCCTTTCCCATTTGCCTGAGTACTGTCTCGAATGCTTTTGTAAAACATTTAAATTGTTATTGCAGCAAGAGGTTTCCTGTGGAACCGCTGTTTTAGTGGATGTTTTTCCTGTGGAGGCCATTTTTTTAGTGGATGGTTTTCCGGTGAGGTCGCTCCTGTATTGGCGTGGACTCAGTACAGATTGCCTTGTCTCGGGTAGTCTCTTTATGCGTGGCTGGCCTGCTGGCTCGGCTGCAGTCTTCGCGGCTTTGCATTAGGAGATCCAAGTAAAGTTTGTTGCCTACGTTACGAGGTAACGGAGAACCTTATTTTTTTTTTTTTAATTATTCTTGATCCGGCACTTCGGTTTGTTGGGAGCATTGCCGGAATCCTTCGTTAACATTTAACATGGTCCAATTTCCGTTATAAAAGTTGGTGGCGCTCATTTTCGTTTTAATTATATACAATAAATATATATTGTAAATTGTAACCAACCCTGGTGATCCCCAATTAACCCACCTGAGTTTAGCTGGCAATTTATATGTGGTATTGTAATTAGAGTATTTTATTTCAATCATTTCAATGATGTGGATTCAAACTTGTGGCATATAAGAGTGCGTTTTTTATATATAACAAACATGGCAAACAAGCTTACGGCCCGCCTGATGGTAAGCGGCTACCGTAGCCTATGGACACTTGTAATACCATAGATATCACAAGCGCATCGCCGACGTTGAACCCCCCTACCCTAAGGTGCTCTGGAAATCCAACTCACCGCAGGAACACAACACTACGTTATTTGGCTTTTTTTTCTAAAACACAAATCAGCGGACTCTTGGTCCACACCTTTCTTGATGTGGGTGTTTTTATAATATTAAAAATTGACATGAAAAAAGATGCACTTGCAAATGCAGCTATGTACTATTCCAAAGTGAGCCTTATTTTACTATAACTAAAACCGAATCTTATCACTAAATTACATATAAATTGTTATACAGTGTTGCTTATTACTATTACAGAAGATTATTGTTGTTCTAAATTTACAGAAATTGTGGGTGGGGTTGTTATGGTGTTTGTGTGTTTGGGTGTTTAGTCAGAGGGTGAGGTTTGGGAAATAATGTACTTGATGACGTTCTCGACCCTGCGTTTTAAACCCATCTTCAGGTCATCCACTATATCTTTCGCCGGGGCACTCACCGCCCGACGGATGAATCTGCCAATCGCGTCGTCGTAGTGGGATACACTATCATGGATCTACAGGATCACCACCGATTTAAAGGTAAATCCCTGGAACTCATGAATCGTCAGGAAACGCAACCCCTCCCCAATCCCGAAGCTCTTATTGTAGACCTCACTGAACGCGTAGACTACATCCATCGAGTTTCTATGGGTGCAGAAAAGTTGTTTGGTGACTTCGGCGACTGCAGTTGGTCGGCAACAGGCCAACTCGAAGAGGTTCTCCCGTCTGATATAAGGAAACTGATTAAAGTCACCAATGAGGAGGCTTTCGCTTGCTCCCTGCCAGCCGGGTTGCAGTCAGGATTGCCCCGAAATGGTTCATAAGAGCCTCATCCACGATTAAACGTGGACTTTTCTCGGACTTCTTGAAACCATTCACTAAGATTGAGGCCATGGTACGCGCTCTCTTCTCGGCTTTGCTTAAGATACTTTGCCGCCTCGGTTGTGGTGGTCGTGACTGCGTCCCTCTCCACATCGAAGTTCTTCACCAGCCATGTTGCCTTCTCGCAACCTGGGACCCCATAGGTCCACTCAACCGTGGGTATTACCTCAGTGCTACCTTCCGCTGTAGGATTGAATATCCTCGATACGAGTTTTTCACTTTTTCGATTATCTTCTCGTCCAGCATGATCTTCGTGCACGGGTCCACCACGACGATGGGGTCATCCAGAGGAGTGCTGAACCTGAGCGTGGGATTGGGATCCTGCGACTCATCCTCCTCCCTTGGAACGAAACCACTGGTGGAGCTGAAAGCAGCCAAGTAGCTGTCCGATAGCTTGGGCATTTTTGTGGTTATATATGGCCGCTACTTCTTCCTTGAGTCTCGGCTCCATAGATGCCACGATACCCAGATGATAGTCTTCCAGGATATTTTTACAAGTCAAGGTCTTGACTTTTATCGTGGCCTCTAGGATTGCCTTGAACTCGAGGATCGCGTTTTCCATGTGCTCTCCAGTGGCCCCGCTGCAGGAATTCGGGTGGGCACCTTCACCTGACCCATGTCGGCTAGAGGCCCTTTCGGCTGTAGGTCCTGACGAGTAGTGTATATTAGGGTTGTTAGTGTTTGTGTTATGGCCAAAGATGATCCTTTCTCTGGACAGCCGCCTCCAGCTGCTCTTGCGGCTTCTATCTCTGCTACTACCTTTAACTGCAGTCGCTCGGCTCCGCTTAGCTCGGCTTTAGGGTCAAAGAAGGTTGATCCCCTTCTTGGTTTGTCGCGCACTAAAAACTGAGGTCTGCAACCCTGTCCTCATACACGACTACCTCATGGGGTTTCGAGGCTGCAACGCATCCCAAAAGGTCTGCTACCTCTCCCTTCTCATACTCGGCCACCATCGCATCGAAGCTAATCCTGCGTGATGTTGTTTCCGCTACCGACCCTGCCTCCCCGATACAGGACAGCAATGTACATGCTGGTGAGAATAGCGTCCTGGCACCCCACGCAAGCAGCGCTATGGTCTTGTTCTTGGTCCGCACCAGCTTGCATGTGATACCCGACACTACCGTCACCGGCAGAGCGTTTTAAACTTTACGCCTCATTGCTGTTCTTGAAGTACTCCCGTTCATCAGCTTGGCTAGGCCGGGCGAAATCGGAATGTGGCTCCGAGGTCCCACAAGGCAGAAACTTATTGGCCAGAGTGTGAGGTGTATGTTGGGGTTGCGCTGGTGTTGTTGTCGTTTTATTTCTTAAGGCCGCCGCGCGGAAGATCTTCTCCGCGAAGTCTAGGAGGAATAGCATACTGGTCTCCTCTGCAAGTAATATGTGCGGATTAGGCAGTTCCAGGGGCAGATCCAGCCGCGACTGAAGGTCGTGTCTTGCAGCCGAGAACCTTGGGCACTCCAGAATAAAGTGCCACACCGTCTCCCTCTCCTGCGGATCACACTTCATCCTGGGTTTTCTTTTAGTTTAAACGTTATTCAGCTTTGATCTTCTGTAGGTTGGAGGTATTCCACCAGTCAGACTGCCCCAAGTAGCAAAAAATCACCAAAGAAACTTCTCTGTGCTCTACCTCTCTTTAGATTAAGTCCAAGAGAACTTTACCCAGCATTGGAATATTTACAGACTGAAATTAAATTGTAGGCACAATAGTTTGTTAACTGTTAGTAGAGTGTAGGTACTAGTGCAGTGTTAGTTTATATTTTACAATAATTATTTAATGTTTCTATACAATTTTAGTTTGTTGGACTTTAGAATCACTACCGCTGAATAACGAATAATTATTTGTTTCTGGCTTTATGATCGCAGTTCAAATCTAACCTAACCAATTTTTTATCACCACAACGGAAAAATGAAAATATCTCACACAATACAAAAAACGGCACAAAATGATAAAGCAGGTCGTATTTGACGTAAACAACACAATAATCATTCAAAAATTAACAAAACCTTGTACCTAATATATATTTTAAAAAATCTTCGAAAATTTTTGCCCGTCTTTCAAAAGCGAACTTTATGTCAGCTAGTTAGAATTGACATTTGAATTGTCACATTTCAGTAAATGCGATTTAAAAAATTTAATTTCTAAAAACTAATTATTTCCACAGTGTAATTTTTTTATTTATTTAGCCTTATGATAAACTGATCTTAAATTGGAGTATGAACTCAACGGTAGCGATTCTAAAGCTTAGCCTTTTATTTATTTATTTTAAATTCAAATGTGTTTGTAACCAGATAACGAAGTTGTAACATCATTTTCAGTTTATAAAATGTAACTTTTTAGTTAGCAATTTTGTGACTTAAGTGAAATAAAAGAGAAAGGAAGCTTTTGTAGAAATTAAGAAATGTAAATTGTATAGTTTGGGGGGTTTCCCCGTGGAAAGAAGGGGTGTACTTTATTTGAGAAGGCAAAGGACCCTGATTTTAGGTGTGTCGTTATGTAATTTAAAAAAATAGTGCTATAAGCAAATATGCTTGATGCGGTTTAAATCTTAAAAGCTCTATAGTCCACCGATGCTGTAAGGTAAAATATAAAACCAACAACTTAGTATTCGAAAAATAAAAGACCAAATCAAGTTCACGGATTCCATGAATATAACGTCCAAACTATTTTTAAGCAGTAAAACTATAAATAAAAAATTGTTTTTATTGGCTATTTAGAACGGACATAAATCTTACCCGGCTAATGGATCTTTTAACACTGCAAATAAATTCATTCATATTATTTTATATCCAAGCTACTTTTTGATTTTATTACTGTTTTAATACTCATACCAGGTAATCAGGTTCGTAAAATGTGATTCCCGTAATATATAAACAGCAAAATTATTTTTATATACCTAAATCTATATCCATGAACGTATGTAGTAATTAAAGGCCGAAAATATGAAGTGATAACAAGCGTTTATCACCTATATAAAAGATATAGAAAAACTTTATATTCATACTAGTAAAAGCCCGCTACTTTGTTTTCGTTAATTACAGTATAAAATTTGATAAAAAAATATATATCATAGGGATATATATAATTGACAGGCTCCAACGTCATGGCGAAAATGTGGATAGTAGCACTTTATTAAAAATACAATTAGTGAATATTTTAAAATCGAAAAAAAGCCTCCCTAAAATCTTTACATTACATTTAACATATCTATGTTATCGACGAAATAGCTGCCGAATGTGGTCATTGGGTTCTTCGACTTCCGCCGTACCAATGCCACTACAATGCTATAGAACTAATAAGAGCACAAATCAAAGGACACGCCGCTCTAAAAATACCCAACCCCCTTTTACTGCAAACAAGATGTTAGATTTATTAAAAAATACATGTGCGGAAGTAACTGCCGAAAACTGGGAAAAAATTATGAGAAGAACCCAAAATATTATAGCGTCGGAGTGGGAAATTCATGTTGCATTCAATAATATACAAGTACAGGAACTTATAATAAATGTTGGGGAGAGCTCATCGAGTGACAGTGACGATTCATCAGATTTTGATTAAAATAAATAAATAAAGATTACCTGTCGTTATAATTATTTCGTTTCATTGTCGAGTATCTACATATATCTACCTACTTATTTTGCAACAGCTTCGAAAATTTTGAAGAAGTTGGCATTATCAATCAAGAATTAATACGTGTAACACCTTGTAATGAAATATAATATCTATTAGTTAATAAATTTGTACAAAAGTATCCGGCACTAGTTTAGTTTCTTACATTTTGTAAAAAAATATCGGGTCTGTTATCGTGTTACGCTTATCGATATAGCTCCATCCCTATCAGTTTCTCCGACTCTGGTATAACCTTGTATGTGCGTAAACGTCATATTTTTATAAAATAATGCATACATAATGTAAAAAAGACGCTCGTTCAAGTTTTCACAGGAGCTGTCATCGAGAAAATAAATAAATGGAAATGGCATAGTGAAAGAATATTTAGAATTGGATCAGTAGTTCCAGAGATTCCAAAAATTTTATTTCTTTATTTATACTTTTTACTAACTGAGATCGCGACTTCGTTCATGTTATTATTAATAACGTTGCATTCATATAATTAATATTATAAAAAATAATCTAGATACTACTAGAAATTTTATTGTTCCTGTTTCCATACATTTTGTACTGTATGTAACATAGAGACAGAGTATTAGACATTTTTCTACGCTTAAATAGAAAATGCGAAATATTTAACATACCTAGTAACAATACACTGCAAACTTTAACAAAATTTTAATAAAATGTTTTATTTATAATATTATTTATGAAATTAAAATTACTCTTAGCCTGGCTTGCGGGGTGTCAGGTAACTCTCTCACACAGTTTCTTTGGTCTCTCTCACTGTGACTCTCATATATAGTTTGTCGTCATCAGCCGGCGTTTATCCAGCAGACGAGAGGCTCGTCCTTGTTGTTAGAATATACCTACTGTGCTTACCATCAGGTAAAGTGCCTTTACTTTTTTTTTATAGTAGCACTGAAATTGACGGTTATGTCCACACCTTACACAACGGCGACTACCGACAGATCCCAATCAATCGACGATCGCAGCTGTTATGCTGGCCTGCATTAAATTAACTGGGCATTAACTTTGCCTTGCTACAATAAATAAAAAATATATACAGTTTAACTTATCTTTAAAATCTATTAAAACCGATTTATGCAACCTCTCTGATGCAGAAAGCACAACAAGGAACTCGCCTATTTGTGTAAGCCAAGTATTTCGTATTCGTACCGTATTTGCTGTCAAGGGGCATACATCAGTCGGTGTGTTGCTCCGTGTGTGCATCACGTAATTGCTATAAATAAAGCGCCTAATGAGTGCAGACTCGGCGCACAATGACCACTACACACACGCTACACGCGATATTTTTTTTTACTTCTGTTTTGCAAAAAATAATCTGTATTTTTATTTATTTTTCAAATGCTTTTTTTCTGTGTCAACGCTATGTATTCCTTATTTTCTCATAAAAATGAATTATTCTAATCATTTTGAAGCTTATGTTCATTGCTATCGATGTGTTCGATACAAAAATTCATGAAATCTGTTTATCTAACATGATAGAGCAGCTTGTTAGTTTGTAGGTATTTTTTATTAAAATTCTATAATGTGCGATTTGCACGGATCACCTAGTAATCATTTATTAATAATAATAATACCATCCTGTAAGTGTCTTATTACTGGGCAAAGAGGCCTCTTCCCAAGGGAAGGTACGGGCTTAATCACCACGCCAGCCCATAACGTATTGGCGATTTCAAACGCTGAAAAATTTACTCATGCGTTTAGATGTTTTCGTTCACTAACACTGTGAGTATTTAATATTGTAGATGTCGGGAAGCGAACTTGTGCTATTGTACGAACACCACGACTTTTTTAATAAAAAAAACTGTATTGTGAATAATTACATGAAAGCCCTTTTAAATATACCTATCTAATAGGCAGATTCTTTTATAATTCAAAGCAGTATGGACACTCCTTTGTATTCTTTGAAGTAAAGTCTATAAAATCTATTAAAGTTAAAATAAGTCTATTAAAGTAAAATAGATTAATTACTCGGAATTTTATATATGTATCTACTTATATTTTTTAAATATTGAGATACAATATTTTAATTATTTTAGACTTTTTGTATGGTAGGTACAATACTGTTTAGCACTAGCACCTGTTTAATAGGACTAAGGAAATATAACAAAAGACAATTATAATAGTTATCTATGACAAATACTAACTAATTCCAACAAGATACTACGACTATAATTAAAAATTATGTAAAAAAAATCAACTTTAGTAACCAGGAAATCAAATGTGTGATGTTTTTTTTAAAGTTTTTCCTTAGTATTATTTTCAAAATGAAACGTATAGGTAGATAGATACATATATGTTTGGTTTTTTTCTATTTAGAGAATCAAGTACATATACACAATATATGTTCAAAATCGGTCGTATTGTTCCTTTGTTTTTGGATATAAGTTATTATCACTAACGAGCAACAGCGGTTAATGTTTAAATTAGTTTTATTATTGTTTTTAATATATAAGAAATACTATAAGTCGATGCATGTGTAACGCACTTCACTCTTTACAGAATAGGCAGGAGAAGGAGAACTGGGGATTCGGTGGGAATATTTCAAACATCGTTTCATAGAAAATGTATGAGAAATTACAGACAGGGCACACGAATTGAACCGGGTTTGAGCTCGTTACACATGCAGCGGCATCGACTTGTGATTTGTATAAATTATTTTTAAATAAGTATGTTTATAAGTGAACAGCAGACTTACTTAATATTTGCCAGATATCGAGCGATAAATTATTGTTTCAACGCTTAATAATGAATTGATGTTTCATTCATAGAATTGAAAATATGGTCGTAATGATTTCGTAGGATATCACTAAAATGCTGGAGATAGTCTGGAACATCAAAGAAGTAATCATTATAATATGATGAGGCTATGATGTTAAAAATTCCAATTTACAGACAAATGTTCCCTCAAATGAAGTTCCGCGTCTCCGGTTTGGACGCGAAGGCCAAATACATCCTCCTGTTGGACATTGTCGCCGCAGACGACTACCGATATAAGTTCCACAACAGGTAGACACCAATTCATTGCCTGCCGGAACACACATTCACCCATACTTTCACATTACGACTCGTGGTTGTAATGCGACCGACAATTTGGTAACGAAACTACAAATTGTCGGTCAACGTTAGGATGTCAACGTTGATTTTGAGATGCTCTTTTTATTCTATCTTCGTTCCGTTAAACGCTTGTTTTCATTTAGCTTGTGATTCTTTCCACGTAGGTACTAGTTCTCATAAATTTCAATGCGTTGATTAATTACACCTAAACAATTTGTAACAAGCAAGGTTCGTAAGGGCAACGACATTACGCGACAAGCTACGCTTGGAACCGTCCGATTAAGGATTCAACTCACATCTGATAGGGTAATATCATTAAAATATCTTCGTCTCAAACTCTGCAGCTGTATAACGTAAAAAGCCGAGCCGACACCAGAGGTGAGAAATGCCGACGCGATTCTTACTGTTCTCCCAAATTAACCTAAATTAGGATTAAACTTGCCGAGACAATCTTCTTCAGAAATCTCGACCACAAAAAAAGTAATTAAAACGAATCTTCCGGGTACCGTTGTCGCAGCATCCCTCATGGGTTCATCTGAAATCGATAACCATCGTTTTGATCGTGTACATTGTTTGATTCGCGATGACAAGCGCCGATAAGATTCATTCCCCGCTTTATGTCAGGCCGTCGAACGTCAAATATCGAAACCGCCGGCGCACAAGTTTGCCAACATCGAGATTCGGACGATAAACTTCGATTTAATATCCGTTAATTAATACGACCGGAGCATTCCAGTCGAAAATGCGACGTCTCTGAGTCAGCTTCAAACCGATACAGACGCCGACAAAGGCCCCGGCTGACTAGCGCCGTTAATATTATAATTAATTATTACAAATCTCGCGTATATAAATTACTTATCAATTAACTGATTTCTAAACCGATCGAGATGATGATTTTTTTTTCGTTCTCGCACGATTTTTACTCATGTTAAGTTTTCATACGAGATTGCTTGCGAACACGTGCATCCGTGATATATTTTTTATAAAAGACACACAATGGGCACCTTTCGATTTGTCACTATCTGTAACGGAAACATTGCGGTTCATTTAAGATTGTTACAATTTTGTAATACATAGTAGTCGATGTATGTCGAAACACGACGATATCTCCAAAACGCTATATCGCTGTCGGTTCGTAAAATCTAATTAGCGCTAAGATCACAAGCTAAAGTCGTGTCTTGGTAGTAAAAAGTGAAACTAGTCCAACAGCATGTCTCACAATCGACTTGATGTCAAATCGTTGTCGCAAAGAACGAGTCCCAATCCATGTTTTTCTCTCGTATTGCTTGCAGACGTATGTTTCCTGCCTACAAAGTTCGCGTTTCTGGTCTTGATAAAAAAGCAAAGTACATTTTGCTAATGGACATCGTAGCTGCCGACGATTGCAGATACAAATTCCACAACAGGTATAAATATGAAAAGAAAAAAGTGATGAGATTAATTAAGAAAAAAAAAAATGTAGAAATGACGGGTTACAAATTAGTTGATATTATTTTGATAACGAAAATATATTGGCAGGAAAGGCAAGAAGCATGCGTATTTTTGTGAGAGACAGGGGGATCTGCGTGGTTTTATATACCTACTGCATTAGTGCGATATTGAAATGATACTATTTCGTAGGATCTGACGATTACTTTTTTAATTTGAAACGATTCTCATTCATAGTCGCTAGACAATCGATAAATAAAAATTCATTTTATGTTAATAACGTAACTGTACTTTGAATAAAGAAATTCGTTCGAAAACAATTGACATTTAAGTGATTAATATTTTTATAGTAGGTAAGTCGCATTTTTGTACATTGTTATGTTTCATAGAAACGTTTCACGCAGATCTCTTTTCGTTCACTGTAGTATCACTGGTTGTGTCTGTAGAATTATCAGTTGCTTATTTGGCCTTGGTTTTCGGAGCATGTACTTTTAAGTATTGAATTCATTACAAATTCTGTATTGCATGGGATTCAAATAACGATTTATGAGTAATTTAATCGGTTGGGTTGTAGAATATCTAGGTAAATGAATTGTAATTTAGTTATACTAACTTGCATCATGTAAATAACTTATAATATGTTAATTTCCAAAACAAAGACCTTCACTTCCTGAAAAGACCTAAGCAATTATGTTTTATAATAATGTAACTAAATAATTCTTTTCATTGTTAAATCTTTTAAAATATATCGAATATTTACGAAAGTAACGTTATGCATGTGTTACATTTTAAAAAAATATTTTGTAAACAATCATTGTCATTTTGCGGTACTTTGCCTTGCAGATTTTTAATATAATCGAACAAGTTATTTCCCTTTTGATTATTGTTTTTTGAATGTTGAATGAAACAACTATATTCCATAATGATTTGTTCCCGGAGTCGGTGGATGGTCGCTGGGAAAGCGGACCCTGAAATGCCGAAGAGGATGTACATCCACCCGGACTCGCCGTCAACCGGAGAGCAGTGGATGCAGAAAGTGGTTTCCTTCCACAAACTCAAGTTAACCAACAACATCAGCGACAAACACGGTTTCGTGAGTACCAAATACACTATCTATAATTTTAAAATTATTTTATGCTATCGGCAATGTTCATAATTAAATATTTTATAGAAGTCCTAACTGTTTATGTAGATACAGCTAATAATATCTGGGCGCCAGAGCATTCATCGGTAATTGCAAAAAAAAAAAAATTAAAAAGTTTTGTTCCAGTTTTTCTTACTGTAACTTAATAATATAAATTATTACCTACAATTTTAAGTCACAATAAACTTCTTTTTTTTTGTTATTGAATGAATTACGGTAACGTTATAGTTCCTTACATATAGTTTTAATAATTATACATAAAATATATTTCGCACCACGACGCGATGCAATGCAACGTTACATATAAATGAGTCGGCCATATTTTAGAATGCCAAATTTCCTACTTTGTCAATAACAATGCGATACGGTGGTGGTCATGTCGAATTTTTCATTTTTCACAATTAAATACTAAGTCGAGTAGATATTTTATTTTATTTAATCTTACATAATAAAAAAATCTATCAGTATCATGCTGACAATAAAAACAAGATTTTACTTAAAATAAAATAAAAACATTATAATTTTTCTAATTATACCGTTGATAACACTCCGTCTATTGTGTACACAATTTGCATTATTTTCTAATTTAATTATGAAACCAGTAATTAACCTAACCAAACAATATTATGAAAAAAAAAACTTTAAAATCCGCATATGAAAACGCCCAAAAAAAGTAGCAGTCTTGTCGAAGCTCATTTTTTGTTCGTATTCTTAGGGCAACAATAGTTTATAATGTGGATGATATTATAATTAAAAAGATG
Organism: Saturnia japonica; assembly: GCA_033032175.1. NCBI lineage: Eukaryota > Metazoa > Arthropoda > Insecta > Lepidoptera > Saturniidae > Saturnia > Saturnia japonica. The sequence goes on along the minus strand of CM065324.1, from coordinate 6,251,754 downwards.
TTTTTTGCCGCGGTCCGGACCCCTGTAGCCGAGCAGCGGGACAGCATTGTGTAAGATACGGTTATTATGGCTATTTACATTGGGCGCCTATCATCCTGTGGCGTTTAGTAGCTTTTCAATAGCCTCTAAAGTACCGTTGTATGTCTGTCAGCGATGGTATAAATAAAATCGACTGTTTTCACATAATTTTAAACATTTTATATCGTAAGGGCAGTATTACAATTTTTACTATTATTGTTATTAACATATTTATTTAGTGACTGTATTTTGAAGTCAAACTAAAAAAATATTTTTTGATGTGAAAACTTCTTTAGCGCGTTGAGCGATTTTTGGTAGAGGAACAACTTATGGGTTCGCGTGACCTTGGCGTCACTGATGACCTCAACATGCTCGTGACGTATTGCGCTTGCGTCAGACTAACTACGCGTAGTTTAGGAGCATCTTTACATATATACGCATAATATATAAACACTAATACATTGTATATACTCGACTGTATTATGATATGATACATATGGCGTGTGTGACTTTTTGGATGGGTAAAATTTTGTGATTTCGCTTCACCGACATGCTCTGCAATAATTCAGATTATAATTGATTTAAAAATTCAAAATTGAGTTTTCATTTCTGTCGGCAGTCCTTATGACTGTTGAGTTTTTTTTACTTTGAAGAATTAAAATTCATAAGATATCTTTTTCAATAAAGCATGTGTAGAATACATCTTTCACGACCAATGTTGCCAATGTGTCAGACTACTGTATAAAGAAGACCTTTCTAATAAAAGCTATTTAAAATAATTATGATGTAGGTTTTATTTATTTATTATAGCTACTATTTTTTATTGTTACATATATTAAATTCTTATACTTGAAGTGTTGCTGGTTCATTTTTGTTCATGAAACAAAATATTTGCTTTACCTACAATGGTACCTTTTTTCTCGCTTACAATACCGCTGTTTAGCTGCAAGAAAATATTTTGTGGTATTAAGCTCACTAGTGTACGTCATAAAGTGCAATAATGTATTCATCAATGGGCAGGTGATTACCACAATTATTATCATTTCATTAAATGATTATTACTTACCAAATTTTTCATAAAATAATAATTTTCCCTTAAAAAAACCTCAATAATCAATAACAATTTTGAAGGACAATATCAGTTACATAAATAACACGTTATTAAATAAAAACTGTGCAATTTATTCCCTATGAAATCTTAAAAAGCGTGTTCGGTTTCCATAGTTAACAACAAAAAAACAATTAAAAAAACCGCTACCGAAAACGAAAGCCGCCTTCTTGAAGTAACACAATACACTTGAGCGCGTTTACATGACCGCGATCCAATCATAGATAAGACGGTTTTTTTAATACTCGTTTGTTTCTTTTTTTTATCCGTGTCATGTCTTTTGTCTTTGACGAGGGACGAGGGTAATTGAAATAACGACGGTCGCGGCTCGGTATGCACAGAATTTTGACAACAGCTGACTTAAAAATCGATAGCGCGACGCGGTCACATTTTTCTGTTTTCGAATTCTCATTTCGTTTTTAAAAAAAAAAATCTACTACTCATTTGATAAATGTTTATTTGTTATCTGATATTGATTTTTTATTTCGTTATTCGTCATATAAATATATATGAACATCTTTTATAATACATACTCCTACATACATTATTATAGTAAAATTTTTGTCACATAAAGAGGTATCTTAATTATCCTGTTTATGGGATATCTAAATCCAAGAACAGTTGACCTATTAAAAAAATTATATCATCTATTAAAGTCGAAATCGAAAAATACATATGTTATGAATAATACAAATAAATTAAAAATTCTGTAATTTTGTTTTATCTTTTCGAAGTATGTATTTCTAAGAGGGTTTTCATATTATAAATTTTATCAAACGTGGTTTAAATGACAGTAAAAGAGGCACCTATAGTATGTAGGTAGGTGGAGTATTCGATTCTATGTTTCTTAGTTACGAAAGTAATAATTAAACAAATTCTAAGAAATATGTCTTTGATAAATATGTTCATGAAAAAAAATTGGTTGCCTGTAAAGTCGGTATACGGGCGAAAGTTTTACGTGACAACGACTTTATGTCTGTCTCTCTCGCTCTTAGGCGGGCTAACCATGCCCGAGTGGAAGGGACGCGTGCCTCTCACTCGCTCTCATTGTGAGCGCATAACGTGAGCGGAGCGTAACGCAGTTTCTTGAAGTGTCACCCGGCAAACCAATTTATAAGACGTTGTCACGTCAAAATTAAAGAAATTTTTCCTTTTAAAAATATTGTCAATTCAGGATTTATTTCAGTTACAGAGGTCTCTCACTAATCCAGGTCTAGTTAAGTTCCAATTGATTGAAATTAAATACTGTCTAGATAGATAATTCAGGTCCATTCTGAATACCGCTGTTGCATTTACAGGTTGACGCAGGTTGCAAACAGCGACCTTTATCGAAAACTACTGTTCTACCTCTGTAGGTAGGTACATTAGTTGTTTAAAACACTAGGCATGTATTTTAAAATGAAATCTAATAATTTTCATTAAATTATTAAGATTTAATTACAGTCCAAATAAAGTCTAATCATTACCAATAATAATATTAAAGATTTAACTATCATATGATCAATCAAATCTTTCAGTAGTGTCATTCTTCCAAAATTATAGTGGAACCTATTAATGTTGCCAACATTGGCTACTTCCTCCAAATTCCCGATATTAAAAGGTTTATGACCACCTAGAGTAATTCTGATTTTCAATGTATTTCGACAAAATATACTACGTAGATGCTTCGTAAGACACAGAATACCCAGCTATTTCGATATGAAAACAAAGTTTAAGGCTAGTATGAGAAAACACGATAGTTTAATAAACAAACATACAAAAAACATTTTAATGAAAATTTACTTTTTTATACAACTAAGTTGACAAACAAGTATACGGCCCGCCTGTTACCTTAACCTTTTGTTTTAAACCATTTTCAAACTTTTATAATGTCAATTCTGGCAACTCTATCTGTTTTATTATTTAGGTTAAAAAAACACCAAAATCTTAAAAAGCGTCGTCGTAATGTCGTGAATCAAACGGACGCCAGGCCAGTGGGATATATTGCGGGCAATCGTGATTATTTACAACACTATATGGTTTATACAGGCTGCGGCACTTTTATGATACTGTTAACGGCTCCCACGAATTGGCGTGTCGTCAATTATAATGACATATCAAACGGTCTAACTGTCGCAAAAACCGTTCACTAATTTTATTAATCTTTGCTCTTTTATTCTGGTTTCGTTCTTTTCGATGAGTAAAGTGCAATCTGTCATAAAAAGTTTATTTTTATTTATTTCAGTGCTTACAATTATGTCATGTAGTTAGATAAAATATGTTTTTCGATTCAAATGAATACCGTAGAAATATTTTATATGACATCGTCGACGTCGTCGTTCTGCCTTTTTCAGCAGAGTAAATTACACCACCACAGAGCCACCTATCGTGATCAACGATAGCTTAAATCATTATCCATGAAGAAACACTTTCATGATCCAGATCTTCTACCAGAATCTTTCATGGTAATCGGGATTTTACTATAAAGAAAAAAAAAACATATTTTACTTCTAGAAGTTTAGAAAAAATATATATACCTACTATCCTTCGACAAAGGTCGATGATTATTTATTTTTTTACTAATTGTATTTATCATATGTGTCATGCAGTATTTGATTTTCAAGCAAAAAACATCATAACACTGACAGTTCACAAATATTTACACAAAACAACAATCATGAGATCAGAACGACAAGGGTCATTTACATCAACAACAAACATCCATATTACGAAACGGACAAGCGTTAAATCTTCGAAATCTACACACCGACCACGGTTTAATCGGTACCCGTTTTTATGAATCAAAACATCTTATGGGAATAAATGATTCGTCGCGCCACTGCGTGTTGTTGAGGGTGGCTGCCTACGCGACGTCCCGTTTGGTGTCTACCCGTTTTAATTGTCTACGGATAATCCTTATGGTCTTTCGAGCGACTAATTCGTTTCAAGTAGCATTGTTGAACGATTCAACCTTCTCGTGAACATCTGCGGGAGTGGCAAAAAATTTAATTCCCAATAATATGTATTATTTTGAACTGCACCTTTTTGGTGGAAAACAATTTTGTTTATTACTGTTATTGACTTGTAGTAGTGCTCTAGTGTTGTATACATATTATATACCTATAAACAAGAAAATTCGTAAGGCGTAGTTACCTACTGAAAAACAACGCAGCGCTTAAACCGGTAGATCTAGAAGTTTGCACAGGAGTTTCCTATATAACGTAGGTGATCAAGAAGAAACAAACCAATTACTACCGTAAAGCAGCTGCAATATTCTAATCCGAAGGGAATGAGTGACAACACACAGGCACATGTGGTGTTCCAACTAGTTCACGCGAATAGCAACCTATTAATGACTGATCTCAGATAGGACTCCTGTCTGTCTATATAGCCGCGCGGCTAGCTGGAATGGATTTGATGCGAAGGACCGAAGACCGGACCCAGTGGCGATCCTTAGATGAAGCCTATGTCCAGCTATAGACAGATACAGGCTGATGATGAAAGGTTGGTACTTTTAACATTAGGTGGACTACATTCTTGTTTGTTTGTTTCTTAATTCGTACCATAAAAAAAAGTTTTTTCAAAAATTCATCCTATGAGGGGATTAACGTTCTTGAGATGATGCCATTCAGAAGTGATTCCCAGCGGGCACATGACTAGTATAAAAATAAAATAATATAAGCTTTTAAGCTAATTATTTCCTAAGCTGTTTCTCTACTATGTTTAATCAGAAATGAGGAAATCCACAAAAGAACAGAAACTCACCAATATAGTCCTCACAATTGCGGGAATTAAATTGCAGTAAGCGGGGCACATTGTTTATAAAACGCATAGCCGATGGAGCTAAAGAGTTCTCGAATGGCGACCATGTACCGGAAACGTAGCGTGGGCAGAACCGCCACAAGATGGACCGACGACCTAGAAAAGGTTGCAGAAATCCACTAGGTGCGAGAAGGGCAGAGCGGTTGTTGTGGCGATTTTGGAAGAAACATATGTCGAGCATTGGACGTCTTTGGCTGGATGGATATTATTTCTGGTTATAAGAAGTGTCAAAAGCGGGCCGGTTGTAAGATTGTAAATCTTGATGAATTGTCATATCATGATTTACCTGGTGGAGCTTAGATTGCATCGTATACTACAAATGTAGATGCAGTCATTTTAATAATACCCAAAAATAAGAAAGCCGTCGCTAGTCTTGCGAAGTTATTGGCATCGAGCTGTAAAACTTAAGAAATATAGGTAACTTCTTAAGTGTACTGTCAAATTGAACTTCCTTACGCAATAGGCAAACTTTCGCACGGGCGATACGGTAAATAAATACGGATACAGAGTACAAAGGCCGACGAAACTGTGCGCTTGCTTGAACAGGAAAAGGCATATGCTCCGTAATTTATATACAGTTATTGATCAAAAGGTGATGTCCTTTGGGAGGCACCGAGGCGTCCTGCCGATCGGTGAGCCCCTAGCGAATTGTTGCCTATTAAGTAGGGGTGATAAAATCATCCTTATAAGTTACTATCTCCTTCTTAACGGACATCGATGGGGTTAAAATTGGTAAAGGCTAATGCGGTTTTGAAAACAAGAGATGTCACTTAGACACGAGGAAATTAAATTGAAATTTTCGCATGATCCCACCAACTCTAACTATGCAACAAAATTACTAACCTGGAAAGTAGGTAAGCTCCACATTTTACCGTATTTACTATGTGTTTATTAAAACTGTGATACAAATTTCCTATTTTTATTTAAATGTTTAAAGTTCATTCTTTGACAGAACAAAAAGGAAATATTACGTTAAAAAATAATACAGATGATCGCTAATTAAAAACAAAATCTACGGTTTCATGTAACTGGAAGTCATTGTCGGTCACACTATGTTGATAAGTTGAAGTAAATGGTTAATAAAATTAATGTGGAATATTCATATTTTAATTTAGTTTTTTTTTTATTATTCTGTTTTTTTATTACCTACTAAGTCATAAAAATACTAGCCGAGGCGACGCTAATGATAGAAACAGTATTAATCTGATTAACGGCGTTCGCTAAGAGACGCATGTGCTTTTAGAATGGCCTTCATAGCAAAAACTAATATGCAATAGCTTTCATGACCATGATTTTGTCTGCAGTAATTATATGAATATACTGTGAAGGTTTATACTCGCTAACTGCCATCTCAATCCTTTCTTATACAACAAAAAATTCAATGCAAAAACTCTAAATTTAACAATAGGAAATAACAAAAAGGCTTACACGGATTATAACAATTCAAGTGTAAATAGTAATCCTTTTATAAACTTAAGTTTGTTACTTGTTTTTTTTTTACGAATTTTAAATGGAGTGTTGGCGCCGCTCCAAACATTACTGAAATGGATGCTGAATTGCAAGTCTCGTAGATCAAATACTGTGAATACATTTGATAATAGTAGAAATACTTCAAGCGAATCTCAGTAGGAAGCGATAAATCAATAAATTTTCGAAGTTACGAAAAAGTTATAGGAGAAGTGCATACTTTTTAAATATTCAAATTTATTGTTTGTAGTAAATATATTAATTATACAAGTGGATGACTGGAACAATTTCAATACTAGAAATAAATATAAAATAGTCATTCCATCTTTTAGATTTAGAAAAATAAATGTTTTTAGGTAATTGTGTTAGGTTCTACAATAAACTTTCTAAGCACATTAATCATTTGCTGAATAGTTGGTTCAAGAATCGTGTTAAGCAAATTTTATTGTCGAATAGTGTATACGGTGGAACATTGCGTGAATAACGGCGATGTCTGAAAGTGATTCCCTCTCTGTAATGCAATGACTGAAAATGATAATAACTGTAAACAATAAAAATACTGTAAAAATAATTTAAAAAAAATTGATAAACCGATCGAGTTTGTGCTGGTTCTTCATGATGACTGGGATTTTGCCGAAAAAACAGAATACAATCTCGTAGTACAAATGTTTATAAATGTATAAAACTTTAATAAATTTTTAGTGCAAAATCCATTTAGGCCAAAGTAAAACCGATCTTTTAAACGACCTTTCAAATCTTTAAAAGTACTTTTTTATAATATGTTCGTAACTGTAGCAAATTCGCTGATCAAGAAAACAATCCCCGATAAATATTTGCGAAGTATCAGTTAGATAAGTGAAAACTGTTCGTCATACAAAGTAACATGGCGCGGCGTGACGTGTCGCGTCAACAAACAGGGGTCAGTAGTGTCAGTTGATCGTGTAAACACGTTACACGTCCAACTGTAGTTATGTGAGAGTCATTTTAGGTATAACATACTAGCATCCGCCCGCGACTTGTTTCGCTTCAATAACTCTGCCCCGGGGGATGACATATATGTATATCAATTTTACGTACATTTTTGTGACGTGGCTGCCTTACCTACGTTAAAGGGTTAATTACAATAAAACAATTAATTTAAAATAACAGCATATATCACTCAAGAATAATGTAGCTTCCTATTAGTGAAATAATTTTTAGATTTGTATTAGTAATTCTAGAGTTTACTATCTACAAACATTCAAATATCACCTTTTTAAAATAGGTAGTAGTATTAGATATTATAGTAAATAATTGTAAACAGCAGTTCCAGCATTCAATGGACTGAAATAATAATTTAGTTGAATATTATGCACAGGGCCGGATTTAAAGGTGAGAAGTCCATTCTGGGGCAACGACAAAGTGGACGCTTCTATTAAAATGAATAATAAATATAATGCATGTCGAGATGTTTAAAAAAAGATTTTCGTATATTAGTACTTTTTTCCTGTAAGAACGGGTGTTATTTTTTCTTAAATTGTGGACGCCCGTGCCCCTTCTATTTGAAGGGTCCGGGCCTAAAGCCCCTTTTTCTTTCTCCAACCCTGATTATGTATCTTTGTAATCTATATTATTTAATGATGGTGTCATATGCCATAATGCGCTTTAAACCAAGTCCTTTTTATTTGTGTATTTTTATGTAACTTGCTTTTTAGCAAACTTCCGTATCGAATGCCCTAAGGTTTATTTCTGTTTCTAAACCTAAGCGGTTGGATAGAAAATTTTAGTTACTATTTTCTAGCTTACAATTGTCAACCACTATATACATAGGAGAAATTTATTAAAACAGTTCGCTTCGTCGCGTCGTGTCGCAAGATCAAGCAGTGTAACCATACGCACTTTAATGAATTGAACAGTACCTAGGTAGCATCAAGTTCATTGCCGCCAGTAAAAAATAGGTCAAGAAATAATCTTATTTGAAGACATGGATGCGTGCCAGTTCTTATGTAAGTAGTTTATAATATCTAGTAACATGGTTAATTTTACGCTTGATGTCTAAGCTTCTCAGCAAAACTACAAAATTACAAAAATATAAAACTGTCATTAGACCCATCCTTATATACGCACGGCTGTGTAGCCTGAATATTAACAAAGAAAATCAGCTCCTGGTGGTGGAAAGAAAAGTGCTCCAGAAATCCTGGGACCTGTCAAGAGAGACAATGTCATTGGGAAGATTTGAATGAAAGCTGTGATTGAAAAGTTGATGGCCGAGCCCAACATTATTGACGATATGAAATCTCATAAACTTCGCTGCTTTGGCCACCTACAGAGATGGGGGAGGATCAAGCAATCCAAAGAGCAAACTTGGGGACGACTTACTGGTCGTCATCCAGTTGGTGTACCCAGGCATCACTGACTTGACACAGTAGTGGCAGATCTGCGTCAGTTTTAAGCAAGTCAAGAAACTTCGCAAAATCCGGACAATTGGCACTTGTTTCTGAGGCCAAGGAAAGTCCTTGTTGTATCACTGAGACAAAATAGGGAATTAGTAGCATGGCTGGAATCATCTGATACTGTTGTAAATACTTTAAAGTTAGATCGTAATCTTTGGGTTGGGTTTCTGATACTACAAGACATAAAAAGAGCCCGGCTAACTCATCACACGTAACAGAAGTGAAATTTCTGTAAGTAATATTTCAGATATGTGTACGTTCCACATAAATTAGCCGAAACAAAAAAACTAGAATTCAACGATGTAGTGATAACGTGCGTCTTATCACACAGACGGCCATAATCTTCATCTTCTTCTAAGTCTTCTAATTCTGCTAATTTAACGTGGATACAATATTTTTAAAACTTCAAATTTGCAAACAACGCTTGTCAAGATGATGGCTCCTTATTAGAACAGACAAAGAAGTTTTTGTAGCAATTTAAAATGCATGTTTCTAGTTATCTATTTATAATTCACTTCACTTGTGTACCAACCTGTATCCTACCAAACTATATTATATAAAATGCCACTAATATTACTTACATAATATAGGGCCAAATAACATACGTTAATGAATTAAAATATAAATCACCACATGATAGATCAAGATTCCGCCAAGAACTCCAAATTCGACATAATAAATAATATACTTTTATCGCACCCCAAAAAGTTTCATGTCAACTAGTTTAAATCAAAATAATTTCCGGTATTTATATGATTTTAAATGAAATATTTTATACGATTTTAAACGTAATACTATTACATCGGAGTTTTAGAAAGGGGTCTACGTTGCGTAGTCAAGGTGTATAGATTACAACTAGATTTAATTCTAACGAAACCCTAGACTCACTACGTTTTATCCTTTAATCTTATATCGAATGTTGAGCCTCTGCTAATTTTGCTTTATATTTTACATACTTCTGTTTTGTTTTTAGTTTATTCTACAATACCTACATCGAACAATTGGCATTGACACTTGACATTGGCGAAATTGTCTACATAGGCAGATGCTATATTTAAAATAAAAAATATTGTCAATGTTTTTAATTACTTTAAAAATATATACACATGTATTCAATTTTTTTGTAAAAGTTTGTCGAAATATGTATATAATATCTATTAGTAATATTAATACATCTGTAGTTCTGTCTGTTCATGTAAATTTCCCGATATATACTATAAACGATCACGAATAACGAATATGTCATTTAAAAAAATTGTATGTTCGGATTTAAGTCAAAAACGGCTTGACTGATTCTACTGAAATGTTGTACACATGTTGATTATATCATTGGTCGATTGATAGGGTATAAGAATTTTCAATATAACTAGTAAATAGTAAAAAAAAATCTTAAAAAATATTTATTTTCGATAATTCTTTGCCGATTATAATGAAATGTTGTATACAGGAAGTAGTTATAAGTCATTCCATAATTGATAGGCTATAAGAATCGTCAACAATAATTTCAGAAATAAGTAAAAAAAGATAATTTAGATAATTTCTATATGAATTATCAATAATATGAGTAAAATCAAATTACGGGATGAAAATAATTACTGAGTAATAAACACGTGCGGAGCCGCAGGTACACCGCTAGTCTAATATACTTATAGTTTATTATAGGGGGTTTGCAACAGGAATCATCAGTAAAACTTTTTATCTGTACATTTGACGAATATCGCAACTAGTCAAAGATATTTTAGTATATTTTCTTAATATATTTAAAATTATAATATTTTGAAACTTCAAAAGCTTATTTTAACTTCATGGTAGCTGTGAGCTTACAATAATGATTGGACTAATCATTAATCTAAGGTTGTGATGTTTCTCTTTGGCAATAGACCGACGCGACGACCTCCACGAACCATTGTGTTATTTTCTTTCAAAGTATCTTGATATCGTCATATTTTCATTGAACAAGTAATGATAACGATTCTGTTGTATTTTTTTAACTTATATTGAGTAAACGCATACATTTAGGTACACTAATTGAGTTATGTAACTAAATAATTAATGATTTTTGTAGCAACGTATTATTATGTCTTTAATGCAGGTATAGTTGCCCGGCAAAAAATACATCATATTATTGCAATTTTCTTATACCTACATGCTTAGATATTTTTATACTTTTTAAATTATAAAATTATTTCATTTACATTTTACTACCGAACAAAATGGATATTGATATAGAAACGTCAATATTAATTATTGTAAGCGTTATTTTCAAAAACTTGGAATGAACTTGGCCAAGTGCATTGATTCTCACGGGATACGAAACTCAAACAAATATTAACGAAGGATCAAGTTGAGAATGAAATGTGGCACTTTATTCGCGAGTCAATGCAGTACCTACTATGGAAACTCGCATATCTAGAGTGTTTTTATTTTAATATTGTCCGAAATTGGGTACCTACTTGTCTGCCACTTTTTATATATTTTCTAGCATCTATTTATACTAATAAAAACAAAACTATAATCACAACACGTTGAACGAAATTATGAAATAGTTTACAGTTAAAAGGTATATATTGAATGAAAAATCTTTAAAAATTGTTTTTCTTTTCTCTCAAACAAACAAGCAGTTTTAGCTAAAATACAAACTGTTTCGTCCTTCTCATGATTTTACATGTTTTCACATACAGTGTACTGGCAATGCACTACAATTAAATTATAATTTATATTTTGCAATATCTTTTCCCGTGATTTCTTTTCCATTGTCTTCGAAATTAAACGACTCTAGCGCTACCTATTGTAAATCGGATGAACTAATACAGAAACTTCGCCAATCTGCGCACAATAACTCACCAAAGATTCATCGCAATGTGATGACTGGTTTAGGAAAAAACAAAGAAGTATTAATTTGTACTAGCGATCGCCCTAAGTTCGAAATTCGACCAGCGACTTTTTGATCATAGACAATTTTCTTTTTGACATTTACAGTATTCATAAACAATGAATATTATCTACATCACTTGTTGAAACTTCACGTTGAGTGACAATGTCAATATTTTGGGGGGTCTAAATTCAATGGCACTGGTCGTATTAGGCTTCGCAGTATTAACTTATTTAATTTAATATATTAGTAACAGATATTACAGATAAATTTTAGCTTCCTGCACTCCTTCTCAATATAAATTTTAACCATGGCAAGTTTCAGTCTTCCGTACACGCAATACGCTTAAAAAGGTGCCTACCGAAAGCTTTTGCTTCACGTTTTAATATAAGTAGATATATATTTGCCATTATGTAGTATCTATATTATTTAGTTTATCAAGGTCATGAAAGGTAGCTTTTATTTAAATTGTCAATAGGTATAATATCAATTGAAATCGAAGTAATATATACAAAGTTTAATAGGTTTATCGATTTTGGATCGACAAAAAGTAGTAATATTTAGTTGCCAGGCTAATTCTATTTACAGTCCGATATTTGCACACGCGGCCCCTGTTACATTGGAAAAGTGTCAAATGATACACGCTGAGTGCTGTTTTGGCGGAACACTCGCCGACAATATTTGAGTTGCCACTTGACGTGTGTTTGATCCGGATACAGTGTGCTGATTTACGAATAAAAGATGAACGATACACAATTTTGTTTACTATAGGTATAAAGGTTTAGTGAGAAACCAAATAAGTTAAGAAAACCTATCATAGTGTTTAAGTTTTAGTGTTTGACCATAATTTTACCTGATGTGAAGTGAATTTGTAGCCATAAATTAAACACACGAAGCCTAGTGGGACTGGCTCTCAAGTGTACATAGCTGCATGAACACAACTATAGGTGCTTGGTGACAAAAAGTTCAATTTGTGGGTTGTAGCTAGTCAGAAAAGCATTATAAAAAGCCCTACTACCTACGGTGTCATCACGACGTTGTCTTTCACCGAAAGTTCTCAGGTTCATTTATAATGAACATTACGGATTCAAATTTACGTCGATCGAAGCTTTTCCGATCATTGCTTCAATTTGATTTGTTCTTATGAAAAAAGTAAATAAATGAGCTTATCCAATACGCAATACGTGCTCAAGCAGAGCCCTTAATTATCTAATATCCGTGTAACAATGCCTGTCAGTCGTTAACTGCTACTGTGTGGTTATGAAAATGCTCTAGCCGACACTGTGGACGAAGTGTTGAAACAACCTTATAAACCACAAAGCCTTTAACTGAATCGTTGTTTAACGTTACAGTTTAATAGCCTTATTTATCTCATCTTCTCGTGGAATGGATTCTTTTTTATCACACATTTTTTAACACAACACAAAAATAACTTTTTTTACATACACTGTAAATAGATCAGATATACTTAATACAATAAAAGTGCTTTAAGCTAGGTGAATTTCTGACATCTACATTTTAATAATATTTTTAACTGTATTATTTTACATATTGTTGCAAAATATTATTTGTGTTTTCATTCGTTCATTTTGTTATAGTTACATTGGTTTTTGGAATTTTTATATCTAATTGAATTATTCAAAATTTTGTAATTTATATAAAAAATGTTTTAATTAGTTTCGATATCGGCATTTATTATTACAGTAAAAAAAATTAAGAATACATATACAATATTTTACGGTGTATTTTATACATGTCAAAACATTATGTCTTTGAAGTAAATAGAATAAAAATTGTAATTATTACAATTCCCGTTCACATCGTTAAGGATGATTTACTTTAACGCCTAAGTTCTAGTTCAAATGTAGAATTTGATTAGGTAGAATTTCACTATAATCGCAAACAATCTAACTTTTTTTAAACGGATATTATTACCATTCATTCTTATAGAAATTACATAAATTACAGTCGAGGCAATCCGTGGTGGGATCGCGTGCGATACAGTGCGTGTCACATCGTGCCTGAGCCGCGGCCATTTTGTGCCCAAAAATTGGCGGGAAAATTGAGAGAACGACACCCACAAAACTCAACTAATAAACTTACATTAAATTTATGCAAACGACCACCGAAACGCCCCGGGAAACACGGAAGCATTAAAAAATAAAACAACAAAATTATAGGAAATGGTTTTCAGTTCGCCAGGTGCGTAATAAGACCATTTTTTTTTTTTACAAACCCACTTTGTTAAAGTTCAATAATAAAAACAATTATTATATTTATTGGATAAGAGTATTTTCACAAACATCGTAATGAAACCATAGCATGGTAACAGGGCTTTTTCTAATGCCCGCCTGTCTAGCTACCACCCTCAAGTTGAAAATCTGTCGTCAAACACCAATAGGTGTGTTCCGGCAGCTGCACTTGAGATCCAGTATTCCACTCGGCTTAGCATGTTACCATCTTGGGCCACGTCCTCAATTAAGATCAGGGGACATTGTGGTCACAACGCTTAACATATAACAATAAAAAAAAACGTCACGCCCCCAACGCACTCTCCTAACCTATCGTTTTCCTCACTTCCCTTACTTGTCGCCAGCTTGCCAAATTGCTTGAAGTCCATGGTTACTGCTCCACTCCTTAGAGACGTAACGTGATGAGGCTAATAAAATGCAAAAATATTTTTTCAAATCTGACATTTATTTCCAGAGATTATCCTCCACACAAACTCATAGAATTCGCAATTTTCTCTTACAGTATTATTTATTATAGATATATTATACTAAAGCCTTCCCTAAAATTTATGATGATTGCCCCAGTAAAAGAGTCATAAAAATAGGTTGTGTAGTTTAAGACAAAATCACGCAAAAAGAAACACTAGGGAACATAGACACCTTTGTATGTAGAAATCATTTAATAATAATATTACATTCAGTAAATACAATTGTATGTATATAGTAAAAAACTATATTTTATTTATCTCCTTTCTATAATATCAGCATATGTTTATGAACATATATTACGATCTTTTGAAGGTAGATCCTACGCAATATTTGCCACTGCCATCAGTGAATTACACTACTTCTGCCAATATTTGCGGTACTTTATTCCGGTGTGCAGTGTTGTTAGCCACCACCACTTATTTCTGCTAAATCATCAATGTTCTACAGTCTTACTCAACTAAAAGTAAAGTAGCGTTTGGGATAGACTACGAGACAGTCAGGTTGTGCGATGTCTAACTAAAGTTAAAACAGCAAACTTATTTGCTATTTCCATTACAAAGAAAAGGGACATCTAAAAGCATTTAACAGTGTCGACACCATCACAGATGCTGACGTTGGAAACTTTGTTTTGTTTATACAACCCCTACTTTAATTTTAGACTTGTTATCTATAAGCGTAAATAAGGCTGTAGTTTTGTCTGTGAATATAATTGTTTTTCCAAATATCCCTAGAGACAGACATCTGTTATAATATAAAGTGGAATCAAGATTACATACGACATTTAATTATTTTTTTAAGTATGTCCGAAATTAGTTCAAATCCCTTTTCAACGATTTTTGTGACATTTTGTACACAAAAAGTATAGTTGTCATTCCTAAATTGTTAGGCTCTATGAATTGTAAATGAAAATGGATAATAATAAAGTTACGAAACGAAAACAATTACCCACTGCTTAATAAACACGTGCAGAACCGCGAAATACAGCTAGTCGTCAATAAATTATACAAAACGTTAATTCTAGTATTAAATTCATGATCGTGATTTTCTTAGGAAATACATGGGTATCTGAGATTGAGAGATTTGACGTAATATTGTTCAATCACGAATAATTATGTTATATTGTGGAGACCTATTTCTTGTGTTGCTACCGCGTTTTAATTTTTATTACAGGAATTAATGACGTGATTACTGTTTCTACCAACTTATAAAAATTATTTCATTGTTAAGGCCTCCATAATCATCAATCTTATTACGTCCTCGTTATCTACTAACCTCTGTAATGATGAACATTTTATTGTTGAAGTCAAACACTTTGTCTTTTGACTGGGAAATAGATTTGGGATTTTTGACACTAAAATCAAAGATTTACCTGTATGTGGAATTATTCAAGATTTTCGAATATTAAAGCAGTAACGGTATAGTATCTCGGCTTGCTAAGTATGGAGTAATATAAAGTTATCGTCATACTACATTTTAAATGAACCGTATTTTTTCATAATCAAGTATATACTAATTTTTGTTATCTCTGTTCTTGAACGAATTAGAAGCGTCGTGCACCCGAATAAAGTTTTCCGGTTATTAATAAAATTTACCAGTCGCCTATGTATTTTTAATTTGAAATTACTTACTATGAATAAATATAGATTTTTTTACTTCATGTCCAATGACCATGGTCCATGGACTGCAAAGAAAAAGCTGCCTTATCTGTATAAAGTAAAGTCGCTTCCTGCTTTCTGTCCCTATGTACGCTTAGGACCTTTTAAACTACGCAACGGATACAATAAATTCCAATTAAGTTTTTGTATTGTAGAGAAAATTCAATTATTTTTAATCAAGTCTTAAAAAATGATTTTCGGCGCTTACTGTGGCTTACCCTGGCTAAACCTTATGAGATACACCAAAACAATGTATAGAGAATTGTAGTTCTTCAAAAAACCTGGAGAAAAGTCCACGATGACATATGTATATCTTCAAAGGTTGACTCACAGTACCCATTTTTATCTTCAACATAATAATTAAAAATATTACGTTATTTGCTAAACTATTTTCTCCAATTCAATATTATTCTTTATCCAGATAAGGTTATTAGTTAACTTGGGTATTTAATGTAGATCAAAATTTTCCTATACAGTTTTTCATTTGAATGAATACCGTAGAAGATATCACGAATTCAAAACTAACCGTGATCTACGAAATCCTTCTCAGCAAAACCGGTCGCGGTCGGTTGGCCAGCACTCCCCTATTATAATTGCGCGTCGCGAGTTAAGCTCACTATTCGTAAATATGAAGTTACAAAACATACCATCACGCCTGTATCCCCGAAGTGTTAGGCAGAGGTATACACCCATAGTTCGCCTGGTATGTTTTGGGTCTCATGTAATAGGGGCGAGCCTATTGCCATTAATCAGGCACAAAACCAAAAAAATCATAGAAAACTCCAATAACACTTTGTGCAACCTGGGAATCGAACCTAGACCTCGAGCATAGCTATCGCGTTTCGGACCACCAGGCTAATAAGGCAGTTATGAAGCTATTAAAGTGATAAACTCTAAATCAGGTTTTTTTTAAACATAAAATACATCACTATGTAAATTGTATCCGTGCGAAGCTAGTTGATAAAGTTATAGAAACTCTCTGCTCGTCTCCCGCGCGCTTTTTCTAAAGTTATATTTGGTAACAATTTCAATTTATAGTAATAAAATATTAAATAATTCGATATTTGAATTATTAAAAGCTTAAGAAATTATTTTTTTGCGTGTTTGAACGTTTTTGTATATCTATAGTACTCTACTAGTCGGATTTGAAAAATGTCTTTGCAATTTTTAACCTATTTATCGGGGAAAATTATATACTATAATAACATCACGCTACGACCTTTAGGAGCAGAGCAATCACCATAGACATTATAGGTCAGCAAATACGCTAAGTGATAACGAAGTAATAATGCAGGCAGGCCGTGTGGTGTAGCACGTGGTATCAAGAGCTGGAGGGTGGGTTAGCTGCCCAAAGGGAACGAAAATAATTAAACGCAAGTGAACATGCGAAGTTAAAAAAAGTTAAAAAACTTCAAATTAACTTTTGCTCTACGTTTAGTGTCTATAAAAAGGTACCCGGAACATACTTTCTATAATTCGAAGTCCACAACTCACGGCAAACGGGAGCGTGTGACAATAAAATGGGCGATACAAGTGGCATTAGAATGATACCCTGTGGGATGGCGCTGAGACACGCATCGCGGTGGCATCACCAGACAAACTTGACCTCAGTAGGGGTTCCGTATACTACATAAAAAACAAAATAACTTTTTTTGGGTTTAATAATAATTTTTGAACCATATAATTTTGCAATATATTCCACGACCCGGTAATTACTCGGCTTCGAATAAGCAGTTTTATCATATTCCGTGGATTTGTTTTAAACAATTTAAATTTAAAATGAATCTTATCGGGGTTAATATTTGATTGTGTTTTATTAACAATTTCACAATACATTATCTCTTCTCGGAGGCCTGTTTATTTAAAATTCGTAAATTTATCATGAAAATATTTATAAATCGATGTATCAGTAATAAATTTATTGTTGTCCGACATTTTTATAATTTTGATACCTCGAGAATTTGTCTTATTTCTAAACCTAACAAAAAATATTATTCATACAAAGTTGGAATTTCAAAAATATAGTAGTACCCTTTCATATAGTACTAGCAACGGGCACTGGCTTCGCACGGATAGCAGGGTAATTCATATAACTCTAGTAATTTACGAGGTGCACGTCCAGACAAACAAACGCGGCGGGGTACTTTGTTGTATAATATAGTATCATCACGACAAAGTGTGAGTACTGTGCCTGGTGTTGAGCATAGTAGGTACAACAAAAAATAACGACGACTTCAACAGAAAAAATATCAGGGGCCTATCCAATTGGCCTTTCTACAATCGTTAACGCTAACGAAAACGAAAAAAAATTATGGATTAAACATATCTCAACGTTAAATTATATGATCAGATATGTCAATTCCATACATTTTTTTCGTTTGTCTAGGGCCCCAGCAATCCATTGCCAATCATCTCTGTCAAGCGTGATATCGGCTTGCATAAATGTCTCTTCACGATACGCCCGTAGGTCCTTATATCGTAAGAAAGAAGAAACAAACTAGCCGGGAGACTGTTTCTCTACGCCAACTATAAAACATAAATATAAAGTAATACACAGGATATTAGACATATAACGGTTTTCTACTTATTTTAACAACATAATTCCATCGAAAAGCCTAGATTTTAGTTGCCGTATGTACCTATACATTTCTGGTGAACAAATATTTATATTATCTGCTTATTTAAAAAGTAGTCGCAATTGTAGCTTGACATCTTTTAACATGTTATACCTATTTAGGGAGATTTCCAATTTCCTAATGGCACCTATTAAGATATCTTCCTGTTTTCCAGAAGTATCAGCAAAATCGTAGCTCACGTGCAACTGGTTATAGCTATCGCTCCAAGCATGTTTGGGTTAGGGGGGTTAAATCACCTATCATTAATGGTGGTGCCAAATTAACAGCTTTACGTGTTGTTCCTTTTTATGTGTTCCGTTTCAACAGGAACCTTGATGGTGTAATTTATGTGCTAGATGTTTTAACAAATAAAAATGTTTATCTGTACAGTCTACAATCTTACTAATTATGCGAACTAAAGCTGTGAGTAGCTCAGATTAAACAAAAACATCGGCTCAGCCAGCTATTTTATTATGTTATAGATTTATATAGATAAAAATCATTCCTGATGTTGAGTTTTTTTTAAATAACACTGTGGCAAGGTTACAGCTCTGTACAATGCAAAAACATAGGATACCATTGAGAGATCGGAAATCCATCGCCGCGGCGCCAGCTTTCGCTGTCAAGCCTCTTGGCACCTTGATATATATCTCCAAACTGGATGATTCTGAGACGCACCAAATCAAAAGAGGGTCACTGTGACTGGTTTATTGTGTATAGAGATCGCGACCCAACTTGCTTGATTACTGGATAATGGATATATTAGATCAGCTGGTCGCGCGAACGCGGTACACTTAAGTATGCCACTATGATGTACACCAAGTATATTATGGGCGTGATTCAGTTCGACAGAATTATCTGGTCATAGTCACGCAGCGAAGAATTTGTTATCGAAAAGTAACATTCTGTTAGGAGCAAACTTAGCATAACGATTGCTTGCTATTATAATTTTAAGCTAGAAAATCACAGCATATTACCAAAAACATAACATTCGTATAGTGCTCATATTAACATCATCAATAGCAAAGTTAATGTGACAAACGCTGAAAATCGTGTCTGAGCAAATTCTCTTAAACTTGAAGCAGATACTATTACAGTTGAAAGCGAAACCAACTTTTTACCAATATATCGACCCATATACATTATATTCTCTGCGGAAAATTTGTGCCTACGTCACTTCATTCATTGAAATATGAGGAGAGGCGTCAGCTCATTTTTTTTGTCATATATTTACATAGAAAAACCGTAAAGCTGTCGTAGTTGACACAGTGTGTTCGATATGACATACCCATGACACGCCGTGCATTTATGAGTTACGATGAACAGGGTTGATATAGTGTTCTCTAGAGTTATGGTTGGTTCCGAGGGGATTTTATTTTTTAGTATTTTTCTTTCCTTATATTACAAAGTTAAATCGATGTGCTTATTATTTATACGAAATATACGAGATATTGATCTATTAGACAGTTTTCGTAATAAATAATGTATGTACAAAATAGATTAGTTACGATATTGTTCTCTTGAAAGTGCTTAATTACACTTTTTTAATGCAATTTGTAAGTATTTGATCCCATATACATTTCACTGCTTGGATTATTTTAAAAGTGTGTACTTTTTATATTGTTATCCTTAAAATTTAGGTACCTATATAAAAATATACTGAACCCATTACTTTGAATGAACAAATAAATTCACGGTCGTAGATCTATATGGCAGATTGTAAAAAAAAACAATTAGTTAATTGAAAAATTGACGAGGTCGAATTAAATTTAGTAAAAGAATAAAATAACTGCAATAAACGGCGTAAAATTACCTAAGTCAAGGAAAAACAAAACAATTATTTATTTAGTATTGGATCAAATTTACGACGGTCAAATTTGAAATTGATGCCACAAAATAAATACATGTTGATGCTAAGCTTTTGATGACAAAAACGTCATCTATAAATCACCTACTATTTAGTCTTTGTTGTTTATAAATTTGATATCAGTAACTTACATATTATAATAATTACGAAAGCGAAAATAACACATACTCGAATGAAAACTAACAATGTCAATAATGTTTTTTTACTTTGTTTTACCACCCTTTTCTTATTTTATCTCATTTACAATGATTACTTACATAACACGTGAAAGTCTTTTTAATTGTTTCATGATATAAAAATAAAGCGGGTATGAGGACATAGGCATTATAAAAATAAGGAAGAGACTAGAATTTCTTTGAATCTCTGCAGAAAATATTCAAGCAATATTACGCGTCAGATGATATCCCTGGAAGGAATTTCTCAAAGTAATATCTTGTTTTGTGAGAAATATTTTTATTATATTTCTGTTGTCACCCTCACACCTGCTTCATCACTCGTGAAAACGACAATTTTACATTTTCCGCATTCTCTACTCACGAGTGTATTTGATATTCTCTGTTGTTTCGTCCTAGGGTATTCAACATCGAAAAATATTTTATATTTGCAAAAAAAAATTAAAATATTAGTCACGGAGTTGAAAAATAAATGATTAATGTTTACAAATAGATACTGCTAAATAAAATTCTGATAATTTTTTATTAATAAAAATATACTTATACTAGCTAACCCGCGCAACTTCGTCTGCATCATGTAAGAGAAAGAGAGAGAAAGTGTTAGAGAGAGTGTTATTAGGTGCCGCCCGCCTCCCACATCATTCTGCATACTTAATAAAAATGCGCTCGCGGTACTTGATAACTAATTTGCTGCCGAGTTATTTTAAAACTGTGATATCTCCTAAGATATTCATTTAAATCAATTAATAAATAACTTAATTCGTAATAACGTATTTATTCCGATAAGGATTAATACCATGTTTATAAAAACACCTTCGCAAATATTATAATTAATTGTTTTAGAACAAATTTTATTACCATAATAAAGGTTATATTGAGTAAACCTTAAAAGATAGCGGAATTTTTAGAACTTTAAAAAAAAAACAATTCCATTACATATTATTGTTGCGTAACTTTAACCATTCACGCAGCGCACGCAGTGGAATCTCTCTAAAGGAATAAATTTCCTCCGTTTTTGCAACATTTCCATTGATATTCCGCGATAAAGCAATTTTCACGAGTGCAAAGCGAATTTTCTATTTCCTGGCTGATCGTTTCAGTGGAATTTTGAATTCTATTATACGATTGATATAATTTTTATAACTTACCTAATAAAATAGAGGTATATACCTAATTATAGCAATATTAGAGTATTTTTTATACCTATATCATTTTTACCAATATCGAAAATAGCCAAAACAAAATACAATTTTTTCTTAAAAGTAACAACCCTTAAAAGTCAATACGAATGCCAAAAAAAAAATTTCAGTCGCAAGTGGCTACAACTACACCTTCGTTACAATTTAGTATTGCAAACATATTATTAAATATTTGCTATGTTTATTATTTATAAAGATTTATTTTTCCGTGCTTTTTTCTCAGTCTTGATATCAGTTCTGTGTTTTATTTTTTATTTTATTTTTGCAAAAAGGTCCTACATGTTTTATAGTCACGTTATGGGTAAAAAACGACGAAAAACAAAAAAATCAATTAGTTGAAGATCAGACCAAAGGAAATTAATGCTCAAATACTTAAATATTTAATAAGAATATGACAAATTTTATGACAAATGCCCAAAATGATTTTTCATCTACTTTTAAATGTTGTGACCACGTGATAAGACTTCAGTGTTTGCGTGTACCGCGTGTCCGTGACACCGTCTTACCTACGAAATGATACTCGATGTTTGTAGTGAATTCTTGACTTTTCCATATATTTTGGTACTACTCGAAAATAGTGCATTTTTAAATAGATTGTAATTATAATTCAATAAAAAAAAAATCCTTTTTAATAAATTAAAACTAAGTAATTGATATTTATGTTTTTCGATAAGTAGTTAACATATTAAATGACTTACCCATTTACATATGAGAATGTGCTAATCAACCTGTAAACCTATTATTATAGATATAGGTGGTATATGGCGCTTATAAAGGTACAATTTATCTACTGATTTTGCATAATTACATAAACTTTGTTACTATAAATACGTTCTATATGGATTTCAAATTTTCAATGATGTTTTGAATACATCGTAACATAATGGCTGGGCGGGCGATACTGGGCGGCGCCCTAAATGACAAATGATACTGTCGTTGTAGGCGGGAAGCTTTGATTGATCTGAGGCCCGGGTAAGAGACGGTGGCGATACGGGGATTTTAATAATCGGCTTACGATGGTTAAATGCTTAAAATTATAAGGGAATATTTTAAATGGATTGGAAATTTATTGATGTGTTGAATATCATTCATCAATATTAAGATAAATATACTTTTTATACATACCTACTTAGGTATAAAGATAACGCAATCGTAGATGAACGATAAAAAATTATTTCAATTTTTTTTTATTACACGTTTAAGCAAAATTTTAAACAAAAACCAATTTATATTACAAAAACAGTTTTGGCGGGATCCTGATCTATTATTCATAAACTTAAGTTATTTGGCCTTATATTGTGTAATTTTGACGGCATTCATCGAGGCAACAAGGGAGCCACCATCTTGTTAAAGCTATGTTTGAAGATTTCAAGAATAATTATCACAATATTCTATTCCCGTAACGGCAGAATTGTGATTTGAAACTCGTTGATCATTAAATAAAGAAAAAGAATAAATATACGTTTTAAAAATGGAAATATACAAATTTGCTGTGATTTTCATAACAGGCCAAATTGAATAAAAAACACCAGACCACCTACACACAAAGTCATCAAAAGCCAAAATATTTTCCTAATTACCTTATAATGGAGGTACAAGGAATGTCACTTGAATTAATACGCATCTTTTATAATAGGCTGTTTCATATAACAGAATCCAGTTCTTATCTTAAATTGATTATGCTACCGGTCTTCGGTTCTGCCGTCTGCAACTTGTTATGCTATTAAATACTAAGTATTAGATGAGTACCTACTTACCACTCTACCTAATGACAGTGAAGTCTGACTCCCTCTCTCGACATCCACTAAATTATTATTATTGTACCTATTATATTAACACTTGTATAGTTGGATAAAAAAAGATAAACCCGATCGAGTTTCTTATCGGTTCTTCTCGATGTCTGGGATGTTTTCTTAACCGGCAGTAGTGGTTTAACGTTCATAAGTGCCTTCTTAGGTCGTAAATTGAATAAAGATTATTTTGATTTGATTTGATATGTTGGACCGTCTGTCCTAGCTGCAATGTTATGGTATATCTATCATAGATGTAATATATAAGTACTTAAATCGGCACTGGGTAGATTTGGATGAGCCGAAAAACAAAATACATTAGTGTGTGTGTAATAGAGCTGCACCATGTACTGACTGGGCCTTAATGTCGATATTCATATACATATCGGTGATTTTATGTCGCTTAATAAATACGCATTAAGTAAAAATTTATATACTACTAGCTGCGCCTGCGGGGAAAACAGCGGGGAAAAGATGTGTAGTTAGTAGTAGGTAAACTAACTTAGTCATTCCGACAGGTTTCTTGGGCGCGGAAACTTATTTTTAGAATATCGTTCAGCAAAAGTCTCACTGACTGTATTGCTTAGTTTCCTGAGTGTAAACGAAAGGATCGCACTCGTTTTTTAGAGCAATGAAATACTGAGAAATAATCAAATCCCTCAACTGTTTTAGTGAAAAGAAGAAAACACAATTATTATTATTTTTATAATTTTTTAATCATATTATTAATAAAATGATATTTTATGTATTATAGATACTCTTTTAACTCTTTTAACATACCTAAGTATCTGGCGCTCGCCGGCCACTACCGAGGTAAACCTAACCTACCCCACGCCTATACTATGCTCTTTCTCTGTCGTACAGCCAATCTAAATATACTACATCTATGGTTTCTATATTATAATTCCAATTGTGTTTTATAATAATAACGTTACTTGCTCTAATTATTATATCACCTGCTCCAGTGAAAGATTACGAATATTTGTGATCCGTTAGTTATGTCGAATTAGATCTGTAAAACTTTCAAAATTTTCGATGTTCTTTATTTTATTAGTAGCACACAAAGTGACGGTCCTTTGCCTAATAGTGATGATGATGATGTCATCCTTGACGTATCCGTCAACGGCGAACCCTGTCAGCTTCGGAATGGGAGCGAATGTGGCTTGCGAAACCAAACTTTGTTTTGAAGGTACGGTTACAAGGCGCACAGTGTAGCCGACCAGAAGAGTTCACAGTGTAAATGTAGGAAGGCTTAGGATGGTACTTTTTTAAGAGGCAATTTTCATCGAGATCTTTTAAACGATGATCTTCAAATACATGTACTGCCTTCATAACAGAGTTACGCCAACTTAGTGTCTGTTGTGCAAACTGTTCCCACTCATCGGGAGATATTTTATATACGGTAAGGTGACGCTTAATTACATCTTTGTAATGAAGAAATTGACCCCTCGGTTTGCACTTACCATGCTTCAACTGTGAATAATAATAAGCGCATGGCCTAATAGTAAGCACAGTACAATCCAAAAACAACGGCGACCACCAAGAGATCTACAACTCATCGTCGGTCGTCATTGTTATGCTGGCTTGCAACCATTTCAGCAGCTGGATATACAATGGCTGATCCCGAAACGCGACAACCCAAAAGTGGTTCACTGTGACGTATTTATCACCACGTGCATTATAGTCGTGTTAAAATTGGGTACAGATCTCTACCGTCCCGCTTGATTACAAAATATACACCGGAGGTACCCGAACCTGATACGCCTAGACTTGTATAGCACGAGATACACCTTGTCAGACACTTATCCTACCACTATATTGAAATCTTATTATTTTAGAGTAATATCATTAATTTACAAGTAACTATGTGACGTGGTTGATTTAAGTGTAGGCGATGTTATTTTTATTTGCAAGATTGAGCAAATGCAGGATTCACCTGATGTTAAGTAACGATGTCTCTCAGGTGCAGCTATCGGAACACACCTATGAGTACTTGGAGACAAACTTCCAACTTGACTGGGAGATAGTCAGGTGAGTAAATAGAAAAAAAAAACCTTACAACCATGCAATGGTTTTATCACGATGTTTTCCTTTACTGAAAGTTCAGGTTTAATTGGATTTTTTTAGATTTAATTAGGATTCGTACCTTCGTCGGTCAACGCGGTGTCCACACACGCTGCTATAGCCATCGTTGCTCCAACTTTTACGTATTATTTTGACATTGAATGACTTAATTATTTATATGTGCTAGTTCAGATATATTTTTCTACATCAAACAGAAAATTTTAATTCAACCCTGACAAAAGATAATACCATAAATAAGGTTATTTCGATATACAAACATTTAAAAAACCGGTCCAGATTAAATATATTTTTAACTCCCGTTTTGAAAATCAACAATTCCTAATCAATTTATCCGACACTCGAGAGCTATGCTTACATTAAAAGATACACATCACCAAACACTTTCGGGAAATATCTCAGAAAACAGCACAACATTACTTTATCAGTTCTACATAGATATTACCAATCATAAAACTATAGATTTAAAGTCTGAATTTGAGCGAAAAAGTTACTACGCGAAAGCAAATAATAAGTTTGTGAACGGCTTTACTTCTTTTCAAGATATACATTTATATGTGTGTATTTTTATGGAAAAAATAAACGATTTTATAGTAGTGTGCGTGAATGAGCTTTAACTCGTTGATAAGGGATAATAAAAAGCTGGATTCAAACACCTTATCGAAGTATCGACGGGTTCACTGGTGGCCGGGCTCTGTAAGAACAAAGGCATATGTAGAGATTTCTATCAACTTCTGCTTTTACTAATTAACATTATAATTTAATCGAATCTGTGGTGGTGGTCCAGTAAATGAAAACGTCGTATTACCACAATTTAAAATTCTTTATTCACAGTAGCTTTCAAAGATTCTAGGAAACCTTAACGTCATATAAAAATATCTCGCAACAATCTAACAACAATTTCTTTACTGCCTACTTAAACTTAATGCCCGCCTGACTATTTCCTACCCTCAAGTTGAAAACCTGTCCTAAGGACCCATAGATTTGTTCTGATAGAGGAATCTTCTCATAGGAATGAGAGCCTGTTCCTATAAGAGCACGTGTTACATCATAATATCAGGAGAATCTCGCAAAGTATTCACACACTCACCTCATGAGATGTCTGGTACATGTGAAACATCTACATTTAATTATAATTTTGTTCCGAAATATGAATAAATAAGAACGAAAAAAAAAACAAATATCGAGATAGTTATTCGTAAGGCGCCACCTCCATGAGCGAGTGTATCGCGGCGATACTATCGTTCTGCCACTTACCATAATAGCGACTCTATTAACGTGTCTCCACACGGCGATAGTATCGCGTCGATGGTAAAAGTAACATTGTCGAGGACTCGAAGCGTGATCGCCGCAAAACGTGCAGTGCTCTCAACACACTAACCCTCCTCCTTGCCCAGCGCGTGTCACTTATTGACACTACTGAATTACGCTCTTGTCTATCATCGAACTGAACTCTTTTCAGTAAAACAACTTTACAAGGAATTATTGCGGACACGCAGCAGTCTGTCGCGATTCGTGGAAAAGTAATTGTCTCGTGAAAATCACCAGACGATAGCAGGGTGGACTCTTGGCGATACACTCGCTCGTGGAGGAGAAGCCTAAAATAAAATATCAATAAAAAAATTAAAAAATAGCAGTTTACAAAAAACCATCTCTCAAATTATATTGCCTGTAAATTTGCATTAAAAGTTGCTATGGATAAAATTTTCACCTATCAAAATTTTACCAACACTTTATCTATTCTCTAGCGACTCAATAAAACTTTTAGTTTATCTTATTTATTGTCATTACTGTTCAATAAAATAATACAAATACCAACAGAGATTACAATGAGAGGTTCATATCTAAAACTCCGGCTACCGAGAGCGCAGTGTACCGCTCTACTCCTTTCCCGCGCCGCCGCGCCGCACCGCGCCGGTGAGATCAAAGCCTGCCAGCTGATAGCGCTAAAACACTCATTTGTTTTGTCACCCGACTACCGACTAATGCGTTCTCTTTAAACCCTCTCTCTCCCGTACACTATACAGGCCGATGCGCTCGCGCACACTTTGAAATATAAAAGAATGGATGCGTTTGTGATTCTCGATTATTTTCATTTAATATAATTTTAAGGTTTTGATGGATTGTATATATGATAAAGCCGTGAAAATATAGTGTAGATTTTCTTATATCACATAATAAGAGAGCTGTCAAATATGACATCACTAAAGAGGTTTACAAAGCTACTATGTAAACTTACATTATTTGCATTTTTCCAAAGATTCACTTAACAGTTTAGGTACATGATATTATCTTAATGTTAATTTTTATTTTAATACATAATAAAAATTTTAAAGCAATATATTTTTAAGTACAGATTTTTAGCTAACTTCTACAATATTTTCTATTTAACTATATTTTTTTTATTTTCTTTTTTTGCTTCACATTAAATCATGTAGGTAAGTTAACAAACCATATCCAACGCTTCTGCATTGCTTTATAATGTTTTTATTGTACAATAAAAATATAAAGCATTGTAATAAAATAAATTCAGGATACCTAATATTAGTTCTTTAGAAATTCAGGTAATCATCGAAGATATACCTTACACTACATACCACAAACATGATAACTTCAAGCTATAAGGATGAAGAGATAAAGGGTCTAAGCGGTCCGCTTGAGTGTTTTTATACGTTAAGGGGCGAATTATAACGGATCATTATTGAACTAAAGAACTTCGAACACCGGTAGCTATTTGCGTTTAATAATCTTATAGTTATTACTTAAACGAAATAAATAAAAAATCAGTCGCTGCTTACTAAGATAAAAAGGATATAAGAATCGAATTCAAATAAAGTGGATTTCATATTATTAATATAGGTTATGGTCGCGTTTCGAGACCTGTCAGACTATATACAGCAGCTGAGAGGCTTGCAGGCCGATATGACAGTGACGACTAGTGATGGATTGCCGGTCTCACGGTGGTCACCGTTGTTTTTGGACTGTACTGTGTTTACCATCAGGTACGATGCAGCACTGTGCCGTGACATAATAAAAAAATAAAAACTAAAGGTCAATGATAAATTATTATCAACCAATAACATAATAAGTATAATTATCAAATAGACACATAATATTTTGAAAATAAGCGTAATTGTCCTAACGTTATCTATTGTGATTCAGTCACGGAGGGAGGAACAAAAGTGAGTATTAACACTCACTTGACTTGGAAACTTAAAAATCATAATTTTTTAGTTCATCATCATATAAATATCTGACATTAACAAAAAAATATTGAAACTCAATTATTTTTTATAACAATTTATTATAAAAAGAAAAAAATCCATTTGTAACGTAAAAGAAATTTCGTTTAACCCGGTACCTTTACCGTCCAGGGCTCGGCAGCTCATTTAAAAAGGCGAAGTAACCTGACCGATCATTGTGCGCGCTATTAATTGAATTGCAATAATAACCGCGCGAATAAATTCGCATAAGACCCCGATATACGCGGTCCAATAAAGAGCTCTTTATGCCAAACAAATCGGCCTCCTTTGAGAACATCAAAAGCACCGCTTTCGAGTAATCGCGGTATTTTGTTTAACGCGGACATTGAGCGGCGATTCGCAGAGTCGCACACTCGATTAAAGTCGTCCGTTTGTCTCGACGAGGCACTTAACCGATCCCGATTTTGATTTCAGTTATTCGATCCTCGTTTAATCGATTATTCAACGTTATCTCTGAGAATTTGTAACGAAGCTATGTTTAGTTATTTAGTTTTATCACTGATTTATTTATGTTTTGTTTTTGAATTTATATTTTCTTTTGGCACGTTTAATAGAGGGTAAAATTGAGAGCTGGGCGCGCGTCATATGACGGAACTGAGACATGACGACATTAGCAAACAATGATAAATAATTTTAGGGACTTTTATTTTTTTATTGTGTAATAATAAATATCAGTAAATTGGGTTTACATTATTATCAATGATGGCTAACTTCATCATATTTCTGGCACGCGGGATAACATTTATGGAGTTACTTTTGATTTGTTACGCCAAAGAACTATATCTTCTTACGTGCGTACAACAAATAATTTAATTTTTCTTTACTTTAGTAAGTATGTACCTGAATAACATATGCTATTCATATTTTTACTTCATATTTTTAATGCTTAAGCTTTTAAATATTCTAATAACATCAGTCTGTTAAATATTTTTACGTACTATGTTATGTATTTTTTAAGCCAACAATCTTGTAAAGTATACATTTGTCCTTTTGGAACTAGTAAAAACATTTCATGATATTTATATATTTTAACTATTTAGTTACTATCCACACGGTGATCATATAAGTAGTTAGTTACGCCTAGATTCAACTGTAGGTACTTACCTAAAAGTTATTATTTATATATAAATAGGTGTATACTTGTTCTGATACATATTTTTAATGTTTTAAATATTTTATTAACTAAGAGCATTCACTTTAATTTACTCTTTAGTATTCTACGTACACTCCAATAAAAACATGCGCGTAGGTACACAGTAGTGAAAACAAAGAACTATCATTACTGTTTCAAAAACCTATTTACATCTATGTGAGAGTATCAAATAAAACAGAATAATAATTATTACCTGTAACCAATGACGTTTTATAAATAGACGCGTTATACTCTGAATAAAAGCAATTTTAACACTACAAATTTTGTTATCGGCATGTTGAAACGAAAGAGATAGGAAATCAAAGCGTAAGGCGGAAACTCTGTTTTCAAAGATGGACAAAAATTTCTTCTCGCTCATGCCGGTATTAAGTCGAAAGTGAACTGAAGGCAATTGTCCACCATTGATAATTGCATGTAAAGAGCGTCAATGTCGTATCTACGTATAAAATATTATTGCCTGTACCTTACCGCTTTCGTTTAAGCTAACTTCATTAATTCAGTCTCAGTAGATATTAGGTTTAGATGTAGTCAACTCGAAAAAATATACCTATATATTTTTTTTATTAATAGGTTTTCAACAATTGTTACATTGGCACATGCTAAATATTAGGTCCTTACATATGAAATTGTCGTTTTGTTGAACTGACCATTTGGATCTCAAATATCTGGCGTATGGTTAGGAATTCCAAAATCAAATTTATTTTAAATTTAGGTTTGTGAATTATTTATATTTCGAATTTAGTGATTCATCTGTTTCCGCACCATTTTTTTTTTATATTGTTCATTTCACAAAATGGAAAACTAAAAATATCGCATTATTTATGAGTTCCATCGTTGCGTCAGTGCTGCAGATACAACTCGAAGGATTAATAACGTGTATGGGGAAACTACTGTAAAAGAAAGCATGATACGTTTTTAGTTCCAACGTTTTCGTTCTGCATATTTTGGCTTACGAAACAAACCCCGTGGACAGCCGAAGACCCTAATTGATAATGAAGAATTAAAGGTGATAGTGGAAGCGGATCCATTTCAAACCACGTCAGAGTTAGTGCCAGGCTGTGTGAATGATAAAACATTTTTAAAGTTCTAAGTTTCTTATATTTACCGAGGAAACCGTGGGGTCGTCGTTCCGTCTATCCTGTTCCTTCCTTCTTACGACATCGGGTCATTCAAGCGTAACGTATAGAGATATTTATGGATTGTACAGCGCTTATCATCAGGTAAGAAGCCGTCACTTTGTCGTGTTACCGCAGCCTACAAATCATAATGTTACCTTTAAAAAGTTTTGAAAATATGATCTTCAAGTAATTTTATTTACTTCAGTATTATTGTAATACTTATGATGAAAAACAAATCCTTTCGGTGCTTCAACTTCAACCAGAGAATATCTGACTACACTACACTACTGCTACACACTACATGACAAACTAAGATCCCGTCAAAAACTATTCTACACTACAGACGTGTCAAAAACTTCATGATTAAGTTTACCATAGAGTAAAAATACTATATTGTGATCTATTTGCTGGAAATGAAGATTTCAAGTAATTTTTTCCTCGCTGTAAAATTTTGCAAAGGTATCTTTAAACATAGTTCTATAGGGGTGTGCAAAGCGGTTATCTTTCACAGTATAGTGAATGTCCCCGTATGAACGAGCCTTGGAACTTCGCCCGCATTTCGTAATTCCTTTGTTACCTGCTCTATAACTGGATATAGAAATAAAAAACATTAGGTATTTTTGGTAATAAGTAGCTAGACGCCTTATTTCTTTTTTTTAATTTAAATGTTTACCTAAAATTATTTTTATATATTCACACATATTATAAATCACATATATTATTAAATCTGTGTTTTTCTCTGTACGTGTAATTTTCTTTCCAAATTTTGTTATTATAAAGGTCACCACATGTTTCACCACGTATATATGTTTGATTTGATGGCTGGATTTAGCCTAATAATGACTTGACTGATTTTTATGCAATGTTGCACACGGGAAGTTTATTACTTTCCACAATTTATAGGCTATAATAAGAATTGTCCATAATCTATAAACAATTACCAAGAGTTATGTTACTACTGTACTAGATAAAGTAAATCTATAGTACAATTGATAAAATTAAAGTGTCTGTTTGTAATGTCAAAATAACAGCTTTTTACTAAATGCATATGAAAGTATAAACGATACCTATAACCAAACACCCATTTTTTAAATGTTTGTCTGTCTGTCTGTTTGTTCCGGGTAATATCCGAAACGGTTGGACCAATTATGACGGGACTTTCACTGATAGATAGCTGAATTTATAGGAAGTAACCTAGGCTTTTATTTTAGAAAAAATAAATAAATTAGGGTTCCAAATCTAAAAAAACTGGTCACTGTGAATCAATTCGGGCGCTTAAATGGCTTATGCTGAGTAAACCATAAAATAATGTACTACATAATTATAGACATTAAAAATATCTACAAAAAAGTCTGGGAGAGTATACATCTATCTTCTAAGGAACACCCACAATAAGCATTTTTGTCTTTAAAATAGACGGGAGCGGGTGAGCAAGAATCGCGTAGACATTCTCTAGTCCACGTGAGCGAAGCCACGGGCACAGCTAGTCCTTTATAAATTTATTTAAAAAATCATTCAAAAATAAGTCATTTAATCTCAACCGGCTTTGATGCAATTTTGTGCTTGATATAGGCTATAAAAATATCAGTAGAACTTTTAGAGATCCTAATACATATAATGTTTCTGTTTCTTAAAAGATTTTAATAAAATATTGCATACAAGGAGTAGGTACCTCCTCATTTTGAAATTAGTACGCTATCAAAATTATTAATATAACCTCAAAAAAAATCATAGAATACGAGTAAAAATAAAATCACAAGATGTATAATTGCTGCGTAATAAACGCGTTCGGTGTCGCGAGCAAACCCCTGCTATTAAAAATATGACTTCACCAAACTGTTCTAAACAATACGTATCTCATTGTGATCTTAATAAAAATAATGTAAGTCGCTACCAATCTTCGATTCGTTACGAAGACCCAAAGCTAACCGCGAACGTGCAATAAAATATACATTTTATTATTGGGCCGATGCACCGCGGCTCAGTGACACCACGGCGACGCCGCGCCGACGCAAATCGAATGAGCTTTAATTTTATTAACATTACATCTTAATTTTCACCTGACAACAAAAATTAATGAAAAGAAATGAACTTCAAATTTATATGATTGATGTAAACAAGATATGATATTATGTAGCTTCGTAGCGCAATAGTATTAGACCTACCTAATATTGATAGATCGAAGGCTCGTTGAATTTTTTTGTGGTTATTTTGTGAATTTCACTTCGTATATTTAATATTACACCAATAATACACTATTATTAAACCATCCTCTTTTTAGTCTAGCGCACTAAAGATTTGCAAGACCAAATTAAATATTGTTTTATCAATTTAAACGATCTGAAGGCATTTATGAAAATTAAAGATATCAATATTGTAGATAGTACATAATTTATAAAAATATCATTAATCAATTAGTAGATAATATTAAAATAAAATACAAAGATATAAAAAAAAAAATTAAACGCATATTCGTGATCAGTGTCCATTATATAGAGTGCCTATCGAATGCATGTAGAATTACAGATTTATTAATGCAGAAAATTATGTATAAAAGGTTTTCATTTTAGTATAATTAGGTTATTATGGAGCTGGTAAAAAGCACATAAACAAAAGAAAGGAATCAATTTAAAAAAATGTTACTTTAAAAGTATAGTTTGCTAACCCTAGTTGTAAGAACTTACACGCTGGAAAAAACTAATAAAGATTATAAAATTCAAATTCACTTTCCATATCAAGACAGTAACAGCAATAAGAGTGACCCCGTGAACGTGGACCACCAGAAGCGATGTTTTATCTATTTAATTGCCGGACTTTGAACACGTTTTAAGTTAATTGAGGCGCAACTCAGACCGCCGCGCGTACGAGATTAACTTTGACCGATAGAGGATTTACGGACTAACATACTTTATTTTTATAAAAAAATTATAACGTCTAAAAGGTGACGGTTATCAATATTAATTATATAATGTCTGCTTTCGTGGTCGTAGTAAGGATGTTTAATTATAAAGCTGCGTTCAGATGCTTCCGTTCAAAGCGATATACAATGTGCACGAACACGAGCACAAGCTGCCAAGTTACGGTGAAGCTGTCAAAGCCTTCTGAGGCTTCAGGCCCTTTATGGCTAACAGTGTAGTCAGACAAAAAACAGAAAAACCACAAGCTGCTTGCTTGTTCGTGCTCGTCCTTGCACCGATCGAGACAGGTGTGCTCGTGTTCGTGTACATGCTTCAGTGTTTGTGCCGTACAATAAGGTTACAACAAATATGTTGGAGTGGTCAAGCGATCAAGTTCTACATAAAATATTTCCTAGAGTGTTCTCGATTTTTTTTTTTCTTTAAACGTAGGTCAAACTTAACGCAATAGCCGCCACGAGATTGACGTTCGCCATGCTTGCTTTGTTTGCAGTTTGCAATATGTGAATAGCCAGCGGGGCCCGCCGCGCGCCGCGCCGCTCTTTCGCGAGCCGGGCTACGTGGCGCGCGTCTGAACGCAGCATAATATTGAAATGACTTAGAGATCGCGAGTTTATTTACTTTATTTTAAAATAATTATTATTTTACTAATAAACACAGTAATAAAAGAAAACACGGTTTAGGTTTAGCAACTACTTAGCTTATTGGTTTTTTTTTTCGATCTAACTATACCTTACTGTTAGCCTTATGGGCCCTAAAGCTTCAGAAGAGTTTTACAGCTTCACCGGACTTGGATTGTAAACTTTTTGTAGCAGCGTGCGCGCACGCTAAAGAAATATAATTTAAAATCTTATATATAAAAATCTCATGTCACGGTGTTTGTGGTCGCACTCCTCCGAAATGGCTGGACTGATTTTTATGATTTTTTTTATGTACCTATGTTTGGTAGATATGTGAATAGGTTGTAAAGTATATTTCATACCGCTAGGTAATTAGGGCGTCCTTATCCAGATTTTCTTTCTGTTTTGTCATAAAATTTTTTTTGTTTCTTTTTTTTTTTGATTTGGCATCAAAAATACCTACATCCCCAAATTGTCACTCTCCTATCCCCACCTTCTCATTTTTTAATCGCATTTTTAGTATTTTTGTATGAACAAAATATTTCTTTTTTATCTTCGGCGCGTTAAGGAAGAGAACCGAGTATTCCTAAAAAAAAGTATTTAAATGTCTAGGCAAGCGAAGCCGCGGGCGACAGCTAGTTTATCTGTTTTAATAAATCTGTACATTTAATATTCTTCAAAATTTCATATACACAAAAACCGCTTGACCGATTCTTATACAATTTTATTCATGGGATGCTTATGTTATTGGTCAGTTGATAAGGTTTAAGAAATTTCAATGTTACTTTAGAAATCATATTATTTTTTTTTCAAAAACGGCTATTTTCTTTAATTCTTGAGCGATTTTGATAATATTTTGTATACGGGAAGTATAAGTAATTCCACGAATGATGGGTTATGAGAATTTTCAAAAACACTTTTAGGAATCGTAAAATATATATATATTTAAAATGTCATTAATTCTTAACCAATTTTTATGAAATTGTGTACCCGGGAAGTACAAGTAATTACATAATTGGTGGGCTATAACAATAATTGTCAATATTACTTCTAGAAATTGGAAAAAAATTAAGAGCAAAAAATTAAATTTTCATCGATTGTCAAATAATTCTGATCAAATTTTGAAGCGGGAAGTATATTACTTCATACCATAAGAACTGTTAATAATACATTAGAAGTCGTAGAATAAATATTACTTTTAAACCGATTTTGATGACGATAGTACACGGGAAATACATGCCACACCTCAGTTGATACGGTATATGAATTGTCAACGATATTAGTAAAATAAAATTACGGGATATGAACCCAACAGACAAACAAACGCGTGCGGAGCTGCGGGCACATCGCTAGTTATGAATAAAAATGTACAGTTACTATGGAGTCATCTCAGTAGGCATCTCGTTTACCTTTTAGTGGGATTATTTTAGTGCAAGTAACGTCAAAACCTTACATTATGATCAAGCTTCCTGAAACTCGCTCTATATCCAACTTTTTCTGATTTGTGACAGATATTTCGTTCCAAACTATAAGCCTGGTAGATTATATATCGACGGTGGAATGTCTTATTGACTAATATGCGTTTGACAAACATTGTACTTGCTATAACAATATCTTATTGTTTATAAATAAACAGTTAAAAATTAATATTATTAGCGAGGCGGCCATTACAAGGCGTGACGTAATAACTTGAGCCTCATGCACACTGTAGCATAATCCGTATTCTCTATTGTAAACCACCCTAACTAGGGTTTTAACGTGTCACCCCATTTCATTTCATCTATTATCTTGTTTTATTTAATTTTACATCTTAATAACAGGGGATAAAAATCGGAAATCAGTTGTCACCTCTATTATGTTATGTAATAGAAGTGGAATATATTTTTAAATAATAAAAATAATATTATTTTTTCAACAATATTGACAGCTCTAGCTTTGGAGACATCATGATTCTGTTATTTTTAACATAATCTAGTCTATTCTTCAAAGATAAATGGGCATTATCTGTAATTAATAACTAGCGCTTTTCTCGCGACATCGCTCGCGCCGTAGTTATGTCCCATCTTTTTTACTTTCTAAATGAATGGCTAAACACCGATTTTCATTTAAATATTTTCAAAATTGACGGATTTTCATACAAACTTTCATCTCCCTTTTCACAACTATAGGGATTGAATTTCAAAAAATCCTTCCTTAGTGCTCACATACAGCGTAAAAGGAACACCCCGCATGCAAATGTTCACTGTCCTAGAGACAGTAGTTTAGCTGCGCGTTGATATGTCAGTCAGTTGATAAACTACACATAAAATAGACATAAAAAATCATGTGTCTGATAAAGTAATTGGTACTTATTGATCTCTAAGTAATCCTTAAAGGACAGGGTTGACTTTACTGAATTATAATTTATTTTTCCTGTACACGTCCATTGACAAAAATCAATGTCTTAAGCTTTACTGCTTTAATACGACAAACTTATGGGTGACCACAACTCTGCCAAACCACTAGGACAGTAACGAGGGTGACAACAAGTTGCCTTTTCGGCACGGTTATTGGCTGGCCGCTATAACGTCACGGGCGTCCGGTCACGCCCTACGCTCAAATTACCGGATCAGAATATCCGGCTTTACCGGCACGAAATAATTCCGGGAAGTCGCCCATTGGTCTATTCCAAACGTGTAGTGTTCGTTAGGTGAATTCATATTTTACAGTAGAACTATTCAACGACGACATATAATACCTTAGTGTGTTGGCCTGGTCGGTAGACATCTCGATTTCTGTTAATGGTTTCGATGTTGTTTCAAACTTTGCTTTTCGGCTTTTGGCTGTTTATATTTATTCTGTGTGTATTTTTAGTGCTAATAAACGTAGGAAATAGATAATCTAGTTAGAGCTAATGTGTTCAATATTCCTTAATTCTACTCGGGAATAGTTGTAAGTCCTATTGCTAGGCAACGCATAACTTAAACTGGTCTAGAGACTAGAAGCATGTTGTACACAAGTTCCTTAAATAACATTTTTTTTATTATTTATTTTCTAAGGCACAAATACAGGTAAGAGATCAAAAAATAATAATACATATCAATATTAAGTTAATTCTAAATAGCTATTTAAATCTAGTACACCATGACACATGTGCACAACTTTCATTGTTAACAAGTACCTACTGATTATGTGTAAATGGACGGTGAAGATCTAACAATTAAGAAGATAACAAATATAATAAGTAACTTTTTAAGTTTAGGAAGTCTGGTTAAAAATATGTCGTGCTATATATTAACTTCATTATAACGCCTACACATTATATAAATGGGAGTATTCTCTTATAAATTATTACTACAGAAGGGAATGATAAACAATTGTTGATGTCTTACGGAGCGGGTTTACTCAGCAATTCACTACCAAGAGTACCGTTTGATACTTTGTGAAGCGTACATAGGTTTGCAACATTTCTTCTATTCTCAAGAATTTTAAGCTTTCCACAACAGTGCGTTTCTTAAGGGACTTTCTGCCTCGCACGACCACTTTGTGGAACCAGCTGTCTACTCCATGCCGTTATGACTTGGTGACCTTCAAGAGGAGAGCTTATTCTTTCTTAATTTGCCGGCAATGCATCTGCGAACTGTCGGCTGTTGCGGATGTTTGTGGGTGGCTGTGATCACTTTCCATCAGGTGTGCACCTGCCCGTTTGCCCTTTTTTACCATAAAAAAAGAACTCTTTAAGCCTATCTTCATAGTTTGGTAGTTAACGTCGGAGCCCAAGTTTGCCACACAATGTTCTCAGGAATCTACGCTGTATGATAGTATACGTAGGAGAGTATTAAGAAAGTGTATATAATAATTCAGAGAAATGTTAAAAGTTTGAGGTTAACGTAGGATATGGCTTAACACATCACCAGTGGGAAATCCCAGCTAGAAGACGGCTGGTGTTTTTGGCAAGCAATGGCGACCACTTAGAGATCGGCAAATCCATCGTCAGCAGCTAGATATACACTGGTTGATCCTAAAAAGCAACAAACCACGCTTAATATTGAATAAACGCAAAAGGTGCAAGTTAGAATTTCAATTGGTCGCTAATGGAACCATTGACATAATTAATATCTATTTAGGAAAGTCCTAGAAACCAGTGCGCGATACAAAATATAAAAAGCTTGTAAAGCATCGATAAGAACATCAACATTAAGTATTGCAATTTTCCATATTAGGCCTAAAATAAATTGATTCTGATATTACAATAAACTGACGCTTGACTTTTTCTTACTAGAGTATCTTATCATGGAGTATCAATACTTATTCTAACTCCGGTAACGTTAACATCTAATGCAATAGTTTTTAGTTATCAGTATTCGTTATAAAAACAACATCGAGATATACCTAGGAGTATGACTCACTAGTTTCTGCTTGCGACTTCACCCGCATTTAAACTGAACAGAAATTATAAATTTTATATGGCCTATTGTGCTACCAGTATTTAAGTAATGGGAACACTACAGTTAAAAATCACTTTAAAAAAAATAAAGTCATATTCAACATATAGGCAATTAGCACATACCCGCGACAGCGTCCGCGTTAATTATAATATAATCTTTTAATAACAACAAAAATATAGCCAATAGCATTCAGGGATAACGTAGTTTTTA
Source organism: Saturnia japonica (assembly GCA_033032175.1). Lineage (NCBI taxonomy): Eukaryota > Metazoa > Arthropoda > Insecta > Lepidoptera > Saturniidae > Saturnia > Saturnia japonica. The sequence goes on along the minus strand of CM065324.1, from coordinate 6,212,249 downwards.
AATAAATAAAAATTTAACAACCGGTTTGTTCGAGGAATACGCAATTAAAACATTTTTTGTCTGTCTATCTGTCCGTCTGCTAGTGTGTCCGGATTTAACTTAAAAACAATTTGACCGATTCTTATGAAATTTTTTTTGCGATATAAACTTCAGTTGAAGACGTTGATGGCCTACCGGGGCGAGACAAAACTTCCAGAATATCTCGACTGCTTTTGAACGCTTTGTACCACTCATAAGCACGTGTTTATGTTAAAGTCGATTCACTGTAAGCCTTCTGTAACATTTTCAGTGGCTCCGAACACGAAATTCATTAGCGATGCAAAATTTAAGACAAACTCTTTGTTCGATGTTTTTGTCCATTATGATATTCACTAAATATGATCTAACTATGACTAGATATGATCTAACTAAATACAGTAGTGTATTTAACCTAAATGATTAATGCAACTCAAACTCTGCGCCAAAATAAAAAACAGTTGTTGTTAACAACAAAAAGAAAAATTTGGAACCATAAACAAATCATCCATTCCCGACACTTTTTGACTGAATGTATAAGTCAGATTATCAATTTATAAATTTTAGTAGTTAGGTATACTTAATTTTTATTTCAAAAGTGTTTTAAAAGTCTAGACTTAAGAAAAAAAATCTAGAAAGTCACGGGTCGCATTCCCGAGATCGCGCAAAAGGCACACCGTCTTCGGTCCGCGGTTTGGGCCACTGTGGTCCGCGTAATTGGCCCTGGCGCCCGTCTGCTCGACCTCTTTTTACTCCTTTTTTACCCTCCGAAGATCGTTCCACTGTTTTTTTGGTCGTTCCTTGTTGGTTTTGGGAATTAGCATGTCTTATTAGCATAACTTTCTGATAAGACGTGATTGCTGTTTTAACAGCTTTCCTTCTGAGTGGACCGGGGTTAAATGATCACAAATCACAACATAAATACGTTTAAATTATTTTTTATAACCATGAATATTTTTATAAAGTTATAGCAAGGACAAGACAAACTATTATGTAAATAAATGAAAAATATATGTTTCTTGTGTAATGTATATATTATTTAAAACAAATATAAAGAGTTGAAGTTACAGTCGTCTCTCGCATCTTCAAGTTCATGTGAAAGTATAAATCACCGGTATTCAAAGGAAGTCAACAAAGGTTGGCCATACAAAGATTTAAGATAAAATATACGTCTGGGATCCCGATCACCGAATCAGTAATATTGTTAACAGGGACTAAAATGACTACACGGGAAACTGAAAGGAGAATTATGCATCATCTCGAGAATTTCTCAATAAGACTTGTGGTGCGCGTGGGGCCGTCGCGGGCGCCGCCCCGCGGCGCATCGGTGGCGCCTCTATCGATTATACTGCTATCCTTGTCGCGTGAAGCGCGGCATCCCTCTCACACGTATGCGGGTGGCGTTCATCGCGGCGCGTCATTACCTCGCACACGGCCACCTCGCGCGCTACGATCGACCCCTGTCTCCTTCTAAAGTTCCTCGTTTAAATACAGACCTCTCAGGCTATATCATTAATCTATTACGAGGATCGTAAGAGCTCGTGTATGTGCGGTAATTTCTTCTTTTTTTTTCATTTTGAGATAGGATTTGTTACCGGCCGGTGCGCCTGTGCGCGGTGAAAGGTAACGAGAACGATATTCGGTTTTATGGCGCTTAATTAGTGTTGATCTTTCGCTCTGTCGGCAGTGTCGGCATCTCGTCGTCGCAGAGGGCTCCCATATACGTCCATCGTTCGCCTTTATTGGCCAATATCTTTTGAGTAGATCGTAGATAGTTACTTCAGATGTCACGCAGCGGGTGCATCACGTATAAAAGGTTTTATCATTGTCCGTCACGACTGTTACACGGTAACAATTTAATTTTCGATGTAAACTCATGTTTATGTGTGTCGAAAGCCCTGAGGCTCTGAGACGGGCGTATGCGCAAGCGCCGAACTATCATCATCCATTCATATTTCCACAACTGGTCGCTAATTACAGCTTTCGTCGGACTCCACTCTCGCAACGTTCCTACCTCTCCTGATTAAGTTCTTGACATAATACAATAATATATAATAATATGTTCCTTCTGTCATTATTTGAATTTATTTATTACCCAGAAATTTTATTATGCCAAGAATAAAAAAAATTAAATATAAGTTACTCATTGCAAATTTGTATGTAATGATTGTATCCACTATACGCTTGTGTTTTGCTTTGTCATCATTATTCAATTCAAACAGCTCTAATTATAAATATCTCTCTTATTATAAAATTTGTATATTATTACGATGTTTTCTTTACTGTCGGACATATTTAGAGGAACGCAATAAAAAGGTAGAATAACAGATTTTTTTGATACTGGTTGTTGTGGATCGGAAATATAACCTTTTTTTATAGGTACCTATGTTATACGCGTTCTCTATGAATCTCGTTTGTATTTATAATTTAAAGATATGTCAAAGAAAAAATATAAGGAAAAATGTAGACACGTATATACAAGAAAACAGAGAGATACAAATAAAGTATTGTTTATTACAACTTATTATTATTTATTACACTGGTCATATATGTATACCAAGTATTATGTAATTTGAGAAAAGAAGATTTTGAATTGAATTTTACTTACGACTTTCATTTGGGGTTTTTTGGCGGGACTTAAAGTGACATGTTGTGGTTTTTAGTTTTAATTCATTAACTTAGGTTTTTGACCCTATATTATGTAATACCTATTGGTGGCATTTTGCGTGATATAGTTTGGTTTTTGCATAGGTGAAGTGGATTATAAATGTAAACAAAGAGCATGCATTCTGGGATCCCACAAAAAATCCCTAGATCGTTCTAACAAGCCGGCCACCATCTTGTTGGACGTCACTTTGTTTATAATGTATATTTAATACGAAGGCTTGAAAACATTGACGCTGGAAAATTATACGATAAGAACATTGACACTGAAAGCCCCACTTTGTATATTGGAAAATGTTATGAAGGCTTAAAAACATTGACACTGGCAAGTGCTTTTGCCGCGCCAAAACAAGAAGAAGAAGAAGACATTCATTTGTTTTTTTTTTGCTATCTGTTAATTTATTTGATGCGTAGTGTATGAAATTGTGCAGGTTTTTGTTGTTTTTATAAATTAATTTTTTTTTGACCAAAATTATTATTATTACTAACTTAATTTGATTAGTTTGAGTGATAATGCCGAGTCTCAGCGTTACTCAGGTATCGAAAGCTGCAACTTTAAATGAAAATGGTTATATGTACTTACAGTGAAGTGACTCAAACATTACGAGTTTTCAAGTATATGATTTTTCGCAATGTTAAACAATACCGGCAGACTGGGGACTATAAAAGAAGTAAAGGAGAAGGTCGCAAAAGAGTGGGGAAACAGATTTATTGTGCTTACAATACTGTTACTGCTTAGTGGCGCCAGAAACCGCACTTCGACTTCTTCCAAGGTAGGTACGAAACAACCTTCAGGATGTTCGACAAGTGACAATAAGCACCAAAACGATTAGAAGAAGACTTAAGGCGGCGGGTATGTAGGTACTTGCCCGTTAGTGGCCTATTGCTCACAGCAGGTCATCGAGGACTTCGGTCCAAGTTTGCTTGTTCACACCGAAATTGGAATGATGATGCTTGGGGAAAAGTACTCTTTACTGATGAGTCCAGATTCTGTCTTAAGTCAGATGATGGAAGGGTTAAAGTATGGGAGGACCCGGAGAAAGATACACTGAGTGTAACATTGTTGCAAGAGAGCCTTATGGTGGAGGGTCAGCAATGGTGGGAGGTGATATTTGCTTAGAAGCACGTACGGTACTACGCATAGTAGAAAACGGGTCCCTGACTGCGGCAAAATATGTAACAGACATTTTAGAGTAGATCGTGATGTCTCTTGCCCCATTCGTGGAAGATAATTTTCTTTTAATGCACTACAATGCTCTTTCTCACGTTGCGGCAGTAGTATCGGTGTAACTTACTGAGGTCGGAATTCAAGTTTTGGTGTGGCCAGCACGCTCGCCAGACCTAAATCCGATACAACATATTTGGGATAAACTGGGAAAACAAATTAAACAAAGATATATAGCGCCAGTTAGCCCAAGGGACCTGAAAACTGCATTGGTTGAAGAATGGAACATAATGCCAGAAAGTTTAATTAACAATTTAATAAAAAGTGTGCCCAGACTAATGCAGGCAGTTTTGACAGTGAAAGAAGGCAATACTAAATAATATCACTTGCCTTGTCTATGATAGAAGTACCAACTATTTACTGAAAATCTACAACACATACATACATATATAAATTACGCCTATTTTTCCAACAGGGTAGGCAGGGATCACGTCCTTCCACCTTTGATTTGATCGAGGAACGTTCCTCAAGGCCTTTTTCTTCAACGTTTCATCTACCAGCCTTACATAAACAAAATATAATTAAAATAAACTTAATTTTACAATAAAACTTTCGTAGCATTCGACAATCTCTTTCATATTAAAGCTACCTAGGTATATATTATCCTACTTATATAATATGGGTTATATAGTAGGATATATTTTACTAATAATAATAATAATATTATACAGGCGAAAGTTTGTGAGTGTATTTCTATGTTTGTTACTTCTTCACGCTCAAATGGGTGGAGCAATTTCGATTAAATTTGGTATATAGGTAGCTGACACCCTGGATTTAACACATAAGCTACTTGTTATCTCGGTAAAATAAACTTTTTGTAGTTCACTCGAGCGCTAGTACACAACTAGTACAATATAATTTTTAAAATGAGCTATTTGATACTTGTTTACCAGAAAGTTATTTACTTTGGAAAATTGTTTAACAGAATCGTAAATACTCTCATACAAATAGACTACAATATTATACCTATATGTTATTATTTAATATACCTAGCTAGGTACATTATCTATTAGCTAAGTAACCATTATATAATCTATTTATCAAATTAGAAATCTTTTTTCATAATATTTCTGTAGATAATCACTTGAGCATATTTCCTCTAGCGTATTTTAATATTTAACTTACTAAATATTCTTAAAACAGGTATAGACAAGTCACTTTGCCGTGATACGATATAAAAAAACTTTATTAATTAATAATAATAATACCAGCCTGTAATTTGTCCAAGTGCTGGGCAAAAACGTCTTCCCGGGGGTAGAACACGGTCTTAATTTAATCCCCTCACCAGCCCATGATGTTTTCATGACTTCATAACCCGAGCAATCCACAGTTCTATATTTTTCCCACATACAGTGGTACCTACTACAAAAAACATTTCTCAAGCATATTTAGGTTTCCTCACGATGTTTTCCTTCACCATTAGATGAAAATTCATTTGAACGTCGGGGCTCGAACGGTTACACTACACCATGGCGCATCGACCCAATGTGAATCTTGGCCTTAAACACTTCCTATCAATATCCTATTAGCTAAGTATAGGGATTTCTTCAAGCATTCGCTAGGTACGTCGCGTAGTAGGTTCTACTTGGAGCAGTTGAATACCGGATAGTTCTTTTTTACTGAACATTATGTACACTTGAGATCTCTCATGCACACCTTCAATATACCTTTCTATTGCACTTCTGGAAGACTAATAGAGATTGTTTGTTAGCATTAAGTCCTCTAATTGTACAGTTATGTGTAAAAATGAATTAAATAAACATTAGAAGACGTCGGCGCTTATACTGCTTCGTTTTTCGCCACTCATCCGCGTGTGAATTTTCGCAGTTTTTCTCTAGAGCGTCAAACCACCTGTACCTACTTGGGAAATCTAATGAGTCTTCATCGAGTTATTTGGCACAGATATGCTTTTTTACTCCATGCCTTTGGCCCTTAACGCTAATAGTATAGTCAGTTCGAAAAATAAAGTTTTTTAGTCTCTCGATTTTTTCCTATTATCTCAAAACATCTGAGCCACCACGACTAACATTATTTAAATATGTTATATTCACGTAAAATACATATTTGTAAATAAACTGATATAAGCAAAATTTAAAAACTTACTACATATTTAATCTGGATATACATATCCGAAGAGATATTCTTTGATATTAAATGAATACAGTAGTAATGTATGTAAACGTCTTAGCGTTGTCGTATATATTACAATATTTTATGACGGAATAATTACTAGTATCAGGTAGATGCAAATTATCTAACCCGGAGGGGATTGTTTAAACTGCCAGGACTAGTTTTCTATCGCAATTGACATGTACACGTGTTTATTTATGATACGACACTGTTGCTCTCGACAAGAAAATACAGAAAAATAACGAGTAAATACATTTAATATAACCATAAGAAACAAATCTATTTATTTGTCGACAAAACTGTAATAAAATTTTCATGACAGAACGAATTAAGTGATTCCAATAGAATTAATATGATGACAAAAATATTTCTTGGGAATAAATATTATAATTAGGGCGGATACACATTGGTGAGGGATATACCTAAACTTATTTCCAAAAAAAATTGTAAATTGAATTCAACGTTGTTATCCTTGAACAGTAACTTCATGATGTCACACTTCCGTCACATGATACGCACGCGCACAACTCTCAATTTTATCCTCTAATAAATACGACAAAAGAAGCATTACTTCAAAAAACTAAAACGTATATTATTATGTTAATTATAAGTTTTTTTTTTTCGAACTGACAAAGAATATATTCAGAATTAGAGCCACTGACGGCTTTTACGAAAGTGGCAAAAAAGTCGCGATCTGACTAATTAGTCACTTAGGGAATTCCCTATCTGTAGAAAAGTCGAGCACAATATAACTATGATAAGTACAGAACAATCAAACAAGCCACATTATTAAAAAGGAAACAAAGAAATAGACATAGATATATTTGATTTTATATTTGATATTTGATTAATAAATTGTAATATATTTTAAATACGAACTCTAGTACAGTAAAAGTTACAAGACGAAATATGCCGCTGAAAACATGGATATCTCCAGGAGTTATTAAATCACTGCGCCGTAGAGATAAGATCCATCTACAAATTAAAAGTAATCCGAATGATTCTATGAGATTGTATTATATTTCCTATCGAAATTGGTGTAACAAAATTATTAAGTCATTAAAGAGAGAATACTATAAGTTGCAGTTTAATAAAAATTTGGGTAATATTACCTTTAACATGGAACGTTATAAAAGAAGTTTGTAATTTAGGGAGTGACAAGAAAACAAGTACTGAACTCTTAGAAATTGAAAATACCCATGTTAAATCATTAAACATTGTTAACCAATACTTCACCTCAATAGGATGCAAGCTAGCAAATCTTACACTAAGCCAAATTAATACCACTGAGATAGAACTAGCCAAGCACGCTAAAACTATAATTACCCCCGTTAATACAATGTCTTTATATCCGACTGATCATTTAGGAATTGCAAGCATTATATCAAGTCTGAAATCAAATACGGCTCCAGGGTGGGATAGCATATCAACGAATTTTCTAAAAACTTATAAAATATTTTTAATACATCCTTTATCATACCTTTGTAACATGAGTTTCCAGTCTGGTCAATTCCCTAATGTTCTGAAATTCGCTGTCATTACACCTATATTTAAAACAGGTAATAAAACCTTTCCATGTAACTATAGGCCTATTTCCCTTCTGCCTTCTCTGTCAAAAATAATTGAAAAACTTGTAAAAAGAGGTTATCGCTAAATGTGGATAAAACAAAATTTATTTGTTTCAGTATCACAAACAAAACTAGACCCAAGGACAATTATAGCATAAAAATACATTCATATCCCTGTAATCGCATTCAATTAAATTACAGTGTTGAATGTTCATGTGCTAAACTCAGCCGAGCAATAAATATAAAATATTTGGGAGTTACTATTGATGAAAATTTAAGGTGGGAAGCACATATTAACAAATTACCAGGTCGGATACGGAAGCTTATATAAATATTTAAAGAACTACGAGTTGTAGCTGTCTATAACATCCTTATCCAAATATATAAGGCTCTTAGTGAATGTTTATTAAGATATTGTATTTGTCCGTGGGGTGCTGCGTCTAGGTCACTACTTCTTATTGTTGAACGTGCACAAAGGGCCGTTCTTAAAGTTCTACTGCGGCTACCCTATACACACCCTACAACACTATTGTATCAGCAGGCTAAAGTATTGTCTGTTCGAAAGTTATTTATCTACCAATGTATTAGACGCTACCACCAAAATATGAGTTCCAATTTAACGGGAACAAACCGTAAAGAAAGACTTGATCGGTTTCCTGTCCCACAGATTAAAACTACACTGGCTCGTATGACATATCGATATCAAGGCCCATATCTATATAATTCCCTTAACTTACATAATACGTTTAAGAATCTTAATAATCATCGACTAAGAAATTCATTAAAGGAAATTCTATATAAATATGATTATTATGGAATAGAAAATCTATTACAAGCAGTAAAGTAGTAAATATGCCATTACACAAGGATTAGTGAGGATTTCTCATGTCAAACAACATACATACTGTGTACAAATGCTTGTAAGCAAATTTATTACACACATACACACTCACGCACACACATGCACATACACGCAAACGCACGCACAAACACGCATATACATAAAAACACACGCCCACACACACACACATTTATCGGTAGTTTATCTCATTTGTTATTTTATTTTGTTCTTTTAATTCGTAGTTTGAGAGTAAGAAATCGTGTAATTGTTGTATATTGAAGAAGACACTGTTACCTGAGACACAGGTTATACCTAGTTCAGGTGACAGGGTTCAGCCATACTTGATGTATTACATTGTATAAAATAAATGATTATGATTATGATCTACATACATATATAGGCTCGAAAAACACAACCCTCCTTTTTCGCAGTCGGGTAAAAACAACAGTGAAAACCGAAAGACCAGAAACCCATCACCAATCGTTGCTGTTATGCAGGTTGCACTTTGGAGAGCGTGCACAGTAATTTCACGATTTAATTCCGACCAATCCGTTTCACCATAGGACTACTAGACGCATTGAAGGATTCCACCCTTATGTCGTGGAAATTTCCCTGATTCGCACGAAAAGTTATGCATCGTCGTTCATTATGCGAACGGCAAAGGAGTAGAATTCACTCCCGTAGTCTGTATTCCCATCCACCTATAACTTGGGAGTCTTCAAGCGAAGAGTGAATAGGCATTTAATAGGTAAGCGCGATACATCGTTGACCTCATCTTTACTTACCATCAGGTAAGATCGAAGACAAGCACATACCTGTATTGCATTTAAAAAAAAACCTGCTAGAGAATCTGTCGCCAAATATAAATCGATATGTTCCGGCAGCCGTACTTCAGAGACAGTCTTTGCTCATATAATAAGACTGATCGTGGTATAACATTATCCAATATTACAAAAAAACAACAGTATCAGCAACACATAAACACACACGCAACAAATACGTCGAGACGCTTCAGCTACGCAGGAACATTGCCTCGTTGAGCCTGTTCTACCGTCTGTATCATGGTGAGTGTTATGAAGACCTGTTAAATGTAATTCCATTCGTCGAGATTCGGAGTCACAGTTTTACGGTATCCTCAATCTCGGCGCATGAACTAAAAAGTTCTCTATGTCTTCATAGCTTTTTTGTCATACCGTGAAACAGTTTCCGGCCGGTTGCTCTGGGAAATCGCGTCGTTTAAGTGTAGTGTGCCGATAGATTTCGATCTCTCTGGTCGCCGTTGTACTTGAATTTTACTGTGCTTACTATCTGGGTTAGTACCGTCAATTTGCCGAGCTACTATAAAAAAAGTATACAATCACAGTGTATAACTTAGCAGCGTTCTATAACGTTACCATATACTCATCAATAACATGACCAAAACACAAACTGAATGTAAATCACAAATTATAGTGCATCGGTAACGGGCCGAGAACGCGTTCGAACATTATGAAGGTAATTTAGCACTCGCCAGTCGCCGAGAGTTCTGTCTGCTCGCTCGCTTGTCGACCAGTGTTTGTTTTGCAGGCGAGAACTTTGCTCAACCTATTATTAACGTCTCGTTATACTTTTTATCGGTCAGGGAACACCAACAATTGGTAAACTTATAAATAATATAACAATATTATAAAGCTTGAACACAGAAATCTCTAGAACAATCAGTCAGGTTTCAAAATTTTTTTTCTTTTTGTAGGCTATTTATTAAGTAAGATTGTATAGGCTACATAACTTGACGCCTAAACTAAAAATGTTGTTAACGCCGGAGTAGGTACGAGTACTACGTGTAAGGTTTCTTTCTATAAGCGATTCAAAATTTTAAACATAATTATTCACGGTCACGTAAATATCCATTTCATTTGCTCTATCTGTGGTATAGTAATAAATACATTAGAATGCATAAAAAAACCATTAAAAATACTTTTGAGGAATGTCTTTTATGCGTCATAATAAAATTATATACTGTAAATTCTATAATGAGATTATAATCTGGATAGATATTTAATTAAAACCACAGAACTTTAATGTAACCATTAAACGCGTCACACAGCATTAGGCCCACAATTCATGAGATTTTTTGTAAACGGCATTAACACAGACTTTTAATATTAAATAAGAAAGAAAGAAAATTATTTCTTCTAATGATTAATTTTAAAAAAAATTGAAATACAAGAAAGAAGGTATAAAAAAACTAGAAACAAAACAAACAAACATGATGTGATAACAAGATTTGGCATCAGCATATTTGTCGTTGGTAACGGAAGAAGTTATCAAACCATTCTGTTTTGCAGCCAAACCTCAGATTTTCCTAGTTATCATTAGATTAATCAAAATTTATAAATTGTGACGTATCACATTCTAACTCTGTGATCTCTCTACTCGCTGGATGCGAATAGCGCAGAACCTGTCGTTATAACGAACTTTGGAGTAGGCCAGTGTCCAGTAGTATAGGTAGCTACGTCTTTCAATTGAAATGATGATGACGATGAAGTTCACCACGCACATCATTGATTTCCTTTTAGAAGTATAACTTACTTTTGGTATTATTACATTACAACAGACGACTCAAATTATTCTTTACTACAACAATACTTCCTCATTCCCGTAACAATAAAAACAAATTTTGAACAACGAACTTGCTTGTAAGTTTCAATCACGTCAAACAACTGATCACACAATAATCAACTTACATTATTATTTAGATTAATCTTATTTTGAAATTTTTTTTTGGTTAAAGTATAATTTTTAATGTTTGTTATTTCCTTAAAAAATATATTGAACCAAATGTTAGAAACCCCTTCTCCAATATTAAGTCCGATCATGCCAGAGGCGCGGGCGCAGGTTTCGTAAAAACGTGTTATTATTATTAATAATCTTACTCATTCACCAAGACACTATCCATCGGTTATTTCACTACGAACTGTTGCTTCTTAGAATTATGAAATACTGGATCCTCCTTGTTGATTTAGAAAGCAATCTATTTGGATATTCTTTTATTTAAATTTAAGTTTTTCTCTGTCGCATGTCAGGCAACAACGCCTACAATCAAAGTTTAATAAAGGATAAGCAGGATTCATAACTGGCGCTCAGTATGTATCCACAGACGTTTTTATTTGATGAAAAGCTGGCTGTTTATTGCCTTTGTGAGGGCATTTCACACGTCATACTAAAGTACGTTTTTCTCTCCTTCCTAGGAGCTCATCTATAGCCAAAGCCAACGGATGTTATCAAAGTTGCTGTGGCCCAATCCAGCACCTAGTGCGCCCAGAGACCCCCACTCAGATCATTTGGTTAGTAGAATTTTTTTTTTATAATCCTATTTATATTTTTGTTTTTAGTTATTATATCTATAATGAAAATGATAGCGTTTAAATTTAAATTTAAAAATACTTAGTAAGTTGTTCGTAAATTACCTATTTTAATTTAAATTTTAAATTAAAATAAAATTGCAAAAGTATGAACTCACACGACCTTACGAAATTAATTAAATTGATTATCAAAAGAGGAAATTAAAAAATAACCGTCAAAACACGTCTTTTCCGGCGACGCCCCTACCTAACTGCAGCCTCGTACGCTTTTTGGGGATCCAAAAAAAAAACTTGATGGCCCAAATCATAGCGGCAGATGTTAATGATTCTATTATTTATGGTTGGGCTTCGTCTATTATGCCTTTCTGGTTTTTATACTGCTTACCTACTGGATACGTTTGTAAACGAAAGCTTGTTCATCCGTGTAATTTTCTGTTTTGTGGATCGAATATTGTTAGTTTTATACAAGTTTTTTGTCGATTGTAATCGTTATTCATTTTGTGAGCATTTCTGTCTGTTTTCTGTTCGCATCATTTGATTATGAGACTTAATAAAAACTTGTAGTAATTTTCAAATATTTATGTAAATATTTGTTGCATTTGCAATATTAAAACATTGTTGCCAAACTAATCCATACAATTAGTAAAATTGAAGTGTCTGTTTGTAATGTCAAAATAACAGTTTTTTACTAAATGCATATGAAAGTATATACGATACCTATAACAAAAAGCCCATTTTTTGAATTTTTGTTTGCCTGTCTGTCTGTCTTGTCTTTCTGTCTGGCTGTCTGTCTGTTTGTTCAGTCTGGGACTTTCACTGATAGATAGCTGATGGTATAGGGAGTAACTTAGGTTACTTTTATTTAAAAAATAATAATTAGGGTTCCGCACTAATAACAAAAAAACTGGTCGTGGTAAATCAATTCGGGCGCTTAAATGGCTTATGCTGAGTAAACCACAAGAGATATAGCAAGTTAATGTACTACATAATTATAGGCATTAAATAGACCTACAAATAATTTTGAGAGAGTATATATCTATCTTCAAAGGAACACCCACAATATGCATTTTTGTCTTTAAAATAACCGGGAGCGTGGGAGCAAGATTCGCGCGGGTGTTATGTAGTCCACGTGAGCGAAGCCATGGGCACAGCTAGTTAAACATAAAATAGTTGCAAAAGTATTGTCTTGGAGCAACCTTTTAAATAAAAACAACGTATATTAATTTACTAATTTCCGCGACCAATCCTTCGCCGTTACAGCAGCACGACTGTGGAATTCGCTTCCTATCAATATCCAACAGGCCAACTCTCGAAATTCCTTCAAGTATTCGCTACGTAGGTTTTACTTGGAGCAATTGAATACTTCTTAATAATATATAATCTTAATAATCGTTATAAACTTTTTTTTTTTTACTTAACATTATGCACACCTTGCATATACCTTTCCCTTGCTCCCTTGGAAGACTGGCAGAGAATGCTTTTTAGCATTAAGTCCTCCATTTGTACTTTTTTTTTTTGTGCAATAAAGAATATAATATATCACAAACCAATGAGTACAGAGTAACTGCTAGATAGCAAAAAAAAAACAATTATTTTGTAATAGCTAATCATCAAGTGAAAATCTATCTAGTTCCATTTAACTAAACTAATCTTGTTTCAATTTGAGTTGTCTTTTTTTTTATTGTAATTTTATCATGACTGCAACGCAACAAGTTCAGTATTATTTTAATCTAAATAAATTCAAATTGGTTCAGTGGTATTCAAGTAACGTGCATTCTAATACGATAAATTTACGACTCTATTTTATAACGAGCTGTTAGTGTTACCCGCTCGCTTCATTATGCATTTAATAAACTTTACTAATCATTAAAAAAAATATCTATATCTATTCCACGATATAATCAACTTCTATGCAACATTTTATTACAATTCTATCAACTGTGATTGAAGTAATTGCCTACTTTCGCAGTTATAATATTATACCTATATATTAGATGTAAGTCACACGTAAACAGCCTAGAATCAAATTAAACTTACGCGTTGCTTATTTAGTAGTATTTATCAATGTGTATATTTAAGATACTGTTCCCAAACGAGTAGGTAGGTACCTATTAATTATCATATAACGGTTTTGTTGCAATTTTTGACAAGCTACATTGAATAGAATCAGTTACCGTAACGCCTACAAGTATTCGTAACCAAATTAACTGTGAATATGTATATTGTAATTGAAAAAAAAATATATATTGTATGTACACGAATTTAGATGTTGAATGAAGTATCTGTTCTGTTTTTATTAAGCCTAGTTTGATACACTGTCAAACGACACATGAGAAAACGATATCCCATTCTAAAATTTAGGAAAAAAATTGTAGACTTCTTATGTAATAAGTACGACATAGCGATGTCATATGATCGAAATATGTATAACTTATTTGGTCAGAAAAGCCCATTCATCACTCGAGTTGTGTGTATGTCTACGCTATTTAATTAAATAACTATAAATCACTTACAAGTAAATGCTTGCCTTATACGTTGAATGAAGTTGCACATACAAGTTTTTTTTTTAATGTTCAAAAGTTTGATGTGATCAACCTTTCCTAATACGAATATTTTATAACAGATGTTTTGTTAATTGAAACTTCTTTATTTCTGTCTTCTTCTTTATTAGATACCTAACTAGGATTGCCCCACGAACTTTCCAAAAATAATTTATGAAATCTGACCGTAAGTTCCAAAGATTACCACAACGTTCAAACAAACAATATAGCTCTATAGTATTAGTACAGATGTATAATTTAATTTAATAATGTTAACAGGCTTTTAATATGTTAGTTTTGATTTTGAAATTAATATTATGTTTTATATGCTCGTAACATTATTTAAAGTAGATGTCACAGAACTATGGCGGCGCCGAAGAAAAACTGCGTTGTGCTTGTGTACACTTTCACTTCTTGGAGTTTGAACTAAAACTTCTTTACCAGCGTTTAAAGTTAATTATATTATGATTATATACAGGTAAATTCTGTTATCTTAATAGTTAACAGATAATAGAATATTCTAATTAAAGCTTGGGAATTAATCTTTAAAGTAACATGGAGTGAGCCTATGGTCAAAATGTTTCCTATTTAAAATACTTGGAAATCGAAGTTTATAGGTAAGATTATTAGGTACTATCTTAGCGATCAGTCACCATTCTTATGCATTTCCACGCTTGGTAGTGTGCAATAAATTAAAATTTAAAAAAAATCGGTTGTCTGTAAAGTCGATTTACTGACGACAGTTGAACGTGACAACGTCATAAGAAAATATTGATGGAATGGTATTATATTTCAAATTCAAATTATATTATATTTTATTTGTTTGATAGATATTTTGTATGGATATAGAGAAGGAGGTAAATGGAAATGACAATTGAATTGATCAAGTTACATTTATTTGTACGCATAAATACAATTATGTCAATTTTTATTTTTATTATTTTACAATGTACATACATAGTTTTTACAAGTATGAATGTCCTTTGAGCAATTGTTTTACAACTTTTAAACATGTGTGATATTTAACTTCTTACAATTTGTGTTATTCTGTTGAGAATAGGACGATGATAGGAAAAGTAGGAAATGAAAGTGCCGAACGCGGATGCCGATTGTGCCTCTTTGTCGCTCGTTCCGCGCTCTCTCTTGCACTTCAAGCCTTAAATGGAACGTCTCAAAGCGAGGTAACGCCGCATGAGACATGTTGTTTCGTGCGTGCAGCCGGCTCCATCGAATTATAAGACGTTGTCACGTCAAAAACAAAATGTTGCCTATACCTGTGTTAATTAATATAAGACAAAATGCAATGTGTCGACATTTGAACAAACATGGAAGTGGCTTCGTTAGTGATTGATAGCTATGTGAATATTCAATAAATTATTTTAGATTCCTAATCCATTAAGTGTTTATTAAATCCAATAAGTATCATGTACGATATGCAGGCAGCCTATCTCTTTATGGATATAATTTGTAGTTTTATAATAGTAATATACCTATTAGCTGCCATCCATGCTGTTTCCAATATAACCGTAAAAGAAAATTATTCAATATTTTTCACTGAGGTTTTTTGATTTGAGTTGAGCCTGGTCGAATCGTGACAACACTAAGTTCTCTAGAACCTCCTTGTCACGTACGCTGGAGCTGTAGAATGGGTTACATAGCAAGGTTTTTTGCCGGGGTTAGCACATGAAGCTCTTCAAAAAGGAATTGAGATACGGACTCCAAGGTGGGCAACATGACTGTAGGACTCCTGGTACTGTAGCTGTGCATAGGCGACGGTAACCATTTGCCACCAACTGGGCTTTCTACGTGTCTGTCCCTCTGTTGCATCAAAAAAATACAAAATTAAATCTGTATTCGTTACAATAATAAGGTGAGTATCAATAAGAAGATAAATAAATACCAATAACTTCGGTCTTGCAAAATATTTTCGAAAAAATCTTGAAGCTCATATAGCATTCAGTGTCAAATCAGGGCATCTTTCCTAGAAATCATTTTTACGTGTCAAGCCCATGTGACCGACCGTAAGCGCCACATCCACGAACGAGTTTATCATGGCAATTATATCGTCCTACCACTTCTATAACAATTCTATGAAAGTGTCTCCAAACGGTGATACTATTGCGGCGATGCGACGAGTTACATTGACGAGAAAAACGCCAATGCAACGGCTCGCTACGCGTTTACACTTTACACTTTTACACTTTTGATTTCGCTCTTAACTTCACCGAACTAAGCTCTTTTTAACAAAGTAACTGTGCGACTAGTTGTTGCCTACACGCGGTAATCTATCGCGACGAGTCGTGATGATACGCAGGCGGAAGAATAATCGTCTCGTGAAGATTACACGACGATATCAGGTCGGACTCAAGGCGATGCACTCGCTCGTGGAGGTGGTGCCTAATATATTCACTAGACGATATACCTTTAAAACATAAGGACTTATTCATAGGGTCTTTTTTTTTAAATGAGTTAACTCAACCCATAAAATAGTTTAAAAAACGTTAACGAGCAGCAATGTTCCGTTTCCTTATTCAAAATATAATGTTCATTCCAAGAACAATCCCAATTTTAAATCATTCAATGAGGCCACCCTAAAAAGTAACAGCTTATGGCGCCTGCGGTCATCACACCAAGGTGTCTGCTGCCTAATTATATAGACGAAAACACCACGAAAAGATCAAATATTTGATCATCTGGTAATATTTACGAAAAAACACTTTAGTTGGTTGTTAATAAGACGTATTTTTGTTTTACTCAACTGTACATTGTTATAAAGATGATGTATTACGGGCATATTTAACATACAACATTTTACACTACATTAAATACGTACGAAATAAAAGATATTTAGATTATAATCATATAGTTAATTATGATATAAAAAGTTGAATGATAAAATGCACCAAGGTTTAATTATTTTTATACAAGGTCCTTTGTTAATAATACAAAGTGTATTAAATAAAAAGCACTATACGGTTTTTACTATTCTTATAATTTTACCAAAAAAATGTATCAGATAATTATTCTATTTTTTTATGTACTTATCATAACTTTGAGGAGTTTTTTTGACGCATAACGTGGTCTCTGAAGGGTATCCCTATTTGTTACCTAAAAAAACAAATTTTCAAGAATTGGCGTAAAAACGTAGTTAATTACAATATGATTAGGGGTTCGGCTCCGGGACAAAACTAACAAGCGTACATTTAATTAAGGCAATAAACAGTTGTATCGTCGTGTCGTTAGACAGCTGACTCCATTGTTAATAGCTTAACATTTGTTTGTTTATCAAATTATTAACTATAACTTAACTTTTTACACAAACTCATTCCAATTTCTTTGGTTATTTTGATATTTTAAACGCATCAGCGTCGATTTATTTATAACTAAGGCTTTCACGCGGCTTCGCTCACATCATAGTCGAGTTATGTTCCGTTGTCTCATTACCTATATGTTTTTAACTTTTTATGTACCATTCTAACTGAAATGCATAATAACCATTTTCATAGATCTATCTTCAAAAATGACGGATATTCATAAAATTCCTCCTTAGTGCTCATCTACATAGTATAAAACAAATCCGCATGCAAATTTTCACGATCCTAACCCCAGTAGTTTAGGCTATGCGTTGATGAATCAGTCAGTCAGGACAAGTAAGTATAATTTATAAAGGGTTTTCCAATAAGGGCGGGCTGATTTTGATAGCCTGTGGTGGTTATGTTATTGTGGGGGGGTCTGTGTAACCTGTTGCTAATTATACTGTCATTGATGCCAAATCACTATGGCAAGTTATCGGTTAAGCAGCACGTCTAAATGGTAAAATTGTATTATTAAAATAATTGTACGGTAATGCAAAAGTTGCGCGCGTTGTGTCCATTTTACGGCAGACGCGGTGACCCTCCACAGTTAAACGTTCCAAACGTTTGGTGGCTAAATTCGAAACGACTAACTAGGTCGGTGAACAATCAAACAATACCTGTACGTCGAAAGAACGAGCATATAGATAGGAGTAGTGGTCGTAATGGAACACCGAAGAAGGTATGAATGACTTGTATAAGAATGATAGTTGTTATAGGAAGATGTTCAATGAAGATATATTCAGTAAATTATTGACGTTTTATAAATAGACACGTTATACTCTCACTAAAAGCAATTTGAAACCGTGACAAATTTTGTTATCAGCATGTTGAAACAAAAGAGATAGGAAATCACAGCGTAAAGCGGAAACTCTATTGTCAAAACAGGATAAAAGTTTCTTCCCGCTCACGCCGCCACGCCGCGCGGTGTCAAGTCGAAAGTGAACTGATGGCAATTGCTCTCCATTCACGATAGCATGTAAAGAGCGTCAATGCCGTATCTAGTTATAAAACATCGTTGCTATAAACTATGTAAATGCACATAATTATGTATGTATTATAAGCTTTAAGTAAATGTTGTTATTATTCATTGTTGTTCATCTCCGATATTAAATAAAGCTATAATGGCTCAATGGTGGCGTGTTCGGAAATCGCATCAGTCCTCATGAGTTCAAATCCTATAATGAATCTGACTTTTCCTTAAAAAAACATCTTATTAAACCTATGGTAGCATATTCAAATTTCTGCCTGGTTAGCTACCTTCACCATGTTGAAATCTATAATATAAATTGAATTAAAAAATGTAATTTCTTTCTACCGCTTAAGTTGGAAATCTGTATGTCTTACAGACCTATATTCCGACAGCTGTATTTGACACCTAGTTACTTAAGGTTTAAGTTAGCTTATTACGATCTTGAGCCATTTCATTAGATAATAGTTGAGTGAACATCGTGTAAGATTGTGGTCAAACACTGAAATAAAAGAACAAAGATATTAAAATCATATTATAAGTAGATATATTACTTCTCAAAGATGTTTTTTTTCCTGAGAATGCCATATGTCTTCATATCAATTTAAAGCCTATGTTCTCAGCTATTGTGAAATCATAGACAAATAGTTTAAAACTGATGCTTTTGCCAAACAAAATATTGAAAAACTTTTTTCACTACGAATTTGTTTATTCTAATGAAAATATATTCAAGGCGCCATCTATTAACAATCTGACTAACTAGGTTTTATTTTAATGGAAAACCTTAGCCTCATTGTCGGATTCGAACGCATGTCTCTCAAAGCGGGACCGAGTGTGTTAGTCACTTCAGATATCTAAGGTTTATTTGATTTACGTGTAACTGTAAAAATTACTTAGAATAGAATATAATATTTATTTATTTAACAGATTAAGACATAAATAATTATGTTAACGACAGTAATAATATAAACTGTGCTACAGTCGACAACGATTTACATGATAATTGGTAACATTAATATAAGACAAAGTTAGAGAGAAATAAAATAAATAATTAAAATATTAAAACAGAAAAGTTTCTGTTATTAAACCTATATTTTGTGACATATCAAAATGCATGCTCTCACTTTATATTTTTAATCCACTTCACTTATGCACAACAACTCAAACTATACCTATCACGCACAATGGCACCAATATTATATAATGTAAAGTTAAAAAACCAAAGTTAATGAATAAAAAATAAAATACCACAACATGGTACTTCAAGATCCCGCCGAAAACTGCATTTCGCAGATTATAAAATGTAAACAATCTAACTTACAGCTGGCATGTTTGTTAAATACTTTATTAATAGGTTGCGTCCCCTACATGTTGTATATAATTTTTATTAGGAAATTCATCAAAAAGCTACTTACTGTTGGAGGAAATTTGTAAAAAAATACACATACAGACAGAATTACATATCTTTTTAATACAGATTAAAGCGAACATAGTCGTTGGTTTTGGTTATTCCTATCTTTGATATCTATTTATTGAATACATCAACATATAAAGCTGCCCAGACAATATTTCAGGGGAAACCATACAAATCCCATGGGTTACGTGACGCGACCGACTCTGTAGGGGTGAACCGTGAGGGAGCAAACTGGCTTACCCGTCCTGCGTAATTGATTGGCTATGTGATTGATCGTCTTACTTCCCGGTTCGTGTATAAATCTTAAACAAGTTATTTGTTTTGCTGTATAGTATTATTATACGGGGTCGCGTTTTTAAACTTGTACTTATTTAGGCGCGTTATCAAAAATGGATAACACTGAATTTTTACACATTGCTACTTAAAGTCTACACTATGTAGTTGGTTGCTAGACCTCTTGTTTTACTGTGGTGAAGATAGTCACACTCAATGATTTTACACATTGCTACTTAAAGTCTAGACTATGTAGTTGGTTGCTAGACCTCTTGTTTTACTGTGGTGAAGATAGTCACACTCAATGATTTTACACATTGCTACTTAAAGTCTAGACTATGTAGTTGGTTGCTAGACCTCTTGTTTTACTGTGGTGAAGATAGTCACACTCAATGATTTTACACATTGCTACTTAAAGTCTAGACTATGTAGTTGGTTGCTAGACCTCTTGTTTTACTGTGGTGAAGATAGTCACACTCAATGATTTTACACATTGCTACTTAAAGTCTACACTATGTAGTTGGTTGCTAGACCTCTTGTTTTACTGTGGTGAAGATAGTCACACTCAATGATTTTACACATTGCTACTTAAAGTCTAGACTATGTAGTTGGTTGCTAGACCTCTTGTTTTACTGTGGTGAAGATAGTCACACTCAATGATTTTACACATTGCTACTTAAAGTCTAGACTATGTAGTTGGTTGCTAGACCTCTTGTTTTACTGTGGTGAAGATAGTCACACTCAATGATTTTACACATTGCTACTTAAAGTCTACACTATGTAGTTGGTTGCTAGACCTCTTGTTTTACTGTGGTGAAGATAGTCACACTCAATGATTTTACACATTGCTACTTAAAGTCTAGACTATGTAGTTGGTTGCTAGACCTCTTGTTTTACTGTGGTGAAGATAGTCACACTCAATGATTTTACACATTGCTACTTAAAGTCTACACTATGTAGTTGGTTGCTAGACCTCTTGTTTTACTGTGGTGAAGATAGTCACACTCAATGATTTTACACATTGCTACTTAAAGTCTAGACTATGTAGTTGGTTGCTAGACCTCTTGTTTTACTGTGGTGAAGATAGTCACACTCAATGATTTTACACATTGCTACTTAAAGTCTAGACTATGTAGTTGGTTGCTAGACCTCTTGTTTTACTGTGGTGAAGATAGTCACACTCAATGATTTTACACATTGCTACTTAAAGTCTAGACTATGTAGTTGGTTGCTAGACCTCTTGTTTTACTGTGGTGAAGATAGTCACACTCAATGATTTTACACATTGCTACTTAAAGTCTACACTATGTAGTTGGTTGCTAGACCTCTTGTTTTACTGTGGTGAAGATAGTCACACTCAATGATTTTACACATTGCTACTTAAAGTCTAGACTATGTAGTTGGTTGCTAGACCTCTTGTTTTACTGTGGTGAAGATAGTCACACTCAATGATTTTACACATTGCTACTTAAAGTCTAGACTATGTAGTTGGTTGCTAGACCTCTTGTTTTACTGTGGTGAAGATAGTCACACTCAATGATTTTACACATTGCTACTTAAAGTCTAGACTATGTAGTTGGTTGCTAGACCTCTTGTTTTACTGTGGTGAAGATAGTCACACTCAATGATTTTACACATTGCTACTTAAAGTCTAGACTATGTAGTTGGTTGCTAGACCTCTTGTTTTACTGTGGTGAAGATAGTCACACTCAATGATTTTACACATTGCTACTTAAAGTCTAGACTATGTAGTTGGTTGCTAGACCTCTTGTTTTACTGTGGTGAAGATAGTCACACTCAATGATTTTACACATTGCTACTTAAAGTCTAGACTATGTAGTTGGTTGCTAGACCTCTTGTTTTACTGTGGTGAAGATAGTCACACTCAATGATTTTACACATTGCTACTTAAAGTCTACACTATGTAGTTGGTTGCTAGACCTCTTGTTTTACTGTGGTGAAGATAGTCACACTCAATGATTTTACACATTGCTACTTAAAGTCTAGACTATGTAGTTGGTTGCTAGACCTCTTGTTTTACTGTGGTGAAGATAGTCACACTCAATGATTTTACACATTGCTACTTAAAGTCTACACTATGTAGTTGGTTGCTAGACCTCTTGTTTTACTGTGGTGAAGATAGTCACACTCAATGATTTTACACATTGCTACTTAAAGTCTAGACTATGTAGTTGGTTGCTAGACCTCTTGTTTTACTGTGGTGAAGATAGTCACACTCAATGATTTTACACATTGCTACTTAAAGTCTAGACTATGTAGTTGGTTGCTAGACCTCTTGTTTTACTGTGGTGAAGATAGTCACACTCAATGATTTTACACATTGCTACTTAAAGTCTACACTATGTAGTTGGTTGCTAGACCTCTTGTTTTACTGTGGTGAAGATAGTCACACTCAATGATTTTACACATTGCTACTTAAAGTCTAGACTATGTAGTTGGTTGCTAGACCTCTTGTTTTACTGTGGTGAAGATAGTCACACTCAATGATTTTACACATTGCTACTTAAAGTCTACACTATGTAGTTGGTTGCTAGACCTCTTGTTTTACTGTGGTGAAGATAGTCACACTCAATGATTTTACACATTGCTACTTAAAGTCTAGACTATGTAGTTGGTTGCTAGACCTCTTGTTTTACTGTGGTGAAGATAGTCACACTCAATGATTTTACACATTGCTACTTAAAGTCTACACTATGTAGTTGGTTGCTAGACCTCTTGTTTTACTGTGGTGAAGATAGTCACACTCAATGATTTTACACATTGCTACTTAAAGTCTAGACTATGTAGTTGGTTGCTAGACCTCTTGTTTTACTGTGGTGAAGATAGTCACACTCAATGATTTTACACATTGCTACTTAAAGTCTAGACTATGTAGTTGGTTGCTAGACCTCTTGTTTTACTGTGGTGAAGATAGTCACACTCAATGATTTTACACATTGCTACTTAAAGTCTAGACTATGTAGTTGGTTGCTAGACCTCTTGTTTTACTGTGGTGAAGATAGTCACACTCAATGATTTTACACATTGCTACTTAAAGTCTAGACTATGTAGTTGGTTGCTAGACCTCTTGTTTTACTGTGGTGAAGATAGTCACACTCAATGATTTTACACATTGCTACTTAAAGTCTAGACTATGTAGTTGGTTGCTAGACCTCTTGTTTTACTGTGGTGAAGATAGTCACACTCAATGATTTTACACATTGCTACTTAAAGTCTACACTATGTAGTTGGTTGCTAGACCTCTTGTTTTACTGTGGTGAAGATAGTCACACTCAATGATTTTACACATTGCTACTTAAAGTCTAGACTATGTAGTTGGTTGCTAGACCTCTTGTTTTACTGTGGTGAAGATAGTCACACTCAATGATTTTACACATTGCTACTTAAAGTCTAGACTATGTAGTTGGTTGCTAGACCTCTTGTTTTACTGTGGTGAAGATAGTCACACTCAATGATTTTACACATTGCTACTTAAAGTCTAGACTATGTAGTTGGTTGCTAGACCTCTTGTTTTACTGTGGTGAAGATAGTCACACTCAATGATTTTACACATTGCTACTTAAAGTCTAGACTATGTAGTTGGTTGCTAGACCTCTTGTTTTACTGTGGTGAAGATAGTCACACTCAATGATTTTACACATTGCTACTTAAAGTCTAGACTATGTAGTTGGTTGCTAGACCTCTTGTTTTACTGTGGTGAAGATAGTCACACTCAATGATTTTACACATTGCTACTTAAAGTCTAGACTATGTAGTTGGTTGCTAGACCTCTTGTTTTACTGTGGTGAAGATAGTCACACTCAATGATTTTACACATTGCTACTTAAAGTCTAGACTATGTAGTTGGTTGCTAGACCTCTTGTTTTACTGTGGTGAAGATAGTCACACTCAATGATTTTACACATTGCTACTTAAAGTCTAGACTATGTAGTTGGTTGCTAGACCTCTTGTTTTACTGTGGTGAAGATAGTCACACTCAATGATTTTACACATTGCTACTTAAAGTCTAGACTATGTAGTTGGTTGCTAGACCTCTTGTTTTACTGTGGTGAAGATAGTCACACTCAATGATTTTACACATTGCTACTTAAAGTCTAGACTATGTAGTTGGTTGCTAGACCTCTTGTTTTACTGTGGTGAAGATAGTCACACTCAATGATTTTACACATTGCTACTTAAAGTCTAGACTATGTAGTTGGTTGCTAGACCTCTTGTTTTACTGTGGTGAAGATAGTCACACTCAATGATTTTACACATTGCTACTTAAAGTCTAGACTATGTAGTTGGTTGCTAGACCTCTTGTTTTACTGTGGTGAAGATAGTCACACTCAATGATTTTACACATTGCTACTTAAAGTCTAGACTATGTAGTTGGTTGCTAGACCTCTTGTTTTACTGTGGTGAAGATAGTCACACTCAATGATTTTACACATTGCTACTTAAAGTCTAGACTATGTAGTTGGTTGCTAGACCTCTTGTTTTACTGTGGTGAAGATAGTCACACTCAATGATTTTATACATTGCTACTTAAAGTCTAGACTATGTAGTTGGTTGCTAGACCTCTTGTTTTACTGTGGTGAAGATAGTCACACTCAATGATTTTACACATTGCTACTTAAAGTCTAGACTATGTAGTTGGTTGCTAGACCTCTTGTTTTACTGTGGTGAAGATAGTCACACTCAATGATTTTACACATTGCTACTTAAAGTCTAGACTATGTAGTTGGTTGCTAGACCTCTTGTTTTACTGTGGTGAAGATAGTCACACTCAATGATTTTACACATTGCTACTTAAAGTCTAGACTATGTAGTTGGTTGCTAGACCTCTTGTTTTACTGTGGTGAAGATAGTCACACTCAATGATTTTATACATTGCTACTTAAAGTCTAGACTATGTAGTTGGTTGCTAGACCTCTTGTTTTACTGTGGTGAAGATAGTCACACTCAATGATTTTACACATTGCTACTTAAAGTCTAGACTATGTAGTTGGTTGCTAGACCTCTTGTTTTACTGTGGTGAAGATAGTCACACTCAATGATTTTACACATTGCTACTTAAAGTCTAGACTATGTAGTTGGTTGCTAGACCTCTTGTTTTACTGTGGTGAAGATAGTCACACTCAATGATTTTACACATTGCTACTTAAAGTCTACACTATGTAGTTGGTTGCTAGACCTCTTGTTTTACTGTGGTGAAGATAGTCACACTCAATGATTTTACACATTGCTACTTAAAGTCTACACTATGTAGTTGGTTGCTAGACCTCTTGTTTTACTGTGGTGAAGATAGTCACACTCAATGATTTTACACATTGCTACTTAAAGTCTACACTATGTAGTTGGTTGCTAGACCTCTTGTTTTACTGTGGTGAAGATAGTCACACTCAATGATTTTACACATTGCTACTTAAAGTCTAGACTATGTAGTTGGTTGCTAGACCTCTTGTTTTACTGTGGTGAAGATAGTCACACTCAATGATTTTACACATTGCTACTTAAAGTCTAGACTATGTAGTTGGTTGCTAGACCTCTTGTTTTACTGTGGTGAAGATAGTCACACTCAATGATTTTACACATTGCTACTTAAAGTCTAGACTATGTAGTTGGTTGCTAGACCTCTTGTTTTACTGTGGTGAAGATAGTCACACTCAATGATTTTATACATTGCTACTTAAAGTCTAGACTATGTAGTTGGTTGCTAGACCTCTTGTTTTACTGTGGTGAAGATAGTCACACTCAATGATTTTACACATTGCTACTTAAAGTCTAGACTATGTAGTTGGTTGCTAGACCTCTTGTTTTACTGTGGTGAAGATAGTCACACTCAATGATTTTACACATTGCTACTTAAAGTCTACACTATGTAGTTGGTTGCTAGACCTCTTGTTTTACTGTGGTGAAGATAGTCACACTCAATGATTTTACACATTGCTACTTAAAGTCTAGACTATGTAGTTGGTTGCTAGACCTCTTGTTTTACTGTGGTGAAGATAGTCACACTCAATGATTTTACACATTGCTACTTAAAGTCTAGACTATGTAGTTGGTTGCTAGACCTCTTGTTTTACTGTGGTGAAGATAGTCACACTCAATGATTTTACACATTGCTACTTAAAGTCTAGACTATGTAGTTGGTTGCTAGACCTCTTGTTTTACTGTGGTGAAGATAGTCACACTCAATGATTTTACACATTGCTACTTAAAGTCTAGACTATGTAGTTGGTTGCTAGACCTCTTGTTTTACTGTGGTGAAGATAGTCACACTCAATGATTTTACACATTGCTACTTAAAGTCTAGACTATGTAGTTGGTTGCTAGACCTCTTGTTTTACTGTGGTGAAGATAGTCACACTCAATGATTTTACACATTGCTACTTAAAGTCTAGACTATGTAGTTGGTTGCTAGACCTCTTGTTTTACTGTGGTGAAGATAGTCACACTCAATGATTTTACACATTGCTACTTAAAGTCTAACTATGTAGTTGGTTGCTAGACCTCTTGTTTTACTGTGGTGAAGATAGTCACACTCAATGATTTTACACATTGCTACTTAAAGTCTAGACTATGTAGTTGGTTGCTAGACCTCTTGTTTTACTGTGGTGAAGATAGTCACACTCAATGATTTTACACATTGCTACTTAAAGTCTAACTATGTAGTTGGTTGCTAGACCTCTTGTTTTACTGTGGTGAAGATAGTCACACTCAATGATTTTACACATTGCTACTTAAAGTCTAGACTATGTAGTTGGTTGCTAGACCTCTTGTTTTACTGTGGTGAAGATAGTCACACTCAATGATTTTACACATTGCTACTTAAAGTCTAGACTATGTAGTTGGTTGCTAGACCTCTTGTTTTACTGTGGTGAAGATAGTCACACTCAATGATTTTACACATTGCTACTTAAAGTCTAACTATGTAGTTGGTTGCTAGACCTCTTGTTTTACTGTGGTGAAGATAGTCACACTCAATGATTTTACACATTGCTACTTAAAGTCTAGACTATGTAGTTGGTTGCTAGACCTCTTGTTTTACTGTGGTGAAGATAGTCACACTCAATGATTTTACACATTGCTACTTAAAGTCTAGACTATGTAGTTGGTTGCTAGACCTCTTGTTTTACTGTGGTGAAGATAGTCACACTCAATGATTTTACACATTGCTACTTAAAGTCTAGACTATGTAGTTGGTTGCTAGACCTCTTGTTTTACTGTGGTGAAGATAGTCACACTCAATGATTTTACACATTGCTACTTAAAGTCTAGACTATGTAGTTGGTTGCTAGACCTCTTGTTTTACTGTGGTGAAGATAGTCACACTCAATGATTTTACACATTGCTACTTAAAGTCTAGACTATGTAGTTGGTTGCTAGACCTCTTGTTTTACTGTGGTGAAGATAGTCACACTCAATGATTTTACACATTGCTACTTAAAGTCTAGACTATGTAGTTGGTTGCTAGACCTCTTGTTTTACTGTGGTGAAGATAGTCACACTCAATGATTTTACACATTGCTACTTAAAGTCTAGACTATGTAGTTGGTTGCTAGACCTCTTGTTTTACTGTGGTGAAGATAGTCACACTCAATGATTTTACACATTGCTACTTAAAGTCTAGACTATGTAGTTGGTTGCTAGACCTCTTGTTTTACTGTGGTGAAGATAGTCACACTCAATGATTTTACACATTGCTACTTAAAGTCTAGACTATGTAGTTGGTTGCTAGACCTCTTGTTTTACTGTGGTGAAGATAGTCACACTCAATGATTTTACACATTGCTACTTAAAGTCTAGACTATGTAGTTGGTTGCTAGACCTCTTGTTTTACTGTGGTGAAGATAGTCACACTCAATGATTTTACACATTGCTACTTAAAGTCTAGACTATGTAGTTGGTTGCTAGACCTCTTGTTTTACTGTGGTGAAGATAGTCACACTCAATGATTTTACACATTGCTACTTAAAGTCTAGACTATGTAGTTGGTTGCTAGACCTCTTGTTTTACTGTGGTGAAGATAGTCACACTCAATGATTTTACACATTGCTACTTAAAGTCTAGACTATGTAGTTGGTTGCTAGACCTCTTGTTTTACTGTGGTGAAGATAGTCACACTCAATGATTTTACACATTGCTACTTAAAGTCTAGACTATGTAGTTGGTTGCTAGACCTCTTGTTTTACTGTGGTGAAGATAGTCACACTCAATGATTTTACACATTGCTACTTAAAGTCTAGACTATGTAGTTGGTTGCTAGACCTCTTGTTTTACTGTGGTGAAGATAGTCACACTCAATGATTTTACACATTGCTACTTAAAGTCTAGACTATGTAGTTGGTTGCTAGACCTCTTGTTTTACTGTGGTGAAGATAGTCACACTCAATGATTTTACACATTGCTACTTAAAGTCTAGACTATGTAGTTGGTTGCTAGACCTCTTGTTTTACTGTGGTGAAGATAGTCACACTCAATGATTTTACACATTGCTACTTAAAGTCTAGACTATGTAGTTGGTTGCTAGACCTCTTGTTTTACTGTGGTGAAGATAGTCACACTCAATGATTTTACACATTGCTACTTAAAGTCTAGACTATGTAGTTGGTTGCTAGACCTCTTGTTTTACTGTGGTGAAGATAGTCACACTCAATGATTTTACACATTGCTACTTAAAGTCTAGACTATGTAGTTGGTTGCTAGACCTCTTGTTTTACTGTGGTGAAGATAGTCACACTCAATGATTTTACACATTGCTACTTAAAGTCTAGACTATGTAGTTGGTTGCTAGACCTCTTGTTTTACTGTGGTGAAGATAGTCACACTCAATGATTTTACACATTGCTACTTAAAGTCTAGACTATGTAGTTGGTTGCTAGACCTCTTGTTTTACTGTGGTGAAGATAGTCACACTCAATGATTTTACACATTGCTACTTAAAGTCTAGACTATGTAGTTGGTTGCTAGACCTCTTGTTTTACTGTGGTGAAGATAGTCACACTCAATGATTTTACACATTGCTACTTAAAGTCTAGACTATGTAGTTGGTTGCTAGACCTCTTGTTTTACTGTGGTGAAGATAGTCACACTCAATGATTTTACACATTGCTACTTAAAGTCTAGACTATGTAGTTGGTTGCTAGACCTCTTGTTTTACTGTGGTGAAGATAGTCACACTCAATGATTTTACACATTGCTACTTAAAGTCTAGACTATGTAGTTGGTTGCTAGACCTCTTGTTTTACTGTGGTGAAGATAGTCACACTCAATGATTTTACACATTGCTACTTAAAGTCTAGACTATGTAGTTGGTTGCTAGACCTCTTGTTTTACTGTGGTGAAGATAGTCACACTCAATGATTTTACACATTGCTACTTAAAGTCTAGACTATGTAGTTGGTTGCTAGACCTCTTGTTTTACTGTGGTGAAGATAGTCACACTCAATGATTTTACACATTGCTACTTAAAGTCTAGACTATGTAGTTGGTTGCTAGACCTCTTGTTTTACTGTGGTGAAGATAGTCACACTCAATGATTTTACACATTGCTACTTAAAGTCTAGACTATGTAGTTGGTTGCTAGACCTCTTGTTTTACTGTGGTGAAGATAGTCACACTCAATGATTTTACACATTGCTACTTAAAGTCTAGACTATGTAGTTGGTTGCTAGACCTCTTGTTTTACTGTGGTGAAGATAGTCACACTCAATGATTTTACACATTGCTACTTAAAGTCTAGACTATGTAGTTGGTTGCTAGACCTCTTGTTTTACTGTGGTGAAGATAGTCACACTCAATGATTTTACACATTGCTACTTAAAGTCTAGACTATGTAGTTGGTTGCTAGACCTCTTGTTTTACTGTGGTGAAGATAGTCACACTCAATGATTTTACACATTGCTACTTAAAGTCTAGACTATGTAGTTGGTTGCTAGACCTCTTGTTTTACTGTGGTGAAGATAGTCACACTCAATGATTTTACACATTGCTACTTAAAGTCTAGACTATGTAGTTGGTTGCTAGACCTCTTGTTTTACTGTGGTGAAGATAGTCACACTCAATGATTTTACACATTGCTACTTAAAGTCTAGACTATGTAGTTGGTTGCTAGACCCCCCCCCACACTCAATGATTTTACACATTGCTACTTAAAGTCTAGACTATGTAGTTGGTTGCTAGACCTCTTGTTTTACTGTGGTGAAGATAGTCACACTCAATGATTTTACACATTGCTACTTAAAGTCTAGACTATGTAGTTGGTTGCTAGACCTCTTGTTTTACTGTGGTGAAGATAGTCACACTCAATGATTTTACACATTGCTACTTAAAGTCTAGACTATGTAGTTGGTTGCTAGACCTCTTGTTTTACTGTGGTGAAGATAGTCACACTCAATGATTTTACACATTGCTACTTAAAGTCTAGACTATGTAGTTGGTTGCTAGACCTCTTGTTTTACTGTGGTGAAGATAGTCACACTCAATGATTTTACACATTGCTACTTAAAGTCTAGACTATGTAGTTGGTTGCTAGACCTCTTGTTTTACTGTGGTGAAGATAGTCACACTCAATGATTTTACACATTGCTACTTAAAGTCTAGACTATGTAGTTGGTTGCTAGACCTCTTGTTTTACTGTGGTGAAGATAGTCACACTCAATGATTTTACACATTGCTACTTAAAGTCTAGACTATGTAGTTGGTTGCTAGACCTCTTGTTTTACTGTGGTGAAGATAGTCACACTCAATGATTTTACACATTGCTACTTAAAGTCTAGACTATGTAGTTGGTTGCTAGACCTCTTGTTTTACTGTGGTGAAGATAGTCACACTCAATGATTTTACACATTGCTACTTAAAGTCTAGACTATGTAGTTGGTTGCTAGACCTCTTGTTTTACTGTGGTGAAGATAGTCACACTCAATGATTTTACACATTGCTACTTAAAGTCTAGACTATGTAGTTGGTTGCTAGACCTCTTGTTTTACTGTGGTGAAGATAGTCACACTCAATGATTTTACACATTGCTACTTAAAGTCTAGACTATGTAGTTGGTTGCTAGACCTCTTGTTTTACTGTGGTGAAGATAGTCACACTCAATGATTTTACACATTGCTACTTAAAGTCTAGACTATGTAGTTGGTTGCTAGACCTCTTGTTTTACTGTGGTGAAGATAGTCACACTCAATGATTTTACACATTGCTACTTAAAGTCTAGACTATGTAGTTGGTTGCTAGACCTCTTGTTTTACTGTGGTGAAGATAGTCACACTCAATGATTTTACACATTGCTACTTAAAGTCTAGACTATGTAGTTGGTTGCTAGACCTCTTGTTTTACTGTGGTGAAGATAGTCACACTCAATGATTTTACACATTGCTACTTAAAGTCTAGACTATGTAGTTGGTTGCTAGACCTCTTGTTTTACTGTGGTGAAGATAGTCACACTCAATGATTTTACACATTGCTACTTAAAGTCTAGACTATGTAGTTGGTTGCTAGACCTCTTGTTTTACTGTGGTGAAGATAGTCACACTCAATGATTTTACACATTGCTACTTAAAGTCTAGACTATGTAGTTGGTTGCTAGACCTCTTGTTTTACTGTGGTGAAGATAGTCACACTCAATGATTTTACACATTGCTACTTAAAGTCTAGACTATGTAGTTGGTTGCTAGACCTCTTGTTTTACTGTGGTGAAGATAGTCACACTCAATGATTTTACACATTGCTACTTAAAGTCTAGACTATGTAGTTGGTTGCTAGACCTCTTGTTTTACTGTGGTGAAGATAGTCACACTCAATGATTTTACACATTGCTACTTAAAGTCTAGACTATGTAGTTGGTTGCTAGACCTCTTGTTTTACTGTGGTGAAGATAGTCACACTCAATGATTTTACACATTGCTACTTAAAGTCTAGACTATGTAGTTGGTTGCTAGACCTCTTGTTTTACTGTGGTGAAGATAGTCACACTCAATGATTTTACACATTGCTACTTAAAGTCTAGACTATGTAGTTGGTTGCTAGACCTCTTGTTTTACTGTGGTGAAGATAGTCACACTCAATGATTTTACACATTGCTACTTAAAGTCTAGACTATGTAGTTGGTTGCTAGACCTCTTGTTTTACTGTGGTGAAGATAGTCACACTCAATGATTTTACACATTGCTACTTAAAGTCTAGACTATGTAGTTGGTTGCTAGACCTCTTGTTTTACTGTGGTGAAGATAGTCACACTCAATAAACTAACTTTTATTACTGAATTCACCTGCGTATAAAATTTGACATGTCAATAAATTCTCATGGAACAGTAAACATCACGTTTTCTGTTTATCTATCTATCAAATATAGGTGTATGTTGTACCTAGGTATACTAGCTGTCGCCCAATAGTCAAACTCGATCAGCTGCTTTTTGATTAAAGCTTTTTGTTTTACATTTGCTCTATGAACGTGAAAATAAGTAGGTAAAATAATTTGGTATATCACCAGCTGACACTTTTTAGAGGTGTTACAAGTTCAATGGCACTGGCATTTATTACTTAATTTAATTTAATGTATTATTAACACATAATATTATACATAAATATCACTATGAATAATAAAATGAAACAAATATACCAAAATTTGTACGCAAAATATAGATCAATGTGTCTGCACCATAGCAGCAGCAGCAACTGCATACAAACCTCATCATTGAAAAAACACTTAGATCTAACAACAACCATATTTATATAACTACTAGCTGGGCCGGCAGATATTATTCTGCCCTTTCTGATAGTTAATGACTCTCGATCACAGCGCCACCTATCGGATCCTCACATCTTATGAGTAAACAATCGCTTCGATAAAATAAATATATTTTGTGTATATGAACTCCATAGGTCAAATCGTTCAGAAGTTAGGTATAGAATCACAAACAGGCGCACACAAAATATTATGTTATTAATTAGCCGTGCCCGCAGCTGCGCTCGCGTGGACTACAGTGTACCTTCCGACGATCGGGTACACGCGCAAATCATGTTACCCCTGCTCCCAGTTATTTTAAAGACAAATATGTTTATTAGAAGGTGATTCTTAGAAGATAAGACATAGATACTATCTCTGACTTTTTTGTAGGACTTTTAAAGATCTATAACGATTATGTAGTAAATTAATTTGATATATCTTTTATATGTTTTACTATGCGTAAACTATTGAAGCGCCCCAAAATTGTTGTTTTTTCCGAATTGATTTTTATTTGCGCCTAACCCTAATTCTCTTTCTAAATGAATAGTAGACAAGTTTACTTCTTATAACATCTGCTATTGGCCAGTGAAAGTTCTGTCAAAATCGGTCCATCCGTTTCGGAGATTACTCGGAACCACAGATCAGTAAGACAAGCAAACAGACAAAATTTAAAAACAAGGTTTTTTAATTGTTCTTTATATAATAGATAAACAAACAGATACTTGTTTTATTATAAGTATGTAGATTATGTTGCAAGCCGAGAAATAATATAAAAAAATTTGTATGATCTTAATAATTTAGAAAAAATATTTTACTTTAACTTAAGATGGAGACCGAGTTTAAAAACTTTAGTGTATCGTAAAAAATATACTTCAATTAAGTATGAATTTTCTGATCATTTGATGTATTTACCGACAATAATTAAAACGAGACACCTTTTAGAAAACTATCATTAAACTCAGTTATTGATTTATTGTGTTTAATTAATTGATCTTACAAAATGATAAATATTATAGATTTTGAACATTGATAAATCCTTAGAATTCGTAATAAAATTTCACTAGACGTATACATTGGAAAAAAAACAACATAGGAAATTTTTACCTTAGATTATTAAGTTTAAGGTTGACAATGGAGTGTAGATTTTAGTTAAAAGTAATTACACAGTTCAACGTCGTCGCCGACAGGTGGCGTTGATCCATTGATCATATAATTTTATGGGGGCCATTTAAAACTGGTTGTAAATAATATGTGTTTATTTGCTTTGTGTGGGGAGACACTTCGTTAAGTTTTGAGCATTTACTACTAACTCGTTCCGTGTGCATGTGTGTGGTAACATTAAATGTCATTAGATTTGTTTATTTACTTTTTCTTTCCAAACATAATTTATGATAGACGCGTTAAGGATTAAAATATCTAATCTACTGGGTGGTAGGACACGACAATAAAATTATTCTATCCTACTGCTAGGGTTCCCTACAATCTCTACTAGGTTTAGGCGTCTTGGGCCACATCGTCACTTAAGATCAGGTGAGATTGTGGCAACAACGCTAAAACCTACAACGATAAAAAAAATCTCGATCACCATAAACCAGGCGTATGGTTACCATTATAATCACGAATGCTAGGACTAGAGGGTTACGCGGATATGTCCTAGTTTCATAAACGTCCGGGCTGGGTTTTTCAAGGTCACTTCTTGCGTTCAAGGATAATTGTAGTTATTATTAAGCAAAAAAAAGCAATAAAATTTAAATAATATCAGTCTGTAAAGGCCCAGTACTGGGCAAAAACCGCTTTCCGAAAGAAAGTTTACGCTTAATCACCACGCAAGTCCACAACGTATTGGCGATTTCAAACAAGGAGAAATCAACAGTTCTGTATCCACCCACACAGTGGTTACTACCAGGAACATTTCTCAACCGTTTAAGTCTCCTCACGATGTTTTCTTTCACTGTCAGCCGATAGGGTTACCATTTTAAATAAATAACTGTACGTGAATTCCCTGAAATTGTGAAGGTTTCGAACCTGCGGACATTGAATCGATATTCCGCCGGTATAAGCCACTTTGTAACTTTAAAAAACATTAAACTAGCTTAATTTATTGATTGCGTTATGATTACAATTTTATGATTATAAATTATAATGCTTAAATTTGTTTAAGAAGCCCCGACAAAAACCTATTTCATCCAAATGTCGTGGTATTTTCAAGTTATTGTCAACAATTTAGCCAATGCTTCTATAACTAGGATCACCATACCATACACCATCTTGCCAAACACACAATGAAAAGTTCTTAAACCATGCAGTGGCCGCATGATATACACTCTTCTCACTTTAAAAAGAAAACTCATCAACCCTACTGTGATGCAAAATGAACTGCAAAAATGAACACAAATGTAAAACACATTAAATCCTACATTAAAAAGCTTTTAATATACTATCATCCTTACAAAAGTGTATAAAATATGGATCATGATTCTGATTCACATAATATGACAGTGGCGCCTCCATCAGCAATTATATGTAACATCAAAACTAACAATTTCCCAGTGTATAAAAACCTCCTCTATAATACAGAATATGCGCTGTAACAGTTCAAATTACTCTGGTTCTTAATAAAGACCGAAGCGATTTTACACTTGAGCTAGGAAACTCGAGCAGTCCGCGGCTTGGATGAAAGGTTTTTATAGTTTTATACATTCATCTGAACGAGACCGGTGTAATGCTTGTTTACGTGGATATGGTCGTTCCATTATTGAAGTTGAGTGCGGTGCAACGTTTAGACGTGCCTCCCTTAAACCTTTTACTGTTGTAAGTGTGTTTGCGTTGTTCCCGAGAATTATGTTTTCATTTTACATACATTACTACTTTCTACCAATTTATAATTAGTTAATTAAGAACATTAACTAAAATGAATATCTACTGAAATATTTTGTCCGTTTTTAATACGGAATTTTTATGGAGCATGTTTCTCGACATTTCTATTTTACAATTGCGAACTGTTTTGTATGTAGTTACCTAATCTGTTTGTGAGAGAATGCATTGATTTAAATACCAGCCCAAAGTGTAGGTCATGTACTTAGGTAGGTACTGGCATTTTTAAATTCCGAGAAATTCTTAGTTCTATATTTTCTATTTGATGGCCGTACCTACAATAGAGAACATTTCTTTAGGTTCCAGGTTCCATCACAATCTTTCCATATAACGTGCATTTATTATTTTATGATTGTTTAATAACAGAACGGTTTACAAATATAGCATAAAATTTTCCCACAAAACAGTGTTGAGCAGTTTCTCTGCAGGATTCTGATTCATTGATTCTAATACATAAACTTAACATGTGGGCGACCTGTCTTGTAAAAAAAAGAATCTATCTAGATAAACTTGGAAAGTAAAACATTATCTATCTAAATACAAAATGTCATCTAAATCATGTGAGCCGTTATCGAACCACAAATCTATATAAAAAAAAGGTTGAGGTTTGACGTCATGCGCGCATCACGCAAAAACTAATTGATAGATTTTGATCAAATTTTTTTTTTGTTTTTACTGAAGAGATCCTTGGTCCTTACCAAAGAAAATTGTTACATATCCTTTTTTTATCTTCATTCAATAAAAAATTATTAAAATTTTAAGAATCTAGGATTTTTATAAGCATTACCTGTTCAGCGATGTTTTCTTGCCGTGGTGTGATGTAATAAACAACGCAGACGAAGTCGCGTGTATGAGTTTGTTATTAATTTTTTAATGGCTGACATGGCCACTGTTCTTTTAACGTATATAATAAAATTAGAAATTAACGTAGATACCTCATTTATAAAAATAATTATAGCAACTTACATATTATATAAAGGTTTTTTGTCATGAGCATTAGAACAGGGATCTGGTTTTATTCTCAATGAGATATCAATTTCATCTGCGAGTAAAAGGGTACCGCCTTCAAATACCTTGTTGTTTGTTAATTGTCTTTACTCCGACAGAAAGTTAACACTTCTGTTCGGCAGGCTTCATCTATACCTGTTCGATATAACTTAAATTATATGTTATAAATTATACTTAAATCTATATTACTAATATGTACTTACCTATATACCTAAAGCTGATTTTTTTTTTGCTATTTTTAGTCTATTTGTTGAGGAAGGTTATTGGCTCTATAACTGCACACTATGACCCTAGGAAGCGGAGCAAGTAATCATAAACGTTAAGCAGTCTAACAAGCTGTAGACAAGTATGGGAAGTGAAAATCACGATAGGATACACGGGGGTGTTGATAACGATAACAGTGTAGAGCCTGCACCAAGAATTGGTCTAATAAATTTTACAGAGGTAAAGCGTGGGGTACAGTTAGTTATATATAATATTTCTGTAGTCATGTATTATTTAGTAATTAGTATACTAATAACTTATGTATCTTTACTTTAAGATAGTTATTACTAAGCAGGTTACATAACTAAGTAGGTACTTAAATATATTACAGTGTTAGATCACTTTTTTTTAATTTTATATAAATATTCTTCTATTTACACTAGCTACCATGGTACTTTTTATGACACACAATAGGTGTCGCTGTTCAGCTTGCTGTCTTGTGGCATTATGCTCGACAGTATACGACATAAAGTGCAATTAAGTAGTAATTAATTAATTCATAACGATATTGCTTTTTAGTTAAAGTAAAATAAGGAAGAAAAAATCTATACAATATAACTGAAGTGAACATGTTTACGCGAGTAACGCGATCCACTCGCTTCCTCTAGTCGTCTGTCCCACGCTTTCTTCGCTTAACGAAGATTATTCACGTAATCGTATTTAGTATTGGTGTCGACGACAGTACCGCGAACCGACTCAGCCGACGGCACCTGTGTCGGTCGACATGAAAGCGCCGCTCACTGCGCGTCCGCTGTCGGCAAATATTTATTTTTAATTTAGTGACCGCCGATCGCTCCTTTATCGCTAATGGATGTGCTCCCGTGTCTTCGCAAACGGCTTGCGGAAACGTAACGCTGTATATTTCTTTACCACGCACCTATCAATACCTATCTATACTAATATTGTAAAGATCATGAGATTTTTTGTTTGTTTAAACGCGATAATCTCTGAGACTGCCAGTTACATGTCAAGAAGTTAAGAATGTTTGAGGAGGAAAGACAGTTCTTGAGAAACATAGAAAACAGAAGAGGAAATGGCACGACAAGTTCTTTAAAACAAGTTTAGAAGGAAAACAAGGAAGACCTAGACGAAGCTTGTTCCTACAAGTGAGGAATAAAGTGGGAGTCCGTATCGTATGAAAAAACTAAAATAAATGCAGAGGATAAACAACAGTGGCAAACTGCGTCATCGACAAGAGCTATGCTCTTAAATTAATGAAGAGGTTTCTCTATATGGTACAAGAATGTCCAATGTAACTTATACAGTTTAAATAGCCAAGGATTGCTTACCTATACTATGACTCGAAGACTTGACAAACATTGGAGCGGACGAGTTCTTTATAAATACAATGGCATTTAAAGTTACAAAAGTGTATGAAGATTTCTGGAAGAGTTGTATATCGGTCAAATAGTTCGTCAGAAATGAGACTTAATAAATCTAACAGTGGGCCAACATATCAAATGATGTTAAAACATAAAACCTGTCACCGACAAACACAGCGACGAGTTTGTGTCATCCGTAGCGCGTTTGACCCAATATTTGCCCCCGCTTTTTGTAGTAAAAAGGGCATTAGTGAACCCTTTTGTTTACTCACAGTTAAGACGGTTTGCGTGTCAACAGTTTGGGCAAATATTGGTGCGTCGGCGGCTCCTCTGGCTAACGTAATCTGCTTTAAGATAAACTGTTTTTTTTTTACACTTGCATGGGATGTGTGTACTGAAGGATCATCTTTCCATTGTTGCTTTATTGAATTTGCAATGAAGGATCATTAAGAAAAACCTTTTATTTTGTTAATAATATAGCTTTTTCACGAAATATTAACTACGCTATTAATGATAATGATGGGTATAGGTAATAAATATGGTAGTCCATGAGAACCTTATTAAACACATTAAAAGGTTTACTTCATCATTTTGCCGGTTTATATTCGATAAATACCTATAAAGTCAATATTATATGTATATTATTTACATTGAGTATTGACGTAAGGTAGTTATCATTTTTTTAAATGATTTCGTTATTTGTTAAATCAATAATTTGTATTTCTTATTAATTTTATTAGTATTTCGTGTCATATACCTAAGCATATTTTGGACTTTGTTTTTATTTCAAATCGAAAATCATTCGGGAACCGATATCTTAAATATTTTATTATCGAGAAATAAAATTCGTACTTATAGTTTTTTTTTAATTACCTATGGCTTTCTGCCTATGTAGCCAATTTCAACAATGCCATAAATGTACGTTTTAGAATTTAGTTGCCAAATATTCGGTGTACCTACTGTAGAATGACCTTTAAACAAAACATTGACACAACACAAAACATTCACAAATTTATACATAACATACCATCACGCCTAAGCTGTATCCCCGAAGAGTGAGCCAGAGGTGTGTTACTGTAGGAACACCTACCTAATAGTTCGCAAGGTATGTTTTTAGGTCCCATGTAACAGGAGGCGAGCCTATTGCCATTAATTGGGCACAAAGTCAAACTCCGAGCTGCTACTGAGGATTTCAAATAAAAACCCAATAACACTTTGCTCGACCTAGGAATCGAACCCAAGACTTCGAGCATAACAGTCGCGCTTAGAACCACTAGGCTAATGAGAAATATTTCAATAAAAGTGAAAT
Source organism: Saturnia japonica (assembly GCA_033032175.1). NCBI lineage: Eukaryota > Metazoa > Arthropoda > Insecta > Lepidoptera > Saturniidae > Saturnia > Saturnia japonica. The sequence continues at coordinate 6,172,400 of CM065324.1, read as the reverse complement.
ACACATAATATGTAAGTAAAGTATTGACATTAGTAAGACGAGCAATATTACAAGAAAGAAGATCATAAAAAGATTAAGATAGTTTGGGGCAATTAAAAAAATATGTGATCCACAGATCCCTCATCAAGACCGCACTCAAACACAGAGCGGTCACAGGTGGTCGGTCACGGACATGTTATCTGTTTTCGCTAGGAAAACAGGTGAGCATACATGACCTAAACGAACGCGAATAATAATAGAAGGAACCCACTTATGGGAATCTTGAAATGTAAAAAACCAGGTCTTAGCGGGAATGAGTTTTTGCATGCTTTTTTAATGTTTGGTCTTCAGTGGCTCAGAATTTATCCTAAGATCTTGCCATAACTGAATAAGTTGTGGTTTTGCAAGAGCACGCAAGTTTAGGGGGAAAGTCTTGGGGTGAATGTCACATCCTTAACTTGAAGCATTTTTTGGCACAAATATCAGCAGTTTCATTTCCCACAATCCTACAATCGCCAGGGATCCAAGCTAAAAACTCCTTCTAAACCAAGATTGTGATATTTAATTAATAGGTCTCTAGTTTTGAAAATTAAGGGAAAATTTGATTTGGAGCAAACAGGAAATTTAGAAATATCCTGCTGACAGCTCATAGAGTTCGTTTTTTTTTTAACTTGTAGAATATAATATGCTACTGCGTCCAAAAGTGCTATACACTCAGCTGAAAATATAGATGATAGTGAAGGGCATTTAGAACTAAGAATAATTTGAAATTTTGGGATCCATACAGCAGCACCTGCGCTATGAGGTGATTTGGAACCATCAGTGAACATCGGTAACCAATTAGGTACCTACTCCATTCACTATTTAATATAGTATTAAACAATTGATCTGCAGAAGGATTATATAACTTGAACTGCAGTAGATACGAGTACAACACGGAAAACAAGTTTACAAGCGACGAACAGGCTACATCAAGAACGTTACTACGAACCTGTGTACCTAGAAATCAGAATAAATACCTATTACGTATATTTATCAGTATAAATATTGTGGACTTTCATTCATAATATTTATTGGTCCTTCTTTCTGTTCCAAAATTAAATATGATTTTTGGGGAATAAAATAAGGCATTAAAACTTGTACCAAAAATTAGGGTTTAAAGGATATTGAAAAATATTGTTTGTTGCTTTTGTAAAAGCTTATTTTTTACCGAAATATATAAATCTAAAGAGTTGAAAATAGTTAAATGTATTTTAAAAAACACCTATAAAATATCTATAGACATGTATACCTAGATACTAGAATTGTGTTTAATTACTTACATAATTATAATTAGTCCAGTACTTTCGATTTCAACCCAGTTTACGCGTTTTAAATAAAATTGTAATTGACTTTTTGTTCCCTTAACTAAAGTAATCGCGACATCGAGACCATGATGATATTCGAATTCAATCAATACGGCGTGAGCGGTGCCTTTCCGAAATCCTGTCTTTGCCTCATCGAATTCCGAATGTTTTCGAATAAAAAAAGTTGTATAGACTCGAATCACGTTTCGATGCCGTTCTGCGAATTAAAATTACAAAAAGTGAAACCGAAACGCCTGTAAAATGTCTATAAGCGAGAGCGAGCAACACAATATGCAACATCCACGCCCCAGTTGGAATAAAATTTCAAAATAAGATTTCAAAGGAAATAAAAGGAAAAACAAACGGTCGGTTCTGGTCTCTCTAGTTTGTTAGAACGGGATGGCGATGTATTTGTGTGTCGCGTCCTCGTATTGGTTAGTTGATATGAGTTATGGCGCGTATGTTTACCGCGCGAATTAGCCATTTGGCGCGAACTTGCAGGGCGACGCCCGACGCAAGCGGTACGAATAGAATGCAGTATCCAGGTCGAACTTATTTATAAAAACAATACCACTATTATGTACACACTGTGGTAGGTCATGGTTGTTATGAATATAATTATTTATTCAATGACAGAAGGGATTTTAATATTCACAATATTCTTAGACTGTTCTAGATTCATAAAAAATTCCATTGAAATTATACAATGTATATATAATTAATTATGCAATGTATGTAATAGTAACTGGGATTAATAATTTAAAAAAATTAACATTGGTTTAATTTCAAACAGCGCCATCTAGTAACGAATAGCAGAAAAAATATCAGCATTAAAAATAATCGATGTATTTACTAAAGTGATAAGTAATAAATTAATTGATTACCTACCAAATTTCCTTTATAGCGGTAATGGCTCAGTAGTAGCGTGTTCGGGCACCGCGTGATTCGACATGGGTTCTAATCTTACAATGAGCCATGAGCTTTCAGTGACGGAAAACATCGCGGCATATTAATGAAACCAAAACATGGTGTTAGAGCAATTTCCAATGTCCGCCAGGATAGCAACCACCCTCAAGAATATGTGACCAAGCATCCAATAGTGAATTACACTCATTTCAAGTCAAGCTTGGAGAATTTCAATTTTGTCAAACATAATCAATTATTAATCACCTATGTTTTATTATGCCTATTAGTAGGTAACTGTAGTAGTTGATTTAGGACCGAGACGTGTTGAGGTCAATGACAAAGATGGGTTTGTACCATGTGAATAATTTTTGTGCCTCTATCTGATCAAGAACCTATCGTCTTCTCGTTTCTTATTCGAGTAAACAGAGAACAAGATTAGCCGTATCACGGGTCTGTAGTGTTATTTAAGGAATGATATACCTACTCTTCCCATCTATTAAATTTTATCACAATCGGTCGAGAATGAATAAAAATTCAATTTTTTAATTTTTTTTTGACTTCTAATATTATCATTGAAAATTCTTAATGAGTATCAGGAATAACATAAGTACGAATATATACCTTACACGGGTATACAGACACGTATAGGTATATAGAAGGATGCGAATAATACACAGGAGTACAAAATTTCATTAAAATCGGTCAAGCCGTTTTTGAATGAAATCCGGACATAGGTACATACCAACAAACAGACAATTTATTTTAATGTTATATTTTTGATCAGTGTCCTTTATAGACGTCTATCAGGAAATATGGAGAAAAGTTAACAGAACTACAAATTTACTTACCTATTAATATTAATAAGATTAGCTGTGCTCGCGGCCTCGCTCATTTGAACTACAAAATGCCATCCATCGGGCACACACACAAATCTTGCTTCCTCGCTCCCGGTTATTTTAAAGACTTAAATACTTATTGTGGGTGTTTCTTAGAAGATAGACATATACTCGCTCGGATTTTTTTGTAGGTCTTTCTAATGTCTACAATTATGTATTACATTAATTTGATATATCACTTATGGTTTACTCAGCGCAAGCCATTTAAGCATCCGAATTTGTTCACCATGACTAGTTTTCATTTAAACCCTAATTTTTTTTATAAAATACAAGTAGCATAAGTTACTCCATATAATATCAGCTATTCACCAGTGAAAGTCTCGTCAAAATCGGTCCAACCCTTTCGGAGATTATCCGGAACAAACAGACAGACAACCAAAAATTTTAAGAATGGGTTTTTGTTATAGGTATACTTTCATATGCATTTAGTAACAATTTGTTATTGTGACATTACAAACAGACACTTCAATTTTATTGAATGTATAGATAAGCCATGCTTTAAATATAAAAAAATACCAGGACTGACTAGATATAACCGAAATATTCTTTTACCCATAATAACCATTCAAGTTTGTGTAGGGTATCTATGTCAGTTACTAAATACTTAGTGTAAACTTACACCCAAGTGTGCTTTTTCAATCAATAAATATCTCCTAACTATGGTTTCATTCATAAAAACAATTATCAAAGTCGAGATAGTGAAACTAATTTTATTGCTAAAATTATGTTTAATATAAAGTATTACATCACAGTCAATCAGAAAAGAGTTAACAACAATGCGTTTACTGCCTGTGAGCGAGTCGAAACGATTGAAACGCGTTCCGACTCGAGGCGCCATCTCGCGCTTGTTACCTGTACTAACTACCATACTTAGGGATGTCTTATTCTATAACTAATTATATCGATATCGATTTATGTTTTTAATGTCATATAAAAAAGTCTTTGATTTTATTTAAAAGAAATCTTATTATAATAAAATGTTAGAACAAATGTCTAAATTGTTTTCTTTAATTAATTTTAGGTAGGTAGGTAGATATCTAACATTTTTTTAGACACTCGTTCTAACATTTTATTAAGGTATGTTTTAATAATTAATAATAATAATAATATTATATAGCTAGATATTTATATGTCTTCTAGAAGAAACTGGAAACAGTTATTTGATTTTTCTTACTCTTTCTAAACGTGTCGTATGTATATTTTCCTTTTTTGTTTTCATTCATTCATATATTCCATTCATTTAGTTGGTTAATAAAAAACAACTACAAATATTTTGTATTATAAAATACATATAAAAATTTTGCAAAGTATAATTAGTTTGCATAGATCCATAGAGAAAATCTATAATTTATAACATATTACAAACTGCTTTTGTGTCTTAATCTTCACTTGTTACATGAAGATCTTAAACCTACTCAATATATACAGCATATGACACATTGTTAGTAAAAAATAAAATCTAGGTAACCCAAATAAAAATTAAATGCTGTTCGTTGCTAAAGCGCATCACTTAAGAACGACTTGACTGATTTAGGTACTTCTTTTTATAAATATTAGGTAGTAATAGCCCGAATAATATTTTTAGGGAAAGAAAAAATTGTAAATTTTCACGGAAAATTGGAAAATTTTTGAAAAAGTAAAATTATTGTGGGTATTGTATTCTTTTTTTTTTTAATTAATTCGAGGCCATAAGTCACAATTGCAACGAAAGATACACCTATACATAATTTTTTTTGTTTTATTTATTACGGTCCTGGAAAGTTCTCAGGAAAAAATTCGAGGTAGGTGGCGCTGTAAGTTAGTTATTTGCTATTGGAATGGGCAGAACAAAGTCTACCGGGCTAACTAGTATTTAAATATCAATTAGTGAACTGCGTATAATTCGAATATGTACTTTCACAGTCCCAAAAATAAACTTTTTGAAAGTTACAAATAATAAGTAAGAACTACTTATCTGTTGAGTTAGTAAAACAAAATACAAACCGTTCGAATGATGGACGTCGGAACAGATTCCGGAGATAGGTTATCTGTTGTCGTGGTAGAGAGGGGCAATTATTTTTAATCGACATGTGGGAATCATCGATAAGGCGCCATGGACCACCGCGCCGACAGATTTACATATAAATTTGTTGTCCAGCCGTAAAATAAAGAAATTGAACGGACGAATAAAAGCACCGTAATTAAAGCCGACGCTCAAGATACAACAATAATTTTATTTTAATGTTATCGTTTTTCGAAACGGCCTCGGCTCAGTCGACGCGGCGCGCGGCGCGGCGGCTTCGTTAGCTTTTAAACAAAAACAACAACAAAAAACATGATTCCTTCACGTCGTCATTTTAAGGGGCAATGACGTGTTTTTTTTAAGCCAAAGTAAAGCCATAGTTAAATGCGGTAAGTGATTTGTCGTTGATTGGTGTGATGATATAATCCATTGATATTGGATAGTTAACTATACCGATGTTACCTGTCGATCTCTTAATCTACACGGAACCATAAATAAAAGATTTTTTTTAACTTTAATTAGGAATCTAAATATACCTTGATTAGATTCAATGCTGGCTCAGTGGTAAGTGTGTAAGTATCACCGCATCGATTGCGTTGAGTTGAAATCCCTGCAATGAGTCTGAGCTTTCGGAAACTTTGTGATGAAACTATAGCATTTTCTAATGCTAATGCTACCACTCTCAAGTTGAAAATCTGTCGCCAAGCATCTATAGGTGTGTCCCGGCAGATGCACTTGAGAATCAGTCCTCACACTAGTTTTTAATTTATTTTATTAGAACTTTTTTAAAGTATATACATTACATTATTTATTATAAGTAGGCTACTCGAATTATTATAAGTAGTATGAGTACGTAATTAGTTTTTTGGATTGGACAAATAGTTAGGATCTATTTGGTTAATATTTTGTATTTAAATACAATTTTACTTTCCAAGTTTGCCTTGATAGGTGTTTTTTTTTTGTCAATACAACGAGCTTAGGTCTGTCGCCCAGATGGTTAATACTTACCTACCTATTTCGTCAAAACTGTAACTGAATATGTAATTTAATATTTATTTAAACAAACAATAAATACAATGAAGTGAAATGTTTTTAAAACTCAACAATAACAGGGAACCATAATGGTCGAAAACAAAAATCTGATAAACCATAATAAAATCCCACTTTAAATATAAGGCCATAACGGAAACTGTCATAATCAATTCACTTAAATCAAATTAAAAACAATTTAGAGCAATCAAGCGCCACGATTCGTATGGGCAGACACAATTAGGCAATAAAATTCATTTGCGTCAATATAACACTGTTTAGTTACGACAGGCGAAGCTAATTAAACGATTATCCAGTTACATAGCCATAATGTGATATAAAAAGCAGAGGATTTCATTTCTAAAACTATATAATTAAATAGTATATGTTTGATTCCACCATAAAGAAATGAAATAGTTTGAAGAAGTCCTTTATTTTATTAAAATTTTCATGATTTGTTTAGACGATTGTGTCTCACTGCAATGACAACAACATACATCAGTTGTTGTAGCACCCGACACAGTGGCACGCCAAGGCGTTGCGAGATCAACTGATGTATATATACCTGGTAATCAAACTGGGTGGTATCCGTACCCGACTGGGCTGCAGAACCATTATTCATTACCTTCTTCGTTTTCACCTTAGGTATATAAATTTGAAAACTACATAAAATGTTCGTTTTTATTGTAAGCTAGCTGTCGCCTGCCCGCTGTAGGTAGATACTTCATTTTTTTTTTTATATCGTTATAAAAATTAACCTGTATTCTATTCAAATACATAATCGTTTTTATGTCAAATTTCATTAAAATCCGTCAAGCTGTTTGAGCATGATTGGTAGACAAAACATTAAAGCAAATTTTTACGTTTATCTCCGGGTCTTACTTACTCTATGGTAAAAATATAGACTGTACTTGTACACAAATAATTAAGCTATAAAAATATTCTGAAAGATATGTTATGCTTATCTAATATTTATTTTAATTGGCAATACAATAAAAACGATAACATAATGTAGGTAAAATGCATCTTGTACTATCGTGTATAAATAATTTCGCAAAACAGTCACGTGCAAGGTCTAGCAGAGTTGTTGCATCCTTATTTATACCTTTATACCTACAGGTATTTACTCGTAGGTTCTAGACAAGGACGGGACACACGCATGACACTCCCAATGTTCTACGTGTAGACATGACCTAAAACATTCTAAACGTTTTTGAGTAGTACCTACTTATTCGACTTTAGCTGGGCATTGGAAAAAAGCTTACCATTATTTCGATTTAAAACTCAAAATAATAAAGAAAATATCGTTATTCTTGGTAATATAATTATATAGTTATTGCTTTAGAAACTAGATTTTAGGTTAATGTAAAGTTTAGATTGACATATAATTTTCTAAACTTGTCCAAACTAAAAGCGGTAGTTATAGCACGCATAGGTAGTAGATAACTTGTGTATATCAATGTTGAAAAGATATACGTGAAAAATAGTGTATATTATGAGTTTATGAATAAAATCTAAATAGGATAGTACAATTATTTCAAAAAGCAATCGATCCCAATAAATTTAATATCAGTTGAACGTAATATTAGGTACAAATTTTCAATGGGAACACAATAAAACAAACATGAAACACATCCAACTGTTACGTACGGAATAAACAACGTACATTGTCATGAATATTGATTTATCAACAGTATGTTCCGACGCCGCGGGCGAATATTAATGTCTGCTTTTGCATACAAACACATATTTTTCCGATACAGAACCTAGGATGCCGGCTAACAATGGAACGGCTATCGGGATGACGATTGTGTACTTATACTGTATGCGATCGTAATGCGAAATGCGAATTATTTTAATGATGCAGGGAGATGTCTATCTAGGACCTGAAACAATCTATACACATATATAGATATACTTACATCTATTTCAACATTATAAAGCTCAAGAGATTGTTTGTTTCTTTGAACGCGCAAATCTCTGAAACTACCAGTCAAAATTCAGAATTTAATTTTGCATTTTATAGCCTATTTATTGAGTAAGGTTATAAGCTATATAATATAACGCTACGAATCTAAGAAGCGGAAAAGTAACCATGAACATCAATCAAACTGGGAGGCTGTAGGCAAGTTAGCGGAGTAAGAACAACTGGCGACTCACCCGTGATGCGGAGCGAGAAAGCGGAGCGAGGCTGTGGAGTTTTATCGACCAATAGTAGGTATTGCATAAAAATCTCAGCTCCGCATCATTGGATATAGGTTGCGAGGTTTATTCAAACATACATTTTATTATCGGAGCGGGGAAACGAAGCGAGCAAGCAGAGCTGAGCTCGCCGCCGCACAGTATTTCAAGATTTGAAAAATAGAGAATAACAATTTACTTTGATTTTGTTATATTTTAGCAAGTTTTAGTAGATCTACGAGTACTTGCTGTTACAGTTTGCCTAATCTGTCAGTAGCCTTACTGCAAACCCCAAATAAAAATAAATAAGTGCGCTAGGTTGCTGCGGCAAATAATTGGACGTGTGTATTTTTGTATTTAGGATCCAGAACATCTTCTTTTATGCTAATAGATACATTATACTTCTTAGACTCCTCAATTGTGAGAAAAAATAAAAAGTGCACTTTGCTCATAAACTATTATTGACTTTTTCGGAATTTATGTTTGATCAAAAGTTTTAAAGTAATTTTATGAAAAATACACTTCGGAAATATTAACCATTTTGCACCTAAAGAACTCTAACGGCGGTGCAAATGTCTGTTATTATTTGATATTCAGAACAACATACTTAATCTACAACAAAACTGCTCAACTGATAACTTTTCCAGTAGGTAATACAACACTTGAATTTTTTTATAGAAGAATAAATTTATTTATTTTTTCTCCATTACTATTCTGACTCTATATCGAAATATATCTAAGAATAAAAATGATTTGAATTATGATTGATCATTCTTGAAAAGAAAAATTAGATTGAAAGGTCATAAAGCGACAAGCGTATCGAATCAGCCCCAGAAGGATATCTAGATCATCATTTCAGGGTATCTTGGTACTAATAACATATGTTGAACCTGAATCTTTCAGATCTTTATCTACTTTAGTTTTTGAATAAATGGAAAAACACAGAAAACCAGAAAAAACTTTTTTCCTCAAAAACGGATTGACTGATTTGAATGAAATTTGGTCACATCATAGAGCCATATAAAAGCTATAATAGGAAAAAATAACAAATCGTAATCTTTATATTAATTAACCATTTGAAATATAGAAACAGAAAACATAGAAAAATATATTTTTAGTCAAGTGTTTTTGTTGCAGTCGGGTCTTTTGTTTCCTTTGTAATAATTTAATTATTTTTTTATAGAGGGCTCAGTACTTCCTTGATGACTATTTTCATGATAATAGAAGAAGTCAATTCAGTAGATATAGTTTTAAATTGTAAAGTCAATGAGACGAATTTATTATTAGGTCTCCGAGCCGCATTAGTAGGTATATATTCTTTACCTCAATTTTGCAATTATTTGAACCGAAAATCTAACGTACAATATTATTAAGTTTAAAAAATCTAACTTCAATAATCATTAAACATCTTTCATCAATAACATACATACCAAAACGCCCTCGGAGAAAACCTTCAAATCCCTGCCCCAGCTGACAATAAAAATACTTTTATTTAAGTATCATGCCTAATAATCCGGAACACGTAATTCCCTATTCATAAGGCGAGTGAACTGAAAGACGCGCCTAACAAAACATTCATAACGTTAGCATTAAGCGTTAAAATATTACTTAACAAGTGGGCGAGTTACGTCAACTTGAGTAGTTTTTTCGTCCCATAATAACAAGGTGGCCTGGCCCTAAACGGTTGCTAAATTACCGTACGTTACACGTTTAATTTGAACTGTCTCCCTCGGCCTTAATATAACCTATAATTTTACTTTTTTTATCTTTTTATTCGTGTTTAGCTATATATTTTTATTATTCTACAAAATACTTTATGCTAAGCTACAAAATACTTTAAGCTTGTTACGCTTGAGGACCTGAGTTCAATTCCCAGGTTGATCAAAGTGTAGGGTTATTCTGTGAAATTCTCAGTAGCAGCTTGGAGTTTGGCTTTGTGCCCGATTAATGGTAATAGGCTCGCCTCCTATTACATGGGACCTAAAAACAGTAAAAACATACCCAGTGAACTGTGGGTGTACAATTAGTACAGCTATGCCTAAACCTTCCGGGATACAGGCGTGATGGTATGTTATTTTAATTTTGGCCTGTTAAAGTCCCATTGCTGCACAAAGGTCTCTTCCTGTGGGAAGGCGATTTCAAATGCGGAGAAATCCACAGTTTAATATTTCCCTACATACAGTGATAATTCAAGCTCATTTCTTAAGCGTTCAAGTTTCCTTGCAAGATCTTCCTTCACCGTCATCTGATATTATTACTAAATTCAAATAAGTAAATATACGCGAATATCGTAATTTGGCACTCGGACCTGTGGACTTCGAATCGTTATTCCGCTGGTCTAAATCGCTTACGCTATTAGGTAGTGAATCAAATTAGAAATAATGGGTAAGTACTTATTAATTGACCGTTTTTATTTTCAATCATTCACATTTCTTATAGTAGATATTTATCCTAAATAAATAATAATAAATAAATCCTACTAATTCTTTAGACCATACCTTGTTTATAATATTTTCGAAACACAAATTGGGTGTTGTTTTTTTGTTTTTTTATAAGTAGGTTGGTATATCTAGTATTTAAGTATATATTTCTACAACTTCTACAGTTTTCTATTTCTTTAAATAGCACGGTAAATTGTCAGCACTGTGCCTGATGGTAAGCAAAGTACAATCCAAACACGACGGCGACCACCGAGTGATCGGCAACCCATATCCAACCCAAGGTCCACACGGTCATACCTGCCTGCAAGCCTCTCGGAAACTGAATATATGCTTGCCAATCCTAAAACAAGACAAACAAAAAAGAGTCATTATGATGGTCTTATTATCATCACTTGCATGGTGGTCGCAACACTGTCGGGTATAGATCTCAACCACCCCGACTGATTACCAGATACATACTGGCTGATTCCGAAATGCGACACTCCTAAACCAGCTAATTCGAGGCGAGTGTCAGACCAGCCTCCTAATTAAGAATTTCGCGAAATCGAAACTAGCAGAAATGGTAAATTCGCATAATGTATCAAACATACCTAATCGGAATTAGCGACTTTAAACCCTATATTAGCGAATTCTGCTATCGCTTAGCTCTCACGAAATAGGGTGTACATGGTACGATGGTCGAGTTCGAGTTGGAGACAGTTGTCGTGTTTTATTACCAAGCAATTAGGTATCTAATCTTATATTAACAATACCTTCTGTTGCTACAAACTCATAAAACGGCCTGATCTTTCTTTTTGAAATAAAACAGAAACGACCATTATTCATCTATATATCTATTGAAATTGAACCGGAACTCTTGCATAATTGGTGGGTTTTACTATTAAAGCTCGAGCGATGATTGTCGTCGGGTCGGCATGAGGCAACGGAGCAAAAGTAATCTTGCTAATAATTTCTACTAATCGATAGGAATGACGAATGAAAAGTTTCGAAGTCTGTAAATCACAATAAGATTTGCATGTAGGGTTATCACCCATATTTTATCATTTATGAGAATGTAAACAATAAAGTTGTTTGAAAAAACTCTATTTTTCATACAGAGTTAGTTTTTGTTAACATTTTAATGACTTCAATTATTTATAAAAAATTACTTTGGTACTCTTCTGTATCCACTAAATATATCTTACAACCTATTTTATTTTAATACAATATATTTTTCCCTCCCTTTTTGTGTACAATTTGCTTAAATAAAAATGTAACAACCCTATTACTATTAACATATATTAAATAAATCTAGGGAATGTCTAAACATTACTCACCAATGAGTCTCACTAATCAGGTAATGTGTTTTTGTTATAATGAAAACAATACCACCCAGTAAGTATTAGAGACGAAACGGATATCCGGTAACTATCCGGTATCCGGCCTATCCGACCTCATTTTCATTATCAGGCTGGATTCCGGATAGTAAAATTCAAAAAATTCTCATTATTTTACACAAGGCAAATCATACCACAAGAGGTTATGAACACAGTTTATTTTTATAATTGCTCGTCAAAAATGTTTGTTTTATTAATTAATTTAGTGCATTTCCAATCTCGTTCACCGCACCAATATTCAAATCAAACTGATCGCGTCATGCAACGCGATAAATGTCCGAATATTCGGTAGCCGGATATCCGGTATCCGGTCAAACCACTATCCGTTTCATCTCTAGTATCATGTATCACTTTAGGTAAATATTATTAAAAAATAGGATATAACCGAAACATATTAACAAAGTATTGATTACCTACTTTATATAGTTACTGCAGTAAAATTATTACGTATCAAATATTTATACACCGTTCTATACAATAAGGAAACAATGCAGTCACATCTCATCTAATATCTGCAAATATACGCATTAAAAAATGGTACAGAGTTACATTAAAAATAAATACTGTTCATATGCAAGATTTAAAAAATATTATAAAGTTGCAAGTTTCTTCCCTGTTCCAATTGTGTCGTGAAATTACAGTGATTAATTTATCAAGTAAAACTAAACTCAATGTTAAATTATATACGCTTACAGTGGTGCTTAACCATAAAATGCATAGTGATGTGTTTTTACATCAATAAGTAATTTTTTAAATTTTTAACTAGCTGTGGCTGTGGCTTCGCTCACGTGTACGAAAGAATGCTTGCGCGAATCTTGCTCCCCTCTCCCGGCTATTTTAAATACAAAAATGCTTATTGTGGGTGTTTCTTAGAAAATAGATGTATACTCTCCCGGACTTTTTTGTAGGCTTTTTAATGCCTATAATTGTGTAGTACATTAATTTGCAATATCTCTTATGGTTTACTCAGCATAAGCCATTTAAGCACCCGAATTGATTCACCAAAACCAGTTTTTTTTTGTGGGGAATCCTAATTATTTTTGTAAAATAAAAGTAGCCTAAGTTACTTCCTATATTATCAGCTATCTATCAGTGAAAGTCACGTCAAAATCGGTCCAACCGTTTTAGAGATTACCCGGAACAAACAGACAGACAAAAATTTTAAAAATGGGCTTTTTGTTATAGTTGTCGTATATACTTTCATAATAGGACACATAAATAAATACTTTTTCAGTTCAGTTACTACCACGGCCAACTTAATTTAATAAATTGTTCTGTTTATTATACATTTTGAGAGTATCTTATGTGCCTAAGTTCGACAAAAAAATATACCGAATAAAACTGGATAGTTTGCTATACCTAAACTAAAAAAAGGTAACATAGGTACATTCCGCAATTATTGTTGCAATTTAAGCTTGGTTTACTTAACTGCCACGTTGGCGTAAGATCGCGACCGGCTCATGTATCATTCAACACGACCTATAATGAACTCTAATCAAAAAACATTGTACGCAGGGTGGTGGTGGGTAGCCCCCGGTGATTTTCCACGGTGAATTTTTCAAAATGATTTTTTACGAAACAACTGTTTTATTGACTGGGGTTAGGATGTCTTGAGTTTTTATGCGACACGCCTTAATTGATGAGCGGTGAACGCTACTATATTTTTCGTTCATTGTGCGAATCGAGGGTGGTTTATGGTTTTTGTTTGAATATTTTATAACCGCTACGATTTATTTTTAGTAGTTTTAACATATATGTTACACACTTTCAATCAATTTTTTTTTTATTTATGTAATAATACATTTAAAAATGATACAAACACTGGTATTCCATTGAGGTATTTTCTTAATATTTAATTCACGAAGATGTTACTTTGCGGTAATTCGTCGTAAATAATTAATCAAAAATGTTTAAACTACTTCCGCCTGCGACAGATCAACAGCAGTTTTCATCTTCCTATTACATAAAAACGTATAATTAGTAAGACAATGATAATAATAATTTAAGAAAAGGAATAAATAATAATACTTATCAAACCTAAATTAGAAAAAATTATATGTAAATTAACGAATACGAATAATATTTATACAATAAATACTTACTTATTATTAGTATTATTAAAATAAGACCATAGAATCTTTGTAAAACCACATATAATAGTAATAGGTTATGAGTGCAATGTCCTAAGCTATGTAAAGTGTGCTACGCAGACGATACTGAACTCGATGCACAAGTACCAGCCGAGGTTTCACTTGGTCCGTGCCAACGACATCCTGAAGCTGCCCTACTCCACCTTCAGGACGTACGTCTTCAAGGAGACCGAGTTCATCGCTGTCACCGCCTATCAAAATGAAAAGGTGCGTATTATAAAACTCTGTTTATTACGTGACAATATGTTCGTAGGTGGGTAACAAATTCAGTCTCTGTAGAAGACCAGCTTTCAAGTACCATGAGATAGATGACAGATGATAGTGATTAAAAAAAAACAACTGAGGTGGGCAAGCGTAGGGCTCGCCTGATTGTAAGCGGTTAGCGTAGCTTGTGGACACATTAACACCAGAGGTATCGCCAGTGCGTTGCCAACCTGGAACTCTCACGACAAAGGATCTCTGAAAACCTTACTAACCGCAGGAACACAACACTATGTTGTTTAGCTCCGACCTTCTGTAGGGTGGAGGTATTCCACCAGTCGGGTAGCAGCTCCAAGAGAGAGAAATTTCTAAAGAGATTTTCTGTCCCCAACCTTTAGACTACTTACTAGAGTTTATAATAAAAAAATTGATATATTTTACAAATTAATATTATAATATCAATACACATTGGAAAATAGAATTATTCTCCTTTTCACGTCATTTTACTTTCATTATTATCGTTTGGTACCCAAAGAAAGAACCCTATTACTAAATCTACGCCATCCGTCTCCGTCTTTTTGAAGAGCCTGTGTCTTATGAACCTTAATAGGTCGCTTACAATTTTTCTTATTTTGTTTAACAGATAACTCAACTGAAAATAGATAACAATCCGTTCGCGAAAGGCTTCCGGGACACCGGTGCCGGGAAACGGGAAAAAAAGTAAGTATCTAACCTTATATAAAATTATACTTCAATATTTATGAACGTGTATTACACTCTCCAGTCTCCAATCGTCGTCCGATCATGATGTCACCTCAATCAATAGCATCAGGGATAACTTATTTTTAATAAATCTAGCCAGATAGTATATATAGGTATAGTACAGTATATTTTTTATCTAACCAATAAATACCTAAGATATTACGTTTCTGCCTTTCTATACCACACAGTCGAATTTAAAACCCAAGAACGAAGAAGATACGAATAATCAATAGATATGTCGCGATGAGCAAACAATATAACCTCGTAAAACGATTCTCAAAAACATGGCTAAGTTCTTAATTACTTATACTTGACAATAAATAATTATATAGCTGTGTTAAGAATTTTCAATTTCTAAAAAATATTTTCGAAAGTAGCATTGTGCGATTTAGTTTCACAAATCAGGTAATAATCGATAGTGGATACCGTGTAGAAAAATCTTTCTCATAATAAATTAAAATAAATGTAATATAAAAGGATAACGAATTGAGTGACTGACATATCAACGTACAGGCCAAACTAATGGCGTTAGGAGTTTAGGACCGTGAAAATTTGCATGCGGAATGTTCCTTTTACACTGTAGGTGAGAACTAGAGAATGATTTTTGAAAATTCAATCCCTATTATGGTGAAAAAGTTGATGTAAATTGGTTAGTTAGAAAGTAAAAAAGATGGGACAAAAATACGGCGCGAGCGAAGCCGCGGGAAAGCTCTAGTCATAAAATAAAATATTTAATAATTTATTTTTATAATTCGTATTATACATAATTGTGATAATGTATCTTTGCACTCCGTAGACGTCAATTAGTATAGCCGAGTTGAAATGCGAGTTGAATGCTACCTACTATACAATATATAATTATAACAACTAATATTTAATCGAATTCAATGATCTGTTAATGACAATAATTACAAACTAGTCCGCAGTCTAGTTTGATCACTTTGTTTAGTCGTTTAAAATGGTATTGGCGAAGTTAGCTATAAATGTCTATTAATATAATGATAACGAATACCTATAAATATAAGTATATGAATAGATGAACTTACTAATCTGTTTTATATAATCTATACTAATATTATAAAGCTGAAGAGTTTGTTTTGGTTAAACACGCTAATCTCAGGAACTACTGGGTCGAATGTAAAATGAAAAAATTTAGTGTAGGATAACCCATTTATCGAGAAAGGCTATAGACTATATAACAACGCACTACGACCAATAGGAGCGGAGCATCAATGAAAAATGTTGCAAAAACGGGGGAAATTTATTCCTTTGGGGGCTTCCACTGCGTGCGCTGCGTGAATGGTTAAAGTTACGCAACAATCGTGTGTGACGAAATTGTTTCTCTTAAAAATATCTAAAAAAAAAGTCCGTGATCATATGACTATCTTTTAAGGTTTACTCAATACTAGCTGTGCCCGTGGCTTCGCTCACGTGGACTACAGAATGCCCGCGCAAATTTTACTCCCCCGCTCCCGGCTATTTTAAAGACAAAAGTGCTTATTGTGGGTGTTCCTTAAAATATAGACGTATAGTCCCTGTGACATTTTTGTAGGTATTTTTAATGTCTACAATTGTGTGATACATTAATTTGCTATATCTCTTATGGTTTACTCAGCGTAAGCCATTTAAACGCCCGAATTAATTCAACGTGGCCAGCTTTTTATTTATTTGTGTGGAACCCTAATTATTTTTCTAAAATAAAAGTAGCCTAAGTTACTCCCTATAACATCAGCTATTTATCAGTGAAAGTCCCGTCAAAATCGGTCTAACCGTTTCGGAGATTACCCGGAACAAACAGACAGACAGACAGATCAAAATTTTAAAATTGTTTTTTTTTTTTTGTTTAAGTATCGTATATACTTTCAAATGCATTTACTAAAAAAACTGTTGTTTTGACATTACAAACAGACACTTCAATTTTATTTTATTGTATAGATCAGTTCATATATCAATAAATC
Source organism: Saturnia japonica (assembly GCA_033032175.1). Classification (NCBI taxonomy): domain Eukaryota; kingdom Metazoa; phylum Arthropoda; class Insecta; order Lepidoptera; family Saturniidae; genus Saturnia; species Saturnia japonica. The sequence goes on along the minus strand of CM065324.1, from coordinate 6,155,173 downwards.
AAATATTTTCATGGTTACTTTTTGTATTGGTAAAAGATGGCGCTGTCACGATTTTGTACTGGGTATCGTTTGATTTTTTACATCGTTTATAAGGATTTGGTTTTATAAACGAATTGTGATTTTATTTATTTGTATAGATAATCTTTTTTATGGTAATAAAATTTGTTCTTAAATAATAAGTTATTTGCGAAGGTGTTTTTATATACATGGTATTAATCCTTATCGAAATAAATACGTTATTCACCATGAGAGTATTTAATTTTGAACAAAATTGCGCTTTACAGTAATTGATTTCAATAAATATATTAGGAGATATAACAGTTTTAAAATAACTCGGCAGCAAAATAATGATCAAGTATCGCGAGCGCATTTTTTTTTATACATAATAATGTGGAAGGCGGGCGGTACCTATATAATACGTTGCCTACGAGCCACTCTCTCTAACCCTTTCTCTCTCTTAAATGATGCAGACGAAGTTGAGCGGGTCAGCTTGTTGTCTTTTAGAGACCGTTTCACATTTAAGTACAATCTTGAAGTTTTAATATGAAATCCAATTAAATCACATTATATTCAAAAGAGAAGAAGCTTTTAATTATTTTAACTACTTTATAGGTTTTATTGTTTGAACACAATCTCACCTGATGTTAAGTGACGATGTGACCATGCTAAGTCTAGAGGGGACTGGCTGTCGAATCATTCCTTTTTTAACTCCATAACATCCATAAAAGTCGATTACATTATTATTTTTTAATAAATATATACGTTATTCAATGAGAAAATCCATAAGGAAAGTATAGGTGGGGGTGGCGTTAATAACTAAAAGGCGAGCAGAAGATTAACGAGGGTGAAAACTGCCGACTATTTAAGTAAAGTTAAAGGTAACTAAATTAGTTTCCTATCTGTGAATCTCTCTCCAAATTAATTAGGGCAGGAGCGTTTCCGAGTGCGGCCGCAGCCAACACGCTCGGCGCCGTTCGAAATTCAAATTAAACCAATCCGGCGCCTCCTTATTCGTGTTCCGTGTTTAAACATGGCGGGTAACGGCTCAAAATGGTGGAGTCATACGACTTGGCGCTTTTTCCAGCGTCTTTAGCGTGCAAGGGAGAAAATTGGATTTCCGCGATAAAATCAGCTTTGATTTTTTTTTTCGCCGTATAATTTGCCATCGCCTGCCGCCTGGGGATAGGCTGCCGTTCCGCTAACTTATTTGAAATTCGAACGAGAACTCAATTAGTGGTTTGATAAGCATCTGTTCATACCTTTGCATCGTTAGATTCTTTGGTATTATCATGTAAATCAAGAGCTCGTTGTAACTGTATGGAATCGTTTGGAAAATTTAATATTCTGCTTCCGTGAGCCTTCGTTCGATTATTATTATATTTTAAGAGTACCCCGGGTGAACTCCCCGATCCATGTCAAACTGATTTTAGTTATGGACATCAAAAAAGTTGTTGTTCGTGTAAGTAACTATTCTACTATTTATTGTAAAAATGAAAATTTGTTTCTGTTGTCTCTACAACAACTTCTGGTTCCATTGTAAATATTTTTTTATTAATTTCTTTAATACATTCAGACTGATGATTATAAGCTTCGTTTTGTTGTTATTACGTTTTATATTAACACGTACGAAATTAGGGATGATTGATAGTTAATTGATAAACTAGAATAGAATCATAATACCGTAGGCGGTACTATTTTGGGCACCCCCCTAGTGGTTGGCACTTTCGTCTTTTATTCAAAATATTTTCCAGAGTAAATTTATTATTGGAACAACAGATTTAAGAAAAAGGCTGATGAGCCTTCTGAACAATAAATGCGGGACATACATTTTATCTCTGTCTCCTTGATAACCAGTAAACGACACGTGCGATCGTGTGAATAATGTTACCAGGGCAATTAAAATAAGTTTTACTGTTTTTTTACCACTCTAGCAGTGTAGTTGTTAATGTATCATCCGTCATTAAACAATTACTTTTTTACTTGAAATAAAGGGTACTAAGCACCTTTACACACCAATATGCAACTAAACAAAAATATATACATATATATAATTTTTTTTTTTTTTTTTTTAATCTAAGAATATTTCTTGGTAACCTTTATGATGTTTTAACTTACCTACTATAACTTCCAGAAAAATATGTCATTGTAACCTAGCAACATTTTTATAATTTTGTTTTCAATAACAAAATAATACGGGAAGTTTTGGCGGGATCTTGAAGTGACATGTTGTGATTTTTATTTTTTAATTCATTTACTTAGGTTTTTGACCCTATATTATGTAATATTGGTGGCGTTTTGCGTGATATAGTTTGGTTTTATAAGTGAAGTGGAATATAAATAGGTATAATCTAAAAGTATGCATTCTGGGATCCCACAAAAACACCCTAGAAAGTTCTAACAAGGGAGCCACCATCTTGTTAGGATACTGAGAGCGTCATAAGACAGGACACTATATTCATTTGATAATGGCAGTAAAGGTCTTCAAGGATCAGTTGCTAAGCTAGAAAGAAAGTAAGGAAGAAAATAACACGGAAAATACTATCAAAATATGATTTGTTACCAATGAACCGTATACACCGTCATCCTGTTTTTGTTTTTGCGAAAAAAAATTACAATGTAATGCACACAAGACGGCATATTTTTAAAATAATACTAAAGCTCAAAGTAGCTGATATTGCATGTCGTATTCTTTAAAAATTGACACAATTGAATACTAATATGGGACATTTTTTTATCCTGACCGGCTACATCTGTCTTTTCTTAAATCTGTGATTGGATCTGAAATATTAGAATTTAACAGATAATTTACAAGGCTACACCTAGGAACTCATAGCTTTACATTAAAGTGACATAATTTTTTGTTTTACATTTTTTTTTAAACAGCACATATTGTCTTTTAGTTTTTTAGAAAAAATTTAGTGAATAGTATTTTAAGTAGTAAAAATCTACGCCCCGGGGTATCTTTTAAGTAATGGTCATCTTGTCGTAAGTAAATAAATGTGTCATCTTCAAGAATCTGTTATTTATCTCAGATAAATATTTTGCTATAACGGATTTTTGCAATGACAATTATTATCAATCAATCCATTAATCAATCCATCAATCAATAAATCAATCAAATCTTTAAACCGAAATTCATCAAAATTGATTCAGCGGTGTAGGTCTAAAAATGGAACAGACAGACAGAGTTACTTTTGCGTTTATAATATTGGTATGGATTTTAGTGCCAATAATTATACTAAATTACAGAGTCAATGATTGTACCTTAATCTCAATCACTGTACATTTTGTATTTAAAGAAGTCTCGTTCACATATTTAACAATAAATTAAATAAATTCTTAATAAAATAGGTGTCATTTCAAGAATTTGATACTGTTAAGATACTCAATAACAAAATAAAATTAAAAAAGTAGCCTATTAAAATTAGAAATTTAAGAGTTTAGACAATAGTCCACGTAAATTTCCAATCATTGTATAGTATACGGTACTTACATATTTTCGCAAGAATGAAGTACTACTGTAGAAAATTTCACCCATCCTTTCTTCTACTACCGACAACCCGGGTTATTTCCCAAATTAAAAGAGTGAGGGCGTTGTAGGTCTGAGCAACAAACGTGAACTATTGGTACGGATTGTTTATTCACTCATCCTTGGTTAAATTATAGAAATAGTAGTATTTATACTATAGATAGTAAATATTATACAGGGCAATTATAGAAAAACCCTTCAGAAACCTTCAGTTAAAAATCACCTAACTCACACATGCTACAACACAAGCATACAAATGGAATGTTAACTTCTTTAGTTTTTGTGTGATTGTGATTACGTTTTGATAAATTAATAACTATACTACTTAGTACTATATAGGTATGTAATTACAACTTCATAACAAAACTGATACAGAAAGATATACAAATATATTTAGAGAGCTAAATATCTATTAATAACTAGCTGGTCCCAATAACTCCGTCCAAGCGAAAATGCTTTTGATGTTGCAAGGCAACTACGTGTGTTATGTGAATTAAATAATATATAGCCTAGGTCCTTCAGCAGGTTCGTCCTATATTAATCTAAAACCTACATTCATATTGGTTCAGTATTTTATATTTACATATACATATCACAACAAGTTTCCACCCGCGACTTCGTCTCTGCTATTGTTTTTAATGTAGCGAGTGTTGTACTCGGAACAACGCCGCCTTATATTTATTATACTTATACAGGTAAACACAACTGTTTTTTTTTCTTTTTCGTTTTCAAAAAAGTCCAACACTTTTAACACGAGCTTTCTTTCTCCACTATGTAAAGTTTTACCCTTCATTATAACAATAAACTTAAAACAAAAAATAACAATAAAATTTAGCGGTAACTCTAATAACTATTAACGAAACAGTATCAATAAGATTATAAAATCGGAGCGCGTCGTCGTTGCGTGACGTAAGCAAGTACGAGACTAAGATGTAAAAAAATGGCGTTGCCTACAGTACAACTTTGGGGCTTGAGGGGAAGTTACAGGGGCAGCGGGCGGAGGGTTGTATTCCAGGCGAATCTCAACTTATCGCGCACGGGTAGTATGTATTAAAAATTCAAAAACGAAAAATTGCAATTTTATTACATACCTAGCAACCGCAACATTTGTTACGATTTCTAAATGTATTCTTATAACCTATCAATTATGTAATGACGTATGCTTTCCGTCTAGAAAATTAGATCAAAATCGGTTGAGGTTAGATGAAAATTTAACATTTTGATTTTATTTTTTTACTGTTTCTAATAGTAAGATACTTCCTTCGAGTTATTTTCATACAGTTTGAAAAGAAATAGCTTATAAGTACTGTATCAGTATAAGTACTTTCAAACTTTGCCTCTTTATAATAGCAGTAAAACAGATTAAATTATATTTGTATAAATAATCAAGAAAGCTGAAGCGTTTTGCCACAGGAAATAATCTTTAATTCACTTTAACAACATTTTGCACCGGAAGTACGCCGTCCGAATTAGAGCGTCCGGCGCGGCGTCGGAAGGCCGGACGCTGAGGGTCCATCTTTACAAAATGGCCAACGGAAACGAGGATACGTGATTGTTTTCACAAACGGCACGGTCCGGCTGTAAAGCGAGAACACATGCCGGCCATATCTCCTTTCCTTTTGTGTGGGTAATTTTAAAAAGGTAACGCTTGTTAGACATTCTATAGTATCGTTCCCAATGATATTTTATAGCGTCAGATATTGGTACGTTTATTTGAAAATTGGTATGTAAAGGTCCTTAGGCTCTTCATTTCAAGTAAAAAAGTAGTTATTTGATGACGGATGAAGGATTAACGACTACACTTGTCGTTATCTAATTGTCAAGGATACAGAACTAAATGCATGTCCCACATTTGTTTTTTCTAAAAGCTCCACCTGTTTTTTTTTAAATCAGTGGTATTTCTAATGAAAAAGGTTTTCAATCAATTTTTAGATCATATTCAGCAACGATAATTTAGTTAATGTAAACTACACCAAAAAATACCCCATAATCATTTGTTGATAGCTTTACTAGTTTTCTAGATTTGTTATTTTGTGCCTTTGTCACTTCCACCTATTACTTTGTATTATTTGTTGGGGTTATTTGTCTGTATGGTTTTGGTTCGTCCATTTCATTTGCTTACGAGCAATCATTGTTGTAATAAATTCATCTAATACAATGGTTCCTAACCAGTGGTCCATATGGTTAAGCAATTATGACTCAATGGTAGCGTCTACGGACGTCGTCTCGAACGACTTGAGTTCGATTCCCGCAAGGAGTAGCTTTTGGTAAAGGAAAACATCGTGATGAAACCATAGTATGGTGGCAAGGCTTTTTCTAATGCCTGCTTTGCTAGCTATCACCCACTCTCAAGTTGCAAATCTGTCGTCAAAACACAAATAGGTGTGTTCCGGCAGCTGCACTTGAGAGTCAGTCTTCTACTAGGCTTAGCGTGCTACCATCTTGGACCACGTCGTAACTTAAGAACAAGTGAGTTTGTGGTCAAAACGCTAAACCTGCGTTAAGCCTGTCGTATTAAATCATTGATATACCAGTGTTTTTATCTCTTTGAGTTCCTTTATTTATATTTACTACTAGCTGTGCCCGTGGCTTCGCTCACGTGGACTACAGAATGCCCGCGCGAATCTTGCTCCCCCGCTCCCAGCTATTTTAAAGACAAAAATGCTTATTGTGGATGTTTTTTAAAAGATAGATATATATTCTCCCGGACTTTTTTAGGTCTTAATAATGTCTATAATTATGTAGTACATTAATTTGCTATATCTCTTATGGTTTACTCAGCATAAGCCATTTAAGCGCCCTAATTGATTTACCATGACCAGTTTTTCTTTATTTGTGCGGAACCCTAATTATTTTTCTAAAATAAAAGTAGCCTAAGTTACTCCCTATATGATCAGCTATCTATCAGTGAAAGTCCAGTCAAAATCGGTTCAACTGTTTCGGAGATTACCCGGAACAAACAGACAGACAAAAAACTTAAAAATAGGCTTTTTGTTACAGACACTTCAATTTTATTAATTGTATAGATAAGTACTAAGTACCTACCAACTGCACCAATGTCGTAGGAATTTAATAGGTAAACTAATAAGCAGCGAGAAACATTAAGTGTCAACCCTACAGCGCATTGTTTGGTTGAATGCGACATTCTTGCGGACCGTACGCGTACGACTGAAGACCGATTCTTTGATCCCATTCAACTGAGCGTAAACATGGCCGTCGTTCCGGTTATGTCCTACTAATTAAGGTTACATGATTGTACCTTACGAGTACCTTTCGTACGAGTTTGTATCGTTTAAATTAGTTTTAAATCGATTATTTCATGCCGATTGATATGGGTTCCAATTCTACAATAAAACCATGGCATGGTGGTAGTTTACGCCCTATTTATTATTCTATAGTAAACGTATACTTACGTGTAAATATAATTCGCAATGAGCTCGGTGAACGAAATCATCGTGATTAAACCATAGCTTGGTGGTAGAACATTTACTAATGCCCACCTGACTAGCTACCACCCTCAAGTTAAAAATTTGACGGTAAGCACCTAGGTATATGTGTGTTCCGGCAGTTGCATTCGAGAGCCAGTTTCCCCACCAGGCTTAGCGTGTCGTCATCTTGAGCCACATCGTCACTTAACATCAGGTGAGATTGTGGTCATAACGCCAAACCTAAAAACAGGAAGTTGCATTGTAGTCAAGCTAACCTCGATAAAGAAAAGTTACGTAGTCTTAAGTATTTATTTATCGTAATCAAAAATAATGGTTGACATGTCGTGTCTAATATTACAAAGACAAGATGATTTAGAACGTTGCCATATATCCACCTTACACGAGCAGATGTTATAAAAAAATGGATCATTACGTCATGGTGTCTGGAAATCAATCCTTCTCTGTACGTTCACTAAAAATAATGTAATTATTAATTGTTCACAATTCTCGAACAGATAAAAAAATGTTATATTGATAACCTAAACCCTAAGATCTGTAGGGCTTATCGTACGGTTACTTTAACATCAGCATTGGTTCTGGCAGACTTGCTTCCGCTTGATCTCCGCGCCCAAGAGGTATACAGGCTGTACTGTGCAAAGAAAGGAGTAGGTCTGGACGAGATCGTGGTCGACCGTATGTTGGAGCGGCCGGTAAAATTCGCTGACTATCCGCACCCAGTGTATTGTGTTGGCGAACCGTACGAGAGCTTGGAAGTCCTTCCTGAGTCCGGCGGCTCCAAGATCTTCACCGACGGCAGTAAGATCGACGGTGGAGTGGGAGCTGCTGTGACTTGGTTCAAAGAAGGACGTGAAACCAGGTTCTCCACGTTTCGCTTAGAGCCCTTCTGCTCCGTCTTTCAGGCCGAGCTTTATGCGTTGCAAAGGGCGGTACAGATGGTGCATAAGGCTGGTGACGGGGAGGTCAGTATTTTCAGTGACTCTAAGTCGTCGCTGGAGATGCTGGCCAATCCAGTCCCGCCTCACCGTCTGGCTCTTGCAGCGCAGACAGCGATTCGAGCTATTAGAGCGGAGGGGCGTGCGGTGCACTTGTACTGGGTGCGTGCTCACGTTGGTATGGTTGGAAACGAACGTGCCGACGTGTTGGCGAAGAGGGCCGCCCACAAGAAGACCGTGGCCGACTATGATCGGTATCCGGTGTCATACGCGAAGAATGTCATACGATTTTTTTTTTTTTTTTTAGAACTGACTACACTGTTAGCCTTAGGGGCCCTAAAGCCGCTGCGGCTTTTACAGCTTCACCGGACTTGGGGGCGAGCGCAGAGGGCACTCAGCCGCGAAAGTTTTGTGGACGACTCGCACGAGGTTGCCAAAGTGGCCGGACCTCGGCTCGGGCGGTCGTCGCGTTCGCAAATAGGTCGCGATCTATTCGAATCCCTACACCTACGATTCGAGCTAACTAAATATACACATAGGCACGTTCCCTTCCTCCTGGGAGGAAGGAAGGAACCGTGCGTATGTGTATTCAGTAATCAGAATGTCATACGAGAGGAGACTGTCCTTAAGTAGCAGGCGCGCTACGAGTCCTCTGACACGGGTGGGGTGACGCGGGTCTTCTTCCCGAAGGTGGCAGATGCTCACCGGGTGTTATCTGTTACCCGCCCATGTCCAAGCTTTCATAGGCCATGGAGGATTTGCGGCGTACCTGTACCGCTTCAAGATCAAGGGCAGTCCCGCGTGTGAATGCGACCCGGATATTGCGGAAACAATCTACCACCTGATTATAGATTGTCCAAGATTCGGCTCGTCCAGATTCGACCTCGAGTCCAGGATTGGTCACAAGATCGATAGGGTCACATTGAATTCTTTGGTGGCGGATAAACAGAAAAGAGGGCACCTTTTGTAATTCATCGAAAAGATAGTTAGAGTCGCCAACAAGCGGAATAAATAGTGATATCTCTTGACACATACAAAGTTGTTTTTACCGTAATTTATAGAATTAAGAAATTTGTGTATGTAGTGTTTTTAATAAAATTATTATTACTATTTTTTATTGTATAGCTTGAAAATTCTACAATTAACTGTTTTTATATTTTTTGTTATTTATTATTGATTTTATAAAAATTTGTATTCTTTTGACATTATATATTATTGAAAATATTTTTACAAAAGTCGGAGGAAAGTTATGTGGGATGAAATAAATTGTAAGAATTATTAAACAGCACCTTATATCTCTGATTTGTGTTAGAGACATTTCGGGGGGTGGGGGTTATTACCCACCATTTTAATAAATAAAAAAAAAAAAAAACCTGATGCAGTTTTATATTTGCCCTTCTGTATGATTAGGATGTTTTCTGAACCGGTGCAGCGTCGGTAGTGTTTTAATGTCCGTAGGTACCTTCTCAGAACCTAAATTGAATAAGTAGATATTTTTGATTTTTAATATTCCTTTACGTTAGTACGTCACGTCACGTCACGTCGCCTTAGTAATTATTATCGTTAGATTATAATTCGTCTCACCTTACAATAAAAGATTACATATGCAATTGATCTTCAAGGTTGTGAATATAGTAAGATGCAGTAAGAAAGGTCTATAGGAAATACTACAAGTTTCGCTATTCAATAAAACATGTATTCAATAAAAAATGTCTATAATATTTAAAAAAGACAAAGCAAAATGAGACAATAGAATCTCAAAAGGAACAACAAGACAAGAATAAAACACCTACTTAATATTGCCCATATGATCCTCACAAAAATAGCGTCGATAAAAAGTCGCCCCAAACGAGGGGTTTCTGAACTAACCGCGACGTTTTAGGGATAAAAATTTGACAAAATTACAAGGCGAGCCACCCCTGCGCCGCAAGTTTACATTGTAACGTGAACACCCTAATGCGAACAGTTTAACTTAGGGTTACCCTGAAATATTAATATTTAGGAATTTTTTGGAATTTTAAACTTAATGTAATTCATAAAAACACTTAAAACTATTATGTATATTGAAATGGGACATATCCAGGTTTAATTTTAAAATTTACTCAAAATATACAATTTTCTTAATTATTCATTATTATATACGACATATGCCGCTGGGATTTTTCCCCCTCTATATTCTCTATAAACAAAAGGACTAAAATTGAGATTTATTAAAACTTAATTTATAGATCATAAAATAATTTTATTTCAAAACTTGAAGGAAAAGCTCTTATTTTTATTATACTCTCTCTTTTATTTATTTTAACAGCAATAAAACATGTTAAAAATTATTTCCAAAATTATTGCATAACGAAGTCAACGTATGAAAATACTTTTAGACATAATGTAATATATAAGTATGTAGTTATTACATATCACAAAGTTTTACAGTGTGTTTATAATTCCAGAAACATTAATTTGATTCAAGTGATTCTTTTTTAATTTATAGGAATGTCCTTTAACGCTTTTGTAATAATGTACTCTTTTGCATAACATAAATAATAGGTAATTCACAATATTGGTAAATTAAGTAGAACAAAAAATTACCGTCAACTCGTTATTTTGCCAATAGGATAGAACAAAATAATGTAGTAAATAGTTGTATACAATTAAAAAAAAGTAGTGGATACTACAAATATAACTTAAAAAAATATTTTATTTGTGTTTTACGAAGCCCTAAAACATTAATTCTTATCAGTGTAAAAAATTTCATAATTCTAAGTAATTAACGTAAGTAAATTTTGTGTAAAGTGGTGACCATCTTCATAGATAAACTGTAATTTTGTTTCGTTTTGCGAAACGGCAAGCACAGCTAGATACATTTTTAACTAAATGGTAATTAGTAAATGTAAGTCTAATTTTCGTAAATGCCTTCTAAGGATCTAAATAAAGCAGCGTTTGTCTCATTTCAAAATGGTGGTATCTGATACTCCACCTAATGCAGATAACTGTTTTTTTCTTTAAACGGGTGTCCTCCAGTACAATTTTTTCTACTTTTTTGACGATGTCTGATGTGGTGGACTCAACTGGCCTTCCTGAGCGGGGGTCGTCTTCAATCGACTCCCAACCATGTTTAAAAAGACCATGCCACTTGTAAATTATTGATTTACTAGGGCACTGTTCCCCATAAACGGTTTCCATTTCATACAAAATGGTCTGAGCGTTCTTTCCTTGCTTAATAAGGAATTTTATCACAGCACGGTGTTCAATTTTCTCCATATTTTTAGTTTTCTTCCGGATTGACTTGTTTAGCAGGCGAGTGTTCGTAAAGGAAAGACGAAATAGGGCTAAAATTCAATTTATATGCTAATAATCAGTCCCCAATTAGTATGACACTAAGCGAGCGCTCCTATCTCCACTCCATCCCTTCCATTCCACGAACTTTTGGATCTCCCAGCGTATGTGTATTTTTCTAGCAATTACCAAATTGCTAAAAGGCATGCCATATAACTCCAGATTAATTTCAAAATTAGTCTTCTTTTCTTCAATTGCCTTTTTTAGCTTGTGGAGTTGACTACTATCCTCAATCTACAGAAAGTCTTCTCCTGACTACATGGTTGAAGTTGCCTTTACTAAATTAGAAAATTAATTTCAGTGGTAGTTTCTAGCTGCATTCCACTATCTTTAAAAAGCGCGGTATTTAGAAACTTTAAAAATACTAGTATTTCTTCAATGATCGTGTTAAACTCGCATAATTTGATAAATACTTGTAGTACCAACCCTAAATTCCAAGGGTGGCGCAAATTAAATTCTATCAGTCGGCGATGAGACGAGTTAATAAAATGAATTTAGTGCGGAACCCCGGTAATCAGGGATCCCGGACCCCAGCGGGAAGACGGTCTCGTTTAGGGTACAGTAAAACAATACAGATGATAAAGAGTTGTTTGTTCAACGGGGCGACAGAAGGCAAATAATTGCACGCTTTTTGTCTTCTTTGGGGTAACCGTTTTAAACTTTTTGGGTTAAATCTTTTTCGTTTTGTCGAGTGAGTGACGAAAAAGATTTTAATTTGATCCTTTTTTTGTTTGTATTTTTATATATAAATACAAGCGCTTTTCCCATGACTTCGCTCGCGTCATAGTTATGTCTCATTATAAGTTGTTATATCCCACTGTAATTGAATTGCTAAATACCAGTTTACAATCTATGTAATGAAAAATTAAGGATTTTCGTACAAAATTTTATGCCCATTTTCAACCCCTTGTGCGTTGAATTTCCAGAAACTTTTCTTGGTAATCACTTACACTGAAAAAAGAACCCGCATGGAAATTTTCAGGGTTCCAGCGCCAGTAGTTTGGTTAGTGCGTTGATAGGTCAGTCGACTAGTTAGTTATATTTTTTAATATGTATATGTATATATATTAAAGCTCATAATGCATTATAGAGTAGATCATAAGATCAAGAGATCACAGATTTAAACCCCGCTACGATCATCACAACTAAGGAGTAACTATTAATAAAGAAATATTAATATTACGAGAGCTAAGTTATAGATATCTATGTATCTAGTAAGCAATAAAACAAATCGATCATCCACGAGCAGACAGAGCACGCGGTTCAAAATTCGGCGCTATCATTAAGAAATGATTAACCTTTGGCGGCGGTCGCGGGTCGCGGCTCTCTATTAGATGAAATGTCAGCCAGTTGGCACCCCACCCCACGTTACGTTAAAGTGCAAACTTGCATTTTTAGAAATGGAATATTTTTATTCTACATCGACTTTAAACAGTTTTGAAACTTCATCTAACTAGAGTGAACAGGCGCTAAAGACTTATTATAAACACATTGATAATATAAACTAGGGAGGTGGTTTTGGAGACTCGTGTAATTTCGTAACCACTATACACATAGTGTAAAGGTCATATTTGTGATTACGATTCACCGCATTAAGGATTCATTCCTCATACATCAAATTTCCTAGAAGATCCTAGATTGTCGATCTGACAGCTGCTAGAATTGTCTTTAGAGTACCTATAAATAATTTACTAACCATTGGTGGTCACATTACAGTAATTTTAACATGATAAAATTAAATAGATATGTTTCTTTTTTATGTTACAAAATCTTTTTAGTACCGTTGTGATTTACGCGATGATACGAAAAAGCGACACCAAAAAGAGACATTTAGTATAGGATTTATCTACGAGAGGATGGGATAGAATCTCCTAAATATATATAAAAGGAAACCATGACTAGCCTGACTAATTAATTAAACACATAGCTCAAACCACTGAACGGATTGGGCTGTAGGCATCCGTTAAGAACGGATTTTTGATAATTTATCGCCTAAAGGGATGTAAGGTGGATTCTTGTATGGATTTTTTTTAACACGGGCGAAACTATGGTACACCTCTAGTACATTATCCAATGTTAATGATCATCATCAAATTGGCTTAGCGGCGTGTCGACCAGATTTGTACGCAATGTTGTGTATGTATGTACATGTTGATAGTACGAGTCCCGCTAATTTAGGATTTTTAGAAAGAGGTTTTAAAGAAAGTGTTTTTATGAATTCTAAAGGTTCCGCTTCTACCACGTGACTACACACATGCTTTTTTTCGAGAAATTTCATCAGTGGACCTACGTTTTGATAGACAGCTACCAAGTAGAACTTGGAGTATTTTTTCTCTCTTTGTTAAGGGGCTTTTACAGTTGGTGTATGTATGCCAATTCCATTGGAGCATACCAAAATTCTACAAAATTAACATAATTTCTACAGAAAATAAAACTATTAACTAAATAAAAAGTCTACATACTTCTATTCCATATACTGTAACAATTAACAATAAAGTTCCACTGCATACCGGCCAAACCGGAAGTCTGTTCCGCTAGTATACCGTGGAACATACCTACATCTAAAGAACGTAACCATAAACTTAAAATTAAACGACTTCTGCTTCATTCCTAACACATTCCACCATCATGTGTTGAAAATCTATTTCCTCATACACTTTACAGTTAGGTGAATTAAGATTTTTAATAAGATGTCAAAACTTATTCAGTATAACAACTTGAAGTTCAAGTCGAAGTACTAAGTTAGACGAGTTCTGGAGTTGGGCCGATTAAAGCTAGTGTAAGAACGCTGTCTGCAACAATTTACATACAAGACAATTTTTAACAAAAAGGAAAAGCAACTTCAATGATTTTGAGAAGTCCCCTTTGAGGTATAGGTATATTATATAGGGTATATATATATATATGAGGTAGAGGTATAGGTATACCTTTATTAACGAAAAAGAATCATCTAAATCTGTTCATAAACTAAGAAGTTATGGTTGAATATCCATAAAAAAAAAATACATTGGAATTGAGAATCTCTTCCCTTTTTGAATTCGGTTAAAAATGACTGGGATCGATTACATACCCAAGAGCAAAGTGAGAGAGGCCTATATAACCACCAGTGCAGTGAAACAGCTGATGATTAGGGTAATATAATAAATAGCACTATGATAACATGAGTAGTTTGTCGGTGTACCGCAGGCAGGCGCTGTTGACGGCCGCTCCGACCCCAGGGACGACGACGACGAGCGGCCGCTCGACGTGGGAGGACCCTCCAGTCCACCGCCGGCGACTTCCACGCAACACAGTTCCAGTTGTAAGCACACGTTTACTTCCATACCTATATCTGTCGTAGCACATCACAGCCGAGAAAAGTGAACATTTTCAAAATAGATGCCAATAAGAAAAAAACAGCAAATTACTCATCACATTCTGAAAAACTTGTAAAAAATATAATGTAAGATTAGCTGTTCAAATCTAATTCCCTCCTCTCCGTTCCACAACAGACCACAAGCGATGGGCTTCGCGGACACTGTTTTACAGTAACCTCCATCTCAGCAAGAACTAAAAAGTACTCTGTGTAATCTTTGTCGTACCGTAAAACTATGGAAACATCTTCCAGCCTTTTTATGACATCGGGTCCTTGAAGAGTAACTAACGTGAAGTGATATTTATACAGGCCAGCGTGACAGCGGCGACCGTCAATGGATTTCGATCTTATTTAGTCTCGGTTGTGTTAAGATTGTACTGTGCTTACCAACAGGGACTGTACCGTCAAATGGCCAAGCTACTATAAAAAAAAATAAGATTAGAAATAGACAGTATCTATCTCTTTCACGGCTGTAATACTTCGCTATCGCTGTCTTTTTCATAAGCAGGTAAACACCGGCTTTTCTCACACACTACTCG
Source organism: Saturnia japonica (assembly GCA_033032175.1). NCBI lineage: Eukaryota > Metazoa > Arthropoda > Insecta > Lepidoptera > Saturniidae > Saturnia > Saturnia japonica. The sequence goes on along the minus strand of CM065324.1, from coordinate 6,140,036 downwards.
TCTTGAACGTGTTAGATTGCTTAAGGAAAAAATAATAATCATATAATATAGGCTAGTTTACTTAATCTCTAATTTAGTGTGAATGGTCGCACCTAATAGTATATCTAACTCTTGATTTTGTTGCAGCATGGTTCAACTCTAGCGGAGGCGGCGGTGGAGGTGACTCAGGCGCTGAGGAAGGCATCGAAGCTGGCTCAGACTCGTCCTGCTCTGGCAGCGCTCGACCGAGCTCTCCTCCACCGGGACCCTCTCGCCCCTCCCCCGCACCAGATGTCTCTCTCGGCCCGCCGGTCCAACCGCCCCTCCTCCCATATCTATATCCACCCTCATTATACCCGCCGCCATTCTTTCCGCCGCATCAAATGCCACCGGGCTTGCTGTTCAACTTGCATCCTTTACTGCAGCAGTACACGTTGCCGCCACCGCCAGCTCCGGCGCCCGCTCCGTCGTTGAGCAAAACTCACAGGTTCGCGCCGTACGCGCTGCCGGGCTTGGGGTCAGCGTTCGAGCAAGTCGCGCCGCGGGCGAGAAGTCTGAGCTCGTCGCCAGCGCGGCCGAGGGTCGGGTCACCTCCGACGCGAGCTGCGTCCGCGGACCCCCCGCCCGACGCGCCGACGTCTACCACCCCGGCGACGCCCCCCGCGTCCGACCTCAAGAGTATCGAGCGCATGGTTAACGGCCTTGACGTCGAGACCCAGGACTGACTGCGGCCGCAATGTACATAGCGTGTATTTAAACCCGTCGCTCCAAACCAAAAAGTCACCGGGGATCCGTCTGTAGCGGCGGGACGTCGTTTTGTATCGTTCCTATTACGTTTTTTATTTTCGTTCGAGTTCTATTTCGGGTCGATATTCGTATACTGATTGTAAATAAATAAGCTTGTATTTAGGGGTTGATGGCGGCGTAGTGTCGCGCGCGACTTCTATCCGGCTCACTTAGTACTCCGTCATTATAATCTACATTACAATTCGTAAAATGTGCTATTTATAGTAATATCTTATTTATATTTTATCAATATGGTGTCTTGTTTTACTTGTCTAAAGTCATCCTGTAATCAGTGGCGAAGCTTGGGAGGTGCAACAGGGGCGCCTCGAATGCTACTCGTTTGACCGTGAAAAAACTAAAAACTTAAATCTTTACGATTAATGTTTTTCTAATGTAGCCAAGTTTGCAAAACTAGGGGGTCCTCCTAATGTACAATGTTTGGGCGGCCGAACTATGCTCGGTGTCTCATAAACAAAAAAAGAAAAACACCTATCTAGGCAAACTTAGAATGTAAAAAATTATCTAAATGCAAAGTTTCATCGAAATCGTTGGAGCCGTTTTCGAGAAACCAATTACACGTATATATACAATAATTGCTTACTTAATATAATAAATACGATAATAAAAGAAGGGAGTGGATGTAGAGAAAACACTCAAAAATAAAAGTTCATCCACTTGGGAGGCCAAGACATATATTACCTTTACTGCTGTAGCAACCCCCAGAAGGCGGTCTTTTCTGCTCCTGATGTCACCCATGCGAGCTACGCTATTGCCATATCAAACTTCAAAGGGAATAAAATCAGTGTACAAATTATAACATCAATTTATTATTTTTACTCAAATATAAAATGCTTACACATTTAAATATCTGCTTAACAATATTTTAAAGCTTTTTTTTTCAAAGCCCATGTTTTTTCACATTGTTTTACTTCAACAAGATAAATTTTGGCCATAAATATTTCATACCTAGTTAGGTATCAAATTACTATGGCCAACATTTGATAGGCAAGTGCATATCAGTGCACTGTGTATTTATTGGCATATTTCAAATACGCCCGTAACCTCGTTCAAGAAAACAATATACATAGGTACCTATATAAATAATCGATCATCACAATGTGTATTGAAAACCACGTAGACAAAATTTACCAGGATGTACTTTAGCATAACTTAGGTACGTTAGTCTTTTTCAAGATATTTAAAATACCTATATATTGAAACATTTTGTTTTCTTGTGGGTTTTTATTAGTATGTATCTACCTAATTAGAACTGTCCACCACCATTCTAAAATATCTTTTGTTAAAGTAGTCCGAGTATTAAAATGCTAAATACTGCTTAATTTGCTGATTATAACAATGAAAACTATAGAGTTGCCATACTAAATAAAATCACGAGCAACGCTACGCCAGATGCGCCACGTGTAGCGATGACACATTTGACATTTTATATAACACTCATAGAATCTACTGCAATAAACATAAGATTAAATTTATCAATTTTCGCAGGATTAAACTGTTTTGGATGTGACGTCTTGGAACAATGTTTTTGAACATTTTGTAATTATTAGGAATGCATTGTTTATTGTAAAAAGTTTAAGATATTTATTTTAAATTTAAATTAAGAACAATAGAACAAAAGATATTTACTTAATAAATATCTGGTCTATGTATGAACAACACTCTTTAATCTTTGGACATAATAACGATGACGTCATATCTAGATACAATAATTATGTCGAACCAAATGAAATTAATTTATTCCCATACTTTTCAAAATAATAACATACATAGCATGTAACTAAATAATGTCGCTTTATTTTGTAAATAAAATCTATTAGGTAAATAATAATATTTACGTGTTTAACTAATAGTTGACATATTTTCAAAATATGTTTTGTCAATTGTGCTGTGAGATTAGCGGGCGATTGATTGTTGTATACCTTCGTAACTTATAATTGAATTGCCGTTTTATTTTATATTCGAAGATTAAACAAATGTTTTAAAGTGGTCTACCACAGAACACCTTATGAGCTCCATGAGATTTTATCAAATTTTCAACATATTTTATTGTCACTTATTATGTACTGATAATTTGTATAATCAAGGTAACACATGCTATGTTATTTTATCAGCAAAACACACGTCTTCATTTTCGCTTAAATATGTTATATGTTATCAGAAAATATAGCAGGAGTAAAAAATTAAGAAAACCATCTTCTGATAAATTAAAAGCTCTTTATAACAAATGGTACTATTTTTATCAGTTTAAAAAGTATAAAATAATGAATCGCACGAGTATAACGATTGATAAAAAAATAATATTAATTATAAGTTAAAAAATGTAATATATAGTGGATAAATATTGTAGTTAAAAATACAAAATATTATATAATTATAAATGAATATAATTTTCCATGGAATTCATTAAATTTAAGCACTTAAGAGTTAAAAAAATTGAAGTATATTAGTTTGTAAAACAATTTCTTTATTTTATGTACCTTACTCACAGATAATAAAATATAATAATAACAAGTGATTTGAATTGCAATAAAGAATTGTATAATTTGCCATTTTTCTACAAAACGCTTCCTGATTTCAAGAAATCGATGGGAGACTGTAAATTTTGCGACAGCTGTATTTGATGATTATTCATTAAAATATATAGATAAATCTATTGACATATAGTTGTTTTCTTTTGTACTCAGATCTTCTGACTACTTTTATTTAGCTATTCATGATAATTTCAGGCATAATGAACCGAGACAAAAATGTACTTCGGTACTTATATTTAAAAACAATTAGGAGTTGTCACACCTGACATTGGCAGAATTTTCGACTAAAATCGATGTCTAAATAAAAAATATACTATATTAAAATTTGAATGTTCTATGCTTAAATTCCACTAGAGTCCATAATTTTAATACACAAAATTATTTCATTCTTTTATTTAACTTTCCTTGTTAGTGTGGGTCAAATCTTGCAACTAAATTTTAATACAGTTATCCCCAACCGATTGAGCTGAAATTTTGCATACATGGTTAGTTTGGATAACATTGCATGTTTAACTAAGTGACGTTATTCTAAATTAGTGGCGGAATGTAGCGAACTCCCAAAGATGACGGATCAGTAGTTTTTATGCACCCCATGATATATTATATATAAATGTTAACCGATATCACAGATAATCAATCATACCGATATTATCTAAAATACCTAAAGACTGACAGCTATGCTTCAGGTCTTGGGTTCGATTCCCAGGTCGAGCAAAGTGTTATTTAATTTTTCTATGAAATTCTCAGTAGCAGCTCGGAGTTTGGCTTTGTACACGATTAATAGCAATAGGCTCGCCCCCTGTTATTACATGGAACCTAAAAACATACCCGGCGAACTGTGACTGTATATTAATACACCTCTGCCTTACCCCTTCGGGGATTGCAGGCGTGATGGTATTTATATACATAAAGGCATAAAAAAATTCAGTTTTGCATTCCTTTATTTTCCAATGAATAATAATGCTTTATAGTATGTTTAGTGTAATTTTATAAAAATCTTAATTGCGCAAAAACACCAAACAACTACATGTATCGTAGAAATCTAGATAGAACAGACGTTCTTACTTATTTTAACATTTAAAAATTGCATTAAAATTTATTTTTAAATAATAAAAGCCTATTATTAAATTATTAATATACGTGCTTACAGAAAATATATATTAAAGATATACACATACATTCTTTTTTATATGTACATAACATAAACGCAATTTATACACCATAAAAAAAATGTCCATACGTGTAATAATGCATCCTAAATGTACCTTCAGTCTATAAGCTACAATCATAATAAATTTCATTAAATTCGGCACAGTAGTTTTTGCGTGATTGGCCTTCAAACATACCGACAGAGAGACAAAAATTAAAAAAACTATCGAATTGTGTTGTGTCCATAATTCTAAACCCTCGTATCATTTTTTCTCATATATCTTCAATTTACAGATTTCAGCTCTGTACTCTTTTGTTATAAGTATAGATTTCAATAATTTTAAATAATAAACGGGGAAAGGGGTACTTAAACTAAATAAATTTCATGTGCGTTACAGGCATTTAAAATTATTGAAATATTGGATAACAACCTGATCTTAATTAAAAGTTTTTTCTTTTATTTCGAATATTTTATATGTTTATCGTTGATCCACAATCTCACCAGATTCTGTGTGGCATTAGATAGTAACTCGCTAAGCCTGTAGTCACAGGGAATGGCTATCAAATGCAGCTACCGGAACACGTCATATAGATATTTGGCTGGCCAGGTGTGCATTAGAAAATGTACTTCCATCATACTGTGCTTTTGTTCGGGCTCATAAATTGATTGGGGATATGCAAAATCATTTTGTTTTCAAATTACCCTATATTAAAAATCGGAGAATACTGGTCACTTGTGCGTGAGAATCGCTCGGATACCAGCGCGGCGGTCAACATCTAATGACGTAGTTATTAATGTTTCAGCAGTTCGATTATGCGTTTGGAAAGAGTATATTTGCAGCCTGAAACATTCGTTCGATAAACATCATCGGCGAAGAAAGGTATAGTCATCCCGGTTATAATGTACCATATTTGGCGGTTATTTTATGTGGTATCTATTTTCAACCAATTTTCAAATACAGTCCACTATCTACAGAAGTAGAGTAGGTACCACACCCGGTGGGAGTAGTGTTTGCCATCCCTCGTTTTTTCCTTCACCGAAAGCTCAGGCCCATTGTAAGCTTCAAACTTACCAGTTTAGGTCAAATTTGTCCCTTATTAAAGTAACCGTAGCACGAATTTTACATTATTTCACTGTTAATAATATATGTAATATTGGTTTATATATTACAAATAATACAGAACAGAGGAAATACAATATCACATTAAATACAAGTCATGGACGATAAAGCAGATATATATTGCATTTATGAATAAACTAGTACGAAAGAAAGAAAACATTCATACCATAAACACCTAACAAGAACTTTTTCATGTTTAACACGCCATTGAGATTTATATTCTACGAGAACATAACTCGTGTAATGTCTCCCTATCTTGATTGTAAAACAAGGAATCTAGCGCTAAAAAAGCAGTAGAATCTAACATCTAACTAGTATAGGAGGCAATAAAGATTTTTTTATTCCGCAATTACAAAATAACAAGCGTCATAATATAACATGACAATAATTGGAGACGCTCCCAACACTAAGTGCGCGTTTACATTATTACTATACGACACGTCAGAAATGTCGTAGTAACAATGTACAAATGCTTTTATTAATATTTTTTTATATCTTTATATATCTTTTGTATAGTCGTTGAAAATAGTGATGTATAGGAATCAAATAAATTTTGGATATTTTTCTAAAAAGTTTATAAACTTCGTTTTTAGTATTCCTATATTGCCACTATGATTAAGGACAATACACTAAATCTGTAAAAATAATATTAATAAAAAATATTTTGCTTCCTTTATAGGTAGAAAGTGCATAACCTTAAATCAGAAGAATGATTTGGGAACAATAGTTGCCTCAAAATAGGTGTCTTTGTTTGCTTCAAAAATAATTTTATATCATAAATAACATAGTGTAGGCGTCTTATATGATTCGACAAGGGCCCTTAAGGCTTACAGTATAGTCAGATCGAATAAAAATGCGTCTTATATGATTCGACAAGGGCCCTTAAGGCTTACAGTATAGTCAGATCGAATAAAAATATGTTTTTTTTCCAATGACTATAATATTAGCCTTAGAAGCCCTGGAACCACAGACGGCTTTTACAACTTCACTGAGCTTGGGCGCGATCACTTAAGGCACTTAGCCGCAAAAGCGTGGCAACATGCTCAAGGGTGCCATAGTGGCCGAACCTCGGTTTCTGCTGTTGCCGTAGTTGCAATTAAGTCGTAAACTGGCTAATTCCCTATCCGTAAGAAATTCGAGATTAAGTAAACATATAATATACATATATAAATGTTCCTGCCTCCTGGGAGGAAAAAAGGTACATGTGTTAAGTGATCTGTCAAAGATTGTGTAACTAGTGCAAAAAAAAAATTATGATAAAAATATGTACCTATATAAATAAGGAAATGTATTTGTGTAGTGTGATAAAATGTTGAGCACCTGATGGTAAGTGGGTACCTACAATAGTATGGTACAGCAATTGTGAACTCGTGAGCTAGTGTAGACTCACAAGTCAGTCGTTGTCATTATGCAAGCTTACAAATATCACGGCAAATGGTACAAATTTAAAATTGGATAATTCCTACACACCACTTGCGGAAACGACTCGCTGTTACTTGATGTCAACAATGAGTATACGCAATATAACTATTATACATAGATTATTTATTGGTTTCCGCTGACGCTTCAACTAGATAGGTACGTACCGTCGGCGTTCTATAATATTGCAGCAATCAAAATTACGCCGAAGCGGCGTAGGCAAGTCACTGTCATACCGTCAAGTTGACAAGCTTCATATCAAATAGTCACTACACACTACGATATTAAGTTGCCATATTGTAGGTAGCGCAGTATATCTAGTTGTAGCGAAGCGGAAACCAATCATTAATCTACGCTATTAAATCTTTATACCCATAGTTTCCATTCAGTGAGAACTTTTCTAAGACTGACTGTATACTCGATGACAATCGCGGCGTGAGTCTTGCGAGGTGTCACGTACGTAATTGCTATGTTCGTTATCAGATTACCTCGTCGCGGCGCGCCATTCGCCCACTTAATGTATTTGTATGCTAAACTAGTTTTTGTTGATGCGATAACTTGTCTGAATGAGGTGCAGCGCAAAACGTTCTACAGATGTACTTATGATAAGCCGAGAGTAAGGACGAGTGTCACAGACGTTGTGGTGTTAGATTGATAAACAAGAGAGATTACGCGCAGGCTTAGGTGTGTCCATTCATACACGAATTTTATTTACTCGTTTAATATTACTGATATTATAAATTATACCTTTGCTCTTGCGGAAGAATCGCGAGAAAATATTAAAAGATCTACTCAAGTCTCTGTTTTTCTATTTATTCTTTATTACGACATAAATTTAACAGGTTGGTGCAATAAATAGGTATATGAAAATTGTTTCATTGATAGATAAAAAAAAAATAGATACTTTAAATATATTCTAAACCAGGCATACTTGTACATTAATATCCTCTATTGTAGGTAAGTAGTAGGTACTTGTAAGTAGTATTAAGTCCATATTGACTAATATAGTTCTTATTGACTGTTATTATAATAGGTCTTTACCTATGAAATTACCGTTCTGCAGTACTGGCCATTTCAAATCAAAATAATTTTTGTTTGGCTAAGAATTCTAATTTAAAATTAATTTTATTTAAAAAACATGGAATTCTTTTTCCAAAAGTAGTCATTTGTTTATTGATTAGTGTTACATTTTCATTTCATTTCAATCTTTTTTGTCATCATGGATACGTTAAAAATTCGAGTAATTATGGAATATGAGTACCGTCGTGGCAGCAACGCGGCACAAGCGGCACGCAACATCAACAACGTTTACGGAGCTAACACTACAAACCAACGCACCACCTGTTATTCGTTTGCTCGCTTCCGTTCTGGGAATTTGTACTGTGAAGAACTGAACACAATGATGGAGAAGATGGCACATCTCCAACCAGCATTGGTCAATCGCTCGTCTCCGCTGCTTCTGCACGACAACGCGCGACCTCATACTGCACAGCAGACGGTCTCCAAGTTGCAAGAACTGGGGTTGGAAGTTCTCCGTCATCCACCCTACTCACCAGACCTTGCGCCTACAGACTACTTCTTTTTCCAGAATTTGGATAACTCCTTGGCGGGAAAAAAATTCAATACCCGAGAGGCAGTACAAAATGCCTTTGAAGAATTTGTTGCCTCCCGTCCAGCTGATTTCTTTAAGAAGGGCATCAATAAACTGCCACTGCGCTGGCAAAGATGCATTGATTGCATGGGTGATTACTTCGATTAATACAAATAAAAAAAAACATGAAAAAAATTCGTTTAAATTTTTTCATACAAAACGGCAATTTCATAGGTAAATACCTAATAGTAACTACTATTACTGACTAAATACTAAGCTTATGGTTTTTAAATTACCGTTCATGTTATTTGTGTTATAAAACATTTGAGTTTATACCATAAACCCAGAGATCCTAAAAATCTACCGAATAACACTTTGCTCGACCTGGGAATCGAACCCAGGACCTCGATCATAGCAGTCGCGCTTATGACCACTAGGCTAACAAGGCAATACTAAGTAAGTAAGTACTAAATAATCTCAGAATATTAAACCAATAGGATTAAAACACTATTAAACCTATTAATAACTCTTGTACCGGTAACCTTTCTGCTCTTTAATTTTTTATATCGGTTTTGTGAAATGATTCGCATATGTGACTTGTTTACGCAACAAGAATATAATAGTCTTATTTACTTGTTTAAATGTAATAGATATCACCTTTCGGGAAACGGACGTGGCTTACGAATATAATGTATTTGGCGTGGACTTTGTTTTAACTAAGGAATAAGTTTACAGTAAAACGTCCAATGTCCAGCGCGTGATGATTTTTAAGATAAGCCTTATCGTGCGCATGTCGCTGTAAAGGCGCGAGGCAAGGCGAGGTGCAGCCGTGTGCACTGCCCTTTACTAGCACTAAAACGGAATTTAAAATTTATTTAGATACATTGTATTATAGTATATAGTTTTAAATTGTTGTAATATTTTGCAAGATCTAATTTTAAATAATTTTGATTAAAATTAACATATTAATATCTAATGGAACACATAACCAACCACTCAACAACGCAAGGATATCCCTTTTTACCAAATAGAACAATGAGTTACGTCGCCGATGTAATAATGTACTATGTACCTACATAACATAAAATCTTGAAATAAATAAAACGATTGAGGTTTACTGATGTGTGCGCATCACGCAAAAACAACTAGTTTTTCTTTTTGTTTAACTCCTTAAATACTTGGTCCTTAACAAAAACAACAACGATATCTTCATAAACAATAATTCTGTAGTCCACGCGAGCGAAGCCGCGGGCACAGCCAGTATAAAATAACATTCCAAAAAAAAGATATATTATGATAGATACAACAGTGCGTACAAATAAATCTCGTACGAGTCTGGTCATGACACCGCTAAGCCAATTCGACGACGATCATAGTTATGAAAATCAGGGCTTGCATTAACCGTATATAGATAATGTATTCTGTCTCATTCTCTCGCAGGCTAAAACCTATAGATGTATGCGTTTGTATCTTTTTAGTGTCGCTTTTTTCGTTTCGTCGAGTTTCAAATCACAACGGTCCTAAAGAAGTTTTCACTTCAACAAGAAATTTCAACCACGTGTTGTCCCTGATAACAAAAATTATTTTTCTTGTTTTTTTTAATAAACACTCACTTGATTGATAGCTACTATATAATATACGCACTTTATATAAATGTATATTAAAACATATTTCATAATGTCAATTACCGTACATAGCGCTGCTCGATGCAGAAGGTTCACTAGATAGCATAGACACGGTGTCGCTGAATGCAGAGTCGTTTTCAGGAGAGTCAGTTCGAGCGATTGATGATGCACCATCGCTGCACTCTTTATCTTGCCTTTGACAACATCCCTCACTAGTTCCTTTACCCTTTAGCCTTTAAAAAACGGTGCGTTCATGTGAGTATCACATCAGTGTTTACACGCGCAAGAACTGATACTCACATAGGTCATACACACTTTTTGTCTATTTATTTTTTCATCTTCTCGCAGCATTAGAATAAACTTATAATTTCTAGTTTTCATGAACCACATTCATGCATAGAAAACGTAACTACGTAACCGTGACGTTAACAGCAATCAACTTTTTCCATAACATGTTGAAGTTTCACTTTAGAAATTAAAGTTTGGTTAAGTAATTCATGATCTAATGTAATCATACATTAATTTTATAACGTTTTTAACCTTCCTACATATTATTAATTTTAAATATGATAAATAATAATACTAGCTGACCCATGCGAATATTTCGCATTTTAAAGATTATAAACAATTTAACAGCTGTCATATTAGATAAACAAATCTATACTAATGTAAGGCGTTTTTTTAATGTAAGTTTTTTTGTTTGTTGTTTGTAAATCGAGGCCCTCCAGAACTGCTTCAACTGCGTGCGCTGGCGTAACCTTTAATGATACGGAAATATAATGTTCTACAATAATATTGGCCCTTAGTATATCTAAAAAAAAGTCCGTAATAACAAATGCCTATCTTTTATACATAAGCCACAATAAGGTATTTTGTGACAAAGGTTCGTTTAAAATTAAAAGTGATTTATAAGCATTATTTTTAGACATGGCATATTAATCCTTACAAACAAAAATTATTTCATTTTAGAGATTAACGTGTTCAAACTAATAAACAATATTCTGAGCTTTATATCATACATAAATATAGTATTAGTATATAGATGAACAACCGTATTAAACAGTTCCAAGACTCTTGTTAAATACTTTCTTGAAATCGCTCCGGGGCAATGGCATGCAAAATAGTGCGGTTTCACCAGAATCCTCTAATTAATTCTCCCCTTGCATCTGAAGCTTGATTTAATTTATATTATCACCTCAGCACTTGTATTCAGACCCTTGCTTGCTAATGAGGTAAAATAGACGGTTTAAAATTATTTTATTTTTAATAACGAAAATTTGAACATACAATAACAGTGTTCAGATACAATGGCAAATATGATAATAATGAAACTTAAACATTAAAAGATCAATTTTTTTATTCACCAACATTTGACTATCATCACTAACTTCTCACCCCCTAATTACGTATTTCACAAAAGCAAAAAGATACCAGAAATCACTAAATAAATAGTTGCTTCAATGACAACTTCGTATTATTTACTAGCCGTAACGTACTGAATATAATTTGAATTTGGCTTTTTAAAGCATGTATTTAGCTATTTCTACTATCGCTTTGCTTGAGGGGACCGGTATTCAAATGCTATAGCGAATGCCACTTAGTATATAGACTCTAGAGTCTAGATACAAATAAATATCTTAGATCGTATAGTTTTTAGAGGCAAAGATGGCAAAGTTGTAGCGTGTACGTACACCGCGTTGATCGACGTGAATTTGAATAGCCCTACATTGAGTCTGAGCTTTCGGTGAAGGAAAACGTCGAGATGAAGTTACCTTCTTCAAGTTGAAAATCTGTCGCCAAGAACCTATACCATGATACTATACCATATATAGATACCATGATATGATCGCTATCATTTTGTGTTAGGTCGTCACTTAATATGAGGTGAGATTATACGCTAAAACTATGAAGAATAAAAAGAATAACAATACATTGTTGTTGTTAAAAATGTCGGAAAAAAAATGTTGGTCAGCGATTTAGTCGCGTCAGAATGTTTAAAACGAATGAATTATTCGGATATTTTACCACAGTTTGCCGCATCGCGTTGGTGAGAACCTCTACCATTTAAACGAATGTTTATCAACTGCAACTTTAACTTATCGGCGTAGTAGTTTTTATTATTTTCGTTAAATTTATTAGGGACTAACCCTCCTTTGCGACATATTTGTCACCCCGGTGTAACAGTGCGTAATGTACCACGTAAAAATAAATGTACCATATCAATTTCATATCAGAATTTAATCTTTGATAAAGAAATCTGTAGTTTTATCTGTATGTACGTGTAGTACTATATTTTTCTAATTTTGCGCATGTTAGATTTTTTATAGATAACACGAATTTGATATTTACAACATTCTTGCTTGTCTATCAGAAATGTCAAAAAAGCAAAAATATTAAATTATGTAAACTCTTTTGGTGATAATGTTTTAATGTTGACTCTGTTGGTGTTCTAAAATAAACATGATATAATGCTTTTATTTTTGCTATGGCCCCTGTGGTTAATAAATTTTTGATTACACCAAGATTACTCACTTCATAATAACAAGTATAAGCCACAAACCATTTTGGTATATTATGAATTTTATGCGCAACCGTTTAAATGAGACACTTTGACCTCTAAACGGAGGTGTTCGGAATAATATAGTATACAATAACAGTACACGGAGCTCACGTCTCCTGGATCGTGATAAACGAGCTCCTCACGACAGATGAGCGTGACGAGCCGACGAGCGGCATCTGTGGGTGCTGACACCGATTCACATTACTCCAGTTAGTGCTTGAGATAATACTTGCGATATATCTCATTTTATTACATTTTGTATTCTTTATACGTTAGGATTGAACAAAAATCTCTCCTGATGTTTAAGTGTCTATGTAGAAGATGACTAACATACATCAGGACCTGGTTGTGACACCCGCCATAGCGGCACTGTTAGACGCGTCGCGTTCCGGTATATATTCAGTAATGAAGTGGGGCGGTAGTGTATCAGTATCCGACTGGATCGCGACCATCAAGGGCATGGTGGTAAACCCGTCACAGTGACTCGTTTGGTTTGTCGCGTTTCGGAATCAGTCAGTGTATATCCAGCAGACCGGCATTACAGCGGCGACCGACGATTTTGGATTATATTATGGGCCTACTATCAGGCACAATGTTGTCAGTATGTCATGATACCAATTATAGAAAAAAAAAAACAAAGATTAGAAAGTCCATATTATTTTAACTATGATAATCTATACAATTAATAAAATCTAAGTGTCTGTTTGTAATGTTAAAAAAACATCTTTTTAATAAATGCATATGAAAGTATATACGACACCTATAACAAAAACCTATTTTTAAAATTGTTGTCTGTCTGTTTGTTCCGGGCTAAATCTCCCAAACGGCTGGACCGATTTTGACAGGACTTTCACTGGTATGTTATAAGGAGTAACATAGGCTAAGGCAAAGCTAGAAAAAGAATTAAGATTCCGTGCAAATAAAAAAACACTAGGCATGGTGAATCACACTTCAGGCGTTTAAATGGCTTATGCTGAGTAAAGCATAACATATATCAAATTAATGTACCTACTTACATAATTGTAGACATTAAAAATACGTACAAAAAAGTTTGCAAGAGTATATATGTATCTTTTAAGGAACACCCACAATACGCATTTTTGTATTTAAAATAACCGATAGTAGGGGTAGCAATATTCTTGCGTGTTTCTGGTCGATAGCATTCTGTAGTCCGAAGACCGCGGCGACATACACTAGCACAGCTAGTTTATTTAAAAAAAGTCTATATATAAGGTATATATACAGTAAGCGATCATTACTTGAATTAAAAAAAAATACACCATGGGTGGTACTATAAAAAAATAAACATTGTCATTCTAAATTCAAATTCACATCCGGAATATTTTAACACACAAAAGTGCACGTGGAATTGAATATTAAACCGTATTACTAAGAAACTAATCGCCAACCAATTTGATACGACATCCTGTGCAGTTTTAAACAATTATATTTACTTACATTATATATAATCGATTTAGCGACATTTTTTATTAATTCGAATTTAATTTACAGCTGAAATTATATTCATAATGAGAATAAAATTAATATTGTTCATAATAAACAATAACATTAAGTATGAGACTATCTTCACGACAATAAAACCAGAGGATTAGAAAGCAAAGACCATGGGCGCGGCGTAATTAAGGGAAGGCAGGGTAGGACACTAACCACCCTAGAAAACTCATTGTCCACCTTAGGAAAATCGACAGTATAACCTGCCGTTAATAAATCTGCGATAAAAGAAATCTGTAAGAGGACCATAGAAAAAGATAGTGTAAGTTTGTTTAAATATTGTTTCACTGAGGATAAATAAATAATTAAGCTGAAATGTAACGGAATGTTACCCATGCCCACGGATGTAAAAAAAAAAATATAACTAAGGTCTGTTGATGATGTCACTCGATGAGCCTGAGCATTCGGTTGAGTGTCGGTGAACGACAACACTGTGATGAAACCATAGCACGGTGGTAGGGTATTTTCTATTTCCCGCCTGGCTAGCTAATACCCTCAAGTTAAAATCTATCGCTAATCAGTAATCACCTATAAGTGTGTTCCGGCAACTGCTCTTGAGAGCCACTCACTACGCTTAGCGTGCTAGCATCTTTTGCCATATCGTCACTTAACATCGCGTGAGGTTGTGGCCAATGGTTTAATCAATAAAGAAAAAAAGTTTAAACTTTGTATACCCCTTCAAAGTATACCTAACTGTTCTTGCATAATAAAATTTGTTTTGAAGAAAAATATAACTTTAAATGGTTTCTGATAAAATAATAAGTAACATCCGAACACTTCATTAAGGAAAAACAAACTTTTACAAATTGCGTAACCTGATGAGAAAACAAAACTTTTCGTTAAACAATATCGGAAATAAAACAAACAATAACAAAATATATGTTTTGTAAGACACTAAAAACATCGAACATTTGGCAACTAAATTATATAACGTGTATTTGTTACACTTGACATTGGCAAAATTATTTACATAGGCAGAAAGCCAAAATTAAAAAAAGACTAAATATTTTTATAGTTAATAAGAACATAACATTTTTTACAACTAAGTATACTCTACGACTGATGGAACACCCATTCCATTTCTTTCCATTTCCCATTAAAATTGATTTTTCAAAAATCGTATCTATCGTCATATCTGTCGTTTTATGAAAGTCATATCCTAATTTCATATCTGTATTTGTAATATTTTCAGTTCTGTGTTCATTTAATGAGGAAATGAAATTGTTTTTTTTTTGTCTGACTCATAAGAATAATTAGCGCAACACATTGCTAGGTGATTACTGATTAGTGATTACCGACAGATTTTCAACGTTCAACGTTCTTTGCATTAGAAAAAGCACTACTGCCATGTTTCATAACGATGTTTTACTTCATTGAATGCTCAGGCTTGTTGTAAGATTCAAACCTACATCGATCGTGGAGGTGATTGTCACGCTACCACCGAACCTTCACCGCTTCAAGGAATCTTCAAAGAATCATTTTCACACTATTGCACTTTTCAAGTTATACTACTTTTGTCGCAGATTAGTAGAGGTTAAAATTTAGAGATGCGCGCGCATCATGTGACGAAAGTCCGAGATAATTAAGTCAGCCATCAATAATGATAATAAGAATTCCTTTTATTGACTTATATTCTTTTTATTGTTAACTTAACGTCGTATAAAAAAAAACATTATTTTAATTTTATTACCGTACATAAACCATAAACTAATTTCAATGAAATAATGTCATCATGTTGTATAAAATATACACGCGGTATAAAAAAAGATATAAAGTTATTTTTCTTCGTTACGTCAAAGAAGTAGATATAACTTCTTACAATCGTACATAAGTAACGCACAATTTTTTCAACAATGCCAACAGCTGTTAACTTGTGTGACAGCTCACACCGGGTGGGCCGGGCCGGTCTATTTCCGACAGATAAGTACCGAGAATCAACTCTGATTTTCTGCCATGATATGCTGAATTGATGTCTGCTGAGAGCCCGATAAGCGGCTCTGTGCATATGAATGCATGTTTAATCTTATCAAAACCTAACTCTAACAGTGATGACGCGTTTGTGTTTAAAGATCGGTGCCAGATTAAAATGCTATATTAAGAAATTATCGCATCGCTTCATACAATAGAGTAGCTTTCTGTTGCGCTTGCAATCGGATAGACTATAAGATTTATACGATCCCTTCCACAGAGCATAAAATATAAATCCATAGTTTATATATATTTCAACGACAATCAAGTAGGTAAGTAGATTTATGCCAACGTAAAAATTTGATGAAGCAAAAAAATAACAAAACATAAACAATGTTATCTTAATCCGTCCTCTTCTTAAAATTTACCGGGCAGACTACGTTCTTTTAAAATAAAAACAAACCAAGATAATTTTCACTCCAATCAATCACTCTAAAAAAAATGGGCCTTGCTCCTCGGATAATTCCCTAGAATTCCAACTGAGATTTAGTAGCGAGTCGCGTGCTAACCGTCGACGCTATAATGAGCACAACCGCTCATTGTCCGCTTCTAAAAAGAGGAGATAAATAACCAAATGAGAATGGAAAAACGGCAAAAATGGCGAAATAAAGGAAGCGTCAATTCAAAGGCGCCGAACGGGGATAATTCGTCGGGATATGCACCAATTGTCACTGTTTTGTTCAACTTTTTGTCGCCGACGCGACGTGACAACGCATGGGAAGGCGGCAAAGCGACTACGGCTTCCAAACTGTGTTCTGTCAATGGATCAGTGAGTAATAAGCTAATTCTAAATGAAGAGGCAGTACGTTCCCACCATTTTTCAAGAGATTTAATTCAGTTTATTGCTATAGAAGCACGAAGAAGAAGAGCATCAATTTTTGCAGAAATGTTAAGCCATTAGGTCACTATAACTTTAAGATAAATGTATGAAGGAAATAGACGATTATTAAATGTAAAAAAATAAATAAAAGTTCTAAAAAATTTAGTACCTAACCTTAAACTATGATTTCGTTAATTCTAAATGTACTACTATACCAGGACCATCTTAGGTAATTCAGGGGTCCTTGGCCACGCAGAGTTTAGGACCCTAAGAACTCCTGTTTTTTGGTTATAAAGGCAACAGCAGCATTTTAAAGCCCCAACAAACCGGTGGTTTTGGTCTCGTGTTTCATGTAGGTTTATGGAAAAGACAGAACTAACCTACCTTTGCAAGTAGGTAATTCACCAGAACAAAATTTTGAACAAATAAATCATAACGATGAAGATACTTTTGCATCTATTTCACATTAAATGAGTTAAAGATAATGGTTTTAAAGTAGTTCTATATTAATTTTATAATTTGAATCATAAATCATAAGTTATATTTACAAAATTATGACATTTTAGCGTCCGCTTTGTTTAACGATCATAAACATTATTAAAGAAAAATTAAATTTAACAAAACATTCTTTTATTTATAATTTGCTTTCGTTTCAAGCAAATCATACAATATATCAAGTGGATATTACCCTCCGTCCACCAACCCAAGTAGTTAACCACAAATACAATAAGCGCCCGTGACCAATCGCCCACCATCAGATATATCAAATAAAAGCAATGTTTAATATTCGACACCAGGCCCAACAACAATAAATGTCCAAATATTTGTCGCAAACGCATTCTGTGAATTCAAATAACACCATGACTAAACGCCCTAAGCAAATCCCGTGAGATTGTTCTAGATTGTCCGATATATTAAAAGAACGTACTTTATTCAGTACAAATAGGACACAAATTTCTTTCACTTACACTATTGTGTAACACTACCACAAATGTATATTTTGATAAATAAAAATTGAACCTTCTCGATATATAATAAAGGTTTATTTTAAACAACATTATTTTTGAAATCCTTAGTCACGACTATTTGTCGCATAACTGTGAACTGTATTTACCAGAAAACAAAGTACAATTCCAAAATGCTGTCAAAGATGCGAAGAAATCCTTAGATTCGCAACGGGTAATATTTCGCGGTTATATTGGCCAGTAGATAGATAGTGGATAAAATTTATTCGGTCTGCGAAGCTGCTGCGTTCCATATCAAATATTAGATCTTCCAGGAGGGGAAACTAAAGAATTTGTGTTCAGATTTGTTATGCTGTCTAGATAGTTATGGTTATCGTCACTTCTAAAATTATTACATTTAATTAATTATAAATGAAAACATTTCTCATTCGTATTTATGCACGGCATATCGTCCGTGGTTTACATGATGAGTGTTCTGAAGAAGTGTTAAACCTAATTCCCTCCTCTCCTTTCCAAAACAAGACCACACGTGCTGGGCTCCGGAACCACAGCTTTACGGGAACCTTAATCTCAGCACGTACAAATACATTTGCTACGTCTTGTCTTTGCCGTACTGTGAAGCTGTGGAGCTGTCTCCCGGTCACAGTGTTCCCTCCTTCCTACAACATGGAATCCTTCAAACACAACGTGAACAGACATTTGAGCAAGCCGGCATGACAGCAACGACTGACCATGAATTGTAGTATCCCATGGTAGTCGCCGATGTTATTGGCCTGCACTGTACTTACCTTAGATACAGTGTTGTCACAATGCCATTATACAAAAAAAAAAAACATGCTTGCAGTTCACACGCGGTAGAAGTAAAACTCACAAGAACTTAGAACCTACAGAAAAACTCATAAAAATATCTTCTTTAAAATCAATTTAAAAAAAATCCTGAATCAGCGAGACTCGAACTATTGACCACTCGTACTGTACATAAAACATTGCATACACGTCTGGTCGTCACACCGCTAGGTCAGTTTGACGACGATTATAGTTGTGATAATGAGGACTTGCATTAGTCGTGTTTCTATTTCATTCTCTCGCCTGCTAAATCCTAGCTTCGCTTTCTCGTTGTATCAAGTATCAAATCACAACGATACTAAAGAAGTTTTCACTCCAAAAATTAGGTGGTGTTACGGACTAACTAAATGGTATATGAATCAATCTAGATGATCCGAGTTCTGTCGGTAGTTGGGTATACCCTAGAACGATTTCGATCTAGGGTGTACCGATGTCACCGACTCACCGATGTTAGTCCGCAAGGCGTGGCGCGGTGCGAGCGAAGGTTCACATCTATACGATAATTATCGTACATATACGATAATAGCATGCCTTCGTGCGATGTACTACAGCACATGAGAGTCGTGCGATAATTTGAACATTTTAAAAATTCCTAAAATAAAAGGTCGTTTCTGAGTTTTCGTTCTAGTCCATATACGATACATTTTACGTCACTGGTCGATAGGTGACGCTCTTTAGGTTGTGAACCCTAGCTTGCGGCGTGGTGACGTGGTCACGGACACCACGGCGCGGCGCGGCGGCGGGCGCGACAATGCGACGGGTTCACGCGTCAACGGCGCGCGACCGATCGCTTTCCGTAATGAAGTAATGATGCTGAACGCGATCGACTGAACATTCTAGCTTATTGTATCCTACAGCCAGGCCTATAGGTATAGATGTGTATATCTTCACCCTAATCTCTTATTCTGTATTCCATGGTTTGACCCGTATTATTTATTCGACCAACTCTCCACCCGTGTAACCTATAGTTGTTCTCAATTCCCATATTTGCGCTACTTAGATTCGTAGTGTGTACAAAGATATATAGCATGTAACCTTCCTCAATAAATAGGCTATACAATATAAAAAGATGTTTCCAAATCCAGAGTTCCAGCTACCGATCCCCACGACAACTGGCCCTGGCAACATATAATAATCGCACTTTGAGGACTGACGAGAAGATTGTCGAGCTGGAAGAGGAAATAGACAAGTTACACTGGGATCTTATAGGATTATCAGAAGTCCGAAGAGAGGGTGAGGACACGATAATCATGAAATCCGGTAACTTGTTCTATTACAGGGAGGGCGACCAACAGTCCCTAGGTGGTGTCGGGTTTATCGTCCGGAAGTCTCTCATTAACAACATCGTGGCCATCGACAGTGTGTCGAGCAGGGTAGCGTACCTGATACTCAGAATATCCAAAAAATATTCGTTGAAGGTCATACAGGTTTACGCACCGACCTCGGCACACCCTGATGATTAAGTGGAGGTTTTGTATAAGGACATTAGTAGGGCCATACATAACTTGAAAACCCACTTCACTGTTGTAATGGGAGACTTTAACGCAAAGCTGGGCAAAAGAGATGGTGAAGAGTTGGGAGTGGGGCAATTTGGTTATGGGCAACGGAACCCTAGGGGCCAGAGGTTGGCCGATTTTATGGAAAAAGAGGGGCTCTTTATGATGAACTCTTTCTTCCAGAAGCCACCTCATAGGAAATGGACCTGGATGAGCCCCGATGGTTCCACGAAAAATGAGATAGACTTCATCATGACCACGAAGAGACAAATATTCAATGATGTCACTGTGATCCACAGAGTGAAAACCGGCAGTGATCACCGAATGGTTAGAGGCACATTGAATATCAATCTAAAAATAGAAAGGTCTCGCCTGATGAAGTCTACGCTCCGACCCTCTAATACTCAACTCGAAAACCCCGAGAGCTTTCAACTCGAATTGAAAAACCAATTCGATTGCCTAGATAGTTGCGTCTCCGTAGATGATAGTAATAGGCTGGTAGAAACTGGCCATGCGGTTGGGTCCAAGTTCTTTAAAACTCACCGTAGCAATAGGACTCAAAAGATATCACATCAAACCCGAAAACTCATGGCGGATCGGCGTGGTATGGCGCTGCAGTCTTCCGATGACGCTAAGTCCTATAGGCAGCTCAATAGATCTATTCATAAATCCTTGCGACATGATGTCCGGTCTTACAATACCAAAAGTATTAAAGAGACGATAGAGCGGAATAAAGGCTCCAAAGTGTTCGCAAGGAATGCATCTATTGGGCAGAGCCAGTTGACGAAGCTGAAAATGGATGATGGCAGCGTAGCGTCCACCAAGCCAGAGGTATTAAGGGAGATCGAAAGGTTCTATGGGCAGTTATATACCTCGTCAACTAAGCCTGTTACCAGCCCGGCTAAAGATCCGAGAGCCGGGCTGACCCGACACTATACCGAAGATATCCCCGACATCCCCCTGTAAGAGATTAGGATGGCCCTTAAGCAGCTTAAGAACAACAAGGCGCCTGGTGATGACGGAATTACATCAGAGCTCCTTAAAGCGGGTGGAACACCGGTACTTAAGGTCCTGTAGAAGTTCTTTAATTCCGTTATACTCGAGGGTAAAACGCCGGAAACGTGGGGCGGCAGCGTGGTGGTCCTGTTCTTCAAGAAAGGTGATAAAACCTTATTGAAGAACTATCGACCCATCTCGTTGCTGAGCCATGTTTATAAGCTGTTTTCGAGGGTCATCACGAATCGTCTCGAGCACAAGTTTGATGACTTCCAGCCTCCCGAACAAGCCGGATTCCGAAAAGGCTTTAGCATCGTAGACCACATCTATACGCTGCGGCAGATTATACAGAAGACTGAGGAGTATAAATCTGCTTTTATGCTTAGCGTTCGTGGACTACGAAAAAGCCTTTGATTCTGTCGAAACCTGGGCAGTGTTGCAGTCTCTCCAGCGGTGCCGTATTGACTATCGATCTAACGAAGTGTTGAAGTGCTTGTACAACAACGCCACCATGTCGGTCCGAGTACAGGAGCAGTGCACGAAGGCAATTCCTTTGAGAAGAGGCGTTAGACAGGGAGACGTAATATCTCCGAAACTGTTTACCGCCGCTCTAGAGGACGCCTTCAAGCTCCTGAAATGGCAAGGACTCGGCATCAATGTCAATGGCGAGTACATCACTCACCTTCGATTTGCTGAAGACATCGTAGTTATGGCAGAATCGCTGGAAGATCTTGGCACAATGCTCGATGGCCTCGACAAAGTTTCTCAACAGGTGGGTCTTAAAATGAACATGGACAAGACGAAAATCATGTCGAATGTCCATGTGGTGCCAACCCCAGTATCAGTTGGGAACTCTTGTCTAGAAGTTGTTTAAGAATATGTCTACCTGGGACAAACAGTCCAGTTAGGTAGGTCCAACTTTGAAAAAGAGGTCGGTCGACGAATCCAACTCGGCTGGGCAGCGTTCGGAAAACTGCGCGACATCTTCTCGTCCAAAATATCTCAGTGCCTCAAGACGAAAGTCTTTGACCAGTGTGTGTTGCCAGTGATGACATACGGCACAGAGACGTGGTCGCTCACTGTGGGCCTCATAAGAAAGCTCAAGGTCGCTCAGCGAGCTATGGAGAGGGCTATGCTTGGTGTTTCTCTACGAGATCGAATCAGAAATGAGGAGATCCGTAGACAAACTAAGGTAACCGACATAGCCAAAAGGATTAGTAAGTTGAAGTGGCAATGGGCGGGGCGCATAGTTCGGAGAACTGACGGCCGTTGGGGCAGAAAGGTTCTCGAGTGGAGACCACGCACCGGTAAGCGCAGCGTAGGACGGCCCCCACTAGATGGAAAGACGACATAATAAAGGTCGCTGGGAGCCTTTGGGTGCAGGCCGCACAAGATCGGTCGCTCTGGAGATCTATGGGGGAGGCCTATGTTCAGCAGTGGACGTCCTGCGGCTGAAATGATGATGATGATGATGTTTCCAAATCTGACAAGCAGTTGTAAAGGGCAGCGCGTTCAAATCCAATCTCGTGAGCATTGTGATACAAAATATTTACAACAATTATGCATTAACTTGTAGACGTGAAACTTGGATATTCACAATTAATGACACATACTTATCTAAATATTTCACGTCTACAGCATAGTTATTGCATATGGGTCGAAACATAAATTGCGATGTGACGTCGCGTCGCAACGTAGAAAACTACAATGCAAATTGCTGCGATGCGATTTCGTACGGCAAGGCCTCATTGCCACGGCGCGGACTGATCGTTCCGATGTGATGCGATCAATTAGTAAGATCTTGCGTTTTGTCGTGCAAACACATTAAAACTATGTTTTTAAACATTTATCCTAGTTTTGTAATAAATTAATTGTTTCCGCCAATAATGGTGTTTTATAAATAGACGCGACATATTTTCACTAAAAACAATTTGAAAACGTTACAAATTTTGTTATCAGCAGGTTAAACAAAAGAGATAGGAAATCACAGCGCAAGGCGGAAACTCTGTTGCCAAAAAAAGATAAAAGTTTTTTCTCGCTCACGCCGGTCTAGTCGAATGTGAACTTAGTGTAATTGCTGCTCATTCACGATTGCATGTAAAGAGCGTCAATGCTGTAGGTAGCTACTTATAAAATATCATTGGTTTCCGCGATATATATAATACTTAGCTCGACACATTGACGGTAGCTACTGTCCCTGATGGTAAGCGCAGCACAGTCCAAACAACAACGGCGACCACCGAGAGATTTAAAACCATCGCGGTCGCCGCTGTCTTGCCTGTATTATGTTTCTTTTATTTAAATTCTTTATAGATTAAGCGTTTGACGTTGGCTTCAATATCACCATGTTAAGTGGCGATGTGGCTTAAGATGGTAACACGCCTATTAGGAGGACTGAGCCAGTCTCCGACTGGTTCTCCAGTGCAAGCTGCCGGAACACACTTATAAGGTTCTTGGCGACAGATTTTTTACTTGAGGGTGGTAGCTAGCCAGACCGTATTGAATAATGCCCTACCATCATGCTATGGTTTCATCATTATATTTTTCTTTACTTATTTAAGCTCAGGCTAATTGTATTGATTCAAACTCACGGTGATCGACGTGGTGTTCGGACATGTATTACCGTTGACCCATTATTTAACTTGTAGCTCTTTAATCTTATCACAGCAAGTGTATTTTTGTGTTCAATACTGAACCCATATCGTAATAAAAGTGATTAAGTCTTAGAATTTGGATAATATAATAATATAATACAAGAAATTGATTTCCAATATCCAGTTAGAGGCATAAAATATGTCTAAGGCTAGCTAACAATTACGAGACCTAACAGCTGACATTAACTTATGAAAAGTTTTCATATTATAAATTAAATTCATAGATAATACTTCTATGAAATGGTTGAATTGTAGAATATCTCCGTAGAGATCAAAAACAGCTAGCAATATAACCGTGACGGCCTACAAAACATTAGAGTTGGGACAGGAAGCGAATTAACGAATTATATTTATTTATTAGCATTTGATTTATGCATCAGCTATCAATGGGTCTAAGGGCGCGGTCGCATTGCCTGCGATGCGCTCCGCCGAACACTCAATTATAACGTATCATAAATTACTAGAAGAGACTCATATATATTATTTTTCACGGCTAACTCGAAGTCACTGTGTCTCATTGTAAGCACTATACAATCTAAGAATAACATCTACCGCCGAGAGATCAGTAAACCATCACCGGTCTGTCGCTGTCATGCCGGTGCTGAATGCTGGCTGTGATATACACTGACAGATCCCTAAACATACCGGTGGTACTACTATAAAAAAAATGTGTGTACTTAGTCTACACACGTAATAAGTGATAGGTAGGTAAGTACTTCTTTGTTGCAACAAAACAGGAATAACTCCAAAAATTTTAACGCGCGTGCCAACAACATTATGAAGTTAGCCGTCAATAATAATAATATGACTTCATTTTACTAACTTATAATTTTTTGTATTATAAATAAACATTAATTTCATTTTAATAGAATAACGTTAACTTATACAACGTTAAATTGAAACGTATAAACTAAAATTAATTCACATTATTATCATTGATGGCTTACTTCAGCATATTTGACTTCCGCTACATGAAGTGCGCAGCTCTCAATTTTAACCTCTACTAAACAAATTAAAAGAGGTAGAGCGCTAGTCATATCCAGTAGCGGTTTATATAATCCTTGTGATTCACGGCGTCAGTTTTCACGCGTCGCTGCCACTATTAATATTCAAATTGGTGAGATCTGTCGCTTCATGGCCGGCGCAGTGCACAGGTGGAAGCGACATTATCATTTATTTACGTCAACCCGAACACAATAAAAATGTTTTTTTTATCCTGTCTGTAGACTATACGATTAACGACAAATTTGAAACATTGTCAATATACATATATTGACACTCACACACTAAAGACATGACTTTGACCTTTTAACTTGTACATGAATAATAAAAACAACATTTGACTTGGTTGCTTGGTAGATCTAGATACGCTTATCTTGGAGAAAAGAAAGAAAGAAAATTTAAAAGTATACAAAACTTATTATATATATTGAATTAAATTATGATATCTATCAAGCTTCACCAGTAGAAGCGCACACTGTTAACACCTAAATCATAAAACACCCCCATAAAGTTTACCACACAGTATTTCTGTCCTGAATACGAACGACTCGATATATTTTTGTTTTTTTTTTTTTATAATAGCTCAGCACATTGATGGTGTTCTCCCTGATGGTAAGCACAGTATAATCCAAACACAACGGCGACCACCGACAGATCTAAATCCATCCGCGGTCGCCGCTGTCATACCAGCTTGCATAAATATCTCTTCACGTTACGCTTAAACAACACGATATCGTAAGTGGGAGGGGGTACACACTGTCCGGGAGAAGGTTCCACAGTTTCACGATACGGCAAAGATAAGTCACAGAGAATTTTTTACTTTCCGAAACCCAGCGCATATGGCTTCTGTTGTGGTAAAGGAGAGGAGGGTATTAGATTGCACAGCTCTTCAGAACACTCACCATGATACAGACGATAGAACACGCTCAGCGAGGCAATATTCCTGCACAGCTGATATATAGCAAATACATTGGTATTTGGAAACGTCTGCATCATTAACAATGCGAACAGCCCGTTTCTGCAACCTGTCCAGAGCTTCGAGGAGGCATTTCGCGGATTTTATTGTTCTGTATGTATTTACTTGAATATTTTTATTTAATCAACTGGATATTTTAGCTGCGCTTATTCTACCGTCCTTTATCTCAATACCTTTACAAAAGATTTTAGATCCTACGTTTTTACTTCCTATCCAAAAATATACCTATTAGGCATGAAGGAAAATTAAGAAGCATGCTTAGCATGTAGTTAGTGTGTAGGATGTTCTAGTTAGCTGTAAATAAATACCATTTAAACTAAATATTTGTTTGAAAAAAATTATTGATTCATCAAAAAAAAAAAACATTTAAAATAACAATTTAATTCATATGAAGTGTATGCCCACCTATCAAAAGACAGGTGTGAAGATGTGTAACAATTTGAACGCGGTATTAGATCGCGCGCGCGTTGAATGGTAACACAGTTCACTTTTTGTGTATCTCCCCATTTAACGCTAACTGACAACGTAGAACGTTTTATAACCTCTAATTGTGCTATATTTATTGCCATTGTATTAGAGACCATAGAATCATTGGAGCAGTATTTGTATTTATTCCTTTATCAGTGTATCCAGTAATATTGTTTCTTTTTTATACATTTCACGGCTGAATATACTTATGCTTTTTGCAAAATCGAGGAGAAGCCTACAGAATGTACTACTACGACCTAGTAAGAAACGACGACCAGGAGGATAGAATTTCTTCTAATACGGTTATTTAAAGTCAGCAATAAAAGAAAATAATTTGATATAACTACCAATTAATAGAAAACATATAAGAAGTGACTAGCAGATTCTGTTATACGTCTGTATTATCGTCAGTATTCTGAATAACTGTTTGATCAAGTCCTCGCTTCTCTCTCTCTCTCTCTCTCTCTCTCTCTCTCTCTCTCTAAGAGCCTTCGCAAGTAACAATACCCTAGTCCCTGTATTAGGCGCACCATGGACATTTAGTCCCGATTCCAACTTCACTGACTGGCCAATCTTTTCACCACGGCATTATCTATATTTATTTGAAATACCGCTTGTGCTGAACGAGAAAAAAGAACGAAGCGTGAAGAAGTAATTAAAACAAGCCGTGTGATATCAACGTCACACAATGAATCCTTAACTTCATGACGATTGCTATTACTTTAAGTATGAACTGTGTTTACCATAAACTGCTGCAAGGCAACTGTTAAGTAACTTGCCTTGCTAGTAAAAAAGTGCTACAAAAATAATATGTAAAGAGTGAAAATCCACTTCACACTTAAGTATATTGGGCATAAAGAAACAAGAATTGCAGACACATATACGACACATAAGACGTATTTTAAATATAGTTTATATGAAAATATAACTACTGTCATTTTGATTACACCATATATTTATTGTAGTAGATTATGATGCTAAATATAGACAATCATTAATACGTTTAAAACGATCCAGACTGCAGACGCAGTGTCAATCAATTGTGTCAGAGAAACTATATAGTTGAATTTAAGGAACAAAAGTTCTAAACATTATTAAAGCGTCAAAACAAAAACGTGTCTGTCTTAATTACATACATTGTTCAGTATAGGTAGGTACGTAGATATCATACTATACGCAATGAGAAATCATGTGAAGGAGTTATTGCTAATTAGATCGTAACACGCATGTTATTTATTTCATTTAGTTTCACGACTATCAAAAGGTTATATGCTACTAAACTGATTCAGCTCTCTTTTATTATGTTAACGCCTTTAGGAATATTTTTATTTTTGATATGAAAACTTCTTTAGCACCGTTGTAATTTGAACTCAATGAAACTTAAAAAGAGACAAACACATACATATATAGGATTTAGCCTACTAGGGAATGGACTAGGGACTAGAAAATACACGCCTTGATTTTTAGAACTCTTGGTCTATCTGTGTGACGACCAGACTTGTACGTGTTGTTGTATGTCATGTACAATACGAGTGGTCGATAGCTGGAGTCCCGCTGATTTATGATTGTTAAAATAAGATTTTAAAGAATATATTTTTATGTTTTCTGAAGGTTTCATTTCTACCGCGTGCCGCGTGCGAACTTTATACATGTTTTTTATTCAGTATCAAATAAATAAAACTTAAAATCATTATTTACATTTGTATCACATTCACATTTTAAATTCCATTTTTCGTATTTCGGTAACTACTTATTTATGATTATTGAAGACCATTACGCACTGCCGTTATCGAGTGCTATTTTATTTTACAAAGTGTCTTGTTATAATTTCAGTGTCCTAATAAAATGGTTACCACTTGTTAGAATTTTCTAGAGATTTTTTGCGGCATCTCAAACCTACTTTATTAATGCACAATAACTAAGATGTATTATGCAAAATACCAGGTTTATATTACACAATATAGGGTCAAAAAACAACACCAACAAAGGAATACTTAGGTAATAAAATAAAAACCATTAACTACATGACATTCCGCCAAAGACTGCAAATTCATTATTTATATTGAATTACAGTACCTTAATAGGTAGTACACAGTTGTAGTATAAAAAAAAATTAAAAAAATTACTCTAATATATTTTAAAAGACCTATGCAGAAGAACAGTTAATAAGCTGCATCATACCTGTCAAATATTAATTAAATACATAAATAATAATTTTTTTCTCAATTTTATAACGGGTTTTCCATTTGCGGTCTTTACAAAATTAATTTAAAACGCGTAAGTATCTCAATATAATCTAATTATTGTGAATAAAAGACGTCCACAATATTTTAATGTGTACTAAATTAATAGCGCTTGTTTTATTCTTGTTTCTTACAAAGTTACAGTAGTTCGTAGTAACAATGTGGTTTCTTAATAACGTTCTTGACTGTAGTTTGCTTGTAGATTCGCTGCTTGCTGTTGCTGGTGTTGTGGTGTTTCTCGAACTGATCGCAGTACTGCCGCCCTCTCCGCTATATTTAACCTCGCCCTTTGCCTCGCAACCGGTAGTGCGATGGATTCCGCGCGGGGCGTCGCTCAGCCAATGAGCGCGCACGCTCTGTGTGCGCGCTCTCGGCAGTACCATGAGTCACCATGCCAGATGTTCCGAGTCTGGCATGGTTCATCCTTACAACTAGTGAAATTTATACATTTAAACTTACAACTAGCTATATTCTTATTCTAATCGTTTTAAAATACACATATTCAGTTCATATTATTATATCTATTCCTAACACGTATTTATAAACATTATTCCTAACACGTATTATTTCATTTATTTGTTCATTCTATACTATTAGACTATCGTTATTCGCTCGCCCCGCTCGCTGTCCGCAACAGTTCTCCCCCCGGCGTAGCCTGCGTAGCCTCACTCTCCTCTCAGGACGGCGAGCTTCGTCGTCGGGTGCCGGAACACACCGCTCCTCGTCTTCACGTCGGCGCTCCGCACTCCTCCATCTGGTCCGGTGTAGGTTCTCGTGACGATTCCGCGCGGCCAGGTGTTGCGCGGCAAGGCAGAGTCGACAACCACGACCAAGTCCCCGACGTTCAGAGGGCGCGTGCTGTCGGCTGAGTTCCCGCGTGGCACCAGTGTAGGGAGGTACTCCTTAACACAGCGCCGCCAGAAATGATCGGCGAGTGCCTGGGTTGCTCGCCAGGTACGCCGGTCCGCCGTGTCGCAGGTCCCCGTCGTAGGCATACCCATCGAACTCCCAAGCAGAAAATGGTTGGGAGTGATCGCCTCTGGGTCCCGCGGGTCGACGCTCACGTGCGTTAGAGGCCGCGCGTTAATCGAATGCTCGACCTCCGCGAGCACGGTTTGGAGCACCTCTTCTTTAGGCGCACGCTCGTTCAAAGTGGCGGCGAGCGCGGTTTTTACCGACCGCACTAGCCGCTCCCATGCACCTCCCTGGATAGGCGCGCCGGGCGGGATGTAGCGCCACTCGACGCTGTGCCGTAGCCCCTCCCCCCGTAGCGCAGGTGCCCATTCGGCGTAGGCGGCGCGTAGCTCGGTGTCCGCCCCACGGAAGTTGGTCGCGTTATCGCTGTAGTGGTTGAGTAAGCCGAGCGGGTCATAGATTGACATAACCGCACTCAGAGCTTCTCGCTTTGTAGGTGCCCGCTTGCGTACGCGTACATCGGCTGGTACCCGATGCATGGACGTGTTAAACCCTAGTTCATCCCTAACTGCATTCCAGTATAGGCCCAGGATCTTTTCTTGTTCATGCCCGCCAAGTTGTGCGGGCGATCGTGCGCGTAGCTCGTCCGATGTTCCACTGAGTACGCTCGCTCGGTTGCTGCTCCATCCGCGTAACGTAAAGCCGGCTACTGCGTGGACTTCTTGTATTTCTCTTATAGTGTGGATAGCTGTTTCTTCATCGTCGTAGCTATCCACCAGGTCGTCCATGTAGTGGCTCTGCGTTATTGCCTTGAACGCGTCTGGATGCGTTCTTGCATGCTTTTCAGCGTTGCGGTCGCGTACACTGTGTGCTATGAACGGTGAGCTTGCTGCGCCGAATATCAACGATCTCATTTTATATTTCTGTGGCGGCTTGTTCCTGTCGTTGCCTCGCCACAGAAATTGTTGTGCCGGCTGGTCCGCTTCGCGTATTCGTATTCTCAGAAACATTTCCTCTATATCAGCAGTGACGGCGATGGGCTTTTCTCTGAACCGGAATAAAATCCCCTGCAGCGATCGTAGCAGGTCCGGTCCCTCTAATAACTCGTCGTTTAAACTCGTAGTTCCACTGCGTGCTGCGGCATCGAATACTACTCGTAGCTTGCCGGGTTTGTTCGGGTTGAATACAGCGAAGTGAGGTAAAAACCAGCTGATGTTGCTAGTCTGTTCGTGTCCCTCGCAGCGTACGGCGTAGCCCTTCTTAAACAAGTTTTTGATCTGACTTGTATACGCAGCCGCAAACTCTGTGGAACGATTCATTTTCTTTTCTATCGAGTGAAGTCGTCGTAGCGCCATATTGTAGCTATTAGGTAGTACTACGTCGTCGCGGCGCCACGGTAGACCTACTTCATAGCCTTCACTGCGTTGTTGGATCGTTCCGTCGAGTATTCGCGTCGCGCGCTTGTCGGCGTCGCTGATTCTCGGTTCGCGGGCTACGCCGAGCGCGTCTAGTTTGAAGTGCCGTTCTACGAGCTCGTGTAGACTTTCGTTCCGGATGTCGCTGCCAGTGTTGCGTTCAGGTGCGTATTGTGTAGCAGGGCTTCGCTGTGGCCGATGATCATGTGTGGTGCGGTTCCGTGCACCACCCAACCCAATTGAGTTTTCGACGCCGCCGGCTGGTTCGGTTTGCCGACGCGTAGCTCTCTGGATACGATCATCTCCCAGTGGTCCGTACCTATCAATATACGCGGCCTCGCCTTCTCATAGCACACCTGCTTCACTTTCAAATTGCGCAAGTGAGCGTGTTGGAGTGTGCTTAGAGACACTGTTTGTTCGCGCAGTCGGAGTCCTTTTATCGTTCGAGCTCGGAACTCGTGCTTCTTGTTGCCGCCCGGTTCGTACAACTTCGCTTGTACAATTTGGCTATTCGTGTACTCTTTGCCCATATTGACGCCTTGTAGTTGCAGTGGATGTGACGGTCCATGCGCTCCGATGTCCTTGGCCAAGTCCTCGTCGATTAGCGATATAGTCGAGCCCTCGTCCAACAGAGCGTACGTGTTCACCGCTCCTTTGGGGCCCGATATAGCCACCGGACAGATTTTTAGTATAATCTGTCTCGGTTCTATAGTTGTTGCGACAGCCATTACCGTCTCGCTCGATGACGGTGTCACGTTGTTCTGAGTTTGCTCTTCGCTATCGCTTGGTCTGTCGTTGTGAAGCGACGAGTGATGCGGACGACGACAGGAGTTAATACCGCACGGCTTTCCTTTGCAGTACACACGACGATGGCGTTTGTCAATACATTTGAAACAGACGCCTTTGCTCTTCACTAGCTCCCACCGTTGCTCGACGTTCAGTGCCTTGTATTGCGGGCACCGAGACAACGGATGGGGCTTATCGCAGCTAGGACACAGATGTTCGGTTTCTGTGTCCACCGTAGCAAAGACGTTCTGTCTCTTTCTGGCGGCGACTTGCGGTGCGGCAGGCTTCAATACTTCGTGTCTAGAGGTCGCTGTCGAAGCGGTGGCGGGCGCATATGTGTGTTTTAAAGCACGGCTCGCTTCATGCATTAGGAAGCGTGATAATACAACGACCTCTGGATCCGTTGTTCCCTCGTTCTCTTCCGCATAGTCGCACCACCGGGACTTCAGGTGTGGGCTAAGTTTTTCTAATACTTCCCGAGCCAGCATCGGGTTGTACAGGTAGCTCCGCTTGTCGAGATTTAGTAAAACACAGACTATGTTTTGTAGTTTTACTGCGAACGCGTTCAGTTCGCTTGCGGTAGCTCCCGGTCGTGGTAATTTCCGCATATCATCCAGCGCCTTGTCTATAATTACTTCCGGCCTGCCAAAACATTGTTCCAGTGTCCGCATGATTTCATCTGGATTGTTCGCGGTGTGTAGTAGCGCTGCCACTGCGTCGCGGGCGTCCCCACGCAGGCTGTTACGTAGGCGCGCTATGTTTTCTATCGGCGAGAAACGATACAGCTGCGTGGAGTCCCTCATAGCTGCTTTGAATGGCAGCCACTCGTTGATAGCTCCAGTGAATACAGGTAAGTCGGCGGCTTGGCGTGGCGGTGGATGAGTATGCGTCATATTTTCTAGTATCGCGGCAAGCTGTTTAATATCACTGCTCGATTGCGACGGTGATTGCGAACGGGCACGTCGTTCAGGCCTGCGTTCGTCTTGTTGCCGCGCGTCGTTACGGGTACACGGTAATTGTTCCCCCCGTGTAGCTTCGGGCTGTGAGCGGAGCCAGTCATCCACTCGGTGAATACGTTCATCTGGCTCCTCGTTCGTTTGCTCACGTACGTCCTCTGCTTCATCCCGTATCGACGTTAACTCCACGGTGAGGCGTTTCTTTATTAATTCCGCCTCCATACGGAGTTCTTCACGACGAATTGCGGCTAGTTTCTCTTCCGCTTGTAGCTCGGCGAGGCGTGATCGCATAGTCGCACTCGTCGTCGATCTGTGTGAGCGTGGCGGGGAAACGTGGCCTGTTCTGACGTCAGTGCGAGTAACAGGTACAGAGGGTGTTCCCTCCGGTCGGGGTGTGCCCTCAGCCCTCTGTGTGTCTGCCGATAGCGGCGATTCTTCGAATACTCGGACTGTGTTATTTCTGTTTTGTGATTCCATTGCGTCTCCCTGGCTTCTCGTAACAACCATTGATCTGGGTACGCCGTTCATGGATACAGATGTCTTGATAACACGTCGTTTCTTCTTCAAGCGTTGTTGTAGATCGGCGAAATGTTCTGTTCTTTTTTCTTCCGATCCGGCTTCCGAAGGACCAGATAATATTGTGAATAAAAGACGTCCACAATATTTTAATGTGTACTAAATTAATAGCGCTTGTTTTATTCTTGTTTCTTACAAAGTTACAGTAGTTCGTAGTAACAATGTGGTTTCTTAATAACGTTCTTGACTGTAGTTTGCTTGTAGATTCGCTGCTTGCTGTTGCTGGTGTTGTGGTGTTTCTCGAACTGATCGCAGTACTGCCGCCCTCTCCGCTATATTTAACCTTGCCCTTTGCCTCGCAACCGGTAGTGCGGTGGATTCCGCGCGGGGCGTCGCTCAGCCAATGAGCGCGCACGCTCTGTGTGCGCGCTCTCGACAGTACCATGAGTCACCATGCCAGATGTTCCGAGTCTGGCATGGTTCATCCTTACAACTAGTGAAATTTATACATTTAAACTTACAACTAGCTATATTCTTATTCTAATCGTTTTAAAATACACATATTCAGTTCATATTATTATATCTATTCCTAACACGTATTTATAAACATTATTCCTAACACGTATTATTTCATTTATTTGTTCATTCTATACTATTAGACTATCGTTATTCGCTCGCCCCGCTCGCTGTCCGCAACACTAATTTTGTTAATACTTTATCAAAGGCAATTCTTTATCAAAAGACAAACTTCTTTTTTAATACAAATAATGAGGCAAACAAGCATACGGCCCGTCTGACGGTAAGCGGCTACCGCAGCCTATTATATGGACGCTTGTACTAGTATAGATATCACTAGCCCGTTGCCGACCTTGAACCCCACTACTTACTCCAAGAAGCTCTGAAAACCCTACTCACCGCAGTAACGCGACACAACGTCATTTGGCTGCGATATTCTGTCCACCAGTCAGACTGCCCCAAGTAGAGAAATCTCCAAACAAATTCCTCTGTGCCCTACCTCTTTTTAACCTTTTTACCTCTTCTGTCCTAACGTAGTCGGGAATAGCTTTTTTTTTCGTTACACATCAATGTGAAATTCAACTGGCTGTGGCCTTGAGACTGAGACAATTACAAAAATAATAGTACTCAGATCTTCCAGTACATTTTCCCTCCCTTTTTGAAGAAATTAATTTATGCCATTCAGAACTTCATTGAATTGTCTATTGCACGAAACAAATGATAACAAAGGCATTCCTACGTAATTAATAGTCAGTTTCATTGAAATTACAGGTGCAATCCTATATTTAAGGTACTGCTCCTGTCAATAGGGCAGGAAGTCTCGCAGGATGTCACAATTTAGTTGCGAAGCGAAACGTGCGAATGACCGGAAAATTATCAGTTGTCGCGGCGAACTGTTCGTTTTCGTCATAGGGTGTGACGGAGGTGTTCTCTTATGTAATATAATAATTGACATTGTGCTTGGAAAGTCGTTCTTTGTTGATATCGTGAATTTATATTTCTTCCATGATTAAATTAATTTACGAGAGCCCAGAGGAAAGCCGGAATCAATTGGTATTAATTGATCCTCAAAGTAAAATTATCCGTATCCTTCCTTGGCGACCTGAATGTTGAGAAACTATGCAGAATATAAACACAGAAAGACGGTTTTCTCAATGTAATATATTATGGAAATACTTAAATAACCTTACCATTCCCGGCGTGAAAGGAATATCAATTATTAATGAATGGACTTATTTATTGACACGTTATTCACCAAAGTTTTGTGATGGTTTGTTTGTGATTGTTAACCCTTGTTTTGCACAAAGTTCCTTTACAGTTACATTATCTTTGATAAATAAAAAATTATCCAATTACTTTTAAAGTATATGCAGTGTGATACTATATTATAAGATATTCCTCCCGTATATAGAGATTAAAGTCTCGCGGAATAACAGAATACCCTCTTAAATATAAGGTTTACATTATGATCCTCCAGAAACTTTTCACTCTCCACGGGGCTTCTTAGAAAGGTTTTGAGCACGCTTCTAAAACATGTGCATTATATTTATTCCTTATGTACTTATTATTATCCCATACAGTACATTAATTATTACAGCCCTCAAATGGTCTACATTGTAATATTTTAAGTAAAGCAAGCAATGGAAAATTATACAGATTTTTTTAATGTGGCTCTCTGTGTTTTCATGATGAACGTAGATACGTGTCCGCTTCAAAAATGATTAGTAATTCAATCACAGTGGTTTTTTCCTATAATAATTAATAAATAATGTGAAATAAGAAAGTGTTATACAAGTTTGTTCAGATGTTACTGATAAAGCCGGTGATAGAAGTTAGTATAATTATAAATATGATGATACAAATGTATTTTAAAATTAATTTTAGAAATATTTTGGTCCTTATTTAAACTTTTTAATGAAATAATATAAGAAACCAAGAATATCGCAATATAAGTCTCAGGTCTTCAAAACCAGGTTTTTTTTTTCTTCTTAACACATTTGTATCGATTAACCTATAAAATGCAGGTTTGTGACATCGGCATCAGCTGCCGTTACGATGTTAACACGCAGTTACTGCTGTCGGCATTGCAGTAATCACTAGCACCTTGTAAAGGTTTGTTTATATGCCGGTGTATTAACGTTATAAAGATTCCCAAAAATATCAATAAAATACATTGTTACCAAGTACCTACCTAAAATTTTTTTTTTATGGGTGTAGTGTTTAACCAAAAATGGTAACAGGTTAAGCATACCTAGAGGGACCTACAGGTATTTGGTGACAGATTTAGGGTAGTTCCTAACCAGGTGGACATTGCAAAATTCTCTCCCACCACGCATAATAATGTGCTACCAGAAGAAAGCATTGCACGCTCAACTCCGTTATAATAAAAATTAATGTGTCGAAGCTAGAACCTTTGTACATCTTTATAACTAGCTGCGGCTGCGACTTCGTTCGTGTAACACTGCTACTTTCATTTATTTCTTTCCGCGAAAGCCCAATCTTTTTATTTTTCTAAAACAAGCTATTTGCCAGTGAATACCCCGTCAAAGACGGTCCAACTATTACGGATATTAACCGGAATAAACAGACAGACAATTTTTTTTAAATTATAAGTATGCATGGTATATTATTATACCTTCATATGCAATTAGTAAAATACTGTTATTTCGACATTACAAACAGACACTTCAATTTTATTATTTGTAAAAAAGATTAAAGGCAATTTCTAACTAGGTGGTAGAGTATTTGGTAAAATCTGTCAACAAGAACATATAGGTGTGTTCCGGCAGCTGCACTTGAGAGCTAGTTGTGCATTACACTTAGCATGTTACTATCTTGGGATAGGTACATCGTCACTTAACATGAGCTGAGATTGTGGCTATAACGCTAAACTTTTATATTTAAAAAAGATTACCTTTGTTAATAGTAAAAGAGGTATTAAATTATTACTATGTAATAAGGTAAATAAAAAAGTTCGCCATGTAAACCGAGCAGAGTTCCTACTCGCGACAGTGACCAGGTGTTGTAACGCCATTAATATCAATTGAACATTGACCGTCTGCCACCACTTTAACTGGACACCCTCCGGCTCCCTTCACTTTCTTTTACAATAATTCAATAGGGTGCTGGCATCGAAGTCCGAAGCTCATGATAATTTAGACAAGAAATATTTTATGAGCTTGTTTCCGTCTTTGGAAGAGTAATGCGATTTGAGTGTAGTATTACACATCCTTTTCGATACATACGGCGACTTTTTCGCGACGCGCGACGTTTCGCAAATGAAATAACAATTATTATTGGAGACGTTAACTTATCAATATCAAATAGTCTAAGATCCCGATATACAACGACCTTCACCGAGATGTTTATTTCATGAAACGTATTTTATATTTAATTTAATATGTCAATAAATATATTGCATATGGGTTGCCTAACAAATTTTAGTCCAGGGTATTTTTAATTAATAATTAAAAAAAAAATATATATTTAAACATTCCACCGGTGTAATTATTAAATAAACTCTATACCAATCGAAAGTATGAAGCCCATAGAATATGCAAACGTTAGGTTGCCTATTTTTATCCGGTCACAACTATCGGGTAGCCAGGTATAAACAGGTAAATCTATACTAGCATTTTGCAACGGTCTGCTTATTGAATTGAACTTAAATAAAATTAAAGATTATTTAATTATGAACACGGTGATATAGGGTTGCCTGCGAAAAATCAGTCCCTAATTCCGGTTGTCGAATTTAAAAAAATAAAATATCGCTGCGAGTGAATGTGTGCGACTGAGAGGTCCCAACCAACCATCCCATGCGATAGAAGAGGGCACAGCATAGCAGCTGTTTACGGTCCGTCCATTTAAAGATAGAGAGTGCGCATGCTATTTGTGCTTGAAAATGAAAAGGATAGCGATAGACGCGTATATGCTGCGCATCATTTTGGAATAGATTGTTGCTATAGATACAAGTGAAAAAACGTGCTACTATTTATTAATTAAAGCCTCTGATGCTGACGTTTTGATTATTTTGTTAGGAAATATGCACAAACTTATCGAATCAGAAATTTGGCTTGCCAGTTCAGCTACTAAAAAGAGTAATAATCAAACTGTTGATTGCATTAATTGCACCGATTTAGCGTTGAAGTTAGGAATTAAATTATGCCAAAGTCTCCCAGCCTTCCATGCATTTACTGGTTGCGATTACACGGCTGCATTTTACAATAAAGGGAAAGTGAAACCTTTTCAGCTATTTTCGAAAAATGAAAAATATCAAACAGTTTTTGCATCATTGACAGATCCTGCTGATATTTTCATTGATGAAAAAATAACGGCCGTTCAAGAATTTACGGCTAGTATGTATGGTATCAGGAACTGCACCAGTGTGAATGATGCGAGACATCGCATTTTTATGAAAAATTACTCCGCAAAAGAAGACGGCGAGCACTTTTTAAAAAAAATAAAAGGCTTCGACTCCAACTCCATACCACCATGCTGGATATCATTAATTCAGAA
Source organism: Saturnia japonica (assembly GCA_033032175.1). Classification (NCBI taxonomy): domain Eukaryota; kingdom Metazoa; phylum Arthropoda; class Insecta; order Lepidoptera; family Saturniidae; genus Saturnia; species Saturnia japonica. The sequence continues at coordinate 6,101,689 of CM065324.1, read as the reverse complement.
AATTTTACGAACTATTTTCGTAAATTCCATGTGGCTTAATGCAACGGATTCAATATGCGTGAAACTTCAGCCTGAGAACTGCGGTTGGTTCTTAGATGAATATTTAAAACCAGTAGGATTCATTGGGGATCATACACCTTTAAAGATAGAAGACATTGTTGAAAGAATTGAAACAGAGAGTGATGACAAAGAAGATTCAGAAGTTGAAGATCACAGTTATATGTCCGATGACTCGGAACCTGAATAATTTAAAAAAAATCATTGTATTTTTAATTTTTACAATAAATAGAATTTTTTTTTATTGTTTTTTTTATATTTTGTCTTCTAATAATAAAGATAAAATTTGCAAGATTAGTAATATATATGTACATATTACTATAATCTTCTTCTTCACTAAAAATGTGTATATACTTTAGTGTCACATAAAAAATAACACACATAATAATTAATTGATTGAAAAATAAAAAATTAAATGACTATTTCTCTCTTTTAATAATAAAATACTCCAAAATGATGCACAGCATATACGCGTCTATCGCTATCCTTTTCATTTTCAAGCACAAATAGCATGCGCACTCTCTTTCTTTAAATGGACGGACCGTAAACAGCTGCTATGCTGTGCCCTCTTCTATCGCATGGGATGGTTGGTTGGGACCTCTCAGTCGCACACATTCACTCGCAGCGATATTTTATTTTTTTAAATTCGACAACCGGAATTAGGGACTGATTTTTCGCAGGCAACCCTATATCACCGTGTTCATAATTAAATAATCTTTAATTTTATTTAAGTTCAATTCAATAAACAGACCGTTGCAAAATGCTAGTATAGATTTACCTGTTTATACCTGGTTACCCGATAGTTGTGACCGGAAAAAAATAGGCAACCTAACGTTTGCATATTCTATGGGCTTCATACTTTCGATTGGTATAGAGTTTATTTAATAATCACACCGGTGGAATGTTTCAAAAAAACTTTTTTTTTTAATTATTAATTAAAAATACCCTGGACTAAAATTTGTTAGGTAACCCATATGCAATATATTTATTGACATATTAAATTAAATATAAAATACGTTTCATGAAATAAACATCTCGGTGAAGGTCGTTTTATATCGGGATCCTATACTAAAAATAAATGTCATCGGGCACATATTCAATTGTTTTGTATTTAGTTATAAGTACAGCATTATAACAACATGTTGATCGGTGCATAGGTTAATGACGTCAACACCGTTATGATAATGTTATGACTAAATTTGACGATAACCACCTGGTGTCTAAACTACACGGATGTGCGACTCCTGATATCGCATATTTTTATATTTTAGAGTTGTTCATATCTGCCTGATGCTTAGTCTATAAGAATTTACTTGTAAGACCATTGTTTATTTAATTTCATTCTGTAACAATTTTCATAGGAATCAGTCCTGTAATATATATTTTTAAACCTTCAGCAGCGCCCCTGGTACTTAACTATTTCTTTAATGATTTTAGATAGACGAGCTGGTTAAATGTGATTTAATAAATGGTATCTATTTATTGTTCCTCCCGATGCGTTTTTTTACAATTACACAGCAATTGATATTTATTTTTATTGAGGTTAAAGTTGTGATAAACGGCAAGCGGCGCAATCGAGCGAGTTTCTATTCCCTCAATCCCGTTTATTCTTAAAATATTCTCATTTTGCTTTGAAACATTACAATACTTCCAAGTGAGGTTATTGTATGCGATGACCATATGCACAAGGCCAGATGCTGCGTGTTGTGGGCGTGGACCTTAGTGCCAGTTGCTTTTCGCTCAACGAACTCTATGTGGATGTCTCCCGTATTAGTGAAGCAAACAAGCTCTTTGTTCATATCTCTAATCACATACTACTTCAGAAATTATATACCTACAGATTTATAAGTCAAAAATAAAAATGTGTACAGCGTGACAAATAAGTATCTACCTACCTACCTACTTGATTTTATAAAAGTATATTTTCTGAATAAAATTGTATAGGATTTGAGTATATAACTAGATCTTTTAATTATTTCCAAGTTTGATTTAAACAAAATGTTTTATTTTACACACTTAGAAACAAATCTTGTAATTATGTTATGTTATGTAATGATATTTATTGTTATACTTAAAATTTCGTTTTACAAGACAACAGTATTATGTATGACTTACGCGATTCATCTTGCATTTATTCATAAATTATTTTTATACATAATTCAGTTACAAACATATTGTGACGACATTCTCAATTAAAAGAAATAACAGCGCTTCGCCAGTTCCATTCGCAAATCATTCCATCACACAAGTCAGAGACAGTAGGGTTTAGGGTTGCCAACCATTTCGCAATAACCGTACTATCTTTTTCCAGGACTTTTAAAAAATGCGTTTCGAAAAAGTTATCATCATGAACCATTTCAGGCACAATCTTCAATCGGTGGGTTTAGAAGCATGAATATTTGCGCCTTATATAACGTAGATGAACAGGAAGCATTTTTGAAAATTTATAACCTAAGGATTAAAAATAGCCTGATTTGTGAGATATTGTAGATGGGAATCGAATCGGACACACGGCTATCTATAGTATCTATACTTTTTCGATTGATTTTGATCGAAAAGATTGATTGTTTGTTTAAACTGGCTAATCTTTGAAACTACCAGATTGATTTCAAATTTTTTTAACTTTTTATATCCTATTTATTAAGAAAAGTTCACGTTACGACCCTAAAAAGCGGAGCAGTAACCATGAACGTCAAGCGATCTGGCAAACAGTAGATATAAGGGAAGTCAGAACAACGATAGAACGGATGCGTAGGCAAGTAGGCAGCGCCATAGAAAAGTTGGTTCAATAAATTTAACACGGTTGAGAAGCTCTGGGACACCGCTAGTTCTAGACAGTTCTAACAAATATCACGCCTTTTCAATGTTTGAGCCAAGATTTTTATGGATCCCAATTTTGTCAGCTCCACCCCAGTTCGGCAATTATATATTTCCAGCAAATTTATGTTTCAACGTTGGCAACTCTTATAGGATCGTCCATTCTGGCGATCGGTTTCTCGCAACATGTGACCGAGTGGTGAAGGGCACCGAACCGAGAGAGTCAATAGGGGCTGGGAATGAACGAGGGTCCGAAATCCGTTTGAAGGTCGATCTGTTTGCAGAGACGCAATTATATTAAGATTACATATTTATCTCCAGAGATGGACCAATTTCTTATAGGGGTTTCGGTGGGCATACCTATATTCATAGAGCTGAAAATAATCAGTTTTTATTATAAAACAAACAGATTTCGAAATATTGGAATCATTTTGACATGTAGGTACATCTTCTATCGGTGAAAGATAAGAAAACACACTAACACCTTTGTCCTCCCATCCTGTCATCTGTTTATGATTACGCCATTTCCTTATTTATATACTAGGCGACTTTCTTGATATTTAGGACACGACAAGTGTGTCAGACTGAATTGTAACTAAGGTTTAAGGTTAAAATTTATTTATTTTATTAACAACAAGACATACACTTCACTAAAATTAAAAATACAAAACATGCTTTAATTAGAGTCTAAGTGTTGCCTTAATTAAAGGTTGCTCTGACATGCAAAAAATAAATAGTTTAAATAAGTTTTTTTTCTTTCTACAATTTTTTTATTTATTTTTTAACTTTCTTTTGTTTTGTTTGTGTAACAAATCAATGTCTTTTCTTTCTTTCTTTCAAATGTACATAAAATCAAGAAAATATAGTTAAACAACTTTACAATTCGGCGTAGTGGCGCGTGTATTGGGCCCAGCCGGCATATAAATCTCTGTGGTCACCGTTGTTTTTTTATTGTAAGCACTGTGCTTACTGTTAGCACGGCCTATAAATCCATACTATTAGAAACAATTTTAAGAGAGGTAGGGCATAGAGGAAATTTCTTTGGAGATTTCTCTACTTGTAGCAGCCTTACTGGTGGAATACCTCCAACCTGCAGAAGATCGCAGAAAAATAACTATGTGTAATTTTTCTTCGGTGAGTAGGGTTTCCAGAACTCCTTAAGGTAGGGGAGGTCAAGGTCAGCAACGCTCTTGTGATACCTATGTTATTACAAGCGTCCATAAGCTACCGTAGCCGGTTACGATCAGGCGGGCCATATGATTGTTTAGAACCTTATTTGTAAAAAAAAAAAACAATGACGTCACTTTTATGTTATTCTGTAAACTTTCTTTATTCGTAATTGGTTTAGCGTTTGGATACAATTTCTTTTGATGTTAAATGACAATGTGGCCCAAGATGGTAACACGCTAAGTGCAGCTCTTGGAACACATCTATAGATGCTTGGCGTCAGATCTTCAACTTGAGGCTACTACTAGCTAACTAGTTAGCCTGGCGGGTAGTAGAAATTGCTGTTAACGCACCCGTATAAATTCCGGGTATCTTTCTTTCCCTATTCTTACAGATTGTCTATAGTATGAACTCAGACAAAATCTATTACATGTCAATCTTACAATAACTTTTTAACCTTAATTAGTTCTCCTGCCATTAATAATAATAATTGTCACAATGCTGCCGAACATCTGCTCGCGAAATAGAATATTAACAGGTGATAAAAAAATAACATTAACATAATATATAAATATATCGTAATTTTATATTATTATGACATTTATAAACAGATTTCATAAACGGTTTTAATATTGAGTGTTGGGAAAATCAGTTCATAAACACAATTTAATAACCAATATGTAATAGATCCACTACACATAGCTTATATCTTATATGTATTTACCTATCTATCAGTTTTAGGAGAGCATTTTCTTTATATTATATGTATAAATAGCAAACCCGGCCAAGCGTTGCTATGTCGGTTTGGAGTCCATAGTGAACATACATACAAACATCGATTTTTATATATAAAGAAAAAAGAAGATAAGAAGAAGAAGGAAATAAAAATAAAGAGGAAGAAGTTTTACATACCATAGCGCCACCTATCGGATCCTAAATATATATATAATAATCAAGTCGTTCAAAAGATATAGTATCACTAACGAACGCATAATTTTTTTTATATATTATTAGCTAGCCCCCCAGTCCTTGTTCTGTTATTTCCAATAGTCATAAACTCAACACAGCGCCACCTACGCCGTATTTTTTCCTGAAAATTTTTTCGAGACCGTAACGAACAAAGCAAAAAAGAAGTGACTTATGGTCTTGAGTTCATTAAAAAACCGGGAATATTTACGGAAATCTTTTCCAATATTTCTTCCCATAAAAACCTAATTCGGATTATTACGAACACTCCAAAACCAAAATTAGCAAAATCATTCGAACTTTTCATAAGTGATACGTTTACCAACGAACACCATTTCTTTTTTATTTAATTAAATGGGAGATATTTATATAAACTGTTCTTACAGCTTGGATGAATTTTTTTATCTAAATAGGTGTTTTTCTTTGCAATACATTGAACGAACTTCGGTCGCCCAGATATTTATATTAAACTAGCTTTCACCCGCGACCGCGATCTCGTTGTCTTGAATATTAAACGACTTGCATGCCATCTTCATCATAGAGCCTTCACAGGTGTGCCGCACAAAAACTTACCAAAGTCTCATCAGTCATCGCATTTAGTTGAATAGTTTAGGAACGCATAGAGGACAAACAAGCAAAGAAAAAAAATACAAACACATATATGTATATCTGTATATACTAGAGTCCGCGCAATAGTCGAAACTCGACCAGCAACTATTTGATTATTTATAGACTGTTAACTATTTTACATTTGCACTATGGACGTAAACAATAAATATTATATCACTTGTATCAGTGACAATGTTTTGGGGGGGTCTTAGTTCAATGGAATTTGTCGGAATAGTAGTCGCAGTATTATTTATTTAATTGAATGTATTTGTAACACATATTATAAATAAATTTTAGCTTTCTGCACTCCTTCTCCATATAAACTTTAACCATGCTAAATCTCACAGACTTCCGTGCACGCAATACACTTAAAAAGGAATCCGAAAATTTCTCTTCACGTATTAATATACCTATAGATAAATAAAATGATAGAGGTTTGCCGTTGTGCGCGCATTTCGCGAAAACTACCGCGTAGATTTTCATAATTTTGTTTATTTTACTCCTTAGATACTTATCTAAAATAATATCACGATATCTTATTTCAATAAAAGTTACTAAAGTTTTAATAAACTACGATTTTTATAAACACTACCCGTTCAGCGATATATTTTCTTGACGTGGAGAAGTGGGGATTATAATATTAGTATAGATTAACGCGAACGAAGTCGCCGGCGGTTGTTAGTATTATATAAGCCCATTGGTTGGTTTGAACTTTAAATGCTTACGTTTCTATAGCGAGAACTCCTCTGTATAAATAAAAGTTTATTTAACTCCCAACAGATCATTTGATCCCCAATATTGATTCCGGGATCAGCGGCTGTCCGGAGTTTCGTCCGATGTTATCATTGTTTTAAATGTTTCTTCTTAGACCCCCACACTACTTTCACATATGAGATCTCTTTAGCTGACAATTAGATTCGGTGAGATTTGATTTGTCAATTGTTCCGAGTTAATTCAGTGAACAATATTATCCATGGAAATTGGGCTTATGCTTTTAGTTTGAGGCTTAGATAAGATTAAGAAACGAGTTAGATCGACATTGTATACTTCTTACGTGCATGCATAAGTAGATACCTACTAATACACAAATAATTTTTTTCAACTTTATAATGTAGCATGATGCGCGCGCAGCTCTTAAATTTACCCGCTATACTAAAGGCGCCTAATGAAATATAACTTAAAAAACTTATATTTCTTAAACGCATTAAAAACCTGATAATTTTAAAAACGGTTGATTTATATTTGTGTTCCGGCTGATCGATGCGTAGGCGCACCGTCGCCTATAATGCCATGCTACCTCATCCCACCGCCATACCACATGTCATGGGAATCGATTACAATGCGTACGGATGCTTTGCTTGTTAATCGACTAATGATTATTGTTATTGCTCTAATGGAGTCATCTATTGTACCTATATAATGTCTAAAATAAATGTTTCAAATAACAACGCTTGTTCTAAATTTTCCTCATGACATTTGAGAGTGAAAAAATCCATATTTAAAATAATTTATATTACTCAATAGTTTGAGAGAAAACTCCATGTACGATGCAGATATATAAATTAACCTATATATAAATTATATTGGGTCGATCCTCGAATGAACCACGAAAAAACTTCATTCTTAAATATATTATGGTTTGGCTTGAATTATAGACCGATCACTTGATAAAACACAAAAATGTCTTAGTCAAAGTTAGGCTAATAAGTGCATAAACTTACAGACGAAATCTACATTACCAAAACTGAGCGTGACATGCGTGATTCGACTGTCCCCAAACTAAATTTTAGACAAAAGCGCGAACCTTCCGTGAGTGGACGCCATAACGCACACGCGACACCATGGCCTTAATGGGTTTCCGATTGGAAAACTGTGGCACTGACGTACGCCTTCGACTCCTATAGGGTAACAATAAAATATTTAAAAGATGTGTGTACGCACCTAAGGAGCTATACTTCTTTAGCGTAATAAAACAATAGGTAACTCGAAAATAGTATTAACTCGCGAGCCAACAACATGAACAAGTTAGCCACCAATGCAAAAATAAAATTAAAAAAGTATTTATACGTTAAAATAAACCATTATTTCCCAATAAAAAGTCAGTAAAATAAATTCACATTATTACTATCATTTATCATCAGGCCTCGTGGCGCAGTGGTAGTAAGTACTAATATTAAGATGAGAGGTCGCGGGTTCGATGCCCGCTCATACCTGACTTTTGTGTGATGAGCATAATAATTGTCAGTTGTGTATCTGGGCGTTGTTAAATATAGATATTGTAAGTATAGTATATCAGCTGTTTAGTTACTATAATACAATATATGCTTCGTTTGATGTTAAATGGACGTATATGAAATTGTGTCCCATATTTATTGATCACTTCCTTCACATGATGCGCGTACAGCTCTTCATTTTCACCTTTAATAACCAAAAGAAGTACACCTTCAAATACTTTATCAATAGGTACATAACCAACGTGCAATAAATAGTTCATCGTAAATTCCGAAATACCCAATAAATTATGGATACCACAGCCATATATACACTTTAACTGCTAAAGCCATTCTTCTACAATCCTTGTGTACTTGCCTATGCTATTGAATAACACCTTCAAAACTAAATTAACTTCTATTACAATAGCCCACAAATGCCCCCAATATCATTGCACTATAATAAACCTATGAACTTTACTGTTCGCTTTAACTCGATTTTGTCCAAACATTAATCGATTACCATAAGATTTATGTGTTCCGTTTATCCATCCATCCACCCTCGATTATCTATTATGATTAGTAGGTATTGTAAAATTTCCTTTAGAAGTTAAAGTTAATTTCATAAATAGAGTAGATATTGTACATTTTAATGAAAAGCAATCGTAGAACATATATGACAAAAGTAAAACTTAAAAACAAAACGTTTTCTTATTAAATAAAAAAAAAATTTGTTGGTATACGAACATAAAAGATTACATTAGAGAATTTTCTTAGGAGCTTGTCCATAACGTTTTGAGACCTAATGACTTACATTTACAGATTTTAAAAATAAATATTAATGTACATTATATACTTAAGGGCAGTTTAGACAAAAACTTTTTAATTTCAACCGATCTTGTTTCTTGTAGGTATCATGCATTAAAAATAATAAATAGTATCACATAAACTTTCCATACTTTCACAACATTTATTATAACTAGACAAAAATACAAAAACATCGTGCGTGTGCCGACACGACGACACTAATGAGATTGCGATTGTTTTTCCTGTTTTCACCAGGGGGCGGGCATATCATTAGCCTTTTCTATTTGGGGTTGCCAATCAAAATATTTTCCAAAACAATAAGCCCTTTTTTCATAATTAATAAACATTTATTTTAATAGTATTTAGTTAAAAATATCAATTATTTATTATATTGCTTACCAGACTTTTTTGCTATAAAAATAATACTAGGCTTATGAGTTATCGATCGCTCTAATAAAAATGCAGAAGTCCGAACGACTTGTATGAGACCGATTTGGCACCCAATATGAATAACATTGTAACTTTAATTACAATAAAATATAATTACATGCTAAGGAAATACAGAAAGAATCTCTTAGACATAAATCCATTTGTCTTTCTTTTATTTGACTAAAATTATTATTGTAAATTTGTAATACATATTTCTTGTCTAAGTCTAATATTGTCCTTAGTTAATTACTTATAATACACAAATATTGAGTCGAAAGACTAAAGAGCTTTAAAAACAGATATCATTCAATTTACATTTGAATCATGATGCCAAAATAATTATAAAATTACAATGTTATTCATATTGGGTATCAAACTACTATGGAATTTGACTGGAATATCTTAGAAGAAAATTACAATCATTTATTTCTTCCGCACTTAGATCCAACATAAACCTTAGAACCAATTTTGTGTTATCTTTGGATTTCAATAACTAATATAATGAATAACTTAAGCGAATGAAAAATAGCGCAGTAAACTAAATTATGTAAAAAGTGTTTTACTGAAGCCTTTAAACATTATTAAAATAAAACAAACAAACAAGCCGCAAAAAATGTAATCTATATAAATAAAAATGAAACACAGTTCGTTGGTAAACGCATCAATTGAGAGAGCCAAAATCGTTTTAGCTAATTCTTTTTTTAAATATCAGTAAGGTTTTGAGGGAAAGAAATTTTTTGTAAAAAGTTATCCAAATTCCGGAAAAAATGGTAATCTGTTGGAGCAAGGTCCGGGGAGTACGGTGGATGTCGCAGATATTCACATTGTAGCTCATCTAACTTAGCGGTTGTTTGTTGTGCAGTGTGTGATGTTACTTTATCGTGAAGCAGCAGTGGCCTAGAGCGATTGACCAATCTCGGTTGTTTAGCAGCTAGTTCTTCCTTCATGGTTTGCAGTTGCTGACAATAGATATCTGCCGTAATCGTTTGGTCAGATTTCAGAAAGCTGTAGAGAATGACACCGGCGCTAGTCCACCAAACACTCACAAGTAACTTTTTCTGAGTCAATTTTCGTTTAGGACAGGATTTGGCTGGGTCTCCAGGGTTCAGCCATTGCGACGTGCGCTTCCGATTATCGTACAGTATCCAGTTTTCATTACAGGTAATGATTCGATTTAAAATCCCTTCATTATTGTGTCGGTTGTGCAAAGTAACACAGCAGTCGACGCATGTTTGCAAGTTCGATTCATTCAATTCATGAGGTAGGTAATTCAACGTTCAAGTTTTTTTACTTTCCCGATTTGCTACAAATGGATTAATAAAGTTTTATCACTTACCCTGAAGCCTGCAGCTATCTCTGAAGTGCTTTGTGATGGATCCACTTCCAAAATAGCCTTTAATTCTTCATTTTCCACTTTGGTCTCCTGCCGTTCACGAGGTTGGTTCTGAAGGTCGAAATTTCCAGAACAAAAACGTTGAAACCAAAAACATACCGTGCTTTCTTTTGCGACACCAGCGCCGTACACATCATTAATCCTTCGAGCTGTACCTGCAGCACTGGTGCCACGGTAGAACTCGTACTCGTAAATAATATTTCATGTTTTCCAATGTGGGGTAATAAGCGACGCCAAAGAATAAATGATGAGGGAAAAAACAAACGCATGACCGTTTTCAAAACTCAAATGTACGCTGCGTAAACCATAAGAGATATATCAAATTAATGTAGTATATAATTGTAGACATTATAAAGACCAACAACAAAGTCGGCAAGAGTATATGTCTATCTTCTAAGGAACACCCACAATAAACATTTTTATCTTTAAAATAACCGGGAGCGGGGAGCAAGATTTGCGCGTGTGCCCGATCGATGGCATTTGTAGTCCACGTGAGCGAAGCCGCGGGCACAGGTAGCAAAAATAAAAATGTAAATACGGTATTCATGATTAAATATAGCTGTAAAACCTGGTAACACTGACCTACGAAAAAAAATTATGGCGATCATTCAAACGGGGAAAAGTTGTGAAAAATGTCGGGGTTGAAAAATTTGTGTTGTCAGTTAACGACCCGTGTCTGTCAATGTCGCCTAGTTATAGTTTTTTTTAATGAGCCGAAAACGCTTCCCTATAGTAACCATGTAATGTCCTTATTCTTAAGTAACCTTATTTTACCTAAATAAAATATATAAAAATTAACGGACTTTCCCAATTTATTTCCATATTAGCTATGCCCGTGGCTCCGCACACGTTAACTACAGAATTATTGTTTAAGAAGATATTGTAATAATTTTTTTTTAAGATAAAGACCAAGTATTTACGGAGTAAAAAAAAATGATCAAAATCTATCCAGTACATTTTGCGCGATGCGTGCACAACCTGCAAACCTGTATAATTTTATTTATAATATAGATATATCCATCCATATCCTGAATAAAGATATTCTGTCCCTTACCTGTCCTTGAAAACTTGACTTGATGTATCATATACTACAAGCACACCTTCCATCTTCCCAAAATCCTCTTATATATTGTAAATTTTCGCTTATTATATTTACGTAAATCTTCTACTTGGCACTGAATATTGTTTGTTTAGATTAAAAGAATATAATATTTGATATATTTGACTTGATATTTCAAACCAATAAATTCAAAATATTCATATATTATCCTTATGGCTAGCTATAGCAACATAGTGTGCCATAAAAGTGACCGTTTTAATGTGCCCATTGAAGTGTAAATACTTCGAAAGCGTGATGGGATGACCAAATAGAGATAATTATATATAGTATAAAAAAACACCTATTAAGAGTGGTAGAATCCAACCTACAAAGAAGCAAGCAGGTGTGGAATTCTTTACTGGTTTCATAGAGACGTAACGTTTGTCGTGAACTATTCGATCCATTTCACAGAACTACATTCAAGTGAGATCTACTGTTTTAGTTGGTTCTCAGAAAAATTCTTCTTTTATTGAAGGAAATGCTCCAAATAAACTTACTGTGCTGCTTTTAAAATTGTATCTTATATTATTCCAATAATTACTTAAGTAGCAACATAAAAATACCGTACCAAACAAAAAGTTTTCTTAAGTTACTAATTACAGTAACTTGATATTAAAAACGTAAAGAGTGTGTAAAAATTACACATCTAATGGTACATAGATAAAATGCGTAATAGTATATAAATAATATTAAAGGTCTTTTTGTATCTTACATTCAAGAGCTTTACAGAACTATCAAACGTACAATAGAAACTAAACTAAAAAAACTGAACTCAACAACGTAACATAATTTACTACAGTGTACTACTGTATTATTAACAAAACTACTACCAAAGCACCTCCATCTGAAGTGGCCATTGACCAGTCTGCTTGCGCTGTAAGGGTAAAACCCCGGTGGGTTTTCGGTAACAATCCCAGAATAATCGAACAGGATACCACGTTAGACTCGAAATCCTAACATCCTTAGATGTAGGTAGGTACGCCAAGGATGGCAGGATTTAACCTGTCAACAGATATCAATCACTATTGCGACTATTATCGTTGATGGTATTCTCCACATTTTCATAATTTCGTGAGCCAAATCAAGATATTTAGCGTTTTTATCCGCTTTAATTTACACGAAATTTTCGGTAAAGGGGATGCAGACATACACTAAAACAGCCTTAGATTGTGAACGATCAGTCAATGCTATGTTCAACTGGTTTATTTTATAATAGTTCTATCAGTATTCATTAAATCTTTATCAACAGTTATATCAATCCCAGTAGATAGGTACTAGTTGTAGTAGTAGGTAGTAAATTTCTAAAATGACCTTGAATTTTTTTTAGCATTCCTATATAGTTCAAAGGAAGGGGGAAGTGTGCTATTTTTAGAAACTATTTTGTATATATTTGCTTACTTAATCGAATTGATTAGCTTTCCATGTGTGCATGTTCAGCGAAGATTTTTCTTGTGTATATATACATACTCGAGGTTCGTAGTGAATTCTGGGCTTTTCCAGATGTTTTGAGAATAGTGATATTTTTATACTGATCGTAACATTATTTTTAATATTTCAAATGCAGGCTCATTTTGTGCTGATTCATTGCGACCAAAAAGATCTATTGTGGTCATTGAAGTATTGATACCACTTGATACCACGGGGTGTGGGGCGCGGGACACGCACACATTAATACATTGAACTTACTGATGAAATTACATTCCTTGACTTTTACTTCTTCTCGAGTCGTTTAAGTACCCATGGAGGCATATCTATACCATACCACTTAATCACAAAAGGTGTGCCCTGCACAGATTGTGAGTGCAAGTGTATCCACTCGAACGCGGTTTTCTAACAATCTGGTTGAGGTGTTGTCTCTAGTCCCTACATAGTACATAATACCAAAATGATTGTGATATCCGACACTGTTACACTATTGTAACGAATCATTTGAACCGCTTCTGGCACTGTGTGCAAGCCCTAACATAAATATGTCGAGTTACAACATATTTGTAGGGTATAGTTACATAGCTCCATCGCATTAGCACTAAGTACTAGGAACTGTCGTCACTACATACCGACTGTACCGGTGAGACTGCTTTTTATAATTGAATAGTATTTTTCTCGCGGTTTGATACACGAGGATCATGGTATAATGACAAACATTTACATTCCGATTTATTCATTTTTTACTAGACACAAACTTTAATCACACGACGTGAGTAGGTAATGCAAGGACCATTGTCCCAATTTAAAATCATTTATAAATTTTAAGTAAGCTGTAGAAAAAATGACGAAGAATAGTAATAAAAGAAAAAATACCAAAAACTTTATAATGTAAATAACGTGCATTGTTTCTTTGAATGCTTTTTTCATAGTATATTTTGTAGGTTCTACTAATTAAATGTAATGCACAGAGTACCTACAAATTACCTAACGATGTTTAAAAAATCAACGGGAAAAGTCGCAAAAAATATTTCAGCTAACCCATAACAATCTAATACTTACTATTATGTGAGCAATTATTGTATATAAATATAGGTTACACAACTGTATCCTCGGAAGCGGCTCCAAATATTTTAATAAAATTTTATATTTAAATTTAAACGTTTTCCTTTCCGAGTTTACCCAGATAAGTTTTTTGCAGGGCACCGAACAATCTCGATCGTCCAGATATTGATGTAATAATCTGAGGAGACACTTATTAACGTCAAAACTATCACCGGTTTGGAATATATCTCTGTCGCCGAGTTGAGTTTGCAAGAAACTCGATAAGGCTTTTCTGTATGATTAACTTTTTCTTAGACTTTTTATATTCAAATGGTTTATATTGAAATATATTAGCATAGATATTTATATTGTAATAAGCTTGTGTTTAATGGTTCACCTTGCAGATAATCTTTTCACAGTTAAAACCTGTTAATATGGTTGGTGCTTTGCCTTTGATTCATTACTGTTCTCCGTTAGAACTATCATTACATACAACAACATCTAAAATTAATTGAATCTTTTAGCACTAATGTGTCTGGTTTTTTTTTCAAAGTTCGTATCAAAAATAACTGATACAAAAATTTATTTGCTACTTCCGCCTAGAAATGATTATCAGTTCTTAGTTCTTTCTGCAGCAGAAATTATAATACTTAATTAAATTTTAGACCAGATAGTTATTAACCTAATAGGAAAACAATAGCTTCGGACAAGGATATTTTTTATGTACATCGCTTTTTACATGCCATCGTGAATGGTGGGCAATTGCCCTCAGATCACTTTCGACTTGATAGCCGCGTGACTCGTGAGCGAGAAGAACCTTTTATCCTGTTTTGACAATAGAGTTTCCGCATTACGCTGTGATTTCTTATCTCTTTTGTTTCAACATGCTGATAACAAAATTTCTAACGTTTACAAATTGCTTTTAGTGAGAGTATAACGCATCCGTTTATAAAACGTCATCTGTCGTTGAGGGGTGAAACACGTGGCATCGATTGTGGTTCCACGACTCATCTGCAACATAGTTTCATTATTTTTTTTTATAATTAAATTTAATTACTAACGATTTTTTAATTACTAACGATAGAGTCTCAAAATTATTATTATTGTTAGTGGCAGAAAGACGTAACAATTTTTAATCAAACTTTTAAATTAATTATTTACGATGGATTTTCGCAGAGCAATGCCTACGTCAATTAAATACTTATCTAAAATAAGTACCTATCTTAAAATAGTAAAATTGACTATCAATTTAAATTATGTTGAAAGGAGAATTGTAGTGATTATAATGGTTCATAATAATAAAACAGTACCAATTTAGCACCAGTAGTGTTGTTGCGTTGATTGGTGTTACAATGTACGGAGGGACTTTAACAAACTACGGTGCATCGAAATGGCAACAAATTGATAGTCGGGTCGGGTAAAACGATCTCTGTGACGACGTCTGTCGTAAACAGAAATACTCACAGAAAAGGGGGATAGCTTTGTCAATAGCCCTAAATTATACTATGGAATTAAATGGAACTATTGAACCGAGAGACAGTCTCGCGCCTCTGTTCAAAATATTCCCTTATTTCTGCAAAGGCAAGTCAAAATTTAGTTTATTAAGCAACCTACTTATATGTAATATTAGTAAAGATAAAGTAAAATTATTTCTTCGTACTTAGAAAATGCATCGTTAATAAAAACGAACTTATAACTAAACTTCTAAATGAAGTTTAACTTACTTCTTCATGCATTATTTTAATAACTAAATAGAATGTTTAAGTGATGAAATTACAGCCATGCATGAAGGTAGCTGTTTTTTTACTGGCAGTTGGTACTTACTTTCCTATACAATAATTTAAAAAAAAATACATGTGAGTAGTTCACAGATGGTAGTGAAACTTTCAGAATCCATAAAAATGTCTTCAATAAAATCTCTGTTTAAAAATCCTAAATCAGCAGCCACTATCTACTACTGGTACTGTACATACAACAGCGCGTACAAGTCTGGTCATCACACTGCTAGGCCAATTTGACTACGAACATACTCGTGAAAATTCTTTCTGTTTCTCTAGCAAGCTAAATACTATATATGTATGTGTTTGTCTCTTGTTAGTGTCGCTTTTTCGTTTCATCGCGTTTCAAATCAGAACGGTTCTAAAGAAGTTTTGACTTCAAAAATATTCAACAGCCTACAGTGATCAGTGATATTAATAAAACGATATACAAAAATAATATTACTATTTTTCAATTAAATATTTTTTTAGAGAAAAAGCTCTGTTTATGTTTTAGCATTATAGTACAAAAATTAGGCGAGGTTTACACTAAAGCGAACAATCAGGCAACATGCAAGGGTCGCGCGTACAAAATCGTGCGAGTTATAACGCACGGTCGCCCAAACTGAATCAGGTGATTGGAGAATGCCGCCAAGTGTCGTGGTCACACATCGTTTGTAACAAAAAGACATATGCTCTGAATAATTCCTAACGTTTATTTTCTAATTTATAGTAACATTAATAAATCTGTTGATCCGTCTGTACATGTAATTTTCCCCCAAATTTTTTATAGATAAGTACATGTACGTACGTATACTTTTATTTATTCTAAACTGATTTTGATGAAATTTTGTACACGGGAAATACTTATATATCATTCTGAAATATATAACTTATAAAAATTATCAATATTATTTTTAGAAACCACAAAAAAATCGATATTTATCAACTTTTCTATAAAAAAAAATTAAAATGTTCCGATATTGATAGGCTTCCATAGATTTAATAGGCTTCATATATTCGCGTTGCGCCAGCTTCAACCAATAATTAATCTATAGATAGTATATAGTTAATATCAGTATTATAATTATGTAAAAACATAATTACGAATCGTAAAAAATTATTGCGTATCCAATAAACGCGTGCGGAGCCGCAAAATGATATTGCAATAATTATAATAACAACTTTGTAAAAAATAAAATGGATAAGTATGTATTCATTAATAATTTTAAGCTAACTACATAGCAAATCTAGATTAAATTGCTAAATGTGTCTATTTGATAAAGATGTGGTATTTTGTAAAAAAAAACCAATTCATTATTAATTGCTTTTATAGAGAAAGCTGTCTCAAGGCTAGGCATTTAAGGAAACAACTCTTTTATTTTCAAGGCTTACTAACATTAATACCTACAGGTACCACATGATTGCAAAACATAACAAATGTATATTTGTGTTAAATGTGCTGTGAAGCAACATGTACCAAATAAATAAATAAATAAATAATTATGTAATACTAACAAAATGGATGTATTACCTGAATAAATAAATCTTATTATTATTATAGCAACAATAACTACCTATATGCTATAGCATATAGTAATGCATATGTATATAGCAATCGTTATACGTAACTAATTTCGATCTGTTCAAAGACTAGATATTTTTATAACTAATTTTAGATATGTTTTCTCTATACTAAGAACTCCTTATAACATTATTCTTTTGAGTTTGTTCATCGAGACACTACATAACTTTATAGTGTTGTGATATAAATCTTATAGTTGTTGTGTTTCGGGTCTGGGTGGACCCCTACTGATAAAGCTCTGTATAAATGAGTTCGATACCAAAACTTTCGCCATCAAATTAACTAGAAACACACTCATTTGTATTGTGCTTTCTACACGATCTAACTGTGAATAAATAAGGTTCAAAATTGTGTAACAGATATATATAAAAATATTGTTGGTGGAGAACATACGCTGATAAAAGTGCGACTCAGATAAAGGAAGCGCAATAAACTATCTCAATAATTGGTAGGGACCCGTTAATGGTTGGAGGAGTACGCGTATACTATACAAGTAGTTCCAGTGTCATGTTTTAACTTTTAACTTTAAGTTATTCTCGCAAAATATCGCGATGAACACTACAACCGACTACGAGGACTACACCTTTCTACAACCGTTATCGCTAATAGAACGGTTGTAGAAAAGCAACTTGGCTTGGTCCCCTGACCTATTGGTGAAGAAACACATTATGATCGAATGACGGTAGGGTTTTTTCCAATGCCAGTCTAAGTAGCCAACATCCTCGAGTTGAAAATTTGTAACTCAGCACTTGTGTGTTCCGGCAGCTGCACTTTATTGGTTTTGCATTTAGCGTGTTACCACCATCTTGGGCGATATCGTCACATAACATCAGTCGAGATTGTGTTCAACCACTAAGGTGTAAGAATATAATAAGTATATTTATATACTAGGTTTGGACCGGGACTTCGTTTCCGCTGTCTTAAAATGAAACTACTCCCACGCCATCTATTCTGAAGTGTTTGTACTAATACAAACTTTTGTGGCAATGGAATGAACGGTTCAGGAAATCTTATGGCTTAAACAAAAAGAGAAAATTTATTTTTGAATAAATATTTTTTAAGAATACATTTTATTTACAACTAAGGTGGCAAACAAGCATACGGCCCACCTGATAGTAATACCATAGGAAGGTTATAGACACAAGCGCGTCACCACAGGAAAATTACACAAGGTAATTTGGCTGCATTCTTCTGTAGGGTGGAGTCCTAGTCGGAATTTTTCAAGTAGAGAAATCTCCAAAAATTCTCTGTCATAATATATAAAAATTAAATAAACTATTTCATAATATAATTCACGTACGCATACTCTAAAAATAAATTACGAACCATTGATAAATCCATATAACAGCAATATACAAGTAGAAAAGTGTAAAACTAAAAGTCTCCCAAACGATACATTTTTTAATGCCTCCTATAGTTATTACGTTGATTGGTACAGCTCGAGTAGTGTCGACTACAAGGCTATAAAACAAATTATAACGCGCCATAACGTTCCTTGACAACTCACTTGTGTAATGGCGTCGCGTCGCAATTTTGGCGGGAGATGGATGGCGATGGGGACACTTACAGTTAAACACTTTGCCTAATATGAATGAACAATGCCAGTGGTGGATGAACGATTTATATTTTTATGTTATATTTTCACGTCTCATTGCGAGAACAACAAATAAAAAAAGGAAATTCTTAAATATCTTTCCCTTACCATAACTATGCTAATCCTATAAAACTCAAAAAAAAATTTTTTGTTTAGATGTGCTAATTTCTGGAACTAACAGTTACAGTTGAAAAATATTATATTTACATTCTATAGCCTATATTCTGCCGGCAATTTCGTCTACTTGGACTTCACAATTAGGTCTTTACCGGTATAAAAAGTACCCTATGTCTTATTCCGGGTATATAATCTATCTGTGTGCCAAATTTCATCCAAATCCGTTGATCCATTTTTGCGTGATTGAGTAACAATTGAACAAACAAATAGACAAAATCTCTTTCGCATTTATAATTTCAATAATTATATGTAGATAACTTTAAAGTAAGGATTTATTGAGGAAGGAGGCTACATAACTTTACGCTACGCGATTAAGGTGTGAAGGTGTAACAAACATTAAAACATCTTATTATAATTGAATACTAAAAGAAATAAGTAACTTTAATAGTAAATTCATATGGATCAATCAGTAGATTTTTCTAAATTTTTAAAGTAAATAATTAAAATCAGCATCAGCAACCACTGATGTCAACTTCAAAATCAGCATCCGCTTATGAAACCGATGATGTGTGAAAAGCCTACATTAGCAACAACCCTAGCTAGAACAACCAACGATAAGGTGCGGCGACACGGTAGAGTGTTGTTCGAATAAATTCAGCACCCGGGTGAAACCGTGGAAAACAGCTGGTAATCTCGATAATAATAGGTCTTTACCTATGAAATTGCCGTTCTGCAGTAATGGCCATTTCAAATCAAAATAATTTTTGTTTAGCTAAGAAATCTAATTTCAAATTACTTAATTTTATTTTAAAAACATGGAATTCTTTTTCCAAAAGTAGTCATTTGTTTATTGATTAATGTTACATTTTCATCGCATTTCAATCTTTTTTGTTATCATGGATACGTTAAAAATTCGAGTAATTATGGAATAATATGAGTACCGTCGTGGCAAAAACGCGGCACAAGCGGCACGCAACATCAACGACGTTTACGGAGCTAACACTACAAACCAACGCACCACCTGTTATTGGTTTGCTCGCTTCCGTTCTGGGAATTTCGACCTGAAAAATGAACCTCGCGGTCGTCCGATGACTTTGGTCGACAATGACGAATTAAAGGCGATTGTGGAAGCTGATGATACACAATCTACGGCTGAATTAGCAGCAGCTTTCGACGTTAGCGTCAAAACAATATTGGTCCATTTGCGTCAAGTTGGCAAGGTAAAAAAGCTTGACAAATGGGAGCCCCACGAACTCAATGATCGCCAGCGCGAAGTACGCGTCGAGACGTGCCTTGCACTGCTCAACAGACACACAAATGAAGGAATTTTGAACCGCATTATTACTTGCGATGAAAAATGGATTCTGTTTGATAACCGCAAGCGCTCAGCAAGTTGGTTGGATCCTGGTTCAGCACCTAAACAATGCCCTACATGAAAACTTACCCCTAGAAAAGTGATGGTCACTGTTTGGTGGTCTAGCGCCGGTGTGATTCATCACAGCTTCTTACCAAACGGAGTGAGCATTACTGCAGATGTGTACTGTGAAGAACTGAACACAATTATGGAGAAGCTGGCACATCTCCAACCAGCATTGGTCAATCGCTCGTCTCCGCTGCTCTTGCAAGACAACGCGCGACCTCATACTGCACAGCAGACGGTCTCCAAGTTGCAAGAACTGGGTTGGAAGTTCTCCGTTATCCGCCCTACTCACCAGACCTTGCGCCTACAGACTACTACTTTTTCCAGAATTTGGATAACTCCTTGGCGGGAAAAAAATTCAATACCCGAGAGGCAGTACAAAATGCCTTTGAAGAATTTGTTACCTCCCGTCCAGCTGATTTCTTTAACAAGGGCATCAATAAACTGCCACTGCGCTGGCAAAGATGCATTGATTGCATGGGTGATTACTTCGATTAATACAAATAAAAAATACATGAAAAAAATTCGTTTAAATTTTTTCATACAAAACGGCAATTTCATAGGTAAAGACCTAATATAATTATGATATACGTTAGGTATTGGATTATGAGCGATATACCTACGTAACTCTACACATATAGTTAATTATCTATGACACTAGTTGATTATGTCATGAATCGTGATGATTCATACATACCTTTGTAGTTATCATAGACACAGAGTACTTTTGTATAGTGATCATAGAGTAAAGTAATACATCTGGAAGTGGTTATTTATACTGTTTCTGTGGTAATAGTATGTCAAAATTTAGAAGAAAAGTCTAAAAATGCTATGAAATTTTAATAAACCAATAAAAATGTGTTGGTTAGGCTGGGCGTTGGCTATGTCATTATTTTCGTACGTATTCATGAGTCCAAAAGCGAAGCATTAATTATTGCAAATGCGTATTCTGTAAGTTCACGCATCTAATTGTTCAGTGTACTCTCAATGCATTTAGAAATTGCAATGAATTCCGTGTCTGCTCTGGTCTACTTCAATCAGACTAGCAGAGTACTTGCGTTACTAAAGTACTGCTGATAGCGGATCATGTTGCTTACCAAATTAGACGACCGCCTAGTCTGTACAAGCGATGGGTACGCGTGAATATCAGAAAGCAATCTTCCTACATTATTTCCATTAACTAAAATCTATCTATCTGAGCTCTTCACAAAAAGTGTGACGTCACGATATAGATGTTCATGAATAGGTCGATACATTTTTCCTTGTATTTATAGGTAATATGAGCTAGTGTTAAATCTCAGTCATCAGTCAGAAGATATTGTGATAATTCTTTTTTTGATAAGGACTAAATATCTAAGGATCAAAATCTATCCCGTAGTTTTAGCGTGATGCGCGCACAACGGTGAACATCATTTTATTTATATATATTGTGGTCCAAAAAGAGCCCATGCTAAACCTTATATTGAAACTGACTTTCAACGAAGCTGCGCGACTATATTACAACTTAGGCCTGGTAGCTAGTTAACCCAGTCGAATTTTAAAGAATTCCATACTAGACTAGATTGCATTATGTTTTCTTTCACTGATAACCCGGTTACATTACAGGATTTGGAATTATATCGATGTGGAATCCATTGACACTCTCCATATATTTCATTTGATTTTTGTTTTTTCTAACAACGCAATTTACTATTGGATCCACAAACCGCTTCTACGTAATTTATTTAAAATAATTAAAAATAAACAAAATAACCAATGCAAATATACCTACATATTTATGTATGTGACATAAATCACGCATCTTTCCCAACGGAGTAGACAGAGACCATGTCCTTCTAATTGCTACAATCTTGAACCTTACATACATCTTTCGCTTCTTCAACATTTATAAATCTTTTCAGGCATGCTCGTCGCTTTAGAGTAATCTTGCCGTGACATTTCTTCAGAACGTCCTCGATTTGTAAAATGAAAAATAAAATGTAGAGAATGCATTGTAATTAATTTTGTTATTAAATTTACATTTCTTTTCAGGTACATTGGGTATTAATAGCTGTTATGTCAGATAACTATTGAATTATATATATATTTGTGTTGTTCTTACATTGAGTTTAAATGTAGGAAAAGTCAAATAAATTTCAGTTTTATAAATGCTTTTTTTTAATACCAACGATTCCGCAGACATGGAAATAAAATAGAGACTGAAAAAGACACCAACATTTATACAATGACAAAAGTTTTTATTTTTTAGCTGGTAACCTATTATGAGAAAATAATATTATGTAGTAGAAAGAATTCGTACCAGAAAAATAAGTTGATGAATCATAATTTTAAGCGTGAAATCGCTAACTAGGTGTGGTGACTTTTATTTTATGTAATTTCATGTCATTCATTCCATAAATTGTGTAATTTTGGCAGGATAACAGGAACTAGTTCCATTGCTGTGCTCAAGTGATGTGAATTACAAGTAATAACTAACAACATGCAACTTAATTTTACAAAAAAACTCCCTGGACGGTTTTAACAAAGTACATGTTTGAAAATTATAAGATTAGGCCATAATAATTAAAACAACAACAAGTACCTGTCTCATAAAAAGAGCATACGTCTGTCTCAAGACAGACGGGGACTGGGTTGCCATATAAATAAATAAATAAATAAAAACGGGTGTCTGTATGCCAGAAAAACATTAGAATTACTCATTTACATTGAGTTTTTGGCGGGATCATGAAGTGACATGTTGCGGATTTTATTTTTAATTCATTTACTTAGGTTTTGATCCTATGTTATGTAATATTGGTGGAGTTTTGCGTGATATAGTTCGGTTTTTGTGCATATGTGAAGTGGATTATAAATATAAACCAAGAGCATGCATTCTGGGATCTCACAAAAATTCCCTAGATCATTCTAACAAAGCGGGCACCATCTTGTTGGACGCCACTTTGATTATAATGTATATAGTTATGAAGGATTGAAAAAATTTGACACTGGAAAATTTTACGAAGACTTAAAAACATTTACACTGATAACCCCACAATGTATTTATGAGAATGTTATGAAGGCTGAATAATATTGACACTGGCAAGTGCTTTTGCGGCGCCAAAACGACAAAAAGAAGAAGACATTGACATTTTTGACTATGTCAAAACGCCGAATTCAAAACAAACATTATACTGAATAAATTTTGAGCCTATCCTACGAGATTTTATTTAGTAATAATAAGTATATCACAAATACTTTTAGTTAGATTAGTGAATAATATTTTTTTTTTACTTTCATAGTATGAATATCTGTTATTGATTTATGGCAGCTTTAGGCGCGAAGTAACAACAAAGTAAAAATAACAAAATAATCAATCCAAGATAATTATGATATCAGCACAGTATGAAATTTCCGATGACGATGAGAGTTTTAGTATAGATCATCAAGCAGAAAACGGAATTATTGTTATTAGTAGTGATGAAGAATCGAGTGTTAAAAAAAAAGTTCCCATTCAAACAAACCGCCCCTTGGAAGCCTTTGATGAGAACGAAAAAAAAATCAAAGAAATTGTCCCCAATGTATTTGGAAGTGATTCTAAACGATCATTAGTATCGAAAAATACAAAGATTGCTGTAACGAAATGTCTTGTTCCAAAGGCTAACGTGGTTGAAGAAGAGATACTATGTAGTGCAGATAATATACACGACACTAAAGTTCAGGGTTCGGAGATTATGATGGGTGGAGTCAAAGTGAATATGCCATTCAAACCATATCCATGTCAGATAGTACTCATGTCTAAGGTAGGTATATAAATAAATCATAATATTTGATATATTGATGCTTATAAATTATAATCACTCATTTAATACTAGATCAGATATAAAACGTCATTACTCCATATTCTTGCATTCTCTGTAGACTTTCGTCATATTTAATAATTTTTTCTCACAGGGGTTGTGGGCGTTTTTATTTTTCCACACAAAAGTTGTTCTTATAGTAAGATTTTTTTTATGTCACAAGGTTTACTTCTACGTCTCTCTATGAAATTACAATGTAATAATTATGTACTATGCACCAACTGCACAAAAAGTTGCTTTTTTAATAAGAAAAAAGCAAAGTGATTGCTCTATATCTGATGCTACCTTAAATCATAAAATATGTACCAAAGAAGAGTGGCATCAGTTTTACTTAGTTTTATTTTTAACTTTGTAACTAACCCTATAATAATATTACAATTGGTTAGGTATTTTTAGATGTTCCTAAAAATTATTATAAATTGCCATTAGCCTATATTTTTTCTTCCCTCAACAGATAACATGCAGTTTGCATTGTACTAATAAAATAAATCCTTAATAGTTTTAATTATATAGTCAAAATAATTAAAAATGATCATTGAAATCAATGATGTTTAAAACTTCTTTCACATTATAGTAAATTTTATTGAAAAATATAGACCAGTTACATGTTACCACTGAGCATGTACAGACATCACGTCCAACAAGCCCTACTACCGTACAGTGATTTCTTCATAATGTTTTCCTTTACCAAAACCTCAGGCTCTTTGTGGGTATTGGAATTCACATCAATCAACGCTCTGTACACACACCACCACTGATCCATCATTGCTTCAAAAATTGTGCATGGCTATTGACGTTACTATAAACCTTGTTTTGATCTCAATAAAATTACAGGTCATAACTGCCATTAAGACAAAAGAGAATTGCTTATTAGAAAGTCCAACTGGAACTGGCAAGACATTAGCACTTCTGTGTGGAGCTTTGGCCTGGCAACAGAACGAGCAAAGTAAGTTTTTTGAAATATATAAACATGTTCACATTCATGGCTTCAGATGTGATATTTTCTATACTAGGTGTGGATACCTGAGATACACAGAAGATGTCTGAACTATTTTTGTTAATTGTATGATAATCTAGCTTTCGATCATCTTTTCAACCGATGCTTCAATTTGTATAGATGTCTTAATGATAGCAGAATAATGTGTGACAACATATTTACAAGTATATAGAATGCCATGCAAGTATTAAAAAAGTGAATATGTGCTAAGTAACATACATAGCATAACATCAAGTCAACTTTACAGTGTCGACTTTTTGTTACAGTGTACATTGTCATTATTATTGTATTGTAAAAATTTGTTCTCATCATTTTTTTTATAATGCACCTGATGAAGTTTAACTTTAAAAATAATTTTGTTGCCGTATCAGAATGTCAGAATGTGCTACCTACCACTACTCGTCATTGGGGGTCTTTAAGTGTTAGGTACGTAAGCAGGCTTCGGTTATGGTTTCAATTTATTCTCACTTTTGCACACAAAGGGAGTGGTGTGAATTTATAAATCTTTCAGATTTTTAATTAAAAATTTATAAAATTATGAAAAGGTTTACAAAACAACATTTATAATTTATTTATTAATAGTACTATTTGTATTATTATGGTATACCAAATTGCTTTTCATATTTCTTGCTAGAGATTAATGAGTTTTCTTAAACATGGGTACGGATGCCACAATGAATAATTCGGTATCATTTGGAGGAGGGAGGAGTTCACAATTTCTTATTTTTGCTTACTCTTATATCATTATCTTAAACACCCCATCTTTAAAGATATCTTCATCAGGAAACAAAAAACAACACCTTTAAAGTAATGAAGCTAGATTTGACAATTGATGACAAGTGCTTGCATGTGTAAGACAGATCATGTACTAACAAGCCGCTCCATAGTAAATCATATGATGTACAAAACCTTTACACAACTCGGTAAACAGGATTACATGAAAATTGCGCTTTGTCAGTACTGAATGCATTTGTCGCATGCAACCTTGTTTGTTTTGGATAAAGGGTTACATGACAATTTGTTGTTTTAATTTTTTTCATAAATACATCTATAGTAAACAAATATTTATACTAGGTACTAAAAAAAATTAAGTGTATTTAGTTTGGCGCATTGGCGTTTGAATATAACAAATAATCGGTATGAAATTCATTTCTTGAGCATATTTAACAGAGGCTTAAAAAAATGTTAAGTGTCCATCATGTAATTTCCATCACAATTTTTTTTTTCATTTATGATAATTTCAAGTCTGCTGTGGATGTAAGTTACAATTATATATAACTAACTACCTTGTAGATTATAACTGGATAAGATAAACTAATTCATTTGATGCATTTTCGAACAAGGCTGAAATTTCACCTTCATAAATTTGTGCTTACTGCCCCTCATTAGCCTAGTGGTCCTTGTACATGCGACTGCTATGCTCGAGGTCCTGGGTTCGTATCCCACGTCGAACAAAGTGTTATTGAGTTTTTCTATGAAATTCTCAGTAGCAGCTTGGAGAATGGTTTTGTGCCTGATTAATGACAATAGGCTTGCTTCTTATTACATGAGACCTAAAAACATACCCGGCGAACTCTGAGTGTACATAATGTACACCTCTGTCTAATCCTTCGGGGATACAGATTGTGCCTCACAGTTTCACCCGCTCTCCACCACCGCCCCGCCTCGCCGCCAACGCAGCCGTGTAGCGTGTCGTTCTCAATATCCGTATTTGCGTAGGCAAAAAAGGTTGCCACATTGCTTGACGTTTGCTTTGCTCTTAAGGGTCGTAGTATGAAGATATATAGCCCTCGCCCGATTGCATCCCCTGTTATGTGCTGCAAGCAAAATGTCCACGAGACACAAGCTTACGCTCTACAAGATGTGTATCCGACCGATCATGACATATAGCTGCGTTGCGTTCGCACATATGCCAAGATATAACTGGGAACGCTTACAAGCCATCCAGAATAAGTTTCTTCACCGCCTTACCGGTGCCCCCTGGTTTGTTTGTATGGAGGATCTCCATAGAGATATGGACCTTCCTTCGATACATGCATATGCCAAACACCTTTCTCGCTCTTATTTCGACACCGCGTCGAACCACGCGAATCCCTTAATAAAAGCGGCAGCTTCGTATGTGCCCGACCCCAACGCCTGCCGGAGAAAACGCCGGCCGCGTAATATATTCACTGACCCGCCCGACCAAACCGAAAAAGCTAACGCGTTCTACGCCACCACCGTCTCTCCAAACAGAGCGTGCCACCGCCCACGCCCGCGTAACCACCGTTCTCTCCGCAGAGGACGGGCGGTCAACTTCGGTCCCGCACACCCGTCACGTCCACCCTCTCTAGCGGCAACCCAAGCCTAGGTCCGTTCCTCGGTGTGAAGCCCTTGGGTCAGGCAGCCGCCCGCGCGATACAAAGTGACACTATACGTGCAACACTTAGTTACCCACACACAACAATACACACGTATGAACACACACACGTGCACACCACACAGGTACATAGGTTCTGTAAGGGACCTTTTTTTTCTTTTTTTGCGCTAGTTAGACTAATGCGCTAGTTAGTGTATAAAAACCATTCCGATTATTAAATACACATACGCATGGTCCACTCCTTCCTCCCAGGAGGAGGGGAACGTGCATATGAGTATATATTAGTTAGCTCGAATTCTCATAGGATTAGGGAATTAGTTAGATCGCGACGACCGCCCGAGCCGATGTTCGGCCACTCTGGCACCCTCGTGCGGGTCGTCACAAACTTTCGCGGCTGAGTGCCCTAAGCGCTCGCCCCCAAGTCCGGTGAAGCTGTAAAAGCCGCAGCGGCTCTGTTTAAGGATAGGGCCCCTAAGGCTAACAGTGTAGTCAGTTCTAAAAAAAAAAAAAAAAAAAAAAGAAAGATATATAGCCTAATTCCTTCCGCAATAAATAGGCTATAAAAAATTTCGTAGGTATCTGACCGGTATTTGAGCTTTATAATATTAGTATAGATAATTATATACAGAAGAACATTATGAGTTATGTATTTTAAAATTTTAGTATTTAGTGATAGAAACGTTGATTATGAAACAAATGCTAAAACCTTTTGTTTTCACGTAAGACCTTATTCATAAGGGTAAAGTCAGTAGTAATGCAGCCCAACACCGAAACTCTTGAACACTTGAACAAGACCGTGTCTGTGGCGAAACAGTACAATATTTCGTCACGAACGAACTGTTCGCAAACTCGATAAATTACGTCATTACAACCGAG
The DNA here is from genome assembly GCA_033032175.1 of Saturnia japonica. Taxonomy (NCBI): domain Eukaryota; kingdom Metazoa; phylum Arthropoda; class Insecta; order Lepidoptera; family Saturniidae; genus Saturnia; species Saturnia japonica. The sequence goes on along the minus strand of CM065324.1, from coordinate 6,073,125 downwards.
ATACCGTTGAAAACTTCATAAGTTAACGATTTTCAACGTGACAGGGTACAATGAAAGAAATCAAACAAGATTCGAAAGTATCGGAAAGTTGAGAAATTGAAATATTTTTCGCGATTGTGCCATGTCGACCATGAACTCTGTTGGGTTGTTTACTCAATATTCACATTGTTAGTAGGTACCACAAACACCACACAATTAAAAAAAATATGTTATTAACTGAAGGCGACGTCTAATTAGGAATACATTTCTTGCTCAACAATGATTGATCTTTATTGTATTAATCGATCATCTAACGATAGGCTTACCGGTAATAGTTTATAGGCTATATAACTACACGGTACGACTCGCAGTCAATAGTTTCTAAAATTATTATCCAGCAAGCTACTAGGTTACGAAGTTAATATTGTTCAAAGTTACTGTATAACTGCATAGTTAGTGCTGCATACTAATGCGAAACCAATTTGCATACAAGAGTAAAATGCCATTTTACCAGAACAAAAACTGTCAAATAGAAGACTTTGATTAAAGAATTAAAGTTTTGGGGTAACTTTTTAAAACACGGGCAATGTTTAGTGAGAATCCCCAACTGCAAGTCACGTTGTACTGGCGGGTGACAGGGTGCAGCAAACATTTTTGGTCACGAAAATTTCGCGCCCAATTTTCTTGCTTGTCAGACGTTTTGACGTCTAAATCGTGAGCACAAGCGAAACCAGATTACTACCTGTATGAAACTCGATAGTGCCGCTAAAAGTATTTCGTTCCAAAGTTGGCGCTTCAAAAAGTTCTGTCTATATATTTACAATGACTACTTTTCATTGTTAAAATATTAATTAGGTTTTAAGAAAATTGGATACTTCATTTTTAATATTGACTTATAATATTTATACAAAACATATAAAATTTAACATTTTAGCGTCGGCATTAGAAAGTGATTTCGATTCTAGATTATTTTGTAAAGTTGCATTAATTTATTTTTAGCAGGTTTTAAGAAAATTGGAAACCTAATTTTTAATCAGGTTTTATAATATTAATACAAACCTAATTAAAATTTAACATTGTAACAACGGCATTAAAAAGTTGGCTGGTTTCGAACATATATAATTAATTAATGTAACTGCATTAATTAATTTTTAACAGGTTTTAATAAAATTGTAAACTTAATTTTTAATGTATTTGTAATAGTTATACAAATCTAATTAAAATTTAACATTTTAACAACAGCATTAAAAGTGATTTCGATTCGAGATTATTTTGTAAAGATGCATTAATTTATTTTTAGCAAGTTTTAAGAAAATTGTAAACTTAATTTTTGATCAGTATTTATAATGTTTATAGAAAACTTATAAAATTTAACGTTGTAGCAACGGTATTAGAAATTGATTTACTTGGTTTCGAGATTATTTTATAGAGTAGCGTTAATTTATTTTTTAGCATTTAGTACTCACTGTCCTGATGTTTATAACAGATATTTGCGTTGCAAAAGTTTTAGCTGTATCATTATTTCATTAAACACAGAAGGTATTAATTCGTCACTTGTCCAAAAATACACTTTTACTAACATTCTTTAGCTTACACTAAAAGTATATCGTTAAGTATAGTTACATTAGAAGGTATCTGCGATTACTAGTTTATAAAAGTTTTTTTTTTTTTTATAATAAATGTTTATAGGTAAAATAGTGCTACGTTCTTTAATAAGATCCCTTTTGCCGGACATTGCGTTCAAGAACAACGTCAAGCAGATTTTACTGTCAAAATATTATAGGGTGGATTATTATGTGCGTGATAGTGATGTCTGAAAATTACTGTCTCCTCTGTACGACCACTAAATATTAAAAAATTTAATTATTAATTACACATAAAAAAACCGACCGAGTTTCTTACCAGCTCCACTCGATTACTAGGATGTTTTCTGAAACGGTAGTAGTTGATTTGTCTCAAACTACTTACCCAATGACGTTTTGAAACTACATCTGTTTACGAAGCAATGGTTTTATACATACTCGTTTCTTCTTCAGAACACCTTGAATCAATTTAAATACTGAACTCATGAATTATTTTGTAGCTCCCAAACCGCCCCTAGACGTGTCTTTAACTTTCGCCCCTGCGACCCCCGATTTCCTCGTCGCTCCGTTCCGCGTAGCCGCCAACCCTTTGACAAATTGAATTAGAATCCACGATGCGTCGCGTTTGCTGTTGTCACAGGAATAAACACATTCCACGAGGCATTTTTATACTTTAGATATATTATTTATTTAATTTTAAATAGTATAAAGTTTAGTAATTATGTTGGTAAAATTGAAGCGATCTTGCGTTGCAACATTTTATAATAGTTTATCTTGAAGACACTCTTAGGGCGACTTGCACCAAATTTAGTTTTAGCAGACATCGATCTCCTCTTCAGATTGATACTGGACCATTTCCAGTTCAATGTCGGCCAGCGCGGCAGCTGACTTGGCTATTTCCAACTTTTTCTTCGCCTCTAGTTCCGCCATACGCGATTTTGTCGATCTCACTGACCTTTTCAGTTTAGTTGTGTCAAAATGTATGCAACTGTCAAATTTAAATCTGGTTTAACGATTTAAATCTTGAGTTAAGACTTTAGTTCAAACCGCCCAGCGTGGCACCCTTAGTTATATTATGTCACTGAATAGGCAGAGACAAAATATTTTTTTTTTTTTTTTTTTCAAAATATTTAGGTACTTTTCGTTTGACTGGGAAATAAGCACTTAAATAACTTGTAGAAAACATTATAAATATATCTGATATGAAACAGTAGACTTTTTTGTCGGGAGAAAATGATCGCAGAGTACAAATTTTATGCAAAAAGACTAAGTTTAATGGCTTTTTTGTATTGTATTGCAGATATAAATTGGTAAATTTACGATCTTCCTAAGTCCATTACATATTATAGTGTTCAATAAAAATCCATTTTAGGAAAATCCAATGGTAGGTTATAGGTATCGATTGTTTTTAGTACGTTAGTACTGTATTACTTAACTTTAAAAATAAATAAAAAAAAACCTCGTTTTAATACTTGAAAACAAAATTTACAATTTATCTACTTATGCCCATTTGTTGAATAATACTTAGTAAATAATCGTATATAAGAAATAGCTTTTGACCGTGAACTTTATCACACTTCGAAAATTGTATCTTTTTTATAATAACTCGACAAATTGACGGCATTGATGGTAAGCCAATTACAATGCAAAAACAACGGCAACCACCGAGAGATCGGCAGTCGCAGCGCCGCTGTGATACCGGCCTGCATAAATATCTTTTCACATTAGATTGCAAGCACATCATGCAGCTAGGTCAATCAGACGACTCTAGCCCTCCTTCGGTCCAAGTGGTTGACTATGCCAAGCTAAAACATTATCTTGCGGACAGGCCGTCCTCGTCCAGCTTAGATAGGATCCCGGACGTATTGGGGTCCGTTGCGGACGTAGATCTCGCGATCGATTCCCTGGTCGACCACCTGCAGGCCGGCATCGGAGAGGCCTCGAGAGAGGTCGAAGAGGCGAGCGATCGCCGCTTCGTACTCCCTGCCGACGTGCGGGCGTTGTTGACGGAAAAGAACGCGGCGACTCGTGCGCACGACCACTATCCGACCGAGGAAAACCGCGCACGTTTACGCGCACTTCAAAGATCGGTTAGAGCCCGTATATTAGAACTCAGAAGTCACAGATGGGACGCCCTCGTCGAAGGGCTAAGGCCGTCGCATCTGGCTTACTGGAAATTAGCTCACAGCCTCAAAATAGAGGCTTCTTATCTTATGCCCCCCCTCGAGAGGGGTCCCGGTATACCGCTCGCCTTCGATAGCAGCGACAAGGCGGAGTGCCTCGCCACTTGTTTGGAGAGCCAGTGCTCTCCGAACAGTGTCGATGCAAATACCGACCGGGTCGAGGGTATCGATGGATGTGTGCGGGAGCTGGATAAGCTCCCCGCGACAGACTCCCTGTCCCCAGTCACGTCTGAGGAGGTTCTTTCCATTATAAAAAGCCTTAAGCTTAGAAAAGCACCAGGTCCCGACGGGATCAGGAATGAAGTACTTAGACTTCTTCCCGATCGCCTCATAGCTCTTTTGGTCTGCATCTTCAATGTAGCCATAGCCCACTGCCATTTTCCAGCCGCCTGGAAAAAGGCCATAGTCATAGGTATCCGTAAGCCCGGCAAGAGCGCGTCGCTTCCCGACAGCTATCGCCCGATCAGTCTCCTAAATACTTTAGGGAAAATGTACGAGCGGATCCTTCTGAACCGTCTCAAGTCAGTAATAGAGGAGAAAGACCTCTATCCGCCTGAGCAATTCGGTTTCCGTGCTAGATATTCTTGCACTCATCAAGTGCACCGCCTCACGGAGCACGTTGCATTTAATTTTGCTGAATTATATAAACCCCGCCGTACACTTGCGGTCTTTTTCGACGTTGCCAAGGCCTTCGATAAGGTCTGGCACGAGGGATTGATCTACAAGTTGTATCACTTTGAAGTCCCCGATAGGCTAATTAAAATAATTCGCGACTATCTAACAGATCGCACCTTTCGCTATAGAGTGGAAGGTGAATTGTCCACGCTCCGTCCAATACGCTCAGGCGTTCCCCAAGGTTCGATCCTGGCTCCTAGCCTATTTAACCTGTACGTCAGTGACCTACCTCGACTCCCGGAGGTCGAGGTAGGGCTATACGCTGACGATACAGTCTTATATGCCTCAGATAGGAATATATCCCACCTCAGACACAAAGTTCAACGCTCCGTGACCACTCTCGGGAAGTGGTTTAACGAGTGGCGTATAGCCGTTAATCCCTCGAAGAGCGCCGCGATGCTCTTCGATGCGGATTCGTCACAGATACCGTGGAAGCTTAAACCTGTTAAGCTCTACGATAATCCGATTCCGTATGTAAGAGAGATCAAATATCTAGGGGTAACCCTAGATAGTAGGCTCTCTTTTAGACCCCACATCCGTAAGGTTAGGAACAGGGCCGCGTGGGTCCTGGGCCGGTTGCATCCTCTGTTGTGTTCGGTGAGTAAAATGTCCACGCGACATAAGCTCACGCTCTACAAGACGTGTATTCGACCAATTTTGACATACAGTTGCGCCGTGTTCGCACATATGTCCGAGTCGAGTTTCAAACGGTTACAATCGATACAGAATAGGTTCCTCTATCGTCTCACCGGGGCCCCGTGGTATGTTCGAAGCGTAGATCTCCATAGAGATATGGAGCTTCCTTCGATACATGCCTACGTTAAACAGCTCTCCCGTTCGTATTTCGACACCGCGTCGAACCACGCGAATCCGTTAATAAAAACAGCCGCCACTTATGTTCCGGCACCCACGGACATCCGGTGCAAACGCCGGCCGCGCAATATTTTTATTGATCCCGACGATCACATCGAAAATTCGAATAAATATTACACATCCGTCTCTCCAAACAGAGCGTGCCAGCGCCCACGCCCGCGTAACCACCGTTCTCTCCGCAGAGGGCGGGCGGTCAATTTCGCTCCAGCACACCCGTCACGTCCACCCTCTCTAGCGGTAACCCAAGCCTAGGTCCGTTCCTCGGTGTGAAACCATTGGGTCAGGCAACCGCCCGCGCGATACAAGTGACACTGTACGTGCATCACTTAGCTACCTACATACAACACTACACACGTGCACACCACACAGGTACATAGGTTCTGTGAGGGACCTTTTTTTTTCTTTTTTTTACGCTAGTTAGTTAGCGCTAGTTAGTGTAGAAACATTCCGATTATTGAATACACATACGCACGGTTCCTTCCTTCCTCCCAGGAGGAAGGGAACGTGCCTATGTGTATATTTAGTTAGCTCGAATCGTAGGTGTAGGGATTCGAATAGATCGCGACCTATTTGCGAACGCGACGACCGCCCGAGCCGAGGTCCGGCCACTTTGGCACCCTCGTGCGAGTCGTCCACAAAACTTTCGCGGCTGAGTGCCCTCTGCGCTCGCCCCCAAGTCCGGTGAAGCTGTAAAAGCCGCAGCGGCTTTAGGGCCCCTAAGGCTAACAGTGTAGTCAGTTCTAAAAAAAAAAAAAAAAAAAAAAAAAAAAAAAAAGATTGCAAGCATCCGATGCCCTTTGATTATATAAACTTCTAAATATGGTGTCGCCTTGAGACCGATGACATTTTTGCGGCACGGCTTCGCCAGCCTAGTGTGCGTAAGGGCATTGTTGTACACGCGCATCAGCTGTTTTTGTTAGCTGTATAGGGGATACCAAGTTAAAAACATTTTACTTTAAAAGTGGGGAATTAGTGCATAGAGATTGATCGATTTATATTATTTTCTAGATGCGTCCGCTACCCCTTTCCGCATGATATTTCGTAAACGAAAACCAAAAAGCAGTTAAAAAAAGTCACAGATATGTAGTTTTATTGAAATTCATTATCGGTGAATTAATGATGTCTCATGCTCTCTGTGAACGTCTTTGGTGCTACACACATGTTAGCTGCAGCTCATTCACCCTTCCCTCGTACTTCGTGAATGCCTCTGATTCCCTAGCCGCAACGTGAAACTTAGTCTGTACTAGGATTAACGAAGGACAGTTATTGAGACTATCAATTAATGTATTAGCAAATAACGGGATATTGTACCCAACAGGAAATATATATTTGTATTTATGCATAATATGTTTGCTATATATTTCTTAGTATCGTTTTTGTCGTTATTCAAATACTTGTATGCTCTGTGCGACGAACAAACGCGTATTCATCTGTTTTATACATAATTAAAGCGATATAGATTTTCAATAAAATATGTTTCCATTCAGCTACTGTCTGCTAACTACTCTTCGAAACGAACCTGACGAGTTACAAACTCAATGTTGTTCCTAGTACAACACTCGCTACATTAAAAAAAAATAGCAGAGACGTAGTCGCGGGTGGAAACTTGTTGTGATATTTTTTTGTGCACAGTACAACCATGCGTCCGTGGCGTCACCGCCCCCAGGTCTCAACTTATTGCGCACGGGTAGTACTTGTTTAAATGAATGATTTTCACAGAAACTATACGCACGGGGATTCCAAATATTACATAGTTAGTTGTTAATTTCAGACGATTTTAAACGTTATAAGTGACTTATTTAAATGAATGTGACTTGTTTATATGAAATCGCAATACTTACAAGGAATATAATCTTCTTATGCTTATTTTTTTTAGGAAATAGTTTTAGCAAAGTTTATTTACACAAAACGCCATTTTTAATTAAAATTACCAAGGAAAATACGTCTACTTATACTTAATAGAGTAGTAGTAGTAAGTAAGTAATGAGCTAAATGTACTAACAGCGGTTTTAAGCGATGTGTTTATTTTTCATCCTTATGAAAAATACTCCTTTGAAACACCGGACTAGAAGAAATTTAGACGCTTATGTAATAAAAGCCGATGCATTAAGAACTAAGAAGGAAGGAATACACTGAGCGGGAGTTGTTCTACAATTGCATAGTACGGCAAAGATAAAATATAGAGAAATTTTTCGGTCACCGTCTCGACTATCACCATCTTAACGGTCACCATCTCATCTCGACGGTCAATATGTCTACGATACCTCTCGACTGTAAACGTGCGGGCTTGTTGACGGAAAAGAACGCGGCGACTCGTGCGCACGACCACTATCCGACCGAGGAAAACCGCGCACGTTTACGCGCACTTCAAAGATCGGTTAGAGCCCGTATATTAGAACTCAGAAGTCACAGATGGGACGCCCTCGTCGAAGGGCTAAGGCCGTCGCATCTGGCTTACTGGAAATTAGCTCACAGCCTCAAAATAGAGGCTTCTTATCTTATGCCCCCCTCGAGAGGGTCCCGGTATACCGCTCGCCTTCGATAGCAGCGACAAGGCGGAGTGCCTCGCCACTTGTTTGGAGAGCCAGTGCTCTCCGAACAGTGTCGATGCAAATACCGACCGGGTCGAGGGTATCGATGGATGTGTGCGGGAGCTGGATAAGCTCCCCGCGACAGACTCCCTGTCCCCAGTCACGTCTGAGGAGGTTCTTTCCATTATAAAAAGCCTTAAGCTTAGAAAAGCACCAGGTCCCGACGGGATCAGGAATGAAGTACTTAGACTTCTTCCCGATCGCCTCATAGCTCTTTTGGTCTGCATCTTCAATGTAGCCATAGCCCACTGCCATTTTCCAGCCGCCTGGAAAAAGGCCATAGTCATAGGTATCCGTAAGCCCGGCAAGAGCGCGTCGCTTCCCGACAGCTATCGCCGATCAGTCTCCTAAATACTTTAGGGAAAATGTACGAGCGGATCCTTCTGAACCGTCTCAAGTCAGTAATAGAGGAGAAAGACCTCTATCCGCCTGAGCAATTCGGTTTCCGTGCTAGATATTCTTGCACTCATCAAGTGCACCGCCTCACGGAGCACGTTGCATTTAATTTTGCTGAATTATATAAACCCCGCCGTACACTTGCGGTCTTTTTCGACGTTGCCAAGGCCTTCGATAAGGTCTGGCACGAGGGATTGATCTACAAGTTGTATCACTTTGAAGTCCCCGATAGGCTAATTAAAATAATTCGCGACTATCTAACAGATCGCACCTTTCGCTATAGAGTGGAAGGTGAATTGTCCACGCTCCGTCCAATACGCTCAGGCGTTCCCCAAGGTTCGATCCTGGCTCCTAGCCTATTTAACCTGTACGTCAGTGACCTACCTCGACTCCCGGAGGTCGAGGTAGGGCTATACGCTGACGATACAGTCTTATATGCCTCAGATAGGAATATATCCCACCTCAGACACAAAGTTCAACGCTCCGTGACCACTCTCGGGAAGTGGTTTAACGAGTGGCGTATAGCCGTTAATCCCTCGAAGAGCGCCGCGATGCTCTTCGATGCGGATTCGTCACAGATACCGTGGAAGCTTAAACTGTTAAGCTCTACGATAATCCGATTCCGTATGTAAGAGAGATCAAATATCTAGGGGTAACCCTAGATAGTAGGCTCTCTTTTAGACCCCACATCCGTAAGGTTAGGAACAGGGCCGCGTGGGTCCTGGGCCGGTTGCATCCTCTGTTGTGTTCGGTGAGTAAAATGTCCACGCGACATAAGCTCACGCTCTACAAGACGTGTATTCGACCAATTTTGACATACAGTTGCGCCGTGTTCGCACATATGTCCGAGTCGAGTTTCAAACGGTTACAATCGATACAGAATAGGTTCCTCTATCGTCTCACCGGGGCCCCGTGGTATGTTCGAAGCGTAGATCTCCATAGAGATATGGAGCTTCCTTCGATACATGCCTACGTTAAACAGCTCTCCCGTTCGTATTTCGACACCGCGTCGAACCACGCGAATCCGTTAATAAAAACAGCCGCCACTTATGTTCCGGCACCCACGGACATCCGGTGCAAACGCCGGCCGCGCAATATTTTTATTGATCCCGACGATCACATCGAAAATTCGAATAAATATTACACATCCGTCTCTCCAAACAGAGCGTGCCAGCGCCCACGCCCGCGTAACCACCGTTCTCTCCGCAGAGGGCGGGCGGTCAATTTCGCTCCAGCACACCCGTCACGTCCACCCTCTCTAGCGGTAACCCAAGCCTAGGTCCGTTCCTCGTGTGAAACCATTGGGTCAGGCAACCGCCCGCGCGATACAAGTGACACTGTACGTGCATCACTTAGCTACCTACATACAACACTACACACGTGCACACCACACAGGTACATAGGTTCTGTGAGGGACCTTTTTTTTTCTTTTTTTTACGCTAGTTAGTTAGCGCTAGTTAGTGTAGAAACATTCCGATTATTGAATACACATACGCACGGTTCCTTCCTTCCTCCCAGGAGGAAGGGAACGTGCCTATGTGTATATTTAGTTAGCTCGAATCGTAGGTGTAGGGATTCGAATAGATCGCGACCTATTTGCGAACGCGACGACCGCCCGAGCCGAGGTCCGGCCACTTTGGCACCCTCGTGCGAGTCGTCCACAAAACTTTCGCGGCTGAGTGCCCTCTGCGCTCGCCCCCAAGTCCGGTGAAGCTGTAAAAGCCGCAGCGGCTTTAGGGCCCCTAAGGCTAACAGTGTAGTCAGTTCTAAAAAAAAAAAAAAAAAAAAAAAAAAAAAAAAAGATTGCAAGCATCCGATGCCCTTTGATTATATAAACTTCTAAATATGGTGTCGCCTTGAGACCGATGACATTTTTGCGGCACGGCTTCGCCAGCCTAGTGTGCGTAAGGGCATTGTTGTACACGCGCATCAGCTGTTTTTGTTAGCTGTATAGGGGATACCAAGTTAAAAACATTTTACTTTAAAAGTGGGGAATTAGTGCATAGAGATTGATCGATTTATATTATTTTCTAGATGCGTCCGCTACCCCTTTCCGCATGATATTTCGTAAACGAAAACCAAAAAGCAGTTAAAAAAAGTCACAGATATGTAGTTTTATTGAAATTCATTATCGGTGAATTAATGATGTCTCATGCTCTCTGTGAACGTCTTTGGTGCTACACACATGTTAGCTGCAGCTCATTCACCCTTCCCTCGTACTTCGTGAATGCCTCTGATTCCCTAGCCGCAACGTGAAACTTAGTCTGTACTAGGATTAACGAAGGACAGTTATTGAGACTATCAATTAATGTATTAGCAAATAACGGGATATTGTACCCAACAGGAAATATATATTTGTATTTATGCATAATATGTTTGCTATATATTTCTTAGTATCGTTTTTGTCGTTATTCAAATACTTGTATGCTCTGTGCGACGAACAAACGCGTATTCATCTGTTTTATACATAATTAAAGCGATATAGATTTTCAATAAAATATGTTTCCATTCAGCTACTGTCTGCTAACTACTCTTCGAAACGAACCTGACGAGTTACAAACTCAATGTTGTTCCTAGTACAACACTCGCTACATTAAAAAAAAATAGCAGAGACGTAGTCGCGGGTGGAAACTTGTTGTGATATTTTTTTGTGCACAGTACAACCATGCGTCCGTGGCGTCACCGCCCCCAGGTCTCAACTTATTGCGCACGGGTAGTACTTGTTTAAATGAATGATTTTCACAGAAACTATACGCACGGGGATTCCAAATATTACATAGTTAGTTGTTAATTTCAGACGATTTTAAACGTTATAAGTGACTTATTTAAATGAATGTGACTTGTTTATATGAAATCGCAATACTTACAAGGAATATAATCTTCTTATGCTTATTTTTTTTAGGAAATAGTTTTAGCAAAGTTTATTTACACAAAACGCCATTTTTAATTAAAATTACCAAGGAAAATACGTCTACTTATACTTAATAGAGTAGTAGTAGTAAGTAAGTAATGAGCTAAATGTACTAACAGCGGTTTTAAGCGATGTGTTTATTTTTCATCCTTATGAAAAATACTCCTTTGAAACACCGGACTAGAAGAAATTTAGACGCTTATGTAATAAAAGCCGATGCAATAAGAACTAAGAAGGAAGGAATACACTGAGCGGGAGTTGTTCTACAATTGCATAGTACGGCAAAGATAAAATATAGAGAAAATTTTTCGGTCACCGTCTCGACTATCACCATCTTAACGGTCACCATCTCATCTCGACGGTCAATATGTCTACGATACCGTCTCGACTGTAAACATGCTTCAATGAAAACCATTTCATAATTTAATTTTAATTCTGCAGCTGTCACACCCCCTTCAAAATACGATTCCAATTGTATTATCGTGTCTGGAACGAGTCAGTAGGCAGCAACGCGCGTTTACAGCACATCCGTATCGACGTATCTTCGTCTTTGTATGATACAAACGCAAATGAAACGCGCAGAGGACGCGCTCATCAAAAACGCGCGTCGTCTACTAAACACATCGTGTAATAGGCTCTACTAATACCGGTCAAATACCTCAAAGTGAGATTAAGGTGAGGGGAGGTTTTTATTTTGTTGCCGTTACAAAGAAATATATCACGCAGATGAAGTCGTGGGTACAGGTCGTTATTGATATAAGTGCCTATAGAAAATATACTTAAGTGTGACAATAAATGTCAAATCAATTTCATGATAATTTAAATCACACTGTACAGCGCCATCTATGAATACTCAAGGAAAATAAAAAAAAACTGGTTTCGATTAACCTATTGCTTGTTTTTAAAATTTTGTACAGATAAAATAATTTAGTATCTTTTTCCTTTTTTCACTGAGTATTTTAAATATGTATATTATAAAATTACACATAATAAAAACATTCTTTTTTTATGTAGGTACATAACCTATATGCAAATTACAGACCACACAAATGTTCATACGTCTAAAAATGCATCATAATGTACCTACCTTCAGACTATAAAGTACTGTCATACAAAATTTAATTAAATTCGGTACAGTAGTTTTGGAATTCAAACATACCGACAGACAGGCAGACAGATAAAATTTTTAAACTAAAATGTGTTCTGCCTATGTTTGTATTATTAGGCATATGAAATTGGCGTTTTGTACGGGAGGAATATTAAGTCAAATTTTTTTTTTTTTTGTAAAATAAATTTCATTAATCAAAGTATGCACCGTTGTTATTTATGCACTTTTGCCATCTCATAGGTAGTTCATTAATCCCTTTACTAAAAAACCCATGGGGGCGAGAATCAATAAACTCTTTGAAGGCTGTTTGGACTGCCGCATCGAAGTTCAATTTTTTTCCTTGCAAGAAGTTGACCAAATTCCGGAAAAAATGGTAATCTGTTGGAGCAAAGTCCAGGGAGTACGTTGGATGTCGCAGACATTCCAATTGTAGCTCATCTAACTTAGTGGTTGTTTGTTGTGCAGTGTGTGGTCTTGCGTTGTCGTGAAGCAGCAGTGGCCTAGAGCGATTGACCAATCTCGGTTGTTTAGCAGCTAGTTCTTCCTTCATGGTTTGCAGTTGCTGACAATAGATATCTGCCGTAATCGTTTGGCCAGATTTTAGAAAGCTGTAATGAACGACACCGGCGCTAGTCCACCAAACACTCACAAGTAACTTTTTCTGAGTCAATTTTCGTTTAGGGCAGGATTTGGCTGGGTCTCCAGGGTTCAGCCATTGCGACGAGTGCTTCCGATTATCGTACAGTATCCACTTTTCATCACAAGTAAGAATTTGATTTAAAATCCCTTCATTATTGTGTCGGTTGAGCAAAGTAACACAGCAGTCGACGCGTGTTTGCAAGTTCGATTCACTCAATTCATGAGGTACCATCGCTCAAGTTTTTATACTTTAACGATTTGCTTCAAGTGGATTATATCACCTCCCCGAAGCCTGCAGCTATCTCTGAAGTGATTTTTGATGGATCCGCTTCCACAATAGCCTTTTATTCTTCATTTTCCACTTTGGTCTCCGGCCGTCCACGTGGTTGGTTCTGAAGGTCGAAATTTCCAGAACGAAAACGTTGAAACCAAAAACGTACCGTGCTTTCTTTTACAACACCAGCGCCGTACACATTATTAATCCTTCGAGCTGTTTCTGCAGCACTGGTGCCACGGTAGAACTCGTACTCGTAAATAATATTTCATGTTTTCCAATGTGGGGTAATAAGCGACGCCAAAGAAAAACAAATGAATGACTGTTTTCAAAACTCAAATGTACCAGCTAAATGAATTTATAAATTTGAATTTGGAATTCTTAACCAAAGAGGAGATATTTGAGATCAAAGTGGTCAGTACCACAAAACGCTAATTTCATATGTAAGGACCTAATATTTTTTCTTATATATCTGTAATGTACAGATTTCGACTCTTTACTCGTTTATTATAAGTATAGAATGTATAGATATAATATATAATACTAAATAAATATTAATATTATATTATTAATTATAGAAGATATTAATTGGCTATCGATTTTTCAATTAAATATAGTACTCCCTGAATAAACCATTTTATTAACATCGATTGTGAATTAAATTAAATTGCTTGCATTTAGTATAACATACTTCCGATGTACATTTCATTATAATTATTCAACTAGTTTTGTGTTCACTCCAGACATACAAATACACAGACAAGCATTATTTTTTAATTGACAGATTCTTGTTAATTGTCCTTTGCAATAGATGACTATTACGTACGAAAAAAAAATGTACTGACAGAACTACAGATTTATTAACATAGAAGGATATTTAATATTTGAAATATACTTATTATCAAAAATTTTATGAAAATTAAAATTCATTGCGGCTTAACCCTATGTCGCCGCGTCCCGCGTCGCATCGGTCGCGAAGTTTCGCTCAAAGGAGTTTATCACTTCGGCGCGGCGCGGCGCGGCGCGGCATCGTGCATCGGTGCCTCCCGCGTCGAGCGTCGCGTTAATTCGCCGGCAAGGGTTGCCGACGATGTCATCGCGTCGTAAACGTTATTTACGACTCCGGACGATTACTGCCACGACGTCGCTCTTCGACGGTTCATTTGCATAGAAATTTATACCCGGTGGATGATGATAGCTCCCTTCGCCCGTTCGTCGTATGTTTCCGCCGTAGCAATGACTGGGGAGGTGCGGCTGTCTGCCGAACACGGTTATCGATTGGTTACGAATAAATTAACCGCTTAATGATTTTGGAATCAGTAAAATGGTTTTTTTTTTATCAAAATATGTTGGCTTCAGATAATGTAAATCTTGTCCGAGTATAAAAATTTGGATTCATACAAAGATAAAGAAAAAAGTTCCATTGTAATTATTCAAACCATTACCTTATACAGTGTTGTTACATTTAGAGCGTGTTCGAGGGAGGCTCTCACAAACTTGTCTTCACTTTACCTTATGGTATGCAAAGTAGGTACAATCCAAAAACAATGGTGAACACCGAGAGATCGGCAACCCATCGCCGGTCTTCACTGTCATGCCGGCCTGCAAGTGTCTCCGCAGCTGGATATACATTAGCTGATCCCGAAACGCGACAAACCAAAAGAGAGCCAATATAACGCTTTTGTTTTCTTAATCTATAAATATAATATTATGGTTGTGTGTTGTTATGATTTTGATTGCCCATTCTTTTTTATAATCTACTTTGTGACCCAATTCTCTGTTCTGAATTATCGTAACTTATGTCTGCTTAAAATTAACTAGTAGTTCTGTCTAGTAAAGACAGTGGTGTATCTAGGTTATTTTCCAGGGTGACCTGGCACCTGAAAACCGATGAACGTGAAGCGGAAGCTCAATTTTGGATGTATATTATATGTATACCTTGAACACCTATAAGGGAACATTAAATAACTTTCTATATTAGGCAAATATAATACTAATAACAGTAAAGTTTTTTTTAAACTTTAATTATTGACAATTCTTATAGCCTATCAACCGAGGAATGGCATAAGCTCCCCGTGTACAAAATTTCATAGAGATCGGTTAAGCCGTTTCTGAGTTAAATCCGGACTTACAAAAAAACTGACAGAATACTTTTTTAAATGTATGTATTATCTATACAAATAATAAAATTGAAGTGTTTGCTTACGAAACTTTCACTGGCAGATAGCTGATGTTATAAGGTTCCGCAGTAACAATAAAAATTGTTAATTGTTAATCAATTCGGGCGCTTACATGGTTTACGCTGAGCAAACCGTACGATATATTATATTAAATTAACTAGCTGTGCCCGCGTCTTCGTTCCCGTGGACTACAGAATGCCGTCGATTGAGCATACCTACGCGAGAATCGTTCTACTTTCGCTCCCCGTTATATGCTTATTGTAGGATCCTTAGAAGATAGACATTTTATGCTCTTCCTGACTTTTTTGTAGGTCTTTTTAATACCCAAATTTATTTAGTACATTAATAAAATTATCTGTGCGACCGAGCTCTGCTCGGTATCTTATAAACAACAAAAGAAAAACACGTATCTAGTTAAACTTGGAATGTAAAACATTATCTAAATGCAAAGTTTCATCGAAATCGTTGGAACTGTTTCCAAAAAACCAATTACATATATACAATATGTATTAAAAACCCCCGTCGAATCCGAGAAGGGTATATAGGTACCCCAATAACAGTACCAAAAAAATATCAAAATTTTATTTATTATGAAAATAAAAATGTTATTGCGATTTAATATCAACATTTTTATTTTGTTTCCCTAAAATTTTGCAAATTTTTAAAATGTGATAACACCGTTTCCTGCCCCGGCGCAGCGCACCGGTACGTTTGGTCGTATGTAAGTTTCTCATTTAACTAATTTTTTTTTACATTTTATTAGGGATACATTTTTTACTTATAATCTGAGATAGATAACATAAACAGAATATAATCTCGATACCTAATAACACCTTCACGGATCCGGCGGGGGTTTTAATACACACTGTATATACACAAGAATTACTCACTTAATATAATAATATATGTATATCTGTTATGGTTTACTCAGCGTAAGCCATTTAAGCGCCCAAAATGATTCACCGTGATCAGATTTATTTATTTATTTTGCGGAACCCTAATTCTTTTTCTAAAATAAAAGTAGCCAAGTTACTCCTTAAAACATCAGCTATCTACCAGCGAAAGTCCCGTCAAAATCGGTTCAATTGTTTCGAAGATTACCCAGAACAAACAGACAGACGGACAGAGAGACAGAAAAACAATTTAAAAATGCTTTTTGTTATAGGTACCGTATATACAGTGTAAACTCTTTATAACGTTATCCTTTATAACGATAAACTCCCTATAACGTAGTAGTGAGCCCAACTTGGTTGGTTTGCGTTAAAACCCACATATTGAAACACTCTTTATAGCGATACGCCATTCTCTATTACGAAGAAATGTGTTCATATTTTTAGACGGTAAATATTTATTATTGGTATTATTGTTTATTATCAGGTAACAAAAGACTTTGAAGCTCCGAAACATCCGAGGTCGGTCTAGCTTTTGTTATCTTTAATTGCCTTGAACACGTGCAGTATGACGCATTGCTTTCTCGGAAGTGAATATAGATGAGGATGTAGCCACAACTGGTACACTTACAGATAAACAAATTGTTGATTTAGTGTCAAAAAGTCAGGAAACACCCGATAATCAAGATGAAGAAGATGATCAAGTGGACAAAGCCGAATCACCACCAACAATTCAACAAGCCCTAGATGCCGCTAAGTTGGTAGAAAATTTTTTTGTTGTTTAATCAAGACGATTCCACCACATATCTAGATATGAATAGAATACATAAAATAAAACAAAACAAGTACTGGCATAGCAAAAAACGTCAGTCAAAGTTATCAGACTATATGTGTAAACAATAATTTATAAGCATTTATTATCTAAGACATACATACATATTATAAATTCTTGTTAATTTGGTTGTTTTTTTGTTCACTCCATATAACGATAACTCTCTATAACGACAAAAATGCTCAGTCCCTTGAGTTTCGTTATAAAGAGTTTACACTGTACTTGCATATTATGCATTAGTAAAAAAACTGTTATTTTGACATTACAAACAGACACCTAAGTTTTGTTAACTGTAGGTATAGATGTACTACATAATTGTAGAATGATCTTAAAAAGCCCAAGAAAACAGTCAGAAACCACATATGTTTATATTCTAAGGATCAGTCACAATAATATGCATTTTGTCTTTAAAATAAACGGGAGCGGGTATCCAGTCGTCGGCATTCTGTGTAGTCCACGCGAGCGCAGCCCGGACACAGCTAGTTTATAATAAGTATCAGATTTGGAAAAACAATACATGTTCATGTACCTACAGACAGAACTACAAATTTAAAAATATATATGAATAATTGTAACACTTTAATATCTTGGTGATATATTACCTACTAGGTATAAAAGTATCGACAGTTACCACGCACAACTGCCGCTCGAAACACGACTATAAAAAAGGGGTAGGTTGATAACATTTTGCATATTTAAACAGTAATTTACTTACGATGTAATAAAAACTATAATCGATCGTCAGGTCCCATCGTTAGGTATGAAATTCACTTGGTTTAATTTATAATTATTTTTTTATATGTGGGATGTTGTCATTTTCCCAAAACAATTTATTTTATTCATATTACCTATAATTCCGAATAAAGTTTATATAAAACACTAGCTTTGCCTGCGGCTTCACACACTTTTATTACGTAGTAGTTATTTTCGTTTCGTAGTTTTATTTTAACTCAATTTTATGATTTCTTAGAGTATTATTGATATTTCTTATACATAGTCTACTATAAATTTGAGAATCATATAATTACGAAAGCTTTTATTAATAATTTTTATAGTCTACCAATTACGGATTAACATAATTATTACACCTCCCGTGTGCATAATGTCATAAAAATCAAATAAGCCGTATTTGAGTTAAATCCAGACAGACAACATTTTTATGTCATAATTGTGATTACTGGCTTTTATTATAAGTACTTACTTAGATATCGATTAATCACAACATTTTGAAAGAAAATCATGTACAGACAGAACTATAGTTTTATCAATGAATAGATGCCTGGATATTATTAGCCTATAACGATTACCTAAAAAAAATTAAGAAATCATTTATTTTACCAAACACACAGAATATGAGTTTTCAAAATATCTTGATATAAGTAATTAAGACGTGCTAAAGAAATGATCAGCAAGGTATAAAATAGTCAATTAAATATGCAATAAACCTTAATTTTGAAAACTAAAAGACTATTAATACGTTTAGTTAAAGTGACTTGAGTCTTACCAAAGTTTATGGGCACGCAACACGTCGCGTCAGTTTGTTTACGAGCTCCGTGAATTGTTAGCTTTAAAATAAATTTAATATTTCAGTTTCACTCTATCGAATCATTGTTTGTATGGTTTATAAATGAAAGCACGCGACCATCATATTCGTACTATGCGATGATAGATTCTAATAGTTTAATATTGTTAAAACAGCTAGATATCATGATGTCTTGTCTTATCTTATTTAGTACTAAGCAACAATTGTTATTGTATCATTTTTACCCGACATGTCTATTTACCATGTCATGTCACGTCATGTCTATTTATTTTAACAGTCTATGTACTATGTATGTGGTTACGTATGTTCCACCGTAACTCCTAAACTACTTATCCGATTTTGATAAATGAGGTATCAATCAATTTATTATTAATTTCCGGGTGACATAGATTAAATTTTATACGAACAAAATCAATATGACGTATGTTACATCCAATCAGTGTTGACCGCTGAAAATGTTATTTTGCTATCGTATCGTGTGCTGTTTAATGTGTTATGTAAAATGAAGGAGGAAACACTGAGCCATCATCGCTGCAAGCAGACATTTATAAGCCACCTCAAACAATGATGTTCTTTCATACGTTAAAGACTGCTACTTATGAGATTAACTTGGTGGTAAATACGGTACAGTCCACAAACAACGGCGACCGTATTAAAAATTTTGTCGGCGTCGTCGATGCTATGCCAACCTGCTGAAATACTTCTTCACAGATCGTTTCAACGACCCAATATCATAAGAAGGAGGGAACACGTTGGTTGGAAGACTGTTCCACATCTGCACGGTACGGTAAAGGTAAGAATTAGCGTACTTCTTTGTTCGTGTCATGATGGGCGCTACCTTGTAGCTGTGGTTCTGTAGTGGAACGGAAATTATGGGATAAGGTCTAACAACTTCATGTGCACTGGCACTAGAGAAACTTTTTTTTTTAATACTACAAAGGTTATGCTTTATACGGCACGCCAAATGATAAACGGCTACCGTAGTCTATGGAAACTTGTAATACCATAGGTATCAGTAGCGCATTGCCGACCTTGAACCCCGTACCCCGAGGTGCTCTGGAAACCCTACTCACCGCAGGAACACAACACAAGGTTATTTAGCCGCGATCATCTGTAGGTTGGACGTATTCCACCAGTAGCCTGCTGCTACAAGTAGAGAAATCTCCAAAGAAAGTTTTCTGTGCCCTTCCTCTCTTGCGGCGTTGGCGATTCTCCCGTCGAACATTACGCAGGTTATACCAATTTTAAAACCGTAGATATACTTGTCTTCACCTGTAAAATAAACCATTTACAATATAAAGTTGTGTAGGTGTCGGATTTTCAACCATGTCATTTTTTGTCCAATTTTATTACAACAGACACGTCTACACACACCTACACCGTTATACCTACATAGGTACCTACCTACACAGCTTGTTTGAAAAAAAAAAAACCATATTTCCTTGTCGTGGAGGTCAAATTTTTTCCCAAGTCATTCTTTTTTCGCATAATATGGCTAATAGGCGCAATAATAATTAAACCTTTTTTGACTTGTTGACATTTACTGAAATGTCGACCAGTGTTTGTACTAATAGATACATAATTTGTGACTTGAATCATTTTACCTTTATCTTACACATGCAATTAACTCATCAGCGAAGATTTCACGCTGTACAAAAATGTGACTGTCTTTTCTCTGTAGTTGTAATATTATTACCGGCCGTTATATATTTTCGTTGTCATTTACAACTCATTAAAATTATTATTGTAACCGCATGCTTCGTGCTCGCCGGCGCTTACGTCCCTAATAGTCGATTACAACGAAGCTATTTATCTTTTTTTTTAACAGTCTTTTCTCGATCCGTATATACGGAATGGTAATTTTACAGTTTTGAGCACGTCAATCTATTAATATGATGGCCGTTTGGCTTTTGTTTCGTGACTCGTTCCCAAACGTTTTGTTCAGAGATACGGTATTGTTATAGGCTTTCTTTAATCGCACACGGATTGGATTAATAACTTAAAGCAACGTATCGGTTTTGTTGAATCATGTTTCTTGATTAGGTATTCCTAGTAAAAATGAATGGCCAAGCGCAGATTTCTTTTTAAAAAAAGTTGAAAGTTGTGATATCGAAAGACCATCTCCATCTCGTCCCGTACTTCCTAGACTTGCGAGATTGCTTAACGTTAATGGTTACTACTCTGCTCCTTGGGATCGTAGCGTGAAGTTACATAACCTATAGGTAACCTCCTCAGTCAATCATACTATATTATAAAACAAAGTCCCCCGCAGCGTCTGTCAGAGCGAGATAAACCCAAAAACTACCGAACAAATTTTCATACGGTTTTAATTAATGCACGGAGTGACTAATGAAGAAGATTTAGGTGTATCTATAATTCATTAAAAAAAATTGTAAATTGGCTGAAATATGACGATGATAGTTGAAGATGTCGGAAAAAATTATGCCGACTGGAAGTTTTACTGGCGTGTGCTTTGTGTATTATAATTCTCTGCTACCCGTACGAAGCCGGGGTGTGATGCTAGTAGGCTATGAATGCAAAAATAATATTTCTAATCTGATTGGTACTTAGTTCCAGAAATCGGAACGTTGGAACAAAGAAAATTTTGAGGTTTATATTAGATTACTAACTGTGCCCGTGGCTTCGCTCACGTGGACTACAGAATGCCCGCGCGAATTTCGCTCCTCCGCTTTTTAATGCCTATAATTATGTAGTACATTAATTTGCTATATCTCTTATGGTTTACTCAGCATATGTCATTTAAGCGCCCGGTTTGATTCACCATGACCAGTTTTTTTATTATTTGTACGTATCCCTAATTCATTTTCTAAAGTAAAAGTAGCCTAAGTTACTCCCTATATCATCAGCTATCTATTCGTGAAAGTCCCGTCAAAATCGGTCTAACCGTTTCGGAGATTGCCCGAAACAAACAGACAGACAGACAAAAATTAAAAAAATGGGCTTTTTGTTATAAGTATCGTTTATACTTTCATATGCATTTAGTAAAAAACTGTTATTTTGACATTACAAACAGACACTTCAATTTTATTAATTGTATAGGCAGTGATAGTGTTTAACACAATCAATAAGCTGACGTAATATTATCTACAATCCATATAGATATGGCTATCGCGGACTACATTAATATTATCGCACAATTACCTACCACCATTTTTTATAACGACATTATATGAGTTTACAGGTAACAAATATGCTATATTAAAAATCATCACTATGTCCAGGTAAATATTAACTTAATTACGAACTAAGCCAAAGAAGTGTCCATCAAAACGAATGTTATTTTTTCAAATATATGAAACGATACTGCTAGCGCTATCTGACGGATAATGTACATATTATATAGTATCTATATAATCCTCTTTTTTTTCAAAACGATTTTTAAATGTTCCAATTAAATTAAATTACCTCATACTATTAAAATTAGTACTGTTTATTTAATTTTTATTAAGTAAATTAGTTTCTTTAGTATATTAACACTTTAAAAAATTTAACATATTTTGTGTTTTTGTGCAGTTTAACTCGCATTAGCATTAATAATAAAGCTTGCTATAGATACAAAATAGTAAGATGATTGAATTATATAATTAGTTCTTTTCAAATATTTCCAAGTTCATATTGGTTTTGTTGTAACAACGCCATCTATACAATACATATTTTACTAAATATAAACGTAAAAAGCGACGCGTAGCGTTGCGAACGTAAATCGCCATCTGTGTAACGTATGACAAACTTTTTTGGATTTCCTCTCACAACTGAAATTCATTTTGAATAAAAAAAGCAATAATACAAATCGAAAAAACAATAATAATATGTCGCACCCTTGGCATGCATCGGTACAATACCATCACCTTTGCTTTAATTTAATAAAACTGAGTAAGATTTCTTAATATCAGATATACTTTTATTTTGTGCGTACACTTCGACATGACAGTAAAACGTAAGAGAGAGAGCACCCTAGTGGCAAAGTTAGAAACCATTTTATGATGCGTTTACAAAGACATTAATATACTTTATTGCAATGGTGTGTTTCAAAGATACCTTTAAATTTATTATTATTTAACAATTACGTCTACTTTTACCTTTAAAAAGGAAAAAAACCAAGTGCAGGTACTTCACCTTGGGCGACATAATACATATCTACCTTAGCTCATTTTGTGAAATTTGTAAAAGTGACAGTGGTCACCGATGCAGCGAAGGTGCGATGTGTAAATTATGCTCTATGTCACGTGACCGGCCATAAATTGATAAAATACAAAGGCCTAGATTTTATTAAATCTAATCTATCTTTATAAATAAAGGTAAATTTGTGTTCGTTAGTAAGCGCAACAATTGAGAGCGGCTTGAGCGATTTGGCTAATTTCTGTTTTAAAATGTTCATAATAACTAGTCCAAACTTTGTAGTTGAAGGGTGTCGTTTTACATCGTCATCACTGAGACGCCCAAGCCAACCTCACCTGCACGTGGTGCACGCTGATGAGCAACGAACGAGGAAATGGCGATAGAGGGTTGGTAGGGCTGTTTTGCCCGACTTGGTCGCGACCACTATAAATGCATGTGGTGATGACTCCGGTGAAGCTGTAGAAGCCATCAGCGGCTCTGTTTTTGGAGAGGGCCCATAAGGCTAACAGTAGGTATAGTCAGTCAAAAAAAAGCTATCATAGTGACTCGCTTTTGCGTGTCGCGTTTCGGGATCAGCCTGTGTGCCTCTCCAGTTAAATTAATGCAGGCCGGGATGACAGCGGCGACCGTCGACGGATTACGATCTCTTGGTAGTCGCCGTTGTGTTAGGATTGTACAGTGCTTACCATCCGAGGCGGTACTGCCAATTTTCCATGCTACTATAAAAACATAGATTTTTATGGAAAGAAAAATTGGAAATGTTTACGGGAATTATTTCAAAGGATAGATATGCGTAATTCTGTTTTGTTTATAATAATGTAAAAGGTATCAGGAAAAAAAACGGGATAGCTGGCGCTATGGTCGAGTTATCAACTATTGGAAAGGATAGAACGTTGTCAAAAAACACTAACAAAGGGAAATGAATTTATTTCACTACTTTTTATTTACAAAGCATCTCAATCGAGACTTGGGCCGTTTTTTACACAATGTTTCTTTTGGGATTTCACATCTTTTTGTAGTTTATTATGAAGTTTCTAAATCAGATAAGTAGGTACTAGAATTTCATAATATCGTTAGGCAGAAAAAGGCTATCATGTTGATTGATTGAATTTATTTCTCTTAGTGTTTGCTCTTAGGCCCTGGTTAGATGAACACGCTTCAGCGTGCCTTTTAACAATACGCTCCTAGACTTACTAATATTAACCCAAACCGAACACAAACGCGGCGCTTAGAAACTAATTTAACTGAACGGGGGTTTCGTATTCTACAGAACACATTTTTACTAAAGCGACATTTTTACATTTTTGCTGGGCTCTATGGGTTCCACATCAGTTACTCAGGTTTTTTTTGGGCCAGTAGAAAACGCTCATCAGATTGAATAACTTTTACTAAGGCGGCATTTCGATAGCTCTTATAGTTTGGCGAGGCTCTTAAGGTTCCACACATCAGGTACTCTAGACATTCTATTTTATGTATCATCAGGAAATGCACATCAAATTATTAGATATTTTTTACTAAAGCGGCATTTTGATAGCTCTTATAGTTTGGTGGGGCTCTTAGGGTTCCACATCAGGTGCTTCAGATCTTAGATTTTTATGTGCCATCAAAAAATGCTCATCAGATTATGGCTGTATTTCGATATCTCTAATAGTTTGCCCAGCTAGTCAGTTATCCCAGCTCTTGGATTTCACGTCAGGGTCAGATCATCGAAAATTCAATTTGATCAATTTGATAGTTTTCCCTGTATGTAGGTATTAAGCTTTATCTCTTTGCCAAATTTTATCTCTCTCAGTTCCTTGGACTCTTAGTCAACAGAATTTCAGCCTTCTACTATAACCCAGTGCTGCTTAGTTGAATCCCACAATAATTCCTTCTACCTCAATGATGGCTGTTGATTCCATAGAGAAAGTTTGTATAAGTGAATAATATGCGTTTTGCTTTTAATAATAGATATATGTATTATTATGTAAATAATACTAAATGTGTAAACATTTTTTTCTAGTATAATTAGAGTTATTTCGGTATATGATTATGGTATGACATGAAAAACTGTTCACTGTTTTGATTTTAAAATAAGAGCAGCACTTTTATACATAGATGTACTTACTTGTTTTCATTGTCCTTTTGTCTAAGAGTATCTATGTTATGCTTAGCTTAGAATCAAATAGGTGTATGTGAAATTGTCCATTCATATTACACCTGGTATTATTATTTTTTCTCTAATTTAATAAAAATATATCAAAGTTGATACTTCAAACACTATCACAATAGAATATTTAAATAACGAGAAAACGCAATTGAATATTTGACATGTCAATTGCGCTGTCCTTATTAATTACAAAGACTACCCGATAACCCCTAACACTGCTTTCAACTACAAACGCCCCCAAATAAACACAACTAACTCATAATAAAAAAAAATCTATCCGTTATATAATAAGGTCGAAATTTGATCATTGACATAGAACAAATTAACATATGAAAGTGATGACTTTAGCTGTTGAATTTCGCGCGTTTCTGTATTGGTAATAAAGTTATCTTTCGAATGGCTGAGGATCAAAGGTAGGGGTGTGAATTAAGATATTGTAATGGACACAAAGGGGAATTGTCACCAAAGCGCTTAGTGTCAGTTACACGTTTGTTTGGACTGACTGAATGGTTAGTGCATGTGTGTGTATTTTAAAGGACAAACAGGCGTTCCCTGTTTAGATACATGGCTTTTATTTACTAATCTTTATTGTACACCATTAGTTACATATAAAATCGAACATTAAAATTTTATGATAAGTACCAACGGCGGTCTTATTGCTGAAAGCAATCTCTTCCAGGAAACCTTTTGATGGATAAGAGTGTAAATGAGGTAGTAGGGTGTAATGTTTTAAGTCTGTTTTAGTCAGCGGTGACTTTAATATAGACATTTTGGGTTCACCACCAGAGGTCACTATGTTCACGTCGTTATTTAGATTATTTAATCTGTATCCGATTTTTAATCAGCCAACCAGAAGCACGGCTCTTCTGAGTCGTGCTTTGATAATGTTTTTACTAACTTTACACAACCCTAACACACCTAGCGAAGCTTTTAAGAAATTGGCTAGAGTTATATCAAAAAGTAGATTAGATTATAATATCAATTTGAAATTATCGTCGGCCAATTTTAATAGTATTGATCCTAATTTCAATTACGATTACTTATTTAATATTATTCGTAATGAATTTATTAAAAATGGCCCAATCAAGATTATTAGTGATCGGAAAAAAAATTATTCAGTGATTGGGCAACCAAAGGAATTAAAAAAGTAGAGACCATTTATATGATTTATATTTCAGAAAATCGATGACAACTAACGAGGCGTTTCATACTTATGTTAGGAATTGTTCAAAAATATTTAAAAGTGTTTGTATGGCTGTCAAGGCGAAATTTCTAAGTAACAAAGTGCTTGCATCTACTAATATGTCCAAGACTGTTTGGAACATAATAAATAAAGCAATGGGCAAAAATAGGAAAAAAGACGATTCGATAAATCTAACTGTCGAAGGAGTACACATCTCAAACAGTTTAGAGGTAGCAACTGTTTTTCAAGAATACTTCACAAATATACCACTAGAGGTAACAAAAAATATTAAATCAAAAATTACAAAAACAGGTAGTTCGAGCAATTTGTGACATATCACAACATATCATATCATAGGACCACACGAATCATTGAGGAATAAATTTCAAGAATTTGGTATCTTAACCTTGCCTTCCCAATACATCTTGGAAAATATAATGTATGTTCGGAAAAATGAAGATAATTTTGAACTTGTTACTAACACGCACAATTTCAATACTAGAAATAAATATAAAATAGTCATTACGTCTTTTAGACTTAGTAAAACAAATAAATGTTTTTAGGTAATTGTGTTAGGTTCTATAATAAACTTCCTAATCCTAAACACACATTACTGATTTGCCGGATAATAAGTTCAAGAATTATGTTAAGCAGGTTTTATTGTCGAAGGGATATTATAGGGTGGCTGATTACGTGAATGATGGTGATGTCTGGATGTGATTCCCTCTCTGTACATATACTGAAAATGATAATAATTGTATATAATTAAATACTTTGAAACCAGTTAAAAAAAAGATAATAAGATAAACCCGATCGAGTTTCTTGTCGGTTCTTCTCGATGTCTGGGATGTTTTGACATTCATAAGTGCCTTCTTAGGGCCTAAATTGAATAAAAGATATTTCGATTTTGATTTTTTGATTTTTAAATGAGAACAGCAGAATTAAAATAGTTTAACTATTTACGACATCAAAATTAACACATATCATAAAATAAATGTATGCTGTAGCAGAAGAAATCTATGAAGTATATACTACATTATTATTATTTATAATTATAATACAAACAAAATGTTATCTAATTACATATACATAACATTAAATTGACAAATAATAATCTTTTACAGATTTCTTAAATATGCTTAGTGATTGTGTGCAAAATGATTGAATATTTATTAAAATATATCTGTTTATGTAGCACTAGCAAGCACCCGCAACTTCGTTCGCATTAATTACAATATGAATATCTATACTTATAATATAATAAAGCGGATTTTTTTGTTTATTTCTATAAAACCATTAATCTCTGAAAGTACCAGTTGGATTCGAAAAATTATTTTTGTATATGATAGCCAGATTTACGAGGAATAGTAAAGGCTATCTAACACTAGGCTTTATGCTATAACTCTCAGCAAGCCTTAAATATTAATTTTTATTAAGTAAGTCGGAAGTCAAAGCGCTCATGAACTGCTTTATCCGAGTGCGTTGTCGTAATGTTTAATAATAGATACGTAAACACAATGTCTAACAAAAATATTGGTCCTTAGTACTTATACATATCTTTAAAAAGTCCTCTATAGCATAATTATGCCTATCTCTTATACGTTTAGCCACAATAAGCTATTTTCTGTCAAACACTTATCAGAAATTAAAAATTGATTTATTAGCATTATTTTTAGGCATGGCAAATTAATTGTTACGAACAAAACTTATTTCATAATAAAGACAGTTTTATAAAATTAAACTTTACCCTTTATAGTATGTTATTTGGACACATAGTTTAGGAGTTAATGGAAAATTTAAATAAATTAACACTCTGCTCTGGTTTAATAATAGTAATGGCGCGAATGAGCCGTGTGACTCATAACCTAGGACCTCGAAGAGAAACCAACAAATAATGCTTTTTGTATTTTAAGGCCTATATTTATTGAGGAATGGTGCTATTACATGATATAGGGAAAAAATTAACTTCATAAAATTGTCTTTATGATGAAGTAACGTTTGTAAGGATTAATTAATATGCCATGCTCAAAAATAATGCTCATAAATCAATTTTTAATCTATAACAAAAAAAAATCGCAAAATACTTTATTGTGGCTTACGTATAACAGATAGGCATGTGCTATCGCAGACTTTTTTAGATATACTAAGGACCAATATTTATGAAGAACATTGTATTTACGTATGATTAACCGTTACGCCAGCGCACGCGGATAAAGCAGTCCGTGAGGGCTTCCACTTCCGACTTACTTAAAAAAAATCAATATTTTAGGCTGGCGGAGGGTTGTAGCCTAATGTTGGATGGCCTATACAATTTCTCATGAATCTGGCTATCATATACAAAAACAATTTTCCGAATCCGACAGACAAGTATTTCCGGAGATAAGCGTGTCTAAACAAACAAAAACTTTTCCGCTTTATTAATAATATCCGGGCGACCAAGCTGTGCTCGGTGTCTTATAAACAAAAAAGAAAAACACCTATCTAAGTAAACTTGGAATGTAAAACATTATCTAAAATAATCTAAATACAAAGATTCATCGATATCGTTGGAGCCGTTTCCGAGAAACCAATGACATATACCTATATATACAAGAATTGCTCACTCAGATTTATTAATGTAGATTATATTGTATAGCTATAGAGGCTGCAGAGACCTCTTAACATAAGCTGGACCTCATGGCTTTGTTACTTCATGCCAAAATAGAGAAAACTCGAGAAGTAAAACTCCTTCATCACGTGTTTTCCTAAATTCATGCAATTTGCGATCAAGTTTGACTTTTGTTAATTGCAGTACTAATATACATACTTAATATTATTACACTACACTAAGGGACAAATAATTTAGTCCTTACTTAAAAGTAGTAAAGCAAAGCAAATTTATAGTTCAGGTACAAAGGTTATAAGTAGTGTTGGATAAGTAAGAGAATATCAACGTACTATTTTTGCATCACCACTTATTCTCAAGTATCCGGGGTCCCCTCTAGTGTGAGTGACGTGAAGGGCTTAGACAGACGAATCAATTTCCTGTGCCGCCTGCTGTGCGTTTGCACTCGACTACTCAACGAATACTTCTCGAAAGGTCTAGACTTTTATTAAAATAGACGACATCTTTTTTATAAATATTAAGCTTATTGAATTTTGTGAAATTATTTGTACGTCCCTATAGCATTAGGGATTTATATCATTACAAGCATGCCCGTCAGACATTGTTCTGCCCTTCCCGGTAGTTATGACTCCACCACAGCTCTACCTATCGGATCCTTACATAGTTATAAACCATCGTCTCGGAAAAATTAAAATAGTACTGTGAGTAAGGTTATGTTGTGTACCTACTTAGACAAATATGACGTGGATTAAAATGTATTATCTAGAAATCGAAACTCAACGCCATCTACCGGATGTCTACGCAACCTAGATGTCAAACGACATTATTAGAGAGTTGCATCGATGAATTAACTTACACTGACATCTATTAGAAATTCATAGAAGTAAATACATACTATTGGCGTCTAATAAACATTTAATTTGCAATAACAAATATTGATGTCAATAATTGAGATAAAAACTATCCTATCTTTTAAGTTTGGCCAAATTATAGATAGTTACGAAATTTATCAAAATCGGTTCAGTAGTTTCGGAGTTTATCCCGAACATACATCGAGACACGAGATTTTTATGTATATAAGATTAGTTTAGAACAGCGGTAATATATTTCACAAAATTTAAGCCCTAATTTGTTTTAGAGGGAAGTAGCAAATTAAATAATATAGTGTACTATGAATTTCCGTAGTGTCTTCATCAATCAAACAATCTATGTAACAGTCAAATATGTACAACAGTAGTTGATGCAAAATGTGATATTTCATTACAATTTTAGATTTTTGTTAAATAGGCTGCGTCCAATTGCCATAACCTCAGTGTTGAGGAACATTATGGAGCGGATCATCAAAACCCAGCTTGTCCGTTACCTAGAGGATTACTCTTTGATTGATGATCGTCAATATGGTTCGATCAACGGGTGATCTTCTGGCATATGTACTTCACCGCTGGATGGAGGCAATTGATAAGCATGGCGAGGCTCTGGCGATCAGTCTTGACATAGCGAAGACTTTTGATAGGGTCTGGCACCGTGGACTACTCTCCAAACTTCCAGCGTAAGGACTTCCCGACAACTTCCGCAAGTGGATCTCTGGTTTATTGCATGAACGCAGAATTCTTGTTCTTGTTGACAGGTGTATTTCGCAGTACATGTCCATAAACGCAAGAGTTCTTCAAGGTTCTGTGCTTTTAACCTCTATGTTTCTTCTGCATATCAATGATATGTTTACCTTTAGGTAATACTATTCATGGGTGCTAAGCAAGCCTTCATGTGGTCGGGAAGAATCATAAAACAGATGGGAGGAACTTGTCATTGAACTTAACGAATTCTTTTACCGCGTGTCTACATGGGGATCAAATAACTTGCAGTTCAATTCCAAGAAAACTCAGGTGTGTGCGTTTTCTCCTCTCCCCAATCTTCAGAATGTCACGCTAAAAATGCATGACAGCTTCAATATCCTAGGTGGAGATATTCGCAGCGACCTCAATTCGAGGGATTACATCAGGAGTGTTATCTGAGTAATAATCTCTACTACATCTCGGAGACTCGGAATCCTGAACAGGATGCGAAGTTTTTCACGCCCATTCAGCTGTATCTTCTTTAGAAGGCACAAGTTCGGCCGTTTATGGAATACTGTTCGCATCTCTGGGATGAATCCGCAAAATACCTCCTCGATACTCTGGACAGATTGCAGAGACGAGCCGTTCGCATTGTTAATGATGCCATCGTTACCAAATACATTGAGCCGCTTCAGCTGCCCAGGAACATCACCTCGCTGAGCGTATTCTACCGTCTGTATTATGGTCCTCTCACTTCCACAACACAACCACACGCGGTGGGTTTCGGAGTCATAGTTTTGACATCTCAGCACGAACTAAAAAGTTCTGTATGACTTATTTTTGTCGTACCATAAAGCTGTAGAACCTGGCCGAGACCAGTGCATTCACTCCTTCTTAAGCGTAACGTGAAGAGATATTTATGCAGGCTGGCATGTCAGCGGCTTCCGCTGATGGATTTAGATCTCTCGGTGGTCGCCGTTGTGTTAGGATTGTGATGTGCTTACCATCAGGGAAGGTACCGTCAATATGCCGAGCTATTATAAAAAAGATTATAGCAATTTAATTTGCTTCTTATGTAGGTAAAAAAGGATAAGTAAGTAAAATATATAAAATCAAAGCAAAAAATTGCTGTTATTCAACTGCTAATACTGTTAACCCTTGCTGTACAAATGAAATTATAACAAAACTTTATAGACTTTTTGTACATGAAGAATTACAAATATATTCACATGAAAACATCAATTTCCTGGGCAAATAAGTTGCCGATTGTCGCTCACAATGCACCGACACGATGACAAAAGGCGTTTGACTCTTTTTATATGATGTAATAAAGTTAAATCCGAAAATCCCCTTAGGCAAGTGGAGAAGGTTGTTGTATCCCAATTATTTGTAGGTACGAGACTTTTTGGTACTTCGTGTGAAACTATAGAGCCGTTCCATATAAATAAATATTATGTTAATTACACTATATTCAAGTCAACTTTTCCACTCCTCTGCAACAGTCTTCTTCTGTGTTATTATCATTCCCGACCTGTTAACTCCCAGGAGAAATTTAAATTTCTTATTATCATCTTCCTTATGTTCTGAAACTAATTAATTATTTAATGAATGAAATAGTTTCATTATTAATTAACTTACTTTCAAACAATGATTTTATGTTCAGTGGTAAAATTCTGAAAAATTGTATAAAAGATTATTATCATTGTACTTATAATTTCAAATCGACTCGAATCAAGTCTATGTTCTTCAAAGAGAGGATTAACAACAAAATGTTATCTCTTTGTGTGCAAACTATGCTAGAGGTAACACGACAATTGCTATTGTACAAAATACATGATTATTGCAAAAAATTGCAAATGATATCCGCACAAGTTCTAGTGTTACTTTAGATAAGGTCATTGTGTTTTTCATACTCTATCTGGCTTACATAACTACAGCGACGCTTAACGTATACTTTAACGTAGTTGAAATAGAAATCAAATTGCAAAGTATTACGAGTTAAATGCAATTGTTATTCACTAGAGATCGTCACCATAGATTGTATTTTGACATTTTCATCCATTTTAGAGCATTGTCACCGCTTGAGACTAATCGTTTGGAACGATCCGAAAATGCTCTTGGTTTTGTCAATTCAAAGCTATTCTTACTCGATATATTGCATTATTTTCCGTTTTTTTTTTAATACCAGTGAATTGATGGGAAAAAATTGAGATTATTTTAATAATTTGTTTATTGTTTTCATCATAGGTCTTCATCTCATCAGATATAAACCCAGTAAAGGAGCTGAAAAATTAATTACTGCACTTTATTACAATTCTTTTAGAAAATCTATATTATTATATTCTGAAATGTTCACAGTATGATCAATTAACCTTAATATAATATTATTTTATATAATAAATTTTATATAACATAACACCAATTAAATATTATAACTAATATTATAATATATTTTCGCAATAATTTTTGCTTGTGACTTCACACTCAGTGGCCAGTTTGGCAATATCGCCGCAAAGATATGTTGACAGGTAAAAATTATGTAAAAGTTACCAAGTGCCACATTACCAAATAGAATAGGAATTATCTGATAATTAATTTAAATTACTGCATCTGTACTAAATAACTAATTCATAACATCATCAAAATCAATAAATAGGCACCAAAGCACTCAATGATTGTTGATAAAATAAAAAGGTAATCTTTATTCAATGAAATGAGATTTAATAACGTTTTGTTAGAACCCGATGCTCTTCTTAACTATCCTCTTTGTCGATTATTTGTTGAAGTCACCGTTCATGTTTGATCCACCTCGATTTTATTTTTAAACAACTTGTAATGTATTGTATAGTTGTATTAGTTCATTTTATATTGGTATGATTCTAACCGCTTCTTCCGTTTAAGCTTTATGTTAGAATCTTTGGGAATTAACATATAGCTGTTTGAACACCCTTTTTGCCTTCAAAATGTTAGTGTGTAATGCTTAAATATGATCTATTTTTGAAGTTATAATTCTTTTGGTGCGTTTAGTAGAGGGTAAAATTAAGAGCTACGTTGGCATCATGTGACGGAATTGCGTTATACTAAAGTTAGCCATCAATGTTAATAATGTGATTTTTTATATTTTGTAAAAATAATTTAACGTTTCTAGGCCGATTTTGATGAAATTTTGTACACGGTACGGTAATTTTGTTTAAGTCATTCCATAAATGGTAAGTTTGACAATTTGAATATGAATAATAAAAAAAACGGTTCTGATTAAATTTCGTAGACGAGAAGCATACATCATACTATAATTGAGAGGATTTAAGAATCGTTAATAATGCATTAGAAATTGTACATTAGAATAATAGTTTTCAACCGATTTTGATGAAAATTGTACACGGGAAATACATGCCACACCTCAAATTGATACAGCATAAGAACTGTCAACAATATGAGTAATAATAAAATTACAGGATACAAATAACTACTGCGTAGTAAGAAACGCGTGCAGAGCCGCGGGCACACCGCTGATTTTGTCTGTTTTCATTTATTTTAGTACTATATTATTATGTATTTTGTACAATAATTAACTAGTTTCATAAGCGAGTTTGGCCTAGAGTTATATATGTACATGTGCAAACGGGGAGGTTTGTGGTCGGGTACCTCGCCTGCGGCATCAATATTGACCGCCTGTCCAACTGACGCTATATACCTTACTTGGTTATCTTATACACTTCTAGTGATATAGTTGGCTTTGTTTATTTTTTTTTTAACAGTAGTACGGTAAAGTGACGGTAAGCACAGTACAATATATAGCCCTGTGATTGAATAGAGAGGTGGAATTAATTGGTGCATATCTTGCGCACATTCATCAAAATGTAACTAAAGGAACACTGCAAGGCAAGCGACCCTACACCGATGTTCCAGGCTACGCATCTTTGCATACGTCAGTGAAGGGTTTAACATCATGCGCATGAAGTGCATGTCCAGATCCAGTCGGGTACAGATACCTACCCTACCACTCCGCTTGATTACTGGGTCTAGTACACGAGCTGATCCCGGAATGTGACACGCCTAAGCGATGTTACACCAAATGTATGATCGACACGATCTAGTCAAGCACAATTGTCGTGACCTACCATTCAGCAAATGATCAGTGTTACTAGATACTAGCTTCGGCTCGGGACTTCAATAATATAACTAACTGTTCCTGCGACTCCGCTCGTGTGGACTACAGAATTATTGTGTATGAAGTTATCGTGGTATTTTTTTAGGAAAAACAAAAAAAATGATCAAAATCTATGCCATTGTTTTTGCATGATAAGCACACAACGTCAAACCTCTAATCATTTTATTTATATAGATATATATACTTAAACACTAAAATTTACAATAACATCTGCATATACCTATGTGTAAAAGATATCTGGCTCTGGCTGAAGGCAAATCAATGGAGGGTCGACACTACTTTTTTACAATCTTTAAAATGATGGCTCAGTGGTACCTATCATGTAAGAATACCATGTCGATCGACATGACTTCGGATCTCTACAATGAGTCTGAGCTTTCGGTGAAGGAAACATCGTGATGAAACCATAGTATAGTGGTAGGTCATTTTCTAAATTCCGTCTTGCTAGCTACCACCCTCAAGTTGAAAATCTGTCACCAACCTCCAATAAGTAAGTTCCGTCAGCAGTAATTGACAGCCAATCCTCACTAGGCTTAGTGTGTCACCATCTTGGGACACAACATCACCTAACATATCAGATGAGATCGTGGCTAAACGCTATACCTATTTATAATATTAGGTCAGGGAAAAAGTGTTTTCGCATAACATAGGTATAAACTTGTTATAAAATTTCTTTGGCTGTACTATTTGTATCTGGCATATTTGTAGTTACGATGTAGTAGTGTAAGTGTAAACAGTTTTAATCCATTTGAAGAAAGCTGGATATACCAAAAAGCTCGATATTTGGGTGCCGCACAAGCTCCACTGAAAGAAACCTAATGAACCGTGTACTCATTTGCGATTCATTATTGAGACGTAATGAAAACGAGCCGTTTTTGAAGAGATTGATAACTGGCGATGAAAAGTGGATTACGAACGACAAGAACGTGCGAAAAAGGTCGTGCTCTAAGGTCGGCCAGGCTTCACAGACTGTGGCTAAACTTGGGCTAACTCGAAATAAGGTGATCCTGTGTGTATAATGGGACTGGAAGGGCATTGTTCATTATGAGCTTTTACTGCCCGGCAAAACCATCGTGGTAGAAAAACCAATCTGCGTGCTGGTCGTCCTCCAGATCTCCTACTTTCCCGGGGGGTATGATACGAACACTGAACCACCAAGAAAGAATTATCAGAATTCACTTACCGACCAATTTCTCCTTGTTGTGCATCTTCCTGGGTATCCCAAAACTGAGGGTTAGCGTGCAGCGTGAATTTTGGCCACAGACACAACGGTTAAAATTAAAGCGAAGCGTTGAGAGAAATGCGAGGTGCGTGTGCGCTTAACTGTCACTCGAAGCCAACTGGTTTTTTTCAAGTGCGCGTCCGTTACCCCGCGGGTTGCTAGACGCCAAAAAACAATTACTCGGCAAGAGTGACCTGACACTCTCGCCCAGCAATTCAATTCCCAACCACATCGATTCGGATCTCCACTGCCAACAACTGATGAGATTAAAGGAAGCAGTTGAGAGAAAGCGGTCGGAATTGATCAACAGGAAGGGTGTGGTCTTTCATCACGATAGCGCTAGACCACACACATCTTTAGCCACTCAGCAAAAATTAAGAGAGTTTGGCTGGGAGATGTTAGTGCATCCACCATATAGCCCTGACCTTTCACCTTCAGATTTTCATCTGTTTCGGTCTCTTCAGAATTCTTTAGGTTCTGTAAGGTTAACATCAAGAGAGGACTGCCAAAACTATTTGTCGCATTTTTTGGATCAAAAGTCCCAAAGTTTCTACAGCAACGGGATCATGTCTCTACCTACAAAATGGTAAAACGTCATCGAACAAAACGGCACATATATACTGTAAATAAACTTGGAAAAAAATGTCTTGAGTTTTCATATAAAAACGTGACGCAACTTTTTCTTTAACTTTTTATTTAAAATAACTTCGTACAAATATAGCTTGACCTGTAGCTGCAGCGTCATATGGAATATGTAGGATACCTAACTCCTCGTCAATTTACAGCAGTGATATGAAATTCTGGCTCATTGAAATGGCCTCAATGAATAGGTTACTTAAGTCGGGGTTTTATTAAATTTTCAATTTACTTTGTATTAATTTTATGATGTGAAGATTTGTGAGTTTTTACTTTTAAAGTTTGATAGATGAAAATAAGTGTGTATTATTTGAAGATTAAATATAAGTAGGTAAGTGCAGGCGAAACCAAACATTTCGAATACTTTTTGTAATTGATGTGATCAAGCAATATCAAAAATTCAAGTAAAGAATTTTAACGCTGATTGTTGTATATAAAACCAACGACCAATACTTTTTATATTAAAAGTTTTTTTCTCATTAAATAAGTTAAAACTTCGTTATAGTTTTACGTACGACTCCCAATAAGTATAAACAACAAATAACATAAATTTCCCATTCCCATATTGTAAATAAATAAAAATGTTTTTTTTTAGTTACGCCTCTTTTTTATTTAAGGGATGATATATGTTTTTATATCAAATCTCTTCTTTTATACCACATTTGACTGAATATTCCACACATGCATCGTCTTCGAAGATCATTTACTAAATTACTCGCGTAGTCCTGAAAAGTTATTTAAAGTAAAACACTTCATAGGTTTACGCAGAATGTCCAAATTAGGCGCGAAATCGCACACGAGAGTCGAGCGCAAAAACCTCGTTAGCCGCCGCCATGTTTGTTCGGCGACAGTGAGGGGCTAACCCTCTATGTACACAATGACCGTGTTCACTTTACCGCTTCTAAAATGTAATATCCTTGTCAAACTTCGACATAAGGTTAAAATTCGACTAAATCCTCACTTAAAGGAACGCAAAAGTATCGTGGTAAGGGTGTATGTATGTAGCCAGCACCGGGGTGTGGGTAACACCCCGATGTCGCATCATGCGACGCAATAGTTCGTATGTGAAATGGATATGCAATGCGATACGAGGTAAGTGATATTCATGGCGTCAATCGCTGATTGCTGAAGCGGTTGTTTATTTATTTTTAAAAAGATAAAACATGCTGAAAATAATAGAACACTAAGTATATGAATCAAATATATTATACACTATTGTCTATAAGATACTACTGTCTAGTGTTGCCTTGCCGTACCTACTATAATATAATTATGTTGCGAGTCGACGCTGGATAATAACTTAAAAATCTCCGCACATTTCAGTGAAATAAAGATTTTTCCTCGAAGTTCCTAAAGAAATGTTTTTAAACATAACTAAAATAAACATCTTAATATCTTTTTTCTTCTTTTTAATAGGTAGTATTCGATTTGTTTTATAATGTTTGACAATATCAGAAGTAAATGAAATACCTATGTTAATAAAATATACCTACAGTTATCTTTCTGATGTAAAAGAAAAGTAGTAAGTAAAGCTTTTTTTAACATCACATTAATTATAAAAATAAAATAATATTCTTTATGTAAGCTGAGTACGTACTAGCTCCTACAATGAAATAATGGTAACAAATTAAATTCAATAGTTAGCCTAAAATTTTAAATACCTTTACTTTGTTATTGAATTAATTCCAGTTCCACTAGGCGCAAAAGATTTCCTTCCGGGTTTTAAATATCTAAGTACTCGGGACATTTTTTTAAAACCTAACGCTCACCGGATGGCTTCCAAATTGGGACAAATCCGAGTAAACCTGGACAGATGTCAGTTCTAGATAGTGGTTTACATAGTTAGGTCATTACTAAAGTTTCAAAAACATTCGTATTAATCTATAGAGTATATAACTGTTATAAAAAGATGTGAGTACACAACCGCCAACAACAACAAATGCTAGTATGTTTACAAACGCTCCAAGCTTGCGCTAACGAGAAATTCTTTGGAAAAATACTTGGCCTGTAAGCGGTTTATTTCAAGTACACTGAGAATAAAATCGGGAAACGCGCTTCGATCACTATGCATTTATTACATTTTTCCGGCCTCGGAAAATATAAGAATTTATAGAACAGATCATAAACTTATAAATGTATTCTTTGTCTCGCTGTTCAATTATTGAAGAGAATATCATATTTTAGTATGTTGTTATGGTGTTCACAATCAACTAACTTGTACTTACATGAACTAAATCTTCCACATTTTATCAGTATAAACTAAAATCACAACACATTTGGTTATTGTTTATTCTTCTCTCTTACCTCGCCTAATAAGTATGGTCAGCACAACATGTTTTTCCTCTTCCACTCTTCTCTATCAACTGTCATCTCAGTATTCACAACTTTTATACACATATTATTCCTCACACAACCCATCCATACCATCTTCTGACCTCTACTCTTATATATCCGTTAACTTTCATTCTTAACATACTTCTACGTTATATAACTTTCATACATCCTCATGATATGCCTATACCACGCTAACCCATAACTCCTCAAGTTATCTGTCACTAGGTTTCATACTTCCTCTGATATACCTACTCATTCCAAATCTTATCCATTCTAGTTACATCACACATCCATCTTAATATCCGCATCTCTACAACATGTATTCTTCTTATAACCATGTCTTATGTTGCCCGGCAATGCGATCCGTATGTCGCAGCCAACTAGCTTAGTTAGCCGTTCAATTACTAATACTAATTTAATTCAGCTTAGCCTTTTACTAAACGGCGGTGTTCAACTAGCGGCCTGAATAACATTCAGCCATAGTGTTTAAAGGTAGCCTCCCACGGTCCATGATAAAACGGTAGGACGCGGACCAGCCCGGAAGGACGAACTATGGGAAGTGTACCGTCTGTGGAAGCGCCGACAAGTCTATAGCCTTAATGTTCGGTGTGTGGCTGTCCGTGCTCGTCGGCCGTGCGTGAGAATCAGCAATATCACGGACCATGGAAGGCCACCTTTATACAACATTTAATAAACTGGCTGGCTAATGCTTAGGCCATTCATTCAATAGGAGTAGCCACGTGAGAAAAAAATGCGT
The DNA here is from genome assembly GCA_033032175.1 of Saturnia japonica. Lineage (NCBI taxonomy): Eukaryota > Metazoa > Arthropoda > Insecta > Lepidoptera > Saturniidae > Saturnia > Saturnia japonica. The sequence continues at coordinate 6,033,718 of CM065324.1, read as the reverse complement.
GCGTACAAAGTACACAGGTCAGAAGTGAAACTTCATTGGCAAACTACTTTTTAACTCTCGTTTATATTTATACTAATCTAAAGCTTTAGATTTCCGAGACTTATAGGGAGGGAAAAAGGAAGATATGATAGGAATTTAATTTTCATTAAAATATAAAGTATATGAAATTCTTAAATAACGAGTGGCAAATTAAAATGCCACATGTTATTTGTAAATATTAAAACTTCCTAACCTTCAAACGAATTAACATAAAAAAATGTATATTAACAAAAAGACAACAAATATATTACTTACTCTTTTTTTTTTAAATTGGGTATTCGTAAAACTCAAACGGTTAAGATGCTCGAGCCAATCACAAGTTATTATTTTTATCACTACACTTTACAATTGTACTTTTTTTTGCGTAAACACAATTAGGCGTGACACAAGTAAGTAGTTAAACGTTATCAATCCAAGCCATTTTCCTAGCTGTTTCAATGAACGGCTGAATATCGTTCAGGCTGCTAATTGAACGGCTAATTAAGCTAGTTGGCTACGACACACATAGCGACAGGTCTTATAATGAGTTTATACACTTTTTCTTTTAAGTTACAGGGCACTTGAGTTTTATTTACTGACGAATCTGACAAAATTTTCACACATTACCGTAGCGTCTCGGAAATACATTCCAGAGTTGATAGAAACCCGATAATTATTAAAATTCACTCTAAATATAAGATAAATCATCAGCATTAGTCGGATCATTAAAATATTAAAATAGAATTCTGGAAGTCGACAGTAATTGGTAAACGAATAATATAGTGAATGCTGGGATTCAGTGTATGTGGCTGTATACGGCACAGAATAAATGTCATCAGGGAATAAGTATCGATTGCGAAGGGACCCTCTTGCCGCAAAGCGAGGGTCATTTATGGGGAATCTCAGCAACCGATGTCGTATAAGTTGAAATTACGTATTTTATGTACAACGTAAACTATCTTATTGACAATAATTGGATGAACTAGATATCAATAGTTGTTTGTATTAAAATAACATTTTTCTGGTGTTCAATGTTTCAGTACCTAATAAGGAAAAAATCCTCTTGCGATGAAACAAATACTAGTAAAAAAGAAACAAAAATACATTTGTCGTGTATAAAAATTAATACAATTTTATTTTATACAATGCATGCATATGCACTATATGTACTTATGCTTGAGCTTTTTGTTGAATAAAGTTTCGTATTTAAAATGATCTTTGAATTTATACTTATTTCCTCACATATAAACTTTAGTATACCTATCTCTCTATCTTGCTGTCAGTGTCTGTTCGTTAAGTATATTATTATAATTGAAGAATGTCGTTTGATTCCTTATTTAAATAAATAAAAAAATAAAAAATTAAATCATTAAAAATCATAAATAATTTTTTTTTTTATTAAAATGCAATATTAAAAATTAAATTAAAAAAAAAAAAAACAAATTAAAATCATAAATTATATTATGTTATCTAGACAGGTTTTAGTGCATATTTATTATACATATTAGCTTATGATAGAGATTATGTAATGACAATAATGGTAAATCAAGCTGGATATAAACTTTCCACCAGCATATTCTTTTGCTGCCTAGGAATTTAAGTATGAAGCAATATACTTAATATAAATTTAAAAATAACTCCTCGTTATCGTGAACTGCCATTAAAATGGCAATAATGCATCAATAATAATGGCCAATATTTCGACTGATTAAATTAAAAAAGAAATACGCATAACATAAATAAATAAAGAAACAATAATTGTTTAGGAATCGCTTGAGGCGGAGGCGCAGGCACAGCTAGTTTATTGATATAACTACGGTATGTGACCGGTATAAGCTTTGAGAATACCCAACTAAAATCATTTTAAATGTTAAACCTTCCTTTACGAAAAGCTAATTTTATTTAAAAACTTTATTTTTATATACAGTTAATATCCAGTAAATAATAATGCTTTATAGTATGTCTCTTTAGTGTATTTTAATAAAAATCTTGAAAGTGCAAATACCAATCAACGACATCTATCGTAGAAAATTTAGATCGAATAGATATTTTTATTTATTTTAAATATTTAAAAAAAAACCGTTACATGCTATCTAAAAACTTTTAAAAATAATAATAAGAGCCCAGCCTTAAATAATATTAATACAATTTTTACAGAAACTATACTTAAGTGTGACAATAAAAATAAAATCAATTTCATGATAATATAAAACCAAGCCGTACAGCGCCATCTATGACTACTGCTGGGAAATAAAATACATATGTTTTCATTTACTGCTTTTTTTTAAATTATGTAAAGATAAAATAATTTAGATTAATTTGCTATCTTTTCACTTTTTTTTACTAAATATTTTAAATATATGTATTACAAAATTACGTATATATATTTTTTTAATTTGTACATAACCTAAACGCAATTCAAACACCATACAAATGTTCATACGTGTAAAAATGCATCTTACAAACCTTCAAACTATAAACTACAATCATACCAAATTTTACTTAATTCGATTCAGTAGTTTTTACGTGATTGGCATTCAAACAAACCGACAGACGGATAGACAAACATTTTGAAAACTATAGAAATGTGTTCTGTCCATGATTCTAAAGCCCCTACGTTTTAAACCTCAGCAAGTAAATGTTTAAATAATTCGCAAATTCAAGATAAAACTAAAGGTATATCTTTAAAACAGTAGGTACAGCTAGCGTAATAAAAGTAAGGGACCTTACAGTAGCGCGGACCGAGTGGCGACAGAACCAAGTGGGCGCTAATTGCCACTCAAGCGCCAATTACTGCGACGATACGCCAAGCGGCTTGGGCTTGAGGTGATGCTATAGTGTGTGTGCAACTGCAGCATCGTCACTACAATGTTATAAAGAGTAATGTATATTTTCGCGGCTTTATTTTTTACTCAAAACTAATCAAAGCCGCATCTGACCTAACGAAACTGTCAGTAAATAAGAATTGGACTGATATATTTCTTAACTTCTTTAACATTACAAATTCCTTCTTTCGGTAAGTAAGTAAAGTGTTGGATCATTTAGGTAATACATAATGATTCAATATTATATAGTTCATATGTTCAACAAAGCGAGTAACAAAACTCTTGATTCAAAAATAAGTTGATTAGAATTGAAGCGGTGTGGATCTATAATAGATGGAGATACCTATGTACTTTATATCCGTTATTTACTTCTTACATATTTCAATTATTCGTCCAGTAATATCACCGGTTCGGAAAACTATTGAATTATCACATTTTATTTTATCTTGGTGATATTTGAATTGGATCAAAACGTGATATCTATACTATATTACATATTTATCTATACAATTAGTAAAAAAATTAACATTTTTAACTGTTACTGTAACTGTTTGTTCCGGGTAATCTCCGAAACGGTTGAACCGATTTTGACGGGACTTTCACTGACAGATAGCTGATGTTATAATCAGTACCTAACTTAGTTACTAACATAGTTCTTTTTTTAGACATACTAAGGATCAATATTATTGTGGTACATTGTATTATTTACGTATCATTGACCATTACGCCAGCGCACGCGGATAAATCAGTTCGGGTGCACTTTAACTTTCGACTTATGTTACTAAAATCAATATTTAAGGCTAGCTAAGAAGTGTAGCTTAATATTAGATAGTCTTTAGTATTTCGCGTGAATCTGACTATCATATACAAAAATAATTTTTCGAAGTCGATAGGTAGTTTCAGAGATTAACGTATTTAAATAAACAAACAAACAAAAAATGTCTCCCGCTTTATTATATTATAAAATAAAATACTAGCTGTACCCACGGCTGCGCTCGCGTGGACTACAGAATGCAGTCGTTCGGGCATGCACGCGAATCTTGCTAAGCCCGCTCCCGGAAATATGCTTATTGTAGTGATCCTTAGAAGACAGACAGTAATGCTCTAATTGAGTTTTTTGTAGGTCTTTTTATAATCTATAATTATGAAGTACATTAATTTGATATATCTCTTATGGTTTACTCAGCGTAAGCCATTTAAGCGCCCGCAATGATTCACCAAGACCAGTTTTTTTAATTTACGCGGAACCCTTATTATTTTTCTTATATAAAAGTAGCATAAGCTACTCCTTATAGAATCAGTTATCACCATTGAAAGTCCCGTCAAAATCGGTCCACTTGTTTCGGAGATTACTCGGAAGAAATAGACAGACAAAAAATTTTGAAATGGGTTTTTTGTTCTAGGTATCGTATATACTTTCATATGCATTTAGTAAAAATCTGTCATTTTGACATTACAAACAGACACTTCAATTTTATTAATTTTGTTAAATAATCCGCTCTGCCCTATATTTAAAAAAAATGATGTTATTTAAGTAATATACACATATACTCAATACGAGATTGATAAACTCCATCACGTTTGACCAATCACTATGAAAGTTGTTGAAAGGGTTTTATGCTGTTGTTAATATTTGCATTTTTATTGCTCTACGGAGTAGGCGGGCAATAGCTAGTAATAAATAAATCGTAAGTGCAAAGATTATTAAAGAGATTTATACAAACTCCCTAAAGGTTAATCTTGGAAAGTAGATTATTTTTAGACACGAGTTTGAGAAAATAAGGCGATCAAATACTTCACAAATTACTTTTACTATTCGGAAAACGAACCTTCGCTTTATTACAAGAGCAGTTCTCATTTTTTTTGCCATCATTTTGAAATTGTTTTCAAATTTTAAATATAAACATATCGTTTTTTTAATTATGAAATCAGATTAATTGATTCATTATTTTTGAGGTTTTCTGGAAATATTCATATGAAAAGTATGTTTAAATGAAAAAAAATACAAAAACTAAATAAAGGCGTGTTAAAAATTCCTATTTTGTTAATTTTTCAATAATCAATATCTTCAGAAACTTGGCATTTTTGTGATGAGTGTGAAAAATTTACCAAACTTAACTACACATATTACAATATAATCTAAAAATAAAACCCAAAAATTAAGAAATCAATGACCACTCAGCATTTTTATTTTTATTTTGTTACCATAAATAAAAAGCATATGTAAAGTTCTTATTCTAAGTATATTCGATGTTTTGCGAACCTAAAATATAGTTTTTAATAATTTAAATATTAATTTTAATTTTTATATGTGTTTCAATATGAAGATTATTGAATAAAAATAAAATAACAAATAAAAATTGTGAATCATGAGACTGGGACAGTAACAACAAGTGGATTATACGGTAACGAAATAAAAATGTAAAGCTATGTCTATCATTTTGAAATAAAAGCAAACTATTGAATATTTTTAAATCATATATTAAGTAACATTTTGAGATTCATGGGTAAGTAACTACTAATCACATTTAATGCTTCAGTATTTCTAATAAATGTTGTAATAATAGTACCATACACTTTAAGTACCTACTCAATTTTTTTACAAAAATGAATTATTATTAGATATTATTATTTAGGACTAGTTTGATACATAGATAACTTATTATATTGTTATCACCTGAAAAATACAAATAACAAAAAAATCCAAAAACTAGCGTAACAATCGGCTTAGAAATCTTATACTAAGTAGTTATGCAATAATCACATTTTAGGAACATTAAGTAGCGCTTGTATTTTGTCAACAAAATTATGGTAACTAAGAGTAAAATTTAACAATTATCAATAATTAACAGTATAACAATATGAAATTTAAACTTAGGTAAGTTAAATACTTAGGTTATTAGCATATTGAAAACATGTCTATCAAGATATTAACGTTTCTAGATAAACTTATTCATTACAAGTTTCTACGATTTATATCTAACATGCAAGACTTATCAGACTTAAATTTTCAGTATTTGTTATAATTATTAAACAAACATTTCGAAACTGGATATGAATTATATTTTTATCGTAAAAACCTTAAAATCAACTAGTTTTGTAACAATCATATTTTGGTAACATCAATAATACTAACTAACAGTGAAAGTTTATAAAATAAAAACATTTTAGCTTAGGCTAGTTACACTATTAATTTATCGACTTTCTAATAAGGTACATTTTTGGCAATATCATGAATCAATAGAAATATATCATCATATTAATCCTACTAGATATACACTTATTAATTAATTACAAAACTCACATTCATCTTCAGGCATGTGGTCATACACACTGAAATATTTGCATGATTGACACCAAAAAAAAAAACTTTCCAATAAGTATGTTATATCTTTTCTGTTCATTGTTAGTATAAAGTGAAATGATGTACCATTTGATACGTTTGTTGCGGTTCCACAACCATAACATTTTTCGGATAATATGAAATGAGTTGAAACCCAAGGCCAGACCAAATTTTCCTTGAGGCATAAATTAAAATCATTCCTTTGAAGAAATTTATCGACATCACAATAAACAACCATGTTGATAGTATCTGAAAAACAGAAAACAGGAGCTTAAATTTCTCCAAAGCAAGGATTACATATGTAATCGAAATTACGTTGAGCTTCAGTGCAAGTTAGGCAGTAGAATTTTTTACAGCTCATACATTTTACTAAATCATGCTTTGGCGTAGAGTTATTGCATTTATTGCATGTGAGTGGTTTTCCCTTGGTTTGTTTTTGTATTTTTTCAACTTTATTGTCTGAATTTAAGCGATTTTTTGATGTTGTAAGTTTTGGTTCTATTTGATGGGACATCAGGTTACTAACAGGTTCTTTATTTTCTTTGTAATTTTCTTCTTTCTTCCTACACACTTCAAAACTATTGTGATTTTCCGATTCGTTATTAAGCGATTGCTGTTGTAGATCGTAATTTTCAAAATTTATAACTGGCAAATCACGAATGTCAATATCATTTAACAAAGAATCACAATCGATCGTGGTATCAATGTTCGAATCAAAAATTTGTAAAACCGCCGATCGCAACTCTGTAGTTATGTCTTGGATTGTAATGTCGTCTGGTATATCCGTGTTACGTGAATTATCATGTCCAGATTGGAGTAATTGTTTGATTGTTTTGGGGATATTCCTAAACACGTGACTTAATGGATTATAGCAGTTACAAGTTACATTGACTTTACTACAAAAACCGCTTAAGGTGCGATGCTGAATTTGGTAGTGTTGACAACCAGACTCAGTATCGCATTTTAAGTTGTTTTTGTACATAGAAATAATTTGATGGATATTCAAAGTTCCTTTTATAGTCTTAAGATTTTTAGGTACACATTTTTTGACAGAGTTAATTTCCTCTTCAGATATGTAAACGACATGAATGGTTTCAACTTTCGATTGCAATGTCGAATACACATGAGAAGCGTTTACAATATCATGTCCGTAAGAAACCTGCCTATCTAAACATCTTTTAACAAATCCTCCAATAGCATCAGCCACACCTTTATCATGACCACTCTCGAAAAATAACCATGTAATATTGACATTATAGAGTAAAGAAAGATAATTGATTAAAAAAAAATTTTTTTTTGTCTATATTGTGAACTAGGTCCATCTGAGAATACATGTATGGTCGTAAGGTTTGGAACCAAGTTTTTGCCCAAATCTATGACAGGCTTAAGGTGAGCCCATATTGCGTGTGGCTGATGTACATTGGAAGGGGAAACAGTGCAAAATGATTTCTGTCCACCTTTATAAAATATAACTCCAGTGTGCAAAGTAACCTGTATCTTTGATGCACCAAAATGCATCGACTGGACCTCTTCTGACATCTTGCACTCGTAGTTTTGAGAGAAATCACAATGCACAGCCAAATTGTTATCTCCCAAGTTTTCGATACAATCTTTGTAAGATTTCGCTTGATGTGACATGATAAAACAGTGTTTTTTAAAAACTGGTATATCAGCCTCAAACAGCTTTATAAATTCGGAGACTGTTTGGGTTTTGCGTGTTTTTACTGTCTTTTTAGTTTGTATTTCTTGTTCTCCGTCTTTCGTAAATTTTCTGTATGTGTAATTTTGAGTTTCCCACGTGAACCACGTTATATTATTATTTTGATCTTCCTCATAATTTTCATATGTTAAAGAAATATTCTTACAGCTATTACAGTTACTGTGCATACAATCAAAGGATTCTAAATCACAAGCGACATTCTGTAAGAGAGCATGACTATTTTGAAAATGTATTATTTTGTGGCGTTTCAATGCTTCAATTTTGTGACTGATATTTGAATGTTTAATGCAAAGACAGGTATTTCTGTTATGTAGAGCTGGTGATAAGACGTAAAACGGCTTGAATCGGCAAAACGTTGCAAATGAAGCAGTGCCCCCTTCGTACCTGAACTTCGTATATAAGACACGCAAAGAGTCATTTAGATATCTTATTTGTTTTTTGTTTTTCTTTACCGTCCTACACTCACGTTTGCCTGCTGTAGCCCTGCTTACATCATCTCGATGGTAAAAGTCAATAATAGATTTTTTAATTTCTGATATTTTTTTAGCAGACTTTTTAACTCTAACCCGTACTCCTATTTTTTTCGAAATTGACACCTGTGCTTTATTATTTTTAACTACATCATTTTTAGCTATTTTTTTTATCAGATCCCTTTCTTTATTAGTTTCGCAGCTTTTATATGTTATTTTTAGAGAAGCTTCTAATACTTCATTTCTAGCCTTCATTTTGGAGAATTCTTTATCAAACTTTTCTTTTTCTTCTGTTCTCTTTTTCTCTAACCTATATAGTTTTTTTCTTGTTGCTTCGTAAAGCCATTCCAGGTAAATGATGCGACTTATTGCTTTATCACGCTCAAGTTTTAGATGATTTCTAGATTTCCTTAAATTGAAAAGTGTTTTTGTTAATGTCTGTTGCGTTTTTTTCAACATTGGTTCTCTGGTCATTGTTTCCTCTGGACTTGCTGAGGCTGATACTGTAGACGAACCTGCTGATATCACTGTGGTAGATGAGTTTGTTAACTCGACTTCAGTTGTACTCTTTTGTTTATTTTTCCTTTTTTGTTTTTGGTCTTTCCATTTCTTCCTTTGAATATTTTTTTCCGCTTCTGTCATTTCTGATATTTTTTTATATTTATATTTCGACTTCATTCGCTGTAAATTTTTTTTTCTTATTTCTTCTAATTTTTCAGGATTGTTTTTTAACCTTTCTCTATAACGTTTCATTTTCTCAGCTGGAGTTAACGGCATTGTGTGTGTGTTCTGTTGAATATGAACGTGGGTTTATAATTTCCAGTTTTTGTTACTCAACTTTCCTCAACATATGTTACCACGCCAAAGTAACCGAAAAGAAAGTAACGAAACATAGTTTCAAATTTTCAAAAAATCTTATTCATGATCAAAAATGAAGTGAATGTGTAATATTTTACACCAATTTATAGAGAACAATATAAACTACAAATAACTAACGAATAAATCTGTTAAATTTAAAACTAACCTTGGAACAGTGGTAACGAATCTGGAATTACAATATGCTTCAGCTGGACACGTGTGTATAGAGCAGCCGTCAGAAATACAATAGCGTTTGAAAATTAAACATGGTGGCATAAAATGGTGTCTAGTGTTACCTAACACGTCTGAATTTAGTAATATTGGTACTTTTTCAATACTAACAGGTCTAAAATAAGTAACAAAAAAGGAATTTCATTTTTGGAATCTTTGCTGGGACAAGTTTAATATGAATATAAGTTTAAAATCATATAACAAAATATAAAAAAACAGATACATTATTAATCTTCTTACCTTTATTAACAGATAAAGTGCAATATATTGTATAGGTACTATATACCATAAATAAATATATCTTTTTAAAATTACGGATATGAAAATGGGACATTGCATTTTTTATACATACGGTAACTTTCAATTATTTTGAAATACAGATTTTAAAATGATGTAATTATATATGATTGTACGATTATTTATATTTTGTGACTTTTTCATATGAAAATACAGATGTCGTAGAAAGTTTAGTAATTAGTGTTTGCTTCTACATTTTATTCAAGTGCATAGTTGTGGGACAGTATTCAACGTGCTTATGGCAAAAAAAATGAGAACTGCTCACAAAACAAACAAATTGAATATTCCGTGCTCGTCACAGAGCAATAGGTTTAATTCTTGCGTTAAGTCGTAAAGCTGTGTAAGTCTGGAGTATGACGGGTTCTAGCTAAAGGTACTTACGCTATAGCCGAATGAAGAGCGAGCGAATGTGAAACACTCAAACCGAACGAATTACAATTAGTGATGTGACACCGTATTCATTTATCCCACAAATTAAATTGTGATTGTTTGTGTGATATTCACTTACCGTACTTCACCGTTCATACTGTACCGTTCACTTACTTAAGTACCGTTACTTCATTAAAAAAAATTTGAATTCAGCACTGTACATATGATAAAAGTATCTTAAAAAGGGAGACGCGGATAACCTATACTCTATATTACATATACAATGTACAGCTCTCATTCTCCTTCTCTCTACGTTATATCTTCCTTCTCATGAAAAAAATGTGCTAAAACCTAACGCGTAATTATCCGGTGACATGTGACATATAATTATCATAGATTTAACATTTAATTTTTTGTTTTCATATTCTATGCGTCCATCGTTTTCGCATCGTTTGATTGAGTTTGTTGTTGTTACTAAAATTAAGGTTTCTGACGTAGTACTATCAACATACAATACGTACCATCGCATGCGAGTCGTTTCCAGTTTTTTTTTTCTTCAATTTGACAATATTGTTAGCCTTAAGGGCAATGGATTCATTTTAGTCTTTGACTTTTTCACCGGGTTTGGACTATACTGTTAGCCTTCTCGTTTCAAGAAATAGACATGTTTAGTAATGTCTTCGATGTTTCAAATGTAGTGTAGAAGAACTATTGCAAAGGGAGGATCCTCCGACCAGACGGGTGTTATGTCTGGCGGGCAGCTGCCCAACGGTTGTAGTCGGGTTCTTGTATATACACTCAATCGAAGAGTTAATTTCTATTGCGCGATGTAGGATGCGTCGTATGTGACTCGATAGATGTCGCTGTGTGTCGCTATGTAGATGTCGCTACATCACTCCCCTCCGAGACCGGAGGTCGATAGCAGGTTGAGTCGTCCATACATCATCTAGTGATGCTTGCCGGGCCAGTGGGATGTTCCAGTGAGTCGGAACCAGATGCCGCATAGTTCACGGTGAGTCGGAACTGTCTGCGGTGATGCCCCAGTGAGTCGGGGTGATGCCCCAGTGAGTCGGGGTGATGCTGCAAGAATGCTCCAGTGAGTCGGAGTGTTGCAGTGCAGCGTAGTGGCTGGCTGCTGCGTCGACCAGGAGAGAAGTGCGTTTCTGCTTGCTGACCGGCCGAAGTGCAGTGTGCTGTGCCAAGGTCGCTGAGAAGGCTGTGGGTGATGACCAGGAATGCGCGTCCGCTGCATGCTGGTGGTCAGGATACCCGAAGTAGCCGTGGATGCTGGCTGGCTGTATGACTCGCTGCTCGAAAGCTTGTGGAAGTGATGATGACGTCACGATGTAGCTGTGCGAAGAAGGTTGCGCTGAAGTTCATGCTCGGGGTCACCAGTGTAGAAGAACCATCGAAAAGGGAGGATCCTCCGACCAGACGGGTGTTATGTCTGGCGGGCAGCTGCCCAACGGTTGTCTGGCGGGCAGCTGCCCCGACTGTTGTAGTCGGGTTATTGTATATATACTCAACGACAGAGTGAATATCTGTAGCGCAATGTAGGATAGTAGGGATGTGGCTCGATAGATATCGCTGTGTGTCGCTACAGTAGTTTTCAGAACGGACCCGTGAGAGGATCTAGGTTACATATAATTTTTTTTGTCGTTGCACGACATAGTGACTACACTCTACTTGATGATGAGCACAGTGTAATCCAATAGCATTGGCGACTACCGTGGGATCTGCAATCCATCGTCAGTCGCCGCTGTCATGCCGGCCTGCTCAAATGTCTCTTCACGTTGATCTCAATGGATTCCATGTTATAGGACGAAGGGAACACACTGGTCGGGAGACAGTTCCATAGCTTCAAAGTACGGCAGAGATAAGACGTATCAAACTTCTTTGTTCGTGCCGAGGTGGAGGTTACCGTAAATCTGTGGTTCCGGTGCCCAGCACGTGTGTGTTGTGAAAAGGAGAAGCGAGAATTAGGTAGAACAGCTCTTCAGAACACTCACCATGATGCAGAAGGTAGTAGACGCTCAGCAAGGCAATGTCCCAACGCAGCCGAACTTAGTAACGTCTGCATCATTTACAATACGAACAGCCCATCTCTGCAACCTGTCCAGGGCTTTGAGCGGGTTTTTTGCGATTTGTCCTTAATGCGCGAACAGTATTCCATACAAGGCCCAACTTGTGCCTTGTAAAGCAGATACAGCTATTTAGGTGTGAAAAACCGTCGCACCCTGTTCAGGATTCTGAATCCCAAAATGTGGCGGAGATGACACTCCCGATGTAATCTCTGAAGTGAAGGTCGTTTCGAATATCCATACCTAGGCTATTGAGGCTGTCACGCATTACTAGCGAGACGTTCTGAAGAGTGGGGAGGGGGAAAAACGGATGTTTTTGGTAGAAAATGCGCAAATCTAAGACTTATTATCATTGAACATAACCAAGTGACTGGCTCCTCAAATGGATATGTGATGCAATGACAAGTTACTCCCGTCTCTTTTCTGAAGACTTAAGGTCAATAGCTAAAAGAATACAAAGAAGAAAATAAACAACTTTTAATCCAGTACGTCATGTAGTTTATGTGGAACATCAAAAGCAATTCACGTGAAAGAAAGTCGCGGGCACAAGCTAGTAAAAAAAAACGAGAGATTTTTCACTGTGTATTACATTTTGACTTACTTTGTCCCTTTATACGTATACTAGCGGTGTGCAATCCCTACCACCCCGCTTTATTACTGCATATGCACCGGCTGATTTCGGAACGCGACAAACCAAAAGAAAATCATTAATGGGATTGAATCCAACACATTAACCGTCCCAATAAAACTTCAAAAATAATTAAAATCATACCTTATTGTACCGGCCTTCGGGAAGGTTTTATGAAAAACGTGAAACCTCTTTTATTCCTTTCTTACCAAAAGCATAAATATGAATGGGTTCTTCATACAAACTTTCACCCAAGTTTTATTTTCACCACATGTGGAATAGCACAATGAAATGATTCACTTGCAGCAAACCTGTATAATACGGAGAATTTACAATAGGTATATCGCTTAGAATATATAAACTCCTGCTAGCCGCGGTTTTACAGCGTTATAAAATAAAATAGTCATTACATTACGCCGCACTGCGTGGTTAAACAATTTAAAAACACTTCAATCTTAAAAAGAATACTGGACTATCATTTAATATGTAATTATTAGAAATACAATACATTTATTATTAAGTATAACACTATCAATTAATTAACAAACCAGATTGACAATCAAAAAACTGGTTAGTATGGCAACCTATGTCATTCCACCATTATCGCGCGTGCGCTTTTGGTGTTCCCATATTTTGTTCATAGAAACTTTCATCCCCTATTTTCTACCCTTAAAGTTTTATTTTCACTACAACTTGTACCATATGTCCTTTCCCAAGGTCCAATCTATCTCTATACGAAAATTCATCAAAATTGGTTCTGTGGTCTAGGCGTGAAAACGTTACAGAGAGACAGAGTTACATTGGCATTTATAATATTAGTATGGATTGTTGATAATATAGATACTGTATTTTTTTAGATATTTATAACCAATATAATAGTAACTAAAATAATTGTGCTAAAATTCCAAAGATTTACATATACTAAAAATAGCCTGGGTCATGACTACCAAGCGCATGGTGATAAAGTCGTCAAAGAGACTCTTTTGTTTTTGTCACGTTTTTTAATCAGCCAGTGTATGTCCAGCTATCGAAATACTTACAGACCAACATGATAACGACAACCGGCAATAGGTTGTTTGTTTTTGAATTGCCATCATACACAATGCCTTCACTTTGCCGTCCTAAGATAAAACAATAATCCCGAACCTCGCTGTGAAGTGTGAACTTTGTTGACTTTTAATTACATGATAATTTATTATATAACTTTTTTAAAGTTCGAAAGTTTAAAAATTCTGCTAGATATTTATGGGTAGTAAAATTAGTTTATAGTGTTCGAATATTTTAGTATTTATCATTGTAAAATAATAACCACTGCCAAAATATGTTTTATTACATCACTAATTATGCGGATCGTGAATCGAGCTCTTTTCAGCGCTACACGACTCTCGAGTGACGGTAACAAAAGATGTCGTTATGTACAGAGCTCGGCTCATGCGTACTCGTAGCGAGTCGTATGTATTTCGTATAGGTATGAATGTACAGAAACTTGCTTGTTGGCTGCCACTTAAAATATATTCTCCTACTTGTAGTATCACCAACCGCGATCCTACAGTTTACGAAAGGACTGATATGTGAATTAAGTTATATTTGTGATTATTACACGGATCTTTTATTGAAGAATAATATATATTAATTTTATTAAGTATATGAGAATTTTGTGCCAAATTATAAAACACCCAAACTTCATTATCTTTCATTCCGAGGTTCCTCCTTTTTTACTTTATTTGACGGGACTAGCTGTCAGTTCATTAATTTACAATATTTTAAGGAATAATAAAATTACCTAAAGTTACCAATTAAATAGGTTATTTGCTTCCGCGCCCATTTTTTTGTGAGACAGTTTATAAACCTGTTTGATACTTTGAAAATGATAATTTCATTATAAATAACATAAAAGTAATCAACATTTTTTAAATCTAAAGTTAACAATCAATGTTTTTATTCGGTGTAAAACGGTAGACTGTAGCTTCAAAAATAAACGTGAAACAAAATAAATTAATAAAACAAAACCAAAATATTAACATTAGCACTATAAGGCGAGAGAGTCTTCCCTCCATTTTTAATAATTAAAACGTTTAAGTAAACGAAATTATGATGATACACTTCCTTCGTGAATAATAAATGCGAAAATGTACACCTCCCCTAGATATTTGCGTAGGTATCATTACCAGTCTCTTGTGCGTAATTAATCGCAAGGGCTGTCCATATAGTCGACGAGACCCTGGTTTATTAAATTTTAGCGCTTTCCAACCATTCGTCCCCGCCACCCCTCGTCCCCCTACTCATCCCCGGCAATGAATAGACCCATCACTTTTACTATTCACGGCGGCCCGATGGATTAGCGAGATGAATTTCCTGATCCCTAAGGGTTCAAATTGTGCGTGCTGCGCTCCCTATTGATGCGGATTTGTTGCGATTATTCAGTGATCGTTCGCTCTGCAGTTTTTGTGTAGCTTTAGGTACATAAATGGTGTTTATTTTCATTTATAATAAAATGTTTTCACGCGATGTGATTAACGTTTCAATTTTGCATAAATCAAAAACCCTGATGACTTCGTTGTACTGATACTAGTTTTCAAAAAATGTATAGAAGTAAAACATCGTTTAAATATCTTGTTAAAGAGTATATTTTAATACTTATTAAAATACTAGCTATGCCCCACAGTTTCACCCGTGTAAAATTTATTCAACCATCTCTGCACCGCGCCGCGCGCCGCCAACGCGTAACTTATCGTTGTTTTCAATTCCCTTACTTGCCAGATTGCTTCATATTTACGATTACTGCTCCGCTCTTTTTCTTATAGCTTGAAGTTATATAGCTTATAATCTTCCTTAATAAATAGGCTATAAAATTCATAAAAATAAATCTATATAACTGATCGTTCCAGATATTAGCATGATCAAACAAACAATCTCGTGTGCTTTATATATAACATTAGTATACTTAGATATTTGATTATATACATGTGATTATAATCAAAGGCTTAGATTAACTTACGCAAAATGACTTAGATACCTAATTCTATATTTGTTGTAACAGAATATGAGGATAAATAGATGTAATGAAAAACCAAATTTTAGAATTGCTGGTACACATTACTTTGTTTACGAGAAAATGCTTTAGATGTTCCACATGTTGCCAGGATTAAAAATGGGAATTTTATCATTACTGCTTATCGCCTACGGAAAAATGTATGATATAACATATAGCCTAGATCTTTTTTCGGATTCAGTCTTTCATTAATCTGAAAACTACAGTCAAATCAGTTCCAGTGTACAACTGATGCGGATTCTAACTCGGAAAATTAAAGTACTTTCCTGTATCATATATTATATACAGATTAATTCCCGTACTTTTATTTAAAGATTTAGATACAGCCATTCATGGTTCTTAAACCTTAATGCGTGATTTTTTATTTAATTAATAAAATTAAGTGAAATTTTTGTAACAAAAAACTTGTTCTAGAAATACATCTCATAAGGAATTTTAATACTAATACAAAGTATTCCAGATCCCACACGGCGATTTGAATCGTCTCCTATATACTTACTCAGTAGGTACAAAGCCTGCTCACACATACAAGCCCGGGGGTGTAATATTTTTCACTCTAGCATTGCACCCAACAAAAACAAACCGGCCGAACGAAGCTTTAGCTCGGAGCGAGAGTTTCGCCCCCTTTTGTTCATCTACAATACGTGTTCGTTATACATTTTTTTTTTATTAAACCGGCTCGGTAAAGCACAATCGATAGCCGACGGCGACGAGCTCCCGAATCACACAGTTAATTATTGACACATCCGTTTTTTATGCTGTTCCCCGGCTCAAAGCGCCATTGTGGTCGCCTAATATTATTTTCCCTTTGTACTGAAACTGGCTATTTCCTTACCTTTGTACCAGTTTCAGTTTGGTTAGGTGATGCTATTGTTCGCAATCTCTGTCGTTTTTAAATTATTGGTTATTAACTTTCCACGACTTTTATATGGGTTGATGTTGAAAGAACACGGGTAACACGGTGTTTATTGTATTGTATTATTTAGTTCTAATTAGCATTAGGTATGTTTGTGTATCATTATAGGGCATTTTGTAAATATAGAAAATACATTGCCAAAAACCTATCGACATATTCCGACGGCAGAATCTTTGATCACATCATTATTAGTTAATCTATAAAAAAAGTTAATTTTGAAATAAGAATTATAACTTCATTTTAGCCATTTATATAAAACAATATAAGACTTATCCTAAGACAATGTTTTGTTTCTATTTCAATGGTTTTCTTTTTCGGTATAACTATAAATAAGTACCTAGGTACTGTTAGCCATAAGGGCCCTGGAGCCATTAGAGGCTTTGACAGCTTCACCGGCTTTAGGTCTATTTCAATGTGTCCTAGCACCTGAAGTAGGTCGACCCTGTGTCTTAAACAATCATCAGGTTTATAAATATTTTCTAGTAATTTTTTTTACCGTATATGTTGTATTTAATGTTATTATAAATTTTAGTCAATGCACCTACAGAGAGGAAGTCGCTTCCAGACATCACTATCATGCAGTAACGCTAATCCCTTCCCAAGATATAATACAGTGTTATCTAATGTAATCTAGGAAAAGTAATGAAAGGTACAAGTGGTTATGTTAAAAAGTACAATATATTAATGAAATATTATCACATAGTATTTAAGGCAATTGGATATGAAAGCTTCGCAGAATTTATTTTTTATTCAAAGTAGCTGTTTGCGATAATGGATAGTGAGCAGGTATTAGAGTTTATTAAAGCTGATATTTTCTTTTGATTCTAAACTTAGGAATTACGGTGAGTGGAGAACCCATGTGAGATGCATATGAGATGGTATTATCAAAAAGTAATACATAAAATGGCTTCAAGGCACGTTAAGGTCTACTGAAGTTCATATTTTAAATTAAATAATAAATATGATAATTTTAATCAAGATTTAATAATACATTACCTAAATTAGATATTATTTATATGAGTAATGAATAAGCATCGACCTGCTTTGGCGGGATCTTGTTTTATCGTGTGGTCGGTTTTTAATTTAATTTATAAACTTACTTTATTTGGCCCTTTATTAAGTAATATTGATGGTGTTTTGCGTGACATAGTTTAGATGTTGTGCATAAGTGATGTGGATTATAAATATCTAGTAACATGCATTTTGAGTTACTGCAAAAACTCCATGGACAGTTTCAAACTGCACCAAGTTATGCTTAAAGGACATGTATCCAGTGATCTTAAAAATAAATAAAAAGTGATTTAATTGGTAAATACCTACCCACTTTAGAGTGATCTACGACTTTTTTTAAATTTTGATAGTTTCCAGTGACAGAGCTTAGTAAAGCGATGAATAATTGAATAATGTTTGTGGTAATGAACTGTAGGCCGCGACGTCACTGCCCATCCCGATCTTGATAAAGGGTTGTTTCAATATCGCACACAACACGACAACTCGGGGATACGATCGCTTTCCGATAACGTTCTTTTATCACGGAACCTAATGATCCGATATGCCGTTTTTATATTAAACAAAAAGAAAAACACGACAAATTTATAGTTTACTAGCGCTGTGCCCGCCGCGGCTCCGCACACGTTTGTTACTACGCAGTAGTTATTTACATCCCGTAATTTTATTTTTACTCATATTGTTAACAATTCATACCTATACTGAATCAATTGAGGAGTGACATGCACTTCCCGTGTACAATTTTCATCAAAATCAATTGAAAATGATTTAATCTACAATTTCTAATCATTATAAACGATTCTTATAACCTGTCAATTATAGTATGATGTATGCTTCCCGTCTACAAAAATTGATCAGAATCGTTTGAGAATTGATGTTTATTTAATTTTTTGAACTTCTTTTTTTATTTTTAGAATGAATATTGACAATTCTTTTAACCCTAATTATGTAAATACTTAGACTTCCCGTGTACAAAACCTTATCAAAATATTAAATCGAAAGTTCATCAAAATCGACCAAGAATTAACGAAAATAGATTTTTTTGGATTTTTTTTTTTTTTTACGATTTCTAAAAGTAATATTGAAATTTCTTCTACCCTATCAACGGACTTGACATGAGCATCCTGTGTACAAAATTTCATGAGAATCGCACAAGCCGTTTCTGAGTTAAATCCGAACATAAGAACAAACAGACAAAAAACTTATAAATTGTATATTCGTGATCAGTATCGTTCACAGTATGTCTATTGGGAAATTTGGACAAAAAAAATAATTGTACAGACAACTACAGATTAATATAGATATCACCTTTAACTACAAAATCCGTTTCTCGCATTTATTTACGTAGTTGGCTATAACTCAGTCTAAATTTATTTTTGTTTTACACTGTTTGCTTTGGTTTTTTTTATTGCAGGTAATAAAATTTGTTGAGGCTTTGAAACCGTACTTGGTTGTGAGGTATGACATTATAATATTGAGTAAATGAATTTACACTATTTTAATACGTAAGAATAGAACATCTAAGCTTGGGCTATGTTTATCAGCAAAATATTGTATCAATTAAATGGTTTAAAAGTGAACAACCTACGTCTCAGTCCTCGTCGAGTATACAAAAATTACAGAGAATAGTTTCATTTCTTCTGGACAGACCAGTATCTAATGTTACATTTACCGACTGAATATTGATAATGATTGTTATCTGATTTTTTAAATGTATATTTGGCAAAGTTTTTATACTGTACTGGATTGTAAGCACAGTACAATCCAAAAACAACAGCGACCGCCGATAGATCAGAATCCATTGGCGGTTGCCGTTGTCATGTCGGCCTGAACAAATACCTCTTCACGTTACGTTTGTAGGAAACGATGTCATAAGAAGGAGGGAAGGCATTGTCCGGGATACCGTTCCACAGTTTCACGGTACGACAAAGAAAATACATTGAGAATTTTTTAGTTCGGACCGAGATGAACTGTGGCTACGGAACTCTGAGCGTGTGATCCTCATATGGAATAGTTGAAAAGCTGTTCGAACACTTACCATTATACAGACTCTATCGTCTTCATCTCAGCGAGGCAATTTTCATGAGCAGCTGAATCAAGCGGCTCGACGTATTTAGCAACTTCCTGCAAGAGATATTTAAGCAGACCGATATGCCAGTGGCGAACGCCGATGGATTTCGACTCGGTGGTCGCCGTTGTGTTTGTATTCTCCTGTGCTTACCATCAGACACAGTACCGTCAGTTTGCTGAGCTATAATAAATAATAGTAATATGGATGAGTGATTGTTTATACGTATTTTCTAGCTTTGCACCGAATCAATAGTCAGTTCACTTTCGATGCATTACAAGGACTATCTAAATATAGTATACTAGCGGGATAATCATGGATCTTAAACAAATACAGAATAGTAAATGGTGTACCGAGTTGTAAGTGAGTTAGCGAGAATGCGGGTGGCGCGGAGGTAGTGGATACTCGGTCTAATAAGTAGAATTGGGTCTGAGTTCCTGACTCGCTGATTTACTCGGCCGAGCACTCGGTGATGTGTTTACTCGAGCCGAGTTCTCTCCCGAAAGCATTGTCTCGCCGTTTTACTCGGTACATGTAATCACGGCGTAAGACAATCTCTTTCAGAAAAAACTCAAGACTAAAGCGGGCACAAGTGGTTTGTCAAAACCATCTGATTTGGTGATGAAGCGCGGTAGAGAACAGAGCTTTATGGTTTACCGATTTGTATAAGGATCGCATTACATCACCGTGCGCCTCTTTGATTCCTACGCCTTTTCATGCACGCCTTCTGTGAATATTTATGTATTGATGCGGCCTTTTGAGGTACCGCCATGTAATCTTATCAGTTAGTCAGATTTAAAATATAGATTTAAGTGTAAAAGATATTTGATGAGGTGAAAACTACTTTATCCGCGTTCAGCGATTTTTGTTAGGAAAATAAAACTCATGAGTTTGCCTGACTTTGACGACACTGATAACCTCGACATGCTCGTGACGTATTGCGCTTGCGTCAGGCTAGCGACGCGTATTATACTTAGAGGCCTGCCTACATGTATACGCATATATACACTAATACATTGTATATACTCGACTATATCATATGCGTGTTTAATTTTTTGGATGGGTAAAATCTTGTGATTTCGCTTAACCAACATGCTCTGCAATAATTCAGACTAAAATTAATTAAAAAATTCCGCTTTTCACTTCTGTCGACAGTCCTTATGACTGTTGAGTTTTTTTATTGCTTGATATTAAGCCTAATATGTATATTAACATCGAATCGATATTCCGCCGGTCTAAATCACTTGAACAACGGGACTAAAACGTGATACCTACTATTGTTTCATTACATGGCGCACACTGGGGTAAAAATTGCCGCTAAAGGTAACAGACTATTGAAATTGTTTTTTTTTTTTTCGTTTTCGACAAGACCTTTTTATGTACTTTGAATTAGACCATAATTATAAGACTTAAATGATGAGCGATCACTAGATCTATCAATCCATGCAAGTTTCAGATTTAGATGTGTTAAGATGAAGCAACAGGGTCTAATTGAAGTTCAGCTGCCATA
This sequence comes from Saturnia japonica, assembly GCA_033032175.1. Taxonomy (NCBI): domain Eukaryota; kingdom Metazoa; phylum Arthropoda; class Insecta; order Lepidoptera; family Saturniidae; genus Saturnia; species Saturnia japonica. The sequence continues at coordinate 6,012,324 of CM065324.1, read as the reverse complement.
CAACGTGAATCTACTAAGACGTTCTGTTACTTAACTATGCATTATTTAAAAAAATATACATCAAAAGTCTTATAATTATGGTCTAAATCAAAGTATATAAACAGTTTTCGTTATTAACAATTGTATGAATCATCCCCTTTCTCTATGTGCTTTACCTGCGTGTGGTCACCCTAATAACTTTTGTTTCTAATTTTATTTGCTCGTGGTATTTTATTTATTAAGACCCCTTAAAAGTACACTCCGAAGTAAATTAATACATTTTAAATTGAGTTTAATGTACTTGATTCTGTACCAAATTCGGATGGTTGTAAAACAAGCAGAGGGACACAAAAGGAAAATGTAGTATATTAGTAGGATGATGAGCTATCACTAGGCCTGTCAATCCATGTAAGTTACAGCTCTAGATATTTAAAGATGAAGCAACAGGGTTTAATTGAAGTTAAGCTTCCATACAACAAGAATGTGATAAGACTTTTTTTACTTAACTATGCATTATTTAAAAATAAGATATACATCAAAAGTGTTATAATTATGGTCTAATTCAAAGTACATAAACAGTTTTTGTCGAAAAGGAAAAAAATAATAATTAAAACGTCCTATTTCCTCTAGCGGCAATTTTTACCCCAGTGTGTGTGGAGGCATCGTCTCAAACTCATCGGTTACCTATCAACATCAATTATTAAAGTGTACCAAAAGGAAAGCAGACTGTCACAGTGAACGTATAAAAATTCAAGTAGGAAGAACTCGATCTGTTGTATTTGACAAGGTTTCATACCCGTCCCTCGGTATAATGGAAATGACAAGACTAATGTAACAACTGCGAGCATACCGTTGGACTCGTCTAACAAAGCATTCATTTTCTGATGGCGGTAATCTCGCCAAAGGGTGGCATTGTTCGTCATTTCTCTATATACATTTTTGTCGTATTTTCTTGTTAAGAATAAAAATACTGAACAGCATTGTCGACGCCGGTCTCGCGTCGTGATCGCGCAAAAAGGAGCCCCAGGATGACAACGAAATGACGGGAGTGTCTGCGGGTGGCTTCCCCCCTACCCTCCACTCCTTGTAAAAATGTCGACTGGGGATGGGCGGCGTGCGTACAAGACAGAATTTTTACACACTACCGCCGAACCAAATAAACCTATATACCAATATTAAATCAACAAATATTGAACCTACGCTCTGCGAACGAAGATTCACAACGCAGCATTGAAACTCTGCTTGATTTTTATAAGCACCAGCTCAATTTCGTGTTGAATCAATAAATATGTGAATAGTAAAAACTGCAGGAATTTTGCAGGAATATGTGTATGCGAAGCAGCGAAGGGTGCTTAGAGGTTTCGGTTAGGGTAGAAAGTGTTCAGGTTTCTTATTTTAATTTCCTGCCTTAGAACTTTAAGTTGATGTTGCTTGCTCATGTTACATGTTTTTTACTTATGCTTTCCAATATTATTGAATAATTATGCGATTTTTAAAACAAAGAATACTGATGAACTGTTACTCACATAAAAATATCAAGACATTCCTACACTTTAAATAAAAATCCTTATATTATGAAAAACATAAGGTAATATGTCATAAGAGGAAAAATGCCTATTTTCTCTTCTTATCTATGATTATAATATTAAGTGCCTATCTTCAACCGTATATCTGTAAGTGTATTTGTATATATTTTAATGCCATTATACTATATTGTTATGTCAGGCACTTTTTTCTAAAATGTTTAGACGCCAAGATTACATACAACCTTGTATGGACTCCGCGTCGATAGACGTGAGTTCGAATCCATGCAATGAGCCTGAGCTTTCAGTGAAGGAAACCATCGTGATTAAACCATAGCATGGTGGTAGGGAATTTAAAAGTCCGCCCGGCTAGCTACCACCCTCAGGCGGAAAATCTGTCAACAAGCTCCTATAAGTATGTTCCGGCAGCTGCACTTATGAGTCAGTCCTTTCACTAGGCTTAGCGTGCTACCATCTTGGGCCGCATAACTTAACATCCAGGTGTCCTTGCGGCCAAACGCTAAACATATTATTTTTTAAAATTTCAATGAAAATTATACTGCACTTTGGGAATTATAAATGAAAAATTATATCGGACAACTGCCCACCATGAACACGCTTACAGATGTCGATTCTTACATTAAAATTTTAAATCATTTTTTCGCAAAATGGCTGTTTTAATTCGTTAATCACGTCACGGATTTTAAGTATCAAGGCTGTAATTAATTTGATTTGCTCTGTATAGACACTGTCTTTAACATAGCCCTACAAAAAAAAACTCAACGTTCATAAGGACCGCCGATAGAAGTCAAAACTCAATTTTAAATTTTAATCGGTGACGCGAAATCACAAGATTTTACCCATCCAAAAAGTCATACACACATACGATACAGTCGAGTATATACAATGTATTAGTGTATATATGCGTATACATGTACACAGGCCGTTATAATACGTGTCGCTAGTCTGTCGCAAGCGCAATACCTACGTCACGAGCATGTCGAGTTCATCGGTGACGCCAAGGCCAAGTGAACTTATAATTGTTTCCCCTACCAAAAATTGCTTAACGCGGCTAAAAAGGTTTTCACTTCTATAATCCAGTGTTGTTAAATCACATAATCGGGCCGGCCACTTAACAGCTGAATTTCGTGAAATTATGCGATCGGGAAATTTAGTTTGTAATAAATTCATTGTTTCGGTGGCTGTGTGACTTGTGGCACCATCCTGTTGAAACCACATGTCAGTGATATCCATAATTAAACGCCAAAATTGAAGTAGTAACATCTCTCTATAGCGTAATCAATTGACTGTAGTCGCATTTCCAGCAGAATTTTGGAAAAAAAAAACGACCCAATCACGCCTGCAGGCCAGGCCACATAGCACACCATACAGTGACACGTAGAGCATGCAAAAGCTTCTCAACAATCGCTCTTGTTTTTTTAGAAGCCCAATTACGTCGATTTTGCTTGCTGACGTAAATGGGTTTCGTCTGAAAAAATGTTCTTTTCACAAAAACTAGCGGGTTGTCTATACAATTCATAAAGTTGAAGTGTCTGTTTGTAATGTCAAAATAACAGTTTTTTACTAAATGCATATGAAAGTATACACGATACCTATACCTATTAAAAAATCCCATTTTAAATTTTTTTGTCTGTCTGTCTATTTGTTCCAGGTAATCTCCGAAACGGTTGGACCGATTTTGACGTGACTTTCACTGATATATAGCTAATGATATAGGGAATAACTTAGGCTACATTTATTTTAGAAAAATAATTAGGGTTCCGCACAAATAATAAAAAAACTGATCGTGGTGAATCAATTCGGGCGCTTAAATGGCTTATGCTGAGTAAACCATAAGATATATAACAAATTAATGTACTACATAATCATAGGCATTAAAAAGACCTACAAAAAAGTCCGGGAGAGTATACATCTATCTTCTAAGGAACACCGACAATAAGCATTTTTGTCTTTAAAATAGCCGGAAGCGGGGGAGCAAGATTCGCGCGGGCTCTCTGTAGTCCACGTGAGCGAAGCCACGGGCACAGCTAGTTTTTAAATAGAATCAGCGAATCTACGGCGATGTGAATGGTCGGCCGATTTCAATTCTTGCACCAGTTGCACGTTGTAAGGCTTCAAAGCCAAACCCTTACGTAAAATTCGCCATGTGGTCGTTGTCGATTGAGTACGTCGAGTAATTGACAAATTCGGATCTTCTTCAACACTGTGGCTCAAGGCTGCAATGTTTTCAATTGAAGGTCCCGGTCGAACACGCGTAGGTGTTGGCACATTATGTACCTACCTACCGAGCCTGTCGACTCAAAGTTATCGACTAAATTCTTAATAGCAGTCTCGGAAGGACGATTATGTTGATCGAAAATATTACGAAATGTAACTTATACAGATTCAACAATTTCATAGTGGATTTTTTATTATTTTAATGCGAGTTTCGAGCAGAATTTAATTCATTGTAACAATTGCCGAATATTTTACTACTGTTATTTCAAAACCATGTTGTTCCGATTTTTTCCTATTAAAAAAACGAAGTTCTTGTTTAAAACCCCTTTAATCGTGCGTGTAACGGTAACCTTTCCTCGCGTTTGAAGGAAAAGTTTTTTGACCTTGTAGAAATGTAGATTTACTATTACCTAGTACCTACTTATCTATATATAAATAAAATGATTGAGGTTTGTTGTTGTTCGCGCATCACGCAAAAACTACTGGATATATTGACCAATTTTTTTTTTCTTTTACGCCTAATATACTTGGTCCTTATCTCTAAAAAAAACTATCACGATATCTTCATTCAAAAAAAAGTTATTAAAGATTTAGAAACTACAATCGCGGGTTAATACCCGCTAATAGCTAATGCTAGTTCATAATAAAATATACCCACATTCATATACCGGGCATTACAAATAAGTTGATTTAATTTTTACCATTGTCACTCAAAAAAGGCCATTTTCTTCATCGATAACAGTGAATAAAACACTCTTTTACTCACAAGAGAATAAAACCGTTTTGAATTTAGAACAAGCACGAATTGTATAAATTATGTATAAAAGAATTGCACGTATTCGTGATAGAAATGAAACTTCTTGAAATAAAAATCATTGATGGGATTATTACTATGTGTATGGTGGTCACGATCTTTATCATCTTTATCTAAACTCTTTCTTTTTAATTTGAGTATTCATTGGAATGTTAATTTTCTTTGTAAAACTGTGTGCCCGTATTTTCAAGGCAATAAATTTATTTTCTTCCTTCCTTCTTTCTTGCTTTCTGTCTTTCTTTCATTCATTCTTTTTTTCTTTCTTTCTTTCTTTATAACCCGTTTCATGACCACATTTACACTGACTGATCTCTAAGCGTGACAAACCAAAAGAATCACCACCTAAGAAATTTTCTCGCAGTCAATGGTAAAAAGTAGAGCAAGTACATAACTCATGAATAAATTTTTAATCTCGGTACTTGTATCCCTTGCTCCGCTCATGATTCTGATTTAGAATCCTTCGCTGCTCTCGGGATCCAACTCAGTCCCTGGAAATGAATTACCTCCTTTTTCACTTGTTTTGTAATTTATTATTATATGCCGCGCCCGTAAATTAATATTACCTACACGAACATTTTCTATGTATTAGCTATTTTCGATTTATTAAAAATATTTTATTTGTCAATAAAATAGTTATTAATATAATGATTATTATCACTAGTATTGAATTATATTAAAACAAATTTTACTATGGATTATACTGACATTATTACTTTTCGATAAAATGTTATTTTCGTCGAATGAAAAGATCTGAGTTTTTCTTAAAGTGGCGCATAAATAAGTTCTACTTCAATAATACATTTCTTAACATTTCTGTCTCACCTTGTTACAGATCGCTTAGCTCAAATCCAAGCTGAACAATGCATGAGTGATCATCCAGAACTAAAGGAAGTGGAAGGAGCTAGCAAGTACATTGCATCTCCTAAGAAAAACAACGTCACACCCGAGAAACTGTTCAGCAAAACTAATTTCGGTATGTCCTAACTACTTCTGTGGTGTAAATACTTTTTTGGTCTTTTTATCTTTATTCTAATATGATATGTCCTATACTAGCGGTGTACGTGTAAACTGCGTAAGAAGTTTGTACGAATAATTTAAATTTTCCATCGAAGCTGAAGAAATGTTTTTTTTTTTTTATAACGGTATAATCTCTGGAACTTCTTTTCAGATTAAAAAAATCCTTTTACATTTTATAGCCTACTTATTGAGGAAGGTTATAAGTAATATATCTTCACGCTGCAACCCTAAGTAGCGAAGCAGTAAGCATGAATGTCAAGGACTTAGGCAAACTGTAAGCAAAGCGTACGGGAAGTGAGAACTAAGATAGGCTACACGGGTGAGACCGTACAACACTGTTTGTAGTATTCTAAAATACAACGGGTCGAATCAATTGAATGCGGAATGCGCAAGCGCAACCGACGTACACGCTTCTCGCTCCGATGCCTCACCATATTTAGATTATCAGATATGTCGATCAAAACGCAACATCCATTATACGATCTCTTTGGCCTCTCGTGTAAAATTAAACGTATTTATGTATTACAAATGCTAAACCATTGTGAATGGTGTGCGCATCTGCTCCGATGTTTGATTGTATGGAATTCTGAGATTAGATTTCGTATGGATTCATTTTTTTTAAATACTTAACGGTAGTGTTTGTTATTTGTTTTGGTGCCGTATTTATTTTAATTTTATAAGTAACAAATAGGCATGCTGTGTACCTGATGTTAAGTAGGTATTTACTTGTAATGTATAGTGTATACCTATGTAATATAGCGAAGACAAACCGCTCTCGAACTGCTTTATCCGCGTGCGCTGGCGTAATGATTAGTGATACGTAAATACAATGTTCTAGAAAAATATTATTCCTTAGTACATCTAAAAAAAAGTCTGCGATACAATATATGTCTCTCTTATATATAAGTCACAATCAGGCATTTTGTAACAGATAATTTATTATTTTGTAAAAAGTTTCTTCGCATTTTTATATGAAAACTAAAGACATTTTTTTTTTCAAAGTTTATTTACAGTATATATGTGCCGTTTTGTTCGATGATTTTCTGCCATTTTCCATGTAGAGACATGATCTCGTTGTTGTAGAAACTTTGGGACTTCTGATCAAAAAAACGCAAAAAATAGTTTTGGCAGTCCTCTCTTGATGTTAACTTTACAGAACCTAAAGAATTCTGAAGAGACCGAAACAGGTGAAAATCTGAAGGTACAAGGTCCGTGCTATATGATGGATGCACTAACACCTCCCAGCCAAACTGTCTTAATTTTTGCTGAGTGGCTAAAATGTGTGTGGTCTAGCGTTATCGTGATGAAAGACCACATCCTTTCTTGTTGATCAATTACGGCCGCTTTCTCTCAACTGCTTCCTTTAATCTCATCAGTTGTTGGCAGTGGAGATCCGAATCGATGGTTTTGCCGGGGAGTAAAAGCTCATAATGAACAATGCCCTTCCAGTCCCACCATACACACAACGTCACCTTATTTCAAGTTAGCCCAGGTTTAACCACAGTCTATGAAGCCTGGCCGACCTTAGACCACGACCTTTTTCGCATGTTCTGGTCGTACGTAATCCACTTTTCATCGCCAGTTATCATCTCATCAAAAACGGCTCGGTTTCATTACGTCTCAATAATTAATCGCAAATGAGTACACGGTTCATTAGGTTTCTTGCAGTGAGCTCGTGTAGCACCCAAATATCGAGCTTTTTGGTATAGCCAGTTTTCTGCTTTAGCTTTCAACGGGTTAAAACTGTTTTGTGGTCAATTTCCAGTTCTTCAGCTACATCATAACTACTGATATGTCGATCTTGCTCCACTTTTTGAAAAATGGCGTCTATTTTATTCGTAACAGGGCCACCAGAGCGAGGTGCATCTTTACCATCAAAATTTCCGGACTGAAAACGTTTGAACCAACTTTGTGCTACTCTCACTGACACTGCATTAGATCCATAAACATCACAAACTTTTTTCACTACTTGAGTTGCATTTTTGCCTTTTTTGTAATAATATTTTAAAATGTATACGAATTTGTTCACTAGATTCACTTATTTTTACAGAAAGAAAAACAAATGAAAAATAACGGGAAACATTTTTTTTCTTAATTTTACCAAAACCAGCCAGATACAAATAGTACAGTAAAATAAATTTTATAATAAGTTTATACCTACGTTATGCGAAAACACTTTATGCCCAATACATTTTTTATCCTCACGAATGAAAGTTCCCTAATCATTAAGAATTTTTATGAAGATAATGTTTGCCCTTTATAGCATGTTATTTGGACACAGTTTAGAAGAAAATGGAAAATTAAAATAATTCAACACCCGGCTCGGTAAAACAAGGTGCGGTAAAAACCGATATAATTTTAATACTACAAGAAAATGTTACTAAAAATATTGTCTATAGTGTGAAGTATTATGAATTGTCAGTCAGTGATTTCTTTTAAATTGTATGCGGGTGAAACCGCGGGCACAGCTGGTCATCTTACATGGGAGACAAGTTGAAAAAATATCCAGCTGAAAGCAGCAAATTGAAATTCAAAAAGCCACCATAATCGCATTAGCGTAGCAAGAGAGATTAATGAATGATACTTTTTCGATGATTTTATAGTTTTTACTGTCGTAAAACTTATAAAAATAATTGAACAATAATTCGAATGGGCGAAAATTAAAAAATTAGATATTTTGGCGCTACCTTTAAAATTTGCGCACATGTTAAATGGCACTTCTAATTTTCATGGGACACTTTTTCATACATAGAAATGGGACTCCTTAGTCTCTATCCTCCACAGTTCCATGAAACCCACTTTAGGAATGGATATTCTTTACTAGTGTCACTATAAATGTCACGTTTCAAAATACCTTAGGTACTATTTTGAGCTATAGATATTCATTTGCTTGTGGAACGCAGACGGAAATGTTTGGTAGACATAATAAAATGTATTATTTTTATTTCAATGTAAGCTCATGAGAATAAAATGTGACCAAAGTACAGGGCCGCGGCCCCAGTGGAGGACGTGAGGCGTGTCGAGCATGATCAAAGTCTCGTCCAATCGTCACCATTCGTGTGAACTATAGGCGGAGTTTGACACGCGGCGCGCCAACCTTACAGTAACTTATACGGCCGCGCTACACTCTCGGCACAAAAAAGTATTGTGTGCACTCGATGTACGCACGTAAGAAGATATAAGTACTTCCATGAGTGCCACTAGAATTACTTTCAGGGAGGTACATCAGCATCTACACAATCTACATAAAAGATTTCAACATATGCAATAATACTAACAACAATAATATTAGGTCCTTACATATGAAATTGGCGTTTTGTAAGGGAGGAATATAAAGTAATTTTTTTTTTTTTTTGTAAAATATATTTAATTAATCAAAGTATGCACCGTTGTTATCTATGCTCTTTTGCCATCTCATAGGTAGTTCATTGATCCCTTTAGTAGAAAAACCATGGGGGCGAGAATCAATAAACTCTTTGAAGGCGGTTTGAACTGCCGCATCGGAGTTGAATATTTTCCTTGTAAGAAGTTGTCCAAATTCCAGAAGAAAATAGTAATATGTTGGAGCAAGGTCCGGAGAGTACGGTGGATGTCGCAGACATTCCAATTGTAGCTCATCTAAGTTAGTGGTTGTTTGTTGTGCAGTGTGTAGTCTTGCGTTGTCGTGAAGCAGCAGTGGCCTAGAGCGATTGACCAATCTCGGTTGTTTAGCAGCTAGTTCTTCCTTCATGGTTTGACAATAGATATCTGCTGTAATCGTTTGACCAGATTTTAGAAAGCTGTAGTGAACGACACCGGCGCTAGTCCATCAAACACTCACAAGTAACTTTTTCTGAGTCAATTTTCGTTTAGGGCAGGATTTGGTTGGGTCTCCAGGGTTCAGCTATTGCGACGAGCGCTTCCGATTATCGTAGAATATCCACTTTTCCTCACAAGTAATGATTCGATTTAAAATCCCTTCATTATTGTCTCGGTTGAGCAAAGTAACACTGCAGTCGACGCGTGTTTGCAAGTTCGATTCACTCAATTCATGAGGTACCCATCGTTCAACTTTTTTTACTTTCCCGATTTGCTTCAAGTGGATTAATACAGTTTTATCACTTACCCCGAAGCCTGCAGCAATCTCTGAAGTGCTTTGTGATGGATCCGCTTCCACAATAGCCTTTAATTCTTCATTTTCCACTTTGGTCTCCTGCCGTCCACGGGGTTGGTTCTGAAGGTCGAAATTTCCAGAACGAAAAGGTTGAAACCAAAAACGTACCGTGTTTTCTTTTGCGACACCAGCGCCGTACATATCATTAATCCTTTGAGCTGTTTCTGCAGCACTGGTGCCACGGTAGAACTCGTACTCGTATATAATGAAAAACAAATGAATGACTGTTTTCAAAACTCAAATGTACCAGCTAAATGAATTAATAAATTTGAATTTGGAATTCTTAACTAAAGAGAATATATTTCAGATCAAAGTGGTCAGTACGACAAAACGCTAGTTTCATATGTAAGGACCTAATACTATTATTATCATTGATGGCTAGCTCTATGTCGCAATTGCGTCACTTAATACGCACTCAGCTCTTACTTTTACTTTCTACTAAACGCGCCAAAAGCACCTATAATTTCAAATAGATCACGTCGAGACCGAAAATTAATGTGAACACGCTTTATAGTTTTCTTCTGTGTCATACATTTTTTACAAGTACTTACAAAAATTCTGAAATTATAATGGCCATGAAACCTTACAATCGTTATGTACCGTTGTCTAAACTTCTATAAAGCCGAGACCTAAAGCCGTATCAACGTTAATAGAAATTTTTGCATCAAAGGTATAATAATAATATGGTAATTCGGACGTCAGAATACAAGAAAAAATTTGTTTGTTGAAAATTGTTAGATAAATATTCAAAATAATATATCAATTATCCTATACATAGTAGGTACATTTGTACGTATGTATATAACCATTTTATTTTTATATAGGTAACTATATTAATAAAACTGTAGTTCTGTCTATACATATATTTCTTTTTAATTTCCTGATAAATATACACGTACTATATAAAGGACACGGATCACGAAAATGCCATTAAAAAAAAATTACCGATTCTTATGAAATTTTGTACACAGTTAGCTCATTAGTCAATTGATAGGTTATAATAATTTTTGATAATACTTTTAGAAATTGGGAAAACAAATAGTGGTTTCCAATATTTTTACTATTTTGTTATATGAATTATCAACAATATGAGTTAAAATAAAATTCCTGGATGAAAATAATTACTGCGTAACAAACGCGTGCCAAGCCGCGGGCTCACCACCACTAGTCTTCCAATATATATGTAATTATGAACCCACGGTAGCGCGTCCCTTCGTTGCATATGCAAAATAAATTCCATCTACAAATTGAATTGTATGCTCGCTAGACCTACTTATATGAGTATGGTTTTTTTCTTACACATTTACTTTCATTGCCCTTTTAGTGCAACCCATCGTTAGACATACACGTTTCTGTCATGTGAAGCATACAGTTATCCTACTAAGTAAGATCACTTCATATTGATGGATGATTTAGCATCGGCTAATTTACCATTTACCCAGTACGGACAAACTACTTACCTTACCTGCGACTTTAGTATTTATAGTATAGTCAGAAATCGTCGCTTTATCCAATTACGTAACGCTAGCCATCAGCAGCCAGTTCATCTTCACACCTTGGAACCCGAATGGTCGCGGTCAATCCGGTTTCAAAAGTGTTTCCGGACACTCATGATGTGAAATGAGTTCTTGGCTGAGGTTTTCTCATGGAACTAAAGTATGGGGTTCTCCAAGAATCGAGTAAACAGGTTCTTTAAGGGTAGGTAACGCGGTTTTGATGCTTTTGGTATTGAAAACGTGTATGATTGTGTTGGCCGCTTTGCCACCTTAAAAAAAAACTTACATAAAACTATCCTTTTTTATGTAGAACTTTTCGGTAATACCTAAGCAGATATGGCAATAATAAACAAAGGCTATAAACATGCATTCAATATACCGAGCTCCCTTGTGACAAAAAAGCAAATACAAAAGTAAAATCGTGACATTTCCCTCTATATTTAGGCACCTAAACCGTTTGCAAACAACATTGAGAGCGGGACGCGAGTAAATGAACAGAGGGGGCTAGTGGGGGTCCTAAACAAAAGGTGCGATCCCCCCACCACCCCATTGCCACATCGACCCGACCCCAAGGGTGGTTCCTGAAGTTACCATTCAACTAGGTTTTTAAGGAAAGTCCTATTTAAGAGGACAATATCTATGTAAAATTGCATTTCCCCTCATTAGTAAATATCTATTTATACCGAAAAATTACAGGTTTTTTTAGAAAAGTAACGTTGGGTATAAATACGTAATTGTAATTATAGACTGCAGTGACCATTTAATATGAACTAGATTGTGATTTGTTAATTATTAGAATAGTAGATATATATAGAATAGTAGGAATATGAACATCAGATGCCTCGTTAGCCTAGTGGTTGTTAGCGCGACTGCTATGAGCGAGATGCTGGGTTCGAATCCCAAGTCGAGCAAAGTGTTATTGGGTTTTTCCTATGAAATTCTCAGTAGCAGTTCGGAATTTTGTTTCGTGCCTGATTAATGGCAATAGGCTCGCTTCTTATTACATGGAACCTAAAAACATACTCGGCGAATTGTGGGTGAACACTGCCTAACCCTTCGGGGAATGCAGGCGTGATGGTATGAACATCAGATTTTGAAAAATTCATTTCTTTTTAGTATTTATTCTGATATCTTTCCCACACAGTAGCAAGATTCCGGAATACTTATCGACAGGTATTTCTTATTTATTATCATATTATGTTAGATCTTACTTGGTGGCGGTTATCATACATAACGAAAATTTTCTATTTTATTCTAAAACTCGCCTTTTTATTAAATGCCTTAAATTACCAAAACTTCTATAGTATGATTTAAAACATTTGAACCTTTAGTTATGCAGCAATTAATTTTTAAACTTTCAAAACGCGATTATCTCAAACATAGTTTTTGAAGATAATATAGCCCAGCCCTACTGTTTGTGACTTGCGATATATTGATAATCACAGTCGAGTTTTTTCTAGGTCATCTAGATGTCTAGAGTGTTTTTAGAATAGTGTCAAATCAATTTAGCAGTATACATTATTTACCATTTTTTATCTGACTTCCTGTAAGTTACTCAATTCGAAAGTATTTTTTTCTTTAACTTCTATGTTTATGAACCGATTTTGATGTTTTTTTTTTGTTGGATAGTGTGGTCAAGGGTGAAAAGGAGTGGTCCCATTTTAATTTAATTGTTATTGGACCTTCAACTTCAAAGATACACAAGGGAACCCTTCAAAATAGTTGGTTATCTTTTTTGTTAAAAATTGTCTTGTATAATTTTGTAATTGAAAAGATTATAAATATTGATAATCGCGGTCGAGTTTCTTGCCGGGTCATCTCGGTGGCTGGAATGATGTAAAGGCTGAGTGATAACGGTTTGGCAGTAAACGTTACGTATTAATGTTAATACATTTAAATAATAATGGCTCAGTGGTAGCGTTTACGTATAGCGCGTCGGACGACATGAGTTCGAGTCTCTACATGGAGCATGAGCTTTCGGTGAAGGAAAACATCGTGATGAAATCATAACATGGTGGTAGGGCTTTGTTTATTGCCCGCCAAAATCTGACGCCAAACACCAATAAGTGTGTTCCAGCAGCTGCAATTGAGAGAGAGTCTTCCACTAACTAGGCTTAGCCTGTCACCTTCGTCACTTAACATCAGATGAGATTGTAGCCATTACGCTAAACCTATAACGATTTAAAAAAAAACATTTTCGTAATTATGTAATTGAAAAGCTTATATGGATAAGCTCGCTGAGTTTGTTGCTGAGTCATCTGGATGTCGAGTATCTTACTGGGTGATGATAAGTTTTGATTTTATTAAAATGAAAGCAGTCCTTTTTTACAATATTCTGGGAACACATGATATGCACACCCTACACAAGCGGGTGGTTGTCCTTTTTAGCAGCGCGTGTCACTTGTGCGGCGGGGCGCGGGCGCGGCGGCCGACACTGCGGGCGTTGGGATCCGGCGTCCGGGCGCCGGGTTGCCATGACGACGACACCGCGACACCCGTCGCCCCTCCCCGACCCCCCCTCACCACAAATGCGTCGCAAGCCAAAACCAACCTTATAAACAAAGGCACAAGAGTCATGCTGCTCACTTATATACTGAAGGCCGTCGCTCAACACATAGGGGTCGAATACATAAGACGGTTCGGTCAGGCGATGTAAATAACGCGAGATAACTTCGAGAGGGTCTAATGGAATAGGGAATCGTGTTTTAGAAAGTGCCCCGGAGAGAATGTTCTGGGTTGTTAGCTTACGATAAGGGCCCGGCTTCTATGTTAAGTGAAAGTCGATATGGGGATTACGTTGGTGAAATTTGATTATACAAAACGTTCCTTTAGTGGTGGGCAAATTGCTGAACGAGCCGGGGTTTGATTAGTAATTCATACTATATCTAGCGCTATTAATAATAAAACCAAATATTTACTTGCTCTGAATTAGGTATTTATTACTACAAATGGCGACATCGCATCAAATAAGATCCATTATGTTGTACATATCGTATTGTAACACGTATAATCATTTAAAAAATTGAATGATATGTTCAAAAGTGTAAATCACTTTTATAGTTTTCCTGTTGCTTACAAAATATGAAATAGTTACATTCTTGTGAGATTATTTTATCTAACTAAAAGTGTCTAATCTACTTATACAATTTAGTGGCAACGTACTGAAACTGATAAATGTTCCCTGCAATAATTATGCTTGAGTTATTTCGACAATCATACAACTTACAATTTCAAATTTGCGTCGTGTTAATTGAATACCTAATTATAAATTAGCTAAAATCACCATTTTTTTTTGTCATAGATTAGCCCAACATGTATTTTGCAACCTGTTAGGGCAATAGTTGCAATCATTTATTTGTGTATGTACTTAATATGAAAAACGTCGAGCAAAATGACTAGAAATAGTAGATAAAAAATGTTGTGCTTTAATTTTTCAGCTCGTAAATCCTCTTCACTGTCTTATCCAGTCCGACTACTGTTGTTGTCTGAAACAAAACAGTATCTACAATAGTAATTACCTACTAATATATACATGTTTTATCGAATTTTTTTTTTTTGTATTAAGAAAATTTTAAGATCAGATGATTTTTGTTTGCGTTCGTGATTATATGCTTATCGAATACTATTAAGCGAGAAGTTCTTGTATATAGGTATAACTAGCTTTGCCCGCGGCTCCGCACGCGTTCTTCTTATAAGAATCTAATAAATGAGCGATCGAGGTTACTTAGTATCTTAAAAAAAAGATAAAACTCTTTTCTAGGTAATCTTGGAATGTAAAATATTATCTGAATAGCAAATCTCACCCAAATCGTTTTAGCTTAGAGCTGTTTCCAAGAAACCATTTACATAGCCTTATATAATATATCTCTCTCACTTAATAGTATTAGATTAAATACTATCTATATTAGTAAATCCGTAGTTTTGTCTGTACAAGAATTTTTTTCCAAATATCCCGATAAACCTACTATATGAAGGATCACGATTATGGCCTTAATTTTTTTTTGTCTGTCTGTCTGTTTGTATTTTCGAATTTAACTCAAAAATGGCTTGACCCGTTCGCATGAAATTTTGTACACGGCAAGCTTATGTCATTGGTCAATTGTTATGGTATATGAATATTCAATATGAATTTTAGAAAACGTAAAAAAAAAATATTTAAAAAAAAAACAAATTCTTTACCGATTTTGATGAAATTATGTACACGGGAAGTATAAACCTCTGGAGCTACCAGATAGATTTAAAAAATTATTCTTGAATTTTTAGCCCATCTATTGAGAAAGTTTATAGCCTATATAAGCAATAGCCATGAATGTCAATTAATCTGGAAAGCTGTAGGAACAATGATCTACACGAGTAAAACCGGGGCACAGCTAGTAAATAATAAATAACAAAATAAGTATTCTCTTACAACTTCATATCGTTTAACTGATAATCTGTTCTTTGATTTTATGTATTTCCTTACCACGACTAGTTTATCAGGAAAAAATTCTCGAACATGTGTCGAGGTCCTTCCGTTAGATTCTACTTGAACATGAACCATTTTATTACCCTCGATGGTCACTGTTGCTTTAACCTGTAACATACAATGTAAACTATATGTATGTATGTATGTATTTTTTTCTTCTTCTTTTTCCTGACTTGGCAACTAGTCCTCTTTAATGAAAACAATTACTGCCTTTATCAAGTGAATATAGTGTCTTGTGTTATGACGATTTCAGTATCCTAACAAGATGGTGGTTTCCTTGTTATAACTTTGTAGGGAGTTTTTGTGGGACCCCAGAATGCATGTTTTCAGTTTATATTTATAATCCACTTCACTTATGCACAACACCCAAACTATATCACGCAAAACGCCACCAATATTACACAATATAGAGTCAAAAACCTAAGTAAATGTCTTAAAAATAAAAACCACAAAATGTTACTTCAAGATCCCACCAAAAAACCGTATCCATTACTTAGATATGATTTAAAAATTGAAGGCTTTAATTAAATTATTTCTTTCTTTATTTCTTTAAATGTACTATAATATTTGGTTATGCTATGTACTGAAAACATGGTGGGCATAGCTGTTGATTTCTTTGAATAAACAAATATGCCCGAGACATGGTTTTTGACTGAAGAATGAAGAGAGATCACTGCACAGCTGAAACTCATTACATTTTTTTTGTGACACAGGAAAATCAGTTTTAAAGTGGGTGTAGGCAATAAAAGTAGTGTTCGTTCAACAAATAATTTTACATTACCTTTGAACCATCAGGTTTGACCTCCTCAAACTCAATTCCTGGTGTGAACGTTATAGCTGTGTTTAAAACTGCAGACATGAACTCAAAAGTGTATGTACCATTTTCGTCTAAGGTCAAACGTTGAGACGGTTTCAAATTGATCGCTATTTTCCGAGGGATATATCCAACTCCTAAAAAAATATCCTTTTTATTATAAGATTTTTATAATTAACTTTTAATATATTACAATGTTGGCCATTCGTAATAGTTATGGAGACTGAATTGGTTTAATAATAGATCAAAATAAAAAGCTTAATATTTCGATGATGTTCTTGTATGTGTCACATTAGCTTTTGAATTATTATAATTTTTTTGTTACATTTTATCATACTTTCGCAAATCTGCAGAGTAATGACGTATTAAAACCACAAAAAGTTAATTTTTACGACGGTATTCGGATGCAATGCCATTCATAAAATTACTCACCGATAAACGATAAATATTCTTCAAAGTGTTCTGAACTTACTAATGTGTATTCTTTGCCCAAGAACTCGTCCATTATCAACGGTGTCGCACCTCGGTGTGTAGATAAGGGCACCTTTATCTAGTGATAGGTAAATACAGATACATACAGATAAAAAATCGTTATCAGTAGTGCCACTTGAAAAAAAAAAACTTTCTAAACATTATAAATAAATAATATTATACTAAATAAATAAATAATAACTAATAAAATTTTATATATTACATTAATTTGGTAGACATAAATTACTATAATATGTACCTACTATACAATTTAGTCTTTGTTTTGTTCATAAAGAAAATCCGTATAAACAACTCCATTAACTATTTCATAGCAATTTTACAGCAAACAATGCCGCAAATTGAGGTGAAACTGCTATTGCAAATGGTTTGTCACCCTGACATCAACATCAAAGAACAATAAGTTGCGAACAGCAGTCGACGTTCAATCTGTAAATGAACCTAATTAAATATAATAAATCAGTTTTCTGTCATCACTAAATAATACAAAAATACATCATAATTAATCATTAAAAAACCTATCTCTTTTTTCTTTTTGTTTCAATTTAGCATCCATTTGCGGGAATAGATTGCTGTTGTCAATTTGCTGTGCAGTTTGGAGACGAATTGGAATTGCAATTAAATGATGAGAGAGCAAATTGCGTATGTTTGGGTAGGATTTAATTTAGCTTGCAGGAAAAATAATATTTACTATAAGTACTGTCATGATTGTATGTATTTTAGTAATTGTTTATTAAGCAGAATACGTTCTTACAATCAGTTAGGTATATTTTAAAAATATCAGAGGGAAACTACAACTGTATTGAATTGTATTGATGTTTGTAATAAGCGCACTTTAAAATTCCAGGCGAGATGAGTATATACGACAAGCAGACTCAAAATAGCAACAGGGATTTACTTAATCATGCAACCAAACGTTTACAACCATTGGAAGATAGTCCTGAAGGTGGGCATTGTATTTATTTACTATACTATAAAAACATAATATATACAGTGACCTCGATATAAGTATGTCTATCTGGTGCTGTGTAGATTTAAAATTCATTACACAATGTATCTAATTTTTTTATGTTCTTTATTGAAAAACTATGACATAATGCTATAAAAGTTATTTCAACCTTTTTATGTAACGGTAACCGCGCATTACGATTGTTTTGTTGTTTTACATAATTATTACTCATACGTCATAGCATTGCAGTGAGCTCGCAAATTTAAATCGAATACACTTGTTTTCGCCAAGTATCAAACCTAAGGTATTTCTGTTCACTTAGCTGACTATTGCTTTTCGCTTAGTTCAATCCAAATATCGTTCGGCACGTATTTTTTAGTAGAAGGTAATTAATATTGGGAGCTGAGCGCGTATTATGTGACGAAATTGCAATATGATGAAGTGGACCGTCAATGATGTTATGTACCTAGAAAGCCAGTTCAATAAAATCGTACTAATATGTATTATAAAGCTGAAGAGTTTGTTTGTTTGGTTCGTTGAACGTGCTAATCTCAGGAGCTACTGCTTCGAATGGAAAAAATGTTTTAGTGTTGGATAGCCCATTAATCGAGGAAGGCTACATAACATAACGCTACGGCAAATAGGAGCGGAGCATCAACGAAAAATGTTGCAAAAACGGGGAAAATTTATTCCTTTTTAGAGCTTCCTTAATAATATGTGAAACAGACGAAGTTGCGTGGGTCAGTTAGTATTTTATAAAATTGTTTAAGCGGTGATAGTTTTGGCTTGAGATCAGTCAGTATAAATGCGGTAGTGAAACGGGTTATTAAGAAAGAAAAAACGAAAGAAAGAAAGAAAGAAAGAAATAAAGAGAGAGAGAGAGAGAGAACACATTTATTGCCTTGAAAATACAAACGCAGTTTTTACAAAGAAAATTAACATAATATAGAACACTAAAAATTAAATAAAAAAATTAAGATAAAGGTGATAAAGATTGCGACCCCATACCATACACATAGTAATAAAATACCCAATAATAATAATAAGTACCCATCGATGATTTTTATTTCAAGAAGTTTCACTTCTATCACGTATGCGTACAATTTTTTTATAGGTACATAATTTATATAGTACGTGCTTGTTCTAAATTTAAAAAGTTTTTATTCTGCTGTGAGTAAAAGGTGTTTTATTCACTGTTATTGATGAATAAAATGCCCTCTTTCGAGTGACAGTGGTAAAAAAAAATTTACGTTTTATAAATAAACATTATTTTCATTTTTACTATTTATAAACCGTAATATTATTTTACACAAATTAAAAAAGTCAGTAAAATTAATTGACATTATTATCGTTGATTGTTAACTTTATCATGTTCTTGGTAGGCAGTATAAAAAAAATTGAGTTATATTTATTTTGTTTCCGCCAAATGTGTAAGTATACCTATATGTTCTTACGTGTACATAAGTACACATAATATTTTTTATAATTATATTGTATATTTCATTTTTATATAAAATTGTCATTACGGTAAAGTGGATCTGAATGAGACGCTCGAGGTGACATTGCCGAGGGGTCCATTTCAATACTTTCATTAGTAGTATAGCGCGCCCACTCTGCTCGTGGAACAACTCGCTTCAGCCCCCTGTAATCCCGGTAATGGCGTCATTGTCATGATAGGCAGCCATCTTGGATCACTTGTGGCTGCCAAATAAAAGCAACTTTCCATGTTACATTTTCTGTTTCGCTACATTTTTCATCTTTTTTTTTTTTAATGTCTACTATCTTCATCCACAATTATTTTTGTAATTTTCAAACATAGCTTTAACAGGTGGTGGATCCCTTGTTAAAACTATTCAGGAAGTTTTTGTGGCAACTTAATATACATGTTCCTAGTTTTTATTTATAATCCACTTCACTTGTGCACAATAATCAAACTACATCACGTAAAATGCCAAGGACGTAACATAGGGCCAAATAACAAGAGTTTATGAGTTTAAATAAAAATCACCACTTAACAGATCAAGATCCGCCAAAACTGTATTTTTTAAATATAAATAATATATAGTATATTATAACCGTTTGATTTATTTAGGTTTTTTAAATGTGTTTTTGCAGATAATCTATCCTGCGGTCAAGTGAAGATACACAAAAAGCGTTGTTTCGACAACAGAGACAGCGAATCTACCACGACCACGGTAGAAAGCCCAGAACAACCATCAAACAATAATAATGTGCAGGATGACATTGGAACTCCTTCAAAACAAAGGTAAGCACTACTACATCTCTACTGATAAACATATGTAAAAACTATAGTTCTTTAAAACTGCCCTTCCATGAATTATAAATTGGTACGTTTATGTGTCCTTATATAATAAAACTAGCCGTGCCCACGTCTTCGTTCGCCTGGACGATAGAAGAACATCATAATGCATAGAAAAATCGTAGTTTCTTAAAACTTTTTATTGAATGAAGATATCGTTAATAATTTCATTACAAAACATTATCAAATTATAAATATAATCAAATTAAATTATATATAAAAAGTCTGTGAAATTTACATTATGTGGCATAAAATTTTTGGGTTTTTTTTTTTATTTAGTTACGCCACAGGAGTATGTATAACTTCTTACGTCTACGTACATAATTAAGTAAACATTTTTTTACTTAAAACTGTATTCAATATTAAAGCCATTATACAAAATCTACTCAGCCAGTATAACGGTCAATAGTTGAGATTATTCTATTAATTTGAATTTGCTCCCAACTAAATACCCCTATGCCAATTTAATTATTTTTTAAAATAAGGGAGAACTGTAAAAGAAAAGTTGCAGTCTTGGTCTTGCTAATGGAGGTCAAAAATAATACAGAATTAATTAACTTATAACTTTATAGTACTATTTATTTACTATTTACTTTTACTTTATAGTTATAAGTTAATTAATACTGTATTATTTTTATAGTTATTATTACTTTCTGTATTAATAGTTATCTATTGTCTATTGCAATAAATTAACCGCTTGTACTATCAGCGGTATGTATGGGTTATTTCCTGATTCATCCCATTTGCAACTGGTGGCGGAATTCCAAATAGTCTCTATACCTATAGCTGGACCCACGGTTGCAAATTTTCTTAGGCGACAAAATGATTGAGGGCGGATAGTTTTTCTCAGCCAATAAAAATATGTGTCAATTACAGCGATATTTTTTTTACGATCAAAACTTCATTCCAGCGGTATATAAAAAGTTTTTAGTAACTATTTTTAGTTTTGTATGAATTTTGCATAGGCGTTGATTTAGTTCAGCGTATACACGGTAAATTTGTATCAAATCTCATTTGCTAGGTGGTAGTGATTTGCTTTTAGTGTTCGCCGTTGTTTCTGGATTGTACTGTGTTTCTGCTCCTGCAACTCGGCGCAGTGTTCGTAGAATATGATAACAGTTGTAAACTAACTTAGTATGAGT
Source organism: Saturnia japonica (assembly GCA_033032175.1). Taxonomy (NCBI): domain Eukaryota; kingdom Metazoa; phylum Arthropoda; class Insecta; order Lepidoptera; family Saturniidae; genus Saturnia; species Saturnia japonica. The sequence continues at coordinate 5,990,925 of CM065324.1, read as the reverse complement.
TAAGTTGCAAGGATCTAGTTACGAATAGGGGGAGTAGCGAACATCGAATGACGAGATGCGAACAGGTTGAATTGCTAAATATCTTTGCTAACAATTTAGTGTGTTTAACCATTAATCATGTCTTTTAATCAATTATTGCTTAGTTGCTTGCATTTAATTTACTCGCATCAAGGATATTTATTATATCGAATGGATTACATGTAATATTTAAATCAGACTGCGTTGTAGTTTTAAATGGCAAGAGACATAAATTGTATTAAAAGATTGGTTTCATTATAATGGTATATGAATTTAACAGGCATTTTAACGGTATTTAAAATGTATGTTGTATTACAATTTTTATGTATGAATTGTGTTTTATACTTACTGCATATTTTCCGTAATGCATGGCCAATGCTTGCATCTTACCTAATGCATGAGTTAAATTGAATAAATAGCATGAATTTATAGTAACTAGTATTATATGTATGTGGTTATAAAGATATGCATGCTTGTTTAAATAAATCGTAATAAATTAATAGTGTGTAGATTATCAAATTTTTACTTCTGGTGTAAGGTCTAACAAATCTCAAATTCGTATGTTTTAATCGATTTAATTGTTCATTACTAAAATCTTATCTAATTGTTTTAAGATGCCATGGTTGGTTTCTTACATTACAGGTAAACAATTGACATAGTGGTTCATAGTGTATTTCATTTTAGAGATTAGTTGTAAAATTAGTTATATATTTGTAGAATATATTTTATTTTGTCATTTTAATGGTAGTAAGTTATGTGTGAATTATAATACTTAATAAGCACGTAAGTAAGTCGTTTTCTTAATTTATTATTTCTAAGGTGTTGGTTTTATGATGATTTTTACAGAAAACTGTGCAATCTAATACAGAATCTACAGCTAAGCACGTCAATGATTGTTGATTGCAGCGTGCCAAAAATTTACTATGGAGCGAGAACTCACAAGCAAATAGAACAAGTTATAAAGGAGCTTAAGAGTACCAAGTACTGTGGCGAGGGGACGATGTCAGTCCTGTCTAGTAGAGATTATAGCTGCTTACGCGACTTCGACAAGAATTTGTGGACCTCTAAGAACGATATGTGTAGAGGATGTGTCAAAGTAAGCTTTTTATTACAATTTTTTTATCGTAACACGGCAATGTGACTACACTGCTTGAAGGACACCATGTTATAGGGAATCCTGTCTGAATCCTGCAGAATTTCATATTAAACTAAGTATCAAAGAAATTAACAGATAGCAAAAAATAAACAATTTAAAGTAGGAAAATTCTATTCAAAATCTTCTATTTTCAAATGACATAATACTGGTATATATGGCCATTAGGAAATAAGAAAATATTTTGTTATTTTACCTTTTTATTGCGTTCCTCTAAATATATCCATGAGTGTAGATGAGATAAAGTTAATTAAAATATAACAATAACAATGGAACCGCTTATAACACTCAGGGAAAGATTTTTTTAAATCGAATCAGTAGGTACCAACCAGCATCTTTGAAAGTGGGTTGGTACTATCTACAACCGCGCGCGCTCCTTGGTCAAATCAAATAGTGCGCGCTCATTGGTCAACTCAAAAAAATAGCGCGCACATCCCTGCCTTCCTGTTTGTTACACACTTCCGTCCCTTTTCACGAAATCAGGCCCACAAATTGCAGGACAGCGAGAGGAAAGCTGTTACACATCAATAAATATAATTAATAATATTGACTTATAGGGTTATAAAATGGATAATGAGCGATCGAACTGCGAATACTATGATAACCGTAAAGCATTGGACCATAACAGTTTATCACAGGCTTTCGATCTCGAAGATCTCGTGACGGCTGGTAAAGAGTTAAAAGCTTGCCCTTACTACGCTGCAAGGGCAATGGCAAAGAACTCACAGATTATATTCTGCCCTTACAATTACCTCATCGAACCCGGCATCAGGAACAGCGTGAGTTATGTTCACATCAATTACTAACAATTCCATCAATAGTTTTCAATTTATTTCTTCTTATCCTTCTGTCATGCAAAATGTCACCAATATTACCTAATATAGAGTCAAAGAATATAAGTTATTGAGTTAAAATAAAAACCACATCATAGCAGCTCAAAATCCCGCCAAAAACACCTAATTTATTTCTTCATATTGATTAATTGTTGGTTTTTAGGTTATAATTTGAATATAAAAATGATGATCCATAATATGATATTTTGATACTATAATAGAAAGTCAACAGTCTTTTCGTAACTGAGTTATATGAAATAGTATAATAGAAAAGACATCTTTTGCAAAAAATAAATCATTATGTAAGCAATCTTTTAGTGATTTATATCATTTATACCTCGCTGTATAAAATAAAAATAATTCCAACCTTTCGTTAAACAGAGATAATTTGGAATAGCCTTATCCCTCAGACGACCGAACTAGTGATCCAGACCAAAAGTCCTCACGTAGCTCTATGTAAGGTACACTGTTCAACATCAAAACACCACTAATGGTCATTTTACACTGTGCTCCTTGTAGTTTCTATGCGATCAGAAATAAGTATCCTCCTTAGGCTGCCTGTCATTGAAGCGGAGCGTAGCTGTGCAAATTTCGAACAATAGAAATGCATAAAAATCAAAATCAAAAAAATCTTTAATCAATTTAGGCCCTAATAAGGCACTTATGAACGTCACACTACCACCGGTTCCGAAAATATTCTCAGTCATCGAGAAGAACCAGTAAGAAACTCGATCATGTTTATCTTTTTTCAACTAAGTATACAAAAGTGTTAATATAAAACAATAATAATAATTTTGTGGATGCACAGAGAGGGGAGTCACTTCCAGGCGTCACTGTCATTCACATAATGATCTACCCTATAAAAAATAACCTTTTGATAGTAAAACCAGCTTGACATGGTCCTTGAAGTTATTGTCCGATAAATCTATCTATATCTATTCTTCTATCTTCTATCTTCTTCTATACATATAATAAAAACGTAACTGATCGATGTCTGTACATAGAAGATATGTGAGAAAAACTATTATTGGGGGTCTCTTTAAACGCAGGAGAACCCAAAACAATGATTGTTAGAATTTTTGTCTGTTTGTCTGTTTGCCAACTTTTGTGTGCGCTGATCTCAGAAACGGCATAACCGATTTGGAAACGGGTTTCACTTATACATTCTGGTAAGGTTCACTTAACATTTAGTGTTTGTTTTACTTCAATAAGTTCATAAATAAAAAAGTTATATTAATTTAAAAAATCACGTCGAACATTTTTTGGATAAAAATGCTATAAAATATCTCTTTAGTTGAATTGACTGAAATTTTAGCTATCTGTATATTATGGTTTGTAAAACGATGATGATCGAAACCTTTCATAAAGTTAAAAAATGAAGAGTTTAATAAAATGAAATTTCTAATATAAGTTGACCTCAGATCTATGTGTTAAATCATATTAAAAGGGGGTCTGCATAGGCTGGATATTGTCAGTTGAATATAGCTGCGCCGCTGCTAGGGGTGGCAATTCATTTCGAAATAGATTGATTCGAATCGAACTCTTATGAATCGATTCCCAAAAAAATCGATGTCTAAAAGATCGATCTCTCAAAAATTGATCTTTTTTCGATTCACTTTCGCATTTGTATTAACAATATAAAAATCCCTAAAATAGAAAATTAAAAGGGAACCACAACAGTCGATCATTTGTAATTTTTACCTTACTAAATTATAAGTTATTATTACTTATTATAGAGAAACATAGAAAGGTATAGAGAGAGAGAATTTATTACAGGTATATAGTGAAAGAGAATTCATTTCAAAAATTAATTATTATAAACTGTTTTCGTTAATTTGGTGTTAGGTAATAATTTACTGTTAGTATTTTAATTGGTAAATGACACTATAGAAAATGACTGCATAATGAATTGAATAATCCATACCTACTAATATTATAAATGCGAAAGTAATTCTTTCTGTCCCGTCTGTTGAATTTTCAAGCCTAGACCGCTGAACCAATTTTGAAGAACTTTAGTTGAGAAAGGTCATTGGCTACTTTTGGAAATAAAATTAGAAGGGGTGAAATGGGGGGTGAAAGTTCGTATAAAGAACCTAATTTTGATGAATTTTGATATAGAGATATGTAGGAATTTGGAGAAAGACTTTGGCTACCTTATGTGGTGAAAATAAAACTTTAATGGGTGAAATAGGGGATGAAGGTTTGTACGAAGAACCCGTTAAACCAATTTTGATGAATAGAGATATATTGAACCTTGGAGACGGACATATGGTACCTTATGGCGCAAAGATAAAACATGAAGGGGTCAAATAGGGGATGAAATTTTGTATGAAGAACCCACTATTTCTCGATTTAGGGATATGAAAATTCATATTTATGATTTCAGGAAGAAATAAAAGGGTTTCGCGTTTTTGAAAAATGAATCGGCAGAGTGGTACAATAAGGGATGATTTACAATACCATACACATAGAGTGATAAATCCATCTATGATTTTCTATTGCTTTGTCGTGTTTAGAGATCAGTCTGTGTTTATGCAATAATATAGAGGGGTGGTAGGTATCGCGTCCACCATACAAATAGCGATAAACCCAACTATGAGTTTCTTTTGGTTCATCGTGTTCAGAGATCAGTCGGTGTATATGCAATAATATAATGGGGTGGAAGGGATCGCGGCCACCATATCTACATCTATCTATACATATTATATATAAAAACGTAACTGATCGATGTCTGTACATAGAAGATATATGAGAAAAACTATTATTGGAGATCCCTATCAACGCAGGAGAACCCAAAACAATGATTGTTAGAATTTTTGTGTTTGTCTGTTTGCCAACGTTTGTATGCGCTAATCTCAGAAACGGCTTAACTGATTTGGAAACGGTTTCAACTAATATATTTTGGTAAGGTTGACCCTTAACATTTAATGTGGTTTTACTTCAATGAGTTTGCATTTGTTCGATAAAAATGCTATAAGCTCTTCAGTTGTTTTGGCTGAAACTTTGGAACTGGTTTGTAAAATGATGATGAAAGTTTACATAAAGTTAAAAAATGTACAGTTTCAGAGAATTTGGAACTTTCCAATATGAGTTGACCACACATCTATATAATAAATCATATTAATAAGTGGTCACCCTAGGTCGGATATAACCACGCAAGTGAGTCGAGTGCCGCATCGCTGCTAGGCAATTCATTCCGAAAAAGATCGATTCGAATCTAACTCTGATGTATCGATTCACAATAAATCGAGGTCTAAAAGGCCAATGTCTCCAAAAAATTTACCGTCTTTTATTCACTTTTCAGATTTGTGTTAACAATATAAAAATCCCTATTATAGAAAAAAAGGACACCACAACAATCGATCTTTTGCTATTTTTACCATGCTAATGTATCAGTTAAAGAGAAACAAAGAAAGGTGTAGAGAGAGAGAAAGAGAATTAATTTCAAAAATTTATTATTATAGACTGTTGTCGTTATTCTGCTATTGGGTAATTTACTGACAACATAGAGAACGACAGCATAATGAAATGAATAATCCATACTAATATTATAAATGCGAAAGTAACTCTGTCTGTCCTGTCTGTTGCATTTCACGCCCTGAAATAGACGATGAAGGTTTGTACGAAGAACGCATCAAACCAAATTTGATGAATTTTGGTATAGAGATATATTAGACCTTAAAGAAAGACATTGGCTTACCTTATGTCGTGAAAATAAAACTTTAAGAGGTGAAATAGGGGATGAAAGATTGTATGAAGAACCCACTATTTCTAAATTTAGGGATATGAAAATTCATATTTATGCTTTTAGGAAAAAATAACAGTGTTTCGTGTTTTAAAAAATAAGGGTGATTTACAATACACATAGACTGCACTCCTTGATACTAAGCAAAATATTCCTTAGCTACATAAGCTTACATTATACAAAACATACGTCCGTCCTATCATTACATATAAGCTGCGCTACATTCGCACATACGTCAAAGATCAACATTAATAAATTCCAAATCCTCTAAACCCGATTCTTACGTAAAATTAACATAGCCCCTTGGTACATTGGTCGAATCGTAAATTGAATATTTTACGCGATCGTACTTCGACACTGCTTCGAATCACGTGAATCTGTTGGTGAAAGCTGCCGCGACTTAAACCCCAAAACCGAACAACCCCCGCGAATAACTCCGGCTGCGAATATCTTCACCAATCCATTTATAAGATCGAGGAAATAAACAAATACTACTCCACCGTCTCTCCAAACAAAGCGTTCTCGCGCCCACGCCCGCGAAACTACCGTTCCCTCCGCAGGGGACGGGCGGCTAATTTCGCATCCGCAAACCCGTCATGTCCTCCCTCTCTTACGGCAACTCAAGCCTAGGTTCGTTCCCTCGGTGTAGAACCCTTGAGTCATGCAGCCGCTCGCGCGATACTGGTGACACTGCACTTGCAATCACGTAGTTACCCACACACAATATGTACATACATACGTACACACCACATAAGTACATAGATCCTGTAAGGGACCTTTTTTTCTTCTTTTTTTACGATAGTTACTTTCGATCATGTTTCCAGGATACTAAATATATATACACATGTTCATTCCTTTCTCCTAGAGGCAGGGACATGTTATATGTATGTGTTAGTTTAGCTCAAATTTTCTACAGATAGGGAATTAGTTAGTTCGCGACCTTTTCACAATCGCGGTAACAGCCCAAGCCGACGTCCGGCCACTTTGGCACCTTTGTGCGCATGTTGCTCACGCTTCCGCGGCTGAATGCCTTAAACGTTCGCCTCCAAGCCTGGTGAAGCTGTCAAAGCCATCAGTGGCTCTATTTCTTTAGGGCCCCTTAGGCTAACATTATAGTCAGTGAGAAAGAAAAAAACCATCTATAATTTTCTTTTGGTTTATCGTGTTCAGAGATTAGTCAGTGTATATACAGTAATATAGCGGGGTGGTAGGGATCGCGACCACCATAATAGTGTTAAACACATGTATGATTTTCTTTTGGTTTGTCGTGTTCCGAGGTCAGTCCGTGTATATCTATACTATTAATAATTTAGTAAAGCGGACGAGTTTTTTTGTTTGTTTGTTTAAACATGGTAATCTCTGGACAACGGGTAGCAGTCGGATTCGAAAAATTCTTTTTGTATATGATAACCAGATTTACGAAAAATAGTAACCTATCTGGAACTAAGCTAAACCTCTCAGCTAGCCTTATATATTGATTTTTGTTTAAGTAAGTCGAAGTGAAAGTGTTCCCGAACTGCTTTATCCGCATGCGCTGGCGTAATGGTTAGTGATACGTAAATATAATATTCTACAAAAATATTGTTCTTTAGTATATCTAACAAAAGTCTCCGGTAACATATGCCTATTTCTTAATAGCATAAGCCACAATAAGGTATTTTGCGTGTTTTTAAGTTGAAGATTAAAAATTGATTTTGAGCTTTATTTTTAGGCTTATTATATTAATCCTTACGAACCAAAGTTATTTCATCATAAAGACAATTTAAATTTTTATTTTTATAGTATGTAATTAGGACACATAGTTTAGGAGAAAATGAAAAATTAAAATAATTTCTACTTGCGAGAAGTGATAACAATTATGATTACACGGGTCCGTCGCGTTGGCGGCGCGGTATTTGTTGGATAAAAACTCGGGTGAAACCGAGGGGCACAGCTAGTCAGTAATATGTTCCGGGATCATATTATAAAACCTGACACTATTACTTAAAAAACTTTTGGACCTACTTAGCCGATAACACGGTATGAGTAATTTATCTATATTAACATTGTGCTAATCTGAATCTAGAGATGTAATTCTATTTGTCGAAATTTTCACAGCTCCGCTGCGCTCTGCTTCAGTGCACAGGCAACCTTATTCTCGCTTTATAGAAATGAGTTTTTCCAATTCCAATTTATAATTCCAGATGCAAATCGACTTAACCAACAACATCGTGATTATCGACGAAGCGCACAACATTGAGGACATCTGTAGGAATGCTGCTGACTGTATCATAACTAACAAACAAGTAAAAGCTGCTCTGACGGTGAACTATCAACTTATTCTTTACCTTAAGGCTACTTATGACTTAATTTATTTAAAAAAATGGTGATATAGTCAATTATACCTGACCTTAAGTGACAATGCCGTCGATGGCTCTTAAGTACAACTGCAAAAAATCGCTTACTGGTATTTGTTGATTAACCAGTGTTACATTCTCCGAAATTTTAGCTCGAGGTCACCACAAGGAAGGGGCCTCCGCAATATGAGTTTTTGAAAAGTTTAAATTCATTCATATGGTTCATTCCACTCCACCCAAAATATAATTTTTCATTATTGTAGTTATGTTTTTTTATATTGTATTCAATATTATGCTTCAATCTGTGACCCCCTCTAAACTTAAAATATACTTCCGTGCCTGGCTTGGCTTGTCTTATGATATTATTTGACCCCTTTTATACCCTACGCATATGTGTGCTAGTAATCACCAATTCACACATTCATTCCACATTTTATGTGGACGTATTTCTTTGCTCTGTGTTAAGATATAAAATTATAATTATATTATTCCTTTTATTCTAGGAGTTAGAGAAAACATCGGAATATCGGTTCTCTAATTCGAAGCAGGGCGCCTCAAACTACATAGATAAATTGATTAGAACCCTAAAGAACTGGGACGACTGGTGAGTTTGTATGTTTTGTGACGTCACACCATTGTAACAACATCAGCAAATTAAAGAAGTATTCGTCTTTTACCTTCTTGCCCGTATTGGTTTGATTGAATACAAAATGGAGACATCTATAACTTATACGTTTATTTACTATAATATTGATAATTTGAAGATTTCATTATTGATATTTTAATATCACTGTGTATTAAGAAACTTCTGTTAAAAAATATAATAATTTAAATCTATGGGATTTTACTATAGGATGGAAGGGATAAATGTTTTTGGATTTTGGCTGGGTCGCGTGTGTAGGCAAGTCTATATTTAGTAAAAGTTTTACCTAAAATATAAAAATTGGACAGACCTTGTGTTACAGTGGCAGTAAGCCTTACTGTTTAGCTGAGATGTCGCGGATTCGATCCTCGCAAGTGACAATGTGATGACCATAATAATGTCAGTTATGTTTCTGGGTGTTATATATCTATATATGTATGTATATCAGTTCTTTAGTTACCGTAATACAAGCTTTGCTTAGGCTGGAATTAAATGGCCGTGTGTGAAATTGTATTTTCATATTTATTATTATTTATTTATAACTCGGTTTCATCATCAGGTTCGTAAACCAAACGCCCCTGGTGGCGAATCAAGCGGTCAATAACAATGAGGCTGTTTTCACATGGAAAATGGAACACTTCCTTCAGACTCTCGAAAATCATAATATCGGTCAGAAACATTATAAAGGTCAGTGTGTTTTTTTTTAATTTATGCCGTAAGTTATGACAAAAATCACCCAGGTATACCGCCTATTCACCAAAGAAATTTTACGAATTCAAAAATAAAAGAAAACTTTAAAGTATAATAAACCGACTACGTCTTATTCCTTTACAAGAATATTTAAACCGATCCATTTTTAAAGGAGGAAACTGGGGCAACGAAATTATGGATTAGTTTATCCTACATCTATATAATAAGTTCGAGCTGCAGTTGGCTCTCTCGCACTCTATTCTAACTTTCGCGGAAGACGCAGTCAATTTATTTTTGTTTAAATGTGTTCTTCAAAGCTCGGTGAAGCTGTCAAGGTTTCCGGGCCAACAATATAGTCAGTTCGAAAAAACAAGTATTCTTCAAATGTGTGTGTAGTTAGAATCGAAAAATATTTTCTCATATGTCGGTAACGTCATATATTGTTATAATCGTAGGTAATAAAATGCCGTTAGTTTACTAAACAAAAATGGAACAAACTCACTATTCAGGTGTTTCAGACGCAGTAGCAGAATGGTTTTGTACGTAAGTCTCTGTGGTTGCAGTTCTCTTGTAGATTTCTTCGTTTTGTCGCATCTTGTATTCGCAAACAACAGCTCGCTTATATATCTAATAAAAATGAGGGGTCGAACTTTCTAGAGCGACTAGACACTTCTAGTCTAGTCTTTCTAGTTTCTAGATGCTATATTTAGCATACCGATATCAATTAAAATAAGATGCAACTGTGCTCTTTTTAGAAACTGTTTGTTTTGTTTGGCTACGTAATCGGATCGATAAGGTTTCAATGTGTGATTGTTCCGTGATTCATGTTTACCTATGAATAGAAACTCGATTTTTGTAGTGGATTCTAGACTTTTTCAGATATTTCGAGAATACTGATATTTTTTATACAGATTTTAACAATATTATAATTATCTATTTTTATTTTTTCATAGAATTTAAACATAACGCTGAGCTATTCTGTCGGCACTGGCGAGAAGACCCAAGGACACTGTATGGCGTCACTCAAGCTACCGGATCCTTATTGGAATCCATGGAAACTGTGTTCGGTAAAAGATTTACATACCTACCGATCCTAGACGTTACATCTTTTATTTAATTTTAGGCAAAGATTTAATTTTAGGCATTATATTAGGCAGTACGTATTATTTATAACTTCTGCCAATAAGACTCACTTACAATACACTTCCATGTACACTCAGGATAATTTAATGCCAACATTACATATCTCATTTTCTGTTTTATTTAATAAAATTTTTACCTACAATAACTTGAATAAAAAATTTAAAACACCAATTTAGTATTTTTCATAGAAATCAAGTGAGCTTCCATATAATACCAATTTATATTTATTTTATGTGTCAAAAATGATAACAGGATATATTTTCCGTGAGGACAAAATATATACAAACGACTTCATACCTGCGCTTGTGCGTAATATAACCATGGGAGGAGCTTCGAATCCAGCTATGTGGCGAAACTCACAATTTAACAAGGTAGAAATTTTTAAATTTCGATAAAATTAAGTCGTCATTCAGAAACATTAGCATTTTTTTTTAATGTGGAAGAGACCCATCCTGACTACGCACTCGTTCGGGTAACGAATGGTTATGTGAGAATCCTCAAACTCGCTAAAATTCCACGGTGTACCATCCGCCGCCGGAATTGAAACACGGTACAGCGCAGGCATTCATCTGTGTCGGCCCGGGCGCTAATAGGTGATAGTTCGGTTTTCTTTGGCGGGATCTTGAAGTGGCATGTTGTGGTTGTTATTTTTAATTAATTTACTTAGGTTTTTGACCCTATATTGTGTAACATTGGTGGCGTTTTGCACGATGTAGTTTGGTTTTTGTCCATAAGTGAAGTGGATTATAAATATAAACTGAAAGCATGCATTCTGGGATCCCACAAAAACTCCCTACAAAGTTCTACCTTGTTAGGATACTGAAATCGTTATAAAACAGGACACTATGTTTACTTGATAATGACAGTAATTGCCTTCATTAAAGAGGACTAGTTGCCAAGTTAGGAAAAAAGAAGAAGGAGATAGTTCGGTACAACCTGGTGTTCCCGTCCGCCTAACAAGTGCAATAGGAAAATGTGGAGGAACGAGACGAACAAATTTAGGGGATCCTTCTCACGAGCGCTCTCCGCGGTCTCCTGCGACATTACAACCTAGCTAATATCTACATTAACGCAAACCTATATTAAGGCATCGAATATATTTCTTATGAACTTATATAATATTGTTTGTGGTGTTGTTAATGTAACGAAAATGTAAAATTTATAACGTTTATGCTTTCAAAAAGAACACTATTGATGTAAGTAAAACTTGCAATGTTTTTTTATGTATTAAGTAGCAAACGGGCATGCAGTCCACCTGATGTGAAATGGTCACTGCGGCCTATAACTAAGTACAATCAAAAGACATGTATTTTTATTGTTCAGGGTTTTAAATGTATTTGAATAAAGAGAAAGAAAAAAAAACATACCATTATTCTACTTATGTATATATTGCAAAGTTGTCAATGATCTAAATCCCACAATGTTAACAATCTCTAAATTTGGTTGCCCTTATTAGTAATCGAAACTGCTATCGGTTATTTTTTGTACTCAAATTTTTGTTTATTTGCTTGCTACTAAATCTACCGTGCGAGGGCTTATTGCATATTTAATGATCCACGCTACTAATTCTCCAAGACCACGTTTTTGAGGGGGCCAGTAAATACCTAAAAAAGAAAAGGCTGCAACTGTGCAGGATTCTGTTACCTCGTCAAGTTACTCATGATGAATCGAGTAAAGGGTGTATTTCTTTTATTATCATAACACAATTTAGGGCTTTCCAGTAACATTTGCTCATCTAGGTTTAATCATCAAGCCAAGCTATAACCATACCAGACCAACTACTGTGGGATTGTGACCGATTGGTTCGAGACTACCATACATAAGGTGCAACACTTGCAATAGTGGCACGCTTGTTCCGAGATCAGCTGGTGTATAATATTCAGTAATCAAGTATTTTACTCGACTGTATCACGACCTCCATGCGCATGGAGGTAAACCCGTCATTGTGACTCTTTTTTTGTTTGTCACGTTTCGGAATTAGTCCGTGTATATCAATCAATTGCCAATGTCTTGCAAGCCGACGCAACAGCGTCGACCGTTGATGGATACCGATCTCTCGGTGGTCAGCGGTTTTATTGCATTTTACTACGCTTACCGCCAGGCACAGAGCAATCAGTTTACCTTGCTACTTAAAAAAAATTGACCGTAAGTGGAGCCTGCGAATTCCGTCAGTTGAACTATGGACGAAGTTTTGCATTTGTGTACAGAATATTAAACTGTTTCTTATCTTCCAGGGTATAGAGAAGGAGTACATTTCTCTCCGTCTAATATGCATGAACCCAGCGGTGCTATTTCAAGGTTTAAATACTACGAGGTGTATTATACTCGCTTCGGGAACTCTTTCACCGCTCATAAGTCTACATTCAGAGTTAGGTACAGAATTCAAGCTCAAAATTAGCACTAAACACGTCATATATAAGGAAAGGGTAAGTGATTACTTCTAAATTTTTATTACCTACCAAGAAACTTTCAATAACATGCATTTTATAGATATAATAATTTACTTGTTGATTTCGAAGCAAAAGGAGTTGCCTTGGGTTTCGCTGGCGCTGGTGTTTGGAAAAACTTGGAATTTTTTTTTGCATTTTGTGGCCTATTTATTGAGGGAGGTTTTAGACTACATAACTTCACGCTACGACCCGTAGAAGCGAAGTAGTGACCATGAACGTCAAGCAATCTGGCAAGCTGTCGGTAACACGGGTGCGTTGGCTTCGGCACGGTGGACAGTTGGTCGAATAAATTTGCGTGGGGCACAGTTAGTCTTTCAAACATAACCTGTAACCAAAGCCTGAACGTAGCTTTCAATCAGTGAAACTACAACCATATTCACAAACTTTATGTCTTCATAATATCAGTATAGCTTAATAAATAGAAAGAAATAGATACATTGGTGTAGCTAGCGAATTTTCCTAGGGGTGGCTACTATAAGCCAATTTGTTTTCTCAAGATCGATTTTTGTAGGTGGAACAATGAGTTTTTTAGCTATTGTTTTCCCTGTTTGTAGGTGTGGATAGGTACATTAATGACACAACCTGATGGGAGACCTCTAGGCTGCACGAATCGCAAGACCAATGACGTAAGCACGCAGGACGCACTTGGACAAACTGTTCTGTGGGCGTCGCAGGTCACTCCCAACGGTGTACTCTGCTTCCTGCCCTCGTATTGCCTATTAGACAAACTGGTGGATCGGTGAGTGTTCTTTCTTTTTATTTGAGGTGATCTACAATTCTTTGAATGTCACGTGAATAGAATATATTTGTAATTATTCGTTTCAACTTGAAACACAGCCAGATGCGAGCAGAGGGGTGGTTGTCCCCCCCCCCCTCCCTCTCACTCCAAGACCAGGGTGTTGGTAGGCGCTTGGTAACCGTGTGGAAGTGGATTTTTCTTTCAATCAACATTTTCGCTGCTTTCTAGGATATTAGGTCCTTCGAACAAGGCTGAAGAGGCATTTCAGAAACGGCATAGACCGTCGATGGAATTTATCATCGATTGTCGTCGTTTTTTTTTTTGTATCATATTTACCTATTGTAGAATCATATTTTCATGTTTAGTATAAAACAAAACTTACCATTAGTTTTTCCTTGCCTGGCCCCCTGGCTACGTCCATGAACACAGCTCTAACAAGATGGTGACTCCTTTGTTAAACTGCCCGGGGAGTTTTTGTGGCAACTTAAAATTCATGTTCCTATTAAGTATACATATATGTTATTTATAATCCACTTCGCTTGTGCACAATAATCATACCTACTTCATCACGTAAAATGTCGCCGAAATTTGCGAGTCCAACTCCCACGTGACCGTATTTTATTTTCCAAATCTAAATATTACTTAAATACACTTGTACCTAGTTAGTAACTGTTCAGGTTGGGTCTTTGGATTCTTTTATAATGAAATAACTGACATTTTCTATCATAATGGATACACATAAGATTCGTACACGCGCTGAAAACCAGTTCAAACATAAATTAAGACAATCAGAACAATACGTCATAGAGATAATCAAAGTTTTCACCTAACTTAAGCGAAGGAACATGTGTTATACAGCCAATCAGTATATAAAATTTTCATTACAACAGTAATAATAGAAAGACAAAGAGATCCTAGCTAAAAACTTTCTAATTTCTTCTTTCTATGAGTGAAAATGATTAAGTGAATGATTAAAATTTATGAGAAAACATCGGCAGAATCATGTTGCCTACATTTAATGTTTGTCTAGTTAGGATGAAATAAATATCAAACATAAATAATCAACGCTTATCCAAGCTGTTATCGTTCAGATGGCGGAGGACAGGCGTATGGGAGAAATTAACACAGTTAAAACATGTATTCAGAGAAAATAAAAACGTTAAGGACCATAACGACATAATGGAGGTATGTACTCATTTCTACTTTATTATTACAGCAACTAATTTACATATCTTATACCATTTATTTATTGATCTGTTAATCAAAGGCTTAGCGTGGGTTTCAGCCTCCTGGGCGTAGACCAAATTCGCCGCTGCCATATTTAGGTAAATAAACGAAACAGGCATTAAAAAAAAAAACAAACATGTGTGCAGCAGAAGGGACACCTTTAGAAAACATAAAATTGTTCATATAAACGATACACGTGAACAATACACCACGCTGACTATGACACCTTTCCCAAGTTTTCTTAATACGCAAGCGCACACGCGTACCTAGAGGAAACTGACATGATAAGAAACACTATATTGTATTCTATCTCATTCTGTTGCAGGGTAAATCCTATAGATGTGTTTGTCTCTTGCTAGTGTCACTTTTTCGTTTCATCGCGTTTCAAATCATAACGGTACTTAAAGAAGTTTTCAGTTCAAAAACTAAAACGGTTTCATCCGTGCTAAAATTGATTCGACCAAGTCTCCATCGCGCGGCCAATGCATCCGTACCTATCGTTGTTTTCACTTCCCGTACTTGTCTACAGCTTCCCAGATTACTCCAGGTTTACGTTTTATGGTTCACACTTAGATTTTTAGTCTGAAGTTGTACTCCTCAATAAATCTATACTTATTATAATGTAATAAAGCGGAAGAGTTTCTTGTTTGTTTAAACACGCTAATATCTAGAACTACCAGTCTGGTTCGAAAATCTAACATTGAACTACAACTCTCTACTAGCTTAAAATAATTATTTTTGTTAAGTAAGTCCGAAGTGGAAGCCCTCCCGAACTGCTTTGAAAATACAATGTTCATCAAAAATATTGGTTCTTAGTATATCTAATAAAAAGTCCCCAATAGCTTTTTTTTCCTGACTGCCTGTACTGTTAGCCTTAGGGGTCCTATCCAAAAACAGAGCCGCTGATGGCTTTTACAGCTTCACCGAACTTGGATCCCCAATAGCATGTGTCTATCTCTTATATACATAAGCCACAATAAGGTGCACAAAAGTCATTTATGAGCACTTTTTAAGGCATAGCACATTAATCCTTACGAACAAAAGTTACTTAATAATAAAGACAATTTTATTATTACAATTTTGCTCTTTTTACATGTTATTTGGATACATACACATAGGCTAAATGGCTACACGGGTGCGTTGACATTGCGGCGTTTGTCGGAAAAAATTAACACGAGTGAAACCGTGGGGCACAGTTTGTAGGCTATAAAATACAAAAAAATGATTTGTATATGACATCTAGTTCCAGCAACTCTGCGCGTTTAAATCAAAAACAAACAATCTTATGAACTTTATATCAGTAGGGTACATTCTTCATTATAAGTATTTTAAGTAACATATTTATAACTTGTATACTTTTTAATCAAACATAATAATTTGTGCATCCTTCAGGATTATTATAAATATGTTTCGACTGACCGAGGAGCGATATTGTTTGCCGTTTACCGCGGTAAGGTCTCCGAAGGTATGGACTTCAAGGATAAACAAGCCAGACTAGTAATCACTGTAAGTAATCTATGTATATTCATTAATCTGTTGTTATGTCTGTCAGCACTTGCATGTAATTTTTTACCAAATTTCCTATAGACGTCTCTTATAAAGGACACTGAACACGAATATGAATGGTACTAAAAACATTTTTGTATGTTCGCATTTAACTCAAAAACAACTTGACCGATTTTTATGTTTTTTTTTTATTGTATGAAATTGATAACAACGATACAACAATAATACTAAAAGAAGTGATAAAAAATTCTCAACCGATTTTGTTGAAATACTGTACACGAGAAATATAATATTATGTTATTCTTCAATTAATACGTTACCTTTAAGGATTTTTAATAATATGAGTAGAAGTCATATCCTACGGTGAACGTGTTAGGCACGAAAGAAATCACGTCACGCACTACGAAACCCACTGAAACGAATCTGCAGCGCTGTATGTCCGTATGCAACGCGAATTATGCCCGTTCGGTATCCATTCAATAACATGCAGCAATGGATATTTCATTATCGCATATATATCAGTGTTGTGTGCATCAGTGTATCATTGAAAAGTTTCATGCAACAGATTCTAAAGCGTCGTTCGTAAAATATTGTGTATCAATGTTGTAATAATTTTCCATGTTAGAAATGACTAATCGGATTCAGTCATGATATGCACCGGTCTAGTGGGCACGACATTTAAAATAAAAATTCGATACGATAAAAATAAACGTAAATATTTGTGTTTCTCTATAATTCCTTAACAAGCGTAAAGTTGCATGAAGAATGTAATTAATATATGACAGTCACTGCTTTAGATTAATATATAATAGTTTATTTATTTTTACCCGAGGTCGGAGTCCCGTTTCCGAATTTGTCTGATATGGCGGTGAAACATAAGATGAATTACAATGACAGATATAGGCAGGAGAAAAACCTTCTTAGCGGAAACGAATGGCTCAGAGTTCAAGCGTACAGGTACCTATTGCATTTTTTTTTTGTTATATCATATGCGGTAAGTTGTGAATATATGCGATGCTAAGCAAAATAAAGGTTTACTAAATACTATTTAGTAAAGATAAAACTTTGCGAAGTTAATTCTTTTTTTATGTTATAGCAACAATCTCAGCTGATGTTAAATGACGATGTGACCTATGATGGTGACACGCTAAGCCTAGTTCTGGGAGAACTGGCTCTCAAGTGTAGCTACAGGAACACACCTTTAGGAGCTTGGCGACAGATTTCCAACTTAAGGGTAGTTGCTATCCAAGCGGGTATTAAGGCTATGGTTTCATCAATGTTTCCTTCTTCGAAAACTCCCCGTCATAGAAGGGATTCGAGCTGACGTCGACAAACGCGGTGTCCCTACACACTACCACTGAACCATCATGGCTCTATTTCAACTACGGAAAACGGCTAGCTGATTTGTGTTTTAAAGCCGCAGTTCTCTTGCGGTCTATAGAATGTAGTCAGCAACTCATATCGGTACTCCAACCATTTCAATGTTACAATGTGATTGTATCGTTTTGAAATTAGTTAATCACTCATAATTTACAGTGGCAACATCTCTTACCGGGACTGACGCTTACATTAAGAAAAATAATTACATCTATTTATTTATATACATACGTACGAAGTTAGTACTTATATTTTATAATAGCTCGGCAAATTGACGTTACTGTCCCTTTAAATTCATCGGCGGTCGCCGCTGTCATCCCATCCTGCATACGATGTTAAATTATTTTTACACATTTAAACAAATAAATTCACATTATTATCATTAATAGCTAACTCCATCATATCGCTCTTCCGTGACATGGTGCGCGCGCATCTCTTAATTTTTACCCTCTACCTAATAAGGCGCCAAATGAAGTAAAACTTGAAAACAAATTTCTCAGAGCGTTAAACCAAGCAGTGGGCAGGTGTGTACGTCATGCTAAGGATTGGGGTGCAGTGCTGCTCATTGATGAACGGTTCAAGAACCCGAACTACACCGAACACCTGTCTAATTGGGTCAAGATTTTTGTAAGTTTAAAAAGATGCACTGTTAACATTTTTTATAACGTTCATACATGGACATAGTTAAGCAGAAAGGACTCATCCCACATAAAGTCACTTTCGAGTTATTGACGGTTAATGTTCAAACGTATATTATTTTATGATGTTTTGAAGAAATTGTATAAAACCTTTGTATACCAATAAATTAAAATGTTATCATTACGTTGTGTATGGGTTGGTTCCTATGCCACTAAATGTAAACTTCCCTTGTCTTTTTCACAGATCTTTTTGCTGAATGAAAGATCTTACCTAAAAGACCCTCATGGCATCAATAACTCATTTTTGACCAAATTGTGGGTTAAGTCCTTTCAAAAATAATCCATGTCAATGTAAATATAAACTTTCATTGGAACTTTTAACATATTTGATCAGTTGCCGCTTTGCCCCAGCCAGCCGCCCTCACCACTGTGATCGCCTGTGAGCCCGCGTTATAAAGAATTAATCATTTAAAACGAATAAAATTTTGAAACTGAACTTTTTTGAACTTCACTTTAGCTTTTGCGGACCACTGGTAGGGAACACTGATGTATGTGATATATGAACGAGTGTCTCCGCGAAACAATCAAGTTAATTAGCGCATTGTCTCTTTTTCTTCAAGTATGCAGGACATTGCTTTGCTTAGAGACAATTCAGATAGGACGTAAACCTGGGTACCTGCCTCTGGTGGCATTGCGGTAATTTAAAAATGGGCAACATTAATACCCTCGTTTGAAAAAAATATTGTTTCATTATAGCGGCCTACTTTCTTTTAATTTTCCTGTTTACCTGTCTTAAGTTGATTTTGAACGCGTGCGTAGTGCATGTCTCTACCCAGGAGAACTCCCGTCGCATCTTAAAGTGCTGTAGGAAAGGAGACCCAAAATAAAATTTTTGCTTCGGTTCCAAAACAAATCATATTCAGAGGCTGGTTAGACACTATCAAACACCATACATGCTAAACTGTAGGATCTTATGATATAATAAATGTATAAGTAATTTATTTTTATAATTTTCACAGTTAAGCGACAATCATTACACCTACCAAGATCTAGTGAACGGGAGCAATAAATTGGAAGATTTTATGCAGAGAATGATATTAGAAGACAACGAAAATTTATAGTGTTGTAAGCTAGTCATTTGTTCAGTTTTATTACATATATTAAACTAGATGTGCCCATGGCTCGCTCACGTGGACTACAGAATGCCCGCGCGAATCTTACTCCCCCGCTCGCGGCTATTTTAAAGACAAAAATGCTTATTGTGGGTGTTCCTTAGAAGATAGATGTATACTCTTCCAGACTTTTTTGTAGGTGTTTGTAATGCCTACAATTATGTAGTACATTAATTTACTATATCTCTTATGGTTTACTCAGCGCAAGCAATTTAACCGCCCAATTGATTCACCATGACCAGTTTTTTTATTTGTGCGGAACCCTAATTTATTTATTTTTCTAAAATAAAAGCCTAGGTTACTTCCTATAAATTCAGCTATCTATCAGTGAAAGTCCCGTTAAAATCGGCCCAACCGTTTCGGAGATCACCCGGAACAAACATACAAACAGACAAAAAAATTAAATGGTTTTTTTTTGTTATAGGCAGCGTATATGTTTTCATATGCATTTAGTAAAAAGCTGTTATTTTGACATTACAAACACACTTCAATTTTAGTAATTGTATACATGTAACTACTTTAAATCCTTTAACCTACATAGATAACCTATGCCTATGCATTATTTAGCATATGGGGTGTGATTTCTATTCCGGTGGATTATAAAAGTGTGATCGATTAGGAATTCAAACATTTTTAATAGAAATAGTAATATAATTAGATTTATTATAATTTTTAATTGCTTTTTACTACATATACCTACACATTTGTTGATTATTCTAAGTAATATTATTTTTATAACAAGAGGACACGCAATAATATGTGTAGTGTTTCAAATTGTATTTTTGTGATAAAAAAATTATGTGAAGACAAAAAGTTTTAAAATAAATTATAATTTTAATACATCATGACTCTTATTTTATTTCTTATTCTTCTTCTTTTTGTTTTGGCATCGCAATAAGCACTTGCCAGCGTCAATGTTTTCAAGCCTTCGTGGTAGTAGTAGGTATTTTATTCAAAGTAGAGTCTAACAAGATGGTGGCTCCCTTGTTAGAACGCTCTAGGGAGTTTTTGTGAGATTACAAAATGCATGCTTTCCACTTTATATTTATAATCGATTTTACTTATGCACAACAACCAAACTATATCACACAAAATGCCACCAATATTTACATAATATAGGGTCAAAAACCTAAGTTAATGAATTAATAATAAAAACCACATGTCACTTTAAGGTCGCGCCAAAAACTCCCTTATTTTATTTAACTACTACTAACTCCTTCGATGCAGAAATAGAAGACGTACCGGTCTCCTGGTAGGTACAAGTATCAGGTTTCATGGTCATATACCATGTGTACCACCAACCTGGTAAACATTTATTAATATTGATCAAGGTCCTTAGTCCTTTGTTCACAGAGGAGCTAAAAACGATACGAGGACCTACATGGTTTCTAATCGCATACTTATCCCTACACTCGGTAGTAACATTCAATATGAATCTTCATATAGGGCGAAGATCTCGCAAGGGCACTAGTTGAGAATGTGATAATCTAAAATCCAAATATATTTCTTGATGACTTTGTGGTTATTTCTGTGGACCGTACCAAGCGTGAATAGGTTGATAAGTCGATTTTGCATCAAATTTCAGAATTATTCAAAATTGTCATCGGAATTGCCTAATTTATATGGTGAATTATTGAGTAGGTAAATGATTGTGGGCAGTTCGATAGCTCAATTAAAATTAATTAGATATGTAAAAATATTATGGCATTTGCACGGTTACAATCAACATGAGTTGCCACAAGTCGAATTATGTGTCTCAAGACGTGGCTACAATCCAGAGGTGGTTTTGGCGCACACTACACAGTTTTACAACAGCGTTTGCGTTTTTATAACGTCCAAAAATTAAAAAAAAATAATAACTTGCGCGCGAGAGCAGTCCGGCTGTCGTAACGACTAAACTTCTTTCGACTCGCCAGATGGCGCTTAGCGCATCGTATGCCTGGAAGATCCCGTGTGTTGCCAATAATAAAAATCCAACAGATATGCAGTCTTACTTACTTTTAGTACATCGTACTTGTTATTTTGTTTTAAAGTAGAATCACTCACCAAACAAATGTAAACCTTAAAATGGCGGCCATGAAAAGGGTGCATTTTTGACTTGTCAACTTATTCATTCTTACTACGAATTTAATGGATATTTCTTATTACTTTAAGATTTAATTGCGACTAGTGACAGTTGATTTTAACTAAAAATATAAAATAAATAAAAACAGTATTTAGATTTTTAAAGATTTTTTTCTTAAGATCATATAGATTTAATACTGGTATTTCATGTTAGTGGCAATATCACATTACCTATAAATAGGTTACATAATTAAAGAGATATTACTAGGACACATCAGCCTCAACTATGGGTTCTGCAGCGTCATCTAGACGTTACTTGTCAAACCTGAACGAACTTCAACAGTTTTCCGGGCACTGAAACAGATAACAACCCAATGAAATAAAATCGTCATGGGTCGCCTCGCAGGTAGATACAAAATATCTAAATTGATTGTTATTGAAGGAAGTGTAATTGAATGAACAGATAGTAAAATAAAAATACATAAGTTTTAGTTAGCAAACGAACAAAAAAAGGATATTATATTCAGGCTATTAATCTCGGATGAATCAGTGATAGCACAGCGACGTGCTAATATAACGCAAAAATAGATAACAAAATAGCACTATTCCGTTTGAAAGCACTACGCAATCCAAATTCTACTACATTAAAAAGTAATAACGTGAAAAAAGTGATAGCATAGAACATTAAAAAGGAAAAGTAAACTTTTTAGAAATTGCAAAGTTGCCAGCTTTGTCGATTGAAGTAAAGTAACTAAGTAAATAAAATGCTTAAGCAAACTACCGAGTAGTAATAACGGTTTAACTTCATTATATTACTAGCCACTTTGCGAAAAAATTCCTTTGGCATAGGTGATTGAATTTGTTTTTACTAAATAAAATATCACTAAAATTCTGTGTACTTGTATGGTAAAAGAAAATAGATTAGACATGAAAGGTGTTGTGATAGTTACACAATACAAATCAGTGGAACAGCAAAGTACTTACTATTTAGTACAATCAACAGCTCGAATATGCCTCCTGAGGTGCGATGCTTGTGGAAAAGAACGTTTGCAAATTTCACACGAGAACGGCCGCTCTCCCGTGTGGTACCTGCAAAACAACAAAGTTTTTTATAATCGTAGCACGGCAAGGTGACTACACTGTACTTGGCGTTCAGCGCAGTGCAATCCAATAACATCAGCACTACCGTGGAATCAACAACCTATATCGTCAGTCGTCGCTGTCATGCCGGCCTGCTCAAATTTCTGTTCACGTTATGTTTGAAGGACTCCATGAGGAACACACGGGCCGGGAGACAGTTTCACAGTACGGCAAAGATAAAACGTAGCAAACTACTTCTTCGTGTTTGTTACCCTAATCAGATTTTACAGTAACCATTAGGGAAACAAAACTAGCGAGCCTTACAGTAGTCCCATATGATGTGTAACATCTAACTAATATAGTTTACTTAATATATAAATGTGATTATATAACAGCACCCTTTATACACAACACTGTAGGTTAAGCGCACAACTGTTGGCTGACAGTACCAACCTCTCAGGAAACGTGTTTGTAACATCTGACGGCAAACTCTACTACCGCGGGCGCTCATTGGTTAACTCAAATAATAACGCGCGCTTCCCTGGCTTCCTGTTACACACTTCCCCCCCTTTTCACGAAATCACTGCCATAAATTGCAGGAAAGGGAGAGGAAAGATGTTACACATAAAAACATTACTATTTTTATATCTCAAATGATCAATTCATACGTATGTTAAAACACCGATTCCAAATATCATCATTTAACTGATACAATAATATACAATAAAATACCTGTTATGAATCACGAGATCGTATTTTTTGAAGAACTTCTTGCCACATCCTTTAACTTCGCAAACATGCGGAGTCAGTCCGTTGTGATCTCGATCCACGTGTTCTCTTAGCTGAAACGATATCATTTAATTAATATGAAATAATTCAAAATCTTTTTCATAGTTCTCTATATATATCACTTCGAACTAAGACAGGTGTAAGTCTGAATATGTTTTTACGACTAATGACAGGATAATTCATAACACTAGTACTAATACTTCAAAGTAGGAATATTGGTCAATCCTGGACAGATAAAGGGCCGTCGCGGTAAACACATTATTGTATTGTTGTTTTGCACATCCTTAAATATTTAATAAACAATAATAAGAAATCAATACCATTAATTTAGCAACGCAACAAGCAAAGTAATAAAACCATTGAACAGGATCATAAAGCGGTTCCTGAATTTTCTAGGCCCCTTTTTAGAGACATCGAAGCGACAACCAGAACCAATTTTCGAGTGGACTGCGACTAATTGAATAATGTATTTGTTTGTGTATAGTGTATTGACTAAATGTGTAACCGTACATTCTTTGACCGCAATACAACTCATAAGTGTCAGTGCTGAGTCAATGCAAGACAAAAATGTATTTTGTACTTTTAACGAATAATTGGTGTGTTGCCTCCTAAAGCTCACAAAAATCGCCACATTAAAAAAAATATATTAAGTACTTACCATCCAGGCAGCCCTGTATTGCTTAGGACAAAGTTTGCAAGCATGCGCAGGATAAACGCGCGGTGTGTGCGCAGCGCACACATGCTTGTTCAATGTAGATCGATAAGCAAATCTCTTGCCGCACACCCTACAACTGTGCCGACGCAAAGATGGCTGATATGTTGCTAAAAAAATTTAGATTTAGATACGAGGTGGGCGTTTTTAAGTTCGCGTAATAGCAGGTTTGGAGGGAGGGTAGCAGGCTCGTTAAGGGTTTAACGTGATCAATGATTCAGTATAGATAAATTTTGTCACAATTGAATCATTCGTTTTCGAACTATCAACGACTAAGCAACTCAATCGGGAAGAAAGTTTGGAAAATGTAGAAAATCATGTATTGCGCAATTACCAAGCATTGGTTTACGGAACTCGTGTCCTGGGAAAACCATGGTTTACAAGCGGCACAGATTTTTAAGCAAATCAGGGAATCGCTCTAGACGACCCACGTCCAGAACGGTTTCTATTGAAGATAATTAACACTTCGGAACTGGTTGAAAGTCGAAAAATTAGTATTTGAATGTGCTCGGCTAAAACAGAAACAGTGTGCAGAAATGGGTTGGAGTATCCGATACAACTATTTTTAAATTCTCTACGAACATCTTGGCATGACTAATGTCAGCTCAAGGTGGGAAAACAGAATACTCACTCCATCGCAAAAACGACAGCGCATCGAATGTTCTAGAGCGTTTTTGGATCTCTGCAGTGAAGACAAGGATGATGTACTGAACCGGATTTTTACTGGAGATTAAACTTGGGTTCATCATTGTGAACCTGAGTCTAAGAAAGACTCCATGTAGTGGCATAAAAAGAGTGCAGCTCCTATCAAGTTTGTAAGGTGTCAATAGGCTGGAAAACTTATAGCAACCAGTTTTTTTTGGGAATCAGAAGGAATCTTGTTGATAGATTATAAGGATAAAAGTGTCTCTGTAACGGGAGAATACTACGCAACAATTCCTGGACTGGTTAAAAGAGTCTATTAAAGAAAAAAGAAGATGAAAATTAAACAGTGTCCTGCTCTTGCATGACAATGCGCCCGTCCACAAGAGCCGTATTGCACTGGCTGCCCTAGATAAGATGGGCATCGATATTTTGAATCACTCACCGTATAGTCCAGTCCTGGCTGCGAATGATTACTATCTCTTTACAAAAATGAAAAAAGAGCTGTGTGGTAATAAATTTCCACTGTTGAAGAAGTGAAGGAAGCAATTCCTCATATTTTTCCGAAAAGGAAAAACATTTTTTTATGAGAGTATAAATAAATTATTCGAAAGACCTCAAAAATGTAGTCTTGCAGGAGAATATATAGTAAAAGAAAAATAATTCTGAACTTTTATTTACCCTCCTTTTCCCCCTTTCCGTGAACATACAAACGCCCCCTCGTATATATTAATTTAAATATATCATTCTAAATCATAAAAGCTTCTTTGTTGGAGAAAACAACATACACACGGAATGAAAATAAATACTGTAGGTATCAGACCTTAACCATATCATCTCTTCATGCATATTCAAACCATGGTAACAGCTTTTAGACTCTAATCACTACTATTCAAATATAAATAAGATAAAAATAAGTCTGCCAGTCAAAAGTTTACATTGGCAAGTACTTCTATGTGTTATTATTCCACTACCACCCAGAGTGCTCGCAATAATAAAAGACCAATTATTTCAAGGATATAAATTGTAAATATACATTACCCATATGAGACTTGTAGTTATCCTTTTTAGTGAACACCTTATTGCACTTTCGACAAACATACAATACTCGCTTTTTCTCTGTCGTTTTTAGTTTATTCTCTTTTTCATCAGAAGTATTATTAGCCTTATCTTTATCCACTTTAAGGACAGGCTGTTCAATTTTTAATACTATTGGTTCTGTATCATTTCCAACAGAAGCACTTTCAGTATTATCTGCTTCAGATACTTGTTCTTCTAAAGCTTTATTATTATCGCCTATTAATTCTACGCCTATATTTAACATATCCGTTAATTGTTCTGCATCTATTTCACTGTTTAAACTAATTATAAATGTATCATCATCTTCGGTAGAAATATACTGTACACTATTCTCGCCAATCAGCTGATTTAAGTTTGCTGCTAAATTAGTACTAGCCTCTAAATCTACATCAGTCTCAAATATAGTAGCACATTCATTTACTGAAATTGTTGGATCACAAAGTTCATTTACATTATTTGGTGTACTTAGAATTTCAGGGGAGTTGAGTAACTCGTCAGGCAAATGATCAGCTTTCACATGATACAGTGCATTCATTATATCTTGATCTAAACTCTTACCAGCATCGGAAAAATCACAAAGTATTTCTGCATTTTTATCAATATTATAATCAATGTCGTTTGTATTGATTGCTTGAAAATTGTCAAAATCTATATCATTATAGAATAGTTCATCATCAAGTGTGTGTAATTGGTTCATTTCTTTAAGTAACTCAATTGGCATCAAATTATCAGAACTGTTGTCTAAATTTTGTGGATTGTATACATTTAATAATTCGTTTTGTGTAGACATTGTCATATAGTCATCTTCAGCCGAGAGGATATCATCAACAATATTTTCCACTGTTGTGTTAGCATCATTATTAATTTCGTTTATTTTATCGTCTTTATTTGTTTCATTTTTTGGGTTGTTCGTATGTTCTCTGTAATTTAATTAATTATTTTATATGTGATTTAAAAAAAATAAGATGTCTGACTTTTGTCTATGTTATTTCTATATACATTAATAACTTACAACAAGGTACTACGAGAATCATTAAAATTAAAATAAATTTTCTATTTACTTTCATAACGTTATTTGTAAAATACAGATAGTCTTCAGAATTAGATTGCTTCTAATATAAAAATCAGATTTTCTAAAGTGTATATTTTCAGATTAACAAATATTCTAGTTTAGATATTTTACATTTCAATTCTTTACAGTAATTGTAATAGAGTTTTCATAGAAATAATAAAAATGAAATTACTTACCTCACACAATGTTCAAGCAATGCACTTTTATATTGGAATGTCAGACCACAAACCCTACAGTAATTTTTCCTGACAGATTTATCTATGGGTTGATCTATCGTTTTACTTAAAGTACAGTTCTGATTGTGTCGCTTCAGTGATGCCAGCTAAAATATTATTATTATATCTTTACTTCTGTACCAATCAATTTAATATAAATTTGATAAAAATTATAGTCTTTAAATAGCATGAAAAATGTCTCCATGTAATAAATACTCAATATTATGAACTGTCTGATAAGCTTAAGATGCAGAAATCCTGAATGAAATAAGTGGATACATCACAATGTTTATTCACACGGTAATAATGAAGCCGACGATCTTACGAGAAGATCTGACATGATAATGTCGGATCCGGAACCAATTATTCTCCTTCTTTTTTACTGAATCCATAAGATAAATACATTCGAGAAAGAGACGATTCAGAGATAAAAATTGGAACAGTTTGACAGACTGTAAACAAGCTAGGGCATCTCTCCCCCTTGCTAATTCCAAGATCTCCGAAACCTTTTTACTCTTGAACAGACGTCAAGCACGAATGTTTACCAGAGCCCTAACAGAAGTCGGGTACTTACAACAAACATGCTTCTAATCAAGTGTTGCTGAAATCCCTTTTTTCTTTTTCTTTTTTCGATATGACTATACTGTTTTCCTTAACGGCCCTAGAGCCATCAGAGAGTTTGACATCTTCACCGGGCTTGGGGGCGAGTGCGGAAGGCACTCAGCCGCGAAAGCGAGGTAACAAGCTCAAGGATGCCAAAGTGACCGAACCTCGGCTTGGGCTTTTGCCGTACATGCAAATAAGTCGCGATCTAACTAATTCCGACCGACCGAAAATTCGATCTAACTAACTATACATACATATATACATACGTGTTTCTGTCTTCTGGGAGGAAGGAAGAAACGCGTATATGCATTTAGTAATCTGGCAATTTAGTCTAAGTAGCCAAAAAAGAAAAGAAAGACCCATTAAAAAACCTATGTACCTGTTTAGTATAATGTATATGGTGGTGCGGTGTAATGATGTCTATTGGAAGCTAGTGATTGCAAGTGCAGTGTCACTGTATCACGGGAGCGGATGCTTGGCTCAAGGGTTCCATGCTGGAGGAAAGGATGTTCCATGGCGGATTACTGAAATAGCCCTGTACCGATCGTGCATGAAAGTAGACAACCAAACACATACACTTGGAGTGCAGAGTCCAGAGCACGTCCAGGTCTTTAACAACATCGAGCGACTGGTGGAGTAGGCTTGTTGCAAAAGAATCAATATGTCGATGTATCGATATTTTTAATTCGATATATCACAATATTTATAGACGATATATTTTGATCCGATATGTCGATACAAAATATCCAATAACAAAAATTATATCAAAACGATGAATTTTTTTATTTATGTAATTTAAGTCGCTAAAATCCAAAACCGTAAAAGATAGGAACGAACGGAAGAAAACTGTATTGTCCATGACTATTGACTAGTACGTTTTCTTTACGTTGCGTGTGTGCGGCAGTCGTCTGTTACTTCCGTTCGTGAGTTCTTTTGAAGGTACTTTGTATTAAAAATTTCTTCTAATGATGGATTGTCTATGTGTACGTTTATTTTTGGTATAGGTGGTGTGTCTAATAACAAATTTAAAAAACTCAACTAATGAGACCCTCCGCAAATACCGGCCAAATTTACCACAAAACGTGTCTCTTTAATCACTTGACATTGGCAGAATCAATCGTGTTCCAACAAAGACACGAAGAACTTATTTAAAAAAAAATTGTGTTATGTTACATATCATGTTCGCGATCGCGAGTGATCATGTTACCTAAATAACTTCAATCTCAATCTTTTGAATAGACACGAGACATTTTATCCCAGTTCTTTCGAATCTAGAACTTAAATACTTGACACCTACAACTTCCTCGATATCTTCAGAGAGAGTGGTTTCTGCCGTTAATCTGACGGTTCCTCACAATAGGAGCCAGCTGACAGCAGAACATGTAAAAAGCAGAGTTTTTCTACTTTCACTACCGGACAAATACTGGTTTGCCTGATATAATAAATAGGTCTTAAAAATACTAGGTCTATTATATTTTTGGAATTTTGCCTATTAAAAAGGAATACTGATAAAAATACCTCCGTTTTTATTGAAATTTTTGTACATTAATATAATGTACATTTTGTATAAAAATTACTATTGATATTATTGAGCTAGGTACATTAATATTGTATTATAATACGGCATTTTTTTTTATTTTATTTGACCGATATTTTGATATGTCGATACTTTTCCTTGATATATCGACATCGATATTTTAATAAATATCGATACTTCTATATTTTTATTTATTTCTGACATCCCTATGGTGGACTTCCTGGAAGAATTGGGCTGGCACAATTAAAGTCGAGAAGTATCACGCGAAATAGGTGCACATAGACTTTGTGTTTAGAAAATTAAGCTGGTGTAAACCAGAACAATGTTTATTATAGAGACAAAAAAATCAATAAGCACGGTAGGAAATAAATGAAATCAGAAGCAAATAATGTACATTATATAAATTACTAACCTGTTTAAAACGGTTACCACACCCTGGACAACAATATGGCTTTTCATTGTTATGTGTTAACATGTGTCTTTTTAAATTAGACTTATCTTTGAACCTCATATCACATTCTGTACAGCCATGCTTCTTTTCATCTGACGAGAATTTTTATTTCATAACCTTCTCAATAAATCCTATTTTAAATAATACCACTGGCTAACATTTAACTTCTATATTTTATTTTAGGAATATAATGTAATTAGAAAAGCTATTAGACAGGGTGATTGGTAATTTGACATATACCCGTAAGAAGTGATAGGAGTGACTATTTGCGATAATTTTAAACCCCATATGCATTATGCAAAAGTGAACCATTTTTAAGTTATAATGTTTTTTAGCTTTTTTCAAAATATGTCAAAAATGCAACATAAAAAGTTTATTTAAAAAAAGTATATAATTTAAATCTCATTTTTTCTTCCGATTTATAAAAACGATTAAACTCTAGTTGTTTATCAATATTAAAACAACAATTATCAGTCCAAATTTAAAATTGCGAGACAAAAAACGAATCCTTCCACTACTTCTACTATTATTTATTTTAAAAGGTGCAGGTAAATAGTATGTTTTTTTTTTAAATTTGACTATACTGTTAGCCTTAGGGGCCCTGAAGCCGCTGCGGCTTTTACAGCTTCACCGAACTTGGAAATAGTATGTTTCTCAATTCTACTCTAAATAAACTCTATAGGAATGCAATGGACATAAACTTAAAGTAGTGTTTGTTAACAATTTAAGTTAGAATTCAAATACTTATTAACCTATAATAGCAGGCTAGATTGTAATAACTATTAAAAAAATTTAAAAAATTAAGGCAAATTTAATAAGCATTACTGTATAAAAGGCATAGCCGAATAAGCCTGCCGAATGCGCCCTACTGCCTCTTCAATCAGCATTTAGGAGATCATTTTGGTATAAAATTAAAAAACAGCCAAAATTTCCACTCTTATACTGAAGCATTCTATTGGTCGAAATTTACACAGCTCCACTCCGCTCCATTTCAGTAGACAAGCAGCCTTAATTTCAAACAATTTTCATTTAATAAAAAACACATGTCTTCATTTTTTCAATAATAATTAATTTACATTAAGAAATGGCAATTGTTTCCCAAATACTTACATGTAAAAGGCATGAAAAACACTTTTGATGTGATTCTCAGACTGAAATTTTACAAATTTTACCTATTAATAACAATTTTGTTTTTTTTTTTCTCAATAACTCGAAAAATACTTGAGATTAAGATACGAGACTGAATTGTTTTATTTCATACCAAAATGATCTCCTAAGAAACAATAGAAAAAGCCGTGGACGCACTGAATCTGCCTCTTAACCACAGCACCCACTTCCAGCAATGCTCGTCCTTTGTTTGTTTTTAAGGGAAAATTAATTTAATAATGGAAATGCTATTTGATTAATGTGTTAAATTTTTCAAATGAATATTACTCAAATAGTATTTCCAATGTCAATAACATATATTATTACCATTATGTACACTTTTGTGCTTCTTTAAATCTGATAACTTGTGGAATGATTTTTCACATTTATCACATTTGTGAGGTCTGAAAAAAAATTAAATATTATTGCCAAAATTATTTACCATGCAACATTGTGCAAATAAATTCTTACACAATGATATCCAACACTATTAAGTGAGGAATTCTTATACAAACAATTTAAGTGTCTTATTATAATTACCTATAACCTAGATGTTTGGCAAAAAGATGTTGGTGCAGTCTCCATAAAGCTTCAAAAGCCATAGGGCATTGTGGGCATCTCCATACACTTTCTAATGGTTTGTGTGTTAAACTGTGTTTCATTAATTGTTGTTTTGTTGAAAACTTCTCATTTGGACATTTATCTAAAATGGAATAAATTCTCAACAGTTTCCACCAAATTAAGTAACCAAAATTTTTACATAAATTCAATGCAATATAAATGTTTAATAATTTTTGAAAATCCTTTTCTTGTATGTTATGATTTTTTATTAAAGTGAAATGTTTATTATTAACAGAATCTTATTACAATTCGCCTGAATTCATTGTCATTAATTACAATGTAAAATTTAATAAAAATTAAAATAGCCTACATCATTCTTTGATAATGCAGCTTCCTATTAGTGTAATCATTTTTTGTCAGATCTGTAGTTCCACAAACTTCACTGTTGATAACGATAGTACAGACTACAATAAAATGTAATTGTTTGTTTAAATAACTAGTTTGGTAACTTGCAATAATGATAAGGTATTGTAACAAGACTTCCCACACCCAGGTCCCCAGGCCAAAAAAATTTACCCATTGACTATTATTAAACTACCCTTTATTAAAAACTAATAAATGCAGTGTAAACTCTTTATAATGCTATCCTTTATAACGATAAACTCCCTATAACGTTGAAGTGAGCCCAACTTGGTTGGTTTGTGTTAAAACCCACATATTGAAACACTCTTTATAGCAATACCCCATTCTCTATTATGAAGAAATGTGTTCATATTTTTAGACAGTAAATATTTATTATCGGTATTATTGTTTATGTTATGTTATCAAGTAACAAAAGACTTTGAAGCTCAGAAACATCGGAGGTCAGTCTAGCTTTTGTTATCCTTAATCGCCTTGAACACGTACAGTATGACGCATTGTTTTCTCGGAAGTGATGGTCTTCGACCAAGCATACTGGGTACCTATCGTATTATCAGTCGTAAACCTACTTTGAAACTGTTAACATGGCCAGTAAACGGAAAGCGATTAGTGTTAACGAAAAAGTTTGATAGAAGAAGATATGAACAGCATACATAAAATAATATATAACAAGTACTGGCATAGCTGAAAATGTCAGACAAAGTTATCAGACTATATGTGTAAACAATAATTTATAAGCATTTATTATCTAAGACATATATATTAAAAATTCTTGTTAATTTGGTTGTTTTTTTTGTTCACTCCATATAACGATAACTCTCTATAACGACAAATAATGCTCAGTCCCTTGAGTTTCGTTATAAAGAGTTTACACTGTATCTCTCTACTTACACCTGAAGTTATCATGGATGTAAACAAGTATTATTAACTAGGTGGCCTGCCAGCTAACATAGATTCGAAATTATGGTCCACCTCTAAAATTATTGGGCAGCCTTGTAATAAATAAGTTAAAATTATAGAAGTATCAAATACACACCACATATCCAAAGATTATCTTTGGAATGTACACGCAGATGTCCGTAATATTTCTTTGCATTATCAAATTTTTTCCTGCAAATTTCACAATGCAGTGTCGTCGGACCATTCAAGTCGGGTTCTTCCAGTGGTTCGTCGCCAGACAAGAATTGTTCAAGCACATCGTCCGGACCCAAAAGTGATCCGTGCGAGGGTAATGAGTGCTGCAGCTCATTGTAACCGCACTCTTGAGACTTTAAATCAGATACTTGCGAATCTATTAGGACTACAAAATTCAGTAAGATTTGTGACGTATGTAACGTAGTAGTAGTACATACTGGAAGGCTGCAAAATGGTAAACTTGCTTCCATGTTAGAAAATAACGCTGTTAAGATTTTTTTAATTTCGTTCTGTAGATTCTATCTTTAATAATTATCTCTTGTTTCTATTCTGTGCCACAGACTATTAGATGTACAAGTAATTCTGTGCAGTGTTGTAGTATTGAGCGTTTTGTTCAGAAACGGTTTCTCTATTTATAAAAACAAGTTTCTAAACGAAGGAGACCATTTTATGATAAATTATATGTTATTATAACGATTATAACTATTATTTCGAGGCTAAGGTTTGGCCACTGTTGTTCGCCAGTCAACCTGAACAAATTAAGGATTAGAGATACATCTATCTGTGAGTGTGGTCTGGAAGAGGGTAACATTATGCATATTCTCTTCAATTGTTCTCTTTATAACTCTTTACCACTATGATATTTTGTGTAATTATAAGGCTATTCTTCCTTGCGACCTGTCATCTATCTTATCTCTCAATAATAATATATATATTAAATCATTAGTAAAATTTCTTAATCATCATAAATTGTCATTGTAGGTTTCTAATATTATTTTTAATTGTATTTATTTATTGCCACTTCTTCATTTACCCGCCTATTCCCTCCATCCGCCTAAAGTATCGAATTCGCATAACTTGAAAATGGCAGTATTAGTCTCTAAAGTTTACTGGGTTGCCAAGATTGAAAACAGAAGAAGAAGAACAGATCTATAATTATTATTTTAAGGACTATAATTAGATGAACATTAAACCCAGAGATAAAATTAAACCTTTGCAAGAAACTACTTTAAATTTGCTACAATGAATTTTATTGCTAATGCTATACAATACAAATTTGGTTGTAAATTAAAAAAGAAAACGAAGGAACGAATAAAAACTGGTTTTTGGTGTTCGTTTTTTCAGTAGGTACAGTTTGTTCTCGAACTTAAGAAAAAAGCGTTTTTTTATAACCGGTTCTAAGAACGGTTCCTTGAGTGTAAAAACGCGTTTCGTTTCGTTTTACAAAAAAACAGAATCGACTCAGCACTACAGCGTTGCCAGAGCGTAACTTTTTTAGCACTTTGCGTTACTTTTAAGTCTCCTGCGTTACTCATGTGTTACACAAGTACACAACTCAAAATGTTATTTTTGCGCTAAGGCGAGTTTAATAATAAATTAGCAAACACATTTACAATGCTACATAAACAGAGTTTGGATTTTAGATTTTTTTAGTACATAAACGAATTTTTAATATGAACCACTACAATATCAAATCAAGTAATACTGTCTGTATATACTGACTTTTTATATACTCAACCGAATACTTGATTAATTAAATAATTAGAAAATTTTCTAAAAATTAGTACGTAATTAATTTTGTCGTAATTTGCCCTAAATAGAATCGTTTTTTCTTTGTTTTTATTCGTCTTGACGCATCCGTTTAAACAGTGTCTAGTTGTCAGCAATGTTATTTAGAAAAGTAGGATCAAATACCGGAGTTTTTCTTGACTTCGGTTTTATGAAAAACGGTATTTTCGTAAAATTTTATCTCATCTTACAGCATGCTCTCGAAAAAAGAAAAGGTCAGCAAGGTTGTACCTACATAGGTAAATCCAAACCATACATTGTCACTGCAAGCAGCAAGTTTGTTTGTAGTTTGTCTAGACAAAGTAATTGACATTAATAGTTGTGTTAATGTTGTTCAACATCAAGCTATCTATAGAAGTACAGTTAAGTATTCATTTGACGAATGAATAATGATAAAATTACGTTTTTTTTATAGTTATGAAAATTCGTTACTTTTGTGATGAAAATGTTATTTTTGAGCCGTCTAAAGAGCAATTAGCTCCATATCAAAATTGCAAATCTGTATTTGAATATGTTTTATAGTCTAAATTTATATAACAAATTGTCTCTGACAAGATTTCTTCTTTTAAAGTGAAACTTTTATTAGATCGTCTCAAACTTTTTGGTCTGTGTTGCATGTCACGTGACGGTCGGCCGCGGAGTAGGGATAAAGTGAAAGGCGCTCGCCAGAGCAGCCAAGGCCAATAATAAATGGAATATTATTTCAAAATTTTTTAGTTAAATGTTTATAATGTGAAAAAAAGTTTCACTTTTACCGTGGTTTCATAAAACCACACAATCTTTTTTTCATTACGTGACATTACATGTTTAATCTTAAAATTATTTTGTCAAACTCTTCTTCTTCTTCTTCCTAACTTGGCAACCGGTCCTCTTTAATGAAGACCGTTACTGCCATTATCGAGTGAATTATATTGTCAAGAGATATGACGATTCAGTATCCTAACAAGATGGTGGCTCCCTTGTTAGAACTTTCTAGGGAATTTTTGTGTGATCTCGGAATGAATGCTTTCAGCTTATATTTGTAATGTACGCAATGAAACACGGAAGGTCGCAGAATAAAGTGTATTATCGCAAGCGCATTGACAAAGGTGAACGTGGGGGTACATATGAAAAACTTAATCAATCTATACATTACATTGTCCTCCTTCTAAATAAAGATCATCTTAAAACTAACAGAATAACCAAAATAAAGTATAAACGAATAAAACCTAATTTTATAGTTTAATCCACTATCTAAAAATCTAAAATTATTTCTTATTTGACCTTGATCTTAAAATCATAGAATGACCAGGCTCCCGAATCTTTATTCGTGGCCTCAGAGTGATAGCTTTAGGCGAGCTCTGTTTTTGGGTAATCTCTGAATCTGCGTTATCGGTTTGTTTAGGTACCATCTCTTTCTGGATTTCGTTATTTATATCGGATGAAACAACGTTATTGGAACAGGGAAACTCATTAACCGGAACCATCGGCTCATTGTTTTCATTAGAATTAGTTTCTGTATCCAATTGTTGTGTATTTACACATGATAATGAATGACGTGATTTTCTTTTACTTAATAATTGATCGGTGTGGCGCTTAGATATGCGATCATCGTCTGTACCTTTAACAGTGTACGAGACAGATCCTGTTCTATCGATAATTACACCATCTTTCCATTTTATATCTTTATTGACATAATTTCGCATCAGTACCCCCTCCCCTGGTAAAAACTCACGCAACTTCCCACCACGGCGCGTCTTTTGCTCTATCTGCTTATCATGGACTATTTCACTAGTAACCAGTCGTAACAAATCAAGCTTACCACGTAACCGCCGACCTAACATGGCCACTGCTGGCTCTTTTTGTGTTGTACAGTGCTCAACGTTTCTGTATGTAAATAGGAACCTAGAAATGGCTTTATTAAAATTTACATTTTCTATTGTTGCCTTTTTTAATACTTGTTTTACAAGTTTAACTGCGTTTTCAGCAGCTCCATTACTAGATGGATGACAAGGAGCAACTAGTACGCGTCTGATACCATTCATCTTTAAATAATGTAAATATTCAGCCGAAGAAAACGGTGGTCCGTTGTCACTCACTATACTTCTCGGGAGACCGAAACGAGCAAAAATTTTGCGCAGACTATTAATAACTGCCGTTGCTGAAGTACTGTATACTTCTTCAACTTCTAGCCACTTAGAATGAGCATCTATTAATATAAGAAAATACTGGTTACGATATGGCCCTAGAAAATCTATATTCAAACGGACCCAATGTTTCTTTGGCCAGTTCCACAAATGTAATGGCGCTGGCGGGGCTTGTTCGCGTTGAGAAGCGCAAGCCTGACATTCACGACATATTCGCTCTATGTCTGCGTCTAACCCCTCCCACCAGACATAATTTCGTGCAACTTGTTTCATTTTGACAATACCTATATGCCCACTATGAATCTCATCCAAAATAATAGAACGTAAGTTATTTGGTATTACAACGCGATAACCCCAAACTAAACAATTATTTTCTATTAAAAGATTATCTTTTTTTGAGAAATAAACCCTGTCTCGTTCACTTTCTACACGTTCTGGCCAACCAAATTTAATGTACCCTACTATTTTGTTTAGTTGTATATCTTTCTTTGTTTCCTTTTGTACTTCATAAAATGTAACTGGTAAATCATTTTCTATAAAATGCAAATAGCTACCAATATAATTTTCAGAATTAATGTTATATTTATCGCTTGACTGTAACGGTAATCGAGACAATGAATCAGCAAAACAATTTCTTGTGGAAGGTACAAATTCTATGTCAAAATTATAAGCTGCCAATCGTATCGCATACCTTTGCAATCGACTCGCAGCTGTCTGCGGGATGCCTTTATTTTTGCCAAAAATAAAACTTAAAGCACGGTGATCACTACGTAATATGAAATGTCTACCATACAAATATTGGTGATGTTTGGTTACTCCAAATAAAATTGCCAGTGCTTCTTTATCCTAAATTGAGAGTAATTAAGTTCGGCCTCATTTAATGTGCGAGAAGCACAGCTAACGAGTCTCTTTGAACCGTCAGGAAATCTGTGAGTAAGCACTGCACCTAGCCCATACGCACTGCTGTCCACAGATAATATTAACGGTAATGTAGGGTCATAATGACCCAACACCCGACTGCTACTCAACATGTTTTTGATTTCATTAAAAGCTCTTTCACACTGATTATCCCAATTCCATTTAACGTCTTTTTTAAATAAATTATATAATGGATGTAAAATACTACTAATATTCATACAAAAATTAGCGTAAAAGTTAACTAAACCTAAAAAACTTCTTAACTGAGATATATCTTTAGGAGTGGGGGTGGTCACTATCGCCTCAATCTTAACATCAAGAAAATAAGGACCATCAGTATTATTACATAGAAAATTGTAAAAACTTAAATCACCGTCAGAATTCGATTCACTCAAAAAAAATTTACTTTTCACTCTCCTCGACGAATTTGGTCCCGAATCTACGTCATACTTACGACACATGACCTTCAAATGTCCTTTTTCACCGCACTGATCATAAGAGTACATCTTGAACCTGCATCGCGCGGCCACGTGATTGTCCTTGCCGCACCGCTCTCGGCGTAGCTACCACTACCACCGCCCGCCGCAATCGCCGCATGCCGCTCCGCCGCTTCAAGTGCTAAAGCAAGCTCCACTGCCCGCTTGTAATCTAAATTTTGTTCAGCAAACAGCCGGGATCTCATATCCTCAACACGAAGTCCAGAAACGAACTGATCTCTTAAATTTACCTCTAGATCGTCACTAAAATTGCAAGTTTTAGCGAGATGTTTTAAATTTTGTAGGTATTCGCTTACAGTTTCTTCACGTCCTTGCTTCCTTTGCCGAAATACATGTCGTTCTGCGATCTCCGACCGTCGCGGTTCCAGATGTTCCTTGATTATTCTCTCTAATTCTTCAAAAGATTTGTCTTTAGGATGATCAGGAGAACACAAATCACACATCAGCTCATAGCACGCGACTCCTACATGCGTCACTAAAGTCGCCACAAGCAACTCTTTCCCGATGTTATTCAACGCTATAAATTGCTTCACACGTCTACAATATGCGTCCCAATTATGTACGCCTATTAAAAAACTTTCAATTGAACCGAATGGCATTTTGAAAATTCCTTTAACCAACTGCGCCAATGTAATGTACGCAATGAAACACGGACGGTCGCAGAATAAATTAATAAACATTACAATATTTATAATCCACTTCACTTATGCACAAAAACCAAACTATATCACGCAAAACGCCACAAATATTACATAATATAGGGTCAAAAACCTAAGTAAATGAATTATAAATAAAAACCACAACATGTCACTTCAAGATCCCGCCAAAAACTCATTGTTTGTCAAACTCAATGAAAAGTTCGTATTGAAAAGTATGCCCGCCACAAGTCCTTGGTAACTTTGCGCTATCGGGTACTGGCAATACTGATGTTGTACTGTAGACCAGAGATAAATTACAACTGTAGACCACCATGGACCTCGGGTCCACAGATTAAGTAGAAGCCCGGAGCCTCGCCGCGGCGCGACGCCGCCACAGAACACTATTACTCCTAGCGGTACTGTTGAAATCGATAAGTTAAAATGAATATAAGATCTCATATTATTTACACTGCTTTCATTTAGAATCCTAATCTAGCCCCAGAAATATGTAACTGTTTAATCTTTTATGACAAACATCAATATCAACGAAACGAATGAACTAGTTACCCTAATTAGCAAAAACAATACATTTTGGTACAAATGTGGAACAAAAACAATCAAGAATAGTAGCAGGTAATGATAATTGGTGTTAATTTAAGTAGATAGTCCAAATTTATATGTAATGTACAACTTTTAATAAAGAAAAATAGGTATATTGAATTTTTTAAACTAATTCTGAATCGTATTTTTGAAAGATAATGAAAACGAAGCGATAGGGTAAATCAGGGGTAACTTTATTAATCGATACCTATAGCATTCAGGTCGAAAATAAACCTACTTATTTGATTATTTCACCTGAATACAATGCCACCAAAGTATGAAATATTCATCGACAAATATCTGTTGAACGGGGACGCCCGGGGTCAAGGTGAAAGGTCCTAAGGGTTCGTTACTACCCCAGTAACGATATGTATAAGTTTCAGCTTTACAACTCAAAACACAAAAAAGTTATGACGAAAAGAAAATCCATTTTCATACATTTGAAATTTACAAATCCATATTATATGGTGTAGATGGTAAAAGTAAAGCTTGAAATTGCTAAATTATACAATGATATGAATGTTTTGACAAAACTGTATACTTAAAACTATGAAATAACATATTTAATTTTTCTAAAATCCTATGAAAGGGAGGCTCCGATTTCAGTCCAATGTGCGCCGCCGCGCCGTAAGGCGATTAAATATTAGGTGAGTTTTTGGCGGGAACTTGAAGTGACATGTTGTGGTTTTTATTTTTAATTCGTTATCTTAGGTTTTTGACCCTATATTATGTAATATTGGTGGCGTTTTGCGTGATACTTTAATTCACTCGATAATGGCAGTAATGGTCTTCATTAAAAAGGACCGGTTGTCAAGTTAGGAAGAAGAAGAAGAAGGTAATAGGGTAGAAGTGGGCGATTATGAATTATTAACATAATCGATATATCATCATAATTAAATGATTACATTAATTTAACATTCTCTTATTGATAATCGCCCACCGCTAGTCGCGGCTGAGTGCCATAAGCACTCAAAGCCCTCCGCTAGTAATAGGTATAGGTTCTTATGTTCCTTGTTTTAGGGATATCGGAAATGAAAAAATATATCGACATATAACAATTATTAAAAATTTAATATCGACGTCGATATATCGAGGAAAAAGTATCGATATATCGTAATATCAATCATATGTTTAAAAAAAAATCCGTATTAAAATAATAATGTATTTATACTATTCCCATTTCTTTATTTTCTCGATGACAGTTCTAATTTTATAGTTGTAGTGTTGTGATATCGATCGCATATATTTATTATATTTTGAACAAACAGATTTTGATTAAAATAAATAAATAAATGTTATCTGTCGTTATAATTCTTTCGTTTCATTGTCGAGTACCTATCCATATCTACTTATTTTACAACAGCTTCGAAAATTTTGAAGAAGTTGGCATTATCAATCAAGAATTAATACGTGTAACATCTTGTAATGAAATATAATATTAGTTAATAAATTTTTTCAAAAGTATCCGGCAGTAGTTTAGTTTCATACATTTTGTAAAAAAATATCGGGTCTGTTATCGTGTTACGTTTATCGATATAGCTTCATCCCTATTAGTTTCTCCGACACTGGTAAACCTTGTACGTGTGTAAACGTCATATTTTTATAAAATAATGCATACATAATGTAAAAAAGACGCTCGTTCAAGTTTTCACAGGAGCTGTCATTGAGAAAATAATGAAATGGAAAGGGTATACTATAGTATAGTATAGTTCAACCTAGTTCAATATTATGAAAAGTAGTTTTTATAGAAAATATGCATTATTTTAATGTACAAAAATCTCAGTGAAAACGGAGGAATTTTTATCAGTATTCCTTTTTTAAGCAAAATTACAAAAATAAGAAAGACTAAAAATCTATCTTCTAACTAGTACTTTTAAGACCTATGTATCAGGCAAATCAGTATTTGTCGGGTAGTGAAAGTAGAAAAACTCTGCTTTTTACATGCTCCGCTGTCAGCTAGGTCCTATTGTTAGGAACCGTCAGATTAACGGCAGAAGCCATTCTCTCTCTAAAGATACAGAGGAAGCCGTAGGCGTAGTTGGTGTCAAGTATATAAGTGCCAGATTCGAAAGAACTGCGATAAAATGTCTCGTATATATCCAAAAGATTGAGACTTAAGTTATTTAGGTGTACCGTGATCACTCGTAATAGCAAACACAATACTTTTTTTTTGTATAGTTCTTCCCTTTTTTTGTGAAAGGGAAAGCCAAAGGTATCTAAGACCATGCAGCTAAGTCAGATGTTTTTTTTATTCCAGGCTAAAGTTAAAAGACTAAAGCCATGTCATATGTCTTTTTTGTATAAAGGCTGAAACCATGTCTGCAAT
Organism: Saturnia japonica; assembly: GCA_033032175.1. Taxonomy (NCBI): domain Eukaryota; kingdom Metazoa; phylum Arthropoda; class Insecta; order Lepidoptera; family Saturniidae; genus Saturnia; species Saturnia japonica. Next base: position 5,949,072 of record CM065324.1, on the reverse strand, counting down.
TAATTTTTCTGCGTTCAAATCCATATTAACGAAGGCCATAGCCATGTCTTGAATCGTCTCTATATTATGTATAAGTTAGTACCCAGTTTTCTAATTTTTTTCAAAGCCAAAGTCATAGTTTTTTCTATGTATATTTTCATAAAGAAGAAACCTTTTAATCCTTTTTCTGTAGTACAATTAAACATCCTCAATTGTAGACCATATACAATTAGATACAGGAATTTTAATATTCTTGTACGATACTGCATCAGAAGTGTTAGTAATTTGCCTGGCCAAATAATCTGCTTGTTCATTGCCAATAACGCTCACATAAGATGGAGTCCAGAATAAGACTTGAGCTAAGTTAGATTGAGTTGTACGTAATATTTTTTATGAATATCATGAATAATATAATGAGTACCAGATGAGTATGATGGATTTAGTAACGCCAATAACACACTCATGCTATCTGTAAGTATGATCCAATTTATCCAGTTAGGGTTAGTTTGAACCTTATCTTCTGCATAATCCAATGAAACAAGAATTGCACACGCCTCTGCAGTATATATACTTGTTACATCCGGCAATTTCAAGCCATATCCGACTCGAGCATTTAAATCATACATAGCCATATACACTTTATTTTCAGACTTTGCTCCATCAGTGTATACCTGTCTGTATTCTCGCCACTCAGAAAGCTTGCTGTAGACAACATGTTTCGTACACAATGTTCTATCAATATCTATTTTCATTTTATTAAACTTGCTTTCATACTCTCCATCATAGCAGGGTAAGGTACTATTTTTATAAATATCGTAGCCATTTAAAATATTCAACACATCATTTATATGATTCGTAAGATAAGTACCAGAACTGAGTCTAAGTTTAGAAAGCAAAGAATTGTTAGAAATGTTTACTAAACTGTGGATTAATTTATTACATTACAACAAAAAAAGAAAGCGAACAGACATAGGGGGTAAATTGCATTCAATTTACATAGAATTAATGGGAGATGTATTCATGGCACCCAAAACCAATCGCATGGTTATTTTGAACTTTCTCAATCTTTCCTATCAATTTGCCATAAGAGGCATAACAAAAAAAGCGTATTCAGAATGACTTCTATCTAGTGATTTGTACAACATGAAGAGAATCCGTGGATAAGCTCCACACTTAGAGCCAGCCAAAGATCTGATAATATTTGTTGCTTTGATAGCCCTAATAATCAAGTAATCGACATATTCTGACCATGTAGAATTTTGCTGAAATAACACACCTAAGAATTTAACCGTGGTCTCAATAGGAATTTTAATTGTATGATAAAAGACCGATAATTCAGAAGTAACTATCTTTTTTTTAGAAAATATTACAATTTTACTTTTATGTGGATTAATTTCTAAATCCAAACTGCAAAAATAATTATACAGGCGTTGTAAAACACCATTTAACTTAGTTTCAGTTTGCATCAAATCATCACCGCTACAGTGTATGGCCAAATCATCAGAAAATTGCAAATTAACCACGTGAAAACCCAGAACTATGTTAAGTTTATTTATGTAAAGTATATAAAATAGAGGGCTTAAGATGCCTCCTTAACACACACCTTTGAAAGAAAGTCGGGGTCCATAAACTCTATTATCATATTTAACAAAGACTTCTCTATGTTTAAGAAAATTATAGATCAATCGGACCAATTTCATGGGAATGCCAATATTCAGTAGAGAAGCAGATAACACACTAATGTTCATGAAGACGCTAGTTCTTTTTTATTGATGAAATTATTATTTTTTACTTACCTACCTACCATGTGCAAAGCAGCATTGGAAAAGGACGGAAAAAATGGGACTCACCCTGGGCTGCGCTCCCTGTTGTCTCGCTCTTCCTCCACTGGTACACAACACCAAGTTCTCTAAACACTTTAAGTAATTATCAATGTATTTTAATTAATATAAATGAATGACTTATGTCGGTCGGACGTTCGTTGCCTCGCGCAATGCCCACAACGAAGTGAAGTGTCGTACATACCACAGGGTGGTGGGTGGAGGGGGACGGAGAGTAAGGCAAGAATATTCACGTTCAAGGACAGGATGCCGCTTTGCACAATTCTAGCCTAAACATCCCCCCGGGCTTGACAGGATATAGTCCTTCAAGATTAAGAAGTAAAAGTTGTATTTATTTCAATTTAAAAATGAGCCATACCATTGCATGAACACATATTATTATTACGTAACTTAGGTAGTAATTTATTAACAATCTAATATTTAATAACCTAACGATAAATTTTGTGGACTGTAAGTTAAAAATGAAAATGTTATTATTGGTTGGGTAATGGAAAAACCTTCACTACGGGTCTGCGGTAGACTCCAGATTTAGTCCTGACATCTACAACGCGTGGAACACCATCTTTTCCGGGAAACAACCGTTCTATGATACCCAGTGGCCAATCCAAAGGAGCACTGTTCTCTGATTCAAGCAGTACAACAGCACCCTGTTGGATATGAGCATTAGATGAGAGCCATTTATTTCGGACTTGCAAAGTGTTAAGGTATTCGACCTTCCACCTTTTCCAAAAAGACTGCACCAAATGGTCAATAATGCGTTTCCGTTGAAGTAGTGTGACCCTCTTAGTGCTCAAATCCTCAGAAGGTAAGGACTTTAAAGGCGTCATTACCAAAAAATGAGCGGGAGTCAATGCCAGCGGTTCAGATGGATCGCTACTTAGCACTGACAATGGGCGCGAATTTAAAATGGCCTCAATTTGAGTGAGGACAGTATTCATTTCGTCGCCAGTTAATAATTGAGAACCTACGATTTTGGCTAGATGATTTTTAATGCTTCTAATATTACCTTCCCATATACCTCCAAAATGGGGGGCAGAAGTTGGTTTAAATTTCCACTCTACGCGGTTATCTCGTAACTCGTTCGCAAATTTGTCTTTGTATTGTTCCGACTCTAGTAATTGATACACGGAATTAAGATATGTCTTTGCACCTATAAAGTTTGTTCCATTATCTGAGTAAAGAACTGAGACAGGACCGCGGCGAGATAAGAATCTTCTGAGTGCGTTTAGAAAGGAATCCGTGCTTAAATCTGTTGCGAGCTCGATGTGTACTGCCTTAGTGACAAGACACACGAACAAGCATAAGTACGCCTTTTGACTTTGCACTCCTCTGCGATGGTACGGTACTATATACAACGGCCCTGCATAGTCAACACCAGTATGGCAGAATGCTTTCGCTTCATTAACCCTACAAGCTGGTAAATCCGCCATTATAGGTGCCTTATTTTTAGGGTTGACCTTGAAACAAATAATGCACTGTCGTATACGCTTACGTACAATGTTACGCGCGGACAGTATCCAAAATTTTTGTCTTAATAACGACATTAGCAATTGGGGACCTGTGTGTAGGTATTTCCGGTGGTAATAGTCTATAATTAAATCGACAATGTGACCTCTATTAGGTAATACTATAGGATGCTGACTGTCATAGCTTAATTCCGCATTGGACAGACGACCACCTACCCTTAATAATCCATCCTTTAAAAAGGTATTGAGCTTTAGAAAAGCTAGCGGTAACTTTCCACCATTTTGAGCAATTTTAATCTCATTACTAAAGTACAACTTTTGTAGATCCTTAATAACAGCTTCCTCAGCCCGATCTAAGTGACTAATTTCAAACTTTCGCGACAATTTCTTAATAAATCTAAGCACAAACAACGTTATTCGAAGTAATTTAGGCCACGAAGAAACGCGAGCGGCAAGTTCACAAAAGACCGGCAATGTTGGAGGCGTGACGCTTATAGTGGACAGAACATTCACCTTTATTTCAGGTATTTCTATGTGTACACTGGCGGGATCGAACCGTCGAAATGGCCATTCATCAATTGGTAAGTGTGCAAATGGAGGTCCAGTAAACCAAAGTGGGTGTTCTAGCAGCTGAGCTGGAGTAAGACCTCTGGACACACAGTCTGCGGGATTATCTTTCCCATTAATGTGATGAAAATGACAAGGATCTAGATCATCATGAATTTTTGCGACCCTATTAGCGACAAAAGTCTGCCAACGTGTAGGACATGAATGGATCCAGGCCAGAGCCACAGTACTGTCCGTGAATGCAAGAATGTTTGCTAGTTGACAGCGACCAGAGTACGTCGTAATAACTATGCGTATTAATTTAGCAAGAAGTAAGTTGGCACAGAGCTCCATTCTAGCGAGGCTGATAACAGTTTTTGAAGGCGCCACCCTCGACTTAGCGCAAACTAAATTTATCACCGAACGATTTTCGTTTGGTAAATAAACGTGTAAATATACAACTCCACCGTAAGCGCGTTCAGAAGCATCAGCAAAACCCACTACCGATATTATGCAATTATCATTGACGCCGATGTGTCGCGGTAATCTTAATTGTTTCAACAAGTGCAATTCCGAATGAATTCTATTCCATAAAGATATTATAATAGCAGGAGGACATTCATCCCATCCAACTTTGTTTTCCCATAAAGATTTAATAATTAATTTTGACAATAGCGTAACTGGAGCCACGAAACCCATTATGTCCCATAGCCGGGCAATAGTGGACAGTATTTTTCGCTTGGTACATTCCTGAGGCTGGGAAGTCACAGTAAATATAAATATATCTTAACTCGGTAACCACTGGAGTCCTAGTACTTTAAGCTGATTGTCCCGATTGAATTCGACCGCTTCAGATAAGCGGTGTGACGCAGGAATACCTGATATCACTTCATGTGAATTGCTAGAGAATTTTACTAACTCAAAGCCGGCAGTAGCAAATAATCGAATTAGCTGATTTGATAGCTCGACAGCTTCCGTTACAGATAAGCAGCTTGTAGCCAAGTCATCAGTGTAGACGTCACGTTCAGCCACTGCGGCAGCCACCGGGTAACGCTTGCGCTCTTCTGCAACCATCTGTCTAATGGTTCGTATCGCTAAGTACGGACTACAGCATAACCCGAACGGTACACGTGTCATCTCGAACACCGTGATAGGTTCAGTAGGCGAAAATCTATACAGTAGCCGCTGAAATTTCGTATCTCTATCGTCAACAAAGATTCTTAGATACATTTGACGAATATCTGCACTGAGCGCTATAGGGAATAGTCTAAATTTTAATATAATTCCGAATAAATCATTTTGCAAATTAGGACCGATATACAATAGATCATTAAGTGATGTTCCTGAACTAGAAGGATTACTACCATTAAAGACTACACGCAATTTAGTAGTAGATTTATCCTCGCGGACTACAGCGTGATGTGGAATCACGTACTGATCGTTATTGTAACCCACTTCTGAAATAGTGCCGACTGGACGTATATAATCCTTTTGAAGGTACTCGTGAAATACTTTATCGTACTCTTCCTTTACTTTAGAGTTTGCTAATAATCTGCGCTCCAAAGACACGTACCTACGCTCGGCCGAGTGCATGGAGTCTCCTAACGCGGAGGTGTCTCCCTTAAATGGTAGTGAAACAATAAATCGACCAGTCATGTCGCGGTGCGTGGTGTCATTATAATATTTCTCACATATTTGCTCGTCTTTAGATAAATAATTAGGTACATTAGGTACCTCTTCCAGCTCAAAAAATCGATTCATGCAGTGTTCGATTGACTCATCATTTATAGTAAGATAAGTGCGGAAACTATCACATACAGGGTCAATGACCTTCGCTTGACCTACTATGACGTAGCCTAATAAGGTCTCAATCGCCACGGGTTCGCTCGAGCCTCGAGATATTGTTCTCGGACGCAGGATGCGCGCGAACAAGTCACTACCGATTATAAGATCAATGCCTGCAGGTGTGTAATAATTATTGTCAGCTAAGGGAATATTATTCAAGTAATCTAAGCGCGCAGCGTCCACTTTCGCGGTAGGTAACTCGTTGGTGATGCGATTTACGATCACCGGTTGAATTGTATACCTAACCGAATCATCGATACGTGAACGAATGGTCAGGCAGGTTGTCCCTACAACAGGATTACTGACATCGCCTACACCTGATACATATTTATTTTGCGGCTCATATACTTTTAGTTTCAAACGTTTACAACATTCCGTAGTTATTAAATCTCGTTGAGACGCACTATCAACTAACGCGCGCAAGACGAATATATTGCCATCTGCATCGAGCGCGTTGCACAGCGCAGTGCCGAGCAAGACGGACGATGCGCCGACCGAGCGATCTGTCGCGGTGGCCACAGAGCACGAGCCAACCGCGCAAAGCGATACGGATGCAGCAGGGCCGCACTCAGGCGCGCCAGCCGTTGTCGTAATAGAGTGCCCGCTTACGTTGACCCCCGAAGTATTTTTACGGACAGGAAAATGCAGCAAGCTATTATGAGGTTTTCTACATTCGTTGCAACGTCTGGAATCCTTACAATTTTGAATAGTGTGTGTACTATTTAAGCAATTCACACATAATTTATTATTTTTAACAAAGTTAAAACGATCATTAGGAATCATTGTCAAGAATTTACTGCATTTTAATAATTGATAATGGTCATTAAGCCCACAACAAACACAGTTCTTTGACTCCTGTATATTTATAAATGTTTTCACATTATTATTAGAAGAACCTGAATTCATTTGTCCGACCGACGATATAATATTATTTTTACGCGACTGAATACTGCCCACTCTCATACTTGTACTTGAGCTCGCCACATTATGTGCTCGCTGTAAAATATGCGACTGACTTCGTGTGAAATTAATAAAGTCTAAACATTTCGGAAATTCAGTGAGTTCGCTGTATTTTAATTCGAATGCTTTGACAGTCTCTAAGCCTACCTTTTTACACGAATTGTGTATAAAAATGAAATCTTCTAAACTGTCGATATTTAGCTGTTTTAACGCGAGATATAGAGACGAAAATTGGTCAATAAATTCTTCTACCTCCTTGGGTGAATTATTTTTTACCGCGGCTAAATTAATCAACCTATCCAAGTAGGTAGTGGCTAATATTCTTTTGTCATTATATTTATTTATTAACGCATTCCATATAACGGTGTAATTTTCAGGCGTAGGTAAAATACCTTGACATATACCTAGGGCTTTCCCTTTTAATCTACCCATCAAGTACTGGACTTTGTCACCGTCTGTGAGATCAGTATTTTCATGAATGGTTGCTTTAAAAGTCTCAAAAAAAATAGGCCATGACTCATTATCGCCATTAAACGAGCAGAGTTCTAATCGAGGCAATTTTAATGAAGATTTTTCGCATTTTACCCTTACGTCACGACTCGCATTTTGAGTATTTTGTGACGTCAATTGATGCACTTTATATTTAATTTTGGTGTACAATTGATCGAACGATATAACTGTGCTATATGAAGGATCAGAACTGTCTACTGATGACAATTGAAGGTCATTGTATTGTTCGACCGTGGTCAGAAACTCTTCACGAAATTTGTCTATAGTAAAACACTCCGATAAAAAGTTTTCTATTTTTTGCTCATCATTTCCTACATGCACAATTAAATCGAAGATAGTTTGTATTCGAGCAAACAAAGTCGATATTTTAATCTGCAATTTTTTGATATTGCGTTCTTGCACGGTAGGAGGCATTTTATTTTACTTTATTATCCTAAAGTGGACTAAATAACACTAAATATTTAATTATTCGGATCGTTTGGACAAACTATGAAGACGCTAGTTCTTTTTTATTGATGAAATTATTATTTTTTACTTACCTACCTACCATGCGCAAAGCCGCATTGGAAAAGGACGGAAAAAAATGGGACTCACCCTGGGCTGCGCTCCCTGTTGTCTCGCTCTTCCTCCACTGGTACACAACACCAAGTTCTCTAAACACTTTAAGTAATTATCAATGTATTTTAATTAATATAAATGAATGACTTATGTCGGATGTCGGTCGGACGTTCGTTGCCTCGCGCAATGCCCACAACGAAGTGAAGTGTCGTACATACCACAGGGTGGTGGGTGGAGGGGGACGGAGAGTAAGGCAAGAATATTCACGTTCAAGGACAGGATGCCGCTTTGCACAATTCTAGCCTAAACAGTTCACATTATTAAAAGCTCCCACATGATGGAAGAAGACACATGCAACGTGTTTGTTTTCATTAAAAGCTGAATTAATATCTGTAAAAAGACCTCGCCCGATTGCATCCTCTTTTATGTGCTGCAAGCAAAATGTCTACGGGACACAAGCTTACGCTCTTCAAGATGTGTATCCGACCGATTATGACATACAGCTGCGTTGTGTTCGCACATATGCCAAGATATAATTGAGATCGTTTACAAACCATCCAGAATAGGTTTCTTCACCGCCTTACCGGCGCCCCTTGGTATGTTCGTATGGAAGATCTCCATAGAGATATGGACCTTCCTTCGATACATGCTTATGCCAAACACCTTTCTCGCTCTTATTTCGACACCGCGTCGAACCACGCGAATCTCTTAATCAAAGCGGCAGCTTCATATGTTCCCGACCCCAATGCCTGCCGGAGTAAACGCCGGCCGCGTAATATCTTCACTGACCCGCTCGACCAAATCGAAACAGGAAACGCGTTCTATTCCACCGCCTCTCCAAACAGAGCGTGCCACCGCCCAAGCCCGCGTAACCACCGTTCTCTCCGCAGAGGACGGGCGGTTAACTTCGCTCCCGCACACCCGTCACGTCCACCCTCTCTAGCGGCAACCCAAGCCTAGGTCCGTTCCTCGGTGAGAAGCCCTTGGGTTAGGCAGCCGCCCGCGCGATACAAGTGACCCCCACATAACATTACGCACGTATGAACACACACATGTGCACACCACACAGGTACATAGGTTCTATAAGGGACCTTTTTTTTCTTTTTTTGCGTTAGTTAGACTAATGCGCTAGTTAGTGTAGAAAAACCATTCCGATTACGAAATACACATACGCATGGTCCCCTCCTTCCTCCCAGGAGGAGGGGAACGTGCATATGAGTATATGATAGTTAGTTCGAATTCTCTTAGGATTAGGGAATTAGATAGATCGCGACCTTTTCGCACTCGCGACGACCGCCCGAGCCGAGGTTCGGTCACTCTGGTACCCTCGTGCGGGTCGTCACAAACTTTCACGGCTGAGTGCCCTAAGCGCTCGCCCCCAAGTCCGGTGAAGCTGTAAAAGCCGCAGCGGTTTTGCTATATTTTCGCGAGCTGAAAATTCGCGCCGAAACCCCTATTTGAATGTTAGGTAACAAATGATTATGTTCGATATAAAATTCGAGACGTAATTTTAAAAGCTGTTCAAATATTTTGCCAACACGAGACGTTAACGTTATTGGACGGAATGAGTCAGGACAGTTGGGATCTTTATACTAGCGACTTTTAGTTACATATATAAAAAAATATGTCGTTTTTGATACAATTTTCGATATTAGATATTTTGTATCTGGTTGCGCCGAGTATACACACCATTATATATTCTAACATTCTCTTATATCTATCATAATTATATTTATTCGATTCCTTTTAAATATACCCTACATTCCTTCACATTTCCCCCCGCTCTCTTCCCCCGCTCTCGTCCCTACCTCAGAAAGTCAGTGTGTGTCTGCCGCTGTGCTCTGAAGCACCACGCGCGCGTGCCATTATAACGTGCATTTACAAGTTGCCTCAACCGCTATCATCAGAACCAGCGCCGAAGAAAACGAGGTACCTCCTTATATTCCTATCTTTATCCGCCGCAACATTTTTTGGTCCTTCTCCCTCGGATATACGCTATATATGTTTAAAATATATACGATTCATCATATTACACGCTTAATATACATTTACGCATATATTTATAAATAACACTCATACGAATACTTACCATATTACACTGTTATTTTATTTCTTATCGCATTCTGTAGTCGCATATTATTGTTTAGTAGTATATATTTAACTCTTTTCTTATTTATATATACTACGCAACGCTATTTATTACATTTAACCATTTCTTCGTTTATATTCGGCAGTCACCGCTACACTACCTTATTTTTTTTTGCTGTCGAACTTTCTTGAACATTCGCTTACTGTAATAATCAGAATGCCTAGGAACGCAGATAAAGAGTCTAAATCGCTTGCCTCAAACGTGGCGATATTAACAGCTAAAAAACAAACGTTGTTTCAAATGGTGCAAAGAATATATGATTACGGCACAAAGGCCAAAGACGAAACAACGAATAATTTGTTTTTAGCACATACTAAATCGTTGGATAAATTACGCACTGATTTTGCTGAAGTGACAGATCAGTTAAATGCTGAAATTATGCTTAGTGATCCCCTTGCAAGTCCTGATTTTTCCGCTTTAATGTCATTTGACGATTTATACTGTAATATTAAGACAAAGGAAAGTGAAATCACGTCGAAGCTCAATCAGTCATCGCCATACGCTAATAAACATCCTTCTTTAAATTACGATATGTTGAATAAAAAATTACCCGCTTTAGAATTAATGACCTTTGATGGATCGCCGAACAAATGGGTACTCTTTTATGAAAATTTTAATGCACTGATTCATAACAACCCGAATCTTTCTAATGCTGAAAAAGTGCAATATTTAATTGGTAAACTTAGCGGCAGGGCGCTTACCGTTTGTGCAGGCATACCTCCCATCGCGGGTAATTATGAAATATTATGGAACGCTCTCAAGGACAAATACCATGATAAGCGCACGTTAGCGACATTGTACCTTGAACAAATGTTAAATTATAAAGGCAGTCAGGTGTCGTCACATAGTGTTATAGATTCGTTTATTGAGACTTTTTGTTCGGCACAAGCGGCTCTTAAACAGTTAGAAATAACAGATTTGTCCGACTTTATCATCACGCATATTGCACTGACGAAATTAGATAAGACTACTGTTACCGATTTTGAACAAACGCATCGCTCAGATAACGCTATGCCTACTTTTGATTCGTTATTGAAATTCGTTAAGGAGCAAAGTAAAATATATATGCTACGCAATGTTTCGCATTCTAAGTCTCAAACCGCTTACACTTATAAACCCCTCACTACACAATCGAAGTCAAATAATAGAAATGCCTCTCACGCTTTTGTGACAAACAATTCTTATAAACAAATGTCTAACTGTCCGTATTGTAAAAATCAAATACATCCGCTTTATAAATGCAGCGTTTTTAATTCGCTAGATACAAGTACGAAATACGCTTTTATTAAAAATAATAATTTATGTGTCAACTGTATGGGATTCCATCATACGCGGCAATGTAAATCGTACAGCCGTTGTAATATATGCGGACGCATGCATCACACTCAATTGCATAGCAATCTAAGTTCACCGGGAGTCGAACCCGCGAACTACGCTGCTCGTGATCGCTTAACCGATAAGCCGACTACGTCGCGCGCTTGCTCTGCAGTCGTCGCAAGCGATGAGTCACCGCAACCTACTTGTATAGCTTCACCTTCCACCGGTCGCGCTTGCGCTCGCGCCGATAACAATAATATCGCTCTTTCTATAGCTAATTATATTAGTAGTTCTGTTACAAGTTCAACTGTTTTATTGCCTACCGCTCTTGTGTACGTTTATGATGTATACGGTAAACGATATAATGTTAGGGTATTTTTGGATAGTGGCTCAATGAGTCATTTCATAACTAAATCATGTTGTGAACGATTAAATTTACCCATTGTTAACGCTACCGCTACGGTTAGAGGAATAGGTTTAGCAGAACGTCAGACGTTAGGGCACGCGCAGTTCACGATTTATTCCCGCTATGACGATCGCTGTCGATATATTGTCAACGCTCATGTTATCGACACAATTACGGACAAATTACCAACCTCTTTTATAAATAAAGATAATTTACAACATTTAAGCGACTTACCTTTAGCCGATGAAGAATTTCATTCCCCGAACGAGATAGACTGTTTAATCAGTAATGAATTATTCCCATTCATTATAGGCAGTAATAAAGTCTTCTCACCTTCAACCTCAGCAGTGGGTGTTCAAACCACTCTGGGTTACGTAGTAATGGGCAGGGCTGATTGTACACAAAATAGCCCCATGAATAACAGTAAAACTTTTCACACTTCAATAGAACCAAGTTTGGAAACTTTAACGCAGAAATTTTGGAAATTAGAAAAGGTTCCTAACAGAAAACATTTAAGCCCCAATGAAGTTGCATGCGAATCCCATTTTTTACAAAATTATTCTCGAGATGATTCCGGTCGCTATACAGTAGCCTTACCTTTTAAATTGGATCCTAGCTGCTTAGGTGATTCAGAGTTAAACGCAAAGAAACGCCTGTTTAAACTAGAAAAGCGCTTAGATTCAAATATCGATTTACGCGAAAGCTACAACGCTACATTTATGGAGTACATAAATAAGGGATACTTAAATAAGATCGTAGATCCCGCTTCCGGGCCCTGCTACTATATTCCGCATCATGCTGTATATCGCCCTGAGAAGTCAACTTCGAAAATTAGAATAGTACTTGATGCCAGCTGCAAAACTTCTACTAATAATTCACTTAATGATATTTTATATACGGGACCCAATTTACAAAAAAATATATTCGATCTTTTAATGAATTTAAGACTTTTTTCTATCGCTTTATCCGCTGATGTCGAAAAAATGTATTTTCGCATTAAACTAACCACAGAACATCAGAAATTTCAACGCGTACTCTATAGAACAAGCTCTTATGATCCAATATCGACTTATGAATTTAACTGCGTTTCTTTTGGAGTATCGAGTTCTCCGTATTTAGCTATGCGCGTAATTAAACAGTTGGCGGAAGATGAACGCGAACAATTTCCCGCTGCTGCTCACGCCGCTGTAAAACACTGTTACATGGACGATTATGTATCTTCTGTTTCCTCTGTAAGTGAAGCACAACAGTTATATCATGAGCTAGTCGGGTTATTCATGGCCGGGGGGTTCAATCTCGCTAAGTGGGTCTCTAACAGTAAAGAATTTTTAAATCGTATTCCGCCGCAAATTTTATCCTCTGATGTCAGAACCTTCGACGACGATGCGCAAACGAAAATTATAGGACTTCAATGGAAGCCTAAAGAAGATATATTCTTTTTTAAAATTAACGCAGATCCAAAGATGTGTACAAAACGCGAAATACTTTCCCTTGCGGCTCGCTTGTTCGATCCACTATCTCTAATCGGCCCGGTCACTGCTTTACTTAAGTTACTAGTGCAAGAATGCTGGAGAATCTGCTTAGATTGGGATGATAAAGTACCAGCATATATCGAAAAACAATGGCATCAGTTTCAAACTGAATTGCCCCTTTTGCAGGATTTAAATATTCCTCGTCACGTAGGTATATTGAATGCGAATCAAAGTATTTCTCTTATAGGTTTCGCAGACGCAAGCGAAAGATGTTATGGTGCTATGGTTTACATTAGGGTCAGTCACAACGACTGCGATTCTGGTTACGTAACGCTGATGTGTTCTAAATCAAGAATAGCACCCCTTAAACTTATAAGTTTAGCACGCCTAGAGCTCTGTGCGGCTCTATTATTGTCAAATTTAATTATTGCTGTTACAGACTCCATTAAAGAACGCATAAACATCAATAACATTTTCGCCTTTTCTGATTCCATGGTCACTTTATCGTGGATAAACGCACCGCCGTTCAAATTCCAAACCTTTGTTGCGAACAGAATCGCAGCTATAAATGAAAATCTTCCAGCTAAGCATTGGTTTCACGTTGCTGGTGATGATAATCCAGCCGACATTATATCGCGCCCTATAACGCCAAGTAAAATTATTAATAATACGTTTTGGTTCCAAGGCCCTTCATGGCTCGTTCTTCCTCACAACGAATGGCCTTCTGAACCCTTTATTAGCGAGCATGACTCAGAGTATCAACTTCCGGAATCAAAGACAACAGTTCTTATAACTACTCAAATCGACGAATGCAACATGTTCCATGATCTATCTGCGCGTTGTTCGAAATGGACAAAATTATTGCATATTTGTGTTTACGTTTTGAGATTTGCCCGGTTATTGAAGTCAAAGGGATTAATTACAGTCAGTGATTTAGAGGTCGTTGAAGGATATTTGTTTCGGTCTATTCAACGGAAACATTTTCTATCTGATTATCAAGCACTTAAACTAGGAAAGATTTGTAGTCCATCTTTACGCAAGCTGAACGCATTCCTTGACGAATACGATATTATACGTGTAGGAGGTCGTCTAAATAACGCAGACCTAGTTTACACTCAAAAGCATCCGGTTGTTCTACCTGCAAAAGATCCTCTTGTAATTTTATTAGTAGAGTACTATCACGTTTCAAATTTACACGCTGGGCCAAGTCTTCTCTTGGCGTTACTTCGGCAAAACTTTTGGATTTTGTCCGCTAGAAATATGGTACGCAAACGAGTGCAAAGCTGTAATATTTGTTTCAAACTGAAACCTAAAAATACATTTCCTCTAATGGGTGACCTACCTGACTTTCGTGTAAGTAAAGTCAAGAGCTTCGTATTTTCTGGTGTAGATTATGCCAGTCCATTTTTTGTAACGCCTTACAGAAGACGAGGTATAAGATCTCTCAAAGCCTATGTATGTCTTTTTGTCTGTCTTACAACAAAGGCTCTACACTTGGAGTTAGTATCTGATCTTAGCTCAGAATTATTTTTGGCGGCGTTTAAGCGCTTTATTAGTAGACGCGGCCCTGTATCAACGCTTGTAAGCGACGGAGGGACAAATTTTGTGGGTGCTAAAAGAAAATTGAATGAACTTTACTCGCTGTTAGCATCTAAGGCTCACAATAAATATTTGGATCAAACGTTATCAGACTTACGTATTCAGTTTAAGAGAAATCCGCCATACTCCCCTCATTTTGGTGGTATTTGGGAAAGTAATATTAAATCTGTGAAAACTCTCTTAAACAAAGTTATCGGTAATCAAATTCTTACTTATGAAGAATTCAATACTGTGTTGGTTCAGATCGAAGGAATCATGAATAGTCGTCCGCTCTGTGTATTGAGCCCCGATCCTGCCGAACCAACAATGCTAACGCCCGCACATTTTTTAAATATAACCCCGTTAAAATACTTACCTGCGGAGGATTTTTCAAATGTTCCGGATAATAGAATCAGTCGTTACGATTTGCTCAGTAAACTAGTACAATCATATTGGCGTAGATGGAGTTTAGAATACCTAACATCACTCCAACATAGACAAAAATGGAATACGCCAGCTAACCCGATAACAAAGGGACAAATAGTGATTATACGCGACGATAACTCTCCTCCACTAAGCTGGCCACTGGCTATAGTGGACCAGCTATATCCAGGTAAAGATGGCATTACACGCACTGTGCGAGTCAAAACTAAAACCGGTACATACGTGCGTCCTGTGGTACGTTTGTGCCCCTTGCCGCTTCAATAATTTCAGTGCTTATTTATTCAATAACTCAAATCGCAATTATTATTACGCCTTTTAATTTTTTTATTATTTTTCTTTAGTTCTTTAGTTTATTTATGTACGTTTTTTCGCTCTTTGTTATTGTGAAACGGGTAGAGCGACGAGTAAGTTTGATATTATGAAGCTACGACGCTTCATGGCCGGGGGTATATGGTTGCGCCGAGTATACACACCATTATATATTCTAACATTCTCTTATATCTATCATAATTATATTTATTCGATTCCTTTTAAATATACCCTACATTCCTTCACATTTCCCCCCGCTCTCTTCCCCCGCTCTCGTCCCTACCTCAGAAAGTCAGTGTGTGTCTGCCGCTGTGCTCTGAAGCACCACGCGCGCGTGCCATTATAACGTGCATTTACAAGTTGCCTCAACCGCTATCATCAGAACCAGCGCCGAAGAAAACGAGGTACCTCCTTATATTCCTATCTTTATCCGCCGCAACAGTATCGAAATAATCGAATCAAAATATATTGGCTTAATATATCGATATAATGAATTAATTAAATATTATTTATAAATAATTAAATAAGTCGATACATTTTCAACAAGCCTACCTTGTTTATGACAGTCTGTGGACCTCTCGTTACGTTCGGGTTCGAAAAATCTGTAGAAAATTGTGGGAAAAGTCAAAAGGCTACGTAATCGAAGGTTTTCCTTTATATACATTTTTGTATGATATTCTTAAAAAATGGTTACCTTGCGCCACAGAGAACTTAATATGTGCCTTAATTTTGCCAATACGGCTGCTCCAGGGAGTAGTAAACAATTAAATAACATTGTTTTTCATATATTCATTTCACTTACCATACGAAAATTACACAATTCTCTCACCAATAACAAAGCTCAGTGATCTTTTCAAGTTTCTATGGACACATTCAAATTCAAATAAACATCACTAAAGCCAGGCACTTCACTACTTTCACCTTTCACTAGAGCATGCCGTATTATACTTGTACTTTCCGTATAATCATATTAATCTATGACTTGTACATCTAATAGTCTGTGGTATTATCTATGAGAGCATGGTTCCGGCTGGTTCCGGCCCGGTGTAGCTTAAATTACGATAATACAAAAATTTACTATAGATGCCGTATATTCATATTAATGTATGTATAGATGCATAGAGTAGTATAGAAATAGATATTTGACCCAGTCCAAGTCTGGTGAATCATCGTTAAAAGTTTAATGATTACATTAATATCCATATCAGGCACCTAATAACATCTTAGTATTAATTATCATACGTACCTGATAACATTATAACTGATATTACATATATTTTTGGCCTCCTTTAGTGACTTGGTAAAGTAGCAATTTAATTGATGTGTTTGAATTACTTATATAATTTTTGATAATCTATATCAGAAAAAAAATTATAAGTAATTTATATTCTATAGTATAATTCTGTATAATCATATCTGAGATATTATTGGCAATATTTGTTAATAGATAGATATCGCATTTTAAAGTCTAATGTAATGTTAATGTAAAAAAATTACACAAATCTAAAACAAGTTAATATTTTTTTATTTGGTTTAGATAAACATGTGTATACTATTCATGTATGTTGGAAGCAAGGACATTGAGAGTGATTACAATTTTATAATTATTTCAAATAGAGATGAATACTATAACAGACCATCCCAGATCATGGCTCCTTGGATCGAAGATCCTAATGTTGTTGGAGGTGTAGTAAAATTTTTACTATAATTTTTTTATCTAGTCCAGACCAATATTTGATAAATAAATAAAAATTACCTGAAGTTTTGAAATAATTAAGTTTTAATATTTGAACACATGTATTCTTTTAATATGAAATGGTTTATGATTTTAAAATGATAGATTCTAGAATATTTTCAGGTAGAGATTTAGAGGTAAAAGGTGAAAACGGTACATGGTTGGCATTCTCACCCCTAAGGAGGAAATTGGGAGTATTGTTAAATTTGCCAGGAATTCCTAAACCAAATGCCAAAAGTAGGTTTTTTTAAATTAACTTTTTATTTAAAATTTTAATTTTAATTAAGTTATTATGTCACCTACCAGCAAATTGCTCCAGTGTTAAGAAAGCTTGCAAGCAATAGAATCATTTATTGAAATAATATGGCACTAAAAAGTACTGACCACAAATTAACCATGCAGACCCATTTGTATATTAGTGAATAGGCTTATTTTTGTCAAACCTCCATTAATAAAATTTGGTCAGCCAAAACCAAATATGGTCAACTATAAATCTACTTAGTCACCTAACTGCTAATCCACATTTCTATTTAGCTATTGATTTATAAGAAACTTCATTGTAAATAAGATACAATATTTTTCAGGTAGAGGAAAGATTGTAGCGAATTATGTAAAAAATGAAAAACCTATAGAAGAATATATTAATGACTTAAATACCTATGTTAAAGAATGCAATGATTTTATCTTTGTATCTGTTGAATTAGGGTAAGTTAGTAACTGATGGTACATATCCTTTAGCTGGTAACTAATATTATTTTAGTTCAAGTCATAATGAATGGATGACTCCACACCTTGTGAGAATACCCAGAGAGGTGATATAGTCAGACCTCAATAATAACTAGAACAACAAAATACTTCAATGACTGCAAGTTTAAAAATGGTAATATCAGAACCTATTTAATGTCCGGATAACACCTGACAGAAAGAGAATTAAGACGCCCAAATCTGACCTTAGTTATCTATCTTTATAATTACAAGACAATTTTTTACAAAAAAGAAAACCATCTTCAATGATATGAAGAGTTCCCTGGTGTATCTTCGAAGTTGATGGTTCAATGCCAATGAAATTAAAATGGGACCACCCTTGAGGTATCTCCTATCCAACAAAAAAAGAATTATCCAAATCGGTTCATAAACAAAGAAGTAATGGCTAAACTTTCATAAAAAGAAAATACATTCGAATTTAGTAACCTCAGTCTTTTTTGAAGTGGTTAAAAAATGTTTGAGGTTTGCCGTTGTGCGCACATCAAACAAAAACTACTGGATAATTTTTTTTTGTTATAGTTACTCCTTAAATTCTTGATCCTTACCTATCTAAAAAAAATATCCCAATATCTCCATTCAATAAAAAGCTATTAAAGTTTTAGGAAACTACAATTTTTTTAAGCACTGGGTTTTCTTGTCGTGGTGTTAATATAACTTAGTAGTACATAATAACTCAATGATAACCGCAGACGAAGTCGCGGGTATCAGCTAGTAAGCATTAATTCTACAGTTAGCGCGTGCGGAGCCGCGAGTTAAGCTAGTTGTTAATAAAACTTATATTTTTACAGATATGTAAACCCATTAATACACACATACAGCAATGTTACAAACGAACTTACAAGATTCACAGAAAGTTACCTAGGTTTTGGTAATAGTTTACCTCATGAACCACTCAAGAAGGCAGTAGCTGGCAAACACAAATTTAAAAATATATGCGATAGGTTCAATAAAGTTTCAATGAAAGATAAACTCATAGTAGAGTTGACCAATCTTCTGAGATCGGATGAAAGGTAAGAATTAAAAAATACCTAGAAATATTCCTAATTACAACTATAATATACCCATATAAATAAAACGTAATTAACTTGATTCTTAAAAACGCAAGATGCAGCTGTTTTAAATTACCAGTGAGTTAAAACAACTTGAATTGCATATTGCCCTTTGCATCTGTGTTCTTAAAGTATTAAACCCAAATGATGTTTGGGGCTAATTGTAAGATTACAATTTATATTGCCTTATGTCATAGGGATATTATACTTATAACACATAATATTGGTTTGGAAACTTTTAATATTTCCAACCTTATCAGTATTGCTGAGTAAACAAAAAAGGACCTGCTAACTACAATACTGACGGGAATTAAGTATAGGTATTACTTGTTATTTTATTTTCAGGCACTTGCCTGACCAACAGTTGGAAATGCGAAGACCAAATATGTATCAACATTTGAGTTCAATATTTGTCTCAATCCCAGAGGGTAGATATGGAACAAGGTGAATTTGTATTCCAATTTGTACATTATGCATTTTGTGTCATGAGAGTTGTCTTGAATATTATTAAATTGTTTGTTGTTGATGCAGATTTATTGTTGTTATGATAGCCTGGTACTGATAAATAATGATTGGCTATCAAGCTCACAGCAAATACAGAAATGGTTTATGGTGTTAGGAGCATGCATTATTTATAATTCTATAATACTAGTTTTAAAAGTTAAAATTAAACCAACATTCTGTCAATAAAGTCTGTCTGTGATAAAATTACAAGTAGTGTGTGGGTACTATCGCAAAATGTCTTCCAAATTCAAAGGAAAAACTTTTTTTTTAATTATTTTCTGTATCTTCATCATGCAGAAACTACTGGGTGGATTTAAATGTAACCTTATTTATTAAAATAATTGGGTTAACAATAGAAACCTCATAAAATTATAAATAGGTAACTAAAGAACTAGTTTTATTGTAACTTTAGTGTAAATAAAGACTGTCAGTGTACTTTGAATTCCAATGAAAAGCATATTTCCCTAGTAATAGCAATAAAATATATATATGTACATGTTAATTCATAGATTTAATATATACTAACTTTGTGTTAATTATATCAGGGGAACTAATTAATCTGATAAAATATTATGATTATGTGATTCACAAAATTATCAGCACAGTATATATATATATACACTATATTCTTTTATTGTGTTACCTAACAATTATGTTAGGTAGGCCCTGTTAATCTAAATTAATATTTTCAGAACACATACGTTGCTACTAATGACCAAGGCTGGGCATATAGACTTCATTGAGATAACTATGCTGGAACCCATTGACCCACTAAATCCTAAGTGGGAGAAAACAGAATTCCAATTTCAAATTTAATAATTTAAACCAATATCATATAATTATAGTTCCAATTTGTTGAAATGTTACTTAATTTATAAATTCTTTTGTTTTACTTGAAATTTTTTTTAATGTTTCTTTTTGAAATTTACTTTAATTTATTGTTATATTAATTTCCAAATTCATGTATAAGAAAACCAACTGAAAAACTTTGGACGTCTGAGAAATGTTATGATAGGTTGGACGTCTGAGAAATGTTATGATAGGACAGACTACATGTACTGCCATAAATAAAATTGTTAAATCTCCAATGTTGAAGTATGTTTACATACATTGAAATATGGATGACACGGTGGTTATAAATTTTTGCCTTATCTTACCCAAAGTGATACATTTACAGGCTAATATTATATTATGATATAAATTAAATTAAAAACATATTTCTTTATTACATTTATTTTTTACATAGACCACTTTTCTGGCCTAAATATTTCTGGTACAACAAAGTTACAGTCTTGCTCCAAAACACAAGCTAAAAATCTTGGTACATTCAACAATGTACCACTTATAATGTATGGGAAGAAACTTTCTTTGTTCTCTATGTAGGTGTACATTAGCCTTTTGCTTATAAAATCTCCACTTACAGATATATTTGCTACTTCAACATATTTTTCAAGGGATGAGGAAAACATTTCAACAACCACTCTCATAGACTCCCACATGTATAAATTACTAGCTGGAATGATACACAAACGAAAATGGTACCCAAAATTGCCATAACATTCCTTTACAACATGAATTAATTCTTCAAGCATCAAATCTAGGCTCTGTTCTGTTTTTGTCACTCCGAAAAACTGTACTACTGATGACTGACAGACATGAAATAGGTTATGTTCTGTATTAAGTGATGGAATATATTGTCTGCCAATTGAGAAGTATTTCAAAGGTAATGCTTTAGCATGTACAACATTTTTAGCATGATAAGCCATAAAGGAGTACAAAGATCCACCCCCAGTTAAGTGCAAACGGCTATCCACACTCATCTTAGTCTCTTCATTATGGTGCACTATGAATGTAGCATTTGAACTGGTGTGATCTACACCACATCCTTCTACAATAACACTTTTAACAAAGTCTGGATTTGAAAACTGAATAAATCCATTCTTCTTAAATATACTACTGGTATAGTATTTTGCTCCAAGTTCAAATATAGCTGCATCACCTTTCAAATAGTAATTTTCATTATTTTTAAATTTGATAATGTCCAGATCTTGTCCAACTGTTATATGACTTTTTTGTAATTTGTCATTCGGGGCTGTAAGGTATGTATAAATAACTTTGTTATCATTATTTGGAGTATTGGGATGTATATTATTAGGCAGTTTTAAAGCTTCAAGCATAACAGCTTCTTCAGCTGACCACAGAGGTACTTTCAACTTTTTTATATTATCTTTGATTAAGCCTATCTGTAGCTTTAATTTTTTAATAATTTCACTTTCAGGCTCGGATTTTAAAAGGGTACCTAGCTCTTTTGATAAGTCATTCCTTTTTTTGTCATATTCATTTCTTATTTCTCTTAATTTGTCATATACACCCCAAAGATTTTCTAATTTCTCTAAATCAAAGTTTGATTTTCGTCTATGTAAGTGTTCTTGTATTTCTACTTTTCTTTCAATTATTCCAGGCAAGTCAATATGAGGGTTCACATACACAAAATTTTCTGTTGCTCTTGCACCATTTATAAATAATGATGAATGTCTTATAGTATTTATATTGCAATCCCAGGTTCTCACTAATAAGTTGACATATAGTTTACATATCATCCTTATCAATTTTTTGTTTTTTATTTGAACTGATATCTTCAATTATTGTATCTCCGTCTTGATCCTTTAAGTCAGGTTTCTCAGTATTCTGTGTAACAATTTTTCTTTTCATGGGTAAGTTGAAGTTGCCATGTCCAGCTGCTCTCTCTGACTCCTCGACTGTATATGGTTCCAATTCTAATGCTTTTAATCTTCTCTTATGTACTTTTGTCTTGAAATGGTCATTGAGACTTTTCTCATCTATAAAATACCTAGCACAGTGGAGACAGTAATGCTGAGCTGCACCGGGAAGATCTAAATCCACATCTTGATTCAAAAGTTTCTCTGCTTTCTCTGAAATATACAGTATTTATTATTAGGATACTTGAAACGAAAATTTGAAAAATATGAACTTAAATGCATATAATGATAATGAAATGTTAAAATTAAAGCCACATTATATTCAGTTTGAAAGATTATATATGTGAGGTCCATTTGGGTATGACAACAGTACCGAACATTAGATTTGAGAAAGTAATAACTTAAGTAATACATAAATTAACATAAATGATATTTTGTTACTTACTTTAGAATTTTCATGATACAGTATTTATTAAAAGAATTCCACTTACAAAATATCTAAATCTAACCTCAAATACAACTAAAAATTAACCTTATTACGTCTCAAGTTTTAGTAGAAAAAGTGTACTCCGTACCTTTGCCCAAGTCTTCATCAATCTGATCGAGGTCTTTCTTCCTGTTTCGTACTCTCCACCGCTTTTTTAGATGAGTATCGCCACAGTGATATTTTTTACGTTTGTATGTCATTGCAAAAGAAAGAAAACTTCAATAAGTTCACAGTCCAGTGTTGCCAAGTCAAGGAAACAAGAAGTGGCTAACATAGACCAATAACCAGAGGGTGGCTAACCACTTTTATGAAGTTGCTAGAATGTTAAAAATTACGTACCCTAAAAAGTGGCCAAAAATTTGGCTTGAAAACAAACACAAACTTGAAGACTTGACTTACAAGAAAACTTGGGGCAGTTGTGTCATTAATTTTGACTGTGGTTCTAGAAATGTTATTTAGGGTTACGGTTTGAAAGTTTAAATGAACAAAAATAATAAAAATTAACCACAACAACCGAAAAATGGTTATAGTTTGACCAAATTTGTAGGTTTTTCTTAAATGCCCATAATATCCAAACTGCATGGGATAGATTTTTTTTTAATTTTTATCATGATGGTTACAATCAATCCTGTCACCCCGTTTCGGCTTGACGTTGAGTTCTGGGACAGCCTTTATATGTCTGTTAACGCTGATACTTATTTCTTCTTAATTATTCCAATTGTATTTTGAGCTATCTACTATATAAAAATAAGTCGGGTTTTCTTTCCTGACGCTATAACTCCAGAACGCACGAACCGATTTCCACGGTTTTGCATTCGTTGCAAAGGTCTCGGGCTCCGTGAGGTTTATAGCAAAGAAAATTCAGGAAAATTTTCAACAGAAAAGCGGGAAAATTATTTTTCACATACAGCGCCATTTCTGATACATAGCATGTACTACAAACCAATATTTTAAGTAGATGGCGCCGGTGCGTGATACATTGTTTGACAGCTACTCATTGTTCTCTGCTCAGTTACTTTCAATATTCTTTGGTTAATTTCATGTGACAAACCAGTATTGTGTTCACTGTGAAATTGTGAAAAAAAAGTAAAAAAAAATAAGTTATTCGTTTCCATTTGAGTGAAACCATCAAATCAATCACGTGTATTGTGCAAATTTTTATTCAATTTCAACAGTAGGCATTTGTCTTTAAGGTGGTAAGTTGAACTGTGTAAATTATGTGGATCGTGCATTTGAGGTTAAATTCACCACTCTGTCCATAGTCCAAAATGCCTAGAGGACGACGTGCGAACATCGGCCTCCGCACAAGACATGCAAGCCAGCAACAAGTGTATTCACAGAACTTAAGCGAAGAAAGACAAAATATAATAAGAGAAAATGCCCGATTGAGACAACGCGTGAGCACACGAAGATCATTGGCATCATACAATCGCTTGGCATTCCAATATGATCCCATTGCGAACTACAGTGATGATGAAAATTTAGATATTGGATCAATAACAACTATATGCCGATATTGCAATGCGTTAAAGTTCAAAAGAGAAACGGCTGGATTGTGCTGCGCAAGTGGAAAAGTCAAACTGGATCCATTACTTACACCACCACAGCCACTGAAACCATTGTTCGATGGAAGTGATCCCGATTCCAGCCATTTTCTTCAACACATCCTTGAATACAATAACTGCTTTCGCATGACTTCCTTTGGAGCTAATATCATTAGAGAAGGTGGCTTCATGCCGACTTGCAAGGTAAAAGATACAACACACATAACCAATCACTCACACCAACACAATGAATTGCAACACATAACAACTACATATACACCACACACTACACCATCACACGATCAGAAGTTACACCGTATTCTTCAACAAATGATTATTTGCAATTACAGATACAAGGACAAATATATCATTTGCATGGTTCAATGGTGCCAACACCAGATGAACCGCATCAATTTCTGCAAATATATTTCATTTCGTCGATGGTCGATCAGCTGAATGTGCGGTGCAATATACAGGGAACACAACAGTTAAAGAGACGAATTATTGAACAGTTGCAAGCATGCAACGAATGCCATCGGATACGCACAAATTTTCATAAGAGTGGATTGTACCCCAACAGGTGAACATGTGCGAAGATTCAATGCACCCACCGTTAATGATGTTGCTGCAATTATTGTTGGCGATCCAACTAAATCGTGAGACATTGTCGTTCAGCGAAGAAGCAATATCATGCAACGTGTAAACGAGACACATCGTTTGTACGATGCGTTACAATATCCAATCATTTATTGGCAAGGGCAAGACGGATACGACATCACGTTGAAGATGGTCGATCCAATTACAGGTACAATATTCACACACTAATTATTACTATTATTGCTATTATTGGTTTCCATTAACAATTCATTTCATTTTGCATTTTCAGGCGTATCAACGAATAAAAATCTAAGCGCAATGAATTACTATGCGTATCGTATGATGATTCGTACACATGAGGAGAATGTCATTCTGAAGTGCCGTCGGCTATTCCAGAAATTCGCTGTCGACATGTATGTCAAAGTCGAGACCGAACGTTTAGCGTTTATCCGATTCAATCAGGCAAAGCTACGATCTGAGGACTATATACACTTGCGTGATGCTATTGATTCAGATTGTGATATTCAGCTTATATCGGAAGCCCACGCCACATGCACGAATACGCTCAAGACGCTATGACGTACGTGCGAAATTATGGAACTCCGGATTTATTTATTACGTTCACATGCAATCCGAAGTGGACGGAAATTGAACGTGAGTTGGAACCGGGCCAAAAACCGCAAGATCGCCATGACATAATCGCAGTCACAGGGAACGATGGATATCCAGTTTATCGTCGGCGTTCAAAAGAAGATAATGGTCGAACTATCAAAGTTAAAGTTCAAAATCAAGAGATTGAGATCGGAAATGAATTCATTGTACCATATTGCCCGCTGATATCACGAATTTTCGAAACACATGCAAACGTTGAGAGTTGTCATTCGGCCAAATCAATCAAATATTTGTGCAAGAACGTCACAAAAGGCAGTGACATGGCTGTGTTTGGTATTGCGTCGGAAAATGCGAATGACGAAATCAGCAACTTCCAAATGGGCAGATACGTCAGTACTAATGAAGCACTGTGGCGATTATTGTCATTTCAAATTCATGAAAAATATCCCACACTTGTACATCTAGCAGTGCATTTGGAAAATGGCCAAAGAGTTTACTTCACTGAGGCTAATGCGGCACAACGAGCTGAGAGACCACCATCGACAACATTGACTAGCTTCTTTGCAATGTGTGAAGCAGATCCATTCGCAGCGACGCTGATGTACGTTGAAATGCTCAAGTATTACACTTGGAATCAATCAACAAAGAAATTCCAACGTCGCAAACAAGGAACCCCAGTTCCAGATTGGCCACAGGTGTTTTCCACTGATGCACTAGGTCGCATGTATACTGTTCATCGTAGAAATGATGAATGTTTTTATTTGCGACTGCTGTTGGTAAATGTCCGTGGACCAAAATCATTTGCGCATTTGAAAACTGTGAATGGCCACCAATGCCAAACATATCGAGAAGCATGTCAACTATTGGGTTTGCTGGAGAACTATTCTCATTGGGATTTAACACTTGCGGATTCAGTTGTTTCATCAAATGCGTACCAAATACGAACGCTGTTCGCAATTATCATCACCACATGTTTTCCTTCACAACCAATTCAGTTATGGAACAAATACAAAGACGACATATGTGAAGATATCTTGCATCGCTTGCGCATTCAAACGAATAATCCTGACATCCAAATAACCGATGAAATCTACAATGAAGGATTGATTCTGATTGAGGATCAATGCTTGACTATCGCAAACAAGCTACTGATTGAAGTAGGAATGATTGTGCCAAATCGATCGATGCACGATGCATTCAACCAAGAATTAAATCGAGAGCTACAATACAATGTTGATACATTGCAGGAATTCGTTCGAAATAATGTGCCGTTGCTGAATGAACAGCAAAAACAAGTATACGAAACATTAATGCAAGCGGTGGACAATGATACTGGTGGTCTATTCTTCCTGGACGCACCTGGAGGAACAGGGAAAACATTTGTCATTTCATTGATTTTGGCGACTATACGATCAAGATGTGACATAGCTTTGGCGTTAGCATCATCTGGAATTGCGGTGACTCTTCTAGATGGCGGTCGTACTGCACATTATGTGCTTGAGTTTCCACTCAATTTAAACACAATTTATACTCCAACATGCAATATTTCCCGATCCAGTGCAATGGGAAAATTGTTGATGCAATGCAAGCTCATTGTTTGGGATGAGTGCACAATGGCACATAAGAAATCACTTGAAGCACTTAACTTCACACTGAAGGATCTTCGGCGAAATAACAACATCTTTGGCGGCTTGATGATATTGTTGGCAGGCGATTTCAGGCAGACGTTGCCAGTAATTCCCCGTTGAACGCCTGCAGATGAATTGAATGCTTGCCTGAAGGCATCACCTTTATGGAATAACGTAAAAACATTATCGCTAACCACTAATATGAGAGTTCAACTTGAAAATCATCAAAGTGCTGCACAATTTTCCAAACAATTGTTAGCTGTTGGAAATGGAAAAGTCCCAGTTGATGCGACATTTGGATTAATTACTCTTACCAACGACTTTTGCCGATTTGTAGACTCTCAATTAGCTCTTATTGAAAATGTTTTCCCAAACATTAGTGAGAATTATCAGAATTATGCTTGGTTAAGTCAACGAGCAATTCTTGCCGCAAAGAATAATGATGTACACGCACTGAATTTCACCATTCAATAAAAATTGCTGGCGATTTGGTGACATACAAATCCGTTGATTCCATAACAAATCCCGATGATGTAGTAAATTATACAACGGAGTTTTTGAACTCTCTTGAGTTACCAGGATTTCCACCACATAACTTGCAACTCAAAGTTGGTACAGTTATTATGATATTGCGTAATTTGAATCCACCGCGACTTTGCATCGGTACTCGACTTTCGGTAAAAAGACTTATGCCGAATTTGATTGAGGCAACCATTATTAACGGAAAGTACGCAGGTGAAAATGTATGTATTCCTTGAATACCAATAATTCCGACTGATCTTCCGTTTGACTTCAAACGATTGCAATTTCCAGTTCGCCTTGCGTTCGCAATGACAATTAACAAGTCGCAAGGCCAATCGCTTAGTGTTTGCGGGATAAATTTAGAAAATCATTGTTTTTCACATGGGCAGTTATACGTTGCGTGTTCACGAGTTTGGAAACCATCCGCTTTGTATGTGTTAACGTCAGACCAAAAAACAAAAAATGTGGTTTACCAAAGAGCACTTCAATGAAACGGATAATTTGCGGACACGTATAACGCTTCGATTCAGTATTTACTTTGGATTCACTTTAATTTACTTAGAGAAGTTCAACTAAATAACACTTTATTTTAATCGAAATGAATTCATTACTGTTGTGAAATGAAATAAAATTTTTCCTTTTCAAATATAAAACAAAAAAAAATTTTCTTCATCTTTTAATCACCAAACAAAATGTTACATAAAACGAAGCCATCTGGTGGCGAAACGGAGTTCGCCAGGTTTGCTAGTATTTTATGTAATTCATCATATTTTTGGCTAGTTTTTTAACGATTTTTTTACTTTTTTAGAGGTTTCCATTTTACAAATTACGATCGGTATTACTACTCGCGCTCCTAATAGCTGAAAGAATTTTACGTAAGAAGAACTAAAGAACTCCCTACTAGAGACATGGTTCCATTAAAGACTTGCTATAATAGTGATGTATAGTCATAGCCGGGCACCGTTAATGAAATAGTTAACTTCGTTAATCCGATTTAAAAAAAGTTAGCTTGGTTAAATGTTAAAGCGTTACATTTCGGAAGAATTAACGCAAGTTAACGTTAATCGTTAATCGTTAATCCGTTAATATGTGTAAAATTGCATCTTTGTATCGTTGCGTCAATAAAGTTATAAAACTGGTTAAAACGCTTACACGCAAAAAGTATTTGCTGGTCCGATCTGGATACAAATTTCACATACTCAGTCAAATGTGGCCATGGATTCTCATCAGTACCGCTGGAATCCGATCCGATTTCATGTCTTCCAACATCCATGATATGGTTTTATATAAATTACTACACAGTACACTTTTTCTATCTAACTAAATTACACTGCACCCTTCTTTATCAATTATTAACACGCAAATGATCACTGACAGTAATTTATAATAACAACAAACAAAACACTCGTCACTCTAAGCACCGGCGCTAAGTAATGAAGTGATCAAACGAAACAAATCTTTTCGCAGTTTTCTTTCTCACTCGCACGCGCCGGCAAAATATATCTAGTTTTGTTTTTGTATCACTCGCTGCCACGCGCCGCCAGGCACTTGTCGGTGCCGTGCGGTAACTATTCGGCATTGGATTAACGATTAACGGACTTCTGCATATTAACGGAAGTTAACGTGTCCGTTAACATTTTTAAAAGTTAACTTAAAAGGTAATCCGTTAATCAAAATGTTAATTAACAATTAACGGATTAACGAGTTAATGCCCAGCTATGTGTATAGTCAATAATAAAGAGAGAAGTCAATTAGCAGACTGTGTTATAGATTTTATGCAATTTCGTTGTGAACTAACTGTTGCTCGCTACTTAATGTGTGTCGTGTTTTGTCGCCGGACGTCCCCGATTGCTGTAGCAATGGCAGCACTGAATGTAAATTGATATTTCATCAGTGCTGTCGGTAGTTAAATTTTGTATGATGTTCTAATAATTATTCCTTCTTTGGAATCTAATCCTAGTTATATTAAGGAATAGGTATAGTATAAATATATTTAATATACAGGGTTATTGGTAATTCGACGTATTCCCGTTAGGAGGTGATAGGGGTGAATATTTGCGATAATTTTAACTCTCCTAAGCATTCTGCAAAAGTGAACCATTTTTGAGTTATTCTTATTATGTTTAATAGCGTTTTTCAAAATAAGGCAAAATTGCAACATCAAAAATTTATTTAAAACTAATAAAAGCGTATTAAAAAAAGTATCAATTTAAATCTCATTTTTTCTTCTGATTTATAAAAACGATTAAACACTGATTATTTATCAATATTAAAACAATAATTATCGGTACAAAATGTCATATTTGTTACTTATTATTAATTGTTATTACTACTAAACTGTTACTGATTCTAAATTTTATTTTAAATTTGTAATTTTTGATTTAATTACATTGGGTAGGTACTTATCGTTTTTAATTAATTTTTAAAATTTAATTTATTCTTTCGAAATAATAGCTAAAACTGTAGAACTAAGAGCGAAAACAGGTAGATAATAATAATAATTTATTGGAACTAAAAATCATATCACAACAAAAACAAAATGCACGATATTAGCCACTATAGTGAAGACTGTCGCAGGCAATAGCGCCTACCAGAGCGCCCACTTCCAGACATCATAACAATAGGGTCTGCGTTCCACAATACAATAAAAAATTTACATTTTTCCATTATATGAAATATACAAAGAAAAATACAACAAATGTACGACAAAAATTTTACACTTTAGAGTTAAAGAGTATCATGTGGGTGGGTGTTGTTGTAAGCAAGTATTCGTTATTTGGTGTGGGTATGGAGCGGGCTCTTGTTTGTGTTAGAATGTGCTGGTTTCGAAGAGAGAACAAAATAATCTATATTCTAGTATAAATTTGAAGGGAATTTAATATTATAACTAAGTGTGAGAAGCAGTGGCGTAGCTAGCATAGGTGGCACCCGGGGCGGATTTTATAGGTGTCACCCCAAAACTCAATCGAAACTGTTAAAATAAGAAAAGTATATAATCATTTAAGTTTTATTAAAATACGAGTACCTATTACAAATATTTGAATATTATGTAAAACAAATTACTTTGTTAAAAATTAAAATTTCTTCCTTCTAGCTTTGACAACAGCGAACTCCGAAATCACGTCTTCAATATATCAATTCAATTCGTATTTAATATTTTGTGTTGCTTCATGTTCTATCGTTAAAATACCAAGATTGTTTAATCTGGTTTCAGTCATTGTAGACCGCAAGTGATTTTTAATTAATTTTAATTTGCTGAAACTTCTCTCACATGAATGAAGCAACTGATGCACGTATTGTTATAAATAACTTTAGTGCGACCGTTAGATTCGGAAGAGATTCTGTAAGATCCCATTCCACAATAAATTTCAACAAGTTCAGTGTCACCCAATTAGAGACAGTAATATTAGCCGCTTTTAAATGTCTTCTCAATCTTGGTATTTCTAAAAGGAGTTCTGTTTCCGATACTTCATCGTAAAGGTTAGTAAATTTTGATATAGCAAATTTTAACTTTCAGAGTTTGCCGAAAGCAAGGTCTTTGACTGCACAACCTCAAACATTGAAGCTACGTCATTAATGGACTTTACTCTTGTTTCGAGTTCAATATTGAATCTGTCAAGACATTCTAACATGTCCTTTTGAAGTTCCGCTCTAAGTGTAAGTCCAGCATCGGTGGACGATGCTAACTCACCGGGCATGCGTTTCTTGCGACGAATTCGTCGTTCTATCGAAATGTTGTATTTTTCCGATTTTTGTACAGCAAAATCTATTGCCTCTTCTGCTAGATGCAACCGTTTCTCTGCAATGAATAGACGAAGTGCTTCTAGTTTAATGATTATTTCATCAACACATAAACCTTTACTTTGTAATGCAATCTGAGCATTGTTCACTTCCCTTAGCACATCATTCCAAAAGAAAAGAAAACAAAGAAATGAGAAATTGCACACAGTAGGCATAAGATTTTGTGCAGCACCTCTAGTTTCTAAATTTACGTCTTGGTCACATAGTTCCTCAATTGCAGATATTATCCCATCAAAATTTTCAGCCAATACTTTTACTGCACCATAATGAGCACTCCAGCGCGTTGTCGAAAGTCTTTTAACAGATGCTTTGCTGTGATTGAGGAGCACTTTCCAACGGCTTGTGGAAGTTGAAAAAAGTTAAATATTGTTTCCACTGCTCCGAAAAATGTAACACAAGTCACATTTTGTACGAACGAATGTTGGCCGCATAAATTAATTGAATGATCTATACAACCAATAAAAATTGCTTTATTGTTTTTTTTTTCTTTTATAATAGCTTGCACTCCTCCGTGTATACCACTCATAACTGCAGCATTGTCATAACCTTGAGAACGACACATCATAATATCTAAGCCATCATTTTCAAGCTTCTTTAGTATTTCAGCGCTTAAATCAGCTGCTTTTTTCCATGTAAAGGAAAGAATCCTAAGAATACTTCTTTGATTTCTACTTTTCTATTATTAATTTTTACATAACGAATCACTTCAGACATTTGATTGACATGTGAAACGTCAGGTGTGCTATTAAACATGATTCCGAAATATTTGGCCGATTTAATTTCGTTGACAAGCAGACATTTTACATGATTAGCTAAAACATTTATTAACTCATTTTGTATTTCTGGCGATAAATATGTTACTTTAGGTGATTTTTCCAGCTCCAAATATAGTATATGTTCTTTGAGTACTGCATCATACTTTGACAGCAGTTTAACTAATTCTAAGAAATTACCTTTATTAGACGACCCTTGGGTTTCATCATGTCCACGAAATGCTAGGTTTTGTTTAGCCAAAAACATTGTTATATCTAATAATCTAGATAAAAGATTTTTCCACTTCTGTTTTTCCGTATTCATTAATTGCAAGGTTGCATCATCTATTGTGGTGTGAGATTTTAATCTCATTTCCAAAGTTTCCCTTAACTATGCCACTGGTGAGAAGCCAATGAGCGATGCGTATTTTGCATTTACGGTAGGTGAGTGGGAAAATGTTTAGTTCTTTGTTAATTCAGACAAATAGAACTGGACTCAGAAAATGAAATTGTCTTCTAACTACAGCGAGACTGGAAAGATCGTTTTTACACAATCTGTCAGTTGTGCGCTTCTGATTTTATGTTTTTGGATCAAAAGTGATAACCGAGTATTGACGGAGAACAGCATTTAGAATTCACGCGAAGTTACCTATATACAAAAGTACTCTGTGGTAGTTACCTCGCTTATGTATAATCAGGGCGAGTCTATTCTGTATCTAAATATGGTGGTTCAGAAGTAGCAACCAGAACTAGTTTAAATGCAGTCACGCTGACAATAGACGTCACATAAAAAATGTAATAAGTTTTAATTTTTCATGTGTGAAATAGCAGTGGTTTTTTAAATAACAGCTTTTTACTAAATGCATATGAAAGTATATACGACACCTATAACAAAAAACCCATTTTTATAATTTTTGTCTGTCTGTCTGTTTGTTCCGGGTAATCTCCGAAACAGTCCAACCGATTTTCACGGGACTTTCAAGGGTAGATAGCTGATTTTATAGGGAGTAACTTATGCTACTTTTATTTTACAAAAAAAAATAGGGCTCCGCACAAATAACAAAAAAACTGGTCATGGTGAATCAATTCGGGTGCTTAAATGGCTTACGCTGATTAACATATTATAAGAAATCCAACAAAAACAAGGTTTTACTTAAAAATTTGTCCTTAGATTTACTAGATATGGATTTTTTTCTTAACTTTATAAGCTTTGCTTTTTTATGATTAGATGTATCCATATCTTAATTACCATATCTATTCAGTACAACATTGGTATCTGCTAAATATATAGTCAGACCTTATGTAGTGTAAAAAAGGCATCAATAATAATTCATTTGATTTATCCTGCAATGTCATCAACATTTCTAGAAACCTAGCAGTGTAAAAAACAGATGGAACACTTTAGTTTCGGGATATCAATAATTCGTCATAACCAACAACCACAGAAATCACTTGTGACTTGCGCATTATTACAAAAATATTCAATAGTTATAAAGGAATAAGTAATCATCATCATTTCAGCCGCAGGACGTCCACTGCTGAACATAGGCCTCCCCCATAGATCTCCAGAGCGACCGATCTTGGGCGGCCTGCACCCAACGGCTCCCAGCGACCTTTATTATGTCGTCTTTCCATCTAGTGGGGGGCCGTCCTACGCTGCGCTTTCCGGTACGTGGTCTCCACTCGAGAACCTTTCTGCCCCAACGGCCGTCAGTTCTCCGAACTATGTGCCCCGCCCACTGCCACTTCAACTTGCTAATCCTTTTAGCTATGTCGGTTACCTTAGTTTGTCTACGGATCTCCTCATTTCTGATTCGATCTCGTAGAGAAACACCAAGCATAGCCCTCTCCATAGCTCGCTGAGCGACCTTGAACTTTCTTATGAGGCCCACAGTGAGCGACCACGTCTCTGTGCCGTATGTCATCACTGGCAACACACACTGGTCAAAGACTTTCGTCTTGAGGCACTGAGGTATTTTGGACGAGAAGACGTCGCGCAGTTTCCCGAATGCTGCCCAGCCGAGTTGGATTCGTCGACTGACCTCTTTTTCAAAGTTGGACCTACCTAAATGGACTGTTTGTCCCAGGTAGACATTCTTCAACAACTTCTAGACAAGAGTTCCCAACTGATACTGGGGTGGGCACCACATGGACATTCGACATGATTTCGTCTTATCCATGTTCATTTTAAGGCACACCTGTTGAGAAACTTTGTCAAGGCCATCGAGCATTGTGCCAAGATATTCCAGCGATTCTGCCATGACTACGATGTCGTCAGCAAATCGAAGGTGAGTGATGTACTCGCCATTGACATTGATGACGAGTCCTTGCCATTCCAGGAGCTTGAAGGCATCCTCTAGAGCGGCGGTAAACAGTTTCGGAGATATTACGTCTCCCTGTCTAACGCCTCTTCTCAAAGAAATTGCCTTCGTGCACTGCTCCTGTACTCGGACCGACATGGTGGCGTTGTTGTACAAGCACTTCAACACTTCGATATATCGATAGTCAATACGGCACCGCTGAAGAGACTGCAACACTGCCCAGGTTTCGACCGAATCAAAGGCTTTTTCGTAGTCCACGAACGCTAAGCATAAAGGCAGATTATACTCCTCAGTCTTCTGTATAATCTGCCGCAGCGTATAGATGTGGTCTACGGTGCTAATAAAGCCTTTTCGGAAACCGGCTTGTTCGGGAGGCTGGAAGTCATCAAACTTGTGCTCGAGGCGATTCGTGATGACCCTCGAAAATAGCTTATAAACATGGCTCAGCAACGAGATGGGCCGATAGTTCTTCAATAAGGTTTTATCACCTTTCTTGAAGAACAGGACCACCACGCTGCCGCCCCACGTTTCCGGCGTTTTACCCTCGAGTATAACGGAATTAAAGAGCTTCTGCAGGACCTTAAGTTCCGGTGTTCCACCCGCTTTAAGAAGCTTTGATGCAATTCCGTCATCTGGCACCTTGTTCTTAAGCTGCTTAAGGGCCATCCTAATCTCGTACAGGGTGATGTCGGGGTTATCTTCGGTATAGTGTCGGGTCAGCCCAGCTCTCGGATCTTTAGCCGGGTTGGTAACAGGCTTAGTTGACGAGGTATATAACTGCCCATAGAACCTTTCGATCTCCCTTAATACATCTGGCTTGGTGGACGCTACGCTGCCATCATCCATTTTCAGCTTCGTCAACTGGCTCTGCCCAATAGATGCATTCCTTGCGAACACTTTGGAGCCTTTATTCCGCTCTATCGTCTCTTTAATACTTTTGGTATTGTAAGACCGGACATCGTGTCGCAAGGATTTATGAATAGATCTATTGAGCTGCCTATAGGACTTAGCGTCATCGGAAGACTGCAGCGCCATACCACGCCGATCCGCCATGAGTTTTCGGGTTTGATCTGATATCTTTTGAGTCCTATTGCAACGGAGAGTTTTAAAGAACTTGGACCCAACTGCATGGACAGTTTCTACCAGCCTATTACTAATATCATCTACGGAGACGCGAAGGAATAAGTAAGTCATTTTAATTCGTATTAATATAATCTTATAATCATAAAATTTCAGTGAACAGTTACATATCATACATGAATAAATACAATGCTAATAATAAACAATTAACTCTCTTTCTGCATTTTAAATCATTAAAATGTTTACATTCCGAAAGAAAGGTGAAAACAAATTATAACATTATAGTTAATGATTATTTTAAAATAGGAATGGTTTGAATGATACATTAAAATGTGTGAATTAACACTTTTACCAGTAATAACGGTTGACACTGTTGACAGTAATAAAATTAAGGTGATTGCTCACACCAGACTATAGAATTTTTTTTTTCTATAAATTATTTTTTTGATACAAATTAAACATAATTAAAATGAAATAAATATCTACTACATTAATTGCTTAAAGAAACTTTTTCATTGTTTTGCAATAAAATAACAAAATTCCGTTTAGACATATTGAGGTCATGCTCCATGTTTGACACGAAATAGTAAAAAAAAAGTTAATAGATCAGGTGAGAAAAATCACCAAAATTACATTTCTAAAGACTTGTTCTGGGGTCAGAGTTCTTTTGTTTCTAATTTAGATATATTCTTTAATACAGCCGGGTCATTCTATTTTAATTCAATTTCTAAGCCACTCATATATACTTATATTTATTTTTATTATGACTGAAAAAAAACTTTATTGTAAAATTATACAGATGACTTAATTAATTATATACCTTGACCTATATTTTTTTTTATAGATCAAGTGTTTGCAGTAGACAAGAGTTTTCAATACAAATGTAAATTTCGAACTAAATTAAAGAAGAGATTATTCCGAATAACATATGAGTTAATATGATGAGCAACCCCAGAACGTTCAAACGATTTCCATGCAAGTTACATTAAGTGAAGGCATCCATTAATGTTACACGAACAACGCAAACAAATATAACCACGCGTGGGATAAGGTCTCTCGCACACTTAATAATAACATCATACAGCTAAATCAGCCTAAACTAAATCTAAACATACCTACAAAATATAATTTTCTGAATAATTCGCTTTTTCAACTGGCTCATATATTATAGCATATATATACATATAACAATTTTCAGTTTATTTGTGTTAGGAAATACATATTTATATAGTATAAAATGTTTGAAAAATGTACTTGATTATTGTATGATAATGGAAATATGGAAAGGAAAATCGATTTCTAGAAAACTTCTAAACGGAACCTTTCATGATAAAAATAATAAGTAAACCAGATAGTTTTTTTTTTAATATTTATTCATTCAAATATGAATGATTAATTATACTAATTTAAATCTGAAACAGACCGCGGCGGCAAACAATCGCTATGTACACATATTTGCACCGAATAGCGAGAATCATTTATATCGTCTAATATAGAAACTGCCGTATCATTTACATTACAGCGATTACAAACTTTTCATAATAACCAGAGTATATTACAATGAATAATTTATTTTTTAAATATAAATACGTATTTCAGAATATCAATTAGAACAATGTTTATATCAACACCAAATCGAAAATCGTAGAACATTCTATAGATACTAGAGAAATATACTAACGGAAAATCTTCTAGGATGTTAAATGTATATATAACTCCATATAACTATTAATTAAAATAAAGCACTTTGCATTAACGAGAGCTACACAGCAATCGAATAATATATTATTATAATTTGTACAGGCTAACAATATTGTAAATGTTTTCATTACCGGTTCAATACACTAAAATATCTCTACATCACTTCCGACTAATAATACTTTAAAAAACATTGGACGTAAAAATTAGAAATACATACCTAAAGTAGCTTAGGCCACAGCAATTTGCTAACAAAAGAAACCCATTCTTTAGCGTGAAAAAAATGTTTTCTTCTTTTTAAATGAATTCAACCACTTATAAGTGTCGGAAGTGGGTAGAAATGTCTATTTTGAAATTCTACTTTGTCTGTTTCAAACTTGTGAGAAAGAGATCAAAATGCATTTATTTCCGAACTAACCTATAGCCCAGTACTAACTAGCATGTTCATATATTATGTGACGTCACTAATGTAGTAAACATTGCTAGGACGTATCGAATGTGTGAAAAGTCAATGACTCCAATACAGTAGTTTAAGGGAGATCAAAACGCATTTATTTCATTACTAACTATAGCCCGGTACTACTGCTATGTTCAAATAATATGTGACGTCAATAATGTAGTAAACAATGCTAGGATTTATCGCACATGTGAAGATCTCTTTACGCAAGTCAATGCGCAACTCTCCTGTGCAGTGCTTGTGAGAAAGGTACCAAAACTCACTTTATTTCCGTATTAATATAGCCCAGTACTAGATGTTCATATATTATGTGACGTCACTAATGTAGTAAAAAATGCTAGGCCGTATCACATGTATGAAGACCTCTTTACGTAAGTCAATGTCTCTCCCATGCAGTACTTGTGAGAAAGAGATCATAACGTATTTATTTCCGTACTAACTCTAGCCCAGTACTACTAGTATGTTCATATATTATTTGACGTCACTAATGTGGTAAACAATGCTAGGACGTATTGCATGTGTGAAGACCTCTTTACGCAAGTCGATGGTTCTCCCGTGTAGTGGCTCAGAAGTGAGCATAGTTCCCCCAGACGAGTGGGGAGGCATTACCCTACATTCCGTAGCCGTGGTATGGTGCGGGTGAAGGCGCTTGAGCGGTGTAACCATATGGCGATGCCTGCGGCGGTACTCCGTAGGGCATTGACGGGCCTGGAATAAGATTTAGTGTTACAATAACATCATTAACAGAAATAAAACAAAAAACTATTACAACACAATGATGTATTTTTATTATATTATTTATATCAAAATAATTTGTGTATAGGTACATATTGACGGCCGCAAAGAATAAACGGTTACCTACAAAATCACGGCTTTACAGGAGTGTTTTTAATAATTCATTGAAGAACAAAGATGTATTCTTCTATTTCACAATATTATTTTAAACTCCAGTACAATTACGACAATCTTAATCTCAAATAACAGACAATACCTATCAATATGTAACAAGCACATAAAATAAACCAAAAGCCTATCTAGAATCTTCTGAATATATAGATTCAAAGCCAAAGGCCAAATTGGCTGAAGAGAGAATGCAAGGGAAGACAAAGTTAAAAAAACTACTAAACTTGGAAATACGACTCTACAGCACCTGGTGGCAAGTACAGTCCAAAAACAATGGCGAGTGTCTGTGATGGACTCCATTGACAGTCATGGTCGTCATGCAGACCTGCTCAAATGTCTTTTCACGCCTATAATTCAAGAACCCAATATCATAGGAAAGAGCAAAAACTTAAAACTTCTGACTGGAAGACTGTTCAACTCCCGTAAGTTTACCATGCGCTTACCAACATCTTACCGGAGGGTGGGTAGCTGCACATCCCCTTGCCCGTACCTGAGTATTGCCATGAATGGGACAATGCAAAACTAGTGAGAAGTAATCTTACCAGCAGTTAGCATAAGCTGTGGTTCCATGATCATGGCGGGTTTGGCTTCATGCTCAGCGCTCTCCGTGCTGCGTTTAGCGTCTGCCTCTTCAAGCTTCTCCACCTTTGTTGTTAGCTCACGCACAGTCTGGGAATTTACAAAAACTTGTTGGTGCAGGCAGAGACAAAATAATAGACCAGTACACCAATGTATAATAAATAATTTAAGCATATATCCCCTCCTCCTTATTGTTATGCCCAAAACTGTCCTCCCATTATTCTTCATTTACAGAAAGCTCTCCTTTTCCAAGTTTTGTTCAAAGTAAGCGACATCTCTAAGACTACATGGGTTTACAGAGGAACTAAGAACTGAATGATTCACCAGTTTTCTCAATTTCAAAGAAACTGCTATTGTTTTTTCTAAAATAAGTACCTATATATCTAGGTCTCCTTTACTTTCAGAAACCTTTTTCTATGGAAAGTAAGATTATCTGCTCATCTTTTTCATTTATCTATCTGTTAACTCAACTGAATTAAAAAGTTTCTAACAGAAATATTGTATTTTTTTATACACTCTAATTTTTAATTCTAACTGGCAACCCTAGTTTACACTTTTTTAAGTTTAATTTTAATTACCTGAATTAAATATGGCATGGCAAAGTCCATAATGTTATGTCTCCATGCAAGCTCAATGACAACGTCGGGTTTGATTAAATCATAACACTGCAAAAAAAAAACAGACTTCAAATTAACATGACACATTGACAGTACCGTGCCTGATGATAAGTGATAAGCACAGTAAAATATAATAACTTAAAAAAACCGCGACCACCGAGAGATGGGTTGCTGTCATGTTATTCTGCAAGCTTCTCGGCTGCTGGATATTATATACTGGGTGATCCCGAGATACGACAATCCAAAAGACAGTCACTGTGACAGGTGTGTTACCACTGCTGTACGTGGTCGCGATCCATTCTGACACAAATGAACCTGAAAATCTATTGAAATCTAAAATCAATACCAAGCTTGGAGCTCATTTGAGCCTTACATCATCAATGTTTTATGTAAAACGAGCTGTGTCCGCGGCTTCGCTCCCATGGACGACAGAAGAACGCGCAATTCTTATAAAAAATGTAGTTTCTTAAAACTGTAATAACTTTTGAATGACAGAAGTTACCATTTTTTTTATAAGGACCAAAACAAAAAAAAATAAACAAAAAAATCTAATATTGCACAATGGCAAACCTTAATAATTTTATTAATATAGATAATTTTAGTTATTGTCATTGTATTCCAATATCTGAGGAAATAGAGTTTTACTAATTTACCTGATATAGACAAGCAGAAAAACATTCAAAGTTGTCCCGTTCTAAGAACCAATTGAGAAGCTCTTCAGCGACCTCGGGTTGGCGCGACTCCGATGCGTATTCCATCGCATCTGCGTATAGAGCGTCTTTCTTGCATAGTTCCACACTCTGCTTCCATCTGTTGTTTCCTGTATAATATAAAAATTGTATTTATGGATGACGCAAACATAGTCTTTAAAATAAAATATCGCGGCATTTGTGTTAAAATGTATGTAATTTAAAGCTAAAATCAAAATTATTATTTGACCATTTTGTATTAGACAATGGTGCCAAACAAATCAGTGTCTTCTGAATGAATAAATTTTTAAAATAATGTCTTCATATTTCTTGGAAAAAAAAAACATCGAAACTGAAGTATGCCACTGCGACTCACATTTTAAATGATTCATGATTAATATAAAAGTTTATTTTTTACACAAAGTTTTAGTTTATTGTTTACCTTTTGAGGTAACTCTATACGCAACTGATTCTGAAGTGAGTCATAAACATACATACGGAAAAAGCATTACCAAATAAATATATATCACAAACTCATTTAGGTTTAATAGTATTTCAGTAAAGTGAGAAGCAAAAGAGCGCGCCATGAAAAAACAAAATGTGTGGTTGTCACGGTTGAGATAGGCGCATGTTGGACCATCCATTGAAAAATAAGTGTTAAGATCTAACTTAAATAAATACCTTTGTAGAGATAGGCAGCGATTCTTCTGAACTCTGTGAGCTCGTGCTTCTCTAATTGTTGCGCAAGCGCGATCGTGTCGAAATTATCGAACGCGTCTATCGACGTCCGTAAGCCCTGGATAAGTGAGTTCGATTAGATTAGGTCATCCTTTCTCAACATGTACTTCATAAAATAAAGTCCCGTTCCGAATCCTTTTCTTGAATAATTTTTAATGAAAACAATGTTAAGAAGTTATATATTACCAGATAAAAACATAAAAAAAGTTAAAAATACATCAACTTCGTTAATGATCAACAATAAACACAATTATTATTAGCCAATCATCCCATAATTAGTAGTAGTATAATCTGGGTTGGAAATTATTGTAGTAAGGTCACAAATATTTTTGTTATACTTTTAAAAAGTGTTTAATAAGTCGCAATACTAAAAAGGTTCAGAAAAGTAGAATACATACTTCAACTACATACAATTATGAATATAAATAAACCCAGAATATTTGTATTGAATTAACCATAATTAAGTAGAAAATTATATTAATTTAGTGTTTAACATTATTGAAAATTTCTTCAGTGGTTGTTTGAGTGTATACTTCTTTAGACCCTGCATTATTAAAAATAATGAGAGCAATTTTTTTTTAATGATTAAATTAGGGAAAATTAGAAATACCTGATAATCCTCCTCATCGATAAGTAGAGAGTTGAGTGCTTCATTGACGGCTTTATTGTTTAAGCTCTGCACAGATCTAAGGTACGCCTTCACGAGCTGAAGATGTCCGGCTTTGGTGAAGAATGTGACGGCGCGCGTGTGATCCATACGGGGGGCCAACACTAGGAGGAGATCGTTCAGTAACAGAGGCTTGTAGTCGAGGTAGAATTGGATCGCTTTGTAGTATAGTTCCATATTCGCCACCTGGAAATATCAATTGTATTATAGTGGTTCCTGGTATCGGATACCCAAAACTATTATCTTTGCTGTTAATTATGATTTATTTAAAACTCGAGGGTTTGCAAGCAAAAACAAATTTATGCAACATTTCATTTAACTCACTGCTAAACAAAATTAGTTAATTACAGTTAGCCTCTTAAATGGATTTATCATAAACGCATTTAGGGTCATCTTGCACGAGACCATACAATGCGCTGATTTAGGTTAACATAATTAGCGAATCAGTAAGGCAGTCTCTGCATTCCGTTACACATTTTGACGAGTTTCTTAACCCGAAAAGCGTGATAACTTATAGAACTTATGTGTTAAAGTGAGGGTTGGGAGGTGAAAAGAGTGATCAAATTGTTTGGCAATCACAATTCTCAAAATAAAATCGGTCCGTTTTGCAATATGTACTATTTGTTTTGTTTTATACACACTTGGACTTTCGACTGTGTTCCGACATCAGCACTTTTTTTATACCACGACGACGGTGACAAACAAGCGTGCGATCCGCCTGATAGTAAGCAGTCAACGCAGCCTCTTGAAGAACTCCATATTGTAGTCCAGTGGAATAACCTCAGTAGAGAGCTCATTTCTTATCGGGAGTGTTTGCGACAGGGAACTCTTCTTGCACTTCAGAATCACTTCACTTAACATCAGGTCAAATGGTCAAACACTAAACCTATAAGAACAAAAAATACAGTTTAAAACAACTACATCCTTACTTTGGTAATGATGTCTTTGAAATGTCCTTCGCGCCAAGCCTCTGTCGGATGCTGCATCATAGTGAGCGCCGCGTTATCGTACTCCTCATATTTATCGTAAAGGAACACCAGTTCCGACCACAGGTGAGCATGTTCCGCTGCGCGTAGAACCTGCAAAATATATTTTGTATAGATACTTAATTGTTAAGATCTGTATAAATATTCAACATTCTCAAAATATCTGGAAAAGTTTAAAATCCACTACAAACATCGAGTATAAATTCGGAGGACAGAAAAGATGTCGCGGAACATGCACATGAAACATTTCTATAAGTAGCGCACTTCTCCTTCCTTTCCTTTCGATATTGCATAACATAACATCACGCCTGTATTCCATGAAGGGTTAGGCAGAGGTGTACTAATGTACACCCACAGTTCGCCAAGTATGTTTTTAGGTCCCATGTAATAGGGGGCGAGTCTATTGCCATTAATCGGGCACGAAACCAAACTCCGAGCTGCTACTGAGAATTTGATAGGAAAAACCCAATGACACTTCGCTCGACCTGGAATTCGAACCCAGGACCTCGCTCATAGAAGTCGCGCTTACGACCACTAGGCTAACGAGGCAGTTC
Organism: Saturnia japonica; assembly: GCA_033032175.1. Taxonomy (NCBI): domain Eukaryota; kingdom Metazoa; phylum Arthropoda; class Insecta; order Lepidoptera; family Saturniidae; genus Saturnia; species Saturnia japonica. The sequence continues at coordinate 5,905,687 of CM065324.1, read as the reverse complement.
CTTTCGATATTGATATGCTATAAATAGATCAAACTCAATCTAGAAATTTCACTCAGCTATTACAGTTAAAAAAATAAAAGCAGAATACACATAGAGGACAACATATGTTTTGCAATTGAATTTATTTCTTTTTAAAGAACGAAAATAATAGTAAGGAAGCAAGCAATACCTTGGGAATATTGACACGCGACCAGAAGAGTTCCAAGTGCTCCCTCATCTTAGCCGGCTTGTACTTTGAGTAGAGTATGGCCAGCTCCGTGAACATGCCCATGTGAGCACGTTCCAGCCCCAGTGCTGCTTCCAGTAAACTGATCAGTTCATCAAAGTGTCCTTGGTCCTGAAAATGAGTCATCATTTTAGTTAAAACCTGAAGGTCAGAATTTAGTGGGACATATTATTTGCAACTTTTTTCAACGAAACATTTCTAAAATAAAAGGCATGGATAAGTTATTGGATAGAGAAAAAAGGGGCAATATATGCTATAAACCATTCATACTCAACTATACCGTACCTTCATACGCACTAGGCTTCAGAGTTAGTTTCATGGTAACATCCATCTCAGTAAAAATTAAAAAGCTCTCTAAAACTTGTCTTTGTTGTACCGTGGAACGACATCGGGTCCTTTAAGCGTAACGTGAAGAGATATATATGCAGGCCAGCATGACAGCGGTGAACACCGATGGATTATGGTCTGTCGGTGGTCACCATTGTGTTTGGATTGTACTGTGCTTACCACCATCTGGGAGCCGTTGGGTGCAGGCCGCACAAGATCGGTCACTCTAGAGATCTATAGGGGAGCCCTATATTCAGCAGTGGACGTCCTGCGGCTGAAATGATGATGATACCATCATCAGGGACAGTACCATCTATGTGCCAAGAAATAATATTTTTTTAGAAAAATGCAACCCCATGTGGAACATCAATGGCCAATGACTGGAGTATTTACTTAAGGCATGCTTAAAACTTAATATGCTTTAAGCAAGCAAATGTATAGTTGAAGAGCATGCTCATCTCATGCTTTTTAATAGCATGTCTATCTGTACCTTACTTATGACGAATTATTCTGGGAGAAATGGCATTAACCACAAACACCTTTAAAAAATAGTACATAGGATACCTGATAATAATTGATAAGGTCCTCTAACTCATCAGCGTGTACGACGATGTGAAGGCCGCACATCTGAGCGAGACGGAACTCGCCCGCGTCGACGCAAGCGAAGCACACCTCTTTCCACGTACGCGTCGAATTCGCCTTACGTGCGCCGTCGACAGCACCTTAATTTTTTTTAAAAAGCCTGGTGTTGCAGTTACTCATAAGCGATGGCAACCGTTTACTATCAGTTAAATTTGTATAATTTTAAAAGATTGTAATATGTCAAAAAAATATTTTGTTTAAGTTCCCCTTTCCCCCTTTTTGTGCGATACAAGTTTATAAAATTATTGCAACATTGAATAAAAGATCGTTTTTAAAAAGTTTTCTTTATTAAATAGCTTTTAAATTTCAGTTGCAAGATTAGACCAATAGTAACAAAGCAAGTACGCTTGTAAAAACAACAATAACCAAATTCCCTTATAATCGCTTGTTTTATTAAAAATTGCCACCTAAATAAAAATATCCTATTTTAACATTAGGTTTTGCTTTTGGTAATATTTCTTAATAGCACAGCAGTCTGATATTTATTTCTTTGTTATTTGTCCGGTATGCGTTCCCATACCAAGTCATCCAATTGCTAGTTATTTTTTGATACATAGACAAAAAGAAAAAAAAGTTTGACATTCTGAATCCCTCGCCATTTTGTTCTACTATCTACAATAGATGATGTGCAATTTGTTTCAAATTATTCAATATATCAGAAGACAATGCGAAGTCGCAGGCAAAACAAATATATTATAAATGTGAAATTGTTTGTTTGAATGTATGTAAATAATGGTTAAATATGCTAAACAAAATGAAATGAAATATGTAGATACTTTTTATCAATGATTATTAAAGCCCTGTGTAAGAAGAGATGAATAGAAGGACTGTTTAACATTTAAAACATATAAAGACTCACCCTGGAATTCCTTGAGGTACACAAGTGTGATGGCCAAGCGTGCGAAGTTGCTGACATTGTTGTACAAAAGTTTAGCCGCGTTGTACATTTTGTCGTCGAAGCAACGATCTCCGATCTTTTGTATGTCGGCATGATTCGGTCCAGATATGAACTCTTCCAGATCAGCAAGTCGTCCGGTGCGAGCGTAAGCATAGATAAGTTCTGATTCTATGTAAGATTCACGCGCCTTCTTTCGGGCCATCTGGAAAGCAAATATTTAATGAGTACATTATAATACACTGTTTATTTTTGTTGAGAACTTGGCAGATAGATACAGCTTAGAACTAGGCAGCTAATTACAGTTTAGAATTAGGCAGCTAGTTGCAGTTTACCATTAGGTAGATAAAACAAGCAATTTAAAACTAGGCATGCAGTTACAGATGGCTACCAATTTTTAATCCAAAGTGAAGGTCACATGAGTGTAGTATTTTAAAGGTTTATTTTATGCTATTTCTACTCTTAATCATGGGTATTTAATAACAAAAAAAAAGATATTTAGTTACAATAATCGATTTTGAATTAAAATAAATATCCTAATGAAATATGTTTAATGTTCTAAGATTTTCTATAATATAACATAATTACTAAAAAGACATTTTTTTTTCCAAAAAGCAGGATATTTTACTGACCTGTAAATATCTAACAAGATCCTCCCAGGAGTCTTCCCGTGTAGCTGTATCTACGACGTCCATGTACGCGGATGGATCATCCGCCTTGATGTAGGAATCAATTGCCTCTTTGACAAGACCCTGGTTCAATTGCGCCTTGGCCAGTTGCGACCAGACGCCAGGCTCGTTGCATCGCTCGGCAAACTCGTACGCTCTCTCCAAGTCTTTCACTTGTTCTATCAACACCTGTCAAGTTAAAATAATATTATTTTTACAGACTGATCAATAATTTTGTTAGAACAGATTCGTTAGTAACTTAATTTAATAGAATGCCAACTGTGTTCATTCACAATTTCGCCAACACTATTTGAATAGAATATTCCGGATCAACCTGTGAATATCCAATTAAATTAATGCAGCCCGGCATGACAGCGGCGACCGTTGATGAATTACGATCTCTCGGTGGTCGCCGTTGTGTTAGGATTGTACTATGCTTACTATAAGGGACAGTACCGTCAGTATACCATGCTACAACAAACAAAAAAAACAATGATGGCTCAGTAAGTAGCGTGTACGGACTCCGCTTTGATTAACGTGAGTTCGAATCCCTGCAATGAGTCCGAACTTTCGGCGTAGGAAAACATCGTGATGAAACCATAACAGGGTGGTAGGGCTTTTTGTAATAACAGGCTGGCTAACTACCACCCTCAAGTTGAAAATCAGTCCAAACACCAATTAAATAGGTGTGTTCCGGCAACTACACTTGAGAGCCAGTTTTCCACAAGGCTTAACATGCTACCATCTTGGGCCACATCGTCACTTAAGATCAGATAAGATTGTGACCATAACGCTTAAACCTATAATTTTAAAAATAAAATCTTGTAATCTCAAAACATAGCTCTAACAAGATGGCGCAACCTTTTTAAAACAGCCCGGGAGTTTTTGTGGCAATTTAAATGCATTTTCCTAGTTATGATTTATAATCTACTTCATTTGAGCACAATATTCAAATTAATATAATAATAATTACATAATATGGGACCAAAAAGATAATCTTATGAATTAAACTAAAAACCAACACTTAACAGATCAAGACACCGCCTAAAACACCTATTACTAATTTACTAATTAATTCATAGTAAACTAAAAATTTCCGTATACTCTAACAATATAAATTTACCCATTTTTTCGGTTCCACAGGAGCACAATTTGGGACTCACAAATTTGTCTTTTACAACAATATTGTTTTATTAAAGTAAAAAACTATATTATTTACCTGAATAGCGGAGGTGTTCACATCAAATTTCTTGAAAATAGCAAAGGCTTCTTCATATAATTCGTTGTTAATGGCAATATTGGCGATGTCCGGTGCGTCGTAGTTGTCCAAACGGTTGATGTACTCCATAACACGGGAACGATCCGCCTTAATAGCTGTAGAAGAAATTTTCAGATTAGCTTTCCAATTCAAACATATCACTTATTTGCGACGAGACTGTGACATGTGTACTCTGTGTACCGTTTTGGAATAATACTGTTTCAAAATCCGCGGAATCACGCTCTATTTACTACTAAAACGAGATATTTCTAGCACCAAACTTTATGGATATAAGATAGCATAAAACATTTTAGCACTGTCTTTTACTAACATGAGCTTCGTTTCAACAATGGTTCATGTCAATTGGCTCCATGTGATCGGCGGGATATATGCAGCTCGACTGCGACTAAAACATGATATATGCGATCTAACACGTTTTTTTGCAAAGGTGAGTAAATTTTAGGAAGTGGTCGTACTCCATTATTTTACTAAAGCGTAGTAACTCTATGTACTATGACTGATGACTAGTAGTAGCTCAATGTAAATCGTTGTTTTTGTAAGAATCTGCGACTCCGTATGTATATTTAGGCTACCATGTCAAGTGTTTCATGTAATCAATACATTTTTGTCGAGATTATAATGAGATGTATAATTTTAGTTGAAATATAAAACATGCAAGGGTATTTGCGTTGCTGATCATCACAACGGATTTCATTAATATTGAAATATTGGTAATTTTTTGTCCTCGTATGTCGATATGTTGCGTTACAGGTGATAAAATAATGTTTCCGGATTTCCGGATGCATTAATAGTCCAATTACGACTGCATAAAGTAAAAGAAATAAAGTAATAAATATTTAGGCAAAAACGGATAAACGTGGGCGTCATAGTAGTAATTTAAAAATTCAGAAAACCATACCTACTAGAAGAAGCAAAATAGTTTATAGAATCGATACCAAAAATATAATCAAGTCGAGCGCAAGGCAAACTGCCATATCATCTTTCCCGAAGTATATCGGCGTATTATCACGCTTCTGTCCAGCAGCGCTTGGTTATTGTAGAAGGCAGAAATTCAATTTCTAAGGGCACTTATAACCCCTAAAATTACAAGTTTATATAGCTTCATTCGTTTAGAAGTTATATGGATTCAAAATTACGAAAATTCGACTTGAGTGATCATCAAAATACAAGTAGTACTTCGCCAATACCAAGAGAGCTGAAATTTGGCACAGAGATAAGGTTTAATACCACATAAAGGGATACAATCTTAACTTCGATTTTTGAGGATCTGAGGTACCCGATGACTCTGATGTCAGAGATCTATCGAAATATCGCCTTAGTAACAATTATTTCATAACTTGATAAACATTTTCTGATGCCACATAAAAATCTAAGGTCTGGAGTACCTGACGTGGAACCCTAGGAGCCCTGACAAACTATAAAAGCAATCGAAATGCCACATTAGTAAAAGTTATTTAATCTGATGAACATTTTATAATGGTCTGTAAAACTCTAAGATATACAGTAACTGATGTGGAATACAAAAAGTCCAGACAAACTGTAAAAGATATCGCCGCTTTAACAAAAATGAGTTGGTTGAAAACTAAGAACAATGAATTCAAATTCCTGTAACTAATTTAGAACTTTCTTAATAAACTACAAAAATAACTAAAATCGTGCTGTAAAAAACGTGCGAAGAGTGTCGATTGAAATGATTTACCTAAAAAGCCGTGAAATCTTATAAATTGCCAAGTCTAAGAGGTGGAATTGTACCTATGGAAACGAGTTATTATGCCTAAAATATGTCCAATATTTTACTCATTAAATTCAATTCTTTAGAATCTACTGTAAGCCAAAAACATTGAAATTAATGACTCTAAACAATAAGGTTCATATTTCTTATTATATGTTGAAAAGTTTATATAATCTGACCGTTGTTGCTATATACTTATAAGCTCAAGAAAACAGATTCAGGTTAAGCCTCATTTGGATAATCGGTGAACAATTAGCCGAATAACTAACTGAATAACTGAACTCATCAAATACAAAGTAGAAGCCTGTCGATACATTGATTAGTCTATATTCAGTGAAGATTGATCTATCAAACATGGATAACGTGCGACTTGCTACCTATGGCTTTATGTCTATTTAATGTGTACCCTTATCGACTCACAAAATAAAATGTATAGGTTCTCATGTCATGGGTTCTACTTGGTAAACTTCTCTAAACTTTAAACTATTCTCGTTAAAAATAAACCACTCGTACGATCACTTGCGACAAAGTTCACGAATCAGCTGAACAATGTTGAGTATTTAAATACCGCGGACTAATACAGACTTCCATCCATCCAGACATCCTTTGATTCGCATCAAAAACCGACACCGCAAGGATAATAAAAACGAATATTCGTGGAGAGTGCCGAAAACACCTGAAGAAGTTGTTTACATATCGTCAGTACTCAGTGAGTAACTATTATCTAAAGCTTATAGTAACAATGACTCCTACAACATTTTCAACGCCACAAAAATCCACAACATATTTATAATAAGAACGTATTAACCTTATTGTTTTACCAATAATTAAAATGGTTTAGAATCATAATTTTTTTATTAACAATAAATTAATAATCCTATTTTGGAGCATAATTTTGTATTTTCCAGATTTTATTATAATAATGGGTTTTACTGAAACATATCTAAGGTTTTAAAAATAAGTTAATACGTCACCAGAAAAATGTGACATGGTTTATAATTTTTTAATTAAATTAATTTTATGTACCGAAAACGTTCTAAAAATTATTTAATTTAAATGAGAAGTTAATTTTTTTTATACTATACATAAAACAAGCTTGGTGAACAAATAATATTCAGAAAAAAAATTATAACTTCAAACTTTAAAAGTCGTTTTCTGACATATCACGATCTTGTCGCAAATGAGTGATATGATTATAATAATAAGCAATGATGGCTGACTTTAGAACGGACACCGCGTCGATCCACGTGGATTAGAATCTCTCAATGAGCCTGAGATTTCAATAACTAAAACATCAGCCTGGCTAAGCTACCAGCCTCAAGTTGAAAATCTTTCAAAAAATTCTCAAAGAACCCTCGAAGCAACTGGCGAGCTATACAGAATGACCTTAATGCGATTTTTAAGTGGACTCATGACTGGCTTCTAACTTTAAATGTGAATAAGTGCTCCGTGCTACACATTGGTAGTAATAATCCTTGTCAGATATACTATCTTGGTGGTGAACAATTAACCGCAGTTGAAACACAAAGGGACTTGGGAGTTACAGTATCCAAAGATCTTAAATGGGGAACTCATGTGCTTGGGGTTGTGAAGAAAACTAATTCGATCCTTTATATCATTCGCAAGGCATTTAAATTCCTAACAGCTAAAACTTTTATAAAGTTATATAAGACCTATATTAGACCACTTCTTGAACATGCTTATATTATCTGGGATCCCTACTTCAAAAAAGACATTAAGCTCATTGAAAATGTACAGAGAAGGGCTACTAAGATGGTGTATGCAATGCGTAACTTACCCTATGAACAGCGCCTCATAAACCTTGGCCTTACCAGACTAGAACACCGTAGACAAAGGGGCAGGTTAATCGAAACTTATAAAATCCTCACTAATTATTACGATGTGCCCAGCCTTAAAGATATGTTTAAGTCAAATGAAAATAAACACCTACGAGGTCATCCCTTGAAACTTTGGGAATTCCCAGCAAAAAGAAACCCAATGAAGCAGTTCTTGCCTAACAGAGTGGTCACAGTATGGAACAAACTTCCAGAAAAAGTTGTGATGGCTCCTACCATAACCTCCTTTAAGAGCAGATTGGACAAGGAAGATATCTCCAAGCTATTTGATACACACGCATCAGCTAATTAGCTGCTAGTGTGTCTTACCAAATATAATAATAATAATAATAATAACAAAAAATATATATTGTATAAGTTGAATGACGTCAGAGATTTATAAGTATTAAACATAATTATATTTCTAGAAAAACTTGCTTCGATATATAAAAATCTACAAAACAAATGACTGACTAGTTCTGATAATGAGTTCAACTCTTTGTGCAATTAAGAATTTTTCATTTTACTTACCAGTTAAAATCAAAAGGTTTTGCAGGTTCCTGTGATCTGAGAACACTGAGCTGTCAAGTACAATCTTCTCAAGTAACTCGATAAGTTCATTAGGCAGATCAGCAGTCATGAAAGCCTTGACGGTCACAGAGATGTCTTCGGGATCTTGTGTTTCGGATAATGCTGTTTGTACAACCTGTGAAAAATAGTTCATTAATTATTTAACCTTTAGGTGCCACCTCCATGACATGATGTATCACCTTCCTGCTATCGTAGAGTAATTTTGTGGCGAGTGCGCTGTGAGTAGGTCGCGTCTCGCAGCGAGTCGTTGGTGATTTCTTCGTCAATGTCACTCGTCGTATCCCCACGATAGTATCGTCGTGTGGGGACACGTTCATAGAGTTGTTATAGAATGAAATAAGTAGCAAGTCGATAATATCGTCCTGAATTAACTCATTCATAGAGTGAATATTTTGAAGCTTGGAGAATTCCTTTATTTTTAAAGAGGTTTATCTTGTGGTTTTAATTTATTTAGTGTTGATAGTCCATTTATTGAAGAAGGTTCTTCTAGGCAATATAACTTCATACTACGACGCCATCGAGTGGAACCGTAAACATAAACGTCATATACTCTGACAAGCTGGTATGAACCATGTGTATGCAACAGGCATGCATAATGTAAATTTAACACAGATAAAATCCCAGGCCATATCTAGTTATAAATAAAACCATGATCGGGATATCTTAAGAGTATTTAACTACTTTCAGTTAAGGATACATATAACATGAAGATATTTCGAATATTCGATACTTTTGGATAAATTCAGTCATAAATATTATTGTTTTTTAAAATTTGTATATAGAAAGAAAATAGGTATTAATCATACTTTTGTAGGTGAACAAAATTAACTTTATTTTAGTTCAATTTTAAACCATTTTTGGTATTCGACGCCGTCCCTATTCGAAACATTTATACAGGATAAAGTTAAGGTTTCGAAAAATTTCGGTTAGGGAGTTCCATAACACACCATTCACTGAACCATAAAAAGTCCAGACTAACTGTACGTCAATCGATATGATATTAAAACACGTTAATATTGAGCTGTCCATTGCTTTTAATCATCGCGTTAATAGGAACCAGGACAACTTTTCAATAAGCCTTAATAATTCATCATTACGGCTTTATTAGGAAAAATATTATTATATTACATAAATAATGCTTTATAAATACATAAAATATCGTAAAGCGCGTAACGTCATACGTGGAATCAGTTACAGTAGTCATGCGCTGTTATTGGCATTTTGTTTCACATGAAGAACAGCACAAAACATTTGATTCTATTTATTAATTTAAAAATATAAATCAGTATTATTTCATAATCTTGTCTATTGCATGATGATTATAATATTAGGAGGATTATTTTCAACTAAATTTTGTAATGTTTTCTGCGATAACTGTCCGGTAGCCTATTTATGTAGTTGTTTCAAGAGTGAAATACCTGATCGATGAGTTGCCTCTTATATGGGTTTGACTCAGCGAGCACCTCCAGCCAAAGGTCTTGGTCACGACGGCGTACAAGGTACCGCGCCTGCGTTTTAAACAGTGAGTTGTCGTTGCATACGGCGATCAGCTCGCGGTCGCACTGCCCGCGCTCGTACGCGACGCACGCGAGGTGCGGGTCGCGCTTCTCGCAGTACCGGCCGACCACGCGCGAGTCGTACCTGCATCCAGCATACACAAACATTTATAATCAACTGTTATGATCTGTATAAAAATATTACTATTGGCGAAATGCACACTACAGGCGGGCCGTGGCAGGCCGCATCGCAACGCATTGACTGATCGCTCGCCAGGCGTATTTTTGCGGTTGCTGTTATGCGTTGCGATGCGGCCCGCCTCAGTGTGCGATGGTAGGCGCAATTAGTAGTAGACGAAGTTCAGAATATTTTCCATAATACGTAATTCTAAAAAAATTAAAAAGTGTAAAATTCAACAATCACCTCAATATTTTTGCAAATTTCGTGACACCATAATATACTATATTTGTCTTATGTTATTTATTTTAAAGCTATGATGGCTCAGTGGTTGTTTGTATACCGACAAAGTATTATTTGAGTGATCGACGCGAATTCAAATCTCTACAATAAGCCTAAAATTTTATGATGAAACCATAGCAGTGGTACGGCATTTACTATAGTCCGCCTCGCTAAGTTGAAAATATATCGCCAACACCTATAGGTATGTTCCGGCAGCTGCACTTGAAACATAGTCACTTAACCTCAGGAGAGATTATGGCAATAAAACTAAATCTTCGTCAAACAGAAGATTGAATTAATACAGCTCTTCATCGGAACTATTCATTGTCAGTCCAGCATTCAACTGGACACGCTCAATGTCAAGAGCTGACTAACTCAATTATTGCGTTGCGTCGCGGCCCGGTGCGTCTCCTAGTGTGCTTTGGCGCAATTTTCCAAAGCGACGCGCTGCGGCCCGCAACGGCCGTAATGTGCTCGAGCCTTAAATATGTATCCGTAGATAAGAAAACGCGTCACGGAACACGCACATTTTGAAACCGTATCGCTCCTCTATACATCACCTTCCTCTATACAATATCGTCATGTTATAAATAGATCTCTAGAACTCTAGAAATCTGGACACCTCGTTTTTATTGGATATATAAGCGAGCCATATTCAGAAGGAGGGCAGAACTATAGAAGAACCGACAAAAAGAAGGAAGAAGCAATCTGTAGTAAAACCACAGAGTGGTTATAAACAACAGAGACTATAAATACAACCACAGTGTAGTGAATCACAGATTACCGGCCAAAAGATGTATCTAAATTACGACTACAACATTAGAAACAACTACCGGTAGACATTTACGAATAACTTCGACTAAGGGGGATCTGTAAGCAGGAAGATTTTTTGAGACATCTTTGTGTGTGTGATAAAATAATTATTCATTGGTGTACACGGCATTTTATTACTAGTGAATGTAACAATACTTTAATGTTTTAAAGTTATCAAGAAACACTTATAGCCGCACATACAGCCAGACACAATGTTCGATTTCCCGTATCTTTATAGAATATAAAGTTATTCATTCCTATAATGCTTTAAAAAAGTTACTTCTTGATGTTCTTTATGCTTGTAGTAACTTAATAAGTTGTTTAATAACATATTATTTACTAACCATTGATTCTCCTTTAGGAATCTTTCTGGGTTGTTATTTGAGTCAATGTATATTTTAGCCAAAGCATTGTGCGTCGCCGGTTCTGTGCTACCTTCATGGACGCGTGTCTCCAGCCACGGTAGAAGTAACTTCAATCTGCAATAAGGATAATATTCATTTTTTACTTCAATTTTTATACGTCCATACTAATATTATATAGTAGTAAAGTTTGTGATTATGTTAGTAGAAAGCAATCTCCAGAACTACCTACTGATTCGAATCTAAAAATTCATTCACTAATAAGAAGCTACATTATCCCTTGATTTTTATTTATATTTTTGATATTAAATTCAGGGATAGACAAGTTAAACAAAAGTTGTTTTAAACACTCTATAAGTTGAAAAGAATACCCGTGAATTAATATTTATTCATTATTGCATTCATATTGCACCTTTATAACACATTTTTTAATTTAAATAAAGATATGCCAACAAAAATGCGGCATTATGTTCATATAATCGTGCGTGATGTTATCATTCAATAAATAAAACTAATGTTAAAGTTATTATGTGCAAAGTTGAGTTTACTGGAATTTAAGTTGAAACTTATCAAATGTCTTCAGTACTTTCATACCTTAAAGTCACTTGTCACAAGATAACCTAATAAGAACAACACTCAACTGTGTATTTAAATATTGTAAGATGATGAACTGTTTATAATATATATATAAATATTGTATGATGGTGATGTAAGGGAAAGTTAAATAAATGAACAATTTTTTGTGATTAGCATTTTTTAGTCTTTTTATGAATAAACCAATATGATAAAACAAATACCTTTAATTTTTAAACAAACAGTCAAGTCGCAAATTAACACGAAATGAAGTTCGTTTTCTACTAATACTTTGCTAATAGTAACATTTATAATTGGTTTTAATTGATCGTAATAATTTAAAAACAAATGAAGAATTAATCAACTTTTCTGTTACCACTCACTGATTCAAATTACAATAGCGTGTGAAAATTATAAATTTTCACAAAAAAAAATCAATAAAATTTATTACTGAAGAAATAGAAGATAAATACAAGTTGAAAATTTAATATATATTATGGTGATTACAATACAATGTCTTTCCACTTTTCATTAACAGTGGTTGTTTATATTTTATTAAATAAAATTAAAATAAAGATATCTTGGTTTACCTGTTTCGCTTCTCAACTTCAGCTACAAGTTCATCGGTTGAAAATTGACCACGCACAACTAAAATCAGATTCTTGATGATATCTTCAGCACAGTCTACGTCCAATAATCCGCCGATCACAACTGGCAGACGAGATGGATTTACCTAAAATAGCAACCAATGTTGTAATATTATAAATTATATAGGTAATGTTCTAATTTATTGTATTTTCGCTATCTTTTGTAAATATGTAAGAATATTCAAAATCTATACTTTGTTCACCATAAGAAGTCCTGCATGAATTGTCCTTAGAACGTAAACTGTAAAGGGTCGCGTCCACTAGCCTAGCCAAGTAGAGTCGAATCGAATCGCAGAAATTTTTCTCCTATACATTTACTATGAAACTGCGTCCATTAGCGACGCGCCGAGTTGCGTCAAATCGAAACGCACGCGCGCATTGCTCGACAGGCGAATATCTTCTCCGATGCGCTTCGATTCGAATCGGCGCGTCTCAAATTGACGAGGGGAAGCGAATGCGCGCCGACGTTTTTCTTACAAGGTTGACCAGTTTTAGTTGTTTTCTAATTTTTTGGTAGATTTAGGCTAATCATATTGAAATTTTAGTATCACCTACGTAGAATTTAGTTGATTTTGGTATAGGATGAAACGCCTAATTATAATTTTGCAATATTATTATATTCAACATTAACAAAAATATTTCCAAAATCGAAAATGATGATAATGATACTTATAACGAAATACTTAGGGACCTGTTTTGGTTGCTTAAAGTATTAAAAGTATTCACAAGTTATATCAACTGTATTTATCAAACTGATATAACAAATGTAGTAAGTAATAGCATTTTCAATTAGATTTTAGAATCCAACTAAATTGTTGGTAGAATCTCGTAAAAGAAAAGTAGTCACGCTGCTTTTATTACTATTCTGTTTATGTATGTATCGTTCAAAATGAATGAAGAGCTGTTGATATGACTTCTTCAAAATCATATAGAATTGTATTCCAAATAAAAACAGTACTCAATTCGAACTGTCCATCACAAACACACAAACTACTTCGATAAAGACTTGCCATTAATAAATAATTCGATTCGATTCGTCTGTAATGGACGCACAGGAATAAATGCGACTCGACTCGACTCTCTTTCGATTCGGCTGTAGTCGACGCAAGGCTTTAGATTGTGAAAATTACGACATCAATGAATTCGTTATGATGTCGAATCATACATCAATGATTTGTGATTTTTTAATTTCGAATAAAATTATATATTGGCGTAATTACCACATTTTTACTACAGCAAAATGCAATAAATAATATTGATTGGAAGAATTAATCTTGTTGCTTCGCATCAGGTATGCAATAATTCAAGTGTTCCAGATTGCGATCTCAATTGTTGTTATTTCATTTACATACTTTACACACACGATTATATTTAGCTCTAAAAAAGAATTGGCAATCGTAATATCAATTTACAATTTAAGTTGCTATGTATCTAAAATAAACAATTGATATAATATGCACGAATTCTTTATGATGAACAAAGTATAATAAATGTGTTTTCTCTCTTTCTAATTATAAGAATCAATAATAATTTACAAATTAATAATTATGAAAATAAATAATATAGCAATATAGTAGACAAGTGTAACTTTATGTATAAAATTATTACCTTCTGTACATAAATCTCGATGTACTTCTGAAGACTGTTTCTATATAAGTAGAGGACGAGATCATGCACGAAGTCGAATCGGTCGCAGACGATGATCAACGGCAACTGATCTGGCAGTTTCGCTTCTTTGAGGTAGTTCTTAACGCGTTCGGCGTTGTAGCAGTTCGACTCGCGGCATATGCGTTCCACTTCTTTTATTTGACCAGTCTTACACGCCGCCTGTGTACAATGTACATAATTGAAGTATATTATAACTTTTATTCAATAATTTAATGGTTGATGTTGAATTACTGTGTCAAAATTGATAATAAATTTCCTTAATATGATAATTCAAAAATTTTATAATTTTCTATTTAAAAGTATCTATTTACGATCCAATACCATGTTCTTATCGCAACTTATATAATAAAATCAAAGAATACCTCTTACTCACTATCCAAATTAACCACTGTAGTCGCTGAATGGAGAATTTCAAAAGCAAAAGACTCTAAATATGTCAGCAGGATTAAAGAAAGTAAACACAAAATTGACAATCATGCCCAACACACAAAAGTCAGTCTTGAGTGAGTATCAAACCCACAATAACTTGATTCCAGAGTAGCACTCACTCCCAATGGATTATGAGGCCTGTCAAAATATTTGACTACTACAAGTAGGCTATGAGAACTGTTAAATTATTAATTTACTACCACTGGGCTATGAGGCCTGTCAAATGATTAGATGATTGAATGAGATTTGATGATTTATAATTATAGCTGTTGATCAAAACTTATCTTAAGGTATGACTTGCCTGAATGTACTTGAAGTGCACTTCAGAATCCTGACTGAAGTTAACAATGGAGCCGAGGAAGTAGAAGAGACCTTCATAGGTCTTGAAACTTTCAAACAATTCAATAAGCGCCTTGGTCGTCAGTTGTTCATGGTATTTAGTCGCAATCTGCACGCAAATTTGCAAGTTTTGACGAATGTTTGCTTGCAGCATTGCCTTCAAACATTCGAGGGAGTCTTCCACAGAGAGACTACCAAAGTAAGTGACCAGCCATTCAGCAGGAAGAAGATGAGTGTGTACCTGTGAAAAAAGTGAAAAGTGTTAATGTAAGTTGTGTTCATCTTGTCAGACAGAAAGTGATTTTTTTATCACTGAATATAAAGGCTAATTTATATGTAAGTAGATAAAAAGGTATAAGGTAAGTGAGTTAGTGTAGGTGGCAAGTGAGTAATAAAATCATCTTTTAAATGAACATGCTGTTAAGTGATAAGCTGTATAATTGCAGTTTGGATGCAGTTATGGTGCAGTTGACAATATCAACTCAAAACTAGGAACCAACAGCACAGTCCGCCTGCAGTCAGCGTGCAGTTCTAACGACTAAAAGGAGTTAAAACTGCATGAGTTGGCGCTTTCAATGAAGTTGTGTCCACTGCCCCATGACCACATCCAGACTGCAATTATTGCAACTTGCCTGCAGTCTGAATGCAGATTGTAATAACTCTAAGATTTACAAATAACAATCAAACACTGTGTACTTACGACAGCACGTTTGATGTCGTAGAGGTCGGTGTAGTGTTCGAGCGCACGCTGCAGCAGGCTAGCCTTCTCGCAGAGCTGCGCTACGTGCGCGCGGTCATAATGCGTGAACATAGCGTTCCCGAGGATCGCGTCCGCCACCTGAGGCGCCGACATTAAGTTCATCTCCAGCAACCTGCAATTACATAATCGTTATATTGTAACAATTAATAATGAAAAATCGATACAAGATTTTATTATTATTGTAGCACGGTTAAGTAACTGTACCATGCCTAAAGGGTAAGCCGAGTATGATGCAAAAACCATGGTGACCTTTGAGAGCTCGGCAACCCAATGCCGATTGCTGTCATACTGACTTACATGCTAACTAGCTGATCAATTGGAAGCTGTCCTAAAATATAATGAAACAATAAAAGCGAATTTTAGGGAAATAATTTTTTTTCTTCTTTATTCCTCATGAACAGAATTTTAATATTTTTAGTAATAAGAATCTAGAAATAAAGAGTACTCGTCAGGGTTGTGACCATCATGCACAAGATGATAAGCCCATCAACTCTCTTTTGGTTTGTCATGTTTCGATATCAGTATATCCAGCTGCCCAGAAACTTGCAGACCAGCATGACAGTGGCTACAGAGATGGATTGCCTATCACTCAGTGGTCGCAATTGTTTATGGATTGTACTTAGCAGTGGGGTTACCATAAGGCACAGAGCTGTCACTTTGCATTGCTACAAAAAAAACTATATTACTCGAAAAGTAGTTTCATTTCAAATATCCTGTCTTTGCATCATACCTTGTCTGTAAAGGTCCTTCCTCGGGGCGATTGTTCTTGAGCGCATCCAATAGGAAAGCGGTACATTGTTGCACCATATTCTGTTCCATGAACACGTCCACAATCTGATTGATATCTGCCAGAGGTGGATCTTCTGCCACTAACATCCCGGCAAATCCGGCACCTTGTTCAGGATTTGTGCGCATTACTGATCGCAACAGATAAATGTAGTCTGGAGTATAGCCAACCTAAAAATAATTATTGCGTTTACTTATGTGGTAGGCACTTCACAAATTCTCACCTAATATTTCTCTTTAATGAAAAAAAAAGGACAAATAACACCAAACATTTTATCCTGCATACCAATATAATAAAATTGTAACCAGACATGTACATGCGCGACCATCCTATGTGATGACAGACAGACATGCTCCAATGTCTCTTCATATTATGCTTGATGGACTACATGTTATATGTACAAGGGAACACACTGGCCGACTGACCACTGCTTCACAGTATGGCAAAGAGTTGACATAACATAATTGTAGTGTTGTTGTTTTTTTTATCGTAGCTCAGCAAATTGATAGTACGGTCCCTGATGGTAAGCACAGTACAATCCTAACACAACGGCAACTACCAAGATATCGTATTCCATAGATGGTTGCCGCTGTAATGCTGGCCTGCATTAATTTATCTGAATAATATCCACAGGTTGATCTCGAAACGCGACACGCAAAAGCGAGTCACTGTGATGGATTTTTCACAACATTCATTGTGGTCGCAACCCAGACGGGCAAAACCCCCACAATTGGCATTTCTTCATTCCTTACTCAGCCAGGTACAACACATGTAGGTGAGGTTAGCTTGGGCGTCTCAGCTTATATGAAATTCGACAACTTTTACACCCCAAAATGACGCTTATTTATATATTATAATAGGTAGAAAATGGTGTTTAATAAAAAAAAAAAATTACGCCTACCCTACCGGCTCGCGCCTTTATAAAATGGTTAATTCTCACCTTCTTAGCATACAAAACGATTTTCTGAAATTGACCCGTCTCTGCGAAGCACTGTATAACTTTGCTGGCGACATTAGCGCGGAGATAGACTGACAATGCGAGTGTGGGATCGACTTGCTTCACAAGGTCACCAAGTTCTTCTGAACATTCCAGTTTATCTTCTTTAAGCCATTTTTCTAATAGTTGTTTACGACCTGAAACAATAATACAATTATTGCAACATTATTAATTTCAAAAAAAAAAATTGTTTACAGGTGCGGATCTAAGGGATGGTCAAAAGGTTCATGACCCCCTCCCCTTAAATATAATTTTAGATTATCGTAGGAAATTCTATTTATTTTTATAAGGTATCCGATTTTGAATCTTTGAGAAGCTTCCCACACCAAAATTAAATTATATATCCGCACCTGATGGTTAGATTACAAAATACACTTATCAATTTTATTTTTATATAGTAACCAGTTGCCAGTTCTGAATCGGGAAAAACTGTTTGGTTTACTTTAGTTATTTTAATGCTAGATGTTTTAGTGGAGTAAGTTTCTTAAAACACATGAATTTGGCTCCCTTTTAAATTGTCGCTTCGAATAGGTTTACACATAGGCTTTACATAAAAATTGCAGAATCAATTTAAGATAGGATACCGCGATTTAGTGTTACGTTACGTCACAGATTATAAGTAATAGGTTAAAATGTGTAGCGTTCAAATCGAAAGACCATGTTTAAAAGTTACACATTTTTTTTACTATTTATTATTTAGTAATATGGTAGCTGTTGCAGCCGCGTAATTTAGAACCATCACGTATTAAAGTAGGTAGTTTGTTATTAATTATTTTCTCTCGTCGCTAAGCATTATGATATCCAGTGGGGGTAGTTTTCGATTTGTTGTTGTCGCCACCGGCTCTCGCGATATACACTCTCGTCGGAACACCGTCGCTTCCGCACGGTGCAAAGTCGCTCGCCTCGGACATTCCTCGTCAACCACGTTCTCCAGAATTTAGTGTCATCAAGCCAGTGTGTGTACAGTGGGTGCGTGAGGCTCAGGAACTTTGAATATATAATGTATAGCTAAACCACGTCGGCGCCGACCAGGAATTATCACGGAACGCAGTACCGGTGAGTTGGCATGACATTTTGCATACACTTCTCTCGCTGGATATTCGCATCATAATTTGCTATTTATTTCGTATCGCAGGTTGGTTCCATATTTGCGTGGGATCAACCAGTAGCATTGTAGCAAAAATTTTTAAAAACTATTTATTATTTAGTAATATGGTAGCATTGTTGCAAAAATTGTTGAAAACCTATTTTACAGACCTTGCAATAACACCGGCCTGCAAAGCTCAAGCGATTCAAACTTGTTTAACTGCGCTTGATCAAGCAGAATGCCGAAGTATTGCAGAAGAGGTGAGGTTTGTCCAGGCTGTGTTGGCACTTGCTGGAAACGCTGGATTGTTTGTGGCGTGCGGAGTATACCACGCGGAGCCATCGCTGCTACCTGTATAATAGTACATTATAAAACTGATTTATTACAGTTTTTGTTAAACAATTAAAATTATATTCACAATTACTTATAAAATCTGCCAAAATTAAAAAAACAGATTAAAGTATTTTCCTCTTTTTCAAAAGTATATTATTAGAAGACAGTGTGAAACATAAGCATGGTTTATATCTAATCACCTTTTATAAGTAATGGCGTATAGATTGTTAAATACTACGATATAAAAGAAAAACAACATGCTGATTATGCTTACTTTAGCAGCCTCTCCATATTGGCCATTAGTGAAGAGCATATTAAATTTCCGTACGAACAATTCCTCTGCACCAGCGAGGTTGTTCCTTACAGCGATACGAAGAGCCAAATCAGGGTTTTGTAGAACCGTGTTAATGTACGGAACTATTGAGTCCTCCTCCACAGTCACTGAGAGCACTTGCCCTTTGCGGTTCACACCTATGAAAAAATAAATTCCGAAACTGACACAATTTTAAATATATTCTAACCATCAGTGTACACTATTTTATAATTTAACTAGCCGTGCCCATGGTTTCACTCACGTGGACTACATGATGCCCTCGCGAATCTTGCTCCCCGCTCCCAGCTATTTTAAAGACAAAAATGCTTATTGTGGGTGTTCCTTAGAAGATAGATGTATACTCTCCCAGACTTTTTTGTAGGTGTTTTTAATGCCTATAATTATGTAGTACATTAATTTGCTATACATCTTATGGTTTACTCAGCATAATCCATTTAAGCGCACGAATTGATTCACCATGCATGACCAGTTGTTTTTTATTTGTGCGGTACCCTAATTCTTTTTCTAAAATAATAGTAGCCTAAGTTACTCCCTATATCTTCAGCTATTTATCAGGGAAACTCCCGTCAAAATAGATCCAACCGTTTCGGAGATTACCCGCAACAAACAGACAGACAGACAAAAAATTAATAAATTGGCTTTATGTTATAGGTATCATATATACTTTCATATGCATTTAGAAAAAAACTGTTATTTTGACATTACAAACAGACACTTCAATTTTATTAATTGTATATAGATATGTTTACAATACTATACTTTTTAAATATCCTGCATATCCTTGTGCCGTATACTGAATACCTGGCATTTTGATTTAAAAACCACAACAGTCCAATTCAGTCCAGAAACAAGCCAAATCGCCGCAAATATCACAATATATAAATCGTCCAAATCATGAAATTTGCTCCTTTTCTACTAGCGATAATTCACTATTTACATAAGATACAGTAATGAATTATACCATTATGAAATCTACTCAAAACCGACATTATTTTAAAATTATTGGTCACTCATGTTTTCATACATTTTTTTTATACCCAAGAAGCTTAAACTTTGTAAAAAAAAAATATTTTAGCAAATTTCTCACAGAAAAATTAATTCGTTTTTTTTTTTATAGTACCATAGCTAGTCAAACTATTTACTTATCGATTGGCATAGTTAGCGTATGATAATAGATCAACAAAAAACCGATAGAATTCAGTCATTTGTGGTTGTAGTGTACAAGAATGTAAAACAAGGTAAAAATTTGTAGTTTTTTATTTAAAAAAATCATATCTTAGGTACTACCTAGGATATATTTTGTTTCGCATTTTTTTCTGAATGGCCATAAGTTCTGCTATAGGCAATTTCAAGGTTATCCATTCATTATCGGATTACCATTAGCTTTTGAATGCAATTTCACCGGATATTAAGTGATTTTGCCTCAGCGTAGTGGAGGAACTGGCTCGCAAGTACAGCTGCCTGAACACATGTATAGGTGCTTGGTGACTATACATAAAGTTGAAGATGGTAGCTACCACCTAATGTCCTACCACTGTCCTATGGTTTCATCACAATGTTTTCCTTCACTGAAAGCTCAGGCTCATTGTAAAATTCGAGTCTACGTCGCTCGACGCGACTAAGTTGTCTAGGTTCAAATGAGGAACTAAAACTAATGAGTATTTGGAATATGGAGATAAAAATATTGCAAAATAATAAAATAGAAAACATGTTTTTACAGAGACTTGGTTTGAAACTGTAGGACTTTATAGAAAACCAGCTAATACCCGCAACTTCGTCTACGATGTTTATTATTTTAACATACACATAGCTGAACGCGTAATGATAAAATCGTCGTTTTTTTTTAAACTTAAATAAATTTAAAATATTGTGATATTTTTTTCATATAGACCAAGTATCTAAGGAGTAAAATCAACAAGCTAAATTATTAAAAAGGAAACATTTTCTATTTTTGTTTTTTTATTTGATTCCTAGCATGTCGTGCTTTAATATTATATAGCCTATGTCACTCCCACAATTAAGACGAATCTGACGCAATTCCGTCAAGCAACCCTCCTTTTTCACAGTTGGGTAAAAATAAAATAAACTCACCAATAATTCCACCAGTCGCTTCATGCGGCGCTGTTACGAATATAGTATCTGAAGAGATCCGATTCATATAGATGCAGGTTCCAGTCTCGATATCGTACATATGAATGTAACCATACTTGGTGATCAAGTATATGACATCGTATTTGGGTGACACTTGCATCGCAACGGGGAAGTCGTTTTGCGCCTCAGCCGGGAAGAACACGTCGACTGCCTTCTTGGGAAACGGTTGGTTACCCGCTGGTGTTTGGCCAACCTCTGTGCAAGCAATTTTATGTTTGGTCATTATTGAAATAATATGTTTTACATATTATACGTAAGGTACTAAAACAGAATAGAGACTATCCATATATTGCTTGCGCCGTTGGAAGCGCAGCGCTTTTTATACTAATTGAGTGGACTGTATTTGCGGGGATTGTGATCAGCTATATTATTATTATATTTGGTAAGACACACTAGCAGCTAATTAGCTGATGCGTGCGTATCAAATAGCTTGGAGATATCTTCCTTGTCCAATCTGCTCTTAAAGGTGGTTATGGTAGGAGGATATAGGATAGGAATTTGGCACATACCTCGTGGTGGGTTCCGGTTTCACCTGGCTAGCCGGCTAGGTGGTCGTCTTCGACGTACTGCCCAAATTCTTCTCCGTCATAACAATGACGAGCACTAAAGTCAATGTATCAACAACCGAGCGAAAATCAACTTATTCCGACGAGGCGCGGCGACGAACTCGCGACTTATCGTACTGTTTGCATGTGCCAAGGAAGGGAGGGTAAGCGGAGATAGAAAAAGTTGCGAACCGATCACAATATCGCACAATATTTAAAACTATATAAAAGCGGCGCAACCATATATTATTTCTCAAAGGTGTTTTTTTTTTATTTTGTGGTAACGTCATATCTCCCTTAATTTTTCACCAAAATTAATATAATTGAATCATTATTTTGAAGCTTATGTTGACTGCTATTGACGAAAAATAGACAAATAATTTACAACTAATAATGTTTTTATTTTAATTTTTCATTTTGATTTTTATTAAAATATATTCTATTAATATGTAGGTCCGAGACGCCACCTAACTATCTGTTCAAAATAATGAATGTAAATGTGATTATAAGATGAATTTAAGAAATAAGCTTACCGATAATATGCAGTTTACCACCCTGGGCGGTTCTGACCGCGAAGCAGAAAAGAGTGGAGGGTTCCGCGTTACCCTCCGCTTTGAAAGTGGCGAACGAGGCCGCGTGGCCTTCAATAGGCTGTGAGCACTTGCGCTCTACAGAATAGAGTTGCATAGCACCAACCACGCGATTCTGTTGGGCCGAGATACCTAAACAAACAAAAAACAAAAACTGTATAAACAACTATAACTAAAAGCATTCCAAGCAATAGAGATTTAAAAAATAAATATTTGCTATCTTTTTTTATCGGGTGTAAGGCTGCCTGTCCAATAAGCGGAGCTGTGCGAATTTCAATCAATACAATTTCATCTCTAGCAAATTTCGGCCAAAAATTGCATCACTAGATTTTTATGCAATTCTATTAGTCGAATTTGCAAAGCTCCGCTCCGTTTCAGTGGACAGGCAGCCTAGAAGTAGAAATATACTATTGTCACGCCGTAAGATGAGTCGAGTCATAAACGTATTGGTTTCATATATTTAGTAAGGTAAGAAATGCATTATTGTGTCATGTCTTGATACAATAATACTTCTTTTCGTATTGCAGTGCCCGGTTCCTATCGCGTCACACAGAGGTGGTGGCTATAACGCGTCGTGTCGTGATTCCTGACTCAACATACAAATGTATCTAGAGGTTGCGGCACTTGACTGTACCAAACAAGCAAGCGAATGCTCCTGTACTACTCAGAAAAGATAAACCCGATCGACTTTCTTACCGGTTCTTCTCGATGACTGGGATGTTTTCCTAACCGGTGTTTTGACGTTCATAAGTGCCTTCTTAAAGCCTAAACTGAATAAAGATTATTTTTTGGTTTTGATTACATATTTTGTAATGTTTAAAATGACTAATTGTGTAGTAATACGTAGCGAGATGGGTAACCAGATGACTACAATCAACACTAAGTTTCTAAGTGCCGTCTCGCTGAGTCGCTGCCCATCTCGCTAAGTATTACATAATGAGCTTGTTGAAGTACGTCAATGTAAAGTAATAATATTACTCTAAATGTATAAGATTAATAACAATCGATAAGAAACAATACTTGAGGTAAAATTATCGAAATATGCAACATAGTAACTTTCAATTTTTCCTTTCAACTTTTAATAATAAAATAAATTGAAGGAACTCTTCAACCTTACGATCTGAATCTCATGGAAACATTGTTTGTTGACCACCAGAACAACTTGATTAATACTCTTCAGAAATTATTCCCAATTTACATTATTCCAGTCTAGTGATTGAATCCAGCACTGTATTGCAACTGGAATAACCTAAACCATAATTGCCTTCTTGAAATCTTTGTAACAGTAGTGTTGACACTTGAACAGTTTCTAGATAACTGGAACAATGTAGACAACCCCCATTCCAGTCCAGAGCTGGATTTCCCTACGTCATAGCGCGTCACGGCACAATAAAGTGTGGATGTCGCGATCTTGTTAGTTGGACTTTATTTAAATTATAGAATTTGGATTTAAAGGATATTATTCTGCCTCCAAACATTGTTCGCCCCCAAACTAATAGCAACGGAAAATTATGTGTTATATTCAAAATCTTTAGAAGATTTCCCAATACATGCATCATTTTACAGCCGACTAGCTGGAGAATTGTATTATTACGAAAAAAAGTTACAGCTTTTGAGGATATAAATACATCGTAAATGTTATGGGGATAAACAAAACAAACAGGACACTACAGTGAACTTATAGTTTACACACAGTCACGGAGAGTGAGTCATTCGTGATCATGACAGTAGTGATAATCGATCATCATTGATGTACCAAAAACATTGTTTTAATGTGTAAGAACAAAAAGAAAAAAAGTGATTTAGAAAACAAAACCATGGACTTTTGCCGACATATTTTAGGTAGATTTAGTTACGTATATAATTATGGTTATGTACTTAAGTAATTAGGTTTTTATTGTGAAATCTATCGCTGTTTTAGTAATTAAAGTAATTAAATTAGGTCTTAAAGTAATTAAAAACATATTCATTCAGATTTCATTAAAATGTTTGATTGATGATTTACTTATATGAACCTACCAGAAGATTGATTATTAACTAATAGTAGTTGCACATCTCTACCTTTGTTTGAAACAGTATTTGCGACGTTTGGCAAGAATGGCGGCGTCAAACGTTTATTAATCATTTCAAATACTTTTTTTGTTTATTTCGGTACGCAGCTAGTCCGTTTCAAACAGATAGATGCATTTAATATAATAAAATAAATTAATAATTATCATGAATGTCGTCCGGTGCTTTTATCGTACAGGGCCAAAAATAATGTCATTTTATTGTTAATTTTCCTTGTCAAACAAACGGTTCGTCTGTCGAATGAAAATTATTGAAAAGAAATACACATCTGAAATATTTATTATTGTATAAACCAATTAAAACACAAAAACCAGGATATTTATAGTCAGAAATATTATATTTCTTTACCGACCACGACAGTGTAAATTCGCCGTCATGACATAGTGTGCGCGTCACTGTAGTGTGTTTAATTTTAGTCCTTATTTTCTCATTAAAATATTATCCCCAATTTAAAGTTCTTAATACTTACCAACGAGCAGCAACCACTGCTGTTTAGGGTCAGTTCTATAGTTGATGATCTGGCAATCAGCGAGTGAGGAATGCCTGTCGAACATTTTGACTGGCGTTGAATCGCCCTCCATCGACCAGTGATATACGGACATCTTGGTCACCAGTGCAAGCGTGTTCAACGATACCCACTTCCAGAAGACAATGTCTTCGGACATAGTGTGAGCTTTCATTTTGGATTTCATCTCAATGTTGAAGATCTGAAGGGTTTTTTGAGCTAAAAGAAAAAAAAAACTGTTTTACATTTACGTTATGGCAACAAATGTAACATAATTTATTTTGAACTATTAAAATCACTTTGCCAAAATAAGTTGAATATCGTTTTTATTATCATTTTATAGGTTTAGCGTTATAGCCACAAACTCAGCTGATGTTATGTGACGATGTGGCCCAAGGTGATGAGACGCTCTAAGCCTAGTGATGAAACTGGCTCTCAAGTGACAGAATGTGGCCAGAACAATGTTCAAGGAAAATATTGTTATTTCAACTTGAATGTAATGGACCAAGTCATCTTTCACAGGATCTTGGCTACACCTGCATGTGAGGAAGTCAAAATTTCATGGAAGTTTGTCATTAGTGGACTAAAATAGTCGTGTGACGCTATGTATAGGTTACGATGTGACAGACATGTTCTTTTTGAATACAAGTCCCTAAATTATAAAAAAAAAAAAAAACTAAAAAAAGTGCAGCTGCTGGAACACACCTATAAGTTCTTGGCGACAGATTTTCAACTTGAGGATATTAGCTAGCCAGGCGAGCATAAGAAAATACCCTACCATTATGCTATGATTTCATCACGATGTAGTCCTTCACCAAAAGATCAGGCTCATTTCAGGGATTCGAACTCATGTCACTCGATGAGGTGTTTGTACACTCTACCACTGAGCCATCGCTGGTTAAAATATAGCTAATGCTTTGTTTAATACTTATTACAGGAGCGTATTTTTTATAATAATGTATAATTGTAGATTTATATTTACAGGACATTAATATTGTTGCTCTGGAGGTTAACAGAATCAAGTCATACAGTATTTTATACACAAAAATAAGCCGAAAAACTTAAAGCCCTCAAGATGCTGTTACTGGATTTGAGCCACAAAAGTATGTACGTTATATCAATCGCTAATCTATTCCATATGAATGTATGTGGGATGTGTGTCAAAAGTGCTCAGAATAAAGATCCTGTAATTCTTTAAATCTTCTTTTATTTAATATTTATAAATTATAATCGAAATCGTAAAAACACATATTCATTGTTCAACCAACTTGACAGATCTGTCCTGTTGCCAGGAAAAAATTAAAAATACCTATCTTACTCAAATGTTGCTGTGTTAGAATGTTCTATTCTCCCACATGTATATAAATAACTTAACGGTTGGACCGATTTTGACGGGTGCTTTACTGGCAGACTGGAGTAACTTAGACTACTTTTATTTTACAAAAAGAATTAGGGTTCCGTACAAATAAAAAAATCTGGTCACGGTGAATCAATTCGGGCGCTTAAATTGCGTACCATAAACCATAAGAGATATATCAAATTAATGTACTACATAATTGAAGACATTAAAAAGACATATAAAAAGTCGGCGAGAACATATCTCTGAGATCTTCGGGACGAGGTAAATGAAAAGTCGAGACTTCGTTACGTGTCTATTTATTGACCGTTCAATGTGGCGGTGAACGATTGCCGGTCGCTTTTTTTTCTGACTTTCTATACTGTTAGTCTTATGGGCCCTATGCAAAAACAGAGCCGCTGATGACTTCTACAGCTTCACCAGATTTTGTGCCGGTCGCGGTCTCGTAACAATATTTATGTCGTTTCATAGATACATGATACAAACCACTACAGATCATCTAAAACAAGCATTTTTGACTTTATATTAACCGAGAGCGGGAATGGCACGATTCGCGATCAATGGCGTTCTCTAGTCCACGCGAGCGCAGCTGCTGGCACAGCTAGTAGGTAATAAATCACATAAGAAAATCATCAAAAATAAAATTATAAAATTAAATATAACGAGTGTACAGAAAACAAATTATACAAAAGTATAAATATATTATACATATATTATACAAAAGTAAAGTATTATAAATAGACATTTTCTAAACCAAAGCAAACAATGGTTTGCAAATTTCAACCGAATCGGACTCGTAGTTTTGTTTGGAGACAGGCGTGTTCGCGGATTTTAGAAAAATGGAAAAAAAGCAATATCGGTCGGTGACTTGATTCTTGTTTTTGGAAGGGAAATCGCACAGTGAAATCAAAGAGCGCTTGGATACTGTGTACAGTGACTCTTCTCCTTCGATGGCGACCGTCAAAAATTGGTTTAACGAGTTTCATCGTGGTTGTACGTCGGTTTTTGATGAGCCACGCCCAGGTACCCCGAAAACGGCTACCACGGAGGATAACGTGAGAAAAATCCACGATCTCGTATTGGCAGACCGCCGATTGGAGGAGGTGTGCGAGATAGCTAAGACAGTAGGTATCTCAAAAGACCGCGTGGATCATATCCTGCATGAAATATTGGGTATGAGAAAGCTGTCGGCGTGATGGTTGCCGCGTTTGCTCACTCTGGACAACAAGCGCAACCGTGAGACCACTTCAGTGCAGTGTTTGACGCTGTTTAAGAGCAATCTCAAGGAGTTTCTGCGTCGTTATGTGACCGTCGACGAAACATGGATCCACTGGTACCCACCAGAGACCAAGGAACAATAGAAACAGTGTACTTGTTAGCGACGCATAGGCGTGATGTTTCAAGAGATAATATTAATATTTAGTTGTAGGTATAAGATTCTAGGCTTAAGAAATGAACAATTATATTAAAAAAATCATTGATTTACCGTTTCTGTATTATATAAATAAAATGTAGGTATTAAAAGATAGTAACTACGTAAGTAATAAAGATTGTAATTTCATTGATAATCTTTGTTTTAAACCAGTTATGTGTAATGTTTGTGATTTTATAGGAATAGTTAGGCTTATATGTGAATTCTTTCACGGATGTAATGTTTATTATTCATACATAAAGTGTTTATAGGGCGTTTTGTGTTGTAATGTTTTAAGTTTAATATTTACGAAGTTTACTATTCCTTAAAGTTATACTGTGTGTATTTAGGTAGATATTAAT
The DNA here is from genome assembly GCA_033032175.1 of Saturnia japonica. Lineage (NCBI taxonomy): Eukaryota > Metazoa > Arthropoda > Insecta > Lepidoptera > Saturniidae > Saturnia > Saturnia japonica. Next base: position 5,877,416 of record CM065324.1, on the reverse strand, counting down.
GTTCTTAATAGATTTGAATAGGTTTTGTAACATTCCAATAGGAATTTTTTGAAATATTAGCTAATTACGTGAAATTGTAATAATAATAATAACAGAATAAGCGCGACGCGCCACGCCACAAGCTGTGTTACTAGGTAATATTATATTAGGAGAGGAATAGACACCATCGTTCCGTCCCGCTCCAACGCCGATATAAATATGGGGCTGTTGCGGCCAACCGGCACACAGAGTGTCAAACGCTATTCAAGAAAACAAGGCTCAAGACCCTGAATACTTGCAAGAAACTCACCGAAGTACTGGATGGTACAAAGAAATATTGTGAATAATTGTAACCGGCCATTTTGCTTGTAAGGATTGAATACAGCGACTTGATTTTGGTGTTCGTGTGTGTCATTATCTTCGAGAAATCCTTCACCCACCAACGACCCAATCCACTTAGTTTTCCGAAGCTACGCCAGCGCCACACCTCCGTGTAGGCACCTACCTCACTGCGTGTGTGTGTACCTTTGATGGTTCGCTCTCTTCACGCCTGGTAGGTTCGGGTGTGAAAAGAGTTGGTCGCACGTAGTGAGTCGGGCTTGCGTACACTGATTTAGCAGCTCTCTGCTGCTTACCGTAGTACGTATTCGCCGTGGTACCGAGTCCGAGGGCTGATCGGGCGTCGCGCCGCGCCGCGCTGCACTCTCGATTGTGCAGGCCCGCTCGGTACTGTTATTGTTGCGCGTAGCTAATTATTGTTAGGAGCGTCCGTTGCGCTATTCGGCTTCGTTGCGCCCGTTTTATTGCCCTGAAGTCTCGCTGGTCAGGCTCGCTTGGTACTATCATCGTTGGCGTAGCACGTTGTTACGGGCAAACCGTTTGCGCCCGTTTTAGTACTGCACCTGGCTAACGTGCTGCAAAGAAGGCCAAGACTGTCCCATCGGCCGGAAAGGTGATGGCTACCGTTTTTTGGGATTCACAAGGTGTGATCCACATCGACTACCTGGAGAAGGGCAAAACGATCACAAGGCTCAATTATGCCGAATTGTTGGGCCGATTCGACATCGAATTGCAGAAAAAACGGCCCTATTTGGCGAAGAAAAATTTGAGTCGAATCAGGAGGTTATAGCCGCCACGGAGGCCTACTTTGCAGACCTCCAGAAAACGTATTTTTCAGTCGGGTTAAAGTAGTTGGAGCACCGCTGGTTCAAGTGTATCAAACTAAAAGTAGTAAAAATGGTCTCTTTTATAGTGAATATAATATAGTAGAACACAACTTTAGCTTCTTCTAGTTGTAATCTATTCTATTCCGTTGTCCTGTGCCCGACGCTCTCGTGTAATGATTATGAGCATTGAATAAAACTATTTTTTTTAAATAAATTTTATCAACATCCGGAAAATTTTATATACCACGAAATTGTTTACTTTTTTATACAAAATTGTGAATCACAATTAACAAAAATATTGTGTGTAAATTAAATACTCAACACAACATTAATTCAAGCAAACGTTGAGGGTCAGCGATAACCCGAGCTCAACAATGACATGAGGTAACAGAAAAAACTTATAACGATAAAGGTATAAGATAAAATTAGTGGCAAAGAGTCAATAACACGTATATGAGTCATTTTGACTCGTATATAACGTGATAAAACGCTAATGACGTAACAACTTTGCGGTACGTACGACATCAGGATGTCCGAACTTTGACTGCGGCATCGCACCTATTTTCATCTACATAACATTGTTATAATACCTTATTCATATCCGTAATAATTTTATCCTTAAAATAATTTATGTAAGTTTGTTGGAAAAAAACCGTAATAGTAAAACTCAATTTAATTAAATAAACTGAATTAAACAGCTGACATATTATATAGATATTTAATACTCAGGCACTCAACTTACAAATATACTCACTCATAACACGAAAGTTAGTCATATGCGGAAAACGAAAACGCGATCACTCGGTTCAATAGTAGGGCTTACTATCACTATGTCACGAGGTCACCAAAACTCTTAACTCGCTTTTACCTTGGATTTGCAGACAGTCACGATAGCGACGACTGTCGACAGATATGAATCTCTGTGGCCGTCACTGTATTTGAAATTTCAATTAACTACCATTTGATTGTGTAGTCATTATACGAAGCCACAATAAAAAAGCTGATAAGCAGAACGCGAAACAATGGTACAGATAAAATCATTTTACGGACTCGTGAACTTCCAAATTTAAACAACATGAAAGTGCCTTACGGGGCCTTACATAAGAGAAAACTGTATTCTTCGGGTTATTTCGAAACAATTAATCACCAGATAATTTGAAATTTAATCTTTACAAATAAAAATGGACACAGCCTTAGATTACATGGCAGTGTACTCGCCAAGTCGAACACGGCCGTAGCATACCATCCTTTTCCCGAAGCGACTCACGGCACTTTTGACCCCCCGTAACTTCGTGTGTATAAAGCAAGAAGTTAGAATTTTTGGAGATCAAGAGTACATTCTTTAACTAGCAATATTGTCAATATACCTAATAATTATCTCTAGTCAAACTTTTTACTTTTGTCACTGACACACTCACCGATCATCAAGACTCTAAGGTAATGTACTTTTAAGTACCTTAGAGGCTTACGAGTTTTGATGGTCGGTGAGTGTGTCAGTGACAGTCTTACAAGCTTCAACTTTTGAATTTTAGTGAGCGTTTAGCCTATAAAGGAAGGAAAAAATTAAAAATCCTGATTTTCGAAGATCTAACCCTGTCGTGTAACCCAAGTGCCCAGCCAAATTATTAGAGATATCGAAATACCGCCTTAGGAAAATCATTTAGTTATCTGATAAGCGTTTTCTGATGGAGTATAAAAATCGAAGGTATGGAGTACCTGTTGTGGAACCTTAATATTAATGCTTAATAATGGGCTTTTAGTTAATGACAAGACAATAACTTAACATATTTGTAGCGACATCTATCTCGCCACATACGACGCATCCTACATAGCAATATTAAAATTAACTGAACAAATGAGTATGTATACAAGAACCCGACAACAACCTTTGGGCCAAGTTCGGTGAAGCTGTAAAACCTTTGGGCCGCTGCCCGCCAGGCATAACACCCGTCTGGTCGGAGGATCCTCCCTTTTAATGTGGAGGTGGTAATAATCGGCACCACATATTCTTGTTATATGTCGTGGAACTGTATACGACTTTTGCCGTTGAAAATATTGTAGGAGTCATTGTTACTATTACGTACTTCTGTTTTCTTGAACTTTATAGCGACAACGGCCAAGTCATGTAAATATCAAAAATATGTTAACCTTACTGTCTTCATTAATTAAGATGTTTTAGGCTCATATATTTAAGCACAGTCGATTCAATAAAATTGAATTTAACATGTAAAGGCCAAATTTTAGCCATAATTACTCGTATTATTTAAAATATACCCCTATACTTGGCTGTTTATTAGATTTCAGTACTTGTTATAGACAAACCATCTGAATCGAAACTTGATCTGTTTTTTACAGCATGTTTTTCTTGGGATTTTTAACATTTTCCTTCACAGGAAGATTACCTCTCTCCCCTTTACATCATCAAAATATTCAGCGGGGTGTAATCTAAATACCAAATTAAAAACGGATGTTAGAATAAATCTTTTACACCGTTTCAACGATTACTATGAAAGTAGGTAGATCAAGTGGTTTTTTTGTTCATAGAGACGTTATTTATGCTATGCATTTTAATATTAACGCGAACAAAGTAAAATTAAAATTAAATTATTTTAAATTTTAATACCAAGAATCAAAAAAAGTTGTATGTAGATGTATCCATTTTGTATTATTTTTGAAGGTTCGACGTTGTCACTTACACAGGACAAAATGTCTAACTATTAAGTGGTACGCACCAAGAGCCTTTCTGAAACTCGTAAGGTTTATGTATATATCTGTAATCATGTCTGTACAAGTAATATTTTTACAAATTTCCTACAGGCATACTATATACATACTATACTATAGGCATATTATGACAATGATAAAGAAGTCTGTCTGTCTATTGTCTGTTGAAAAACAGCTTACGCGATTCTTATGATTTTTTTGTACACGGGATGTAAGCATGTCAATTGATAGGCTATAAGAATTTTCAATATTACTTTTAGAAATCGTAAAAAAAAAAAACAAAAAAAAACTATAATTCTTAACCGATTTTGATGAAATTTTTGTACACGGGAACTATAAGCCATTCCATAAATGATAGGCTATAAGAATTGTCATAAATATTTAAAAAAAAAACCCTAAATTTAATTTGTATTAATTATCAACCGCTTTGGACAACATTTTGTAGACGGGATGCATACGAGAATTCATACTTAATAGCAAAAAAGGATGAGGTTCTCAATTCGATCGCACATATTTTTTATGGATATTGAGGCATTTCAGGCATAATTTCTTTGTTCATAAACCGACTTAGATGATTATTTTTCCGTTAAAATGGGGGTACCTCAAGAGTGGTCCCATTTTAGTTTCATTAACATTAGACCTTCGACTTCGACGTTACCTCAGGGAAGTCCTAAAATAATTGATTTCCTTTATACTTAAAAATTGTTTTGACGTATCGAGGTTTTAGAAAACTGTTGTTTTCCTTCACCTAAACACAAACTCACAAAATTCGTACTCTTTATAATATTAAGCATGTATAGAAAGTACAGATTATTTATTTATCACGACATTCGAAACAAATTAGTTTTCACTAATAGACTTATTAACCTAATTCTTATGTAAAATTACAATAGGATTAATAACTCTAATGTTGAAACCGGGGCAATGACATCAAATTTCAACGAAATTATTAAGTTTTATTTTCATTGTTCACTTCCGTCGGCAATTTAAATTTTGTGCCAAGAATAGAAAACCAGCGAAATTTATATAAGTACAATATACGAGTTATTGCCAGATCTGTTTTCCATATTGGGAGATCGGGTTTATGTAATATAATGCACGCAAGAAATGAAATACGTGAATATATGTATTCACTCATTTTCCCAGGTCACGTTTTCAAACGTTGACACTAACAGTATTTTTAATTATTTTCTTGTTCCTAATGAAAGCTACAATGCTTTCGATTTAATCCGATTAAATCATTCGACAAGCATGAACAAGCAGCAATAACATAAATTTAAATTTATTGCTTCTTACTCTTCCCACAGAAAAAAAGAAATGTGCAGTTTCATAACACCATAATTTTTCTATGACAGATGCTAGGAATTATCAGAAAATCCCGAATAATACATTTAAATGGCAGTAAAGTTCTGACTTAAAAATCAATTTGTATTACGTCAAGACTTTGGCAATCTGCCCAAGATTATGGACGCCTATTCAATGTACTCTCCAAAATCGGTATTGCGGTCTTGGCTACCTTCGATATTAGTTTTTTATTTTTATAATTTGGATTTCTTAAAACATGGCTAGTTACGTAACAACAAATTACAAAATACTTATAGCCGGATATCATTTTTTATATCATACTGTATTTTTTTTAAATCTGTAATTGAACTAGCTGATACAATTTGTTTTTTTTTTTATAGTAATGGGGCAAAATGACTGCACTGTACTTGATGATAAGTATAGAACAATCCAGAAAAAAGACCAACCATCGAGAGATCGGTAATCCATTGCCGGTCGTCGCCTCTCGTCTATTGAACTACATTGATTGATCCTAAAATGCGACTCACAAATAAACAGTCGTTATGACATGCTTATGAGAATGGTGGTCACGGCCCAGTCAGGTACATACTTCCCTACCACCCCATTTAATTACTGGATATACATGGGCTGATCCCGCCGGAACGCGACACGCCTAAGCGTGCTATAGCGGTTGTTACACCTGGTGTATGTTGATCGCGATCCAGTCAAACACAATTATTGTGTCCTATCTACCACCTAGCAAACCACCATAGATAATCGGTTTATGCACTCTTGAGGCTATTTATGAGACAAGAAAATGACTATATTTTGCCAGTTTGTAAAAAAAGGCTTGAACAAATCTCGATAAATGTATTACAGCATTCATATGAAGACACTGGCTTCTGATAAATTATTATAACTGAATTCAATTTTTTACATAATTATCTATTTAAATAAAATAACTGAAGTTTGGCATTGCTAGTTATAATTTATATTTATGCCATAAATAGGTAAATACTCAAAAAGCATGACTAAAAAAAATATATATTTCAATATTATAACATAACATTATTTTATTATCCAGAGAGATAAATATAATGTGTGCCTGAAATTGATCCAACTAATAATAATGTTATCAGTGTATACTGAAAAATAATACTGACATAGAAGATGGTTTAATCATAATTCTCTATGAAACTTGACAAATTAATGGTATTTGTTATGAAAGGTGTACAATAGAGTTTTTAACATTCAAAGAAAAATGTAAATTGATTGTTTTCAAAAGAATGAAATAATTAAAATGATGAAGCATTATGCATTTATACTGTGTTAAATAAATACATTATGTTGGCTCTTTTTATTGCATTTAAATCTTCTTTTCCAATTTTTTTTTTTTTTCCTTACCTTATTTAGGGACTTGGGACCAAGAAGAACATGTCTCTCTGATTGTAACTTAGAGCACCATAAAATCTTGGCTTCCTCCCTTGCTTTTCAATTTTAATTGAATGCCAGGGACATAAATTTAATCTTTTACTAGCCAATTTGTATGTACATGACCCAAAATTAATATATAAAAAGGTATTGATTGCTCAATGATATCTAAGCTATGTGCGTAATGTAAGATAATTCTATAATCTGGAATTACTGTTAGCATAACTTAATAATAACTACAAAATAAAACTATTGTCCTATGTATAGTCATAGATTCCCCTTAACTTCATGCATTTTTTTTTTTAAATAAATATTTATAATAACTTACTACTGTACATACATAGCATATTAGGTAACTATGAAATATAGCTGAAAAAATACAATATCAAATCTCTCTGGGCCTTTGTTGAAATTTTGCAAGTAGCATAAATTGTTTTTTTTTTTTTATTTCTTCACCCATCACATTAATAAGTTGATGGGAAGTCCTTGTCTGCAAATATCTTGCAACATATAAGTTTAGGGACCTTGAAGAATGTAATTTTTAAAACTCACTAACCTTCAACTCCAGCCTTTCCTTTAAGTGCAATAACTTTGCTCGCTGGGTTCATTATAGCAGAATCTGCACTGATCGGCCGACGGATTGGGTTAGTGGGGTCAGCCATATCAATGATAACCACTTCAGCAGTCTCACCTACCTTCTCACGGACACAGATAAACTTATCTGACTCCATAGTAAGGGTGTTGAAGGATATAGATGCCGGATTGATTCCCACATTTGTGAGCTGAGGAACAAATTCAACAGTATAACAAATGTAATAAAGCAATTATAAAACTAGCTTCAAAAGATGGAGCTGGCGGAAGAAAGTAGGTGTAAATATTATATAACTCATAATCTATTAACTATATAAAATATATGTCCATTCAAAGTCTTCACAGCAAGTAATGTAATATGACTCATACATAGGTCATGGTTATAGTTGACTTTTTTTTAGTTTATTTTGATTACATATTCGCATAATTTCTGTATTAAAAGAATCAAATTAACCAAAAAAAACCTTCACAGGAAATTAACATATGATTTTAATGACATTTTAATTTTTATACATATATGTACATGACCTCTGATATTTCTTTATTTAATTTGAAGTATGTAAAAACATGTTATCAAGTTATTTTTTTTATATAGGTGTTAAACCAGATTGTTTTAAGATTATTATTGATCATATTAACAAGTAGGTACATTGTTATCTCTTCTATAACCGCCCACAATAGCACCCGGCAGTAGATGTTTATAACAACAAAATGTTTTATCTTTCTTTGTTGTAAAGGCATTGCTAAGGTTGATTATAATCAGAACATTGACCTGGAAGCTATGAAATTTTCATTTTATTTGATAACCATATGATCTAATAGAAAATGTGGAACAAATCAATACCGCCCGTTCCCGTGGACTGAAGAGTAGGGGGTAGTCGTTGTAATTCTTGAATTGCGCAACCCCTTTGCCCGTACGCATTAAACTATTCCCCATAAAAACTATTATCAATTTAATCATCAAAACCCAATTTCGACTAATACAAGTGCTACAAAAACACTATCGGCAAATTATGGATTTCGGATGGGCGTACTCACCTGCAAATGCTCCTGAAAACGTATTGGCAATACTTGCGCCATGATTAATGTTCACTTCGCCACTATTTATGAAACTCAATGATAAGCGACCGTCTGAAATCGCGGATTCTGAAAAAAATTTACAAATCAATTACACTGCTGTCTCATCCGAAAACACTTTTGACAATCAACATGGCGTTCGTTCGCAATAAGTGACAACGGCCAGATTACAGTTCTATAACATTTGAATGTTTTAAATAATTATTCTACTCACAACTAATATATAATTCTACATAAGGAAAATAGGAGTATATAATTTGAACTATTTCAAGAAATTTAGAGAACAATCTACACCTGCGGCTGCCACATATACAAATGAATGAAATGGCAAATGAATGAAAATTGAAAGGAATGTGGAAAATCATTCGCTTAATGGTCTACTACTTCTTCTCGTTTTGGCACTGCAGAAAGGACTTGCCAGTGTCAATATTTTCAAGCCTTCATACAATTTTCCACTATACAAAGTGGGGTCTTCTGACAAGATGGTGGTTCCCTTGTCAGAACTATCTAGGAAGTTTTTGTGACATACCAAAATGCATGTTTTCTGTTTTATATTTATAATCCACTTCACTTATACACAACAAACAAACTATATCAAGCAAAATGCCACTAATATTACTTACTTTAGGGTCAAAAAAAAACAAAGTTAAAATTAAAAATAAAGATCCCACCAAAACTCCTTATTGGTCTATGGCTCCATTCCATACAAACTTCAGTTCCGTTAGGTGGTTCAATTTATTTGAAAAATTGGAGATTTTTCTTTATTTTAGTAGCATTCTTCTTTTTCTTCCTAACTTGGCAACCGGTCCTCTTTTGAAGACCATTACTGCCATTGGTGCCATTGCCATTGCCATTACGCCTGCAACCGTTGGGTGCAGGCCGCACAAGATCGGTCGCTCTGGAGATCTATGGGGGAGGCCTATGTTCAGCAGTGGACGTCCTGCGGCTGAAATGATGATGATGATGATTACTGCCATTATCGAGTGAATTATTAGTGTCATATGATATGACGATTCATTATCCTAACAAGATGGTGGCTCCCTTGTTAGAACTTTCTAGGAAGATTTTGTGGGAACTCAGAATGAATGCTTTCAGCTTATATTTATAATCCACTTCAATTAAGCACAAAAACCAAACTATATCACGCAAAACGCCACCAATATTACATAATACAGGGTCAAAAACCTAAGTTAATGAAATAAAAATAAAAACCACACCATGTCACTTCAAGATCCCGCCAAACACCCCGGCGCGGCGCGGCGCCTCACTAGCTACTATATTATGCTGGCTGTTTTAGAAACTATACTATTAAAATAGTCTAGAGATGACAGCTATCAATTTAGACTGTTGGTTTTTTACGACACGTTACTTTTAACAGCTGTACTATTTAGTATATTTACTTACGTAGTATTGTATTCTCTTTGTACTATTTCTTACCAAGTAAATATGCTAGCCCTACTGATGTAATTTATTTTCATTGAACATACCAAAATACCATGTTTTTGCATAGTACATAATAACAATAATAACGTTTGTTTAAAGTCATGGTCCTATGGCTTATTGTCCTTGCATTTTATTCCAAATAATTTAGTTTATAGTAAGACAACCCACCCTAGTACTTACAGGTACAGGTCTAGGTACTTCCAGACGCCGTGATATATACGTCTCCCGTCTAGGTACTATGATTTTGATTACTCTATGTAGGTTGTTAGTTCTTTTCTTGAATTTGACAGAGAATAGACGAAGAGCTCTAGCTCTCAGTATTAAGTAATATAATAATCTATGCTCTAGCTAGCGCGTTGTTTGAGTGTCTTTTAAAATGACTCGTGTTTTTCTAATTATTTTATATTATTAGCCTGACTTACGAATTTTCTACCGAACATTGTGTGGTTGAATAAACGTTTCAATTATTTGCCGACTATATTATTTATAATTTAACCACTCTCCTTTATTTGATGCATGCATACGTTTGGTTTTCCATTACCGATTAATATAGAATGTCTTGTATTGAATGTTTAACCGTAATCCTATTACTGTGAATATTCTCTCAAAGTTTCTAGTTAGTATTATTTAATAATATTTGTTAAAAAAATGTATAAGTTTATTTATATTTAATCGTAATTAGATTTAGATTTTCTTAGAAAACATGTTTTTTAGATAATATATTAATTTAAAATGTTTTAATTGGTATTTTAAAGTAAAATTGCTTTCCTCCAAATTTATCCACATTCTCTATAATGACGTGAAGTTGATGAACTTCATAATATTAAAAACATGACGCTGGCGGCTGGCAATGTGATACAAACATTGTCATTGATTGTCATTTTCTTTATTTGAAGTTGAAGTAAGCGTTCACTGCGCGTTGATTGGAGTATTGTTTTGAAGAATTTGAAGGACTGCGTCCATGATTTGCATTTATTTTCAAATATACTCAATTGTTATAAATAAATCAAAATGGTAATATCTTTTTGAACAGAGCAATATTGTTGCTGTTTTGTTTTACTATTCTATTCTTGGCTTACCACACGTTTATCAGTTTCAGTTCGGATTCAACATGTTTCATGATATTGCAAGGTACTTCAACATGACCTACAGATGTTTTTCAGTGTCTATGTTACCTGGTAACGAGAGACAGGACGTAGAAAGAGGAGGGAAGAGTGAGAACTTATTATTTTATATTTTTATACCTTACTATTATTGCAGTGCTACCTACTTTGTTTTCTGTGTTTTATTTATTTATTGTATATGTACATTGTGTATTTAAATATACCCCAAGCCACGGTGAAGCTGTAAAAGCCGTTTGAGTCTTCAGGGCCCATATTGCTAACAGTATAGTCAGTAAAAAAATACATACCACATTATTTGATCAAAATATTTTTAAAATTTATGATTGTTACAATTGTAACAATCTTGTAACAATCATAAATTTTAAAAAATATTTTGATCAAATAATGTGGTATGTATTTTTTTCAGAGCCGTTGGGTGCAGGCCGCACAAGATCGGTCGCTCTGGAGATCTATGGGGGAGGCCTATGTTCAGCAGTGGATGTCCTGCAGCTGAAATGATGATGATGATGATGATGACTTTGTTATTACTATTAAATTATTTTGTGGTTCCAGTACCTGGTTGGTTCAGAGATAATACTACTGCCTAACTTATATTTAGGGATGAGTTTCTTGTCAGTTCTTGTTGATGGCTGGGATGTTTTCCGAACCAGTTTTAGTGTTTTGACATTCATAAGTGCCTTCTTGGGGCCTAAATTGAATAAAAGATATTATATATTTTATTTCTATAGTACTTTTTGTCCTATGTGACATAACCATGAGACAGTAGTGTCTATAGATACTCTCTAGTAATGATGTGGTATTGACATAACTAAACCTAGCAATCACCCTAAGCTTGAAATTCGAGCAGCGACTTTTTGATCATAGACTATTTTTTGTTTGACATTTGCAGTATTCATGTACCTAAACAAAGAGTATTATCTACATCACTTGCTGTCACTTTTCATTGAGTGACAATGTCAATATTTTGGGGGGTTTTGGTTCAATGGCACTGGTTGGATTAGGATTTGCAGTATTAATTTATTTTATTTAATATATTATTAACAGATAATAGATAAATTTTAGCTTTCTGCACTCCTCCATATAAACTTCTACAAAGCCAAAGCTCACACTCATCCGTGCATGCAATATGCTTAAAAAGGGGTAGAAAGCTTTTGCTTCACGGATTAATATATAGATAACTTGAGATTTGTCATTGTATGTTTTACACAGACTATCACTCGAAAGTTTTTATTAAAAAAAGAGTATTAATATCAAGATTTTTAATATTTACTAAAGTTAAATAACATTATCAAAAATCTTTATAAATTATACCCTTTTTACTGTAATCTACAAAGTAGATTAATTGCAAAGTATACTAACTTATTTAAAAAAAAAACAATATTTTCAGTAATAAAATCCAATAACTGATATAATTTATATTTCCAGTTATTATGCCTCCATCAGCTTTGGAACAACTTACAAGATTGAATATTGAATATCCAATGATATTTAAATTAACAAATAAGAAAACTAAAAGGATCACACATTGTGGTGTTCTCGAGTTTGTAGCTGATGAAGGAAAGGTTTATTTGCCACATTGGGTATGTAACACTCTACACAGATTTATTAGTAAAAGGACCTTAATTAATAGATTACATAAATTTCATTCTAAGACTCCAAAGATCAAAAAATAGGAGGATCACCATTTAACACCAATATCTGATGTTTGTGATTTTTTAAATGATATTCTAATTATTTGAATTATTTCATAAAGTAACTTTTTTATACCACATTTTCATTTATACCACTATATTCCTGCCTATAAAAAAAGGGTACTTATTTTACTAAATAACCAGAAGTGGTGAACTTGCAAGTGAATTATAATCCATGTTAATCCTTGTACATTAATCAAATGAAGTAATGAGTTTTATTATTGCTGTATTAAAACAAAATCTGTATAAAAAAAATAAAGTTAAACAATTTGAGGTAGAGTTTTGTTCAAATAAAATTGTATGTTTTTTCTAGATGATGGCTAACTTAGTTCTGGAAGAAGGTGCTCTAATACAAATTGAAAGTGTATCATTACCAGTCGCAACCTTTTCTAAATTCCAACCACTTTCAGAAGACTTTCTAGATATAACAAATCCTAAAGCAGGTTTGTACCTGGAATACTGTACTGGAGTAATGATGAATGATTTTCTACAGTTCTAAGAGCAAGCTGAATAGTTTTAGCACCTTAAATTTAACCATTAAAGAAAAGCTAATGTTATCAATAACTCAAAAATGCAACAAGAGATTCTTCCTAAGACTAATTTACTTAAAATATTCCTTGCATATGAAATTAGCGTTTTATATGGAAAAAGCAAAACGAAAACAATATTATACATTTAATCAATCGAAGTATGTACCATTATTATCTATGCACTTTCGCCATTTTATAGGTAGTTCATAGGTTCCATTGTTGAAAAAATTGTGGGAGCGAGAATCAATAAAATCTTTGAAGCCTCATTGGAATTAGATTTTTTTCCTTGCAAGAATTCCCAGAACGAAAACGTTGGAACTATAAATTTACCGTTCTTTCTTTTACACTAGCTTCCTCCCATACACTTCATTAATCATTCGAGCTGTTTCTGCAGCGCTGATGCTACAGTGGAACTTATATTCGTGAATAACGCGATATTTCAAGTTTTCCATTTTGTGAAAAGAATGATGTCAAAGAAAAATCAAATGGTGCGAAAACAAATGAATCACTAAATTCGAAACACAAATACACAAGCCTAAATTTTAATTTGGAATTCCTAACCAAACGCCAGATATTTGAGATCAAAATGGCCAGCAACAAAACGCCATTTTCATATGTAAGGACCTAATATATAGTCTAGTCACTTGACTGATTCTCTGTTCACTAGACTAGAATCAGTATATTTTTTTTTTACTTTAACCATGACTAGTTCATTAGAAGGAATATTTTATTTGGATTTTCATTTGTATACAATTTTTTGGCCAACAATGAATCTCTAAATATTTAATTACTAATAAGTGATGTATCAATTTTATTTCTGTTTAGTATTGGAGAATTGCTTGCGAAATTTCTCTTGTTTAACAACTGGAGATGTCATTGCTATCAAGTATAACTCAAAGGCGTACGAGTTATGCGTTCTCGAGACCAAACCTGGAGATGCCGTCATCATCATCGAATGTGATATGAATGTAGGACTGCTTTTATCTTTATTGTTAGAACATGCCTATATATCTTATTTAAAAATTAATTTGGTTTATTGACTGCTGAGAAATTACTCCATCAAATAAAATATATTTGAAATTAGTTAGAACAGAATTTCTTGTTACTGCTTACAATTGTATTATTGTACAAAAAAAAATCTTTTTAGTACTAATGAATAATGGACAAAAATACCTTTGATTCATAAAATCAGAATAAAGTCAATAATTTTACCACTTTTGATTTTTACATGTGGATAATATCCTAAATAGCAAGGACATTATAAGTGATGGATATTGTAATTATTCATAATAATTAATTTTTTCCTCAGTCTGATGACCATAGATACCTATTACACATTTGGATCGTTACTCACAGAGTTGATATAACAGTACACAGATTTCTCATATTTCAACAAACATCTTTATAAGCTAGTTGTTGCAGAGTCTTCTGTGCAGTGTGCATGCATAGGGTAAAACAGCTAGAAATGTACTCTTACAGTGGGAGGAACTGGCTCAGTTCCAGGCAAATTACTTAGCCATATTGAAAACACTACCAGAGGTTTTTAAAGACTCCAGGGAAGTGTCAGTCTGGTAGGATTAAAGTTAACTATCATTATTTAAAATAGGCACATACAAGTTATGATTTAATTTTCATCTGAAATTTTAGGCTTTTTTTATAGTAAGTGGATAAAATTATCATCAATAATCAATAACTATTGATTATGAAATTTGTGATGACAGGTCGAATTTGCACCACCCGTTGGGTACAAAGAGGAAGAGCATATACCAAGACGCGAAGGAAGCTCAGGCATGGACACCATGGACGAAGACCCAGCAGCGATGATGCCCGAGCCTAGTGGGTTTATAGCATTCAGTGGAGAGGGAAACAGACTTGATGGGAAAAAAAAGAAATTAACTAGTGAGAGCGAGTCAGACACGCAATCCTCACAGGCTAGACAAGTATGTTATAGATTTCATATTTTGCATAACTTCAGTGATTAATTTTTATTGCAAAAGATTTTAACAATAACAGGGAATATGCATGTTATTTAAATGTCCGTCAAATATTTTTATTCCGAATCTTTATTACTGTAGAATTACACATACTTCACTATTTATTTTGTTACAAAAGCTGATGTCACTGAAACTCGGAGACATGTATCAATGTAAATAATTGATTTAATAGTATATTACGCACCGAGGGAGAAAAGTAGGACATTCACGCCCTCGCGTATGGTTGTCACCCGAGCCGAAGGCGAGGGTGACAATCGCGGGTGAGGATGTCCTACTTTTCTCCTTAGGTGCGTTTACAATTTTTTTCTCCCCCTGGATCAAAAGTTTATATATTTTATATATAAACACGCAGTTGCTAGGTTACCGGGAGATAAAGTAAAGTACGCGCATGCGCACATTTGCCATCTCTCCGGGAGAGAATCGGGTACTTTTCTCCCGCGTGACAGGGACTAAAAGTGAACTTTTCATCCCGGAGGAGAAATAATATTATAATTATTCATGCATATTCCCTATTGTTATACCGTTTTCACCCACTATACCATTTCCATTTCTATTATTTTCTCGATTACAACTCCTGTGAAAACTTGAACGAGCTTCTTTTTTACATTATGTATGCATTATTTTATAAAAATATGACGTTTACACACGTACAAGGTTATACCAGATTCGGAGAAACTAATAGGGATGGAGCTATATCAATAAACGTAACACGATAACAGACCCTATATTTTTTTTACAAAATGTAAGAAACTAAACTACTGCCAGATACTTTTGTACAAATTTATTAACTAATATAATATGTATTTTTAAATACAAGATGTTACACGTATTAATTCTTGATTGATAATGCCAACTTCTTCAAAATTTTCGAAGCTGTTGTAAAATAAGTAGGTATAGGTAGGTACTCGACAATGAAACGAAATAATTATAACGACAGGTAATCTTTATTTATATATTTTAATCAAAATCTGATGAATCGTCACTATCACTCGATGAGCTCTCCCCAACATTTATTATAAGTAAAAAAAGTTAAATTATTTGAATGTTTTTGTTGTATTTGTCTTTGTTCAAAATATAATAAATATATGCGATTGATGTCATTACTTATTTGGTTACAACACTACAACTATCAAATTAGAACTGTCATCGAGAAAATAAAGAAATGGAAATAGTATAGTCATTAAATATAGATTAGGAAAGGTTTATGATACATGACCAGTCTGTTAAAGTCCGTTTTAAATTTTGTGGAGTAAAATGACTATGTCAACTGCCTCATTAGCCTAGTGGTCGTAAGCGCGACTACTATGATCGAGGTCCTGGGTTCGATTCCCAGGTCGAGCAAAGTGTTATTGGGTTTTTCTATGAAATTCTCAGTAGCAGCTCGGAGTTTGGGCTTGTGCCCGTTTAATGGCAATAGGCTCGCCCCCTATTACATGGGACCTAAAAACATACACGACGAACTGTGGGTGTATATTATAGTACACCTCTGCCTAACCCTTCGGGGATACAGGCGTGATGGTATGTATGTACGTAAATGACAATGTGTTGCTAGTTAATTGGACTTTATTTTAGTTGTAATTTTAGTCATGTTAATTAATCCAAAGTAATCGTAAAACAAAAGCCAAAATCGTAAGCCAAAATTTTCTATTGAAGCATAGACTTAACCTAATGGAAAAAGAAAAAAGAAAAAATAACCTGGTCTTTTTTCGGATTGAAGAGAATTGAAAATCAGAAGCTGAGATAGTAGACTACATCAAGGAAACAATAATAGAAACAGGAACATACCTAGATAGTCAGGAAATCACTAACATATATAGAATCGGCAAATAAAACAATAAAAGCTGCCCCATTGTAGTCTCTATATTGTATATTTAAAAAAAAAACATATTATATTGCAAAATAATACTAAACTCCCACTGGGGGGTATAAATGTCAAAGAGGATTTCAATAAGGAAGTACTTGAAAAGCTGAAGCACCTACAACCACAACTGGAAGAAGAAAGGAAAAAAAGGAAATTTCGCTTTTCTCAAGTATGATAAATTAATAGTGAAGAAACCAAATAACAAATCCAGAGACAAAAGAAAGAGAGATGATTCAGGCTCACCTAACTCGTCAACACAGAAGAGAATAAACACAAAAGATAACTCAATATCTCCATTAGCCAAGACTGTCTCAAAAGAAATCATAAAACCAAATATACTTAATTATGTTGAATGAGGCAGATCAGCTTCACTGTCTGAATTCTCAAAAACTAGCAACGACCGCCGGCAACCGGAATAAAATCAAAACAAATACAACAACTTTCTCCCAACCCACTTCGGTAAAATACACCCCAAGCCGGCTGGTCACCGCGGGGCAAGACGACCACAACCCTCCAACAAATAAAAATCAACAGAATTTTTCAAATAAAAACAACTTTGACTACGAAAACATAAGCAAGAGTAAAAAACCAAGAAAACAAGGCCTGAAAATATGTACATTTAATGTGAGATCCCTGGCAATAGAAGAAAGAATTTTGAACGAAATAATCCAATAGACAAAATAAAATGGGACATTCATTATAGGTCTTGCAGAAGTTAAAAAGATAGGATGCACCATTGAAGAACACAAAGATTATATACATATTCTGTTATATAGGAGAGACAAAAGGACTACATGGTGTAGACTTCTTAATAATAAAATCATTGCAGAGCAATATATTGAGTTTTATGGGCATATCAGAGAGAGTGGTTCTATTAAAACTGAACTTCAAAGAGGGACCACTATTGCTGATTCAAGTATATTCTCCTACTGAGAGTTCAAGTGAAGAAGAAATTACAAAATTCTATGATGACCTAACGAGAGCACAAGAACTAGCTGATAAAAACAGGTTAATTATGGGAGACTTTAATGCTAAAATTGGGCAACCAAAACTCATGAAAAAAACTTAATAAGGGGAAAATATGGTTACGGCGTACGTAACTCCAGAGGTGAACGTCTAATTCAATATACATAGGAGAATAAACTTTCAGTGATGAATATGTATTATAAGAAAAAAGATACAAAAAAATGGACATGGATATCACCAGATAATTAAACGAAAAACGAAATTGACTTTGTACTAAGATCTACCCCAAAATCGATATCAAATGTAGAGACTCTGAACAAAATAAGCTTCCCGTCGGACCATAGGATAGTAAGATGCTCTATGAAAATTCAAAAACCTAAAATTAGCTGAAGAACATTTAAACATTACCCAATAAACTGAAGTGCATGCATAAGAAAAGCAATTACATAGAAAACTTGAATAAGAACTTACCGATATTGCAAGAATTTCTAATGGAAAATAAGTCTATACAATTCTTTGGCGATAAACTGGAAGAAGCAATCACAAAAAGCCTTATAATGGATGGAAAAGCAAACAATAAATTTAAAGAAAAGATTATTAACAAACACACAATATCTAATTTGTAGAAGTACTAAACTGATGTTGACAAAAAACAAGTCAAAAGAAATAAGAGAGGAACTAAAGGAAGTGTTAAACTAACAGATCTATCAGAAGAGATTATGATAACCACAGAAGTAACATTATAGTAAAGAATATGTCATCATTCCGAAGTTCAAAAAGAGCTTTTAAAGAACTATCTAGTCACAAAAATTGGATACAGGGTCTGCATAGTGGGAAGGGTGAAACCAAAGATAGAGAAGGTACAATAAAATATGCTACAGCTTTCTATACTTCTCTATATGAAAAACCACCACATAAAACGACAAAAGGTGAAAATAGTAAAACAACTAAGGATGAATTACCATTATACCCAATAACAGAGACAGAACAGAACAGTACTGGAAGAAGAGCAAGTACCATTGCAATGGAGTAAAACAAACATAATACTATTATATAAAAAGGGTAACCCGCTTGACATTAACAACTACAGGCCTAATAGTTTATTATCCACAATATATAAACTCTTTTCATCAATTATTCTAAGTAGAATAGCATCAGAAATTGACAAAAATCAACCAATAGAACAAGCGGGCTTCCTGCCTCACTACTCAACAATTGACCACATTCACACAATAGAACAAATAATAGAGAAATTTAAAGAATTTAAAAAACCACTTTATATAGCATTTGTGGACTATTCCAAAGCATTCAACAGCATAGTACACTCATCTATATGGACTGCTTTAAGAAATAATAATATAAACCAACATATCTACAAATAATTAAAAACATTTAAGTATTCTAAAAGTGTAAGCAGAGTGAAACTGTTAAGACAAGGAGAAGATTTCATAATTGGAAGAGGGGTGCGGCAGGGAGATCCGCTATCTCCAAAGTTATTCATAGCTGTACTAGAAGACATTTTCAAACACATTGATTGGAAAAATAAAGGCATATGGATACTTCATAATAAATTAACACATTTAAGGTTTGCAGATGACATAGTTCTTTTTAGATAAATCTGCTACAGAATTAGAGGAAATGTTACACAGTTTCAATTATGAAAGCAAAAAAATTGGCCTACACATGAATGAATCCAAAACTAAAATTATGTCAAACAGTCACAAGAGAACAATCAAAATAGAGGAAAACCCAATAGAATATGTGTACCTAGGTAAATTGGCATCTTTTAACGCAAATAACAACGAAAACGAATTAGACAGACGAATAAGTATAACATGGAAGAAATATCGGGCACAAAAAGAAATTCTAAAAGGGAACTATAACTTATAGATAAAAACGTTTATAATGGATTCCTGCATTCTTCCAAGCCTAACTTACGCTAGTCAAACATGGATATTTACAGAAAAAGTAAAAAAAAAAATAACTTGCCAACATGCAATGGAAAAAAGTATCTTGAAGCTGAGGAAAGTGCAAAAAACAAGAAACAGACATCCACATGAAAACTACATTAACAGATGCACTTCTTTATAGTTTAAAACAGAAGCGGAACTGGGCAGGGCACTTAACAAGATAATAAGATAGACACCGAACAATTAAATGGCCGGGCCCAAAAGGCAAAAGAAGACTGGGGAGGCAGAGAAAAAGATGAGTAAGCGGTAGAAAAAATTGCGCCTATTATAGAGTTCAGAAGGGTCTAGCCTGAGCCCGTCTACGTCTAGAGCATCCGTCAGTTCGGATCTTGGTCGTAGTAGAAAATACTTCATCAATGCCATGAAGAATTATCTTGGAGAAGGGTATCGCGTGAACAATAGTTGCTTGCAGTCGATGCTAAGATCAAGGAGAGATCTAATGTCGATATGGCGTATTTTATTCATTTAATTTCATGTGATTATGATAAATAACGCACTTTGAGGGAAAGGGAATCCTGTTTCTATTTAAATTCAGTGGCCGTTTCAACGGTCTCCAGAGCCATCTCTCGATCGAAATCAAAATTAGGATCTAACGGTGAAGGTAAACTGGCAAGAAAACCTAGACGTATACGGCATATTGAGATTTCTTTGTACTATAATAGCAAACTTAAGCAGAAGAATGCACTGCTAATTCAAGTAGCTTGTGATCAACTGCTATTGATTTATTGTGTTAATATTGTCAATAAAAATACTCCTCAATAAATAGCTGCAGTTATAGTAATTAATTTCGTGATTTCACACGGGAAGTCGACTTTATAATTTATATTTACATGCAGAAGAGTATGTCTCTTTAAACTTCTCTTTCATTTTTAAATTACAGAATATATTATACTTAGTAGCTGTGTTCGCCCATGTCAAATTTATTCAACCCACTCTTAACCGCGCCTCGCCGCCGCCAATGCACCTGTGTCGCTTCTCATACTTGCTTATATACAGCTTTTCAGAATGGTTCACCTTCATGGATACTGCTCTGCTCCTTAGTAATAGCGTGAATTTATAGAATAAGTATATAGCCTATTATTTGTACCTTGCTGACTGCCTCAATAAAAAGATTATAAAATGCATAAATATTTTTTCCAATGTCGCTGTTCTAGAGATTTGCATGGCGTGTAGCGCATACGGCGGTCATGTTAGCAGAAGGAATATGACGAAAAATTAATTATGCTGATTTTTTCAGCAATATGTTCGTGGTATACCGGATTATGATTACGTCATTGGCACATTACGATTCATCAGGAATTCGAGACCTCCAAGCAATAAGGAAGAGGCACCAACTGAACCATTCCAAGCATTTAAGGGTGAAGGGTTCACTTTGCGGACTGCCAAATCCAAGAACTAATTTTTATAATTTTCTACTTTATTTATAAATATACAAAATTTATTTTAAAAAAGGCTAATATGGTTTCTAAAAATGTCAGAAATACATTTCGTAATTTTTCAATTCAAAATGTAATAGTGCTTAAATAAATAAATTGTTTAAATATTTGAATCAATTTCAATTTTTTTTTGTTATTCTTGTTCACAAAGGAGGATTTCTTGGTAAGGCACACGCGGCTGGCCGCTTAGGCGGTTCGTTTGAGTAGCTGACCGCCATGGCGGCCAACCGCGATTTAGAATCACGTCATTCGGTTGGACCGCTCGAAGGCGTAGGTACTATCAGTCCATAAAGTATAAAGAAAATGAATGCCATCGAAGTAGCTTGTGTTATCTATTATTAATCTCGGAAACGACGAAAGAAAAATAAAACAGATACTGGATTCTTCTATAGAGTATAGTAATACATTGGAAATTCATCCTTTAGTGGAAACAAACGACAAATCTGGTCAGTTTCAACCACGCGAACGTGCAAACTAAACCGCCTACAATAGACAAAACTGTGATAGCCGCGAAGCGGGCTGTGGCTCTAATTAACCGCCGCGGCGCGGTTGAAATTTTGAGGCGGTTAAGTCGGTACAATTTTAAGCTGATAACTGCTAGTGCATATGTGGCCTTAGCAACATAATACATAAAAGGGTAACGCGTCACTCGATGATAGAGAAAATAATAATGAAAAATAAATGTATTATTACTAATTAAGAATAAATTACAAAAGAGGATAGGTATTTCAATATTAATTATAACAATATTTACTCTTAAGTAATATTCAATTATGATTATTGAATCATTCTTACTCACAACTTGACAGTGAAAAAGCTAATTGGCTGTTATTAATTTGATAGGATTAGCAAATATTACGACCGAATGAGCTTTTTCCGGTGTATGTGTTCTTTAAAGATATTCGTTTACGACTGAACGGGCTTTAGATTACCAATCAACATTAGTAATAAGTACATATCTCAATTAATTCATCATTCATAATCGCCCACAACTAATTCACTGTACTGTGGTGTCACTAAAAAAATGTTAAGTTTTGTGCAGGTTTAAAAAACTGCACAGGTCCATTCTAATACATACTCTGATATACGTGCGCAGACACCTATACAGTTGGGCCGTAGTGTGTATGCCGACATTACACAATTAGCTTTTCCACTGTAAAATTTATTATATAAAAAATACTATTTTAAAATACCGAATAATAATAGTATTTCTTCATTTTAAAATGACATGGAATACATTATATTATACAAGACAATTTTTATTAAAAAAAGAAAACAAACTTCAATGTAATGTATAGTTATAGTTCAAGGTCCAATGCCCGATGAAATTAAAATGGGACCATCCTTGAAGCCCTTTCCAACAAAAAATAATCAAATGGTTTGTACACAAAGAAGTTAAGGCTGAACACCCACAAAAAAAAACATTCAAATTGATAACCTGTCTTTCTTTTTCAAGTTAGTAAAAAAAATATAATATTACAAAGTTTGGTTACATTTACGTCCAAATAAAAATAAAGCTAGTAAAATAATGATCTCACATAATATACCATGAAAATTATTGTAATATTAAGTCATTACAAAATGGAAAATAACATTAAACCACAATAGGCATAATTTAATTAATAATAAATTGAAATGAAGACTAACCATAATTTTAGAATAGATTTTCTAATACAATATTTTAATATTTTATTTTGCTGTATATGTATATCCTTGTTGATAAGCAGAAGTATTATTGCTTTATGTACAATTCTCAATAACTTGTAGTAGAAGTAATTTGTATTGACTTGGGACTTAAATTATATTATCTATATCAAAGTAAATTAGGGCTCAACTTTAGATTACATACCCTTGAATTTTTTAGGCTTCATATTTGTGTTAGAAATAGATCACTATAATATTAGACTAACTATAAAGTTTTACTGACTTGATATTGAAATGTGAGAACATTTGTTTTGTCTTTTTACGTTATTTCCATAAATTACATGCTATTTTTATTAATACAATATAACTTTTTTTTTATACAACAAAGGTTGCAAAAAAGCATAAGGTCTAAATTGTGGTAAGTGGCTACCATAGCCTAGGGGCATTCAAGTATTACGTAACGCAATTTGGGGGAGGGGGTCTTGTAAAACGTTACTATGTGATACAAGGGCGGGAGGGAGTTTCAAACAATGCATCACGTAGCATTGTTTTTTTTAAGTTTAAATAAAAAACTAGGTAATTAAAATTTCCCAAGATCGCAACCATTTTCGTTTATGTTTTATGAGGAATCTCTTGATTGTATTGTACATTGTTTCCATTGTCAGTACTCGTTACATTGGTGCATTACTGTAGTCAGTGTTGTTAAATTGAGTTGATGCTGTAACGTCCTTATAATAGGGAGATTTGCATCATCAGCTTTTCTTTATAAGCTCTCATGCTGCTATAGGTATCACATAACGAATAAGGAGGGGGGAGGGGGGGGGGGTACAGAAAATATTATGGCGCGTTACATGGAGGAGAGAGAGTCAAAAATTGCATTACATAATAATTGAACACCCCCTATAGATGTTTGTAATACCATAGGTATCACTAGTGCATTACCAACCTTGAACCCCCTAATCCCTGAAGAACTCTAAAATCCCTGTTCACTTCTGAAACACAACATTAGGTTATTTAGCTGTGATCTTCTGTAGCCACCAGCCGGACTGCCCCAAGTAGAGACAAATATCCAAAGAAATGGCCTCTGTGCCCTGCCTCTCTTTAAACATTATTATATATAAACCATTATGTGGTTATTATAATATAAAATTTAAATATTATAATTATTGTAAATCCTTTGGTTACTTTTTGAATTATCTTTTTTGCCATTATAGTAGTTTTGTATTTACTTAGTTATTTTGTAGCTAATCTTTGTTTCTCTAGCTAATCTTCATTTCTCAATAGATTCATTAGGTTGAAATTTCAGCAGCAGTGGCCAGTGAGTCCAGAAAACGGTTAGCCATTGAAAATTACATTTTGCAAGTCTTTATATTTATGATAATTTTGATTTAATAAACATAAATTTAATCTTTCTCTCTTGCATACACAATTTTATGTTTTACCCTCCCTAATCTACTTCTTTCCACTCTCTTACACTTCCAAAACCAATAATATATGATTTAAAGTCCAACTGAAATTATAGGTAATATAAAACATTTTTGACGTGACGTCTTAAGTTCAACATTTTAATCCTTACAATTCATAAAAAATAATCGTTACTTGCTTTATAATGCGTCATTAATATAGCTTTTCAGCACTGTCTTTATTTCAGTTTAATTATAAGTTGAGAACATAATGCATAAGATGTATTTATTATCTATTTATAGATATACAGGAAACACAGATTTTTTGCATTATGATCAACATTTAATTATTACAATTATAAATAAATAATTTACTTGCTTTATAATGTGTATTAAATAGCTTTTCTAGCCTGTCTTTATTTCAGTTTAATTATAAGTTGAGAACATAATGCATAAGATGTATTTATTATCTATTTAAAATACAGAAACACAGAGCATTATGATCCATAAAGTTTTAAAATAAATACTTAAGTTGTATACCATGATTGAATCTAACTTTGATAAAATATTAATCTATTTGTCCTCTATTACACATTTTCAACAACTCGTAGGTTGTTAGATAAACTTTTTCCGGTAGTCAAAAAATGACAATTAGTCTTAGAATATAAAAATTAAAATCTTTTCAAAAACTCTTCGGAACAAATTCTCGCTTATCGATTTCGTTCACAGCTGAACTTCATATTAACAAAATCAACCAGTTTATCGATTTCTTCCATGAAATATATAACAAAATCAACCAGTTTATGTTTATACATTTGTTCCGTGTGGAAGTTGGTAATGAGGAAACTGATATGATACCCGTCAACCGGTTTCCGTCTTAGAACGATAAAGTTTTCCGCTCGCATCATCATGAAACGCATAAATTTTTTACACAAAATCTTCTCGATTTCATCAGCTTGTTTTATCATAATGCTTACTCTGATTGAATTTACAGATGATTCGATTAGTACTTTTTCATTGGCGTTCCTCGAAATAACCACAGGGTTCAGGAGGAGTTCTTTACTGGTTCTAACCTCCACCTCCGGCTTAGTATATTTCTCTACTACTTGTGACGAAAAATGTTCTAAGCACATAGCAGCGGTCAGAGTGTGCCGTACAGCTGTTAAATACGGTTTCAAAGTTGGCCGACATTTTTATAAAATAAAAGTTTTTCACGACACACCTACTTGTTTGACGAATATTTAGGGATGAATCGATACGAGTACATAATCGATACTTTTCATTCGATACCAAGTACTTAAGACATCGATACTTTAGAACCGAGTAGGTACCGAGAAAAGTACTCATATCGGAACTCGATCTGACCGCATTACAATTTCATAAAATTTGTTTATTATTTTTAATTCTTTGTTCTATTATGCATTGGCATCTTTGTACTCATTATGCGTGCGATATACACACATGATTTAACATTTGAACAATCTATGGTTGATGGAAGAAATTTACCTATCATTTTTGTAGCAGATTTTAAGACGTCATGACGTCATTTCACGTTTGTACATTATTATAATTGAACTTAATGGAAAAATGGCAAGATATGGCTGTAGAAACAGTCGCATATTTTTTATTAAATAATTTGCACATTTGTACTTAATAAAAGGTTGTTTTCAAATACTTGGGCAACGGTCACTGCTTCAGGAAACTAGTTATTGGAAAATAATTGTTTTTGAAGAGCACTTCTAAATCAGATTTTCTAATAAAGTACAATTATGTTACTATTGTTGTTTTTACTTGTCCTTAATACATAGAAAAATAATACGATATGAGTTCGTACCGTGCTTTTAATTGATTCTGAGAAGGTACCGATACAGTCGCAGCATCGAATATAATAGTGGAATCTTTCCTAAGATGAAAGTCACCAGATTAAGGGGGCGGTTTTAAAAACTCCGAGGGAAATATAGGAAGCAAAAGATATAGGAGCACCTGTTTACTGGGTGGGAAAAAAGTAAAGAGAATTAGGGTATTTTGTATAATAAAGTATGTAGTAACAAAGACTATTTTAAACAAGCTCTGTGGTATCAATCTATGACGTTTCGTGGTGGGCGTGGCTTGAGTTGTTTTGGTCTTACTATTTCTAAGATAATATAATAAATACAAAGCACAGGATGGCCCAAAGATTATTGATAAGCGAAATTCCACCTCCATATATGTAATATGTTCTGCAATTTTCATAGTTTTCAGTTGTTAACTTTTTTCGTACTTTTATTTCGAGCTTCGATTTACATGACGTTATTGGTCACAGATATATGAATTATTAAGGTATATGCTTAATTTTTTTTCTGATTAAAGTGAATAGTACGTCTCATAAATCCAATATCAATTGGTGATCCGACCTGAAACCATTGTGCGATAAAAAGATGATAAAATCTATAGTTGTTCAAAAATTTAAATGGTTAAAGTCGTTTTACAAACAAATTTATATAGTGGTGACATTGGTGACCCTATACTCTTTGTTCTGTGGTGGTGATCTTAGCTAAATCAAATGATGTTGCATATATAATTACAACATATAGTTATCCTTTTAACACTGTAGCGACATCGATATAGCGACGTAACAGTCGGTGGTCTGAGGATAGTATAAGGGTAATGGAGGAACGGGGTGTAAAGTTCCTCATCCCACCATAAAAAAGGGAGGATGAGGAACTTTACACCCTGTTTTTCCATTACCCTTATACTGGGGACCCCGACGTAATGAAGGTCAGCGACCTTGGCACAGCACACTGCACTTCGGCCGGTCAGCAAGCAGAGACGCACTTCCTCCTGGTCAACGCAGCAGCCAGCCACTACGCAGCGCTGCACTATTCCGAGTCACTGGAGCATTCTTGCAGCAGCGCCCCGACTCACTGGGGCATCACCGCAGACAGTTCCGACTCACCGTGAACTATGCGGCATCTGGTTCCGACTCACTGGAACATTACACTGGCCTGGCAAGCATCACAAGATGTGTGGACGACTCAACCTGCTATCGACCTCCGGTCTCGGGGGAGAGTGATGTAGCGAAATCGATATAGTGACATCTATCCTCGCCATAATTGACGCATCCAATATGGAGACATCTATCTCGCCACATACGACGCATCCTACATCGCGATATTAAAATTAACCGAACAATTGAGTAAATATACAAGAGCCTGACAACAACCGTTGGGCAGCTGCCCGCCAGACATAACACCCGTCTGGTCGGAGGATCCTGCCTTTTCTATGGTGGAATAAGGAACTTTACACCCTTTTGCTCCATTACCCCTATAACACATATT
The DNA here is from genome assembly GCA_033032175.1 of Saturnia japonica. Classification (NCBI taxonomy): domain Eukaryota; kingdom Metazoa; phylum Arthropoda; class Insecta; order Lepidoptera; family Saturniidae; genus Saturnia; species Saturnia japonica. Next base: position 5,849,785 of record CM065324.1, on the reverse strand, counting down.
ATAAAAGACAACACCTGTTTACCTGCATGTCTGTCTGTTATCGTACTTATACTCGAAAACTACTTAACCGATTAACCTGATTTTTAATATTATCTCGGTAAATTGATGGCACTGTCTCTGGTGCGCACACAGTGCAATCTTAAAATAACGATGGATCGGCAATCCATATGAGTTTGAAGCAAATATTCTTTCTCTTAAAATTGAATTTGTTAATAGAGAATATTTCGCTAAAAATTATGTCACTTTGTCTTAAATCATATCCATGATAAATTAACTCTCAACACAGAAATAATCTTTCCCAATTTTATATGTTATATTTCAGCATACCACACTGGTGACAGTGTAAAAAATAATTTGGGGTCCTATAGAGTTTAACATATACTAAGCTCTGAAAACTACTAGATCCACGTTTTAAAATGTATTAAAAAGCTTGTAAAAGAAAATGTCTCTATTAATTCTACCACCAGTGGGTCCCAAAAAGCAGGTTCGACAATCTCAGCTTCTAGAAACTGTTAGACGGGAAACTTAAAATTATTGTTTTTGGGAAAAGCAAACTTTTCACGAATAAATCAGACTTATTTTCCTTAAATTGTTAAGTGAAACATAAAACTAATTAGTAATGAAAGTATTGTTGGATTTACTGGTCTTTAAATCATAGAAAAAAAGATTAAATGAGTAACTACTAATACCAGTTAGAATCGATTCTTTTTATTTAATACCAAGTAGAATTCGATACGTTCCTTCCAAATCATTGAGTAAAAGTACCTGACTGGTATAGTTTCATCCCTACAAATATTTTTCTAGGTAACAGGGATGTGAAAAAAAATCAACTTTTAAAAAGTTGATTTAAATTCAATTATTTTACAATAGAAATCGTTTCTTCCTAACTTAGCAACTACTAGTCCTCTTTATTGAAGACCATTACAGCCATTTTATAAAGTGAATATAGAGTGTCTTGTCTTAAAACGATTTAAGTATCCTAACAAGATGGTGGCTCCATTTCTAGGGAGTTTTGCGGCATCTCAAAGTGTATGCTTCCAGTTTATATTTATAAACCGCTTATGAACAAGAACCAAACGACATCACATAAAACTCTACTAATATTACATATTATAGGGTCAAAAAACCTAAATAATTAAAATAAAATAAATTCAAATATCATCATCATCGATTGATGTATGATTAACCATCTTACTTTAACAAATTGTTGCCATGAAAAAAGTTTGTAAATAATTTGAATTCACAGAACATATTGCCAGGGGTGTGTTCGTGTGGTCCCAATCATAGAGTTCCAATCTCTGGTTCCAATGTCTAGTTTCAAATTTCAGACAATCTTCATTCGGGTGATCCTGTAAAGTGCTGTAAAGTATGGTAGCGAACGGATCAACATCATTCCCTAGGATATAACATCCTGTCAGTATTGTCTATCGTTCGCTCTTTACGACAATTTATCTCTGATAAACCCGCTAAATAATGTGAAATGGTTTCCGGAAACCAGTCAAATAGCCTATTTGTTAAAGTTAGTTCTAAACAATGATGTATTTTACCTAATAAGCATAAAACCAGAGATACATAAAACTATTTAATCTATGTACTATGTTCATGATTATTCATAGACTAATATTCTTCTGTTAATAGGGATACCAGATCTCTGCTAGGAGTAATAGTGTTCTAGATTCTAGATACATAATTAAAATTAATTCGATAACTCATAACTACGTCCATTAGCAACGCAGCAACAGATCAACGGCAGTTTTCGTCTTCCTACAAATATAAAAACGTGTACTTAGTAAGACAATGATAATAATAATAGGTTTAATACTTAAAAACTACATTTTAAATAGTATTAATAAAAGTAACTTTAAATATCTAAAAATACGAACATTATTATTTATTACTTTCTTTAACACTTAGGAAGATGAAACTGCTGTTGATCTGTTGTAGGCGGAAGTAGCTTTAGAAATTACGGATTAATTATTTACGATGTATTTCTCCAAAGTAACGCTTTCATCAAACAAATGTCTTTGAAGATACTTTTCTTTACCACAGAGTAAGTACACAAGCGATTTTTTTACTCTAGTAACTTAGTTAAACAACAATGGCGGAGGTTTCGTAGAATGACGCAAGTGTAACGTTCTACGGCATGTGTTTTATCAATATTTCCATAGTTAAAATTGTGTTAAATTCATTTTTAACGTCATTAGTGTATATATGACCAATTAGAATAAAATCAACAACAAAGTGAAAGAATGGCACGTGAGTTTGATCACCTTTTCAAACTGCTGATTATCGGTGACAGTGGTGAGTGGGCGAGGCCTAGGAAATAAACTGATATCGAGAAGTTTACTCACCACTATAACTCTGGTACCTATGTTCCAGGTGTAGGTAAGAGCTGTCTTCTCCTGCGTTTTGCTGACAACACATTCTCCGGTAGTTACATTACGACGATAGGGGTCGATTTCAAAATAAGAACTTTAGAAATAAACGGTGAGCGAGTGAAGCTACAGATATGGGATACAGCTGGGCAGGAGAGGTTCAGAACGATTACAAGCACGTACTACAGAGGGACCCACGGTGTCATCGTTGTTTACGATGTCACCAATGGAGAGTCCTTCGCCAATGTGAAAAGGTGGCTGCACGAAATTGAACAAAATTGTGATGTTGTGAATAAAGTGTTAGGTAAGTGTATTGTAAACATTCTGTGATAAATAAAAAGTCCTAACATATTGTATTCAACTACATAACACATCACAGTCATCTGGAAATAAGTATTTTCTGAGTTACACATGGTGTTTTTATCTTTCTGTGAATTGAAAAACAAACATAAAACAGTCACCCACATGTACAACAAAATTAACAAGAATATGGCCATTACAGTAAGACCACTTAATGTGTACTTTGTATTTTACTTTTATCATTACATAATAATCAACTATTACTCACCTTAAAATATTCATATTTTTAACAAGTTTCAGTTACCTAAACTGTGGTTGATTTATTCATTATGTGAATCTATCCAATTTGAATTGGATGTAGGTATATGCTTCTTTTTATACTCGTGTTTTATTTTTTCTGTATTTTTATTTTAAATACTGAATTATAGAGTTTGGTATTAACAATATAATAATAATTTTTAATTCAGATTAATTCCACAAAAAAACATTTAAACATTTATTTTGTTAGTTATTAGTAATATTAACAACTCTTATTAAATTACTTTGAATGTAACATTAATTCATTAAATTATTGTTGAAGTCAATATATTATCACTTATATTCCATTTTACTTCTTAATAATAATTGAATGGGTATTAAGTAAAACAGATCAGTGGTCAACATTAATTGAAGAAATAAAGCTAGTGGCTGACAATAATTATATCAAAAATTGTGTTCAGAATTGATGATTTTTCTAAACTCAATCATAACATAGTTTGGACTATTGATAAACATACTAAATTCTATAATTGCATCTTTTGGATTTTAGTATTTAATCCATTTATATATCATACTAGCAGGTGCCCGTGTCTTAGTCTGCGTATTATGTGTATTATTTGGATATACACAGACTGATCTCAGAACAAGACAAACAATAAAAATCATAGATGGGTTTGTCACTATGTGTATGGTGGATGTAATCCCTACCACCTTGCTATATTACTGCATATACACCAACTGATTTCAGAACATGAATAACCAAAAAATCATAGATGGTTTTATCACTATGTGTTTGGTGGTTGTGATCCATACCACCCCACTGTATTACTGCATTTGCACTGGCTGATTTTGGAACATGATAAACTAAAAAAAATCATAGATGGGTTTATCACTATGTGTATGGTTGTCATGATCCCTATCACCCCACTATATTACTGCATATAAACTGGCTGATTTCGAAACACGACAAACTAAAAAATTCATAGATTGGTTTATCACTATGTGTATGGTGGTCGCAATCCCTATCACCCCACTATATTACTTCATATACACCAACTGATCTTAGAACAAGATAAACCAAATGTAAATCATACATGGGTTTATCTATGTATGTATGGTATTGTTATATGCCAATATGAATCCAACACATTAACCAACTTGTATAAATGTTTTTGAAATACATAAAATCCCTTTTATTTGTTACAAAAATCTTATAATATATGAATTTTTTATCCCTAATTTGAGACGTGATGGGTTCTTCATGCAAACTTTCATGCCCTATTTCACCCATTCAAGTTTTAGTACCGCAATATAATGTAGCCTATGATGTCCTTCTCCATGGTCCAATATATCTCTTTACCAAAATTCATTAAAAGTGGTTTGAAGTTCGTCAAAAGCCAGAAGTTTGTGAATTCAAGTCACATCAAGGTCAGCACATGTAGGATAACATGATGAAAGAATTTGCTTGTAGTAAAATTGTTAAATCCAGATAATTTGCAATAAGTATATCAATGTCAATAAATCAACAAACCAGTTGGCGTGGAAACCGAAGTCATTTAACCAACCTCATATGCAGAGTGGTGTTCCTACGTTTACATCATGCAAACTTTCATCCCTTAAAGTTTTATTTTCTCTACAAAAACCTAACCTATGTCCTTTGCCAAAGTCAAATCTATTTATATACCAAAATTCATCAAAATTGGTTCAGCAATTTAGGTGTGAAAACATAACAGACAGACAGAGTTACTTTCTCATTTATAATATTAGTATGTACAATGGGTATATAACAATGTCAATAAATCAACAAACTAGTTGGCATGGAAACCAATGTCATTTCACTAACCGCACATGCGCACTGGTGTTCCCATTTTTTCTACTTACAAATCCTATTATCCTTTTTTTAATTTTTATTTTCATGACAAAAAGTAGCTTAATATGTCCATTTCAAAGGTCCAGTCTATCTCTATATCAAAATTAGAGGCAAAATTAGGTGTGAAAACGCCACATAGTTACTTTCGCACTTATAATATTACTAGCTGTGCACGGGACTCCGTTTGCGTGTAATTTTGTCTATGAAAAACAGTGTTTATAAAACATCACAGATATGTATCTAGTTTTATTGAAATACGACCTTGGCGATTTAACTGCACCTTGCACTTTATGATTATTTCTGATTCCTAAGATGCTTCCAAATTTTCTGATAAATATCTATTATGAACGATGCTGATTACGAATATAACATTTTTTTTTTTTATGTCTGTCTGTTTTGTATGTCCAGATTTAACTCAAAACGGCTTAATGGGTTAATCGAGAAAATTATTCACCTAGAAAATAATGTACTACACATTCTTCAGCACTAAAACTTCAAAAATGTTTATGATAGTATATGTGATTTTTTTATAGAAATCACAATAAAAAATATATTAGTAATTAATAAGTTGTTTGGCCACTTTCACCACATGCGCTGATCAATGGTTTGCAATAACTGAAAATAGTGTACAATATTGTTCAATGATAAAGAGTCTACATAAAAGTTTTATTTAAAGTAATTTAAAGGCTGCTTGGTTGCTTTGTCGGCGTGCATTGCCCAAACAGTTCGAAATTGTTGAAAATAAAGTATTACATTATTGTTCTACCATAAAAGATCTACAAAGCGATCTGAAACAGTATGTGGACAATACGGACAATGCTAGACTTCATACTTCACGACAGACAGTCACTAAATTAGAGGAACTGCAATTGGAAATTAAAATGAAATTAATAATAAACAAAATTCTAATTGTAATTTATAATTTTCAGTTGGTAACAAGAATGATTGCCCTTCAAGAAAAGTGGTCGTAACGGAAGACGCACAGAGGTTTGCCAGTCAAATGAATATACCTTTATTTGAAACAAGTGCAAAAGAGAATATCAATGTGGAGGAAATGTTCCTCACTATTACTAAAATGGTAAGTAGTAATAATAAAATAAAAGTATTTTTTCACAGAATTACTTAATAATTCATCACTGCACCTTTTGCAAGCAACACTGCAAGCCACAGAGATCAGTTTTCAGCTTTTATCTGTTAATAACTTACTATCATTTAAATCTGATAGTTGAAATTTTATTATATATCTATAAAAAGAAATTATGTGGTCTATGTACTATCCCTGTAATTCATTTTTAAATTTTGTAGAACTAATTCTCTATTGTTTAGTATTTAAAACTTAAGGTTTCTTTTATGAATTGGAGCATTTTTAATAATTATTTACCATAGTGATCTTTGTAAATAAGAATACTAGATATTAGGGTGTTGAATAAGTGAGAAAATGGATGATTTATTCATTTAATTTGCCTGTCTGTCTGTTTGTTCTGGCTAATCTCAGAAATGGTTGGAGCAATTTTGACAGGAGTTTCACTGGCAGATAGCGGCAGGGTATCACACATAATAAGCATTTTTATCTTTAAAATAACTGGCCGGCGACCATAGAGGGTGGAAAAGGGGTCACCACAACATCGACGGGATTGTGTGGTCCACTCTAGCAACACAGCTAGTTGATAATATAGTAATAAACTAATAATATTCACTTACAATCATTATTACTGAAGTATGTTATAGACTTGTAGTGATGACTATAGAGGCAAATAAGTGGTTATATTTAAAGGATTATTAATATAAAAAGGTCTGTCTATTTGATTACATAATATAACTCTAAAACACATTTTTAATAACATTCATAATTATAAAATTAATTAAAATATTTACAGTTATATCTTGTTTGAAATTTGCAGGTACTAAGATCGAAATTGGAAATGAAAGAGAGGCAAAATGTAACATCCAATGACACGGTACATCTTAAAAAGAGTCACAAAACCAAAAAGAAATGTTGCTAGTGGGTCGCATGTGTTGCCATGTGCCACGGACATTGCTTACACCAATGCTCAAATATCAAGATGTGTGCACAGCCCCCTAGCAGATCTAATACAGAACTATGAAAGAACCAATGAACTTGGGTACAAAATGAATTATCATTATTAGCAAAAATAATTACAATAGTAGAGAGAAATCATGTAATAGTTGATCTCTACTTGAAAATCATGCAACAATATTTACAACAGTTTACTAATTTTTATACAATTTGTAACCATTTTATGTTGGATTCATAAACAACAGCTGCATCGGGGTAAAGTTTCACATCAAGAGCGTGTATGTTATATGGAATTATTGACTCCAAAAAAATTATCTTGGAATATTATGAAAACATAGTAAATGTGTATGAATGTATTCTTTATATCAAAAGTTTATGTGATTGAGTGTTGTTTGTTGTAACAAGGACCTGTTTCGCATCATATGAGTGTATACCAATAATTTAATATTATAATTTTTTTAAATTAAAAATGTAATCATTGAATACAGTGAGATGATTGTGGATATTCAAAAAAACACATTAAAAAATAAAAAATAAAATTATAAACATACCTATAGACATTGTATGAAATTTATGAAAAAAGTATTACAATTTCTTACATACATTTATGACTGAGATAAACTGAATTGTGTTTGGCTGTATAAAAAAATAGAAAAATCACATACACATTAATAATGCTTTTTGGAGTTAAACACAGTCCAGTGTATCAGTGTATAAGTTACATAGTGAGATCATATTTATAATTTTTTTATTTAACTATTGGCAAAGTATATAATTATAAAGCGTTGTGTGTACGAAATTCAGAAAAACATTTAAGAACTTTAATTGAGTTAAGAGTATTTTAAAACTCAGCTTACAAACAGAGGTAGTATGTAATTTAAAAAAAGGTTTGTTGTACCCTTTTTTCAACTTTTAAATTATTTAATGATTATTATAGTCATTATTTTATTTACTTCTGTTTACATACATATATTTTAACATTTTTGTTCCACATCTAATTTTTAGAAGTGTTCAATTTTGTTATATTTATTGAGTATAAAGTATTTAGTTAATTATTGTTATAATAAAATAAAAAAATATTCCCACTCTTTTCAGTTGGATAACATGTATAAATTTAACTGGGATTTTGGAAATTAATATGGTGTGTATATGAAACATATATAAGATATTACAAAAATAATAGTTCTAATTAACAACATACCTAATATATGAGTCACCTGTGATATAGACTATGGAAATCACTACTGGCTAATGGTGACTTATCTTGTTAGGCCCTCTAAATATATTATAAGTATACATGGATGCTTGATATTATTAAAAAAAAATTGTATATTATTTTTATCAAACCTTTAAAACCATCTGTAACATAGACTTATCTCTGTTATGCTACAAGAGGAAATGAATCATGAATGTTGTAATGAAATTTCAAATTTGTTTAGTAATGCAATGTTTAAATGCAATGAAATTTGTCAAACTGGTTAGTCTTTTTATTACTATAAAAAGCAACAGCGAGATTATGTGTTGTAATGTCACTATTGCCAATTTATCATTCCGTACATGATATTTGTACAATTACTTATGGCTTTTTTATTTTAATTTGCATGATTTGTTTGATTTCAGTACTCATGATTACTTATAAGGAATATTGTTTATAGTACCAGCATTTTATTTGTTTTTAAAGATGTAAATAGACTATATATTTTGCCCATAATAAGTAAATGTGTTTTATTAATTTTAACTTTAATGCATCTACATATACATAATATGCAAAATATTTACCGAATTAAGTTTTTTGTGGTGGGGGGCAATCATGAATGACATAATCGAGACATTTACATATTACTATTGTTGTTTAGTAATCTGGGAGTTGTTAACTTTTGGAAAATTGTTTCAAACGCGCCATTATGATCCCGTGAAGTTTTCATTCATTTTAAATGTCATTTTGTGTGACAATAGTGACAGCTGTGACTTTTCACGCGAGAGTAACGTTCATATTTTCTGAGTGGTGACGTCACATTTTCTAATCGACGTTTCAAATCAGATGACTCACAGACATAAAATATTAATTTTCCAAAGGAAAAATTTAATAAATAAATAATTACTTTTCCGGATTTGTATTGTTTTAGGCTTTTTATCTATAGACCAATATTACTCAAAAAATTATTTTAATTTTTAAACATGCAGTCAACTCACGGATTCTTGTTCAATCGATGAAATTCTATTTGAACTTGTATATTGACGATCAAGTTTGAACTTAGTTACTGATCCTATCAAATTAATAATAATCACGAATGGTTTTAATCGAATGATTGTATTAGTATATTTCATAATCGCCTACCACTACTTTTTTGATTTATTGTGTCGGTGGTAGGGCACGTACGGCTTTTGAGTAGGTATGTGGGATTCAAATCTACTATGGACCTGCATTTTCTATGAAGCAAAAAAGGGTTACCTTTTGTCTAGTGCGTTACCAACTACCGCATTATCCCATTAAGTTGTTAAACCATTGCAATTTGCTTTAAATTGATATAGGCATGGACGAAATGGTATATATACAAAGCACTATTTATGAGTCGGTACTAAGAATTTATCGGTATCGGAACATTAGAAGAAAAAGGTACATAATTACAAGTAACAGTTTGGAACTTTTATCTTTAAACTGAAAGAGCTGTTACCTACTAAATATTAAGTTCTGTACCTGATTTACGTATGTACTGGTGTGTGACACTGTATACGCTGTATATTTGTATTTACTTATATTATTCATTCACGCATTTATACATATTTCCTTCACTCATTATTTTCTTCCTAGTTCCCACCCCAGTCGCTTTGAAAACGCATCGCCGAGTGGTCACGTCATACACTCTTTCTTAACAAGTAGAAGTAACAGTGCACGCATTACTCTCTCAAAAACACTCCGCTAAAAGTGTTTAAAAATAACCCGCGTCCGCGCTGAACTACCTATAAAAATAGTGCTTATTGGAAAAACCAGAACTCGAGTGCCAGTGAAGATATAGAAACCAAAAGAACTTGCGACCTATGAAAACGGGAGACGTAGAGTGATATGGTACCTATTTCCTTTCCCTTCATCGTATACCGGCGCCTTCAGACACAAAAGTAAACAGTTTCAGTTTGGATCCTGCATTTCTCTAATTAAGGTAAAGGATCAGGGTTTGCAACCTGAAGAGCGGCACCTATCGTACCAGCGACGTAAAATGTAGCGTACTTGGATCATAACTATCGTACTTACCGGTTTCCGCCCCCAGAGGACTTTATTTTAGCTCGTCGAGTGAACCTGGTTTCAACTTTTTTTAACTATCTTTTTTCCGCCTTCCGCCCCGAAAACTACCTCTTTTTTTTTGAAATTCTTAGGGTTATCGCACGATTGACACGTGCTATCGTACAACGCACGAAGGCATGCGATTATCGTACAGTTGTAAACCTGCTATGGATCTCTACTTTTTTAGAGAGAGACAAACAAATATGGTTTTGAGAAGCTCTTTCTTTTTAATTATAGTAATAGAAAATGAGATAGCATTATGAAACTGTAGTACTCTATGTGTAATAGGCTGTTTCTTATGTTGTAGCCACTTGTGGCTCACCATTATTCTATACTTAATTCCCTCTTATCGCTCCACAGGGCTGTAAATTACAGATTGCGTTGTACGGTACGGTGTCAAACAGTTCAAAACAATCCTAAAGGGCAACTTTTCAAAAATTATGATTTTTTATGGATTTTATAAGGCTAGGAAAAATAAAATTTCACATAAATAACGAATTATAAGTATTTAAAATAACGTCTAAACGTGTTTCTTTTTAAATTGCCGCGATAACGATACTTACTAAATAGTCGCAGAAAATTATATGCTAAACATGGACGTTTAAAAAAGGCGGACGGAATATTCACTAAGATAAAAAGAGTTTGTGGCGGGATCTTGAAGTGACATGTTGTGGTTTTTATTTTTAATTTAATAACTTAGGTTTTTGAGCCTATATTATGTAGTTTGGTTTTTGTGCATAAGTGAAGTGGATTATAAATATAAGCTGAAAGCATTTATTCTGAGTTCCCATAAAATCTTCCTAGAAACTTCTAACAAGAGAGCCACCATCTTGTTGGGATACTGAATCGTCATAACACATGACACTATACAATACACTCGATAATGGCAGTAATGGTTTTTATTAAAGAGGACCGGTCGCCAAGTTAGGAAGAAGAAGACTAAGATAAAAGTGAATCACTCATAGTAAGCCAGTTCGCTTAAAAGTACGAGCAAAAATGCAACATTCACAGTCAAATCAAAGTAAATTAAAAAAAAAACGATTATTTTTGAAAGTAATAAAATCGATGAAAGAGTTTTCAATTTTTATTTTAAAAATAATCATCTTTTTCATATTTTTTTGAGAAATTGAGTTAAACTCCTGAAAAATTCACAATCATAACTTTCTTATTCAAATAATCAATTTAAATAAACATGTTTAAATAACAAGGCAAAAATTATTGATAACGGAGAATGCTCATTCTTGTAGCAAATTTTGTTGTATAAAGTAGAAATAAAAGTAAAGTAGGTTTGTTTCATATTATTTTACGACCTTTTGTCCTCGGAATTTGATTTTCTATGTTGGAATATTCTTTAAACTTTTAAAAGTATTAAGCGTAGTATTTACTATTATATTAAAGGGGAAGAGTTTTTATGTTTGTTCGTATAAACACGCTAATCTCTACAACTACCAGCCAGATTCGAACAAATCTTTTTGTGTACGATAGCTTGATGGACGAGGAATACTATTGTATAGTCCGAGAGCTGGCACCAATTTTTAGGTAGGTATTTGAGGCAAGCTGAAAACTTGTCCCATACCTCTCTTATTATACTCCAACACGGAGTTGCAGACCTGGCTGGTGAGTAGCGCTGCTAAATCAACCCCTAAAGTTTTAAAAATATAATTTTCTTTTTCCAAAAATATGTTAGAGGCAATAAGCAATTTTTATATGTTGTATTTTAATGTTAAAAAAATATAAAAAATAGCCAGGCGATTTAGTCGTTATTTTAACATTGCCAGACGCGTGCAAAAATATTTTACAAAAAATTTATAAAATGTATTTGAGGCAACTTGAAATTATAATAGGGTATTATTTGTAACTAAAAAATTAGATTCTCCAAAAGACTGATCATTTTGGTGGGACTTTCTACGTGCCAGGTGATCCAACAAATTATCTATAGGTGCAAGTGAGTACCTGGCGCTATAGGCAAGGCGTAGTGTGAGAGAGAGCGTTTATCGGCAGCTATCTGCGTTAAATATATGGTACAGTTGTATAATTATTTTATATCTCAATAAATCTTATTTTGAGATTTTATATCTAACATCAAGGCACACCTCCCAGGTAGCCTTTAATATTGATTTTTGTATTGAAGTCGGAATACAAAGCTCTCCCAAACTGTTTTATCCGTGTGCACTGCGATAATGGTTAGTGGTACGTAAAGAAGAACGCACGAAGAAAGCAAACGTGACTCCCATATAGCCATATATTTTGATTATTTGGTCAGAAATGTCTGAATACGTTTTTATTTACAAATTAAAAAAAATTGTAAATTTTTTGCATAAGTACGATGGTACTTTTATTATTCTGAAAACATATCCCTATTTCTTAAAGCTTTTTTTAGGGTCTACTGTGTCACTCTAAGATTAGGTAGTTTGTATAAATGAAACATACAATCAGAAATTTGATTATAAAGTGTATTTGTTACTAAAATGTTCGGGTCTTTATAGCCGAACATATGTGTCTGTCAGAGTGGGAGAATCCGGTCCCTTGTTCCTTGCTTGCGTTTGGTTAATGCAGTGTGGACAACAGATGTCGTAGCCCAACAGATGCGGTAGCGGGTCGAGCGCCATGGTGCCGAGGAGCGTCCGCTTGGGGTATTATTCTCGGCCGATCCCTTTCGTTATTTATTGCGTTATTAATGTTGCGCTATTGTGAAGACGAAGTATCGGCGCCAGTCTTCCGGGTGGCATCTTGTGGAGCGCTTCTTCAATGCGGTAGGTTCGCATGTGCTTAACGCAAGGATGAGATTGTATTTGTGATTGATAATATTTAGCTTGGTAGCAGCTACACTTCCTATACTAGATATAAACAAAAATTTAAAGGAATAGGTAGTTTGAGGAACAGTTGCTGAAATCGTATCATTTTGGGGATTTTTTTTGCCGCCCTGAGGAAATTTCTAAATTAAATCTGGAGACCCTATTTTGGCAGTACTGATATCTCTACTTAGTCTGTGGTACTGAAATTTACATTTTCTGTGGCGGAGTAGACGAAGTAACTAATAGTAAATTTTGGAAGACTTAAAAATGTCTCTTTGGTCCTCGTTAAATCGAAATGTTTTCAAGCGAACATCAACGTTTGCTTTAGCTGTCGCCGGAGGAGCGTTCTTTTTCGAAAGAACATTTGAATTAGTCTCAGTGTCGATATTCGAGGGTCTGAACAAGGGAGTTAGTAAAATGTTATGTAATTTTTTAGAAGATACTATTTCAATATTTATTTTTATATAATGTTTGTGACAAATCAACTAATAACTAAGTTTATAGCACATTTGAACTCGATAAATTTATATATAAATTTTTTTATTAAATAACCTCACCATAAAGAGTTAATAAGGATGAGATTAATATTTCTTGTAGTTTAAAAAGATATGAAACTAAATTTGTTATAATATATGGGCAACTAATATCCCGAAACCCTTGATGGGGTTAAATAATAATAAAAAATAGTTTGGTGGACTAATAAAAATGATGTCAAAGGAAGTATGCAAATACTGTACATACTTTTAATTATAATTAAAACATGTTATTTTTTGCTATCTTTTCAGAAACTGTGGAAGGACATCAAGCACAAATATGAAAATTAAACAACTGTAATTGTTATAATTCATTAGTTTATTTGTTAAATTATATTATGATCAAAACATAAATATATTTTTCATTTTGACAAAATATTATTACAAAATATAAAATTAGACCTAAAATGACTAGAACTATATACATACACATATTACAACCTCTTCTGTACATAAGCTCAAAATAAAGGAGTTCCGACAGGAAAATATATCTCAAAAGAAGAAAATACCAACATCATGCCGAAAGGGGGCAGACACACCCTGCCTGTATCTGGCTGCGCCAATGTCTTTGACATTAACATTGAAATATGAAAATAACACATTGTGGGCATTAATTATGTAGAATTAAACAAAGAAAAACCCTTTTCATCCTTAGATTAATATACAGATAATCTACCAAATGATTACTGCAGTCGGAGTGTTCTCTTTAAAGAATTTACTGTAAGCCAGTATAGTTTTTATAGTAGTATATTATTAGTAGGTATCACAAGTGTAAATCTTCAATATGATTTTTGTATTTTCTTATTCTTAAGATAATTAAGTGAGGTGTTGGTAAGCGCTCAGTTAGAGTACTACCAAAAGGAAGAGTCAATAATTTTGTCAAGCTAGGTAGTTTAATAAAAATAATAATAATGTTTTCATTTTAGTTTTCATGGTGGACAAGCCACATATCCAAAATGAGGTATTATATAGATAATTTCCGATATTTATGTCTTGAAACTGTAGCATCTGATCCCAAATATCATAAACATTGTGATTTTGCCATTATACAAAAAGAAGTAACTAGAGTAGGTTCATAGTTGATTACTTGCTAGTGAAATATTTTGAGGTAGATTTCCAACATTTTAAGTTTGAGGACCCCTTTATAGAATATTTTTATCCAAGTTCAACTGTCATTGGTAAATGATTAAGTAGTGTCAGATGCCATGAACTGCCTAAAGCAGGACATGCACTTTTTATTTAATATTCATTTAATAAATTCATATCATTACTGTAATGATTTGGTAGAATCATGATTGGGAATGAATAATATACGGTAGTATTATTATAGAGTTATTATTGTAAGGTATTACAAAGCGGTTGTTAGCAGAGAGGATTGTTAAGTTGATAGATCAGGGTGTAAACAGTAAGGTAATGTATGATTTATGATTAAATATAGAAATGTATTAGTCTTTAAGTCTTTTGGTGTCATGATTATCTACTGCCAGATCAATCTTCCTATAACCTCAATATAAGGTTAGGCTGTACTATGCTAAACTGAACTGCAGCAAAGTGGCGCAGCCAAATATTAATTATATGAAACTGTATGGGACATATCACACTGCATACAGTTTCATATAAATAGTAATTGGCCATGCCGTGCCGCACCACTCCGCAGCAGTTCTGTTACTCTCAATGCGGTCTTACCTATATACTAAAAAAATTCATATACCAAATTTCTTCAGAATACAATTTGTTACTGCAATGAGTTCATCACTATTCCGCTGTTATCTTATGACTTGCAACTCCTATGTCGGATGTAATCAGGATCGTCTGTCAGGGTGTCAGCTGATGACGAAGATGGTAGAGAACGTGGCTGCACGGGGAGAGGCGAGTCGAAAAACAAGAAGTCAGCTGCAGCCCGCACTATGTCCACAAGAAGAGGTTGGGATAAGTTGCTGATGGCTTCCTGTTTTGCGACCTACAAACAAAGTCAATTTCATATTTACATTTAATTTTTCAAAAGTGTTTTTTTCTGGCAAGCTATACATCCCTAAATTCCTCGTGAAAGTTAGTGATTTAAAAATCATTTTATAGCTTGCTATGGACGAAAAAAATCAATAGAAACGCCATCTTAATAATTCAACTAACATGTAACAGCTGTTGGTTCGATTTTTTACATTCTATAATGTGCGAAATATTTGCACGTATCAGCACTATACATACATTACTAGCTGTGCCCTACGGTTTCACCCACATATAATATAATAGTAATCATTGGTTGATGATTTATAATACTTCAGTATAGACAATATTTTTATATGGCCAGGGTTATGCATCACATCCCACGGTTCATTCGTGCCACTACTACTATAGTCATAGACCCAAGCAGTGCTGAATTATTTTAATTTTCCATTATCTTTCAAGTTATGCGTCCAAATATCATGCTCTAAAGGGCAAAGTTTATCTTCATACAATTGTCTTAATAACGAAGTAATTTTCGTTCGTAAGGATTTAATAATCCTAATAAATCACTTTTGAATTTTCAACAAATTTTTGTCCCAAAATGCTGTTTTGCGGTTTACTAAGTTTTTTTTTTGAACTGACTACACTGTTAGCCTTAGGGGCCCTATCCAAAAACAGAGCCGCTGCGGCTTTTACAGCTTCACCGGACTTGAAAGTTCGGGAGCACTGTCACCTCAAACTTAACAAAAATCAATATTTAAGGCCAACTGAGAAGTGCAGCTGAATGTTAGATAGCCTATACTATTCCTCGTGAATCGGCGATACACACAAAGAATTTTTCAAAATTTGACTGGTAGTTCCAGAGATTAACGTGTTTAAATAATCAAACAAAAAGATTTCTGCTTTATTATATTAAAAATTAATAATAATAATAAAAAAAAAATTAACATTAGTGAGAAATCTTTGGTTTGGATTTTCCATCAAGTTTTTTTTTCTGCTTTATTACTACACACATTATTTGGCTGTGATCTTTTGTAAAGTGGAGAAATTACACCAGTCAGGCCGCCCTAAGTAGAGAGAAAGTTCCAAAGAGATTTCTCTGTGTCCTACCTCTCTTCATAATTTCAAATTTATTTAAATTTTTTGATATGAAACATAAAATAGTGTGTAAGCACGGGAATAAAAACGACCTTATTGGACTTCGCTATGTGTTATTCGGGCAGCGTCGCGTCTGGTGTCTCTTACTGACTAACCCTTCTCAACATTTATATTGAAAGCTTATCTCTTTACTACACACACTAACTACTATTGTATGTTTGTGTAAAACAGGAATGGCGAAACGCTATCGATTCGAAATTCGATCGGGAGAGAATTATAGTCGATCGCTAGAATTCTCGAAAACTATTTAAAAAAAAAATCGTTATAGGTGTAGGGTTGCAGCCACAAACTCACGTGTGTTTTGCAAAGTTTTGCGTCAACTATCGTGTAATTCGTGTCTTATTCAAGCCACATATCCAAAATGAGGTATTGTTGCATCTCAAATCTATAGAATCTGATCCCAAATTTCATAAACAGTGTATTTTGAAAGAAAAAAAAGAAATAGTGGGTTGGCAGTTGATTACTAGCTGGCTAAATATTTTGTGGTAGATCGCCGACACTCTTAAATATGAGTTCCTTGGTGTAGAGGTATCTCACCGGTCGGGTTGTCTCAATTAGAGAGAATTCGTATATATACCTGTCTGTAATGATGCATGATCATCTTCATGGCGTACTCCTTGATGTCATCAGCTCGTACACGGTCAGCGGCTTGCAGTATCGCTAACACGTTGTCAGGGGACACATTGCTCTGGAGGTTATGCTTGCAAAACACTTGGAGGCGGTTGTTTGTGAAACCTATTTTATTTTTATTTTATTTTTTATATTCATTTACACAGACTACTGTTACGGATAAAAAAATATATTTTGGTATCTCACTGAAAATAATTAAGTCCCCGTGCATAAGTTAATTCTGTATATTATAAAGATATTCCTGTCAAATTATTTAATTAATCTTTCTTTTCTTGAATCACCGAATCTCGATTATTATATTCAAAATAACACCTTTAAGATTTTTTATACATTAATGACCATTATCATACATATCTATTAGGCATTTGAAATGAGGAGAATATCGCGTCCGCGCCAACTACTTGTTAAAATTGTATTGCAAACAACAAAAACATTGAATATAAGAAAAAAATCCTCACTTTATTACTTAACTTACAAACCTTAATTTTTGATTGACAAAATAGTGGTTTATCTGTAATTAATTGTAACAAAAATGAAAGGCTTTGTATTTTATGAATTTACTAGCTGTGCCCATCGGTTTCACCCGTGTTAAATTTATTCGATCAACCTTCCCTTCCACAGCTCCGCCACCCCGTCTAGCCTATCGGTTGTTGTCCCTTTGCATACTTGCTCGTACCGCTCATAGTTACTACTGCTTGTCGTAGCGTCATAGCGTAAAGTTATATACCCCATAACCATCCTCAATAAATTAGGCTATATTAATATGGAACAAGATTTTTTCTTTGACTAGTAGTTCGAGAGGTTAATGTATTCAAACAAATAAACGCTCTCTTTTATAATATTAGTACGTATAGATGACTCCACAAACAGCATAATTTGCACATGTGATTGTTTTTCTGATCGTACTTTTTTTTAAACTGAATATATGAAATATAAACTAAAATGACGGTTTGACAGTTATCTTCATATAATTGAAATGCACAGTAGTAACCTTTATTTAGTATTCTAGTGTAAGCAGAAAAGTCGTCAACTTGAATACTGACCATAATATATCGGAGCTTGGAAGAGATAAAGGGAGTCTTCTGTAGGCATGTTTGTGTCGCCGTAATAAATGTAACGTAGGAACGAGTCGAATGCTTCTTCAGATGGCACAGTATCACAGATCTGGATCTATATGTGAAAGTTTATTCTTTAAAATTCAAATTGAAAATATTTATTTTTCTTTTACCTACACAGTACAGACTAGCTAACAGAAAGTCGGAGCCGGCTGACCTGGAATTTAGTTAGCTACGGCCGATTATAGCGTTTGCGTTTCTGGCATTTGCAATATTGGATGAAAATATCGATTCAGGAATTTTAATATCAAAACATTTATTATATAGATTTAACCTTCTTTTATTTTAAGTTCTTGGAAGACATAAATATAAATTAATCTATTAATTGATAAATTTAAATATTACTGCAATGTTTAGTTTTAGCAATGCCTTTCGTTACATTTATTATGGATATAATGAGAGTTACGTTATTTTTATTTTGTTCTTTATGACTGATATTAACTTTTCTTAATATTCTTCAACTCCAATTTTTTTTTTTTAATATTTCCGATTTTATTGTATAAAGCTTACAGTGGTGACTTTAAAGGATTCTTGAACTGAAAAATGTCTTTACTTTTTAATTATAAATGCAATCTAATGTATTGACCAAGTGGTAATGCAAGTGCATTGAAGCGTATTTATTGAAACAGTTAATTAAAAAAACAGGTTATTTGAAAATGTTATCTGAAAACCGAATAAACTGTTCCCATGAACCTGTTCTATAGACTAGTATGTGACACAAAAGTAAACAGTTTTAATTTGGAACATGTTCTTCTCTATTCGTGTTTAAGGATGTTACTTAGTTAGAAAGAGATACAAACGAATACGTCTTGTAAAAGCATATTACTCTTCTCAATTATACTTATAGAAAGAGATAGTACTATGTAACAGGCTGTTATTTTGGAACAGGTTTCTTATTTTACCTGTAATAGCTAACCCCTAAACGGCTACCCATTTAAATAAATAATTAAACTTACGTTAACGATATTGTCCTTAGGTGAAAACGATCGGAACATCGCTTCGAAGTAGGATGCCCTCGCGGCGAGTATGGACCGGTGCGCGGGTCGCAGGTTCGATCCCACACGGAGTCTCACGTCACTCAACTCCGCCCCACCTCCGCCCATGAACACGCACATATCTTGCTCCAAAGTCGTACCTAAAGTCTGTTCATTATAAAAAGTCCTTTCGTCCAAAAATTGGTAACCCTATCTAGTGGGGCCTCCATATATTCCTTACAGTGCCTCCCAAAAATTTGAGTAGATGGAGAAGATTGGATAAATTATGAGTGAAGATTAGCATAAATAATAATAATATTGCAGGACATATCACACAACATATTTCGGGACACTTCACACTATTACATAGCCACATTATACTCATAGCTAATAGTGCTGCAAAAATCAGTTTCTGTACTTGGGAAATTTGATGAGCTAAAAAAAGATTACTTACTCTATCTTTGTTAAAATCATAAAATACAACCCTAATGTAGTTTCCTTTGGAAATAAACTATGGATAGTTTAACACCCGACTATCAATTAATCGATAGTGCAACCGATTATCGATTAATCGATAGCTAAACGATGTTTCATTAACACTACGGCCATGTGTACGTGGGTGTGAAAATAAATTCTTTCATCGCAATAATTGGTTACCCGATGGCGTAATAATATTTTGTTAATATCTGTTATTACTTTACCTAGAATCTGCTCGTCGTACTCGTGGTGTGCAGTGTTGGGTTGCTTGGCTGGCGGCTGCTGTCGCCTTCGGATCACCTCCACCATTAGACTCTGGTCCATCTCTTCAAATTCCTTTGACATCACTATCGGAGTGAAGTTATAATCCTTAACCACAAACCTGGAAGATGACCACGTGATGAATCAGGTCACGTGATCGACCTAAGGCTAGGTCAACGACTTTGATTGGCTGACGGAAATTATATATTTATGTATCAGTTCGATTTCTTGGAACTTTTCGGGTAACGGCGACTCTCCTTGCAATACAACAAACACTAGTCTTTACACAAAAACCCTGCTCGATTTTATAGTGCTCCATGACTTGAGACAGTACAACAACTTAGTTAATATTAAAGGAAAACAGCTTGATTTACTGCTTTCCAACGTCGACATATCTGATCTGGTGGGGAACGATTGCCCTCTTTCCTTAGTTGATCCATTACATCCGCCTTTTGAGTTTTCTATTTTTCTTGGGGACTTTACTAGCCTACAATCCTGCAATAGTACACATTTTTGCTTTCACAAAGCTAATTATGAGGTTATCTTAAAAGAACTTTATGAAATATCGTGGGAGAGGGAATTCAAAGATTTATCTACGGTTAATGATATGTTGTCAATATTTTATGCTAAATTGCGTGTAATTATCGACAAACATGTACCCAAGTCAGCATCTTCTCGGTCTCAAAAGTACCCTGTATGGTTTTATCGTGACCTCATAAATGCCTTACGTGAGAAATATAAATACCACAAAAAACTACGTAAATTTAACAATAATCCTCGCGATCGGCTGTCTTTTGTTCGCGCTAAAGACAGATCATCAGTTTTAATGTCCTCGTGCTATAAAGCGTATTTAACCCAACTGGAGTGCAGTCTACGATCCAACCCTAAATTATTCTGGTCATTCGTCAAACAGAATAGAAAGGGACGGAGCCACTACCCAAATAAAATGTATCTAGATCAACGGTCAGCTTACAATGGCAAAGATATTTGTAATCTCTTTGCTCAGAATTTTTCTCTGGCATATAGCAAAAATACTCGTCCACATTCAGCAAATTTATTGGTGAGTTCACCTGAGACTACTAGTAGCTATTTGACTTCTCTTAAATTCAAAGACTGTAATGTTCTAAAAATATTAAAGAGACTCAATCCATTTAAAGGCGCTGGTTCGGATGGTATACCGTCCATATTTGCTGTGAAGGCAGCAAAGGCTCTTGCGCACCCACTCTGTCTTTTATTTAATAAGTCATTGTCAAGTGGTATTTTCCCTGAAACTTGGAAGAAAGCTCTAGTAGTACCTATACATAAAAATGACAGTAAAGAACTAGTGAAAAATTATCGACCCATCTCGATCTTACCTACGTTCGCCAAAATTTTTGAAAAACTGGTACACCCTATTCTATCGTGGCATTTTAAAAACATTATTTCAATACATCAACACGGGTTTATGAAATTGCGATCTACGAATACGATTCTTGTGTCCTTTATCAATCATGTTTCATCTTTTCTTGATCGCCGTCTCTCAGTTAGTGCTATTTACACAGATTTCAGCAAGGCATTCGATAAAGTGAACCATGACATTTTACTTCACAAGCTTTCTACCCATGGTATCGCCCAGTCCTTGCTCAGTTGGTGCTCATCCTATTTGTCAGACAGAAAATCTAGTGTAGTAGTCAATGGCCATGCCTCTGCCTGGTTTCCAGCTTGTTCTGGTGTGCCTCAAGGCTCCCATCTAGGCCCTTTATTCTTTAACATTTTTATTAATGACATAGGTAAGTGCTTCACTAATTCTGACTACTTTTTATATGCTGACGACCTTAGGTTTTTCCGGTCTGTTGATAGTTGGGCCGATATATCTTTGATACAGAAGGACTTAAATAGGCTATGTGAATGGTGTATTTCAAATGATATGGCCCTGAATGTTTCAAAGTGCTATTCCATCCTTTTTACCCGAAAAAAAGATACAATTCAACCTATATACAGTATTGGAAACAATACACTTTTAAATGTATCTCATATCCGCGATTTGGGCATCATTCTGGACAGTAAACTTCGCTTAAACATTCACATAGATGACATCGTCTCAAGGGGATTCAGGCGTCTAGGTTTTGTACTGCGCAACTGCAAGGACTTTAAATCCCCAAGCACAAAAATTTTACTATACAATGCGCTGGTGCGTAGTATAATGGAATACTGTAGTACTGCATGGAATCCTTTCTACGATGTTTATAATAATAAAGTGGAGCGAGTACAGAAGCGATTTCTATGGCATCTTACTTATGCTTGTTACTTAGGTAAGAAACTGCAAAGTTATGGCGACCGTCTGAAACACTTTAATATATGCACATTAACTAATCGAAGACGCATGCTAGACGTTGTTTTTCTCACCAAGTTGATTAAAGGCTCCATAGAGGCACCGAATCTTTTATCGTCTTTATCATTTACTGTTCCAAGAAAATTGCCAAGGCCAGCTAGTTTTAATCTGTTTGCAACAGAAGGAGTTGTTTCAAACTTGGGGTATAATGCTCCCATAGCGCGAATAACAAGACTTGTTAACATACTCCATAAATCTAACAAGCTAGACATTTTAAATGACGACGTTCCGGCGATAAAAAAATATTTTGCTCACTTAGAAGAATAATTTTGATTCAGTAGTTTATTATTTATTAGAATTTATGTTGTTTATTACCTTTAATTTGATCTCTCGTCTGTTTCTTGTTACTCGCTATATTCTATTTATCATGTAGTCTACACTTTTAATTATAGTAGCACTAAGCAATGTTCTTTGTCTATTTTTCTTTACTTGTTTTAGTGTTTATTATGTAAGTGTTCAAATAAATAAATAAATAAATAAATAAATAAATGTCTTATTTGACTCTGTATCTATAGTAATATAATAAAGCGGAAAAGTTTTTTGTTTGTTTGTATGTTTAAACACGCTAATCTCTAGAACTATACCATTTCCATTTCTTTATATTCTCGATGACAGCTCCTGGGAAAACTTGTACGAGCGTCTTTTTTACATTATGTATGCATTATTTTATAAAAATATGACGTTTACACACGTACAAGGTTATACCGGAGTCGGAGAAACTGATAGGGATGGAACTATATCGATAAACGTAACACGATAACAGACCCGATATTTTTTTACAAAATGTAAGAAACTAATCTACTGCCGGATACTTTTGTGCAAATTTATTAACTAATATTATATTTCATTACAAGATGTTACACGTATTAATTCTTGATTGAAAATGCCAACTTCTTCAAAATTTTCGAAGCTGTTGTAAAATAAGTAGGTATAGGTAGGTACTCGACAATGAAACGAAATAATTATAACGACAGGTAATCTTTATTTATTTATTTTAATCAGAATCTGGTGAATCGTCACTGTCACTCGATATGCGACCGATATTATTACTTATTTAGTCACAAAACCACAACTATCAAATTAGAACTGTCATCGAGAAAATAAAGAAATGGAAATAGTATAATAGTTGGATTCAAAAAATTATTTTTGTACGTGATAGCCAGACTCTCGAGGAATATAGTATAGGCTATTTAAGATTAAGTTGCAACTCTCAGATAGCCTTAAATATTGATTTTTGTTACGTAACTCGAAAATCGAGCCCTCCCGAACTGTTTTAACCGTGTGCGCTGGCGTAATTATATATAATGATACGGAAATAAAATGTTCTACAACAATATTGCTCCTTAGTATATCTAAAAAAGTCAGCGATAGCATACGTCTATCTCTTATACATAAGCCACAATAAGGTATTTTGTGACAAAGATTTGTTGAAAATTAAAAAGTAATTTATAAGCATTATTTTTAGACATGGCATATTAATCCTTACAAACAAAAGTTATTTCATCATAAAGACAATTTTATGAAGTTAAATTTTACTCTTTAGAGTATGCTATTTGGACACATAGTTTAGGAGTTCATGAAAAATTAAAATAATTTGTGTTTGCGGGAAGAATAATTTTATTATGATAAAACTACATGGGTGCGTTGGCGGCGCGGTATCTGTTGGATAAAATTAAAATGGGTGAAACCGTCGCGCACAGCTAGTTATATAATATTGGTGACATTTTGTATGATACAGTTTGAGTTTTATACAAAGGCGAGGTGGACTATAAGCAAGTCTTAAATAATTTTTCAAAACAAGCTTTAATCCTTTAAATGTGCATACAAAATTTCGTGTCTAATCTGTTGACAGTTAAAGAGTTCTTTCGTTAGTTACCAATCGTGGATATCCATTCAGGTCATGCTTACCATAAAAATGCATTGCCATCGGAACTATGTCGGATAAGAGGAAATGGTTCTAATTCAGTTTTCAAGATTTGCCATACACAAACTAACATACAAACATTGTAAGTTAAATAAATGCTTGACTTGACTGTGGAGACGTCATCTTGTTAAAGCGTTGATTGAACTTTGAAACTTGTGATGTTAAGTAAGTAGTGTGAAGGTCGGAGGTATTACAAAGAGTGGTGGCGCATAAAACACAGAATACTTTACTGACCTCAAGCAGTACTCCTTGATGCAGTTAAGGTTGGCCTGGTGAGCCGCGTGTAATGCTTGCAGTACATTGTTGAAGCAAAGGTTGGCTCGTAAGAATCTAGCGCACAGTCCGCGCAGACGAGGAATGTTTAAACGGAGAGCTAGACGAAGTACTTCCATTACCAGGGAGATGGTTGCAGGGGATGCTGTGTCTACATCTAGAAAAATAAAATAATTAAGGTTTGCCGTTATGCGTGCATCACGCAGAAATTACTGGATAGATTTTGATCTTATTTTGTTGTTTTACTCTTTAAATACTTGTTCTTTATCAAAAAGAAGTATTATCACAATATCTTTATCATTCGGTAGTAAACGTGTGGGGATCCGCGGGCATATCTAGTCTACAGATAAATAAAAATATATTTTTCAACATATTCGCTCAAAAAATACATTTACGACGCCTGTATACATTGTTCGAAAGTTAAAAATCACGCACCATACAACGGAATGTGGGGTAAAATAGGTTGTATAGCGTCGTACGTATCCTTTACGGTATTTTTAATTTCCATTAAAAAAAAATTAGAATTCCTCCAAGGAGTTTCACATTACGAGAATAAATAAGCCGAATTATCGAACCTCCTTGGAAGAGCTTTTGATCAATACATTTGTCTCACTTTAATATTAAAGAGAAAATGAGACGAAATATGTACCTATTGCACTGTTATCTCGCAAATGTGTTGAAAAACGTTGTATGGCACGCGCGTGGAAGTTGGTTTTTACAAACTTGTGACTACGGTAAGCCCTGGACTCGGTCTCGGGCGTACGTACATTCGTCTACTCGATTGTTAAAACCAACTTACCGCATAAAGTAGTATAAATATCTATATTGTAGCGCACTACTGAACAGACTTATTATAGACGACGTCTTTTTTCCTCTTATTTTAGGCTTAGTCGCTTGAGCGACTATGATGCCTCCGTAATTTAAACTTCACGAGAAAATTTCCAAACAACATAAAAACTACTATTAACAATTACTTACTTAATTTTAAATAACTTCCTTGCAAAAGAAGACGAGGGGTCGGCAAAAACGGAATTATATATACCTATGTGGAACGATCCAGAAGCATTAAGTTTAGACCTAGTAGATTCACTCCGAACACACTCCACCAGAATGCGTGAGTGTCGTATTCTCAGATCAGTCGGTGTATATACAGTAAACAAGCGAATCCTAACATGACCAGTGCCATTGAACTTAGGCCCAAAATATTGACATTGTCACTCAACGAAAAGTGACAGCAAGTGATGTACTCTAAATAGAAAATAGTCTATGATCAAAAAGTCGCTGGTCGAATTTCGACCTTAGGACGATCGCTACTATATAAAAATTGCTCACCTAATAGTATTACATAATTATATAAACCTAGTGCATCCTCCAGTAAAGAGTCTTTCATTTGGTATTATAGTAAGCCGTTATACATATTTTAAAAAAATATTTCAAACGCGATTTGTTGAAAATATGACCTATAAATTAATGTCTATCCATTATTACACCTTTAAAAGTACCTACTATATTAATATTTACAATTGAAATGAAAAATATACCACAAAACCGTTGCATTATAGTCACGAGACTGTGTGACATCATAATAATGTTCATAGTTTATTTATTATGCTCAAGCCCGGTGAAACTGTCAAAGCTTTCTGAGGTATTCGGCCCATACGGCTAACAGTGTAGTCAGAATTTTTTTTTTAGAAATCTCTTCAGAAACTTTAAAGGCACTATTTCCAAACTGCGTAATGATTATAAAGTCGATATGACGATATGACGTCATGTTTTCTGATGTGCGTCTTCAATCACATGTCTCACAGACAAAAATCTTAATAACGAAAAATTAAGTAAATAAACAATTGTTTTTCCAGATTTGTATTGTTTTAGGCTTTTATCAATAGGTCAATATTATTAAAACATCATCTTTAATTTGTAAGCCAACTGCCAACTCGCGGAGTATAATATAAATACTTACCATCCCTGCATTAATTGTGACAAGAAAAAAAAAAACCAAATAACCTTTCTCAGTAGGGTCAATCCTATCAGTGTATATATAGTTGAGGACCATGTTGAACGCTTCTGGAGTCGCTTCTGGTAGTTTCACGGTCAGTTGTGGCGGTGCTTTGTATGAATACACTTCAGATACTTTCACTTCTCCCGCTTCTATCTTCTTCGCGAGTTCTTCACGCGCTTCTCTACAAAAAATGGGAAATTGCTATTATTTTTTGAAGAAGCAATTAATTTTTCGTGATAATCTGTATTATAAGGTTATTAATATAATACCTGTGCGCCTACCTACGTACGAGTACCTTACACACGCGTTTATTACGCAATAATTAGTTTCGTCTCGTAAGTTTATTTCCACTCATATTATTTATGACATCAATTATGGGATTAGATATACATTCTGTATAGAAAAATTTCATCAAATTCGTTCAAGACGTTTTTGAGTTTAATCAGGCCATACAACCAGACAGTCAGAGAGACAAAAAATAATGTCATATTAGATTTCTAACAAGAAATTAATTTTTGATTTTCGGATCGTTAATTGAATTTCTAATATTTCTCCCACATCAACAATCTTATGGTCAATTGGGTATGATAATTAATTATTTGCTCTCTCTCACTTTCATAACAAGAAGTGAGACTGTTATAATACCACTCAGTGGAGTAACTAGGGATATACCAGGCGGCCCGTTGACAAAAGACAAAACATTTAAAAAAAATTATCAACTTAGAAGGCGTCCATATACAGACAACACGTATTTTACCTTTTCTGATTCAGACACCCCTAAAAGCGCAAAAAAGTAGTCCACTTGAGAGGCTCCAAAAAAAGACCAACACAAATATTACCTTTTCTGCTCTAGCGACACTCAAAGGCATCTAAAAGAATTAAAAAAAAAAAAAACAGCGAAGTTTTGTAATACGTGTAGACACTCACTTGATTTTAGCACGGAGATACTGCGAACGCGCCGCCAACATAGCCTGATGAGCCAATACGGGTGTTTGGTCCGTCCCCACTTCTAAAGTCACGTCGCAGAATTGCTGCGACTTTAATATGCGACCGAAGTCGTCGTGCAAAGTGCAGCGGGGATAGTTAGATAGCTGCAAAGATGTAAAGAGACTGCTATAATAGTTCATAGGATATCCAGTAGTCAATAACATGACCACAACGTGACCTATCTTGTTTAGGAAGAGCATAAGGACCATGTTTTTTATCGCAGTACGGCAAAGTGACGGCTCTTACGATAAGCACAGTGCAATATAACAACACTCCGATGCATGGTCAGTCGTTACTGTCATGCCGGCCTGCGCAAACGTCTCTTCAAGTTATGTTTGAAGGACTCTATATTGTAGGAAGAAGGGAACACTCTGACCGGGAGATGGTTTCACAGCTTCACAGTACGGCAAAGCAGCGAAAAGTCATCGGTCAAACGATTTTAGAGTTAATCAATGTCAAATATATATACATTTCCATTTACATCCATGATTATTTCCATTATATAGAATTATCTATATTAATAAATTTGTAGTTATGTCTGTATAGTTACAAAATTTTCTATAGGATCACTATATGAACGACAATGAGCACGAATATGCCTTAAAAAATTGTCTGTCTGTTTGTATGTCCGGATTTAACTCAAAAACGGCTTGACCGATTGTAACGAAAAATTTTGTACACGGGATGCTTGTCATTAGTCAATTGATAGGGTATAAGAATGATCAATATTGCTCTTGGAAAATATAAAAAAAAGAATTTCCAAAAAAAGAATATTTTTGATAATTCTTTACCAATATTGATAAAAATTTTGTAGACAGGAAGCATACGTCATTCCATGATTGATAGGCAAAGATCGTTAAAAATATACTTAGGAATCATTTTTTTTTTGTTCTTAACCGATTTTCATGAAATTTTGTTGGATGTAATAATATGTAACTTCTTAATTGATAGACTATATGAACTGACAATAATATGAGTTTAAATAAAACTATGTCATGTTAATAATTACTGCGTAGTACAAAAGTGTGCGGAGCCACGGGCATACTGTTAATATAATATATTGGATATGCATAATGGCGAAATATATATGCGATTAATGATTTATCCTTGACCCAGACTATCTAAAGAAAATAATAGGCACACCTGAAACCGGAACAGCTCTCCGCTTCGTACGTTATTGTCGACAGTGCCACCGAAGATATACAAAGCGTCGCCAACCACCGCACCCGCGTGGAACAACCTTCCAGATGGGATCTGCGAATCCGCAGCCGTTTGAACTACAGACCTATTATAGGATACACCATATTTGAAATTAAAATAATTATAAAGCGTAATTCTTTTCCTCGGGGCTTGTGTAGACGGTACTACGGACGCGCCGCAGCCGCAAAATTTGCCTTATTACATACATTTTTAGAAATGCAGTTTGGTAGCGGTGCGGACGCTCACACTTTACAGAAAATAGGTACTTTAAATTGTTTACAACCATTTTAGTGTCGCACCCCTTTAAATAGCTAAAAAGGTTTAATAAAAAGCGTCGCAACCCTCTTGCTAGAATATGTTAATTTTACATTTGTCAAAGTATTATATCGACCAGTTAACGCGGCAATAATTTAGTCTTTTTTAATATTGTGAATTACCAAGAATCGATTTTATTTTTAAATGGCTTATAAATTCCTACGAGCGTGTTCATATGCTTAACAATCATAAGAAAAGAATCACCTATTTGTTTTTGGCTATTAGTGTATTTTATTACTAGCTGTGTCTACGAGTTCGTCCGTGTGGAATTTCGTGTATGAAATAAAGCGATAAAAAAATATATGTAGGGAGTTTTTGAAATTCAACATCGGCAATTCAGCCGTGCTTAATGTCTCGGATCCCTGAGATGCACCGTGGTACCTCACGTTTAGCTGTGAGCCTTGTGTATATGGGCTGAGTAGTTCAATAAACAAATTTAAGGTTTTGCAAGTGAAATTAAGGAAAAGATTATTTAATAAATTTTAAACCACCTTCAAAAAAAAAAAAAAAGACTGTGGTCACTCAATTAAATTGTTTTTTTTTTCTTATAGATGTTCCGCCATAACTTCTTGTTTATGAACCTATTTTAATGATTCTTGTTTTATTGGAAAAGGGTTACCTCGAGGTTGATCTCATTTGCATTGGAAATTAGACTTCGAAGATACACCAAGGAGCTCATCAAAATCATTGAAGTTGGTATTCTTTTTTGTTAAAAATTGTCTTATTATTAATAGTTAATATCCAGTGAATAATGAAGCATTATAGTATGTCTGTTAAATGATAAATACTGACCACATCTGGGTGTCGAGGTCATAGCAGTGCAAGTCGGCGGGCAACGTATTGTCAGCGGCGCCACCGAAAACGTACAGGTGGTTGGCATGCGACACCATCACGTGACCGTAACGGCGCGCCGGCGCTGGCCCCGCGCACCGTAGTAAATGCTCCGTGCATACGCGCGACCATCTGTTAAATCATACATCAGACCATACTCAAATACCTGTATAATATATGCTAGAGGACATTCTCACAGCACGTCACTTCTAGTATCCTGCCATGTAAAGATCGAGTTAATGGTGATAGCAGGGTGGGGGCTTACAGCCTGACTAGGTCGCGACCACGATATGCATATAAACATTCGATTATGCGCGTCGCGTATTTTTTTCGTTCTGACTACAATGTATTAGCTGTAAGGAACCTGAAACCTCAAAAGCTTTTACAGTTTCACGGGATTTTGGGGCAAGCACTTGAGGCACTCAGCCGCGAAAGCGAGGCAACAGGCTCAAGGGTTTCAAAGTGGCCGAACCTCGGCTTGAGCTGTTGCCGTACATGCAAAAAGTCGCGATATAACTAATTCTCTATCTGTAGAAATTCGACAAAACTAACGGTACATATATACATGTTTCTTCCCAGATTGACTGACTAATTGTACCAGTACCCAAAAGAAAGTCACTGTGAAGATGTTTATTTTATTACTATGTGTATGGTGTTCGTGATTCCAACCAACCTCTTTTAACATGAAACTTTGAAATATTTCAGTCTGTCTATTAGGTTTATAGATTATTATTATTACTAAAATATAAAGTCAGTTTACATAATATAAAGGTAACTTACGTATGTGATTCGAAATCGAATTGGAAAAGCGCGTTAGTTATTTTAGCACCACTCTGTCCACTGAACACGAACATTTTCCATCTCGCGACGGCTACTGGGAAATTGCAGCATGTTGGTGGACACTGTCCTTTCTGTTCGACTTTCTCCCATTGGTGGTTTTCACCCTGAAATTTGTACGTCCTAAGTAGGGTGTTATGGGTATGAGATTTAGAATCTGTATATCTAAATAGTATTTAATCGTTTTCGGTTATGGATACTTATATGAAATTACATGATTTCAGATATCCGGGATAATTTCAAATTTATTTAAGACAATTATTAGTTAAATTTAAAAACAAAATCGGTATTCGATAGTGTCTCATTCGACTTGTTACCTATCAGAAATTATTCGAAACAATTCTATGGGATAAGATTTCGCTTTTTTTTTAATTCGGATATCCGATAGTTTCGGTTACACTCACGGAGACCCATACACCCCTGGTCCTAAGTAAATGAATAGTCTGACAAGTGATATGACCTATAATAATATGACTAAAGTGCGAGTTGTGTCATATCAAGAGTTCAAAAGAAAGGCAGAGTATACAGAACAGTGGCAACTGCTTCACTGACAAGAGCTGAGCTCTTAAATTAAAGAAGAAGTAGCACAGATGGCAGAATGAATTTAATAGCTTTAATAAATTCACTTTCATCATTTTTCATAACATGTCTAAAGTGGTATGACTTAAATAAAAATTCAAGATTGAAAAAGGAGTGTCCTAATTTGTTTCTGAAACATAAATCACAGAAGACTCATTAATGTAAATTAATTAAAAACTTTCTCTTACAACTAAATTGATGGTCCACATATCATTGAGACGTGCATTGCCATCGTATCCTGCAAATATCCATAGTTTGTCGTCGTACACTGCAGCGCCGTGCGCCGATCTTGGTACAGGTTCTCTGTAATAGTTATACATAATACTAAAAAAAACCTATGTCAAGTTGTGAAACTTTAATTTAACATCGAAAAAACGAAAATACATATTATTTTACATTTGCGATTTTATTTGCGGAATAATACAAAGCACTTTAAGAGAACACTAAAAACATAATAAAATTCTTCGGAATATCTACTTGTTAATGTTTGTTATTGTTATTATCAGCAGTAATGACAGTTGTGCTAGTATAGTTGTTCACATTTTTTATAACTTCTACAGGTTTTTAAACATGTTATAGGCTAACAGATTCCTTTGCTGTTTTTAATTTGTTACTTTAGCTGTTAGTCATCTTATTAATAAATAAACATAAAATAGTAAGTAATCTCAAAGTATGGGATGGAAATTTCTTGAATTTTAGAGAGATTTAGTATCCACTCCACAATTACTTTCTTCCTGGAATTTTAAGTAAATACGCTATTGTAATAACTGTAATGAGCAATACTTTAAAACTATTATCGAAGGCTAATTGTCTAACGGGCAGTTGACAATCTTTAGAATATACTATGTTAGTCATTTATCTCTTCCATGCTGTCAATATAATGTTCAAAAAAGTTAATTCACTTACTGGCCCGTGAACTTCCATTGCACCCACTGAGCGCTTTGAAATTTATATTCAAATAAATCATTTTTGTTTGTCAAATTCGAATTCGCGAGTATGTCACCCGTGTAGCCACCGAAAACGAACATTGACGATCTATGGACCTGGAAAGGATAAGAAAATGTATTTTTATGTTTAGGGATTACAATGTTGTCATCTTCTTACCCCTTATCCTACTTAAGTAGGGTCGACACAACATTTTTTGACATCAATATTACTTTCCCTAAAACATTGATACATAAATGTTACGTACAAAACAGTGATACACAGAAATAGTGAAACATCGAAAATATATTATTTCACATTTCTGTAAGTAACCAAAATAAAAATAAACAATTTGAATGTATATATTTTTTAAATATATGCTCAGACATAACTTTTTTGTTTATGAACAAATTTGGATGATTCTTTTTTTTTGTTAGAAAGTGGATTTCAAGGTTAATTTCATTAGCGTTGGACCTTTGACTTCGAAGATACACCAGGGAACTCTTTAAAATAATTGAAGTTAAGTTAATTTTCATTAATAATAATACTTAATTACCACATTCATACATTAATCACACCTCTTTCCCAACAACCAACGGGGTAGACCGAGACAAAGTCCTTCCACTTGCTGTGATCCTGGCATACAATATTTCGCTTCTTCAATATTGATCAATCTTTTCATGCATGCTTGTTGGTTTAGTGTACTCTTGACCTGACCTTTCTTCAGAATGTTCTCAATTTGATCATGGAACATTCCTCTAGGCCTTCCCCTTCCAACATTCCCATACATGCTCGTCTTATAAATTTGTCTAGTCATTCTTCTTTCATTCATCCTCTCTACATGACTAAATCATGTAAGCATTCCT
This sequence comes from Saturnia japonica, assembly GCA_033032175.1. Lineage (NCBI taxonomy): Eukaryota > Metazoa > Arthropoda > Insecta > Lepidoptera > Saturniidae > Saturnia > Saturnia japonica. The sequence continues at coordinate 5,816,668 of CM065324.1, read as the reverse complement.
TTCCCGTGTGACTATATTTTCTTTCACACCATTACTTATCCTGTTACTCAATTTCACTACTAACATATTCCTTAGCACTCTCATTTCTACTGCATTTATTTTATTTTCATGCTTTTTCTGCCACACCCAGCTTTCACTTCCGTACATGAGTGTTGGAACTAATACTCCTCTATGTACAGTCAGACAAGCTTTCGTAGAAATTTTGCAGCTGTTCATAAAGGTGTGCAACTCTCCATTCACTATGTTCAATATCACTTTCACTTTCATACTTTCCATCCCTAGTAAACAACAATCCCAAATATACAAACTCATTCACTCATATTCATTACGAATATGAATATACAAAAGATTTTCTGGTTTCTTGTCTAAATTTTTCAGTTATGCACCGAAAGGAGAAAACCTGATCCGCACATCCTATACCCTTTCTAAGTCCCTCTTGTACATAGCATATTCTTTCATCTGTTTGTAACATAACTCTTTCATTATGAAAGTTTCCAATGACAACCAAACAAACAAAATTTATATAAATTGTAAGATAATAAAAATACATTAATCATGGTAAAGGATTATTTCAATATTTTGAAAAATGACGAAGTTATTCAAATTTACTGTATCGAGTACAAATTAAATAATCTGCGCGGGAATTTCACGCTGTGACGTCACAAGTCTTGAAGTACGCGGTGTAGGTGTGACGGGATGTACTAAACGCTCGGAACCCCCGCCGACAGGCTCGTGTTTCGTGTTCGTAGTATTTCAGATGTGCTGTTTGTGTAGTATTGCGCATTATATAATTTTATATGTATATATTCCTGTTATAAATAAATAAAGTTTTTTTTTTAAACTAGCTGTGGACTACAGAATGCCAGCGCGAATCTTACTCACCCGCAACAGGTTATTTTAAGGATAAAAATGCTTATTGTTGGTGTTCCTTATCATCATCATTTCAGCCGCAGGACGTCCACTGCTGAACATAGGCCTCCCCCATAGATCTCCAGAGCGACCGATCTTGTGCGGCCTGCACCAACGGCTCCCAGCGACCTTTATTATGTCGTCTTTCCATCTAGTGGGGGGCCGTCCTACACTGCGCTTTCCGGTGCGTGGTCTCCACTCGAGAACCTTTCGGCCCCAACGGCCGTCAGTTCTCCGAACTATGTGCCCCGCCCACTGCCACTTCAACTTGCTAAACCTTTTGGCTATGTCGGTTACCTTAGTTTGTCTACGGATCTCCTCATTTCTGATTCGATCTCGTAGAGAAACACCAAGCATAGCCCTCTCCATAGCTCGCTGAGCGACCTTGAGCTTTCTTATGAGGCCCACAGTGAGCGACCACGTCTCTGTGCCGTATGTCATCACTGGCAACACACACTGGTCAAAGACTTTCGTCTTGAGGCATTGAGGTATTTTGGACGAGAAGACGTCACGCAGTTTCCCGAACGCTGCCCAGCCGAGTTGGATTCGTCGACTGACCTCTTTTTCAAAGTTGGACCTACCTAACTGGACTGTTTGTCCCAGGTAGACATATTCTTCAACAACTTATAGACAAGAGTTCCCAACTGATACTGGGGTGGGCACCACATGGACATTCGACATGAGTTTCGTCTTGTCCATGTTCATTTTAAGGCCCACCTGTTGAGAAACTTTGTCGAGGCCATCGAGCATTGTGCCAAGATCTTCCAGCGATTCTGCCATGACTACGATGTCGTCAGCAAATCGAAGATGAGTGATGTACTCGCCATTGACATTGATGCCGAGTCCTTGCCATTCCAGGAGCTTGAAGGCGTCCTCTAGAGCGGCGGTAAACAGTTTCGGAGATATTACGTCTCCCTGTCTAACGCCTCTTCTCAAAGGAATTGCCTTCGTGCACTGCTCCTGTACTCGGACCGACATGGTGGCGTTGTTATACAAGCACTTCAACACTTCGATATATCGATAGTCAATACGCCACCGCTGGAGAGACTGCAACACTGCCCAGGTTTCGACCGAATCAAAGGCTTTTTCGTAGTCCACGAACGCTAAGCATAAAGGCAGATTATACTCCTCAGTCTTCTGTATAATCTGCCGCAGCGTATAGATGTGGTCTACGGTGCTAAAGCCTTTTCGGAAACCGGCTTGTTCGGGAGGCTGGAAGTCATCAAACTTGTACTCGAGACGATTCGTGATGACCCTCGAAAACAGCTTATAAACATGGCTCAGCAACGAGATGGGCCGATAGTTCTTCAATAAGGTTTTATCACCTTTCTTGAAGAACAGGACCACCATGCTGCCGCCCCACGTTTCCGGCGTTTTACCCTCGAGTATAACGGAATTAAAGAACTTCTGCAGGGACTTAAGTACCGGTGTTCCACCCGCTTTAAGGAGCTCTGATGTAATTCCGTCATCACCAGGCGCCTTGTTGTTCTTAAGCTGCTTAAGGGCCATCCTAATCTCTTACAGGGTGATGTCGGGGATATCTTCGGTATAGTGTCGGGTCAGCCCGGCTCTCGGATCTTTAGCCGGGCTGGTAACAGGCTTAGTTGACGAGGTATATAACTGCCCATAGAACCTTTCGATCTCCCTTAATACCCCTGGCTTGGTGGACGCTACGCTGCCATCATCCATTTTCAGCTTCGTCAACTGGCTCTGCCCAATAGATACATTCCTTGCGAACACTTTGGAGCCTTTATTCCGCTCTATCGTCTCTTTAATACTTTTGGTATTGTAAGACCGGACATCGTGTCGCAAGGATTTATGAATAGATCTATTGAGCTGCCTATAGGACTTAGCGTCATCGGAAGACTGCAGCGCCATACCACGCCGATCCGCCATGAGTTTTCGGGTTTGATGTGATATATTTTGAGTCCTATTGCTACGGTGAGTTTTAAAGAACTTGGACCCAACCGCATGGACAGTTTCTACCAGCCTATTACTAATATCATCTACGGAGACGCAACTATCTAGGCAATCGAATTGGTTTTTCAATTTGAGTTGAAAGCTCTCGGGGTTTTGGAGTTGAGCATTAGAGGGTCGGAGCGTAGACTTCATCAGGCGAGACCTTTCTATTTTTAGATTGATATTCAATGTGCCTCTAACCATTCGGTGATCACTGCCGGTTTTCACTCTGTGGATCACAGTGACATCATTGAATATTTGTCTCTTCGTGGTCATGATGAAGTCTATCTCATTTTTCGTGGAACCATAGGGGCTCATCCAGGTCCATTTCCTATGAGGTGGCTTCCGGACGAAAGAGTTCATCATAAAGAGTCCCTCTTTCTCCATAAAATCGGTCAACCTCTGGCCCCTAGGGTTCCGTTGCCCATAACCAAATTGCCCCACTCCCAACTCTTCACCATCTCTATTGCCCAGCTTTGCGTTAAAGTCTCCCATTACAACAGAGAAGTGGGTTTTCGGGGTATGTATGGCCCTACTAATGTCCTCATACAAAACCTCCACTTCATCATCAGGGTGTGCCGAGGTCGGTGCGTAAACCTGTATGACCTTCAACGAATATCTTTTGGATATTCTGAGTATCAGGTACGCTACCCTGCTCGACACACTGTCGATGGTCACGATGTTGTTAATGAGAGACTTCCGGACGATAAACCCGACACCACCTAGGGACTGTTGGTCGCCCTCCCTGTAATAGAACAAGTTACCGGATTTCATGATTATCGTGTCCTCACCCTCTCTTCGGACTTCTGATAATCCTATAAGATCCCAGTGTAACTTGTCTATTTCCTCTTCCAGCTCGACAATCTTCTCGTCAGTCCTCAAAGTGCGATTATTATATGTTGCCAGGGCCAGCTGTCGTGGGGGTCGGTAGCTGGAACTCTTCCGGGGATTCTTAGCACCCCCTGCCCCGCCGTTACCATAGCCGCTACCGAAACTAGGAATAGCGGGGCCGCCGGGGACTGGGGGCCTGGTCGTTCTTGTCGTTTTCATAGGGGGGATTTGCCCATACTCGCCACGCTGGGCATGCGTTCCTTATAAGATAGATGTATACTCTCCCCAACTTTTTTGTAGGTCTTTTTAATGCCTATGATTATGTAGTACATTAATTTGCTATATCTCTTATGGTTTAATCAGTATACGCCATTGAAGCGCCCGAATTGATTCACCATGACCAGTTTTTCTTCATTTGTGTGGTACCCTAATTCTTTTTCTGAAATAAAAGTAGCCTAAGTTACTCCCTATCTATCAGTGAAAATGCCGTCAAAATCGTCCCAACCGTTTTGGAGATTACCCAGAACAAAACAGACAGACAAAATTTTTTAAAAATGTGCTTTTTGTTATAGGTATTGTATATACTTTCATATGCATTTAGTAAAAAATATACATTGGCTGTAGTTACAGTTGTGTTTGTATAGTTATAATTTGACCACTGTAAGCACTACCCTCTTTATAGTCTTTATAACACAGGCGAGAAAAGTATCATATCTTTGTCTTTTATATGTATAGATAATGAAAAAAAAAAAAACTACTATTTTTTGTAAGCTTAGTATGATTCTTAAAGAAGAATTCCCTTATTATTACTCTAAATTCTTAAGAATAACTCCCATATTATTTCTTTTAGCATACAGTTTGCTGGCAACACTGAGAAGGCTAATTCCACAGTAATTTTTACATTCTTGTTGTGACCCTTTACCTTGTCAATGGCACAAACACAGCATTGTACCAGTCTCTCGGTATCTAATTATTTTTCTGACACAAGTTTAATAGACATGCCACAATTATTATTAAATGAAAATAAATTAGTATTTAGATAATGTTCTACATTTAGAGAATATCTAGACAGGTGCTTTATCATTTCACATTTTATTAAATTACCATAAATTATTATTTGCTTCCAAACTAGGTTTAGGAGTTTACTTACACAAGTTGTCAACCTGAACTCTTTTCATATGAGACTATTTTGTAATGGAAAACAAAAAAAATCTCATCTTTAAAAATAAATTTAATATGTAGCTATGTTTTCATACATCAAGAACTAGTCTCTACAATCATATTTATACTATTAGAAAAATTTAAAGTATGACTATAGATCAGTTCTGGTGATCTGCAAATGTTACTGTATAACAAGATATACACAGCTTGGTCTCAAAATGAGATACAACAAAATCAGGAACTAAGACCTTTTTTAGTATCAATAATATAGTAGTCTCAATCTAATTAAGCCTAAAAACTAAATTCCCAATTACCAAATGATTCACATGCCAGTGATATACTTTCCAAAATAATATATGAATCTTACCACAGCAGAATGATGGTACCTCGGTGCAGGGGGAACACCCATACATCCAGTTTTTGTCCAACTTTTTTCATTTATATCAAACCTAATAAGGTCATTTAACATTGATTTGCCATTATCACCTCCAAATACATATATTGCATCTTTGTATGCAACTGCTGTGTGTTTACTACGTCTGTAAAAATTTAATAACTGTTATAACAAGTTATGGTTTGACCTTTATAAAATTTTTTGTATAACACTTTCTTTCATATTAGCAAGGCAAATTGACTCTACTGTCCCTGATGACAAGCACAGTATAATCCTAACACAATAGTGACCACTGAGAGATTGTAAACCATCAACGTTTGCTGCTACCATACCGGCCAGCATTAATTTAACTGCATATGCACGGGATGATCCTGAAATTTCAGCAATAGTGAGTCTCAATGACAGACTTTTCACTACATGCATCAAGGTAGCGACCCAGTCAGGCAAACAGCCTTACCACCCCTTAACCCCCCTAACACCATTTCCTCGTTTGTTGCTCAGGAGGGCAACAATATTTCAACACAACATTGTTTTTTTACCCTTTCCTTTTAATCAAAATAACTTTTAATTATAAATACTCTAATTTAACATATTATTGTTATAATAATATTAATAAATGATTTTATACAACAAACCTTAATTCCCACACAAGAATAAAATGTAGATGCATAATTAGTTCTGTTCCTTTTGAAAATAATATTATTGACCCTATATCTAAGCCTATTAGGAAATCCCTTTTATGAACATAGTTAACATGTTAATTGGAGCTTTTTTTTTACATAAATATGAGAATACCTTGCCCCAACAAATTCATAACATTCTGACATTCGTTTCCACTTGTGTACAGTTTCAAATGGACCAAACTCCATACGAAGGCTAATATCCAATTCATTTGGATTGCGGAGTTGTTCCGTTATCATTTTTACTATGTTCTGCATTCAGAGTTCTTTGCCTGCAATAGAAATTAGTGAACTAACCATAAATATAATTTAATAGATCTTATTATTAGTTTTCAAGCCATTTTTATACTATACATTTGACTATTTACTACTACTTTAAAATATGTTTTGTACTTAATTTGTGCATCTTAAAAAGGATATAAATGAAAACAATATAGTCTTAAAAAAAAAAAATTTTGGACGCACTTGTTGAATTAATCACTATTTGAATTGGCCACTAGATGAAATTCGAACACATAAATAAGAACTATAACAAACTGGTACATGTCTTATTGGAATACGAAGAAATCTTAAAATAAACTGCGTAAAATAGGTCGCCGGAAAAATATTATAAAACAAGTCATTGACTTTTCGTTGATGAAATATCTGCAATACTCAATAAAGCATATTTTTTTTTTTTTATTTACAACAATTGAGCGCTACCTTATTTATAGACTATAATAATTATAGATAAATCCACTTTATTCAATATAAACAAACTTTTTAAACTTTATGTTATTTCCATTAATTTTTTGACAGCTGAAACAGATTTTTTTTCCTTTGCTTGCGAAAGGAAAAGGCAAAGGTATCTAGATCATACAGGTCAGTCAGATGTTTTTATAATCCATGTTTGATGTTATTTATCTATAGGCCGAAGCCTAGTCCTCTGTTTTTCTTCTTATTTCTAGTGTCAATATTTTAAGCTTTCGTAGTCTTTTCTAATTTTCAAAATAAGTTCAAACAATATGGTGGCTCAGCTCCCTTGTTAGAAGTAGAATACAAGGGTGTTTTTGTGGTAACTCAAAATGTATGGTTCCAGTTTATATTTATAACCTACACATATGCTCAATATTCAAACTATATCACGCAAAAACCTACCAAATATTACAAAATAAACGGCCAAATAAAACTAAGTTAGTGAATTAAAAATAAATACTACAACATGTCACTTCAAGAGCCCCCCAAAAACTGAAACCAGAATCACAGATAACAGGTTACTAGATCCGAGATCTATTCAAATAATATATAAAATAGATACGATTTATAATCATATTAGAAATAGAATGTAATATGAATATGATTAAATATTCTATTTTTGGTCTGAGGTAGAAAGTACAGAATGATAAAAAAAAATACGTTAAATTTTAATCTGTCTAGTGAACAATAAATTTCTCATTCGTTCGTTCAGTAACTGAACTTCGCCGACTTTGTTTTGTGTTTTATAATTTTACTTAATTTAATACGTATTTTGTAAAATTATAGTCCATAAAATGTCATCACCTGTAAGTATTATATTGCTGATTTTAATAGATGGAGGTGTTAATAGTGAGCATTAACTAATGTTGGTATTCGTTGGTTAGACAAATGAAAGCGTGCGGCGCAACAGCGAAAGCGAAGTCGGAGACACAGAAAGTCCAGAGCACGATCCTCACTTCGAAGCAATCGTGTCATTACCGTTAGTAGATGTGCACACTAATGAGGAGGAGGAAGAAGAGCTGGTCAAGATTCGTGCTCGTTTGTACAGATATGATACTGGAGATCATGAGTGGAAGGTGAATTTTCTATACATTTCTATATGAACTCATATAAGCAATATAAGAGAGGCAGCCACTGAAAAATCATTTGGACATTTCTTTTTACTTGGGGCAGCCCAACTCGTGATATACCTCCACCTTACAGGAGATGACAGCCAAATAAATATCTTTGTGTGTTGGTACTATGATGAGTAGGGTATTCAGAGCTTCATGGGTAAGGGGTTTCAAGATCGACAATGTGCCAATGATACCTAAGGAGTTTCAAGCATCTAAGGGCTGTGATAGCTGCTGAACTAGACATGAGTAGCTCAGCAAAATTCCATGCGCCAACTCAATAACTCAGGCGCAGCTTACTGAACTTGCGCATTGAGTTAACTCAAATTTGTGCCATGGCACAGCAAAATGGTACACTAGACAAGCAAGTTAACTCACCCGGCGACAGTAAACTGTGTCAGCACATTTTTGAGGTGTAGCGCAGTTTTACCCATGTCTACTGCTGACCATCAGGCGGGCTGTACAATTGCTTACCACGGTAGCTGTATTGAAAAAATTGTTTAGAACTTTAAAAATGTATACATCCAAGCCAATTTTAATTTAGAAATTAATTTATCATTTATTATTCATATATGTATACTTATATACAATGTTCTGCAAAAATATTGATGATTACTATATCTAAAATTTATTTATAAATATATATTTAAATTTATTTCTTTATTTTAAATTTATATTTAAAATCTGACTTTAGTCAGCGATAGCATATATCTATCTCTTATACATAAGGTAATTTGCAATTTTTTTTATTGAAGATTAAAAATTAATTTATGAGCATTATTTTTAAGCATGGTATATTAATCGTTAGGAACAAAAGTTACTTCATCATAAAAACAATTTAATTAAGATAAACTCTGTCTTTTACAGCATGTTATTTGGATGCATAGTATGAGAGACAATGCAAAATTAAAATAATTCAACACTTGGCTCGGGACTATGTCTATAATATGATTAGTGCATAATGTGACCATCTGGCTTCCGGATAAAAATATTGTCTATACTGAAGTATTATAAATCATCAATCAGTGATTTCTTCTAAATTATATGGGGATGGAAACCGTGGGGCACAGCTAGTATTTTATAAAAACTTTCATATAATAAAAATAGAATTGTATAATTTTCATCAATATTATGCAGTTACTGTTTTTTGTACATAAAAAAAAAACTAATTACAGGAAAGAGGCACTGGGGATGTCAAACTTCTTCGCCACAAATTGAATAACACAGTAAGGGTAGTTATGAGACGTGATAAGACCTTAAAGGTGTGTGCCAATCATTTCATCACTCCTGACATTCGAATGAATGTTCACTGTGGCTCTGATAAAGCATTTAATTGGTCAGTATTTGCTGATTATGCTGATGAAACCTGCAAACAAGAATTGCTTGCCATTAAATTTGGAAATCCTCAAAGTAAGTTGGTTTAACGTAATCTTAGCTGTAGTTAACATTGCCAGATGACATAATAAACCTAACCTTTGTGATACATCCTGATTTTCAGTTTTCTTTGTACACATCTTCATTCATCCTCAAAATGTGATAGCAAATGTCCCATTTAAAAAAAAAAATGGTTATGATATCATGATGGTTAATCTTCTGCTCCAATAACTATAATTGGATTAGAATTGCTATAATAATATAATAAATAATAATATAATGCTTTATTAATAAATAAATAAAAACATTTAATAACACAATTTATAATTAAGATTTGTGTTAGGGTGATATAATATTACATTTTCACATAATAATAGTGAAAAAGTTGCCAATATCTTACAACAGAATGTTCTATTATTAGGAATATATGAATCGCCTGTGACTTTATTGTCAATAATTACAATATAAAATTTAATAAAAATAAAAATAGCCTATGTCTTCTACAGATAATGTATGTTGCTTTCTATTAGTGAAAGAATGTTTAAAATTAGATCATTTACAAAATCAAATTAGAATTTACCTCTTTAGTATAGTTGAAGTAGAACCTCGATAATGTATGTAATAACTCTACAAATTAATAAAATGTGGGCGTTAGACCTACAGTAACTTAAAGCAATGTTTTGGTGACCTCAAGAACTTAAAAGAATCTGTCAGTAACTTATTTTAAATGAATGTACAAAGAAAAGGTTTCATGTAGAAACTTTCGTTTTTTTTTTTGCTTAGGAACACATGTTTACCAGATGGCTATATGTGTGAACTGTGCACTTATTGTGTACAAATTCTTTGAAAATTTACCTGAGCTGTGCTAATTCAGAGAAAATAAAAATTACACAAGTGAAATGAGTTCAGTTGGAACATTGAAAACACTAACATACATTTAAAAGTAATATTTGAATTTAACCTGCCCCCTCTATGTATAATCCCTAAACATAGCACATAATGAACTTCACTAAGTGAAAATATGAACCATCAAAACTCCTTAACATAAACCCTTCTTAGTAACTTAAAAATAAATTATTTAGTGTTTCCCTTCCTCTTTATTTTATTGAGGTTCTACTGTAGTATCTATTTAAAAGAAATAATTTATTTTTCAGCTCTATTCTACAATAAAAAACTTGTCACTTTAGTAATTGGTTTCAAGTGCAATTTATTATTAGTTGGATAGTGTTAGTGGATACAATAAAATAACATGTAATTTAAAAGTTTTACTTTGTAACTACTTACTGACATTCCATCACAGATGCAGAGCTGTGGAAAACAAAGTTTGCGGAAGCTCAAGAGATTGTAAGGACAAAATGTAGCCTATACACACAAGATCCATCATCAGATGATGAGAGCAGTATTACTAGAAGCGATGACACAGACACTCCTGAACCTAAGAATGCAGATAAATCACCTGATAAAGACAAAAATACAGACAAACAGGAAGAACCTGATTCAGATGGTGTTGTCTTAAAATTAAAAGAACTGAAAGTGGAAAGTGAGAATTCAGAATAACATCTAAATGATAGATAATGTAAAGATCTTATAAGAGGCCAATTTGTAACATTTCATGAGAAAACATATAGGTACCTATGTAATGGTAATGCCCTCTGGCAATAGTTTTTTTCAATATGGTTAAAATGAAATGAAAATTGAAATTTATAGCTATTAATACATTATTTTGCTAATGTTGTGAACTTATAAACTGTGAAAAGTATTGCATAAGTTTTACTAATATTGTTTTGTCTGTTGTATTTTTAATTTTTATAATTTCTTTGTTCTTGTTTTATAATTTCGAAAAGAGGGTATTTTTGTCATTTATTGGATAATAATTATCATTGGCATAGACCATTAATTTTTTTATATGGATTAACTAAGTAATATAATGTTAAAATTGGCGGTACTTGTACAGATCTATAAAAACGATTACGGATTTGATATTCCTAGTTTCTCGAATATGAATGTATTCTACGCTGAAACATATTTCTTTATTCATATCAATTATTTAGATAAAGAGTTGACATTTAAGTTGAAATACTTTTATTTGTAAAATGATGTGGTAAAGTTGTGGTCATTTATTTTTGAATATCCAAATTATGTGTTATATACAATCTTGTTTAATGGATTTTTGCAAAAGTGCGACAGTTAGCTGTGTTTTTTCACTCCACACATATATAAAACATAGTGAATAATACGAAAGTTCGTACAGTTCGTTTGCATGAAAGCGTTTTGTTTAATACATAATCGACAGTCAAAGTCAAATGCATAATATACATACCTATTTATTTATTTTAAAAAAATGTTCGATTTGTTTGCGAAAGCGGGACGTATGGTAATGTTAGTTATGCTATGATGGGGTTGACATATTATGCGAATTGCACAAAAGCCTCTAAAATTGTAAAGTAAAAATAGTTGAGTATTAAATTGAGAGATATTTACAGCTCGAAAAAACTATACAATTTGTCTTATCAATGCAACCTTAAGGTATAATATACTCTAGTATGTCGTTAAATTCTAGCAAGATTAATAAATAGTGTATATTTATATCCAAATATAAAAAAAATACTATTAAAACACTTTATAACAGAAAGATAGACTATGTATTGAAGAGGTTAAAATTATTTCTGTGTTTATACCATAGACTTATCTGTTTATACACAATTTATTCATAAATAAAAGACTTACAACTTTACTTATTTCTGTCTATTTTGCCTTTTGTGTATTTTTAATGGTTCATTTTCATTTGTGTAGTGTATACCGTATATAATACATACGCACGCTGTTGTTAAGGTGTGATAAACATTCCGATTTTGTTTACCTCCAATCAAAATTTGTGACAAAGATTATTTTTTATTGAAATCTGAATACATTTTGATTCATGAAACTTTTTTGTTATTTATCAATCACTGACAACGATGCAAAAGGCTGGGTTGGCGGTTTCAAAGGTCGAGATATTTAGAGCTCTGTATTTTCTTACACAATTGTTTTATAAAAACATTAGAATTACATGTTCAGCATTGAGGCGCCCACGCCAACCTCTCCTGCACTTGGTGCATCCTGCTGAGCAACGAACGAGGAAATGGCGATAGCGGGGTGTTAGAGCTGTTTTGCCTGCCTGAGTCGCGACCACTATACATGTGGTGAAAAGCCGTCATTGTGACTCGCTTTTGCGTGTCGCGTTTCGAGATCAGCCTGTGCCTATCCAGTTAAATTCTTCCTAGTCAAAATCCTTATATGTTTACACTTCATTTAATGAGTGCTGACTTTAAGTCCTCAAATTAAGTAAAGTTATATACTAAGTTAAGTCTACTAGCTGATCCTAAAATCCGATATAATAAGTGTTATTCTTTTAATTTTTATAAAACTAGTAAGGCAAACTAGCATATGGCCCGACTGATAGTAAGCGTTCACCATAGCGTCTGGACGCTTGTAATACCCGAGCTACCACTAACGTGTTGCCGACCATGAACCAAGGAGCTATGGAAACCTTGCTAACCTAGCATAAGCATATTTGAGTGCATCTTCTGTAAAGTGGAGTATTTCACCAATCGAACTGCCCCAAATATCAGAGTTGACGATCTAAGATTGATTAATCGAAACTCGATGTTTTCTGTTTTTACAAGAAACATGAAATTGTTTACAATGAATTGAATGTATCGAAATACACGCAAAGATGTCATTATTACAACGAATAATGTACCTAATGCATTATTCAACGCAGCGAATATCAAATTATTGAAAACAAAATTATTCTGCTGTCGATTATCTGTTGTTCGTTATTATTGTTCGACAATAACAATTGTCGGCCAGTGTTATCGCAACGTGTGAACAAGTAAGCATTATCCAACCATCATTAGGTGTGTAAGGGAGAGAAATTTACGTTGTTCACTGTAGCGACATCTCTCGCCACAACTGACGCATCGACGCAACTACGTAGCGACATCTATCGAGCCACAAGACGCATCCTACTATACTACATCGCGCTATAGAAATTAACTCTATCGTTGAGATATATACAAGAACCCGACTACAACCGTCGGGCTCGCGGCTGACCGCCAGACATAGCACCCGTCTGGCCGGAGGATTCTCCCTTTTCTATGGCGGATGAGTAACTTTACTCTCTGTTCCTCACCTCCGCTAAAGTGGTGAACCCCTACGTGATACGTCAGCACAACCTTCTTCACAAAGCTACGTCATCATCACTTCCTCAAGCTTGCGAGCAGCGAGTCAATACAGCCAGCCAGCATCCACGGCTACTACGGGTATCCTGACCATACGCATGCAGCGGACGCGCATTCCTGGTCAGCCCCACAGCCTTCTGAGCGACCTTGGCACAGCACACTGCACTTCGGCCGGTCAGCAAGCAGCAGAAGACGCACTTCTCTCCTGGTCGACGCAGCAGCCAGTCACTACGCAGCACTGCAGCACTCGCGACTCACTGGAGCACTCTTGCAGCATCACCCCGGCTCACTGGGGCAATCACCGCAGACAGTTTCGACTCACCGAACATTCCACTGGCCCGGCAAGCATAACAAAGATGTATGGACGACTCAACCTGCTATCGACCTCCGGGGTGATGTAGCGAAATCTCTCGCCGCCACAACTGACGCATCGACGCAACTACGTAGCGACATCTATCGAGCCACATAAGACGCGCATCCTACTATCCTACATCGCGCTGTAGAAATTAACTCTTATCGTTGAGTATATATACAAGAACCCGACTACAACCGTCGGGTTCGCGGCTGAGTGCCCTAAGCGCTCGCCCCCAAATCCAGTGAAGCTGTAAAAGCCGCAACGGCTCTGTTTTTGGATAGGGCCCCTAAGGCTAACAGTGTAGTCAGTTAAAAAAAATAAAACAACCATCAAGGCAGCTGCCCGCCAGACATAGCACCCGGGCCGGAGGATCCTCCCTTTTCTATGGCGGATGAGGAACTTTATTCTCTGTTTCTCACTTCCGCTAAACCACATTCCAAGTTAGGATACGAATAATGCATGTTCCTAATTTACAATTATAATCTTTGAGTGTACGGCATACAGTTGGCTTTTATTTTATTCATTTCTTTATCATGTAATTCTCTATGGTGTTATTTACCAATTTACGTTACATAACAGCAAAAAACCCAAATAGCAGAATAACGACAACGGTTTATAACAATAAATTAATGAAATGAATTCTCTTTCCCTATACCTTTCTGTCTTGTTATTGAAAAACAACTTTGATTCGTTACAAAATAATAAAAGATCGATTTATTATGGTGTGGGTTTGGTGGTTGGTGGTAAACTTGAAAAGCAAATCGAAAAATAGATCGATTTATAAGAAATTGATCGACCTTGATTTTTTGTGAATAGGTTCATCAGTTCGATCCGAATCGATCTTTTTCGGAATGAATTGCCATCCCTACCAAGTATTATTAGAGAATTATTTGTGCATGCCTCTCGCAGATTAAAAGATTCCTACAGTCTGATCTGGAGGCGCTCTTTTCACTCGGTCCATCGGTTATCATAGCAGGCGGCTTCAACACACATTACCTTTAACAGTTCGATCGACTCCCGTAATGGAAGAACACTCGATCAGTTATGTAATGTAATGAACTATGACGTCATAGCTCCTCTAGACCCTAACCACTTCCAAGATGACTGTCGTCACTTAACGCAACTTGATGAACTCGAGTCCGCGATCATCGCCCGGTCATACTCCAACTCTGTCAACCCTCCGACAACAGTCCTGCTTCCGTCCAAGTGGTTGACTACGCGGTTCTTAAACGTTACCCACCTTACGGATAGGTCATCCTTGTCGAGCCTAGACGCATTGGAGTTAGCAGCAGACGTCAATTTAGCGAACAATTCCCTGGATTTCCAGGTTGGCATCAGAGGGACCACGATAAAGGTCCAAGCGGCGAATGAACGCCGCTTTGTACTCCCTGCCGATCTGCGAGCGCTGATCACGGAAAAGAATGCCACGACACGCATACACTCTAACCATCCGTCTAGGAAAAATAGCGCACGGTTACCCGCACTACAGAGAACGGTTAAAGCCCGTATAACCGAGTACAGAGGTCACAGATGGGACAACCTCGTAGGCATACACAAGCCCGGCAAGAAATAATCGCTTCTCGATAGCTATCGCCCTATCAGTCTCTTAGATATATATAATAGAAAAACTCTGAGCGTGATTAACGATTAAAATCTATACCTACCCACTTGAGCAGTTCGGTTTTCTTACTCGTCATTCTTGTACACATCATGTGTAATGCCTCACGGAGCACATAGCGACTAACTTCGCGAAAGTTAAAGATTCACCATACCGTACACTTCAATAGAAGAAAGAGAAATAAAAGTCATAGATAGATTAGTAGACATCATCCGCGGTTATCTCACCGGCCGCACCTTTCGCTACTGAGTGATAGTGTACTCTCTAGACCCCCTGTACGCTCAGGTGTCCGTCAAGGCTCCACTCTGGCGCCTTGTATTTTCAATGTGTACGTCAGTGACCTACCTCGTCACCCCCAAGGTAGTCAAATAGGTCTATAGGTACGCTGAATATACGCCTCACTTAGGAAAATACTTTAAATTCAGACACACCGTCCTACATGCCGTCTACAGCCATTGGATATGTCCGGATAAGCAAAATGTCCCTGAGACATAAGCTTACACTATACAAGACATATATCCGTCCGATCATGTAATATAGCTGCGCCGCATTCGCACATAATATGCCCAAATATTATTAACTTATTCCAAATACTCCAAACCCGGTTCCTATGCTAAAATAAACAACGCCCCTGAGTACGTTTGACAGGAAGATCTCCATAGAGATATGGAACTTCCCTCGGTACGTTAAATTCCTCTCGAGATTGTACTTCGACACCGCGTCGAAACACGCGAACCCGTTGGTGAAAGCCGCAGCGACAAAACCCCAGTCTTAGACGTCCCCCGTATAGAACGCCGGCCACGTAACTTTTTTACCGATCCCGATGACAAAATCGAGGTAACGAACGCGTACTAGTCCGATCATAGAATCTAAGCGTGCTCGCACCAACGCCCTCAATACCACCGTTCCCTCCGCAGGGGCCGGGCGGCTAACTTCGTTTCCGCACACCCATCACGTCCACCTAGGTTTGTTCCCTCGGTGTGGAGCCATCGAGTCTTGCAGCCTTCCTTCCTCCCAGCAGGCAGTGATATGTATATTTTAGTATACCTCGAATTCTATGGATAGGGATTTAGTAAGATCGAGATTTATTTGTAATCGCGGCAACAACTTAAGCCGAGGTTCGGCTACTTTGGCACCCTTGCCATGTTGCCCCGCTTTCGCGGCCGAGTACCTTAAACGCTCGCCTCCAAGCCATGATGAAGCTGTAAAAGCTATTAAAGGCTCCAGGGCCCCTAAGGCTAATATTATAGTCAGTCAGATAAAAAAAACAGTTACAGATAGTTTAGAATTTAGAATGTGGTTTGCACTAGTCACTAGTGCCCTTCTAATATCAATACATGACATTTCACAAAAGTAAATTACTTATCCTTTTAACTCTTTAAGTCTACTTTTAGGGATTTAAAAGTTAAAATTTAAAGAAATTATTCATTTTCATTAATGTATTTTCAACACACACACACACACTTGTGCTAAAATTAGATAACATTCTCTGGAACATTTGCATGCAATGAAAATAAATATTACAAAAATAACAGAACTGTATGTAACATTGATTTGTCATTTAAATGTGCTACTAAGCAGTAATTTGGTCCATGTGTAATACACAAAGTTAATGCTAACGTTCATAAAATCTATCTCTCAAAACAATAATTATATTTGTAGATTAGTCATTGCTGCCATAGAGGAATATTATAAGGAACACAATCAGGTTTGTGAGAAAAAGTGAGTTTTTTTTTTTTAAAGCGACAGTATGGCTTTACCCACAATAAAATTTATTGTCAGTGTTTTAATGTTATACACAGATACAATGTTTTTATTTTGAATCTATTACTGAGACCACAGCTCTTTTCATATAAGTGAAAATGTCTAAAAAGAAGTAATTGAAATTTTGGTGCAGATATTATCTACTTTATTTTTTTAAATATTGTTGAGATGAACTGAAATATCAGAACATAGGAAAGACCAAAGGATCCATCATACAGTAGACTTTATGACTAAGTAACAAAGTCAATTTCGATAAAAGTGTAATTATTATCTAAAAATACTTCCCATTTAAAAAAAAATATCTCTGTAACTACTAAAAAAGGAAAAATGTAGTTTTATGAGTAAAACTACATTGATCTGACTTACAGCACCAGTATTGATTAAATTTGGTGTTTTGTTAAAATTAACAATAAATAATTTCATGAAACAATTTCTTGTTCAAATAAATTCAGCCACTAATATAAAGAAAATTGGAATGCCCATGGTATTATCATAATAAGCTTAACCTATGACTCTTTGACTACAAATCTTCTTTTTCTACTTTGGCTGGCTGTTTATCATACAATTGGAATGTTTGTAGGATATTAATTCGGATTCCTATTTCTTTTTTCTTCTCCTCTGATATTTTGCCACTTAAGATCTTTTTCACCCTCTCATACTCAGTGCTCACAAAGTCATCACCTTTTTCAATAATCTTCTCCATAACAGTCTTGTAGATCTTTCCAGAAACAACATCCTATAAAACAAAGTGTCGTTAATAAATTAGCAAATTAAAATAAATATAATTATGCTTCACCATTATCTACATTATTATGAATTTAGTAGTATCTCAAAATTTGGGCAGAAAGGATAATTAATCTGAAAAAAATAATCAATTTACCACTGGAATTGTTTAAAGTTACTAAAACAAAGCAAAGCCTCGGCTACATCACCAGAAAATTGCTTTAATTAAAATTTGTACCTTATCTTTCAATTTTTTCTGAGCATCCTCAGTTTCTTTTAACACTTTCTTTCTGTCATCATTCTTTGCTTTCATGAATTTGATAGCGAGTTTATCGAGGTCTCGCACACATCCTGGCAAGCTTAAATATAATCCTGTGTTCTCACGCACAAAACGACGTAGTTCATCGGTTGTGAAGCCCTTGGCTTCGTTGAAAGGTAAAGGTTCGCTTTTACCTTTCAAAAACAGTTTTACGACTGGGAAGTTGTCTTTTCCAGCACCATATTTTTTAGCCAGGGCTTCGTTGTCCTTTTCGCCGTAATCTTTCACACCGACTTCGGCTATCAAAAGTTCATCCACATCTTTCGCGTCTTTTGCGAGTGCCACGAAGGCCTCATGTTTGTCTCCATACGGGAACGCAACGTCGAACTTAACAAGTGCTGCATCGAACTTATTAATAACTTTATTGAAAGATAATTCGTCTAATTCCACAGAACCGCTCGAGGTCGATGCTTGATAAGCTGAGGGAATAACTAAAAATGTACATAGAAATATAAATCGGTGCTGCATCATAAAATTTTGTATATATGGAAACACTAATAATAACTCGTATGCGATGCACGTCTGTACACTTTTCGAAATATAACAATACTTTATGAACGTATCGTAATCACAGCGTACTTTTAAATGTACAGAATTGAGAATAATTGAGAAATAACATATATTGTAAGTCTGTGATAAGAATTGTCAGAATTTACAATTGAATTACAAATTCAGTTTGTTTTCTATGACATATTTTGATTTGGGTTCAATTTGAATATTTTAAGAACACCTGGTAATAATCGGGTTTATTATATTTATGTTCTTTTTTTATATATCTAATACACTTCTTAACTTTTGAAGTACGCTTTATAATAAATGAGATTTCCTTTTCACGGTTTCTTTATCATACTTGACCTAAGTTTATGCGTACAATGGATCGATCTGCCCGGTTTTTAAATGACACCAGCCGTGTGCTCTTTTTATTGGTCCAAATCATGCCAAATATGCCGGTTTGTTTATTTAAATTAGTCTGTTTTCATACACCATATGTTTTAGTTTTAAAAGTTTTTAATAAATTATTTATTTCATTTAAATTATGTGCATAGTTGTGTGAAATTTATTGTAAATTGAAACATACAAAGTATTATGTTAAGCGTACCTTTTTATGAGCATATTTTATTATTGAAAATTGTAATGCAAATGTAAATAAAATTTACGAAATCTAAAATATTGAAATATTTTATATAATAAAGCTTCAAACAAGTTGCTATGGTTATAATCAAATTATTGTTTACCGTAATTATGTTTCAAATAGTCATGGCCGAGAACACAGATGATTCCGGAGACGAAGATAGCGAAACTAACAACGGTGAGAAAGCTTATCATTTAACGAAATTAGAGACTGAAAAATCGTGGCAAATTAAAAAAATATCAGCGTGGCAACTGCAAAATTTATATGGAATACTTCGAAAAACCTAATTTGAGACGTTAAAATTATCAATTTTTATTCTGACACTAATGTTTGTCAGTGCTTTCAATTATATTAAATAGAATGAAAAAGTAATTCATTTGTTTTATACTAAAATTGCTGAAAATAAATCTTTGTGTTAATTTGACAATGCAATATTTAGGTACTACTATTACAACCAATGATAAAATAATCATATAAATTATGTAGGTGCGTTATTAAGATATTTAATACGTCGTAGTTCATTTGTAAAAAATCTGATATTCAGCCGACGAGTAAGATTTAGGAGGGAGAATAGTGTGGTTATCAACACGTACCGACTGCACGAGCCGTTACACGAGTCCTCAGAAGTAACAAATGTCTCCAAGTTTTTTTGGGAACATGGACCATTTTTATTTTCATGTTGTTAGCACGGACCACAAGGATCGAGAAAAATAAACCGTATGAATGTAAAAAAAAAACCTTTTAACATATCGGTTGACATATTTGTTAATTTGATCTTTACCATTGCATACCGCATACTGCCCGCGTTATAAGGAATTGATAATTTAAAACGAATAAAAATATTTTCTGGATCATATTTTAGCTCTTGCGAACCACTGGTTCGGAGCCACTGCTCTAGTGCAAGTAGTGTCCGGGTGCAAGAATTATTTTTGGGCCCTCATCCTTGTTGAAAGTGCCAAATTCCGATCATTCTGTGAGTCTTGCAGCATCCCAGGGCTGGTTAAGTGGATTTGTGTTTTCTATGAGCAAATGCTACGGGCCCTGCTCCTAGCATAAAAGTATAATACATTGTGTAAGACTCCAGATGTTCCAACTTTATTTTTGTGTTTTCTCTAAGCAAATGCTATAGTCCTAGCACCTAGCCTAAAAGTAAAACAGGTCTAACACTCTAGATGGGTATTTTTAAATTAAGTAGTTGATCTATCTAATCTAACGTGTATATAATCGAAGTTTTTATAATACAAAACCTCGGGCCTCTTAATAACATTGACTAGGTACAGACCTTAATGGCAGGTTCAACCAGTAACCAGTCTTTAGCCACCCTTCAAGGCCTAATATCAACACCATGTATTGTTGCCTAGGTAGAGACGGCCCTGAGCACGATTATCTAGGTGATGTAGTTTTATAATGAATTCACATCAGTTGTTTAGTTACTATAGTACATCTACAAGCTATATTTAGTTTAGAATCGAATCGCCGTGTGTTGCCTTTTTATTAAAAACTTGAATAAAAATTATTACCTGTAAATAAATGTTTAGTGTCTGGTCGTAACTTTTTAAATATTACGATCATTCCCATGTTACACTATGTAGGTAACACCATGAGAAAGGTAGATATAATGTACCATGACGTTTTATGGTATAAAGCAATCCTAGATGCATGTTATTTTGTAAGTAGTTAATTGTTTATAGCTTTGGCAAGTAATAAAATTTATGGGTTTGAAATTCTATTAAACATTAAAACAAAATGATGTGGTACCTAATTTGTCAAAGCTCAAAGCACTTCTACAAATATTTTAACAAACTATAATACATATTATATAATTTTCTTTTTTTTAATCACAGTTTTAAATTTGAAGGATCCAGGAATAGGTAAGTTAAAGGATAGTCATTGTTGTTAATCTACTTATTTAGGTTTAGTTACCATTGATGCATCCATTCAGGCGAAAGACGTCAACTGCTGGATTTATAGGTTTTCCCAAAGATCCGAACAAACGTTTGAGTGAGTCGTCGTTTGTCGGGTTTTTCGGTACGTGGCTGCTACTCGAGAACTCTTCTGTCCCAACGGCCATCCGTTCTACGAGCAATGTGCCCCCCCATTGCTACTTATAAGTCTAGCATAACATAACATACCACCACGCCTGTATCCCTGAAGGGTTAGGCAGAGGTGTACTAATGTACACCCACAGTTCGCCGAGTATGTTTTTTTAGGTCCCATGTAATAGGGGGCGAGCCTATTGCCATTAATCGGGCACAAAGCCAAACTCCGAGCTGCTATTGAGAATTTTTCATAGAAAAACCCAATAACACTTTGCTCGACCTGGGAATCGAACCCAGGTCCTCGATAATAACAGTCGCGCTTACGACCACTAGGCTAACGAGGCAGTTAATATAAGTCTAGTAGTTTACCAAATTAAATTAGGGCTAAGTAAAAACATTTCAAAGAATTATTGTCGATAATATAGGTATGTGTCGGAGCGGCTTCATCGACGGTCAAAGAATAATCAGACTACTTCAACTTTCTTCGGATAGATCCGACTACTATAGAAGATATCCGTATAAAATACGATCGAAAGCAACTACACTGCAACAGCCTAGCCGAGGATCGGCTACTTTGGCGCCTAGCCTTTACGCTTGTTGCTATTTCGGCTGTGTCTTTTGCGTGCGCCACAAAGTCAATGAGATTTAATGTCCAGTTATGTGATAAATTACCTATTATTGAAGTTGTTGTTCATCGGGTAAATTTATTACAGTATAAAATTGAGAGCTGCGTGCGCATTAAATAACAGAAGTGCGAAATAATGAAGTTAGCCATCCATTATAATACCTAATGTGATTCGAATTCCTTATTCCATCGATATATTATACGTAGGCACTACCTACTACATTGCTGTACATTTTGAATTTATTTTATTGACTTTTTAAATTTATAATTGTATAAATAATCGTTAATTTAATTTAATTTTTATACAATTAAATAAAAAAGTCAATAAAATGAATTTACATTGTTATCATTGATGGTTAACTTCACCACGTTGTTGGCATGTTACAATTATTGGATTATTTTTATTTTGTTACGCCAAAGAAGTATATACTTCTTATGTACGTGCTCACTTATGTGCTTATTGCACTTTTACAATTAAAATATATTATAATAATATCAAATGACAAGAGTGCACACAATTTTAATCATTTAGGTTGTTATTGTTTAGATGCATGCCTTTTATGGCTCAATATTAGATTATTATGATAATGTTCTCAGCTGGAGTTATAGAAAATTCAACTGTATTCATATCAGAGAAACAGATCGGTAAAGTTACAAAACCACACAAGACAAACGCATCCGATTTAAAATGGCCACTGGGAATAGTTCGATATTATATCGATACAAAGTCATATGGTAAGTAATACATCAACTAAAGTGCAGTTGTATTCTCGTGCTCTTTTAAAAAGTATAATAATATCTTCCATTTTGAATATAAATAGGTAAAGTACGATAAGGGGCCATCCATAAATTACGTCACACGTTTAGGGTGGGGGGAGGGGTGACGAAGTGTGACATTGTGTGACAAGGGGTGGGGAGGGTCCCAAACTTTGTGACATCACATTTTTTCAAAATATAATATTTTATATCTAAATACATTAGAACTTCTTTAAGTCGAAAACCTCCCAAACTCGAAAGAATGTGTTCCCTTCCATATAAGCTTCAAAACCCCAATAGAAAAAGATGACTGTGAAAGAAAATTCGCTCCACTGTTACTTCAGCTATCTTTGGATCTCCAAGCTTCATCATATTTGAAGCAAATTCATTATGATACCTATTGCTTCAGTGTCGAGGCATACTTATTTAAGCGATCGTGTGGCATCTGTGGACTATATTTTGTATCATACAAGGCCACTAAACTACACAAGAAATCACATAAAACGCAAGAAGAAGTATTGCCCATCGCGAAAATTCGGCCTCAAAGAATTGCTGCTAGACGTGCCAGGGAAATTCTTCGTTTGAATGATGACAATGAAGCTTTAAGGTTAGATGAAGAAGATGTTGACACAATGAATGTTTCTGATGTTAACTGTCCAAATGAGAACGATGTGACTACTAAGCCAGATATAAACAATATAAAGGAATGTGTTCGAAGTCTATGGACTGAAGAGGATTAAGTTTTTATCTTTCATTAAAGTGATTTTTTAAATGTTTTGTTAATTTTTATACCTTTGTTTGATTTGATGTCGATTTTATTGAAAAATAATTTAAATGGAAATTAGAATAATTTCCGAACACTGCTGTTTTAATTCATAAATTTCTAATTATAAAATTGTAAAATATGTGACCAGCAGTGACAAGGACGGAGGAGGGGTCAAAAATTATGAAATTCGTGGGACATAATTTATGGATGGCCCCTAATTGAATAAATTATTTTGATTTTTAATACATCTGAAATCCTATTAAGCATTTATAAATCGGAATGCATTTACAATATCCGCATTAACTTGTATTAGGTAGTGTGAAAAAATAGTTAAAATTTAAAATTCATGACAATAATATATTTCTAACTTTTAGGTTTTTTTTTTAATGTAGATAAACAATAATGATAATATGATAACTTACTTCTCATTCTGAAATCGGTTATTGTACCTTCTAATACTGCCCATCTTTCAGTTGGCTTTCTTTAGTTTTTTTTGTACAACTAATAAGTTGGCAAACAAGCGTACGGCCGCCTTATGGTAAGCGATTACCGTAGCGTATGGACGCTTGTAACACCAGAGGCATCACAAGCGCATTGCCGACCTTTGACCCACCTTCCGTCTTCCGCAGCTCTGATAACCTTAATCACCGCAGGAATACAGCACAAGGCAATTTAGCTGCGGTCTTCTGTAGGGTGGAGGTATTTCCAAAGAGATTAATGCGTGCTCTGCCTTTCGTAAAAAAACCTCTCTATACCTAGGTAAAAATATGTTTTCTTATTTAGATGACATAATATATGGGTACATCCATTCGGCTATGAGAACAATCGAAAGAAGTTCCTGTCTCGTATTCAAGCCTTTTAATAAAGAACCAAAATACGTAAAAGGTACTTGGCTGTATTTTACTAATCCAACGATGGAAAGAGAATGTGTCCACGAGCCGACGTATACCGAAAATGGCACAATCGTAAGCTATAATAATTTATAATCTAAATAAAGTAGTAAAGGTTCCTGGAACGCACATACATATATAGATAGATACACGGGTACACAATCACACGGTCACGCACAAATTATGCGAAAAAATATCGTCATGTTTTATACGCGGGCACAACTCACACGTTCACGCACAAATTATGCCAAAAAATATCGTTTAGTATAAGGGGATAATACAATATTTTTTATCATATGGGGTATGGGATTTTGATTCTAAGAATATATTGTAATGATATATACTGACTAGCGGCACCCGCGGCTTCGCTCGATTTTAATCTCGTAATTATACTTTTACTCATTTTATCGCCTTCTATCTTAGAAATTACGTATATCTATCGTGTATAAGTTCATAAAAATCGGTTCGGAATATATTTTTTTAAAGATTTCTAAAAGTATTATTTACGATTCTTATGAATTATAACCTATCAATTACAGATTGGCATATACTTCCCGTGTACGTTAATGAAAATTACTTGAAAATGAATAAAAAAGTAATTATATGTTTAAAAAAAAATTCTATAATTATTATTTACATACTTATATCCCATCATTTCAGCAGTTACATAAGCTCTCCGTGTACAACATTTCATGAACAGCCAGACAGTCAAAACGTTTTAATGTCATATTGTCATTTAAATTAGTTGTTTATCAAGAAAGGAAAATATTACATGTTCAGAAGAACCACAGATTTATTACTAAAACACATACAGATACACAGGCACACAAAAATAACGCCTTGGGCACACATACTCACGGTTGCGCACAAATTATGCGAAAAAATATCGTCTAGGTTTTACACAGTTAAAGAGTTACGGTTAATGTATTACAGATATATTATTATGATACCCGGAATTAAATTTGGATAAATTTTGAACATTTTCAGATAATTGTGTTGGGGTATGAATGTCTGAGGCGACGTGATGTGTTACATACAGTATTACATGCTCTTGGGCTTAGAGATGAAGTCTCTCATCCACAGCGAGATCACTACGTCAGAATACTGTGGGAAAACCTCCAACCGAGTTTGTTACTCTTTGTTCTCTCATAGTAACAATGTTCTAATATTAATTTAAACTAATTTTAATTTCATTATGAAGGAATGATGGCTCAGTTACGCTCTAAGTTCTCCCATTTTGTGTTGGTTGACCATTGGTAAAAGAGTGGCAGCATGCGAAACTGTAGAGTCGATTGATGGATCTATAATGTTTACAGTTTTTAATTATATCTACGGGTATTTCTATTTTATCTGTTGTACTCGTAAAAATAGAATTAATCATTATAATCTATACAATTAATAACATTGAAGTGTGTTTTTGTAATGTCAAAATAACAGCGTTTTACTAAATGCATAAATTAAATTATATACGGTACTTATAACAAAAAAAAAAAAACTTTTTTTAAATTTTCGCCTGTCTAACTGTTTGAGGGTAATCTCCTGTACGGTTGGACCGATTTTGTCGGGGCTTTCACTGGCAGATAGTGAGCTATCAGTCAGCTGATGTTATAAGGAGTAACTAGGGCTACTTTTATTTTAGAAAAATAATTCGGGTTCACGAAAATAAAATAATAATAATTAGCGGGCGACCGCCGCGCCGTGGGTGGAAGCGGGTTCACCACAATATCGACGACATTCTGTAGTACACACGAGTAGAGCCGAGGGCACAGCTACTTCTTATATATAATTTTTGATTATTAGGAGTAATATAATGCAACTGTACTTTTAATAGC
Organism: Saturnia japonica; assembly: GCA_033032175.1. Lineage (NCBI taxonomy): Eukaryota > Metazoa > Arthropoda > Insecta > Lepidoptera > Saturniidae > Saturnia > Saturnia japonica. The sequence goes on along the minus strand of CM065324.1, from coordinate 5,790,471 downwards.
TGTATTTATGGCCTAGTGGTAGCGTTCACGGACACCGCGTTGATCGACGTGAATTCAAACCCCTACAATAAGCCTAAGTTTTCGGTGAAGGAAAACATCGTGATGCATTCATAGAATAGTGGTAAATTATTTTTTGATGCCCGCCTGACTAGCTACTATTATCAAATTCAAAATCTGTTGCTAAGCATCTATAGGTGTTTGACTGACCAAGGCGTTACGTTGCAGTAATCCATCGTAAATAATTTATCCGAAATTTCTTAGCTACTTCCGCTTGCAATAGATTAACAGTAGTTTCGTCTTTCTACAACATAAAATGTTTCAATAATAAATAAATTTGTTAACAAATAAATGTGTAATATTAAAAAAAATGTTTGTCTGTCTGTCTGTCCATCCCGTGCCGTCCGTTTTTATGTCCGGATTGAACTGTAATACGTCTTGACCTATTATTATGAAATTGTGTAAATGGGAAGCTTAAATTATTACCCAATTGGTAGGCTATAAAAACTATCTATAAAATTTGAGACAAAATAAAATTAAAAGGGTTAAAGTAATTACTGCGTGATAAACGTAAGTGGAGCCGCGGGGAACCACTAGTATAATATAGAGTGCTTATATCAAGGAGCAAAGACTTATTTTAAAAGGTTGGCTAGATAGTAACGACTGTTGGTATTGCTGCCTAGTACTTGAGTGCTAAACAGGCATTGTTCTGAGCTAGGATAAAACTGAACTATTTTATCAGAATCACGAAGAATTGCAGCGTTGAGGATAAATTTGTCACAATAATTTGTTGTTTTAGAATATCGTCCATTATTTAGAATACGGGTCGATGAAGTACCGCATAAAACTTTAGTCGAATACGATCCCATGAGTGTGATGCACTTCCACGATCGAGCGTTTAGTAGTAATGGTGGGGCTACGATTGCTCCTTTGGTATGTATTATTTTTTAATAGTTTTTCGTACGTGTGGATTTAAAAAAGGTGTGCAACAATTGTTAAGAGAATGTTATACTACTACGGTAGCAAACAAGCGTACGGTCGTACGTACGCTACGTAAGCGGTTACCATATAGCTAATGAAAGCTTCTAATACCTCTAGGGCCCTCGGAAAGTTGCCTTTCTACAAACTAACCTCGAAACCCTCTACCCCGAAGGGCGCTGGACACTATACTTACCGCAGGAATACAACACAGGCGGTCTTCTGTAGGATGGAGGGTACACCAATCATCCCCAAATAGGGACAAATTTTCAAAAATATTTCCGCAGAATCTTTCTCTCTCTAAATCAGTATAACTTCAAATTAATGGATAAAGGCATGTCTCATAAAATCTTGGCTTCAACTTCAAGTGAGGAAGATCAGCACTTCCACAGATGACCTTTTAAAAATAAGTATATTCACAAACGTTACCTATTTATAAAATATTATTTTAGCTAGTTATTTTTACCGTTAAATAATAACTGTTCCCAGATACCAGGGCTAATAATAAATCCTTCTGGCACTCTATCTCAACTCGATATAATGAAACTTCGTTTGTATTTTGGTGCCGAGTGCAATAAACGAAAAGTTGGTGATTTATTGGACACTTGCAAAAAAATCATTTATAAACGTCCTAAAAAAGAAAATAACGAGGAAAATAATTTTAATAAATCCGTTGATGACGTAACTAAGGATAAAGGAGAAAATGTTCCAGAAGAGACTAATGAAGATGAACCTGAAATTATAAACGATAGTGACGAGCAGTCAGTACAAGAATAAATACATATTTTAATAAAGAACTTTTAATATCCAGTTAATTCAATATGATAAATTTTAAATGAATATATTAATAATTATATTAATTTAATCAAGTAAATGACAAAGCCTATTGAATAAAAAAAATATCGACAAAAAAATTTACCTACAAAGCGTAATCAAAAGGTACGAAACAAATTAGGGGCCAACAATTTTTTTTCTACTTTTGATAAATACTTTTTTAAGTGCTGGCACCGACCTCAAAAGAAATTGTAGGCCCAAATTTGTTTTGTAACTTCTTTTGATTTGGTTTGTTGGTTAATTACGTGTAAATATAAAAAAAATATTATTTCGTAATTTTTGAGTTAAGTTTTTTTAATTCAATAATTTATTTAATTACATTTTTAATTCGTAATTTTTAGTTTTAAGTAAAAATGAAATATTTGTTTGTAATAACTAGTACTTTACCAAGGTTTTAAGAGGTTTCTCTTTCACAACACAGCTGTAGCTCGTGTCAAGAAGCCAGGCTGTTACATGTATTAGTCCATATCTCGAAAACTGCTGAACATATTTTGATGAAAGTTGCATTGGTCCCTAAGTTGAAGTAAATGTAGGCTAATAAAAAAAATGGTCAACATCCGATTAATAGTTTCGGAGAAATTCGTGGACAAACATACATACATACACCTACAAAATTTTGTATATTTATTTGGAAGCCATAATAGATTATAATATGTGAATATATTGCAGTTTCAATAATATTAGACACGTGTCGAATTGATAACCTCCATTTTTGGGGTTCCGTAACTAAAAATGTAGAAAAAAACGAATCCCATAGAGGATCACTTTTTTGTCCGTCTGTATGTCTGTCTGGCTGGCAGGTTGACTGTCTGTTGGTGTGTCAAGACACCTTTTCTCAAAAACGACTTGAGCTATAAAATTGAAATTAATATCATATACTAAGCCTACGGCCTCATGCCGCTGTAAAAAAAATTATGTTCTAAGTTAGCGCATTAAAGAGATACAGCACTTCATAATTAAAATAACGCTCATAAAGCGATTATGAAAACCTATGGGGTACTTCCCGTAGAACTAAAGTCCTGAAATTTAGCACTAAGAGAGGTCTTTTAATAAAGTGGGTACAATAATAAAATAAGAAATTCCTAATCCAGTGTGAAATTATAATGCAACCACCTTAATATGGTTTATTTTTTCTCGAAAAGAGTTTAAGATATACAGTTGAAATTAATACCGAATACTAAGATTTATGACCTCAAACTGCTGTAGAAAAATTAAGTATCTAGTTTAATACAATAAAAAGGTATAGCCGGTTCAGCCCTTTAATAAGAAACGTCTAAAAGTCACACTCAGTGACCGCTAATCAAAACCTACAGGGTACTTCCAAGTTACACACAATTTTTAAAGCCCTCCTACAAGTGAAGCATATAATGTTATCTACTTTTTATTACCTATTTGTGTTATGTTACTGTTCAACGGTTTTGGCGGCGTATTCCAAGAAAGCGTGCTGGTAGTGATTTTTTGCGAGTTGATTTTATATTATCATTACTTAACATAACACTACAAGAAATAGCCTTAAACCGATTTAGTAAAACCATTTATAAAATAATAATAAATATTCACCGAGTGGTTCTTGAGTTATATAAGCGCACTAACAGACAGACAGGCGGTCAGACTGAGGTAGATATAAAAGGATAGTATATAAAGAATATTTATGTAAAAGACTGTACAATAATGTACGGTAAGTAATGCAATCAGTTCGGAACCCTCAGGGTGCGTGTTCTACTCGCAACTGGTCCGATATTATTATTAATCGGTTAAAAAATGAGGTGAGTTTAATTATTTCATTACTTAATTGTTTGCTTCATGAGTGAGAAATAGTTACTGAGAATTATGAATGGAATATGACGCTTGATTGAAAATGGAAGAGGTATTTATGAAAAGATTTCGTATCAACTATATAGATGAAGTTTCACTTAATATAGAAATCAGAGTTTTGGGCGTATGTTATTAGTAGTCAGATAATATTTGTTAATTGTCTTCTGCCAGCAATTTCGTTAGTGTTGTAATGTCTCCAAATCTATATAATTAATAAAATTGAAGTGTCTGTTTGTAATGTCAAAATAACAGCTTTTTACTAAATATGAAAGTATATATGATACCTATAACAAATAGCCCATTTTTAATAAACAGGGCCAGTAGTTTGAGATAAGATTTTTTTAATGTTATTTAGATTGATAGTCATTGATTTAGTTAAAAAACACATTTTCACTTTTTAACCGGCTTAAATAAAAAACGGAGGTTACTCAATTCGAGTTCACACATAACTTCTTTCTATGAATCGATTTGGATGATACTTTCTTTGTTGTATAGGGGACACCTCATGAGTGGTCTCATTTTAAAATGGTAACCATAGCACAATCTAAAAACAAATACGATCATTAGAATATCGGTAATCCATCGACGGTCGTTGCAGTCATATAGGTTGATCCCGAAATGCGACAAACCAAAAGGAGTAACTGTGAAGAGTTTGTTAACATGTGGCATGCAAGCCGCTTACCAGTTACCTACCTCCCTACCATCCTGCAATATTTTAATGTGGTGAATGAAAATGGAAGTTTTGCTTACAGTTCAGTATTATAACTATGTCTAAACCCGATGAAGCTGTAAAAGCCGTCTGAAGCTTCAGGGCCCTTATGGCTAATAGTATAAATAGTTAGTTTAAAAAAAAAAAACTTTATCTCTAATTTAAAAACCCCGAGTGAATTAGGAACTGAGGTAAATACACTTTTCATCAAAAAAATCGAACCCCCCTGAAGTTTGGTTTTGAATGAGCCTTATAAATATTCAGACGGAATTTAAAAAAAAATCTGGATATCATTAAATATTTATTGTTTGAACCTCCTATTCATATGCTGCGAACTAGCGACACATTCGTTGAAATATAAAAGATTTAATTTTTGCACATCTGTCGAACTCAGGCCTTGCCAATGTCCCATCGCCCAACCATCGTTCTGGAATAAAACAAAAAAAAAATGTTTAATGACAATGAACCAACGGAAAAGTCTCAACTAATTAAATACTTACCCATATTGGGTACATTATATTAGTGACACCGTTTTTAATTTGTAACCACGGATAATGCATTACACTTTGATAATCATACGGAAACCCAACTGAAGCTGCTGGTGGCAGTGTCATTTTCATTTCTTCTTTTATATCTGCAAGATTCCATCAAATAGTTGATCTCTATAAAAACTTTACAATGTTTTTGCTATAAATATAAACTCAACGTTTAGATATTGCAATAATAGAATTATTAATTTTCATAAACCTATAGTTATATTGTACTTATAGGTACATAGACAAAACTATTAACCAGTTCACACGCGGTAAAAGTAAAACCTTCAGAAAACATAAAAATATTTTCTTTAAAGTGTCTTTTAAAACTCTAAATCAGCAGGACTCGAACTATCGACCACTCGTACTGTACATACAACAGTATATACAAATCTGGTCGTCATACCGCTAGGCCAATTTGATGACGAACATAGTCGTGAAAATCATGATTTGTATTCTTGGAATGTATTCTATCTTATTCTCTTGCAGGCTAATACTATAATTGTATGTGTTTATCTCGTTTTAGTGCTGCTTTTTCGTTCCACTGACTTTCAAATCACAACGGTGCTAAAGAGTTTTCACTTCAAAATAGAAATTAACGACATTAAAATTACATATGTTCACAAAAATACATGTCTTAAGATAATAAGCTCTTAATTAATGAAGTAGTATTATTATAAATACCTTGACTTAGTTTATCCCAAACAATATGTAAATAGGAATCACGATCATGCATATTGTGTTGATGGTCCAATCCTAATACGTGAACAAACAAATGCAATAAGTCGTTCACTGAATTGAAACAATCTGTATTGATTGTCAAAATCTAAAACAGTTACAAATTACATTTTGTTTTGATTTATGCAAGGTTTTGTTAAATCTCCAGTTATTTCAAACGCAAATTTTGAAACCTCAAGAATTCAATTAATACAAGTAAAATAAGTCACAATAAATGGCTGTAAAATTTTATATGGATGTTTCGAATGATTATTTGGCAGTTTTTAAATTTTCTATATTGCCACTAGATATTATTAGTGTCAAATAATTAGGTTTCCTTAGTTTTGTCTAACCTTTTAAAGTACCTATAGATAAAAACGACCTTTTGTATTTTTACCTTATTTCCATTGGGTCGTCCAGGTTTTGGACATATGCACCCAGGTTCTGATGATCTTGTAAGCACCAATATATTATTGGCATGACGTCGTAATGGTAAAGGCACTCTAACTGATCGTCGATCACGTTTTGCTTGTTTTGTCTTTTGTTTAGCTATAATTTAATTATCACATGTTTTAATTATTTAATTTAGTCCTTTATCATTATTATTTATAATAGGTTACGCAATCGTATTAAGTCTTTTATACTGCGCCCAGTACGATGTATTGTTAGAGCCTAAGACTACTAAATCTTACATAGTCATGTATATAGATTTAATAAATTGTAGGACTCTTTTGGCTGGGAGACTACTTCTGCGGTAATACTAAGTATTACTGCACATGCGTATCTAGAATCTGGTTGCGATTAGGTGGTTTGAGCAGTATATTAAACACAAAGTATAAAGTACTTTGGTGTTTCTTTTTACTTTGCAACACGATTATATAATAAAATTGAATAAGAACATTTTAAAATATAAAACCGTTCGTTTTGAAGGTTTATCTAAATTGATATTACTAAAATATACTAAAATAACATAATTACTGAAGCATAGTACATTTTTATCATAAAAATATATATTGAACTAACCTTTTTTAGCTTTTGTTGCTTTATTTTGTTTAAAATTATTTATTTTTTCTGTCCTCAAACGACTAAATCTGGAGTCTGTTGTATTGGCTTGAGCCTTATTTTGATCTGATGATGACCAGCCCTTGTTGTCTGGATGTGGTCTTAGTTTTACAATATTACTTTCAAGTTCTTTTTTATTTATTTGATCGTAATCGTCTTCTTCTTTTATTGATCCTATATTATTTTCAATTGGCTTGCTGTTATCCGTTATTGAAGCGATTTCATTTTTTGATTCTTTTTCAGGATATTCAATTTGATTTTCAGACTTTTTACTTTCATTTTCAGATTGTTTAGCGTCACTTTCTAATTGGTTAATTTCTTTTTCAGGATTACCATGTTCATTCTCTGATAACTTAATTTCATTTTCCGACTGTTTGAATTCAGTTTCAGATTGTTTAACTTCACTTTCGGAATGTTTAATGTCATCTTTAGATGACTTCATTTCGTTTTCGGATATTTTCATTTCACTTTCGGTATTTTTTATTTCTGTTTCGGTATTTTTTATATCATGTTCTGTTGGTATGCTCTCGGATGAAGAATTTCTATCCGCATTTGTATCATTGAATAATATAGGCGATATTTTTTTAAATTTTGCTAAGTTGTCAGTTTTGTTAGAGCTGTCTATATCATGTTCAGATTCAATTGGTATTTCTGTATCTACGTCACTTTTGAGTGTAGAAATGTCTCTAAATTCTAAACAAGTTTCCTTTTCTATATGACGCATTACTGCGTTGATGTTTTCTCTTTCTTCAGTGGCTGTAATTTATAAGAATAAAACAGTAATAATAATATAGTTAGCTCGTTAACATATTATGTGATTTTTATTAGTTTGTGGGTACGTTATTGATTACGTGGGATGTGAAGACCGTCCGTAGAATTTTTTCACAACATAAATTTTATTGGTCTTCGGTTGAAAATTAGCTATACGTTAAAAAAGGCTTGAGGTATTTAATATATAATAGTTCCGTATTTTGACTTTTATATCAACAGCAATATGTTGCAGATGTATATAAATATATAAATCTATTTAACTTACAAAATTCCATTTTATCTCTCAACTTATAATGTACAATTCCAAAAGGCCACAGACGATCACTAAAATAGTTTTCAATTTCATGTTGGGTTATATTCTTAAGTTTAGTTTCAGCTCTCACGACACTCGGGCAAGTCTTTAACAAATACTCCCTATTTCTTTTAACGCATTCGTTTGAGTATGCTAAGCCTATTTTTTCGATATCCATTTCACTTAGTCCTTCACGTTGTCCAATTTTGGTTCCCGGCTAGTTAAAATAAAATCAAAATATTATAAAAGTAATTATTTGAATCATTGATGGCTCAGTGGTAGCTTGTTCAGTCGTGCAATGAGCCTGAGCTTTCGATGAAGGAAACATTGTAATAAAACCTTAACATGGTGGTAGGGCATTTTCTTTTGGCCGCATAGCTACGATCCTCAAGTTGCATCTCTAGGAGCGTTCTGGCAGCTGAACTCGAGAGTCAGTCGTCTCACTAGGTTTGCGTGTTAATATCTCGGACCACTTCGTCACTTAACATCGGGTGAGATTGTCACCAAACGTTAGAGATTAATTTAAAAAATTGTTACGTTAAGTTTATTTAATAAAAAGTATAAAGTATTTGATAATTAATTGTACACTATAATAAAATAGACATACATGATTTATAGGAAACACTTTACATGCTAAAATTCAAAGATGGATTTTTTTTTTAATAGCAGTATTAAATTTATAACAATGAAGGAAATTTATACGATTATGACGAAGACTGTTCAGATACAAGGTTGATCAACGTGCATTTGAATCCAACAATGACCCTGAGCTTACATTGATGGAAAACATCGTTATGAAACTACTATTCTCAAGTTGAAAATCCAAGAACTTATAACAGATCTGTAGCCTTAGCCTATACTATCTTTGAACACATTGTCCTTTAGCATCAAGTAAGATTATGGTGAAATGCTAAAATTAATAATAACAAAAAACTGAAAGCGAATAATTTAATTCAAATTCAAATTTTTGTCTTCCTACCCATTAACAACAACAATATAAAATTTTATAAAAATAAAACATAGCCAGCAAAATTAACATCGCTTTCTATCACTGAAATATTTTTTTATAATCGAATCAGTAGTTTCAAGATTATAATTTACATCAACACTCTAAATTCTACATCAAAACTCATAAATTAAATCTTTGCATCTGGAAAGTTGGAAGTTCAAAGAAATGTTGAATTCGATAAATTTAAGTAGGTATGAAAGAAACAACATTACCTCGGTCAATATAGTAAATTGACCATTTTTAGAAAATGCTCTTGATGGATAGTGAAGTACACTGGCATAATCGTAGGGAAGGCTTTCTATGAGATTCTGGTATTCATTTTTATTTACATCGAAGTATTTTTTGTATCCTATAAAGCATAAGTAAAAACTTGTTATTTAAAATTACAAGATGATAAATACAATATTATTGCATTATTTTTGCCTTAACAGAAAGCTTGTTGTTATTAAAAAATTGAATGTAATATTCGTAGACAACAAATTTTTTCATTGTAATATCAGCCTTCTGTTTTGTTTTTCGTTATCGTAATTAGTGTTTCATTCCTCTGTAATGATAGTATTTGCGTACTTTCATGAGGCATATAATAATCAACAATGTCTATCATTAATTAAAAGCGTGCTTTTGCTTCAAAAATCTAATTTGCTTGTTTTCATCTATGATTTTTTCTTTCACGCTCCAGATGGCCTACTCCTCGCTACAGATACCCACTTTCTACTCTTTGGTTTACCTAAATAAGAGTAAACCGTTGCGTTTTTGAAATGTATTCTTTTAAACATTATTAATTTAAATTAAACCAATTAGAAGAATTCTGATAACTGATCTATTTTGTATTTACCCGGTTTTATATTATCCCAAATGATCGTAATATACTGATCTCTATCAGAACGTGTGTGCTCGTGGGAGAAACCAAGGATATGCATTATCTCATGTGCTATGTCACCAAGTGACATACAATCGTAACCGAAAACAACCATCTGTAATCAAATTTTGGAGTAAGTTACTTATCATATATTAGCAGTGATGAAATATGGGTATTTTAAAAAATAGAACAATAGCATTAAAAAGCTTACTCATTATACGTATTTTCTTCTGCACGAGTATCCGTTCTAAGAGCTAGGTAGCCCTCTGACACTTAAGCTATTTGTATGGAATATTCATGGTAAAACTGCCTCTTTATTCCTTAAATTGCATACTTCGTATCTTAGAATATCACAATCCATTTAGTTGAAAATAATTTATTCACATCCTCATCCTTACCTGGACACCTTCAGATTTTCTACGTTCATTGCTGTGAACACACTGCCGTATCCCAGATGGGTTTGTGATATACAACCAGCCTACGTTTATCAGAGACTCCTTATCAGTAGGTCGTTCGCGCAGCCTCTGCAGACGTATGCAAGTTGCTTTCTCGAAGTAATCGAATGCTTTCATTATTACATCTGCTAAATCAGCATCTGAAGGAAGATGTGATGGTTAGCTTTCATTTGTTTCTTCCTTAGTTAGCTCTTATTTGGTGTTATGTTATGTTGATGTTCTGTGTATATTATTAATTTTATACTACACTAGCTGGCCACGCAGACGTTGTTCTACCTATTTCTGGGCCACATAATATCGTGTTCAGGGATATCATAAATTTTCTCAATGAAAACAAGTCTTAATTAGATAAATGACTTTTCAAAACAAGCTTTTGTCGTTAAAACAGGCTATCATAATTTAATGCGCATACGAAATTCGTGTCTATGCTGCTGACCATTGAGGAGTTCTCTCGCCGAAAGCCAACCCTAGGTGCAGCGACCAAGCAATTTAAAACGGGCAATCATAATGCAATATGTTTACAAAAATTCGTGTAAGCTGATGATCGTTGAAGAACACTTCTGTCTGGAGCTAATCAGTTAATGATTCAGTTAATGCTTACCATAAAAATGCATTGTCATCGGAACACAACTAACATGTATAAATTTAACTCCGTAAGATAAGGGGAAGTGGTTCTAATTCAGCTTGCAAGATTTGACCTAAACAAACTAACATACAAACATTGCAAGTTAAATAAAAGCTTGTAAAGACTTTTTTAGATCTAGTAATCTTCATGGTGATCACCATGTTTGACTGATGTCAAAAGGGGTTGGATTTTATCAATCTCTTAACTAGTACCTACCAACATCTAATTTTATTTCAATTGGTAATTTTATACTTGCTTTAAAAAATGGTTGCAAATAAAGAATAATCAAATAAGCAATAATTTTCTCATGTCGTTTTTGATTTACAAAGAAATATGAATCAGTGTACCTATATTCAATTAATAAAATTGAAAAGTCTGTTTGTAATGTCAAAATAACAGCTTTTTACTTATTGCATATGAAAGCATAATACGATACCTATAACAAAAAAAACACATTTTTTTAAATTTTGTCTGTCTGTTTTTTCCGGGCAATCTCTGAAACGGTTGGACCGATTTTGACAGAACTTGTCATGGTGAATCAATTCGGTCGCTTAAATGGCTTACGTTGAGTAAACCATAAGAGATATATCAAATTAATGTGCTACATAATTGTAGACATTAAAAAGACTTAAAAAAAAGTCTGCGAGAGAATACATCTATCTTCTAAGGAACACCCAGAATAAGCATTTTTGTCTTTAAAATAACCGGGAGTGGGAGAGTATGTTTCGCGCCTGATCGATGGCATTCGACTACCACTACTTGGACTACCACGTGAGAAAGCCGCGGGCGCAGCTAGTGTCCTAAATAAAAACGGCTGCCGATTGCATCGAAATCACATACACCAAAGTTTTAATGCTTATGAAAAAAACTATTTTAATTAGGTACCTACATAATAGTGGTAATCATTTAACCTGTCATAGAAATTTGACAACACTTAGGATTCATTTCAAAATTAATTACTGAGCATTATAAAAGTGATTGAATTTTGGATTTGTTTCTTTATTTACACAAATTCAAAATACTTTATTTCGTTTAGGTTCTAAAAAGCACTTATGGATGTTACAACACTAGTAGCACTGGTTCGAAAAACCTAATGTCTACTTTTGTCTTATTTTGATAAAATCTTTAATATTTAAACAGTACTTACTCTACAGCAAAAAGTTCTCGGACACTTAAAACATGCAACTTTTGTTCAGTTCAAAATCTTACCGTACGTTCTTGAATCGATGAAGTAAGGAACAATGCCAAGAGGAAATCTCACATCTCTTCCATATATTATTTCTGTATCAGGTCTAATAGGGGTTTGTGTAGTAGTAGGTAAAGGACCTAACAGTTCTGCTGGTGCAAAGTAGAATCTTCTAGCAGTAGCGTTTTTTAAATTCTAAAAAATGTAATCCTTTTATAGCTTCTGTGTGTCACGAAGAAAGTGATAAAATGATGAATGGTTTTTCATTCCAGCATTTTCACTGGTGAAACATTTAATGCGGCGGGACCGACTGATTGTTGGTCGATTTTGGCCAACGTTCGCATTGTGGAACCGAGCTCGTTTTTTTTATTATTAGACAGACTTTATTATTTCAAAGTTTCGTGTTAAAATATGGATAGATTAAAAGTGGTTGGTTGGGATCACAACCATCATACACATAGTAATAAAATAATAATCTTCACAGTGACTTTCTTTTGGTACTGGTATGTTCTGGTACAGTTAAGTCACACAAACACCAACTTCTTAATAAATTTCTTAAGATGTTGCACTTCTGCTGGGCGTCCCGTGATGTCCAACTTTTTTTAATATAAATTATTTTGGGTTGTAAGACTTGTAAGATACTAAAGTGTTATTGTAGATTCTTGAAAATTTTAAGTGAGACTTTACTGTATAGTGTATTTATGTAAACGAGTCGCTATAAAAAATAAAAATATAGAAAATAAACTGACCCGTGCGAATATATCGCACTTTATAGATTGTAAATAATTTAACAGCTATCACGTTAATAAAACAGATTGTTAATAGATGGCGCTTCCTACATGTTAGTTATTAATTTTATTACTTATTATATTCTTTTTTATCGTCAATAGCGGGGAATATAAACCTTAAAATTATGTTTGCATAATCAATTTTGTTGAAGATATGACGTTGCCACAAAAAACACCTTTGAAAAATAATATGTGGAGATAATTTAAAAACAGTAATAACCTACTTTGTTTGTGGATATAGTTTTTGGTATATTTTGTTGCCGATAGTTCACTCTTTCTCCTTTCTCTTCCATGTCATCGTACAACTTATCGACAATAGTTTCAACACGTTGGACATCTGTATCATTTAAGGTAGGATTGACAGCATAGTTGAGATCTGAGACACCTCTTTTTACTCTAGGATATTTCAAGCCTCGACCTTTTTTATTTTTTAAATTATTAAGTTCAGCGTCTTGCTTAATTTTATCATTTTCTTCAGTAAATATACGACACATTTCAAATGTGTCTTGACGTTTTCTTGCAATTAACCTTTTGTCAGCTAAAAGTAAGTAAACTTAAACTCGTTGTTAAAATAATTATCACTTAAATTTATATATTATACATCAGAACAAAAGAATATAAAATTAACTATTTTAAAGTATAATTAGCCGGTCGTATCTTAAAAAGTTTAATGGTTAGATTAATAAATATTTATATTAAATGGGCAAAAATTTTATATATATGTATAAACATCAACGAGATCTTTATTGTTTTTGTTGGCGACAGCGGCGTCGCCCCATACAAGACATAAAGAAATAGATTTATATAGAATTATTATATTATGTTATAGAATATAGAATAGATAAATTATCGAATACAGAATGTTATATATAGAATTACGGAATAAAGAACACATAGATATAGAATATTGACAATAGATATAGATATATAGATTTAGCGTAGAATAGATGATAAGTAGCTATAAGGACATTGAAATAAATATTGTACATAATTGTCTAATTATTCCCCCATAGATGTAAGATAGAATAATAATTTATATAAGTACGCGCTCGGCCCGCGTCCCGAAACTATGTAAAGAATGTATCGATCTGTGTTCGGGACCGGGTATTTCGTTTATACGGGCGCGTAGTATGGATTAAGTATAGAATAAGTTATGTTTATAGATAGGGAATACAATATAGAATAATTAGGCATAAGAAGTTTGTACATAGGTTTAATAATTAAATAAATATAGACGGAAAACCGAGCCGACCATAATGAAAATCAAATAGAAATGGAGCACCTTTGCCCGAGCGCAAGGGGCTCCCTTTACGGTAACGCCGCAGTCTTCATTCTCAATCCCGCGGCGTTGCTGGGCACTAACCGACCGACCTCCGACCGCCTACAAAAGAAGCCCATCGACACTAGCGCCACTACGGGAATCAACGGAACCTGCAACCATCGACACTAGCGCCACTACGGAAATCAACGGAACCTGCAACCATCGACACTAGCGCCACTACGGATTTCATCGGAACCTAAAACCATCGACACTAGAGCCACTACGGGACATATTGAAGACTTGCGGTTACATAGACAGATCGGTCGGCTCGGTTACGTTGTTAGTGCAAGTTTTGTGTTTCATTTTCGAGTGAGCTTGTGCGATATCGCACACCTCAGGACCCCGTACCGAGCACTTCGGATCGGCAAGAATAATCGCCACGAGGCGGGCATCCGGCGTCTTATAGGATTTTTTAGAAATCCTATAAGATTAACAAACCCGTCCAACCCGGGTTGACGTCACTCGCCCTATCGACGCGTGTGACGTGCTGCGTACCCAACAGTTTTGTTTCCTTGAAAGGTGTGTTAGGTAATAAGCTAATAAGTGTATTTTTCTTTGTTGATAGCGCATTCAAAATTTATAATATATCAGATTTACATTTATTTATCAATGATAATTTTCTTTACATATGTACTGTATTGTACGATTAACTGAAGTCTAAAATAAGTAAAATATTCTGTCTAACTACTCATATATCGTTTAATGTTATATTGTTTGAACTTTTTTTTTGGTAAAAGGGACATCTTTTTGTCTCCATGCCAGAATAGAAACCTTTTCGTCTTTTTGTCCCGATCGTAAGAGCTGTGGAATCGGTAACCCAGCATGCTTTAATCCTTGGTCTATGACATGGGGCAGATGGACTTTTCAAAAAGAGACTGAAATATGCTCTCCAACGTCGGCAACATAATTAGTAATACGCCTAGTGTTGTAGTTGTCCATACTTGACTGTAACCATTTACCATCTGGTGAGCCGTCTGCTTGTTTGCTGCCATTTTGGCATTTAAAAAATCTCTGCTGCTCAAGTTGAATGATATAAACATTAATTTGATTTTTTTTTTGGAACTGACTATACTGTTGGCTATAATACCTCAGACGGCTTTTACAGCTTCACCGTGGCTTGGATATTATTATAGTTCTACAAGTTCGTACGCGACCGTCCTATATGAGACAGACGTTGGCAGGGATGCGGTAGCATGTCATTACGTCACTACACTACATTAAAGTTAACAGTATCTTGACTTGACAGTTTCTTGAAATAATTACGTAAAACCGCTTGGTAGATAAAATATAATCAATCATTTTATATCGTCAACAATACTTCTAATACGGAAGAAGTTCAGAGTTAACTTCTTGCAGTTTTTATAGTTCGTATTTGGAAGTTTTTTGGCAGGATCTCAAACTGTCGTGTAGTTGTTTTTTGTGCCGGTTATTCATAAAGTTTTGTTTGATCCTATATTGAAACAGGTGGCATTTTGCATGTATTATAATACAGCATGGTTATTGCACAAGTGAATGGGAAATAATAACATGGACCATGAATTCTGGGATGATACAAAAACTCCCTAGAAAGACATGACACAATATTCACTCGATAATTACAGTAATGGTCTTGAATAAAGATGACTAGTTGCCAAGTTACGGAGAAGAAGTTTCTTATTGCTAGCTTTGGCTGCCTCTCTAACTTAACTTTAACCTAACTACATCCATAAGAATATGTATGCGTATCCATAGTTATGCGAGATTGAAATAAATGGCTTGAATCACATATATTATGTTTTAAAATTTATACATTTGTAAATTTGATGAATGCACAAATATGATTAGATTTATATTTATAATTCAGACATTAGTAAACAAGCATTTAGTAAATAGTAAAAAAAATCTTATCTAACTTACTTTTACGAACGCTCAAACTGGGTATCATAGCGTTGACAATAACATATTGAAAATATAATAATATGAGTAATTTATACATTTTCTGTTGAAGTTATTCGAATTTGTTACTAACTTAATCTATAGTACGCGTACGTTATCTAGAAAAAAATAGATTTATTTCAATATCGTAAACTTAATAGATTTTTCGACATAACTATAACCGTGATGTTTGGAAATCGATTTAAAACTCTTATAAATTTCCGTAATACATTGAAAAGTCATTCTGTTTAATGGTTACATTGCATGTAGTGTATCGTATTCAATTCCTTGTGTTTTTGTTTCGTTTATAACTATACAATACGCTTAGGTACCTATTTATTTATGTCCATGGTTCTATTTGCGTATAAGTTTTTTGAGCTATTTTTTATACTACTTCAACAAAATTACAACATTGTACCTAATCGTAAGCACCTTACATTTTCTTCCATTTAAAATGAACTAACTAGAAACCGCCCGCGAATTCGTTCGCGTTAATTAAATTTATTTATATTAATAAAACTGTACTTAGTCCTGTCTGTACTTTTAATACTTTCCCTAAATTTCCCGATAGGCATATGAACGATACTGACTACGAATATGGCATTAATATTTTTTTGATTGTCTGTCTGTTTGTATGTTCGGATTTAACTCAAAAACGGCTTGACTGATTTTTATGAAATTTTGTAAACGGTTTGCTTATGCTTTCTGTCAATTGATAGGGTATAAGAAATCGTACAAAAAAATTAATTTCGTAAAGGCTTGGCTGATTTTGATAAAATTTTGTACATGGTAAGTCTAAAAGTATTTACATAATAAATCGGCTACAATAATTGTCAATATTCGTACTTCTAAAACTTCTTTAATTTTTTATCAATTCTCAACCGATTCTGATCTTTTGTAGACGGGAATCATACATCATACTATAATTGTGAGGCTTTAAGAATCGTGAATAATGACTTAGAAATCGTACAACAGAATAATCATTTCAACCGATTTTGATGAAAATTGTAAACGGGAAATAAATAGGCGTGGCATACTCCTCAACTGATACGGCATATTATTTTATAAAAATAAAATAACGAGATGTAAATAACTACTGCGTAGAAACAAACGCGTACCGATCCGCGGGCACACCGTTAGTGTACCATATTTTATTACGAGAGAAAAATCGTCTGTATCACTCAGGGAAATTGTAATTTTTTAACAGTAAAACGAATTTTAGAATCGGTTCTGGAGTTCCAGATATTGTTTCCTACAAACTGATATTAAAAGCAAAATAGTTTTATGAAGTCGAACTTCTTTAATGCCGTTGTGATTTGAATCGCGATGAAACAAAAAAGAGACAAACATATATATCTATAGGATTTAGCCTACGGAAGAATGAGATAGAATAAATTTACATTATAAGTACACGGTTATTGCAAGTCCTGGTTTTAATAATTATGATATTCGTCGAATTGGCCTAGCGGTGTGCGACGACTAGACTTGTACGCACTGTTGCATGTACAGTACGAGTGGCCGATAGTTTGAGTTCCGCTGATTTAATATTTCTAAAAAGAGATTTAATATAAAATATTTTTACATTACATCAAAAATAAAAATCAAAATTAAAAAAAAAAAATTTAGGCCCGAAGAAATAGTTAAATTAATGAACGTCAAAATAATACCACCGGTTCGGAAAACATCCCAGTCACCGACAAGAACCGGCGAGAAACTCGATCGGGTTTATCTTTTTTTTTCAACTGTACAATAGTGTTAACATAATACAATAATAACCATATAATTTAGTAGATGCACAGAAAAGGAGTCACTTCCAGACATCACTATCGTTGACATAGTATCCCTTCCTATAATAACCTTTTGACAGAACAAACCTGCTTGACTTGTTCCTTGAACTTATTGTATGGTAAATCTGTAATTTACTTCGGGATCTTAATAAAGAAGTTGTTACTTGTTTCCTGAAGTGTCACTTCTACCACGTGTGAACTGTACACATGTATTTTTTTACTCATAATATCATTGCCTTTACACATAATATAAACTTTACTATCCCCGATTGATACTTATTTGTAATAAGTGCTATCTTTAACTTGAGACAGATATTGGCTTCCCTCTTATCTATTCAAGCTATGGAATATGGATAACTATATATTATGTAGATACGAAAAACTAGCCATTGATAGGAAAACATGTAAGGAGAAATGGTTATATTTGTCTATCTTTAGTAACTGAAGCAACGGATAGATAGGTTATTGAAAACGGCCGTTATAGAACCAGGGTTGGCGATCCTACAAGGCATTAGTGCCTGACTCTTTACGAACCCTTTATCGTCATTTGATAACTACGAATATTGAAAAAAATGTTTTAAGTTTGGTAAAAACTATTATCAAGAGCTCTAATGTTGAAACTACCTTTATTATGTTATATACTTTAAAATATTATAATAAAACGGAAGATTTTTTGTTTGTACACGCTAATCTCTGGAATTACCTGTTGGATTCGAAAAATTATTTTTGTATATGATAGCCAGATCACGGGGAATAGTACAGTCTACCTAACATTAGGCTACAACTCTCAGCTAACCTTAAATATTGATTTTTGTTAAATAATTCGGAAGTGGACGCCCTCCCGAACTGCTTTAACCGCGTGCGCTGGCGTAATGGTTAATACAATGTACTACAAAAATATTGGCCCTTGGTACATCTAATTATTTTTAGGCACGGCATGATAATGCTTACGAACAAAAGTTACTTCATCATAAAGACAATTTTATGAAGTTAAACTTTATACCCTTTATAAGACACATAGTTTAAAAGATAATGCAAAATTAAAATAATTTAACACACACCTCCGGTCTATGATTATAGTGTTGCAAGCTATACGGGTGTGTCAGCGGTGCGGTGTTTGTCGGATAAAATTAACACGGGTGAAACCGTGGGGCACGGGTAGTTATTGTATATACGAGGGCTCGGGCTTGGGAGCAAATAATTCAACTGTATTGTTGAACACAATACAAACGATTACACAGCGGTTTTTGCCGGTTGAATTGTTTTAGTGTTTAAGTGTTGGCTTCACCTGTCCGCTGGATAGATTAGCGAATTTTGAATTTAGAAAGTTAACTTTTTATTCCGGCACAAGTTTAACAAAGTTCGAGGCGTAGTCAGTCAAGTGGCCAGTCTCGGTTTGTGTGTCAGTGTACGTACACGCACCAGTTAGTTCTACGGAGGCTTAAAAACAAGTGCACGAATTGTATATGCCATTGCTTCAATCGTGAATATATTTCGCTTCGGGGATTGAAACTTGAGTAAGCATTGTGTTCTTATTTTAAAATAATTATTTTATTTTGTTTTCTTCTACATCGTTTCAAATTGCTAGATAAGCGTGTACACATTGTGCCGGTGTTTTTATTTGGCGTCAGCGGTTTTGTTGGCATTCTTTAAAATTAATTATTATATACTTTGAATAGAAAATTCTTTAAAGGTTTTTTGTTAAGTACATAAAACAGGTTATTTTGGATAAAAATATTTAAATAAATATTTAAATGTGTATATTTATATATGATTTCTATTATGAATATTTATACTACTTTGTGTAGTTATGCAAAATCCGTTATTTTATGGGTAAGTATTACGGTTGGTTTTATAGTTAACCGTTATCAGTATACCACCGAGATGATTATATACATTGATAATTGAGATTATCTACAATTAAACGATGAGATAACGAAGGTCCTATATAATTGTTGATATTCTCACGTGTTTCACTGTGTATGTTGTTTTAACACAAGTAAGGTAGCAAACAAACACACGATCCGCCTGATAGTAAGATGCTACCGTGGCTTATGTACGATTGTAATAACATAGGTATCATTAGCGTGATGCCGTCCTCGAACCCTTCAACCCCAAAGAACTCTACGAAGCTCCAAAAGAGCTCTGGTAGACGGAAGCACTATTTGCCGCAGGAACACAACACAAGGTTATTAAGACGCGGTCTTCTGTGGGGTGGAGGTATACCACCTGTCGAACTTGCCATAAGTAGAGAGAAATCTCCATAGACATTTGTCTAAGCCCTACCTCTTTATGTCTCTGTAATCTAAAACTACAAGTTCCTACATATCTATTTATAGCCGAACCGATAAAAAAAAATCAATTATTATGACTTTGTATAGTAAAATTTATTTTACAAAGCGAAATTTTATGAAAAGTAATTAAAAAATTTTTTACTTCTTTTTTAGGAGCTACTGGTCTGTATTATGGATTTTTAATGTAAGGTGTCATATCTCACGATTTATTTATATTATATACATTACAGACAAAGTTCTGTGTCATAGATAAAAGACAAAATAATGAACCTACTCATGTTTGTATGTAGGTAGATAAATATATTTGTATACGAGAGGTATACTGTCGCTAAGTCCAAGATTTAATTAATTAACAAAATACAAACTTTTCAAATAATAACATATTTTTGTAATAAAGAAGGCTTTTTTCAAACAACAAATAAAATTTTACTCAGAATTTCACACAGTTATGTACTCTAGTTATTACAATTAGATAGTTTTATATATTATTACAAAAATATTATGTTATTAAAAGTTTGTATTATTAATTAAGTAATTAAATAATGAGCTTAGGATATAAGTTCCGCATATACATATAAAGAACATACCCAATTACCTACCGTGTTATAGTTTTGTAACATTGTTTTCCTGCAATAATAGCTCACGGTCGTTATAAGATTCGCACGTACGTCTATGGACCCGAAACACATTTGCTGCTTAGCCATAACGTCTTCGCTATCTATATATCGTCGTGATATTTACAAGTCGGCATTATCCATACTAGTCCATAGTTCAATATTCATAATATAATACTTACAACAAAGCCACGAGAGTTATTCGATATTAAATATTGTGCAAATCATAACTGACTGAACATAGAAGAAAAAAAACCGTGGATTTCACTGTGTGCAGTAAAGTCCACTTTTCACAGCAATTTATTTTCAATAAAAAGTTACAATTATAATTATAACTGATATACAATTAAAACATAGTGGAACATTTCTAATTATTTGTGTAAATATTTAATTCGGAACGAGTCGAGTGAAATGATCTTACGGTGTAAGCACGTACGTTACGTTAGTCTATACCTGTTACGCATAATATTGTTACGTGGTTCACATACTTGGTTTGGTAGCACTTAAGTACTTTATAAATTCATTTTACTTAAGTTTTACTTTATTTATTAGTGGATAGTGTATGACTATAACCATCCAGTGTACAAATATGGTAAATACGGTCTTAAAAGGGGACCGGGTTTAAAGTATAATATAGAATAATAATATAGCCGGAAAAAAACTTATGGTTGACGATTTAAATTTCAATGTGGGATGTTTAGGCTCGTTTTTGATTTGTCAAGTAACGGGTTTTATTTTCATTCATTTGTTATTTTATGTAATTTTGACAATATTTACTTGAAGTAGTTTAATTATAGTGCACATGTGAAGGGGATTTTAAATAATAAAAAATAGGAATATACAAAAAATTTACGTAAACATTAAATCTGATAATAATTATATAAATATTCAGCGTGATATTTACGAGCTTGAAAATTATTAAATGAATAACAAAATTACAATGATTGTCAATAAATTTATCTACATTCGTTGTTATTTCTGTAAAACTAAAATTATTATCTCTCAGTAGTACTTAAATAATGCTCTTATTAAAACAAATGATAAGGTCCGTTTTACTTGGGAGTTATACTAAATCAGAGGTTCCCAACCTTATATGAACTACCACTCGTAAAAAGAAAAAAAAAATTCAACGCACCCTTTTAGATAATAGTCATTTATATAAATTTTATAAGTCTGTCTATTATCTATTAATAATCACAAAATTTATTCTCTTTCTCTCTCTCTCTCTAATCGTGGTCCTCGTGGTCGTGGCTGAAGGTCGTGATGATTAATTAATTAAAAATACAAAAACATGTTTTAGATAATATTTTACAAAACCAACTTCAATGATTTCGAAAAATGCTGTTATTGTGAACATTTCAAAACAAAGTCATTAAATTCAGCATTTTCTTTTAATTTTAGGTACAGGCTTTCTTGCCAAGATTTATTCCTTACAACCTACACTATCAATAAATTATCGTTATAAAATGACCCTTTTTTAGGTTAGATGGCAGACTCGTGTATAAGCAGTTTTTCTTATCTTTAAAATCGATGTTATGGATCTTTAGAACGTATTTTTCAGAGTTTATCTATCTAATTCATACGTGAAGCAAAGGCTTTCTTTCGGGTACCTTTTTAAGCGTATTGCGTGCACGGAAGACTGTGAGATTTGGCATGGTTAAAGTTTATACAGAGAAGGAGTGCAGAAAGCTAAAGTTGATTTATAATATCTGTTACTAATATATTAAATTAAATAAACTAATACTGCGAATCCTAACCCGACCAGTGACATTGAAATTAGACCCCCCAAAATATTGACATTGTCACTCAACGAAAAGTGACAGCAAGTGATGTAGATAATACTCATTGTTTATGAATAGTGCAAATATCAATCAGAAAATAGTCTATGATCAAAAAGTCGATGGTCGAATTTCGACCTTAGGGTTTTCTTGCTGACAGTTTTCTTAAAAATACTTCTTGTAAATGCAAGTCAAAATGTCTAAAAAAGAATAGGACAGATACGTAATTAAAAAAAAATTGTAGTTACAATTTTGAAGATGCCTTTATTACGGAGATGTTTACCTGTATAGGTCGAAATAACGTCATACCGTGTAAGGGACGGACGGTACATTAGTACATACCACATACGCACAGGTTTACTAAAAAAAAAAAAAACTAATTTTCGATATTGAACCGGTTGCCTGGACAGGTATAAAAAACCCGCTATGCTCGAGGTCCTGGGTTCGATTCCCATGTCGAGCAAAGTGTTATAGCCTTGTTCTATGAAATTCTCAGTAGCAGCTCGGAGTTTGGCTTTGTGCCCGATTAATGGCAATAGTCTCGCCCCCTATTACATGGGACCTAAAAAAACATACCCGGCGAACTGTGAGTGTATATTAGTACACCTCTGCCTAACCCTTTGGCGATACAGGCGTTATAGTATAATGTGATAATAATATGATCATTACACCGTATATCATCTCTGGTAACTCACAGTATAATTTAATTTAAATTAAGATTTCAAATTATGAACAATTAGTTGGCCATTCTCCCAGTTTTCGATGAGTTGTTATCGTTTAAAACTAACCTACTGACTTTAATATGTTCTAATGACTTTTAACCACGTTATTGTTTTTGTTGTTTTTTAGTTTTTATGTTATTCTTTTATATATAATTAAGATCATTAGAAGATTTTTGTGCTATATAATTAGGATCATACAGCCTTGAATATTGTTAATTATTATAAATTACAACATATGTTTAAAAGTTGTATGTAAAATAACATTGTATTTCTTTTATTTTAGTATTAGCTGCAGGTCTTTCGCTTCCCTGGGCGAAAAAAACACATAGAACCTACTATTACTACCTATGACTACCTATTCTATGGCGAATTTCAATAGAATTCGTCCAGCATTTTGAGCGTGATTAATGGACATATACATTTAAACAAACGTACTTTCACATTTACAAAATACATAATTATATAAGATTAGATTAGTTTTATATGGTAAAACTAAAACGAAAAAATATTACGAAATTATACATTTAATCAATTGAAGTATGTACCATTATTATCAATGCACTTTCACCATTTAATAGGTCGTTCACTGATTCCATTACTGAAAAAATTGTAGGAGGGAGAATAAATAAAATCTTTGAAGGCGGTTTGGACAGCCTCATCGGAATTGAATTTTTTCCTTGCAAAAAATTGTCCAAATTCCGAAAAAAAGTGGTAATCTGTTGGAGCAAGGTCCGGGAAGTATGCCGGATGTTGGAGGCATTCTAACCGCAGTTCCTTTAATTATTTTCGATTGTCTGTCGTTATGATTGGGTCTAGCGTTGTCCTGAAGCAGCAGTGGGCTAGAGAGATTGAACAGTCTCGGCTGTTTAGCGGCTAGTTTTTCCATCATGGTTTACAATTGTTAACAATACAGATCAGCCGTTATCGTCTGGCCAGATCTTAAGCTGTAATGTATGACACCGGCACTGGTAGTACCTTTTTCTGAGTCACCTTTCGTTTGGGACAGGATTTGGCCAGTTCTCCTGGATTCAACCACTGTGATGAGCGTTTTTGATTGCCGTAAAGAATTCATTTTTCGTCACAAGTAACAATACGATTCAAAATTCCCTCGTTATTGTGACGGTTGAGTAATGCAGCACTCCATGAGTGTTTGTTGGTGTGCTTTAGCCAATTCATGTGGTACCCATTTCTCGAGCTTTTTCACTTTTCCAATTTGTTTCGAGTGAATTATAATTGTTTTATCACTCACACCGCAGCCTACTGCTAACTCTGACGTAGTTTGCGATGGATCTGCTTCCACGATCACTTTTAATTCTTCATTATCAACTAGGGTCTCCGGCCGTTCACAGGGTTTGTTTCGTAGGTTAAAATTTCCAGAACGAAAACGTTAGAACCAAAATCGTACCCTACTGTCTTTTACAGTAGCTTCCCCTATATACGTCATTAATCTTTCGAGCTGTTTCTGCAGCGTTGATTCCACGGTGGAATTCATATTCGTAAATAGCGCGATATTTTAAGTTTTCTAATATGTGAAAAGAACGATTTCAAAGAAAAATCAAATAGTGCGAAAACAAATGAATCACTAAATTCGAAAAACAAATACAGGATCCTAAATTTGAAATAAATTTGAATTCAGAATTCCTAACTGAACGACAGATATTTGAGATCAAAGTGACCAGTTCAACAAACGCCAATTTCATATGTAAGGACCCAATATATACTCTTTTGATTGTTTACTTGCATTGAGTTCATGGTTGTCTGCAAAACCCAAAGGTTAAATTACATTTGACCTTAATTTTTTATTATTATTTTGTTTGTAAAATAATTCCACGGCTATAAATGTTATTTTTAAACCGTACTTTAAATTGCATTGTATGTCATTTATTATTTAATGAAGGGTTATAAGAGATATTTGTTGAGTGTTCCATAGCTTTAAAAATTAAGAACTGCTGGTCTTGAAATCAGTGTTTATTTTTTAACATAAAACCACGGAAATCGGTAATGCGGCTTCCTTCGAAGCTAACTAAACTTGTATTTAGTTTACTTTATACTTAGGCAATCGTTCTCCTGCATACCCGAGTTTGTCAAATACCGGCACATTTTTATTAGTACAAAGAGACATAAATTAGTCATAGCCTGTTGTAGATTTAGTAAGTCCCCTAAATTTTTCTTAGGTAATATCGATAGGTTCTCTAAAAGATCCCGAGCACATCACTGATATGCCAGACAATCAGGTCAAGGACCGTGTCAAGCAGGTTTCATTATATACTGTAAATATTATTGCTATAGTTCAAGTTTCTGGCGCTTGATGATTGGGATGTTTTCCAAACCAGTAGTATGTACTATTTTGACATTCATATGTGTCTTCTTGTGGTCTAAATTGAGTAACATATTTTTTATTTTGAATTTTTGAATAAGTAGTTATCGAACTAAATATGTATTTAAAGGAGCATGTAAAAAGCAAACTGGAGCACGAGTTCTTTTAAAAATAAACTCGTTCTTGTCAACCTTTCTCGTGTCCTTCGGATTTAAAATATATGTAGGTCACCCGTCAAAGACAGTGAGGTATACGTAATAATATGGCAGGTTTATAATTTATATATATCTGACGTGTTGCTGATGTGTCGTATCATGATGCGCTCTGACGTAATTGCTAGCTTTCACACCTATGTCGTGAGTCGTGAACTCATGACGCTCTATGATGCTATTTTAAATACAAATTAATGTAGGTATTAGAAAATTGTAGATCTTAAAAGTACCCACAAAAAAGTCAGCGACAACATAATATGTCTATCTTCTAACGATCATTCACATTACCATTTCTGGTTTTAGGAAATAACCGGTGCGCGATCGCCGTGGGTAGGAGCTAGGGTAGCACCATTCGCGTTTACACTCGACCGAGTGTATACTGTAGTTGTGTAGTAATGTAGCACACGCGAGTGGAGCCGCGGGCCCGGCTAGTGATTTAATATATCACACATATTCATCAATATAATGGTGCTCATATTAAATAATGTAATGTAATATATGTATACTGATATAAAAATCAAGATATAATCGTTTAATCTGAAAAAGCTTTGAAATTACATACTTATATAAAATCAAGACAAAATTGTACACTAGATACGGCACGACAAGTTTTTTAGAAGGTAAAATTTAATGAAAACGAGGATGAGAAAAGCTTATTGTTTTACCTTGTCTCTGCCTAGCTTTTTCCAACAAGTAAAGGATAACATGGTAGTTGTGTGAACGTGTCGTAATAAGAGTTCAAAAGAAAGGCAAATAATAGGGAACTGTGGCAGCTGCTCCACCGAGAAGAGCCGAGCTCTTAAAGGAGATAAAATCGGAAAAACGCCAATATGCATGTAAAAATTAAAAATGTTAGGCATCGAGGTCATTGAACGGTAATCGAAAAAAGAAGGATAGAAAATATTTGTTGCCATAATATTATTACGGAATCATAAACCAATTTATAATTAGTTTGATTACGTAAAGAAACTTGTATTTATTAAATCAACACAATTATTACTATTTTTTCATTTTTATTATACATTTTAAGTATCTATAATAAATAATTATTTTCAATTAATAATTGATCGTAAAACAATATTACATGTACATTTCAAAATCTGAATCTGTAAGAACAATTTACTTTTTTGAAGTTTAGTAACAGGTATAAGAGTTTAGAGACCACGAGTACCATCTCTATGTATGAAAGTGACTGTCGAAAAGCGTCAAATTAGGGAGGCACTACGGTAGCAAGTGGGTAAATCTTAAAGATAACGCCGAACGTTTTTTTTTTAATTTTCGCGCACTTGGACCACAAACTTTACCCATTAATGTTCAACTACTTTTTAAAGTTTTACAACAGTAAAAGATGGTTTTATTTACCTCTACCCTGTAAAGTAAGAGGGGAAAATTGAAAGCAGCGCGCGCTGCATGTAACGAAAGTGCGACACGATGAAGTCGGCCATCAATGATAATAATGAAAATTAATTTTAATTGCTTAAAAATAATGTAACGGTGTATAAATAAACATTATTTCAATTTAATTTGGTTAATTTGATTAAAATAGCATTTATTCATACAGCGTTAAATTATTTTTTGACCGGTAAAACAAAAATAAAAGTTAGTAAAATGAATTTACTTGACTAAAATTAAAATACTAAATTTTCTTTTGCACCGTTACTAATTTCTACCCAATTAAATAATTACATTATTATAATTTATGGCTAACTACACATTGTAGCCGGCACGCGAGATAAAGGTTTTGGAGCGATTTTTGTTTTGTTACGCCAAGGAAGTATAAGTTCTTACGTGCACACGATTCTTTTTTCTCTAAATTCTCATAACAATGTTGGTAGCACCACCACGATTCCTCTATTCGTAAAGCAGCAGTGATTGCGTTGCTGTTTTTCGATCTGAAAGGTAGGGTTGCCAACCATAATTGTAGTTTTAAGAAGCATTTTCAGGACGTGCAAATAATCTGTAACTTTGGAGTTTGGGTAAAATGATTGCATAACTGTTTGCTATTTCTATAAAATAATAAAACTTACTACAACTGGGCCTTTTAGAAATAAGAAGTTACAGTTGTAAATAAATCTATACATTTTTGTTGTTTCCTGCAATTTGGGTTAGTTGGTAGCGTGTACGGACACCGCGTCGATCGATGTGAGTTCGAATCTCTGCAATGAGCGTGAGCTAACAGTGAAGGAAAACATCCTGATGAAACCATAGCATGATGGTAGGGCTTTTTCTAATGCTAGCCTGGCTAGCTACCCTCAAGTCGAAAATCTGTCGCCAAGCATCAGTTGTTGTTTTCCGGCAGCTGCATTTGAGAGCCAGTTTCCACTAGGCATAGCATGTTATCATCTTGGGCCACATCGTCACTTAAGATCAAGTGAGATTTTGGCCATTTAACTATAGGTATAGAGAAAATACCTTAGGGTCTTTTTGACGGGATCTCTATCTTCCTTGTGGTAATTTTTATTTTATTCTTAAACTTATTTGACCCTATATTATGAAATATTGGTTGTATATCACGTGATACCACCAATCAAGATGGCATGTAATGAGCGTCAATGCCGTAGCTACTTAAAAAATATCATAATGCAATATTAGATAATTTAAAAAAAATCGGAGTAAAGCTTAAAATACTAGTATCCGGTGCCATTAACAAATAAAAGACATCAAAATACCTCATAATAAAATTTTAAATTGAAATGTTTTCAAAGAACTTTCTCGTTTCACTTGTCAGCGAGAATAAGCACTTTCATAAAATTTTGTTACGAACTATATTTAAATTTATAATTTATTAAATGAAACTCTGATGATATGCTTGATTTTTTGTATACCTACATGAAAGTAATGAGAAATAAGTTTATATAATCTCTCTTTAGTTTGATTTTTTGGTGGGATCTTATGTTTGTCATGTTGTAGTTTTTATTTTTTGTTTTTATATTCACGTTTTTGACCTTATTTTATTAAGCTTGGTTATCGTACAAAAGTGAAGTGAATTGAAAATAATAGCATGCATCATGAATTTTGAGATATCACACAAAGTCCATACAAAATTCTAACAATGAGGCCACCGTTTTTGTTGGAATAGTGTAATAATAATTACAAGACTGTAAAACGAAGTATTTACCCATTTTTTACTGATAGCAATAGTCTTCAATAGCGAGGATTGGTTGCTAAGTTTAAGAAGAAGTCTTACACTCATAAAATTCATAATGCTTACATATACAACATATCGTGCATGCTTTATATATATATTTTTTTTCTATTATAGGGTTCATTCTGATATAGGTATTAGTAAACAAATTGTAGGCAGGTACGTACTATTCAGTTAACGGCCAATACCTATGCTGCAATTTTCCAAAAAAAAAAACCTTTAACCTGGTAGATAACATACAACTCTTGAAACTGTTATTAATTCTAAATTTGCTCGCTTTTGTATATTGGCTAAAACGTCTTGATTAAAAAACGTCTTTGATAAAATATTGAAATTATATGAATTAAAAAACAGTATAAATTGACATGAAAAATTGATAATTATCTATATTAAATAGACTCAATTGCCTACACCGCAGTTGTATATTTAAGCTGTTATTTAATATTTCATGAATGAATGTGACGCAGGTTAACGGCGCGGCGCGGCGGCGAGTTTTCGCGGTGCGAGACTTTCTCGCGGATTCTATAGAAAGCGAGTTGTGGACACATGGGCAAACATTACGGTCGTGACACGGACGGCATGTTTATACTAACAATGTTAGAACAATTTCGGTGATATTTATTAACCCGTAAATATATTATTTTTTATTTCAATAAAAATTGAAACGGATAGTAAGGGAGCTAAATATTTTATAGCTTGTACAAAACACTTTGCAATTCCTGTGGCAATTAGCCACATATCAGTATATCGATTCGTAACTAAAAGCGTTATGAGTTATCCATATACTGGTGCAGTTATTGATCATATAAATAAATAACACTAGAATAACATAATAAAAACTACATATTATGGATCCTAAAACTCAACCGTTCCATGTCTGTGAAGTGATATAATTATAATAAACAATAGCTCGTGTTACTCAAGGCTACTTAAGTACCTATTAGACGTTTTATATACTACTAGGTATATTCTTATAGGTTGTTTACGTAGAACCTTGGTAATTGAAGATTTATATTGTACTAGCTGTGCCCGCGACTTCGCACGCCACTGATACACAGTAGTTATTGACATCCCGTAATTTTATTGTTACTCTTATTATTGGCAATTCACTAGGCTCAACCTCCACGAGCGAGTTTATCTTGCCTACAGAAATCTTGTCACTTCAGTTTTTTTTTTCAACTGATTGTACTATTAGTCTTAAGGGCCCTGGAGCCATTAGATGCTTTGACAGCTTCACCGGGCAAAGGCATTCAGCTACGAGAGAGGGGCAACAAGCTCAAGGGTGCCAAAGTAGCCGAACCTCTGCTTGGGGTGTGGCCGTACATGCAACTAAGTCGCGATCTAACTAATTCCCTATCCGTAAAATTCGATCTAAAGGGGAGTCCATTAATTACGTGAGGCATTTAGGAGGCGGAGGGAGGGGGTCCAGCCAAATCTCATGTGGAGGAGAGGGGGATCGAGCCAAATATCATGTAATTTTTTCCGCAATAAATTATAAAATTGAAAGAAAACTGGTTTGTATTAATAACAACATGTTTATCCACTAAAATATGGCAAAATCATATGAACAATAATATTTATCGCGGATATATGCGAACTCTACAAAGTAGCACAAGTAGCCATTCGATTTTTCTGCCGCCGCCGGGCAGTCATAGCAGATGTTTTTACTGAAAATCACATAGACATGTTGGTTCCTGCAGTCACTCTTGAGACCACTCATAAGTGCCCGTGGACTGAATTAGAATAAATATTCCTTTAAGTATTTTAGTAATTCCTATTAAAGTGTTTTATTGTTCGATTTTCTCAGTGTGATTTTAGATTACGTTCTGCCTTAAATACTATAAAGTATTATAGTATATATTTATAGTCTTCTTAAATCAATTAAGAAAAATGTGCTTATTTTAAATAAATCCAACGCAATCAAGCACAGATTTACGTATTTACTTTAAAATACGAATTTTGGAAAAATCTCATGTGTTATTAGACAATCTGACAACTTGGTCTAAGTCTAACGAGCCAAAAAAGAAAAACAGGTCCCTTATAGAACCTATGTACCTGTCTGGTGTGTACGTATGTGGGGTTGCACGTAATGATGTCTGTTGGTAGCTAGTGATTACAAGTGCAGTGTCACTGTATCGCGTGAGGGGTTGCTTGTCTCAGGGGCTCCATGCTGGAGGAACGGACCCAGGCTTGACTAGCTGCTGGAGAGGGTGGTTGTGGCGGGTACTTCATTCTATAATAACTCTATGCACACGGCAATACTTACTTTTACCATCAGTCAGTCATCATCAGTCGTCTGCCTGTTTACTACCCATAATATATATAATAAGGTTAACGCATACATATTTTAATAGTGGTTCGGCAAAATGATGGCAATGTTGTACCTGATCCACCATCCAAAAACAACGTCGACCACGAAGATATCGCCAATTCATCGCTGTCGCTGTTGTCATGCTGGTCCATAAAACATCTCAGTAGCTGGATGTGACTCTGGCTGATTATGAAATGCGACATACCAAAAAGCGTCATTATGCCGGGTTTATCACCATATGAATGGTGGTCGCATTACAGTCTGGTAGAGATCTTTACTATCCCGCTTGATACTGGATATACACCGTTTGATCTCGGGACCCGACACGCTTTAGCGTGTACTATGCCGGATGTAAAAATTCCAGTACACAATGGGCTATGCACGGCAATGCACCACGGTTGGCCAGCATTGCCCGCCATCGAACCGGTGTTAAGATATACGTCGAGGTAATCGCGGCCACAACAATTTATTTATTTACTGGTACTGTGTAAGTGTGTACCGGAATAAAGTAATAAAAAAAAATACATGGTCTCTACATTGCTCCACGATAGCGACATTTCGGCGATCACAAAATGAAGTATACCGCGGAATCCACCTCGTCAGGGGATGGTAAAGAAACGAACAATGGCTGATGTGTAAACATCAGCGGCCACGCTACACAATAATGATTCTTTTGAAGTGTGCCCGAAAAACCGACAACATCGCCGACGAGACATTGCCTACTCGCAGTTATCCACCATTCTGGACCATTACAATGGCGATTGTTTGTAGTAGACTGGTATGGATCGCCATCTAGGAAATTTGTTATTTATAAGTCAATTACATCACCATTCAAATTAGACGGTGTTTTGGAGTAAAATGGAAATGTCTTAAAATTTCAGCTTCAAACAGTTAGAATTTAAAGTGACACGCATAAATACTGTAACGCGTTGTGGTCATGTTTCCATGACGATAATTCGTGTTATGGTCTATGTTAATAGCAAAAATGAGCTCTTTCGATAAAATTACGAAGCGAGAGTGCCTTCAGTAGTTGTGCCGAACAAGAACGACACTATCGTATTCGTGCAGCTGAAAGAAAAATAAATCAGATAACCGAATAACCCAATTTCACTTAAATTAAGTAAACGATGAAAAAAAAATGAATTCCGTGCGTGGTATTACATACAAACAAACAGCTTTAGTCTCGATTGAATGGTTGTGCTGTAACATCGTACGATATGTTGTTTTAGTTATGAACAAAACCGGTATATAATCAACCAACTTACATTTCGCATTTACATTACTTAATTTTTTTTTCTTAAATCTCAATTCAGTTAATCAGGTACTTGTTATTCTGGGAAAACCTACGTTATTTCTTTTTATATATTTTTTTTTTATACGAGCTCGTTTATAGTATAGACCTCCATCCGATCGTAAGTAGTATCAAATAACAGCGACGACCACTACTAGATTGATAAAATTAATTCATCAATGCATAGTAAAAAGTAAAATCGCTTCCCGCCGTCTGTCCCTCTAAAAGCTTAGATCTTCTAAACTACGCAAAGGACTTTAATGCGGTTTTCACTGTAATGTAAGGTTTTTTTACGGAAGGTTTATATATACAACATATTCCAATTAAGTTTTATAGAATAGAGAAAAGTTATCCTGATTAATTTATTAGTTAACTTGGGCATTTAATGTAGATTAAAATTGTCCTTTACAGTTTTCCATTTAAATGAAAACCGTAGAAGATATCACGAATTCAAAATTACGCACGATCAAAGAAATCCCTCTCAGCAAAACGGTCGCGATCGCTTGGCTGGCACTCTACACCTATGATGAATTGCACGTCACGAGCTAAGCGCACTTTTCGTAATACACCATCACGCTTGTATCCTTGAAGGATTAGGCAGAGGTGTACTAATGTACATCCACAGCTCGCCAGATATGTTTTTAGGCCTCATGTAGTAATTAAAGATCCTGAAGAACATTACTGATTTGCCGGACAACAAGTTCAAGGACCATGTCAAGCAGGTTTTACTGGCAAAAGTTTATTATAGGGTGGATCATTATGTGAATGATAGTGCTGTCTGGAAGTGACTCCTCTCTGTGCAATCTCTAGATTATTATTATTGTACCCATAAAAAAAATATACACCCGATCGAGTTTCTTTCCGGTCCTTCTTCCCAGAAGTTCCCAGTCATCGGACTGGGATGTTTTCCGAACCGGCAGTAGTGTTTTGACGTTCATCAATGCCTTCTTAGGGCATAAATTGAATAAAGATTTTTTTATTTTGATTTGTTCTATTATAAAATTAAGTTATATAATTGCTTTCATAAGGCATTAATTACTGGGGTTTAAAGGTAACTACTAAGCATACAATCAGTATTATGTACCTTATATTAATTTAATAATTTGCATTATTCATATAAAATGTCACAAAAGTCAATTTATGTACTTATATACTGTATACCCATTGTTTAATTATTAAAATTAAAATATGATGTCGCGTCGTGGATTACCTATATTTATTTTCGTAGTGTAAATATTATGATCAAAATTGGCCAATTTAAGGGTACAACCAAATTCATATTAAAGCAACTTGTTTCATTTAAGCTTCTTAGTAGTGTTGTTCCTTTGGTTTTTAAGCGCATCCTAAGAAGTAAATTTACTGCATAAAAAACTACGAATAATAAACTTTTTTCAAAAAACCAAACCGACTCCAAAATACTCTGCAAAATGCACTGAAAAATAATTACGTTACTAATTTACTTAAAAATATCCTTTTTTTAACTCAATTTGATATATCTACGAACTATTCGTCTGCCATATATTTTATTACGACAATAATATACAATTATTATTATTTTTGGAGTCGGTGCCAGCCAAGTTTTTAAGACGAGAAAGTTTTCTGAGATTAGCGCGCACAAACGTTAGCAAACAGACAAACATACAAAAAATCTGACAATCATTGTTTTAGGTTCTACTGCGTTGATAAAGGCCCCCATTAATAGTTTTTTTCATATACTATGTACATACTAGGCTTGTTGAACAAGTATCAATATATCGATTATTTTTAAATTGTATCAAAAATGATATTTTTTATTTGTATAAGTAACTAAAGTCGCTAGAATCCAAAACCGTAACAATTAGGAACGATCGAAAAAAAACTGTATTGTCTAGGACTATTGACTAGTATGTTTTCTTTGCGTTGCGTGTTTGGGTGTGTGCGGCAGACGTCCGTCTCTTTCATTCGCGAGTTCTTTTTTTATAATTGATAGGTTTGCGTTTGACCACTATCTCACCTGATCGTAAGTGATGATGTGGTCTACCGATGGAGCACGCTTGCCTAGAAGATACCTATTCACTCGAGACTTGTAGATACCGATTAGATATAGATTCAAGGTTATAATTATCGGGAAATACGAAATCCGGCAAAGTGTCCCACTCTTTAGCGGTGCGCATTATAAATGTGCCAGCAAAACGCTTTGTGGGCACTGGTGGAATATCTACCATAAATCGATGACGCTTCGCCGTGTCTTTTGTCGTCCGATGGTGGAAAGGGGATGAGGGAATTAAGTTGTGCAATCCAACGCACACTCGCCGGAATGTATCTGGTAAAAAATCCCTTCTAATGTTGTATTGTCTATGTGTACGTTTATTTTTGGTACAGGTGGTGTGTCTAATAACAATAAAAAAAAACTCAACTAAAGAGACCCTAATCAAATCACCAGCCAAATTTACCACAAAACGTGTTTCTTTAATCACTTGACATTGGCAGAAACAATGGCGTTCCCATAACGACATGAAAGCAGTCATTTAAAAAATTAATTTGTTTTATGTTATGTATTGTGTTTGCGATCGCGAGTGATCACGGTAACTAAATAACCTCAATCTCAATCTTTTGGATATATACGAGATATTTTACCCCAGGTTCTTTCGATTTTGGCACTTAAATACTTGACAGCTACGGCTTCCTCTGTATCTTCAGAGAGAGTGAGTGGCTTCTGCCGTTAATCTGACTGTTACTAACAATAGGACCTAGCTGACAGCTGACCATGTAAAAAGCAGAGTTTTTCTACTTTCACTACCGGACAAATACTAGTTTGCCTGATATAATAAATAGGTCTTAAAAATATTAGTTAGATTTCGCTTTTTTGCCTTTGATATTTTTGTAATTTTGCCTAATAAAAAGGAATACTGATAAAAATACCTCCGTTTTTATTGAGGTTTTTGTACATTAAAATAATGTATATTTTGTATAAAAATTGCTATTGATATTACTGAACTAGGCCGAACTAAATATACGTTATTATTTTAATACGCCTTTTATATGACCGATATACCAATATATCGATAAATCAATCGATCACTTTTATCGAAATTGACTTTCTTGCTTTGGCATAAAGTACGATGCGTCTTTTGACTGATATCTTAGTTCGCCTAAAAATATTAAATAAAAAATATAGCAGGTAGAAGAAACCGGAATGAAATGGGAAGACGATTTACAGATGATAGAAGGAAGAGGAGGTTGGTCTACTTGCTCTCCTACACTCAGTTTTACACAACGCGTCAATGTGAAAGTGGTTACCCTAATTCGCTGCGCCCGTTAACTGATATAATTTTGTATGTTCATTTTTTGATAAAATTACAAGTTTTTAATATTAAACAATGTAAGTTCTTGCGGTTTTTTAAAATAATTTAACCATATTTATGTCGTCTATTATAGAAAAAGTTAGTTTGTATTTTAAACTGATTTCAACAAAAGACGGGAAGTTACTCAATTCGAATGTATATATTTTTATGGATGTTCAGCCATAACTTCTTTGTGTAAGAACTGATTTGGATAGGTTATACCTCAGAATGGGACAACAATTTCATTTCATTGGCATTGGACCTTCAACTTTGAAGATACACCAGGAAACTCTTTAAAATTATTGAAGTTGATTTCTTTTATGTTAAAAATTGTCTTGTCTAATAATTGTAAAAACACGAAAATTAATTATATGTTTTGTCTTTCCACGATTTTCTGAAACATATGTTGTGGGGTACAATGGGATGGTACCACATTCTGACCCGTATAGATATAATACCTATACTAGACCAATAGCATTTATATTATATTGATTAGATCGCAGTTCAGAATGCCTACTAAATGCTAGACTATACTTCTGGGGAAACAGATAGAGATGTCCGCT
The DNA here is from genome assembly GCA_033032175.1 of Saturnia japonica. Lineage (NCBI taxonomy): Eukaryota > Metazoa > Arthropoda > Insecta > Lepidoptera > Saturniidae > Saturnia > Saturnia japonica. The sequence continues at coordinate 5,754,249 of CM065324.1, read as the reverse complement.
CTAGTTGTCCATGGATGTCCTGACTGTACTGTTAGCCATGAGGGCCCTGGTGCCTCAGACGGCTTTTACAGCTTCACCGTGAATTGGAGGCGAGCGCTTAGGGCACTCAGCCGCGAAAGCTTGGCAAGATGCTCAAGGGTGTCAAAGTGGCCGAACCTCAGCTTGGGCTGTTGCCGTAGTTCCAATGAAGTCGCAAATAGGCTAATTCCGTATCTGCAGAAATTCGATCAAACTAAAATATACATATATACATGTTCCTGCCTCCTGGTAGGGAGGGAAATGTGTAAATGTATTTAGTGATATGTAAATTTTGTCTAAACTTGTACAAAAAAAAGGTCCCTTACAGAACATAATATTTACCTGTGTGGTGTGCACGAGTGTAGGGTACAGTGTAATGGTGTCTGTTAGTTGCTAGTGAATGCAGTGGCAGTGTCACTTGTATCGCGCGGCAGCTGCTAGACTCAAGGGCTTCACACAGAAGGAATGGACCTGGGCTTGAGTTGCCATAGGAGAGGATGTATGTGGCGGATGTGCGAGAGCGAAGTTAACCACCCGTCCCCTGCGAAGGGAACGGCAGTATGTTCAGGGACATTTTTCTTGCCAAGCATAACAAGGAATGCAGCGGCCCAGGATCATGGTGGCCCTGTTTCGGACTATACGAATATGTGCATTGAAGTTGTCTATTATCGAATGTGATATCTGGGATCACTATATCTATATATCTCTATGTCTATATCTGGGATATTTAGTCTGGGTGGCCCAGAGTATTGGGACACTGAAAAGGTGGAGTGATTCAAGTGTCTTTCGTAGTTGTCCGAGAATTGCGGCATTCTTTTCTGGGCGATAGCTATGCGCCATTTACGAAACTATATTTCGAGAATGATTATGGCGTGTTGGATACTAGATTTGAGTTGACGTCTGTTCCTGAGTGTGGCGTAGGTGAATGTGTTGTCAGCGTATAAATCCATCTGGACGTTGGGGGGCCGCGGAATCTCGCTGACGTATAGATTGAACAGACAAGGCGCCACAATGGAGCCTTGTGGAACACCTGAGCGTATAGGGTGGGGTGTGAGAGTACACGTTCCACCCGGTAGCGTAAGGTGCGGTTGGTGAGATAGTCGTCGATAATATAAACTAACCTACCTGGAACTTCTAGTTGCTGTAATTTGTGTATTATTTCGACGTGCCAGATCTTGTCAAAGGCCTTAACAACGTCGAAAAAGACCGCAAATGTGAGACGCGGTTTATATAATTCACTAAAATTAAAACTAATGTACTCCGTGAGGTTGTGTATTTGATGTGTGCAAGAGTGTTCGGCGTGAAAACCCAACTTCTCAGGTGGATATAAATTTTTATTGTTAATAACGTTCTTGAGACGGTTCAGGAGCCGCTCGTAGAGTTTCCCTAGCGTGTTAAGGAAACTGATCGGGCGATAGCTATCGGAAAGAGAAGCTTTCTTTCCAGGCTTATGAATAGGTACCTATCACTATGGCTATATTGAAGAAGCAGACCAAAAGAGCTATGAGGTGACCGGAATTAGACACTTAGTCCTAAAAGAGTGGAAACATCTTTCAAACTATACTCTCTCAAAGGCTTAATGGCTTGTGTTGGTTTTGGCAGCGATGATGACGATTCTGTGTTAGTTTGTGAGTTTTGTACGCAACAAGACTAATAATTTTCTATTAATATTTAAGCACGATTTTTTATACCCCATCCTGCCCCGAGTGTGGGGCGGAACGGGACGATATGTAGTAATATATTTGATATTTTTCTGTTATCTATACATATAAAATGCTTTGTCCTGAATGATTGACGGATCAACGCACAGCCTAAACCGCTGATCGTAGAGACCAGAAACTTGGAGGGTGTGTTCTTTGTATGACGTAGGCATCCGATAATAAAGGATTTCCCGAAATTCTACCCCTAAGGGGGTGAAAAAGGGGGACAAAGTTTGTATGGGACAACGTGATTCCTTGATCCAATCTACTTAAAATTTTGCATAAACCTTTTTTAACCGAATCGATGGACGACGTGTTTCGTGTTTTATTGAAATTCATCCCCTAACGGGGTTAAAACGGAGTAGTAAGTTATTTTGGCGGTGATTTTCTTCGAAGTTGATATCAATACTCCTTAGTGCTTTTGATTTAAATTACATATTATTTTGACACATGTTTGAAAACTCATTTCGATTTTATTAAAAAAAGGTTGAAGTCACTTAAAAACATAAGCAAATACTCTTTAAAATTGGAATGTGTCAAAAGAAACCGTACTATAATATTACTACCTCATTTGAAGGTTTCTAAGCTTAAAGAGGCTATGCACTTTTAGGACACGGCCTCACAGGGACGTAGAGTTCGAAATTTGAAATGGTAAGGACTAGAAAATTTTGGTTATAAATTATACGAATCATTCCATATAAAATAAAACATTTAAAATTTATAGATACTAATAATATAATAAAGCGGAAAAGTTTTTTGTTTGTTTGTTTAATTAAACAAGCTAATAATCTCTGGAACTACCAGTCGGATCCGAGAAATTCTTTTTTTATATGATAGCCAAACTTACGATGAATAGTATAGGTTATTAAAACGGGCGCAACGAAGCCTAATAGCGCAACGTTACGCTCCTAACAATAATTAGCAACGCACAACGATAACAGTACCAAACGGGCCTAATTCCACGTAATTAGCTAATATCTCATAAGATTCTTATTGGAATTTTACAAACCATATTCAAATCTATTAAGAACATTAATATCTACCTAAATACACACAATATAACTTTAAGGAATAGTAAACTTCGTAAATATTAAACTTTAAACATTACAACACAATTAGTTTATAAATATGTTATGTATGAATAATAAACATTACAAGCACGATAGAATTCACATATAAGCCTAACTATTCCTATAAAATCACAAACATTACATATACCTGGTTTAAAACAAATATTATCAATGAAATATATGTTCAGTACGTTTCTATGTTATTCTTATGAAATTATAAGCTTTATTACTACGTATTTACTATCTTTAAATACCTATACTTTATTTCTTTAATACAGAAACAGTAAATCAACGATTGTTCATATGTAAATGCTTATTCCTTAAATCTAGTAACTTATTGTCCATGTTATTTCCTAAATCATCACGCCTAGCCCTATACGTCGCTAACAGTTATATCATTAGGCTACAGTTTCTAGCTAGCCTTAAATATTGATTTTTGTTTCGTAAGTAGGAAGTCGAAGCCCTCGCGAACTGCTTTAGCCGCATGAGCTGGCTTAATGGTTAATGATACATCAATACAATATTCTACAAAAATATTGGCCATTAGTGTATATAAAAAAAGTCCGCGATAGCATATATTTATCTCTTATAAATGAGCCACAATAAGGTGTTTTGCCATTTTTTTTTTGTTCAAGATTAAAAATTAATTTATGAGCATTATTTTTAAGCATAGCATATTAATCATTACGAACAAAACTTACTTCATCTTAAACACAATTTATAATGAAGATAAACTTCATCTTTTACAGCATGTTATTTGGACGGACAGTTTGAGAGATAATACAAAATTAAAATAATTCAACATTCGGTTTGGGTCTATGTCGAGTGGTGGTGTTAGTGGTGCGAGCGAGCCGTGCAATGCCGCGATGTGACCATCTGGCCACCCGATAAAAATATTGTCTTTATTGAAGTATTATAAATCATCAATCAGTGATTTCTTCTAAATTATATGCGTGTAAAACCGCGAGGCACAGCTAGTTATTGATACAATTTAACCTTTATTTTAGCGACCCTATTCCGTCCCGGGTTCCCCTAACTGTGCCTAAACATTAAAACGTTCGCGAAACGGAAAAATTCGATAACTTATTTTTAGACTTTTAGATATAAATGAAAAGAGACAGTAACAGACTCAAAAGATAAACATTATATTTGTATCAGTGTAAGTATAGCATAATATAAAACACCGCTTTTGTTGAAACAAATCACTTAATCTTCGTTTTCTCTTTAAATCTGATTTATTACTTATCTAGTTATCCCTCTACGGCAGCGGTTTCGTATGTTCATGTTTTTTGGTTCATACCACTAAGTACTTGAGTAGATAATAATAATATCTTCTACGAAAATTCCGGGCACATTTATCTTATAATAAACATTCTCTAAATAAAAGAGGTGACGTAAGATTTTTATCGATCCCCTCTCCATTTAAATCTCTTGCTGTGATTTCGCAGGGCTTCTTCCTCCGTTTTGAGCTCACGTAATAAATAGACGCACCCTAATTATGCTTTGTCGATGTTTCAGTAAAAGAGAGAGTGGGCGTGACAATGGCGACGACAAAATACTCGCACCCGTTTCTTAATGGCTTGAAATCATTACCCGAAAGTCATGAAGATGAAATACAACAGATTCGAGAATGGTGAGTTATTTGAGTTAACTTATTTGTATTCCATGATTGACTAATAATTTGAAAATACTTAAATTTTTTCCTCTTTTGTTTAGGCGCTTTAGACGGATTTATACTAGCCTCATGATATCCCAATGTTGTATACGTTTCATAGAATTGTATTTCAAAGAATTATTTGGTTTTTGAGATTATCGCGTTTTTTACTACCAGCAACCACCCACGGTGTTGTATACGTTAAAAATTAAAATTTATAACAATAGAAGAGCCTATATCTAGGTATCACTCTTAACATAAGTTCTATTAGAAAAAAAAATACATTTTAGAATCGGAACAGTGAGAGATTAACTCCTACAAACATATTCACAAACTTTACCCCTTTATGATAACATTAATAAATCTGTAGATGTCTGTCCTTGTAATTTTTGTTTTTAAATTACTTGATAGACGTTACACCTTTCTATGACTGAATTTAATCATTTTAATTGTAAAATAAATTATTCGCGAAATGGGGGGGCTCTAAGGTTTCATTTTCACGTTTAGCTTCGATACGAAATATTTAGTTTATATTCTTAAAAATTACTTATTTTTGTTCTTACCTTTGCTAATTAAAAGCGTACGTTCTAAAATACTTGACGTACACGTTCACATTCGTCACACATTTCAAAAACCAAGTATATCTTTTTACCACTATCTATAGTTAAATCAAATCAAACACTATACAAATTTATTATAATTGCACGGCAAATAAAATTAAACTTCTTTCTGTTCCTGATGATAAACACAGTACAATCCTAACACAACGGCGACCACCGAGAGATCGTACGTCGACCGACGGTTGCCGCTGCATACCTACCTGTAACAATTTAACTGGATATGCACAGAACGCAAATGCATGGTTGTCGCGACCCAGTCGGGCTGTACAACCCTACCACCTCGCTATCGCCATTTCCTCGTTCGTTAATCACCGAGGTGCACCACGTGCAGATGCAGGTGCTTGGGCGTCTCAGCTTTTAAATATGTAATTCGACACCCCGTACACCCGAAAATTTAGTCCCTAAGAAGGCACTTATGATCGTGAAAACCCTACAGTCGGTTCGGAAAACATCCCAGTCATCGAGAAGAACCGGCAAGAAACTCGATCGGGTGTATCTTTTTTTCAACTGTATAAGTGTTAATATAACTGGTACAATAATAATAACTTAGTGGATGCACAGAGAGGGAGTCACTTCCAGACATCACTATCATTCACATAATGATCCCCTATATTAACCTTTTGACAGTAAATCCGCTTGACATGGTTCTTGAATGTGTTGTCCGGCAAATCAGTAATGTTCTTCGGAATCTTGTTATTAACCTAACACTATTACCTAAACACTTTTATTAGTCTTACTAAGTCTTAAGCACGTACGACTAATTTATCTCTATTTCTAGTATTAACATTGCGCGGATCTATCTAATCTAGCTTGACTAAGTTTTTGCGAATATACATTAAGTTACCAAAGATATATTGGGAGGGCAAAGTTAATATACCACATTCCTGGAATTTGTTCTTTAGTGATTCACGAGGTCTCATGCTAATTTGCTCGAATTGCCCGCTTTTGTTATGTGAGTATGATATCTACCTCAGTTGCTGAACCCCAAAGCCAAAAAACCGTTAGACATTAAGCTATGGAAGTAAGCGAAATAGACTAAGCTCGCAGTGGCAATATCTGTTGACTGGCGAATCTTACGTACTGCGAATGCAGCAGAACTTAGTTTTGCCGCAAAAATTTTAATATGCAGACCCCACTGTAATTTTGAATCAAACGCAATACCCAAGAAGACACTACTATCAACTTCCTTTCTTTCTTGATACTAATGTCAACACGTCGAACATTGGGCAAGGCAAATCTCATACATTAGGTTTTGTTTGCATTTAGTAGTAAATTATTTAAAGCAAACCGTTCAATGATTTTAACTAAGGTTTTGTTTAATTGCCTAAGCTCCAAATATATTCTTTACACTTTGAATATAAGTGAGATGTCGTCTGCAACTAAAAAAACCATGGCAGCACCGTTTTCAACTACGAGCGATATACCGTTTACATAAACGAGAAACAATAATGGTCCCAAAATCGACCCCTGAGGGACAACGATTCTAACCAATAATCCCGAAGAGGCGGCTCCATTTACACTTATTTTCTGACAGCGTTCTGTTAAATAAGAAATTAGCAGGTTGAGAGAAGTTTCACATACACCATAGTGTTTCAGCTTAAGTATAAGCGTACTGTGGTCAACGCAGTCGAAGGCCTTTGAGAGATCACAGAACACACCGATTTCATCCTACGACTCCTCCCAAGCCCTAAATATATGACTTAGCAGCATTGCACCAGCGTCAGTAATTGATTTTGATTTAGTGGAACCATATTGCCGAACATCCAAAATCTCTTGAGCTTTGAAATATTCTACTAGCTGCTTGAGCATAATTTTCTCGAAAATCTTACTAATCGATGAAAGTACAGAAATTGGTCTATAATTTCTTGCAGAGGAACAACTTTACTTATTTTTATTATATCAGGGAACGTCCTGTTACTATGCACTGATTATATTATATTAGCCAGATATGGTGATATATGGACAATTAAGGACTGAACTACGACTATTGACATTTCCCAAATGTCTTCAGTATGTTTTAAGTTTAATTGTTTAAAAGTCCTTATTATTTCACCTGCACTTCACAAAGAAAATTTAGAATACACAGGTGTAATAAGATTTTCCGAAAGTGATGCAGCGCCCTGAAGTGATGTTACTGCTAAGGCTATATTTGTGAAATAATCCTGGAAAATAGTTGCTACCTCTGAACTGTTTGAGATATGTACCTACTACCTCGACGTTTAGATTAAGCGAATTATTATTTTTCCTATCTTTTCATGTTTCTTTATTTATTGTATGCCAAACAGTTTTGGTCCTATTACTAGATTTAAGAACTTTATTTCTTATAAATATCGCTTGCCCTACAAACACGTTTAATTTTTGAAAATAATCTCTAACAAAAGCTTGAAATGAATCATTAGTTGTCAATTATTTCCTATAATATAAATCATATAGTCGTATAGTATATACAAAATATAGTTTGCGGAATATTTACAAACATACATAAAATTTTCAAGGATGTAAAGTGCTGAAGTTATCGTATTTCACGAACGTTTTAATTATAATAATTACTTATGCAGTGCATTGTCCTAGATGTGTTAACATAATTTTCCGCATTAATAAACAAGGATTTTATTTAATAATAGTAAATAAGGACTGTTACAATAACTCCGCCATGCTTCGATGAGCAGGCCGGGTGCAAATCAAATATTGCATTATCTTTACACTTAACACTTTAGCAATCGAATGTAAATAATCGAATATTTAATCCGTATTTTGCAATACCTAATAATGTTCGTTTACCGCAACTTGTTAGCTTTGTAACTTGCATGTAAAAAAATAATTTTACATATCGACATCTTGGTTTACAACGGGACGTAAAAGTCATTTTGGCGAAAATGCTTTTATTATAATATCATACTCAGTTTTTTACGCTCTTTTGATCTGTCTTGTACTCGTGATATTCGCTAAAAATTTCATATACAACCCACGTTCTTTTTTGTTCTCGAATATGAATTGTCAAATTAATAGCACTTAAAAGACACGCTTTTAATATATTATTGACGACAGCCAAAATTCAAAAGGCTTCCAAATATTTCAACTTTTATTATCACATACTCTTACAACAATGTTCAGTTATTTACATTTGCGTTGTTGCCTGAATTACTTAACGTATGTCCTATTTTTCCGGTCGTGGCTTATTCGCTTGTTAGTTCCATCGACCGTCATTGTTGATCGTTCTCATACGTTGCGTCGGAAGTGCCTCAAAATACAAACCGGAAGCAGAAATTTTATTAATATTAAAAAAAAAGTTAAAAACTACGATTTATTAATTAGCACACGATTTCTACTTTTATTCAATCGACAATAATTATCTTAAAACCAAAACAACGACTTTTAACATTCCAACAATAACATCGAAACTCAGTAGATATCATTAATATTTGTGAATAAAACATATTCATTACATAATAAGGTATATATTTATTTAAAAACCCCTAACAATATATTTATAGGTAAAACCGGGAGCATGAGAAAAGCATTTAAAAACATTTAATTTTGGAGGAGTAAATTACAAATGCGCCATGGATGTAAGTCGCATAAAAATTGTTATCGTATATTCTTGAAATATAGGTTCGTAAAGGACAATAGCAACTGATTTCTTAAGAAGTATGAGACTATTGACCTGACACTTCAACGGTCCTTACAACTTTCTGGAATATGCCGTTAGTAGAATATGTGTAGCCGACTGAGACACACCTACCATGCACAAGGTGGTAAACCCATCACGTTAAGATTAAGATTAAATAAGATTATTTGGTTCGATTCCTTTTGGGATCGCCCAGTGTTATTTAGCTGCCGAAAGGCTTGCAGACTGGTGCTGGATTGCTGTTCTCTTGATGGACGCCGTTATTTATAATAATCGGTCCAACTCTTTGTAGTCAATTGTCATGTAGTTTCGGTATAGCCTAGCATGGCACGAACAAAGAAGTACGCGAAGTTATTGAACTTGCCGTACCGTACAAATAGTCTCCCAGCTAACGTGTTCCTTCGTATAATATTTTGTCCTTCAAACTAGGCGTGAAATTTGTGTCACCGAAGGTCGCCGTTTTTTGTGGACTGTACCGTACTTACTATCAGATGATAAATATTAAGATGATTGATGAAGTATTTTATAACTTACAGGATGAAGAGCCAGCCTCACCTACCTTACATATCGGATGAGTATGTGTTCCTATTTCTACACTCCAACTATTACAAGGTGAAAGAGACGAAGGACACCATTGAATGTTACTTTACATTGCGCGCGAACACGCCTGATATCTTCACGAATAGAGATCCGCTAACTCCTAAAAATAAAGCTGTTATGGATATAACGTAAGTATTTTTTATACAACTATGATGGCAAACTAAGCGGTTACCGCACTCTATTTATTTATTTTTATTTTTTTATATGAACTAGAGATAACTCTATTGCGTTGCTGACCTTCAACCCCTCACGGAGTTCAGTGGAACCCTACTTACCTCAGGTACACAACAAAAGGTTGTTTGGCTGCGGACTTCTGTAGGTTGGAGGTATATTATCAGTATGGCTGATATCTAAAGAGAGATTACTTTATATTATGTTTTTTGAAATCCATGATTATTTCTTGATAAAATATGCAATGTTAGGTAGATTGCTTAAAAAAGGCAAAACTTGTGCGTGGTTCGGATGTGGAAGCACCACCGTTATATTTATTTCCACAGGAAAGCAGCAGTGTTTGCTCTACAGTTACGCTCCTTTATTACGCTAGCTGTGCCCCACGGTTTCACCCAATTTTAACTTTATTCGACCAACTCTTCACCACGCCGCTACTAACGCACTCGAGTAGCTTATCGTTGTTTTCACTTTCCTTACTTGTTTTCGACTTGCCAGATTGCTTGATGGTTATGGTTACTGATCCGCTGCTTAAGATCGTGGCGTGAATATATTATACTATCACCTTCTTTAATAAATAACCTATGAAATACAGAAAGGATTTTCAATAGTATAGATTTCGCAAAACCAAAGCGATATCAGAAATGGCTAAATATCAGCTTCAAAATGGTACCTATATTCACAGATTTTGTACCAAACATAATATACCAAACTAAATCAAATTATGCCTACTTACTTATAAATCTGTTACGTAAAGGTTTCGGTTGAAGATGTCATTGTAAATTATAAATCAATTTATCTATTTGAATACAATACACCAAAATCTTGACCTTTGTTATACCTACGTTTCTAAATAACGTCATTGATTTGTAGAACAAAAATTTTAAACAACATTGTTTTTCTTGATATTTTAATTTTAAAAGTTTTACAAACACTTGATATCTTATTTTGGTTATAGCACAGAGTATTAACTACAGAAATAAATATACCGTAAAGCTGTGGCTCTGGAACTCCGCGCGTTTGGTTCTCCTATAAAATGGAGAAGAGGGAATTAGATTGAACAGTTCTTCAGAACATTTGCAATGATACAAAAGTAAATCACGCTCAGCGGGGCAACGTAATTTTTCTTAAAAATAATATATGATACAGGCACGCACTTGACCTCAATCTCACCTGGTGGTAAGTGAAGAAGAGGCCGGCGACAGAACGCGCTTACCCAACAGATGTCTCTTCTCTTAAAAACTCCCAAGTTATATGTAAAAGGGAGCATACACGTCAGGAGTGAATTCCACTCAATAGCATTTTAAACGATTAAGCTAAATTAGGGTAGTGTCCACTACTTACAGGTGAATACACTCACGACGCGACGTCATGGTGTCCTGCGGTGGAATAGGGAGAGGGGGTGAAAATTAATCATTTAATTATTCATATATACATGTACATTGAAGATATTTGAGAAAAAATAATATGGGGAAAATATAATTTAATGCTTAGAATCGCGGACAGAACACATTTAGATTTTTAATATATAAATTAAATTTTTGTCTGTCTGTCTTTCGGTGTGTTTGAACGCCATTTACACAAAAATTACTTGACCGAATTTAATGAAATTTAGTATGGTTGTAGTTTATAGTCTGAAGGTACATTTAGGATGCAATTTTACACGTTTGTGTGGTTTATAAATTGCGTTTATGTACATATAAAAAAAGTAATGTATGTTTAAGTAATACTGTAATATATTTTAAGTATACAGTGAAATTAAGGGAAATTGTACGAAAGTAATCCAAATTATCTATACATACAATTAATAAAATTGGAGTGTCTGTTTGTAATGTCAAAATAACAGTTTTTTCCTAAATGCATACGAAAGTATATACGATACCTACAACAAAAAGCCCATTTTTAAAATTTTTGTCTGTCTGTCGGTCTTTCTGTCTGTTTGTTCCGGGTAATCTCCGAAACGGTTAGACCGGTTTTGATAGGACTTTCACTGGTAGATAGCTGAATTTATAGGGAGTAACTTAGGCTACTTTAATTTTAGAAAAATAACGAGTTCTACACAAATAAATAAACTGGTCATGATGAATCAATTCGGGTGCTTAAATGGCTTATGCTGAGTATACCATAAGAGACATAGCAAATTAATGTACTACATAATTATAGGCATTAAAAAGACCTACAAAAAAGTCCGGGAGATTATATATATATTTTCTAAGGAACACCCATAATATGCGTTTTTATTGATTCGTGTGGGCATTCTGTAGTCCACGTGAGCGAAGCCACGAGTACAGCTAGTTTTTACATAATTTTATTAATTAAGGTCTTTTATCTTAGAATTAATATACTAATACGTATGTATTCTTTATTAGGTATTCATAGATGACGCTACACACTATATTTTAGGTTTACCATGCATTAAAACTATCACGAATTTGGACTGATTTTCATTGTTACATTTAGTTATATTTTTTGCAAGGGCTCTTAATAACAAATTTAGACTGGCAGTAATATTAAGTGAAAGATAATTTTAACCTACATAAAAGGACCATGTTAAATAAAAATAAATAATTTATCTGGATAAATATTAAACCCTTCAACTGGCCGCTTTTTTTTTAGAACTGACTATGCTGTTAGCCTTAGGGGTCCTGGAGCCTCTGACGACTTTTACAGCTTCACCGGACTTGACAACTTGGCCGCGCGACCTGCTACCTTTAGTACATTATTTTGACGTATTTCTTAACGTTTAGTCAGAGTAAGCTATGTAAGCGCCCGAAAATTGTTTTTTTACGATTTGATTATAAAACATTACATTTTCTCTACTTTACACAATTTTAATTGCAATGTATTGTAAACTTTTTTTTGAAAAAAAATCTCTAAATGGGCGTGAAAACAGTATAAAAATTCGTTGCATGGTTTAGAAGAAGTAAGCGGAAAAAAGACAGCATTGTTGCCAAGTTAGCCATTTTATGGCTATATCTGTTAAAATAAGTAAAATAAAAACTTGATCATTTAAAATTATATAACAGTTATTACATTCCATGCGTAGGTAGGTATACTCACAATGTTGCTAACCTATAAAACTTAACCATACATCATATCTGGCAACATTTAAGATTCATTTAGCCATAAATATCAAATATTAATGGATAAATATTTTAGCCACAAATTTAGCCAACTTTTATAATAGTACGTAAACTTTTGCTTTTCTATACAATAACACTTGTTTTCACTCATCTACAATGCGATCGATGAATCAGTATTTTGTACCCGGAACAGAGAGACAAGAACTTTAAAAAAAAAATTTACTACGGACTGTAGTTAACGTCAAAATCTTTGGTATATTAAAATATATTATGTTAAAAAATATCACTATGTCATGTACTACAATTATAGATTTTTATATCATGTATGCAATCGCAACTAGTTACAAGGAACTGAAGGAACCGCTAATATAATACGAAATATCAATAGATACCTAATACAAAAATTTCAAAGTAATCTGTGAATCTAACAAATATCCGTATTAGCTAATACACTGATATTCGTTAAAAACGGTGCCTAATATAGTGATTTTGTTCTCATTGCTTGCTTACTGTGTTACCAATCCATGCAGTTTTCATACGAAGCCCGACATTTTCAGTTTTTATGCTCTAATCATGACCTTAACCTTCGCTCTTCTAATAATCTTATTCTTTGCTGTCCTGTCCATACCTCCGGTCTAGTACATTCATCTTTCTATATCCAATCTATTTTCCTATGGAATGCACTTCCTTATGAAATCAGGATGTCATCTAATCGTTTCAGTTTTAAAGTCAAGGTACGTCGGCTTTACCAGTGTCATTTAGCAGAATTATCTGGTTAATGCCGTATTTAGTACTTAATGTTGACTAATTATACTTTTATTTATTGTATTGATATTTATGTATGATGTTGTTATGTGTATGTATTGTATATGTGTAGTATATATGTATTATATATGTAGTATATTGGTGTTGATATTTTATAAGTTTAACATAATTTCATAAAAACCTTACCTTTTACACCTACCAACATTTATCTCTGCATCACCTAATAGTTGACTGGCAGAGAATGCCTTAGGCATTAAGTCCGCCATTGTGTATTTAACGCATAATGTGTAAATAAATAAATAAATAAATAAATATAATGATATCTTGACTCGCCACGCGGATCGTGAATCGCGTGCCTATTATTTGACTAATATTTGGTAACATATTATTCTGTATTCGTGTATTATAATATATTAGTCCGTGGCGCGTATTATAATCCCTGTATCGATTACGAATATATTCGTTACACTTCTAATACATACTGCGAATACTATGCTGTGATACTATGTGTATTTAGTCAGAGCATCACAAAACACTATTACTCCTGGCGGAGTAAAGCATATCTGCATACTCGATACAAGATATGATTAACAGTATTCTTTTGTTGACAGACACATGGTAGGTCTTCCAAATAAAACGTCAGAAGGTTACCACGTCCTCATATACCGGCTCTCCGATTACGACTATAGTAAGCTGAATTTCGCGGATGCGGTCCGCGTGTTTTGCATGTTCAATGACGTCAAGTTGTCCGAGGATCGGTTGTCAGACGGCTACATCGTCATATTTGACATGAAGGGATGTAGTCTCGGCCATTTGACCAGAGTGACATTGCCAGCTCTTAGAGCGTTCATGCATTATATACAGGTACGTTCATTATGATGATTTTAAAATGATAACTTTTAAATGATATTTTCCGTTTTATTATTTGGACTTTTATATTTTCGGTGATTCTTTTTTCATTATTATTAATACTAGCTGGTCCGGCAGAATTTGTTCTGCCCTTACCGTTAGTTAATAGCTCGAACATAGCGCCACCTATCACGTTCTAACTTCTAACATAGTTATGAACCATCATCTTTTTATTTGTTAGTAGTAAACAAAATAGCGCATTCATTACAGATCTAGTAAATTGTGATAAATGTTTGAATTCTATTAAATTATAAATGTTGAAATTCAAAGTAGTAGTGACCAGATATTAGTAAATGTATCTGTTGGATTTAGAATGTTAGGATGTTCTATAATAGCACGGTACATAATACGTTCTTTTTTAATTATATTCCAAGGAATATATTAACATATAACATTATTTTGTATTGTAGGATCAAGTTAACAGAGTTGCTGATGTATTGGCACTGCTAAATCTTACAACATCTTAGCGTCAACTGAAAAAGTACCCAGAAAATTTTTCTGTCAATAATATTTAGTCAACTTTTAAACATTTAACATTAACTTTTAACATTTAAATTACAATTGATAAAAATTGAATTGTAATCTTTAATATTTCAGAATGCACATCCTTGCCGTCTTAAGAAGATCCACGTAGTCCACACCGTTTCCTTCATAAATCAAGTTATGTGCCTTGTTAAGCCTCTAATACATTCAAACCTACTGAATCTTCTTAACTTCTCTTCCGAAGGACCAGAATCTGTAGTCGATAAGGAACTTTTACCCGAAGACTTTGGAGGACCATTGCAACCAATTAAGGAGTTTCACGAAGAACAGAGAAAGAATATGGAAGATAATTATAAAGAATGGTTGATAGAAACAGAGATATTCAAAGCCGATGAAAAGAAGAGGATAAAGAAGCCTAGTAAAGGAATGTTTGCTAGTTTTACAAGCAGTTTTAAAAGTTTGGATATTGATTGAACTTTTGTTGCGTTTGTTATTGTAAATATTGCGTTGGGGACCTGACATCCTTTACTTCTTTTTTAATTTTGTTTTATTTATATGGGAACTTTTAATTTTTAATGAGAAAAGTGCACTTTCTATCGTATGCTCTAAATGTAAATCGGACCAAAATATTATTGATTATTCAAATATTCTAAGAAAGTTATTGCAAATTATGCTAATTTAAATATTTATATGCCGTTATTGATCTGCCTTTTTAATCGAGTAATTAGGTAAATTATGATCATTTTGACTATCGTTGCATTAGAGTGAGGTGTATTTATCGGACCAGTTAAAAAACGGATATTTACAAGTAACAGTTTGAAACTGTTACCTATAAACCTAATGAGTTGTTCCTACATACATGTTACACAGTCTGTCGTGTGACACAGAAGTAAATTATTTTAGTTTGGAATATGCTTTTCTCTATTCAAGCGTAAGAATGTTCACTATGTTAGAAAGAGATACAAACATACTACTTGGAACAAGCTCTTTACTCTTCTCAATTATAGTTATAAAAAGAGATAGTATCATTTAACAGATTGTTATTATGGAACAAGTTACTGGAAGTGTTATTTCTCTGGATCAGGAGCTGATGCAACAGGTTTCTTATTTTACCTAATATAGCTCACTCTTACTTTGTATGCTGTTTGTTAAGAATAATATAAACAAGTGTATATGCAAATTTAAATTAATAAATTCCAAAACGGTAAGTTTATATGCAATTTAAAGAGTATTTGTTAATATTGTTAACTGTCATACTGTTTTGCAAATTTGCAGACCAAAAAACGTTAAAGTATACAAACTCCTGAATTAGGATATGCAATATTATTGGTGTTAAATAAAAATTGTAAATGGTGCTAGACTTGAGGCTAAGCGTATATAAATGTATTTTATAATTATAAGCTTTCACATAGTAAATATAAATAATTAAAAATGCTATGGACATGTAAAATCTCGTTTAGTTAATTATAATCGTTCTCATCATGTAGCTAATGTTCTCTTGTAAATAAATACCTATACATTATGTTATTAGAAATTAATAGAAAGATAAAATAAATTCAAAATTAATACATTTCTTTATCAAAATATCCTAAATTTAC
Source organism: Saturnia japonica (assembly GCA_033032175.1). NCBI lineage: Eukaryota > Metazoa > Arthropoda > Insecta > Lepidoptera > Saturniidae > Saturnia > Saturnia japonica. The sequence goes on along the minus strand of CM065324.1, from coordinate 5,737,953 downwards.
TAGAAAGCGTAACTAAATTCCAATTTTTGTCTACAGTGCTTTTAAATACACGCGTCTACTATGATTGTTTACCTACACGTTGTCCTGCTGACGTAAGTTCTTGGGCACAAACTAGATTGACAAAATTTATTGTTTCGTGATATTTCGAACATACCAATCATGAGTCAGCTTGTATGCACTATTTCAAGTAAAATTATGCATGCGCTAGCTGTGCCTCATTGTTTCACCCGTGTTAAATTTATTCGACCAACTCATCACCGCACCGCCGCCGCCAACACCTGTGTTGCCTATCGTTGTTCTAACAGCGCATACTTGCTTACAGCTTGCCAGATTACTTGACGTTGATGTGAAGTTGTATAACCTATAACTTTTCTCAATAGAATTCTTCTTTAGTTTCTAGTAGTTTTAGAGATTAGTGTATTCTAACAAACAAATAACTTTTGGGTTTGATAATATTTAGAAGATATATAGAATCTAACGCCTGGGTTAGGTTAGTTCGTGACATTGTGTATCTTGTTTTGTAACAGGCATTGCAACATGATACGTTCCAGCTTAGTACTTGGGGATCGTATTTGATCAAGGACTGTTTCTGAAAGGACATCAGTCGCTTTTAAGGTTTTTTACAGATTACCATTAGCTGGATCGACTGCATCGTATGTCTGTTAGCTACTTGTATTGTAGGGAAAAACATTGGCTACAATATGCGTCGCTTAAGTCATTAATATTGTTGCTGTAAAAAAACCTTTGTTCTTATAGATCTGCAATTACAACAATTTCATCGATTTCATTTATTATTAGCAAGATAATTTAATTGAATAGATAATAATTATTATTAACGTCACATTAATTCAGTTATTCATGTTTTTCGAGCTTAAAAGCAGTCTTTTGGGTGCAAACAGACACATCAGCTTGATCATAAGACACGTCTCCAAAACTTTCATCTTGCTGGTACACTGGGGGGTCTTTCCTTCGATAAATTCTCTCTATTCATGCTTCATAACATAAACTTATAGCCATTATCCATATCAGTAGAAGGTATCGGGTATTTCAATCACTTGTTTTTTTTAGCAATTTTGTAAACAACATAAGAGAATTTAACCTTATCACTAGGTTTAATTTTCTCTGGAATTTTATCCGATTTAGTGACTGATGAAGTATTTGGAAATAGTTTTTTTGGATAAAAATTTCTCATCAAAGTTGCTTGGGGAGCGTTATAAATATATGCTGCAACAGGACTGCATATATGGTTGTACGTACATATTTATTTTCTTTAGAGAGTTTTTCTCAGATACTGCTAAACGCTTTTTGACTCTGTAGGAAGCAGGTGAAGGAGTTTTAGAATTAGGTGGTCTTGGCTTACTCTGCATTGAAGTTGTACCCAAATTACGGTTTACTTTTATAACATTCTGATTAAATATATTATTTGTGTCTGAATTTCCAGGTGGTACAAATAATTTCTCTTGTTGATTTTCCATTACAAAGAGATTCTTATCTATGTGTACTGCGTTACAATCTGCTGCTATAACATCTGGGTATAAAAATGGAGATTCTTTTCTAATACACACCTTTGCAAATGTAGCAAAGTCAAAGTAACATTTTTTGACATTCAATTTCGGCTGTGATAGAGCATCAATAAAAATCTCTGTTATTTCTGGTAAATTCAGCGGTGTATTCTTATCTGGTACTTCTTATTCTCTATCAAATTCATAACTAGATTTAGATTTTCCTGGTGAGGGACATAGTCGTTCTACTTGGTCCTCACTTGTAAGGAAGTTATGTGTACTATATCACAATGTAACGTGAGAGTCTGTTAGTGAGAATATGTTATTTCCCGTCATTCTCGTAAATGTAGCAACAGATATAATTGCTCAGTTATATTGACTATGTGATTGAGTATTATTTCTGTGCCAAGGTTTAAAGTTAATCATATTTATACTATTTTATTTGTATAGTGTAGACACGGAGATCTGAGTGTAGACGAAATATTTTCTCGATCATTAACTTGGATGCTGGGTGGTAGAACACGACAATTATGTCCGAATGCATCGGTACCACCATACACCAACTGGGGTATGTCCAGTAATCAAGCGGGGTGGTGGGGATTGGTGGTCGGCTGACCCGCGACTACCTTGCATATGTTGATAAATCCGTCATAGTCGCTGTCTCTATTGGTTTGTTGTGTTTTGAGATCAATCAGTGTATATCCAGCTGGTGAGACGCTTTTGTGACGGTATGAAAAAAAAGACCAGCGATGGAAAGTCGAGATCGTTCGGTGTTCGTTTTTATTTTTGGATTGTACTGTAATTACCATCAGGCAAATTGCCGTCACTTTATCGTGACGTGACGTGAAATAAAACACTGTTCAAATACTTTCAGTTGGTACTCTTATGGCATATTTGGTTTTATATTATTTGTCTGAAACTTACGATTTTTTTATTGTTACATAATTACGTAGGTTATTAATGTGATTCGGATAGTTACCGTATGTTAAATGCACTGATTTATAACAAACTACGATTTGAAATAAAATTATATTAAATTTTGTAATGTTTTTTAGGTTTTTGTACTTAGTAAACGATATAGTGTTTTTTATACCTAGATATAATACATAAGCCAAACATTTGTATATTTAATGGTTAATATCAATTTGTAAATAAATGCTTTTATGTTTTCTGTTTTTATATTCATTTTTTAATTTAATATTGTACACAATTAAATTATTTATTAACGTACAATACGACTAAATAAGATACTATATATATATCTAATTAAAAAGTTCTCATTATTATTATCAGATATACTAATATGATCATTTATCAGATAGATGATAAACTGAACAAATTAAGTCAAATGCTAATAAACTGTGTAATCCTATAGTACGTTTATTTAATCAAAGCCTTTATTACTTTTTAGCCTTTTCCACGAAAGTAGTGTTTAACGTGTTGATTGAAGCGTAACTTTTTTGTGATGCAGCTCTTTTGTTGGAATCTGAGCGCAGACGAACAAAGTTGCATAAGATTTTTTAAAAATAGTATAACTTCAACTTTCTGTATTCAAAATGTTACTAACGATATATCAGATGTTGATACTGTACCTAGTGATTGGATCGCGAGTGAAATTATAAATAAAGCTAATTTTGTGCAAACAGAATATGGTATAGTGAAACATTCAAACAATATATTTAATAATAAAGGGAATGAAAATAACTCATTTGAATGTGATGAGGCTGTGCTAGATGAATTTGGAGCCAAATATGAAAATAGTAATGTGTTTTTTATCAAAGTGGGACGAAAACTTTCCATTAGCAGCGAGGAAAATGATGTAAGTAAAATTACATGTTATAAAATTCAATTACAATTACATGGTAAAAAATATTTTCATATTTATAATAGCAGCAAAATTCATAACATAAACATAACATACGATCACGCCTGAATACCCGAAGTGTTAGGCAGACGTGTACTTAATGTATATATGTTTTTTTAGGTCCCATGTAATAGGGAGCGAGCATATTGCCATTAATAGGGCACAAAGCCAAACTCCGAGCTACTTACTACTGAGAATTTCATAGAAAAACCCAATATTACTTCGTTCGACCTGGGAATCGAACCCAGGACCCAAATCATAGCAGTCGCCTATTTTAAGTGTATTAATTTACTAAAAATAATTCGATTTTCACTTAAACTACCCTACAGATTTGGATTTGGAGGCAGGTTCAATTCCACTGATATAACTATGATAAGATCTAACTTCCTTTATTGAATTAACTGAATAAAGTTCAGAGCTGTGCGCACATCCTGTGTCGGAAATGCGACATGATGAAGTTAGTCATCAATAATCATAATTTAATTAATTTTACTGGCTTTTTTAATTGTGTAAAAATTATTTAACGTTCATTGTTCTTACCGAAATGGATGTTACTGTGTACCATAAATATGTATATGAAAACCATCTATCCCTAAGCATAAGTACGAGTTTTCAAAAATTCTTTCTTAGTGCTCACAAGTAATTACTGTGTAAAATCATCGGTTTAAGATGTCCTTTGGGCTTTAGTAAGCATTAATAATTTTATTAAATAGATGTTACGTTAGTGGATACTTACAGTTCGATCAAGTCTGCCCAAACTCAGACCCGTGAACCAAAAAAAGGTCCTACAATGTATTTGAATTTGCATGCCAATACCAGCGATCGGCTGCCGCCACGCGATTGGTGTCCTGCTTTGTTTTGTTTATTTATAATATCTGTCTATTTATCATTTCCGGCTGACATGACATCAAAAGTATAGCCCACTTGCAAAAGAAATTGGGCAGCCTTGAGTCCGATATTCTAAATGTAACAAGGATTAAAGAATTTACGTCACATATTTTTAATACCAATGTGTACCTACAAAAAAAAATCATCTTTAACTGCAGCAGTCTTTTATGTGCCATAAGATATCGTAAAGATGTCAATCAAATTTTTTTGTTAAAGCTTAATCTCAAAAATTTGTATTAATTTTTCTCAAAAAGTAGAGTTGCAACATGCAATGGATAACATTATATGTATTTCCGTAGTAGGTAATTACTTTGCGTTAATCGTATTCAAGTAAAGCTCGGTATAAAATAAATATTAATTATATTAAAACACTTTTAGTTATTGCATTACTACAAAATTTGAGATAGGGGGATTAAGGTTGGCGTTGGCATAGTGATACATATGGTATTACAAGTGTTTTCCATCTTTGTGGTATGAAAAAATCAATTAATATTTACACAATTAAAACTCAGTAGAATGAATTCACTTTATAATATAATTATTGATGGCTATTTTCATAATATAGTACTACTTTCGTCACGCGCATGTGCGCCTTGCTCTAAAATGTATTATCTACTGAACGCACCAAAAGAAGTACTTATAATTTCAAAAGTGCATTTAGTTCTCTATATAGATTGTTAAGTATAAATGTATATTTTGAAATGCAACCATCTGTTGCGTGATCCTCGCATTGAATTGCTAAAAAGGTTACTGAAAACGTCCGATGTTAATTGCCTTATCAGTTTAGTATGCCAGTTAAGCTAACTCGAAGTAACTGATAGCCGGGTAACGAGCTGCTCGTACGAGTGGGATCAGTGACGGCTAGGTTTGCCATCTTCAGAACTCAGTTTTACGAGAAACTGACAAATTTAATTGGAGTCGGAAATGAAAAGATATTTTGGTGCCTATATTTGAGTTTATTTGCGGACTTCTTATTTATAATCGTTTTTGAAGTTATTCTTCTATAGGCGCGTTATGAAAAAACGGTGAGAGTTCATTTTTACCATAGGTAGATGGGCAATAGTTTGATTAGGACGAGATCAAAAACGAAATGTGTGTACTTTTGCGTTGATTTTCTTTGTTGCATGTACAGAGTTGTTTCACAAGTTACATCCAGGTACATTAAACTACACTCTAAAACTTTAAATTTTGGAAAATAAGGGAAATTTCTTTTTGTCACGATTTACGTAGACCGATTCGGATATATAGCGCTACGAACATAATCTTTATATCTATCTCGTTCTATTACAAACGCATACTATGTTCTTTGTCTTTCAAGTTACCGATTTATATAAAGTCTACACTATGAAGTTGCTTGATAAAACACTTGTTTTATTGTGGTGAAGATAGTCGCACTGGATGTTATTTTATAAAAGCTGTACCAGTGTCATCTACGAATAAATTATATATCTAAAAATTAGAATAGATATATTTTAAGTTTCTTTTTTAATCCTTTTTTGCGTATGTAGATTAAAAGTTATTTTTAACCCGTCAAAGAAATATAAGTTTCTGGAATATTTTATTAACTTTTTAAATAATAATCTAGATTATATTGACACGTTTCTAGTCAATGATACTGCAAAAAAGTCAACGTCTATTTCAAAGACATTTTATATTCATTTTCACTCACGCGGAAAAGATATAATAAAAAGGTCGTTAAAACATAAAAAAGTTCATGTTTCATAGAGTTCCTACAAGTTCTTACGCGCGTACTTAAGTACAACTATTTATTTTTAATTAGATATGTAGCCCGTGACCAATACATTTGTTTTACATTTACATTATACATTTTTCAGCACATTGGCCATTTAAGGTCACCAACTTACACCGTAACCTTTACACAATATAATCTAAAAATTAATATCAGTCAAAAAGTGTAAATAAGATTTTTTGGTGGGATCGTAGTCTTACATATTAATGAGTTTTTTATTCGAGTTTTTTTGAACCTGTGATGTTTAATATAGGTGGCATTATTCATAATAAAGCTAGGTTGTTGTACATTTGTAATAAGAAAAAATAACATAGACCATGAATTATGAGAAGCCACAAACACTCCCTGGAATGAGCCTCAATTTTGTTAGATTAGAATACTGAAATTATCATAGAACATTCTAAATAATGGCAAAGGCAATGTCCAATGTAACAAGACAACAATTTAAAAATAAAAAAATGTGCTAACTGGTGAATATGTATTAAAAATGTGATCTATCTCCTGATTTGTATATGTAACGGAAAATAATTAGGATCCCGTATACACTTTCGAAATGACGCATGACGTCTCTTTTAGATTTCGTTAAACGTGAAACGTGAGTCTAGTGGACTGGCAGCCCATTGAAGAGGCAGCAGCGCGACGGAGAGGCGTGCGGCGACGGCGCGAACAGCCGTGACGTCACGGAACATATCCCGCCGCGCACGCGCCCGCCTATCGAACGGCATGTGCCTCTCGCAGCCGGCCGACCGCTCCACCCGACATTTCCACACTTTTTTATTTTCCCAGCGAACGTAGTCTGTGAAATGTTTATTTTCACATGAATTGTAAATCGAAACGTAGAAACGTGTGAGTAACGGCATCAGTGTCCGCGCTCCGACGCTGCCGTCTACCGCGTTTCCAGTCTGGTCAAACCAAAATGGCAGGACCATGATTCCGGGCCCGTGAGCGAGCCTGTATATTATGATAGTTTTCGTTCTATAGTGCCTCGTTATATAAATGTTACGCAAGAGAATCAAGTGTCATAGAGAAGGTGCATCTGTTATTATACGAAGAAACCAAACGATCCGCCCTGGGGAAGAACGTTGGGCTCATGTAACGCGCGCAATTTTTCCATCCTACCGTGAGTATTAGTTTCCAGGCATGCTAATTTCGATCTTAAGTTTATGTACGATAAAACTATATACATACAACAATAGTTCCAGCGAGGACGTAGACATAAGACTCTCACGTAGACATAAGGACGAAAATGAAATTGAACTTTTGTCTTTATCGATCGTCTCATTACACCGAGTCTACTGGTTATCTGTTTTTATTTCATAATAACGCTAGCTTATTATGATATGAATTTCATGTTCGGCCTTTCATAATTGCTTATAGATAAATTGATTTCAATGAATATTGGCGCTGTTTCGTGTGTAACATCTTTAAGTGTATATTTTAGGTCTCTTCAGAATCCAAAGTTTATTGATTATTACATTAGATTTGAGATAATTTTTATTTAAAAAAAATCAGTTTACACAGCCATAGACTCTATTATAATTGATCGGAATACACTATACATTATATTATATTAAGGCTTCATAAACCATGTAAAATAAAAATAACATAAAAATTAATTATCTATCTGGTGTGTAAGATTTTACATTACATGTTGGTAATTGTATATTTTTGCTTAAACCTTCTTTTCAATAATCATTATGAATTATATTTTATAAATAATTCATGATGAATAATAAATTGATTTATTATATTTGTCTTATTCTAAACAAATATTTTGTCAATACCTAACATGGTTAAATTTTTATAAAAAATTACGACCTGTAAAGAATCATCGAGATTATACATTTTCTTATAATATCATATTTTATTATCTTAATAATTAATAATAATTTCGAAGACAATTTCTCATACAACAGTTTGATTTTAAACTAAATATAAGTTTGTATTAATGTACAATTGTAACCAACCAACACATAAAACGAATAATCAGTGTTACCACAAAAAAGTTCTTTTGCGTGGCATAAAAAATTACGACTATGACGAGGTTGGTTGTAATAAGTAAGGAATAAGGAAAACAAAGAATCTTGTAAAATGTCTACCTAAGTGATTCTCGAGTTCGAGTTATAAGCACGCTAACCGACTAACATTTAATGAATGAAATTCATCATCAGTTCACAATCTCATCATCTTGTGGAAGATCTATTGCAAAGGGAGGATCCTCCGACCAGACGGGTGTTATGTCTGGCGGGCAGCTGCCCAACGGTTGAAGTTGGGTTCTTGTATATACACTCAATCGAAGAGTTAATTTCTATAGTGCGATGTAGGATGCGTCGTATGTGGCTCGATAGATGTCGCTGTGCGTCGCTACAATCTAATTGCGTTAAATAATTTTTGGATTATCAACTTGATTAATATTTTAACGTCATTCACCATTCTATACTCTAGCTTAGAAATATAGTTACAATCTAAAGATATGGTCCTATCCGTTTGCTGCTAAACCGTCCTACTTTCAACGAAATTACGTTTCATAATTCATTATATTATGTAACTTTTCTAAAATTTGTGTGTATTAATTTGTCTGTTGTCAGAGTTCACGACCTGTAGTGACGTACCTATCGTACAAGGCAACGTAAAATTATCACATTTGAACAGTTTGGAACACAATAAAATTATCATACTTGTCAAATTGGGCTTCGAAGGATCAATTTTTATAGCTCGTTTATCATGAACAAAATTACTAAACGCCACAGGCCTTAGATGCCTTGGAATTACCTTTTTTAACTCCTTTATTCCATCTTCTACCCCTCACGACAATTTTTTTCAATGTAATTTTAGAATTTTCATGTTATGGATCGCGACCATCATATACCAGATCTAATACCCTCCATAGTGACGTGATTAGGTGTGTCGTGTTCCGAGATCAGCCGGTGTAAATCCAGTAATTAAGCGGGTGGTAGGGATTTGACCCGATTGAGTTGTGACAATCGTCCATATAGGGGTAAAGTCCTCATTGTTATTCTCTGTTGGTTTGTTACGTTTCGGGATAAGCCAGTGTATATCCATCCAACTGCGGAGAGGCTTGTATGACAGTGATGACCAGCAATGGCTTGCTAGTCTGTACGTGGTTGCACTTTACCGTTACAAAAAATCTCGTATCACGGTGTTTGTGGTAGCTATCCTCTGAAACGGCTGGACCGATTTTTATGAAATTTTTATGTATATTTGTTAGGCATGAGAATAGGTCGCACAGTATACTTCATACCGCTAGGTGATTAGGGTGTCCTTATCCAGAAAATATCTTTCAATTTTTTTTTTTTTTTTTTTTTTTTGCATAAAAAAATACTTATAACCACAAATTTTCACTCTCCTACCTCAACCTTCCCAGTTTTTAATCGCGATTTTATTATTTTTGTATAAACCAAAAAGAAATATCTTCGGCGCGTTACCGAAGGGATCTGAGTACTCCCCAAAAATTTGTATTCAAATATCTAGGCGAGCGAAGCCGCTGGCAATATCTAACTAATTATATAATTTCACTGCGCTACATACGTCTTATCTTTGCCGTAATTTCAAGCTGTGGAACTGTATTCCGTCCTGCAGTGTGTTCCCTCATTCTTACCACATGGAGTCCTTCAAGAATAACGTGAAGAGATATTTGAGCAGGCCGGTATAACAGCGGTGACTGTCGATGGAATGTAGTTGATACCACGGTGGTCACCGATGTTATTGAATTGCATCGTGCTCATCATCAGGAGTGTAGTCAATCGCTGTGCTACGATAAAAAAAAAAACAATATGATGATTAATCCCGTCATAACTGGACTAAGTAATATAATTCGAATCCAGAATTCAAATCCCAATTTAAATGAAACCGAGTGGTAACAGAGACTCGTATATCTTAAAAATTCATGATTCAATTTGAAAGTGAAATTGGTGTCGTTTACAGATGTGGTAGTATTCCTCTATCCGCAATGGTATATTTTGTTACAGTAACTTTATTCTACTTGTGATAGTAGCTTGTGGTTATTTATGAAAACATGGAGTCCTTCATGTAAAACGTGAAGAGTCGTTTGAGCAGGCAACATGTCAGGGACGTCTGGCAATGTGTTGTAGATTCGTGGTTGTCGCCGATGTTGTATTGTCCTGTGCACAGTCACTTTGCCGAGCTACGATAAAAACATTCATTTTGAATATTTTTTTAAAAATATTCTAAAATAGTCGTCTGTTGGATTCCTACTTGGTTATATTGCCAGCGTTGTTCGGCGCGAGAGAAGAGACGTATTTGACATAGGCTGGAGTTGGGAGAACAAAAATGGTTGACGAACGCGATACTTCAATCAAATCCGTCCATTTTATTTCGTATAGTCATCTATAAAAAACTTTTTTACTAGCTTGCTTACTATTTACTTGTAAATTGTCTATCAAAATGACAATCTATTTAACCAGAAATATTACTAGAAAATCCTAACCAATAAATGAATTTCGTCTAATATCCTATTTTGAAGAAAATATTATTCAATGTACTAAAGTTACACCACTTAAGTTCTGCTCGTTTCCACAGAATGGAAAGTACACGATGCTTTAAGTTGTCTAGACGAGACGTCGCTTTCACTAAACTGTAAAGAGAGTTTGTCTTCGAATTCTAAATATTATACTAACTATTATCGCAAAATATACATTTCGAGATGTATTTATCAAATATCTTTAGTATTAAATTAAAATAGACGACAAATTAATATAATAAAACGTTATATGCAGAACCTCAATTTAATAACTAAATAATTACCCCTATTTGTCTTCTTGTAATTTTGGATTACAACTGTAATGTTGAAATTTCAAGCAATAATATTTTTTATGATAATTTAATTTTTCTCAAACATGCATGGCAATATTGTCATTATTTTCGAAAAAAGAACACGCGAAGTATTGAATTTACGGGCATGCCAAGAATGATAAAAGAGATCCAGTCAAAGAGTATTTAATAACACCAGTAAGCCGTTTCACACAACATTGCTGGAGCATTATAATGTCCCAAATTAAAAAAAGCTCTTGAAATGGATTTTATTTTTTTTTGTCCGTAAATCTGATACTTCGCGTGTTCTTTTTTCCAAAATAATGACAATATTTCCATGCATGTTTGAGCAAAAATTATTTAAATTTTCCATTATCTCCTAAGCTATGTGTTCAAATAACATGTTACATTGGGCAAAAGTTTAATATCATATAATTATCTTTATGATAAAGGAAGTTTACTTCGTAACGATTAATATGCCATGTCTAAAATAATGCTCATAAATCACTTTTTAATATTCAACAAATTTTTGTCACAAAATACCTTATTGTGGCTTATATATTATAAGATATATATTGAGACCAATATATTTGTTGAACATTATATTTACGTATTATTAACCATTACGCCAGCGCACGCTGATAAAGCAGTTGGGGAACACTTCTACTTACGACTTTCTTATCAAAAATCAATGTTTAAGGCTAGCTGAGTGTTGTAGCCTAATGTTAGATGTCCTATGCTATTCCTTGTGAATCTGGCTATTATATAGAAAAAGTATTTTTCCGACTCTGAATCCGACTAGTAGTTACTGAGATTAGCGTGTTTAAACAATCAAACAAAAACCTTTTCCGCTTTATTATACTATAAACATATTATAGTATAGATTATTATTATTATTATATTAGAGTATAAATTAGTATAGATTGTATCTATATTCATAATTATAAAAATCTTGAGTGCGTCTGTTAGTCATTCTATAACTTCTGAACAACTTGACCGATTGAGTTCATAAATAAAGTTCAATAATATTTAGGTAAATATACGTAATATATTTGTTAAATCGAGAAGAGTCGATAGTTTATAGATATGTTAATATCCGATAGATGGTGTTGTGATCGAGCCTTTAATTACCGGAAAGGACCGAAGACGTCTGCCGACCCATCTATGTATGTATAAAACGTTTTGTCCTGAATGACTCAGTCCAAACTAGTATGGTTAGATATTATGTGAAATTTGAGATGTTGATTTTATATTGTTGAAATTCTATAATATAAGACTGGATTTCTCGAAATTCAACTCATAAAAGTGTGAGAGCGTGTGCCAAAATTGTATGGGAAATAATATATTTCAGCTCAGATTTATTTGAGACCTGTAACTCGTATTTCTCAAAATTCAACCCCTAAGGGTGAAAGGGCTTAAAACTATTTGTATATGTGATAGAAAATACTTTTACGGGATTGTTTCAAAGTTAGTTCCAAGTGTTCCAACAGCAGTTTTGTAATATTAGCACAAAAAAGTACATAAATATGTGATTAAGCTGCAACATTACTTACTAATATATTGGTGTAGGTACTAAGAAGTATTTCATTGAATTCCGACTTTCTGACGGCAGAGTTTTTCAAATAAATTATGTAAACAGTTTCCACAATATGTTGATTTATATATGAACACGATGGTAACTAGCCAGGCGAGCATTACAAAAAGGCCTACCGCCATGCCATGATTTCATCACGATGCTGCGAAGTTTTCCTTCATTGAAAACTCAGGCTCATTGCAGGGTTAAAAGTTAAGTCCCTTATTCAAATAAGCGAAGTTGAACTGATGGTACGATAAAATCTTACTGACATTTGAAATGGATTAAAGATTTTGAAGTATCATCAACATCCAAATTTCATCTCGTGATAGACGACATCGTAGATTTACCCGATTGTATTTTTCCGATATCTCTCAATGCTTCTTCTGATGGGACAATCCATCAAAATTCTGACATGTATCGGCTGCTAATGGCTGGAGGTTGTCATTTCCTTTATAATTTCTAATGTATGTTTATTTTTTTACAATTTATAATGTATGTAGGTAGATAGTTAGCAACTTTTTAAGCTTTTAGAAAGTTATAAATTATTCTTACACAATTAAAAAAAGACAGTAAAATGAATTGATACTATAATTATTAATCGAAAACTTCATCAAGTTGTTAGAACGCGGGATAAAATTTTTAGAATTATTTTTGTTTTGTGACGACAAAAAAAAAACCATTTTTTTCCGTGAGTTCATAAGTACACACATTTTAGGTAATTGTTTCTCCTTAATGAATGCGCTCCCGTGTGGTACCTCGTGGCCCTTGGCCGGATAATATTCATAATTCATTTGGGCGCTTTAATTGTGGGTGAAGTATAAGATTATAAGAACAGTTTAACGTATAATAAATGAAAACAACTTAATATTAATAACCTTGCTGATAAAAACTCAGTTAATGACGAAAGTAAAAAGTGTAATAGTAAAAATTACTTTAAAACATGCGACGTTCGAGTCATTTATTAATCTATACATACAATATTATAAACTTTATGAGATTGTTTTTTGTTGGTTTGTACGCGTTAATCTCTGGAACTACCAGACAGATTTGAAAACTTCTTAATGCATTTTATAGCCTACTTATTTATTGAGGCACCTAGCACCGCTAGTATGTAATATTTATCAAATAACTATTAAAAATGTGATAGTACCGAGAATATCTCTGTGGATAGTACGTTTATTTGAAAGCTTGTCTATCAATCACGCTCGAACGGCTGGAAGGATTCAAATTTTTTTTTTGTAGAGCTCGATTATGCCTTGGTAAATGACGTTGAATAACTAATGTCGCTACTGTAGTGGGAGAATTAGTTATCTACACTTTTATTAAACAAGACTTTATTGTTTAGACACAAAGTAAATAAAGTACGATTCGCCTTACGCATGACCGTAACTACTTAAAGTATTATATTATATTATATTATTATTATATTATATTAGTTCGTCTCAAAAATATACTAAAAATACTGTACTTTTTCAAAATACCAGAAACGAAAAAGTCAGATAACTTTTTGTAGACTTTTTCGCAAAAATAAGAAGAGCCTAGGTCTCAGTAACAGACTCAAAAGACAAAATTTGTATCCTTTTGAGCAGGCCGGCATGACAGTGACGACTGACGATGGATTGTAGATCCCACGGTAGTCACCGTTCATATTGGATTACACTGTGTTCACCATTGGTACAGTTTAGTCACTATGCCGTGATATAATTAGAAAAAAACACCTACAAATTTCGTTATACTTACATAAAATCTTACTGCAGCTTTTGTTGGAACAATTTCTGGCAAATAAATCTGATTTTGTTATCTAATTCTACGGCAGCAATATACCAAAAAATTTACCAGATGTAAATTGGCTTGAGGCTTAACGTTTAGGAAGGATACTATAAGGCTTTCATGTGCGACGAACGGACCTTCCGTTAGTATAAAAAAAAATTGTCAGTGGACTGCCAATTAAAAAAATTCCATCAATATTACCAAAGTTAAAACATAACGTTTTCCTACACTCCAAATTTAGTCTTATTGAATTTCTATTATATGAAGACTAACCTGTTCAAACGTGTACATACATACTCATTTCAAAAACGATTTTTATCAAAATCCCATTACGCAAAAAATAATGCATATAAAATCAAAATAGAGAGAATAATAGAAAATATGAAATCGCTTATTTTAATAGAATGCGGGTTTAGTAAAATATTCAGATGTTGCGAACCACACGCGACCACAGAGTACCTACCGGCTTAAACGGAAAATAAGAAAGAAAACAGGTATATTGTTCGGTAAATTCTTATTGTTGTTTCTTCATATTATATTGTGTATACCTATATGTTGATATTTTTGGATGTTATACTTCTTTTGACGTGTTTTTAAAGCTTCACGCACATCGTGACGACGTGACGGAAGTGCGACATGATGGAGTTATAATGTGCATTTATTATACTGAATTTTTTTTTTTTAATATTATTTAGTCACTATCTTTTATATATATATCTATATAGGTACACACATTTTTCATTGAGTTAAAAAGGTGTTTATAATTCTGCTTCTTATAAGATATGACAAAAAAGGTCTAATTAGCTATTTTAACAACGTGTGTGTGTTTCTGCGTTTACTTTACTATATTGAGTATTCATGTATTACAAATTCCATTTTGAATTTCCCAAATATACGCAGTAGGAATCAAATCAAAACCAAGTAGGTACCTACGTTTTTACTCATGTAATAAATATTTGAAACGGTTCACGATAGTCAGTATGTTTGACTCTATAAAAGGAGTTTATCAATTCGACACGTAGGTATATATGTAATATTATTGGAACTGCAAAATATTCACATATGTTAAACTCTTAGGTCTGTCAAACAAATACTAAATTTTACAGGTGTATGAATTTGTGTTTGTCTACGCATTTCTTCGAAACTATTAATCGGATTGTGACCATTTATATTAATTGGCTTACCTTTACTTCAACTTAGGAAATTGTGCAAGTTTCATGAAAATCGATTTAGTAGTTTTTAAAATATGGACTAATACGTATTACGGCCTGGTTTATTGATACGAGCTATGGGTATGGTGTCAACGGGAAAAGATCTCTAAACCTTGGTAAAATTCCAGTGCATTCAAGAAAGCGAAAAATTACAAAATAAAAAAGTAATTAAATTTATAATATATACAGGAAATTAACCAACAAAACGAAATCAAAAGTGGGTACGAAACAAATTAAGGGCATACAAATTTTTTTGGGCTTAGTGCCAGAAAAGGAACGATATACTTAAGTTTTATATTCGACAGTTTTGCTGGCATATTAGTGCGTTCAAACAAATAATCTCTTGAGTTTCATAATATTGAGTATAGACAACTAACTATCAAATACAATATTCATTTCATTAATAAATAATATAGACACGAACAAAGGACACATTACAATTAGAAATTATTATGATAAATAAAGACACTCTAAATATTTCAATAAATGTGGAATACATTTAAGTAAGTAATGTATTGACATTAGTAGGACGAGGAAAAGGTATACCTAGAAAGAAAATCATTTAAAGAACAAGATAGCTTGGGACAGTTAAATATAATGAATATAAATTAATTTCAATTTATATGTTTAGCATATAATTTTATATTATCCATATAGATCCCTTATCAAAATATTAAGTATAAATTTGTGACCGTCTTGTGTTTTAGGTTATTCTACAGTACACCGAACATTTGGCAACTAAATTCTAAAACGTTTATCACATTTGACATTGGCGAAATTGCCTACATAGGCAAAAAATCATAATTTAAAAGATATATTATATGTATATAGCAATCAAGGATAATATAGCTTTCTATTGGTGACAGAATATTTGGAATCCGATCTGTAATTCTGGAGATTATGTACGTCATGCAAACATGCAAAATTTACCGATTTATTTATTAAGCTTTTAGTTAAACGATCGATAATGTAAATGCAGCGAGATGGTTTTTTTTTTAGAACTGACTACACTGTTAGCCTTAGGGGCCCTAAAGCCGCTGCGGCTTTTACAGCTTCACCGGACTTGGGGGCGAGCGCAGAGGGCACTCAGCCGCGAAAGTTTTGTGGACGACTCGCACGAGGGTGCCAAAGTGGCCGGACCTCGGCTCGGGCGGTCGTCGCGTTCGCAAATAGGTCGCGATCTAATCGAATCCCTACACCTACGATTCGAATTCGGCAGAAACCACGTCTGTGCTTAAGTAATCTGTCTCGCTCGCACTTACAGGTCTTATAGAGAGGTGTAGTGATGTGCGTAAGAATTGTAGAGGTGCATATCGATAACGGGAGAGGTACGATCGATATGCTAAATTATGTTAAGTATTAATAGGAATAATTTTTCGCTATCTAAAAATAAAAGTTTTTAATTTATAAGATAAAATGTTTGTTTTGACTTAATCATAGAGAAACTGTATAGATCGTAATGTAACCATCAAATGGGCCGTTTTTATCTTTTCTAGGATTTCTTAGTTCTTCAAAAATTCACATCCGTATATTCCACCTTCTGTGTCATCTTCTTGTAGGTTAATTATCAGAGGTGGTGCTTGATCTCTTAAAATAGTTTTTTCTTAAGTCCTTATCCTGGAGCTTCTCAGCATGCCTCACACATTTGGCCCAGTCTTGTTGAGTAACATTATCAATAACGTTGTTGAAAAGAATTTCAACAACAGAAATGTTAAATGTATGATTTTTTAAAGCAACTTCTCCTTTGACTTGAGCCCAGATGAGTTCAATGGGGTTATATTGACAGTGATATGGAGGCAATCTTATCACTTCGTGATCCCTTTCATATGCCAGCTGATCTAAGGCATATATTTTTTTTGGTTACTCTCCTTCACTTTTCTTAACAATTATTCCCTTATGTCTGCATTCGAGAAAGGAATCTTCTTCTTTGTCATCCATTCTTGAATGTCACCTTTCTTTGTAGATGATGTGGGTATCCTTTTTAATTGCATGGAGTGGTAGCTGGCGTTATCGATGACTATTACCGAAGGTTCTTCAAGAACATTTAATAAATCAGAAAATCATGCCGTATATGTATCACCATTCATTTCAGTGTGGTAGTCAGCGTCCTTAGACTTAACTGCTTTGAAAATAAATTTTGCTTCCGGCACGAAGCCAGTCTTTCCAGGACCAACATGACACACGATTAATCACTGGCCCTTCCCTACTGGCTGATTCTTGAGACCACCTTCATCATTCGTTCCAAGCCACATGCGTTTTCTCGAGTGGTTTTGGTTGACCCAAATCTCATCAAGATAAATTCGTGGCCGTTGATCGTTGGTTTTCCTGAGAAAGTCCACTTTTCGTAAAAAGTCTACTCTGGCACAGACTATATCCACTGTTTCCATTAAATACTTTCGTCCGTCGGCATTTTTGAAACTTGTAGCCGACCTTCGTCAAAAATTTTTCATTGAAGAATATCCGCACTTAAAATTAGGCATCTGTTCTTGGTATTTTTCTAGAATCCTAGCCACCGATGGATATTCCCCGTTATCATAAAATGAATAAATGGTACGTTTTAGTATGCTGACATCAAAGCTATCTAGATCAGTGACAGTCGTTGTCTTCTTAACATTTGCTCTTGGTATATTCGGGTTGCCTGCCTGTGATACGTCGGTTTTTATTCGATCCACGGTCGCTCTACTAACTTCACAAAACAGTGCTGCAAGCTCTCGTGGATTATTGAAATTGAGACAAGCTATTTCTCGGGGTCAGTTTTAAATTTTTTTATAAACAGGAACACGTTGTGAGTTACAGCCCGAGCTTGAACGTTGATGTCACCATTTAGTTTCTTCAAAACCATGTTAGAAAATAAATTCTCCATTGTGTGTATTGCGTAACGAAGCATGAGTAATGTAATGAGTGTCATAACAAAAAATCTTATATTTATAGAAAAACAACAACCCTTACTCGTAACGACCAATCAGAGGAGTCAGAGTGCTAATAAATGTCACGAATACGCATCGACCCCGCGTGCGCAGATAGCTAAGTATCGATAACGGGTTGCATTGCGTGCACATTCATACTGTCAGTGATATTTATTGCCCGACGACGCAGTTTAAAATACGCCGACTATAACTAAAACTGAATCCTATATAAAAAATTTGAGTGCGAGTTAACACGCGGTAGAAGTTAAAACTCTGTATTTCTCTCTCTAACTCTCTTTATATATATTTCGAGTACATTATAAATAGACGAAGGATAGGGAAACTATATAGAAATGCATTTTATCTCATTCTCTCACAGCCTAAAACCTATGTATACATTTATAGCTATCTCTCTTTCGTTACACATTTTCGTTTAATAAAATCGAATTCAAAATGTTCCAAAAGATGTTTTACTTCAATAATAATGTTTTGAAGTAAAAATTCTTTAGGCACGACTAGGGAGTAACTCAGATTTTTTTTCTGATGGAAGTAACGCTTACGTAGTTTCCGATATTCAAAAATAATAATTTGGATTGGTCGTAAGTATATGTCATATACTCCACGCTTCTTGACTTATACGCCAGCTGGTGGCAAATATCATAATCAACTAGGATTATTTATTTCCAATATTTTCAAACGGATCAATTGTGAATAGCAAAGTGAATAAAAATTCAATAGTTTAAAATTTTTTATTTAAATTGCAATGTTTTTTGAAAATCTCTAAATATACTTGTTTATTGATTACTTTTGTAATAAATAAATTATTAATAAATTTTCTGACGATTGTGTCATTCTATAATATTCAATAATAAAATTTAATATTATAATTTCAGTGATATATGCCGTCAACGCCAAAGAAGTTTTTATTCAATCACGCTTAAAGGTTACACGCACACACTTTCTTTTTCTTTTTTTTCTGACTGACTATACTACAGCTGAAGCCTCTGACGACTTTCACAGCTTCACGTGACTTGGGGGCGAGCGCTTAAGGCACTCAGCCGTGGAAAATAATAATGTATAGCGAACCCTATTTAAGTATTGTTTCGTACGGCGGTACAGGTCAAGGAATGTCGCATGCTATCACGAGAAACTTTGCCTTGGACCCACTATGTTCTCTATTTATAATTGCATAACAATTATGATGTGATCAGAATAATCTTATTTATATATTTATTTTTTATTTTACTAACCAATTCAGTGTAATAATATCTACAGTGCGTGTTACAAACTAATACCTATAACAACATTCTTTCTTTTGACAGTTTTTTTTTTTAAATAAGTAGTTCGGCATATTGACGATGCTCTCTCTGATGGTAACGACTGTACAATCCAAAAACTACGATGACCACCGAGAGCTCGGAAATCATTATCGTCATTATCATTTCGGCATGCATAAATATCTCTTCACGTCACGCTTGTAAAAACTCAATGTCGTAGGAACAAGGGGGATATACTGGCTGGGAGACGGTTCTACATTTTCATGGTACGGCAAAGGCTTTGAGAACTTTTAATTCGTGCCGAGATGGAGATTAATTGTGACTCCGAAGCCCAGTGCGCGTGGGGCTGTTTTAGGTGCAAGGGAGAGGAGGGAATTAGATTGTACAATTTTCAGACAGTGCCATACAGACGGTAGAACACGCCCATCGAGGCCTCCCGCGCGATACAGGTGACACTGCACTTGCTACCCACACACATCATTACACACAATATGTTCATACATACGTGCACACCTCACAGGTACGTAGATTCTGTAAGGAACCATTTTCTTCTTTTTTACGCTAGTTAATGTAGATCATATTGCAAATCACTAAATACATATACACATGTTCCTTCCTTCCTCCCAGAAGGCAGGGGACATGTATATTTGTATATGTTAGTTTAGCTCGATTCTTACGGATAGGGAATTAGTCAGATCGCGACGTCTTTGCAATCGCGGCAACAGCCCAAGCCGAGGTCCCGGACACTTTAGCACCCTTGAGCGCTCTTTTCTCACGCTTTCGCAGCTACCTTAAGCGCTCGCCCCCAAGCCAGGTAAAGCTGTAAAAGCCATCAGCGACTCTGTATTTGGATAGGACCTCTTAGGCTAACAGTAAGTTCATCGAAGCAATTTTACTACATATCTGAAGCACATAACATATTTATCAAAACGACCAGCACTAACATTGCAATTTGCAGGTGACTGGATGTACCTACACTTGGTGATGTCGAAATGCGTAGCTCTATCGAGTTTTACCCTATATGTATGGTTTTCACGCTATCGCTATTTGTTACGCATAAAATTTATGCGAGATTTGCTTAAATCTGGCTCTTGGTACTGAATGAACTATTTTATTTAAAATGAAGTAGGTAATTGATTAAACATACATTACTGCTTGGTTGTTGTAGTGCAAGCTACAACCAATCATTGATCTATGTGATTAAATTAAATTTTAAAACCTTAACACAAAATTGTACCTAAGTTACAAGTAATTTCGAAAACGTAGCCCACTGCAGCCAGTGGCTCGGTAACACAGTCCTTTGTTACGATTCTGCGTCTACCACTAATTCCAACCATTTAGGCTTTAGGCGATTTTTTAAAAATTAACTCTAATTTACCCATGTTCGTTGATTAAGGTCGGATATCCACAGGTTCGAACCTCGGTATGCACCATAGAATTTTACGGAATTTATGTACGTTTGCTAATTTTAATTGGCAACATTATCAGCCGACGTTGAAGGAAAACATCGTGAAGAAATCAAAACCCTTAAAAATACAGAACTATACATTTCTCGGTGTTTGAAGTTACCAATATTTGCTGGAGTGGATATTAAGCCCGTGCGGCCATGCCTTCGTGTTTTTGCTTAGCAGTGGGACTTTTACTGGCTGATATTATATTTTAGTCTTACCCTAGTAAAGATATAACGACATTAAAACTATGTAAGTGGATTTCTAGAGATGAAGTACAAGAACTAATCTCTCCTGCACGTGGACTCTTGAGATTTCATAATATATTTTTAATAACAGGGCGGAGTAAATTAAAAAAAGACTTAAAAATTAATGTAGTACATAATTGTCGACCTTAAAAAGACCAAAAGTCAGTGTGAGATTAGGTGCTTATATGTTTATCTTCTAAGGATCACCCACAATAAAGATTTTTATCTTAGAATAACCGGGAGCGGGGGTAGCACCATTTGATGGCATTCTGTAGTTTACGCGAGCGCAATCGCATGCATAACTAGTTTTTAATAAATAGGCTATTAAATGCGAAAACAATTTTTCAAATCTAATTAGCGTGTTTAAAAACAAACAATCCCTTTAGATTTATAAATTGTATATGTATAGATTGTTTTAGGATTTCTTATTATTTTTTGTATTTGTTTTATATAATATTAATTTTCCACTGGATACATCATATTAAGTTACAGCTATGTACTCGTGTTTTCCTTTAAACCGACCTTTAATCACATCAAACGATTATTCCACCCGAACGAAAGGGGATGTTTACATATATAGCAAATAAAAGTATTTTATTTATTACTTTTTAAAGGATCTTGGAACTTGGAACCCTTCAATGTGTCTACGTGGATTGTTATTTTGCGTGAATTGTTTTAATATTAATCTATTTGATAAGGAAGATTCTTTTATTAGTTTTAGGGTTTCGTAACTAATAATTAAAAAAAAAAACGGAATCCTTATAGGATCGTTTTGTTGTCAGTCTTTCTGGCTGGTTGTCTGTCCGTGTGTCACTTCTTCTCTTAAACCATTTGAAGTATAAAGTTGAAATTAATATCATACACCCTCATGCTGCTGTAAAAAAATTAACTAATTAAAGAGATACGGCGAATAATTAATAAAATAAGAAATTTATATTCCATTGTTAAATTATATTGTAACAAATTTGTATTGATTTTATTTTCTCGAAAAGGACTTAAGAATTACGGTTGAAATTAATTTCGAATACTAAGATCTATGATTTCAAATTACTGTAAAACTATCAAGTTTCTAGGTTAACACAATAAAACCTTAAAAGTTGCATTCAGTGACCAATTATCAAAACCAAAGTACTTCCCGCAGACCTACAGTCTTGAAATTTGGCACTAAGAGAGGTATTTTAATAAAAGTTAAGAGAAAGATCATAAAATAAGAAATTAATTCCAGTGTGAAATTATAATGAACAAAATTATATTGTTTTTTTTTTTTTTCGAAAAGGGCTTATGGTATGGAGTTCAAATCAATAATAATAAGACTCATAATCTCAAACATCTGTAGAAAAATCAAGTTTCTAGGTTAATACAATAAAAAGATAGAGCCAGTTTAGAGTTACTTTCGCATTTATAATATTAAGTTTAGTATTTATATGGATTATCTTCGAAAAAACATGAAGTAGATAAGCTTATCGTTATCGTTCCATATCAATGTTCTCGTTTTATTGATTCTGTTTTCCCACAAAATATTATTATGTTATCTACAGTCGGGATTTGTCGTTTACAAAGAAAAATTGGAACAAAGGTTGCGTGGGCGGGAGTTTTCGTTTGTAGCTGTATTTAATATTAGTGAGTTATGAGAAATATACATTTGTTTTGTATTCTGAGCCAGGCTAGCTTTCTAAAGTTGGAAATCTGTCAACAAGCATCAATCGGAGTTTTCTCCAGACTAAAAGCGTAATTGCGGAAAGTATAATTAATTTATATAATTGATTTTATATAATTGATTGACTTATATAATTGATTTAATTATATAGAAGTCTCGAGTTGACAATATGTGTAAAATTTTTAAGTTAATTGTGTTTAAATATGTTAGGAGTTTTCCTAAGTTTATACCATCTCAACTATGACGCTAGTGAAGTCGTGGGCAAAGTGCTAGTACTTAATATATATCCACTTCTAGCTCTTAATATAATTTGTTATTTAAAAAAAAAAAAACAACTTTGAAATAGTATGTAATATTTGCACTGATGAGCATACACTATAAAACCGAAAGACTTTTATACGATGTACAAATATTCAACGCAGTGGTTTATACAATCACCGCTTTGCCCCGCGGTTTCACCTGCGTATAATTTACAATATATCACAGACTGATAATGTATAATATGTACTTCAATATAGACAATTAGTAACATTTTATTGCGATATAGAATATATTGGTTTTCACCGCACCTTCTTCTACCGAGCCGGGTGTTGAATTATTTTAATTTTTCATTTTCTTCTAAACTATGTGTCCAAATAACATGCTATAAAGGGCAAACTTTATCTTCATGAAATTGTCTTAATATTGAAGGAACTTTTGTTCGTAAGTATTAGTATGCTATAACTTAATGATGTTCATAATTCACTTTTCAGTTTTCAATAATTTTTGTTGCAAAATACCTGATTGTGGCTTAAATAAAAGAGGTATCCCGACTTTTTTTAGATGTACTAGGGACCAAAATTGTTATAGAACATTGTTTTTACGAATCATTAAATGTTACGCCAGCGCACGCGGATAAAGTACTTCAGAAGCTCTATGTTATCCGACTTACTTAACAAAAATCAATATTTAAAGATATATGAGAGCAATATTTATAGTTTCATGCCAAATAACCTATACTATTTATTCCTCATGAATCTGGCTATTATATAGAAAATATTTTTTTTTATCCGACGGGTAGTTCCAGAGATTAGCGTGTTTAAACAATCAAAAATATTTCCACTTTATTATATTACTAACTTTGCCCGAAACTTCGTCCGCATTGTATATTTTGTGTAGGTATTGAAAAATAGCAACGAAATAAAACCTCCCCTCACCTCAATTTCATCTTATGGTATTTGATCGATATAAGCTTTAAGACTACTCAAGTAAAATCATTTTACGTGTTAACCGTACTTTACGAAAAGCTAATTTTTTTAATAACTTTATTTTTATACCGTTAATATCCAATGCAAAATAATAAAATCTTGATAGCGCAAAGAATGACATATATTGTAGAAAATGTACATCGAATACATATTTTTAATTATTTTAAATATATAAAAATAACATTGATATATATCTAAAAACATTTAAAAATAATAGTAAAATCCCATCCTTAAATTATTAATATAAATGCTTACGGAAAATATGCATATGTTTGTTGTTCAAATTTCATGATAATTTAAACCAAGCTATACAGCGCCATCTATATAAATACTCCTGGAAAATAAATATATATAATTTGGTTTAATTTGGAATCTTTTCACTTTGTTTCACTAAATATTTTAAATATATTACAAAATTACATATACATACTTTCTTTTTTATGTGTACACAACCTAAACGCGATTTATAGACCATACAAACGTCTGTACGTGTAAAAATGCATCTCAAGTGACCATAAAATATAATCATATCAAATTTCATTAAATTCGGTCCAGTAGTTTTTGCGCAATTGGCGTTCAAACATACATACCGACAGACAGACAGATAAAAATTTCAATAACTATCGAAATTTGTTCTGTCGTTGATTGTAAAAGCCCGTATTATTTGTTCTCAAATATCTTCAATGTACAGAATTCGACTCTTTACTCTGTTATTATAAGTCTTAGTATAGTTAAATAGTAAAAGTCTACTTAAATCTAAATTCTTAATTTAATTAAATCTACGTTATATTATAAATTTAAGTATTAGATGGCAGTGCTTATACATAAACAGTTTAGTACAAATTACATTAGATACATGTAAAATAAATAAAATTCAAATAATAATACTGGTAATTTATTTCCAAAAAAGTTTACAAATTACATTTTAAAGACTATTAAGCCTCTACACACTATTTGGCAATGGGACATACTCAGTTGATGTTATGTGGCGTGGTATCATCACACACCACAGAGCTGGTTTTTAGTCTACTCATACTTTCATAAATAGTCAATATTCCACGCAATCAGCAGCTCGGCTCGTCACATTAAATTTCAAATAAAAAAAAAACATTGAAAATGTCAAAGAAAATTTTAGTACTTACCTATTTCAATTTTTAGTGGAGTGAACTAGGGTTACCGACATAACTCAAAGTATTAGCTCGCCGAAGTGCCAGTGGGCTGGCCAACTATGCCGAAGAACTGCTAATCAATTGGGAAGATGATTCTGGATGGAGACCCCGATTAAATAAACGAAGTGTGGGCCACCTCCTTGCAAGATGGAGTGACGACCTGTGCAGCAGTGGACAGATATGGGTTGATGATGATTAGTGGAGACTTCCTCCTTCACTTCACTGCCACTACCTCATAAGCCTAGTGGACCTAAGCGCGACCGTTATGCTTGAGGTCCTGGGTTTGATTTCTAGGTCGACCGATATGTTATTTGGGTTTTCTGTGATATTCTCAGTAGCCGCTCGGAGTTTGGCTTCATATCCGATTAATGGCAATAGGCTCGCTCCCTATACATGGGACCTAAAAAAACATATCCAGCGAACAGTGGATGTACATTAAGTACACGTCTGCCTAAAACTTCAGGTATACAGGCGTGATCGTATGTTATGAATTTTGCTGCTATTATAAATATGAAAATATTATTTACCATGTAATTGTAATTGAATTTTATAACATGTAATTTTACTTGCCCCTATTACATGGGTCGTAAAAAAATATACCCGGCAAACTGTGGGTATACATTAGTGTACACCTCTGTTTAACCCTTCGGGTATACAGGCGAGTTGGTATTTTCTGTTATGTGGAGAAAATATTACAATAATAAGAAAATAAAAGGTGAGTAAATAATTAGATATTAAAATACAGTTCAGAATACAAATAGATCAAATTATTAGCTCATATTAGTTTATACAGGAGGCAATTGAAAGTGAACTAGTTCATTTGGTTTACTTCGGACATGTGAAACCCAACAAATATCCAATAAAAGTATATATTATAATAACTATCTCTCACAGGCACGATAATGTAGTCAATAGTCCAATTCGGTGTTCCAAATAATAATATATGTATGTTACATGAGTACTTGGCTGAAGGACATTCTGATAGGTCATTGCACTCATTTTGAGAATGCCTAGTACAGTCGCCATCGCGCCATCGAGTCTGGCATGGCCGTCTCGAGCCGGGAGCTTGCCCCGGGAATCGGGTCACCGCACTTTTCTTTTGGAATCACTAGACACAGCGTCGCTAAACCAAATACGTAAATATGTTATATTGTTAAAGATTTATAATATTTTTGGCAATGAAAATGATCTTACATTCTTAACCTCCGACACAAAAAGAGGGGTGTTATATATGTGAGTGTTTGTCTATGGCATCGTAGCTCAAAAACGGCTGAACCGATTTTGATTTACTTTTTTTTTGTTTGAAAGGAGACTTGCTCGAGTGTGTTCTTAGATGTCATTCAAGAAAATCAGCTGTTCAACCTTTTCAAGATTATCAACTCTTTTATAGTTGATAAACATATGTGAGCACCTTCCACAGGTATGACAGTCGTGATTTGGTATTCTGTTACTTCAATGATATTAGAAAAAACTTTGACCTGATGCTGCAGCGTCATCTGGAATCCGAAGGACACCTAATTCCTCACCAACTTACAATAGAGCTATCGTATGGGCTCATTGAAATGGGCTCAATCAATAATAGGTTAGTTGTGTCGTCGGTTTATTGAATTTTCAATTTACCTTGTCATTTTCGTTTACTTATCTCGAAGTAGTAATATTACAACAAAATATTTACATAAGTTTCACTTCCTTTTAAACTTAGTTTTAGTGGTAGGTAAATTTGAGAGCTACGCGTAGGTACATCATGTGGAGGAAGTACGATATAACGGAATACGTTTTATTGAAGTTAGCCATCAATGATAATAATGTAAATTAATTTTACTGAGTTGAAGGCTGAAGAGCACATGTAGCTTCAAAATAGGATATATAAAAAAAAACGTAATAAGAGAATATTTTGCTTGAAAGAAGACATCCTTTACCCGTTAGACAATTTGTTACACTATGTAGCCTTCTTAATGATAAAATAGCATTAGGTTTTCGTAACACATACACATCCTAATAGTATAAGAGCCAATGGCCGGCTACCTGTATGTAATTGACCAGACCTGGATGTTTGTACAGTGAGTCCCTTATACCTACCATACATTACCATTATCGCGTGTTTAACTTCGTGGCAGACTATTTTGAAGGTGCCAAAAAATATGAAATTTTGAAAGTAATTGACCAGGTCTGCCAAATATATTTTGTTCATTATAGTCTTAGAAGCTCATATTTATCATGGCAGATGTTTTTACTGAGTACAAACATCAGCAACATCAGCAAACATTAAATTTTTTACTACTGTCCGAGCAGATGTATGTACATTATTACGCATTCTGTCTTACATTTATTTCATCTGTTTGTAATTGAATTTATTGTTGTGTTTTAAAAAAAAAAATTGTATAGAGATTAACATAATTAATTACTCCTGTGAGTTAACTGCTGTATACAGTGGGGATTTTTGAGATGGAGCAGTAAGCGTAGCTAGGTACCTTAACAGTTATAGCTACATGAAAACTTTCTGAGGAATCTGTCCTTAAGTTTTTGAAACATTTTGACCGGCATTTACAGTTTAAAAAAAAAGTGTACACTTAACAAGAAAATGGGCAATTTACACAAAGACTTTTTTTAAGCTAATCGATCCCGATTCTTATACATATCAATAAACTTTAGCTGAAGTGAGGTTCTCAGAGTTGAAGTGAGGTTCTTGGAGCTGAAGTAAGGTTTTCGGAGCTGAAGTGAAGTTCTCGTAAATTCGGAGTCACAGCAAGTCTCGGGGCGCCCGTGATTTTTTTTCTTCTTTCTCTTCTTTTTTTTCCTTCTTCCTTAGTTATTTTCTGACTACAAATAAAGCTTATTGCCTCTGCGCTTTCACGGCCATTTTGACTGGGGGTGCACGCTCTGCACCAGCTGTTTATAAAAAGAAAACAATTTTTTCTGAACTCGGTATCTTTTTACAGGAACACCAGCTAACAACTTAGTTAAGCGATAGTTTAAAATGAGTTATTACTTGTTTTATTTATTATTATTACAACTTGTAAGGTAGATTGTATGTTTTAAAATACTATAATAGAGTTGAAGGTTTCAAACGTTAACGGCAACCAAGTTATAAGTTATATTTTGTGTTATGATAATATTTCAGAGTACATTAATAGAGAGTATATGTAAAATTTCTTTAGGTAAATGAACTACATAGATTATTTGTATAATCAAGCAGTTCATGCTTTGGTCTGGGCGGTCTCGTACGCCGTAATTAATAAAGGCTCTAAAGGATTTGGGAAGGTCGATGCTGGGGTCCGGGCCTTATTGTTATGATCGTACTCCCCAAAGGAAAACGACCACTCCTGACTGATAACGTGAACAAGTGTCAGCAAAATCAGTTACTACTAGACGATTCATATGAACTAGTTACGACAATCTTACACAAATACTAATTACACAATCTTCGTAGTAAAAACTTGAACGTCATGGTGATGATAATATACAGTTGACTATGCATTATACTATAATATGTAGGTACTTATTACTACTCAACTATTAAAAATTGACACAAAGAATGAACAATTTGTTCGTTGTTGTGTTCACCTACAGTGTAAAAGGAATTCGAGTGCAAGTTGTCACGGTCCTAGCCCCAGCAGTTTTGGCTGTGCGTTGATATACCAGTCAGTTACCATTATATACCGGCTAGTTATGACATAATTAGTTGTATTATTTAAGATTTCATTACACGTTTTGCTTAACAATTAGCTTTGCTTTGATTAATCTATGGTTTCAATTAAACATCAGTGTCAAATGTGTGAAAAATTATTGTACACCAAGTTACGTGAATTCAGCTTACTGTATATGGTTATCGCTCGGTCCCACCTTTTGCGTTAATTCGGAGTATTACTGTACCTACATTAGTGTCTATTGACAAGCATGTTTACTAATTATATCTAGGCTACTACTAAACTTAAACCCACGCTACACGTTTTCCCCATAAGTGCTACCATGATTAATGACTTTTGGGGGAATCGGTAGACTTGTACCCTGTGGTTTTTATTGGCTGACGTCACAGTGACGTAAACGCGGTGACGCGACAGGGCAACTACGTTAGTTACAAAACAAATAATCAATAATAATAATTATATTCATGCATAGGCGGGAAAGTCTTAAATCGTTCATATATCTCTTCCTATTATGTAATAAATATAAATCAAATTAGATGTACAGATACTTACGCTACATCGTTACACGTTTGTTAACCTTGGCTGGCACCGACTTCAAATATAACAATAATTGTATTAATATTATTTCATTTTTCATAGTAGAATTCATTGGAGTTGGTTTATTTTTGTTAAAAAAAAAACATACTGTCAACTCGCGGATTCCGTGCGTCGCGTCGTGCCTTGATCACAATAATATGTCCTATTGTTGTCGATATAGTAAATGAAATTATGGATTTTTCGATGTAAAAGATAACTTATTTTTTATGATAGACGACTGATTTTACAGGAAATGAAGTTTTAAATTCTAAAGGTTCCATTTTCACGGAAATTGTTAACGCTGACAAAGAAAAAAATATTTATATTTCAAACTAGCTGTTCTGGCAGAGTTTGTTCGGCTCATTCCAACTAAACATAACATATCATCACGCCTGTAACCGCGAAGGGTTAGGCAGAGGTGTACCTACTAATGTATACCCACAGTTCGCCGGGTATGTTTTTAGGTCCCATGCAATAGGCTCGCTATTGCAATTAATCGACGAAAAAGCCAAACTCCGAGTTGCTACTGAGAATTTCATAGAAAAACCCAATAACACTTTGCTCGATGTGGGAATCAAGTCCAGGACCTAGAGCATAGTAGTTACGCTTACGACCATTAGGCTAATGAGGCCTATAATCAATAACTAGACTACAGCGCCATTTTTCCCGATTTTTTCCTGAAAACTTTTCCAGGATCATAACGAACAAATAAAAATAAGAATTACGCACATCCGCCATTCAAATTGTGCGTTATGGTCTTGAGTTCATAAAAAATCCAATAATAAATTATTATTAAAAAGGAAAATACTTGACTAAAAACATATTTTAATATTTTTGATTTTTATTTGAATCCCACACCATAATTAAATATTATATAGCCATTATCACTCCCACAATTGAGACAAATTTAACGACACCTCGTATGATAAAATACATTCAAGCGTTTAGTTTAGGCTACAGAGCGTGCCAAAGCATTAGACATACATACATAAACTCGAAAAACATAACCCTCCTTTTTCACAGTCGGGTAAAAAAACATTTTTTTTATACAACATACGTAATGGTAAACGGCTATTGTAGCCTATGGGCGCGTATAATACCTACCAATCAGTATTGTGTTGCCAATCATGACGTCAATACTAGTAAGTTCAACTGTCTTAAAAAACGCAAAACTCCCACGTATAAAAAAAAAGAAAGTGTAGTTGCTAAAATTCTTATCATTTGGCTATATTTTATTTAGGCATTTTTAATTTCGATAAATTTTATAGTTATGCATGATGAAATATATTGAATAGCTAGCGTGTTTAACTTTAAAGGTAGGTTTAAGTTATAGTTTGGTTAGTTATAAATTATAAATAATTAAATTAACGGTGCGGAAAAAAAAATTAGATCTTAGAAATGCAAGAAGACGTGTTCGAAATCGATGAAGATTCGTGAAGAGAATAATGAATACTAAAGAAAACCAAACTGATTTGTAGACATAAAGTAGCTCTATTATTTAAGCTAATCTATTATGAAAATGGGATGACGCTATCATCATCTATAAAGAATAAAAGAAACAATTTTAGTGAAATAAAGTTCTAAACATGCACTTAAAAGAAAAAATTAGAGCTATGCAATAAAAATATGGTTAACTATGGGACGTGTTTATAGGTACTTCCAACCGTCTTCTGACTTCTGAGCTGATAATTCGCTCAAAAATTAGTCTTGTTACGTATACAATGAAATCAATCTAATATAATTAGCCATATTCTGTTTCATACTCATACATACACACTCGTGTTATGATACTCATTTGTAAATGTAAGTTGTACATTTACTCCATTACAATTTCCTGAGTAGGAAATCAACTACTCACGTAAGTAATTACTTAGAAGTGATTCCTTGTGTAATTATTGATTGCCAGGATATGAGCGGATACGGCTCTGGCGGTGGCATGACGACGTGCGTAGGCGACACCGACTTGTTGTCACGGCGATTACGAGAGGCGGAAAGAGCGCGCGCTGACGCTGAAAGAGCACATGCCGATGCGCTTGCGCAGCTGCGAACCGCACAGCGGTCTCCACTTGACGCACACAATGTCGAACAGCTACAATCTAGGGTCAGAGAGCTCGAGAAAAAGGTACATTTCCTATAATTTTCCTTTTTTATTTATGCAATAGCGGATGGTATGTAGGATACAATCTAAAAGCAAAGATGTGCTGGATATAAAGAAACCATTATTATTGATGACTGTAACTTGATAAATAATTAAATACGCCTTTTATTATCTCTCATTTCATATTAATTTTACATATTCTTTCCATCTCAATTATATTTAATGAAAGCCCGTCTGTAGGGTAAAGGCCTCCTCCATTTCTGTCCACTGTTTTCTGTCTTATACTTCCATCTACCACTTTTCTCCTGCCACAAATCTGATATCATCGATCCAACTTCTTGATGGTATTCCTGGTCTTCTTTTTCCCTTAGGTTCTTTCAACACTACGGTACCAAGTCTACATAAAAATTGGTATTACGATAAGACTTATGTAAACTTATTAACATAATTATAATATTAAATATCAGATAATCCCTAATCCGGAATTCGGCATGTTGAAACAATTTTTTTCGAACACTTATTTATTTCAATTTAAACGTACTACACGGCTGATGATGAATGAAATTCTAGACTCTCAATAAATGCTGTGGTAGTATAAACTACTATCTAATATCAAATATAGATAAGTATAGATTTAAAGGATTTTCAAATCGCCAATAACTCACATTATTATTGGCATAGTTATTAAGCACTTATCGAACCAGAGAAAGTGATCGAACCGAAGAGAGCAATTCTTATATTATATGTAATTGATTTCTCGAAAACATCTTTAACGATTTTATGAATCTATGAAATGATGAAATTTTATATTTAAAGAATTTTTTACTTTCTAAGTTTACCTACACTTTTTTCAAGAGATCGAAGGAAGCTCAGTCGGCCATATTATATTATATGAGTTATAAATTTAAGAATGTCCCATTTACTATGTGTAAAAACGGATAAAAGGAAATATTTTACAACAGGCAGCTTTAGAGACGGTAAGATGTGAAGAACTACAACTGGAATTATCTACTACACTTCGAGCGCGCGGTACTACTACATCAGCGACGTGGTCAACACAATCTGCACAGCCCGCATCGGAAATCGAACGCATCATGGCAAAGATAGAACAGGACAACCGAATTCTTGCTGAATTGGAACATACTAGATCAACAACACACGGTATGAAAATTCACAAAAAATTTCTCATATATAATACGATCTATTTTCATTAAAAAAATTCTATTCTATAGTTTGGTACAAGCCTTTTCACTTTTTCTATGGCTATTAACTAAACTTTGCTAAAAAGAGTTACAGAATATGATTAATGATCTGGGTAGTCTTTTAGATATGCATCAAAATAACTGGTCAAACCTTAAACCAACCAATTTAATTTCCCCTTCATCTAGACTTTCAAGTTTTCAGTTAATACATTCGTAAATATATTGTTAATTTCGAGTTAGAGAATACTGTAAAAACAAAATTATAAAATAATTGTCTATTAATTTAATAGACTTGTGTCATTTTATGCTTTAATTTATTTTACACAGGTATACACTCGAGTGGATCTAACCAGGCTCTTGGCGAATTCCACTCTCCGACACCGTCGCCACTCCCGCATTCGTACACCAGTACAACTGGACACATGGCTATCTGTCAAAGCAACACTATGCCCACATTATCCTCGCTTCACGCAACCGGCCAGTTTACTGCACCATGCTCTAATTCCGTCGCCTACTCCATGAGCGCACACAATCCAACGTCTTACGCCAATCCCGTTTCTGCATATTCCACAAGCTCTTATGGTCTTTCGAACGCTCATCAGGTTACCTTTACAAACCCAGTAACCGCTCCTCTTGTCAATAGTATCGGTCAAATTTCCAATACTTTAGCAGGACTGCAGAGTAACCTTCAAAATATTACAGGAAATGTATCAGCTATGAATTTGAGCAGTGGTTTGACTGGGCAAGGAGTAACTGGTACTATAGCTGGAACGGGATTGGCAGGTTTAAATAATGTGCAAACTAGCTTACCAAGTTTGACAAGTACTCTTAGTGGAATACAGTCGACATTGAGTGGAGCTTTAGGGAATGCTCTAACAAACCTGAGTACTGGCACACAACTTGCAGTATTGAATACTAGTCTATCTGGTACAAGTGCTTATGGAACTGGAACTTATACAAATCCTATACTTTCAACTGGTTTAACAACCAATCCATTGAATATAAAGCTTAAACCTCTAGACGAAATAGATCTAGGTATAGGTAGATTTACTTCAACAACTTCTGGAGTGGGCAGAGTGGCGACTCCAGTGACACCGCACCCACCTTCATGGAGTTTAGGATTAGATAGCCAATTTGGTACTGATAGACTAGCGTGTTTAGATCCAGTTCTCACCCACGAACGAATTCAGAGATCAATGATGAGAGTCCTACCTAATCCTGTTTTGGACATAGATGGTTTGTGAAATAATATGATATAATATTTATTCATATATTTTCATTTAATAAAAAAGGTTCAATATGTTTTTAATATTTTTCAGTTCGAAACACACATTTTATGAATGGAGGTGGACCATCAGATATAGTTGATATGTTAGATATTCCTGGAAAAGGTCGTTGCTGTGTTTATATGGCTCGTTTTTCTTACGATCCTCCCGAGTAAGTTTTTTTTATTGTATCACAACAAAATGGCGGCACTTTACTAAGCACAGTACAGTCTAACCACATTAGGTACTATCGAGGAATTTACAGTTCATCACCAGTCTCCGCTGTCATGTCAGCTTGATTAAATGTCTCTTGACGTTATGTTTGAAGGACTCCATGTTGTAGGAAGGTTTATAATTTTTACAAATAAATGTTCTGCAAAAGACTAACAAAAATAATATTTCCAGACTTGAAAGTGCGGAAGGTGAATTGTCAATAAACGCTGGAGATTACCTTTTAGTTTGGGGTCCACCAGATCCTAATGCTGCAATGCTCGATGCTGAATTACTAGACGGTCGTCGTGGTTTAGTGCCAGCAACTTTTGTCCAAAGATTAGTTGGAGAGGATCTTTTAGATTTCCATCAGGTATGAATGTTAAAGTCGTCCTAATGTGAAAAATTATTTAAAACTGCATTAATCAAAATTATATATATTTACAGTTCACTAAATTATTTGCACTTTTGAAATACTTTTCAAATAGTATCTTAAATAAATAAAACAAAATATTAATATCCGATTTAACAGGCTGTTGTGTCGTCCGTTCGTGATGTAGACGAATCAGCTACTACAGCAATTAGTGACATCTCAATTAGCCGCGACGTAGCAAGGCTTACTGAAACTACTGACGTCGCAGAGGGAACGGATGAAGATGATGGTGGTACGTTTCTAATACCCATATTATTGTAACATACACAAGCTTGCCTACAAACATTCACTTTAACCACAAACCTTAGAGTTGACCACTAAACACTTAATAATTTATTTTTAGTGTACCTAATACTTGTAAAAAATGTGTTATAATTTTCGCATGCAACTCCCAGTTAATAATCAAATTCATAAACATCTTTAGTAAAAGATATTGTAAAATAATTTGTGAAACATTATCAATATTAGGAAATCATGTTGCTTTAATTCTAGTCTACAATAAAATCACACATAAATTTACATTTTCTTTAAAAAAAATTTATATGTTAAAAACTTTCCATATTGACCCATATCGTTTATAGCACGAACATTAATACAACACATTTATCATTAATATATACATTATACCTAGTTACCTAGATCTATAGTGGACCTCCCTTTCCTTCTCCCGATCCTTTGGACTTCGCTGCACGCTTCTTCGCATAACTCGCACTTCGCTGGCTGAACTTCCGCGATCAACACGCGGATCTGAATGGCAGAGCTGTTTTTATCGTCGCTAGTGCCAGCCCCGCGGCAGCTGTCACTGGAGAGGCAATTGAATAAATCGGTGCTGATTGGTTGGACGGCTCCCGAGGGTGTTCAGATGGCAAACATCGACAGCTACCACGTGTACGTGGATGGAGTACTTAAGACAACAGTGAAGGCGTCGGAGCGCACGCGAGCATTAGTTGAAGGAGTAGATTCGAATCGAGTGAGTCTATTTAATAAATTGAATTACACTATGAAACTATGATGTAGATAATTAACTATTATCGACCTATATCTGTTTCTGTTTAGAGAAATGAATACATCATTCGAAGATATTAACCAGTACATTACTCATCGCTGTTCTAGTGTACTTTGCTAAATTTATCATGTCCTATTGCGTTGCCCTGTGGTGGTTTACTACACAACCAAGTATGAATGCGAATGTAAAGATTTTTAATTTTGTATGTAAAGATGTTTAAGTTTTACTTTTGTACGGATCCTAGCAATGAAGTTGTGCTCCTAGCCGACTTCGGGTACGTCGTCAGCTTTACCTAAATAGTTTCGTTGATGTACTTTGAAATGACTAATATAGGCATTCTTGGTTTTCAATTACATAAACTTGTAGAACCAGTCAGAGTATAATTGACGTAGTTACTCTGAAGAGCAGAAATGGGTTAGATACGTAGAATATATTTTAAAGTGCATAAACAGGTGCTTAATTTTTGCATTCCTTCTTCCATACCCTATAAGATGAAATGATTTTTTTTTTCAAGATGTTGTGTTTAAAATAATACGAGGCAATGAAAAGTAGTATATGGTGTGGCACAGTCGGAAAGATATTTGTGATTTGATACAATTATCATCTGCTTCTGTGGCCCGTGGAATGATCGTTGATGATGATGAATGATAATGAATAGCTGGTAATTGGTTGTTGAAGTCGTCGGGCATGAAATGTTACATTAAAATATAATTATAAACTTAAATCTATGGTAAATACACAAACATGGTAGACACAATGAGAAATAGAATAATAGTGTCTACGGGTAACAAAAATAGAGTTTGAAAAAATTACTTTAATTCCATTAGTTTGTAAGTTATTGATTATTGAGTTTGTCAGTTTTGTATAAGAATTTAAAGTGGACGGTTTACTTATGAGGCTCTTTAGGTTGTAGGGCGATACGCTGAGGTTTTTACAAATGAAATGGTGAAATGATTGACCGGTAAACAATCTACCATTGGAGAACAGTTGTATGCAGTGTCTGTATAGTAATAACGTCACCCTTTAGTTATTTAGGATTTTAACAATGCTTATTGGTTTATCACTAACGGTGATTTGGAAAAAGATACGAAGCAGACGTTTGGATTTAATGGGGCTTTACCTTTTCTGATAAGTTTTGCACATGAGCTTGTGTAGATACTAGGATGTGAAACTGTGTGAAGGGAAATTAGGGTGATTAATTACGGATAACAATTATTTTAAATAAGAAATCAGATGTTCATAAAATTCTTTTAAGCGACTCAGAAACTGCCGCCAAGCTACTGTATCCCAATTCACTGTCCATTGACTAGGATAATAGGGCCGCATATTGTATAAGTAATTATGTTTAACTATAATAATTATACAGTGCATACATTACCAATTCAAAACTATTGTTGATAATAATGATTATTACCTTTCTATAGCCACATCGAATCAGCGTGCGTTCAGTTACTGCCTCAAGGCGTACATCTCGTGCCGCGGCTTGCACGATGGTGATTGGCAGAGACACGGGAAACATGGGTCCAACTTGCGTTAGAGCGAGTGGTGTCACGTGTTCACAAGCAGTGATATCGTGGCTTCCAGCAAACTCCAATCACCAGCACATTGTTTGCGTGAATAATGTAGAGGTAAATTTGCATTGCTAACTCTATGAGTAACTCTTTAACTCTTATAACTCTATAGTACTTATAAACCTATAATAAATTTAAAATAGTTACAATGACAATGGAGACTAAGAATTCCTTAAACTTCGTATTTTATGTCTACAGGTGCGAACAGTAAAGCCAGGAGTTTATCGCCATATAATCACAGGTTTATCACCAAGCACTCAGTATCGGGTGACGGTAAGGGCTAAACATTTAAGAGCTGGCCCTCCATCTGGCATACCCGTTGAAGAGGCACCTGGTGCTTACACGGACTTCAGAACCCTACCGAAGGGTCTTCCTGATCCACCGAATGAAATAATGGTACGTTTATGTGTTATTTCCGAGTGGCATGAAGTGAATTGAGCTTGCTTCTCTTCAAACATGACATTCCTTTTACACTATCCTCTCACTTATATTCTTCATGATCTCACTAATAAAAAGGCACTGTGAATACTGGAACTAAACAATCATTTACGTTTAAAAAAACGCTTTTCGGAGCTATAAACATGTATAAATTTAAGCACGAATCAATAAAAAGAGCTAACCAAAGCGTAAACAGAACGTTTTCCTGCTCACAGAGATTTACACACTCCAGATCCTTCAAATATATCACAACCTCAGAGCACACAGCACGCCCGACAAACTCGAGGAAGTCGCGTCAATCGCAACCATAAATCCAGCTCTAGGACTAAAAAATTATTGACTGCTCCCAGCGCCTACTTTACCGATCATTAGCTTAGACAGCTCCATTCCTGCTAACCCTTCCTCAATGTAGCTTCATTGTTCTCGGTGTTGGTCGCAAACATCAAATATTGTCAAAACCCAATTGGCTAGCATCACAAACGTTTGGCTGGATTGTTGGTGGTGATTGGTGCGGTGTCGCAGGTGGAAGCGGGCCCGCAGGACGGCACCCTGCTGGTGACTTGGCAACCTGTGCTGCGCCCGCCGGCCTCTGGGCCCGTCACTGGATACGCAGTGTATGCCGACGGCAAGAAAGTGACCGACGTTGATTCGCCGACCGGTGACCACGCTCTCATCGACATTGGCAAACTGATTGGCCTCAATCCTAAATGTGTCACCGTAAGTATCGCTGTGTGAAGCTTAATTTAGCTACATGAACGCTACGTTTTGGCAATATTTAAAGTATTAGATGATGCGACTTAATTGTCGTAAAAATAGTATATTATAGATAAGTAACATAAACATATTTTAAAGTTCTACGTAGAAGCAAGTAAACTTAATTAATTTTTGTCCAGGTACGCACAAAATCACGTGATAGCCAGTCTAGTGACAGTGCTCCCACGCCTATACCGCCAGCTGTATTACGGGGTGTAGTATCAAGAGTGCCACGAGGGCCAGGCCCAGCGCCGGTCCAGCCGGGGCCTGGTTATAGGGGACCACAACGACCTCAACCTTATCAACAACAACAACAAGTGATAGAGCACGATGAAAATTTGTCAGATAAGGAAATATTCCCATCGAACAGCAGACACGATCAACAAGCTGCTCAGGTGATCTATCAGTTCTTATTTATGCTTATTCTCATTTAATGAATGGGTAATTTTCATTTATAATTAACAGACATACCTTTTTACCTTATTATGGTACGATTGATGGTGGTTCATATATGTTGTATATACTAAGACTCATTCGATGATATTAAGGCCTAAACGGCTCACCTGAACATACTTTAAAAATTAAAGATTCTACCCATCGTACTAAGTATGGAAAATTGTAAAAAAAAATTATTGAATAAAAATATAATAGATTTTTTTGATGATTTCATAGCAAAACAAAATATATAATGATGAAAGAATTTATAATTTGATGATAAATTTTTATTATCTTAATTGATAGTGGAAAAGATTTTGATACTTCTATTGTTACAGCACTTTATCTGTATGATTTTGTTTGCAAATCAATGTTGTACATTCTGTGTGTTTCTTCATATTTCATTTCGCCAGTATATTTGTTTTAAATAACATTAAGTATCTATAGCTTTCTTTTATGATTTGTATATCTGATAATTTTCTTCGTCTGTGTCTTCTTTAGCTATCATAAAAGATCAATGTCATTCGCTCTCTTCTTACGTGACGAATTGTTTGACAATTACCAGAAACGTTAAAATAATATACCCACCATCTATGATACCCAAATTTAATGTATTGTTTGAGTTACAGACGATTCGTCACGTAGCATCGGTGTTGCAAATTGCACTCTCTATACTTTATCCTATGGTTCTATCGCTGGCATCTCCTAAATGTCCAGTATTTAGTTCTCTGTCGAACGGTATCACGGCACGACCCGCGACATCAATAATTATAGCTATGCACTCGGCTCGATCGTTCAAAATCAAAATGCATACTGCTTGCGACTAGATCAGTAGTCTCTAGTGCTATTGGCAGATTTCCGAAACATCGCACGACACCTTACAAGTTACATATATACTTAGAACAGATAAAGAGCTTGTACTTTGTGACACAGACAATATCGTCCATAGAGCTCATGAGTTATGATCATACCACTTAGTTTAACCTGACCTCCTCACATAACTGTTATACACCTTTCCGTAGCCTACGAGTGGATTCGGCACAGGCCTCCTAAAGAGTATATTCGACAAAATAACCCCTTCGGTAAGGAATTTTAACACGTCTTTTCTTATAAATTTTTTGTTTTGTTTTGGTATACTTACACAAATTACTTTAGTGTTTTATCGATTTCTTTGGAAGTGAATTTTATGTTGTTTCATTTTATTTATTACTTACTTCTTTTACACAGTGTGCCCTTATTCTAATAGTGAATTATACTAATAAACTGTAGTATAAACATAATAATTCAGCGTTAAACACAATTTACTTTGAGTATGCTTTCAATTTAAGTGACAGTAGACTTGTAGAAAAAATATAAAATATTAGCTCAGTGCATTTATTTTTTCTTTGTAAAAAGAAAACCTAAGAAGCCAATGTAGCAAGTTTATTTCCGATTTCTTACTTTATTTCAATAGTAATAAAAAGATATGTAAGTGTATATTTATAAAATAAATAAAACGGGTTCGTGAATCGTTGTACTTAAATTAGGAATATATTTTTTGCTGATCTAGATCTAGAGTCCGTTCTGTTCTAGTATTTGTTACCTTAATACTTTTATTAAACTTCGTTACTCATATTCATACATTATTCATTTACACTCGGTATCACAATATTCGATTATGTAGTGTGGACAGGTGAAACACAAAAATCGCAATTAAGTCTATAGACAAAAAATAGAGCCGAATGCTTTCAAGACAGTGACTCTTCACTTTCTACTTCAGCTTATATATATGCGGCTTTATTTGCTCTTTAAAATGACTATCGAACTTGTGTCTCTCTCAAAAGCTTATATTCGCTTTATCTTCCTAATAATTACGCACCTATACAAAAATGCTTTTATGACGTTCATTATTTTAGAAGCCATAAAGAAAAGGCACAGAAAATATTTAAAAATTAAGATCAAGCTATAAAATGAAAATAAAGTGCACCATATTTACACATTCATCCATTCCGTAACCATATATGAATCATGATTTATTTGTTGTTTCATTGGATATAAATGATATAATGTGAAATGACCGTATGGTATCAGCAATCGGGGATACCGGCCATCGAAATCACTAAAGAGGCTGCCACGGAGCTGGGTAGCGAAGACGAGGAAGCGTCGCGTCGCCGTCCGCAGGTCTGCGATCTCTAACTGTCTTCGATGTGCTCTCCATGTGCTAGCACTTACTATACTGTCTCTTTCGCAAATGTACGGTCCGAACACAAGTTTCTAATTTTCGATGTTTTTGTGTTGTCACTTGTAAATTCATCGTTGTGTTACACGCGACACAGGTTCACGCGTCCGAACACGTCCATGTTTTAACGAAGCACTATTTAAAGACACTCCTTGCAATAAGTTCTTACAGTAAGTCTTCGAAGTGAGGTCCCTACAGAGCACTCAATACTAACATCACTCGTGCATGTACAATGCGTTTCTATGATTACTCCTGCATGTTGTCTTGGCTTAGACGCATACCACACTACACCCCTATTACACAAATTTCACTCTGTCCTAATCATTTATACAAACTGTGAAAAAAAGGGATATTCGGCGTAACTATTTGCGTTATAAGGTTTTCTGCAAATTAACTTATATTCTTTACCTGACAAGCACATTTGGAACGATTGTGAATGCTGTGATTTGAAGTGTTAACGCTGCACGCTAGCTTTCGTTATGCATGGGGACTGACTAGCGGTACAACGGAATGTAAAGTTCTAATGTTGACTACAAAGATAAGGTAACGTTTTGATCGCTTTGAAACGCAGCGCCAAATTGGACAATAATATGGCTATTAGCTTATTGTATTGCTGTCGGTTTTGTTATGGAAAATCTAACCTTATTAATGTGTTGGTACGTACGGACGTCAGCAGCAACCGTCCCAACCTGCGCAAGCGTCACAGCCGCCTTCCGGACAGCAGTACCCGAGTACACCAGCTTACCATGGCACGCAGCAGCCCCCCTTTCCACCAGCCGGACAGTTCACAAGTAATCAGCAAAACCAGTACCCCGGGCAGCCGCAGCAGTATCAAAACCCACCGCCAAGAAATCACCAGGAGAGAGGTCGACCTCCTAACCCTCATCAGGTTATTTTATCTCTTTTACACAATTCCACATCATACATCACAAAATTCAGGACTTTTACAGATTTAGAGTTCTATACAGTATACATATACTAAGGTACAGTTAGATATCTAAAGTTTGTTAATACCCGACAAAGAAGGATTATGATTTCAGTAGTTTATATACATAGTATTCATATGTATGTTTGTGCATCTTCCCAAATATCTTCTAAATTACCTATCATAATTTAACAAATGAGGTATTCTTAGAACCATTGTTGATCTCCACTATAGGCATAAATAACACTGAAAACAAAATTGGCGTCCTCTAGAGATCATAATTTCGAGTATTTAAAAAAATATATTTTTGTAATGTGCCGTGTTGGGTATCAAATGAAAGGGCTTAATCAGCACATTTTGAAAATATTGATGTTATTTTCCAGAACGTGATTATTTTCTTAGTTGGGTTTTTGTGTTTAAACTTAGATACGTTTTGGTAATGAAGTTATCTGTTGTCGACTCGAACGACATTTTTCATGGGTTGCAAGTAGCAAGGCCAGCCGAGCAACGCACAGTATGCGGGCCGAGGAGCGTCTGGTGCCGGTGGGCCACGTGGGCCACAGGTCGGGCCTCGGCACGCGCAGCAAGGCCATCCGCAGTCTAAGCGAAGCCGCTATTTCATCGCGCTTTTCGATTACGATCCTGCTACAATGAGTCCGAATCCGGAGAGCTGCGATGAAGAGCTACCTTTTAGTGAAGGTGACACTATCAAGGTAAGAATTAAACATAATTATAAATACATAGTAATGTTTACAGAGAAAATAATAAGACTGAAATAAAGATTGTAGTTACTATATATAGTATTTTTGATTAGGTATTTACCCACGCACGGAAGAACAAGACGTACTTCTTTGGCGCTACAAAACAAAATAACTACAAAAATGTTACCCCAAGTGAAGGTGTGACTTCATTTTGCTGACTTTTTATTTTTAATTGGTGTAATGATGTTTATTTATAAATACTTCTGTTTTTAAGCAATTAAAAATAAAAGAGTCAGTACAATTAATTCACATTATTATCATTGTTGAACTTCATTATGTCACACTTCCGTCACATGATGCGCACAGCATGGACGTATAAAAATGGCGGACGGAGTTCCGCTGAAGACAAAAGTGAAACACAGCAATGGCAGGCATGTAAGTGTGTGAGAGTTTTCAGAGATCGAATCGATCACTTGAATACCTTAGGTAAAATCTATGAGCGGCTCCTTCCGAACCGTCTCAAGATCGTGATAGACGACAAAAATCTATACCCACCGGAACAGTTGGGGTCCGCGCTCGACACTCTTGTACGCACCAAGTGCGACGCCTCACGGAGCACATAGCTACTAATTTCGCGAAAGATAAACCGTATTGTACGCTTGCGGTTATCTTTGATGTCGGGAAGCCCTTCGATAAGGCCAGGCACGTCGGACTGGTATACAAGCTACACCACTTACAAGTCCCAGATAGATTAGTTCATATCATCCGCGACTACCTCACTGACCGCACCTGCCGCTACCGAGTGAAAGGTGTACTTTCCACACCTCACCCTGTACACTCGGGCGTCCCGCAAGGCTCCATTCTGGCGCCTTGCCTGTTCAACTTGTACGTCAGTGACCTACCTCGTCCCTTCGAGGTCGAAGTAGGTCTATACGCTGACGATACAGTCATTTACGCTTCTAATAGGCACAGACTTCATCTCAGACTAACCGTCCAACGTGCCGTTACCACTCTCGGTAAATGGTATTGTAAATGGCGCCTAGCCATCAACCCCTCCAA
Organism: Saturnia japonica; assembly: GCA_033032175.1. NCBI lineage: Eukaryota > Metazoa > Arthropoda > Insecta > Lepidoptera > Saturniidae > Saturnia > Saturnia japonica. The sequence goes on along the minus strand of CM065324.1, from coordinate 5,694,112 downwards.
GAGAGCCGCGATTATCTTCGATCCTAGCAAAACAGAGATTCCCAAGGGTATCAAAGCTCTCAAACTCTTTAAAGACAAGATCCCCTGGACTAAAGACTAATTATCTCGGTTTGACCCTCAATAAGAAGCTCACCTTCGACTGTCATGTTCGTACCGTTAGGAACAGAGCCGCAATGGTCATTGGTCGACTACAGCCCCTGTACCGAGTTGCGCCGCATTCGCACATATGTCAAAATCCAATATTCATACATTCCAAGTCCTTCAAACGCGATTCTTACGTAAAATCAACAAAGCCCCGTAGTACTAACGACAGCAAGATCTCCTTTGAGAGATGCAACTTCCCTCGGTCGAATCATAGATCAAATATCTCTCGAGATCTTACTTCGACGCCGCGTGGAATCACGCGAATCCGTAGATCAAAGCAGCCGCGACCTACGATACGGCCCCAAACGCCACTCGCTTACAGTGCCGGCCGTGTAACAATTTCACCGACCCCGTTGACAAAATCGAGGGAAAAAACGCCTATTACTCGACCGCCTCTCCAAACAGAGCGTGCTAGCGCCCAAGCCCGCGTAACCACCGTTCTCTCCGCAGAGGACGGGCGGTCAATTTCGCTCCCGCACACCCCTCACGTCCACTCTCTCTAGCCGCAGCTCAAGCCTAGGTCCGTTCCTCGATGTGCAGCCCTTGAGTCTGGCAGCCGCCCGCGCGATACAAGTGACACTGGACGTGCAACTTTCTGTTACGATGCGCTCACAAACCGTTGAACCGATGTTGTTCTAGTTTTTTTATTTTTGGAAGGTGACTTGATAGACAATATTCTTAGTTATGATTCAAGAAAATCTGTTCAGCCGTTTGAAAATTATCAGCTCTTTTCTAGTTGATAAATAAATATGAGCATCTTTCACAGGTCTGATTGAGTTAAGATTTGGTATTGTGTTACTTCAATTATATTAGTAAAATCTTGACGTAATACTGCAGCATCATCTGGAATATGTAGGATACCTAACTCCTATATTTGGCCCCAATTGAATGGTCTCAATGATCAGGTTACTTGTGTTGGGGTTTATTAAATTTTTTAATTTACCTTGTATTGTGATAAACAAACAGCTGTCACACAGAGAAATGTATAAAAGAATGATTTTTTTATTTTGTCCAGAGGTATAAAATGACATAAAAAAACAATCAATTGAAAATTATGTATATTTATTAATTATAATTATATTTAATTTTTTATAATAATAATTTATTTATTATTAAAGGGTTAACTATTTATAAACTTGTCGTTTACGTTCAAACGATGTAGAAATCCCCTCTATTTTTTTTTGATATGGTGACAACTAATATTTAAACCTTTTAAGCAATATATTAAACAAAATTGATTATATGATAAATCTTATCTCATCTCATCTCTTAATTGACAATATTACTTTTAGAAAACGTAAAAAAATTATAAAACATTTAAATTTTTCATATTCAACCGATTTCGATGAAATTGTACATGGAAAATTAATATATTATTCCTTATATAATAGGATATATAAAATATTAAACAATATCATTCAAAATAAAATCACGATGTGAAAATAATTACTGTATAAAAAACGCTTGCGGAGCCGCGGGGCACCACTAGTCTTATATAAACCATTGTCGTGCTTTACGTCTATGGCCTTTTAACAACTTTTTTTAACTTGAGGATTCATAACATAAGACAAAAAAACAACTCTATGTAGTTAAAAAGAAATGTGGTTTATCTATTTAACTATTCATATTTTATTCATTTGATTATTTTTATAACATGGAAATTAATGCAGTTTAATTGGTTTTCCAGAGGTTTCGTTTTAACTTTCGTTTTATCCATCCATTCAGTCAAAAGACGTTCAGCGTTGGACATATGACTTCCTTAAATATCGCCACAACGACCGGTTCTGTGCTGCTCGCATCTACCGGGTTCCCGCAACCTTCATAGATCGTCAGTACTTTGTGGCTGGTCTGCCCACGCAGCATCATCGGTATATGGGCGCCACTCGAGAACTTTCTGATTCGATAACACAGAAAAAACTCCGAGCATTGCCCTCTTTATTGTCCTTTGAGTGACCTTGTGCTTTCTTATCAGATCCATCGTTAGTGACAGCATTTCAGTACCATATAGCATCAGTGCCACTGTCAGTGGCAAGACACTGGTCAAAGACTTTCGTCTTCAGACACTGCGGTATTTTAGATGAGAATACATTACGTAATTTATCAAACGCTGCACAACTGAGTTGGATTAGACGATTTACCTGATGCTACATGGGCGTTTGACATGACCTTCATCTTATCATTGTTTACTGACTACTGAGGTCATCGAGCATTGCCCTGAGGAGTTAGAAGTGAGTGATGTACTCGCTGTTTATATTATTGAACGTTAATTTTTCTCAGTCCAAGACTTTGAAAAAATATTCTAGTAGAGCTGTAAACAGTTTTCGAGAAATAACATCTCTTTCGCCGGGTCTCCACCGCAGCAAGATAGGTTACGTAATCTGATCCTACATTCGCACTGACGTTGTGGCATTTTCATACAAACACTTCAACACTTTGATGCACCGATAATCTATTCGGATCAGCTGAAGAGACGGCAATACAGCCCAAACTTTGTTAAAATCGAAGGCTTTCTCGTAGTCCACAAAAGCTAAGCAAAGGGGTGGTTATAATTTTGTAAACTCCATATAATCTAAACTAAACTAACTAACTAAAGCCTTTTCAGAAACTTATTCAGGAGGATGGAAGACGTAAAACTTCCATGCGAGATGGTTCGTAATAATTCTTGAAAACCAAGTTTTTGACAGAGTAGAAGTGAATTGGGCTGATAGCTCCAGATCATTATGACCCTTTTGAAGAAGAACACCCTACACTTCGGTTCTATTCCTTTAACTTTTTTACTTTCTGCTTATTATGAACAAAGTTGTCTCTTTTTTACAAGATTTTATTTAACTTTAAATATAATTTAAAAGTTATATTGAGTACGCACTGCCTACTCCTTTGATCAGTGGAAATATTATTTTCAACTTTTTAGTTCTAAAGTTTATAAATAAAAGATTCTATTTGCGTTTTTTTCATAATTTAGAGGATTTGTTTTAAGGAAGATACTAAAGCTGATTGGGTATTATGCCTCAAGTCCCTAATAATTCACTGTTATGTTTTTATTTCTAACTAGCTGTGCCCGTGGCTTCGCTCACGTGGATTACAATATGCCCGCGCGAACCTTGCTCCCCGCTCCCGGCTATTTTAAAGATAAAAATGCTTATTGTGGGTGTTCCTAACCATTTAAGCTCCCGAATTGATTCACCAGGACCAGTTTTCTTTTATTTGTGCGGAACCCTAATTCTTTTTGTAAAATAAAAGTAGCCTATGTTGCTCCCTATGTCATCAACTATCTATCAGTGAAAATCCCGTCAAAATTGGTCCAACCGTTTCGGAGATTATATGGAACAAACAGACAGACAGACAGACGGAGAAAGTTTTTTGAAATGGGCTTTTTGTTATAGATATCGTATATACTTTCATATGCATTTAGTAAAAAACTGTTATTTTTACATTACAAACAGACACTTCAATTTTATTAATTGTATAGATATAGGTGTTTATTTCTTTTTTATAACTAAAAAAACGCTTTTATTGCCATACAATAGGCACTTCCACATTCATACAGAACCTGATTTATAACAATATCCTTAATTACATTAACATTTACAACACAAGCCACAATGTACTCCCAAAATTTTTGTGATATAATAAGATTTAACTACCTATTAGATACAACAGATTCACTACTTGAAAATTCAAAAGTAATCTGATGTCTCGTACATTATCCCTTAGAGATACGTTTCTGCCAGTTTGATTTAAAACAACAGTTCTTTTATCTATGTAAAACTCCTACCAACTTTAGAACATTTAAACAATTGCATCATATTCGTTTAAATTCAAAATACACGTATCCTAAAAGTGGCATGTCTATCTCTTTTACTTTACCGAGTTCTGAATTTTTGAAAATGTTTTTTGGCCCTACTCTAAAGTTAGATTTTTCGAGATACGACAAGTATGCTTTCCAGCGTCGAATTATATATGTATTTCTAAAATGGATTTCGATGTGTAAGATGTCCCTAAATTCGTATTTTTTTCTGAAATTAGACTATATTTAAAGCAGTCTCTAAAATCAATAATAAGAATGCTCTTGCATACTTTTTTTAAAAAGTGTTGTAGATAAACTCTTGGTGTGTGTAAGTAATTTAGATAAATCAACAGACTGAAAAAATAGTATAGGATTTTAACGAAAGCAACAATAAGGAGATAAAAGGCCACACGTTTTCGAATAGTAGGTAAGTACCTTTATAATATATGAAAAATATATACTAAAAATAAAGTTTGCGCTCACAAAATGTTTACACTAATAATATTTACACAAGAGCTGGATCGGTCATAAATCGGAAGTTGGAAATGCCGAGCACAGGACCATGATAGCGTATATTATTACTGACTGTGAAGCAAGAGAAAGATACGGAGCTCCGCGCACGCAACGAATTTAAATAACATAAGCGCCAAAACAGTTTTTACTTTAATGTGATTAAACTATTTAAATAACTGAAATTCCGTTTTTGGAAAATCTAGAAAATACCAATGTCTTTTTATAAATCAAGTCTCGAATTTCTATTATCCAGCGTTCAGAAGCTACAAGCACTAAACGTTTAAAACAGGCTAATTTGGCTTTTTTCTATGGAGAAAGTGTGTCATAATCGTGTTTTGGCTTTTACAATAATTTCAATCATATGTTCAATTAACACATATCCAAAAATCAAACTCATAGTCTTAGTACTTTTTCATATCTGGGGCTTTTAAGAACCCTAATTTTTTAAATATCCCCTTAAGAACGTCACGTTGGGCGCGTAATAGCGGGCGACTCATTTACTATGGTATGAATGGGTGCGTTTGTGCTTGTACGTATAAGCGAACTGACTTACTATGAGTGATTCACTTTTATCTGAGTCAACATTCCGTCCACCTATTTTATACGTCCATGGCGCACAATTGTCTCGTTTACCCTTTACTAAATGTACGAAAAGAGGTTCAACGTCAATAAGTTAGTGAATGTGTTATCACAAAGTAATTTATATAAATGGATCACAATACTTTAAAATTTATCATTGGTATATGTTTAAATGATAATAAATGCACTTTAATCCAGATTCCTGGGTCTCATCCTGGATCGTGCCCACCATGCGCATCATTATAAACCCGTCAAAGTGATGTATAACTAGCTACCGTGAGTTTTGCAGTAATTACATCAACGACCGGCGGTGATAGATTACCTAGACTGATCTCGGTGGTCGTAACATTTTTTAAATGTGCTGTGCTTACTAAAAAAACTTTTTTTACATTGTAACTCGGCAAATCGACGGCACTATCTCCGAAGGTAAGCATAGTACAATCCAAACACAACGGCTACCACCGAGAGATCTGTAAACCATCGCTGGTCACCACTGTCATGCCAGCCTGCATTAATACTCTTCACGTTATGCTTGAAAGACCCGATGTCGTAATATTAGACGTGATTATATGTTCAAACGTAAGTCTATCACTAAATAGAATAAAATCTACCAGGTGTGGGGCGACAAAGACGTGGATGGCTTCTACTGGGGCGAATGTCGCGGCCGGCGTGGCTACGTGCCACATAACATGGTTATAGAAGTATCAGAGCAGGAGGCTGTGGGACAGGCATCGGCGAAACCCCGTGACCGCTGGACTGACGCTTACGCCAACCAACCTGTGCGGAGAATGGTCGCCTTATATGACTACGATCCGCAAGAGCTGAGCCCCAACGTGGATGCTGATGTGAGTGTTCTATCTTCTCTGAGCAAGCAATCAGCTTTTTTCTCTTCCAATTTAATCGCAACGTATGTATTTTATCAGTTTTTAGTATCACGGCAATGATACGGCATTGTGCCTGATGTACCTAATTGTACCTACTGTAAGCGTAATAAAATCTTTTAAATTCTAAGCCATTGACCGCCAAACACTATAAAAGTATTCAACATACGATTCCTGCTAAGCACTGGTTTTAAAAATTGAAAGATGTCCACAAGAGTGTTACTTCTACCATTATTCGCCTTCGTTTAGGTCAAGAATGCTCTCCTGTTTTCCTCTCGAAAATAAATGACCGTGACCACTCTCTGGGTGAGTGCGGTCTTGAAGAGGGATCCTTAGATCACATATCTTTTTATTGTCCCAAACTATCTTGTTCCTTATATGATCTTCTTCCTTGTAATATTCCTCGTGCTACTACTGTCAATACATTACTTACATATGTGTATTCTGCTTTTGTTGAAATATTTAGTGTTTTTATTTACCGTAATAATATAAAATTGTAATATGTACTTTGTTCATGTCTATATAGATTATAGTTATGCTTTTTATTTATATGTTTAACATATTATGTAGTTATATATTATCCCAGGATTTCCCTTAACAAATATTACGTATAAATTGGTGCCTGTTTTATGTTGTGTCAATGTATTCTTTTTATGAGTTATTCTACAGTACACCGAATATTTTCCAACTAAATTCTATAACGTGTATTTGTCACACTTGACATTGGCAAAATTGCCTACATAGGAAGAGAGCCATAATTTAAAAAAAATCTAACAACAATGACGACAACCAAGTGATCGGCGATCCATCGATGGTCGTCACTGTTATACCTGCTTGCAAACTTCTCAGGAATAAGGGGTGTCGAATAACATCTTTAAAACTGAAACATCCAAACGAACTTTACCTGCACGCTGCTTCCTGCCACGTAACCAACGAGGAAACAGTGATAGCGGGGTGGTAGGGCAGTTAAAAAATAGTCGTAGTGGCTCGCTTTTGCCAGTCGCATTTCGGGATCAGTCCGTGCATACCTAATTAAATTAATGCATGTGTTAGGATTGTACTGTGCTTAACATCAGGCAAAGTAGCGTCAAATTGCCGAGCTACAATAAAAAATATCACCACATTTATGGTAGTCGCGACCCAGTCTGGTAAAGATACACTGCCACCTCACTTGATTACTGGATGTATCCTGGTTAAACCTGGAACGCGACATGCTTAAACGTGTCACTATGTTGGGTGATAGGTACCACCTGGTATATAGTGGTCGCGGTCCATTTACACATAATTTTCGTATTTTACCATCCAGCAAAAAGTTCCTTTGTCAGAAATGTGGATACCAATCAGGTAACATTGTAATTAATTTATAAAGGGCAAGAAAATGCTGAAGAACTACCTTACGAAGAAGAAAAATATAAATTCGTCTACCTACTCCACTACCTAATTCCACATACGTTATGGCTATCAAAGATTTTAATGATTAATAATATAATACCATGGACCTATAAAAAATGCGGACGTAATGTTTACTAAGATAGCGGTGAATCACTCATAGTAAGTCAATTCGGTTATATGTACGAGCTTGGACATACACTTTCACACCATAGTAAGTAAGTCGCTCGCTATTATCGACCTCGCCCGAGAGTCAGTTTTGACGTGTTTAGTAAAATATTTAAAAATGCCGTCATGTGAGTAAAGTGATGTAGGAACCGTAAAAGCTTCATTTAAAAAAAATTGGTAATCACATTTCACAAGTAAACTTGCAATATACAATTGATTTCGTGATTTTTACGTAAAATTATTGCGATGTAATTATAACATAATGCCAATAATTAAACATACAAATTACCTCGGAACAGTAATAGATTGATAGTAATTTGTTCGAACACAATTTATTTACATAATGAATTATAATATTATTAAGTATTATAATGAATAAATTATAATTAATTTATGAAGTCAATAAATTATTACTAAAGTATTTATCAATACTACATATTGACAGTTTATTGATTATATTTTACATAAAAATATTTTTTGAAGTGAAAACTTCTTTATGAAGGATTGGATAGGGAGTAAATTCATGTAAGTCGGCACCGACATGGTCACGTGACGTGTTAACGATTATCAAAAAATATTTTCATAAGTTACATAATAATATTTTACAAAGTTAGTATTTCAAATTATATTTGTATTTCCTTATTCTATTATTAGTATCAATAATCGTTAATTCTATTATTATTATTCTTATTATTAATCCTATCATTTGATGTTTAGGAAAAATGTTTATAGTTTTGAGTTTACACTTCTGTCGGCAGTCCTCATCATGACTGCTTTGAATTTTTTTTAATGTTACAAGATATTGTTGTATTTGTAAGATGGTATTTAGAAAGCTTTTTAAAGATAATATAACAATATGTGTAACGAAAGATAATACATTGTATAATTATGCTAACCTAAATTCTACAAAAGGTATATGAAATTATAGATTTTTTTCGTGTAGTTTTTGAGCACTACTGAGCATTTAATGGAACAGAACACAAAATTAGTCTTTATTAAATACATTTTATTGCCAAAAAATATTTCAATATTCGTTATCACCGCTTAAAATTTGAGAGGTTTCACTAGAAAGGGATCTATCCTTTGAAAGTAAAAGACAAGTATAATATAAAAAGTTATTTCTTAAGTTGGGTTACGGAATTCTAAAAAATCATAATCTATGTAAATAAAATTATAGAAGTTTGCCGTTGTGCGTGCATTACGCAAAAATTGGTGGATAGATTTTGATAACAAAATTTTTTACTCCTTAGATACTTGACTTTTATCTAAAAATAAAATTATCACGACATCTTCATAAACGATAATTCGTTAAAAATTGTCTAGAGCACAGCTAGTTGACAATAAAAATGATAATTAAATTGAATTTTTATTGTAATTTTTTACCTCTGGACAAAGACATCTTTCTTATAAACAGCCCTTTGTGGGCCAACCGAAATATGGCCACGCAGGCGAAGTTTATTATGATAAAATCCTTTGATATACGAGAGATTACTGACAGCGATGATTTCTCTAGGTCTCCCGGAGTTCAAAACTTTTGTGTATTTTTATTTTTTTAAATCAGGAAATTTTCTTCTCACGGCAATACTCTAAAAACTCTCACACACTTACGTGTCCGCCATTGCTGTGCTTCACTTTTGTCTTAGTGGAATTCTGCCCACCTTTTTTATCCGTCTATGCATAATACTAGTTGACCTGTGCGAATATTTCGCAAATTATACACTGTAAACAATCTAACTAGCAGCGGTCATGTTATACTCATAGACCAATAATCCTCTGGTTATACTATTTCCATTCCTTTATATTCTCGATGACAGTTCTAATTTGATAGTTGTAGTGTTGTGACCAAATAAGTAATTATAACGATCTGAATGAATATCGATATGAAATAAGTAGTGACGATTCATCAGATTTTGATTAAAATAAATAAATAAAGATTACCTGTCGTTATTATTACTTTGTTTTATTGTCGAGTACCTACCTATACCTACTTATTTTACAACAGCTTCGAAAATTTTGAAGAATTTGGCATTATCAACCAAGAATTAATACGTGTAACATTTTGTAATGAAATATAATATTAGTTAATAAATTTGTACAAAAGTATCCGGCAGTGGTTTAGTTTCTTACATTTTGTAAATAATATCGGGTCTGTTATCGTGGTACGTTTATCGATATAGCTCCATCCCTATCATTTTATCCGACTCTGGTATAACCTTGTACGTGTGTAAACGTCATATTTTTATAAAATAATGCATACATAATGTTAAAAATACGCTCGTTCGAGTTTTCACAGGAGCTGTCATCGAGAAAATAAAGAAATAGAAATGGTATAGGTAAACAGATTATTTATAAATGGCACCTCCTACAAATTACTTTTTAATAAAAAAAAATTAAAACAATAATTTTGTTTGTCAATAGCGGGGAACATAAGGTTTAAAATCATTAATTTTAACGGAGAATTAAGGGAGACAGGGCGTTGCCACAAAAACACCTTTGAGAATTAATAATATATATGAATATTCAAAGAAGTGTGTATTTCTAGGCGGAGCTCAGCTTTCAGACAGGACAAATAATTCACGTTTACGGTGAAATGGATGATGATGGGTTTTATATGGCGGAGATCGATGGCGTCCGTGGTTTAGTACCAAGTAACTTTCTCACGGAGGCCAACGAACAGTACACTTCAACAGGTGTTCCAGGTGGGCGGATTTATATATCATCACTTTTAATAAGTAGTTCTCAAGCATTTGGGCGCAAAAATATAATTAATTCAGTAATCAAAAGTTATTTTGTTGTGAGAGATATTTAAGCTTTGTCGAACTTCAAATATCAAAATCGTGTAAAGGGGTTTTCCATGGCATGCTAAGACAAACCCCAAAGGTTTAACAGAATGCCTTCAATTAAAATTTAGTTAATTAAAATAGTTAATTAATTTAGTAGTTAAGTAACCGAGGCTAACAGTGTAGTCACATAAAAAAAAAGAAAATAAGAGACCTGAGAGTGAAATTTCAAGGAAGAAAGATGTAACTTAGAGAGAAGAAGAAATACATTAAAGAAGGAAATACACATTGTACAAATATATCTATAAAATTTTATAAATTTATTCTTTATAGACTTGGCTACAATCACACCTGATGCTTAGTGATGACGTGGCCCAAGATGGTAACGCACTAAACCCTGTGGGGGCGACAGGTTCTAAAATAGGAAAATGTCCTACCACTATGCTATAGTTTCATCACAACTTTTTCCTTCACCGAAAGCTCAGGCTAATTGCAGTTATTCGAACTCACGTTAGAACACACACACGCATTAAAGTGGTGTTCGTACGCGCTGTCTCTGAACACGTCACTACACATTATATCTACATTTTCTAATCATTAGAAATAAACAACGGAATACATGTTGCTCTATCCTTGAACCAGTAACCCGGGAGAGATGAGTAAGCGCAGTGGAAGACGAGGTATTCCGAGCCTGTTGTGATGGACAAAACACGCATGCGATTCGCAGGGCTAAACTAACTTACAACAATTTACTTATCTATATCGGCGTCCGTGTTGATGGGAGAAGCCCTACAGGTCAATTATCAAGGAATATGTAGGAAGGAGAGTCACAGTCAAGTTAAAAGTCATGTTCAACTCCTACTAACTACCAAACTATTGCCCACGTGGCGAGGGTACAAGGTTCCAAACATAATAACACGTTAAGGAGTTCAATGTGAAAATATTACAAGTTCAAATAGCCGCAATATGGGGATCTCTCATCCTGTGACCCAAACTTCCCGTATTAATAAAATCTTTATGTCGTACACGCAATTCAATCGACGATTGACACTCGACAATAACAGAGTAACCGCGAGAGTGACACAGACAACAGAGTCAAATGTCAAACTTGTGTTGCCAGATCCGTATCGAACACATGTGTATGTCCAAATGTTGATACAGTTGGCGGGACAATGCGTGGGACGATTGCTGGTGGAGCCGGTCGTGGGAGAGGCATACCTGGGGGTGCAGCCCCTGGAGCGGGAATGGGGGGTGTGGGACCAACACCTGGGCCAGGTGCACGAGGTCCCCCACCGCCTCCAAGGGACAACGTGGCACCAGCGCCTCGCAACCATCACAGAAAGACAGGTGGGTCCATAGCCCATCATCGACACCTCTCGAATCTCCCACCCTTGACTTTTTTCACGAATTTTATCTGTTAGCTGACAATTACAATGATTTAAATTCGGGTGATCGGTTTGTTGTTTACAATAAAAGCAGTTTATTAATAATGTTAGTTAATATTTTTTGTTTTCAACAGAAGACTGCTAGATGTCTTTATATGCATGCGATTAAGTCAGTGTAAATACTATGATGGCTTAAAAGATAACTAAATCAATTGAAAATAGCTATTAGTCGTTATAACTATACAAAAACTTTTATCGAAAATAACGAATCGCCAAGCCCTCTAAGACCTTGTCCAGAAGGAGCGATTTCGCCGCGAATCACCTCTCGGGAATTCATATGCTTGTCGACGAGGTACTTGCGCTCTGTTATAGTTTATGATCTGTGAGCTCTATATAACGCGGCCACAAAGCGATTTACGCACGAACTTTATACTCGCGCGATGCTTGTGATGTGATGTATAGAGCTTTATGTATATATATGTAAGTACCTCGCCGAAGCGCGTATCAATTCGCGCGAGATGATTCGCGGCGAAATCGCTCCTTCTGGACAGGGTGTAATATTTAGGTAAGTGTTGGCGACCATTTCGGTCCCGGCCACCGAGAGCTTTGAGTGTTTCATGTTTGCACCTTGGACTTGCTATGTGACTACTGAGACGCTAGCTATTTCGCTCTGGTATTCCTCTATCATCTTTCCTGTACACACGATTGCGATGGGACTTGCTTGGTTTATATAATAGAATGAAATTTATATTCCGTTTTGCTAATAAATGCAAATTATATTAGGGTTCGGTTCAAGTATTACGTAAGCAGATTTAGGGGAGGGAGGGTTGGGATTGGTTTCAATTTTTTTACTTTTGGCTGACAAATGGAGAGGGGCAAATATCATATATTATCTTACATAAGATAAAAAATCATAAAATTACGAAAACTGTTTTCAAAACAATATTTATAAGTAATTTAAATTAATAATACTATTTTTTATTATTTTATTATAGTTAGCGGAATTTCTTTTCATAATTCTTACTACAGATAAATGGGTGTTCCCAAAATGTACCTATACCGGGATGTTCTATTCAGTGAACTCTTTACGTACTAGGACGACTTGAAACAAGTTTTAAAATAATTCTTACCTTTTATCATTTGTGATTTCTTACTTTTTATCAAAACATAAATAGGTGTTCTTAAAAACGACTTTACACTATTAAATGTAGAGTGTTCTTAAATTTACCGATACCGTGATATTTTATTCTGCGAATTGCCAACGTAATAGGATGACTTGAAACAAGTTTTGAAATAATTCTTACCTCTTATCATTTGGGGGAGGAGGGGGCTCACAAAAGATAAAGGATGTTCCGAAAATCGACTTAAGTCTACAATATTAAGTATAGACTATCTTCAATGTACTTATGCCGCGATGTTCAATTTTGCGAATTTCCGACGTAAATACTAGGACACGACTTGAAATAAGTTTTTAAATAATTCTTACTTTTTATCATTTGGGGAGGATCGGAAAACTTGCAATTTTCTTATTTTTGTTAATACATGGGGATAATTTAAAATCATTGAAAATTTGCTTAGTGTGTAATACTTGAACGCCTTTTTATCAAATGATTAATTTAATAAAATTGAATAAATAGTAAAACCTGATCGAACACACAATATGATACGCACAATGATATTTAAACTATCATAAAAAGAACGGGTTCGTAGCAAAACGGAGTAATACTTTGAGAGTCCGGTTGCAATCTACGGAGCACAAAAACTCTTGGTGTACACTATGCTAATAACACAATCTTGGATTACACAGTCACAAACATCTTTAAAAATATCCAACAAAAGCTGATTTTTTAACCTAAACGAAAACTAAACCATGATCAAGTATTTCAATACAGCAGGAGCGTTTATTTTATTTTCATCTGTCCAACTCTCTATTCTATGTTTATTTTATATTTCAACTAAATGAGATGCGTTCATCTAATCTGAAACATTACCACATACTTGTTCCACGTCTATAGGTAGGCTTGTCGTTAATACACGCAACATAGATTTGAACAGTGCCCACGGTGTTAGTGAGGTGTGATCCAAGATTCAAGTGGTTGTCTGTGGTCACTATATATGTTGTGTGTATTGTCTGTTTGCTAGATGCCTGCCCTCTTCCCCCTTCTCAGTTAGACCACAACACATGCGCCAGTAATCCAGAACAGGTGAATTCTCAGGTAAAAATAAAACCGTTTATAATCGTCCCACCGAGATACTATTTCAAATATACTATGCAACTAAACTAGCCGTTTTATGTTCAACTGTCACCTTATTATATTTAGATTATTTTTAATATTATTTTTCACTGTTTTTTCTTTATGATTCCTTTTCCCATTAAATATATTTGCGTTTCATTTTTACGTTCAGTATGTAACGGAGGGCATCGTATACTTAAAAGATCGCCCGAGACCAATCGGTCCATTACTACCGTACGCCGCGCCGCGGTAATACATTATACTATATCACGTTCTTAAGAATATTATACACATCATTAGCTATCATGTCATTACTGGACTAACTCATACAGAGACTAGTACAGAACCACACTGGCGTATACTTCACTCACATCAGGTATATACCATAAGCTATTCACAATATTGCAATAACAAACTGCGGCTTTTGAATGTAGATCCTCGGCTATACGATTACATTGATTGTATGAACACAATAATTTATCAGTGTAATATGTAATTAATTTTCGTATATTAATACAAATGTTATATTCCTACGTCAAGTAATCGTTTAGCAATGTCTTTTATATTATTGGAATGCTTTTTGTACTACTTCAACAATGCATGAAGAATAGTTGAATGGTTGAACTGTACCTAATAATATCCCACTGTTATTTTTTAAATATTATATTTTCATAAGAGCACGATGACTTCAAATGCAATGCTAAAATGCATGTTACTGTGAAGCACATTCATTATCTGTGGTGATATGTTTTTAATTTTTATTAACTTTTTCTATTTTAGTCACTAAAAATACCTCAAAGAAAAATTAAGCGTAATAAATATATTATAGCATTGTCTAGAAAATACTTATTTATTATCTATTAATAAAAAAAGTCCGACTGATTAGTTATTTAATATTGTTTATTGGCCGTCATGACTCATGAATGGAACGAATGCCAACGGAATGAAATGCCTAATTTAAAAAAAAACCACGAAGCCTATATAATACTACATGGAAAACGATCTACTTATACGATATTACAGTAAATGCGTCCAGAAAACAAAGGATAGATTATTTTCGTTATGCCACCAAAATGTCGCTGCGTTCGCATTAGTCAAGTTCATGGTGTCTATTTAGCATATTATTTTTACTTTCTTTACTAGATTACAAATTTTTAGAGTAGTATTTTAAGTAATAAAATGTAAAAAAATTGTGATTTTAGTGAAGCAGAAAGTCAAAAAGAGAGCGTAATAAAAAGTCAAAATTGTATTCTTTGTAAAACTTCATTATTTACCGTTCCAAAGTTATTAATATTACCTAACTCGTTATAATGTAGGTATTCTACTACTGCTTTAGAAATGAATATTTATTTGAATAGTTCTCAAAATATGTGACACTTAGCAAATTTTATATTGCTGACTTTTGAACACACTCTAGTATAGAAAGATTTGGCTTAAATTTTTTAATAATACTGTGTCTCATTGTTTCACTCCGGTTCAATTTATTCTACCAACTCTCCGCTGGTGGCTCCATTCGCCACCAGCGCAGCCGTGTAGCCTATCGTTGTCCTCACTTCCCGTACTTGCGCCTACAGCTTTTCAGATTGCTTGAGGTCCATAATTACTGCTACACTCCTAAAAGTTGTAGCGTGAAGTTATATAACCTATACCCTTCCTCAATAAATGGCTTTAAAACGCAGAAATATTTTTTCAAGACTGACTGATAGTTCCAGTGGTTAGCGCGTTCAAACAATCTTTTGATTTTTATAATGTTGGTATATGTAGGTTATGATCGTTTTCCCTATAATATCTAGGCTTTGTGTCAAAAAACTTGTTTCTAACCAATTAGTGATAAATGTGCTGCAGCAGGGGAGGGCGAGAGGCGCAGCGACCGGTCAGCCGGCGAACACGATCGCGCGCACGAGCGCTGGTAACGCGAGCACCCCCACGGTGCCGTCGCCAGGCACTGCGCCGGCGGCCAGCACCGGGGGCGTCAGCGCCGTGCACGCCGTGCAAGGCAACGCAAGCACGCCTATATCTGTCACCGGCGGGGCTGGTGGCACCGCACCCGGGCAGACCGCCCCCGCGCCCTCACCCGCCCGTCGCTCCGGCCCAGCTGTGGTACCCGCACCCGCCGTGCAGCCGCTCACGCCCGTGCAGCAGCCGCCCGTCTCGCAGCCCAACCTCATGCAGAAATTCAGCGAAATGACAGCACCCGGCGGCGACATTCTCAGCAAGGGGAAGGAACTGATATTTATGAAATTTGGTCTGGGCGGCAAATAATGCCGGCGGGCTGGGCCCCGCGACCCACGCGCGCTCACGTTCGTGTCGATATATGGGGCCCACCGCCCGATCTCCCTTTGGTCTTTTTACGCCTGGTATTACTGCGGATTTCCGAGGAGCTTTGTCAGATTGTATTTAGAGGTTTCCTGTTTTAGACAGAACGGGGAATTTTTATACCCAGTTCACACGTTACCTTAATTAGACATCACACGCACATCATATGTGTCATATTTACTTAAATTTTACACATTATGCATGGGTGATGTCAAATATAAGTCCTTTGTTCACTGGGTAGCAATGTAAATAGTAAGTAAAATTCAATAAACGCACAGTCTAGTAAAAATTCGAGTATTAGTTATTATTTGGTAGTAACCACGATTGGGAGTTCAGATTTGGAATTAGTCGTGTAACCGATGCTTTTCTCTATTGGACTTTCGTCTATTTGTTAGTTTAGATACGGAGTGAATTGTTTACGCGATTGTAGTGTTATATCAACAAAATTATTCATTTCTTATTGTATGTAAGTAGATGAGAAAATAATATTGTTAGTTGTTAATTTCAGATCCTGTTGTATAATAAGTTTCTGGTCGCTAGTTGTGGAATTACCCTGAACTATTGGATAGTTCTAAGTGACTATATTATCTTTTTAGTTACTTAAATACATTTTTATATAACTTTAAATATTTCCAAAACATGCTTTATCTACACGGATCCATGTAATGACATCGCTGTTGCAACCGTCCTATCGACCAAGAATTGATTTGATAACTGATTTGTCCATATAATTCTTAAATAATTAAATCCATTTATGTATAATGTATAACACGTAATATAAAGACGTTTTTGTATTCATTTAAACATAAATGTTCAACATTCAATCTTCAATATTATATTATAAAATCATCTAGGTAAGTTATTCGTGTAAACTAACCTATTAAGATAAATTGAATATACGTACATTAATAAACTTACATTCACTAACTTATTATGTGTTAAATTATTACAGTACAATACAACGTTTAACTAGCTATTTCATGAAAATTTTGAAATAAGCGTGTATTAATAACTGCTTCGAAAAAAAATAAAACACCTAGGGTAATTTGTTCACGAATTTGCGCTCGTGGTACCTACATGCAATGTATCCGTAACCATGTAAATTTCTATCTTTGTGTGAAAAGGGAAATCGCTACCTGGCCGTAACTTTCCGCCTTACATGTAAACGATGAGATATAAGCAATGCTTAACTTTAGCTCTGTTTTGTGCTAACAATATGAATTAGACAAAGAGGGACATACTTTAATAGGTATTTAAATTTTGACAAATTTTTCTATGTAAGACCGTATGATTTTACAACATTCCCTTATGAAATAGTTGCCGCGCGCACAAATATTGAACTTTATACCGAAAGTAATAACGTTCAGAGTAATAATTTAAATAAGAAAATATTTTATGTAAGCGCATTGAATTTATATGGCTGGTCTTATAATATTCTTGGATAATAAAATAATATTCTGTGATAGTAGACGTGATACCATCTACAATCTTAATATACTATAACTGCGTCATTTATCACCAATTTTAATACTAACAAATACATTATTAGTCATTTAAATGATACTAAAATTTGGATTTTATCAGATGCTACTATATTATATAATGGCGGTCCTGTTAAAACCTAAAAAAAGTTTAAACGTATCTTCTGCTATAAGAATAAAAATATTTTACATTTGCTTGACTCATATTTTCTATTTCGTATTTAAAGAGAATTCGTCTAAATGAGGAAAAACGAACAATTAATTCATAAGAACAGAATTTTTTCTTGATTTTAAAATTACATGATCTTTACAAGGACAATTTTCGAAGACATTACTTAGTTACAAATAATAATTAACATATTATTATACAATTTTTACAAAGAGAATAAAAACATGAATAAAAAAAGATATTAATAATCGTAAAGTACTAATTACAATTGCAAATTAAGGCTATTGTCGTATGTAACCAGCAAAAGACTGCTTGCATGAAAATATGACGTTTATAATATTAGGTGATTTATTCATTAAAATATTGTAAATTGTTGTATTAAGATAGTTTTTAAAGTGCCGATCGATATGCAAAATATGATATTTCGTACCTAAAGTACCTATTATGCATTTCAAATGAGAAGATAATTTTATCCGCGCCAATTTCACTCACTACTTGTCAAAATTGTACTGTCAGCAACACATATAAAAAATGTTTTTATTTAAAGTGCCTGTACGTTGAATTAAATATTTACTTAGACAAGAAAAGATTTCGATTTCGCAGATAGCAAATCGACGCTGCGTTTAATTATAGCCAATAGATCAGGCTATATCATTTAGAAAATGTACTACGAATTCTAAATTCTAACGCTGCATATCGCACAATTTATTTTAATTTTTTTGGACCATATAGTGATTTATTTTTAATTAATTTCAATTTATGACTAATTTATTATACATAGATTAATGTCCAGTCACATAACATACAGCATAATTGTCAAACATTGTTTTTCCGATCGTACATTTTTTAGTGAAGTTGCATGCGAAATACGAATTAAGATGGCAATTTGATGGCCGCTCTACACAATCGTCCAACAGCGTCGATATGTATGTTTGATAGAGTTGTCCTGAGATCGCTCTGGTAACAATTCCGAGAGTTAAATCGATCCCCAATTCCCCAGTCAAAGAAGTTTTAGGTCGTGTTGGCCAACTCAGACAAACCGACCCTCCACGGCCTCCACACATCAGCGTGCTCCGCTGTCAGTCTCGTAATTATGTTTAAATTTTTTTTGCAATTGTTTTCGATAATATCTGCCTGTATACTTGAATACAAATAATATGCACTAATACAATATATCAAGACCTCTGCTATGGCATCGACGTCTGCCATGATTACGAAGTATTAATTTGCCAAAATAAATTAATTAAATTCGCCGTCGTTATAAAATCGGTCGAGGTCGATTAAGTCCAGAGTTAAAGTTCGGAGTTCCGCTGTTAGACGATTGTATAGAGCCACCATGCTGGTTATCTTCATATTTGAATTGCTTAGTATTTGGGTCACTTGCCTGCATTATTGATTGATTAAAGTTAAAATACTTTATGAATATTCTAATGTTGTTATTGTAAATATTGATCGAAAAAGTCGCTTGGATGGTAGACTTTTTCGAGATTGCTCACTTCCTACAAGGGATTCTCTATTAAGTCCTTTAAATAGCTTTATATCTATCCATTAACCGTTTCAATATCGTGTGTTTAAACTTTCTCATAAATAAATCAGATTTAGCTTGCGATTTCTAGATATTATCCATATGTAAAACGAATATATAACCACGATATATAATAATTATCAATATATGTAAATTTAATATTGTTTGTATATATAGTCATGCTGACGCCTGGGGTCAAATATTTTAGCTAAGCACTGCGCTACATATCTGTAAAATATGTATAACCTATATTTGAAGTTTATTCTAATATAAATGAATATTCTAGTGTTATTTCTAACACTATTCGAAGTTGTTCACTTGTTTATATATTGTTATAATCTGTATGAATATCTTTTATCGCATGTATTACTACGTGTATGGTTATTTATAATGAGATAGCATGAATTATGTATATTAATCTTACGCGCGTGCATAATTTAATATAAAGAGTTGTATATTATCTACTTATTTATATTTAACAAATAATTATGGCAAAAATTATAACTGATAAAAATTTAATATTGTACCAATGGATTACGCTGAAACGAAATAAACGATACGGATACCGCTTCTTTATTTATTGTGTATTGCAACCATTTACGTCGCTTTCCGCCGTGTCCCTCTGTAGGCTAAGATGTTTTCAACTACGCGGCGAATTTATGCGGTTTTAAATATAGGTAATTTAAAGTATTATAGACGAAAGGTTTATTTAAACAACACATTCCAAAAAAGTTTTTGTATAGTAGAGACAATCAATGATTTGTAATCAAGTCGTCAAAAAATGTTTTTCGGGCGCTTACATGGCTTACGCTGGCTAAACCTTAGGAGATACATCAAAGTAATGTATCGAAGAATTGTAGTGTATATCTCCTAAGGTTAACTCACAGTAACCATTTTTATCTTCAACATAATAATTTAAAATATTACTGGATAGATTTTGATAAATTTTGTTTTGTTTTTCTCCTCAGATATTTACTTGGTCCTTTTAAAAAATCACGATAACTTCATTCACGCTAGCGAAGTTGCGGGCAGAGCTAGTCATTAATACATTCAATTTTTAAATATTTTTTTTCACAATCTAAATGTGTTGTAGGGCTTTAAGAGACTGAATTCGAAATTAAAATAAGACTATTTATTCCATTTCCATTTCTTTATTTTCTCGATGACAGCTCCTGTGAAAACTTGAACGTGCGTCTTTTTTACATTATGTATGCATTATTTTATAAAACTATGACGTTTACACTCGTACAAGGCTATACCAGAATTGGAGAAACTGATAGGGATGGAGCTATATCGATAAACGTAACACGATAACAGACCCGATATTTTTTTTACAAAATGTAAGAAACTAAACTACTGCCGGATACTTTTGTACAAATTTATTAACTAATATTATATTTCATTACAAGATGTTACACGTTAATGCCAACTTCTTCTAAATTTTCGAAGCTGTTGTAAAATAAGTAGGTATAGATCATTTATACTCGACAATGAAACGAAATAATTATAACGACAGGTAATCTTTATTTGAATCAAAATCTGATGAATCGTCACTGTCACTCGATGAGCTCTCCCCAACATTTATAATAAGTTGTTGTACTTGTATATTATCGAATGCCACATGAATTTTTCAATCCGACGCTATAATGTTTTGGGTTCTTCTCACAGTTTTTTCGGAACATATCTTTTCGACATTTTGATATTTGACAGCTGGGCAGCAATCAACACGGAGGAACACAAAATACACAAAGTAACGTATGAATAATGTGAAAAAACTCAGCGAACAGAAATGTAGTGACTAGCACGACCGTCTTGTTGCGAGGGACTGATTAAAAAAAACACAAAATGGCGGTGAGCCATTGAGTGTTCCCACCTTGAAAAATTATATTTGAATGTTTTTGTTGTATTTGTCTTTGTTCAAAATATAATAAACATATGTGTACCGGCCACCGGCTAAAACTACCGATATCCGGATGGGTAAAATATTCCCAATTCAGACGCCTGGGGTTCTGAGTGCACTGTTTTATGCGTGGTTGCGAATTCACCTACCCCAGCAAAAATGTAGCAGTAAAGCCCACTCACCTAGAGGTTTTTTAGCGCTGCACCAAGTAGGTAGTCTCACGTAGCCGGCCGGCGAATCTCTTTCACTCGCAACCCACACCGGAAAACGTTTATCCCGACGCTTCTCTAAAGAAAATAAAGAAATGGAAATAGTTTAATAAATTAATAAAAAAGGAATAAAATATTTTTAACGACATCAGGAAAAAATTACTTAACTCAAAAATATGAAATAATATTTTTATATAATTATATCGGTGCCAGCAAAGTTGTCGAATAAAAAACGTAATCAAAATAAAAACGATACAGGTTTTTTGCTGGCGCTGACCTTAAAAAAAATTGTAAGCCCATAATTCGTTTCGTACCTACTTTTGATTTTTTTTTTTTTAGTTAATATCGTATATAAATAAACATATTATTACATAATTTTAAGTAAAAAAAAATTTATTATTTCGTAATTTTTAGATTATTACATGCCATAGAATTTGACCAAGGTTTTGAGATGTTTTTTCCCTTTGACACAATACTCGTACCACCTATTATTAATAGGCCAAATTGTTACATGTATTAGTTCATATCTTGAAAACTACTGAACCTATTTTGATAAAATTTGCATTGTTACCTAAGTTGAATTAATATAAGCCAATATTTAAAAAATTGTCCCAATCCGATAACAGTAACTCTGCTCCCGGGGATGGCACGCCAATTTTAAGTAGGTACATTTTCAACCGACTACAAAAAAAGACAGTGCTTATAAATTTGATTTTTTTTATGGATGTTCCTTCAACTTTAAAGATACGACATGGTACTCTTCAAAATCATTGATGTTGGTTTTCTATGTTAAAATTGCCTTGTTGTTACGTAAGGGAGCCAAAGGGAAAAATGTATTGACAAACATACATACACCTGTAAAATTTTGTATATTTGTTTGGAAGGCCTAATAGAATATCATTGATTATGTGAATATATTGCAGTTTCAATAATATTACATAAATACTTGTCGAATTTATAACCACTTTTTTTGATGTTGTTTAATTAAAATTTAAAATCGCTCTTCAGCCAATTATTTCTGTTAAAAGTGACCAGCTATTTCGATTTGGCTGGTTTGAAACTATTGATATTACAGCTATAGAAAGCACGTAGGTACTACTTATAATCTGGTGGTTTGTATATTTGATACTTCATACCATTATGGAAAACTTTTTTACCGTGTTTATATTATAAACATAGTTTTTATTGTGTTACGTAATTTTTTTTTAGATCAGTCTATTCTTTTAGCCATAAGATTCCTGGAGCCTGAGACGGCTTTTACAGCTTCACCGTGGCTTGATGGCCAACGCTTAAGGCACTCAGCCTCGAAAATATTTATTTTTTATTTATTACAGACCCGCGCGGATCATGTTACCCCCCGTTCCCGGTTATTTTAAAGAGAAAATGCTTATTGTGGGTTATCCTTAGATAATAGACATATGCTTTTGCTCACTTTCTTGTAGGTCTTTTTAAGATCTAAAATTATGTAGTATATTAATTTGATATATCTCTTATAGTTTACGCAGTGCAAGCAATTAAGCGAACGAATTGATTCACAGTGACCAGTTTTTTTTAAATTTGCGTGGAACCCTAATTATTTTTCTAAATTCAAATTATCATAAGTTACCTCATATAATATCAGCTATCTGCCAGTGAAAATCCCGTCAAAATCGGTCCAACCGTTTCGGAGATAGGGAAGATTTAAAAAATTGGTGTTTTGGTACAGCTGTTATTTTGACGTTACAAACAGACCCCTTTAATTTTATTAATTGTATATAAGTAGATTTTTGTTGAAGTTCTAATTCTTTTGAGGCGTCTAGTAGAGAGTAAAATTGAAAACTGCGCGCGTATCCTGTGAAGGATGTGCGATATGTAAATAAACATAATTTTAATTCGATTTCGTTGGTTAGTTTGATTTCACCATATCTGGCTAATATATTTAATCAGTGCATAAAAACAGGGTCTTTCCCTAATTTAATGAAAATAAATAAAGTAGTTCCTCTATTTAAATCAGGTTGTAGAAGTAATCTTGGAAATTATATACCAATTTCTGTACTTCCGTCGATTAGTAAGATTTTCGAGAAAATTATGCTCAAGCAGCTAGTATAATATTTCAAATCACAAGAGATTTTGGATAGTCGGCAATATGGTTTCACAAAATCTAAATCAACTACTGACGCTGGTGCAACACTGCTAAGTCATATATATAGGGCTTGGGAGGAGTCGCAGGATGCAATCGGTGTGTTCTGTGATCTTTCAAAGGCCTTCGACTGCGTTGACCACAGTACGTTTATACTTAAGCTAAAACATTATGGTGTGCGTGAAACTTCTCTCGACCTCCTAATTTCTTATTTAACAGAGCGCTATCAGAAAATAAGTGTAAATGGAGCAACCTCTTCGGGATCATTGGTTAGAATCGGCGTTCCTCAGGGCTCGATTTTGGGACCATTTTTGTTTCTTGTTTATATGAACGATCTACCGTCCGTTGTTGAAAATGGTGCTGGCATGGTTCTTTTTGCAGACGACACTTTATTTAAAATCTCTGAATGGTTTGCTTTAAATAATTTACTACTAAATGCAAACAAAACCAAATGTATGAGATTTGTCTTGCCCAATGTTCGGCGTGTTGATAGTAGTATCAAGATAGAAGGGAATTTAGTAGGCTTAGTTGATGGTACTGTCTTCTTGGGCATTACCCTTGATTCAAAATTACAGTGGGGTCCGCATATTAAAACTTTGGCGGGAAGATTAAGTTCTGCTGCATTCGCAGTACGCAAAATTCGCCAGTTAACAGATATTGCCACTGCTAGGTTAGTCTACTTCGCTTACTTTCATAGTTTAATGTCTTACGGTATTTTGCTGTGGTGTTCAGCAGCTGAGGTAGATACCATATTTATATTACAAAAGCGGGCAGTTCGAGCAATTTATAATATGAGACCCCGCGAATCACTAAAGAACAAGTTCCAGGAATTTAGTATTTTAACTTTGCCCTCCTAATACATCTTTGATAACTTATTGTATGTCCATAAAAACTTAGACAAGCTGGATTTTGTCAAAGATCAGCACAATGTAAATACTAGAAATAAAGATAAATTAGTCGTACCGTGTTTTAGACTTAGTAAGACTAATAAAAGTTTTTTAGGTAATAGTGTTAGGTTCTATAACAAGATCCCGAAGCATTGCCTGACAACAAGTTCAAGGACCATGTCAAGCGGGTTTTACTGTCAAAAGGTTATTAGAGGGTGGATCATTATGTGAATGATAGTGATGTCTGGAAGTGACTCCCTCTCTGTGCATCCACTAATATATTATTATTGTACCTGTTATATTTGTAACATTTGTACAGTTAACAAAAAAAAAGAGATAAACCCGATCGAGTTTCTTACCGGTTCTTCTCGATGTCTGGGATATTTTCCGAACCGGCAGTAGTGTTTTGACATTCATAAGTGCCTTTTTAGGGCCTAAATTTAATAAAGATTATTTTGATTTTGATTTTAAAAATTAAGAAGTGCTTACCTACATCAGTACACACAATTTCTTTTTACATTCCTTTTTTCATGTTGAAATAGAGACTAGAGGCTCATAAAACGTTTGTCATTAAGCAAGTAACTGACTGACTGAATTCCAATTGATACATTCTTCAAGCTTTGCTGTTTTCTATTCTAATTTTTTTTTAATTATAATAAAATCAGCAAATCAATAATAGAACTGCAATAATCTCCAATAATAGTTTCTAACCAGATAAATAAGTATTTTAAGAACTTACTAACAGTAATAAAGCGTAGTTTTTAACTGTCTATTTTTCTTCACCTCAACCGTGCCGCGACTGCGACGTGCCGCGACGAGACACGATGCCAACGTGTAGGCTTTATAAAAAATAAATAAATAGAAAGCCTTTTATTTTTGGCAATTGCATAATAATTAAAGTTACATGCTTAAATCAATATAGTAATAAAGAAAATGTATGATGTTTCCAAAAGTAAATGAATAATAAATAATAATTTAGTATATAATTAATTTTCTAATTAAATTAATAAGTATTAAACTCGATTCAATGCTAAATTTAATCTAAGAACCCCTCACGTGAATGTGAGGGCCTCCTCCAGACTGTTCCAGTGGTCTCTGCCTTTAGCTTCCAACAGTCACTTAATTCCTACTTATTTTTAATGTTATCTTCCCATCGCGATTTAGGTCTCCCTCTCTTTCTAGTACCTACTGAACCAGACCATGTTGTTACTCAGTTTGTCATTCTGGCAACATGTCCCGCTCACCGCCACTTTAGTTTTAATGAACACCTAAGGGGATCAGTTACTTTAGTTTGGTTTCTGATAGCCGTATGGGGCTATTTTATGAACCATCCTTACGTTAATAATACTCCTCTCCATACTCCGATGGCAGGGTCTTATTTTTTTTCCACGTGATGTGTACATTTCCTCGTGATATGTATATTTCCACGTCTGACACGCGTATGTAAGAGATGGGAGCAAACATGATTTCGTCACCTTTTTCTTAATTTTAATAGGCATGGAACTTTTAAATATTTTCCTGTACATTAATCTTAAACTTAGTGGCTTAATGAAAAACTTTAGTTACTTGTAAAAAAATGTATTTTTAACACGCATTATTTATTATATTAAGTTTTAAGATACAATACGTTGTGACATTATTTTTATTGTTTTTAAATTATTTAAAGTACATAAAAATAACTATATATTAACTTTAATTACAGATGCCATAGTAAAATATTGTAATCTATTCCCCGTACAGTGTTCTGCTTATGGGAACGAAGTTCCTTATCTTGGGATAGGACTTAAATAGAAAAAAGTATCCGACCCGACCGACACTAAAAAGAGACAAACACATACATGATTTTCAAGACTATGACCATCGTGGAATTGGCCTAGCTGTGTCATGACGAGATTTGTACGCACTGTTGTATGTAGTACTACGTATGTAGTGGTTGATGGTTCGAGTCCCCTGGTTTAGGATAAGCTCGTAGATCGGATAGCCGATGCGGCATAGTAGTTCTTGAGTGGCGACCTCGTAGTGGAAGACAGAGCGTGGGCAGACCCGCCGCAAGGTCAATCGACGATATGGCGAAGGTTGCGGGAGGAAAGGGAGCATAAGACCGGTCATTGTGGCGATATTTGGGGATAGCCTATGTCCAGCAATAGATGTTTTAAGCTGAAATAAAAAATATGAAAAATATACAACGGATTTTTCTTATACAAATAAGACAAACAAGACTACAGCTTGCCTGATGGTAAGCGGTTACCGTAGACCCCTACCCGAGTTGCTCTGGAAACCTTACTCACTGCAGAAACACAATAGTTACTTACACAAGGTTACTTGGCTGCGATCTTTTCCAAGGAACAAGTATATTTGTTCTGCAGTCGGACTGCTCCAAGAAGAGATAAATTTCCAATGAAATGTAAATATCTAAACATTTATTTTCATATAACAATGAAATTTTATATAAATATTTATTTATAGGATTTTTACAAAAGCGTTATAAATTACATACATACGCAGTATAAGCAAATAATTTTCTTATCATCTGCTATTATAGTTTAATGGCGGAACTGTGAGATATTGCTGTATTTATACTATTATAACGAGCATTATGTGAGACTGAATTTATTTACTGCTTAATCGATTTTATACAAATTAGTTTAATTTTTATTATGTAATCACAATTTCAACCGACTTTCTCAACATTTCTCCAATAAACGACGCTACGTTATTATTTTAATAGTTATAATCAAAATGTATTAAATCATAGGAAGTATGAAAACAGATGACAGATTAATTGAGAGACAATAAATTAGCTAGATATAAGCATGGAAGAGATGAAAGTAGAAGAATTTGAATGGCGTGGTAGGGTATAAGCATGGTGGGAGGGTACTGCATGGTGGTAAGGTGGTTCTCTATGTTCGCCTGCTTAGCTACCTCATGATGTTAAGTGACGATGTGGCCCAAGCTGATGGCACGCTAAGACTCTTAAGGAAACTGGCTCTCAAGTGCAGCTGCCGGAACACACCTATAGGTAATTATTAACAGATTTTGAAATACATGGTGATAGCTAACCAGGCGGACATTTGAAAATGCTTTACCATCATGCTGTTGTTTCATCACGATGCTTTCCATCACCGAAAGCTCAGGCTTATTGAAGCGATTCGAACTCACGTAATTCGACGCTGAGCCATCATTGCTTCAAACTACTACGTTAATCGATAGCTTGGTACACATTTCCCCAAGCAATTACTTGATGTATGAGAAACATGTTAAGTTATTAACATCAATAATCTAAGTGATTAATACTCAAAATTTACCTAGGGATTGCTACTCTTCTAAACATATTTTCGAAACTAATAGCTGCTGACATCAAACCATTGGTAAAGAAGCTGTTCTGAACTCGTATCATATATGTACTCCAAACATTTCGTTTTGAACCACCTTTAAGAAAATATATTATTCATTATCCATATTATTCAATTATATTGATATAAAAAATCTATAGTTTTTATTAAAACAGAAACTAAGTTAATTTCACTGGCTCGGCAACCTACAGCGAATAGGGTAGGATAGAGCTGTCAAAAGATCATAAGTCATACTTGGGACTACTGACTGTTGGTCGCCCAGGTATCGCTGCCGTGAAACAGTAGAGCTTCAAGCCGACAATTGACATGATACTTCGCAGGATCGGGACAAAAGTCGTGCTCTCGTTTCGTAAGATAAAATACCCTTTTCGAATCACAGAGCCAAAATAGCCAAGATAATGTGATAGATAATATGAATTAAAATAATTCTTACCCGCCATATGCTTTGCAGCCAATCGCAGGATAGTCCTGCTTATAACATTTGGTTCCTAAGGTATTGAAATAGAGTTTCCCAATCCTCCTAGCGGCTGTGCTGTTTGCAGCGTGTAAACATTTTCTGAACGACTCGTCACAATCGCAGTGCAATCTGATTTTTTTTTTTAATATATTATAATTAAAAAGAAAGATAATATTTCAAAATTGAAATTCATTAGAAGAGCAACAATAATTTAAATTATTTTTTTCAAGATTACCTCACTCTATGGAACTAGTGCTTTAGAAAAATGGATTAATTATTTATTTTATGATACTCATTTGCCAATGTCACGAAAATATTTATGGTGTTATTATGGACACGTATTTTATGAAAAATAGAAGAAATGTCTTTCGTAAATTTGATTTAGGTGTTCCCTTCCCTCGAGTGCTTCGGGAACACATAAAATGGAAATTATCCTAGTTACGTCCCAAAGTCGTACAGATCATTTAACAATTATAATTTTAGTCAATCCGGTCAGGCTGGCATGATACTGACGACTCTCATGTTACACTTGAAGTACCCGATGTCGTAAGAAGATGGCCGGGACATGGTTCCACAGGGTATGAGAAAGATTCTTATCTTTGACATTGAGAACTGTTTTTAGATTTAGGCACAGGTCGTAACTTTGTTGTGCTACTGAAAAAAACCATTAGAGCCGGTGATCACGCTGAAAAGTAATTTCTTCTTCATCAACTAGTACTACAATCTTTAGTATATTTTCTATTATGCATCACTACATTCGTTATTAAATTTTAAAGAAAAAGTTCGACCACAACATGATTGATCTTGAATGACGTGATTTAGTTGAAGATGACATATCACTAAGCTTCGAAAGGCTGAAGTGTATCCGCTGGAATACAATGATAAGTGTTTGATGGTAAATCTTTGAAGGTGTTAACAAGCTATCTGAGTATTAGAAAATGCCTTACTTTGTTATGTTTTATCTCGAAGTTTTTCTTTGGCGAAATCTAATGTTTATTATACGATGCGAATTGAAGCCGTTCGATGCGGCGTTTGAAGATCGCTAACAAATTCAATAGAAGGTAACAATTTTAAATGGAAATCGAACCCTTTCGAGGCTTTCTAATACATAGGAGGCCTCCAAGCTTCGTAAAAGTTGTAGTCTGGTGAGCCCTTTTACACCTTCATTTCGTATCATTTTGCATACGTTGTTAAACGCCTTCGAAGGTAGCCCCTACTTAATAATCAGGCAAATTTAGAGAAAGTAACGAACCAGCGCTTACATTCTTCATCTTACTTTTATCCTACTCAAGTACGGTCGGTAAAATCTCAGTATTAATCCCTACTCCTATATTCGTCCACCTTCATACTTCAAATTGTAGTTATATGACTTTCGCCCCTCGTCATAACATGCGCATAACACCCTACGCATGTGACTTTCCTTCATTTCACGTAAACATTATTGTTACCTACCTCAATAGTAACCGATCATTCGAATGACAATTCTTTACCTCGTGTAATATGCTTTATTAGTCAAGTTGTGTTTGGTCTCTCCAGCTGTTATGACGTCGGGACAGTTGTCGTGGTCTCTACAACATATGTCAGCTTCTTTAGATGCGCCCAAATCGTCGTAGTCGTCAGCGACACTCCCAGCTCCGCACCATTTTGTACCTTGAGTAACGTTAGAGATATTAATCTATCTATATTAATAAATTTGTAGACCTGTCTGTACTTTTAATATTTTACAAAAATTTCGAGATAGGCCTATTAAACGAACGATACTGATCACGACTATGACACGGGAAACATGCCATTCCGCAATCCGCGAGTTGACTATATGTTTAAAAATTAAAGTAAATTATTGAGTAATATTGGTCTATAGATAAAAAGCCTAAAACAATACAAATCTGGAAAAAGTAATTGTTTTGTTGGGTTCGCGTCACTTCGCCTCTGCGTGAGGGAGGAGGATGCGACACTTCCCGGTTTAGACGGACTATTTTGTTTGGCCGGATACCCGTCTCGTAGACACCGTACGGATGCCAGTAGGGCGAGATGGTGGTGAGGGGCCCGGGGGGCGCAATAATGCACGGCCGCTTGAGGTGCTGCGTTTTCAAATTAAACAAGAGCTCTTCGTTTTACTGAGGCGTTCGCAGGATGACCAATCTTGTTCCTTCTTATGTCGTAGCTGTGTACCCGATGACTCTAACCGTGCCCGACACTTTTTTTTTAGAACTGACTATACTGTTAGCCTTAGGGGCCCTGGAGTCTCTGACGGCTTCTACAGCTTCACCGGACTTGTCACCGACACGTTTTTGGCGAGCTTACTACAGAGAGTTACCTTAAAGAGAGCCTCTACCTTTTGTCTATTTTTTGTATCTATTTTCACTTTGGTCGCCCTGTTTATCGCTTTATATCTATTCTCTGTCCATATACATTATATACATTAAGCATATATTCCATACAAAGGCAAAAACAATAGAAATTACGGGTGGTTTTACCGCGTATTGTTCGTACATTCAATGTGATGTCGTACATTTTTTCATATAAACTTATCCTATAAATCTTATCTATTCTATCGTTATTCTAATCTACACGTAACACACAATATATAACACATGACAATAATAATACATCATTTTGTCGCCAACATTTTTAATTATTTAATTTTTTATTTGGAGAATTATTATTTTTTGTCTGTGAGTCACGTGGTTTAAAACGCCAATTAGAAAACGTGACTTCACTATTCAGTAAATATGAACATAAGACTCTTGCGTGAGTTGTCACAATTGTCACTGTTATGATACAAAATAACATGTAAAATGAATGATGACATCACGGGACTATAATGCAGGGTTTTAAGCAAAATTTAATCACTTTTTATGGTGTATTAATTATGACCAAAAAATTCATAGGTATTATTTTCAAAATATAAAGTGTTTAGAACGATTTTAAAAAAGTTGTCAACTCCCGTAATTGCTACGGCAAATCAATTGTAAACAATATGAGTAAAAATAAAATTGCGGGATGTAAATAACTAGTGCTAAGTAACAAACGTGTGCGGAGCCGCGGGCAAACCGCTAGTATAATATATAAAAGAATAACGACTGACTGTCTGACTGACATATCAACGCATAGCCCAAACTTCTGGGGCTAGGGTAGTGAAAATTTGAATGCGAGTTCCTTTTACACTGTAAGTGAGCACTATGGAAGGATTTTTGAAAATTCAACCCAAGGTGAAGAAGATGGCGAAGGGAGATGAAAGTTTGTATAAGAACCCGTTATTTTTGTGATATATTTATGCAAATTGCTATTTAGCAATTCAGGTGCAAAGTATAAAAGAATTGATATAACTATGACGCGAGCGAAACCGCTGGCAAAGTGCAAGTGTATGAACATAATATTTATTAGAAAACATTTTTAAAAAAGCTACGGTCTTGCCTAAAAATCAGTATTGCTATAACTACAAAGCGGTAATGCTGTTAGCATTTTGGGTACACTGGCTATTGGCCCCGATATGACACTCTTACAATTAATTTATACTTTAATTATTTTTAAGATTATGAAATTTTACTTCATTAATATTATTCTAATACATATAGCTTTATGGCAAACAATACGGCAGCGCAGTTATATATTCAGACACCCTGAATAAACCTTGAGGCTTGCGTACTTCTTATCAGACAAAAAGTAAAGGTTATAATCTTGCTTTTTATCGCTTTGTCAAGAGTAAATATTGTGGGGAGTTTGACAGCCTTAAAATACTAGATTAAACAAACATAATATCATAAATATTATTATTTAGTTATTTATTTATTTATACTAATTATGTGGAACTTTATGTGATTTTTCTAAGTAGCGTTCAATTATAAATATAGGTTGGTATAGTAAATTTTTGTTTTCAAAAAGCATTCCATATAAACAGATAGATACGCGCACACATCCTGCAATTTGTTTCTATTACAAAGTTCTCCAAAGTGTATTCTAAATACTTTAGAAAATTCTCTGTAACTAACAATTTGGTGCATTTGGTCTCCGGAATCCATTTCTTTTCTTACTCTACAATTAAATGAACGTAAAATAATAAAAGTAAACAAATAAAAGTAGCCTAAGATACTCCCTATAAATTCAGCTATCTACCAATGAAAGTCCCGTGAAAATCGGTCCAACCGTTTCGGAGATTACCCGGAACAAACAGGCAGACAGATAGAAAGACAGACAGACAAAAATTAAAAAATAGGTGTTTTGTTATAGGTATCGTACATACTTTCATATGCATTTAGTAAAAAGCTGTTTTTTTGACATTACAAACAGATACTTCAATTTTATTAATTGTCTAAAATATGTACGGTTTATCCATTTACATGGAATTATAATTCTTTTTGAGAAAAACTTTTTTGTGTAGGTATGTTTAATCAGATGTCCTAGAGTCTTCAATAAAGACGTCAAGTCTTGATAACGTGGGAAATGAACACATCAAAGGATAGTTACAAAGTTGTATCCATTACAGACAAAGTAACAGAAAGTAGGCTTCGTTGGTATGGCCACGTGATGAGACGTTCTGAAAGCTACGTGGTTCGGCAAGCCCTGGCACATCCGAAGACGAAAAAGATAATAGGGAGACTCCAAGCCACGTGGTGGTCGACAGTAATCCGCGACTTGGAACGAGTCCAACTTACAGGACAGACAATCCTGGACGTTACCATCCTGGCGCATCAAAACGAGGAAAGCCGACCCCAAATAATGGAATGGAATGAGGCAAAGAGATAAAATAAGAATCAGACGTCTTAAAGTCTAAAGTTTAAACTAAGAAGGCGGTTGATTAATAAAATCTTTTAATAATGTAAGAAACAACCTTACCTGGATAAATCAAATTGATCCTAGGCTGAAGCATATCTTCAGTGCTCATGTCATCCATATCTTGGTCATAATATATACTAATTTCTGAATTAATTTTTTCATAATTAATATCGGTCATCACCCAGCAACTGTGCGAACTGATTAATATCATTAACAAAAATGAACATGTTTTAATTTTGTACATTTTTAAAATCAATACTTAAATTTAAATTATTTAAATTAAAAGGCAAGTAGTTGAACACTGAATAATTTTTATATGTAAGAATTTCGTTATATATACTCAGTAGTGTTTTGTTTTCGTTTGGGTAAGACTGTGCTTAACAGCATAAGAGGTAGCGGGCGAATCATTCTGATACTTATGATAACTTGTGATCATAACACTGTTATACCTTAGATATAGGTACCTTATAATTAACATAAAACTATTTCATGGAAAAAATTTGCAATCTCGCATGTGTTTTTAAACTCGTTTTTTTTTAAATAGTGTGAAAAATAATCATTATATTATTATGTTTATTTAATATCTATACATTAAAAAAAAAACAGTATATACATAATATAATAAAAAATTTAATAGTTTAAACCTAAATACAAGCATAAATTAACTTCAACCCTATAAGTGTTTTAGCTCATGCTTGCCTTTGAGTAGACAGAGTTAGCGCTCCTTTTAGAAAGTAATAAAAAAACGTTAATATTATTGTAATTTAAATATGTATTCACTTAACTAAATTTTATAAAATTCATTAAATAGTTTTACATTATGTATTTGTCTGATTTTTTTTTTGATTTAGTAAAATTTTGTTTACTATTTAAACAATATTTAGAAATCTTATTGGGTTTCAGATTTTCATATACATTTTTCTGAATGTGTAATTTTTAATTAAAATTTTTGTTTTAATAACAATTATATTGAAATGACACTGAAAATTGAGCTCCCCTTTTTGGTGTAAATGACGACGTCGGCTTTTTGTGGTACCTATCAAAACGTGGGCTAGGTATGGATTCGTGTCCCATGTGCCTTTGAAAAAAAACGAAACTGCCTGTACCACATCGCTAAGTTCATCTCTAAATAGCGACCTTATTGATAAGAGCTGATTAGGCATTAGGCGATGAAGGTAAAGTTATTAAATATTCCTTCGAGTGACATACAAATTCTCATGTATGGCGTACACAAAACATCATCAGCTCGGCAAAAATCTATTTTAGTACAAAAAGCTTCAAATTAATTATTAGTTGTGTCCGCAACTTCGTTATCATGGACTACAAAATGCCCGAATTCCGCTCTCGTTTATATGCTTATTGTTGGTGATCCTAGAAAATAGACATATCCTCTCGCTGACTTTTTTCTAGGTAAGACTTTTTAATATGTATAATTATGTAGTATATTAATTTGATACGTCTCGTATGGTTTACTAAGCGTAAGCCATGTAAGCGCCCGAATTGATTTA
The DNA here is from genome assembly GCA_033032175.1 of Saturnia japonica. Classification (NCBI taxonomy): domain Eukaryota; kingdom Metazoa; phylum Arthropoda; class Insecta; order Lepidoptera; family Saturniidae; genus Saturnia; species Saturnia japonica. Next base: position 5,659,552 of record CM065324.1, on the reverse strand, counting down.
CCATGACCAATTTTTTTTATTTGCGTGAAACCGTAAATCTTTTTTTAAATAAATGTAACATAAGTTACTTCTTATAACATTAACTATCTACCAGTGAAAGTCACGTCAAAATCAGTCCAACCGTTTCGGATATTACCCGGAACAAACAGACAAAAAATATATGAAAATTGTTTTTTTTTTTAAGGTATAGTATATACATTCATATTCATTTAGTAAAAAGCTGTTATTTTGAACAGACACTTCAATTTTATTAATTGTATAGATATCAAACGGGATGGTATGGATCTATACCCGACTGGGTCGCAACTACTAAAGCATATAGTGATAAACTTGATACCGACCCGAACAAAAAAATCATCAAGTCTGCGGTTGTCATTAGTTTGGGCAAACTCAGTTATTATAACTTTCTGCGACCAAAGGCTTATTTATCCTAGAACCATGGAGCCCTTTGTCTGGCGCAGTGAGTTGCGAAGGGCGCAAATGAGAGAGAGTCTAGAGCACAAAACTAATAAAATATGTGTTTATTTTCCAGGTGGATGACCTTTTTTATTTAGAATGTTTTCTATAATACTCACCCTACCTATGATCACAGTGTAATGACAGTGGGACGTTGCATTTCAAGCCTGGCTAAATGTCGCTTACGTCTAGCTCTATACATACGTAATACATGGGGTTTTGTTTTTTTTTCTTTATTTGTTTAGATAACAAAACACCATTTTTTTTAAATTTTGTCTGTCTGTTTGTTCCGGGTAATCTCCGAAACAATTGGGCCGATTTTGATGGGACTTTCACTGGCAGATAGATAGCTAACCTTATAAGGCGTAAATTAGGCTACTTATATTTTAAAAAAAAGGCTACCGCGCATTAAAACGCCTATTTATCTTTACACCTACATAATTTTCTTGACATATTTTCTTATCTGTAAATATAACAGGGTCCCCCCTGGAAATTTCGTGGGCAAGCTGTGACACAAATTCCGTTATCATACAAAGTACTAAATATTCATGAACAGTTTTCTTTAGTTAGCTGAATTGTTTATAGATAACGGATTTTTAAGTGTAGTGTTTTTAGAGGTGAAGCACCAGTTGGTATAATTTATGTAAGACCGGTGAAATAGAGACGAACTATTAATTTCAGCTTCTACGTAACAATATGTAAACAACTAAACACTTCAGCACGCACCGGGGGATCGAGGGAATTCGCAAAGTTTTGTGGTAAACGGACGAGTCAACCAAATAGGTATTTTGGGATCACTGTTATCCATGACTGTTTGTTTTTATTATTTTAGAGCTATGCGTCGCGTTATCAAAAACTGGTTGTCGCCGAGTGCTTATTGAATACTTTGAGTAAGACGGTAAGAACTTAGTGCACTTGCACTCGACTACGAACTTGCAGCATGCAACATTGCGTGTACTTTAATTCAGCAAAAGACTATCGTGTGGTGTGCACGCATTGCAATTAGTCATTGCGGGCATCTTCGAAGTACTTAGCAATCGGGAGATAGTGCGACGACGCCTATAGTTTATATGCAAATGTTCATTTCTCGACGATGCTTCTGGTTTCTATGTGTAGATTCTGTAGTACACACGTAGAATTTCTCAAACAGATCTTTTGTTCTGTCTGATATCAAACACTTTTCTCACTCGCCGATTTTTTTGTACTGGATATAAAGAAATTTGTCTTTGGATGGGTCATGGAAATGGGTCTTTAGATAGTTCTTTTTGATAATCTCATCTTATCCTATATACGAGAAAGTTTTTGATGGCATTGGCGTATGTAAGGTTAATTTACAGCGAGTAGACTGGCTCTTAAAGGCAATATGGCTCATGATGCCAAAGCCCAATTATATATCGATAACCCACATCCTAAGATGGGCACCAGACAATTCTGGTGTGTCGGTGTCCTCTTATTTACGTCAATGGCCAATGGCCGATGGCATAAATACGTACCTAAATGGCATAAAATACATTTCAATGACTTTTGATAGCCATTTGAGGATGTTGTTGATGACGTTTCTAATACCAAATCCCCGAAGCACCGATTTATTTGTACATTCATGCGAATGTGGGGTAGTACAATAAAAACATTTCTCAGTCCTAAAAGCTATCAGTCGAAAGTCATTGTGTAACGCCACTGAATTACTAAATTAAATATATATCATTTGGTAACAAGGATGGGATACGAACCCACTCGGTCAAAGTACATATTGGATTTATACAACAGGTTTTCCGAAGTTCATAAACAAGATAGCAACGTCACGATGCTGGAATGATTTGCCTCCGCCACTTTCTGTTCCAAAAACAGTCCACAGCTTCAGATCATCAGAGCAACATTTAAAAAACTTATATTCCTGAATCAGATCTGTAGTTTAGCTTAACCCTCAAAGTGTCAAAATACTTTCCTCACTCTATCCAATACAGTGTCTCCTTATTTATTTACTTATGTCGTCAACAGAATCAACATCAACACATCATCTTTAAGAAAAAATTATTCAGTACAATATACAGTGTAAAAACTCTTTATAACGTTATCATTTATAACGATAAACTCCCTATAACGTTGAAGTGAGCCCAACTTGGTTGGTTTGCATTAAAACCCACATATTGAAACTCCACTCCATATAACGATAACTCTCTATAACGACAAAAAATGCTCAGTCACTTGAGTATCGTTATAAAGAGTTTACACTGTATTAATTAAATGTGACCCTAATTATAGGCAACGACGTCATGCACATTATTAAATCCTATTACATTGTATATCTTTAGTAATTTAATGATACAAACAGCTATATCAAATAAAAACAATCACAAGCAAATATAAATAATGTTTAAAGTAGGTACACAATAATTTTGTTCTCGTCTCACGAACAACAATATGCTCTGTTAATTTTAATAACAGTAGCAGAGAAGATGTCAACTTCATTTGTAATACTCTTGGAAGTAATGTTGTAATTTCTCATGAGTCTATTTAAAGGTGAATAGTAACCTAGATTTGTACGAGATCCACCTTGCTTTTATATTTATTATTTTTTTATTATACAGGCATGCTCATGATCTCAATCTTATTTTATGGTAAGTGAAGAAGAGGCAGACGATGGATGCAACACTTCGTGTAAATCGGAGGAACGTCCGCAACTTACGGGTGAAAAGCCTCACGACGTTTTATAGTTGTCCTGTGATAGAACGGAGTTGGCGGAGTTAAATCGTGTAATTCCTGTAATTCTTCTTATTTCTATTCCTCTCCAGTTTATTGTACCTTCAGGTTTATGTTATGCAATGTATTATTTTTCTAATAATATATTTTTATTTTTGCCCGAGCTATGTAGAACGGGTTCTACATAGCTCGGGAGAAGTTCTAGTGTGGCGGTCATGTAGGTACCGGAAAATGCAGCGTAGGCAGAGCCGCCACAAGGTTGCCACAATGTGGACCGATGACCTGGTTGCGGGAACCCGCTGAAAGCAAGCCGCGCAGGACTGATAATTTTGGCGATCATTATGTAGGCCTATGTCTAACAATGGACCTCTTTCGGCTGAGGTGATGATGATGATAGTTGCTGTCCGTGACGTCGGTTTACGAGGTCCGGTCACAATATCAACGGTGTACTGATTCAGCGTTGCAATTGTGCTGAATCTGAGACTATTTTAGTTCTTTGTTTTACATCTGTATCTCTTTATAGATGTAGTTCTTCTATGTATGTTTTAGGATGGCACTATAACCGACTTAAAAAAAAAAGAAGGTTCTCAAGAGAAATAAGAACATTTTTATTTTTTTTATACATAAACAAGAAATGCAATCTCATGTCTACATTTGTGTGTGTACCATTTTTTTGAGTTAAGTTCACAATATTGTAGTCTAACTTGCTACATTATGAAGGTAAGGTAGGATAAAAAGAAACAAAAAAAAATACAAAGTACCTTGTGTTATCTATTTTAAAATTATAGATTTGTTAATAAGATACAACAGTGTTATACTAGGTATGTCATATGTAGGTACCTACTATGTAATAATATATCACGGGAAGAGACTAGCGTTTGAGATACAGGTTCGGCCTAGTTCAGGCGCTAGGTTTCATTAATTAAGAACAAAAGTATTGTATTTCCTAGAAATAAGCCTAATATTTAGTATTATGGTCAAATAAAGTTATTATTATTATTATTATGGATGTTTAGGCATAACTTCTTTGTATAAGAACCGATTTAAATTATTCTTTTTTCGTTGCAAAGGGTATCCCTCAAGGGTTGTCCCATTTTGATTTCATTGACATTGGACCTTCGACTTCGAAGATACACCTGGGAACTATTCAAGTCATTAAAAGTTGGTTTACTTTTTTGTTAAAATTGTCCTGTATGTATATAATAAACTTATCCTTTGTTTCTTTATCGCCCCATTTAAATATTTCCATAGAGATTGTTTGTAATGTACCTCATTATTCTAAAGGTAGTAAGCGCGACTGCTATGTTCGAGGCTCTGAGTTTGATTCCCAGGTCGAGCAAACATGGGAAAAATATACCTGGCGAACTGTGGGTATACATTAGTACAACTTTGTCAACACTTCGGGAATACAGGTGTGATGATATATTATGTTATGTTGTTTGTAATTTAAGAATTGATGTCCTAACTTTTTCAAATATATGTATACAATTTTAAAAAAATGTCAAGTTCCAAGTAGATTTTAATTTAAGTATAAATAAATAAAAATGAAATGTTGTTCGTTGGTAAGCGCATCACTTGAGAACGGCTCGACAAAGATGGCTATTTTATGTTTTAAAATGATCGTTATAATCTGAATTAGGTTTTTATGAAAGAAAAATTCAAAAAGTTTCCCAGAAAATGTTTAAAATGGGGAAAACTGAACGTCTTTTTTTCCATACCTAACTCACAATTCAAAAGATAGATAGAGATACCTATGTGTAATTCATTTTTTTTTTGTTCGTTAGCTCGAAAACTTTCCGGGAAAAAAATCGGTATAGGTGGGCGGTGTGGTAAGGTTATAAATTCAGTCAGTAATTTATAACCATAATTAAATCCGTAACTCAGGGTAATTTTACGAACGTAGGAATTGTGTGATTAGGCACTGATTATTAGTTCCGATTTTACACATTATTATACTTTAGGTATTTAGTTGGAATGCCTCATGTGCTCTTGAAACTGGAACGAACCAGCTCATGAATAACTGCTTTGTAGCTGATTGTAACTACTGCCATCGAAATAGGTGAAGAGTTGTTGATTTCGCAGTCGATCGACACACAGGATCAATCACCTTATAAAAGACTAGCTGTGCCTCACGGTTTCACCCATGTTAATTTTATACGCCAAACATCGCCAACGCATCCGTGTAGGCAATTTTTTATACTTTATCGATATTTTAATGAGAAATATTTTTTTTTTTTTCAAATTATAATATAGCCTATGTTACTCGCTGATACTGTAGCTTTATTTCGTTGAATGAAGTTTTTAAATTGATCCAGTAGTTTTTGAGTTTATCCATTAAAAATCAAAAATACAAACAAAAAATCGTATATTTTCTCTTTATAATATCGGTATAGACTGTCCAGACTAAGTAATAGTGGCTCAATGGTAGTGTGTACGGACACCGCGTTGAATGACGCGATTTCGAACCCCGACAATGACCCTGAGCTTTCACTAAAGAGAAACATCGTAATGAAACCATAGCATGATGGTAGGGCATTTTCTATTGCCTGGCTACCTACCATCCACAAGTAGAAAATCGGTCGCCCACTAGTCTTAGCGAGTCACCATCTTGAGCGACATTGTCACTTAACATCAGATGAAATTGGCGTCAAACTCTAAATCCATTTTTTTTTAAATTAGATGTTAATCAAATGAAAAAATAATAATAATTAAAATAGATTATTTCCATTCTCATTGTTTGACTACATTCGATATGCGCAATTATCAAGTTTAGTGTCACGGTTAATTTGGACCCGCATAAATTTAATGTTAATTTGGATTTTGTTCAATGTTTTTATTAGATAAATTATTTTTATCACTTTTTACAAGCATGTTGCCGAAGGTAAAACAATTTTTATAAAGTTTATAAAAATTTGTATTTTTAGAATGTGTATAATTTATGTAAATATGACAAGTACTTATAATGTGAATGTGTAGTTCGATTAAAGTAAGTAAAGTGTTTATGGAGGGGCACTTTGTCATATTTTTAGTTCAGTGCTTTATGTCGGACCCCTTTTATATTATCTTCGTAAACTTGCTGCACTGCTGATAACTATTGGTGCGATGTTATATCCAATAACGATTGCAGGCTCAGTTATCATGATGTCCTACAGATACCTATTAAGTAGTGCAAAAAATTGTGTATTTCAATATAACACTGATTGATTGCGAAAAGCAACGTGTTGAAGTGGCAGGCTTCAATCCAATGTCGCAATTTGCTCATTTGTTGGGTTGGAAAACTTGAATACTTGCGTGATTTGAAGAACCAGAAAAAAAACTTCATTTGCCACTATTTTTTGGTTTGTAATCAATAGCAAGAATAGGTATTCTGAATATTATACCACGTACCTGAGTTAATACCTATCTCACATTTGATATTTTTAAAGACATAAAATTGCTACTGTATTAAACTAGTTAAAATACATTGAATGAAGAACATTGTATTTTTATCTGGCCAAAAAAAATCTTCTATTGAAAAACGAACGTTATTTTTATGTGTTAGCACATGATGAAATCGCTTTTTAATTTTCTCCGAATAGAATATTCTCCGATCATAGTTCTTTAAAAATTGTGCATGTGATTCTATAAACTCTGATGTTATTAATGCCTGAATTTTTCGTCAACTAAAATTTTGTGAATTAGGATTTTCTTTAAAGAGAGTATAATCGAATTCTGCTTTATAGCTATAATGATTTCATTTAATAATATAAATTTAAACTGTATTTTCAACTTCGTCATTTAGCAACACTGCTCATGAGCATGACAGTAATGACAGTACTCAGCAGTCTTCTTCTTCTTCCTAACTTGGCAACCGGTACTCTATAATGAAGATCATTCACAAGAGAATCATGCCATTTTCGAGTGAATTATAAAGTCACGTGTTATGACGATTCAGTATCCTAACAAGATGGTGGCTCCCTTGATAGAACTTTCTAGGAAGATTTTGTGGTATCTCAGAATGAATTTTTTTAGTTTATATTTATAATCCAGTTCACTTATGCACAAAAACAAAATTATATCACGCAAAACGCCACCAATATTACATAATATAGGGTCAAAACCTAACATAATGAATAAAAAATAAAAAACCACAACATGTCACTACAAGATCCCGCCAAAAACTTTCTACTCAGTAATCCGCTTTACTCTTTGTCTTCCTAACTTGGCAACCGGTCCTCTTTACTGAAGACCATTACTGCCATTATCGAGTGAATTATAGTGTCATGTGTTATGACGATTCAGTATCCTAACAAGATGGTAGCTCCCTTGTTAGAACTTTCTAGGAAGATTTTGTGGGACCTCCGGATGAATGCTTTCAGCTTATATTTATAATCCAACTCACTTATGCACAAAAACCTAACTATATCACGCAAAACACCACCAATATTACTCAATATGGGATCAAAAACCTAAGTAAATGAATTAAAAATAAATACCACAACATGACACTTCAAGATCCCGCCAAAAACTTTCTACTCAGTAGTCTTCTTCTCCTTCCTAACGTGGCAAACGGTCCTCTTTAATGAAAACCATTACTGCTATTATCGAGTGAATTATAATGTCATGTGTTATGACGATTCAGTATCCTAACAAGATGGTGGCTCCCTTGTTAGAATAAACTAGGAAGATTTTGTGGGACCTCCGGATGAATGCTTTCAGCTTATATTTATAATCCAACTCACTTATGCACAAAAACCTAACTATATCACGCAAAACACCACCAATATTACTCAATATGGGATCAAAAACCTAAGTAAATGAATTAAAAATAAATACCACAACATGACACTTCAAGATCCCGCCAAAAACTTTCTACTCAGTAGTCTTCTTCTCCTTCCTAACGTGGCAAACGGTCCTCTTTAATGAAAACCATTACTGCTATTATCGAGTGAATTATAATGTCATGTGTTATGACGATTCAGTATCCTAACAAGATGGTGGCTCCCTTGTTAGAACTTTCTAGGAAGATTTTGTGGGATCTCAGAATGAATGTTTTTAGCTTATATTTATAATCCACTTCACTTATGCACAAAAACCAAACTATATCACGCAAAACGGCACTAATATTACATAATATAGGGTCAAAAACCACAACATGTCACTTCAAGATCCCGCCAAAAACTTCTACTCGGTAGTCATCGAATGACAGTCATGAACAGCGTTGCCAGACCGTTACTTTTGTAACATTTTGCGTTACTTTTGACTCTGTTGCGTTACTCATGTGTTATATAACTGAAAATGTTACTTTTCGTAGTGGAATAAAATAATCTGCAAAAAAACAGTTAATTAAAATGGAACGCAGCCAAGTAAATATACTGAATACTTTGACGGGACTTTCTCGAACATATTCTATATTTTATTTATAGATGAGTAAGTTACATACAACAAATGAGAGGCCTTGAAGAATACAGGTCATATTATAACTTCACGCTACGACTATAAGTAGTGGAGCAGTATCCGTGAACGTCAAGAAATTAGGCAAATTACCTTTAAAATACAAAATAATCTATTATAACAAACTTAGTTGAATGTATAAGTATATAACTAGAAACATAAACTACTTACTTTTGTGTATGAACTATTTTAGTATCAATTATTATTGTACGTATACGTACGATGATTTTTTATATACAAGTGGAATCAAATACTGGAATTTTATTTGTGGTTACGGTTTTATGTATAACGGTGTTTTAATTGTATATTTCAGCATTTTTTCGAGGAGGCCTCGGTATTATCGTAATATTTTATCTGGTCTCTCTCTCTCTAATCTCACGAAATAAGGAAAGGGCAATAAAACGGGCGCAACGAAGCCTAACAGCGCAACGAAGCCTAATAGCGCAACGAAGCCTGACAGCGCAACGGCACGCTCCTAACAATAAATAGCTACGCGCAACGATAACAGTACCAAGCGGGCCTGCACAATCGAGGGTGCAGCGCGGCGCGGCGCGACGCCCGATTATCCCTCGGACTCGGTATCACGGCGAATACATACTTCGGTAAGCAGCGAGCTGCAAACCAATGTATGCAAGCCCAACTCACTAAGTGCGACCAACTCTGTTCACACCCGAACCTACCAGGCGTGAAGAGAGCGAAACAGAACAACTCACACGCAGTGAAGTGCCTACACAGAGGCGTAGCGCTGGCGTAGCTAATGAGAACTAAGTGGACTGGATCACTGGTAGGTGGAAGATTTCTTGAAAATAATAACATACACGAACACCAAAATCAAGTCGCTGTATTCAATCTTCATAAGCAGAATAGCCGCTTACAATAATTCTTAATACTATCCAGTGCTTCTCTTTCGGAGGTGTCTTGATACAGTGTTTCTTGTAAGTCTTCAGTCTTGAGTCTTCTTTACTTGAATTGCGTTTGACACTCTGTGTGTCGGTTGGCCGCAACAGCCTCATATTTATACCGGTCTTGGAGCGGGACGGAACAATGGCGTCTATTCCCCTCCTACTCTAACATTTCCTAGTAACACGGCTTGTGGCGTGGCGCATTGCGACTATTCGTTTAATATTATTATTACATATAATTTCACGTATTTAGCTAATATCTCATAAGATTCTTATTGGAATGATACAAAACCTATTTAAATCTATTAAAAACATTAATATCTACCTAAATACACACAATATAACATTAAGGAATAGTAAACTTCGTAAATATTAAACTTTAAACATTAGGTACAACACAAAACCACCTATAATCACGTTATGTATGAATTATAAACATTACAAGCACGATAGAATTCACATATAAGCCTAACTATTCCTATAAAATCACAAACATTACACATAACTTATTTATTTATTTTATTGCCGTGGTGTTTCTGGCATAGAATTGACCCCTCCATTTTTAACCGTGGATGTCGTAAGAGGCGACTAAGGGAAAAAAGGAAGGGGATGGGCAGCAGCATCCCACACTTAAACAACAAAAAGCAATATCTGCGCTCGCCAACCCGCATGCCCAGCGTGGCGAGTATGGGCAAATCCCCCCTATGAAAATGACAATAACGACCAGGCCCCCAGTCCCCGGCGGCCCCGCTATTCCTAGTTTCGGTAGCGGCTATGGTAACGGCGGGGCAGGGGGTTCTAAAAATCCCCGGAAGAGTTCCAGCTACCGACCCCCCCGACAACTGGCCCTGGCAACATATAATAATCGCACTTTGAGGACTGACGAGAAGATTGTCGAGCTGGAAGAGGAAATAGACAAGTTACACTGGGATCTTATAGGATTATCAAAAGTCCGAAAAGAGGGTGAGGACATGATAATCATGAAGTCCGGTAACTTGTTCTATTACAGGGATGGCGACCACCAGTCCCTAGGTGGTGTCGGGTTTATCGTCCAGAAGTCTCTCATTAACAACATCGTGACCATCGACAGTGTGTCGAGCAGGATAGCGTACCTGATACTCAGAATATCCAAAAGATATTCGTTGAAGGTCATACAGGTTTACGCACCGACCTCGGCACACCCTGATGATGAAGTGGAGGTTTTGTATGAGGACATTAGTAGAGCCATACATACCTCGAAAACCCACTTCACTGTTGTAATGGGAAACTTTAACGTAAGGCTAGGCAAAAGAGATGGTGATGAGTTGGGATTGGGGCAATTTGGTTATGGGCAACGGAAACCTAAGGGCCAGAGTTTGGCCGGTTTTATGGAGAAAGAGGGACTCTTTATGATGAACTCTTTCTTCCAGAAGCCATCTCATAGGAAATGGACCTGCATGAGCCCCGATGGTTCCACAAAAAATGAGATAGACTTCATCATGACCACGAAGAGACAAATATTCAATGATGTCACTGTGACCCACAGGGTGAAAACCGGCAGTGATCACCGAATGGTTAGAGGCACATTGAATATCAATCTAAAAATAGAAAGGTCTCACCTGATGAAGTCTACGCTCCGACCCTCTAATGCTCACCACCAAAACCCCGAGAGCTTTCAACTCGAATTGAAAAACCAATTGGATTGCCTAGATAGTTGCGTCTCCGTAGAAGATATTAGTAATAGGCTAGTAGAAACTGTCCATGCGGTTGGGTCCAAGTTCTTTAAAACTCACCGTAGCAATAGGCCTCAACAGATATCAGATCAAACCTGAAAACTCATGGCAGATCGGCGTGGTATGGCACTGCAGTCTTTCGATGACGCTAAGTCCTATAGGCAGCTCAATAGATCTTTAGCGGAGGTGAGGAACAGAGAGTAAAGTTCCTCATCCGCCATAGAAAAGGGAGGATCCTCCGGCCAGACGGGTGCTATGTCTGGCGGGCAGCTGCCCCGACTGTTGTAGTCGGGTTCTGGTATATATACTCAACGATAGAGTGAATTTCTATAGCGCAATGTAGGATAGTACGGATACATCCTATGTGGCTCGATAGATGTCGCTATGTGTCACTACGTAGTTGTGTCGATGCGTTGATGCGTCAGTTGTGGCGAGAGGTGTCGCTACAGATCTATTCATAAATCCTTGCGACACGATGTCCGGTCTTACAATACCAAAAGTATTAAAGAGACGATAGAGCGGAATAAAGGCTCCATACTGTTCGCAAGGAATGCATCTTTTGGGCAGAGCCAGTTGACAAAGCTGAAAATGGATGATGGCAGCGTAGCGTCCACCAAGCCAGAGGTATTAAGGGAGATCGAAAGGTTCTATGGGCAGTTATATACCTCGTCAACTAAGCCTGTTACCAGCCCGGCTAAAGGTCCGAGAGCCGGGCTGACCCGACAATATACCGAAGATATCCCCGACATCAGCCTGTACGAGATTAGGATGGCCCTTAAGCAGCTTAAGAACAACAAGGCGCCGGATGATGACGAAATTACATCAGAGCTTCTGAAAGCGGGTGAAACACCGGTACTTAAGGTCCTGCAGAAGCTCTTTAATTCCGTTATACTCGAGGGTAAAACGCCGGAAACGTGGAACAACAGCGTGGTGGTCCTGTTCTTCAAGAAAGGCGATAAAACCTTATTGAAGAACTATCGGCCCATCTCGTTGCTGAGCCATGTTTATAAGCTGTTTTCGAGGGTCATCACGAATCGTCTCGAGCGCAGATTTGATGACTTCCAGCCTCCCGAACAAGCCGGTTTCCGAAATGCTTTTAGCACCGTAGACCACATCTATACGCTGCGGCAGATTATACAGAAGACTGAGGAGTATAATCTGCCTTTATGCTTAGCGTTCGTGGACTACGAAAAAGCCTTTGATTCGGTCGAAACCTGGGCAGTGTTGCGGTCTCTCCAGCGGTGCGTATTGACTATCGATATATCGAAGTGTTGAAGTGCTTGTACAACAACGCCACCATGTCGGTCCGAGTACAGGAGCAGTGCACGAAGGCAATTCCTTTGAGGAGAGGCGTTAGACAGGAAGACGTAATATCTCCGAAAGTGTTTACCGCCGCCCTAGAGGACGCCTTCGAGCTCCTGGAATGGCAAGAACTCGGCATCAATGTCAATGGCGAGTACATCACTCACCTTCGATTTGCTGACGACATCGTACTCATGGCAGAATCGCTGGAAGATCTTGGCACAATGCTCGATGGCCTCGACAAAGTTTCTCAATAGGTGGGCCTTAAAATGAACATGGACAAGACGAAAATCATATCGAATGTCCATGTGGTACCCACCCCAGTATCAGTTGGTAACTCTTGTTTAGAAGTTGTTGACGAATATGTCTACCTGGGACAAACAGTCCAGTTAGGTAGGTCCAACTTTGAAAAAGAGGTCAGTCGACGAATCCAACTTGGTTGGGCAGCGTTCGGGAAACTGCGCGACGTCTTCTCGTCCAAAATACCTCAGTGCCTCAAGACGAAAGTCTTTGACCAATGTGTGTTGCCAGTGATGACATACGGCACAGAGACGTGGTCGCTCACTGTGGGCCTCATAAGAAAGCTCAAGGTCGCTCAGCGAGCTATGGAGAGGGCTATGCTTGGTGTTTCTTTACGAGATCAAATCAGAAATGAGGAGATCCGTAGACAAACTAAGGTAACCGACATAGCCAAAAGGATTAGCAAGTTGAAGTGGCAGCGGGCGGGACGGCCGTTGAGGCAGAAAGGTTCTCGAGTGGAGACCACGCACCGGAAAGCGCAGCGTAGGACGGCCCCCCACTAGATGGAAAGACGACCTAATAAAGGTCGCTGGGAGCCGTTGGGTGCAGGCCGCACAAGATCGGTCGCTCTGGAGATCTATGGGGAAGGCCTATGTTCAGCAGTGGACGTCCTGCGGCTGAAATGATGATGATGATGATGACACATAACTGATTTAAAACAAAGATTATCAATGTAATATATGTTCAGTACGTATACGTTTACGTATACGTTAGAAATTATGAGCTATATTAATACGTATTTACAATCTTTAAATACCTACACTTTATTTCTTTAATACAGAAACAGTAAATCAATGATTGTTCATATGTAAATGCTTATTCCTTAACTCTAGCAACTTATACCTACAACTAATTGTCCATGTTATTTCTTAAATCATCACGTCTAGCTCTATGCGTCGCTAACAGGAAATAAGGGAGGTGTGCATAAATAAACCTTAGCCCAAGTCCGGTGAAGCTGTAAAAGCCGCAGCGGCTTCAGAATCTTTAAGGATAACAGTGTAGTCAGATCTAAAAATAAAAGAAAGATAAACCCATATCATGACTGAAAGCATGCTATGACTGAAAGCAGCAAGTTTGTTTGTAGTTTGTAAACATTGTCTACCTTAGTTAATTGTGATCTTGTTCGACTAAGCTCGGTAGTAAATAAAACTAGGTGAATTAATTGTTAGTGAATGTAAACAAATTAACCGACATTAATAGTACCTAGTGTTAATGTTGCGCAATATCAAAATATGTTAAAAAATGCAGATTTTTACTAATTTATCGCATAAAAAGCATAAAAATGCGTTTTTTCGACAATAATTAAGAAAATGCGTTACTTTTGTGATCAAAATGTTACTTTTTGAGTAGTCCTTGGTGACTTTGCGCTATCGGGTACTGGCAACATTCATGATCACGAAAGCAGATTTGATAACTTTTGTTTACCTATGTTTGTATTAGAATTAGATACAATAGATACATGTAAGTTTTCCAAATTTCAAAACAAACCGCGATAAACTTTTACCACCTTGACACACTAACATATAGATATCTAAAGTAGGTAATAATACAAATATTAAAAGCCTGTGATATCAAATATTTGCCATGGAAAATCTTAAAAATATATGGAAACCCGAATGTAAGTAATTTAGTTATCAATGAAAATGTTACGAAATCAGTGTTTATACAGGAATTAATCAAATTTATTTACAGTATATCGTATACAAATGGAAGCACCGCTTCCGAAGCGGATACCTTGTGAAACTTGTCCTGACAGGCCGGAATTTTACGGGAAAGAATATCATGGGATTATGGGTCACAAAGAAGCGACTTTATTGCTAGAAAATGAAGTTAATGGAGCGTTTTTGATTCGAAAAGGGAATCACTTTAACGATTTCTATACATTAACTTGGAGGTAACTAAATTAAATAATACAACACACTTGTACCATTTAATTTAACATTGTATTTGTTGAATCAGTTTGAAAACTTTGTGTAAATGCAGCACAACATATTAGGCGAAGTCTCATGAGTTTTCTCATTAAAATTTCAGCACATAGTATTGTAGTAAAAATTGATACAACTGATACAGATTCAACATTTGTTGCACCAATTTCTAAGGACTGTTCCAGAGTCCTTTTAACTAGCAACTAATGAAGTAATATAAGATTTTTATATAATTATAGGCTTAGTGTTATGACTATAAACTCACCTGATCTTAAGTGATGATGTGGCCCAAGATGGGTAGCATGCTAAGCCTAGCTACTTTTATTTTAAAATTAAATTTGCACAATATTTGGGCATATTCTAATGCTCACTGTGAGTTAGCCACCACCTTCAAGTTTCAGCATATATATTTAAGTAGTAATCCCATTTCTAAGCTTAGTGTAACAATATCTTCAACCATATGTCATCAGTTAATATTGGATGAGATTGTAGTTAATCACTAATCCACATTGCAAAAGTGATAATGGCTCAGTGTTAGAGTGTATGGACACTGGACACAGGATTGATAATCTGAGTTTGAATTCTTACAATGAGCCTGAGTTTTCAGTGAAGGGAAAATATTGTGATGCAACCATAGTATGGTGATAGAACTTTTTCTAATGCCCATTAAGTAGTTTATTTATTTATTTGGAAATCCAACAGCATACAATATTTTATATAATATCTTATAGTATGTAACAATTAAAGCCAAAACAGGATTTCACAATTACAGGAAGTGATACATAAAAATATACATAAGTAGACAAAAGAAAAACATGTAATCTTTACTGGTGTTTAGTATAGTGTGCGTGTGTGTGTGCGCGCGTGTCGGAATGTGTGTGTGTGAGTGTATGTCTGTATTTCTGACTTGTGTGTTTTATCTTTTTTATATTATAATTGTATAATTCCGCATTGTAACTTTATTATTTCACTCTTAAATGTATTCCGTGAATATTGAAATATGTCTACCGTATCGTATACTTCATTATAGGATCGGGCAATGCGACACAGTATTGAATTTTGAGAATAGTTAGATTTAGCATATGGGACAGCAAACAACGGTGCTTTGCGTGTACAGTATTTTACCACCCTCGAGTTGAAAACCAGTTACCAATCACCTATAGGTGTGTTCTGGCAGATGCACTTGGGAGACAGTTCCTTCACTAATCTCAGTGTATTACCAGCATAGGACACATTGTCACTTATCAAGTCAAATAAATAAAGAAGAAAACTTTTTATAGATTTAATGACAAAATACATCACTATAAGCTTTATTATGATGGCACACATTATATAAAGGAAAAGAGATATGAAACAATATATGAACTGGTAGCAGATGGACTTATCACTTGTCACATGGAGCTAAGGGCTCATCATATACTGGAAATGATCAACTCTAGGGCCAATTACACGGAGAGTCCCTATGTAACTTTAAACAAACGAAAGTTGAATACACTGTCTAAGATACAACAGTAAGTATTGAAATGTAGATTTAAATTTGCAAATATTCACATATTTGATAACATTTTATTTTGGATAAATTTATTTTCGGAGAATTAATATTATTAAATATGATATTTTCTACATTCATTTGTGTATAAAACTTTTATGAACTTTCTAAAACAATTTCATTTGTGAACATAACACTTCAATCTGCCTTACATATTTTATTGATATTTTGTAATTTTCTTTATGGATGAGTTACAAGGCACTGCACAGTTAACCATAACTGTAATATGTCTACTGAACACTAAATTATATTGTAAAACCTTATATTTAATGAAAATAAATGATATTTCTTTTTTGTAATAATTGAGAAATGGCCCTACAGACCCTTAAACTTTTAAAGCTTGTGCTGTGTTCCTATCTCACTCTGGCATATGCTTTATTATGCCTATACTATGCTCTTTTTTGTCATACAGTAAATCTGTATATATATCTGTACCAATACTATAATGAGATTACCTATGCTATTTTGTTGATTCATGATCATAATTATTATAGTATTTGTAAAATTAAAGCAGATTAAATAAATGTTACTTGCAATATATTATAATGTAAATAAACACAAAAAAATCTAAAGCATAGCTGTTGGGTACCAACTTAACCCTGTATATGTTAATTTCAGATCATCAAATAAATCAAGCCCAGTTATAAACAAAACTGAAATTAAAATTACAGAAGTAGATGCTTCAAAGAAACCTCCTATATATGATCTCACACCCACTATGGAAGACAATCCTCTGGTGATCAAGTATTCAAAGTCGCACAGTTTTAAAGTGCACACATTTAAAGGATTGAATTGGTGTGAGTTCTGTGCGAATTTTCTTTGGGGATTCACAGCTCAAGGAGTTAAGTGTGAAGGTACTGTTCAATGAAACATTATTTATATGTTCAAAGCTTATGTTTATGGAAATTGTGGGATTGATATAAATTACAACTTAAACTCTATATAGCCAATTTGAAGGGACTGTATTTTATTCTTATAACTCACTAGCTGAGCCTGTGGCTTTGCGTGCGTGGACTACAGAAGAAAGTGTAATATTCATAAAAATTGTAGCTTCTTAAAACTAGTGATATTATTTTTGTTTTTGATTAGGACCAAGTATTCTTGTGTCCAAACCAAATTTTCGGTTTTCTGGTAAGCCCTGATTTTGGTTAGACTCTATTAATTTTATATAATTAAACATAAGTCTAATGACATTATTTTAATATCATATTTACAAGAAGCTTATCATTTGGGTGAAGGGCCTGATTATAAAGTCATCTTGCAGAGATGTCAAGGTTGAAAGAGAAAATCCCTATTTTTATTTATATTGATAATAAATGCTAACAGCAGTGTCATTAAAGTTTTATATTACCAAATGAAATAAAATACACACTTATTTAATTAATACTTACACAGCTACATATTTAAATTACATAATTTTTTAAGTTAATATATTTCTTTAGGCCGCATATAGACATAGCGAACGAATACCGCGCGGGGCGAGCGAATGCGTTGTTGATCAGCCACACTCACAACTGAACCTTCATTCACGTTCGTTCGCCCTGTCTACGCATCATTAGGTTAGGCGTGTTATGAAAAATTGATGAGAGTGAGAGTTTTCACAATACTCGCGCAAATTGTAACAATAATTCTACAATATGAGTGGTACTTAAACAATCATTTATTATATAAATAAAATTGTCATAAAAAAAAATAAAAATCTGATATTAAAGAATCTAAAAAAATCAACAAATTGTTTTTCAGAGGTTAAACTGCTTGTAAAATAAACCCTAGATACCGCAATACTTTTTAGCTGTTCAACCTGGTAGTAAAGAGTCCTGAACAGACAAGTTGAAGATTCTTTATGTACATTTTGAAATATAGAGATAAAAAAGTTTATTTGTATGGGAATTAAATCTTTACTAATGTTATAAAAGTCAAGAAATTGTTTTTTTTTAAACTCCGTGATCTGTGAAACTATCCGTCACATTTGAATAATTATTTTTGCACTCAATAGCCTATTCGTTGAGGAAGGTTATAGGCTAACTTCACGCTATGACTCTAAGGAGCGGAGTTGTAACCATGAACGTCAAGCAATCTGGAAAGTAGCTGGCAAATATGAGAAGTGAAAATAATCATAGATTAAAGTTAACACAAGTGAAACCGCAGGATACAGCTAGTTCATATATAAAAAACATAATTGCCATATTTGCAGACTGCGGATTCATAGCACATTCAAAATGTTCCGAACGCGTGCCCGCCCACTGCGTGCCGGATTTAAAGAAGTTGCGTGGAGTTTTCGGAATTGATCTGACGACTTTATTAAACGCGCACTCTAGTACGCTGCCGTTCGTCGTCAGGAAGTGCGTAAACGAGATAGAAGCAAGAGGAATGGACTCCGAAGGGATTTATAGGGTGTCGGGATTTGCTGATGAAATAGAAGCGTTAAAATTGGCTTTTGATAGAGGTTCGTTTAATAATACTTCAATTTCATAAAGTGCTAATAATATAAGAGGTGTTTTGTTTAATACATTACAGTGTATTATATATTATTGTTTATTATATTGTTATTGCACAGTAGAATACTAAAACAGAGCGACTACCGAGAGATCGACGATCCATCGCCGGATGTCGCTATCATGCTGGCCTGCAAGCTAAGCTTCTCGGCATGTGGATACACACTGGCTGATGCTGAAATGCGGCAAACTAAAAGTGAGTCACTGGTGGGCTTGTGACCTTTATGTTGTAATCGCGACCCAGTTGGATACAGATCTCTTCCATCCAGCTCGATTACTGGATATGCGCCGGGAGATCTCCCAGAACGCGACAGATCTAAGCGTTCCAGTATGACGGTTGTTACGCCTGGTGTATTGTGGTCATGAACCATTCGATCACAGTTTTCCTGTTTTACCATACAGTATTTCATGACTAGATTCAATGTGTTTAAACTAAATGTTATTTCTAGATGGTGAGGCAACAGATCTTAGTGTGTATAGCAATATAAACGTGGTCGCCGGTACGCTAAAGCTGTACTTGAGGCTGTTACCGGTCCCTCTGGTCACTTATGAAGTTCACCCGAGGCTGGTCCTGGCGATACGTAAGTCTAGATACAAAAAATATTATGTGTACTCATGTATGAATTTATACTTTTTTGGTTACGCTAACCAAACATTAAATAACTCCAAAAAAATTATCCTGCTTGCAAACAACATAATCATGTTAATGTAAATTTATTTTACTGACTTTATCATTTTAGTGTATAAATAATTTAATGGTGAATAAATATGCATTATTTTATTTCAAATTTATTTTTACACAACAATAATAAAAGTCAGTAAAATCATTTTACTTTATTATCGTACCATTGATGACTAACTGCGTCATGTCGCACTATATTAATATTATAAAACTTTGTTTGCTTGTTGGAAACGCGCTAATCTCTGGAACTACCTGTCAGATTTGAAAAATATTTTTTATATTTTTTATGGCCTCTTTATTTAAGTTAATAGGCTATATATAACTTTAAACTACAACTTTTAAAGATCGAAGCAGTAACCATGAACGTCAAGCAAACTGAAAAGCTGTAGGCCAGTACGGGAAGTGAGAACAACGATAGGCTATACAGGTGCGTTGGCAGCGGTTTGATGGAGAGTTGCTCGAATAACTTTAATACAAATGAAACCGTGGGAAACATTATATTGAATGAACATTACCGGCATTTTGTTGTGTCTCTATCATGCTTGGTTTCAATTTTTCTCGTAGAATCAAAAACGGTCGAACAACAGATAGCGATGTTACGCGAATGCCTGGACTCATTACCGCCGGCCCATTTCAATTGCTTGCAGTATATGGTACAACACCTGCATAGGTAAATAACACTTATTACCTATTGTTCTTTATCTGTATAAATAAAATAATTGATGTTTGTCATTGTGCGCGCATCATGAAAAAATCCTGGATAGATCATGATATTTTTTTGTTCCCTAAAAAAAACACGATATCTTCATTCAATAAAAAGTTATTAAAGTTTTAATAAAATACGACTTTTATAAGCATTACGCATTCTTCTGTAGTCCAGGTGAGCGAAGCCGCGGGCACGGCTAGTCTTTGGTGACAGAAAATATTGTTGCCAAATTAAAATCATTACGTCATGACAGATTACGATCCCAACAAAAACTACTCGAATGTATTGTTTTATCAGTGTTAATATAAAATTTTTGCGTTGTAAAACTAACTATAATTTAATTCACAGAGTGTCTTTAGAAGCAGAAACCAATAAGATGAGCGCTCATAATTTAAGTACAGTGTTTGCACCGACCTTAGTTGCGACACCGCCTGCGATCACGGACCTCGCATTCGAGATACGGGCGCTTCAGATGCTCATCGAACAATGCCCACAGATTTACTACGGTAATAAATGAAACCCATTATTTATCTAGAGGTGCTAAATGCGTTACAAATCTTTCGTCACAATTTAAACGTTTTTTACATAGTATCGAAATTATCGTAAACTGTCGATATAAAAATACTCATAGTAATTAATGATTATATGTCGAGCTGATGATTAAAAGAAACTCCCAATGTTAGCGGTAATTATCCACTTACGTAATAGTTGTCACAAAATAATTACAAGTTTAAATAATTATTTACGAAAAGCTTTTAAGATTAAATATCATCTATAACTGCAATTAATAAAAGTGAAGTGCTTTTTAGTCAATGCATATGAAAGTATATACTATATTTATACCAAAAAAAAAAACAATAAAAAAAAAATTCTCTGTCCGTCTGTCTGTTTGTTCCGGGTAATCTCCGAAACGGTTGGACCGATTTTGACGGGATTTTCACTGGTAGATATCTGATGTTATATGGAGTAACTTAGGCTACTTTTCATTTAGAAAAATAATTAGAGTTCCGCGAAAATTTTAAAAAAGCTGGTCACGGTAAATCAATTCGGGCGCTTAAATGTTTAACGTTGAGTAAACCATAAGAGATATATCAAATTAATTTACTACATAATTGTAGACATTGAAAAGACCTACAAAAAAGTCTGCAAGAATATATGTTTATCTTCTAAGGAACACCCACAATAAGCATTTTTGTCTTTAAAATAGTCGGAAGCGGGGAACAAGATTTGCGCGTGTCCCCCGATCGATGGCATTCTATAGTCCACATGAGCGAAGCCGCGGCACAGCTAGTATAATATATAATTGTATATATGAGTTATATAAAATCAAAAGCGGGCAAAGTAGGTCTGACTTATAGTATGGTAATAATTTTTTTTTGTATCTATGGCAAATATTTTTCTATAAGCTTCACCAATTTGAATTTGTTAATTTTTTAATTACCAAATTATCGGTCAAACCTACTTTACCGCTTTTAATTTTATACGAATCAAATACTTATTCTTATCGTAATTGTTAGCGAATCTGATGTGAATAATTAAGAAATCATTTTATTTCGATTTAATTACCTACATAAAAATCCAGTTTGTATGTTTTGTTCTACATATAATGAATTTTTTATTAGTAACAGTATTATAGGATCATCTTATTAAATTTTAAAGGGCTTAAATATACCATCATTAAAACGGCAGCGGTTTTATAGATTGTTTTCATTGTCATAGAAGTCGATTATTTCGTGGAATAGGAAACAGGATACTTTTGTATCGATATAAATACACCCAGTGAAGCAAGAATCAGCTAGTATCTAATATAGGTTTAATTAGAATCAAAATTTTTAAGTTACTTGCAATGAATCTTATTTATACTAGAGAAAAGACTTACTAAAATTGTAGTTATTAATATTAGTTTGAATAAAAATAAACTACTATACGTTTAAAATAAGAAAATAACTCATTTTGCTTCGCATATTTTGCATGCAACTTCAAAACACGTGAAAATTTGGCCGCGCGTACAGGCGGGGCGACCGAAGGTTCTGAGTGCGTGGAACACAACAGCGAACGCGAGCGAGCCGGTATACATCGGCCACGCCCACTCTGAGCCTTCGTCCGCCTTGTCTGTACGGGGCATTATGCGTTATTTGAGCCACATGACTACTACTGTGTTTTATGCTTAGAATAGCTTTATTTAAATGGTCTAGATTTAACCGAAATCAAAAAAGGAGAAAGGAGGAATTCAATTGAATTCTATTTTTTTGTTAATGTGTTATAGCCATAACTTCTTTGTTTATGAACCGATTTAGATTGGAAAGGGGAATCATGGGTGGTCCGAAATATATCATGGAAATCCTCAAAAGCATTGAAGGTGGTTTTCTTTTTTGTTAAAAATCGAATTAGAAAAGGAGGTTATGTTTTTCGAGAGTATGTGTCTATCTCTATGGCATGCTCTTTGGTCTAAACGGATTAATGGATTTTGCATACGAGGTGTCTTTCGATTCGTCTTAAATGTGGGAATGACATAGGCTATAAATATTTAAGTAAGACGTCTGGGAATCAAATAAAAAACAAAAATAGAAAGAAAAATTGTCAAGAGTTTTTGTTGCAGACGGGGTTTATGTTTCCTTTATAATAATGTAGCTTGTTTGACTCGTATATTATTAACTATACTTATTCGATACCAAATTGTATGCATTTAATTTAACGCTAAATCTCACGATTAATCATGGTTAAGCGCAACATGCATTATACTTTTTAATCTGCAAATGTGATATTGGACTATCGATCTTTATAAAAGAATTTTTTTAACCATTCCAGGTTTATCATATTAATGTTGTAATCACTTTCTTGTATGTAGTATTTATAGAGTTAAGCTACCTTTTTATACTTTTATAAGCAATGTAATAAAAGACAATTGCTTGGAATATGTTTTTTTAATTAGTATGGTTTCATCTTTTTTATAGTACCACGGTAAAGATTTACTCTGTGCATGATGGTATAAGCATAGTACAGTCTAAAATACCGGTGACCATCGAAAATCGGTAATCCATTGCCAGTTATCGCCGTTATACTCGCCCGCTAGCCTCTCGGTAACTGGATGTGCACTGGCTGATCCCGAAACGCGACAAACCAAAAGAATGTACTCTGGTCGGGTACAGATTCCTACCATTTCGTTTTATCACTAGATGTACATCTGGATTTCGAAATATTTAGGAATCTAAACTAAACTTTAACTTAAATAAACTTAACTTAAACGTTAACTTTTTTTTAAATTATGATAAAGATTGAGTTGCTTGCCTTTCCATGTAAACATATGTCCTCATTTCGGAACCCGTGGGGCTAGTGGATATGGGTACGTGCCTCGTGTTCCCTCATGATTAAGACGGAACTGGTGGAACGCAACATAGCGTGCTATTATTGCAGGTTACATCTAGTCTTTGGTGGTCGTGATCTGGTTCTACTCACCGAACAATCTTTGACAGTTGTAAAGGTCTTACAGATACAATATAATTAATATTTGTTAGATTTTTATTATTTGACAATTCTCAAACCCAGAGATTTCGGTGAAACGTGATGAAACCTTGGCACAGAGGTAACGAATTCTAAAATGTCCGCATGGCTCACCAACCTCAATAGAATTTGTCGCCACTCACCGTGAATCTGTAGACATGCTTCTGCAGCTGCACTTGTGAAAGCCAGCATTTTCTATGTTTAGCGTGTCACTATCTTAGGCTATATCATGACTTAACATCACGTGTAATTAAGACTAAAAAACCTACTCAATCGAGATAATATTTCTATTAAGGAATGTTGTGAACGGATAGAGATGGCGCCGCGCTGTTGAAAGTAGAGATGAAGGAGAGAAACAAGGCGATATCGAAAAAAGAGAGAAGAATCGGTCTTGATTTAATTTTAACGTGGTCGGATGGCGAGATATCTTTTTTTAATAGTAGCACGGTAAAGTGACGGCACTGTCTCAGATGGTGGCCACAGTAAAAACCAAAAGTTACAGCTAGCAGCGAAAGGTCTGCAATAGATCGTCGTTCTCTTACTTGTGACGAACTCGATGACATAAGGTCTGGCATTCCAATCCACTGTTGGCGGGGCAATTAACTTAATCTGTAGAACTTCTATCGCTTCCGACTCTAGTTTAGATATCCTTTGCAGTCTTTGCTAGAAACTTCATTGGGATATCGGTGTAGCTATGCTCCTCCCAAGCGCCAACGCTGCAATCTGAAGTCCTTTTTTTTTCGATCTGACTATACTATTATCCGTAAGGGCCCGTAAGCCTCAGAAGGTTTCACCCGGTTTCAGTTTCACCAGGTTTGGGGCAAGAGCTTAAGGCACTCAGCCGTGAATGCGTGGCAAAGTAGCCGAACCTCAGCTCCGCTCCTTATCCATGGAAAATTCGAAAAAACATTTCTTTCCTTTGCGAGGAGGGAAGAAACACGCGTATATGCATTTAGTGATCTGTCAATATTGGTCTAAACTAATTAGCCAAAAAAGGCTTCCAGAATCTGAAGGTACCTGAAAGGTGTGTAGTGGTGCAGTGTAATGGCTGTATGTCGATAGCTTATGAATGCAGTGTCACTGAACGAACGCAGTAGCGCGAGCGACTGCTGAGTGCTGATTCAAGGGCTCCACGCCGCGGGAATGTACCTCCGCATAAGTTGCCGCAGGAGGTCTTTGCGGATGATTACAGTCCGACCCCTGCGCATAGAGCAGAGGTTCCCCGGGCGTGGGCGCAAGCATACTAAATGAGAAGAAACGAACGGGTATGAAGCATTAGCTCCGCGAATTTATCGTCGTTGTCGGTGAAGCTGAAGACTGACCGAACGCACAGTATTTTATATGGCGACTTGTTACACGGTGACTTGAGTCGCATCGGGCCGAGCTCGCCTCCCGCATCACACTATTACTTTCATCTACCCGCGTGCACCATTTTCATGCGCTCTCATATCTAACTGGCTAATTGCGAGAATTATGACCACGGCTGTACCTACGTGTGGTTGTGACACTCCATATCAATAGTATATTTTTGTATGAAATAAACGGACAGATATTGGTATACCTGGATTCGTCTTTCATTATAACTTCTACAGTTGAATCTGAACCTACAATCAAGTTCATACATACCCTCACCATTATAGAATTTCAAAGCTGGCATGATAGTTGGCAGTCTATATAGAAATCCGACTCTTAGTAAAAACCATAGACAAAATTAGTTTCTATTTAAAAATATATATGTATTTTGTATAGGTGTAAACATTACAATTATTTTTTCCGTCTTTTTTTCGGCTTGGTACTATCGTTCTCTTCAAAAGTTTCTTCCTTTTGAAACTTCTTCAAGTCTGCGCAAAATAATACCTGAAAAATATAATTTAAAAATTACGTCTCACAGGTAGTTTTTGGTGGTATCTTTAGCTGCCATGTTGCCGTTTTTATTTTAATTTTTGCTTCTATATTATTATGTAAAACTGGTGGCATTTTGCGTAGTATAGGTTAGTTATTGTGCATATGTAAAGTGAATTATAAATATAAACTGGAAACATGCATTATGATATGTCCCAGAACTCCCTGGATAGTTCTAGCAAGGGAGCCACCATCTCTATTTTGAAGATTAGAAATACTACGAAGGTTTAAGAACATTTACACTGGCCCAAACACAAGCAACAACAAGAAGCAGAGTTCTCACAGTGTTTTTTATGTATTTTAACATAAAATTTTCACAAGTTTTATATTTATTTCGGAAATTGGTGTCCCAATATCTTTATTTACTTACCGTGTGAGCCCATCCCGCCATATTTCCATATAAATTTCGAAAATGATCACCAATTTCCGTATACATTTTCTCCGTAACATTCTTCTTGCCGCGTAAATGAGGTAGATAATTCTGTGCCGCTATCTGATATACGTGAGTGTCAACGGGAAGTGCTTCCAAGTGATTTAACGACATGAGGCAAATACAATCAGCCACCTGAGAAAACAAAAAAGAAGTTGAATACTTCTTTGAATAGCATAGAGTATAACTATCATAAAGGATTAACAAGCAACTTCATAAATATTTTTAAAAAATCTATTCATTCACAACAAAATTTGAATCAAAAGACATCATCGCATAGATATTCCATAAGTCTTAACTATTCTATCACTTCTACTTCTAAGATTCATAAAAAAATCCTTTGTTGTCGAAGATATAGTTAAAAATCTCCTTATCTCCTTACCTTTGGTCCAATTCCATGCAATTTCATCAACTCTTGTTTAGCATCTTTATACTTCATATCTTGCAAACTTTTAAACCATTCATCAGCTCCCCACTCAATTATTTGTGTCGCCGATTTCTGTATAAATTTTGCTCTATAGCCGAATCCCATTTCTCGAAGTTCAGATTCTACCTAGAAGAATAATATAATAGTTCATACCAATATTTTTAAAAGATAATCTGCATCTATTTAAGATTATATAAATGGCATCCAATAGGCCAGTAGTAAAATCATCATATTTGTATTACACACAAGCTGGAATCCCAAACTTAATATAAACTATCAGTAAATAACCAGATTTGATCACAGAATTTGATTTTATATTACCCATGGAATAAATAAATTATTTATGTGTATATTTCTAATATACTAGCTACCAGTACCCTATAGTTTCTTTCACGTTAAATTCTTGCTCCACGCCGCTTTTTGTAATAAACAAACTATTGAACACAATTCCTGAAAATATTTTCTCCATGGTTGGTAGTCATTGAGGCATTAAAATATCACATTCTCTAGCTTTATATTATAATATTAGTATAGATATTTTTGCATATTCATGATTTTATAAGACTATTAGCGGTGTCCGCGGCTCCGTCCGCGTTTTTGACATAGTGATTTTGTCATCCCGTAATTTTATTTTACATATATTATTGACAATTACGGAATTACATGTATGTCTTCCGTGCACAATTTTCTTCAAAATCGGTAGTAAAGAAAAATGATATTTTTTTTATTAATTACCTACTATTATTTATTAATATGATTTCTAAATAAATTACGACGGTTCTTATAGCCTATCAATTATGGACTGACATATACTTCCCGTGTAAAGATTATCCATCTTCTTTCATCCCTTAATTTAATGAATGTGAAGAATTAAAAAAAAAACCTGTATTTTAACATTGCAGTGTTTGAGTGGTTCACGCTTGGTTAACAATTATCATCAAATGTTTTAAAAAAATGCACTACAATGTTCAACTCTTATTTTACACAACCTTAATTGATGATTTTTAAATGAAGGGTGGGTATGCTTGCTAAATTGTATGTGTGATAACTGATAAATATAACTCAAAAAAATTACAAAAAATCTTTTTACTAAACAAACTTTCAACCTGTATTTATACACCCTTTATTAATGAACTTTGATAAATGGTGATACATGTGTTTCATTATTTTTATTAAAGTGACTATGTACAAAATTTCAAGTCAAAAGACAATGTTTTTTCCCCCACCCTATACAAACTTTCACCCTTAAATAACTAATTAAGTGATAAAATATAATGCACATAAGTTATCCATCAATTAAGATGTTATAACCAATTATTATTTGCTAACTGTAGGACTAAGCAAATTATTTAATTATCCTTAAAAATACCTGTGGTTCTGCAAGTTTTTTAACTTCGGGGAATGTATAGTAATCCAAACCTTCATGACTGCATATCTTATCACCATATTTTGCACAAAGCTTTTCTACCATACTTGATATCCTGTAATTAAATATATTCCAAATGTTTTAATAACCGAAACATACATTTTGGGTATAAAATAATATAAGTAGATTCCTATCAATATGCAAACTGTGTATTTAACAAGTATGCATTTACAAGCATTTTGCACAAGCATGCATGTTCATATTGATTATACTTGTGCAAATTATTATTAACATGATATGCTCATATATACTTATGCAAACCACTTGTATCTTCTCCGATATGTAGCTATATAGATGGCTTTTACAAAAAATATATAAACCTGGTGGGTAGAAATAGGATACAATTACTGATAATTAATAATACTATATATATTCTTTGGCACACATATACATACACCTGTTTACCCCACAAAAAGGGGTGTAATACCATATTTTATTTTATTATAACCAAAATATACCCGATGCATTTAATCTTACCTAGATATATGATTATTCTGGCTACATATAAATGAAAAAAGATTTTCGCACGGTTCCTGACAAAGCATACGGATTCCATAAAACTGTTGGCAGGTGGATTTAAATAGTTTATCCTTCTCTGACCACTCTTTGTAAAATGAACCTAGATTAACATCAAGCCTAAAATAATTTTCTAACAATAACCGAAATACACTGACATCTATTTTGTCAGACATGTTATTTGTTGGTAATTTTTGAATTTTATGAAATAATGATCCGAGGACTTGATATTGAAGGGAATCCTCTGTTTGTTGGAGTTTCCATACTGTTTTTGAGAATACACCTATCCATTCATCGTTTTCTTTATTGTAGCTCCATCTGAAATAATAAATGTAGAGTTCCATAAAATATATTTACATTTATGCATAATTGCAATTACCATGTTCCATCTGCCAAGTTAATTTTATACTCCAGAATGACAAAAGCTACTACCAATAGGTAATCATGTCTCAGCAGCTTTTAGTTGATTCCTTAACCTTGGATAAAAAGACATAAATATACCTAAACATAGTGTACAAGTTAAAGAGAGGTAGAGCACAGAAAATTCTTCTATACATGTGACAATTCTTATTGGGAGTACCTCCACCCTACAGAAGATTGCAGCTAAATAGCCTAGTGTTATTTTCCTGCAGTGAGTAGGGTTACCAGAGCTTCTTGGGGAAGGAGGTTCAAGGCCTTGCAAATGTGGATTAGATGAAGGCACTTTGGAACACAAATATTCTTCAATTGTCCTAATTTGTAGTACTCCTTGTATAATTATTTACCAAACAATATACCCCATCCATCTGATTTTAAATCTTAGCTCTCATATGTATTTTCCCCTTTTGTCAATATTCTGGCAAATTTAATTTGTATTATCAAAATAAAACTTGAAGCTATCATTTTAATTTACATTCATTATATTATCTATACAATTAATAAAATTGAAGTGTCTGTTTGTAATGTCAAAATAACAGTTTTTACTAAATGCATATGAAAGTATATACAAAACCTATAACAAAAAACCCATTTTTAAAATATTTGTCTGTCTGTCTGTACCAGGTAATCTCTGAAACGGTTGGACTGATTTTGACGGGACTTTCACTGATAGATAGCTAATGATATAGGGTGTAACTTAGGGTACTTTTATTTTAGAAAAAGAATTAGGGTTCCACAAAAAAAAAAAACTGGTCATGGTGAATCAAATTGGGCCCTTAAATGGCTTATGCTGAGTAAACCATAAGAGATATAGCAAATTAATGTACTACATAACTATAGGCATTAAAAAGACCTACAAAAAAGTCCAGGAGAGTATAGATGTATCTCCTAAGTAACACCCACAATAAGCATTTTTGTCTTTAAAATACCCGGGAGCAAAATTTGTGCAGGCAATCTGTAGTCCACGTGAGTGAAGCCACAGGCACAGATAGTGTTGTATAAATATGTTAGTGTCTGTTTAACTAAAACATGTCTGTAAGTATTGTGTTTGTCTGTGTTTTTCAGTAGCCTAATCTGGAAGAACAAAATTATATAAAATTTGATTATAAAGTGACTCTCCTGAGACTGACTTCATACTGGCAGATTTCGTAATTACGAACACCATTTTAAAAACATTGAAGTAATGATATTACAAGCATCAATGAGCTACAGTTGCCGTTTACCATCAGGCAGGCCATATGCTTGTTTGCCATCATTGTTGTATAATAAAAAGTTTAATTTATAGAGTAAAAGATTATAAGATGATAAAAGTTATGTTAATATTAATAGATTAATTAAAGTTAATATAAATATATAAGGAGGGATTCCAAGTCAAGAAGCCAAAGGTACTCCTGTAAAATTATTAAGATAAACAGAATATCTAATATCTGTTTCATTGAATCTCAAATTTGTAGGATTAAATTTTTTCAAACTTATGTACACCAATTTAAATTTAAATTAATAACAACTAGCAGCTGTCACTGAAGGAAATAATTATTCTTGTAGTATCCTCATTTATATGAAACATATTCTTCTGCATTTAAAATCGTCAATAAGTGTGCCATCCCTCAGAAAAAGGACTTTTATCTAACGAGGTGTTTAAAGATTATCATCATTGTTATTACAAAAAAAATTGTTTTTGGTTATGTATATGTACAAAAATTAAGTGTAAGAAAATTTTAATTTCAATGCCAATTCAGTTTATAAGTTTTAAAAGCAGAATATTCTACAATGAATCATAAAAATTAAATTTTACTGTACCTAAAACTTTGCCCACCATTCAAAGTACCAAGTAGTTGAAGTTCTCGCAAATTGCACTGCAATTTATGCCAATTCATTTCTTCTATAATGAAGGGTTACTTAGCAGTATGCAGTATTATCGCTTTCTACATAATTATAATTTATTTTCAACAAAGATATATAACAATAGATTGATTTGTTAAAATCAAAACTTTTTTTTTTCACTGAAAATGTAAAAATGAAATGTCAAATAAAGCGCGTAATATTTTTGTGATTTTTGTGTTCTTCACTCCGTGAAAGGAAAAGGCAAAAGTATCTAATACCTTGCAGCCAAGTTAAATGTATTTATATTAATATTTATCAATTATGATTATAAAGGCCACAGCCATGTCTCATTTTTTCTTCTTGTTTATCTTATCAGTGTCAATGCTGGAAGCCTTCATAGTCTTTTCTAGTCATACAGCCAAGTCAGATGTTGGTTTTATAATCCATGTTTGGACGTCATTTATGTTAAGGCCATGTCCTCTGGTATTTTTTCTTCTTGTTTTTTTCAATTGTGAATGTTGTTTAAGCCTTCGCCGTTTTGTCCAATCTTTATAGTGAGTTCAAACAAGACGATGGCTCCCTTGTTTGAACTTTCTAGGGAGTTTTTATGTCAACTCAAAATGCATGTTTTCAGTTTATATTTATAATCCACTTCAAATATGCACAACAATTAAACTATGCTACACAAAATGCTACCACTATGACATAATATACGGTCAAAAACCTAAGTTAATCAATTAAAAATAAAACCACATGTCACTTCCAGGTCCCGCGAAAAACTTCGAACTCGTAATAAAATTATAAAACACAAGCTGTTATGTTTTTTTGCCAATGTCTAATAATTCTATCGACAAGGCCTTCCTTTCAGGGGAACAATGTACGATATACCTATCATTATTCATTATAGATTAGAAGTGAACTACTATACCAGTATAAAAATTAAAGTGATTAAAAGTTGTACATAAAACCTTTAGTAGGCATCTTTATTCTTTATAGTTATAATAAAATTAGTTTCAAGTCTCAACCAAACCCAAGGATGCACCTGAAATTTGTACAGGGTATTTCAGGCAAAAGAAATCTATCCTATAGTATTGCGTTCTCTACAAATATTTAAAATCCATTGACAACGTCTTCACGTTTTCATTAAAAAGAGCAGCACTTATTTTTTCAATCAGGAATTTACTCAAAATTGTGGAGTTGCGTTACGTGTGAGTCAAGTTAGCACAGAAATAAGAGTACTCTTTTTTCCATGCGAATCAGCCAGCACTCGGCTTTCCACGCCCCACACCCTGCTAGGGGAGTTTTAGGCAAGATTTATTATGTAATTTTGACAGCATTTTACGTTATGTAGTTTAGTTATTATGCACAAGTACAGTGGATTATCATTTATAAACAAATTCTAAAAACAATACATTTAAAAGTTGCCACAAAAACTCCTGTCCGAGCTAATTGTGGAGCAGTTACAAGTTTACTTAGATAAGTGATTTTCTACTTTTTATTTAGATACCGAACAGAGTTCGGGCACCCAGATGTTTTATTAATTAAAAAGAAAATGAACTATCACGTGGAATTGATAACAGCTAAACCTACTGCCGCGATATATTTAAATAAAAAGAAGAAGAAACGAAAGACATCAAAGAGCTGCTGCATTATCTACCGTTAAAATGAAAAAATATGGTATAGGTATTTACGTAACAAAGAAGTTGAAATAAAACGAAATATACATTAAAGTTAATTACATAATTTATATTTAACACAGTCTATGAGTCGAATAAAATGAACTTAAAGCCCAATGAAATGCTTCCTTTAATAGCGTTATGTATACTTATTCTTATAAATAACTTTACTCAGTCAATTTATTGTATTTTATTAATCGTATACTCTTTGTGACATAATATCTCTTATCCAAGATAAATACTGTGCTGTGTCGGTAAATACAATGTATTCATTTAAGTTGCAAGATGTGTCTCCGTTTGTTGGGCGCAACGAAAGTGAGACAACACCGCGAAGTCTCCAGCGGCCGTTATCTAGGATATACAAGCCTCCTCCTGAATCCCCGCTACAAGGTCCTGATCCTTTGCGATCACCTGTAACAAATACAATATTGTTACTAAACTAGCATTTAAAAAGTTTTTGAAGTGATAACTTTTATAGGAAGATTGGATAGGGAGTAAATTCATGTAAGTTTGTATTTTCTTAATTCTATTATTAATACTAGCTGTTCCCGTGGCTTCGCTTACGTGGACTACAGAATGCCCGCGCGAAACTGGCTCCCCCGCCCCCAGCTTTTTTAAAGACAAAAATTCTTATTGTGGATTTTCCTTAGAAGATAGATGTATACTCTCCCAGACTTGTTTGTAGGTCTTTTTAATGCCTATGATTATGTAGTACATTAATTTGCCATATCTCTTTGGTTTACTGAGCATAAGCCATTTAAGCGCCCGAATTGATTCACCATGACCAGTTTTTTTATTTGTGAGGAATCCTAATTCTTTTTCTAAAATAAAAGTAGCTTAAGTTACTCCCTATATCATCAGCTATCTATCAGTGAAAGTCCAGTCAAAATTGGTTCAACCGCTGCGGAGATTACCCGGAACAAACAGACAGACAGAAAGACAAAAATTTTATTATCATATATACCGTGTCGTATATACTTTCATATGAATTTAGTAAAAAACTGTTATTTTGACATCATAAACAGACACTTAAATTTTATTAATTGTATAGATTAATAATAGTTACTTCTTTTATTATTATTGTTAATTCTATCATTTTAAGTTTAGGAAAAATGTTTATAGTTTTAAATTTTCACTTCTGTTGGTAGCACGGCAAGTGACTGTTCTTTTCCTGACGGTAACCACAGTACAATCTAGAAACATAGTCGACCACCGAGAGATCGGTTATGCATCACTGGTCGGCGTCGTTGTCTTTAGAAGTAAACTCCTAACGCTCGTTAACGCATCCCTTTTTTGTCTAATTTCAAATCATAAAATATTATCTACTAGCTGGTATTATTGGATATACGCAGATTGATATCGGAACACGACAAACCAAAAGAAAATCATAGATAGATGGGATTGTCATATGTGTTTGGTGGACGCGATCCTTACCACTCCGCATATGCACCAGGTGATTTCAAACACGACAAAGTAAAAAAATCATAGGTGGGTAGTATATTTGTAGGATAACAGTGGTTAAGTTATGATTTTACCAGGATAAAAAGTACCCTATGTATTATTTAAGGTTATAGACTATCTGTGTGCTAAATTTCATCCAAAACCGTTCAGTAGTAGTTTTTGGGTGATTGAGTAAAAACATCAAAATTTCTAAACATCCAAACATACACACTTTCACATTTATTATATTAGTAGGATTGTGATGATAATTATGAACAATAATTCTTTATTATTATATATTCACGATGAAGAATGATGGAGGTTTGCCGTTGTGCGTGCATCACTCAAAAAGTATTGGATAGATTTTGATAATTTTTTTGTTTTTCTTTGTAATTCTGTAGTTAACGCGTGCGGAGCCGCGAGCCTAGCTAGTAGTAATACATAAACATGGTAATGATCATAGATGTAGGTTATGATTCGGTTGTTTTGTGTTATCATTGTTATCATGTAGGTACATAGGTATGTATTTACACGAAAGGTAATGAAAGGAGTAAACCTAAGGGTGAGGAGGGTGTTCATGCAGGTGGGAGAGACGAGTAATCTTCTGGGGAAGTATATCATACAGTGAGAGGTGCCGTTTGGGACAGTAAAAAAACCACACTCATAAAGAGATAATCCCTAACTATGATTTTGGCCAATTGGACAGGAGTCTAGGCATGGTTTAAGCATATGCAGGTTTATATATGCACCGAAAAAAGAAAAAACAGAATTTTGAAGGGATCTCTGGTTGGATTGTGCTAGAAATCTTGCCCTTAACGTTTCTTGCGATCTGCCATTGTTTATTCTATGCAGTTATCAGCTGGTGTTTTATATTTGAGCATAGGTTAAGAGGTCATAAAACGAAAATAGTCTCGGGAACCAATACTAGATGCTTGTTTTGCACAGGAACCAGCGGTTTCATTGCCCGGGATACCTGAGTGACCAGGAATCGAAGCAATGATGCCATCTAAGTTGAGTTGATGGCAATGATAAAAATTCCTTAATTTTTAAAACGATTGGGCATTTACATTTTGATTTAAATGCATTAGATCTTATAGTCTGCAAACAACTTTTAGCGTCAGAGAATATTATTGATTTAATTAACCTATGCGATATTATAAATTTGATTGATTCTATAATGGTAACATACTCACCGATTAAAACAGTTGCGACTATTGGGCATTTAAAGATTAGTTTAGTGTTATACACAGCGATCCAGACTGCAACGCCCACAATGCTATTTTTGGATAATTTAGAGGCGTCAGTAAAAATTTGTATCCGATTAGGAAATTGTGAAGTGACCTTTTATTTTTGCATCCTACCAGCACTAAAAGAGTCCTTCTGGATACCAACGTCAAAAATTACCTTGGGCTAATGAAGCAATGCTTCATAAGAAAGGGGAAAAAGGCGTCTATGGGGAAATTACAACAGGAACTTATTTGTCTGGAAAATAAATTCATCACCTACATTCGTGTTAACTATGGGAATAGTTCTGCGTTTTGTAAAAACGACATCCGAAGACAAAGGAATGGATAAATACATACCATGTTCATTGTACCAGCTACTCAAGGACTGAAGGGCAGAACTCAATCGAGAGCATGCATCGGCGGGATCTGCAGCAGAACTATATAAAGCTAGGTGTTTAGCCGATTGCAATTTATTATTCTCAACAAACAATTCAAGGCGCTGCTTAACAATATGCTTAACTTTATAAACCAAAACTGAAGAAAGAGTAATAGGTCTGTAGCTAGTAGAGTTGGATGGAGTATAACCAGATTTGGCGATGGGGATAATTATATAGACCTTCCATGAGTCATGGATATGTTGTGAGTTGTAAACAGTGTTAATTAAATTAAGAAACTATTTTCTTTTTTATTTGAAGATTTTGTAATGAAAGAAGAGAGAATGACATCTAAACTGGGTGAAGAATCGGAGAGACCATCAAGAACTATTTCTATCCCAGTAAGTGAAAACCAGTCGTTCATTAGGGACAGGTTAGGAAATTGAATAGGACTAAATGAAAATAGATCAAAGTGGGCCACAGTTCCAAGTGTCAAGTTACTGGCAAAATCATTAAAGCCATGTACAGCAGACATTATGTGTGATATTATCTACGTTGTAGGCGCCTTGGAATCGTTTGATTTGTTTCCACACTAAAGTTGGGGAGATACTGTTTCACAGAATTTTTACCAACCATGTTTCTTTTTTAAAACAGTAATCTCTTTGTTTTGGCAGAAATGCATAAAACTAAGAGAATCTTTAAAA
Source organism: Saturnia japonica (assembly GCA_033032175.1). Taxonomy (NCBI): domain Eukaryota; kingdom Metazoa; phylum Arthropoda; class Insecta; order Lepidoptera; family Saturniidae; genus Saturnia; species Saturnia japonica. The sequence goes on along the minus strand of CM065324.1, from coordinate 5,623,527 downwards.
GACATTGCAAAGATATTCCTACGCTCCGCCTCATTCTTCTCAGCAATAGCCGCAGTGTAATCTGATACCCACCCAGGGGAAGACAGTTTGACTACAGATTGCTTTTTTAGTGGAATATGTTGGTTTGCACTACTAATAACAGCATCTACGTATTTTGAATATGTTACAAAGACATTGTCTTAATCTGGATTGCGAAGAGAGTTTATTATATTGTCCAGAAGGTGAGAGTACGAGGTACAGTCAACTCGAGATAGGATATGTTTCAAAAGGGGAGATGAGTCTATTTCCTAGAGCTTATCTATTAGAAATTGACAGACCTATAGGACAGAGATTGCTGCCATGAGAGGAGCTCAGGATATACCAAGATATTAGGGTTGAGATGGATGAACGGCAGACCGTGAGGTCTAAAGCATTACTGAGGTTTTGATTAGGTAGCACTTTGCGAAAAATATCATCAAAAATATCTAAAAGAGACCAAATGAAAGTGTCATTGTAACTGCCACCCCAAGAGGTATGGTGATTATTAAAATCACCTATTTAAAGAATGGGAGGTCAAATAGAATAAAGAAGAAGGAGAATGTCTGGGATTAGGGGCTAAATGGGTGAACGATATATATAGATATAAAGGATATATCCAAGACTCTGACTGCTACTATGTTAATTCCAGGAGAATGAGGAGGAAGAGAGATTAGGGAGAAGGAAATAGAGTGCTTTATAAGCAGAGCATACCCTGCATATCCGTCAGTTCTGTCGTCCTGGATACAGAAGAAACCTGAAACTCCAAAATGAGGTCCAGGCACCAACCATGTCTCAGAAACAGACTGAACTGCGGGATTGTATCTATTTGCCAAATGAATAAGATTATCTTTTTTGGGGCGCGTAAACTTTAACTGTTCCATTGGATTATTGTCATTGGGTCCATATTTGTTAACAATAGAGGACAAGCAGGCGATTGAAGAGCGGCATAACGGTAGGGGATGATTGATCTGGGAGATTAAAAAGATTAAACTCTGAAGTAGGAGCTTAACAAGAGTGTCAGATTGCTCTGACACACGAGAGGGAGGAGTAGGATTCTGCAGACCACACCCAATTAGGGAAAGTTGATGGTATGCTAGCAAAAATAGCCTGATGACTTTTCTTGTTATATGACTTGCCTAATAGATGGATAAATAAATAATATAATAATGGATAAATGGATCCTTTAGTCGATAATCGAAAACGCTCATCACAGTGGGTGAACCCAGGAGAACTGCCCAAATCCTGTCACAAGCAATAGTTTACTCAGAAAAAGGTACTGGAAGAGTTTGGTGGACCAGTGCTGGTGTCATACACTTCAGCTTCCTAAGATCTGGCCAGACGATAACGGCAGATCTATATTGTCAACAACTGCAAACCATGATGGAAATGCTAGTCATTAAACAACCGGGACTGGTCAATCTCTCTAGCCCACTGCTGATTCAGGACAACTGTTGTGGTCGGTAAAGAAATATAATAATAACTACTATAAATATACTGAATTTTGTGTTTTTATTAGTATTTACTTAATAACACGACAATGAATATTTATAACTTGTATTTCCTTTCAATAATTTTTATTCGACAGACAAAAAAAATAACAGTTTGACACGTAAAAAATAATAATCAAATTTAAAATGATAATTCTATAAGAAAATAGGTTTCCTCTAGCGAGATCGCATCAACAACCCTAGACTCCATACTTCACGACAGACGGTCGCTAAATTAGAGGAACTACGGTAGGACTGTCTCCCGACACCCACCATACTTCCCGGACCTTGCTCCAACAGATTACTAATTTTTTCGGAATTAATAATAGACACTTTCTTGCAAGGAAAAAAAAATCAATTCCGATGAGGCTGTCTAAACCGCATTCAAAGATTTTATTGATTCTCGCTCCCACAATTTTTTCAACAATGGAATGGAATCAATGAACTACCTATAAAATGGCGAAAGTGCATAGATAATAATGGTACATACTTATTATGTAATTTATTATTATTATTAAATATTTATTAAAATTATATATAAAATTATTTAATAATTCATATATTATTTATATATTGTAATTATATGTAATTATGTATAATTTCATATTATTTTTTTCGTTTTACTTTTCCATAAAAAACGCTAATTTCGTATGTGTACCTATTATTTAGTGTCTTTATTTATCGTAATAATATAAAATTGTAATGTGTCCTTTGTTCGAGTCTATATAAACGATAGGTATGATTTTTATTTATATGTTTAATATATAGAGTTGTATAGTATCACTGCAGTTCCCTTATAAGAATTATGTATGTGATAATTTATTTACAATTCTGATTTTATTACTGTCTACGATACGAAAAAATGTGACTTATCAGTTATGTGATTGTAGGATTTTAGCGTTATGTCAGTTGTACCTACGGTAAGATATGAACTCTGATATTACGTAATAAAATTATACTCATATTCCATATGATGAATGTAAGATAATGATATTACCGTGAGTTACCACGCCATAAGCCGTGGGACCGGCGGACACAAGACCGTGGGATCGCTGACCATGTAGATTACGATCGTGGGAAACGACGGCGTGACTCCAACTTGATTATTACTTTAATTAATTTTAAGTTAGTCTTGTTTAAGAACCATAAGTGTAAACACCTATTATAATTCTTTTAAAATAAATCTTTTTTTTAATTTAAACTTGTACCGCCTATCATAACTCGTGACATCACATTAAAATCATATTTTGTCATCAGTATGATGCTTCATTAAAATCACAGAGTATATCATAAATTAAAGATATAAAATAATAAAAGTTTTATGTCATGTATATATCAAAGCACTGTGACCCCTATATGCCGTGTATATGATCGTCAAGGTAAGGTAACGTATTCACTGGGTCATGTAGTGTTTTTTATTTATTAATAAATTTGTGTTGTTTGACCCTGCAAATGTGTAATACAGGTGGCATATGGCATAATAAAGCTTGGTTATTGTGCACAAGTGAAGTGGATTTAAAGAAAAACCAAGGACTTTGAATTCTGGGATGCCACAAAAACTGCCTGGAAAGTTCTAATAAGGGAGCATACTGAAATCGTTATAAGACTGGAACTATACCTATTAATGGCAGTAATGGTCTTCAACAAAGAAGACTAGTTGCCAAGTTAGGAAAAAAAGAAAGAAGGAGAACTAAATTCTATAACTTGTACTTATATGTCACACTTGACATTGGCGAAGTTGCCTACAGACAGAGGCAGATAGCAAAAAAAAAAAATTGAAACTTAAAAAGCAGCGAGAATATGTACCAAACTATTTTTTTAATAATAAAAAATGCGTTACATACCTGTATTTTAGGCGTACTTATGCAATAACTCTTTTGAATACAAAACCGGTAATATAATATTAATAGTTAACGTATTTAGATTTTTTTAATTAACTATGAATTTATGAAGTTTCTATGAATGTAATTATGCAAAATTATTTTTTGTTACAAAACATAACCAATTCGACATCTTTGGAAAAATAGAAATAGTTAATCAAAGATTTTATGAATGACCTTTTCGTCTACGATTGTAATATTTGCACAATATTAATTGACGGTTTGACCATCACCCAATATGTTAAATGTGAGGTCTTATGCATTTTTTGTAATATTTTACCTATGCATAAAACCATGATATCGCCGACTTAAACGCGATATTTATATTTGGTCTGGTATGGTTAAGGCTTAACAAGGTTTTTTACTTATAGAAAATTAGCTGTGCCCCACGGATTCACCCGTGTTAATATTATTAGACAAACACCGCGCCGCCAACGCACCCATGTAGTCTATCATAATAAATTGTTCTTCCCGCAAATACAAATTATTTTAATTATTAATTGTCTCCTAAACTATGTGTCCAAATAGCAAACTCTAAAGAGCAAAATTTTACTTCATAAAATTGTCTTTAGGACAATGACCAATATTATTGTAGAACGTTGTATTTCCGTATCATTAAAGATTACGTCAACGCACGCGGCTAAAGCACTTCGGGAGGGCCTAGACTTCTGACTTACGTAATAAAAATCAATATTCAAGGCTATCTGAGAGTTGTAGCCTAATGTAGTTCCAGAGATTAGCGTGTTTTAAACGAACAAAAAAACTTATCCACTTTATTATATTAGTATAGATAATGTTTTTAACGTTTTTAAAGCCTTTGCTAGGCATTATAGTAACTCGGTATGTGACATTTCTCAGTAGAGTCTCGGGCACTCCCAACGATTTGGCCTTTGAAAGGAAAATATCACGATGCGAACATAATATGGTGGTAAGGTATTTGTATGCTGGCTCCTAGATACTACAATCACAAAAGTCATCACTCTATAAAACAGTTAGAAAAAAAAGAACAGCCGCAAACGACGCCCTCAAAAATCTTCATACTTTTAAAGATCAGCAAATTACAATTTAAAACCAACCAAAATGGCGTTAGTTTAGCAAGAGGTAATGATGCATTTCGTAGATTTTACTGTTGTAAACACTTAAAAAAAATAGAACAATAATAGGTAAAATTTTATGGAGTGAAAAGTTGTCCAAATGGGCAAAAATAAAAAATAAAATAACTTCTGGCGCTATCTAATTTACGCGCATGCTACTGTGGCGCCACCCTAATTTGACTCTTTTCGACGATCACTTGTTAATCAAAGAGAAAAAAGGTTGTTACTCTTGGTCAAAACATCGTAAAATCTTCTTTAAAATCACTTTTTAAAAATCCTAAACCAACGGCATTCGAACTATTGACCACTTGTACTATATATATACAACAGTGCGTAAAAGTCTATCTGTCACACCACCGCTAAGTCAATTCAAAATACAATAGTCACGTGAAAGTGTCCGGACTTGCATTAATCATGTATAATGTAATGGTATTCTATCTCATTCTCTCATAGGTTAAATCCTATAGATTCTATTTATGTGGTTTTCTCTTTTTAGTGTCGCTTTTTCGTTTCATTGCGTTTCAAATCACAACGGTATTAAAGAATGTGAAAATCAGTTGAAAATTATCAAGCACTAATCGTTATGTTCTAGCAGATGTGCTTGAGAGCTACTGGATTTATTATACCATCGGTTTGGTTGTGGAAAAATTAAGTTTTCGACAGAATCTTGTTGTGGTTTTTATTTTAATTCATAAAGTTATGTTGTTTGGCGCTATATTATATAATCTAGGCGGAATTGAACATGATAAGGACAGTTTTAACAAGGGAGCCGTTATTATAGCTATGCTTGAAGATTAGAAGAATATCAGGTATGAAGTTAGGTTTAAGGCTTTAACAATTATAAATAACAACTAGTAAACTGTACCTGCGCATAAAGTTTTCGCAGAAGTTAGTTTGTGAAAATCGGGTTTACTGGCTCTGCAAGCGTCAGTACTGACAACAGGAATCCGGACCATTCTGGGTTCTCCTTGACCGCTTGGTCCTAATTCGCTATTGCCCCAACCTGCCACCTAGATACAAAAATCACGAAAACATTACAATATTCTCAATTCAAGTGAAGCATGATGGCTCAGTTGTAGTATGTACAGAAACCGCGTCTATCGATGTAATTTCGAATCCTTACACTGAGTCTGAGCTTTCGTTGAAAGAAAACATCGTGGTGAAACAATAGCATGGTGTCAGGGCATTTTCATATACCCGATGGCTAACTGCCACATTTAAGTGGAAAATCAGTCGCTAAGTGGTAGTGTATTTCGATAGACCCCCCACTAGGCCAGTTGATCCTTTTTAAAGTAAGTCTTAAATTAGATATTAATTATTGTCCGAATAGAGGAAAAAAAATATTACTATATTTTTAGGACCTAGAAAATCGAAAAACTTTATTTTAAAAGTTTACTTTTCGTAAACAGGCGAAAACGCTGTTAGCCATTGTTAGCCATATTAATCTATATATTAGCTCTGCTGTGACGTCATACGGATCGAAAACAAACATTTGACATTTAGCAAACGATCATCACTGTAAAAATCTCAATACTTTTTATGTCAAAAATGTCAATGTTCCAGCACTGATTACATAGCGAATTTCACTCGTCTATGATCCGATATGAAAGGTCTGTGACGTCACAATATGGCCATAAGCGTTTTCAGAGTTCAGAATTTTAAAAATATATATTTTAAATTGAAAATATGTAGCCATCTTACACTTTTAATATCTGAAATCGATAAATATTGGTTTCTTAAATCTACAGAAAATATTTATATATTGGGCCACATTTGATATGAGTCAAGTAGTCTATTGTGGCCAGAACGCTTTAGCGTGTAGCTTTTTTTTCTCTAAAGGTTCGTACAAACCAACGCGTTCAGCTTGCGGTCGCTGTGGCGTGCACGGTAACGGTCGAGTTAAACAATTGTATTTGTATTACTACCATTGCATCACGAGCCCGCCGTACATTTTTCGCCAGGCTCAGACAAACTGAACGCGTAGATCGGGTGCTTGGTGTGAATGACGCTTGCACGCAAGTTAGATCGCCACCGCGACCGCAAGTCGAACGCGTTGGTTTGATCTTCGCTTAAGGAAAATAAAAGTCACGTGAAAATACACGTGAACCTACTGACGCGCGCGTCTTAACATTAAAAAACCGCTATTAAGTACCTACGCGGTAACATTTGTTATATCAATAATATGACATTCATTAATATCTTATAATTGTCAACGTCAAAGTTCGAAGGCGATTTCACATTACTAGCTTAAATTTAAAAAAAAAACCTATGATACTCACAACCCCAGAAGCTCCTACGATCAGCGTGAGATCTGGATTACCACTCCATAGACATGCTGGTCTGATGTACGTATTGAATTCCACTTTTCTGTCCAGGGTGACTACTAAAACGTCATCTGCAGAATGTAATATTTGTGTGAACATTTAAACACGCACAAAACACATGACCTGTATTGGATATCGTACAGACATCAATATGTGTAAAATCTATGTAAATATGATGTGAATGTGGTGTTAGACTAATGTAACGTGTTCACTAGGTAAGAAGGCACTTATGAACGGCTAAGAACGGGAACAGCCGGCAAGAAAGTCGATCGAGTTTATCTTCTTTTTACTGTTGGTACTTATGTTTACAGTTTACAATCAAATTTTTGTTATTGTACATATACAGGGAGTGAGTCATATTACACATCACTCTCATTCACATAATAATCCACTAACAGTACAGTGACAGTAAAACTTGCTTAACATGGTTCTAAAACTTACTTTCATCACAAAGTAAAGAAATCTGGCAAATCAAAAATGTTGTCGAAAGGTTGATGATAATAAGCATAGATTCAGTATAGTATATATTCGGTAATAGTTTGAATAAGACGAGACTAAAAGCGGAATAATAAAATGGTTTCTGATCCCCTTCTCGTTCTAACACAAGTGTATACTATGTTCTTCCTCTTTCAAGTTGCGGGTATTAAATCTTTGATAATAAATGTGTAGGTCTTATTGATGACGTAGAGCCTTTGAAAGGGAACTTGTGCTCAAGTTTAACTGTCAGATGACCCCTGAAGAAGGTGTTTGGTAAGATATATTTAACCTGAGGACTGATATCTAGCCAGACGAGTACTGAGAAATACCCTACTACACTAATTTTAAGTTAATACAGGCTCATGGGGAGCATGTTTGGACATAATGTCTATTGACTTTAATCAGATTAGTTAACAAAAATATGCATTTTCAATGGTACAACAGTGAAAAATTAAGGTGGAAGGAAACATACTTTTAACAAGTGATACGACGCGACGCGGATAGAAAAGGACAGAACTATGCTATAAACCGAGACAGACAGGTGACCAAATCATTTGCCCGCTCCAGACTCACACCGTGAACACCCGTGAAAGGGCGTGAACGCGAATGTGGATGGATTTCACGCCTGTTCACAGGGTTCACGCCTATTCGCGCGTCGGTTTTCGTTCCGAGTCGGTTTTTTATGTCCGCGTCAAAGATTCACGGCCGCGCCACGCGAAGTGCGCGAACGCTTATCTACATTCACGGCGTCGCAGTTCGATTCGTTATAAATTGAATATGCTAAACAATTAACACTTTATTGTATTAAATGTTTTAATTATTCAACATTTGTACAACTCTATATTCACCTCAACTCAATATTGCCAGGTTTAACAGTACTTTAGGTAGTAGGTAGTGGTAGATAGTAGGTACAATAAAAATGTCTAAAGCATAATTAACTCGTTTTGTTGCGATGTATACTCGTTATCCACCATCTGTTTTTTCTTTGTTTGTTTTGTGTCTTTATTAAGCAAAAGATTATAAAATTCCTGTGCACATAGATTCAAAGACTCAGCAGCTGAAGTTACGTCCATTCATTACCAGTGCGTGAACCCCACTGTGAACATTGTGAGTGTGGAGAGTAGTTCGCGCCGCACTGTGTTCACGGTGTGAATTCTCGCCGCGACTTCGCGGCGCGAGTCTGGGGTGGCTAATTACAATATGATCTGACTCAACACGCGGCACGTCGCGTCGCGTCGGTATGCGTGGAGTGTTCAAAACAATGCCGTAATCACTCTGCGTGATTAGATGCGTTATACTCTCACTAAAATAAAATTTGAAAACGGCACAAATATTATTATGAGCATGTCGTAACAAAAGGTATAGGAAATCACAGTATAAAGCGGAAACTCTGTTGTCAAAGAAGAATAAAAATTTCTTGTCGCTCACAGCGGTATCCAGTTGAAAGTGAACTGAGGGCAATTGCTGCTCATTTACGATGCCATGTAAAGAGAGTCAATTCCGTATCTCCTTATAAAATATCATTGGTACAAAGCATGTTTCTGCCTTTATACTCACTTTCGAGCGTTGAGGCGTTATAAGATTCATGAATAGATGCCGAGAAAAGAGTTCTAGTAACGCTGATGTCGTCACCCCAATCTTCCAAATCATATACGCCTATCTTCACTACAATGTCTTTAATTGTTGAGATTTTACTTTTCTGATGCATACAGTGGGCAGCTGAAAATACAAGTACAGTCAAAATAGATAATACCTAAACTAATTAGCCATGCAAATTAAGCAAGCCAAATAGACGAACGGGTGGAATTATTTTCATAGGTAGTCAACTTCAATGAATTCAAGGAGTTCCCTGGTGTATCTTCGAAGTCGAAGGTCCATTGTCAATGTATATAAAATGGGACCACCCTTTCAAATGAAAAAAGAATCCTCTAAATCGGTTCACAAACAAAGAAGTTATGGCTGAACGATTAATTAAAAATTAAAAGAATATTTTGAGGGTAGGAAAGAAATGATAAATTAGTGATATCTATTTGTAGTTTTATATTACCCATGAAGTTACCCTTTCAAATACATATACATATATTTAAATATATATAAATTTGTGACTGTTTTATATTGTGTCATTAAATCATTTTTATGGGTTATTCTCCCAGGTTATTCTATAACGTACCGATAATTTGACATTGGCAAAATTGCCTACATAACGTGTCAATTAAATATAAAAAGTTAAAAGATACGTTGTGCAAAAATTAAAATTAGATTATTATATAAGTAATAAATATAATAAATAAAAATGTAATATAAAAATATATCGTATATTGTATCTTTTTGCAATCCGTAAATGAACGAGTTACGTCACATTTGTCAGTTGTCTACTTGGCTTGGTAACGTAATTAATTTAATTTATAAAATACAATAAATGAAGGTTTGTAGATTGTTAAGGCGTAGTTATTAATTTAATAACTACTCTATACCTACCTACCTACCTATATACCTAGTTGTCCATCAATCGGCTGGACGGATTTTAGTGTGATTGACAAAACTTATCAAAATTTTAAGTACCTAATGAATTTACTACTTCTGTTTTTTTTTTCTAATAGATTTTGTTTTGAAGAATAAAGAGCTAAATAGAAAGGTGCTTGTGAAGGAATCTACCGTACACCATAAAACGTACTTTCTAAGCTGCAGCCGTCGTTTCCTAATAAGTACACAATTTTCCGTTCATAATCGTTTTTCTTAGTGTAACTAAACAATGCTTTTTTAGAATTGTAAATTAAACATATTTCATGAAGCAATCGGTAAAGTAAATCTTCTAGCTAGAGGTTCTTAGGATCAATTCCTACTCGAAAACATATCTTTCAATTGCTTTTTTTCATTCAATGCTTGTTTCTGGTACCTTAGATTTATAATATTTAGATTTTTTTTATTTAACTACTTACCAGTAATAACATGGCGTTCCGATACTAAAGTCCCACTGCAGATGAAACTCAAGCTACCATCTTTTCTTCTGTAAATGGCTACTAACCACGGCCAATCGCCTCTAGAGTACGATTGTCCGTTAAAGATTAGAGGAACTCTTTCATTTCCACCGGCTATAACACCGCATTCCACTGGAGTAGCCGACTTTTGCGTGACAGGAAAACGAGACGGTGTCTCTCTAAAGAAAAAAAAAATGTTTTATTCTTCTTGCGGCGTGGCAATGTTCTGTACTCAATTGGGTCATGATTACCATCAGCCTGACATTACAGCGATTACTGGTAATGGTTTGCCAATTTCACGGTTGTCACCAATACTTTTGAACTGTACCATGCTTAGATACCATCAGGTAAAGAGCAGTTACATTACTGTGATATTTTTTTTTTTTAAATTTTAAGCTCAGCTATAGCAACGTTTTACAAAATATTTAATAATAAGAAATTTATTTATAAGAATTCATATGTACTTTGGGGACTGATTGGTTATGTTCGGCGTTCCTATTTTCATTCTTAACCACCACGCTACAATCTACTTTATGGTTGGATATCGTAACCGTGATACTTCGAGAAGCCTTTCGTAGCTAAAGCTAAAAGGGATTTTTCGTAATGTGTCTGGCTTGACAGACCTTAGCTTAGCTTATAGAAAAATAAATATTCTAAGATTTAATCGTTAAAAAAGCTATATTCAATTTAGACCGTAAGCCATTTGTAAATGTCAAAACAATACTACCGGTTCGGAAATAATTCAAGTCAACAGGAAGAACTGGCAAAAAAAATCTATCGAGTTTATCATTATTTACGAATGTTTTTTTTTAATGTATAAACATTTATTATAATTTTTAGTGGATATACAGAGACGGGGTCATTTCTATATATCACAATCATTCATGTTGTGATGAACCGTTGGTTTAACGCCACAGTTATCTTTAGTATTGTAAAACTATAATCTAATATAAATATTTTACTCACAGACGATGTCTAGGAAATTGGAACAGCTTATATCACAAGTAACATTTCGTAAACTGAGAGTTATTGTGTTACATAAGTTCAAAATAGTTTCGAAACAAACGAGTCATTAAATATTTTTTTACACATACAAGACCAGTAATTTAATGGTTTGTGTTTATAAACATACTCAAATGAACCAAATTTTATATGTTCAGGACTTTAGTCTTTTACATTTTTATACTATTTAGCGCCGAGTCCTATCCTCGAGGTGTTAAAGGTTTCTCAGAAACTTTCGAGCAACTATCTCCAGGGAGTGCTACAATACTATTAGCCATATAACTCGAAGGCCCTCCAACAATCTGAAGAAATTGTTACTCACAGGAATGCTAGAAGGAAGTAGACCAAAGGGACGCAACCCGATAAGATGGTCCGACCAAGTGTCCAAACAACTAGACACAAAGATCGCATTCGCTGAAACACTTAACCACGCTAAAGACCACGATAAGTGAAAGCTGCTCTGTCGTGAGAAGGACCGGTCCCATCACAACGCTCAGTATTGACTGAAGGAGGAGGTTTATTGAAACTAATATTATAAAGCTCAAGAGATTGTTTGTTTGAACGCGCTGCAATCTGGAACTACCAGTCAGATTTGGTAAGCACTTATTGTTTTTTTATAGGCTATTTATTGAGGAAGCTAACTGCATCCTATCAACGGCAGCAATCTGGCAAGCCATTGCGGTTTATTTATGAAGAAGTGTTCCGTCAACATGTGGAACGGCACAAGATGGAATTTAAGCGACCTAAGAGGATCTTCTATTTAAAAATAATCCCTTAGAACTCCTCCTACCCTCCTTATATATTATAGTAAAATATTATATACTTAGAAAATGTTTTAGTTAGTAACAAGTTCAAGTGCATAAAAATTCAAAGATATTTTTGTATTAACGCCATATCACTCAGAATTCTTCATGAAAATTAATTATCCGGAACATATAGAAGGCGCCATCTATTAAATTAACAAACTTCATTTTAAAGCTTGTTTTCCGTTTTTGAAAAAAAAAAATGTTTTCTTATAAAAAATATTTTTAAAATTTTTCACTAGGAATGCCATCAACAGATGTAATAAAGTATAGTCCGGAACATGTAGGAGGCGCCATCTATTAAATTAACATACATCATTTTAAAGCTTGTTTTCCGTTATTAAAAAAAAAAATGTTTTCTTATAAAAAAATTTCACTAGGAATGCCATCAACAGATGTAATAAAATATAGTCCGGAACATATAGGAGGCGCCATCTATTAAATTAACAAACATCATTTTAAAGTTTATGTTTCCCATTAATGAAAAAGATTATGTTTTCTTTTAAAAAATATTTTAAAAACTTTGTTCATTAGGAATGCCATCAACAGATAGATGTAATGAAATAAGTTCGCGACATGTAGGAGACGTCATCTATTAAATGAACCATCTGATAACACAACATCTATTAGATTAGTGATACCTAACCTGTTCAAACTTATTACGCATTTTTCTGACTGTCTACACTGTTAGCCAGTTAGCCATAAGGGCCCTGAAGCCTCAGACGGCTTTTACAGCTTCACCGTGACTTGGCTTGTTAACCCTTTAACCTATTAAGGAAACTTATTTCACCCCCACCACTTTCAAAATTTTATAAAAGGAAACAAATCAAAATACAAACAGTCTTCATTAGTCATAATCATTTGGTGCTTGGCGACAAATTTCAACTTGCTGATGGTAGCTAACCATGCGCTGTATTTAAAGTTTTCTTCTTGACAACCAGCGTACCTTTGTTTGGTACAAAAGTTCATCACATTAAACTTTATGCCTCCTCCATACGCTTGCCACTTGCCGCAAACTTCAATCTTTCAAAAACAAACGCTTGGATAAAATAGGCAAGCCAAACATATCCATCCAGACGTTTGCGAGTGTGCTAGTGTGTTTTGGATAAACATGCGTGATGGACGTCGACCTTGTGTCGGTTAAAACATTTGGTTTATTCTGTTAAAACTATTTTTATTGTAAATTTATAGAAACCGTACCAGGCTTTTTCAATTATTTATGAATAATTTATTTCGCGCAAGCGTATGGACTCATCACAAGCTCCTTTGATTTGTGAATCAAATACCAACTTAGCTCGGATCGGCGGCAAGCCAAGCCAAGTACTCTATCCACACGTTTGAATTTATGAATGATTTCCGAGGTTTGGCAAGCATTTTTCAGCGCTGTCATGTTTGTGATTTACAATGCTTACTAAGTAATTCAACGTGCTTAGTAAATTTGAAAGAAGCGTCTTATTAGTCAAAGTGTAACGGTATAGATAATTATCAGGAAATGATAAGATTCAATCTTAAGGGTAATTTGTTTCACGAGTACTTGAAATCTATACAAATAAATAAAAGTGTCTGTTTGTAATGTCAATATAACACCTTTTCAGTAAATGCATATGAAAGTATATAGGTATGTTACTTATAACAAAATTCCAATTTTTTAAATTATTGTCTGTCGTCTGTTTTGAGTAATATCCGAAAAAGTTGGTCCGATTTTGAAAGGACTTTCACTGGCAGATATCTGATGTTTTCTAATTAGCTATTAGCTAATTTCATTTTAGAATAATAATAATTAGGATTTCGTGCAAATTAAAATCAATTCGGAATAACAACGATTTTGGGGTGCTTAAATGGCTTACGCTGAGTAAACCATAAAGGATATAATATACATAATGGAAAGGAAAGGATATAATGTACATAATTGTAGATTTTAAAAAGAACTACAAAAAGTAAACGAAAACATATGTCTATCTGCGTAGGATCACCCACGATAAGCAATTTTGTCTTTAAAATAACGGGAGGAGGGTAGTACGATATGCGCGTGAGCCCGATCGATGGCATTCTGTAGACAGGTAGTCCAGAATAAATACCCACCATCATGGAATGCGCGTTGTCCGTACAAAGGCCAACTTAAGCTATCTATGTTCTACTTACGGGACTTTCTGTGTTTGAATATACTGTGGTAACGGTTCCGGTGATGGTGGCGGTGGCGGTGGCGGTGGTAGTGGACGCTGCGTTATTGGGGGTGGTGTTGTCTGCTCTGTGATGTAATAAGTGTAGTCGGGCCGTGGACGATTCTGCTGTGGTGCAACAGATGGTGACGGCCGCGGCTGTACGTTTATGGGTAACGTATGATTCGCATAGAAATCTGTAAATATTATTACGATCAGAGTAAAAATAGAAAAAAATCCCTATTCTCTAAATCTCTGGAATAGTCTAGAAGATAAGTTCTCGAAACGGCGAGTACGTATTCCTATGTACTAAAAAACACTGTAGTTTACTCACACATACAACGCTTATTTATCGCTTCGACTGCGTCATCCAAGGAACAATAGTCTAAAAATAGAACGCTTCTCTTTTTCGTGAATAATGACTTAAAATTCGAAATATTTCTAGTGACTTCAATCCTCCTTTTATTTTGATACATTAAATGAGCCGTGTTCCGAGCCAGGACAGTTCTAGTTTTGGATAACGAAGTGGAAACAACAAGTGCTATAAAGGAAGAAATCTACAAGAGGATCATAGGGGAAGATACTGTAAATACAACCACAGTATAACGAAAAACAGTATTGTAAGTCTATTGGAATTATGTTTCATAGAGTACAAATAAATTATTTACGTGAAATATAACAGCACTTTCTATACCCGTGGAAGTAAAAATATAATTATTTATTTAGTTAAAATATGTAATTAGGTGTATTTCGTGGTGGTAGAATGGTTTACACGGGCGGAATAACAGTTCAATGTCCTCCACTCTACAAAAGATCGTAGCCAAATAACATTGTGTAGTGTTCCTGCGGTGAGGAGGGTTTCCAGTGATCAGGTTGCCTCACGATATTTTTAGTGTTACAAATTTCAATTTGTAAATTTGTTGGTGCATTTTTTTATACAACTAAGGTGGTAAACAAGCTTACGGTCTACCTAATAGTAAGCAGCTCCCATAACCAATGGACGTTTGTAACACCGTAGGTATGCCGATCTTGAACCCCCTTCTCCAAGAAGCTCTGGAAACCCTATTCACCGCAGGAATACAACAGAGGGTTATTTGGCTGCGATCTTCTGTAGGGTGAAGTATTTCACCAGTCAGACTTCTCCGAGTAGAGGAAAATCTACAAAGAATTTACTCTGAGCCTTACATCTCTTAAATTTCATGCAGTATATATACAATGCTAGAAACTAACCATTGCCTCTATTATCAATATCGTTAAAGGTAAACACTTGGGCGTTGTTTCCGAAATCTCCGATGAGGTGCAGAACAGGATCGGGCTTTTGCGTCGGTTCGTATCCGTTGAAACTTATCATGGGCGGTCCAGACTTCAAGTACAGCATATTTTCAAGACTGATTGTTGTTATGTATTGATTTGGTCCGGGTACATCTGTACAAAAATATTGCGGATTTTTTATATTTTTAAAATCAGAATTACCAAGCTCGATTACATCAAGTACAGTTTAGGTGAAACATTTTCTCCGTGCCAAACCAAACATTTTTATTACCGACTCTACTCTTAGAACAAAGCGATAAAAATACGTGATGATCGTATTTGAATGTGTCAGTTGATGACAATTATATATGCAATTGCAGTTTTTATTTGTATGATACAAATCAAAAACTACATGTTTCTAAGCTCAAGCACACATAGGATCGTGCGCAAAAATGAGTTGAAGTAACTAGGTGGTGCGCGAGTCGTTTCATTTAAAAGACAACGGAGACAAAGATTTTTTATAAATTAAAAATGTATTTATTACGGTCCGTTCACACATACGTAATTTTTTACGATTGATGAGTGTGTGAATACTGTCATAAGCTGTTATGTGCAATTCAACAAAATAAAAACGAATCGTATAAAATCACGACCCGGAGAAAATAACGATAACTCGATGTGTGAACGTGCCCTTTTAAAGATGTGTGGCCTTGTTCCATTAAAAACATTACCTACATATTATATGAAGTTCAATATAGTTAAGTGATTTAAAATATGTTAAATTAATATATACCTTGTTATAACCTAATTATTTACCTCCAGAACCGTAACATAAAGTATTTCCATTTACGATGAGCGAAGTAAGCCGGGGTAAAGGTGACACTACTGGAAATAGAACTCGGTATAGAAGAGTTTCCCCTCTGTTAAAGTTTTGTAGAGCCCTTTCGCTGTCAATTGGCTCAATCCGTCCGACGTAACTCTATAAGAAATATCATCATATTAGCATTCCTGATTTTTTTTTGAAATATGTTGCATCTTGCAATCTTTGACAGATATGAAACAACTATTACAGTTAATTATATTTAAGTACAATGATACAATGAAATTATAAGTAAAAAGTTATTTATAATGCCATTGTTTAAATAATTATGAATAAATAAAAACGAAAAAATAAGTGTTCAGATAGTTATTTATAAAATAAAATATCAATAATATTTTATTATTTAGAAAATGAATATATTATTTTAATTATGTATTCATCATCATCATACCGTCACGCCTTTACCCCGAAGGGTTAGACAGAGGTTTACGTATCGTATAGTTAAAGTAACTAATATTCACGAATAGCATATGAAATCATGCATCATGCATGCATGCACAGACGTAAAGTAGTAGTGCGCTGAATCAACAAGAGCAAAGAAGACGCGACTGGCCGAATGGCTCGTTGCGACGTCCCAATGAAACGCTTTTACTCTTGTCCAAACGCGCCGTTAGATGTTAAAATTAAAAATTAAATGTCTGACCATCAAAATAAGGGTTAGTGCACACAATATGGTGTATGAAGTTTATTAAAATACTTTTTTTTCAAATTCGATGTATTGACACCAGATTATTCAAGCGAAACGTGAAGAGGCATTTACACAGGCCAGGCTGACAGCGGTGACCATTCTGAACACATTTTAATTCGTCAATCTACTTCGGCAACCTTAAAAATCTACGAAAAACTACCAGTCTAGGTATGGAAATCTGTCAAAGCGTTGAAAGGAATACTGCGAAAAAGAAAGTAAATTCGCGCAAAATCTTCCTTGTAATCACAAAAATACCCTGACTAACAATAGATTGTTCGATAGTGCTAATTAATAGTTGCTTTTTTTATTTCCTTTTCATATCGATAAATTCAATTTCAAAACAAAGAAGACAGCTTGCAGTACAATACGTGTCTTAATATCACGCCCACCCATACTTCACCTCACACCTCAGTCCCCAATTCACTTACATATTTGTTTCTTTCTCGCTTATACGTAAAACCCTTTTTTGTGAAAGGGAGAGGGCTATGTAGATTTAAGCTACAAAACGAGATTACTTACAGACGGGGAAAACCCGAAGACCATGGTAAACAGAAAGTTGCCATTTATTTGTTTCAAAAACTACTAAATCTGCCGGCAAAAAATACCAAAATATACCGAATACTTTTTACTGGCGGTGATTGCCGATGGATTGTCGACCTTTAAGCGGTCGCCACTGTTTTCAGATTGCGAGAACAAAGCTGGCTATGCTTGGACACTCTGTAGGTACCTACTTTACCTAGATTTGAGCCATGTCCATCTGTCAAAGTTTCGGTTCGACCGCGACGGATTAGTCTACGTTCGCTCACAACCTAAGTCTCTTCTGGTATAATAAAATATATTTGACAAGAGATATCATTAATCATACTATACTATAATAAATGTTAATTATTTATCATTGTCATATTTATTTTGTGTATAGTAACCGGCTTTTAAAGAACGTGACTAAAGTATGTCATTGATTGAAGTTTTATAGTGATAAAAAATAAAAAAACTTTTATATGACCCGTCATATATTACGAGTAGGGCTAGGTGTGCCCACAGTTTCATCCGTGTTATTTTTTTTACAAGATTCAGTAAAATCCTTTCTTAGTGAGCGTCTACATTGGTGAGACTTGACCGATCGTCTTGATAGACCGGAAGTCTTTAACCAGTGAATTTATTGATGGAATTTGAACTCTGGTCAACTTGCACGTGGGAGAAACGTATCGGGAAAGGTTATGTATAAAACTTACCTCGGCCTTTGATACACGTCGCCTCGATCCCTTTGATTAAGTTGCAGTTGCAGTATCCACTTGTAGATTTATAGTTCCTCACAGCACAATCACAGCACTTGGGATGGGATGGTAATGGAGCCCCATTAAAGTATAGATGAGACCTTTTTTTTATTTTATTTTTCCGGAGCTCAGCAGCCAGCTCGCGAGCACGTATTTTTTTTTTCTTACCCCCGATATCTAGCGCCACCACCCGCGGCACAACGATTTGCATTGTTTCTTATTAGAAACCACAGATGGCGTGATCTCTGTATTCTTGTGTTGGCCGAGGTAAGAGTAGAGGAAAGTGCAAGTGTTAACATACATCGCGAAAGGAGTAACTATACTAAATTTTAGGTCAATCGGACCTATAGTTTCGGAGATCTCATGATGAGTGCTATTTCGTTTTTTCTAAATTAGATTTGTTCACACTGATCACAATACTGTTCAATCTGACATAATGTATCTAAGTAGAGCAATTATTGTAATATATACATGTATTACATATAATGGTTATTTATATATAGATTCGCAACTCGAAAGAGAAAGAGCATAGTTTACACTTGTGTTAGAAAGAGATAGCGATACGAGACCTTTTTCGTTTATGTAAATCGTGACCAAATCAAATCACGCTTATTTTTGCAAAATATAAGGTTTTAAAGTGTAATTTAATGTTTAGGTAGTAGGTGTGTTTCATTGTGGTCACGGTTACTCTGACTAGATTTAATTCGTGTAACAAAAGAAAATCAACAAAATAATAGGCACACTAGTGTATTCTGTTAAGGTCTTTTCTTATTCAACATATTGTCGATTTATACTATTCTAAATCTATTATATATGTGTAATAATTGGATTTCCGAAAATGGATATACAGATTTCGATGAAATTTTGTATATAGATAATTTTTTACTATCCAAGTGTAGGTAGGTAAATCTGTTTTTTTTTCTAGACACCAAGCAAAGAAAGTTTGCTCACTCGGATATTTTGTTTGATAAATGACTTGAAGGAATAAATTAATATTAGGTCCTTACATATGAAATTGGCGTTTTGTTGAACTGGTTACTTTGATCTCAAATATCTGGCGTCTGGTTAGAAACTCCAAATTCTAATTTATTCCAAATTTAGGCTTGTGTATTTGTGTTTCGAATTTATAAATTCATTTGTTTTCGCACCATTTTATTTTTCTTTGACATCGTTCTTTTTACAAAATAGAAAATTTAAAATATCGCCTTATTTACTGATATAAGTTCCATTGTGGCATCACCGCTGCAGAATAAGCTCGAAGGATTAATGATGTGTATGGGAAAGCTACTGTAAAAGAAAACACGGTACGTTTTTGGTTCCAACGTTTTCTTTTTGAAATTTTGACCTACGAAACAAACCCCGTGGACGGCCGGAGACCCTAGTTGAAAATGAAGAATCAAAGGTGATCGTTGAAGTGGGTCATTCGTAAACCACATCAGAGTTAGCAGAAGGCTTTGGTGTGAGTGATAAAAAAATTATTCATTTGAAACAAACAGGAAAAGTGAAAAAGCTCGTGAAATGGGTACCGCATGAATTGACTGAAGCACGCCAACAAACACCTATTGAGTTCTGCATTACATTACTCAACCGTCACATGTGACGAAAAATGGATCCTTTACGACAATCGGAAACACTCATCACAGTGGTTGAACCCAGGAGAACCGGCCAAATCCTGTCCCAAGCGAAAATCGTCTCAGAAAAAGGTAGTGGTGAGTGTTTGGCGGACCAGTGCTGGTGTCATACACTACAGCTTCGGAAGATATGTCCAGACGATAACGGCAGATCTGTATTGTCAACTATTGCAAACAATGATGGAAAAGCTAGCCGTTAAACAACCGAGACTGGTCAATATCTCAAGCCCACTGCTGGTTCAGAACAACGCTAGACTCCATACTTTACGACCGACGCTTGCTAAATTAGAGGAACTGCGGTTCGAATGTCCCCGAAAACCACCATATTCCCCGGACATTGCTCCAACTGATTACCACTTTATTCGGAATTTGGACAATTTCTTGCAAGGAAAATAAATTCAATTCCGATGAGGCTGTCCAAACTGCCTTCAAAGATTTTATTGATTTTTGCTCCCATAATTTTTTCAGCAATGGAATCAATGAACTACCTTTAAAATGGCGAAAGTGCATAGATAATACATACTTCGATTGATTAAATGTATAATTACATAATTATTTTTTTTCATTTTACTTTTACCATATAAAACTCTAATTTCATATGTAAGGACCTAATACAAAGCAATACTGCAGCATGTAGGTGAATTAGAAGCCGTCCTGGGTTATTGCCCAATAGAAATTAAATAGTTTTTTTTTATTACTAGTTTAGTTAGTTTAGTTGTTTGATTTTTTTTACATCTTTAGTTTATTTTTTAATACCTATAGTACCAGCAATAAAAGTTTTTTATTGTCTTAAGAAGGCATTTATTGATAATACGTTTAATAATTTATTTATTTCACAAATAAATTTATTTACAACCTTTTTTTAAAGGCATCCTATTAAACCTCTGGGGTTTGTCTTAGTATGCCCTGACCTGAAGTTTTATTCTTAGGTATTCCTAAAGATATTGTATGCCTGCCATAGAAGTTAATTTTACGTGGTATTTTTAATGAATTTATTAGTGCCTGTCGTGTATTAACTTCATATTTAATTGATATTTGTTACTTAAAATGATGAAAATGCTCATAAAATTGAAGAGCCTGTTTGTAATGCCAAAATAACAGATTTTTACTATATCCATATAAAAGTATATACGATACGTATAACAAAACCCATTTTTTTTCTCTGTCTGTCTGTTTGTTTCTGGTAATCTCCTAAACGGTTGGCGAGATTTTGGCAGGACTTTTACTGGCAGATAGCTAATGTTATATGGAGTAACTTAGGCTACTTTTATAACAGAAAAAGAATTACAGTTCCGCGCAAATAAAAAATACTGGTCAACGTGAATCAATTCGGGTGCTTAAATTACTTACACTGAGGAAACCATAATTGATATATCAAATTAATGTACTACATAATTGTAGGCATTAAAAAGATATACAAAAAGTCAGCGAGAGTATATGTCTATCTTCTAAGGAACATCCACAATAAGCATTTTTGTGTTTAAAATAACCGGGAGCGGGGAAGCAAGACTCGTGCGTGTGCCCGATCGATGACATTCTGTAGTCCACGTAAACGAAGCCGCGGTTAACAGCTAGTAATATAATAAAGCGGAATAGCTTTTTTGTTTGTTTGATTGTTTAAACATCGTATATGATAGCCAGATTATATTATCTAACATTAGGCTATAACTCTCAGCTAGCCTTAAATATTGATTTTTGTTAAGTAAGTAGGAAGTGGAAACTCTCCCTTTGCCCTTGATAGTGATTTATTTGGACACATCGTTTAGGAGATAATGGAATATTAAAATAATTTGTACTTACGTGAAGTGAGAACAACAAGTGAGAGCGCTCCATTTTTGTCGAATAAAATTAACACGGGTGAAATCGTGGGGCATAGCTAGTAGGTTAATTTAAAGCTACGGCGGCGCTAAGGAGCAAGCTGTAGGCAAGTACGGGAAGTGAGTACAATGATAAGCTGGATTGGTAGAGGCACAGTGGAGAGTGGGCACCGTTAGTCTGGTTTATAAATAACGTCAGCAGTCGAAGACGGTAACAAGATATGCGTGCAACACATCGAATGGTCGTCGTGCAGGTGTTAGGCAAACAAACGAAAATCAGAGAAGACGTTTCCTTCCGCGATCGCACCGAATGTGGATTGAGCTCTTGCTGAGTTTTCCTATTTCCCAGTGGACAATTATAGTACGGGGATCTTTCTTTAAAATTATGGGGCACTTGATACGGCGCGACAAGCTCTTTAAAACAATTTTGGACGGAAAAATTAAAGGAAAGCGAGGAAGAGGAAGACCTATAAGAAGCTTTTTCTAAGAAGTGAAGGATATAGTGGAACTCGTGTCTTATCAAGAGGTCAAAAGAAAGGCAGAGTATAGGGAACAGTGGTAATTGCTCCACTGACAAGAGCTGAGTCCTTAAATTAAAGAAGAAGAAGAAGGAAGATCTTTATAACAATAGTGAACAGGTATGTGATGCTTGTAGTATTGGGGCCATAGACGGACTGGACGATTGATTGCAACCATCATGGTTTAAAAAAACTACACTATGGTTTTATCACTACATTTTCCTTGATCGGAAAAATTCTCATTGTAGAATTCGATTCCATTTGACGTGATCGGACATAAACATATATATTACATAAATTATACTATAAACTATTGAAAGACCAATATTATTAATTTTTAATAGGATTATAGATAATGTATTTTTTAAATAATAAAACGAGCTGCGTAATACTTAACATGTAAATGGATGGGACATTTACATAATTAGGTATTTTAATTTCTAAGTAGTTTCGTTACGAAATAGTGGAAAGAATCTCAAAACGCCATGACCTTCCAACCGATTATTACACCCACCCATTATGCCTCGATAATTGTTTGCTTTTTTATATTTTTATTTGTTATTTTTTTATAGGTTTTTCACGTTGTGACCACAATCTTAGTTGATGTTAAGTGACGATGTGGCACAAGATGGTGACACACTAAGCCTAGTGGGGAACAGGGTCTCCAGTGTAACTTAAGGGTGTTAGCTAGTCAGGCAAGAGTTACAAAAAGCCTTACCACTATGCTATGATTTCATTATGATGTTTTCATTGGACAAAAGCTCTAGCTCATTGTAGAGATCCGAACTCACGGAGATGGACGCAGTATTATTCGTACACACTAACTATCCCCTAGACACGACTGACTATACTGTTAGCCATAAGGGCCATTGGAGCCTCGGACGGCTTTTACAGCTTCACTGTGATTTGGGGGTGAGCGTTTAAGGCACTCAACCGCGAAAGTAAAGACAACTCGCTCAAAAGTG
This sequence comes from Saturnia japonica, assembly GCA_033032175.1. Taxonomy (NCBI): domain Eukaryota; kingdom Metazoa; phylum Arthropoda; class Insecta; order Lepidoptera; family Saturniidae; genus Saturnia; species Saturnia japonica. The sequence continues at coordinate 5,600,281 of CM065324.1, read as the reverse complement.
CCAAAATGGCCGGACCTTGCCTTGGGCGGTTACCGCAATTGCAATTAAGTCGCGATCTGGCTAATTCCCTATCCGTAAATTCAAGCTAACTAACATATACACATATACATGTTCCCCGCCTCCTGGGAGGAAGGAAGGAAATATGTGTATGTGTATTTAGTGATCTGAAACAATCTGAAATATCGTCTACACTAACTAGGGTAAAGATAAGAAATAAAAGGTCCCTTACAGAACCTTTGCACCTGTGTGGAGTGCGCGTAAGTGTGTAATGTTGTATGTGGGTAGCTAAGTGTTGCACGTGCAGTGTCACTTGTATCGCGCGGGCGGCTGCCTGATTCAAGAGTTTCACACCGAGGCACGGACCCAGGCTTGAGTCCTCTAGATCCTATATAGTATGCCTTTTATAACAAAACGTGATGATACCTCACTGGTAGGGCCCAGGTTCCGTTCGGATGTACGACGCGAGTTCGAACACTGCAACGAGCCCGAGATTTCATTGATATCTAATGTAGCAAAAAAGAAAAAAACGAGCCCGGTTAAACTGTGAAGCCGTCTGAGGCTTCAGGCCCATATTATGGCTAATAGTATAAGTCCGATCGAAAAGAAAAAATAGTTTATTAGTTTTATGTTACAAGTTACATAGTTTTGTAATGGTCTTGCAGTACTTATTATGTGAAAATAACTAGATATTAACAAATTAAAAATAAGCTAACCTTACCCTTTAATCATAAGTTAGGGATTCCAATTTAGCGGCATTTTCAATCCAGCTGGATGTATGCTGGATCAAAGCTAATTAAAATCCAGCGCGGATCTAGCATTTATCGATTTTTCAAAGAAATTAAACAGTTTTATTTTATTGTAGAAACTTTCATCATTAACTACCTACGAAGTAAATACATCACACATAGATAATATGTTAATAAATCGGTAACACCTTCGTTCGTAGCGGTCATTGTTGGTGTTAGTTTAAAAGTAGTACTAGTTATGAGTATCATAATTAGTTAAATCACATAAATTGATGTCCTAGGTATCTGTTACAACTATTTATCTATCTATTTTACTAACTATCAAGTGTTCAATATCATTAATTACCTATCAAAATAAATTTGCGTAGCCTACCTATTAAATCTTTAGATAATTCTTAATATATACAAGTTATAATAAGTAAGTAATAAGTTAAGTTATATTATAACTTAAGACATGACTTGTCTTTCAAAGAATGAAGCCAATCAATTATGTTACAGTTTTTTTTTACTTCTCTGATAACAAGATCTCAAGGAACAAATGTAATTGATTGTATTATCTCCTAGTCTACTTCTTAAAGAACTGCATATATACCCGGTCGCGGAACTAGCTGTCTCTGTACCCGTCACGTCCACCCTCTCTAGCGGTAACCCAAGCCTAGGTCCGTTCCTCGGTGTGAAACCCTTGGGTCAGGCAACCGCCCGCGCGATACAAGTGACACTGTACGTGCATCACTTAGCTACCTACATACAACACTACACACGTATGAACATACACACGTGCACACCACACAGGTACATAGGTTCTGTGAGGGACCTTTTTTTTTCTTTTTTTACGCTAGTTAGTTAGCGCTAGTTAGTGTAGAAACATTCCGATTACTGAATACACATACGCACGGTTCCTTCCTTCCTCCCAGGAGGAAGGGAACGTGCCTATGTGTATATTTAGTTAGCTCGAATCGTAGGTGTAGGGATTCGAATAGATCGCGACCTATTTGCGAACGCGACGACCGCCCGAGCCGAGGTCCGGCCACTTTGGCACCCTCGTGCGAGTCGTCCACAAAACTTTCGCGGCTGAGTGCCCTCTGCGCTCGCCCCCAAGTCCGGTGAAGCTGTAAAAGCCGCAGCGGCTTTAGGGCCCCTAAGGCTAACAGTGTAGTCAGTTCAAAAAAAAAAAAAAAAAAAAAAAAAAAACTAGCTGTCTCTGCCTCTGGTTGGTTTGAGATTCACCAAATAATCATAAATGAAAGATATGTGTCACACATTACTCTTATAAAGTGCTATTTCTGTTTTTAATTTTTCTCAGTTCCAATTTCTTCTCGTTTCATGAATTTTCCTTTCTCACGCTTAAGTTCAATCTTCAATTCTTGCTGCAATGTGAGATTCACATTCAGGGAATCCTTCTCATCGCATTCTACTTACCTACATTAGATTATCTTTTCCTGCTACTGATTTTATTATGGTACGTATACGAATAAGCATATTTTTTACCGCCGGACGCATTGGATTTTTTATTCAGATTAAATAACTAGTGACTAAAGCCCTCGCAACAAAGCGGCAACATAAAGTTTTTTGGGGTTTTCGCGCGGAAATAAAGTTTGATACTTACTTTTTTTTAGCTAATTGCGAATCCGCACTGTTAGATTCAGTGCCAGATGCTGGTTCCAGTAAGCACAAACATGTACTGAATCCAGCTGGAATGCTATATTGCTGGATCCAACATTGCATTCCCTAGTATCTATCTATATCTTCTATACATCAATACATATCGATAAAATTGAGCCGTCTTTTTGTAATGTCAAAATAACAGCTTTTTAATACATGCATATGAAAGTATATACGATATTTATAACAAAAAATAAAAACAATGTTTAAGGCTACTTTTATTTTAGAAAAAGTATTAGAGTCCCGCGCAAATAAAAGTCTTTTCTGAAAAACTGTGCTTAAATGGCTTACGCCCGCGCCGAGTAAACTATATGAGATAATGTTATGCTATATATAATTGTAGATCTTTAAAAGACCTACAAAAAAGTCAAGGACAGTATACGTCTATCTTCTAAGGACCGCCCACAAAAAGCATTTTTGTCATTAAAATAACCGGGAACGGAGGTAGCGCTATTAGCGAGCACAGCCACGGGCACAGCTAGTGAATACATATTGATTCACGGGTATTATTTTCAAGTTGTCTGCTACCGGGATGTTTTGATTAGGTAGCAAAAAGTAATTTCTATGCTACATACATGTACTTTCATAACTTTTCGATCAAAAAGTTACAAATGTTTCAAAATGTCAAAAATTATGTAAAAAACTAAACATGAATAAAGTAAATGGTCGCTGACCGGTGCCAATTGATTTAGAGAAAACATTCGAATCATTGAAAAAGGAAAACTTTATCATTTGCCGTCTTGTTAATTTCAATTTCAGATAAACGTTACGATGCAGTATTTATTGCCTTTTATTCATGACAAACGTTCTATGTTTTTTTTTTTTGAATGTTTGGCGTATCACAACAATAAATATTAAATTAAATAAATATTGAAGAGGAAAAGGATTCAATTGAATCAATATGCGGGTCCAATCGCTTTCTTGTTTGTTTATCATATAGATGATATTATTATTTTACTACATTACAGATATACAAAGAGATAGACAGACTGACATTATATTTAATTAATATTCATGATCGTTGGCCTTTATAATAGACATTTAAAACAGTATGTGCAAAAAAATTACATATACAGACTGAACTACCGTATAGATGACTAATGTTTCGGCTTTGGTTATATTCATGTCATCAAAGCGTTCCGGTTTATTCCAACAAGGAAGTAAAATTCACCGTTTCTTACTACATACAATAAGGGTAAAGACCTAAGTAAAAAATATGCAAATATCAAGGCATCAACTTTATCAACAGCTTGGGTATCAACCACAAATCACCTTGAGTGTTGGTAATATCTTTATTTAAGATCGTGTTAATAAGCCGTTTTTCATCATGGTGCCATTTACAAATATAATTGGTTGCATCTTTGAGTAATGTGAGTTCTTACGACTGATTTATTTTAACAAAAAAACAGTATTGTTTTTTGTAGATTATCTTAGATTAATGATTAGTTTGTGCTGGTTTGAGCGAGGCAGAAACCAATCATTAATCTATCTGGACACTAATATTGTAAAGTCAAGAGATTGTATTTTGTATTTAACAGAATTTAAAAAAAGAATGGACGTTCAGCTATAACTTCTTTGTTTCTGAAACGATTTCGATGATTTTTGTTTTTGTTGGATAGGGGATACCTCAAAGCTGGTCCCGTTTTAATTGGTATTGTAGTTTCAACTTGGAAGATACACCAGAGAACTCTTCAAAATGATTGAACTGGGTTAACTTTTTTGGAAAAAATTGTCTTGTAAAGTGCTAGTCTCTGGAACGAACAGTTAGATTTCAAAAGTTCTTTTCACATTTTATAGCATACCAGCGGTGTGCCCGTGGCTCTGCACGCGTTTGTTAGTGCGCAGTATTTATTTACCTACATCCTGTCATTTTATTTTTACTCGTATAAAGTCATATCAAATAAGGAATGAAATCATATATTTCCCGTGTACAATTTTTATAGCCTTTCAATCATGGAACGACTTAAACTTCTCGTGTACAAAATTTCATAAAAGTATTTTTTATTGGATTTCTTTTAGGATTTCTAATAAAAATGCGGTTCTAAAAGATGTGCGATACACTAAACTTTTGGCAGATTTTCGATATTTGTCGGAGAGATAGCTTGCCTGCTTGCATCATATGTACCTACTTCAGTAACTGAAAGTACCTGAGACATGTTTAAAAAGGGATATCATAAAATATTCCCTGCTTAAATGTCTATATTCTACCCAGACGAAGTCGCGGGTACCAGCTAGTTTACTATATAAGTAAATTGTAATTTTCAAATTATTTATTGTAATAGCGTTAAGAGAGCTTTTTTATGGAAAGAAATCACGGGCAAAAGCTTGTATTTTGTTCCTGAGGTGAGTAGGGTTTTCGGAGCTCCTCGAGGAAGGGCATTCAAGATAGGAAGGGCGCTAGTGATACCTATGGAGCTTAGTATCATTAGCCTTCCGACCTCGAACCCCCTTTCCACCGTCGCCACCAACTAGTAATTTTTTTATACGTCTAAGTTGGGAAACACCATACGGTCTGCATCATACCACTACCGTAGCCTATGGACGCTTGTAATACCGTAGGTGTAACTAGCGCGTTGCCGATCTTGAACCCTCATACCCCAAAGAGTTCTGGAAACCCAACATAAGGTTATTTGGCTGCGTACTTTTGTAGGGTGGAGGTATATTACCAGTTAGACTGCCCCAAGTAGAGAGAAAACTCCAATGAAATTTCTCTGTGCCCTTCCTCTCTACGCTTAAAAACTAACTTGTACACTTATTTGCCACATTAGTCGTAAAATAGACCGATTACCCTACCATCATTAGCTAACTTCATTGATTAAAAACAAAAACGTTGAAACAAGTATAATAATTAATCTGACGAAACTTAAGTATAACTTTTAAACAAATTTTCCTCGTAAATCTTCTATGTGTAATTAAATATTAATTTTCTACGCGTGTCTAAGTGTTGTGTGTTAAAATTATACCCGTTTTAGAAGCTTGACTGTATTCGATTACGGAGAGATCAACATTAGTGGATTTCTCCGACATTATTCAAGTAAACGGTCTTGGGGAAAACCTTACTCGAGATATTTCGCATTAACACCTGCAACAAATGTACAGTTAACTGTTGGAAGCGAAATAAAATTCACGGCTTTTTTATGAAGAGGTTTTTCAAGATTCATGAGGATAAGATTTTACTTGTGAGCTGTAATCAAAAAAAAGTTCAAACAGTTTTTATTTGCTCAAAGTTATCAGCAATCTGATGACTAAAATTTTTTTCACGGTGTTTTTGAGAACTGCAAAATTTAGGTGTGTGTTTAGTGTATTGTGTTTTTGTTTAAATACCAAAGGTATTTATTTAAAAAATAGCTCGATACATTTACGATACTGTCCCTGATGGTAAGTATAGCACAATCAAAACACAACGACGACCACCGAGAAATCTAAATCCATCGGCTGTCACCGCTGTCATACCGGGCTACAGTACCCTGATTTAAAGTGTTCAATAAAAAATGAGAATGCGTATGTCACAGTCAACTTGTATTAAATCTTATTTTCTTTTTTGGCATATTATTATTTACAACAATTATTGCCAGTATACTTTATCATTATTTGCTTGTGTAATTTTTTATTTGTTATGCATAGAACGAACCCGTAACGGTAGCTCCGCGACCCAGGTATTCATTCGCTACGCTTTAACTATCCCAGAAAAGAGAGAGCACATGATCTTACCGACGGAAGAACTCACTTTGAATTTTTTAGGATTTGAGGTGAAAATCTTTTGCATGTCGGTTTCCTTTCGGGGTCGTAATAGCGAAGGAATGTTTCGACCATTGTTACATATTGAACAAAAAATACGATCAAGATGTTGCCACAATACCAAAGAATTGTCTCATATACTATATTGTCCATGAGAAGGAATAGTTTAGATATTAGTGCGTGTTCGGTTTTTACAAAGATGAAGGTAGATCTGCCATCGCCGCCTGTCATATGCCTCGGTCGTGGCAGTTGAGTGTTGCGGTGGGATCGTTAGCGATAGCGCGTGTGTGTGTTCAGACGTTCCGAATAATTTATACTCGCGTTTGGCCGTGCCTTTTTCGTTGAGTTAGAGCTGGTGGATCGCAGCCGTGTTGTGCGCGCCCATACTAATAGGATCAGCCGTGCTAATCCCTGCCGCCTGCCTGGATGAACGAGAGTTGCGATAAGGTAGGTGGTGGTTAGATTTCCTTAGTCTGACGTGGGATCGAACGAGTGTCCGCTCACCATACTCGACTCACATATACCTACAAGCACACTAAAGCCGCCAGCGAAAATATCATATAGCGGAAGCTTGTTGTCTGAAGGTAATTCCAAGGAATTACCTATATTTCACCAGCGACCGCACAAATTGGTCCTTCGAGCCGGATATTTCTGGACTCCGTGTAGTTCAGAGGCAGTAGGTTTTAGTGTGTTCAGAACTCGTAGTTCTAATCTAGCCGTGCTGGATTATTCGTTGACTCGTAGTTAACACCTTCATACAAACGTTTTGTATGTAGGTATATACCCACTGAACGTGTCAGAGAGTTAATTTGTTGATGATTCGCTCGTAGCTAGTTAGTTTTATATAAAGACGTTTTTTACAATCTCGATTTTGCTCAGTTAATTTCAATACCATAAAATATTAAGTTATAAATAATTCGGGTAGTTCTATCGCGTACAGAATTATTGGTAATATTTGCTGGCGGTTTTGGTTTATATCTATATTGAGACATAAATACGTGCACACATATTTATTGTACACACCTGTTTAGCATATTTCTGATCAATTTGCATAGTTTTACTCCTTTATTTGTTTGAATTTGTCGGGTTTTATCATTTGTTGCTTACTACACACATAAAAAAAAAAAAAAAAAAATGGCACCACCCGCTAAACCAACCAAGGATAAGGCTGAAGCATATCATAGCCCCGAGTTAACCGTGTTAACTCAGAAAAAGCAAAGAGTATTTTCAGAGATGCAATTGATTTATGATATGTCCAGTGAAATTTCGAGTACTGAGACGAGACAATTATTTTTAATACGAGTTTCGGAAATAAGTGACTTACGGAATTCATTCGAAAAATTAATATTTGAAATTTTCCAAAAGGAGATCGAATTTGACTCGAATTCAGTACTTCGGGATCATGAATTGAAAAGTTTTGATGATTTATATTTTCGAGTTAAGTTGTGTGCATCCCAATATGAACCTTGTGGCTCAGGCGTTAAGGCCGAAACTGTTTCGCACTCAGTAGAATCTCGACCACGTCTTCCAAAAATAGATTTGTTTGTATTTGACGGTAACATTGAGAATTTTAATACGTTTTATGAAACATTCTGTTCTTTAGTTCACAATCAAACAAATATACCTAAGATCAATAAGTTTCATTATTTGTTATCGTGTACGAAAGGTCCGGCATTGAATATTGTTAAAAGCCTGCCTCTTTCTTCAAGTAATTATGATCTCGTTTGGCAAAGTCTTCTTGATAAATATCAAGATAACAGAATGTTAGGGGGTACGTATTTAGATAAAATGTTAAACTTTTCGCCGATACAAACGGAATCAACTGATCAGTTGAATTCGTTTATAGAAAACTTTGATCATTCATATAAAGCAATCAAAGCATTAAACATTAATGATTTAGCTAGTTACATAATGTGTCATATTGCATTACGCGCATTAGACCCCTGCACTAGAAAATGTTTTGAACAAAAATGGGATCAAAAGTCTATACCAACATTTACAGATTTAATATCTTTCGTACAAAATCAAATTAAAGTTTTAGATCATTCACATTCATATTCGGTTAAACGTGATGTAAAGGCAAGACAGCCTAACCATGTTCCTAGGCAAATTACACTCAAACAAAAGTATTCGCATGCCTCGTCTTCTAAAGTGAAATTATCGTGTTTTCATTGTGGAAAAAATCATATGGTGTTTCGCTGTGATCAGTTTCGTAAACTGACCAACGATCACCGCATTAGCCGTGCTAATGAATTGAAATTATGCCACAATTGCCTAAAACCCAATCACAACGTACAAGACTGCAAGAGTGCGTTTAGATGTCACGTTTGCCAACAAGCACATCATGTACTTTTATATCGCGATAAGAAACCGGTTTCGTGTATGCCACCTGTTACGTCTGCGCCGGCACACTGCGATGCTGAAGCGCTCGGTGTTTATACTAACGTATCTTCAACGTATTGCTATTCAGTTATATTAGGCACTGCTGTTGTGAACATTTTAGATTCGTTTAATAGTTATCAAACATGCCGAGTTTTAATTGACTCAGGTGCGCAGTCCAACTTTATTTCGTATGACTGTTTTCAGCGTTTAGGATTGGCTGCGAAAATGTGTCCGTATAACGTCTACGGATTAGGCGGTGAAAATGTAAAAAATTATGGGATGGTACCGTGTATCATAAAGCCGCGTCACTGCGCGACTCCCAGTTTTAATATCGATGCAGTAATTTTATCTCAACTTACTTCTGACTTGCCTACCGTTAAAATGCCTAACAAAGTTATCGATGAATTTAAAGATTTAAATTTAGCAGATCCATATTTTTATAAAAAGTCTCCGATTGATATAATTTTAGCTGGTGATATTTTTCCATATATTTACGACGGTAAGAAAATTATTATTAATCCTGATGTACCACTTGCGTTGAGTAGCGTGTTTGGATATGTCGTGACGGGAAGAATCGAGATGCCATTCTCTAATAGTTGCCATGTTGTAGCGTCTACAACATCGTTAGTGTCTTACACTATAGAAGAAAATTCGTTGAATGAAACTCTCAAACGTTTTTGGGAAGTTGAGGCTTCGCCGTGCGAAGTTCATGTAGATCCGTTGGAAGAATTAGCGGAAAAAATATATGTTGAAAAACATTCTCGTGATAAATTAGGGCGATATGTTTCTCCGATATTAATGAATCCTGAGCATAAACCACTAGGTGATTCGTTTGATATGGCACTCAAGCGACTCAGACAAGTTGAACGCCGACTGACTCGCTGCCCAGATCTTCATAAGGCTTATGTTAACTTTATGGCTGAATATGAGTCACTCGGACACATGGAGTTGTATCAAGATATGGAACCCTCGGGTTATTTTATACCTCACCACTGTGTTTTACGTCCGTCAAGTACTACGACACCGCTACGCGTGGTGTTTGATGGTTCTGCCAAGACAAGTTCTGGTGTTTCTCTCAATGATGTATTGTTAACAGGCAGGAAGCTGCATCAAGATTTATTAAAAATCGTAATTAACTTTCGTCTTTATGATGTATGCTTCACTGCTGACGTGTCAAAAATGTATCGAGCAGTCATCATTGATCCTGCTGACAGGAAATACCAACACATTCTCTGGCGTAGCCATCCTACAGAACCAGTACGGGTTTACGTATTGACTCGAAATACCTACGGACTTCGCAGTGCTCCTTTTATCGCATTACGAACGTTACACCAGCTGGCCTCGGATGAGCTGGCTCATGCTGAACAGCCTAAAATCAAGGCCGCCGAGGTTCTTAAAAGGGGATTTTATGTCGACGATTTATTGTGGTCGTGTAAGACACAGGAAGAAGCTTGCACGTTGCAAGACGATTTGATTTCACTTCTAAAGAGTGGTGGTTTTGATTTGAAAAAATGGGCCAGTAATTGCCCAGAGTTACTGACAAGAATGCGTTCAGATCAAATTACAGCCATCAACTTTCTGGATGATACGTTATCATCCTCTCTTAAAGTCTTAGGTTTAACCTGGTTGCCTTCGTGTGATTCATTCTCCTTTAATTATAATTTAATTGACACACAGCAAACCAAACGGTCCGTTTTAAAACTTCTTGCAAGTATTTTTGACCCGGTAGGATTTATTACTCCATGTACTTTTGTTGCGAAGTGTATAATGCAAGACCTGTGGAAACTTGGTCTTAACTGGGATGATCAGCTGCCTTCTGAACTGACCACTCAGTGGAATAAATTTATCTACGAGTTGCCAGTTTTAGGTAACTTGAGAATTGAGCGTCACGTTTTAATTTCTAATTTTAAGGAAGTGCAGCTGATAGCTTTCTGCGATGCGTCATCGCGAGGCTATGGTGCCTGTATCTATTTACGTAGTACAGATAGGGATGATCACGTGAAAGTTCGGTTACTAACTAGTAAGTCAAATGTAGCGCCATTAAATCCAATCTTGTCAATACCTAGACTTGAACTTGAGGCAGCCGTGCTCCTATCAAAATTAGTTAGTTTTGTCGTACAAAATTTAAATGATTTTAATGTTTCGGTTATTGCATTGAGCGATTCGAAAAATGTTTTAGCGTGGCTACAGACACCACCTTATAAATTAAAAACGTTTGTTGCAAACCGTGTTAGTAAGGTGACCGCTGTGGTCGCTACTAATTGTTGGTATCACGTGAACAGCGAGAATAACGCTGCCGATATCTGCTCGCGCGGCTCGCTGCCGGCTAACTTCGTTAAGAATGCGTCGGAGTGGTTTCATGGCCCACCTTGGGTATATTATGACCGACCGGACTGGCCAATAAATTTATTTTACGTTAAAGAGAGTTTTAAAATTGCAGAATTTAAATTAAATAGTGATACTTTTGTATTTAAGTCGTGTAACGATAAAATTATTTTTAAAAATAACTTCGAAGAATATTTTAATAAAATTTCATCGTTTAATAAACTACAGCGCGTTTTGGCATGGTGTCATAGGTTTATAAATAAGATAAAATGTCAACTTTCTGTGAGACTAGATGGGCCTTTAAGGTCTTCTGAGCTGAAGAAAGCCCATGATACGATAATTCGTGTGGTTCAAATCAATCATTTTAGCGATGAAATAGAATTATTACGAAAAAATAAAGTGGCAGCTTCACTGCGTAAGCTCTCACCCTTCGTGGATGCTTATGGATACCTCAGGGTGGGGGGTAGGCTCGTAGAAGCCGACCTACCGTATAACACCAAGCACCCAGTGCTTCTGCCTAAATGTCACACGAGTAAATTGTTAATAGAGTTTTTTCATAAGAAATATTTACATGTGGGTCCTCGTACATTACAAGGTATCTTATGTAAAACTTATTGGTTAGTCAATGCTCGTAGTATTATTAGGTCAGTTTTATCAAATTGCAAGGTTTGCTTCAAATGCCATCCAACATCTCTGCAACCAGTTATGGGCATGTTACCCACGCCTAGGTTAGCACCCGACAAGGTCTTCAATCACGTTGGTTGTGACTTGGGAGGGCCGTTTTTCGTCAAGGAAAGCCTAAGACGAAATGCGAAGGTATATAAGTCGTATTTGTGTTTATTTGTTTGCTTCGCAACAAAGGCTGTCCAGTTGGAATTAGTTACTGATTTGTCTTGTGAGTGTTTTCTGGCAGCCTTCGATCGTTTTGTGGCCCGCCGTGGACTTTGTAGTTGCATATATTCTGACTGCGGAACAAATTTTATAGCAGCCGGTAAACATTTGAGAGAAATGGGTAACTTTTTTAATAATAAAGATAACAAGGATCAGATTTTGAACGGACTGACATCCCGTAACGTTGAATGGCGTCATAACGTACCAAATGCTCCTAATATGGGTTGGCTCTGGGAAGCCGGAATAAAATCGACAAAACATCACCTTCACCGTGTAGTAGGTGATAGAGCTCTCACGTTTGAAGAGTTATATACTGTTTTATGTAGAGTGGAAGCCGTTTTGAATTCACGCCCTCTGTGCTCATTATCGGACAACCCAAACGAATTCGAGGTCTTGACTGCTGGTCATTTTTTAATCGGTCAGAGCCTATCAGCGGTACCTGAAACTAACGTTGAGGACGTTCCTCAACACAGATTGTCACGTTGGCAGTCTATACAAAAGGCTTCACAGTCATTTTGGAAACGTTGGTCCAATGATTATCTTCACACCCTGCAGCAGAGAGCGAAGTGGTTTTCGTCTCCGCCAAACCTCAAGGTTGGAGACCTAGTACTTATCAAGTCACACCAGTCTCGGCCTCTTCATTGGAATTTAGCAAGGGTTGAAAAATTGCATGTTGGCGTTGATAACATCGCTCGTTGCTTAACGTTGAGAACTAAAAAGGGTGTTCTACAAAGACCTACTAATATGGTCTGTCCTTTACCCTATGCAAATTGATTTTTTAAGAAAATATTTAGTTATTTAATTTTAGTATAGTATATTTTATTACATAATTAACACTTTACATTTAGCTGACACTTTTCAGATTAATCTTCGTAAGTTTATTTTGTTTATGATTCTTGTACATTATGTATCCGACACTTCTCATGCATGTAAGGAAATCAATCGTATTGATTTCGGTGGGAGGTTTGTTCGGTTTTTACAAAGATGAAGGTAGATCTGCCATCGCCGCCTGTCATATGCCTCGGTCGTGGCAGTTGAGTGTTGCGGTGGGATCGTTAGCGATAGCGCGTGTGTGTGTTCAGACGTTCCGAATAATTTATACTCGCGTTTGGCCGTGCCTTTTTCGTTGAGTTAGAGCTGGTGGATCGCAGCCGTGTTGTGCGCGCCCATACTAATAGGATCAGCCGTGCTAATCCCTGCCGCCTGCCTGGATGAACGAGAGTTGCGATAAGGTAGGTGGTGGTTAGATTTCCTTAGTCTGACGTGGGATCGAACGAGTGTCCGCTCACCATACTCGACTCACATATACCTACAAGCACACTAAAGCCGCCAGCGAAAATATCATATAGCGGAAGCTTGTTGTCTGAAGGTAATTCCAAGGAATTACCTATATTTCACCAGCGACCGCACAAATTGGTCCTTCGAGCCGGATATTTCTGGACTCCGTGTAGTTCAGAGGCAGTAGGTTTTAGTGTGTTCAGAACTCGTAGTTCTAATCTAGCCGTGCTGGATTATTCGTTGACTCGTAGTTAACACCTTCATACAAACGTTTTGTATGTAGGTATATACCCACTGAACGTGTCAGAGAGTTAATTTGTTGATGATTCGCTCGTAGCTAGTTAGTTTTATATAAAGACGTTTTTTACAATCTCGATTTTGCTCAGTTAATTTCAATACCATAAAATATTAAGTTATAAATAATTCGGGTAGTTCTATCGCGTACAGAATTATTGGTAATATTTGCTGGCGGTTTTGGTTTATATCTATATTGAGACATAAATACGTGCACACATATTTATTGTACACACCTGTTTAGCATATTTCTGATCAATTTGCATAGTTTTACTCCTTTATTTGTTTGAATTTGTCGGGTTTTATCATTTGTTGCTTACTACACACTTAAAAAAAAAAAAAAAAAATGGCACCACCCGCTAAACCAACCAAGGATAAGGCTGAAGCATATCATAGCCCCGAGTTAACCGTGTTAACTCAGAAAAAGCAAAGAGTATTTTCAGAGATGCAATTGATTTATGATATGTCCAGTGAAATTTCGAGTACTGAGACGAGACAATTATTTTTAATACGAGTTTCGGAAATAAGTGACTTACGGAATTCATTCGAAAAATTAATATTTGAAATTTTCCAAAAGGAGATCGAATTTGACTCGAATTCAGTACTTCGGGATCATGAATTGAAAAGTTTTGATGATTTATATTTTCGAGTTAAGTTGTGTGCATCCCAATATGAACCTTGTGGCTCAGGCGTTAAGGCCGAAACTGTTTCGCACTCAGTAGAATCTCGACCACGTCTTCCAAAAATAGATTTGTTTGTATTTGACGGTAACATTGAGAATTTTAATACGTTTTATGAAACATTCTGTTCTTTAGTTCACAATCAAACAAATATACCTAAGATCAATAAGTTTCATTATTTGTTATCGTGTACGAAAGGTCCGGCATTGAATATTGTTAAAAGCCTGCCTCTTTCTTCAAGTAATTATGATCTCGTTTGGCAAAGTCTTCTTGATAAATATCAAGATAACAGAATGTTAGGGGGTACGTATTTAGATAAAATGTTAAACTTTTCGCCGATACAAACGGAATCAACTGATCAGTTGAATTCGTTTATAGAAAACTTTGATCATTCATATAAAGCAATCAAAGCATTAAACATTAATGATTTAGCTAGTTACATAATGTGTCATATTGCATTACGCGCATTAGACCCCTGCACTAGAAAATGTTTTGAACAAAAATGGGATCAAAAGTCTATACCAACATTTACAGATTTAATATCTTTCGTACAAAATCAAATTAAAGTTTTAGATCATTCACATTCATATTCGGTTAAACGTGATGTAAAGGCAAGACAGCCTAACCATGTTCCTAGGCAAATTACACTCAAACAAAAGTATTCGCATGCCTCGTCTTCTAAAGTGAAATTATCGTGTTTTCATTGTGGAAAAAATCATATGGTGTTTCGCTGTGATCAGTTTCGTAAACTGACCAACGATCACCGCATTAGCCGTGCTAATGAATTGAAATTATGCCACAATTGCCTAAAACCCAATCACAACGTACAAGACTGCAAGAGTGCGTTTAGATGTCACGTTTGCCAACAAGCACATCATGTACTTTTACATCGCGATAAGAAACCGGTTTCGTGTATGCCACCTGTTACGTCTGCGCCGGCACACTGCGATGCTGAAGCGCTCGGTGTTTATACTAACGTATCTTCAACGTATTGCTATTCAGTTATATTAGGCACTGCTGTTGTGAACATTTTAGATTCGTTTAATAGTTATCAAACATGCCGAGTTTTAATTGACTCAGGTGCGCAGTCCAACTTTATTTCGTATGACTGTTTTCAGCGTTTAGGATTGGCTGCGAAAATGTGTCCGTATAACGTCTACGGATTAGGCGGTGAAAATGTAAAAAATTATGGGATGGTACCGTGTATCATAAAGCCGCGTCACTGCGCGACTCCCAGTTTTAATATCGATGCAGTAATTTTATCTCAACTTACTTCTGACTTGCCTACCGTTAAAATGCCTAACAAAGTTATCGATGAATTTAAAGATTTAAATTTAGCAGATCCATATTTTTATAAAAAGTCTCCGATTGATATAATTTTAGCTGGTGATATTTTTCCATATATTTACGACGGTAAGAAAATTATTATTAATCCTGATGTACCACTTGCGTTGAGTAGCGTGTTTGGATATGTCGTGACGGGAAGAATCGAGATGCCATTCTCTAATAGTTGCCATGTTGTAGCGTCTACAACATCGTTAGTGTCTTACACTATAGAAGAAAATTCGTTGAATGAAACTCTCAAACGTTTTTGGGAAGTTGAGGCTTCGCCGTGCGAAGTTCATGTAGATCCGTTGGAAGAATTAGCGGAAAAAATATATGTTGAAAAACATTCTCGTGATAAATTAGGGCGATATGTTTCTCCGATATTAATGAATCCTGAGCATAAACCACTAGGTGATTCGTTTGATATGGCACTCAAGCGACTCAGACAAGTTGAACGCCGACTGACTCGCTGCCCAGATCTTCATAAGGCTTATGTTAACTTTATGGCTGAATATGAGTCACTCGGACACATGGAGTTGTATCAAGATATGGAACCCTCGGGTTATTTTATACCTCACCACTGTGTTTTACGTCCGTCAAGTACTACGACACCGCTACGCGTGGTGTTTGATGGCTCTGCCAAGACAAGTTCTGGTGTTTCTCTCAATGATGTATTGTTAACAGGCAGGAAGCTGCATCAAGATTTATTAAAAATCGTAATTAACTTTCGTCTTTATGATGTATGCTTCACTGCTGACGTGTCAAAAATGTATCGAGCAGTCATCATTGATCCTGCTGACAGGAAATACCAACACATTCTGTGGCGTAGCCATCCTACAGAACCAGTACGGGTTTACGTATTGACTCGAAATACCTACGGACTTCGCAGTGCTCCTTTTATCGCATTACGAACGTTACACCAGCTGGCCTCGGATGAGCTGGCTCATGCTGAACAGCCTAAAATCAAGGCCGCCGAGGTTCTTAAAAGGGGATTTTATGTCGACGATTTATTGTGGTCGTGTAAGACACAGGAAGAAGCTTGCACGTTGCAAGACGATTTGATTTCACTTCTAAAGAGTGGTGGTTTTGATTTGAAAAAATGGGCCAGTAATTGCCCAGAGTTACTGACAAGAATGCGTTCAGATCAAATTACAGCCATCAACTTTCTGGATGATACGTTATCATCCTCTCTTAAAGTCTTAGGTTTAACCTGGTTGCCTTCGTGTGATTCATTCTCCTTTAATTATAATTTAATTGACACACAGCAAACCAAACGGTCCGTTTTAAAACTTCTTGCAAGTATTTTTGACCCGGTAGGATTTATTACTCCATGTACTTTTGTTGCGAAGTGTATAATGCAAGACCTGTGGAAACTTGGTCTTAACTGGGATGATCAGCTGCCTTCTGAACTGACCACTCAGTGGAATAAATTTATCTACGAGTTGCCAGTTTTAGGTAACTTGAGAATTGAGCGTCACGTTTTAATTTCTAATTTTAAGGAAGTGCAGCTGATAGCTTTCTGCGATGCGTCATCGCGAGGCTATGGTGCCTGTATCTATTTACGTAGTACAGATAGGGATGATCACGTGAAAGTTCGGTTACTAACTAGTAAGTCAAATGTAGCGCCATTAAATCCAATCTTGTCAATACCTAGACTTGAACTTGAGGCAGCCGTGCTCCTATCAAAATTAGTTAGTTTTGTCGTACAAAATTTAAATGATTTTAATGTTTCGGTTATTGCATTGAGCGATTCGAAAAATGTTTTAGCGTGGCTACAGACACCACCTTATAAATTAAAAACGTTTGTTGCAAACCGTGTTAGTAAGGTGACCGCTGTGGTCGCTACTAATTGTTGGTATCACGTGAACAGCGAGAATAACGCTGCCGATATCTGCTCGCGCGGCTCGCTGCCGGCTAACTTCGTTAAGAATGCGTCGGAGTGGTTTCATGGCCCACCTTGGGTATATTATGACCGACCGGACTGGCCAATAAATTTATTTTACGTTAAAGAGAGTTTTAAAATTGCAGAATTTAAATTAAATAGTGATACTTTTGTATTTAAGTCGTGTAACGATAAAATTATTTTTAAAAATAACTTCGAAGAATATTTTAATAAAATTTCATCGTTTAATAAACTACAGCGCGTTTTGGCATGGTGTCATAGGTTTATAAATAAGATAAAATGTCAACTTTCTGTGAGACTAGATGGGCCTTTAAGGTCTTCTGAGCTGAAGAAAGCCCATGATACGATAATTCGTGTGGTTCAAATCAATCATTTTAGCGATGAAATAGAATTATTACGAAAAAATAAAGTGGCAGCTTCACTGCGTAAGCTCTCACCCTTCGTGGATGCTTATGGATACCTCAGGGTGGGGGGTAGGCTCGTAGAAGCCGACCTACCGTATAACACCAAGCACCCAGTGCTTCTGCCTAAATGTCACACGAGTAAATTGTTAATAGAGTTTTTTCATAAGAAATATTTACATGTGGGTCCTCGTACATTACAAGGTATCTTATGTAAAACTTATTGGTTAGTCAATGCTCGTAGTATTATTAGGTCAGTTTTATCAAATTGCAAGGTTTGCTTCAAATGCCATCCAACATCTCTGCAACCAGTTATGGGCATGTTACCCACGCCTAGGTTAGCACCCGACAAGGTCTTCAATCACGTTGGTTGTGACTTGGGAGGGCCGTTTTTCGTCAAGGAAAGCCTAAGACGAAATGCGAAGGTATATAAGTCGTATTTGTGTTTATTTGTTTGCTTCGCAACAAAGGCTGTCCAGTTGGAATTAGTTACTGATTTGTCTTGTGAGTGTTTTCTGGCAGCCTTCGATCGTTTTGTGGCCCGCCGTGGACTTTGTAGTTGCATATATTCTGACTGCGGAACAAATTTTATAGCAGCCGGTAAACATTTGAGAGAAATGGGTAACTTTTTTAATAATAAAGATAACAAGGATCAGATTTTGAACGGACTGACATCCCGTAACGTTGAATGGCGTCATAACGTACCAAATGCTCCTAATATGGGTGGGCTCTGGGAAGCCGGAATAAAATCGACAAAACATCACCTTCACCGTGTAGTAGGTGATAGAGCTCTCACGTTTGAAGAGTTATATACTGTTTTATGTAGAGTGGAAGCCGTTTTGAATTCACGCCCTCTGTGCTCATTATCGGACAACCCAAACGAATTCGAGGTCTTGACTGCTGGTCATTTTTTAATCGGTCAGAGCCTATCAGCGGTACCTGAAACTAACGTTGAGGACGTTCCTCAACACAGATTGTCACGTTGGCAGTCTATACAAAAGGCTTCACAGTCATTTTGGAAACGTTGGTCCAATGATTATCTTCACACCCTGCAGCAGAGAGCGAAGTGGTTTTCGTCTCCGCCAAACCTCAAGGTTGGAGATCTAGTACTTATCAAGTCACACCAGTCTCGGCCTCTTCATTGGAATTTAGCAAGGGTTGAAAAATTGCATGTTGGCGTTGATAACATCGCTCGTTGCTTAACGTTGAGAACTAAAAAGGGTGTTCTACAAAGACCTACTAATATGGTCTGTCCTTTACCCTATGCAAATTGATTTTTTAAGAAAATATTTAGTTATTTAATTTTAGTATAGTATATTTTATTACATAATTAACACTTTACATTTAGCTGACACTTTTCAGATTAATCTTCGTAAGTTTATTTTGTTTATGATTCTTGTACATTATGTATCCGACACTTCTCATGCATGTAAGGAAATCAATCGTATTGATTTCGGTGGGAGGTTTGTTCGGTTTTTACAAAGATGAAGGTAGATCTGCCATCGCCGCCTGTCATATGCCTCGGTCGTGGCAGTTGAGTGTTGCGGTGGGATCGTTAGC
This sequence comes from Saturnia japonica, assembly GCA_033032175.1. Taxonomy (NCBI): domain Eukaryota; kingdom Metazoa; phylum Arthropoda; class Insecta; order Lepidoptera; family Saturniidae; genus Saturnia; species Saturnia japonica. The sequence continues at coordinate 5,581,095 of CM065324.1, read as the reverse complement.
GATAGCGCGTGTGTGTGTTCAGACGTTCCGAATAATTTATACTCGCGTTTGGCCGTGCCTTTTTCGTTGAGTTAGAGCTGGTGGATCGCAGCCGTGTTGTGCGCGCCCATACTAATAGGATCAGCCGTGCTAATCCCTGCCGCCTGCCTGGATGAACGAGAGTTGCGATAAGGTAGGTGGTGGTTAGATTTCCTTAGTCTGACGTGGGATCGAACGAGTGTCCGCTCACCATACTCGACTCACATATACCTACAAGCACACTAAAGCCGCCAGCGAAAATATCATATAGCGGAAGCTTGTTGTCTGAAGGTAATTCCAAGGAATTACCTATATTTCACCAGCGACCGCACAGTGCGTCTTACTCGTACTTTAAATAAACTTATAACAGTTTAGTCAGATCACGATGTTGCCTACCTCGCAACAGCCCATGCCGAGTTTCAGTCACTTTGGCACCCTTGAGCTTGTTATCACGCTTTAGCAGCTGAGTGCCTTCAGCGCTCGCCCCCCAAAGTCTGGTGAAGCTGTAAAAGCCGTCTGTAGGCTTCAGAGCCCTTATGGCTTACAGTATAGTCAGTTCAAAACAAAGCTTAACAGTTCTGTTAGAGTACTTAAGAAGTTTTCCTTATTTTTCTCTATCATTTTTATTTGTTAGTGCTGACTGGTAATTACAAACAAATTAATTGTATATGCAATCCTACTTCATTATAATTTATAATTAATAATATAAAGGCGAAAGTTTGTGAGTGTGTTTCATTATCTTTGTTACTTGTTTACGTTCAAACGGCTGGACTGATTTTGATGAAATTTGGTATGAAGGTAACTGACATCCTAGATTAACACATAGGCTCGGTCTCGTTCTATGGTTATACGCGGGTCAAATCGTGGCGCACAGTTAGTTAATATACAGAATGAATTATTCTTGGACTTTAATAAGTACATTTTTTATGTTTCAATAACTAAGGGCGCATAGTTTAATGTTTTTTTTTTGTATCAAAGTCAAAATATGTGTATATAAATATATCACTATTATTTCAGTTTTTAGTTTATCGTACGTTAATTATTTTTTACTTTACGCAACCAACGAGGGGATCATCAACCGAATTGATCAACCGGACGCGACAAAAACGTTGAAATTAAAACTAGTTATACGCAAGGCTGTTTTTTAATCGATTTGTGTTATCTTCATATTTACAAGTTATAATGAATTTTATAAGAAAAGAATGTGGTTTTTTTGGAACGCGGATTTTAGTATCCGTGTAGACTATATTATATTTCAGCCGGTTTCAAATATCCGCAGGCGGTATTTGAATAATCTACGAGAGTTTCCAGTTAACGCGTAAATCGAAAACATTTTTTAAAGGTAGTGTATGATGACGTCACGGACGTATGTATCAACGAAATTTACCTTTGGCGCAGAATAAAAATGCACAGTTTTTGCTAGTTAGTTTTTCTCCCCATACAATTATTTATCAAAATGATTTTACAACCGGACAGTAATAAAAACCAAACACAATATTCACGTTTTATTTCGGCAACAAACCTAAATGTTTTATTATTATAGCAAACAAAACAAGTTGTGACTTATGAATCATTTATTTTTTGGGCGTACATAATAGGTACTTCACCGCACTTCATGCTTAAGATTAGATTTATCATAATTGGCTGTTCAGTGTTGTCGGCAATTTATTAAGCTAATCGACATTGAGTTTTTCAGTGTTTTTGTATCTACTAAGCCCGTCAAATCAAATAGGTACTGCAAAATGTAAATTTAACATAATATTTAAATATGACAAATTATTGATTTCCGTTATACATAGTTAATACAATCAAGTTTTAAAAATATCTAAAGTATGTATTTAAAAATTATTAAATGCAGTGGGCACCTGTATTAGATTTAATATGAAAATTATAAAGTAATGTCTAAAATAATACGTAAATAAATAAATGAAAATAAAGTTGCTAGGTAAATAAATATTTAAATTTTAAATAAATAGTAAATTAGTAAAGCAAATACATAGTTAAATATTTATTTTATTTTGAGTTAGAAAGCTTAAGACATTCGTTATGTTATCCCTTAAATCAGGGGTGCTCAATCTTAGAGCGTGGGCGATCGAACACAATATATTTAACTAGCAAGTGAACGATTACCAACCTACACTTTATTTTTCTTTTTCTTAAAAAACATTAATATTATCAAATCTGGGACCAGATGCTATAGTTTTGAGATGTATATCGGAAATTATGTATAATAATACCTCATTTTGGATATGTGGCTTAAATATTGTTAGCCGCGCATAACTTTTAATGTGTTACTTACAGAAATTCCAGCGATCGACTTGAAAAGTTCTCCCGATCGACTCTTGAACCATCCCTCCCCTCGATCAACCGTGTATAATAAAAAACTGTTTATATTAAAAGTAATAATGTAAAATACAGATATTTTTTACTCACAGACAATAGTTTCGTAGCTACAGTTAAGTTAATTCTAACATGAACAGACGAGACAGGCCCGCTTGGCTTCAACTGAATTAATCCGTAGACACTGGATCCATCACTTTGATAGTCAAAAACACCAGGACACGGCGATTGAACATACTGTCCGCTCACGAACAAGTTAATCAATCCTACAATCACACAAAAACAAATCCGCTTCATTTTTGACGACTTTAATATATTTCGTCTTATCGCATTTCGTTTTGCAAACGTGTTTACGTGCTGCTGTGTCCTCGGACGACGAAGAACTGGCTTTAGAATCTTTAAATGGATTGGCAATTTGTGTCGCGTAGAAATTCGCATATGTCTCCATGGTCGTCCGTCAACATTTTTCTCTTTGCGTTGCTTTGTGAGAGTCATACAGGGAAGTACGCATTGTAGGACGAACAAATCTAATGAGGAAAGTAATACTTAGGTATTTTTTTGTAATAAAAATATCGTAATATGACAAGCTTTGTGCCGAACCGCAGCGGTAGGCTTACCGTCACATAAAAGGCGACAAAGTCTATTTTTGCCCGGAGCGGCAAAATGGCTAGTTCAGGCCCTGTCCTTACTGTAGGCATAATACAATATAAATTAATGGAGTTTAATATTGTACCAACATTTCGAGAAATATGTAGATTCTTTTAATTTTTAATTATTTTTTGTATTACTTTAATGTTTTCCATCAATAAAAATAGTATAATATACTGAAAAGAGCAATAACTATAAAAATGTAAAACTGTAAAGACAGATAAGTTCAAAATCTGTCGAGTGACGAGTCATTTACCCTATGCACCGATATTTTTTTTTTATACAACTAAATTGGCAAATAAGCATAAATACGGCCCGCGTGTTGGTAAGCGGCTACCATGGCCTATGGACGCTTGTTGCATAGGCATCATTAGCCCGTTCTCGACCTTGATCCCTATCTCAAAGGGCTCTTATTGTAGGTGATATTTTGAAGATAGACATGTGCTCTCAGTGCCTTTTTTTGAGGTCTTTTTATTATCTATAATTATGAAGTACATTAATTTGATATATCTCTTATGGTTTACCCTGCGTGAACCATTTAAGCGCCCGTATTGATTCAACCTTTACTTACTATTTTATTTACTCGGATTTTTTTTCTAAAATAATAGTAAGTTAAGTTACTCCATAGAACATCAGCTATCTAGCAGTGAAAGTCTTGTCAAAATCGGACCACCAGTTTCGGAGATTACCCGGAACAAACAGACAAACAAAAATTTTTTGAACTGGTTTTTTGTTATCAGTACGGTGTATACTTTCATATGCATTTAGTAAAAACACACAACACACTAAGACATGCACTTCAAGACACTTCAATTTTATTTATTTATATAGATGTAATATTAAAGCAACGGTATTCCCGCTGTTGTGATCTGGTCGGAAGGATGTGGTTGACAACGCACAATCCTCAGTAGTATACTCTATTATGACTGGCCTCAGGACAACGGTAATTTATATGCGTATATCATACAGGATCATACAAGCGATGGTTCAGGGTGATAACATTCTCGTGACATGGAAAGGCGTTAGGGCCTATGCATTAGTTTTTAAAACGAGTTGACATGACGCGGACAATGTGTGCCCAAAGTTTTCAACTGTTACCAAAGTATCCGTCCAGCTATTCCCTTAGCTGCACTACCTATGTAGAGTTTATATACCTAAGTGCTAAACTACATAATATGCTATTCGTTTGTACACCTTTTCAGGGTTATTGGTTATTCGACAAATTCCCGTTAGGAGGTGATAGGGGTGACTATTTGCGATAATTTTAACTCCCTTAAATAAAGCAAAAGTGCATCATTTTTGAGTTACCATGTTTTTTACCTTTTTTCAAAATAAGTCAAAAATGCAACATCAAATATATATTTCAAAAAAGTATCAATTTAAAACTCATTTTTTCTACTGATATATAAAAACGATTAAACTCTGGTTATTTATCAATATTAAAACAATTATTATCAGTTCAAATTTAAATAAATGAGACGAAAAACGATAATATTTTTTTTTTTTTTTTCCCCCACTTTTTTTCCCGCTTGCAGATTATTTCAAAAACAACCGTTTTCTTAGTTCTCCAACAATGCGTAACAAATAGGAACTTATTTCAAAGAAACTGAAAAAGAAGATCACAAAGGAAGCAGGCGGAAATTCGTATTCGAACTAAACTTGGTCGTTCTTTAAAATTTCCATATTATTAATTGAAAACGGAGGGGAGCGTGCATTTCGCTCGAGCATAGAGTAGACGCTCGGGTCTTATATTAATACTTGCAGGTTGTACATCTAAATAAAAACAAATTAGATTGTCTTCTATTGGATTACTAAAAAAATTAATATTAGGTATATACCTACGAGCTCGTTAAAATGACTGTACCCCTGATGGGTAATAAAATATTTGAAAGGCCTTTGGCTGCCTAACGTCAGTATACCTACAAAAGTCATGGTGGAAGCCAATGACATTTTATAAAGCGGAAAGCAGTTAGTTTCTTCACTCGGCTGAACTCACAAGCCCGGTGAAGCTTCCTTCGGTGTGGACCCCTTGAGTCTAGCAGCCGCTCGCGCGAATCAAGTGACATTGCAATTGAATTCACTAGCGTCTAGCAACCAACAGACACCATTACACTGTACCCCACACTCGTGCACAGCAAAAAGGTACATTGGTACATAGGTTCAGTAAGGGACCTTTTTCTCTTTTTTTGTACTAATTAGTTTAGACAAAAAAAAAACAGATCACTAAATACATTTAACTACACATCTTCCTTCCTTCCACCCATGAGGCAGGTACATGTACATAATATTTATAATTTAGTTTAGCTCGAATTTTACGGATAGGGAATTAGTCAGATTGCGAATTCTTTGCAATCGCGGCAACAGCCCAAGCCAAGGTTAGGCCACTTTGAGTATCCTTATGGCTACCAGTATAGTCAGTTCGAAAAAAAAGTTAGTTCAGTTTCTTAGGCCCTTGCGGCCTTGTTACATTACGATACGTGTACTCAATGATACTTTGGTCTTCTTCTTCTTCTTGTTTTGGCGCCACAAAAAGCACTCTGCCAGTGTCAACATTTTTAAGTCTTCTTAAAATTTTGTAATTTAAAATACAAAGTGGGGTCTACCTGACAAGATGGTGGCTCCCTTGCCAGAACTAGCTAGCGCGTTTTTGTGAGATCTCAAAATGCATGTTTCCAGTTTATATTTACAATTCACTTCAGGTATGCACAACAACCAAACTTTATGACACAAAATGCCACCAATATTACTTAATAAAGGGTTAAAGAACCTATGCTAATGAATTAAAATAAAAAAATCACTACATGACAGCGATCCCGTTAAAAACTCGATACTTTGGTTAGATACTACGTGTTCGCTACTGGATGTTCGTACATTAAGCTACTCAAAATTAACGAAATTTCATAATTTGATGAAACACGCTAATGCTTTAGGACGGTAAAAAAGTGGTTTAAAGTTGTATAAACCTTGACGTTATTCTACTTCTTGCACAATTTTTATGTCTTTTCCTTGGTCTCGCGCCATTTTGAGTATACATATTATGAGAGACCATAGATTTAATAGATACCTTCTTACATCTATAACAGTGACGCTAATGCAATACGGCGCGGCGCGGCAAGGCGCGTTGGCAAGCAGCACGGCACGGCATACGTAGTATCCTCATATTAGTCTGTGGGCGCGGCGGATATCGAGATACATGATGTGAATACGTATGATATCAGTCCTTTAAATCTTTTACCTAAACTATGCATTATGACACCAAAAAATTTATTTTTACTTACAAGGTGTACTTATCATTTTATAGCACTAATTTAAATGATTCTTTGTTAGTTAAGCCCCTTTAATCTTGAATACCAAATCATAAACAGACGGGTTATATACCTACCTGTGCAGAAAAAATCCATGTAAATTTTTGGTCACATAATGACTTCTAGTAACCACTCGCGACTTCCTTCGCGTTAATCTATACTAATATTATAATCTTCCCTTCTCCACGGCAAGAAAACTCATCGTTGAAAGCGCAGTGTAGTACTTATAAAAATAGTAGTTTCTTCGTTTTCTGGATTTCTTTTAGGCATTTAGCACACCTCCGTAGCCGAGAATCCATAGAAGCGAAACCGCTGTGGTTAAGCCACAACTTGTCAACATACGAAATAGAAGCGAAACTGCCTGTTCTAACATAGAGATTTAACAATGAATCTATCTCTTACCCATGCAAATTCGATGATGGCGGTATGACACCGCTTACATCTCCGCGTTCGGTTAGCTTCGCAAAAGATCTGTGGCCGTCGACAGTTTTTAGTGTCGCAATTATAGTCGTACAAGTTAGTGCGCGACCGTCTTATGTTTCCGACAGACGTTGGCGGGTACGAGGTACGACACCTGACAGCGAGAGCAAGTAAAGTAACAGGGAAGAAAAGCGTGTTCAATGAGGGCTGCAGCGTTTAAATTTGCCGCTCGAGGCGCTAATGTAGAGTGAGGTCTCCAAAATGTCAATTATCAGTGTTTGTTTTTATAATAAACTAGCTTGTACCCGCGACTTCGTCTTCGTATTATTGGATATACACCGACTGATCTCGGAACACGACAAATAAAAAAATCGCCGTTTTTGCGTGATTGAGTAACAAACATAGAACCTTTCCATGCAGGATGCATGCAGCAGGATAAAACTGGTTAAACTATTACTTTTACCGGGATAAAAAGTACCCTATGTGTTATTCCAGGTCATAGACTATCTGGGTGCCAAATTTCATTAAGATCTGTTCAGCCCTTTTAGCGTGATTGAGTAACAAACATCCAAACATCCAAATATCTAAACATCCAAACATACACACTTTCACATTTATTATATTAGTACGATTATGTTGTTTTGTACCTATTACTGTACGGTTTCGTATAAGCGGTTTGTTTGAAGTTGCTTCCTTGAATGGAATATCATTACTACCTTAAAGTACATATCCTTGACAAATATAACCTGAATAGAATTACTGCGAGTTCCCACATCATAGACTAGGTATTATATTTTTCATTTAATATGACAATAAGTGCATATAATTATAAGCGTATATAAATTATCAATAATAACTTTTGCTTAAAAGAAAACACCACATACTGTTTTCAAATTCTAATGGGAAAAATAACTTGTACATGTATTTTGATTTGTATGGAAGAGTATGTATGTACTTAAAGCACAAATAAAAACTACTAATTACTAATTTAAGAGTTTTGACTTTCGGAAATATAATAGGTCTTTACCTATGAAATTGCCGTTCTGCAGTACTGGCCATTTCAAATCAAAATAATTTTTGTTTGGCTAAGAATTCTAATTTCAAATTAATTTTATTTTAAAAACATGGAATTCTTTTTCCAAATTTGTTTATTGATTAGTGATACATTTTCATCGCATTTAAATTTTTTTTGTCATCATGGATACGTTAAACATTAGAGTAGGTAATTATGGAATATGAGTACCGTCGTGGCAGCAACGCGGCACAAACGGCACGCAAAATCAACGACGTTTACGGAGCTAACACTACAAACCAACGCACCACCTGTTATTGGTTTGCTTACTTCCGTTCTGAAAACTTCGACCTGAAAACTGAACCTCGCGGTCGTCCGAAGATTTTGGTCGACAATGACGAATTAAAGGCGATTGTGGAAGCTGATGATACACAATCTACGGCTGAATTAGCAGCAGCTTTCGACGTTAGCGTCAAAACAATATTGGTCCATTTGCGTCAAATTGGCAAAGTAAAAAAGCTTGACAAATGGGTGCCCCACGAACTCAATGATCGCCAGCGTGAAGTACGCATCGAGACGTGCCTTGCACTGCTCAACAGACACACAAATGATGGAATTTTGAACCGCATTGTTACCTGCGATGAAAAATGGATTCTGTTTTATAACCGCAAGCGCTCAGCAAGTTGGTTGGATCCTGGTTCAGCACCTAAACAATGCCCTAAACGAAAACTTACCCCTAGAAAAGTGATAGTCACTGTTTGGTGGTCTAGTGCCGGTGTGATTCATCACAACTTCTTACCAAACGGGGTGAGCATTACTGCAGATGTGAAGAACTGAACACAATGATGGAGAAGCTGGCACATCTCCAACCAGCATTGGTCAATCGCTCGTCTCCGCTGCTCCTGCACGACAACGCGCGACCTCATACTGCACAGCAGACGGTCTCCAAGTTGCAAGAACTGGGGTTGGAAGTTCTCCGTCATCCGCCCTACTCACCAGACCTTGCGCCTACAGACTACTACTTTTTCCAGAATTTGGATAACTCCTTGGCGGGAAAATAATTCAATACCCGACAGGCAGTATAAATGCCTTTGAAGAATTTGTTGCCTCCCGTCCAGCTGATTTCTTTAAGAAGGGCATCAATAAACTGCCACTGCGCTGGCAAAGATGCATTGATTGCATGGGTGGTTACTTCGATTAATACAAATAAAAAATTCATGAAAAAAATTCGTTTAAATTTTTTCATTCAAAACGGCAATTTCATAGGTAAAGATCTAATATATCCTTTTTTTCCAAACATGGCACTGTTCGATATTTTATTCAATTGTACTTTCGCGATATTAGCTTATAAACGATCTCATCAAAAACAAAAATGTGAAATGAGAGCCAAGTTCAATATTATGATAATGTCTTGGTTGTTGACTTCAACGACAAAAGGAGTGAAATCTAAATGGGTGCCAAGTTCAATGGTCAGTCCTGAAATTTATTTTTAACAAAATAAAATATTTTATGACAACTCAAAATATAATTTTTCTTATAACTTAGGATAATTTATTGAAGCCTAAGGTCTAACTTGGCTAGTTTTCATATACGAATTACAGTGTAAACTCTTTATAACGAAACTCAAGGGACTGAACAATTTTTGTCGTTATAGGGAGTTATCGTTATATGGAGTGAACAAAAAACAACCAAATTAACAAGAATTTTTAATATGTATGTCTTAGATAATAAATGCTTATAAATTATTGTTTACACATATAGTCTGATAACTTTGTCTCACGTTTTTTGCTATGCCAGTACTTGTTTTGTATTATTTTATGTATTCTATTCATATCTTCTTCTACCAAACTTTTTCGTCAACACTAATCGCTTTCCGTTTACTGGCTATGTTAACAGTTTCAAAGTAGGTTTACGGCTGATAATACGATAGGTACCCAGTATGCTTGGTCGAAGACCATCACTTCCGAGAAAACAATGCGTCATACTGCACGTGTTCAAGGCAATTAAGGATAACAAAAGCTAGACCGACCTCGGATGTTTCGGAGCTTCAAAGTCTTTTGTTACCTGATAATAAACAATAATACCGATAATAAATATTTACTGTTTAAAAATATGAACACATTTCTTTGTAAAAGACAATGGCGTATCGCTATAAAGAGTGTTTCAATATGTGGGTTTTAACGCAAACCAACCAAGTTGGGCTCACTTCAACGTTATAGGGAGTTTATCTTTATAAAGGATAACGTTATAAAGAGTTTACACTGTATATTATAGCCTTCGCAAGTTCTAAAGCTGTAAGTTCTTATTTTATTCTTCCGAAAATTTGGCTTGCTGGTAGAAACTAGCCATCGAACATAGGGCTCTTCCATGACTGTTTTAGAACCTAGGTACTTAATATAGTGATTGCTCGCAAGTCTCAATATATGAGCCAAATTTAACATGTTTATGTGAAATAGTTTTTGAGTTATGAAGGGGTCAAAATTGGCTCCAAATTGTTTGTGTACCTACATCCGGTACCGCTCGGCATTCCGTTAGTCTGGACTTGGCTTAACACGCTGCCGCGTGTCTAGATTTTTAGCTAAACAGTTCCCACGTGGGTAATATATTGACAGCTATACTTTAGGAACTTACTCGCCAGTGGCGCCAAATAGTAAGCATAAAAACGGCAGCCCTCATTGCGTGACGTAACCGCGCAAGTCACAGTACACTGAAGTAAACAGTATTACGTCTTTATAGAAAACGTCTGAAACGAAATCTAGTTAAACTCAGGGCTGGCGCTAGCGGACCTGCAAGGCCTGTACCGCAAACGGACTCCATCGAATGTGGGACCCGGAAATCCTGCACAACCAATAAATAATTGAATGTTCGATTTATCATTACAAATACTAAACTTATTCGATTTTTAACAAAATAGAAATTGATTAATTATTGCAATTAAATTATTAATGTCGCTAGCGATGCGGCCATTGCATCGTTGCAAATCTGAAAGTCGCTAGTAGATAGCGATATTGCTGTTGTGTGGACGTAGCGTTAGACTGCGTGCACACGGCATTGTACTGTAAGTTTTTTTCAGCATACGTTTCGATGTATAACGTAGCGGTATCACGTACATTGTACATAGCACTGTTCACACATCCTTCCCGTTCCCGTTGTAACGTGAGCTACGACCAATAATAATTATTAATCTATGGTTCCCTAGATCTATAAAAAGATTAGTATCAACGTTTGTAAGTAATTCCGAACGATTTTAACAGCAGATCAAATACGAGTAATAATTGTAATTTGACTACATGTAGATTTATAATAATGTCTAACAATTTCGAATAATGTGTAATAATCAAAAATATAATTATTTTGTTTTCATAGGCACGTTCAATATTTTTTTGTTTGTCTTTTCTGCCTATGTAGGTATTTTTGACAATGTCTCAGGCACGGTCTATGATGAGCATTGCACATAATATCTCTGCATTGCACCCACTGAGTGACAGTGACAGGTGACAGTCCGGGTATTAATAATTTATTACCTATGGTGACAGTCAAGCGTTGTTTTGTTTATTTTTATTTTTGACAGTAGCAACATTTAAAGATGGACGTCGTTTTTGCGTCAGTTTACTTTCGGCATTTTGTTGTAAAATTCAGTAAAATGCATTTTTAGTACACAAACATATGGAAATCAATGGTTTAGAAGAAAATGGTAACAATCGTTGACGATTTAGATTCATTGAGTTTACAAGACCCAATATTCCGGGACGTGAAATATTACATATCTGGAGATGTTTCCGAAAAGGTTTGTTTTTTATATTTACAGCCTTTTCCTTATTATTAAATATCTCATTTATAATATATATTGTGCGATCTTATAACAATTTATCTTAAAGAACTTCGGAACAACATCAAACATATTTGCTCCTTAAGTGTATCAAGTATCAATCTGTTGTTCACAATATATGTATTTCAGTAATTACCTACTAATAATTAACCTAAATTGTAAACGTAGTTTCCACTAATTATGAAATATTAGCTTAGTATATAAATAGATGAGTTCTGTCTGTTGCAATTTTTTTATTTTAATCTCCTTTTTTTAAAATCGCAATATACACGTATTTAGAGTAAATATCATTGTTTAGCAGAATTATGTGCTTACTTACCAGAACTGCATACTTTCTATATGTTAAATTAGCTACCGCTCGCTCGACACTTTGCATGCATTTATTACAATAAAACTTAGTAATAACAAATCAGCCTGTAACCATCAGTCTGACTTGGCTTTCTATTTGAAATATTTATTTTAATCAGATAAAATCATACAGACCCACATATTTTACTTCTTTATAATATAGTGTAGATAACATATGAGTCATATAGAATCAAAGCAACAATGTTGGTCAGACCTATTATGTGCTAGTTTCAGAAAAACTAATACATTTCAATTGACTATTAGTATTAGACAAATATTTGACTATTAGTATTAGGTTAAGCTAATAGTAAACATTTACTATGGATACAATTGAAATGTATTAGTTTTTCTTGAATTATGACATTATCAAAAAGACCACCTGCTATTTTAATTATATATAACTTATACAGCGTTATTGTTTATTATATATGAAAGCGGGCAGGGGCTGATTCCATATACTAAAATTCATTTGTAATTTGTTTATACAAAAAATAATAATTAATTTAATAAATGTAACTCTATGGAAACACAGCAGCACCACTGAATAATACATGGTTAGGTACCTATGCTTGCGGGCAGGCACGCTCGGTGTGTGGTGTGCGGTGCGGGTAGATTTTTAAAGAATTTAGACAGTACAAAAAATCTTTTATAAGTTATGTATTATGAATTCAGTAAAATCATAGAACAAATGTTGCTAGATAGGGTGTACAGAACTAGCACACGGCCGGTTTCATGTATAATAAAAAATAACGCTGTATATCTTGGTTATAATAAGATATCTGGTTTCTTAGTTTATTCGTAACTTTGTTTCAGATTATGCTTGTTCTCCAGTCTGGAGGTGCAGAGAACACCAAATACTTTTCCGACTATGTCACTCATTTAATCTGTGGTCATAATGCTACAGACAGTGATATTGATGAGGCTCAAGATATTTACCAAATACCTGCTGTAACTGAGCATTGGGTTCTTGCATGTGCACGCCTTAAGAAACTTGCTAATACAAAACCTTATAGCCCTTATAAGAATAAGATATTTAGTAATGTTATAAGTTGTGTGTCTAAAGTTAGTGCCGCAGATGCTAAAATATTGTTTGCCTTGATAACATTTCATGGTGGCAGAGTAAAACTGAATTTAGACTCTCAGTGCACTCATTTAATCTGTGGCTCAGCTAATGGAAAAAAGTATGGTGCTGCATTAACATTGTCCGCATCGAAAATAAAAATTGTTACACCTGATTGGGTGCTTGAAAGTGTACGAGGAAGAATACAAGCAGTGGCTGAAGTATTTCATCCAAAATTATTGATTGTTCCACAACTTCTACCTAAATCAATTGATCGCATCAGTGCAATAACTGGATTTGACTTTGAAGAAAGCATTGCAAAGAACGAAGTTCCAACCCAAAACATGACTGAAAGCAAAGATGATAGTACCCAGGCATTACTTGATAAATTGAAGCAAAGAATGCCTTGGAATCATCCACCATCAAGTGCTAATTCATCAGTGGTAGCAACATCTGCAATAAGTTCCATGGGTTACACAACAACTGCAATTCCAACAACTGGTATCATGAGTAAATCTATGCCTCAAGGTATAGTCACTCAGAATATACAAATACAAGGCAGTCAAGCAAACTCATCTATGATGCAGAAATTTGGACAAAACACAGTGGTATCACAAGCTCAATCTAATATGAATTTACAAAATCAAGTAAATATGCAACAACAGCAATCTTTCCAAAGCCAACAACAGCAGGCACATGGATTGTCCGCTATACAAATGCAACAACAAAAAATGTTACAACAACATCAACTTAAAATGCAGATGTTGCAACAAAACAAAATTAGTAACCAACAGAACCAACAGTATTCACAACCAAATACATCTGTATCGCAAATTACACAAAACATGCCAGGACAACTACAGCAGCATATGCAGAGTAATCAACATCATTTACAGCAGACAATAAACCAAACTCCCACATCTATGAGCTCAGCTCAACAGCAGATTGAAAATATTAGTCAGATGTTAAGTCAGAGTGCTAATAATTTGCAGCAAGCTCAGCTAAACCAGCAGAACTTAGCCATGAAGCAGAGCTTGAGTTTAAGTCAACAGACAGCATCACAAGCAGTCCAAAATATTGCTCAACAGTTGGCACAGTCTACTCAAAACCTACAAAACTTACAAAATGCAAAATTATCACAGAACCTAAGCCAGTCACAAGTGATCAATCAACAAATGATGAATACTGGGCAACAATTACCATCACAAAATCAAAATTTGATTCAACAGCAGACGGTTCAATCTTTGACCAATCAGCAACAAAATATTAATATGGGTGTTGTTAATCAGGGACTGGTAACTTCTCAGGGTCAACAGACACAGAGTGTGCAGTTGAACCAAATAGTTGGCAGTTCTGGTCAACAGTCTGTATTAGGCCAACAGATTCAGTCAGTTCAACAAACGATTCAAGGTCAAAGCAATAATGTGCCTGTACAAGGTGCATGGAGGCAGCAGAATATACAAATGGTACAAAATGTACAAGGTCAACATCAGATAATCAGGAACTCTTTAGTCCAGTCTCGTAATCCTCAAAATCAAGTAATATTACAACAACAAATAATGCAAACTCAACAAGCTCTGATAAGTAATCAGCAACAACAATTAAGTCCTCAACACACAATACAACAATCACCTCAACAGATTCTACAGCAATCCATTGGATCACAAGGACAAACACACCATCAAATATTGGTTCAAAAGCAGCAGCTACTAAATAATTCAGGGCAGCAACAAATTGTACAGGGTCCTCAGCAAGTTTTGATAAATCAACATACAGGCCAACAGCAAATATTGGTGCATGGTAACCAACAAGTAACTTTGCAAGGTGGCCAGCAGATTATGTCTCAAGGGCAAATTGTTCATCAGGGTGGACAGATTGTGAATCAGGCTGGTCAGCAAATTATAACGCAAGGCACTCAACAGGTGCTATCTCAAGGTGGTCAGCATGTCATCACTCAGCAAGGACAGCAACACCAAGTAGTTATTGCTCAGTCTTCCCAACAGATTGTAGCACAGTCAGGGCAGCAGATTATAGGTCAAACACAGCAAGTTTTATCTCAGTTGCCACAGTCATCACAAGCAGGATCTCAACTCACAGCTGGTGGTGGAATCCAGCAGATTATTACTCATGGAGGTGGTCAACAGATAGTGTCGCCAGGTGGGCAGCAGATTGTCCAGGGAGGGCAGAATGTGGCTTGGCAACAGCAACAATATCTGCAAAGGCAGCAAATTGCCCAACCCGGGACTGTTGGACCAAGGGTAAAGTTAACAAAGTACAATTGTTTTCATGTTTAATTTTCTCTCTATTATTTAATAAAATAATTATATACACAACATACAATTAGGATGAAAATATCAGAAAGTTAACATATTATTGGCAAATTTTGTGGTAAAATTTTCTACCTTTTAGGTGACATTAATTTTGTTTTTAAAAATAAGGAATACAAATTACACTGTTTTTTTTAAATTGTTTACCAAAAAGATGGCTGCTTATTATAGTAATTCATTATTTTTATTTAGGTATCATGGACAGCTGGCGGTGGCGGGAGGCAATTGATTCATTTGGATGCACAGACACACGCACAACTGCAACAAATGAATCCACAACAGCGTGCAATGTTCGTAGCTCAGTTGCAGAAACGTCGACAACTCTCTATACAACGGGCAGCGGCGCTTGCGCAACAACAGGTGTTTACGCTAATTATTATATAATAGGCCGTGGTATGAGGCGCAATCCTCTTTCCCCTCTCCCTCCGGCCATTTTCCTCTGACCAAGACCGAGCCCCACCCCTTTCGCGGACTAGTGCAATATCAGTCGTAACAAAAACGTATTAAGTGGTGGACCGTACGTGTCTTTGTTATTGTTCAAAATTGTGTCGAAGTTATTACCTATTCAAACAGAACATTGTTGTCGAAAGTGAGAGTGAAGCTGTCCGGACGCCTCCTGAAACTCAGTACGCGATCTGCACCAGACGTGAGTACCCATTTATTCACTCCTTCCCTCGCCTTGTGCCACATGCATTTTTAAATATCAAGTTCCTTTGAACTAGCGCCTACAACAGGTAAACCTGTCTGGGGTTAAATTATACTTTTTTAAGTGTTCAAAAATATATTAAGCTTACCAGTATACATAATTATGTTATTTTGGATTATGAAGAAGCAACTTCCTGATTAAGGGGAGAGCGCTTGAGAGTTAAAGTGGATCTTGGACTCTGAATCTAAATTAAAGACTCCATCTCTCTCTACACTGTCTCCCACCACCCATCTTCATAAAATCCCTTTCAACAGCATCGGACAACATTGTCCCAGATTCGCTCTTTTGGCCTCTTAATCTAATTCTCTCAATGATTAAATCATAGTATAGGGTGTGCTTGTCCACCTTTTTATTGTAATAAACTAACACAAATTGTATTCAGTAATAAATATTCTAGCAACCAGGAGTTGTGGCGGGATCACCGGGCGGCCAGTCGCCTCCAGGTGCACCACAAAGTGTCACATTCATAAGGAGCCAATTAGCTCCTGGACTAGCTCAGCAACAACAAGTAAGTTGTAATCACTAATATGCACTTAAATTTTTTTTTGTCTGTCTGTCTATTTCTATGTCCGGTTTTAACTTTAAAATCGCTTGACTGGATCTGATGAAATGTTGTACACGGAAAGCTTATGTCATTGGTCAATTGATAAGCTATAAGAATTTTCAATCATGGACGTATAAAAAAGACGGATGTAATGTTCACTAAAATAGCGGTAAATCACTCTTAGTAAGTAAGTACGCTTATACATAAGAGCACCACGCACACATTCATAGCATAGTAAGTCAGTCGCCCGCCATTATCGTCCCAGACTTCACCCGAGTGACGGTTTTGACGTGTTTAGTAACATATTTATTAAGAATGCAGTCATGTGTAATAAAGAGGTGTCGGAATCGTTGTAGTTTCTTTAAAAAAAATCAGGGGATCACATTTTACTAGTAAACTTCCGTAATATATTCAAAAAACGTTCCTGCAATGGATTTGATTTTCTTTGGCCGTAAATTCAATACTTCGCGTGTTCTTTTTTCGAAAATAATGACAATAATTTCATGCATGTTTGAGAAAAGCACTATAATTAAATGCATGGGCGGAAATGGCAATTGCCTGTCTACGGCTCGGCCTTCAAACTCATACTCGACCTGCAGTTGCCTATTTCACGGCCTTTGCAATAATGTACTATCATTACTTTTTAAAATAATTGAATTTTTTAAATTAAATTTTTATTTTTAATTGTAAAAGACAATTTATATAAAAAGTTTTTCATTAAGGTGGGTTAACAAAGAATTCTAAAAAAATCATAATAAACAGTTTGTATTAAAAACCCCGTCGGATCCGTGAAGGTGTTATTTAGGTATCGAGATTATATTCAGTTTATGTTATCTATCTCAGATTATAAGTAAAAAAAATAAATTATCCCGAATAAAATGTAAAAATAATTAGTTAAATGAGGAAACACATGGTAATACAGGCGGCGCGGCGCAGCTGCTGCGCCACGTGCCCTTTATCTAACATCAACATTATGATGACCCTAGTTGACTCCGGGCTCCATTTATCACAGTAATTGTTATTTTTCTGTAGCTTCGAAAAGAGAGCTTTATTTGTTGTCCGAGTTTGAATATTGTGACTATCATTCGATGAGGACTGTAAGGCGATGGCTTTGACGAATATGTTGTTCTATGTTCCTACCACCAACAGTAACACATGTCTGACACCGTGTCACGAGGTTTGCACGGACACTATGTAACACATTTGTGTCGAATTTAATTTTGTCAAAAGCTGCTACAATACGCAAAAGCATTTCGGCTTCGGTATTACAGATTTGCGTAAAAACTGATTGTTTTAGCACGATTGCATTAGCACGATGTGTTTCTTGGCCGTGAACACTGTACACTGCCCGTAGTGAACACACGGTTGTGCAAACGTTGAAACCCACGGTCTTCTATCCAAACCAATTAACTTATTAAAATACCTACTCTTGGTTAGAATACGACATTTCGCGGAAAACAATCACAACAACGCAACGGAACACAACTACTCGGAAGCAATTTTTTCGCGAAACTGACCTATTAATAAAATTCAAATAAAGCTATGCAAAAATAGGTATAGTTCGTCAGGTAGGCCTAGGGTTGGTAGACAATGTCACAATAATCCTGGTTAAATAGGTAAAAGTAGACCAGTTGAAAAAAAGTTGGTGCAACTTATGGGGGTCGCCCCGAACGACCTTTTTTAGTGGTGGGCGATCATCATTCACATAACCAAGAAATTTACTTATTACTAATATTCATAATAGATTATGAAATTAGTAATCAACTAGTTTAAAATCATCACGTTTTAAAAATTTGTTAAATTTTAGGCAAACTAAATATGTTCATTTTAAATTGCAATAAGATTTTTATTTTCATAATAAATAAAATTTTGTTATTTCTTTTGGTAATGTCATTGGGATACCTATATACCTTTTTCGGCCTCGATGGGGTTTTTGATACATATTTTATATAAATAAAAGACTCCGCTTTAGAATCGCTACCGTCGAGTTCAGACGCCAAATATATTTTTTGTACAGTTAGATCTACATTTATATATTTATCTATCTATTAAAAAAAGAATTTCATACAATTTAACTTTCATGAATTCTCAACCGATTCTGATCTGATTTTGTAGACGAGATGTATACGACATTCTATAATAGAATGGCTTTAAGAATCATCAATGAGAATCGTAAAAAAATATTTTATTTTTCAATTGATAAATTATACAATATGAATTATCATTAATACAAGTAAGAATAAAATTACGGGATTTAAATAACTACTGCATAGTAAGAAACGAGTGCGGAGCCTCAGGTACAGCGCTGGTCGGTTATAACATGCTAAAAGAATTATTAAAATCTAGTCTTTAGTTCCAGAAGATAGTGCGTTCAAACGAACAATCTCTAGAGCTTTATAATAATAGTATTTAGATGTAGGATTTTTACGAATGCTGCTAAGGATTTATTTGTGTATCCTGTAGGTACAATGGTTGCAGCAGCAAGGTGCTCGAACTGCTACTATACCGGCGGCTGTTCCTGCGCCGCCCCCCCACTCACCAGGTAAAATAATTTTTTTTAGTAGGATTGCAGAGTGACGTCATTATCCATTATGGTAAGCACAGTATAATCCAAAAGCAATGGCGACTACAGACAGATCGGCAATCCGTCGCCAGTTGTCGCTATCGTGCCGGCTTGTAAGCCTCTGGGCCAGTCTGGGCAGTAAAATCAAAAGACAATCCCCGTGACGGGTTTATCACTATATTTATGGTAGTCGCGACCCGGGCCGGTAAACATCCCTACCACTCTTTTTAATTCCGGATATACAATGGTTTATCCCGGAAAGCTACATGCCTAAGCGAGTCAATATGGGGGGTGTTATACCTGGTGTATTGTGGTCGCGATCCTGGCGGACACAGCTTGACCACATCCAGGTATATTTGCGGCTTACACTTTTCTAACTTTATTTTCTCTTAAACATACAAGTTGAAATTTTAATAATCAAATTCTTCGTTTCATAATTCGTTTGTTATTGTTTATGTAATTAGAAATGTTTATAATATGTAAGTAACTATATAGCCTGCTACTTCGTTCACGTTGTCTTCGTTTTAATGTGATGCGTTGGAACGACTCTCGAGCCATAACTCGTATAAGTTTTGTAATGCGGCAACATTTGCGAGCGTGCGCACAATATTGAGAAAAATATAAATTGACTTGATTAAATTTACATTTTCGCGTATGTATGTAGAAAAAAATGTTTGTTTTCTATACGTTCTTAAACCGTTCATGCGCAACCAGTATTATAACTGCGAAGGTTACTTCGTCTGTCTGTTGTCTTACCTTCCCACGACTAATTTTGTAGATCAAACGTAATGATATTTGGCATAGAGGTAGCATGGAACCCGAAGAAAGACATAGTATAAAAAACATAAATAGAAAATCGCGTAAATAGACGCGTTATACTCTCACTAAAACGGCACAAATATTGTTACGAGCATGTTGTAACAAAAGGGATAGGAAATCACAGCGTTAAGCGGAAACTCTGTTGTCAAAAAAGATAAAAATACATTCTTAAATTTGATCTGTGGTATTGATGTGTCGGCCGCTGCTGTCTTATTCTTTTCCTCTTTACACAAAATAATAGGTATTTACCTATGAAATTGCCGTTCTGCAGTACTGGCCATTTCAAATCAAAATAATTTTTGTTTGGCTAAGAATTCTAATTTCAAACTAATTTTATTTTAAAAACATGGAATTCTTTTTCTAAAAGTAGTCATTTGTTTATTGATTAGTGTTACATTTTCATCGCATGTCAATCTTTTTTGTCATCATGGATACGTTAAAAATTCGAGTAATTATGGAATATGAGTACCGTCGTGGCAGCAACGCGGCACAAGCGGCACGCAACATCAACGACGTTTACGGAGCTAACACTACAAACCAACGCACCACCTGTTATTGGTTTGCTCGCTTCCATTCTGGGAATTTCGACCTGAAAAATGAGCCTCGCGGTCGTCCGAAGACTTTGGTCGACAATGACGAATTAAAGGCGATTGTGGAAGCTGATGATACACAATCTACGGCTGAATTAGCAGCAGATTTCGACGTTAGCGTCAAAACAATATCGGTCCATTTACGTCAAAATGGCAAGGTAAAAAAGCTTGACAAATGGGTGCCCCACGAACTCCATGATCGCCAGCGCGAAGTACGCGTCGAGACGTGCCTTGCACTGCTCAACAGACACACAAATGAAGTAATTTTGAACCGCATTGTTACCTGCGATGAAAAATGGATTCTGTTTGATAACCGCAAGCGCTCAGCAAGTTGGTTGGATCCTGGTTCAGCACCTAAACAATGCCCTAAACGAAAACTTACCCCTAGAAAAGTGATGGTCACTGTTTACCAAACACACAACTTCTTACCAAACGGGGTGAGCATTACTGCAGATGTGAAGAACTGAACACAATGATGGAGAAGCTGGCACATCTCCAACCAGCATTGGTCAATCGCTCGTCTCCGCTGCTCCTGCACGACAACGCGCGACCTCATACTGCACAGCAGACGGTCTCCAAGTTGCAAGAACTGGGGTTGGAAGTTCTCCGTCATCCGCCCTACTCACCAGACCTTGCGCCTACAGACTACTACTTTTTCCAGAATTTTGATAACTCCTTGGCGGGAAAAAAATTCAATACCCGAGAGGCAGTACAAAATGCCTTTGAAGAATTTGTTGCCTCCCGTCCAGCTGATTTCTTTAAGAAGGGCATCAATAAACTGCCACTGCGCTGGCAAAGATGCATTGATTGCATGGGTGATTACTTCGATTAATACAAATAAAAAGTACATGGAAAAAAAAAATCGTTTAAATTTTTTCATACAAAACGGCAATTTCATATGTAAAGATCTAATACAAGGTTGTTCTCGTTCACGCCGGTATCGAGTCGAAAGTGAACTATGGATAATTGCCCCTCATTTACGATGCTATGTAAAATGCCGTATCTACTTATAAATTATCATTGGGTAAAACATAAACATATATGTATATAGAAAACCAGTGAGTTGGTTTAAATTTTTCAAAGTTTTGATATTTAAATAATGCTTCATACATAATAATGTATTGTATGACGATTTTCATCACATTATAATTTCAATGTGATATCTAGCAATGTTCTAAGTTCACTATGAAATTTAGTTGATTCTATTCATGTGTATAATTCACAAGTAGATGTGTTCATATCTGTGTTATTGTGATTTTTATAAACATTTTCGTGTTTATTGACTGTTAAATGGAATTATTCGATGATGAAAGTAATAATGTTTTAAATTTTACCTAAATACTATTTCAATTATCGAGTTCCGTCAATACTCGGCACAGTCACTGTAATATATAAATAATGTACACGCTTGCTTGCTATAAGGAAAATCATATTTGCATAAAGGAAAAATTAAATTTTAACATTTGTTTATAAAACCCAATTAGTAATAATAGGTGTTGTGCTGTCATGTGCATAAGATTTAAGTGTTATTTATTAATCAAATAAGTATCCTTAATTTGAGCATTTACGAGTGTATGTGGAGGTATTTATACATTATATATTTAAGCACCTACTTTGAAAATTCTAATTTGCAGTGAACCTCTGGTCTTCTTTAGCACTTGAAAAGGTAGATTCTACTTCACTCGTTAAGGATGTGGTGAAAATGTGATTCGGCTTAGGTTATTTGTTAATGTTGATCGCGTTAATTATAATATAACATTTAACAAGCTATATTATTAAAAAGGAACCAAAAAACCCGACTGCAACAAAAGCATTTGCTTAGAAAAATGTTTTTCTATTTTGCCTTTTCATTTGATTCCCAGACGTCGTACTAAAATTTTATGTCGATCCCTCATTGAGACGAAATTAACGATACCTCGTATGCTCCTATGTCGTTAGGGCTACAGAGCGTGCCAAGGATATTGACATACAAGCGCTCGAAAAACATAAAGCTCCTTTTTCGCAGTCGGGTAAAAATAATAAAACATACCCTGTGTCACTTCGAGGGAACGTAGCTTTGTAAAAGGTTAATAAGCGGTGAGCGATAGTGAGGTCTGGAAATTACTCCCTCTCTGTACATCTACTTAATTAATATAATTATTAACTGTTAAGTATTATGCAATTCTATTGGTCGAATGTTGCATAGCTCCGTTTCTGTGGACAGGTAACCTTATAGACTTTATATAATTGTGGTTACGTGTACTGTAACTCATTAAACAAAGAAAATAAAATAATACGCACACTAGTGTATTCTGTTTTCGTTCTCGTCTTATTCTACCTATTGCCAATCTAACTACAGATTAGTTAGTTGACAATACCGTGGCGACGCTACGTGTAATTGCGTAAAGTTTGTTCGGTGATTGGCGTAGGGGGCGCGGCGGTAGCTAGTCCGGTGGGCGGTGGCGGCGGAGGTGGCGGCGTGGTCGAGACGCAGTTACAGCAGTTGCAGCTGCAAAGGCAGCAGCAGTATCAGCGATTGCAGCAGCTGCAGGCTCAGCGCGACAATGTGGCGCACCATCACGCAGCTGTCAAACAAGTACACATTCAATTCATTTGCATATCATCTATAAAGGGGTTCCAGAATTCGACGTTAGTTTCCACTGATGATAGACCAGTCATAATAGTTATCAGAGAAATACAAAAAAAATATTAAGTTAGGTATGTATTTTTAAATTATATGCATTTAAAGAAAAATCGAGTAAAATCTACATCCTGTGATGGTTTTTTGCTCTCGTTAATACAAATCTTTAGTTTTTTTTAAATTTTATCTTTATTGTGTAATCCTAAATAATGCATGTAAATTGTTGTTTAATATTTAAAGTCAAATGCTCCAGCTTGGAGGAAATGTTACATTAAATTTTTTTATATTAACATAATATTTTAATGGAAAGAAACATTTGAAAAATAATATATTTCGTTTTTGTTACTCGTCTTCTCAACCTATTGCCGATCTACTATACAAAATCAATGCTTGACGTGTAAATATAATATCGGGTATAGGTGTCGCCCGGTGTATCTCCGCACGTGGTGAGTGCTACTCCATTGCCCGAACAGCAATTGGAAGGTGCGCTACTCGCTACGAACGCGTCCGATCAACAACAAGGTATGCGCAATCACAACTATCATATTTTATATCGATTTGAATACTTGAGATTACACTTCGTTTCAGTTCAGTGTAATAAAAATGGCGGATTCCTTTCATTAATTCTTCTCATTCTTTTTTTTTCTTGTTGAAGTTATACTTCTAAGATGGCAAACAAGCAGCCACCGTAGCCTATGGAAGCTGCGCTTGTAATACCATAAATACATTTGCGCGTTGCCGACCTTGAATCCCCCTACTCCAAGGAGCTCTGGAAACCCAACTCACCCCAGAAACACAATACAAGGTTATTTGGCTGCAATTTTCTTTAGAGTGGAAGCATTTCACCAGTTGAGCTGCTGGTTAAAATCCCAAAAAAGATTTCTCTCTCTTACAGTAACTCTCTCTCCCTCTTACGTCTAATACATTTTGTTCTATTTTACATCAACTTACAACTAAGATTACAATTTACATGATTTAAAACGATCCTATGCTACTTTTATGTATATTGTCATATTACTATGTCTCGAATCTATTTAGTTGTTGCTAATACACGAGTTATTAGACATTTACTATTTATTACGAATTAACTATATGACACACAAGGATAACTAGGGTTATTTGCAACTATCTATTTATAATTTCGTATTTTACTATTTACTACACGAATATGACACGATTTACACGACTGTGTTATACATATCTACTAGTCGAAAATGTCGCGAACAATCACATTTTGGAGCTCAGTGGTATTTTGCAATATATCAGCATGAATGTAGGCAATGCGTTGCTGGTGAACCCCAAGACGAAGACAGCACTCGCTAACATGCTGAGCATACGACTCCAAGGGTCCGCGCCGCCAACGGACCATGAGCCTTCCGCTGCCGGCACACTCAGGTATTATAGTTTGTATAAAAATTAAACTTAATTACTTTTTTAATATTGGTCTATTCATAAAAAGCCCAAAATAATGCAAATGATTATTTATTTATGTAGTTTTTCCTTCGGATTTTTTTTGTCTCTGAATCACGTGATTGGTAAATGTGATGCCATCGTACATTAAATATACCCAGTCGAGTCTAGTCTTGTGACAAGCTACTTTAAAATTATTACTAAGTGTTGTAACAATGGCTTTAAAACTATATAGGTGCTGTAAAAATTTCATAAGTTTAAACTGAAATTCTAGTATCCTCAATTTTGCACATTTTTTTAATCCTTAATTTTATTTATTGTATAATGACGTCACGCCGCGTTTTGCGGCATGGTTTTTATTTAGATTAAACAATAACTTTTAAAGGTGTAAAAATTAATGAGTATTATTAATTCACGGGTATTATTTTTAACATATAAATTTTCATATATAAAAAACAATTCTCCAAAAATTGTCTACTCTCGGAACAATAATATGAACACACATGAGCTTGGCGACAGATTTCAAATGCTTGTGTTACTAACCGGGCATTTACTATAACTTTTTTTAATCCCACGGAGTAAATTGACAATCGCTAATGTTGCTAATGTTATTGTTTATTTATTAATTTAAATGTTTTTTTCAACATGTCCGAGAATTTACTATTATCATAACATGATTCAGGAAACTATAAAATGTAAGTACATATGGCGGACTTCTTACAAAAATTCAAAAATAAATGAGCGCTCTGTTTGGCCCAGTACAGACGCGATTTTGTCTCCTTGCCTTCACTTTTGGAGGGTTCAATGTTTATTCAGAATAACTTAACAATAGAAATGTCTTGTACAGTTTTACGATTACTTCAGATTGGAGGACAACACTATTTTTAAAACACAATTAACTAGCAATGGTAGGTACTAAAGAAGTTTTCACTACAAAAAAGAACACGCAGTATTACGGTATGCTTCTTTATAAATATAAAATAAATCATATTAAAAAACACTTCTTACCTATAAAATTCACGAATTAATTAATTTTTGGTGTACAGGTTGATGACAGCTGCCCATGCCGCTGGCGGTACAGTGCGAGCTCCTGCGAGGCTCTTGTTGGGTCCCGCGCACCATCCCCATCAGGTAAGTTGGGCCATACTATCTATTATAAATAAAGTCACATTAATTAAAAAATTACATTTAATGTGTGGCTAGTTAATTTAAAATAGTCCACCTTTCGGAACTAATGGAAAAAAGAAATATTCATATTATTATATCGATTATCGACAACGAAAATAAAGGCCGAATTAGTTTCTCAAATCGTGTAATGATATTGAATTCTCGAGTAATTTGAATAAAACAGTAATGTTTTAATTAATTAATAAAAACCCTGAATTCAATATTCAAAAACGTAAAATAAACGATAGGAGAACAACACTGGGAAAATTAATGTGGCAACATTATTTTCAAGTTTGACATTAGTGATTGTCAGTTTACTCCACCTACCAACAAAAAAATAAATAAATTAGTTTTAGCTTTTGGTTACAATCTCACCTTACGTTGCCTAGTATGGGAAACTGGCTGTCAAATGCAGCTGCTGGAACAAAGTTATAAGTGTTTGGTGACAACCAACCGTTCATCCATTCAGCCAAAGGACGTCCACTCCTGGACATATAGGCCTTCGCCCAAAAATCGCCACAACAACCAGCCCTGCGTTACTCGCATCTAGTGCGTTCTTTCTTTACTAGGTCGACTGTCCACCTTGCGGCGGGTCTGCCCACGCTGCGTCTTCCAGTACGTGGCGGCTACTCGGGAACTCTAGGGCCCCATCGGCCATCTGTTCTACAAGCAATATGTTCCGCCTTCAATCACTTAAGTCTATCAATTCTAAGAGATATGTCGGTGACTTTAGTTCTTCTTCGGTTGTCCTCGTTTCTGATTCGATCATGCAGAGAAACTCAGTTATCTCCATTGCCCTGCAACCATACTATAGTTTCATAGTGATGTATTCCTTCACCAAAAGCTCGGGCTCACTGTAAGAACTTGAACTCACGTCGGTCGATGGCTATCAGTGAGTTATCATTAGTCAAAAATTTTTTTTTTATTAAAGGGCAGCGCGGGTGTAGGAGCTGTTGGTGCGGTGGGCGGTGTCGGTGCAGTGGGCGTGTCCGGAGGCGGGCCTGTCGCGAGCCCTGGCGCCGGCGCAGGGAAGGTGTACGCGGGCGCGGTTCGTGCCCCACCGGCGCGGGCGCAGTTCTACGGTCATAATCCTAACCTGAAACTGCCACCTGATCTGTTTCTATTGGGCTGCGTCTTCCATATAGTGAGCTATATTTCTTCTTCATTTTCCTAAATTCGAAACCAATTCCTGCTATTGCCATTATTATTTCGTTTTACAAAATCTCTTGTCAGGATTTAATGTTCTATTGTTCTTACAAAGTAGTGACGCTCTTGTTAGGATTTCAGCTTAAACATAGATTTATTTATTTTTCGTCAACATATGCATGAAAATAATGTGTCAATGGTTAATTTCGATGAAGAATTAAGAGAGATATGTCCTTGTACCAAAAACCTATTTGAGAAATATATAGAGATTATTGTGTTATAAGGTGGAGTACCAGCAGTCGTGGGGAGCTGATAGGGTAGCGCGTTGGGCGGAGGCGATACAGCGTCGCGGCGGGGAGGTGGAGAGTGGTTACTGCGCGCGCGTCACGCACGTGCTCTGTGAGACGCAGCGGCACGGGGTCGTTATGCAGGTAACTAACTTGCATTTTTTTTAATACTAAAAAGATAGTAAACAACCCCTTTTTTTTTGCGCGCAAAGGTGCCAAAGTGGCCGGACCTCGGCTTGGGCTGTTGCCTCGATTGCAACTAAGTCGCAATCCGTAAAATTCGAGCCAAACTAACATATACATGTTCCCCGCCTCCTTGGAGGAAGGGAGGGAACATGTGTATGTTCATATGTGGGTAGCTAAGTGATGCACGTGTAGTGTTACTTGTATCGCGCGGGCGGCTGTCTGACTCAACGCACCGAGGAACGGACCTAGGCTTGAGCTGCCGCTAGAGAGAGTGGACGTGGGTGGTGTGCGGGAGCGAAATTGACCGCCCGTCCTCTGCGGAGAGCACGGTGGTTACGCGGACGTAGGCGCTCGCACGCTCTGTTTGGAGAGGCGGTCGGATAATAGGCGTTTTTCCCTCGATTTTGTCAACGGGGTCGGTGAAAAACAAAGCATATGGCTACCGTAGCTTATGGACGCTATCACTGACGCGTTGCCGATCATGAACCAAGGAGCTCTGGAAACCCTGTTCATCGCAAGAACACAAAACACAAGGTTATTTAGCCTCGATCTTCTGTAGGGTGGATGGTATTCCAGCAGTTGGGCTGCCTCAAGTAGACAAAGAAATTTATCTGTACCCCCTACTAGATACATTTTTGGAATGAAGCTTACTGCACTATAATTTTTTATTATTTAAATAATAATGTTCTAGTTTGAGACATTTTTTTTTTATATTTCAAGTGGTTGCGGAAAATTTATATTCAGTCTTTCATCGCAATTAACGAAGTCTATTGTAACTACATACATCTATGATCTAAGACTTATTAAGTACAGAGTTTTATTAAACATATCGTAATGTTTCATAAATATTTGTTATAAATAGTCTTGTCACGCAATTTTTCAAATTTAATGTTTGCAATCTAGTAATCCGCTTGTCCGACGATATGAGAAAATCTTGGTCATTTTGGGACCGTTTTATATAAGCTCTAAACCTAGATAATACGGTGTAAACTCCATTTAACGACAAACTCCCTAAAACGTCGAAATTACTTGACTTTGGTGGTTTGACCTTGTCCAACGACAACTAAACGTCATTATTAAGGAATAAACAGTACTTTCTAAGTTGCCGAAATTAATAATAATTCCAGCTGTGTACTTTCTTTTGTTTGTTATTGTGTTTCCTTATTGTATAGCACGTATTTACCTCGACTGTTGGCATCATACGTATCGAAGGTTCTAAGAAATTTGTTCTTTTGTTTGTTATGATTACTTTGCACGTGCTTACCTCCACTCTTAGGCAGCTAAATTGTATACTTTATTAGTAAATACATATTACAATAGTAAAATAATATTAACTTTTTACCCGATTGTCAAACATGTTTTTTGTTTCGTTTCGTTTTTCAAACGTATGTATGTATATTTCTTTGACACGTTCTGTAGCCTAAATAATCGGCCTGATGGATTTTAGCAGACTAGTAGTCATTAGATTCGTCTTAATTGTGGGAATAGCATAGGCTATATAATATTTAAGTACGACGTCTGGAAATCAAATAAAAAGCAAAAATAGAAAAATATATTTTTCTAGTCGTGTTTTTATTGCAATCGGGATTTTTGTTTCCATTTGTAATAATTGCCATAACTCCATTTAACGACAATTCTCAATAGCGCCATAAACGTGCAGTCCAGAGTCCCTTGAGTATCGCTATAAAGAGTTTACAGTGTATTTGTGTTGCGCCTATAGGCTCTTCGTGACGCGAAACGTTGCGTGACGGCGTACTGGCTGTCGGACGCGATGCTGCGACGCGGCGTCGCTCCGCCCTGGCAGGCGCTGCATTTACCGAGCATGTACAGCGCGCGCGATCGCCCCGCCACGCATCACCGCGCTGCTATATCCGGCTGGCGGGACGAGGAGCGGGATCGAGTCACCTTCTGCCTCGAGCACGTTGGCGCCAAGGTAATGATACACAGGCACATTTACTCACATACACACACATACAAAACACCTTGCATACACAAAAATTCAATAACAATCAAACACACATAAAAATTGCCTCGAGCGTTTCGTTGTATAGGTACTAACACATACGTACATTAACTCACAAACTCGCACAACTGTACTAATACAAACACATGTAGCGACATCTACATAGCGACACACAGCGACATCTATCGAGCCACATACGATGCATCCTACATCGTGCTATAGAAATCAACACTTAAAAATGTATCTTTGGAGTTCCTGCCATAAACTTCTTGGGATACCACGTATCAGCTGATGGAATCCAGCCGACGGATGACAGAATAGAAGCGATAAAGAAGTTTCCAGAACCCAAAACAATCAGGGAGTTACGTAGATTCCTCGGTATGTACAATTTTTACCATACATTCATACCTCACTGTGCCGAACTGCATGCACCGTTGAATGACATACTTAAAAGTAGTACTAAAAGTCCACAACCATTGGGCAGATGCCCGCCAGACATAACACCCGTCTGGTCGGAGGATCCTCCCTTCTCAATAGTTATTCTATACATACTTTCACAAACACATACAAATTGCTTTGAGAACGTACGTGCCAATGTATAAATACACACGCACTTTCAATCATAAACTCATACGCTTTTTACAGACATTAGTCATATTATACTTCAATATCCGGGCTACCGAGCTGTGCTCGGTGTCTTATAAACAAAAAAGGAAAAATACCTATGTAGGTAAACTTGGAATGTAAAACATTATCTAAATACAAAGTTTCATCGAAATCGTTGGAACCGTTTTCGAGAACCAATGACATATATATATTATATTACAAGAATTGCTCACTTAATATAATAAAATAAGATACAGTACATTGCACTGAACATGAACCTCTTGTGGACTGTATTCGCCTTTCGACGACTGTTCGCCGTTTATGTTTTTACGTCCCATGTAATAGGGGCTGCTCTATTGCCATTAATCAAAAACCCAAACCCAATAACTCTTTGCTCGACTTGTGAATCGAACCCTGGACCTCGAGCATAGCAGTCGCGCTTACGACCACTACGCTAATGAGGCAGTTATACAGTTTCAGTGTAAAGGAATACACGTCGAATTTAATTTCCGTCGTTACCTATTGGGATTTTGCATGCTTGTCCTCATATCCTACTATAAGAAAATATCACATCAGGCAGTCAAACGGTTACTAACTGTTTTTTATCACAACAACTAAATGATGTCTGTAAATAGTGATGTATTTATATTTCGTACAGTTAACGCCGTACATGACTCGCGATAACACGGTGCTGATATGCAAGCGAGCCGACGGCAACAAGTACCGTCGCGCTAGGGAGTGGGGCGTTCCCGTCGTGACGGCAGCCTGGCTCACCGACCTGCTACTGGGGAACATGAGCGCCCTCTCACAAGTAATTATTATAAAAGTTTATTCTAGAGTTTCTTGCGGGATCTTGATCTGTCATGATGGGATTTTTGTTTATAAACTTACCTTATTTGACCCTTTATTATGTACACATGTATGTATTTACTTACTTACCTATGTGTTACCTATGTATGGAAATAATAACTAGAAACATGAATTTTTACTTGCAACAAAAACACCCTGACCAGTTTTAATTAGAGAGACATCATCTTGTGAAAGCGTTGCTTAACTCGTGAAGATTTCAAGATTAGAGAAATGTTCAGTGCATATTTCGTTGACATAGTTGTATATGTCGCAGGTATATTCTCAAAACCGTGATATTATAATTTAACTAGTGAAATTATGATTTCACGGTCAATAATGCACGAACCGAGCGAATGAAACAAGAGGGCAGCGGCAGCGTCCGGCGAGTGCCAGAAATAAATAAAATTATCCATTGATAACAGTAAAAACGGACCATTAAATTATAAGAAATGGAGCCGATTGACAATATGTCGTACATTGTGTACATAATATATAATATATATCACAGCTTTTTACAATATACCTTCGACATATATAAACATACGTTGCTATTAATTACATTTCAAAATTTACTACAACCGAAAATAAGGTGTGTGTTTTAAAGTTATTGTCATTTTGCAGATAGAGAATGCTAAATATCAACAGTTCAATTTGGCCAGCCCGTTCAGAATGGATTACAGTTTGGTGTCACATCTTATGAGTTAGTATTATTCGTATGTAAACACTTTAAAAGGCATAAACTGATTTTAAAACATTAGAGCCACTGTATTTTAAACTCATCAATATTATTTTTGTATTAAGTTGTTAGTCGTTTATAACTAAATATAAATACAATTTAGGTATGTCGTTCTCGTTATTTTTTTTACGTTATAGGTTGAGCATTGTGGCCACAATCTCACCTGACCTTAGGTAAGATGGTAGCACGCTAAGCCTAGTGGAAGACTAGATCTCAAGTGCAGTTGCAGGAACACACATATTGGAATTTGGCGACATATTTTAAATAGAGGGTGGTAGTGGTGTGTAAACTGTGAAAAAACTATGCATCACGATGTTTTTCTTCACCGAAAACTCAGGCTCATTGCAGGGAATCGGAATCCGTACACGCTACCAACAGAACCATCGATGCTTCAATAGCATGATGCTTCTGGATTCTCGAGGATAATGGTATTATTGTATTACAGATGCGTGGAAAATGCCTATCAATATAACGCAGGAGTCACACGAGCGCGCCAAACGTGCCGCGGCGGCTGTGTCCGCGGGGGGCGGCCGGAGGGCGAAGCGGCCGAGGCTGCACTCGCCCCCTCCCCCCGCGCATCACCTGCACCCCGGCTCGCTCCCCGCACCGCAGCCGCCGCCCCTGCATCTAGCACCACGGGTCCTCTTCTCCGCGGTGCCGCATCACGAGCAGAACAAGCTCGCCGCCATCGTCAGGTCAGTTATCTTCTTCTTTTCTTTTAATGGCATATGTCTTCGTTCACAATTCTGCCAATGTCACGTGAATAGAATATTTTTCTACTTAATCTTCAAACATAGCACTAACTAAATGGCGGCTTCCTTGTTAAAGCTTTCTGGGGAGTTGTTATGGCAGCATGAAATGCATTTTCCTAATTATTATTTACAATCCACTTCACTTGTGCACATTTATCGAATGAGTGTTTAAAACGTTAGTATGGATTATTTATTGCGATTATATATAATCATACTGCATATACAACTTATAAACCATAGTACTAAAGTAAAATTTTTAAAATGTAATACAATGTCGGCCTACACTCATCATAAAGCCAAATAAAAATATATACTTATATCGTATTCAGTTGAAAAGGGTTTCTCTACAACAATCCAGTATACCCATAAAACACAATAATATGTATACAGAGTAGCGGTGCCGGGAAAAAATATTCAAGCGTTTCTCCAGAAACAAGTATTCACATAAAATACATGGCCGTTTCTCCGATACAGCTGCACCTTGATTTTTTCAGTGATAATTGATCATACTGTTTTTGTTCCTGTATGCCTTACCTCAATCCATATCGTTAAAGAATAGACATACAGTAACATTTGTATTCTACAGTTTATTTAGTTTCTGATTTTTATGTTAGCAACCAATATTTAATTTCAGTGAACATATTGAGCCGCGTCAACAATAAAACCCTTAATTAACAAGACAATGATGATGTCGAGACATTTTTATATGAATTTTCTACTGATTAAGGTTGTTTACTAAAACAGTTGCCGTAATTCTGTTGATTTGTAATAATTCTTTGTAGTCTTGTAGAGGTTATCATCTTTGGCTTTATTCATTTAGTTTAAAAAAACATAAACTGTAAATTATTCTGTACAAACAGACCTATAGTTATTGTATAGATTATTATTAATATAATCAATAGTCAATTATTCAGTGTAAAAGAATTAATCACATAATATTCTCTGCATTTACCTATTTTACTTTTATTAATTTGTTTATTTTATAAATATTTGTCATGATATAGATTATGTGCGTTACAAATATTACATTTAATATAAGTAAAGTTGACAATCATAGGATACTGGACAGTAATCACAAAAAAATGTAGTTGAAAGTAATCTTCCTAGTTATTATAATCATCATTCAATCAATTTTTTGTAAAAATAATATTGATTTATATTTTAAAAATTATTAAATAAAATCGAATATTTTGTGCTGTTCTTCATGTCATATGAAACACCAATAACAACGCATGACGTCATTCGTGTGTAAGCAAATGTTACCCAAAAATTGATCAGAATTGATCTGACATCTGTTGTTTCCTTACAATTTTCTGCATTTATTTAGTATCTATTCTACCTATGGCGTCACGCGTTCTGCAGATTCGTTTGCGCGGCAATTTAAAAATTTATAACTTTAGATGTTATTTTAAGTACTTAAAATGCGTTATTTATGTGAAATTATATTTTTCCTAGCTTTATAAGTTCATAATGCTTAAAACGCTTTTTGGAAAGTTTTCCTGTTGCCTGTTAAATGTAACAAATATTAATAAATAAATAAAAATTGTAAAACATTGTTTCTTGTTTCAGACAACTCGGTGGTCTAGTCGTGACATCAGCGACAGAGGCGACGCATCTAATAATGGAGAAACTAGTTCGCACGTGCAAACTAGTTAGCTGCCTCGTCACTGCCAAACATTTATTAACACCCGAGTGGGTGTTGGAGAGCCAGAGGTTGAATAAATTCGCTGATGAAGCCAAACACGGACTCAGAGACGAAGCATTCAACAGAATGTTCAAATGTGACGTGTCCGAGGTTTTATTGTGCGGGGAACAACGGAAGAAATTGTTCGAAGGTGTGACGTTCTTTCTGACACCGTGTGTGAAGCCTTCGAAGGCGGCTCTCACTGAAATGATAGAACTGTGCGGTGGAAAAGTCGAGAAAAATCGACGCTCCTACGTATCGATACAACAGATGCATATTCAGAGACCATACAGTTATATAGTGCTGACGGTACCGAATGATTTACATTTAGTGTACTATTTGTTGCAATCGGAGAAGACGTTGAACGTCGTTTGTAGTACGGAAGTTGTGCTGTCGGCTATCATGAGGCAGAAGTTGGAAGTCGAAGAGTTTCTTGTCAAAATTGACTAATTTACTAACTTTTATATATGAGACTATTGTGGTCTGATTCCATATCGGCTGCATTTAAACGAAGACATTGCGGTTGTTTTTAATTGTCATTGGGCAGAGCCGAGCCTACTATTATAGAATTTAAAGTGGCTGTCAATAGACATTGGTTTTCAATGTCTACCAGCTCTGTAAAAAGACTAGGTAGGAGGTTATGTACAAACACATACACATGACACTGTTTGTCTTGTTCGGTGTTGTAAAATACGAACCATAGTGAAATATTTAATTAATATCTTTGGCATAATTAAGTGTGTACAAAGAATTTTTTTACTGTCTCCATAAAATGTTACGAATATAATAAAAATATCTATATTAATAGAAGTGTTTTTAAGATAAACAAGGTTAAACTTTGTTTTGATAGAATTATTTACAATTTGGTATTGAGATTTATATTTCAAAATTTTATTCTGATTTTAATTGAATCTCTAGGTGAGTTTTTTTTCCTTAGAATATGAATTTTTTGTTACTATTCTTTTATATATAAAAAAAATTGAATGAATTAAAGAATAAGGACAACATTTTTAAATGTTTGTTTTTGTAAATAAAAAAATATAGTTTATTAATGATGTCTGGACCACATTGTATAAAGTATATAAAATGTTTAGTAAAATATGTAATTTTATTTAATGATATGATTTTTTTGACTCGCCTTTTTTTATTTCACCGTGATCACTCTAAACTCTAAAGTGGTTATATCAAAATTTCACTTGTTCATTTTACTAAATATGTTATCCGGTTTAAAAATGATATATTTTTCTTTCCATTCATTACATACTGTGTAATTTTTTATACTACAAATGTGGCATCGAGGTTTACAAGCCGCATGATGAAAGCGGCTACCTTAGCCTATGGACGCTTGTAAATGCCATAGGTATCACTAGCGCCTCCTACCCATCTCAGCCTACTTAAATTAACTTAAATTTTGCTTAAACGTGTTCGTAACTTCGTTACTGTTTTATTACACCCACAAAAAAAAAAATATAATGTTCTAATATTTTTCATTTTTATAGACTTGAATCAACTATAAAATAAACCCCAAAAGAATGTTACATAATATATATAGTCGTAAATGTATTTCATTTTTATACAACTTACGTGGCAAATAACCGTACTGTAAGTGGTTAACGAAGGCTATGGGTGCATATAACACCAGAGTTAAAAAACCCTAATTATTTATGCGATATTCTGTAGAGTGGAGGGTATTTCACTAGTATGACTCTGCCCCAAGTAGATTTTCTGTGCCCTCTCTATATACAGGGATAGTAGTTAAAAAAAAAAAAAAAAAGTGTGCGTCTCTGGACTCTCGATAGAAGCGATAACTTAAGCTAATCAAAAGAAAAAAAAAACAAATCAAACGAAAGAAAGGGAAGCCGGCGAGGATTCGAAACTAGAACTCCCGGCCATAAGCAGTCGCTTACGAGCGTGTTGTTAGGATTGACTGAAACTATGCTACTATTAAAGGCCTACGTCAAAAAATAATTTAAGCGTAAGGGGCAGGGCTTAGTCGTAGCAAGAGCGAAGCGCCCCGCGCTGCGCCGGCCGGCCCCGCTCTACGAGTATAACATCGTCGCGAATATGCTTGCGATAATCAAATCATTCAAAATGCGGAAAAGACGCTTCGCTATTAACATATTTTTAGTACCTACCTAAGTACCTTCTATTTGACAAATACTTACAATATAGTAATTAAATACCTGTCTATTGGTTCTTGATTAATACGTGAATTTATGTTGACAATCAATTGAAACAAACCATAAAATAGGTAGGTACCTATGTATGCATAAGTTATATTTTTAAAATTGATTGCACTAATAAAAATTCCAAATCAAACAAGTAACATGGCGTGATGATATGTATGTATGTTTGTAATAAAAATACTTAAAAACTTAATAATTTCATTTCGAAAATCACTATGTATCTATCTATGTACAAAATAAAGTCATCGTCGGTTTTGTTTTATTTTATAGTACAAGAGCTAGGTGTTGGTAACTTTACATCATCAGATAACGTAATAATATCCATTTGTCTATAGAAATTGCACGTCAAAACATACCGACTAGCCTAGTTACAACTTGATAGTTCTTGTACCGTTAGCAAAAATTTGAGAAGTAACGTGAAAATATGTTTCGTGTTACTGCAATAATCTAAGTTTTTATGACAGATCTTTATTGTTGAGCCCAGGTCTATTACATTTTTTTCCGACTAACCTGAAGAGTAATGTTTATCAGATATGTGCTGTATATACAGCGTTATTCTTTATTATATGTGAAACCAGGCCGTGTGCTACTTCGTACACCGTATTAGCAACATTTGTTCTACGACTTTATCAAATTCCTAATACATAAATAAAAAATATATATCAAAGATTTTTTGTACTGTCTAAATTCTTTAAAGTCTACCCGCACCGCACACCGCACCCGCGCCCCGTGCCTTGCCCGTCACTAGCGAGGTACCTAACCGTGTAGTATTCAGTGGCGCTACCGAGTTTTCATAGAGTTACATTTATTAAATTAATTATTATTTTTTGTATGAAAAAATTGACAAATGAATTTCGAAAAGTCGTAGAACAAAAGTTTGTTTGAAAGCCTTTTCAGTATAGATAAACACCTGCGCTGTGTCAGTATATATATATAAATCAACGACTGAATAAGATATATATGATTTAAATTCCTAAATTATTTTTTTTTTAAATAATATTACATGCAGACAATTTAAGATAAGAACTCTTGCAAACTTATTCTAGTCTAGTAGATAAACCCTTGGCGTGTGTCAGTAAATTTTGATAAATCAACAGACTGAAAAATAATCATAGGATTTTACCAACAGCAACAATTAAGAAGTAAAACTAAATAAAATGCCACAAGTTTTCGAATAGTAGGTAGGTAGCCACCTATATATTATTAAACAAATATATACATAATGAAATTTTCATAATTAAGAAATAATTCACTACTAGTAGATTCATGATTTTCCTTTACACATTCAGTTGAAGTATTTTTCGGTACATGTTCTCATTCCCGTTATCATATTTATTTTCTTTCTTGCCCGCTGTCTTATGAATAACATAAGTTGGATCACGAATTGTCATATTTCTTGTATACCGAGGATCTACAAGCTCCGGTAATAAGCAATCAAAATAAAAGGATAATAGTTTTGGTTCCATTTTGTCCTTCCAAAATTGGTCGTCTTTCTGTAGAATTTCTATTTTTAGTTCATTTTCCCGAAACCATACAGCCAACAAACATTTTGTGTATTTACAAATATACATTTGGCCCTGGGCTTGAAAGAACCAATCAGAGTTTTTGTTCACATATATTTCTCCAGATTTATTGTTATTCTTCCAAAAATGCATTTTACCTTCTCGTATTGCAGCATCAATCCCAATTTTAAAAGGCGCTACGGGGCACTTTATTTCAATAAGCATGTCATCAGCAACTCCATCAGGCGTAGCTCCTAAAAATGGGTAAATTTCATCAAGAAAAAGACCACATTGCCTGACATTAATTTTCTTTTGATAAGACAGTT
Source organism: Saturnia japonica (assembly GCA_033032175.1). Lineage (NCBI taxonomy): Eukaryota > Metazoa > Arthropoda > Insecta > Lepidoptera > Saturniidae > Saturnia > Saturnia japonica. Next base: position 5,543,146 of record CM065324.1, on the reverse strand, counting down.
GTTCTAAAGCAATTTTCTCATATTTTCTTCCATGACTTATAGAAGCGACGTGATTCAGATTGGGTTTATACAGCATATTCTTGACGATAATGGCACATGTGTGAGTTATTTTCCTTTTTATCACTTTACCAAAATTGAAGCAGTTAACAAATTTCGACGCAGCTCCAGCCATTCCCCACTTTCACTCTGTAGAATTGTTCGTTGTTCGATGGCACGACGTTCCTCGTCAGTTTCTCCAATGTTTTCAGGAACGCCGTTTTTGCCAGTTCAAAACTTTCAGAGGTCCAAGTCAAGGCATACGAACATTTTCCCCATAATCAAAGTCGTATTTTTTTTATTAGCTAACGATTTCTTTTTCTTTGTATAGTTCGGTTGTATTCTCTCTTTTTTCAACCTCTTCTTCAAACTGCTTTATTTGTGATGAAGGACTTCGGTTATAAATATTTTTATGTACCGTTGTCAGTATTTTTCCTGAATTGAAGGATACTATTGCTCCGGAACATCTTGCCTGATATGAGCGTTTGAGCGAATAATTTATTCGCTTCCCACCGATTAATTTTGCAATTACCACATTGAACCTTTCCACAACATTGCTGTCTACATTTTCAATTAAGCTTCTTGCCTGCGATGAAACATTGCCCGCTAAATAACGAATACGATGAAACAAATGTGTGTTAAGATTTTTTTATTGTCTGCGTGTTCTGTGAGTTCAGAGCAAAAAGATCTATTGCATTTGTCATGGTAGTCAAATGCATGGTACATTGCGTTGCCAATATCATTGTGTAATTCTTTTATACCTTCTGACTTAGAATCTTCAGAACTGCTATGATGTTTTATGGCTTCACAAATATATTTACGTCCTCTTAAAATAATGTTTTTAGTCAATATTTTTCTTTCTTGTTAGGCGTATTTTGTATCAGTTGTTAGTAACTGCAACTTTGTACAAAAATTCCTCAAAATATGATTCCTGCAGCTAATTCTTTCTACAGTAATAGATGTGTATGGGCGAGTTTCCAAAATCTTTGCATACGTACTGCTATCCCCATCAGCAATGAATCTGGCATAAATCAGTCCATGCATTGCAATAGATTGTTTGAATCCCTCACATATAATCATACTCTCCATTGCTGTGGATGATCCTGTATAGTTTTTGAAGCATTCATGCTGTTTTACAACTTCATTGCGTTTTTCAGCTCTAGCACATATGCAGCAATATTTATTTTTTACTGCTAAAAAAAGCACTTGGCCAAATCGTCTTCCTATTATGGCGGCAGTACCCGACAAAGCAGAGTTATTGGTTCTATATGATCTTTTACACCATGAACCGTCTACAACAACATCGATGATAGGGGTACCGCCTTTATCAACATTTCCTTCTTCGGTAGCAGCTTGTTTTTCGCGCTCATCAGCTTTCTTCATTTCTTCCCAAGCTGTGGCCTCCCATTCATCACAAACCTCATCTTGAGATATTTTGTATTTATGTGCTGATAATATTGGCAAATTTAAGGCTGCTGAGAACTGTTTAAGTTGTGCGTGACCACATCCTGCAGCCATTACTCCAGCTACAGCATTTTTATTCAAATCTTCATCACAATTTATGATTTTAAAATCCTTGTTACACAAGTTACAATGTAACTTAAATTTAGATGAATAAGCCTTTCAGGATTTCTTCTTTGGATATCATGGAATGCAACCCGCAATTAAATAATGAATCATGGCCAGATATTCTGATTAACTGGTTAAAAAAATTATGAACTTCAATAATTCTGTGACCCCTGATTTCATCACTGTTATGAGGTTTAGCCTGGAACAAATAACGTAAATAATAGAATCAAAATAGGAAAGTGCTATGAGTGATGTTAGTCATTTATCATTTTCAATATTGTAATGAATCATTAGCTAAATACGCTACTTAAACTGTACTTACGTGTTCGACCGCTACATCGTATGGTAATGGCGAGGTCTGCGCAGTGCTATTTTCTGTATGTTGGGATTTTGTCTCACTCATTGAACAAGTGTCTGGCGGGTTTGCTTTTATATTATTTCGGGCCTAGAAAAGAAATACAGTGTAAACTCTTTATAACGATAAACTCCCTATAGCCTTGAAGTGAGCCCAACTTGGTCGGTTTGCGTTAAAACCCACATATTGAAACACTCTTTATAGCGATACGCCATTCTCTATTACGAAGAAATGTGTTCATATTTTTAGAGAGTAAATATTTATTATCGGTATTATTGTTTATGTTATGTTATCAGGTAACAAAAGACTTTAAAGCTCCGAAACATCCGAGGTCAGTCTAGCTTTTGTTATCCTTAATTGCCTTGAACACGTGCAGTATGACGCAATGTTTTCTCGGAAGTGATGGTCTTCGACCAAGTATACTGGATACCTATCGTATTATCAGTCGTAAACCTACTTTGTAACTGCTAACATGGCCAGTAAATGGAAAGCGATTAGTGTTGACAAAAAAGTTTGATAAAAGAAGATATGAATAGAATACATAAAATAATACAAAACAAGTACTGGCATAGCAAAAAACGTCAGACAAAGTTATCAGACTATATGTGTAAACAATAATTTATAAGCATTTATTACCTAAGACATACATATTAAAAATTCTTGTTAATTTGGTTGTTTTTTTTGTTTACTCCATATAACGATAACTCTCTATAACGACAAAAAATGTTCAGTCCCTTGAGTTTCGTTACAAAGAGTTTACACTGTAATTACATTATTTTTTGAGAAAAAGAAGCAAAACATAGGTTTAACTACTTGATTTATAGGGTTCCATACCTAAAAGGTTCACAAGGCCCTCTGTTTCTTAGCCTACGCTGTTTGTTTGTCCTACCTTTAAAGTGCTGTATCTTTTTAACCGTAATAGGTAGACGGTTGAATTTTTCATAGTGTGTCAATATACCGAGTTGCCTACATTTACAGTGGAAACACTTTATGATGAAGCTCAAGGGACGGAGTATCTTTACACAATAGAAAACAGCAATAAAACATCTGGCAACAACAAAAAATATTTTTTCGAGATATGGAGGGAAATATGTACGGAAATGACTTGTAGGGACGCAGTGATTATTTTGACTTATCTATCTATACGTAAAGTAAAATTGAAGTGTCTGATTGTAATGTCAAAATAACAGCTTTTTACTAAATGCATATGAAAGTATATACAATACCTATAACAAAAAAAAAAACATTTTTTAAAATTTTTGCCTTTCTGTCTGTCTGTTTGTGCCGGGTAATCTCCGAAACGGTTGGACCGATTTTTACGAGACTTTCACTGATAGATAGCTGATGTTATAGGAAGTAACTTAGGCTACTTTTATATTCGAAAAAGAATTAGGGTTCCGCACAAATTAAAAAAAAAAAACTGGTTATGGTGAATTAATTCGGGTGCTTAAAGGGCTTACGCTGAGTAAACTACAAGAGATATAGCAAATTAATGTACTACATAATTATAAATATTAAAAAGACCTATGAAAAAGTCAGAGGGAATATACGTCTATTTTTGTATCTAAAGCGGGGGAGCAAGACTCGCGCGGGCATTCTGTAGTTCACGTGAGCAAAGCCGCGGGCACAGCTAGTAGATAATATATATAGAATGTATATACATTTATAAATAAATAAATAGACTTATAAATACTTTGAGTAATGGCGGTTTTAGTGTGAGCCAATCTCACGCTAAGGATCCCAAACTAAATGAAAAATAAATATAAAAAATATTTTTATTGATCACATATTGTACACTAACATCATATTTTGTGGTGGTACGGAACCCTGACTCATATCAGGCATGATATTGCATAACATGTCTCAATGACTTAAATTTACCAATAGCCTAGCTCACTGTGGGCCTCATAAGAAAGCTCAAGGTCGCTCAGCGAGCTATGCTTGGTGTTTCTCTACGAGATCGAATCAGAAATGAGGAGATCCGTAGACAAACTAAGATAACCGACATAGCCAAAAGGATTAGCAAGTTGAAGTGGCAGTGGCCGGGGCACATAGTTCGGAGAACTGACGGCCGTTGGGGCAGAAAGGTTCTCGAGTAGAGACCATGCACCGGAAAGCGCAGCGTAGGACGGCCCCCCACTAGATGGAAAGACGACATAATAAAAGTCGCTGGGAGCCGTTGGGTGCAGGCCGCACAAGATCGGTCGCTCTGGAGATCTATGGGGGAGGCCTATGTTCAGCAGTGGACGTCCTGCGGCTGAAATGATGATGATGATGTACTATAAAGTGAAACAGAAACCACTCAACATCGGCAGGCATTTGATTGAGAAATATAATAATATAGTTGACTTTATGTTCGATTGTGCATAAGTAAGTGTACACAGAGTTGGTACCATATTATGTGGAGGTAGGTACTTACTTACCTTTCAATATTCTTCGAAGCAGAGAAAGACGGCATATCTAAATTCATATACACTGGCGACTTATCAAGCTGTTCTGATGTCATAAATGACTGGGTATCAGTTTTAGCAATTAGCGATGGTTCTGATGATGATAACTTTATTCTGCAATGAAAATACACCCGAATTACTCATAAACCTATCCTAGGTATAAGGTTAGGTTTACGAGTAAACTGAAATACCTACTAGGTAGATAGTTACAACTTTAGGTACGTAGTGAATAAAAAACTCACCTTTTTCTTTCTCTCATAAGACAGGCTCGTTCCCGCATACCTTTCAAATGTTTTTTTTTTGCGGTTTTGGTTTGTTTCGCATTATCACTGTTTCACCTAACTTTAGTAGACACAATATAATGTTCGCGCTTCGTTCACAATATTTACACCTATATTTATATTTACACTATAATTATAACATTACTTTAACTAATAATTACAGTAACTATTTAATAATATTTACACACGTGCTGAATCGGTCATTCTCATTTCGAATCATCGAGCATAGGTTCAACATGATAGAAGATCACCTGCCGAATGAGCGGCGACAAGATAGTGATAGCGTATATTACTGACTGAAGCAAGAGAAAGAGAGGGAGGCCTGCGGGCGCGACGAATTTAAAATAACATAAGCGCCAAAACAGTTTTTATTTTTATGTGATTAAACTATTTAACTAATTGAAATTCTGTCTTTGGAGATTAATTAATATACCTATGTCTTTTTTGTAAATCAAGTCTCGAATTTCTATTATTCTACGTTCAGAAGCTACAAGTACTAATCATTAAAAACAGAGGCTACTTTGGATTTTTTTTCTATCGAGAAAATGTGTCATAATCGTGTTTTGGCTCTGATATTATTTTCAGTCATATGTTCAATTAACACATATCCAAAAATCAAACTCATAGTCTTTGTACTTTTTGATATCTAGGGCTGTTTATAACCCTTATTTTTTTACATATCTCCTTCATGGCGCCGTAACGCGTTACGTTCCAAAGTTGTTTACTCTCCCATAAAAAGTTATCATTTCAAAAGTTTGTGTGTGTGTCAGATCCGATGCACGACTGGAGTTTATTTCTTAAGTACGTACGACTGGCTGATTGATTGATTGAGTGGTTAATGATTTATCTAAAAACAAGATGATGACACGATTTCAAAGTAAAAGGGACATGAAAGGTACTTTGTGCGGAAAAACGTAACGAATTTGTTTACTCTTTTATAAATTTCACTCATAAAATTTCCTCATATGAAAATCGATTCTTAAGGAGTAAAAACTCCAATAAATGTATAGAATAACCAAGTAAACAATCTGAACAATATTATAAAAAATGCTTGCAACTTACATGGTAAATAAGACAATCTTTCTAATGCATAACGTAAATTTATTTTTGCTTATAAAATACGTAAAACTATATCCATCGTTTTAAGATAATATATGAATTACTACATCATTACATTTTATTAAACAAAGTATTATTTATGATGAGAATTCATTTGAAAAGATAATGTTCCTTTAATATGGCTGCAGTTATACCATTTTTATAATAAATGTTTAATATTTCTCAGAAGCTGATCCAGTTAAACACAGGCATTAATAATAATTTCTATAAGTTCGAGAATCTATTTAATCGAATCTTAGAGGTTATTTGAAAAATAAATTATGCTACTATGCGTCTCAAATGAGAAGATACAACTCGTTCGCGCCAACTACACACACTACTTGTCAAAATTGTACTGTCGGCATCAAAAACATATTTTAATTACAACAAATGTTCCTATGTGGCTACTAAGCTGAATACAATATTTGCTAAAGCAAGAAAAGATTTTAATATCGAGGCACCAATTCAACTCTACGGTTTGAATTGAAAGTGCTACAAAGTCTAACACTCTGTACCACACAATGTATTTTCCCCATGTAATTTTTTTGACAAAATAGTGGTTTATTTTTAGTTAATTTCAGTAAAAATATAAACCTTTGTACTTTATAAATTTATGGATGATCACGTGATAGCTAAATAATTTGCCCATGTTAATAGTTTCCCTTCAGACTTTTTACTGAAGTAGCATGCGAAGAAATATGGCGGTTTGACTATCACGTTCTTATTTGAAACACAAAAATAATTGTTAGAAATTATTTCGAATACCTATAAAAATCCTATAAATGCCAAGCCTAAACAAGATGTATTAGTTATGGAAAATATACCCATAATACACAGAGAAAGTATTCACTAGGCCAACAAAAAGAAAAATATATTCAATACTTTTAAACATTCATAATGGAATTTATTCATACAAGTCTTTATTATTTATTACAAAGGAATACTTTTATAATCAAAATATACATACAAAAAGTAACGAGATTATGATTTGATAATGGCCTCATACGCTTGGCATATGCACGTGGCCACTTCCACTGTCCTAGACTTCAAACTAAGAGTAGCCTCTGGGTTTCCAGGCTGCAACTTCAATTCTAATAGGACCCAGATATTATTAGTCAGTTTTAATGACTGGTACAGCATGTCCTGACCCTCGACGTTTCTCTTCGCGATTGTGAAAATGTTATTGAGGGTCATTTTCTGAGCTATGGAGTCTGCTGTACCCAACACGTTCGAGAGAGTGTGCTGGACTTCGTTCGCGGCCGGTATCTCCTTCCACGTGGTTAGGAACACGCGTTTGTCTAGCTGCCCGTCCTCGGTGAACAGGATATGCGCTGGGATAAGGCATGCGAAGTAGAATACATCGACGTTGTTTTTAATCGCGACCTAGAAATAATTATGCATTTTTAGGGAGAAATATTCCAGGCCAGTTATTTACTATCCATCCGTAACTATACATATTACAAAACTCAACGTTTCTCTGTCTGTTTGTCCGTTTATCCTTTTCACGTGAGGAACACTTATTCTATTTATATGTTCTTTTTTAAATTAATATCTAATAATTTAATATACAATTTATATCGTTATTATATAATTTATAAGCCAGATTGTAGGATATATTTTGTAAGATAAACTGACATACGGAATAAGCATTGACGATAATGGTGAATTAATAACTTCCGCCGAGTAGAAGTAAATTAATGTATTACATAATTGTAGATTTCAAAAAGACTTACAAAAAGTCAGCGAGAGCATATGTCTATCTTATAAGGATCACCCACAATAAGCATTTTTGTCTTTAAAATAACCGACCACTAATGGGCACAGCCTAGTATTTATATGTATGTATGATAACTTTTTTATGTGAAACTTTGAACGCGATCCAAATTCCAAGGTCAAATTTTAAGAGCAATGTTTAAACACAACAAGGACGGAATACAGCTACTTGATTAGGAGAGAGAAAAGGATAGAACTAAAACCGAAAGAGATTGATGAGCACAAAAAAATAAAGAAACAAAGCTATCAGAAAAAGAAAAGGTTTTCCTTTTAATTCTTTAGAGGTTGGCCTCAATCTTACTGGAAGTTTTTAAGTGACGATTTAACTCTCTAACGGCCGTTTTCAAAAATCTATCTATCCATTGTTTCAGTTACTAAAGATAGACAAATGTAACCTTTTGTCCTTATTTTTTTTTTCAATAACCTATCAATGGATAGTTTTTTTATTGAAAACGGCCGTAAGCCTAGTAGTAGTGGGGGATAGTTGGTTGGCGACAGATTTTCAACTTGAGAATGGTAGTTAAGCAGGCGGGCGTTAGAAAATACTCGACCACCGTGCTAAAGTCTCATTTCGATGTTTTCCTTAACCGAAGGCTCTGACGTACACGCTATCAGCAAACTATCTTTAATCAAGATTATTTTCGTCACCAAAAGTTTACCCTAAATGTACGAGTTTCGAACTCATGTCGATCGACGCCATGTCTGAATGAGCCGCCTTTGCTTGTTTTGATTAAAATTTTCACTTTTATTGCTGAATTGTAAGCGCTTCTTTTTTATTTACTAACGTATACGACACTAAAAAAACAGTAAAAACTGAGCAAGTGAAAATTTGTGTTAAAAAAACCTTACCTGCAAGTTATTGAGCGGATCCATACGTTGTACGGGGCCGGTGGTTGCGAGCGTTAACTGCGCCTCGGCAGTCGCGCCCGCGCTAAGCACTCCTACCGACAGGCCCCCCACTGGGTACACGCCGAAACTAAACAAACAACATTATTATAACTTTTCTTCTTTTTATCTTAAAGGCAACTATATCCATAATTTAAACATTTTACTATTTTATGGTATATTTCACGCTTTGTTCTGTTTCTGAAAACAGCAGACATTATTTTTATGATGACGTCATCTCCGGCATAAATATTTAATTTACTTGAGCTTTTTGTAAAAAATAAAACAGTTAATGTTATCTTTCGACTGGTATAGGTACCCCTGTGCTTGTGACCATACTGCGGTATGTATACCAATGCGGTTAGCAAATAGTTATATTTTTCGTAACTTTTAACCCGCCCGTTGTTACATAAGAGGTAAGTAATTTTTGTTATTCTAACTAAATTTGATATTATACCAAAAATTGGCACACAAGCGACGAAGATTTAAATAAAACCAATATTGCTTAACATTTGAAGAATGTCAGCTGTCATTGATAACCTATAATACTACGGAGTTTTTTATTGTTCGGTCAAACAGGCATAGTATGATATGAAGGTTAACCAAAGGGCATATCTGGGAAGGGCAGATTGAAACGAAAAATTCAAAGAGTTTCACAAGGTTTAAATAAACCACATTTTTAAATTACACACATTAATATTTTCACTCATTTGTTTTAGAACATGATAAATAAATATACCTTTGATTTTAACAACAAACATGGTAATTACAGTTTATTGTTGTTATTTCTTTTACACTGCTTACCTAACCCACAATTAAAGCATAATCGTTTATCGATTTCAATTACCTTTAAAAAATTATCCGACAATCGTAAAATCATCTTCCAATTTAATTTCATGTGACCCTTCTTATGATGAACAAACTATAACTGGTTTTATTTTACAATCTCGAGCAAAAAATAAAGCTAATTTATGTGCAGTTTTAAATATATATATATATATAGTGCATTGTGTATAGTATTCACCTGTTTTTGTTGAGTTGTATAGCGAAACCGCTCATCGCCTGCATTGCCTTGTTCGTGAACGTCATTTCGATACGAGGCTGACCGTTTTGACGAGTGAACGTGCCCCAAATCTCGAGACCTATCAACGAGTATATAGTTTATGCTTCGAATAATATATATATACGCGCCGGAGTCCGTAGCCAAAGCTTTTATGGTAACCTTCATCTCGGCATGAACAAAAAAGGTCTTTACGTCATATCTTTGCCGTACTTTCCCACCACCTCCCAATCAGTGTACCCTCCTTCCTTTATCGTGGAATCCTTCAAACGTAACATAAAGAAACCATTGAACAGGGCAGAACCTTCGATGGTTGCTGATGTTGTTAGATCGTAGTATGCTTAATACCACCAGGTAGCGTAGAGTCGTCACTTTCCTGTGCTACGATAAAAAAGGGGCGCGCATGTAACACACGTGAAACACTCGTTTATATTAAAATCACCTTATTTTTTTCGAATTCTCTACTGATCTTTATGATTTCAGTAATTTTATCTTACTTGCCAATTACCTATCATCCGACTTTTTGGCGACAGAAATATGACATATAAAAGATTGGAATAAAGTTTCACCTTGAAACTTTAGTCTCATCGCGTTCAAATAAGTTAGACGTTTGCTTTTGTTACCTTTTCCCTTGTCAGCCGGTAACCAGCATTGCTTAGGAGGTATGAAGGAAGCGGGAGTCGCCGAGACACCGAAGATATCACCCAACAATCCCGTGGTACCGGAGGACGCTACTGGCTCGGGACCTCCGCCAAGCTTTTAAACATTTATGATAATTATTACCCATCTTCAATAAAAAACCCAATGGAACCTAAGCAATAAAGAACAAAAAAAAACAAAAAAAATTAAACCCGTGTGCCAAAGACGTGATAAAGTTAGCCATTAATGACAATAATGAATCTACAATTAAAAAATGCTCTCAATTCTACCTTCTTCTAAACGCGCCAATAGCTGCAAAAATCTTGTATTTTTTTTAATAATTCAAATTTGGAATGATTTTTGTATTCTTTATAATAAAGTTCGGATATTATGACTTCGCTTATAGTGACATGTCGCTTATTATGACCTATTTTTAGAAATTATGCCCGATAATAGTGTCCGATAGTATAGTGAAGTACAGATACTGAAGAGCAAACTGAGGAAGAATCAATACTTACCGCAAAAGAGGCTTTGAAATCTGCTAACTGGTCATGTTTCTTTACTTTAAAAAAAATTAAAAGTACTAACAATTTGTAAATTTTCTCTCTAATAAACTAAATACGTAATGAAAATAGTAAGTTGTTTATTTTCTAAGACTATGCTTTTAATGACGTCCTCTTAGTATAACGTGTTTGTCTGTTCCTTTCAATGTCATTATACGCGGATTCTACTGTATATATATATACCTGCACAGGTCCATCATTGCATCATAATTTAAAAGAATGTTTGTAATAACAAAAAATAATACTTACGAGTACGTCGAGACCTCCAGCGAGCAGGTCGAGGTTGGAAGATGGCGCCGGAGCGGCAGCTGGGGGCGGACCACCTATATCCATCGACAGTAAGTCGCCAATCAGTGACTCCTATAAATCAAACAATATTGTGTGTAGTTCTTTTTCTGCATCTCGCATGTCGGTACTTCTGATAAATGAAAAGGGTGTGGGTCAATCAGTCGCAACAAAAATGGAACAATGTAGGAAGAGTAAATAATTGATCCGAAAATTTTTTAGCTACTTCCGCCTGCGGAATTATTTACGATGAAATTTCCGCAAAGTAATGCCTTTATCAATCAAATACAGTAAGAGTAAGATTTTTTTATTTATATAAAAAAACATGTATACAGTTCACACGCAGTAGGAGTATCATAAAATACCATCACGCCTGTATCTCCAAAGAGTTAGACAGAGGTGTACACCCACAGTTTGCCGGGTATGTTTTATTTCTCATGTAATAGGGGGCGAACCTGTTGCCATTAATCGGGCACGAAACCAAACTCCGAGCTGCTACTGAGAATTTCATAGAAAACTCATTAAAACAGTTTGCTCGACTTGGAAATCGAGCCCAGTTTGTTTCTTTTTGGTGTGAATTTTTCATTTCAAATCACAATGGTACTAAAGAAGTTTTCACTTTAAAAACGAATACATTCACACAGGAAAGTAATATCTGGAAAAAGAGAATTTTGAACAGGCAAACAATATCGTTAAAACGTGAACGAATGCCTGGAAAAGATAAGACGCGTGCCGTGGTAATACCAGTTTTTTTTTTTTTTTTTCAAATAAAATCTTATCATTTCAAGTATTTAACGTAAACATGCAAACTTCTAATAAATAATTCTTGAAACTTGGAAATTTCAATCAATTATAAGGGAACCACTATTAGTCAGGATACAAGTTTGTTTTGACATCGAAGCAAATACTTGAAACAACAACCGAAAGAAATTTACAAAAGATGAGGGCTATGACTGCTGCTAAAGAGAACTTGTGTAGAGTGTGTAGTTTATTTAATGCATTTTGGTTTCTTGTTGTGTGTGAATAAGTTATCTAGTCACTGTTCATCACAACTTACAAGCGAGCGTAACACATTGTAACTGACTAAAATCGTGGACTTTAAGAATAGTTGTTTATGTGAATAAAAAGATACCTGATTAGGGATGACAGTTTGTTGTTGTGTTTGTGCTTCCTCAGGCGCTGCGCCGCGCGTCGGGAGCGACTTGCGGACCCCGGCACCCCGACCTGAGCATGGGAGTACGTACAATGTAGGTGGGGTAAATATAACAAAATATTAAAGTAACATACCTATTCATATACTAACTATATAACTGACCCGTGCTAATCATCATACATTATTCATAAACAATGTAAACAACCTAAGTTGTTTTGTTACTTTAAAAAATTGTTAATAGATGGCACCTACTACATTTTTTTTTTACAGGAAACATTACTTTTCAACTCTTTGTTTCTTCATTAACACGGAACAAAAGCATTAAAGTAATATAAAAAAAATTGGTTGGCAATAGACTCGGTTGATACCATGTGGCATGGTTTCGCCTTACAACACAGCGTAAAATGATGTTTGAATAATTAATTTTGATGAAATAAGGGAGATATTGCGATACCACAAAAAAAAAACAGCTTTAGCTAATATACCGGTTTTTTTAATGAAGACGGTTATTTAAATAAAATAATTATATAGCACTATTCATACCTTCCACAAAGGCAGTGGGCGGCTTGTGGTACACGGAAGCGAGCGAACTGATATGACAGATCAATTCGTCCAACAACGTCGGCTCCAGTAGATCTGTCTCCTCGGAGATTAGCGGCTTATCAGCCAGTACTACTTCCTTAGCGGCTGCCGGGTCCGTTGATAACAGACGCCAGTAAATAAAACCTCGGTCCCTATAATACAAAAAAAAAACTTTGACCACAATCTAATCAGTGTGGGGAATTGACTCTCAAGTGCAGCTGCTGGAACACACCTATATATTGCTTGGCAATAGATTTTCAACTTGAGGTTAGTAGCTTGCCATGTGGACATTAGGAACCTGTGGGGGCGATTATTATCACCTCCACATTAAAAGGGTCACTTTTAAGAATAAATAATAACTATGCAATATTATATGAAATAGCGGCGAGTGAACACTACAGTGCGCTAAAGGTGGTCGTCTCGCTCTGAAGTCAGGCGCACGTTGCATCGCGTGCTGCCGCGAGCCGCGGTGATGGTACGAGTATCATGACGTCACATATTTTACTGCGGTATAGACATAATAAGCGGAGCGTATAGTACACCACATCATTCCCCCGCTCAGACCGTGACCTACGGGCGATAAAAATCTGGTGTCTTAATTATGCGGCCACTCCGTGTTCATCTCTCGGTATTAGTTAGAGAAAACCCTGTGTGCAGGAATTTAAATCAGGTGGTATGTAAAATGGCGAGCTAGTATGTTTTGTCGGTCTTAAGGTGAGTTTGGCCATGTAACCGCAGAGACGATTTGCGTACTGCGACATCTATCTCGCCACATACGAACTAAGAACTGACGCATCCTACATCGCCATATTAAAAATAACCCAACAATTGAACATATATACAAGAACCCGACAACAACCGTTGTGCAGTAGACCGCCAGACTCAACACCCGTCTGGTAGAAGGATCCTTCCTTTAAATGTGGAGGCGGTAATAATCGCCCCCACATGGTGACCCCGAGCATGAACGTTAGCGCAGCCTTCGCAAAGCTACGTCATCGCACTTCCTCAAGCTTTCGAGCAGCGAGTCATACAGCCAGCCAGCATCCACGGCTACTACGGGTATTTAATATAACATACACAAATTATATCTATTAGAAAATAGCTAATAAAATAAAATAAAAACTTGCCTGAGGTCAGGATTGTCAGAATCCTGTGTGGCGAGGCTAAGGACATGCTGAACTAGTTCCTGGGTATCAGCCGGTCGCTTCAAGAACAGCTTCACCACAGCCGTTAACAGTTGTAATTGTACCTGTTTACAATATTTTTTCAATTTCTATTTATTTGTGTATTTTATTTCAGGTAAGGTTATTCAGACACATTAGATTTTGCCAAACAAAGTTTTCGAACAATATATTACTTGTATTGTTTTTGTTTTTTTTTTTTTGAAAATTTACCTCTTGTTATATTTTATTTAACTTTTGCTTAGTTTTTCTACAATATTAGAAAGTTTTTATTTAAATACTAAAACTACGGATCTGTTAGTGATTCGAATATTTCTTCATTCATAATATGTAAGTGCAGTGTGGAACGTGTGGTAGAGATAGATGCACTTGGCTGGATTGCAGACCACCATACACATAGTGATAAACTCACCAATACAGTGGCTCTTATTCTGGTTGGTAGTGGTTTGGGGTCAGTCAGAGTACATGCTACTGCCACAAGGCTTGCAGGCTGGTATGACAGTGACACTGTCATGAATTGTCGATCTTTCGGTGTTCACTGTTGGACTGTACTGTGCTTACCATCAGATACAGTACAATCACTTCAAAGTATATCGAAAATTCCTTCAGATTATTATTCAGAAATCGTTAAATCATCCTTTTATCGCTTCCCCTAATATAAGTAGGTACCACAAAGTATAATAATTATATTCTCCTATCTATAAGTTGAAAGTCATACCTGTGCATTCTCATCATGGAAACCTTCGAGGAACGAATCCAGGAGCTCATCCGCATTGTCGATACGTTCCGCATATTCACCGACTATCCAAACCTAGGGGAAAAAATCTGTATAATAAAACATTTAAGCATTGACAGTTATTTCTTTTCTGCTGTGTTTTTTAAATATTTAACATTGAAGAAGATGCTACAAACGAAATACCCTCCAACGAAATATTTGTCCATGCAGTAAAGCAGAACTGTAATAGATCTGTATATATGGATTATGAATATATATAAATTAATGTACGTTTGTTCCACATTCATCTGTTTGCAATGAAACTTTCATGTGTTGTTGCACGCACGCCCCCTAAAGTTTATGTATTAATACAAACATTTCGAAAAAGGTGGCATGGGTGTCTTTTCAACAAAGGCATGTATTAACATATTGTTTGTCAGTAATGGCTATTAGTTATTAAAAATATGGATTTTTATTTACTATAGCATAGTTATAAATATTACCATAGAAGCCCTGGCTTCAGGTTCGTCAAGCGTGTCTAGATTCTCGCACAGAGTACTTATAATGCTCTCGTATTTGTTCGGGTACTTGCGGAATATATCCTTTATTACAACGATCGCCTCTTGGACCACATAGTTCACTTTGGTCTGGATCAACTCTAGCAGAGTGGACACGCATCGTTCCGCTGAAGGTTCAACCTGTAGGAAAATATTTAAATTTACAAATTATTTCTTAAAGGGGTTTTACTATGGCAACATCATCTCTCAATTCTTCGTGACTATTAATAATTCAAGTATCATTTTAAAGCAAGAAACTACATTTAAACAATTGCATTAATAATAATATATAATAATGACTGATATTAAGCTACAACATTTATTTTAGGTTCAATCGACAGCTTTTAATCTAAATTTATCGATTGTGTATACAAAATATTGGCAAAGAGTAGGTATTGTGAATATAATGTGAAAAAAATTAGAAAACTTAATATAGTGTCGACCTGTACTCGTCAAAAAGCCAAATCAAAATATAGAAATTATACAAATTAAGATGAAAAGTGCTTCTCAAAATCACACCCATAAAACACTATAATATGATAATAGGTAAACTGTGCTGGAATGTAAAAGAAGAAAAACGTGAAAGCGGACACATATTGACGTAAAATACACAAAGATGTCCTCAAGACAGCCACACCCCATTTTGTTTAATATATGTCAGTATGATATGGGTTTATTTTGTTTTATTTTATAATTTTACCTTGATTGCGCATCTACCAATAGCTCGTACTGCCTTCCGCACGAAGTCCACGTCGACCTCGGTGGCATACTCTTTCAACTCTCCTAAAACTTGTGCGATGTTGGCTTGAGACGCAAGACGGATCATTATATCCAATTTCTCCAGTTTGACGTAGATGGGGTCATTGTACTTAACAAAGAATACCTAGAAATTGATAGGTACTTTTAGGAACCTTGATATTTTTTTACTGAATCGCCATATTATAGCTTTTTTAATCTGCTAAATCTAAGTACTTTTCAAAACAGTTAACTAAGCAGATTTTATGCTGATAATAGTATTGAAAGAAGGAAAAAGTATCAAATTTATGAGATGTTGAATACACTAACATAATTACAAACACATAATTACAATAGATTGGAGTATTCCATCTAAAACATAGGATGGTCGCGCACGATCTTGTATGACTAATGCTAAATATTTCAAATTCATAAACGTAGTAATAATATATCTCAATACCAATTAACGTCGAAACCAATTATTATGTTGCATCCCAAAAGGAGTAAATTTTCACAAGTGTCAAATAAGACAGCTGGCTTGTTGCTGACGAGTGTGATGTTTCCATCTCTCTACTGGTGACTGCTCTTGGGTAGTTTAACCTTAGTAACAAAATTAATGGTGTACCTTCATCTCGTGTTTGAGGATATCTGGTCGCTTCTGTACCACGAGGTTGATATTCCTGAGCGCAACGTATTGAACCTCCGGCTCGGCACTGAGCAACGTGACTAGCGGCGGCGCCAGCTTGCGCGATAACGTGCTCACCAGCTCTGTGTCTGATGATACCATCTCCATCAGCTTCATCAGTACCTAGACGTATAAACAATTAAATGATTAGATCTATCTTCAATAGTGATAATGACAGTTAATAAAAGTATCAAGAATGCCTCTAAAACTTAAAGAGAAGTGTATAAAAAGCCATTCCTAGTATTACTTTATTATATATGGCAATGGCCCTTGACATTTACTGAGACTTGTCTTATTCCATCAAGTACATCTCTCTCTCTCTCACTCTGTCTCTGTCTCTAACATATATCCTTCTATTTCCATCTCTCTACCTACTAGAAATATACTCAAAGTACCACCATACATTTCAACAATATATTTTTTTGGCAAACTCCGGTTTCTGTTAAATGTGTCTTGTGTTGTAAAATACAGTTACTGCCTAGTTTGGATGTTAAAAAATTACCTAAATATGTTTTTTTAATTTACTTTCCTTCAGGAAGAGAGCTTTTTCCCTTAGAAGAAAAATATAGGCTGGTGTTATAATGAATACATAATTAAGTATGTATTTACCTTAACAGCTGAGAGTACTACGGCCGCGTTTGCGTGTGCAAGTCGCGGAGTTATACGTTCGCAAATGGAGTGTGCCTCGCGCGCATCCCGAGGCGAGTAGTTAGACAATGCATCGAGAATAAACACCTGACCCCATTCAGTACACTCATTCAAAGCTGTCAACAGCTTGTTTATGGTTGGCGCGTTCATTTCTAAAAGAATAAAAATTCAGCGTTATCATTGTAGTTAGTTTTTATAGTACGAAAGATTAACTTTGTGAGGTTCTAAATCAACACCAGAGCAATTTACACTATGCTAACTTGAAAATACTGATTTTACATCGGCGGCATTTAGCGTAATTTATATAGCATAAAATCATGTTTTAATAGGTATAGGATTTGGAGGAGAAATACACTCCTTTCCAATTTTAAGTTAAAATAATTTATGTAAAATAAAAATAAATAAAATAACTTACCAACAAGCGGATGCCCAGATACACTAGCCTCGTTTATTTCCGAGAGAGCGGCAACTGCATTCGCGACCACCATGGGATTTGAATCACTCAGAAGATCCTTCAGTTGGTCTAAGAAACCCTAAAAAATTTTTTTAATATGAAACTAACAAATATTTTACAAATTTTAAAAATGTATCATATATATCATATGTATCAAATATATCATCAGAGTTAATAATGTTATTACCTGATCTTCCACCATGCTGGAAGATATATCGTACAGCTTCGCCACACACACTGCCGCTGTCTTCCTCACATAAGGGTCCTCATCTTTGAGGCATTTCCGTAGAGGTTCACATAAATACTCTGTGATCTTATCAACTCGGATGCAGCCCATCGTACGCACCGCCAGAGCGCGTATCAACGGATTCGAGTCCTCACAGTCCTAGAGTGTTTCAACGCAGTTTGCATTCGGTATTATGTTGAGGAAGAAAATAAAAGCAACATCAATAATACTGAAGCCATTTTACTATAAGCTGAATACAGAAGAAACCCACTATTTACATTGATATATTGTTTGCATAATATCGACATAGAAAGGTTAATTGACCAATGGACATTTCAAACACTTTATACATTAATCAATTTAGCTTTTCAAATGTTGATGATATATTTATTCCTTGCGAAAATAATTATTGTTATAATGAATAGTTATTAAATTAAATTAACAACCTTTAAAGATATTATGTAACAAAAAAATGTTTGTAACAATTAATTTATTTAAAAAAAATGTATGATTGTTTGTTCACAAATTGCAAAATATGACAAAAGTGACTGCCACTAGAGAGAGGAATAATAGGAAGATCAGGAATTTATTATTATTCTTATTTTTCTCAAAAACTGATTCAAACTAGCTATAATACATTGGATATGTAAAAAGCGTAAGAAATATATTTGCCCAACAGCAATACTAAAAAGAAGCCAAATCAAAAATAAAATTATAAATCTTCAAAGAAAATAGTCATCAGCATTCAGCAATTTAATATAATTTAGGTAACCATACTTAGTGAAAAAAAGGAAACGTAAAATATATATGTACTACAAATTTCTACAAAATAATCCATACATTATGAACAAATGGTGTAGACATTAGTTAATAATATAAAACATTTTAATAATGAAACTTAAATATCTGTACTTATTATCATAGAGGGGTTCCACTGTATGGGTTCAAGATTACATAAGAGCCAATGTGCAGCTACATATTAGAATAGGTATATTAGTATGAGGCATGAATTTTGTATTTTTTAATTCAAATAGCAATTACAATATATTGTTATAGATAATGTTTTACACTGTTATATTGTAGATTTACACATTTATAAAATTACAATAGTTTATTTAATTTACATTTCTAGCACATTTTATTACATATTTTCATAGGAATTATTTTCAATTGATTTTATCAAAAAGATTAAAATTAAAAAAATGTGCTTAGATAACAAATATTTAGTTTGAATTTAATTGTATGGTGTACCATGCTGTGCTTTCAGATTATTCAACAAAGACATTGTTTGAAATTTGACAGGAAAATCTGGTCTTTAATAATGAATTTTAACACTATGGACTTGAATATCATGCAGTCAATATACAACAATCACAGTACATGCACATTGAATTTTATAAACTCTAAAATGTTTTTTGTATTTGAATATGTAAATCTACAATGGAAATGAGTTGATTGGATGTTTCTGGATCATATTGTTTACCTTAACAAGCTGGTAGGTTGGTAGATCCTTCCACCATCATTTAATGGTATAGTAGACATTAAAATGACAAAAAACACAAGTCACACTCACACATGTTACTACCATACAAGTTTATTTATTAAAAAATTGCCTTCTAAGCTTCTTATCTTTAAAACTTCATGCTCATATTGTCAGAAAATTATATTATAAATCTCTGTCAATTCTTTGGATTTAGAGAAATTTGTAACCCATGCATATTAAATTTAATTTGAGTTATTACATAATGTTGTAATATATTGAAAGGGCTATTCAGAATTTAACATAATTAATACTTAATAATAAACTATGCCTGAAAGATAATCACACTGTATAGTTTGGATATTATTAGGCTTAGTTAATACCAATATTAAATAAAAAAGTTTTTTAACAATACACTTTATGATCATTCAATAGTATTCTGCTTAAGAATGCATGAATATTATGTAATAATAATCGGACAATTTTAATTGATTTTTTTGGGTATGGGAAAATCTATAAAAAAGTCTTACATAAATATTTGTTTATTTATTTTTTTGTCCATTAACTTCATGTATGTACATTTGTTCTTTTATGGTAAATTATACAAATACATTGATAAATATAAATGAATAACACTGTTTAATTAAAATAATTAATCCAATTAAATATGTCTTGAGATTTAATGAAATTCAAATTCCATGCCTTTCACAATATCAAATGATATTTAGAACTTGTGCACAATTACTAAAATATACCACAAATGATCAGAAAACTACAGAATATAGGGTGGCATTTAGAAATAAAAAGTTACTATTAGAAATCATCAAAACATGATAATTATTCAAAAAGGTTGTCACTGAATAGCCCTTAAATGAGAATCTCAAAACTGCTTACAATCACAAAACAACATACCTTGACAAAAGTATTAACAGCCATGATAGCCATATCAGGTTGAGATTTTGCATAATTCATCAGGTATAAGTATACCAACTTTTTCAACTCCAGGTTATCAGTTTGCATACAGTTTACCACATCAGGAAACAGTGCAGAGACATCTTTGCCAACTGTCATAGAAGCTATTACCTAAAATTGACTTTGTATATTAATAAAACAAGTAAATATTTTATATGACAAAATAAGTTACAATGACAAAAAATAGAATGTAGAACATATTGACATGAAGAACCAGCAGATACACAAAATATTTTGACAAAGAAATGTAATTTGAAAAATTAAATATCAATAAATGAACTATATATGGTCTTTAAATATTAGGACAACCATAGGCATAGCCAGGAACTAGCATGGGGCAGCTGCCTCTGAAGGAGTGCTCCCAAATGGAAGAGTAAATAATTTTGTCAACCTACTATTTTAAAAAATAACATTAATTTTCCTTGCCTGCTCCACACGCCCCTAGCTACTCCTATGTGGACAGCCCAGTATGCCGCACCCAACAGGTTTTTTTAGGGAGTTTTTGGTGGGATCCTGAAGTGACTTGTTGTGGTTTTTATTTTTAATTCATTTATTTAGGTTTTTGACCCTATATTATGTACTATCTGTGGCATTTTACATGATATAGTTGGGTTTTTGTACATAAGTGAAGTGGATTATAAGTATAAATCAACGGTATGCATTCTGGGATCCCAAAAAGATTCCCTAGATTGTTCTAACAGGGCGGCCACCATCTTGCTGGACGCCACTTTGTATAATTACCTAATATGAAAGCTTGAAAACATTGATGCTGGAAAATTTTACTAAGACTTTAAAACATTGACACTGAAAACCTCACTTTGTATATTTGAAAATGTTATGAAGGCTTAAAGACATTGACACTGGCAAGTGCTTTTGCGGCGCCAAAACAAGAACAAGAAGTTTTTTTTACTTATCATTAATAACTTTTTAATCATACCGGAACTACATTCATGTCATGCCCAACAAAGTAGAGGTAACCTGCATAACATGAACGCAGAATATTAGGTGGAAAAAAATTATAAGGGTTTTACCTTTTTCACAGCCTCTTTCTTTTTCTCCTTTTTGTCACTGTTCAATTCCGACTTCAGCTCGAATATTTCACCCTTCTTTGTAGTCGTGAAGTACTTTGAGTCCGTCATCGTTGTAGTTTTCTAACAGAAACTTTTTCAATGTTTATTTCAAAAAATAGGTTTACCCTGGAAAATCAATAATAAGTTTAGACTGACAGATCAATCAATATCACCGATTTAAATGATTCATTCGATGAATATACGAGACATACGATGAAACTACAAACTAGGAGAATGGTAAAATATAAAATTAATTGACTAAACTATGCTCAATTACGATTTATACATATTACAATGCAAAGTTGGAAATTGAATAACATTTTACAACAATACCTACTTCCAATTTGACAGTTTGACACGACAGAAGGGGCGTACGTACCGTAGTGTTGCTAAAACCGACTTATATCGATTAATTAATGTTCATTAACACCTTTAGATTATATGTCTATGATTAGCACTATCAAACAATCAACTGTAGAAATAAATGAAATAAAATCGATTGTAGATTTCCATTTCAAAGAAAGGTATTTTTGTAGGTACAAGGAACATTTTCCGCGAATGACG
This sequence comes from Saturnia japonica, assembly GCA_033032175.1. Taxonomy (NCBI): domain Eukaryota; kingdom Metazoa; phylum Arthropoda; class Insecta; order Lepidoptera; family Saturniidae; genus Saturnia; species Saturnia japonica. The sequence continues at coordinate 5,521,130 of CM065324.1, read as the reverse complement.
TTTCTTTTTGCTTTCTTCTCTCGACTAGCTGACATATTTTTTCGTACTAAAAAGTCGATAATCGTTTGATTAATTGTTTTTTTAATAAACTATCAACAACCATGGACTTTCATAAATCATACAAGAAGCAGTACCTACATTTGTCGCATACCTACATGAAGAAATAATGTATGAGCACCTCAATATTATGAAATTTACCTACTTCTTCAACCTTTCTCATGGTTCTTTTAACATGGGTATTATAGGTTAAAGAGTACGTAAGAGAGAGTGAGTTAAAAAGTAGCATGTTTCACTTCTTAAAATTTTAATAACAAAAAAATACATAAAAATTTGATTGAATTGTCCTGAAAAACCAGAACTGGTTTATGCAGAGAGACAGTGATTCAACTTTTTCTATAACATCGTAAGTACACACAAATAATCTATACATAGAAAAATAAAATAAATTCTTCATTTCTTACATTTTTGATTACAATTTAGTGATGTGACTCAAGTCCAATTTTACCATTCGAGTAATTCAAAACACTTTACAATTTTATTCAAGAGCCACTCGATTGTACGAGTAACTTGAGTTGTTTATTTCCAAACCAGTGATTTTGTGTTTACTTTATTATCGTCATCCGGTCATCACTCAGTTTGAAATCAAAACAAACTATTAATATTTTATTGACGTTCAAAGAAACGAAATAAACTACACATAACATTAACACTCGTTATTTACGTTAGGTACGCGAGTTCAAGTGTAATATATATATTAATTACAATTAATTACTCGAGTAAAAGTGGACTTGAGTGCATCACCACTCGAATTCTATGTAGGACTCTGTAGTGAGTAGAGGTGTTACAATAGGCTGATATTTTGGTAATTGGAATATATTAGTCAACTCATATTAGGTTCCCGTATCTATTATTTGGTAATAGTCAAATAATAGTCACCGATTCATTATTCGCTATTCGCTACCTACTTGAAATTAAAACTGATAATAAGCGTATCTATTCTATATTTAAAGAATGTGAGTATGAAATAAAAGGTTGTTGTGAATATTTATTATTATTATCCGTACGCTTATTATATAACCTAAATGAAAAAGTGATTAAATTTTCTTTCGTATTAATAAACTAGCTGTGTCCGCGGCTTCGCTGACGTGAACTACAGAATGCCCGCACCAATCTTGCTCCCCCGCTTCCGGCTATTTTAAAGACGATAATGCTTATTGTAGGTGTTCCTCAGAAGATAGACCCTCCCTCCTTTTTCTCTCTCTCCTCTTTTTTGTAGATCTTAAAAAGATCTACAATTATGTACAACATTAATTTGATATATCTCTTATATTTACTCAGCGTAAGCCATTTAAGCACCCGAATTAATGACCATAACAAGTTTTTCTTGTTTTTCGCGGAACCCTAATTCTTTTTCTAAAATAAAAGTAACCTTAGTTATTCCTTATAACATCAGCTATCTACCAGTGCAATCGCAGCGAGTTACGAGGAACTGAAGGAACCGCTAATAAAAGTATATAAAAAATACGAACTAATATGTCAATATAACTAATATCCGTATTATATAATACAGTGATATTAGTAAAACCGGTGCTTATAGTGATTCTGTTCTCATTGCTTGCTTACAGTGTTACGAACCCACGCAGTTTTCATACAAAGCCCGACGTGTATAATAATGTCTTTACAATACATACATACCTGTACATAGGATAAGCTAGCAGCCAGCGCTCGTTTCTATTCGAAGTTTCAAAATAAATCATGTAGTCATCTCGTTTACTCGCATGACTCGCGCCGCTATACCGTGCAGAAAGGTATTTTGAGGTGACTCGCTGCGCAGATTATGATTCGCTTACCTATTATCGGTATTATTTGGTCAATATCTGGTAACCTATTATTCTGCATTTTGTCATAATATATTACAAATAGTAAAATAACTAATAGGATATATTAGTTCACGGCTCGTATTATAACACCTGCACCTATTATGAATGTATTCGTTACACCTCTAGTATTTACAAAACTTTAATTAATTTTAGTAAAATATCGATTATTTGTAAAAATAAAACGATGTAGGTATAGTTGATTTTCAGTACATAATACGGGGGTTTTTTATTACATGGAAGATTTGCGCAATGAACTTTTTTTTCACCTTCGTTACTCGACGGGCTGACTTATTATATTCCGTACGAAGAAACAAAATAAGAAAGACCACACCCTTTCTGTTGATCAATTCCGGTCGCTTTCTCTCAACTGCTTCATTTAATCTCATCAGTTGTTGGCAGTAGAGATCCGAATCGATGGTTTTCCGGGCAGTAAAAGCTCTAAATGAAAAATGCCCTTCCAGTCCCATTTTTTTTTAGATCTGACAATACTATTAGCCTTAGAGGCCCTGAAGCCGCTGCGGCTTTTACAGCTTCACCGAACTTGGCCAGTCCCACCATACACATAGCATCACCTTATTTCGAGTTAGCCCAGATTTAGCCACAGTCCGTGAAGCCTGGCCGACCTTAGACCATGACCTTTTTCGCACGTTCTTGTTGTACGTGATGCACTTTTCATCGCCAGTTATCAATCTCTTCAAAAACGGCTCGGTTTCATTACGTCTCAATAATGAATCGCAAATGAGTACACGGTTCATTAGGTTTCTTTCAGTGAGCTCGTGTGGCACCCAAATATTGAGCTTTTTGGTATAGCCAGTTTTCTTCAAATGGGTTAAAACTGTTTTGTGGTTAATTTCCATTTCTTCAGCTACATCGTAACTACTGATATGCCGATCTTGCTCCACGTTTTCAAAAATGGCGTCCATTTAATTCGTAACAGGGCGACCAGAGCGAGGTGCATCTTTAACATCAAAATTTTCGGACTGAAAACGTTTGAACCAACTTTGTGCTACTCTTACTGATACTGCATTAGGTCCATAAACATCACAAATTTTTTTCGCTGCTTAAGTTGCATTTTTGCCTTTTATTAAAAATAATATTTTAAAATGTATCGAATTTCTTCATTAGATTTACTCATTTTTACAGAAAGAAGAACAAATGAAAAATAACGGGAAACAACTTTTGTTCTTGTTTTTTCTTTTTAATGTTATCAAAACCAACCAGATACAAATAGTACAGCCAAAGAAATTTATAAGAAGTTTATACCTACGTTATGCGAAAACACCTTTTCCCCGATGTAATAGTTCTCACCATATGCTAGTTCACATCCACAGAATAATTATATACCTAGCGATCCTAATGTCAGTTAGAATACGAATTAATATAAAAGGTACCGCAAAATAAAAGTAAACACAATTCTTTCAGTTACTTTATTATATCATTTCATTTTACAACCAATATTGAATAGAGTAACATTTCATCACATATCATACTCATATTAAAGACATTTTATACTTGCGGTTACAGACACATAGATAAATATAAATAGGTTTATTGAAAAATGGGAATACACTTTTACGATAATTACGAGGATTAATTACATCGAATAAATAATTATAATCTATTACACAAGTTTTTATTACATACAATAAAGGTAATATTTTTGCCTACAAAAAAAGCCAATGTAACTAGATTGCAAATAAAGTATTAACATTTAAACATATGACGGGGTAAAGGGATTAAAGAAAAAAAAAAACACCTAACAGATATGTATATGTTCGTCAATGTCTACGAGATAAAGCAACAACTATAACAATTAAATCATAGATTAACAGTCTGATCACACGAATATTACAAATTAAATAATAATAAAAATCATATATTTATGTCATCTAGTTATTTACAAAAGTTAGCTAACTAAATAACAAAGAACTTAATAATTATTTTGTAAGTGTTAAGCTTAGTTCACAGGCCTTATATTTTTCACGATACAATTATTAATGGGTGTATCGAATAAAATCAATATTCGATATAAATTGTATTATTTTTTTTTATTCGTAAAATGTTTTGCGTGTGAATTAAGCCTTGCCGCCATTTGGCCACCCTAAATACTGACTTGCCGACTTTTGTCGGTCGATTTCTAATGACACCAGTACAATTCTCTAAGAAAAATACTACACTAAATAAATTAAAGTCAAAGCCAAGATTGAAGCCGCTAGTGCGTTTCGATAAGTCAATACATTTCTATATTCAAGCCATTTTTTTTTAATTTTCATAATCTGGAATGCATTCTTTTAAAACATCAACGTTTCAACTATCGATAATCGACTTACATTTATCGAATACGGACATTAGCGTTGTCTAATAAATTTATCACTGTTTGATTATTATAATCGAATTATTGCCATTTAAATTAAATTCATATATCAAAAGCGTTTGTAATATTATTATAAAAAGACTATTCCAAAGATATGGTAATAAAATTGTACGAATATTATAATATAAAGAGCAGTCTAGATTAGGAGCCTTTTGTTGCGTATTTTGTTCTATTCAGAAGTAAGTACCTATGTAATATTAATATTCATTGTTGTGTGGAATCCGTTTGATTTCCTTGTAAATATTATAATCAATTTCATCGATATCAAATCCTTGAGTATACTTGAAGATTATAATATAAGTATCATCGTACATACATATGTTATTATCAATAATACTTCTATATGTTTCTGTACGATGCTTCAACTTGACAGAAGTTCATAGCAATACATTTTGTCAAAGAATCTTTCCATTTGAATAACGACACAAGAAACAAATGTTTGTCACTTTACCTGTCACCGACAACCGATTTTATTTCTGTCAGTTTTATTGTCAGTTGTAAACTCTATATAGCGAAATTGAAGCGACCGGTACTTTTTACGTTAAGAGTTTTCGTTGAACGGAGAATAAAAGAAAACAATATACAAATATGTATTTCGAACATTCCTTTTTTTCTCCCTTTTCTATCGCTCGAATTAAAACACAAAATCTTTCTTAAACTCGTCATGTTTTTAATTTAAAAGTTTGAAAGCAACTAAGAATATTAAAACATGAAGACAACAGATATAAATAAACCATAGTACATAAGTACAGTAAAGTAACACATACCCACAACAAACGAATAAACACATTTTTTAGAATCACGTTGAATGATGACGTATGAAATATTTACGACTCTTTGTTAATTACTGTGTTTGAAGATCAGTGAAATCAATGTTTATTGAAGTCTTATTAATGATGTATTTATTCGCTATTGATAGTGCTTTTTACGCTATATAGAGTATAAGCTGTACGTTTATAGATTTTCATTCGAGAACGACGTGCGCGGAGTCGTGGCGCTGCCGCGAGCAGAACACTGCGCATAGCACCGGCAGTGCGCTCGTGAGGAGTCCCGCGGCGGCGCCCGGTTGTTATGCGAACGAATCCTTCGTCGGTGTCACTTGCTTCGACGCGGATCCGACGCTAGATCGGCTCTGGCGACCTTCAGGTGTGTGAGATCTGTCAATTTAGAATCTATTACAATATACTGCCTATGCCTTAAGAAAACCTATGAAGATGTTTTCATAAACAACAACGAGTTTGTAATTAATTGGCTTATCCATGGGCGTAGTCAGGTAATGACAGGGAGCGAGGAGCAGCTATCACCCCCCTAGCGAGGTGATGGTAAGTGCCCGGTCGGAATGCTTGGGAAAGTCAAAGAAGTCAGTATATGAATGGACTAAGGCAGATACAAACAGAAAGTCGGATAAACAGACACATTTTTTAAGAGCACGTTCGATCGCCCACAATTCTTAAAAAGACTCTCCGTCTTGCTCAAACTGGAATCTTAAAGTTACGGTCTTGAGGAAAGCCTTGTCTACACTAAGAAAAATGTGTTAAAAACTGTTTTTTCCAACAAAAAAAAAATTGTCCATAATTTAAGAAGTAATCTAGCAAGTATCATGCCTTTTTAGAAAGAAAGAAGGAAAAGACGTAGATTTCCACGACTTCTTTTAAATGACCAAAATTAAAAAAAAAAAACGTAACTTAAATAGTTGTCTGAAAACTATTGCGAATTATTGGCCAATCACCCATTTCTGGCTTCATGACGTCGACTTCCGGGACACTAGTATACTAAAATTATTATTTTTACTCACTTCTGTGAATCGAGATGCACGCTGTTCCTGGACGCCCCTGACGGGCTTAACTTGTGATTGGCTAGAAATGTACCTATCGACTCGTCCGAACTGTAACTCTCATTATCACTGTGGACAAAGTTTTTGAACATAAAATCTATATGAAAAATTACGATTTTTAAAATTCTTAATAGGGTTTAGTGTTGGTCACAATTTTACCTGAGGATAAGTGATGATCTTGCCTAAGATGGTAACGCGTTAAGCCTACTGTGAGAACTGGCTCTCAAGTGTATAGGAGCTTGGCGACAGATTTCCCCCTTGTGGGTGGTAGCGCCAGGAGGGCATAAGAAAATGCCCTACTACCATGCTATGGTTTCATCACTATGTTTTCCTTCACCGAAAACTCGGACTCATTGCAGGGATTCAACCACACATAGATCGACGCGATCTCCGTACACGCTACCCTGAACCATCATCGCAGTAGGTTTGCCTTTCACAGGGGATTATACTAAGCTGAGTAAAATTATTAAATCTTTGAATATATTACCTTTTTTAATATAAAATAGAAATATATTTATATAATGTACTACATATAAGTTTAAATATAGTTTAAACTCACTGATATTTGTATGAATAGCCTTTAGCATAAGAAAGTATGTTGATACACTAACACACAGATAAAGTAGTGAGTTTGTGTAGCAGAGAGAGAAGTGTTCAGTATACGAGCGCAGCCACGCACATGCCGCGTGCCATTATCAGCGTTGGCTTAGTGTAGTGCGGTGGAGCGTCCACGTCGCCGTCTATACGAGCCCTAAGAAGGATAGTTGTTGAAGAGAATGTTGGAAGTGAAGTGGAGTAAGGCAGTGGAGTGATACCTGTCGGTGTCCCTGGAGTCCGCGGGGCTGGAGAGTTCGCCGGCAATGGCTTCCTGCAGCGCTGCAGCGCGTCGGGCCGCGAGCCTCGCCTCGTCTCGTGCAGCGGCCGCTTCCGCAGCGGCGGTCGCTGCGCTCGCTTCTGCAGCACTTCTGGCGCGCATAGCTTCGCTCAACTTTGCGTTTAGAGATGAATTCTCCTCTTTCAGCTCTCTGTAAGAATATTATTAGTTTTAAATGTAAAGTGATACTTTTTGACTTTTATCGTTGAAAAGATCACGCTATTATAGGGGTGTGCGAATATTCGAAGTTCAGGTTATTCATCCATGAATCGGATCGATTAATCCAAAAGAATGTTCGAAGAAATCGGATAGTTCGAATATTTTTCCAAATCATAAATTATTATTTCATTCAATTTGTTGCAATAGTTGGAATCATCTCAATAGTTCGAATATTTGATTCGAACACTATTTACTACTACTACTTATTAAGAGCTTAGTAATAATTTTAGAATCACTTAGATAACCTAACCACAATCATTTGTGTATATGAACGATGACGTCACATTTTTCATTTCCAATCAAATAAAACGCAAAACATTAGAAATACGTCAAACCGCGGATTATGAAACATTCTGCGTAAATATATTTATGCATACATTATTAAGAAGAATAAGATTAGCATATAGGTACCTGAGTTGTCTAGTGAGTTTGCGCAGCTCGTCAGCGGTGTGGTGTTCCCGCTGCCTTGCGGAGGACAGCTCCGAGGCGAGTTGCTCGTGCGCCTCGCGTACTCGTGACAGCTGACCCTCGAGACGGGCGCGCGCTGTCGCTTCCAGCTCTAGGCTCGACTCCAGTTCCTACAAAATATACCATCCTTACACCCGATAACATCATTACACGCCATGTTTCCTTTTTTATGTCGGTATAATTAGCCCGCATTAAAGGAGTAGCAAACACGCAAGCATTAACGCAACGTTCCTCAGTAATAATGGTACATTATAATTTTTAATTTTAAATGACTGTAATTTAGTATAACGAAATAGAATTGATGTTTCTGAATTACTTTAATAACACATTAAAATGACTGTGACTTAGGGGCCACCTCCACGAGTGAGTTTATCGCGGTGATATTATCGTCCTGATACTTCATTCTATATTAACTCTATGAACGTGTCTCCATACAGTGATATTATCGCGGTGATGCGGCGAGTGACATTGAAGAGGAAAACACCAACAAACCGCTGTGAGAGACGTACAGAAGCATGCTCGGTGCAAATAATCGTACGTGCAGCAACCCTTTGGGACTTGCGACGATTCGTTGCGATCACTCAGCGAACCGTCACGAGTCGTGAGGATGAGCAGGGGAAAGAATAATCGTCTCCTAGAAATGGACATCTCCACGTCCTCCTCTTCGACTCCGACGACATCAGGATGGACTCGTGGTGATACACTCGCTCGTGGATATGAGGCCTTAGTCTTATGAATTAGAATATATATTTCTGGATGGTTCAACGTGAACCAATTTTTGAAATTGTTTAAACTAATTTTTAATTTTTAATATAGACGTAATTTATAGTACGCAGTGTTTGCAAAACAGAGTTGAACTATACTGAGAATCAATCGCTAAACACTGCGAGTGTAGATCTAGGACAGTTCGCGCCGTGCTTCACGCGTGAAGTGTAAAGCATACATTACAAAACATATAGGTTACCTTATTTTTGAGTTCTAGACGCCTCTCGACTTCGAGGTGTCCGTGTGAATGTCCCGCTTCTGCGTGAGCGAGTTTAGCGGTCAGCTCGGCGAGCTTCTCTTTAGCGTGTCGAGCTTCCTCCGCCGCGGCGTCAGCTCGCACGACCGCCTCTCGGGCCTCCGCCTGCGCGCTGCACAGTGCGTTCGTACTCGCACGGTATTTCTTCAATAACTAGTACAAAGAACAACATAAAATTAGCTCATCTCTCATGATTAATCATGTGTTAAGTTGACTACATTTGATATTTAAAAACCTATTACTCCAACGATAAGCCCAACTGAACACTTCCGAAAGAAATACAGCAAATACATTTAAAAAAGTGTGACCTATTTATAAAGTTTTTCAATTGCGAACGCACATAACTACCCTTTACATGACGTTATTACAAGACGGCAAACATCATTACATTTTGTGGTATCGATAGTCGGTTAACATCAATTTAATATACTTATTATCTTAGATATTATGGAAAATCACTATAACATTTCTTACGGAAAATAGGAACTTGGTCAGAGAGAGAGAGAGAGAGAGAGAGAGAGAGAAAGAAAGAACTATGCAATAAATTGAGAGGGATAGATGACCGCAATAGTATGAGTGTACGCACTAGGTACACGCACAAACAAAATCAAGCGACTGGGACGTAAAATATTATTTTGTTATTTATTATATTTTAGGATTATTTAAGATTTAGGGTTATAGAATTTAGCGTTTGGCCTTAATTTCCCCTGATTTTAAGTTAAGATGTAGCCCAACACACTTTATCCTAGTGGGGGACTGTTTCTTAAGTGCAGATATTGGTGTTTGGTGTTTGGCGTCAGATTTTCAACTTGAACATCATGCTAAGGTTTCATCACGATGTTTTCCTTCACCGAAAGCTTTTGGTTTGTCGTGTTCCGAAATCAGCCGGTGCATATGCAGTAATATAGCGAGGTGGTAGTGATTTCGACTACAATACACATAATGATAAACCCATTTATGATTTCTTTAGATTTTTTTTGGGTATTATATAAATATAGCTATCTATATTAATAAATCTGTAGTCCTGTCTGTACTTTTAATATTTTTCCAAAATTTCCCGATACGCAAATTATATGAACGATACTGATCACGAATATGCAATTAATTTTTTTTTGTCCGTCTGTCTGTCTGTTTGTATGTCCGGATTTAACTCAAAAACGGCTTGACCTATTCTTATACAATTTTGTACACGGGATGCTTATATAATCGGTCAGTTAATAGGGATAAGAAATTGCAATATTACATTTAGATAATGTAAATAAAAATTTAAAAAAAATATTTTCGTTAGATCAGTTATGTACACGGGCTATGTCATTCCATGAATTATAAATAGTAACAAACGCGTGCGGAGCCGTGGGCGCACCTCTAGTCATTTTATAAATGTTTTTTTAAATATTGTAGATTATTTTTATAATTACCTCAGCAGCTTCTTCCTCAGCATCGTCTAATTGAGCTCTGGCCGCAGCTGCATCTCTTGTCGCTGTAAGCGCTCTCTCGGCTGCGTCGTTTCTAGCCCGTGTCGACTCTTCAAGCGCTGCATTTGCTTCAGCCGCTTCAGCTTCGGCAGTTTGCTTCGCTTTTGTCGCAGCTCGTACCGCTAGTTCTAGATCTTCTAGCTGTTTGATTTTTTGAATAAATCTTATTTTAGACAGAGCAATGAAAGTTATTTTTGTTGTTCGCTTGCGAATTATGCATGGGACATGAGATTGGTGATTCAACAGACTAACATATATTTCCGTAATTACATGGCACAATATCGTTGGAATCATCCTATTTTTTAAACCCTTAGAGGATGAATTTTCAAAAATCCTTTCTCATAGGTCACTTATATTAAATAAGGATCCCCTACGTAACATTTTAGCGGTTTAAGTTGTACAATTAATTTTAGTAAGTAGATGTAAGTATATCTTTAATAATAGATATAAAATAAGACAATTTTTTACAAAAACGAAAACCAACATCAATGATTTTGAGGAGTTCCCTGGTGTATCTTCGAAGTCGAAGTCCCAATGCCAATGAAATTAAAATGGGACCACCCTTGTGGTATTCCCTATCCAACAAAAAAAGAATCATCCAAATCGTTATATAAAGAAAGAAGTTATAGCTTAAGATCCATTAAAAAAAAAATCGAATTGAGCACCTCCTCCTTTTTTTTAAAGTCCGTTATAAAAATATTTATTGAAAAAGGAAATGAATAAATAAGTTAAATACCTGATTTTTCAATTGCCTTATCTGCGCTTTCCCACCGCCTTCTTTCTCTTTCTGTTCGAGCATAGTTTGAGCGTCGCGTAATAGTGCCCGGTATCTCTTCAGATCCCTGAAAACATTAAAAAAAATGAATTATAACAAATCAATTATTGGACTCTTTTAGAGCAGCGCTACTAATGGGTTAATTCATAGATAAGCAAGCATTCATTAGTTCCCGATGCTTCTAGAAGATTCGATAATATACTAAAATAATACACCTTTTCATAACGATGTAGAACTTCAAGGTTACAATTGAGGGGTATAAAAAAAATCAAAGACGTCACTATCTATGATATGCAAGAACGCCAAATAAGATATATTTTATTTTTGTGACATTTTATTAATAAAGGTATTATCAGTGACTGGTCCCATAAAAGAAAAATACTGTTAAGAGAAATCAATTCATGTAATATTAATTCTAACATTGCTTTTAAATGAGTTTCCCTTTTATACCCCACCATTTTGCGGTAAGACAGACTCTTCTATAAGCATAAGAAAACATGTAAGTGAGTATGTTACCTCTTGAGCCTTTGCACGAGCTGCATTTGGTCGTGCGCCTCCGCGCGCGCTGTCTCCTCCAGCGAGGCGAGCCGTCGTTCTAGCTCGTGTCTCTCGCGCAACAGCAAGCTTCTCTCCGCGTGTTCGCTTTCCAGCTGACTCTCCAGCACTAAACATTTTCGAAAGTTTACCAATTATATGTACTCGACATTCGATATCTTTATTTACTTTTGTAAAGAGCATATGAGTTATATATAGGAACAATAACAACAATGCCCAATTTTTTCATTATGGATTTTCATTAAAAAAACATTTTCCAAAAAAAAGGTAATGTTAATTAGGTATTTATACCATAAACAGATGTAATAAAATATATTAAATTAACATGTAGAAGGCGTCATCTGTCAACAATCTGTTTAACTAACATGAGGGCTGTTAGATTGCTTACATTGTTTAATGTGCGAAATATTCGCACTGGTCAGCTAGTAGATAGTATATAATGAAAATGTACAAACTTTTGAGTTTTTTAGCGGCGTTCGCTCGTGTCTCCTCCATCTCGTCGTCTCGTGCGGCGGCCTCGAGTCGCGCCTCCTTGCGCTGTTGCTCCAGCAACATTTCCAGCCGCAGTTTCGAACTTTCCAACAACTATACCGGACAATATTATTGTGTAACGTCAAAGAGGGTAATACAATATTAGCCAAGAACCACATACTGAAGTAACTTGCGACGCGTGAAACGTTGTTTTAGTACAAGTGACAAAAAATAATTGTCGGTGCTTAAAATCGTAATTTATTGACTTTATAATTTGATTGAAAAATACCCTTTAAAATACCCTTTTTTGTTTTCGTAAGTTCTGACTAACTCAATGTTTGGTGCTTATGCCCCAAAAACCATATTGTAGCAAACTGAAGTCAAACTGTGATCGTAAATGGATGTCAAATTAACACTAAAAAATTGAAGAGCAATCGTCGCCACTTAAATATTTAGTGCATTTTGCGAATTAAGTCGGATGCAATGCTTGCTGTTCGGTCTCATCGTAAATGAATAGATGTATAACAGTGTACCTATAATGCTATTTTTTCCATGGTATAATGTTGTTGAATTATTAAAACATACAAATATGTTTCTATTTGTAATAAAAACATTTTTTAAACTTTTTTTGCCCATTCTGGTCTGATTATGAAAGATAAAAAATAACTCAATCTATAACAAAGAAAGAGTTTTCTCTACCACTTTTATTGCCAATTTCTGCGGCAGTATTTCGTTGTACATTTTACAGTGCACTTTGGGGACTCAGTCGCCTTGGAGGGAGCTAGTTCTGTTAACAAAAACCTTTTTGTTGGCTTTAATGCGAGGAAGTTGGAATTTACATCCTATAATGGGACATACATCTGAGCGAAGTGAAATTAGCGCAGTTTGACAGAACTGCCTCTCTCCTAGGTGACTGACCCCAAAGTGCACTGTAAATGGAAACACTTTGATGTCTGATTCGTAGCAAGGATTAGAGTTTCAAGCTTTGCAGTCAAATAATCGTCAAATGGGAAATATTTTGTAAACAAATGTTCCACAGCAAAATATGATTGTTTTTTGTTTGAACGCGCAAATCTTTGGGACTAGGTAACAGTCCGATTTTTTGAGTTTTATGGCCAATTTACTGAAGCTACAAAACTTCACACTACGACCCTAAGGAGCGGAGCAGTGACCATAAACATCAAGGAATCTGGCTTACTTTAGACGAGTAACGGGAAGTCAGAACTATGACAGGCAACACGGGTGCGTTTGCGTTGACGTTGTGGGGAGTTTCTCGAATAAATTTATATAAATATAATAAATGATGTTAGTAGTTGAAATGTAATGTTGTTAGTTGTACCTGTATCTGTCCGGCCAGGTCATCAAGCTCCTCTTCCTGGTCTCGCACGCGTCGCTCGAGGTCGGTGCGCGCGCGCCGCAACGCCCCCAGTTCGTCCCCGCCGATGCCAGCGCCCCCGCGCTCCTCAAGCTCACGCGTCGCCATAGCTAGCCGCTCTTCTTTCAGCTCCAGCTCTAGCCGAGCTTCCTGCGTCACCAACACAAAATGTATTGTATCTACGACTTGTAAACTTTCTGGTGAAATTATACTGGTTCGTGAGTTTTGCGAGTTTATCTGTATAAATGCTTATTTGTATGTTGTTTATGAAACCGTGTGTTATGGATACGTATTTATTTATAATCTATAAATGTAGTGTCAAAATAGGTATTATAGTAATACTAACTGGCCCGTGCGAATATTTTAAACATTATAGAATGTAAACAATCTAATAGCTCTGTAATGTTAGAAATCATGACTATCATCAACGGATGGCATTCCTAAATACAAAGTTGTTAAAATACCTTTTTTAAACGAAAACATTTATTTAAAACCATTTGTTTTTATTTAGTCTTGATGAAGAATCAAGAGAGATGTGGGGTTTGCACAAAAAAAAACCCTCTGACAAATACTATATAGAGATAAGTGTGGTTGTGTGTATAGCGTGTACTCACAGAGAGGCTCTGTTCGAGCGCGTACTTCTCAGCGTGAGCCTGGTCGCGCTCTCGCGAGTTTCGCTCCTTTGCCGCTCGTTCACGCTTTAGTTCTTCTTGGGCGGCGTGCAGCTCCGCGTCGAACTTGCGTTGTCGTTTCTCGAGTAGGTTGTTGCGGCACGTCTGTATACATTTTATATTATTTACTTCACAGATTGATAATTTTCAGGGTAGCCAACTTCTCAAAATCTAAATATAGAAATCAACCTTCGAAATAGCGACCACGTGATTAATGTCTTTATATTTACTATATATTAAGCTAACGACCCGCCCCGACTTCGTACGGGTGTGATTTACTAATGAAGAAATGTACTTAGCATAAAAGGGAGAATATTTATTTTATAACATGTCTCTATCTCTAGTGGTTTAGACTGTGCGTTGTCTGTCTGTCAGTCAGTCAGTCAGTTCGCTGATAAGAGATTCATCCAACCAAATCTTTCCTTGAATTTGTGTAAATTGCACGTACGATCATAAATTTATTGAAATGACATAAATCATAATTCATTGTTTTCACAATCATCAACAATTGTCCTGGAACATTCACCAATAAAAAACGCAAAAAGAAACATTCGCGTTGTTTTGGATGTGTCTTTGTCTATTCGTTGCAATATCTTGACTTTAAATACGTCTGCGATTGTGGGATGTGGTTTTGCCTTGTCTATGTGACTCCCATTTTTTTGCATTTGCATGTAAAATAGTGTGGAATCGTCGGTATATCGTCGCAACTTAAAAACCAATTATGACGTTTTAAAGAAAATTAAATTAAAGAAATCCTTAACGTCACATAAAAAAATGTGTACATGGATGTGTAGGGTAGTAAAAATCGTATATATTTTTAGATGGGAAATCTGAAAAAAAAAGAAGTACATTTTTGCTAAAAAAAATTAAAACGACAACTACGCACACCTATCTGGACTAAAACCATCATGTTTCTCAAGATGGAACAAATCATACACATTCACTAAATTTGATTGAAATCATTTGGGCGGTTTCCGATATTAGCGTAAACAAATATCACGACACGAGGTTTTTATATATTAAGACTTTCTAAACTTGTAATTTTCATATATGATTTTAATGTTAATAATCAATAAAACTTAATACAATGTCGACCTATACTCGTCAAACAACAAAATCAAAATATTAAAATCTTATACGGCTTACAACGGCAACTTACTTTTATACCCATAAAACAGAATACAGGACCCACCCCAAAGTTGATTTTAAATGGCTATTTTAAAAAACAATATTATGTGTGTAAATGTAAGTGTGACCCCAACGATTCATACAGGGTTATATTAATTAAAAAAGAGTACTATTTATTTTTACCTGTTCGTCAAGTAATGAACGCAAATCAGCCATATCGTTAGTGAGTTTCTGTAGTTTGCGTTTCCACTGAGCCGCGACCGCTCTCTGTTCCTCGACTTCTTCATATGCATCTTGGACCTGGACACAAAATATTATCCTAGATATAAGTGTTATATAAGCCTGAAGAGACATTTACAAATACTTTTGTACTGTATTTATCATCAGTGCCAGCAGTCTGCCATATTACTATTAAAAATACATACTAATATTCCACAGCTGGGTCATGGAAACTTCTTCAAATATTATCATTGAGATTGGACTATATTTACTACACAAATCAAACCCTTTAGCAATAGGTAAAAAACATTTGAATTGTCAGGCGTGTATTAGTATATTACAGTAATACGCGAGACCATAAAGTCACCTATTTTATATTTATAGTGATGTTAAAAATAAATTTTCCATAACATAACAATTATTTCATATTATAATATTTTAGGAAATACATTGAAAAAAGTTAACAAAATAACAAATCACATTTTACCCATAATAAATAGCCATTCAACTTTGAAAAGGTCTCCACATGTAATGTATTAAAAAAAAACAAGACTCATGAATACTACAGTATGGACTAAGCTTACTGACAACATGACAATTGTATAAAAGTTTCCACATGTTCGTAATAATCATTTATACAACAAAAACAACAACCACTATTTGTGCCGACAACTGTCGCGTTTGTGTATAAGAAAAAAAAATAGAATCAGTATATTGTCACTGTACGATAAAACATGAGTAAATCTTTGTAATTTGGCACCAAGCCAAAATCGAATTAACTGTGTGAATTACTTAAATTATTGTCCATCTTTTGTATACAGAGGACTGACCTCTCCAGTGTCGTCGTCCATGGCCTCAGCAGTTACAGCAACGGTATATAAATAACTCTCTTATTTTCCAATATTAAACACTATAAAACTACACTGTTCATTTAATTGAATTTAAAAATAAAATTAACGTTTTAAACTCAAAAAGTTTGTATAAAACCTGGCAGCGATTTGCGATAACACAATTTAAAAAAAATATATATCCATTTATTTGTATCACTATTTATATTCCTATATTATTTAACAATCACTTGTAATAGTTTAATTTTAAACTAAAACTATTGGCCAAGTAGGTACTAGCAATAAAATTACAAATATACATAATCACATTTTCACGGATTTACAATGCGATTAATTGATTTAGTCTATTTGATAAAACGTAACAATAAGTCAACGTCCAAATAAGAAGATAAATAATGGCATTATGAAGATATCACAGCCGAGATATCGAAATCTGAAATGATTATATCAGTCCACAGAGAAGAGGTGGTTATACCAAGGATGATCTTAGATACGCGAAGATAGAGATAAAGTTATGTGTTATGTCCTACTCAGATTACAAATTAGTTCTGTTAAAAAAAGAAAATTCAAAAACAAGGAAAGAGATAGTGTGTGATCTGTTGTCCTGTTATCTCTACTTCAAAAGATCAAAATGCGATGCAATAAATCTGCATCAGCATCATAAAAGATTTAATTATGGATAACTGCTAATGTGGCATCATCACATATCGCCTGAATGGATTGTTAAGAATCATCGTTATTTCTTGAACTAAATATAACATTACTTACGATTATTAGTATGTACTATACAAAGTAGGTATTTGCAATAACGATGGCGCCTTCTACATGTAAGTAATAACATCTTTTAATTATTTTTTTAAACACCTTTGATAAATAATATATGTATATAGATAATAATAATGTTCAATAGGTGTTCTCAATAAAATTTCACGAAACCTTTTAAACTAGTTGTATATGTTGGCCAATAGCGGTGAACAGAAGCTTTAAAATGATGTTTGAGTTTTGATGAAGGATTAACGGAGATATGGCGTTGCCAGGAAAAAACAGTCCTGATAAACAAATAATATATATAAGATTATTACTGGTAGTAAATTAACGGGCAACGTCTGGTGAATCATCTCAGAATCCCGATAATTTGATAAAACGGGAAACATTCCACGACAAAATACTTAAGTATATTTAAATTTCATTTTCAATGACACATAAAATGTTTAAAAATATAGTGTGACAATATAACGTGGGTAGGTGATGTAAACCTGGCTTATATATCAAAATATATGTGAGGATTTTTTTATGTTTACATTAAAAGCGTTCATAATAACATGTTGATATAGCTACGCGATTATTAGATAAATAATACGAACTGTAATTCACTTTCAACAATAGATCTAGAGTAATGTTAATTTGAATTGCCCCAGAACGAATTAATTCAAAACTTAGCAGACGGAGGAAGAAACTATTGTGATAAAATCATAGCACTAATTTGGCAAGCTACCAATCGCATTTTGTAAAACCCTGTACGTTTTATAATCCAACGATTCTCTCCGGTAGGTAATCTTTCAAACCCCCGACGAAAGAGGGGTGTTATAAGATTAACGTGTGTATCGGTGTCTGTCTGTAGCATCGTAGCTCGTAAAAGTCTGAACCGATTTTGATTTAGTTTCTTCTTTAGAAAAGTTGACTTGGTCGAGAGTATTCTCAGCTATAATTCAAGAAAATCTGTTCAGCCGTTTGAAGAATATTAATTCTTTTGTAGTTGCTAAATTTGGTGTTCTGTTACCTACTTCAGTGATATTAGAAGAACATGACAACCTTGTCCTGATGCCTGATCTATCATCATCTGGAAACTGCAGAATACTGTCTGAATTCATTGGAAAGGTCGTATTGAATAAATTACTCGTGTCGGGATTATTTAAATTTGCAATTTACCTTGTTGACTTAATAGCCTAATGATATGGTTTTCGTTAATAATTGTTAAATTTGGAAAAGTTATTGAGATTAATCGCTTAAGTTCGGTAAATGGGTTCATTAATAATGTGCACGGTGGTCGCGATCCACTCCGGTACAAATACCTACCACTCCGCTTGATTACTGTATATATACACCAGCCGACCCCGGAATGCGACACTCTTATTTGTGCCACTATGTATGGTGGTAGCGAATCAGTTTTAACTGTACAGCCCTACCAGTTCTAGTAAAACAAATTAGGCTATATTTTTCTTACGAAGGCACTGCTACTGAACTGAGCTAAAGTTAATCTACGAGTATATAAGAAAGTTAATTAACCTTCTTTTCCAGCTGTTTCTTGAGAGTGACCAGCTGCTCCAAGTCATCCTCGTGCTGTCGGCGAAGCTGTGCTCGCACCAGCTGCAGCTCCCTGTGAGCTTGCTCGTATCTTCGCTTGTACTTGTCGCCGGTCGCGCTGACGTCAACTTCCGAGCCTTCCGAGTCCGAAGGTTCTGCCCCCCCGCTTTCTGCCGAACGCCAGTGTAGTAGCTCGAGCTCAAGACGTTCTGAAGCCTGAAGGTATGATTGAATTCTAGTTAAAACATTTAATAAGCAAATAGTGACCGTTAAGTTAAAATTGATAAATTTTAAACAAGAAATTGTGTTTAATGAACACTTTTTACAGTATATGACTTTTCTTCAAGACAATTGTGTCCAACTGGATTGAGACACCATACATTATGTGTAACACCGACCATAGTGGCACGGTTAGGCGTGTCACGTATCGGGATCAGTCAATGTATATCCATCTGCCGAGAGAGTTGCAGGCTGGCATGACAGCGACGACCGTTTCTCAGTGGTCGCCGTTGTTTCTGTATTCTACTGTTTATAATCAGTACTGTCACTTTTCGGTGGTACTATAAAAAAAATGAATTAAAATAGACTGTAGTGCTCCTTTCAAATAGACGTCAATGTCGTAAACACAGTAACTATCATCATTCAAAAGAAAATAAGGTAAATATAATTATATTTTAAAAATATGGTAATGACAATAAGAACTGACCTGTTGCAGACGCTGGTTGTTGGCGAGTAAGTCTCTGTTTTCTTTCTCAACTCGTAATCTTTCTGCTGCCTCTGCATCGGATCGCTCGGTCGCTAGGGCGGCTGCCGCCCTTTCCTCCGCTAACTCACCACCCACTTCCGATAGCTGATGATTAAAGAAATAAATCATATATATTATTTCTGAAACTTTTTTCTTGGCATTCAATTCTACATCACAATTATTAACCCAAACATTATTATT
The DNA here is from genome assembly GCA_033032175.1 of Saturnia japonica. Classification (NCBI taxonomy): domain Eukaryota; kingdom Metazoa; phylum Arthropoda; class Insecta; order Lepidoptera; family Saturniidae; genus Saturnia; species Saturnia japonica. Next base: position 5,501,693 of record CM065324.1, on the reverse strand, counting down.
TAAACCGTATGTTCTCCGCTATTTATGAAAAATAGTTTAAAATTAATGTTTGCGTTAAATAAATTAATTGAAAACATTCTATTGAATTGAATTCCTATCTCTACTGTCAATAGTCTTAAAAAATGTAATGAAAATATATTCAAGTAACATGTAAGAGGCGACATCTATTAACAAACTGTTTAACAAACATGCCAGCTGCTAGATAGCTTACTTATGTATTATAAACGTGCAAAATATTCGCACGGGTCACCTAATCATATCACTTCATCTGATAATAAATATTAACAATCAATCAATCAAGTTTCATTACTAAAAGTACAACTTAAATGTAATACATATAAAATATGTGATTTTAATTATTGACAGAGTTGACACTATCATTGCGATACAAATTACAATGTACCTGTTTGAAAAGAAAATATTCCTTGAAAGACGCTGTTTTATTCGTTAATCTATGTAACAGTACTCATTTCAAGTATTTAGGTATTAATTGTAGAAAGATAGCAATTACACCTCTAGTTCACGGAACGTAGGTACTTATTATTATTTCACTTTTACAAGATAATCCAAGAGATACTGCTATTTTCAAAACACATTTCCCATTCATGTTCATTACCAATTATGAAGCATTGTGGGCTCAGTGGTAGTGTGCACGAACATCTCGTTAAGCGCCGTGAGTTCGAAACCCTACAATGAGGCTGAGCTTCGGGTGCAAAAAACATCATAATGGCATTTTCTAATGCCTGCCTGGCTAGCTACCAAAGTTCAAAATCTGTCGCCAAGCTCTTATAGATGTGTTCTGGCAGCAGCATTTCAGAACCAGACCTCCACTAGGCTAAGCGTGTTATCTTGGGTAATATCGTCAATTAACATAAGGTGAGATTATGGCCAAAGGCCAAAGATAAGTAAGGCATAGAGAAATTTCTTTGGAAAGAGAAAATCTTGTGTTGTGTTCATGAGGTGAGTAGGGTTTCCAAAGCTCCTTGGGGTAGGAGGTTTCAGGTCAGCAACGTGCTAGTAATATCTATTGTATCTATTACATATGGTGATACCTATTTCAAGCGTCCATAGGCTAACAGTAAGCGCTTGCCATACCAGCCAGTCTGGTTTGAGTAATTTACATGCACATACTATTTAGTAATTGACGCGTAATTTATCGGCAACCTAGCGCAATACCGAACCGTGAATGAAACATTAACTAGGCAGTAATATTTCAAACATAACGTGTTAAATTTGGAACGTAATGACGTGCGGATCAGATGGACCGTCTTGTGCATAATGACGGAGGATTTGCATTGCCAGAATAATATGCCTGCCAAAAACGCAAGACTTCCCGCAAAAAAACACAACATAAGCTTCCTGTTTTCAAAGTCGAAAAGTGGCGTTGATTGACGGTCAAACTTACGATTTCGTAAGAAGCCAATAACTGTAAAAAAATCTGGCAAATGACGCGCGCAGTTACTTCAACAGTACAAAATAAATTTAAGCGCCACTTGTTACTCATGAAATAGTGTTTATGTAGTGCGACTGTATTGATTGCTTCGATTATTATTTACATTTAAAGGTTTTCAGGTATTTTAAACTTTGCGTTTATGAATACGCGACGGTATAAAAATTTGACGTCACCCACCTCCTCCAATTCTGAAGCAGTAGTCCTATCCTCTGATATTCCACGGGATCTACTAATACTGCTAGCTCTGCTTCCGGTTCTACTGAATAAAGTAAATCCTTTAATCATTATATTTGTAGCAGATTTCGATCTGCAAAGTCGTTTTTTCATTTCAGGTTCATCTCTATGTCCCAATCTACGCCATTCATCCATAACATGATCAGTTCTTTTCAAAAAATTATCAATTTTATTGCTCAAATAGTTTGATGATGTCCCTTCTTCCATGTGAGCTGCAACAGGTTTAAACTTTTGCCTTAGTGGTTGCTTGTTGCACCCGAGGACAAATGTTAAATTCGCATCAAACACTACCGGAGCTTGTTCTTTAGATTTCAATTCCCTTAAGTTCATACTTTCAGAGTTGTCACATGATTGTGGGTACATTCTTCTTGGTGTCGGTGTCCTGTTGTACAAAGTCGAATTCATACTTGAAGAGCGAGATAGAGGAATATATGTACCATTGCTGTTGCATGTTGAGTATTGGCTAACAGAGCTTCGTATGCTACTATAAGAAGAAGGGCTGGGTGACCTTGATATCAAAATGCTGCTGTTTGGCCCATGACGCTTCGCTAACTCAGCAATAGATCCTGTTTCCACCGATACCAAAGAACTACTTCTTTTGTAAGAGAAGCTCGGTGAAGGAGACGATAAATATTTTCCATTTTCTAGTGAAGTTTCCTGAATTGTGTGAATTTCTTTCAAAGGTTTTGTAACAAACAGTTTCTTTCCGTTTATAAGAGTCGTTACTGGTTTGGGTGGTACTTTTTCATTAAAGTCTATTGGTAAAGTTTTGGCTTTTTTCACCGGCAGTATTGGCCGAGATGGTGGTGCTTTTGGCGGCTTCTTCGGCGTAGCATCCAGTATCGGTGGAGAAAGCGGCCCGTTAAAATGTTGGGATCCATTTTGTGCCGATGGAAGTGCTCCATTGGTTGTTTTCTTTGGTTCTGGTATTTTCAGTTTTAATGGAGATTTTATCCCGTTAACGTTATCCGCGACATCGTTGGATGAGTGTGGCATGTTGGCTTATGCTGTACGCTTGCGTTTCCTGTACCGGAAATGTTTAATGCGGTGAAAGTCCAGTGCCATTTCACCGTCAGTATAATTGTCGCGAGCGACACGGGATGCGTCGAGACATTCGTTGCAAATAGAACCGGCGCGAGAGAGTTCCGCGGACGCACTGTGCCGGCTATCTCGGTCGCCGGGCCGACGCTGCCGCTAGACTATTTTAGTTTACTTAGATGTCGAAGTGCACGCGCGGGTGACACGCATTGGACCTTCAAAATGTACTGTGATCAATCAAATGATAGCATTTATATTTGTAAAAGAAATGCGTAGTATTACAAGGATATTAACTAATGTTATCCTTTAAGTTTGAACAAAAGAAAAAACAACCATAGCATTATATAATAGGGCGGAATAAACATTAGCAAAATTTATTAGATAAAAATAACAAACCAAATACACTGCTCGTTAGCCTCAATTCGATTAAGATAAGTAATGTCATATAGATGCATTCAGATTATATTTCATGATATATAAACATTACCATTTTGGCAAAGAGATTATTGTAAATAACTTTAATTGAAATGAAAACATAACGTTGAAACAAGAATTCTGCATAATTTGGCAAATACATCGAGTTCGCTGCATGTTTTTACCGATGTTAGACAAGATGTTGAAGGTTAAAATCTTGAAAACATATGTAAATAAGTGTATTATCGTTTTGAATCCGATAAAAATAAACCGGGTAAACGGGAAAGTTTGAGGAATAAAATGACCTATTCGCGCGTAACCGAAGATAAATTAACGATACATAACCTCAATAAAATTGTAAAAACAAACTGTACACTCACGCTGAAACTAAATTGCTCACCAGACTTCTAACGAAACATAAGACAATGTTTATTATTTATCTTCTATAGCGTCAATGTCCTGATTTTTTACATCTAACAAATTTATTTACGCCTGAAATTTCAGTTTTTTTTTTTAATAGTACAAAATAAATGTAAACCTATAATATTATTGAAAATATTTGCTATCTATACGGATGAGTTATATAAATTAGCTCATAATACGCAACAAAATAGATAAAGCGTTTATTAACAAGAACTTTGTTTTTTAATAGGGGCAAATCGAAAAAACATGACTGTTTAGACATTTCGTTTTTTGACATATCAGTAGTAGAAGCTTCGGCAATTGCTGCAATGAATTAAATTTTGCTTGAAAATCGCATTAAAATAAGAAAAATCCACTATGTAACTGGTGTAAAAATACCATTTCGTAAAATTCTTGATATTTTCGGTTAACATAATCGTCCTTCTGAGATCGTTATTAAGAATTTCGTCGATAAATTTGAGTTGACAAGTTCGGTACATAATGTGCCAATATTAACCGGGACGTTCAAATGAAAACATTGCAGCCGTGAGCCACAGTATTGAAGAAGATCCGAATTTGTCAATTCCTCGACGTTCTCATGGTGAATTTTTCGTAAGGATTTGGCTTTGAAGCCTTACAACGTGCAACTGGTGCAAGAATTAAAGATGGCCGACCATTCAGATCACCGTAGATTCGCTGGATTAATTCAAGAACAACCCGCTGGTTTTTTCTAAAAAAAAATTTTTTTTCAGACCAAGCCCATTTTTGTTTGTCGTCTGGATACGTCAACAAGCAAAATTTCCGCAGTTGGGCTTTCAAAAATCCAACAGCGATTTTTGAGAAGCCTTTTCATGCTCAATGTGTCACTTAGTAATGCGCTATGTGGTCTTTGAGAAGGTATGGTTGGGCCGTTTTTTCGAAAACTCAGCTGAATATACGATTACGGTCAATGGATTAAGGCTATAAAGAGATGTTAAAAACTAAATTTTGGCCTATTCTTGATGATATGGATATCACTGACATGTGGTTTCAACAGGATGGTGCCACAAGTCATACAGCCACCGAAACAATGAATTTATTGCAAACCAAATTTCCCGATCGCATAATTTCACGATATTCAGCTGTGGTCGGCCCGATCTTGTGATTTAACTCCACTGAATTATTTTTTGTTGGGCTATGTTAAAGACAGTCTATATGGAGCCAATCGAATCGATTGCAGTCTTAAAATCAAAATCCGTGATGTGATTAGCGAAATAAACCTGCCATTTTGAGAAAAAAATGAATGAAAATTTTAATAAAACAATCGAAAACTGTAAGCGTGGTCGTGCTGGACATTTTTCCGATATCGTTTTTTCATTTATAATTGCCAAACCCTACTCTTTCTAATATAATAATATCGGAATCATTTTCATCTCAATTCTTTGTTATATTTTGTTTTAAAAACAAAGTTCTTGTTGAAAAATCCGTTATTAAAGGAAATTGAATAAATATATTTATCTGGCGTTGACGCCATAATGACGGCACAAAAACTTCGTTATCATAAATCATTTTAAAGGGCTTTAAGGTCAGTTTAGTGTTCCCGATTTGCCAGACCGAACACAATAATCTAGCAACCTCGAAATCTGAGTTGATTTTGTTAAAGGAATGTTTTTGCAATGTACATGAAAAAAATAATTTAAATGTTTTATAAATTGAATTGCATTTTATCATGAGTCATCGTCATAATGAGGTAGGTTATCCTTATCGAATGACAGCGATGTTATGTCGTCATAATAAGAAGGAGGGATTCGGTAGTCCAATAAGAATTAAATAACTCTCGACGTTGCGACGTCTGCCAAGGCGTCCACTTGATGCAATAACCGGTCAGAAATCAAGACATTAGTTAGTTGTACAATACGAAGAATTATGCAAAGCTATAAGCGGTTTTTAATGGACATTAACATAGAAATTATCTATACATTTATGCGGTATTCGTAAGAAGCAAATCGTATAGGTTATTAGATTTAAAAGTGGATAGAAATTAATAATCGGAATAAATAATAAGAAATACATAGAAAATCAGACGTTAACTAGACCCTACATTTTAAAAACATAAAACACCTTTTTATAAGTTACAAAGTCTCTGCCAGTGTACTGTTTCAAACATAACTAATCACTTTCTTCAAGATTCGCACTTTTTGATACTCTTAAAAATATTTTGTTTCGATCGAGTTTCGTTTGTTTATTTCGGCTTATTATATTTTTGTGTTTCTTTATAAACAACGCGTACACATCGAGTTCGTAAGCAACACTGAAAATTATGTGCGGGCATTGGGGATTTTCGAAATGGCACGTTACTTTAAATATAGTGAGGAATAAATTTATTGCAGTCTGGCCAAAATAACAACATGAATTTTATTTTCATAAGGTTTCAATTGAGTTATTGCTGTGTATGAAGTTTATGTAACATAATTAAAGCAAATATAACCATTTTAAAATTTTTATTTTATTAAAAAAATAGCTTTCATGGAACTTAGGTTTTAATTCTCCTTTTCGTACATATTTCCTAGCAATCCTTTTAACATTTCTCGTTATAAAACTAATACTAACATTGCAATAGTTTCCACGATTACAATTTTTTATTCAAATTAGGAAATTATGAAAGTCGCTTCTCGATATGTTTATTAAGAAAAACAGGTAAATAGTTTAAAATGTTCTCAAAATAACGTAATACTTCAAATAATGTAAAATATCCATATTAAACATGTTTAACATGTTAAAGTGGTCTTAAAAAAAACACTCTGTACAATGGGCGTAATATTGCAGAATTTGTCACTATGCAATTATTTTCGTAAATGCAGAATGACTTGCAAAAGGAGGAATTGTCGAGCAACTGTCATAATGTCGGTAATATATGTTATACACATTCGAAGAACGATGCAACGATTGATTGTGCTATATATTGTTTTATAGCAATCGTATCTACAGTTGGGTAGTATTTATTATTAACTAGCGACTCGCCCCAGTTTCGCACGGGCACAATGTACAAAGTGGTGTATTTTATGTTTAAAAAACCTCATTAGCCTAGTGGTCCTAAACGTGACTGCTATGAGCGAGGTCCTGGGTACGAATCCCAGGTCGAGCAAAGTGTTATTGGATTTTTCCTATGAAATTCTTAGTAGCAGTTCGGAGTTTGGTTTCGTGCCCGATTAATGGCAATAGGCTCCCCTCCTATTACATGAGACCTAAAAACATACTTGGCGAACTGTTGGTGTACAATAATACACCTCTGCCTAACCATTCGGGGAATACCTGCGTGATGGTATGTTATTTTCAACATTTTTACTAAATGCATATGAGAGTATACAGGGCACCTACAACAAAAGACCATTTTTTTTAATTTTTATCTGTCTGTCTGTTTGTTCCGGGTAATATCCGAAACGGTTGGACCGATTTTGACGGGACTTTCACTGGCAGATAACTTATGTTTTAAGAAGTAAAACTTGGCTACTTTTATTTTAGAAAAAGAATTAGGGTTCTGCGCAAAGAAAAAAAAACTGGTCATGTTGAATCAATTCAGGCGCTAAATGGATTCCACTGAGTAAACCATAACATACTACACAATTTTAGATATTATAAAAACCTATAAAAAAGTCACCGAAAGCATATGTCTATCTTCTAAGAATCACTCACAATAAGCATAAAACCGGGAGCGGAGGTACTGCGATTCGCACGTGTACCCGATCAACGGCATTCTGTAGTCCACGCGAGCGCGGCCGCGGGCACAGCTAGTCTAACGTAACATTACATAATGCGATTTAATGTTTTTTTTTTTTATGGATGTTCAGCCATACCTTCTTTGTTTATGAACCAATTTAGATGATTCGTTTTTCTTTGAAAAAAAAAATACACCAGGAAACTCCTCAAAATCATTGAAGTTGGTTTTCCTGTTTGTTAAAGATTGTCTTGCAGTATTTTATTTTAATAATGAGACCCAGTCGGAAAGAACAGTCCTGCCATCCCGTTATCACCATCCCGTCGGTTGTTGCTGAGCAGAATGCACCTCGTGCGGTGATGTTGGCTGGGAGTCTCAAGTCTTATGATGTTTTTTGTCCTCCTAACACTCTTGTTTGACATTCCTTATAGAGTACTAGCTATGCCACGCGGATTCATCGTATATAATTTAGAAGAAATCACTGATTGATGATTTATAATACTTCAGTATACTTAGACAATATTTTTATCGAGCGGCCAGATGGTCACATTGTTCATCGCATGGCTCGTTCTCGCGGCACTACTATAGACATAGACCAGAGCTGAATGTTGAATCATTTTAATTTTGAATTATCTCTCCAACTATGCGTCCAATTAACATGCTGTAAAAGACGAACATTATCTTCATTAAATTGTCTTTATGATAAAGTAACTTTTGTATATAAGGATTAATATGCTATGCTTAAAAATTAATTTTCAATCTTGAACAAAAAATAATGCCTAAATACCTTATTGTGGCTCATGTATAAGAGATAGATACATGCTATCGCTGACTTTTTTTTAGATATACTAATGGCCAATACATTGTATTTACGTATCATTCACCATTATACCAGCGCACACGGATAAAGCAGTTTGCGAGGACTTCGACTTCCGACTTACGTAAAAAAATCAATATTTTAGGTTAGCTGGGAATTGTAGCTTAATGTTATATATATAGCCTATAATATTCCTCGAGAGTCTGGATATCATATAAAAAAATAATTTTTCGAATCCGACTGGTAGTTCCAGAGATTAGCGTGTTTCAACCAAACAAACAAATAGACAAACAAAAAAAATTGCATAGAATATTAGTATAGATTATACTTGATACACAGTAGTAGCCACTTAATATCAAGTGGACTGTGTGCCCTTAACTATAGAAAAGCGTTGCTTTAATATTATTACGTAAAAACGAGTTAACCGTACAAACTAGTTCACAAATGCAAATGCGCGGAATAGTTTGAGCGTCTTTGCGGTCGTGTAGATGCGGCGAAGTATGAATTTCATTTGATAGGTATCTCAATTTCATTCGGTGGCTTCACTTTCGAGTTTTTTTAATTATATTTGGCTTACCAAATTACAGTACTGGATCTGTGATACTACTACTATCAAAAGAGAAACCCATTTAGACTAACAGTTTACGTTCATATTCATCGAGTACCTAACCAGTGTATAATTTAAATTTTACTTTTATTGTGATGCGCGACAAGCGAAGCCGCGTGGTGATTAATTCTTTCGAAATTGCGGGAAACAATCTCTATAAGTATACCTATTATTTCCCAAAGGTGTTTTTATGGTACCGCTAGATCTTCCTTAATTCTTCATCACAAATAATGATTGAAACATAATTATAAAGAGCATGTTTTTAGCCATAGACATGTGTTAGTTAAAAAATCTTGATTAAAATACTTTTTTATACCTAATGAACTAACAGTACAAACGAATGCTAAACTAACATATACCATCTCTTAACAATATGTGCAACTAACAGTACAGAAATTGGTTCTAATTTCGGTATTCTAAATGCGAATCTGTTCGTTCGAAAAATAGACATAGGTATTATAATAACGAAGCAGTTTACCTTATTTGCAAGAAGCCTGATTCTGATATAATTACCGCAAAAAGTATATGAACTCGAATAGATTCGGTATAAATACCGAAACGCGAATATATTTATGGAAATATAAATCATTGGATTTAGGTCACACCACGTCCCGGCGCGGTGCCGCGATGAACGTCTGCAGTCTGCACGCGTCCTAATAACATGCGTTTAACGTTGATATATTTTCGTGAATATTTTCCTAAAATTTACCATCCTATTACACGCTTGTCAATCAAAGAGCTTCTTGACCTACATATTTGTAGACAACAATAATATTTTATTTTCATTTCGATTCATTTCTATTTGAGTATCAGGTACTAACTTTTGATAGCGGACCGGTTCGCGTTGCAGTGTATAGGTACTTTAATATACGATATTGTCACGATCTGAATTTAAAAAAAAAGTTTTCCGGAATATCTAGAAACATCTAGGTACAAAAAGGCATCGCAGTTCACACACACATTCAAATCTTCTCGGGTTCAATTACGTAATCATACAAACAACGGTCTTCCCTTTCTTTTAAAGTAGGTTGTAAATGCCAAACCCCCTCTAGTAATTTCGACCCTCGTTTTATTTGGGTAGCGAACCATGCTCCGAGTCAAGACAGTTCTGTTTTGTACAACCAAGTGGTAACAACAAGCGATAAATGTGGAAATCTGCAAGAGAACCACAGTATAGTGAACATTTGAATAGTGAGTTTGTTTTACTTATTATTATATTGATTTTAATAAATTATTCACGTAAAACCTAACGGCATTTTCACTACCCACGAATATAATAATATAGTTCACTTAATAGTATTAAGAACATGAATTTATAATATAATATATTATTTACAATATATATTTATTTATAATAAACTTAGAGACCCGTAAACTGGTATTTATTATTACGATATTGAGTAATCTATTGAGTTAATGAGAGATATTGAGTACATTTAAGAATTATCATATTAAATTTATTTTATATATTTTTATTTGATTGTAAATACGTTATTTCACTCGAGCGATACTGTTGCGGACAGCGAGCGGGGCGAGTGAATAACGATAGTCTAATAGTATAGAATGAACGAATAAGGTTTATAAATACGTGTTAGGAATAGATATAATAATATGAACTGAATATGTGTGAATATGTGTATTTTAAAACGATTAGAATAAGAATATAGCTAGTTGTAAGTTTAAATGTATAAATTTCACTAGTTGTAAGGATGAACCATGCCAGACTCGGAACATCTGGCATGGTGACTCATGGTACTGCCGTCCCTTTCCCACGGTTAGCCTCGCTCTGCGGAGAGCGCGCACACAGGGCGTGCGCGCTCATTGGCTGAGCGACGCCCCGCACGGAATCTATCGCACGACCGGTTGCGAGGCAAAGGGCGAGGTTAAATATAGCGGAGAGGGCGGCAGTACTACGATCAGTTCGAGAAACACCACAACACCAGCAACAGCAAGCAGCGAATCTACAAGCAAACTACAGTCAAGAACGTTATTAAGAAACCACATTGTTACTACGAACTACTGTAACTTTGTAAGAAACAAGAATAAAACAAGCGCTATTAATTTAGCACACATTAAATATTGTGAACGTCCTTTTATTCACAATAGATAGGTACAATGAGTCTTAAGTGAGGGAATTGCGTCTCAAGTGCATGCAGCTCCCCGAACACACCTATAAGTGCTTGGCGACAGATTTTCAACTCGGAGAATGTAGCTAGCCAAGCGAACAATAGAAAATACCCAATCATGATTGATTTCAGAACGATGATTTCATTCACCGAACGCTGAGGCTTAGTATAGGAGTTCGTCCTCACGTCGTTCGACGCGGATGCATAAGCCATAATAAGGTTTTTTGTGATAATAATTTGTTGACGATTAAAAATTTATATATGAGCATTATTTTTAGGCATGGCATATTAATCCTTAACAACAAAAGTTACTTTATCATAAAGACAATTTGATGAAGTTAAACTTTGCCCTACAAAGCATGTCATTTGAACACTGTTTAGGCGATAATGAAAAATTAAAATTTTAGAGAATAATTATATTAAGATAGACTACATGATTTCTGTGGCTAAATGGGAACATTGGCGGCGCGGTGTTTGTCGGATAAAATTAACTCGGGTAAAACCGTGGGACACAGCTAGCAGACTATATAAAATTAAAAAGATACAACTCATATTTATAACACAAATGCAAAGAAGTAAAAACATTAATTATATTTAAAATATTTATTTCGATGTATTTTATTTTAATGCATAAAAACACAACGAAAACCTCATTAACGATGAAGAAAGTTCTCGTCGGTGGGAGCGAACACCGGTTCCGAATACGTGACGACTTAAATATTACGTTCAGTGAATTACGTAAGTCTGTACCTCACGCATTGTATTTTTGTCTCGGTCAAGGAACTAGGCGCGAGGAAATTAATTATCAACGCTCGTTCAGACTCTAGGTCAAGCGAGTAAACTGTCACATGTCGATATTGCTTTCGTCTCTCTCTGTATTAATAAATCTACAAACATCAAAAAGTCATTGAATTTATTTTTTATTTAGTCTTGAGGATATCCACAGTAGAACTTTTTTCTAAAACCTTTAAAATAATTTGTATATAACAAACAGAACAGTGAAATCTATAGAGCGTAATCAGCCTTAATCTCATCTCAAAGTCGACTCAGTCGCTAACTCAGTGCAACCTTTGGTTTCGAATTTATAGTCACTGTTACATCACTATTAACCCATACTCTTTTTTATTCGTTTTTCGTAAGTCGTCGAATTCGATAACTTGAATTTTGCTTAGGTAAAGCCAAGTCTGCGGCTATAAAATTCAATTCTAAGGCTGAGATATAACTTTTTTTTCATAATAGCAAGTTAAAATGACGATACTGTCCCTGATGGTAAGCACAGTATAATCTTAACACGACGGCGACCACCGAGAGATCGGAAATCCATCCATCGGAAGTTTTTTTTAAATAGCGCGTAAATATAAATCTTATACTTACATGCATTTCGTTACTCCAATATGATTTATTTATTTCGTCATTTATCTTTATTACAAATATACTATGCTGAATCATAATATAGTTATTTTATACAAAAAGAAATTACAACCTATTTGTTTATTTTTTGTTTTTAGCAATTAAACAACTTTTTCAGGAACCATTAAACTTTTTTTTGACTGGACCGACACAGTGTCAGAACACCACTGTCGCAGATTATGACTTTCCGTCCTTCGGCTCAAGGAGATCTAGAATTCCATGTCCTATTGTAAACGGGCCGTTCCGTGCCGATAATTTTTATGTAATCCGTAACAAAGTTGTATTGTTTCCGAACGTTATTATTTATCGACACGCTACAAACTTCCGTGCTGACCACCTTAATACAAATATCTATCTATACTTTATCGATATCATAAATATGAACCATCAATACGGTTACAGGCTAATTGACTAAACTATAAAATTTGTCAAATTCACGATATTAAGGTTAAATCTATAGAGTGTACTCAGTCTTATCTCAACCTAAGGATGGCTGAAACTTCACAGTATTTACTCAGCGCAATCTTAAGGTGGCCTCCCACGGTCCGTGATATTGTTAACGTACGCGGACCAGCCCGCACCGAACGCACCATGCGAAGAGCGTCGTCTGTGGAAGCGTAGCCAAGTCCGTAGCCTTAATGTTCGGTACGTGGCTGTACGTGGTCGTCGGCCGTGCGTGAGAATCCGCAATATCACGGACCGTGGGAGGCCACTTTAGGTTTCAAATTTATAATCACTGTTTTCATAAACATATTAGAACCACACGCGTTGGGCTTCGGAGTCACAGTTTTACGGTAACCTCCACCACGACACGAACTAGAAAGTTCTCTATGACTTATCTTTGTCGTACCGTGCAGCTTTGGAACCTTCTTCCGGCCATTGTGTTCCCTTCTTCTTACGACATGGGGTCCTATAAGCGTAACGTGAAGAGATATTTACGCAGACCGGCATGACAGCGGCGACCACCAATGGATTTAGATCTCTCGGTGGTCACCGTTGAGTTTGCATTGTGCTGCGCTTACCATCAGGAACAGTATCGTCAATGTGCCGAGCTATTATTTTAAAAAATGCGTATCGTCGTTTTCCGTAAGTTATCGGATTCGTTGATATGGACTTTGCTCAGGTAAATGCTAAGCTTGTGGATATTAAGTCAAGTTTGAGTAGGCTCTACAGATTTCACCCTTAGTCTTTCCACCGCCGATATACACTTTAATGGTAACAGTTCCAATTATAGATCGTTCTAATTTCAGTTCGATATGTACTGTCTAAGAATATATTTGGCATAAAGGAAAGCGACGATAGTTTTGACAGTGAGACACCTTCAGCAATAAAATGTAAAATTGTCTATGGCTTATAACTCTGGCGCAAATAATACAATACAACAAAACAATCAAAGTTTTTTTTGTAAAGTATCACGTCATAGTGATGGCACTGTGTCTGATAATAAACACAGTACATTTCGACAAGATAATTTATAACAAAAAAGAAAAGCAACTTCATTGAAGTTCATGATTTTGAACAGTTCCCTGGTGTGTATCTCCGAAGTTGATGATCCAATGCCAATGACATTAAAATGGATTCACTCTTGTTGTATCATCTATCCAACAAATTTTTTTTTATCGAAATCGGTTGATAAACAAATCCCGAAACGCGACAGACCAAATGAAAGTCACTGTGACTGTGTGACATGAGTTTATCACCAAGTGCATTTTGGTCGCGACCCAGTCGGATACTACCATCCTATTTGATACTGAATATATCAACGAATGTTCCCGGAATGCGACACGTCTAAGCGTGCCACACCACTATGGCGGCCGGCGGGTATGTTAAAACAGGTCTCTAATTCAGCCGAACACAATTGTCGTGTCCTATCATTCAGTAACTATTAATGTTATCTTTTCGCCTAAACTTACTATACAAAAATTTTCATATTCCCTTGAATTTTTACGTTCAATTTAATTTTATGTGCAATGTGTAATAAAATATTTATGTGCGCGACTACTTACTACTGCGGCGTACCTATATCGCCATCTATCGATAACATATAGTACTACAGGAATAATAATGGACAATAATTATATTTATTACTTAATAAATTATTTTTAAATATTCTTAGAAATGTTACCTATATTGTTTTAAGTCTAATATTTAATTCGTTTGACAAAGTTTCTTTCCAATCAGCTTTATGTGATTTTCTAATATTGTAATTGATCAATAATTTTATTGTGTTTTAACATAAATCAATATTAATCATATTACATTGTTCTAGACTTTCATATTATTTATATTAACGTATTTAAAAAATGTTAAATGTGACTAGATGGCGCCATCAGTAATGTTTCCTTTAAAAATAAGGAGCTTCCGTATTTAAATTTATTAGACATAGTTATGACTTCCAACCGACGTAACATTATTCTGCGTATTGATACTGGGAGTATGCTTGTACTTAAATTATATTATTGTGACTTTACTAAATTAATGTAAATATTGTACAAAAATAACTTTTGCTGCTTTTGCAATTACTCCTGGCCAGTAGCGCCGGCATATACATACGTGTTTTGTTGACATGCAATACATTCGACTGACCGGTATTATTACAACTATAACTCCATGTAAAAATAAAAACGGAATTATTTTCCCAAGCGTAAACAATACAATGTAGATATAAAATTCAAATTAAAACCTGATTTTGTAAAACATTTGCAATTAAACATTTTTTTACAATGATAATATGGCAACACTGAACTGACCAAACGTGTCTCCTTCCCTGGGAATGAAGTAGCAAGCAAACCTTTTTGTTGAATTTGTAGATCTTGTTCTGGATAATTATTGGCTTACAATTATTTCTTCTGTTTAAAATTCCACGTAGTTAATTATGGAACAATATATGTATGTAGATATATGTGTCGGGAGTTTTTAAATTCTTTAATTTACTTTGTTTAAAGTAAAATCGTTTATAGTATTGTTTAATACTTCATCATCATAACTTTATGCAGAAGTACAACCATCATTTATTATCATAGTTCGTATCATAAAATATTAATTAGAAATAAGGGCGATCGAGATTAATCGTTTTTAAAAAATCTGTCTAGATATAACTTGTTATATAAAACATTATTTAAATACAAAATTGCATTTAGATAGAACAGTCGTTTCCGAGAAACGATTTTTTTTCTCAACAGTATTAGATTACTGCTTATAGTAAGTATGACAAAACTGGTATTAGCCGGTGGAAAAGTAAAAATTACTCATAACCGTCGCGGACGCGCGAAGCAACTAAGAAAGGTAAAGGAAGTGAAATAAATTTATAAGGACAGAGAGAAGTGGCACGCTCTTCAACCTGCCTACATCGCATCGTCACAAATGTAGCATAATGACCGTCAGACAAATTAATTATTAATCGGAAGAACTTAAAATTGCATGAAAAAAATCCTTGAGAATACCTTTGTTTCGAGTCGTTCCGTTTCATTTTTGTAATGTGTCCGCTCAACTTCCACCTTCTCCAGTTTACTTCGCAAAGTCTCCAATTCATCCTAAAACAAAAGAAAAAATATTAAGGTTTATTTTAAATAGTAGTAGTAGTAGAAAATAAAGGAACAACGCCTGATAGTAAGTACAGTACAATCAAAAAACAGTAGCGACCATCGAGATATCCTCTTGGCGCAGCGATATTTTAAGCCCTACCATTGAGCCGAGAGGTCGTGGGTTCGATTCCCGCACATGTCTGACTTTTGTGGGATGAAGATAATTTTGTCAGTTGTGCGTCTGAGTGTTAAATATCTAATATATATTAGCTGTTTAGTTACCATAATCCAAGCTTTGGTTAGTATGTAATTAAAATACCGTGTGTGAAATTGTGTCACCATGTTTATATTTATTTATTTGATTTTTACCTATCGCTAGTGACCGCTGTCATGTCGATCTGTGTAAATAGCAGCTCGATATTTAATATACACCGGCAGATCTTAGGATATAGATGCGCATAAGTGAATAACTATGAAGGGCTTTTCAGCATATATGGCAACCATACCAACTTGCAAATCATAAATAATAATTTTTTCAACACACTTGCTCATAAAGTGGCTCTAATATCACCGCAATTAGGCACATAATGACACCTGTAATCAAACTGTGACTTTTTCATTGCTATTATTCACAAGTGAGTTATAGAGTTTTTTTTGATTTTATTGGTCGAGTTGCTTTGTTCTTAAAAAAGTTTCGATACAAAAAAGATAATGATCAATAGAACAAATAAATTAATGTACCTATTGCTTGCTCATTTCATACAACTTCGTATTTAAATAGATAATTTCAACTTGTAAGTGTTTAATAAATAAAACTTTCACTCAAATATAACTTTTGTTTTCTCTGTAATAAAGAAAACTTTAAATTCCCCATTTTATACGTGGCTAAAACGCTATAATCTGCGGAAAGCCAAAAATAAAGAAACCTCATTCCTTTAGTCTATGGCCGATCGCCATTGTTAGATGCGCGCGCAAACTGATTAATTTTTTCCGCCATAGCGAAAAAAAATTCACAACTCTTTATCACTGTTGAAATTTTAGTTATTTATTAATTAAAACGCCTACAAGTACTAGTTATGAAGAAAATGATTTATGTTGTACACCACCCGATATAAGATGTGAAGCCCTTAACGTTATGCAAAGTTTACTACCTGAAAACTCCAAGGAAAAATGATTTTTTATTATTATTTTCATCACAAGTGTGTTGAAAAACGTCGTATAATACACGTGTGTATTGGTGATTACCGTCCTCGCTCTCTTAAGACCCTCACCTGACGGCTCGGGTCTCAATGGCGTCTCAGCGGTAATCACCAACATTACACACTTGTACCATAATGTACTATAATAACGTATACAAACCAATTAAAAGTAAATACAAGGAAAACTTTGACATCACAATACACTTATTATGAATGTACTCATATATGTCTGGTTGAATTTCATTAAATTACCCTTCAATGGCTGCACGGATTCTAATGAAATTTGGCATAGAAGTCGATTAAGTCTTGATGTCTCCTACCAGGTACAGGCGAATATACACTGGCTGATCTTTCATCGCGACTCAAAGAAACAAGCCAATTAAATGTGCTTTTCATCGTATAAGTAGTAGTAGTCGCGATAAAATCGTTTTAGTGTAATATAAAATTTCTACATTTACACTGTAATAGCGAAAATTGTAGTTTCTACGCTAGGTATGCCATCGCGGTAATTGCAGTTTTGATTTCCTTAAATGCCAATAAATTTTTTAGTACCTCTGGTTTGTTTTTTTTTAGCGAATTGGTAACAGCACGGACAATTTACCTTAAATTGTCAACCTAATATAGAAAAATAATATATCATACTTAGTGAAGACTTATAGTCTGTTACATTATATATTTTTCTTCTTCTTTTTCCTAACTTGACAACCAATCCTGGCTATTGAAGATTATTCCTGACATTGATATGAAACCTCTAATGCGGCGGGTTAGACCGGTTGTTGGACCCAGTGTTGACGGCTGTAGGCGCATGTGCGCGTGGCGACACTTTGGGCCAACGTTGGCGGTGTGGAGTTCGTTTTTTTTTTTAAATAGACAGACGGGTTCATTTCACAGTTTCTTGTTAAAACATGGATAGTTTAAAATCTGTTGGTAGGGATCGCGACCATTGATATTCTAGTAATAAAATAAACATTTTCATATTATTGTATCTTCTTTTACATTGTCGTATTTCGAGTTAGTCAGTCAGTCAACCACTCACCTCTTTGCCTATTGCATATTTAAAGACAATAGTATTTAAGGAGTAAACTCCAGTGATATGTTGGTGCTGATACATACATAAACTTTTTTTAAAGATTCACTAAGATGGTTCAAATCTGCCGGGCATCTTGTGACGGCCAACTTTTATATAAAATATCATTACCAGAATTGCATTATAAATGGTTAATACAAATAACGCAAATTTATCAATAAAAAATAAAAATCACTACATGAAAGACTTAGGCTGAAATTTATAAAACTTTCTTAGTCTTAACTCAGCCTTAAGTTCCGAAATTAAAATTTATTGTCGCAAGCTTAGCATTATCTCAGCTCTGCCTGAGTAAAGTTCAAGTCATCGAATTCGACGACTTTGGGAAAACTTGGGTATTATACGACTAAAAAAATAGTATAGCATAATAGTGACCTAACAGTGATTTTATACACTTTTTAAATAATCTGTATTGCTTGATTCTTATTGGCTACTACATAGAAATGACTGTTTTTATTATGTACATGTTTTGTTATTCCTGTTGTTTGCAGTTGTTTTTCGTTATTAGTTTGAAACTTTAATCTTTTTATTTTATGTACGAATAATCTGTCATTTTTACTTTAAAGAAAGTTGAATATTATACAAATACACAATTTAAATTCTATTTTAAATAGCTTTTTAATTTTCTATATATAATTAGTGATTAATTTATGTTTGAGTTGAAGAAATTTAACAGTCCAGATACGGTATCCAAACGTTAATTGACAGTTACCAGACACTTCCAAAACGACTATAAATTCGAAAGCTAAGATTGCGCTGAGTAAATACTTAGCGAAGTTTCAGCTTAGCTAAGGCTGAGCCAAGACTGAGTACACTCTATAGATTTCAGCCTTAGATCCCGACAAAAAACTCATATTATTTATCCGCAATCTCATACTACTTAGAATTTTTTTTCGATTTAACCATACTATCTTCACAGTGCTTTTGTATTAGAAGTCTAGAAATGGAACGCAAACGGGATTGACAAACAAAAAATAGACTACATTTTATTATATTCTCAAAAATAAAGACACGGTTACAAGACTTCTAGTCTTTTTTCTAAAATTTATAGAAATTGAAATAATTAGAGCGTTAGAATTGAAACGGGCGTGTCATACCGAGCATTAAATGAGCCGGTGTGGAACCACAGTGGAACGCTTCTCATTGCATTGCGAACGGGGACATAAATACAATACATTAAGACGTATAGGGTTACCAACATATTTGAAACTTACAACTAGCTACTTCAAGGAAGTCATTCAAAGGGCCTTAAAATAAACATTGTATGGCCGTAATGGATATGAAAAGAAGTATTCACATTATAATGATTATAATAGCTCATAAATACGTATGAAGTTACAGTTTGAAGTCGTTCATCGCGTTGTGTATGTGCAATATACATTTTATTGAAAAAAATATCTATGATTCACTATATCAAATCAAAATAATAAAAGTACTTATTTCAATTTAGGTCCCAAGAAGGCATTCATTATTAACTTCAAAACACTATCTACTACCGGCTCGCAAAACATCCCAGTCATCGAGAAGAGTTGACAAGAAACTGGACTGATTTTATCTTTTGAGCTTGAACTTTCGTTGAAGCAACACATCGTTTGAAACCATAGCATGGTGGCTTACCACTTATGTAGGGAGGTTTCTAATCCATCTGGCTACCACCCTCAAGTTGAAAATCTGTCGCCAATCAACGTATAGGCGTATTTCGGCAGCTGCACTTGAGAGCCAGTCCTCCCGATATACTTAGCGTATTACCATCTTTACATTGTCTCTTAACGTCGAGTGAAAGTGGCCAAACGCTAAAACCTATAAGTATTAAGATAAACAACAATAAAAATATTGTTAAATCCTTTATGAGAAAGCATGAGTGGGAACCCTAATTGCTAACTACAAAATCAACTTCGATGATACAAACATATTATTAAGTACTTTCTATCTCGCAAAACTAACACGAATATTGACTGCCTAAGGGACCGGAATCTATTACAGAATTATTCTTGAACGATCTTCTCCTTAATATTCTAATCTGCTTTTAATTGCATCCAAAGCGCATTCTTCCTACAACTCTCGTCGCTATAGAATAAGAAGTTTAGACGTAAACAGTATTTCAATATTTTTGATTAAAATTGAAGAAAATAATACTAACAGGAAGGATTTTTATATCGCCTAAGTTACTTTCACAGTGACAGGTTTCTCTCGGTAGTTTTCTTCTTAGATATTACTAGCTGTGCCCGCGGCTGCGTTCTCGTGGTGAATGGAACGCTCTGGTAATTTTTTATTTCAAAGACAAAAATGCTTATTGTGTGTGATCCTTAGAAAATGAACATATTATGATCTCGCTGACTTTTTTATAGGTATTTTTAAAATCTACAATTATGTACATTAATTTGACATAATATCTCTTATGGTTTACTTAGCGTAAGCCATTTAAGTGTCTCAAAACCGTCATTTTTCCGATTTCATTTTTATTTACGCGGAATCCTAATTCTTTTTGTACAATGAAAGTAGCCCAAGTTACTTCTTATAACATCAGCTATATGTCAGTGAAATACCCGTGAAAATCGGTCCAACCGTTTCAGAGACTACCTGGAACAAACAGACTGATAGACAATAATTTAAAAAATTGATTTTTTGTTATAGTAACGTTTATACTTTCATATGCGTTTAGTAAAAAGCTGTTATTTTGATATTACAAAGATATTTCAATTTTATTTAGGTATTTGTATAGATTATAGGTATTTTATCAAACAAGTGTGCTTATATTTTGGGGGTACCCTAGGGCTATGTATGACATTTGATTCTTTAAAAGGGATGTAGAAAAACATAATGTCGGGTAACTTAATATCAAAAAGACTAATAATTTGTAAGGTTTGCTATTTGATTATTGCTATAAAATGGGCCGTGTACTTGTTTTTTTTTTAAATCAGAAATGGTTGATCAGGCGAACTGTTAATGTGAACAAAACAAACAGACAAAAATCATAGCTTTGTAACACAATGCCGCGCGAGTTGTACGGATGCTACTGTCTATTGAACAGCTAGTCACGCTCTATTTGCTCCCTGGTTGGAATCATTTACATTATAACTGATTGACTAAAGGCCGGCTCTTGTTGAAGCAGCCAGACGTAATGCAGCATCTCTAAGATATAAAAAAGTAAAATCATTGATATGATTCACAATAAAAATACAAATTTGAATAATACGTTGATATAGGTCTAGGTAATGAAAGCATTTGTTTGTTTTGTTTGTACCTACACAATCCATATAAAATCTATTTTTTCCTATGTATCTCTAAAATGACGTGATTTTAATTTCGAAATTGTGGTAAAATTCAAGTGATTTCATAAGTGCATACTTACTTAAAATACAAAGGTAAAAATAAAAGTAAAGTAGCATAAGTTCCCTTCCTTATAACATCAGCTATCTGCCAGTGAAAGTCCCGTCAAAATTGGTCCACGGAGATCACCCAGAACAAACAGACAGACCGATAAAACGTTTTGAAAATTGGTGTTTTGTTAAAAGTACCGTATAAAACATTAAACTTTCATTTGCATTTAGTAAAAAACTGTTATTTTGACATTACAAACAAACACTTTAATTTTAATAGTTGTATAGATAATAAATTAGTTAATATTAAATAGCTTTCTTGTTTGGATAAACGATCGGATGATCGGTACAAATATTCCAATCTATTTTGAACTAGCTTAGAGATTTAAAACTTTAATGATACTGAATCAGTCATAATAATATATGTATGATAAACTAACTTGTCACATAAAATAACAACTTAAGTTATCTTCAAGTCGATTATCTCAAATAGAATAAACAATCTTAATATTGGGTTATTCTTGTACAATATATACATATTAGAAATCACATTAAGATCTGAAAAGGTACTCGCAAACAATAAAACAAAGCCAATGCAATGTAAAACTATATAAAACCTAACACATTCAGAAATAATTGGCCGAACAATGTACCCTAATTACGTATTTTGCTAGAGCAAAGCATTAACAGAATTACCTAAACATTATGGCTAGTTAATATCTACAGAGACAGTGCCAGCTGAGCGAAAAGAACAGTTGCTCTAGGCGCCAGGTGGCAAGGGGCGACAAATTCAAATTTTTCAAATTTTTTTTCAAGCAAAAATATATATTTTAAGAAAAAATGTTATTTATTTAACAAAAAATAAAATGAATTCGACGTGATAGTGTTGACTAGTACAAAAGGCGCCGAAAGACGAATTCTTTCTACCTTGCCAAAAGGCATATAGCTGGCACTGTACAGAAATCATCCGCTAACATCATAAGAAGCTTCTCCGAGGATTTCATGTAATACAAATTCACGCATATAATCAATGTACACCAACAATAATAGTTTAATAAAAAACTTGACAATCGTAAAGTATTCCTCCATAATATGGGAATTGGTACCGAGAAACTGCATCGCATGCGCATCGTACGTGGGAATGTACTAAACTGCGCTACCCCGTTATTCCATATTCAGAGTTGGAACGTTAAGATGCATTTATCACACTGAATAGCGGTCGCGTTGCTGTTACACCTCCCAGCGCTAATCTAATTATCGGAACCCACAAGGTTATTTTTATACTGGCCTGTCAGCCTGACAGCCTGCCACAGTAGGTTCCAAGACCGCTACCACAGCGTTTGTTTCATACTGGTTTTAAACAAATCTCAATAGGTAAAGTTAGTATGGTGTAAAATCAAAGGTATAAGTCCAATGGCACACATTGATAAAGATTTAATAAGAAAAAATAGGTCGAAATTTCATGATTATCGAATTGCAAATTATAATAAATAACAATGTCTTATAGGACAGGTCGTGTTCTCACAGCCCGTAACTTTTCTAGAATATTTCCTTCAAATTCTTGTTTATTTATGGGTGTACAGATACGAATTTGGGATATGGTCATGTATAACAAGAAAATGCAAATTTTTGTGCTACAGGTCGAAACAGTGATGGCTCAGTTGTAGCGTGTATAGACATCGCGTAGATCGACATGAGTTTGAATCCGTATCATGATGAAACCATAGCATGGTTGTAGAGCATTCTCTAATGTCCGCCCGGCTAGCTACCAACCTGAAAACCTGAAGTTGAAAATCTGTCGCCAAGCACCAATAGGTGTGTTCCGGCACCTGCACTTGAGAACCAGTCTTCCACTAGGCTTTAGCGTGCTACCACCATACTGGGCAACATTGTCGCTTAAGATCAAGTGAGATTTTGGCCACAACGCTAAAACTTTAACGATAAAAAAATTACGAATTTGGGATATGGCCACATATAAGGAAAAAATGTACATTTTGGTATTATGATGGGCTTCAGATAAGAATCTGGGATATAGTCACATTTTAAAAGAAACAGCTTTGCCAATGCTTTCGAAAACGAATCTAAATAATTTGATTTGAAACAATAAAGCAAAATTAAACACATGCACAAACAAGTTTATAAATACCTAGGTTGTTCCGAAAATTGTTGGCACAGAATAAATACAATCTCTTTTTTCTTGAAACTATTTTGAATTGATAGTTAATTTCAATACGAATCTCTTTGGTGTAAATCATTGGCCACCTATGTGTTGATATTTTTTAAATTATTTTTAAAGATTATGACACTCTTTTTTTGTTTGCAACAATGGACGTCTCGAGAGTTACCTTTCAAAGAATATCACGAAAGCAATAGTTACTTATTGGTTTCGTGAATTTAAACGTGGTCGAGAGAACCTTAACGATGACCCCAAACCCGGACGACCTACAACAACAGTAAGTAACTCATGAAAATGTCATCAGTGTAGAGTGGCTATTGTGGGAGAATAGACACTTTTCACATCAAGAGATTCAGGCTGAACTGCAGATTGGATCACGGGAAGTTTCCTTCACCCTGCGTGAACACCTTAAAGTTAGGAAGCTTGTATCGCGATGAATACCTCGTTCTCTCACCGAAGAGTAAAAATCCCGTCGTGTTCATCGGTGCAAATATATGCTAGAAAAGTTTGAAGGAGGAACTGACGAAACTTGGATTTACAGCTACGATCCTCTCGCGAAGCAACAATCAATGGGTGTTTGAAGAAGACGAGTTGTTCACAAAAGTTGCTTGCGGTCGGAGCGTTAATAAAAAAAAAGAAGTTTTTTTTTGACTCAGTGGACCCGTGGCATTCATTCCGCTAGAAGATCGTAGAACAGTTACTAGTGAATGGTATTGCGAAGTTTGTCTGTTTCAAGCTTTCGGGGAGTTGAATAGCAAGCAATCAAGGAGCGGTGTTTGTGGAATTCTTTTTCACCAAGATAACGCGCCCACTCACACAACATCTAGAACCATGGACTATTTGAATACTTTGGGAGTACAAATGTTACCCTATCCTCCGCACATCCCAGATTTATATCCATGCGATTATTGTTAATTTCCCACGGTAAAAAAAAACGCTACATGGGCGAAAATTTAACACTGCAGAAGAGGCTGTCGAAAAATTTTGGCGGTTATTTTTCGACCATTCGCACATACATTTTTAAAATGTTTCGAAAGCTGGTTCACCCGGATGCATAGGTACTTTGCGGTTGGAGGGGAATATTTTGAAAAGCTTTAAATAACTTTATTCATATTGTAACAATTTTTCATTTCACTTACAATTTTTGGCACTTCCTAACATTAATGTCGTAAATACGAGACAACAGCAGGCTGAAATTATTATATGATTACTAACATTTGTAGACTATAAGATTTGTACACAATAAAATATAGACTAAGCATAACCATAGATTAATTATTGGTCGTAACTCGCGCTACAACTAGATGCCGTCAGCGTACTTTAACATGACATGATTTGGACTGGTTAAAGTTTATATGGAGAAGGAGTGCAGAAAACTAAAATGTACCTATAATATCTATTACTAATATATTAAATTAAATTAATTAATACTGCGAATTCTAACCCGACAAGTGTCATTGAACTTAGACCCTCCAAAATATTGATATTGTCACTAAACGAAAAGTGACAGCTAGTGTGTAAATAATACTCATTGTTTGGGTTCATGAATACTGTAAATGTCAAACAGAAAATAGTCTATGATCAAAAAGTCGCTAATCGAATTTCAAGCTTAGGGCGACCGCTAGTTATAATAATACTGTATAATGTGAATATTGTCGGAGTACCTATTAAAAAAAAGAAAAAAGACAGCCAATAAGTATCTTTCTGTCAGTTAAAGAATGTTTAGGATCGGATTAGTTCAAATAACTACCTACTATTAAAAAAATATTCACAAAATTTACGTTTCTTACAATAGTGTTATAGTAGTTAGCATATTTAGTACATAGTTATATACCTATGTACTCTTCTCCAATAGCCGACACGATTCAGCTGACCCACCGTCATCCCACGAAAGGGCCAGACGTTAGGTCAGCATATTTAGGTTGAGATAAGCTTAGTTTTTAAAGACAGTTTAGAATCGACCATTATCAAACTTAACGGTTAATAAAATCTTAACCAAATTAATTTTACTTTAACTTTTTTTTTAAAAGACTATCATCGCTCCTCGAAGTTACCTATATTGTTTTTTTTTTTTTTTTTTTTTTTTTATAAACAATATTACCATGTCGCAAAATATCACGATATTCAGATAATTAAGCGTTTTTTAAACTACTTAAGGTGTTAAACTTTATGGTATTGTGACACGAACAAGCAAAGTTAAGGGAAGTAATCAGTAACAAGGTTAACCACAACGGTCTTGAATGAATTAATAGCATTTTCTTTCAACCGTATGGCACTATATAAGTCTAGAAGGGAACTAAATGAATAGACTACAATGTTTTTGACTTTCGTGTTTGAACCAGTCATGTTGCGAGACATAATTTTTCAAAAGTTAAAGATATTAAAAGTATCATGTATACAAAAAACGGATATTTCAGTTTCTTCCTATATTTGTTAACTAGCTGTGCCCGTGGCTTCGCTCACGTGGACTAAAGAATGCACGAGCGAATCTTGCTCCCCTGCTCCCGGCTATTTTAAAGACAAAAATGCTTATGTGGGTGTTTCTTAGAAGATAGATGTATACTCTACCGGACTTTTTTGTAGGTCTTTTTAATGCCTACAATTATCTAGTACATTAATTTGCTATATCTCTTATAGTTTACCCAGCGTAAACCATTTAAGCACCCGAATTGATTCACCATGACCAGTTTTTTATTTGTATAGAACCGTAATTATTTTTCTAAAATATTAGTATCCTAAGTTACTCCCTATATCATCAGCTATCTTTCAGTGAAAGTCCCATCAAAATCGGTCCAACCGTTTCGGAAATTACCCGGAACAAACAGACAGACAGACAAAAATTTTTAAAATAAGCTTTTTGTTATTGGTATCGTATATATTTTCATATGCATTTAGTAAAAAGCTGTTATTCACTTCAATTTTATTAATTGTATAGATAATATTCAAAGAGGTAACTACTTATGTACCTAATTATTATTGTTGTTACTGATTTGATTACGTTCAGAAAGCGGATGAAGGAAAATATTGATTATTTTGGTAAAGTTACTTCATATAAAACTACTATCAGTTTGAAACATTGGAAATCAGGCAAATTTAGGTTCTTTTAAAACAGTTTATAATTACTAGAGAGCAATAATTTAGTTCCTTGTTAAAATAAATCTTAATTGGCGAGACGTGATTTGCATGGTTATCAGTTCGTTGGGCACACGTTCCCTACTCGCTAAACAATCATGCGGAAATCGCCAAAATCAGCGGTCGCGCAACAAAATAATAAGCCGCCGGTTGAATTCAGTAGATCGCGCCTCAAGTCACTACTATTCAGTATCAACTTTATCTGCGCAATATAAAAAAAACTGTAGTAAAAAGTTTAATTATCTAAATATTTGGTCACAATTAGGCACAGAAAGCCCCAGCTCCGTACAACGAGCGGTCGGTTGTACGCCAGTCACGAATGTCTGTGCTTTGCGCCGATGGATCTAATTTTTTTTTTGTGTGCGTCACACTAGGTTCTGAATTGATAATGAATAAAAATAATCTTATAGTAACTTTTGAGTATTTGCTTGTTTAAATGCTAAATTAAAGCGAAACTAATTGGCGTTTATTAAGTTTTAATACTCACCAATTTTTGATTATTATTTATAAGTTATAAACGCACTTAAATAATTTACAATAAATGTTTGTAATTGAAATTCCCTAATGGAAATTTTCATAGAATTTTGTAGACGCCAACTCTAGCGCTACAGTCGAGCATAGGTAACGAAGTTCAAGGTCAACCAGAGACGTCATTATCTATCTATTCTGTTCTATTTGGTTATTATGATAGAAAGTGATATAGTTCGCTAGTTATTATTGGTATTTTTACCTATGATATATTATAATGATGCTGCATATGAGTCGATGACCTTACAATGTAAGTATATTAGGTACCCACCTACATTACAATTGCATAAACGAAATGACCCATTTCATTATCTGAGAACCGAAAACAGGAAGTTTCGAATCAAAGTTTCTCAAGAATAGTGTCATAATGATAACCTATGATCCATTTGTGCAGTGAATTTTTTTATGACTATTATTAGGCAAGTGATCTATTTTTTTATTTGTTTGGAGATTGTTGTCGCCAAGTAAATGATAATTTCATTGTTTTTTTCTCTCTTTTACAATATTGACCCGACTTCAGAAACACATCACATGAAATAGATTAATTAGTTAAGTTTATCAAACATGAACCACCTCCGTCCGCATTTGACTTAAAATAATTTTCATAAAAGTAACAAGAATAATACATGTTAATTTTCGAAAAAAGGTTTCATTATATTTCGCGTATTTTAAATAATATAATATAGTTTTAATAGGTCCTTCAAATAAGCGTGAAGTGGCATTTCAGCAGACCGGTATGACAACAACGACTGTCACCGTTGTTTGTAGTCCGTATCGTACTTACCATCAGGTGCTGTACAGTCATTTTGCCGAGTTAGGGGCCATCCATAAATTACGTCACACGAATTTCATAATTTTTTTGACCCCTCCCCCGTCCTTGCCACAGCTGGTCACATTTGTGAGACCCCCCCCCCCTTCCTAATGTGATGTCACATATTTTGCAATTTTATAATTAGAAATTTATGAAATTAAAACAGCAGTGTTCGGAAATTATTTTAATTTACATTTAAATTATTTTTTAATAAAATCGACATCAAATCAAACAAAGGTGTACTTACATTGTCCACAATATTCTTAAAGTCGGTAACTTATTTTTCTTCGAACTATAAAGGTAATAAGTTTTAAATAATCGAGTTGTAAAAGTTTTTAAATAAAACATTGCTATGTTCGAGATACAAAAGTCCAATTTAATTTTTTCTCTGATTATTTTGACTAGAGGGTTGAGATTTAGTGCAACGGAAATTTTGGGGCTTGAATGGAAGGGAACAAATTCTTTCGAGTTTGGGAGGTTTTCGACTTATAGAAGTTCTAATGTACTTAGATATAAAATATAATATTTTGAAAAAATGTGATGTCACAAAATTTGGGACCCCTCCCCACCCCTTGTCCCACAATTTCACACTTCGTCGACCCCCTCACGACCCCTAAATGTGTTACGTAATTTATGGATGGCCCCTTAGTATAGATTTCAACTGATTCTCATTGATCAAGCATTTTGGCGTGTTTGGCGGGATCTTGACCTGTCATATAGTAGTTTCAATTTAAATTCATAATTAATATAATTTTGTACAAATGTTACGTGATGTAGTTTGGTTATTGTGCACAAGTGAAGTGAACTATAATTAACTAGCAGTGCCCCACGGTTTTATCCATGTTCATTTTTTACGACAAACATCGCAAACGCAACCATCTATGCAATTTTTCATACTTTGTGTAAATCGAAATTTTTAATATCTAGGACCATGCATTTTAAGTTACCACAAAAGCTCCTTGGACAGATTTAAAAAGAGAACCGCCATCATGTTAAAGCTATTTTTTTACAAGAATATTTAGGAAAATATTTTATTTGACGTGACGTTGGTCGAATTGTGGATAAAAAAGCATAGTACACACCTGCGCTTGCTTGAGCCTATGCTCAGTTCTGTGCACGGCGAGCAGAGGCGTGACGCGCACGAGCAGTCTCCACCAGGGCCAGTCTCGTACCGCGAGGAACGAGCGCACGTTACGCTGTATGCAGCGTGCGGCCGTGTGTTGCGTCCGTAGCCGCTGAGCGCGCCGCCTGGCGAGCAGACCGCGCGAGCGCGCCTGCAGCCGCACGAGCACACGGGCGAGGGCGGCGTCACGGCGCGCATCCAGTCCGCCGACGACGCCGCCTCTAAACATAATCTGCAACAACAACAGAGCAATTTATTAATTCAAAAAGAATTAAAATAGTAATACTTCTTAGATTAATGATTAGTCTCAGCTGCGCATCAACTAGATACCGCTGGCGTATTCACAAAATGCGGAACCAAAGCTACGCCGATTTCGGCGTACCAGTATCAGTCACGTTAAAATGCTGTGTGTTTTAATAAACTTTGTTCTTAGTCCAAAGTAAAATACCGGTATGCGTAGTGAATCTGTAAAAACAATACTACAAGAAAAAAGACTGACGCTGGTGGAGTGCATCTGTGTTGGTATTTGCATGAGCATTTGCAAAAAGTTCTTAAAATGAATAATAAATAAGTATCTTACTTAGAAATTAGTACTCTGTTATATCTGCGAATTCATGATTTATAATAAATTTAAATAAGATACATAGGGGTTTCTGTTATTACTTAACTTTTGGATACGTTGATGATATCTATTTTTTTTTCGTTATTCTAAACTAAAGAATTTCAATCTCAAAGAAATTGAAGTGTCTGTAATGTCAAAATAATAGCTTCTGATGACGACGGCATTCTGTAGTCCACGAGAGCAAAGCCACGGGCACAGTTAGTTATATATAAAACTTGTGAATTCCAGATACTTTGCGCCGCCTCCCAATGGAAAAGTTTTATTAAGTTCCTTTTAAAATTAAAACAAACAAAGGTTTGTCTTTACAGCTTACTTCCGTATACATTCCATAAAAACCACAAGCCCGTATAGAATTAAAACTACATAACTGTATCACAGAGGCATTCGCGTCAATCACAAACGTGTATTTGTAACGCTGGACGCGTTCAGAAATGAAAGTTATTATTATTTTATATAACACCGGCGCGGCGTACGTTTTACTTTCAGTTCCTTTTTTCACAAAAAAACATGTTTTACAACCTAAGCGGTTCTACGGGCGCCATGTAACATAAATTACGGCACTATGTAGTATAAATACTACACTCATGCCCTATTCACGTTTAAACTTTTACTAGTTGGGTCGCGCGGGATACATCCACGTTAGATTATAATTGTAATACCTGCTTCATACATATGATACCTACTTGCCTACAGTTTTCCACATCGGTCGCAAGGGTCCCAGCGTGATATTAGATAGTCTATAACATTCCTGGATAAATAGGTCATATAGAATACAATGACGTTTTATAAATAGACGCGTTACACTCTCACTAAGAGCAATTTGAAAACGTTACAAATTTTGTTATCAGCATGTTGAAACAAATCAAACCGTAAGGCGGAAATTCTGTTGTCAAAAAAGGATAAAAGTTTCTTCTCGCTCACGCCGGTATCAAGTGGAAATTTAACTGAGGGAAATTGCCCACCATTCACGATGACATGTAAAGAGCGTCAATGCCGTATCTAGTTATAAAATATAATTGATAAAAAACAAAAATAATTTTTCAAAACTGACTCGTACTTTTAAAATTTAGCACGTTCTTATACAACGACAAAATATCTAAGTTTTGAGATTTATTGTTAGTAATTAGTATAATACACTTATGGACAATAGAGTTAGTACGATTCTTCTGTACTTCATACCAATATTATAAAGAGGATAGATATGACTTTTTTTTTTGTAATGGACAAACTAAAAAACTACTGGACCGAATTTAAAAATTCTTTCTCCAATATAAAGCAACAGTATCAGCGAGTAATATATGCTATTAATTTATGCCTCATAAAAATGTCGATAGTTTTACACAAAGTATAAAAAAATGCCTACAGGGGTGCGTTGGCGATATTTTTTGTATAAAATTAACACGGGTGAAACCGTGAGGCACAGCTAGTATAGAATAATCTTTAAAAGATTTTTATACTTAACGTAGACGATGGTTCGCGGATAGATTTGCTCAACTTGGTATAAATTTCGTACATAAATTTGTGTTGGACTAAGTAGTTACTTGTGTAAGATAAATAAGTTATCCTTGAACATTTTTTTAATAATATGGGCACACAGTTTCACATATTATTACTATTTAATTTGAAACTTAGCAAAGCTTGTATTATGACAACTAAACAGCTGAAAAAAAAAACCAACCAGACACACAAATGTATGCTGCCAACCTATGTATGGGCATAATGGCCAATGGTAATCTAGGCTATTATGGATAAGTAAAAATACATTATTAGATTATGAATATGTTAATGGGTGAATTTATCGAAAAAAGCAGATAGATTACTCTTGATCACGCGGCCTCAATTATAATCATCACACAAAAGTCAGTAACGGGCAGGGACCGAACACGCGGCCAATAATACGCCACAAGGCGCTGCGCTGCGCTGCAGGTTTGGGGACTTTACAATTTCTTAATTTAGCAAATTGAAATAAACCCTATCCAGATTAACCACTTACGCATCGTGAAACTGAATGACCTTATTATACTGTAATAGATACCAACGTTTTAAATTGGAATATACAGTCGTCCGACTTTATGTATAAAAGTGACTTACTTAACATAGCCGTATTATGCATTGTAAATAACTGATTCGAGATAAGAACAATTTAATGTCTCCTACATTGTTAATTTTCTACCGGTATCCAAGACACTGAAATAAAGATTTTTTCTAATGATATTAATTATATTGCTACAAACAAGCATGTGGTCCACCTGATGTTAAGTGCACACTGCAGCCGATAGTTATTTGCTAGCTGTGCCATACGGTTTCATCCGTGTTAAATTCATTTGACCTACTCTCCACCGCGCCGCACCGCGCCGCGCCGCGACCGCTATGTACGGCTATACGTCTATATTTTTAATTATATCTCAAAAAGTGTCACAAACAACCCTGCCATGGTATGTTATTCATTAGTTCTGTAATAAACGTAGGTGCCCGTGTTTTATGACCGTTCCTGTGTTTATTTAAGTTAACAACGTGTTTTGTTATGCTGTCTGAGTAAGTTTCGGTTAATTATAGTTTATGACCGCTTTTTTTTTGTGGGTGGCTAGTATATACATCTACAAATATTAACTTCGACCAGTTTTTTCAAAATATTTTATTTATTTTTGGTTTTGACCTGCATAAAACTGGCACCATGTCTTTGGTGAAAATATGTTATATAATAACTAGATATTAGAATAAAAATTTTAGAACGAAAAGCGGTGAGACATACGAGATATTCACATTTGTAGGTAGCCTCCCATACTATGAGTCCAATAAAAAAAAAATTTCACCCATATGTGTTAGCAATGGACACTTGGCGATGGGACACTTACATGCTGGTATTATCATTACTATATTGTTAGATATTTGTCGGTGTGATTATTAAATCCGTACTAATGACCTACTTGTTTGTAATATTTACTAGCAACAGCTACTATTCACTATACTATTGACCAGCACTATTGTCTGGGTATGATAGCAACAAGTCTGGTCATTTTTTTTTTTTTTTTTTTTTTTTTGAACTGACTACACTGTTAGCCTTAGGGGCCCTAAAGCCGCTGCGGCTTTTACAGCTTCACCGGACTTGGGGGCGAGCGCAGAGGGCACTCAGCCGCGAAAGTTTTGTGGACGACTCGCACGAAGGTGCCAAAGTGGCCGGACCTCGGCTCGGGCGGTCGCCGCGTTCGCAAATAAGTCGCGATCTAATCGAACCCCTACACCTACGATTCGAGCTAACTAATTTATACACATAGGCACGTTCCCTTCCTCCTGGGAGGAAGGAAGGAACCGTGCGTATGTGTATTCAGTAATCGGAATGTTTCTACACTAACTAGCGCTAACTAACTAGCGTAAAAAAAGAAAAAAAAAGGTCCCTCACAGAAACTATGTACCTGTGTGGTGTGCACGTGTGTATGTTCATACGTGTGTAGTGTTGTATGTAGGTAGCTAAGTGATGCACGTACAGTGTCACTTGTATCGCGCGGGCGGTTGCCTGAC
The DNA here is from genome assembly GCA_033032175.1 of Saturnia japonica. Taxonomy (NCBI): domain Eukaryota; kingdom Metazoa; phylum Arthropoda; class Insecta; order Lepidoptera; family Saturniidae; genus Saturnia; species Saturnia japonica. The sequence continues at coordinate 5,468,460 of CM065324.1, read as the reverse complement.
CCAAGGGTTTCACTCCGAGGAACGGACCTAGGCTTGGGTTACCGCTAGAGAGGGTGGACGTGACGGGTGTGCGGGAGCGAAGTTGACCGCCCGCCCTCTGCGGAGAGAGCGGTGGTTACGCGGGCGTGGGCGCTGGCACGCTCTGTTTGGAGAGACGGATGTGTAATATTTATTCGCATTTTCGATGTGATCGTCGGGATCAATAAAAATGTTGCGCGGCCGGCGTTTGCACCGGATGTCCGTGGGTGCCGGAACATAAGTGGCGGCTGTTTTTATCAACGGATTCGCGTGGTTCGACGCGGTGTCGAAATACGAACGGGAGAGCTGTTTAACGTAGGCATGTATCGAAGGAAGCTCCATATCTCTATGGAGATCTACGCTTCGAACATACCACGGGGCCCCGGTGAGACGATAGAGAAACCTATTCTGTATCGATTGTAACCGTTTGAAACTCGACTCGGACATATGTGCGAACACAGCGCAACTGTATGTCAAAATTGGTCGAATACACGTCTTGTAGAGCGTGAGCTTATGTCGCGTGGACATTTTGCTCACCGAACACAACAGAGGATGCAACCGGCCCAGGACCCACGCGGCCCTGTTCCTAACCTTACGGATGTGGGGTCTAAAAGAGAGCCTACTATCTAGGGTTACCCCTAGATATTTGGTCTCTCTTACATACGGAATCGGATTATCGTAGAGCTTAACAGGTTTAAGCTTCCACGGTATCTGTGACGAATCCGCATCGAAGAGCATCGCGGCGCTCTTCGAGGGATTGACGGCTATTCGCCACTCGTTAAACCACTTCCCGAGAGTGGTTACGGCGCGTTGGACTTTGTGTCTGAGGTCGGATCTATTCCTATCTGAGGCATATAAGACTGTATCGTCAGCGTATAGCCCTACCTCGACCTCCGGGAGTCGAGGTAGGTCACTGACGTACAGGTTAAATAGGCTAGGAGCCAGGATCGAACCTTGGGGAACGCCTGAGCGTATTGGACGGGGCGTGGACAATTCACCTTCCACTCTATAGCGAAAGGTGCGATCTGTTAGGTAGTCGCGAATTATTTTAATTAGCCTATCGGGGACTTCAAAGTGATACAACTTGTAGATCAATCCCTCGTGCCAGACCTTATCGAAGGCCTTGGCCACGTCGAAAAAGACCGCAAGTGTACGGCGGGGTTTATATAATTCAGCAAAATTAAATGCAACGTGCTCCGTGAGGCGGTGCACTTGATGAGTGCAAGAATATCTAGCACGGAAACCGAATTGCTCAGGCGGATAGAGGTCTTTCTCCTCTATTACTGACTTGAGACGGTTCAGAAGGATCCGCTCGTACATTTTCCCTAAAGTATTTAGGAGACTGATCGGGCGATAGCTGTCGGGAAGCGACGCGCTCTTGCCGGGCTTACGGATACCTATGACTATGGCCTTTTTCCAGGCGACTGGAAAATGGCAGTGGGCTATGGCTACATTGAAGATGCAGACCAAAAGAGCTATGAGGCGATCGGGAAGAAGTCTAAGTACTTCATTCCTGATCCCGTCGGGACCTGGTGCTTTTCTAAGCTTAAGGCTTTTTATAATGGAAAGAACCTCCTCAGACGTGACTGGGGACAGGGAGTCTGTCGCGGGGAGCTTGTCCAGCTCCCGCACGCATCCATCGATACCCTCGACCCGGTCGGTATTTGCATCGACACTGTTCGGAGAGCACTGGCTCTCCAAACATGTGGCGAGGCACTCCGCCTTGTCGCTGCTATCGAAGGCGAGTGGTATACCGGGACCCCTCTCGAGGGGGGGCATAAGATAAGAAGCCTCTATTTTGAGGCTGTGAGCTAATTTCCAGTAAGAAGTCTGGTCAGTAGCCGGACGCATTATATAAGAGACCAAGCCCGTTGAAGCTGTCAAAACCTGTAATGGCTCTAAGGTCTTAAAGCTAATAGTGTATTCAGTTCGAAAAAAGTAGCTAGAAGAGACAGTCCCGCTTAAGCTGCCAGATCATTCACAAGGCTTTGTCGCCGTTTCATAGCACTTGATTCGTAGTCCTGTGATTTGTAGCCAGGACAGTATTCTTCTAACAATGTTATTAATAGCTTATGATGAGTAAATTGAATTATCCTTAATCATATAAATGTTATATCATTAAATTTAATAAAAGTGGGTCAACACAATTGTTGTATATTAGAAGTATTCTAAAACACTTAGAGCAGTTCCATACGTACCTTAGATATTCGACAGCAACCCTGTCTGATCCTTCGTTGCTTAGGTGGAACGAAGCTTAGGTTCATATTATAGTAAGAATATATTTAATTTTTTTTTAATAAATCAAGAAAATTATATTTCCATGAATATAGTAAGAGGGAGAATATAACGTATTTTTTTGTGGAGACAATTTCACATAAGGCCATATAATTCCAAACTAAGTAAAGCTCGTATTACATCTGATATATTATTATACTATACACATACCAATATTTAAAACCCAATCAATCATACAACCGAAAATTGTCCTCATCACACAAAATTCACTCATCGTCGGGAACGAATATGCGAACTCTCGGCTCAGTAGTAGGGCTCACTCCCACTGCGCCAAGAAGTCTTTAAATTTTACTATTTACTTACATACATATATTATGATCACACATGATTACTTAGTGGATATGTAGAGCGTAAAAACGGATCTAAGCATTCGAGTTTATAATATTATCTCGATGTACCTAGTTCATTTAAGTGTGAAGGTGAGTATACAATTTCTAATTTACTGTACAATTAATTATTTAATTAATTCCTTTTGAAGTAAAACTTCTTCAGGTGCGACTCAATTGTAATTCGGATATTTTTTTTTTGAAAGAAATAACGTTCAGTTAAATCTATAGCCAAAGTTGTTTCTATACATAATTTTATCAATAATTATTTTATTAATCAATAAATGAAATAAAATATGAAAATAATTTATTATAGTCATATTTACACACATTTATTATTAAATAAATTATAATTATTTTAGTATAATTGTAATATCTGATGCAAGGTCAAATAAGTTTGACTTCAAACGCGCGTGAAGAGTACACGGATTTTTTATTATTTATTCCAGCCATTAAATTTAATGACGATAATTATTATTATGGGCTTACTTAATTTTTATTTACACTTGAAACCTGTTTAGTGAGTTAATGCAACTACATTGCATAGTGAAATAATCTAATTAAATAAAAATGAATGTTTATTTATTTATAGCCTATCCGTTCCTAAACCATTCATTCGATTAAGATAAAACTTTGGTGAGTGTTTTGTACGTGTACGCCTTCGTGTACAAGCAATTTAAAACAGATGGCGTGCAAGTAGTTCCATTTTCAAGAAAACGGGAACGAGTCGCGGGTAACAGCAATTAATTTAAAAACTGTACACAAATGGGAAACCATATACAAACTGGAAGTAGGAGAGATTTAATTTATACTATATTTAATATTATAAAGCTCAAGAGATTTTTTTTTTTTTTTGTTAGAGTGAGCGCAATAATCTTTGGAACTACCAGTGTGATTTAAAATATTATTGTTGCATTTTATAGCCTATTTATTGAGAAAGGTTATATGCTATGTAACTTCACGCTACGATCCTAAGGAGCAGATCAATAAACAAATTAATAAAATACAAATAATTTTCTTGGCGTGAATTAGAAAACATGTTTGACGGTTATTACTTTAGATCAAGGTGCTTACTTAGCCTGCAGCGCCGGGTGCGAACACGTGAGTAGGGTTACCAATAAAGTTACAAACTAACGAGATGGAATACCCACTGAAAAAGTTTTTAGTACTTTTTTTAACGAAAACATTGGTTTTATCAAACATAAAACATTTATTTGTGAATAGCGGTGAACATAAACTTTAAAACGATGTTTGAATAATTAATTTTAATGAAGTATTAAAGGAGATGTGGCGTTGACAAACCTTTGAGAAATAACATATAGAAATCGATCAGTAAATGATCGAGTGCTGAAGACACCGGCATAACATTACTTCATATCACAAAGTATCGGCGATTTTAGAAGTTAAGAAATCAACAATCACATCTCCTATTTCTCATTTAATATATATACTAAGACAATAGATTTAATATATATTATATAGATAGTGACCAAAATAAATCTCGTCTATTTTTGTAAAATCTAAAGTGAGTAAGTGTAATTTAATGTTTGGTAGACGTGTTTAATTGTGGTTACGTGTACAGCTGTATTTGGATGTATCTTGTATAACAAAGAAAATCAACAAAATAATGCGCACACTAGCGTAGTTCCGTTTTTGATATCGTCTTAATCAACCAATTCCCGATCTATATTATACTAACACAACATTCTTCAAACGTTCAGGTCTCCTTACAATGTTTTCCTTTACGTGCGACTTATTATGTACAAGGTGTCCAGAAAGGGTATCGGGTATTTGTAAGTTATTTGAAATTATTTGTATGCAATAAAAAAGTTTAATGTTTATTATTAGCATATGAATTGGAGAATTATTTGGAAAAGATGATGTTATCCAAATGATGACCGTTACGTTGCTGGCACTCTTCTAAACGGAAACGAAGATTGGCGATAACACGTTGACACATAGCTATCGATATTGCTGCCATTTCTGACCTGATGTTTTGCTTTAACTGGGTTAGATTCGTCGGATTGTTTTGATAAACCTTACTTTTAAGGTATCCCCATGCAAAATAGTCAAGCGGGCTAAGGTCGGGGCTTCTGGGAGGCCAGTTGATGTAACCCCTTCGCGAAATGACTTTATTAGGGAATAATTCGTTAACAACTTCCATTGAGTCATTTGAGGTATGGCAAGTGGCCCCATCTTGCTGGAACCACGTTCTTGAGTTGAAACCTGCAAACTCCTGCAACTCTGGGACCAAAAAATTTCGCAACATATCGCAATAACGGTCACTATTCACATTAATTGCTCGGCCTCGTTGATCTTCATGAAAATAAGGACCAATTATGCCTTTAGCAGACATAGCGGCCCAAACAACGACCTTTGGGCTATGCAGGGGTCGTTCATGCTTTCGTCTCGGATTCTCCACTGCCCAGTACCGACAATTGTGCTTATTAACATGACCATTCAGGTGAAAATTTGCTTCGTCACTGAACAGTATGTTGTTAAAGTTGTTAAATCGCTGCAGCATTTCGTTCGCAAAATTCAGTCGATTAGCATAGTCCGTATCCTTCAATTCTTGAACCAATTGAATTTTATAGGCTTTTAGATGTAAGTCTTTCTTTAAAATCGAATGTAAAGACGATTTTTTGATGTTCAACGCTTGGCTTCGCTTTCGGATGGATAAAGACGGATTTTGACGAACCGACGCCTCAACTTCTTCAATTGTTTCTTCATCACGAACTGAACGAGGACGACCAGAGTTTTGAATTTTAACTGTCGCACCTGTATTCTCGAACATCCTGATCCATTTCCTAATGCTATCGTCACTTGGCGCGTGGCGTTTACGATATTCCGCACGATAGAGACGTTGAGCAGTCACTATTGAATCACCATTACGATAATACGCTCGTACGCAAAATGCGCGATGCGTCCCCGAGTACTGTTCCATCGTGACTAAAACTCCACAAAATGGCGGACGCCACGAACCCCTCCCCGCACCCTTTAAACGCCCCGTTTCGAATATGGCGCGAAAACAAATACCCGATACCCTTTCTGGACACCTTGTATTAACTAACTTAAATCAACAAATATTTCAATCGTTATTTCACTATTTTAAAACGATTTATTAATGATATATTTGTGTATAGTATAGAATACAAATCAAAAGAAATACTAGTAATTTCGAAACGAATATCAACCCTACAGACACGTGTGTCCTACACAAAGATGATCAGCTTTCACGTCCAGGAAACTATGAGCGGGAAATACCATATGATTACTATAGAAAGCAGACTCGACCGTTGGATAAAACGTTGAGTAAACACTTGGAATGTGTACCACAATTAATGTTTATCAGTAAATTTTATATCGTTTAACTGAATTTCTCAAATCACCACGAGTAATAATATTTCAATAAAATATTTAAAAACTTTCAAGATAAACATTTTTTTTATTACGCGTACTGCGGACATCTGGGCCACACTTTTGTTACCTACTCAAAAAGAAGTACATGCTTTTTGCAGAGTAAGGACGTTGTAGAATGAATAGTTCGCTGAGGTTAAGTTCTTAGCATTATCTGTGAGACCAACGAGAAAAAGAATAACATCATGCTCTTAATTATTATGCCTCCAAGACATGACTTAAACATAATATAGACAAAAAAAAACTAGACAACTTAGATTACATAAATATCAAATATGTTCTAAGTTCCAACATTTACAAGTATTTTGCCTAAAACTTTTTTTTCTAAAAATATTTCAATTTTGTTTCAATGTAAACTTTAGATTCTAAATCCCGAACGTGTTATATTTCTTATTTATTTCTTAAATAATGAAAACTACATAAAATTTAACCTTTAACTGCATATTATTTTACCTTCATTAAAATAATAGATAGTACATATATATTTATTTAAAAAAACTTATTGATGTAAAAATACATTTAAGTGTATTATAAATCATAATATTTTCGACACATAGGAAGAAAAAGTTACATTAAAAGTAAGATAAAAACGAAAAATGAGATTAATTTCAAACACATTAAAGGTCTTCATAAATAAATATGGCATCCGAAACCCTCATTAGTGTAACGATGCTACTTCATACGAGATTATCAACAACAAGCGCTCGGATTCCGAGAAACAATGGTTATTAAAGTAACAAAGACTGGTAAAAAATCACAAACACGCACCACGATTTTACAAAACACTGTTATTACAGTCATAATGAAAACTCGAAATAATACGATGTTATTTTATATCATCTGGTCGTTTTCAACAATCAAAATTTATTTGTTCAAGTTAAAGAAACATTTATATTTTACTTGAATGCATTTGTTACCGCTGTATTGAGTTTGTTTTATTTTTATTGCATCACGCCAAAATTACGGTACAGTGCAATCCTTTATTGTTTTTATTTTTAGAACTGACTACTATTGCTGTGTGGAGCCCTGGAGCCTCAGACGGCGTTTACAACTTCACCTGTCTTGTGGGTGCAATTCAAAACGACAAAAACTGAGAGACATCGCCACTCGTCGCTGTCAAGCCAGCTTGCAAGCCTCTTCAAAACTGAATAAACATTGACTGCTCCCGAAACGCGACTAAGCGAAATGAGACTCACTGCAATGAGTTTATTTATTACCATAGTCGCCACAGCCGGGTACAGATCCCTACCACCCACTAGATTACTGGATGGTTTATTCCAGAACGTGACACGTTTAAGCGTGCCACTATGGTTAGTGTTACACCTGGGAGCGAATATCTACTATTTAACACAATTAACCAAAGCATTTAAAGCCATTTCAAGATAATGGTAAAATGTTGATAATCATAATATCCAAAAAATATTATCATAATGTCCTTTATGATTATTTACAAAACCTAAATTTTTATGAATAAAAAAGAATTATACTCAGTCAAATTGATTTTTTTATAAATTACGAAATAATTTCGTAACGTTTTATAAATCTGTTAATTTTAAACGAAATTGTTTATAAAATTGTCTGATATAATATGTATTTAAATTTATATTATACCTATATTTTATCACTTTAAACGTGTTTATTGGTTATAAAAAGAACGGTGTCACTAACACAGATGAATTTATCTGGATCTTACAGCACATTAGTTGCAATGTCTCGAGCTATAAATTTGCTACCTCCGGTCTCGAAGTTTACGTTCCAATTGATGATTCACGGTCATTCATTAGGAGAATTAGACCAATTAATCTAATAAAAAGATATTTTAGACACAAGTCCGAATTAGAGATGTAATGATAAATTTAGGAACTTCACCATGTTTTGTTTGTTTTAATATGGAATTTATTTCATATATGTATTTTAATATTTATTATAAAGCACATGAGATTATTTGTTTGTTTGTTTGAACGCGCTAAACTCTGGAACTACTAGTTAGATTTGATTTTGATTTTAAAGCTTATTTATCGAGGGAGGTTATATGTTATATAACTTCACGCTACGACCTTAAGGAGGGAAGTAATAACCATGTATGTCAAGTAATATGGTAAACTGTTGGCAAGTATAGGAAGAAACAACGTACAAGATTGCGTTGGCGGCGCGTCTCTTTATAGAGATAATAGACTATTAACACGGGTGAAGAACGGGTGAACCGTATTCTACTGTCTATTCACAACTCTTCAGCATTATTTTTATGATTCTGATAGAAAACCAGCAGAGTTATATTACGTATCTACTACTACATCGTATTTTTATCATACCTAAAATTTCAGCAACATAAAGCAATTTTAAAGTGTTTTTATATTCAAACAATCTTAATCTGAATAAATAGATGTTTTAATTTGGTCCTGGTAAGTGAAGAAGACAATTTTATTATAATACCTTCATTGTTAAATCATTTATCTGAATTAAAAGTGAAATAACAATAGAGTTTTGCTAATTAATTTCCAACGTTTTTAATATAATTCGAATAATTTATTCAATTAATAGTATTCAAGCCCGTTGTTTAATATTTTAAAAATATGTTAAAATTTCATACACGTACCTATATGATGACCATAAATGTTACATAAAAGATAATTTAATGCTATAAAAATGAACAATTTCCTATAAACTGTATTGTCGATAAAACATGTTCATAAATTTTATTCGTTCAAACAGGTTTCGACGAACGTTCTACAGTTCGCATAATTACGAAATCACGATAAATTCGCTATAAGAACTGTGATTTATCCGAAAGTTAATGCTATCACTTTGTGATGTGCCGTAGTGTATTTTATATTGTTTAAAATGATTCTCATATAATGTAATAACTAGTTGTGACCCAAGGTTTCACCCGTGTTAGATATGATTTCTGCATAGAATCTTTGAACCACCGTTACATTCCTTTAGGGGTTTGCATTTTTTTAAATCCATTCTTAGCGGATGCCTATTTCATAACTATATGTGTGCCAAATTTCAGCCCATTCCGTTCAGCGGTTTGAGCTATGTGTTGATAGATCAGTCAGTCACGGTTTCCTTTTTTGTATATTTATAAATATACGAACTTGCCATGTGCATAATTTTTTTTGTAGATATTGATGCATGGCACTGCGTATCATTCGCATGATATGCAAAGGACGGCGCAACAATATCGAGTGCCAACCGCAGGACGGATGACAAGTGTATAGATTTAATTATTTTCATTTCTAAAAATGTTGATTCGCAAAAATAAGTGGATCCCAACAACCAAGTTAACTGAAAAACTATTTATACAAAGTGGATATTTCTTTTAAAATATAAAATACTAACATTTGGCATCAGATTCTCTGGTTTAGAGATGTGTACTTATCGAAAATTATCTGCAACACTTCATTTTGGATATACTTAGCCACCGCAAAACTTTCAAGGTATTTTATGCTTTTCGGGAACTCCAGCGATCAACTTGGAAAACTTTACCGATCGAGCGGTCAATCGCGATTGTCCGTTTGAGCACGTCGCACGTCGGAAGTAGAATATAATGCATTTTGATATAACTTTGTATAAGCCGTGTGCCCTAGTCTCCAAAGTGACACTGCATATAATATAATCATCATCGGTTCTATAGTATTTGAACGATGCCATCAATCTTCTATTCATTGGTCACATACATTCAACCAAAAATAAAAGCTTCAGATATACTGGATGATATATATGAACAATACGCGGCGCACGCATAGGTGGATGGATCCCCTTTTAATTATTTTTTTAACTGCAGACATCTTTGTTCTTGCTATTCGAAATCGTGCTCCGGCAAATAGGTAGTCTTAGGGCAAAGAGAATTTTTTTGGAAATTTCTCTCTACTTGAGGCAGCCCAACTGGTGGAATACCTCAACCCTACAGAAGATCGCGGCTAAATAACCTTATATTGTGTTCCTGAGGTGAGTAGGGTATCCAGAGCTCTTTGGGGTAGGGAGTTAAGTTCGGCAACGCGCTAGTGATACCTATTTTATTACAATAATTTATAGACTACGGTAGCCGCTTACCATCAGGGATGCGGGCGGACGGTATGATTGTTTGCCACCATTGTTGTATAAAAAGGAGTGTCAACGAAGTAGAGTAGAAAATCATGACTAAAAATAATAAATTCGGACTAAAATGTTAGTAGCTATTTAATTTTTTTAATGTTTTTTTTTAAATAATTGTAAGCCTGTTGACTGTAACGCAAATAAATCTCTAAAGCTATACAATATAAGACTAATATGTATATTTATATAGGATTAATTTACTAACGTGAATTTGTCAAGCTCTGCACGTTAGTCAATTTTGGTCTTCTCACCGCACCGTTTCGATATAATAAAACAACACTTCATATACGTTATAAAGACATCGTCATCCGAAACGGGGCATTATCCGAACACCTGCGGTACTGGAATTTCAAGATCAGGGCTCACCACTTCACCGGACGGGACGTCATACACCGCAATAGATGTATAATATTACACGGTTTATAATGATGCTGTCATTCATACATTATGCGGTAAATATGTAAGTTCTTCGAGTACAATTCGAGTGTTTAGCTAAAAATCCGTACGAATTCTAAGAAACAACTCTACTATTATAAGGCTCAAAAATCTACACAGTATCAAATTTTGAACAATTACTTTAACCGGAATATAAAAATAATTACAAAAACAACGCCTAGAACCGTCACTTATTTTTTCTATGTAAAACCACTATGTTATTCATACGGGAAACTTATATTACAAAGAGGTACGTGATAATATTAAGATACGAGTCTTGAAACCCTATCAGGTATTATAAATAAACGCTAATGTATGTGTTACAGCATAAAAACTCCTTATTTTGCTTTAATATTAGTCGTAAAAGTTAACAATTATAAATTCAAGTAGAAAATTATATAGAACCTACTGTAAAAATTCAAAATCTCCTACAAGGCGCTGTTTGAGCATGCGCGTGCAATCATTCGCTAAAGTAAACATATCAATGCGTTTAATCGCAAATTATGGACGCCTACTTTCTTTACATCAATGCGTTCACACGCAAATTGTCAAGCTCGGTGAAGCTGTAAAGGCCGTCTGAGGCTCGAATTTAGTAACTAGCTAGCTATTTATTGTGAATAAAAGACGTCCACAATATTTTAATGTGTGCTAAATTAATAGCGCTTGTTTTATTCTTGTTTCTTACAAAGTTACAGTAGTTCGTAGTAACAATGTGGTTTCTTAATAACGTTCTTGACTGTAGTTTGCTTGTAGATTCGCTGCTTGCTGTTGCTGGTGTTGTGTTTCTCGAACTGATCGCAGTACTGCCACCCTCTCCGCTATATTTAACCTCGCCCTTTGCCTCGCAACCGGTAGTGCGATGGATTCCGTGCGGGGTGTCGCTCAGCCAATGAGCGCGCACGCCCTGTGTGCGCGCTCTCGGCAGTACCATGAGTCACCATGCCAGATGTTCCGAGTCTGGCATGGTTCATCCTTACAACTAGTGAAATTTATACATTTAAACTTACAACTAGCTATATTCTTATTCTAATCATTTTAAAATACACATATTCACACATATTCAGTTCATATTATTATATCTATTCCTAACACGTATTTATAAACCTTATTCCTAACACGTATTATTTCATTTACTTGTTCATTTTATACTATTACACTATCGTTATTCACTCGCCCCGCTCGCTGTCCGCAACAGTTCTCCCCCCGGCGTAGCCTGCGCAGCCTCACTCTCCTCTCAGGACGGCGAGCTTCGTCGTCGGGCGCCGGAACACACCGCTCCTCGTCTTCACGTCGGCGCTCCGCACTCCTCCATCTGGTCCGGTGTAGGTTCTCGTGACGATTCCGCGCGGCCAGGTGTTGCGCGGCAAGGCGGAGTCGACAACCACGACCAAGTCCCCGACGTTCAGAGGGCGCGTGCTGTCGGCTGAATTCCCGCGTGGCACCAGTGTAGGGAGGTACTCCTTACCCAGCGCCGCCAGAAATGATCGGCGAGCGCCTGGGTTGCTCGCCAGGTACGCCGGTCCGCCGTGTCGCAGGTCCCTGTCGTAGGCATACCCGTCGAACTCCCAAGCAGAAAATGGTTGGGAGTGATCGCCTCTGGGTCCCGTGGGTCGACGCTCACGTGCGTTAGAGGCCGCGCGTTAATCGAATGCTCGGCCTCCGCGAGCACGGTTTGGAGCACGGTTTGGAGCACCTCTTCTTTAGGCGCACGCTCGTTCAAAGTGGCGGCGAGCGCGGTTTTTACTGACCGCACTAGCCGCTCCCATGCACCTCCCTGGTTAGGCGCACCGGGCGGGATGTAGTGCCACTCGACGCTGTGCCGTAGCCTCTCCCCCCGTAGCGCAGGTGCCCATTCGGCGTAGGCGGCGCGTAGCTCGGTGTCCGCCCCACGGAAGTTGGTCGCGTTATCGCTGTACATCAGTGCGGGCCAACCTCTTCTAGCTGCCATCCGTCGTAGTGCCAAACTGTAGTATCGCGGCAAGCGCAGGTTTGCTACATGTTCTAACTGTTGTAGCCAGTCGTCGAATGAACTTGCGTCCTCTTCGGGTATCTCGTCGTCCCAGCCGATCTGTAAGCGCCACAGGTTCTGCAGGAATATTTTCGCGCGTATCGTGTAGTGGCTGAGTAAGCCGAGCGGGTCATAGATTGACATAACCGCACTCAGAGCTTCTCGCTTTGTAGGTGCCCGCTTGCGTGCGCGTACATCGGCTGGTACCCGATGCATGGACGTGTTAAACCCTAGTTCATCCGTAGCTGCATTCCAGTATAGGCCCAGGATCTTTTCTTGTTCATGCCCGCCAAGTTGTGCGGGCGATCGTGCGCGTAGCTCGTCCGGTGTTTCACTGAGTACGCTCGCTCGGTTGCTGCTCCATCCGCGTAACGTAAAGCCGGCTACTGCGTGGACTTCTTGTATTTCCCTTATAGTGTGGATAGCTGTTTCTTCATCGTCGTAGCTATCCACCAGGTCGTCCATGTAGTGGCTCTGCGTTATTGCCTTGAACGCGTCTGGATGCGTTCGTGTATGCTTTTCAGCGTTGCGGTCGCGTACACTGTGTGCTATGAACGGTGAGCTTGCTGCGCCGAATATCAACGATCTCATTTTATATTTCTGTGGCGGCTTGTTCCGGTCATTGCCTCGCCACAGAAATTGTTGTGCCGGCTGGTCCGCTTCGCGTATTCGTATTCTCAGAAACATTTCCTCTATATCAGCAGTGACGGTGACGGGCTTCTCTCTGAACCGGAATAAAATCCCCTGCAGCGATCGTAGCAGGTCCGGTCCCTCTAATAAGTCGTCGTTTAAACTCGTAGTTCCACTGCGTGCCGCGGCATCGAATACTACTCGTAGCTTGCCGGGTTTGTTCGGGTTGAATACAGCGAAGTGAGGTAAAAACCAGCTGATGTTGCTAGTCTGTTCGTGTCCCTCGCAGCGTACGGCGTAGCCCTTCTTAAACAAGTTTTTGATCTGACTTGTATACGCCGCCGCAAACTCTGTGGAACGATCCATTTTCTTTTCTATCGAGTGAAGTCGTCGTAGCGCCATATTGTAGCTATTAGGTAGTACTACGTCGTCGCGGCGCCACGGTAGACCTACTTCGTAGCCTTCACTGCGTTGTTGGATCGTTCCGTCGAGTATTCGCGTCGCGCGCTTGTCGGCGTCGCTGATTCTCGGTTCGCGGGCTACGCCGAGCGCGTCTATTTTGATGTGCCGTTCTACGAGCTCGTGTAGACTTTCGTTCCGGATCTCGCTGCCAGTGTTGCATTCAGGTGCGTATATGTGTAGCAGGGCTTCGCTGTGGCCGATGATCACGTGTGGTGCGGTTCCGTGCACCACCCAACCCAGTTGAGTTTTCGACGCCGCCGGCTGGTTCGGTTTGCCGACGCGTAGCTCTCTGAATACGATCATCTCCCAGTGGTCCGTACCTATCAATATACGCGGCCTCGCCTTCTCATAGCACACCTGCTTCACTTTCAAATTGCGCAAGTGAGCGTGTTGGAGTGTGCTTAGAGACACTGTTTGTTCGCGCAGTCGGAGTCCTTTTATCGTTCGAGCTCGGAACTCGTGCTTCTTGTTGCCGCCCGGTTCGTACAACTTCGCTTGTACAATTTGGCTATTCGTGTACTCTTTGCCCATATTGACGCCTTGTAGTTGCAGTGGATGTGACGGTCCATGCGCTCCGATGTCCTTGGCCAAGTCCTCGTCGATTAGCGATATAGTCGAGCCCTCGTCCAACAGAGCGTACGTGTTCACCGCTCCTTTGGTGCCCGATATAGTCACCGGACAGATTTTTAGTATAATCTGTCTCGGTTCTATAGTTGTTGCGACAGCCATTACCGTCTCGCTCGTTGACGGTGTCACGTTGTTCCGAGCTTGCTCTTCGCTATCGCTTGGTCTGTCGTTGTGAAGCGACGAGTGATGCGGACGACGACAGGAGTTAATACCGCACGGCTTTCCTTTGCAGTACACACGACGATGGCGTTTGTCAATACATTTGAAACAGACGCCTTTGCTCTTCACTAGCTCCCACCGTTGCTCGACGTTCAGTGCCTTGTATTGCGGGCACCGAGACAACGGATGGGGCTTATTGCAGCTAGGACACAGATGTTCGGTTTCTGTGTCCACCGTAGCAAAGACGTTCTGTCTCTTTCTGGCGGCGACTTGCGGTGCGGCAGGCTTCAATACTTCGCGTCTAGAGGTCGCTGTCGAAGCGGTGGCGGGCGCATATGTATGTTTTAAAGCACGGCTCGCTTCACGCATTAGGAAGCGTGATAATACAACGACCTCTGGATCCGTTGTTCCCTCGTTCTCTTCCGCATAGTCGCACCACCGGGACTTCAGGTGTGGGCTAAGTTTTTCTAATACTTCCCGAGCCAGCATCGGGTTGTACAGGTAGCTCCGCTTGTCGAGATTTAGTAAAACACAGACTATGTTTTGTAGTTTTACTGCGAACGCGTTCAGTTCGCTTGCGGTAGCTCCCGGTCGTGGTAATTTCCGCATATCATCCAGCGCCTTGTCTATAATTACTTCCGGCCTGCCAAAACATTGTTCCAGTGTCCGCATGATTTCATCTGGATTGTTCGCGGTGTGTAGTAGCGCTGCCACTGCGTCGCGGGCGTCCCCACGCAGGCTGTTACGTAGGCGCGCTATGTTTTCTATCGGCGAGAAACGATACAGCTGCGTGGAGTCCCTCATAGCTGCTTTGAATGGCAGCCACTCGTTGATCGCTCCAGTGAATACAGGTAAGTCGGCGGCTTGGCGTGGCGGTGGATGAGTATGCGTCATCTTTTCTAGTATCGCGGCGAGCTGTTTAATATCACTGCTCGATTGCGACGGTGATTGCGAACGGGCACGTCGTTCAGGCCTGCGTTCGTCTTGTTGCCGCGCGTCGTTACGGGTACACGGTAATTGTTCCCCCCGTGTAGCTTCGGGCTGTGAGCGGAGCCAGTCATCCACTCGGTGAATACGTTCATCTGGCTCCTCATTCGTTTGCTCACGTACGTCCTCTGCTTCATCCCGTATCGACGTTAACTCCACGGCGAGGTGTTTCTTTATTAATTCCGCCTCCATTCGGAGTTCTTCACGGCGAATTGCGGCTAGGTTCTCTTCCGCTTGTAGCTCGGCGAGGCGTGATCGCATAGTCGCACTCGTCGTCGATCTCTGTGAGCGTGGCGGGGAAACGTGGCCTGTTCTGACGTCAGTGCGAGTAACAGGTACAGAGGGTGTTCCCTCCGGTCGGGGTGTGCCCTCAGCCCTCTGTGTGTCTTGCGATAGCTGCGATTCTTCGAATACTCGGACTGTGTTATTTCTGTTTTGTGATTCCATTGCGTCTCCCTGGCTTCTCGTAACAACCATTGATCTGGGTACGCCGTTCGTGGATACAGATGTCTTGATAACACGTCGTTTCTTCTTCAAGCGTTGTTGTAGATCGGCGAAATGTTCTGTTCTTTTTTCTTCCGATCCGGCTTCCGAAGGACCAGATAATATTGTGAATAAAAGACGTCCACAATATTTTAATGTGTGCTAAATTAATAGCGCTTGTTTTATTCTTGTTTCTTACAAAGTTACAGTAGTTCGTAGTAACAATGTGGTTTCTTAATAACGTTCTTGACTGTAGTTTGCTTGTAGATTCGCTGCTTGCTGTTGCTGGTGTTGTGTTTCTCGAACTGATCGCAGTACTGCCACCCTCTCCGCTATATTTAACCTCGCCCTTTGCCTCGCAACCGGTAGTGCGATGGATTCCGTGCGGGGTGTCGCTCAGCCAATGAGCGCGCACGCCCTGTGTGCGCGCTCTCGGCAGTACCATGAGTCACCATGCCAGATGTTCCGAGTCTGGCATGGTTCATCCTTACAACTAGTGAAATTTATACATTTAAACTTACAACTAGCTATATTCTTATTCTAATCGTTTTAAAATACACATATTCACACATATTCAGTTCATATTATTATATCTATTCCTAACACGTATTTATAAACCTTATTCCTAACACGTATTATTTCATTTACTTGTTCATTTTATACTATTACACTATCGTTATTCACTCGCCCCGCTCGCTGTCCGCAACACTATTAGCTAGTAACTAACGGTATATACTATAGTAAGTTCTAAAAAAAACGCAAATTGTGAATGCATACTTTCTTTACACAATTGCGTATACGTTAGATCTTAGACAAAATGTTTAGAGTATATTCATGTGAAATACCTAGACAAACATAACATACTTACAATAAATATTACACTTAAGTATTTGTTGTTTATATATATCTACATTTACATCGCGCGTTTTCTCTTCTATGAACAGCAAAATCAAAAATCAATCAATTCTTAAAGTAGGTTGCGTGAATAAGTCTCCAGTTTTCTTTAAAATAGTAGCACAGTAAAGTGACGGCACTATGCCTGATAGTAAACACGATACGATAAAAAAAAAGTTGCACTCCGGGAGTACCGACGAAAATAAAAAATTAGTTATTGGGTTATGAATTGCATTTTATTTATGAATTGTATTTTAATAATTATTAGAAACTTTCAAATACATTTAATATTCTTTTATGAAAGACGCGTTCGCGGTCTGCTATATGTACATGCATATATACACACACTATAGTTGCGTCTCGTAACAGTGTCGCGAGTCCAGAGATTTTATACATCTAAAAATATGCGTATCGCGCTAAAAGTTTTCATTTTAAAAAAAAAACAACGGTGACCACCGACTAGATATCGGTGATTCATCGACAGTCGCCATTGTCATACCGGCTTTCACTTGCACTGGCTGATCCCCAAAACACGACAAACCAAAAAAGTATCACTGTGATGGGTTTATGGTCCAAACCCACATGGGTACGCAGATACTTACCACCACGCTTGATTACGGAATAGAGACCGGCTGATTCCAAAACGCAACACACCTTTAAGTGCAACTGTGAAAGGTGTTACTGCATGGTTTTCCATAGCAGTAACATTTGTCATTCAATGGTTGAATTATTTTGACTGTTACAAATATTCTTTCGGAATTCAACTATATTTCTAATAAAATATTTTTACTTTTTGGTATTTCAAATTGCACTTTTTTTAATTTGCTATGGTTTAACGAAAATAATGTTTTTCGTTAAGTTTTAAAGGTCGTCAATTTAGAAGAAAAATTCAAAGACATAAGCCGATTTCACTTAACATTTTTAATAACCTTACTTTAAAATATACAATAACAGGTATAGAAACCAATCATTAACTTATGATAGGAAGTATTGTATCTATAATAAACTTTCTCCTATCTCGGACAATATGAAAGATATAAAAAAAAACTAATGGATACACCGATACAATTGTAAGATTTAATTGCGAGTATTGTTAGTTGACTCAAAACATGACAGCTATAGAAATAAATAATTATAGAGGAAAACGCGGTAGAAGTGCCATTTAATACGTAAAATAAATAATAATACAAGCCTATAGCGAAGCCAAAGACCGTGGACGGACATGAACTTCATCACCCAATAAGCCCACGACGTATTGGCGATTCAAAACGAAGCTCCACAATCCTACGTTTCTCCCACATACTGTGAATAAGATGTTTTTCTTCACCATTATCAAATAAAATAAATAGGTACCTCATTTCATCTACCTTCATTTGTACGCGGCACATCAAACATAATGATCATCAAACAAAGTAAACGTTTATCAAAAGATGATGAATAAAAAAAATCATAATTTTAATAATTCTCAAACTAAATTTTATTAAAGTTTGTACACGATAAATATAAGTCATTCTAAAATTGATAGGCTGTAAGAATTGTCATTAATTTATGTAAAAATAAAATTAGGGCACGAAAGTAATTACTGCATAATAACCGCGTGCGGAGCCGCGGGGCACCGCTAGCAAATAACACAATTGCAAAGATTGCGGCTGTTAATTTCCACATTTTCCAGATTAGATTTTTATTTAAATAAAATAAGTAATATTAATTTCGTTCTCAATTCATTTGTATAATATTGAAAATCTTTCGAAAATTGTCTAAAACTCACAAACAGTAAGGTTTGATACAATTAATAAAATTGACCAATGGAATAACCAAAGTGCAGACGAAAAATCCAAGATAAGAGAGTTAGCTAAGTAGTTGTAGATGATTTTCTTTTGTTTAACCATAATTTTATTTGAGAACTCTTATCCATAAAATGGACTCAATGATTCCCATATAGTGAAGGTTCAGTATATAATTTAATTTATAGAAGACAATTATAATAAAATATATAGCTGATGAATGTATAAAGCTATTATTAATAGTCTGGTAAACGAAACCACGTCATGACAATAAATTGAATGTACGAAGATCTCTGATGTTTATTGTTTAATTGTAAACAGTAGTCTAGTAGAGATAAAGGTTTATTAAACATTTACTATATAAATAATACCGTTTGTTTTATCAAATAAAAGTACGGATTCTATTGTTTCCATTGCCTACATAAGAATTACTATTTTAGATGTTGCTTCATAGATCTTTACTATAAGTAATATGAAATAACGAGTAAATGGTTGAAATTGTAAAACTTTATACGGGAAACGTTTTTAATATGTATATTATGTAACATTATCATTTTTTAAATTTAAATGTGTAATGTAAATGTATCTTATGAGCATGACCTATAAAAAGATTTGAATATTATCGATAAATGTTAGACATTAGTAATCATGCTTCAATTTTATTTATTTTTTTAAATTGTGTACATTAAGTCTTCTTCTTTTGCTTTCTTGATTTGGCGCCGCAAAAAGCACTTGCCAGTGTTAATGTTTTTAGGCTTCCGTAAAATTTTCCATTAAGCAAAGTGGGATCTTCTGACAAGATGGTGGCTCCCTTGTCAGAACTATCTATAAAGTTTTTGTGACATCACAAATTGTACGTTTCCACTTTATATTTATAATCCACTTCACTTATTCACAACAACCAAACTATATCACGCAAAATGCCACCAAATATAAAAAAGTATCATTGTCTCTTGATACGCTAGCGCCATCTTTGTGGGATTTTGAATTATAATTTGCTGCTTACAGCTGGACACTTTTTCAACTTGTCCTCCATTTAAGATTGTTCTCCTTACCTCTATTTTTCATGACATGTACATACGCGCGTAAGAAGTTATACTTGTTTAGCGTAACAAAACGCAACTGCAAAAATATTATCTCGCTTTTACAGCAACATGATGAAGTTAGTCGTCCTTGATAGATTTAATTTGATAAAATATCGTTAATTTATACATATACAACAGTCAATTATTTTTAGACGATTAAGAAACATAAAAGTCATTAAAATGAATTCATATTATTATAATTGATGGCTAATTTCATGTCGCACTTTGGTCACATGATGGACGCGCAGCTTTCAATTTTACTCTCTACTAAACACGCCGAAAAAAAAACTTAAAAGCCAATTGTAACTAAATTTCAACATGACTCTAATAAGAGAAGTTAATCAATACAAGCTCGATGTCGTAATTATCACTAACGTCGTTACAATCCGTTAAATTGTTTACAAGTAAGGACTCTCTGCTTTCCCCGCAATGCGATACGTTAGCGAAAGCTAGTACGTGACGAGCAGCTCCAGCACTGAGATACCTTGAACGCGGTTTGAACCTAGCTTAATGACTAATTTCGAAAGCAATTCCATACGAAGCAGTAGACGTGACGGAATAAAATTGAAATACTGAAGACACGCGTCGAATACTAAACCCAATCAAACAGTGAAAGAGGAAATTCTACACAGCATTACATAAAAATATCCATCGGTTACTGTCGCTATGAGGCTCAAACGAAGGTGTAAAGAGTGATGGTACAAATCTATACTAATCAATAATAAAGTAAACACACTAGTGTTAATATTTACAACATAAAAATTTGTACTTGATTAATGTTTACCCACTCTGTGTCTAGTATTGCATATATACCATTAAAATAACCTGTGATAGACCCAAAAACATGGGTAATAATAGATAAAAAATTTACATACATAAGATGAAGTTTAAAAAACACAAAAGATAATACTGTTATTGAGGTCTCACAAAACGACAAACAAACAGTTATTAAGGAAAATAATAAAGACGCACCTAAATAGAGTACAATCAAAAGCAACTAAGATCCACGTAGAACACTACCATAATGTGATAGGTACGTAATAGAAACGCCATATCAATTGATAGAACATAAAACAGCAAAAATATTAAAAAGACTTTTTGCAGTAATGAACGCTACAACTATTTATTATTTATATGGTATGTTACGTTTAAATGAATTTCACATTTGATACTTAAATATTGCAAGTTTCAACATTGAAATAGCTTGTAACCTAAAGGCTGACTTAATATTCAGTAAGCATTAAGACGGCATCGTGAAAGAGAATACTCTTAGCAAACTTCAAACTTACTTCACGTAATATTTGCTGTCGCATTACGAAGTGAGAAAGTCGCGACCTCACGACTGAAAGTGACAGCTTTTTTTATTCGCAACGCATCACGCACATAGCGATGTCTGCATTTAAAACTGACAAAAGAAACTGTTTATATTAATTACTAGATTTACAGGATACAAACTCAGAAACCTGTTTATCGTTGTAAAATATGCACAAAAATTATTAAATTAATCAATCATAGATCAGTTACACAACAGTAGTTATAATTTGTTATTAATATAATCTTATGGTTTATTTATTAGCTTCCAATTTCAGTAAAAACATTAGGGAAATAATTCAGTATCGACATCAATGAAAGAAAAAGTGTACGTAGACAGAATGGGCTCAAATGTCACCCCTGTGAAACACTTGCCTTATTTAACAAAAAAAAATTTAAGCTGTCTCGATACATAAAAATAATTACTATTAAAGTAGCATAATTCTATTGACATCGATTTCTTATTTAATATATAATATTACGTAGTATTTATTTCGTATACGAAAGAATGTGCTTCAGACTTATATAATGAATCGCAGTTCCATCAAAAATATCGTTTTATGCAAATCAACCAATTAAGCATCAAAACAACGAAGAAAGCTTACATAACAGAACGATGGTTTTGACAACTAACCAAATTGTTTGACCTCAAATGTTACTTTCATTCATTTTATTATACAAACCACCTACAACGATACAAAACGAAAACTTTGTAAGGCAAAAAAAAAATGTTTGATTAATGATTATACATTACATTATTACAGAGGCAAAATTCTGTAATTAGAAATGTAGCGATAATGCAAGTTGAGGTAAAATGTTGTTTTGTAAACTAAAAAAAATTTGGTAATGAAGTTTTGTTTTTGTAAACTATAGTTAGTGTTATGCAACATGGAATTAAACAAACATTGACAAATAGATATATAAACGTTTTACTATAGTCTATAAAATTATAATTATTGTTATTCACGGGCATCAATTTCTTTAGCGTACTGCATGAATACACCCCTTGCATGTTAATAAGTTGTAAACCTAGACAATATACAGTTACGTGTGCATATTTTATAAGTACAGTGCCGCTGTCGTCAAATTGTATACAGTTCTTCGTCCTGTTCGTAGTTGATGTTTATATAAATGCAATTTATTTCAAGTACTTACGACGAACAGCTTTCAAGTTGCAAATCGAGTAAATCTAGTTTTTGCAGTGAGACTTACATTTAGTACTTCTCGTGATCTAAATATTTACGTTCTAAGTTGATGTTGAGGCGTTCAGTGAAACAGCACCTGTAATTTGTTGTTATCAATATGTTAAAAGCGTCATGTACCTGTTCGTCCACTTTCGGAGCGACGGTGGCGCAGGTACCGCTAGCGACCTCGATGCCGCGCCCGCCGCGCCGCGCTGGTCGCATGGGACACACACTTTCAGCATTCTCCAACAGGTCTATCCCAAAATGTTTAATACCGTCGAATACTTTATGATCGACCTCGTCCACATTCGTTCGCAATGGACTCATCTCGTGGACGTTATCGAATGTTTGATCGTTATCATTGGAGGCATCATTAGAAACGTGACCCGAGTCGTCGCTGCAGTCAGAGTGCGTATCAGATATTTTTTCATCGGTCTGTTTATGCAATGCAAGCTTTTCGACTTGAGAGCACGTTTTGGAGTCACTTCTCGATTCGACGTATTTAACTTGCCGGCCGACGAGTGTGCTCAAGTGATTATGGAACGTAGTATTTGCTACGCACAGCTCCTTGTGCACGGTTGGGATTAGCTTACAGCTTACATATTGTATTTGGTCAACATTTGATTCAATAGCAGTTTTTAATTCCAATTTCTTTACAATCGACTTCACAGGTGACAGTGTCGAATTGATTGTGTCTGTTTCGTTTTCGTTTCGTTGGGTTTCCGAGGCTATGACGATGACGTTTCTTTTATTGTTGATTTTTCTATTTTGTATCTTCACTCGCAGGGAATTTATTTCATCGGTATAATCTCTCCTTGATGACTTTGGGGAGGATGAAAGTTTTTTAGTATCAATCGAATCTTTCTTCGTTTTTTCATTGAGCCGCTTCCCATCGGATTTCAAGTTAATTTGTGATTTTTGTCTTATTTGCTTGTTTGCGTCTGATTTTGTTTCTTTTTTTGAAGAAACCAACTTCTTTTTCTGAGCACACTCTCGGGCCTGGTCTTTATTTCTTAGATCAACCGGAGTGGGAGAAAAAAGCGCTCTCGTGCTACTAAATTTATTCTGTAACATTTGACTCCTTATCACAGGGATCTTACTAGCAGAACCCGTGATAGAAGTAGAAGATTTCGTTCTTTCTAATACAGGTGAAGTAATAGACTTATTTCCTATTTCCCACACGCTTTTTGATTTATGCATTTGTGATTTAGGGAATTCCTTACTTTCTAAACTCGTCTTTACGTTAAATGGTCCATTATCTGTACACGTTTTGGGTTTTATTTTCTTTGGGTCGTTTACTTTTTTTTCAATTTTTTTCGTCACTGGTTTCGATTTTGACACAACCGGAACGGGCGTAGACGGCGGATTAGATAGAGTTTTCTTTAAAATCCGTGTTTTAACGTCCAGTTTCTTTAAATCTTCGGTTTTAAAGCAATTCACTCGAGAAGAGTTTTTCGATGAAATTTTATACGTGGCATATTTATCGGGATTAACTTTCTCGTTTGGTGCTGACGTCAAAGGCAACAGCGGAGCAATTAGTTTTTTGCCTTTCATATCGTCTAGATTCCACAAACTTGTGGTTTTATCAATTGAATTGTTACGCGACACTATATTTCGCACCTTTGTATTGCTTTCAGGATCAGAATTAGTCTTCTTAAGTATACATCGCGATTCAATAATACTACAAGTTTTAGATTTTTGAAGTTTAGGCGGGATGAAGTCAGTCTTAACCGATTTTACGTGAGAAGTTAGTGACGTGCTTGAAGTAAATTCACACAATAATTTATCAAAGGATTCTAAAGCTTTATTTAATTTTGATTCTGTAAATCCGATATCTGATTTAGGTCCATCTGGTTTAGCTATAACAATTACGTTTTCGTATATAGAGGAATATTCCTTAGACTGATTGAGTAATTTCTCTTTACGTATTACATTCCGATCAACGCTTGTTATGTTTACATTCTCGTATATGTGATGACGCGGTTTAGAATTGGATTTATCAATTACAACATCGTTTTTGGTTAACTTCACATCACTTTTCACGGGTGTCTCACTAATACGTTTCTCTAGGCATGCAGCGATAGCGGTCACTTTTGAGCCCTTGTGTTCCGTCGAGTTGTCTGAACCGACTGAAAAAGTCCTGTATAACTTTTGGATAGCTCCCTGGGATGAGAGGGGAGAGGTTGGCTGCTTTTCGGTTGGCTTCTGCCCACCGAATATATTGAAAACTTTCACTGCGGGCATATCGCGGGCCCGACACGCGGGCGATCGCGGTCGCGGAGCTTGTATGCGAGCGCGCGTCTCGGCGAGCGGCGTGCATGTGCGGCATTCGACTACATCGCACTATCAACCGGTGACAATAAAGAAAGTCAATGTCACTTTAAGCGCCTACCAGACGTGACAAATCACGTATAATAAGAGATGGACGATGCAGGTTCAACGCATTAGTACCCGTTGATAATAATTTATTCTAATGACATTTTTGCTAAATGATGCAAGAGTTATTAGAGAAATTAGTTACAATGATATAATTATTAGAGAGTTAAACGGTGTAACCGAATAGAAATTTATATTTAAACGTCAATAATTTTAGAGTCACTGTAATTTAAAATAAGGTTTAATACATATTATTTCATTATAATTTTAGTATAAAAATAGCTATCCAGTTTTCACCAAGACTAATTTGTAATTCAGATTCTGGAAAAAATTGACATTATCATTAACATATTAAAATCAATCAAAATAAGAAATCACTTATTATATACATATTTATTATTTTTATATTGAATTATGTTACTTGAAAAAAAATATGCTGATTTAAAAATAAATTGAAACCTATTATAAATCTGATATCAACAAAGCGTATTTTAAAAAGATCCTGGAATATCCTATCCTAATTTCAAAAAATCCTGCAGAATTGTTTTACTATAAATGTATGTACCTACCTAGTTAAAATAATATTTAAAACTCGCTATTATCACGCACTAAAAATTAACAAACATCTCCTAGCTCCATCACCAGACCCTCGTTAACTAGCCCAATCTATTGGACTCTTCAAAACAAATCATATGAGTCCAAACTCAAGGGGTTTGCTAGTAGCCACTGAAGAGTTCCACTATCCACCTCCTGATTCCATCATCAGATTAGCTCCAAGATACCAAATTATGTTTTCGTCATCCGAACTACATATACATACGAAGTTTCATTTCGATATACCAATCAGAATTAGGTTAAAACTGCTAAGATTTGATTACATTGTTGGTTATTTACAAGTGAAGTTAATAAAAGTGTGATAAAAATAAATACAAATATTCAACTAATCATGGCACGGAGTTTTATGGGAGCCAATTTTGTGACATCCGTTTTTTATTGTAGATTACTATATTTTGAATTAGTTCAAATGCGAGAGTAAAACTCCCGCGTATCTATTAAGCATAGTTCCTAAAACATACATTTTATTTAAACATCGTTTTTTATCTGTACAAACCATTTAAAAAATTGAAAACTACGATCGTATTTCTTCGATAATTCCAATAGGACGTTATATTTTAAGGACGTATATATGAAATATGTTTCAAGCAACCGCCTGGTTTTGTCCTAATGCTGCGGATTATTTAATAATGAAGAAAATTTAAATAATTACGCAACAGTTTAACTTAGGTATTTTCTAATTGCTCTAAAATATGCGGCGTCCATGGTTTTATCTACCATCTGTATTGATTTGATGATATCATTTTATACCTATTTTAAATGTTTTGATTTATTTAATAATTTTTACGGGGTAATAACATCAATTAAAAAAATAAAATATTTGGAATTACACATAACTGACACGCGGAAATTTTACTCTCGCATTTGAATCGATTCAAACTTTTGAAAATCTACAATAAAAGAGAGATGTCACGAAATTGGCTTAAATAAAACACTGTGCATGGGAAGAAGGAAGAACGCATGGACGACTAATAATATACATTAAACTGTAATGTATTTCAAACCATCTAGTCCAAATAAATGAAAACAAAAAAAAAATAGGTTAGACACCCACGTGTATGGTGTTATATTACATGACAGAAACGTAACTGAGTTATCGAATTTGAAAAATACCGAGAAAACGTATCAAAACAACATAATATATCGTAACCTAATTAAGACGAAACACGGTTATCTTGTTTCTAGAACACATAAACCTAATCCAGAATTTATCGAGATTTTATATATACGTAAAAGTAGATGCGGCATCGACTCCGGCTTGCTTACCGGCTTATTGTCTAACAGTTTAAGCAGTGTAAGAGAGCGCTGACCGCAAATTTTATTACAATTTGATTTAATATTGTCTAATTAAGAGTAATAAAATATTATCTATATTAATAAATCTGTAATTCTCAAAAACAGATTGCCATATTTGTATGAAATTTCATAAACGGCATACTTATGTGATTACTCAAATTATAAGCTAAAAAAGTTGTAAATATCGTAAAAATAACAAGGCACTTGTATTTTTATTAATTTTCAACTAATTTTGATGGAATACTGTAAACAAGAAGTACTTATACGCCATTCCTCACTTGATAAACTATATGAGTAAAAATAAAATTACGAGAAGGAAATAATTACTGTGTAATAAAAACGCGTGCGGAGCCACGAGGCACCGCTAGTACAATATATATATAATAAAAAAATCAGCAACCATATTATGTGATTCTCCAATGGTAAGAACACTAACCGACTTACATAGATGCATTTGTTATTTATGTAATTGCATGTAACTTGTTAAATGCCGATGTTATTGTTGGCCAATAAAAGATCATTAAAAAAGTACTTCAGTTCCCTCGTTACGGTAAAAGATTAAAAAGATTAATGTCGTTTGATTTTTAGTTTAAAAAAAAGCGATTCCCACCTTCCGTATAAACTCTCGATCGTCTTCACAAACGTGCATTGTCACGGTTATAGAAAAACATGTAACGTTAGGTAATATACTTACTTGTCACGCAATGACTTGACGACTAAATAGAAGCGTAAAAAATTAATGCCGTGGTTACCGAGACACCGACTGATTAACCGTGCTATGGGGGACCAAGTACTCATTATAGGCTTGGTGTACACGTAGGCTATTTATACTTCTTCGATGTAACAAAACAAAAATGTCTCCTTAAATTTTATCCCGCGTGCCAACAACATGATGAAGTTATCCATCAATGATAATAATGTTTATTCATACCACGTTAAAAACCATTTTCTCATATTTAAAAAAATTAAAGTCAGTACAAGACAATTTTTAACAAAAAATAAATCCCACTTCAATTATTTTGAGGAGTTTCGTAGTGTATCATCAAATTCAAAAGGTCCATTGCCAATGAAATTAAAATGGGACCACCCTTGATATATCCCCTACCCAACAAAAAAATAATCATCCAAATCGGTTCATTAACAAAGAAATTATGACTGAATAGATCCATTAAAAAAAACTTTCGAATTGAGTAACTTCGTCTTTTTTCGATGTCTTGAATTGAGTTTACATTATTATCATTGATGGTTTAATTCAACATGACGCATTTCCGTCACACGATGCTTGCGCAGCTCACAATTTTATTCTCTACTAAACGCGTCATAAGAAGGCTAAAAAACCCAGCAAAATTGCTTTACAATTTAAGCATTCAAAAGCATTTATGAAAATTATATAACAACTACATACTATACTATATATATACTATATACTACTTGTTGCGGACAGCGAGCGGGGCGAGCGAATAACGATAGTCTAATAGTATAGAATGAACAAATAAGTGAAATAATACGTGTTAGGAATAAGGTTTATAAATACGTGTTAGGAATAGATATAATAATATGAACTGAATATGTGTGAATATGTGTATTTTAAAACGATTAGAATAAGTTGTAAGTTTAAATGTATAAATTTCACTAGTTGTAAGGATGAACCATGCCAGACTCGGAACATCTGGCATGGTGACTCATGGTACTGCCGAGAGCGCGCACACAGGGCGTGCGCGCTCATTGGCTGAGCGCCGCCTTGCACGGAATCCATCGCACTACCGGTTGCGAGGCAAAGGGCGAGGTTAAATATAGCGGAGAGGGCGGCAGTACTGCGATCAGTTCGAGAAACACAACACCAGCAACAGCAAGCAGCGAATCTACAAGCAAACTACAGTCAAGAACGTTATTAAGAAACCACATTGTTACTACGAACTACTGTAACTTTGTAAGAAACAAGAATAAAACAAGCGCTATTAATTTAGCACACATTAAAATATTGTGGACGTCTTTTATTCACAATATTATCTGGTCCTTCGGAAGCCGGATCGGAAGAAAAAAGAACAGAACATTTCGCCGATCTACGACAACGCTTGAAGAAGAAACGACGTGTTATCAAGACATCTGTATCCACGAACGGCGTACCTAGATCAATGGTTGTTACGAGAAGCCAGGGAGACGCAATGGAATCACAAAACAGAAATAACACAGCCCGAGTATTCGAAGAATCGCCGCTATCGCCAGACACACAGAGGGCTGAGGGCACACCCCGACCGGAGGGAACACCCTCTGTACCTGTTACTCGCACTGACGTCAGAACAGGCCACGTTTCCCCGCCACGCTCACACAGGTCGACGACGAGTGCGACTATGCGATCACGCCTCGCCGAGCTACAAGCGGAAGAGAAACTAACCGCAATTCGCCGTGAAGAACTCCGTATGGAGGCGGAATTAATAAAGAAACGCCTCGCCGTGGAGTTAACGTCGATACGGGATGAAGCAGAGGACGTACGTGAGCAAACGAACGAGGAGCCAGATGAACGTATTCACCGAGTGGATGACTGGCTCCGCTCACAGCCCGAAGCTACACGGGGGGAGCAATTACCGTGTACCCGTAACGACGTGCGGCAACAAGACGAACGCAGGCCTGAACGACGTGCCCGTTCGCAATCACCGTCGCAATCGAGCAGTGATATTAAACAGCTCGCCGCGATACTAGAAAAGATGACGCATACTCATCCACCGCCACGTCAAACCGCCGACTTACCTGTATTCACTGGAGCGATCAACGAGTGGCTGCCATTCAAAGCAGCTATGAGGGACTCCACGCAGCTGTATCGTTTCTCGCCGATAGAAAACATAGCGCGCCTACGTAACAGCCTGCGTGGGGACGCCCGCGACGCAGTGGCAGCGCTACTACACATCGCGAACAATCCAAATGAAATCATGCGGACACTGGAACAATGTTTTGGCAGGCCGGAAGTAATTATAGACAAGGCGCTGGATGATATGCGGAAATTACCACGACCGGGAGCTACCGCAAGCGAACTGAACGCGTTCGCAGTAAAACTACAAAACATAGTCTGTGTTTTACTAAATCTCGACAAGCGGAGCTACCTGTACAACCCGGTGCTGGCTCGGGAAGTATTAGAAAAACTTAGCCCACACCTGAAGTCCCGGTGGTGCGACTATGCGGAAGAGAACGAGGGAACAACGGATCCAGAGGTCGTTGTATTATCACGCTTCCTAATGCGTGAAGCGAGCCGTGCTTTAAAACACACATATGCGCCCGCCACCGCTTCGACAGCGACCTCTAGACGCGAAATATTGAAGCCTGCCGCACCGCAAGTCGCCGCCAGAAAGAGACAGAACGTCTTTGCTACGGTGGACACAGAAACCGAACACCTGTGTCCTAGCTGCGATAAGCCCCATCCGTTGTCTCGGTGCCCGCAATACAAGGCACTGAACGTCGAGCAACGGTGGGAGCTAGTGAAGAGCAAAGGCGTCTGTTTGAAATGTATTGACAAACGCCATCGTTGTGTGTACTGCAAAGGAAAGCCGTGCGGTATTAACTCCTATCGTCGTCCGCATCACTCGTCGCTTCACAACGACAGACCAAGCGATAGCGAAGAGCAAACTCAGAACAACGTGACACCGTCATCGAGCGAGACGGTAATGGCTGTCGCAACAACTATAGAACCGAGACAGATTATTCTAAAAATCTGTCCGGTGGCTACATCGGGCCCCAAAGGAGCGGTGAACACGTACGCTCTGTTGGACGAGGGCTCGACTGTATCGCTAATCGACGAGGACTTGGCCAAGGACATCGGAGCGCATGGACCGTCACATCCACTGCAACTACAAGGCGTCAATATGGGCAAAGAGTACACGAATAGCCAAATTGTACAAGCGAAGTTGTACGAACCGGGCGGCAACAAGAAGCACGAGTTCCGAGCTCGAACGATAAAAGGACTCCGACTGCGCGAACAAACAGTGTCTCTAAGCACACTCCAACACGCTCACTTGCGCAGTTTGAAAGTGAAGCAGGTGTGCTATGAGAAGGCGAGGCCGCGTATATTGATAGGTACGGACCACTGGGAGATGATCGTATCCAGAGAGCTACGCGTCGGCAAACCGAACCAGCCGGCGGCGTCGAAAACTCAACTGGGTTGGGTGGTGCACGGAACCGCACCACACGTGATCATCGGCCACAGCGAAGCCCTGCTACACATATACGCACCTGAAAGCAACACTGGCAGCGAGATCCGGAACGAAAGTCTACACGAGCTCGTAGAACAGCACTTCAAAATAGACGCGCTCGGCGTAGCCCGCGAACCGAGAATCAGCGACGCCGACAAGCGCGCGACGCGAATACTCGACGGAACGATCCAACAACACAGTGAAGGCTACGAAGTAGGTCTACCGTGGTGCCGCGACGACGTAGTACTACCTAATAGCTGCAAAATGGCGCTACGACGACTTCACTCGATAGAAAAGAAAATGGATCGTTCCACAGAGTTTGCGGCGGCGTATACAAGTCAGATCAAAAACTTGTTTAAGATGGGCTACGCCGTACGCTGCGAGGGACACGAACAGACTAGCAACATCAGCTGGTTTTTACCTCACTTCGCTGTATTCAACCCGAACAAACCCGGCAAGCTACGAGTAGTATTCGATGCCGCAGCACGCAGTGGAACTACGAGTTTAAACGACGAGTTATTAGAGGGACCGGACCTGCTACGATCGCTGCAGGGGATTTTATTCCGATTCAGAGAGAAGCCCGTCGCCGTCACTGCTGATATAGAGGAAATGTTTTTGAGAATACGAATACGCGAAGCGGACCAGCCGGCACAACAATTTCTGTGGCGAGGCAACGACCGGAACAAGCCGCCACAGAAATATAAAATGAGATCGTTGATATTCGGCGTAGCAAGCTCACCGTTCATAGCACACAGTGTACGCGACCTCAACGCTGAAAAGCATGCACGAACGCATCCAGACGCGTTCAAGGCAATAACGCAGAGCCACTATATGGATGACCTGGTGGATAGCTACGACGATGAAGAAACAGCTATCCACACTATAAGGGAAATACAAGAAGTCCACGCAGTAGCCGGCTTTACGTTACGCGGATGGAGCAGCAACCGAGCGAGCGTACTCAGTGGAACACCGGACGAGCTACGCGCACGATCGCCCGCACAACTTGGCGGGCATGAACAAAAAAAGATCCTGGGCCTATACTGGAATGCAGCTACGGATGAACTAGGGTTTACTATTACCATGCATCGGGTACCAGCCGATGTACGCGCACACAAGCGGGCACCTACAAAACGAGAAGCTCTGAGTGCGGTTATGTCAATCTATGACCCGCTCGGCTCACTTAGCCACTACAGCGATAACGCGACCAACTTCCGTGGGGCGGACACCGAGCTACGCGCCGCCTACGCCGAATGAGCACCTGCGCTACGGGGGGAGGGGCTACGGCACAGGGTCGAGTGGCGCTACATCCCGCCCGGCGCGCCTAACCAGGGAGGTGCATGGGAGCGGCTAGTGCGGTCGGTAAAAACCGCGCTCGCCGCCACTTTGAACGAGCGTGCGCCTAAAGAAGAGGTGCTCCAAACCGTGCTCGCGGAGGCCGAGCATTCGATTAACGCGCGGCCTCTAATGCACGTGAGCGTCGACCCGCGGGACCCAGAGGCGATCACTCCCAACCATTTTCTGCTTGGGAGTCCGACGGGTATGCCTACGACGGGGACCTGCGACACGGCGGACCGGCGTACCTGGCGAGCAACCCAGGCGCTCGCCGATCATTTCTGGCGGCACTGGGTTAAGGAGTACCTCCCTACACTGGTGCCACGCGGGAACTCAGCCGACAGCACGCGCCCTCTGAACGTCGGGGACTTGGTCGTGGTTGTCGACTCCGCCGTGCTGCGCAACACCTGGCCGCGCGGAATCGTCACGAGAACCTACACCGGACCAGATGGAGGAGTGCGGAGCGCCGACGTGAAGACGAGGAGCGGTGTGTTCCGGCGCCCGACGACGAAGTTCGCCGTCCTGAGAGGAGAGTGAGGCTGCGCAGGCTACGCCGGGGGGAGAACTGTTGCGGACAGCGAACGGGGCGAGCGAATAACGATAGTCTAATAGTATAGAGTGAACAAATAAGTGAAATAATACGTGTTAGGAATAAGGTTTATAAATACGTGTTAGGAATAGATATAATAATATGAACTGAATATGTGTGAATATGTGTATTTTAAAACGATTAGAATAAGAATATAGCTAGTTGTAAGTTTAAATGTATAAATTTCACTAGTTGTAAGGATGAACCATGCCAGACTCGGAACATCTGGCATGGTGACTCATGGTACTGCCGAGAGCGCGCACACAGGGCGTGCGCGCTCATTGGCTGAGCGCCGCCTTGCACGGAATCCATCGCACTACCGGTTGCGAGGCAAAGGGCGAGGTTAAATATAGCGGAGAGGGCGGCAGTACTGCGATCAGTTCGAGAAACACAACACCAGCAACAGCAAGCAGCGAATCTACAAGCAAACTACAGTCAAGAACGTTATTAAGAAACCACATTGTTACTACGAACTACTGTAACTTTGTAAGAAACAAGAATAAAACAAGCGCTATTAATTTAGCACACATTAAAATATTGTGGACGTCTTTTATTCACAATACTACTTGTTCGATAAACATCCCAGACTTCGAGAAGAGCCGGCAAAAAAATCGATTGGATTAAATCATTTTCTATTTTTTAATGCTTAAATAAGGTTTACAGTTAATAATTATATTATTTACAGCGGATGTACAAAAACGAAGTCATTTTAAGTAATCACTATCATTCACATAATGATCCATCCTATAATACAAAAACCTTTTGACAGTAAACTTAATCATTCAAGGATTGTTTTAAGTATACAGTATTTTTTATTATATAGACTGCATAAAGACATTGACGCGCTCGTCATGTGTGTCAACAATTTCATTAATAGGAAAACGCTACTCAAAATTAAAGTTTGGTGGCTGATACTTGTAACTTTGCTACTTTCAACTTAAGCCGAATGAGTAGTTACTTTTACTTTTAAAAACAGAAAAAAAAATGTAGTCGGGTTAGTCGTAAGCTGAGCGTCTCAATAATTATACATTACGTATTATTTAACGAAAAATGTTATCCGCATTTTTAAGCATATTGCGCGTACGGGTGGGTGTTTGCGAGATTTGGCATAGTTTAACTTTATTTAAAGGAGTGCAGAAAGGTAAACTTATATAAAATATATGTTGAAACTATATTAAATAAGATTAAATTAAACATTAATTATTTACGTTCATAGTGCAAATGTCAAATACACAAAAGACAAAAAAATCGAACATAGTAAAAATTGTCGCAATTTTTTTTTATGTTGCACAATAAATAATTACTGACAGATATTAAAAACACAGAACAAAATTAAAAAGATATACAACGATATAGAAGAACATACTCTTTGGCAAAAGGAATCTAAGTAACGTGCTAACTTAAAATTATATGAACTACTTTTGAATTTCGACCACTAGCGCCACTGTACGACCACTAGTACTTATTAAAAAAGAACAGGGTTGCTTATTTAGGTAATAACAAAAAATGTACAATGACTGTTTATTATAATCATTGAATACCAAAGATAATAATACTACACATCCATTCTTATAACATTAATATAATTATCCTATTGTGCAGTTACGAGTAAATAAATTCGTTACATTTGTGATTATAGCACGCTTACAAGACACTAAATTGTAATAACGCTGAAATGTTAACGCGATTTATTTTATATCACAAAAATAATTTAGAAGGAACAATATTATAGCATCAGATTTTAACATCAATTTTTTAAAGTGTAACTTTTTGGGCTCGGTAATGTAAAGTTGGTGTAACTGGGCGTTACGTAAAGCGTTATGTTACAGACGATACATGTATAGTAAAATGTATATTGTACAGAGATCAAATTCAAAGAAGTTTTACTTCAACCAGCGTTTAGAGGTTACAACGCATAATTTTTATTCGGTATTTAAAAGAAAATAAATAAAGCAATTTAAATAAAAATGTCAAAATATGCATTATGCCTTAAAAACCAACAAGAAGACATTTAATAAGGACAAAGAGTTCTGACGTGCACTTAATTGCTAAAATGGAATCATACGGACAATTTTATCGTGAATTAAAAGTGACGGTTTGATGAATGTCACTTAAATTATATTGTTAAAAGCATATCAAAAGGAATCCGATATGTACTTTATTCGTACTTAAGTAAGTTTAATTTGCATATAGTCAAGCATGATCGTGAAATTAGAACTACTTCTATTTTGTATTCATTTGCACCGGATCTAAGAATTACTATGGCAAATATTAGAAATCGAGTAGACTTCTAATTATCACACATCAAAGACCGGGCAAAATAGAAAATATTTTTAGAAAATAAAAAAATTAAAAGAAGAATAAATTTCCCGTCAATTAAAAACCTAATGGTTTTTCATTCATGTGTTGTATTTCATTTCATCAAAGACAAATATTGTTTGAAACAACATTATTTTGTTTTTAAAGCGTACAATCTCCGCCTAATAGTTGTTCGGAAAGTTCGTGCCGTTTTGAAGAAAATTTATAATGCAGCACATTTCTATTTTGTTAACTAGGTAATATTATATGCTCGTGAATGGCGATTTAGATATTTTTAATACTCCTGTTTATTCGCGTTTTGTAGTTAATTAGTTAGTTTAAGTTATTTTCGATCTTCTTCTTAGGGAAAGAGCATAGCCGCTCGTTTTCGATCCTCACGGTTGAAATTATATCAGCTTTAAACTTAGCAAACCACTTCCGTACTGCACATATCTTGTTTGGTGTTGTATGGCATTTTGCCTTACCGTTAATTGAAATGTATTAAATGCCTGTAATACTTTTTTTCCATATTCAAAGACGTATACAAGTGATAAAAATAACTTAATACGTAAGTACCGTCTTCTAGACTATCCACGCTCATCAGTTATTTTCAATATACCCTTACCTGCCTCTATGTCGCCTATTGAAAATCGGCATGTACTTTCTGGATCAATCTAATACTATATTCTATTACTCTTAAGTATTTCACAATCGTTCATCTAGAACTCGTTTCATACTTTACCCAGAATTGGATAATGGGCATCATAAATTCCCGATTGAAATTTCAAATGAAATTACCTGTAACAAGAAAAGCAATATTGAATATAAATTAAAACTTAAAGCTATATCTATTGTACATGAATGAAAAAGAATTTTGTGTGTACCTATTAAGTATGTTCGCACGTAAGAAGTTGACTTCTATGCCGTAACAAAACAAAAATAACTGCAAAAAATTTTATCCCGCGTGCCAACAACATGATGAAATTAGCCATCAATCAATCTAATTAAAATAATAATAATCTAATTAAAATAAAATTATAATTTTACAATTAAAAAATTTAAAGTAATTCACATTATTATCATTGATGGTTTCCGTCACATGATTCGGGCGCATATCTCAATTTTACCTTCTACTAAAAACGATAAAAGAAGTATAACTTCAAGAAATTAGCAACTTAAACCAAACCTCAAATAGCGAATTTGTATTTACAACCTGTGTAAAATATACCGTGTGGTATCATCGTACAAGTAAAAATTCATCTGCCGTAAACTTTCTACATAAACTTTCTTGTGGCAGAATCACATGAGGCGGCACAAGAGTTTCGTAACAATTAATGTTTTTTTCTTCTAGTAAACGAACTTCACTTTGTTATGGAATTAAAAAGGTTCCCATGATTTTCACATAACAAAAGTGACGTTAATGTATTTTGTAGGGTTATAAAAACCTACGATACCTCTCGTGTGAAAGTGATACCATCGCTTCACTCTTAGTATGTATGTATCGTTTATTAAACTCACGAGTCTCGTCTCATCTGCTAAGTATAGTTACATTAGTTAATTCATACTTAAGGCTGTCCTAATGTTCTATTTCAATGTAAATATGTCCATCGTGCCTTTTAACTATGTACCTACTCGAAAGTTTTTGGCGGGACTTAAGGTTGTTATGGTTCTTATTTTAATTCATTAGCTTAGTTCTTTGACTCTATATTATGTAATATTGGTTGCTTCTGTGGCGCCAAAACAAGAAGAAGAAAAAGAAGAGTTTTCCTATTTTATTCAAATAAATCAAAACTTCCTTCCAATGCATAATTTACATATTTATTATAAACATTCATTAAGTCCAACAATCGATCAATCAATCATATTGATTATGAAATAATAATACATACTACTATTATAGTTACATGAAATTGATGAATTTTTGAGCCAACAACAATATCGTGAAGTTGAACAACGGCAAAAAACTGAGCTTGGTGGTAGGGTATTGCCCGACTGTGGCTAGCTACCACCCTCAAATTGATAAACTGTCCTCAAGTACTTATAGGTGTATTCCGGTAGCTGCATTTAAGAGTCAGTTCCAGTAGACTTAGTGTATCACTACAATGTAGCGTCATTTAACATCATATGAGATTGTGACCATAATACTAAAACTGTAAAGAATTAATAAAAAAACAGCGAAGCGATTGTTGATCTTACAGTCATAGGTAAAAATTGACTTGACTTATATTGAGTGACTTGATTGGTCTACGTATATTACTACTACTAAACGTCGACCGTGCAATAATAGAAAACAGTTTACAAAGCACCGGTGTACGTCAGGGATGTCTATTCAGCCCAACGATGAACAAGTTAACAAATGCATAATATATCATTACCACTCCTAGTGAATAAAGGTGTGTAGATTTACAAGTAGCTTCGCAATAATTCTCTATACGATGTACATGTACTGTTTGGTATTCTGACAGAGCAGTGAGCTGTAAATACTGAACGGAATGTTACACGTAACATGTTGAATTCGCAATACTAATACTTCTATAGAGAGCTAGTTACCAGTACATTAGAACATAAATAGTAGTGAAGTTAATTTTTAAATCTATGCAGTTTACATTGTTCTTTTATAATAGAAATATGTAACAGTAATTGAAGCAATGATGGCTCACTAGTGGCGTGTATGAAAACCGCGTTGTTTAGCATAAGAAAACATCGCGATGAAACCATAGCTTGATGGTAGGGCATTTTCTATTTCCCATCTCGCTAACTACAACTAAGTTGAAGTCTGCCGCCAGGCACGTATAGGTGTGTTCCGGCAGCTGCGTCTGAGAGCCAGTTCCCCACTAGCTTTAGTGTGTTAATATCTTGGGTCAGATCG
Organism: Saturnia japonica; assembly: GCA_033032175.1. Taxonomy (NCBI): domain Eukaryota; kingdom Metazoa; phylum Arthropoda; class Insecta; order Lepidoptera; family Saturniidae; genus Saturnia; species Saturnia japonica. Next base: position 5,430,701 of record CM065324.1, on the reverse strand, counting down.
TCGTCACTTAAAATTACATATGATTGTGATCAAGTGTTGAATCTATAAAGAATTTAAAAAAAACACGCGTCTGACGGGTTTGAACATAGTATAATATTTTGATAAATATTTTGTTTTTGAGGAAATTACACTACAACATTCGGTCGTTTTAAATCAGGCAAAATCCTTTCTACTCTTCCAATATTTGCTTCGGTGTGTGCTTATTAATTATTGTTAAAAATAATTTTTAACTCCTGACCGTGACAAATGGATGAGCTGATCATAATACACTAATGCATATTCTTTGTAGTTTAATGGAATGTTATCTATTTAGGTATAATTATGTTAGATCAAGTTTGGAGAATTCATAAACTTTTTAATGATTTCGTATTAGCTCGTTATCGTACACTACTCAGTTATTGCAGCCATATTTAAGTAAGGAGTCAAAATAATAATTTCAAGTGTTCCGGTGCAACTCGCAATTTGACCTCGAATTGACAGATAATTGCTCGGAACACTGAACTTGTTTTTATTGTCTTTGTGGCATGTGTACAACAAGCATTCAACTTGGCAAAACAAAAAGGTTCATACCCAGCGTGGGAAATTATATGCTGTATCGTTATAATTATTATAAAATTGTATAAAAGTGTTCATTTTTTATTTTAACTAAGTCGACCTGATGTTAAATGCTCATTGACGCCATTGATAACCAACAATCAATCTCAAAATAGCTACAGTTTTATACAAAGCAAATTTAAAATTTTGTTATTATTATTACAAAACACAAAGAGAAAAAAAAACAAGGCAGGCCGTCTTTACGATGGTTTCATGAGAAAAAGGCTGTAAGCAGATGACACATGGACCAGAGAAAGCAAAACTAGTTAGAAACCGAGAACAGTGCATATCAAACTGTCTTAAAATTATCGTATTATTATTTTGTGTTAATTCGATTTTCAATTAAAAAAGAACATCCTATGTTAAAGCTGTATGTGTAAAAAAAAACTAAATTCTAGTTGAAATTTATGTTCGTTATCTAATTTATAGAAATAATTTTTACAATTGCCGTTATACCGTTTTTGCCCCTATAATAATAATAGTAAAAACATAAATTCCGAAAGCACGGGACGAATATAGTATTAGAGAAGAAGATGCACACGTCGACGACAGAACAGAAGACAACCATGTATACAATGTATGTAAGTACAAAACACTCGGCATGGTCACTTTTTCCAACAATTGTGCTTGTATATCACGTAAGCTTATAGATATTCCATTATTAATATGGTGGACGGGTTCAGCGAATGAACGATGATTTATGAATTAACGGGAATACTTAACAAATTAATTATTTCCTGCTGGCTGCAGCCGACTGCCTTTTTTTTACAATTTTTCTACTTATTTTCAGCATGAAACCATAGGTTGCGAAATGGTAGGATGTTTCTTAATGCTCGATTATTTGGCTACTATAGACATTTTTTATTACACAGTACAGGTATGCGCTTTGCCCCCATCTCACCCGATGGTAAGTGAAGATGAGGCCGGCGATGGATCGCTCTAACCTATTGAATGCCTATTCACTCTTCTTTTGAAGACTCTTAAGTTATAGGTAGACGGGAAGACAGATGCTAGGTAGAAAGACAGACGACACACAGTTAACGAACGACGAAGCAAACCGCTTCGAGTAAATCTGTTGAAATTCCACCACATAAGGGCTGAAACAGTTGTCCTGTGGTAGAACAGGTTGGGTGAAATTAAATCATGTAATTTATGTGCACACTCTCCAAAGTGTAATCTGTAAAACACTGAGAGGCAAGCTACCGTACGTCGATGCTCTATACTGAACATTTATGCCGTCATCAGTGCTTCATCTACACAAAGTCGATGAACTCGGCGTTCAATGCAGTCAAGAGCGGCCAACTGAAAGTGACATCGGTATTCCACACATTACCGCACTTGTGCATGATATAAGCTAAAAATCTGATCCGATGTGAAATACCGCCTAAACCTGAAGAGGATTCCCAATTTCTTGGCAGCTATTGTCGCTTTTAACTCGATCGAGCGCACAAAGTTAAGATCAAAAATCTATCGCAAAGGCTAACAACTGCATTTATAAGTCATTCCCTATTCTGACTTTAGTACGCTTTCAGCCTCATCGTCACCAAAGAGGAAATGCTAGCGGCGTTTAGTCCCTATAACCGTATTTCACAGTTTATCCCAGAGTAATAACCACAGGTAAATAACACTAGAGCAAATATTTCAAACCATAATTATTATAATTGATATTTACTACTGCCATGTAGCAAATGACCCTTGGAACATTCTTATGTTGTGATTTTTACCATTAATACTTTATAAAAGGAACTAGAAGCCTTCTAATTTTACTAAAATTGGCCAATTATACCACTGTTATAAAACATCCAGCAAACAAATTTGACGAACATAAAATAGAACACAAAAACGCATAAACCCACAGTCAAAAATATTAAAATCGGTCCACTTTTGAGGGAAGAAACGGAAATACGAAATTATTATTACGTCTATTTAACATAGTTACAATCAGACCGAACTGCAGTCATCTCTCTTGCTCTCTATTTGGTTGTCCAGGCACAGCGAGACAGCAATAAATAGATTTTTGTTAAAACCTATTCTTAAAATGTCTTGTTGATCGCGTTTCCTCATAGTATCAAGTGACACTGGTCAAACGCCTGTACCTCAATAAAAACCTTCCGTTATGTGCAATAAAACGACTGAAATATTTAATGCACTTATACATTAACTAGTTGATGGATGTCGAAACTGGACCAGACGAGGAAGAACGTGGGCACAGTCTGACGATGATTTATGCGTCGCACGCGCCTTACAAACGTCGAGTTATAATTTTATGAACAGAGCGAAAGTACTTATGAAAATTGACGACCTGTATAGAAGTGGACGGATAGTATATTCGTGCATAATATGTAATTATAATAATAATTTTATTCGTTGAAGAAAAAATCCTCATATTTTATGTTTCTATGTTTGAATTAGTGTAAGTATTATTATAACTAGATGTGTCCCATAGTCTCGACCGTGTTAAATTTATTCGACAACCTTTCTAACGCACCCGTGTAGGCTTATAGACTATCGTTGTTCTCATTTTCCGTACTCGCCTACAGCTTAACAGATCACTGGATGTTCACAGTTACTGTTCCGCGTGTTAGAGTCGTAGCATCAAATTATATACAACAAATAGGCTATAAAATACAAAAATATATTTTTAAATTTTACTGTTAGTTCCAAATATTAGCACGTACAAACAAACAGACAATCCATTGAGCTTTATAATACTATATATAAAATAACATAAGTTAGATAAACAACATTAGTTAGTTTAACTCAAGGTTACACCGACTTTTAACAGACTAGTGAGAACCCGCAATAGTCAAGTCAACAAGTTCAAAAACGTGAAAAATAGAGTTATAGGTCCTAAAAATAAGAGCAACAGCTCATTGGATTCAGAATCACCTCTAGAAAAATGTTTTTGAAGGATTTTGGTGCAGGTAAAAAATTGCAATTGTAATTAACAAAATAAGATGAAAAAAAAAATATATTTCGTTTTTCGTTAATAACTGGAAAAACATTAATATTAAAACAATTTTGCAAAAAGCTCGTTAAAGAGGAGGAAATTTCCAATAAAAAAGTCTCAACTACGGAACTCTATCTCCATTACTAATCATTTTATTTGACGTTGAAAATAGGACTCCGCGCGGCTGTTTTGGAATGCGCGCGCCGCCGCTAAAAAGAGTTCATCCGATAAAAAAAATAATTTATAACATAAAATGTCATTATAAAAATTTGAAATATTCTAGTATCTTCTTAACACTTGAAAGAATTGAGCCTCGTTGGAAAAAAGTTTTATCGCCATTTTTCAAAAACTTATTCAATTGTTAACTAACAAATATTTTCCTAATCTCCGTTGGCATTAATAATGGGATAAAAGGTATAAATAATTGGCCTATAAATTTGAAACTTCGTGGAGCCCTTTTGATATATATACTTCATAAGATCCCGCGATAAATGTTTATAACAGTTTATTAATTTCTTATTTATGATTTTTTATAACTATTGCAAAATTAAATATCTAAAAAAATGCTGATAAAAAAAGGGTTAGGGTTGCATAAAATATAAGACCAAGCGACCAAATGTAAGATTGATACGTAAAATAGAAAATTTCTAAACTCCATTAAATTGTTACCTCTATACTTTTCAAAGCTCCTTCCTGCAACGGACACTTGAATAATGATTGCACTTAAAGGAATTCAGTGTTCATTACCTTTAACTACGTTTGAGGTTTATTGCAAGAATGTCACAGAAACTACGTTAACTTATTCATCTGACACAAGACCGCATTTCAGTGGCATTTAACATTATTTTCGATTCAGCAGTGGCAGTGGTAGATCATAATATATAAATACATTACAAAGTAGATTACGGCATTATAAATATGATTTAATTGGTATTAGAAAACCTATTCCTAATGGTAGGTAAGCAATTTATTAAATTGTAAAAACTGTAATATAATTGTATCATAACTATATAATACTTACAAATATAAATAAAAAAGCTATCAAAAACAATCAAGCCCGGTGAAACTGTAAAAGACTTCTGCGGCTTCAGGACCTTTAAAATAAGCAGATCGAACAAAAAGGAAGATCCAACTTTTTAATTAGGTATTTAAATTACGCCCATTTTATTAATATAAAAGATTTTTCAAGTAATTATATTCTTCGGTATGTGGGAAATAACGTTATTGTTCATCTATATTTGTAACTTATTATATCTAGTAATTATTGCGTGCTTTGTAAATAAAAAAATGGTCTGTACCTTTTTAGTGAAAATGAATATTTCTGATTTTGATTAAAAGTATAATGACTCAATTTGCAACACAAACTTTAATTATAGGTCTAATATATTAATTTGTATATTATAGAGTGATCCGCGGGGTGTACTAGAAAAAAAAAACAATCTTAACATTAGTAACTTAATACCTACTTTGCTACAAATATACACCACGGCGCTACCTATTCAAGTTGAATCAATAGATTATTTAATATAGCGACATCTATCAACGCCATGTAGAACTTTTAAAACTTTATTGAAACCTTTGATTATTTAAACGGCATAAAAATTATAATCAAAAATTGAAACTATTTTTATTTTTATTTTATCAACATGTAATGCAACTGCCGTGCTTTCTGTTCTTATTCCTGTTAGTATGTAACTCCACATTTTTTTGGAAATTATTCTACATTGTTACTATAAGTGTACTTTATTCTTATAGAAAGTTATTTTTTATGGTGAAAAAAAAAACCAAAATCTTTGTATTGGAGTTCTACTTTAAAAATCAATTATTCGTTTTATGCTTCTTATATAATTGAATTGTAAAGTATACAAACTTTTTGGATGTACAGATAGTACTAAGTTAATCCGCTTACTTTAACTGGCGCAGGCAAAAGTAAATTTTATATCATGCTTCTAGACAATCGTAGGCGGTTAGATATAAAAGTCCTTCCCACTCCTTCCCCCTTCAATCCCGCCATACCTTCACGTTTAGAGGAAATGTCTGATTATTCATGCACTTTCACGGTTACAATTATGATTTAATGGTTAGCACGCGGACGCGGATGTAAACGCGATGTCGTCTTTCGTAACGTAGTTATTTAATTAATACTCAACATAATTTTTGTAGTTAACAAAAAATATATTTTTAAAACAAAAATGTGATTTCAGCCATTTTTCCTCTCTCGTGGTAGCCTACACAGAATACATACAATAGGCAATAGGGAAACTGTTTGCCTACAATAAATTTGGAGGTTCAATGATTGTAATTTACATTGATAAACATCTCCAAGGTAAGTAGACTGAGTGGTAGGACACAACAACTGTATTTGCTTACTATAAAGTTTATTATATTTTGTAGTACTTTTAAAATTAATATTTATTTTAATTATTAGGAAATTAATATTTTAAGGAGATGATTTTTATAATCTTTTCTGCAATCTAATATACTTAATTTAAAATTTGAAAATGGCATTTTGAAATATTTTCAAAAACTTTTACATCGAATAAAGATGTATTAATGAGCAAGCAATATACGAAAAATTATTACAATAAATGTTATACAGCCAGAGCCGCTTGGCGCTTATCTAGATATGTTATGACTGTCATAAGTTTTATAAATATTCACTGATATAAAAATATATCTTGGAATTAGATTGAGTACTTCTGGTTTAGAGAGTGGTTTGATTATCCGGTTTACTTAGATACTTATCGATTTAATAAGTCATCCGAGTAGTATATACAGTACTAAGTACGTACAACATCTACACGTCTTTCAGTCGACTGAAGTATAACATGTATTAAAAGTTATAATGATTTTAATGTTGAAAAACAAAATATTTTCAGTTTGTTTAATAACTAGTAATACCAGTAGTAGAGACATTTTAATATAAATTATGAAAGAACTTGTAAATATATATGGAAAAAAATATATGAATATATCATTCATTAAACTATTTAAATATGATGTTATTTAGAAGCTATTAAATGAATAGAACTAGATTTAAACATCTGCCAATGTACCATGCCGAAAGTAGCTCAGCGACTGATAAAAGATAAAACTAACAACAATTAGGTAGACCGTAGTGCAATGCACGTTTGCCATCTGTGTATGTAGATACACGAGAGAGTGTATACAGTGTGTTGTTTTGTATAACAATGTTGGTACTACTCGACCAATTTTAAAAGGATATTTACATTATACCTAGTAAAAATTTTTTTTCTAAATTATTTTGGTATTGCATGTGCAAGGTTAAAGGTAGGGTACAGAATTATAGTAGTAGTATAATAAAAAAATAAATAGGTTATATTTTAAATGGCATATCTGGTTCCATCTTTTCAATAAGGGCACAAGGGGCACGTGCTCCGGGCTCTCGGCTTTAGGGGGCCCCCGAAGTTACGCTATATTTCTTTACGTGGCAAAGAGAGAAGCTCAATTTAACTAGGAACTGCCGTTGATATTTTTAAATAATAAACTAAAAACTAAATCACATTTCTAAATATTTTCGACACAATAAACTTTTTACTAGCATACAACCTATAAACGTAATTTGGTCATTATAGATTAATAAGATTTAGTTATATCCTCTAAGTACGTATTCAATGCACTTTAAGAGAGTCATATGCCTACAAATAAAAAAGAAGATTTTTTCTTAGGTTAAGAAGTCGCTTGTACATCTATTTATATTTTACTTAATATGAAAAACAGAAATAAAAAAGACAATTTTTAACAAAAAGAAAACCAACTTCAATGATTTTGAGTTGTTTTCTGGTTTATCTTCAAAGTTTAAGGTCTAATGCAAATGAAATTAAAATGTGACCATCCTTGAGGTATTATATATTCTTTATTGCACAAAAAAAAAGTACAAATGGAGGACTTAATGCTAAAAAGCATTCTCTGCCAGTCTTCCAAGGGAGCAAGGGAAAGGTATATGCAAGGTGTGCATAATGTTAAGTAAAAAAAAAAGATTATAACGATTATTAAGATTATATATTATTAAGAAGTATTCAGTTGCTCCAAGTAAAACCTACGTAGAGAATACTTGAAGGAATTTCGAGAGTTGGCCAGTTGGATATTGATAGGAAGCGAATTCCACAGTCGTGCTGCTGTAACGGCGAAGGATTGGTCACGGAAATTAGTATGATGACTTGGTATACTGAGAATTAAAGAATCAGAAGACCTCAGCTGTCTATTATGCGTATCCGCGAGAGATTGAAAAAGTGTTTTTAAATATTTAGGGGATTTGGGATTATTAAGTACGGAGAAAAGAAGACAAAGTATTCTTATATTCCTACGTTGCCGAATAGGTAGCCATTTCAACCTGGCTCGGTATCCAGAAAAATGATCAAACTTCCGAAGACGGAAGATGAAACGGATACAGTTATTGAGTAGACGATCAAATTTATTTAAGAGATCTTCTGAGAGGTCCAAGTAAGCAACGTCTGCATAATCCAGAAGTGGTAGAAGAAGAGTATTCACTAGGGAAATCTTAGTATTAACAGGAAGAAAGTTTTTCAAACGCATGAGAGAATGAAGAGAAGCATAAAATTTTCTACTAACTTCCTTGACTTGGTCTGCCCAGCATAATTTAGTATCGAAGATGATACCAAGATTTTTCACCGTAGTTGAGTAAGGAATGATACATTTATTGTATTGAAGAGGAGTCAACGAATTAAAGTCTATTTTAGCAAGCTGTTTTGAGCTACCAATTATAATGGATTGACACTTAGTTGGATTAACATAAATCCCGTAAGATTCAGACCAGGAAAAACTTGAGAGGTCCTTGTTTAAATTATTGACTATAGAAGGAAGATTCTTTATTTCGCAATGCAGATACAATTGCAGGTCATCAGCATAGAGATTGGTAGTGGGATTGTAAAATAGGCGTAAGTAAGTTTATAAAAATAGAAAAAAGTAACGGAGAAAGAATGCCGCCTTGGGGAACACCAGCTTCTAGAGCACACCAATCTGATTCGCCATCATAGACGCGAACAGCCTGGTGACGATCTCGGAGATAAGAAGAAAACCATTCCAGTGCTAAGGGTGAAAACTGAAGACAAGAAAGAGCGGCAATCAGAAGATCGTGGTCAACAGCATTAAATGCATTACTAAAATCAATAAGGACCAATACTGTGACCATACCTTTTTCCATATTAGATCTAACATCTTCCGTGATCTTAAGCAGAGCAGTAGTAGTACTGTGGGCGGTTCGAAAGCCAGACTGAAATTGATTTAATAGATCGTTGTCAGTGAGGAAAGAAGTAACTTGTTTATTGACAATAGATTCCAAAATTTTGGAAAGGAAGGGAAGAATAGAGATAGGTCGAAAATGATTAGGAGCTGTGGGATTGGTAACTTTAGAAAGCGGAACAATATAAGCATTCTTCCAATAACCCTATCCAACAAAAAAAGAATCAGCCAAATCGGCTCATAAACAAAGAAGTATATATGTGTTTTTATTGGCTTTAGACAACTACCTTAAACCAAAAGTAAATATTAATAATGTATTTTTAAAAACATTCACAATTTTTTTTCTTATAAATGGGTCCCAAATTATTGTGTGCCCAGGGGCCCCTGCATAGTTAAAGCGGGTCCTGTATTTACCCCTTTCTCCGCCGACTTCGCCTTTATGTTAAGTCTAGTATTTTAAGTTATTTTACAAATATTTAATGCAAATCTCCCTTGAATTCGTAAACATTATTGTGACAAGTATACTGTATCGAAAGTGTGTTCTTTACTTTATTGGGATTCAATAATATGACAATTACGTACATTGTAATCATGTTGAAGTTGAGTACACACTGCTTCTTCTTCTACCGAACACGAGCCACAACAGGAAGAGTGCGGCGGCGAGATAATGAACCCATTCCGGCACGGAGAGCTCCACCGCGGCTGTCGTACATCTATACAATGATTTTGTGTTGGCAGCACGTTAGCAGATATTAGCTACAATTACCCTTATATGTGGTATGCGTTACATGATACTTTTAAATATTTTAAAATATTATTGTTTAATAGAACCAATTTAGATCTACGCTTGCATCTTTGTAACAAATAATGCTAATTAATCGAAATTATCGAAAAAAATCGAAATATTTCAGTAACGAAAAAATATGAATTTATCTCTCGATGTATTTTAAGATCTTTAATTGTTATTGCATGCCAATATAAATGTTTAAGTATTGTCTACTAAAACGTAGATATTGTACGTGTATTGTATAAGTGTATTTTGATTGGAATTGTTTGCAAAATACTATGGTCACTAATAAATTATTATTATTATAATATAGGTATACATTCATGTGATTTTTTTTAGTTTTTATTATTTTCATGCACTTTATTACATTTAAGTATTCTAAATGATAAATAAGATGAGGCTAAACTTTAAAAGGTAGTTATATTTTTCCTATTTATTGTTCTTAGAAAATCAGATAAATCTGACAGATTGTATTATATTTTTGTTGTAATATTCTATAGTTAAATCCTAGAACAACGTGATAATGATACGACTCTTTACTTAAATATGAGAGAGGGTTAAGGTTTAAGATTATATTGTTGATTCATACTTTATTTTAAGTAGTTCAAATCACCTTGCAGTTCTTAAATATAAGAGGGAAAAAATGGTGGATAAAAAGAAATTAAATATATACGTAACAATAACAATAAACATAGATTTTTAAAATCGATAACTGTTAAAATTTGATATTAACGACTTTCTAAACTTAGTCGGGTTATATTATATTGTCAAAAAATATCAACCTGTACGAGTGAAGACATGCAATTTGCCTTTCTGAGTAGAGGGGATCGACTATCAGTTACATCAGCCACTTGGCCGGTTTCCGTAAACATAATCGTGTGTAAACTCGCGGTGTTGAGACATATCGTGTTTCGATCGAGGCGTTATGTCGTGATTCTTATTATACGATCTTTAAAATGACCGCCACTTCTGTTTTGTTTTTTATAACCACAATGACGGCACTTAGAAATGAAAGTAGCTTTTCCGTACCTGATAACCAGCGTAATGGCAATAAATGTCACACATAACCCCACGCGTCCAATATAATAAAATTTACTGACCATATATATATATATATATATATATACATACATATATATTTTTTTATGATAAAAAGGGGGGCAAACGGGCAGATGGCGCACCTGACGAAAAGCGATCACTGCCGCCCACAAACATCCGCAACACCAGAGGGCTCGCAGATGCGTTGCCGGCCTTTTAGGGAAGAATAAGCCCTCTTCTTGCCATATCCCGCAAACATTCGACAATGATTCCAAATTTTACTTTAGAACAGTAGAAAAGATTTATGTCTTTAATTTGTAGAATGTTGTAATAATATGTTAATTTAATTGAAAAATATTAGTTAATTGAAAGGAGGTGGCAGAGTCCAATTCTTTTCGGCATCAATAGTGTCAAAATCTACTGTGTTATTGCAACTTTTCCAAACTATTCAAAGATTCTTTCATTTACATATAGAATAGTCCAAAAACAATAATGACCGTCTGGAGGTAAGAGATAATCGACTGTCACCGTCGCCACGCCTTCATGTTTTGACTGATTTATAACGGATATCACAGTATGAGAACAACAGTACTACCTATAAAACTAATACGCAGAGTTCTAAAATAACGCAAAAATTTGAGAGAGAAATTTCAAAGATGCTTTACTTATATTATGTACCTACGTTATCTATACATATAAAATGCTTTGTCCTGAATGACTGACGGATCAACGCACAGCCTAAACCGCTGATCGTAGTGTCCTGAAACTTGGAGGGTGTGTTCTTTGTATGACGTAGGCATCCGATAAGAAAGGATTTCCCGAAATTCTACCCCTAAGGGGGTGAAAAAGGGAGGCCAAGTTTGTACGGGACAAGGTGATTCCTTGGTCCAAACTAATTCAAATTTTGCATAAACGTTTTTTAACAGAATTGATGGAAGACGTGTTTCGTATTTAATTGAAACCCATCCCTTAACGGGGTTAAAAGGGGTAGAAAGTTACTTTGGTTGTGATTTGCTTCGAAGTTGATATCAATACTCCTTAGTGCTTGTGATTTAAATTAAATTTTATTTTGACACATGTTTGAAAACTCAATCCGATTTTATTCAAAAAAGGTTGAACTCACTTAAAATAAGGAAATACTCTTTAACAATGTCTCAAAAGTCACTGTACTATATATTAGTACCTCATTCAAAGTTTCTAAGCTTAAAGAGATTATGCACTTTTAGGACACGGCCTCATAGAGACGTAGAGTTAGAAATTTGAAATGGTAACAACTAGAACATTTTAGTTATAAATAATACGAATCATTCCATATAAAAAAAATCATGTAAAATCTATAGTAATACTTATAATATAATAAAGCGGAAAAGTTATTTGTTTGTTTGTTTAAATACGTTAATCTCTGGAACTACCGGTCGGAATCGAATAATTATTTTTTTATATGATAGCCAGACTCACGAGGAATTGTATAGGCTATATATATATAACATTAAGCTACAATTCCCAGCTAGCCTTAAATATTGATTTTTGTTACGTAAGTAGGAAGTCGAAGCCCTCGCGAACTGCTTTAGCCGCATGAGCTGGCTTAATGGTTAATGATACGTCAATACAATGTTCTACATAAATATTGGTCATTAGTATATATAAAAAAGTCAGCGATAGCATATATTTATATATTATTTTGCAATTTTTTTGGTGAAGATTAAAAATTAATTTATGAGCATTATTTTTAAGCCTGGCATATTAATCCTTACGAACAAAGTTAATACATCATAAAGACAATTTATAATAAAGATAAACCTCGTCTTTTACAGCATGTTATTTGGACACATAGTTTGAGAGATTTAGCGGCGCGAACGAGCCGTGCGATGCCGCGATGTGACCATCGGCCGCCCGATAAAATAATTGTCTTTATTAAAGTATTATAAATCATTAATCAGTGATTTCTTCTTAATTATGTGCGGGTGAAACCGCGGAGCACAGCTAGTATTAATATAAGCTTTAAAGTTTTTTTTAAATCTTCATGTATTTTGTTGACTTGGATCGAGAAGAAAATGTCGGTACTATCGAAGCCTAAAATAAGTATTTACATAGGAAACTTAGTGTACTAATAACAAAATTCTATAAAACCTTGGCTTCCTCACTTGTAGGTGTAGCCAAGATTTTATTAAAGATGCCATAATCTATTAAATTGGAGTTAAACAGCTTTATTATGACAATTCGTCATTTGTAAGCTACGTGGAGATATTGATTTGTCTACTTAAGAGCTTTTAAAGCATCGAATGATCTAAAATCTGATGATTCTAAATAAAAAATGTTAATAAGTACTACAAGTAAGTTTGGTAAATTAAGAGAAAGACTAAACTGTATTTTCGTTTATGCTATAAAGCGTGTACTATATCATATTAAATTTAAAAAGCACACAGTTCGTAATAAGTACGTAGATATTATTGAGGTTGGAAATTTCTCGACAACGCTAGAAAGGTTGCACTCGTGGAACCAATATTTATGTCGTTATTTATTGTTTGTGGGTTAATCGAATTCTTTAAAAATGCCTATCAGTTTTATGAACGATTTCGTGTCATAACGGAAATTTCTTTAAAAGATTTATGATTTTAACATCGTGACAAATAGATAGTAATATAAATTAGGCAAAACTAATTCCTATTTTGACATTAAATTCATTAGATGCAAGTAAAAATATTATAGTTAGTTTCTAAAAGAACGACCATGAAAATACCATCAAAAACCAATCTTTTTATTCTCATATCGAAATAGAATAAATAAAAATAATTATAATAAAAATAAAGGTTTATAAAACCTCAAGACCAAATATCAAGATTCAACGTTAAGTGAAGGTTGAAGACGTCAGAGAAATTATGAAACCCAAATGGAGTTGCTAGAAAAAGACAATATATTATATATTATGAAGCTTATACGTACTAATGAGTTGTGGCATAGAATTAGTAAAAATACATAGACAAATTAACAAATAGTTGGACAGGCAACATTAGAAGGATTACAGGGTCGACGACATAGGTGAAAATCAAGATCAAGGAACATAGTTAAAGGAAAAGAGATTTATACTAGAAGTGGAATCAGAATAGTGGAGAATGATAAAAATATAATAAATGCACAATAATGCATGAAAACAATATCTTCTAGCTCCAGCAATATCACGGTAAAATATCCTTAGCGTTACAAATGCAAAATTCATATTTTTTAACAAGGCAATCAATGAAATTTGCAAAAACAAATGATCGTTGGATTTTAGTGTTATTAATAACAGGCATTAATAATTCCCCAATGAAAATCATTCATTCATAAAAGAGAGAAAATTTTTAGCTTCTGAACAAAGTGCGTCCTTTCTACGTAACGCATGAAACCACTGCCAGACGTAAAAAAGTGTAACGGGGTCTCAAACCTACTAAATGGCCTACCGTTTTGATCACAGCTCTCTACAAACAAGCAATTTACATTCTCCGTTGCGTTTTGTTTGAACTTTTCAAAATAAAATTCATACATATAAAGAAACGACGGGATTATACCAGGTCAAACGCATCGATCATTAAAAATAAGTATAATACTATGTCACTTATGTGTTATTAGTTGAGCGATTAGTTACATATTTCGCTTTCACGACATAATCAAACAATAAAATAAGACGACTAACATTTTAGTCAGTCCTTTGGCAGCGAAATTTTAGTTACAAACCTCATCCAGCTTAAAGGATTTTAATTCAACTATTTCTTTTCTTATGTTACCAGATTAATAATGAAAAAAAAAAACAACTTAAAAACTATACACTCAATGCTATTTTACAAACATCTGGAAACTAGTAATTCCAAATTATAAGTAGATTATAAACAATTTTCACTTGTAACAGAATTGGCAGCAATCGTCAGACGAAATTTTTGAGACAATGGAGTGTGTTTCACACACGTACATTAGTTAATTAAGTTAATATATGTGCAGTTAAGGAGCTAATAATGATCGTTGAAAGTGAAGTAATTTTTTTGCAATTTCTTATGACGATGTGAAATTACTAACTTTCTTAGTTTTCAGGGTACAATCACTCATAATCTAAATTGGAACGTCGAAACCGGGTTTATTAAGTTTCTTAAACACAGAAATGTCCAAATGCTCATAAAGTAGTAACAGAATATTAACATACATAAGCATTCTCTCAAAAAAATAAAAAAATAAAACATAGTTTATCAATACTACAAGTACGTAAACGTGTGTGAGATGTAATCAAATTTCAAAAATATTTTTTTAATTTTTAAGACAATTATAAATGGCAAATTGCGTGAGATGTATGAAGTTTGAAGTCCCTTTTAAAATTTTTAAAATCATGTACAAAGGGAATGTTGCAAAATATGGAAATGTGGTATCAAATAATCAGTTCCAGTTGATCTGTAGACTTGTGAACCGATTATATTTATTTGTATTCCATTATAACAGATTATTAAATGTATATAGGGGAATATAATTATCACGGGTAATCTAGATTCGATCGTCATTTATACTCCATACTAATATAGTAAAGCGGAAAAGTTTTTTGTTTGTTTATTTAAACAAGTTAATCACTGGAACTACCAGTCGGATTCCAAAAATTCTTTTTGTATATGATAGCCAGACTCTTGAGGAATGGTATAGGCTATTTAAGATTAGACTACAGATCTCAGATGGCCTTAAATATTGATTTTTGTTACGTAAGTCAGAAATCGAGGCCCTCCCGAACTACATTAGTCTCGTACGCTTGCGTAATCGTCAATGATACGGAAATATAATGTTCTAAAATAATATTGGACCTTAGTATATCAAAAAAAATTCAGAGATAGCATATGCCTATCTCTTATATATAAGCCACAATTAGGTATTTTGTGACAAAGATTTCTTGAAAATTTAAAAGTGATTTATTTATAAGCATTACTTTTAGACATGGCATATTAATTCCATACAAACAAAAGTTACTTCATCATAATGACAATTTTATGAAGTTAAATTTTGCTATTTAGAGTATGCTATTTGGACACAGTTTAGGAGATAATGAAGAATTAAAATAATTTGTACTTATGGGAAGAACAATTATGACAGACTTCATGGGCGCGTTGGCAGCGCGGTGTTTGTCGGATAAAATTAACACGGGTGAAACCGTGGGACACAGCTAATGACTGATGTACCACATTCACTTTGACTTGCATTGACTTTTTATGTCTGGTAAAGGTCAAACACAAATGCTGAGCATGCGTTGTCTTCGAAATGAATCGATTCGCTCGCCACTTATAATTCAAATTTTGTTCCATCCACTCTTCACTGCGCCGTTAACACTTACGTGTAGAGTGTAGACTGTCGTAGTCGTAGTCTACACGGGTGCGTTGGAAGCGCGGTGTTTGTCAGATAAAATTAAAACGAGTGAAACCGTGGGGCACATCTACTCATTAATATAAAGTAACCTAGCTGATGGATGTTTCAATCAGTGATACTATTTATTTATCAAAATAATTATTGAATATGTATTTATTAATGTAATTAACATAGAGTATTTTGTCAGTGGAATATCCTCAAAAATGACTTATCGATACATAAAACGAATACGAAATTATTAGCACAGCAAATATAAACATCACAAAAGGTTAACGATTCACAATGGAATCTATACTCGGTCATGAGTACGTTTACTTAACAAATACTCAGTGCACCGAGTATTATATTATACTTACAACCATTAGATCAATCTCGTAATTTAAGCATTTTTCTTTTCATACAATTTTTTTTTACCGTTTATTAGATACAAATTGTTTTAGTTTTATAGTCTGTACTCATTATAGTCTAAAGCGAAGATTAAGACCATCAATAAAATTTTCAGTAGTCAACTTCCGCAAACAGTTTTTACTATAAACAGGCACAGCTATCATCCTTCTGCTACTTTCAAAAATTACGAAACTTACTGAAAGTCATATGTTTAAACTACAAAAAATAGCCACGTCGAGCGACTACAGGAACCATTTTCAATAATTGAAAGATTAAACCAGCAACAAAGTTGTGGCAAATGTTGCTTTTTTACAAAGCTTGCAGCAAGTCATAATGTAATTTTAAAAAAGAAACCAATGGTATTAGTGAAATATATTTTATATTTATATTTTATTTATTTCTTTAAAACTTCTTCTACCTTGAAATATCGTAACGTATAATAACAGCGATTATGAATACCAAGGTCCAAGAGAAAACAATTCCGTGTTTTGAGAATTATAAGAGAGAATGTCAGAGATTAGATAAATCTATGATATTAGTCCGGATGGAATTCACTTGGAAAGCTTCGAACTAGCGCGTGCAGGTCAAATTTCCAATGCACACGATTCCTATAACCCGCCGATAAATTAAATTTATTGCGCGTGAAAATAAATAACGTGCGTTCAATGATTATTGATTACAACCTACAATTTGTTCTAGCAATTATTACTTTTATTATTATTACGTTACATCCCTTCAGATTATATTTTTAATCTAAAAAGACAAGCAGTTTAATTTATTACATTATATTCAGCTATTTTAGACACCCAAATTCAAAACTACCAAGATTTCAGAAAAGATTCCTTTCGAGAAAATAAGAAGAAAGTGTACGAAGTTTATAAGTTTATAAACTTCTTTCAAAAATATATATATTTTCAATAGGTACTTTACTGTCAAAAGGTTATTATTATGTTATAGGGTGGAACATAACATGAATTATAGTGATGTCTGGAAGTGACTTTCTGTCTGTACATCCATTAAAATAACATAATTTTTACACAACTGTAAACATGTATTAGTATATGTAGTAGTATAAGAAATATGAAAACTGATAAAACTTGATGGGGTTTCTTGCCGGTTTTTCTTGTTTACAGGCCAGGCCTTTTAAGAGACTAAAATAGAATAAAGTACTTTTGAATGTCAATAGTGTTTTACCTTCTTCGATAAAATATAACATTCCACTATTTTACTCAATAAAAATAGTTATTTTCAGACAGTAAAAAGTTATTAGTCGATTAACATCTTTAGGTTCTAAATTGTTGTACTGTTAGTGATAAAAAGTAATTCCTCTATATTTCACTTAGGGATCGGTTTGTGTCAATCGAGATGAAAGATTATAAAGCATTTTCTAATTTTTCTTAAACTAGTTAGTAACTAAATATTTTGGCTCAGTTATCCAAAAAGGGCCTTGAGTTCCGAAACTAGAGCAAGCAACTTGTCCCTATCCAGCGCAGTTTTTAGCCATTTATCAGCTTGAAATTGAAGTAGATCCTTCACTAGACATGCAAATAATTGTGTGGGAGTAGATAGCGGCCACCTCACACTTGCTGAAATGTTGTTAATGGATCAGCCGGTGTATAATCCAGTTATCAAGCGGAATAGGATCTCGTACACGGGTAGGTCGCGAGCACCGTGCGTATGTGGTCATAAACCCGCCACAGCACCTTTTTTAAATTAATGTATTAATATTATTTGCACAAGAGCGTTTTAACTGAGATCTAAATAACACTTTAAATGCATGAATTTCGTGCATACCACAAACGCCGTTATGGCCGATTTCACTTGTCATATAGATTTAATCACTTGTAACAAATTACCAAGTTCGGTGTGGCTTAGTAATTACTTTCATTTTATAAAATAATAATACACGGTAAAAACACCTAAGATTTTCACATATATATATTGTGAATTTAATATACTACCTATATGAAATTAGTTTGAGTAGTTTATAGTTATGCAAAGTACGATTAAATTGCAAAAATAAGATAAATTGATTTTCATAGACGAGCATAAGCACAGATTTGCTGCAAAGCATTTACGATAATAGAATTATGCTCGAATAGGTATTTAATGTGAATGATGGCTCAGTAGTAGCGTGTACGGAGACGGCGTTGATCGATATAAGTTATAATCCATACAATGAGTCTGAGCTTTCGGTGAAAAGAAAACATCGTGATTATAGTGGTGGTAGTCCATTTTCTAAAGCCCTTCTTGCTTGCTACCAAGCTTCAAGTTGAAAATCTGTCGCCAAGCACCTATAGGTGTTTTCCCGGTATTCCGGCAGCTGCACTTGTGAATCAGATACCCCACTAGGCTTAGCGTGATAAATTTTCACTTAATATCAAGTGATATTCTGTCGAAACGATAAAAGCTATAAAAAATACAAATACAATTAATAATATCAAGTGGTATATAGCAATACAATAAATATTATACAATAAATAAAATAAGTTTCCCAACAAATCAAATTAATGTAAGTAGGTACTTATACAAATTTTTTTATAACAATACAAGTTGTATGATCACAGTTCAAAAAGAAAGAGAAGAGAATAACGTGTTTCGGCCTGCTTTGAATATCGTAGTAAACGAAAAAATTATACGTTAAAATAAAATAAAAATTGGAAGCGAGAAGAAATTCTTACGAAATCTAAATGTCGTTCACAAAATAATTTGTTGATTCACTTTCAGTTTTCACTTTGATTATGTATTCGATGCGTACCTAATGTAAAGGTAATGGAATTTGTACAAAGTTATTTAAAAATCTGTAAACCAGGGGAGCTCAAACAGTCGAGAGCTTTCCGACAGTTATTGTTGTAGATATTTTTTTTGTTTTTCGTTTAATCGTAGTATTTTATATCTGAAGGAATATAATATCTGCGTTTGAAAACAAAAATTCTCTATTGTTGGGATGTACTTATTTGTGAAAATAATGAAATCGCAATATTGCATACGGCTTACAACTGCTGTTGGCGCGCAGTAATTATAATGCCATTCTATGAAAAATAAACTACAATAATAAAACATAATAATATGAAGTAGAATTTTGATTCGTGAGATCGAACCTTCACTTTGCACTTATAGGTATAATTTTTAATTAAAGCTATTCCATAAATATTATCTTTTTCTGACATAGTAGTACCTTGACAGTCGATCACTTTTTGCCTAAATATTCGTCAATATAAGTTTGAGCACCTCTGTTGTGAACTATGGACTGGGTAGTTTTGTTGATGCGCTACTTAAGTAAATGTCGCAGTCGTCAATTCTAAGCTATAAAAAAGAGTAGTTAAGAATCGAGTAAGGGGAAAAAAGTATTTTACAATATCTTTAAGGAAGCTATGAGGAAATATAATTGAATGGACAAGGAACTAATTAATATATTTACAAAAAGTTTTTGATTCACAATACCTACCAGAATTTAAATGCGGAAACAGAAAGAACAACAACATAGTTTTTTCAACTTACTTTTGAAGTATATAGAACTTTAAAAATTAAAGACATACAGAATTTAATCCGAATAATACACGTAGTTCCCATTAGTTTTCACGCGAACGAAGCCGCAGGCAAAAGCTAGTCTGTTATATTATGAACCGAACAACGTTAATTTCATATGATTAATGGTTTATCTTTACTATGTAATTGATTGTATTATTATTGGAGAGTAGTTCGAAGTTCTCTTTGATTGATTGATATCTACAGTAGTACCTAGATGGTTTTAAGTAACGTTGCTAAAGTTAAACGCGGAGAAAGTCAAAACATTACTTTTGACAGAGATGTCTTCACGATTTAAGTTTATGTAATTTTTATCTAATATGAATCATGTTAGGCAAATTTCATTGTTGATAGGGTTGAAAGGGTAGATCATTACGTGAATGTCGATGATGTCTGGAAGTGACTTCCTTTCTGTACATTCAGTGAAAATGAAAATAACTGCAAACAATTCAATATAGTGTAGAAAAACATTTTTTTTTTGTATAAGCATGACCGAATTTATTTTACCTCTTTTATTATTATTATTATATTTGGTAAGACACACTAGCAGCTAATTAGCTGATGCGTGCGTATCAAATAGCTTGGAGATATCTTCCTTGTCCAATCTGCTCTTAAAGGAGGTTATGGTAGGAGCCATCACAACTTTTTCTGGAAGTTTGTTCCATGCTGTGACCACTCTGTTAGGCAAGAACTGCTTCATTGGGTTTCTTTTTGCTGGGAATTCCCAAAGTTTCAAGGGATGACCTCGTAGGTGTTTATTTTCATTTGACTTAAACATATCTTTAAGGCTGGGCACATCGTAATAATTAGTGAGGATTTTATAAGTTTCGATTAACCTGCCCCTTTGTCTACGGTGTTCTAGTGTGGTAAGGCCAAGGTTTATGAGGCGCTGTTCATAGGGTAAGTTACGCATTGCATACACCATCTTAGTAGCCCTTCTCTGTACATTTTCAATGAGCTTAATGTCTTTTTTGAAGTAGGGATCCCAGATAATATAAGCATGTTCAAGAAGTGGTCTAATATAGGTCTTGTATAACTTTATAAAAGTTTTAGCTGTTAGGAATTTAAATGCCTTGCGAATGATATAAAGGATCGAATTAGTTTTCTTCACAACCCCAAGCACATGAGTTCCCCATTTAAGATCTTTGGATACTGTAACTCCCAAGTCCCTTTGTGTTTCAACTGCGGTTAATTGTTCACCACCAAGATAGTATATCTGACAAGGATTATTACTACCAATGTGTAGCACGGAGCACTTATTCACATTTAAAGTTAGAAGCCAGTCATGAGTCCACTTAAAAATCGCATTAAGGTCATTCTGTATAGCTCGCCAGTTGCTTCGAGGGTTAGCAAAAAATTTGGTATCATCAGCAAAAAGCGAAAAAGGTAGTTGCAGAGTACTTTTCAAGTCTGAGAGGAACAAGATAAAGAGCAATGGACCAAGCACCGAACCTTGAGGAACGCCACTGAGGACACTTCGCGGATCGGACATGACTTCGCCAATGCGCACCCGAAACGTTCTACCAGAAAGGAAGTCGCATATCCAGGCTAAAATGCTTCCACGTATGCCAAGGTGTTCCAATTTATGTATGAGGCGTTTCAGAGGAACACGGTCAAATGCCTTCTCATAATCCAAGTAAATGATATCTGTTGGCTGTCCATTACTATGGTTCCGTGTCCACTCGTTTAAGCAATTTAGTAAATTGGTTGTAACAGATCGTTTTGGGATGAAACCATGCTGCTCATCCAGGGTAATCTTTTCATGTATTAGAAATTCTCTTATGTGGCAAGCTATCATCATCTCCATGGTTTTGCACAATACACTGGTCAAACTTATGGGCCTATAGTTGACGGGCAGTAATTTATTTCCTTTTTTATAAATCGGTACTACATTTGCCGTTTTCCAGTCAGCTGGCACTATTCCATCCTTCAGAGATTTGTTCATCATTTTCGCTATTTCGTCGCTTAGAGCTCCTGAGCATTTTTTCAATACCACTGAGGGTATGTCGTCTGGCCCTGATGCTGTAGTATCACTGAAGCTAGATAACTTCTATTGTAGCATGACACGACCAATATTATCACAACCCACAGCTTTGGAATTGAGAGTTAGGAATATTTTTGTAATTTCATCTTCACTAGTAGGGGAAAACTCAAACTGCTCAATCTGAGGACGGGGTAAACAAGCAAGAAATTTAAGAGTAAGATTTTTAACATTCAGTGTGAGCTTAGTAGCACTTGCAAAATGTTTATTTAACAAGTTCAAGTCAATAGGAATTTTATCGTCCCTATTCAAGGGTTTGGATAGTCCGAGCGACTTTAGAAATTTCCATAAGCAAGCAGGTGTGGATACTTGAAAAAAACTATAATAATATGAAGTAGAATTTTGATTCGTGAGATCGAACCTTCACTTTGCACTTATAGGTATAATTTTTAATTAAAGCTATTCCATAAATATTATCTTTTTCTGACATAGTAGTACCTTGACAGTCGATCACTTTTTGCCTAAATATTCGTCAATATAAGTTTGAGGACCTCTGTTGTGAACTATGGACTGGGTAGTTTTGTTGATGCGCTACTTAAGTAAATGTCGCAGTCGTCAATTCTAAGCTATAAAAAAGAGTAGTTAAGAATCGAGTAAGTGGAAAAAAGTATTTTACAATATCTTTAAGGAAGCAATGAGGAAATATAATTGAATGGACAAGGAACTAATTAATATATTTACAAAAAGTTTTTGATTCACAATACCTACCAGAATTTAAATGCGGAAACAGAAAGAACAACAACATAGTTTTTTCAACTTACTTTTGAAGTATATAGAACTTTAAAAATTAAAGACATACACAATTTAATCCGAATAATACACGTAGTTCCCATTAGTTTTCACGCGAACGAAGCCGCAGGCAAAAGCTAGTCTGTTATATTATGAACCGAACAACGTTCATTTCATATGATTAATGGTTTATCCTTACTATGTAATTGATTGTATTATTATTGGAGAGTAGTTCGAAGTTCTCTTTGATTGATTGATATCTACAGTAGTACCTAGATGGTTTTAAGTAACGTTGCTAAAGTTAAACGCGGAGAAAGTCAAAACATTACTTTTGACAGAGATGTCTTCACGATTTAAGTTTATGTAATTTTTATCTAATATGAATCATGTTAGGCAAATTTCATTGTTGATAGGGTCGAAAGGGTAGATCATTACGTGAATGACGATGATGTCTGGAAGTGACTTCCTTTCTGTACATTCAGTGAAAATGAAAATAACTGCAAACAATTCAATATAGTGTAGAAAAACATTTTTTTTTTTTGTATAAACTTGACCGAATTTATTTTACCCCTTGCTAGATATATATGGCCATCAGGTGCTGCCATCTAGTTGGAGTCGTACTAAAGACCGGCGTTAATAATTAACATTATCTACAAAAATAATAAAATTGAAGTGTCTGTTTGTAATGTCAAAATAACAACTTTCTAGTAAATGCATATGAAAGTATATAACGACACCCATAACAAAAATCCCATTTTTAAAATTTTTGTCTGTCTGTCTGTTTGTTCCGGGTAATCTCCGAAACGGTTGGACATAAGGAAACCTTTAGAGATATAGCAAATTAATGTACTAAACAATTATACACATTAAAAATACCTACAAAAAAGTCTGAGTGTGTATACGTCTATCTTTTAAGGAACAACCATAATAAGCATTTTTGTCTTTAAAATAGCCGGAAGCGAGGGAGCAAGATTCGTGCGGGCATTTTGCAGTTTACGTGAGCGAAGCCACGGGCACAGCTAGTAATAAATATTATTCATTGGTACCTTCCACTGACACAGAAAAAATAGATAGCCGTATTAAAATGATAAATAGCAAAGATACAACAAGACAAAGTTTGTTACCATAAATATAAGTATTGTGACATTCGTGTAATTGTGATTTTAATATATAAATTTTCTATCGAGTTTTAATATGGTGTTTGCTTAGTCAATATTATGTAGGTGGCAACTTGGCCAGTAACATTAGAATGGAATTGACGCGTTATCCAACCATATAATAACTACAAGTAACCTGTCTACACGTATTGGATAACGCCCGCTAGATAAATTTCGAGGTTCTGCGAAGCAGGTTTAAGTGGTATAATCATACACATTGACACAGTTTGTCTAGTACAATTTCTTCTAATGCCTCAATTACACGTATCGAGTGGAATGGAGATACAGTGGTCTCAGCAGAGTATTCGGTAGATAACACCCGGTCTAGTAAAAAATCAACACAGTAACTAAGACCCTATTCTACTTACTAAGCCGAAGACCCACTCGGCACCGAGTCAAGGGTATTTGCTGTCCAGGTACAAAATATAATTTACCACCCCTATAGACTATAAACTTAACTAATGTTCCTTGTAAAATTAGGTTTTCCTCAATACAATCAAAGTTTAAGTTAACGCTTTTAACATTTAGTTTAAAACAATTACATAAACTTAGCCCCTAAAGTCTTCAGTTCAGGAATGAGTAACGTTTTCTTACCGTACCGGTTATCAATTTTAAGTATGTTGCGCGAGCCGCATGTAAGAAAGAATCATAGTATAATAGAAACAACGAACAACAAATTTAAATTTCAAATTTCAAAAATTAAGTTAATTCGCCTAGAATATAATGAGATCGCGGGACAGTGTATGAATTTTTAACAGTTTAAATTTAAAATCTTTGACGAGCCGCACGAGAAAGCGTAGCAGGCCGCAGGTTGGGCTCATCCCTGCTCTAGTTAGTCCGCCGCGCTGCGCGTCTCGGCTGTGATATACGCAGGCCGTCGAAAACTCGATACACTGGATCTATTCAGAATAACAGGTTTTTGTACGATAACTCTAAAATATATGTTTTTTAATTTAGAGGGATCCACAAAGTAATGTCAGTCGTCGCTGTCATTTATTATATTACCGTACGTAGGTAGTATTAATAGTCAATGCAAATAATTCATTTTATGACTGTTTGTGATACAAAATCAAGGTTTTTTCTAAATTTTTAATGCATATTTTAACGATACATGTATATTTAACCTCGGAAGGCTTCGGCAATTAGTTCAGGCTTCATAACAAGTTCATTTGAGACATTTTTTATTACGTTAGGGATGCAGATTTTAGAGTTCAGTTGTTTTCTTATGTAACTGTAAAAAGCCTTAGGACCTGAGTCTATAATAGTTGATTCGAAAGTGGTTCTTCTATTTCTAGATAGACTAATAATTTTGTTATTGACCTTTCTATATTCTTTATATGAGTGTTCATTTTGATCAATTCTATAATTATTCCACAGTACTTTTTTCAGTTTAGTTAACTTGACTATATCTTTGTTAATCCAGGGTTTGTTGGTGCAATGTTTATTATATATTTTCTTTTTTGGTATAAAATTATCTACTGCGTAAAGGAATTGGTTTTTAAAAGTGAACCACACATCGTCTACAGATTCTTCTACTATATTCAAATTATTTGCAAAATACAGAGATAATTTATCATAGTCTGCTTTGAAATAGTCATATTGAATGGTATTTCGATTTTCATTAGTTTTAGTGCTGGTACTGATTACTTGCATTGTAGCAGTGATAACAAAATGATCACTTTTACCTATTGGAGGGTGATATTCAATATCACATATTAATGAGTCATCATTGCATAATATAAGGTCCAAAAGTGACTCTTCTTGGTTTCGTTTCCTGGTAATTTGCGTTATAAGTTGGTTTAAGTTGCTGTTCGAATACATAGTAACAAAATTTTCGCAGAGACAGCCATAACCATGAGTTTTGTAAAGAGGCCATTTTATCATTGGTAAGTTAAAATCTCCTGCAATGACTACAGTATTTTCAGATGCAGCTATTCCAATGGTATTAAAAAGAATCTCATCCAATTCAGAAAGAGACCCTGAGGGCTCTTGCTAGATATATATGGCCATCAGGTGCTGCCATCTAGTTGGAGTCGTACTAAAGACCGGCGTTAATAATTAACATTATCTACAAAAATAATAAAATTGAAGTGTCTGTTTGTAATGTCAAAATAACAACTTTCTAGTAAATGCATATGAAAGTATATACGACACCCATAACAAAAATCCCATTTTTAAAATTTTTGTCTGTCTGTCTGTTTGTTCCGGGTAATCTCCGAAACGGTTGGACATAAGGAAACCTTTAGAGATATAGCAAATTAATGTACTAAACAATTATACACATTAAAAATACCTACAAAAAAGTCTGAGTGTGTATACGTCTATCTTTTAAGGAACAACCATAATAAGCATTTTTGTCTTTAAAATAGCCGGAAGCGAGGGAGCAAGATTCGTGCGGGCATTTTGCAGTTTACGTGAGCGAAGCCACGGGCACAGCTAGTAATAAATATTATTCATTGGTACCTTCCACTGACACAGAAAAAATAGATAGCCGTATTAAAATGATAAATAGCAAAGATACAACAAGACAAAGTTTGTTACCATAAATATAAGTATTGTGACATTCGTGTAATTGTGATTTTAATATATAAATTTTCTATCGAGTTTTAATATGGAGTTTGCTTAGTCAACATTATGTAGGTGGCAACTTGGCCAGTAACATTAGAATGGAATTGACGCGTTATCCAACCATATAATAACTACAAGTAACCTGTCTACACGTATTGGATAACGCCCGCTAGATAAATTTCGAGGTTCTGCGAAGCAGGTTTAAGTGGTATAATCATACACATTGACACAGTTTGTCTAGTACAATTTCTTCTAATGCCTCAATTACACGTATCGAGTGGAATGGAGATACAGTGGTCTCAGCAGAGTATTCGGTAGATAACACCCGGTCTAGTAAAAAATCAACACAGTAACTAAGACCCTATTCTTTCAAATTTCAAAAATTAAGTTAATTCGCCTAGAATATAATGAGATCGCGGGACAGTGTATGATATTTTTAACAGTTTTAAATTTTAAAATCTTTGACGAGCCGCACGAGAAAGCGTAGCAGGCCGCAGGTTGTGCTCATCCCTGCTCTAGTTAGTCCGCCGCGCTGCGCGTCTCGGCTGTGATATACGCAGGCCGTCGAAAACTCGATACACTGGATCTATTCAGAATAACAGGTTTTTGTACGATAACTCTAAAATATATGTTTTTTAATTTAGAGGGATCCACAAAGTAATGTCAGTCGTCGCTGTCATTTATTATATTACCGTACGTAGGTAGTATTAATAGTCAATGCAAATAATTCATTTTATGACTGTTTGTGATACAAAATCAAGGTTTTTTCTAAATTTTTAATGCATATTTTAACGATACATGTATATTTAACCTCGGAAGGTTACGACATTTTAGAACATTTCGACCTTCACTATTCGATCTTTTGTTTTTTTTTAACCGTTAATCTCGAAACACAAAGTACGTTCACATTACGAAACATACCGATAAATGCTTATTTAGTAAGTAAATTAGGTTTGAAGGAATGAAGAGTTCAATGGTTTATAACAATTATAACACATTCATATTCGTCCGTGGCAATAAAAAACGCTCTTTGGATGATATGATTGTGACCACCCTTCATACTATATAGACTTTGCTTATCATAGTGTAGTCAGTGTGAGCCGCATATCGTAAAAATTTACTCTCATTATTTTTGACAACGCGCCTACAGAAGTTTAACTGCAAATAGGTACAATAACAAAAGTCAATACTATGATTTTATCACAAGCTTCGAATCGTTATAGAGATTCGAACCACGTTGATACACATTTGGTGCAGATTGCATACGCTCTAGTACCGAGTTTTCATTGCTTCAACACTACTAGGTTTTATTAATATTCCGATGCATATTTAAATCAATTGCATGAAAACCATTACAATATAAGAATTAGCCCTTGATCCTGGACTATTATTAACTTTAATAAAATATCCAAATCGGTCCAAAGCTGTTCTCAAGTGTTTCGCTTACCGACGAACAGTATTTCATTTTTATGTATATCTGTAGTTTACTAGCAACCCGTTCCGGCTTCGCACGCAGTAGAGTTATTTAAATAACTATTATTTTACGAGGTGCACACCAGTAAAGCTCCCAGTCGGTATGATTTTTTCCGACATCTTCAACATTAATTGTCATATTTCAGACAATTTACACAAAGCCGTAATGAATTATACACCTAAACCTTCTTTGTGAATCACTCCGTCCAATGATGTAAACCGCATGAAAATCAATTCTGTAGTTTTTGAATTTATCACTTTTAGACAAACGCGGTGAGTGACTTTGTTTTATAGTAAGTATAATAACTGTTAGTATGATTTTGGCATTTTAAGGGCCGATTTTTCAATCGCCAGATATATTTTTTTATATTATGGCTTTCTGCCTATGTAGGCTATGTTTCCAATATCAAGTGTCACAAATACACATTGTTAACTTTATTTGAAAAATAATTTTGACGTTTTCACAGATAATGTATGGAAAACCTGTTAAAATTTAAAAATTATTCCCCAGATAAAGTTATCTGTTGATTGAAAAATAGGCCCCTATTGATAGGTAATTTTTGTTTTGACGCGAATAAAAAAAAATGACATCAGTTTTTACTGATCAACAGAAACGGTAATGATCGTAATACACCGAAACCAAGGCGAATTAATGACCATAACTAGTAAAACAAATATCAATAGTAAAACACGTTCACTTCTCGTTTGTGATAAACATAATTGTATACTTAAAGATTACAATTAAAATAATTAAGATTATGCCTGATGTATCATCAACCTCGCTGGATATAAAATGAAGGTCGCAAACACTGAATTAAGATTATTTATATTTGATTTTTTTATAAGGATTAATACAAATAAATATGATGACAATGAAAGATTAATAGTTTTTTGGTATTTTTAGTAGAGGGTAAAATTGAGAAAGCCGCGCGCGCATCATGTGACGGATGTGCGACAGGATGAAGTAAGAAATCAGTGATGATAATGTGAATTCATTTTATTGACTTTTAATTTGATTAAGTCTCCGAAGTTGAAGGTCCAATGACAATGAAAATAGCAAAGATACAACAAGACAAAGTTTGTTACCATAAATATAAGTATTGTGACATTCGTGTAATTGTGATTTTAATATATAAATTTTCTATCGAGTTTTAATATGGAGTTTGCTTAGTCAACATTATGTAGGTGGCAACTTGGCCAGTAACATTAGAATGGAATTGACGCGTTATCCAACCATATAATAACTACAAGTAACCTGTCTACACGTATTGGATAACGCCCGCTAGATAAATTTCGAGGTTCTGCGAAGCAGGTTTAAGTGGTATAATCATACACATTGACACAGTTTGTCTAGTACAATTTCTTCTAATGCCTCAATTACACGTATCGAGTGGAATGGAGATACAGTGGTCTCAGCAGAGTATTCGGTAGATAACACCCGGTCTAGTAAAAAATCAACACAGTAACTAAGACCCTATTCTTTCAAATTTCAAAAATTAAGTTAATTCGCCTAGAATATAATGAGATCGCGGGACAGTGTATGAATTTTTAACAGTTTAAATTTAAAATCTTTGACGAGCCGCACGAGAAAGCGTAGCAGGCCGCAGGTTGTGCTCATCCCTGCTCTAGTTAGTCCGCCGCGCTGCGCGTCTCGGCTGTGATATACGCAGGCCGTCGAAAACTCGATACACTGGATCTATTCAGAATAACAGGTTTTTGTACGATAACTCTAAAATATATGTTTTTTAATTTAGAGGGATCCACAAAGTAATGTCAGTCGTCGCTGTCATTTATTATATTACCGTACGTAGGTAGTATTAATAGTCAATGCAAATAATTCATTTTATGACTGTTTGTGATACAAAATCAAGGTTTTTTCTAAATTTTTAATGCATATTTTAACGATACATGTATATTTAACCTCGGAAGGTTACGACATTTTAGAACATTTCGACCTTCACTATTCGATCTTTTGTTTTTTTTTAACCGTTAATCTCGAAACACAAAGTACGTTCACATTACGAAACATACCGATAAATGCTTATTTAGTAAGTAAATTAGGTTTGAAGGAATGAAGAGTTCAATGGTTTATAACAATTATAACACATTCATATTCGTCCGTGGCAATAAAAAACGCTCTTTGGATGATATGATTGTGACCACCCTTCATACTATATAGACTTTGCTTATCATAGTGTAGTCAGTGTGAGCCGCATATCGTAAAAATTTACTCTCATTATTTTTGACAACGCGCCTACAGAAGTTTAACTGCAAATAGGTACAATAACAAAAGTCAATACTATGATTTTATCACAAGCTTCGAATCGTTATAGAGATTCGAACCACGTTGATACACATTTGGTGCAGATTGCATACGCTCTAGTACCGAGTTTTCATTGCTTCAACACTACTAGGTTTTATTAATATTCCGATGCATATTTAAATCAATTGCATGAAAACCATTACAATATAAGAATTAGCCCTTGATCCTGGACTATTATTAACTTTAATAAAATATCCAAATCGGTCCAAAGCTGTTCTCAAGTGTTTCGCTTACCGACGAACAGTATTTCATTTTTATGTATATCTGTAGTTTACTAGCAACCCGTTCCGGCTTCGCACGCAGTAGAGTTATTTAAATAACTATTATTTTACGAGGTGCACACCAGTAAAGCTCCCAGTCGGTATGATTTTTTCCGACATCTTCAACATTAATTGTCATATTTCAGACAATTTACACAAAGCCGTAATGAATTATACACCTAAACCTTCTTTGTGAATCACTCCGTCCAATGATGTAAACCGCATGAAAATCAATTCTGTAGTTTTTGAATTTATCACTTTTAGACAAACGCGGTGAGTGACTTTGTTTTATAGTAAGTATAATAACTGTTAGTATGATTTTGGCATTTTAAGGGCCGATTTTTCAATCGCCAGATATATTTTTTTATATTATGGCTTTCTGCCTATGTAGGCTATGTTTCCAATATCAAGTTTCACAAATACACATTGTTAACTTTATTTGAAAAATAATTTTGACGTTTTCACAGATAATGTATGGAAAACCTGTTAAAATTTAAAAATTATTCCCCAGATAAAGTTATCTGTTGATTGAAAAATAGGCTCCTATTGATAGGTAATTTTTGTTTTGACGCGAATAAAAAAAAATGACATCAGTTTTTACTGATCAACAGAAACGGTAATGATCGTAATACACCGAAACCAAGGCGAATTAATGACCATGACTAGTAAAACAAATATCAATAGTAAAACACGTTCACTTCTCGTTTGTGATAAACATAATTGTATACTTAAAGATTACAATTAAAATAATTAAGATTATGCCTGATGTATCATCAACCTCGCTGGATATAAAATGAAGGTCGCAAACACTGAATTAAGATTATTTATATTTGATTTTTTTATAAGGATGAATACAAATAAATATGATGACAATGAAAGATTAATAGTTTTTTGGTATTTTTAGTAGAGGGTAAAATTGAGAAAGCCGCGCGCGCATCATGTGACGGATGTGCGACAGGATGAAGTAAGAAATCAGTGATGATAATGTGAATTCATTTTATTGACTTTTAATTTGATTAAGTCTCCGAAGTTGAAGGTCCAATGACAATGAAATTAAAATGGGGCCACCCTTGAGGTATCCCCTATCCGATATAAAAAGAATCATCCAAATCGGTTAATAAACAAAAAAACTATGGCATAAGATCATAAAAAATATATATAGGGTATACATTCGAATTGAGTAACCTCTCGTATTTTGTTGAAGTCTGTTAAAAAATAAAACATTAGAAAATTAAAAAGTGAAGTGTCGCGGGACGCCTCGTTTCTGCCAGATGTGAACCATCGAAATTATTTTTACAGATAATATACATAAAAGGATAGTTAATAAAAGGAAATAAATATGGAATAATGAAAAATAAAATATAAAAAAAGATACCTAATTGTTTATTAAGCGCATGGCAATGCGTCACCACACCGTATTTATTAGATGTTGCCAACAGTCAACTCGCCAACAATCGGTCTGACCTGTCGCATTAGATGTTTCACATCAAAAACATTCAAGTTCGAAAGGGTTGTCCCGATGTAGATATCATTAACTTGGGGCTCTCGATATAGGATAATTACACATATGGACTTCGACACTACCTGTTAAATAGACTTATTTCAAATACGTACTTGGTGGTAGGGAACTGTATCCGACTGGATCGCGATTACCATGCACACGGTGAAAACCCAGTTACAGTGGAGTTTATTTGGTTAGTCGCGTTTCGGGATCAGCTTGTTAAGAGGCTTGCTGGCCGACATAGCAGCGACGAGCTGCGAAGGATTTCTGATTTCTCGGTGGCCGCCGTTATTGGATTGTACTGTGCTTACCCTCACGCAAGGCGCCGACACTTTGTCGTGATACTAAATACTAAACAAAACGTATGCATTATATTCACTGATTCATCAACGCTGACCCTAAGCTACGTGAAAAATTTCATGCAGTTTCCTTTTATAGTGTAAATGAGCGCTAAGGAAAAGTTTTTGGAAATTGAACCCCTGGGGGTGGTGTAAAAGGGATTGAAAGTTTGTATGAAAATCCGTAATTTTTGAAGATAGATCTTTGAAAATTGATACCTATTCAGAAAGTTAAAAAAACGTGTTTCATAGTTTTTATTTATTCAAATTTACAGATACCTGAGAGTGTAAAAGATAGGGTGAAAGTTTGTTTAATACTAGTAACAACATCTATTAGCACAAAGCAGTACCAACGAAGGCTTTCATATATACAATGGGACATATTAACACAGGTGAAACCGTGGGACACAACTAGTATGACATATAAGTTCAAACGCCATTACCATTGCTGACAATTGTGACCAAGTATAAAAACCGTAAACGCCTTATAAAGAACTCCCCACTATGAAATTGCAGGAAATTTATTATGTCACAATGTCGAACCAACCAATTACGTCGCAATATTTTTCCCAGACGTCACCAATATTTTCTTAACTTTTTTCAAATAAAATTTCATATCATTATGTATAGTACATTTGTTAGATTGAGTTAAACCTAAGCTGTTATAGATGATGCGGGTTTTTAATTGGTTTACTCATAAATAAGTAAATTAATTTAAGAATGTGATAATTAAAATTACGAACAAAATTTACAATGTTAAACCGGAATTTGTATTTCCGACGAAATATTAAGTTTTATATTGTTTATGTCTCATTTTCAATGCTAACATCATTGCCGCATTGTAACTTCAAATGCTTGGTAGTTACAAAATAACGACATTACAATATGATTTACTTTGTGAAGGTGAAATCGTATTCAACGAGTTTCTAAATTTGAAACAGATTTTTATAAGACGTCGAAGGCAATTATTTATTAATACACAATTTGACCAGATCTACTTAAGATGTTTGTAATAGGTATGGGATAATGTATATACTATTAATAAAGCTTAAGATATTGTTTTTTGTATGTTTGTTTAAACTCCCCAGACTCGTCAAAACATGCCAGATCTAAACAATCCTTTTTTTTTTACTTTTTTAGCTTATTTATTGAGGAAAATTATAAGCCATTTAACTTCATGCTACGATCCTAAAGAGCGCTGCAGTAAACCATGAATGTGAAGCAATATAACAAGTTGTAGGCATTCTATGAATAACGACAGTCTACACGGACGTGTTGACGGCGCGGCGCAATGCAGAGTGGGTTGAACAAAATCTAATTAAGTAGCGAGCGAATCGATTAATTTCTAAGACAACGCATGCTCTCAGCATTTGTATTTAGCCTTTACCAGATATAAAAATAATAAGTCAATGCAAGTCAAAGTGAGTGGGGTATATCAATCATTAAGTGACGTATCAAAACGTTTAACTAAATACAAAATAACATTCACTTCTTAAAAGCCCTGTTGTATAACAGCAGCAGCAGCGTTATGCAATAGAGCACGTATAAAGGTAAAAGTTTAAAAGGTAAATCTTAACTTAGCCTTTGTATAATCGTTGCTACAAAATACATAACTTTTTTATTCCATTTCAGTATTTTTAACCGATTTCAAAACAAGGAGGAGGTTACTCAATTTAAATGTATATTTTTTATATAATGTATGTTCATTGTTCAGCCATAGCTTCTTTATTTATGAACCGATTTAGATTATTCTTTTTTTCCTGGAAAGGGGATACCTCAAGGGTGGTCCCATTTTAACTTAATTAGCATCGGAAATTGAAATTCGAAGATACACTATGAAACTCCCCAAAATCATTGAAGTTTGTTTTCTTTTTTGTTAAAAATTGTCTTGTTTCTAAAACATAAATCTATACTCTATATTATATAATAAAGCAGAAGAGTTTTTTGTTTGTTTATTTAAATACGCTAATCTCTGGAACTACCAATCGGATTCGAAAAATATTTTTTGTATATGATAGCCAAATTTACGAGGCTAACATTAAACTACATCTCTCAGCTAGCATTTAATATTGATTTTTGTTCAATAAGTCGGAACACAAAACGCTCCTGAACTGCTTCATACGCGTGCGCTGCCGTAATGGTTAGTGATACATAAATACAAAGTTCTACAAAAATATTGGTCCGCAGTATATCAAAAAAATCCGTGATAGAATATGCCTACCTCTTAACATTAAAGCCACAATACTGTATTTTGTGACAAAAGTTTGTTGAAAATGAAAAAGTGATTTATGAGCATTATTTTTATGCATCCATACTAAAGAAAGTTACTTCATCATCATGACAATTTTATGAAGATAAGCTTTGCCCTTTATAGGATGTTATTTGGACGCATAATTGGAGAGAATGAAAAATGAAAATAATTCAACACTCGGTGTGCGATGTTGTCTCATAATCCTCGCCACCCGATAAAAATATTGTCTATACTGAAGTACGAGTATTATAAATCATCAATCAGTTATTTATTTTAAATTATATGCGGATGAAACTGAGGGGCACAGCTGGTACTTAAATAAATCAATCAGATTATTTAAGATATTTTTTTTAATTTATTGGTAGCGAATATCTTTGTCAGCTATTTGTTTTATAGTTGTTTTTACTATTTTTTCATCCCACTACACGTCATATGCTTGCTTTTGATATCATTATAACTTTAAGCTATAATCCACAATGTATATCGGTGACCTTCACAATTCTGTAGGTAGCACATACCAGTAGTTTCTTAGGAATACAAAAATACTATTGCGAAATACGTAATAAGGGGGTGGGATCGTTGTTTATTTTTAATGGATAACATTATTTGCATAAGTTGTAGGAGATCTTTCAAAATTGATGTAGCTTGAAACTACTCTATAGGTTTTGATAAATGGTCAGCGAGTGTGAATATTAAACTTTTAGTGTGGAGGGCTATCTATTTATTGCGTTAACCTAGATAATTGTTTCTTTTTACAGTAGCATGAGGCCAAGGGCCTTAGTATGTGATATTAATTTCAACTTTATTCCTGAAATTCGTCTTCGAGAAAAACGGTCTTGATACAAAAACAGGCAGACCGACAACGAAGTGATCCTTTAAGGAGTTTAAGGGTTCTGTTTCCTTTAAGGGTTCCGTTTTTTCGTTATGAAGTACGGAACCCTAAATACGTCGCCACATCAGGTAGTCTGACTGGTGGCTTAATGAATATGGCAGACTGAATTACTTAAAATAATTCTTTAAAAATGATGAACTAATAATTATGACAACCGCAGGCCGCGGTCATTAGGTCGCGGTTGGTCACTGATCCCATACATTTTAACGTCACGATCACAAATAAACCAATTAGCATAATATTATTGTTAATTAAAATGACAATCTATATATTTCGAGTGGTTGTATAACTAACTACAAATTAATACATATAGTAATTAGGTACATCATTTAAAACTATTATAGTGTTTAAAACACAGTTCGGAGTCACAGCTTTACGGTAATCTCTACCTCGGTAGGAACGAAAAAGTTCTCTACGACTTCTCCCGGCCAATCTGTTCCCTCCTTATTACGACATCACGTCCTTTAAACGTAACGTGAAGAGATATTTACGCAGGCCGGCATGTCAGCGGCGACCGCCGGTAGATTTTGATCTCTCGGTGGTCGCCGTTGTGTTTGAATTGCAATGTGCTTACCATTAGGGACAGTAGCGTCAATAATACCGAGCTATTATAAAAAAAAGTGTGTGTCAGCTCAGACGCACATCTGGAGTTTACTTCTTAAATACGACTGATTGTCTTTGAATATGCAATAGGTAAAGAGGTTTATTAAGATTAAGATAGATTGATTGTCTGACTGATTGAGTGGTTAATGATTTATCTAAAAGTAAGATGATCTATGTATACACATACATGATTTCATAGGGAAAGGTGCTCAAGTTACGTTTTTTCTTAACGCTAAACGTAACGCTTTTCTAAATTTCACTCCTCATAAGATTTTCATACCGGGGCTCTTATTTGTTAATCGATTCTTAAGGAGTAAACTCCAAAAAAATGACAATATATTGTAATTTGTTTTAGTTTTCCCTGATACCGAAGCGCATAAATAAACCAGTATCACGCGCTTCTCACAATATACGAAATGGTCGGGACCCAGCAGAGCTAATGCAGTCCAGCCCTACTAGTCCACTATCATCATTTCCCCGTTGGTTAATGTGTAGAGTGTACTACGTGTAGGTAAGGTTGGTTTAGGTGTCTCAAGTCCTAAGATGTTAATTAAATACCTTACACCCACATTCAGTACATTAATATATCTAACAAATAATTAAACTATTTCAAGAATAACATAGTTTGCAATCGAAACAACAATATAACCTATATTCGTATTCATGAATTTAAAAAAAACTTATTATGTATGAAGTGTCAACCGCTTCATTTGTGCCACCTGAACACACAGAACTGTGTTACTTAAGTTATGATGTTTTATTCTATTTGAATACCAACAACAGCTATTGAGCACTGATATTGAAATAATAAATACAGTTCTATTGGTCCTTTCCATAAACCATCAGTACAAACTAAGAAGACCATCAACGGTGGAGAGTTGAATAAAATATATCGTAGCAAAAGCCCAATAGGTAACTGGATTTCTCGTTTCATAAACAAAAAAGTGGTGTAATGCAAAAAATCTAAACGTTTATTCAAAACTATCTGGCCGAACAGACTTTGTTCTGTACTTTCCAATAGTTCCATTATCAAATAAAGCAAAATAAGAATAACGCATATCCACTGATCGAATCGTGAGTTATAATGGTCTAAAGTTCATAAAAATATACAATGAATATAGCAATTTTAGTTTTTTCACAATTTTACAATTTTCGAATAAGTTTTGAAAATTTTCTTTCCCCAAAAACCATATTCGGATTATGACTAACATAAAAAAAGAATTAGCAAAATAGCAACCGTTCTCAAGGGATGCAATTATCAACGACCAGCATTTAACTTTTATTTATTTATAGATAAATGGGAACCTCAATATTGACAATTTTGTTGTTTACATTTAATGAGAGTCGCGAAACCCTCTTTTACGTAAAACTATGGCGAAGTTTACTTATATAAGAAAATAAATATAGTACAGTTTTAGTTGGGTCACCCTGGCTATTTAAGGACAAAATAATATTTATATATAGTAGCTGGCCTTAAAACACGAAACACCGGTGCAAATCATTATATGAAGGTATTAATTACCATGTGTCCGAAGGTCGCTTTACATTCGAGCAAGAGTTGCTCCACAACCCTTTTACTAGTCTTTACAGTATCACCAGTACCATAATAAAATATTATAGACAATATATTTGTTATTAATATATGTAAACGATATCTAAATCTTTAATAAAATAAAATCTCGAGAGATTGATTTTTTAACGCTCCTATCTCTGGAACTACCAGTTAGATTACAAAAAATATTTTTGCTTTGTATAGCCTATTTATTGAGTCAAGGTATTGGCCATATAATTTCACGCAATGACCCTAAGAAGCGGTACAGTAACCATGAACATCAAGCAAACTGGTAAGCTGTAGGCAAATACGGGAAGCGAGAACAACGATAGGCTACACAGGTTCATTAGTGGCGGCGCGGCGCTGGCGGCACGTTGGGGAAGCGATTGAATAAATTTAACATGAGTGAAACCGTGGAGCACACATGGTGCTATTTATATACCGTGTAGGTCTTTGGGTAATTAAATTATCGTTGCCCGCAAAAACTGGTTCCAACTGATGAACAACCATGGAAACAAGATACAAACGTAAGCGAGCAATTTTTTCCTAATGGGTGTATTGTTTTTATTTTTAAATACAATGTATTTAACCAGTTAAAATCACAATGAAAACTGGTTGTTTTGTTTCGCATACCACATGTAAAGTAAAAATGTAACAAAATATAATTTACTTTCTAGTGTAGCACTCATCTGCCAGGGCGCGTGCGCTTTGCCTGGACACGTTTAGCGCGAATCGAACTCCAATGAACGCTAATATAACCAACATAGTTTGCGTTATCACTGCACTATTAATAACTCACTTTAAGTGAAACAGGTTTGTTATCTATCTTAAACTATCGCAGAAATTACAGTTTATTTGTACACAGAATATATAGTTCCCAGGTTACAACAGTAAACCCATACACTAATTATAAGGGCAATGTAAAGTTCAATTTAAATCAATGATTTTACACTACAACGATATAATGCTTGAAATATCTTATTTTATTATTTAATATAATTCTTCAATCGACCACTGTCTTAAAAAAAAAGTTCACATGATCCTGATAACACAAACTATCTTTTAAATTGAGTTAAGATATTTTTTATTGAAAAAAAAAAACTATTTTATAAAAAGTAAAAAAAAGAAATTATTCGGAAGAGATCTGATTAATTTAATTAGGGTTAGACGTAGTGTAGTGTTTATTCGTACGCAGAAGCCGAACCGAGAGCGAAAGTGCGGGCGAAGCGCGTGCGATTCGGTATAAGACTGTGCAGCCGCGGCTGCCGAACAAGACCACTCCGCTGACAATATTTTCGGGGCCTTCCATTCACGTAACGACGATTATCATTGCATTATACTACGCTACGGGATTAGTAATCGTAGCGTAACAACAGCTGTTTGTATTCATCTTGACGTACGATGTAATTTGTTTAAATAAATAATAATGTATAGACAGAAATATCAGACACACTGGAAACTCAACCAAGGAGATAATAAACTAACTCTGTTTCCCTAAACAATTATGTTTCAGAAAATAATTCTCGATTTCTTATTTCAAGTAGAAGAACGTAACATTGTCCATAAAAGGCGATATTATACGATTGATACAGGTAAGTTTTTTTAAGTGATGGACTGTCGATCACTTAACAACATACCTATCT
This sequence comes from Saturnia japonica, assembly GCA_033032175.1. NCBI lineage: Eukaryota > Metazoa > Arthropoda > Insecta > Lepidoptera > Saturniidae > Saturnia > Saturnia japonica. The sequence goes on along the minus strand of CM065324.1, from coordinate 5,391,493 downwards.
ATGCTACCTACTATTATAAAGAGGTAAAGTTTGTAGGTCATAATCTCTAAAAATACTTTTCCGATTCTAAGAACACTTATAGGAAGCTATATTATATTTGAGTGATAGAGACTATTTTCTATTCTTGTTATAAATACTAGCTAAGCCTCACGGTTACACCCGTGTTAAATTTAATTGACCATTTCTGCATTGGCGGTCCACCTATGGGTAGGCCATGGTTGTTCTTTTGAAATTGCTTGTCGTTCATAGTTACTGGTACTGCTCCGGTATTTAGTTAGGGTATGAGTGTATATAGTTTATTACTTTCCTCAATAAATAGGCTATACAATGCAAAGAGCAATTTTTCGAATCTGATTGGTAGTTGCTGAAAATGCGTTGAAAAAATAATCAAACAATCTTTTAAACTTTATAATATTAGCATACATAGATGGTGTATTATTTATTTTTGTAGCTATCATCGATTCTATCAAAATAAACGAAAAAAAGCCCGTATAGAAAGTAAAATATAACTTATCCATCAGAACACTAATTTTGACAACTGGACCGACACTTTCAAAACGTGTTCAATCTAGATAGTTCAATCATACTTTCTTTATAAAATAAGCATAAATGCTTTCATTATGTAAAGGGTAATAGTTTTAAAAATGGTTCTCGATTCTTTTTGTTCATTTTTTTTAATATTTCAAGCCTTAAAAGGAGTATTTACAAGAGGTTTTTATGAACCATTAAAAAGAGAACTTAAACAATATGTTTTCAGTGTTTTTACTATAGTTCGTACATAAATAAGACAATTCAATTTAATGTAGCATTCCAGTGTATTTAATGCACGAACTTCAAAATTAAAAGACACGTTAAATAAACTTAATCGGTATGCGAAGCAGTAAAATTATAAACATAATGTTAATGTCATTTTGAAAATATCAAGTACATGTTTAAGGAACGCTCACAGAGCTGTAATGTCTATGGAATTTAAATAAAAACTTACTCCAAATCTGTTAAGGAATTATCACTTCTTGCCACAAGCATAATATGGGACAGTTCAAAATGGCCGATTGTGAATCTATGTCATAAAGATATAACGTATATAATTTTCTGCTGATACGTTACCAAGTAAGTAACTGAAGTTTAATTAAATTTAACATAACAAATATGAAAAAAACTTCGGGATTAATTATAAATTATACTTAAATTACTTATCCATACTTAATTCTGGCACTAATTTTGATATGTTTCTTTCATCTGTTAAGACTGCTTATGTATAAGTGAAATTCATATGAGGGCCTAATTAATACTCTAATATAAAAATTATCAATGAATAATTGTGGTGTGAAGTGAAGTGTTATTAGTAGAAATAAAAACTAATAATATAAAAATCATAAGAAATGTAAAATTCAATTAGCATATCTAAAAGTTATCCGTGGCGTCTCATAAGAAACTTTATAGTAAAAATAACGTAAGCAATCAAATAGATTAATTCGTGAAATTAGGATTCTATATGTTCAAGGGAGGTTTATTAAACATTTGAAATTTCAAATGTCTAAGTCGAATAGTTTTTACTCATGACAGGAAAGAAAGGTTCGTGTAAACACACACACTGAGCAGCGACGCCCGTTCCGAACTTAGCTGACACACTGCCGTGTGTCTAGATGCATTCATGGAAACAAAAAATGTAATCTAAACACACAATGAACAGCTCGCAAAGAAGGTAAAGTTATTTTACACCATATGAATAAACACAAAACATCTCCATTACCATAAATGACCCATAACATAAATAGAAAACAAAGTTTTGGAACCTGTAAAATCATTACTAAACAGTGATATAAACTCGACAAAGGACGTTGATAAAGTTAATTATAATTTACAATGAAAACTATATTCAGACGACACACTAGTGACCCGTATACTTTCTGATTATAATACTCGTTTGATCGGTTTGCTCGTTGAAATTTCTAGAGAAAGCCATATTTGAATAAATTTCTATGTTGTTTAAATTTCAAATATTGTAATTTACTAAAATAATAATGATTAATCGATGTCGTAAATCATTTTACCTTTTAGCTTTTTGTTATTCAAATTTTATTCACAAACTCTACATTATCTTATTTATGCACAAATATGCCCCATTTCATAATGCACATTGTTTTATATTAAATTTAATATTATATTTTAAAGGTGTTCAGTACTTATTTAGTTTATTACCACGGATAAACAAGTGCCCTTCCTTTATTTGTTTAAAAGAAAACAAAATTAATACAAGATTTACATAAATTCAAGAAAATGTTAGCGACTTAGTTTGTGTTAATTACAATAACATAATATATTATAGCCTAAGTCATCCAGGGATAATGTACCTTTCTAACAGATAAATAATATTTAGAATATACCAGTATTTCGATAGTTTACATCTTACAAACAAACTTTACCTGTTTATAATAGTATAAGTATAGATATGGATTAATACATTGCCAAGAACCAATATCCACTTAAAGCTACCGTCTTCACGCCATGCCCGCCTGCAAATACGATTGCTAACTAACTAACTGAACATTGTCGTTGCGCTAGCAAAATCCGCTATGTAAACATCATACTTTTCAGTAAAGATTGGATAGTACGCTTATATTAATATTGCTTCGCTGGGTGGTAGGACACGATAACTGTGTCAGATTGGATCACGACCACCATACGCAAGAGCATAAACATGCATGTGTGCGTATGTGTGTATATTAGCTAATGCATTATTACTTACTTACTTACTTAGATTATGCTGAATAGTAGGACACGACAACTGTGCCCAAATGGATCTCGACCACCATACACTGGGTTTAACACGGTGGGATCAACCGATGTATATACATCCAGGCATCAAGCGAGATAATACGGATCTGTACCCGACTGCGGACTAGGTCGTGACCGCCATGCAAATAGTGATAAAACCGTCACAATGATTATATTTTGGTTTGTCGCGTTCCGGGATCAGCCAGTGTAAATCCAGCTGCCGAGAGCATGTGAACGAAGTCGCGGGCGGTTGCTAGTAGCGAATAAAGCTATCAAACATAAATTCTTAATTAACGTCAATTAATGCGCTGACATCTATCTCGTCAGTTACGACTGTCATCTATTGCAATAAAATGACGTAACAATGTAATAATAATATAATTCGTTGCGACATCGTTTATTGCGTACATTATATTGCGAATATGAAACGATGCAGTATGCTATAACGCAGTTAAATATAAAGTTTATCGTCGGTATCTATCATCACGCCGTGTACCTCAAAGTTAGGCAAAATTGTCTCCTTCTTACATGTGGAGTTCTTCGATTAATGGTCTTACCGAACCCTACGTGTTCAGTGAATATAAAAATGAACTTGAATTGCTATCGCTATACCCGTAATTGACACCGACACATACCGCAAAACATATTACATTGACTGTTTTGTTTGTGAAAAAAAAAACAATTTATTACGTTTCACCGAACGTTTTACAACGGTTTCTGAACCGCTACGTAACTATTTCATCATTTTAATGTTGTTGTTTATTTTCATTATAAAATACATTACACTTTCACTCATCCGTAGATGATTCTTATCATCATCATTAGATCCGCATCAGATAAACATACGGTATAAGTTAGGCATGGAACATTTCATGTATTATAGCTGTAATATTAATTTGTCAAATGATATCATAAATGCCCGTTGGTACCAATCTCAAATAATTTTAAGAAACGACGTGACCCGAGATGGTTATACGCTAAGCCTAGTGGAAGAACTGGTTTAAGTGCAGCTGCCGGACCACATGTATAAGTACTTGGCGGCAGATTTTCAACTTGAGGGTGGTTGCATCTCGATGTTTTCCTCCACCGAAAGCTCAGGCTCATTGTAGAGATTCGAACTATGGCCGATTGACGCGATGTCTGTAAACGCGACAACTAAGACAACATTGCGTCACTAAACTATAATTTGTAGAACTCAGCAAAGTTTCATCGCAATCGGATGAATGATTTAGGAGCGCATAGGAGACAGTAATAAATACATTCATTTTAGTATAGATAGATAAAAACAATGCGGCCAATAAGTAATGGTAACATTAATATAATGCCTATAAAGGGAGCTGGTTCTCAAATGAAGCTGTAGAATATATTTACAATAGCTTGGTGGGGTGTACTTTCAAATTGGGTTTCAAGCGAGAAAATACTCTAAAGTAATGTTTAATTGGTTTCTTTCGCCAATAACTGACACTCGATCGTGATTTCTCCACAATAGGTACCATTGAGCCATCTGTGCTTCTACTTCCTACTTCCTACTTTTCCATGACTGCAAATTAAGTAACTAACGCATTATTTTTACCCGACTGCCAAAAAGGAGGATTATGTTTTTCGAGCGTATGTATTTCTTTGGCAAGCTCTGTAGCCTAAACGGCTTGATGGATTTTAGTATATGAGGTATCGTTAGGTTCGTCTTAAGTATAGGGTCAGGGAATAAAATAAAAAGCAAAATTAGAAAAAAAAGTATTTCTTAGTCAAGTAGTTTTGTTGCAGTCGGGTTTTTTGTTTCCTTCTTAATCATTTTTTCCTCAAACGGTTTCAGGGACTCGGTTCGTTTGTCCACACCATGGACGTAAACATTGATGATATATTTATCCATTCAGCCAAAAAGAGCCCACTACTGGACATAGGCCTTCCTCAAAGATCGCCGCAATAGTCGATCCTGTGCTGCTCACATTCAGCTGGTTTCCGCAACTTTCAGCAGGTCGTTGGTCCAACTTATATCAGACTGCCCTGCCGACGCTACATCTTCCGTTGCTTCATGATCATTTCTTTAATAATATTTTAAAGTTTAAAAGATCTTTATAAATAATAAGCACCGAAACGGAAAACTATTCTACTCGTGTAGTTTTTTACAGATCCACTAATTTAATGATTTGTAAACCAATACAATCGCAGTTAATCTATTTCTCTTCAAATTTTTCTGTTTTTTGGCCTCTCGTCTAAAAAATATTTTGTACGTCACAGTATATTTATGTATATTATACTCAGGAAAATTAAAAGAAATTAACGATGCTTACAAATCCCAAACACGAAGTGTTAAATTCCACCCACTCGGATACGATTCATCCATAAATTGTAATCCGTAAAGAACTCATTAATAATATCAGATTAGTTAAATCAATACTTGTACGTAAACGGTAACTGATATTAAAACGTAAGGTTGTAAGAAAGTGCTAAATGATATATTTTTTCCAAATGAGAAAGTAATAATGAATATGTTTATTATGAAATCTGTTTGCGGAAGGTTTGTAAATTTTAAGGTTTGTATTTCTTCTACAATTAGTCGTACGCGCGACGTTACGTCTTCCACTGAATATGGAGGAATCCTAATTTAAATACTAACAGAGAAAAAAATCACTTTTAATATTAATATCGATCAGGGTGTCAGTAGCAAATAACCTACTAAAATCGTTGAACAACCTTTTAACTTATTTTTTTATAGTCTTCACCTTGTCCTCTAATTGGTAATTACATAAGTAGTGTAATTTGTGACCTTTTCGAGTAAAATAAAATGAATGTAGGTTACCCTGAGGTAATGTCACTGATAACCACTGTTTTTTTTTTTAAATATTTAATGATTTAAATATTTTTTCTGTGTCTTTGTGAAAAAAAATCTACTTTAAAGTGGTAAAAGTGAACCCACCACGTAGGTCTCTCGCACTGAAAGTTTAAAGTTTAAGTATTATAAAGTATGACATCTAAGGTCAAACGTTAACAAGTTTTATTACAGCGCTAAATACGTAGGAAATTTGAGAGAGATAAATACGACTTGAAAATGAAAACTTACTGCTTCTCATATTTAGTCAATGTTATTATTGAGCAGTTTACTCTTTACTTCTTAGTCTACTTTATTGTTTTTGAATTTCGAATATAACTTATATAAGGAGCGTTATGACAAAAAATATATATGAGTGAATTTATACGATGCGCGCACTACTAAAACGCATACACTATGAAGTTGACTGCTAAATTATTGTTTTATATTCGTGACGATTATCAAGCCAAACTCAATATGTATACGTCACATAATTACTGGCTAATGTTAAGAATAATTATTAATGCGAAAAATGTTTTATAAAAGTAAAATTAATTTATCGCCTATAATTACCGGAAAGAATCTCGACCACACTCCTCAACACAATCATTTGCTGAATATAGTAACACCTATTCCTATAATTTTATTTCAATAATAAAAAATAATTATACCTTTAAACTTCATTCAGTATTAACGTGTCACATATAATTAATTATACACTTAGAGTCGTCCTTAAAGAAACGTTTAACAGAATAATGTTAATGTTTATTACTACAACTTGCGTGTAAAACATCTTATATATATTAAGTGCAAATACTAAAATCCTAATAAGGTATATAATACGTACGGATGTATTTTTAAGGTCAAATATATCATATATATATAACATGAATTACAATAAAATATATTTATACGCCAAGCAGTAAGGCAATAATAAGAGAAAAAAATCTCTTTATTTGAGTTTTACAACCTTATCTGTACAACGAATATATTCTAGGTACTAGCTGTGCCCCGCGGTTTCATCCGTGTTAACTTTATCCAACAAACACTGCGACGCAAACACACCCGTGTCGCCTATCATAATTGTTATCCCGCAAGTACAAATTATTTTAATTTTTCATTATCTCATAAACTATGTGTCCAAATAACATAATATAGAACAAAATGTATCTTCATAAAATTGTCTTTATGATGAAATAGCTATTATTCGTAAGGATTAATATGCGATGCCTAAAAATAGTGCTCATATATCACTTTTTAATTTTAAACAAATGTTTGTCACTAAATTCCTTATTGTGGCTTATGTTTAAGAGATACGCATATGCTATCGCCGACTTTTTTTAGATATATTAAGGACCAATATTATTGTAGAACATTATATTTCCGTATCATTAACGATTAATCCAGCGCACGCGGTTATGGCAGTTCGGGAGGGCCTCGACTTCCGACTTACGTAACAAAAATCAACATTTAAGGCTATCTGAGTGTTATAGCCTAAAGTTAGATAGCCTATACTATTTCTCGTGAGTCCTGGCTATCTTAATAAACAAAAAAAAAATTTGGAATACGACTGGTAGTTCCAGAGATTAGCGTGTTTAAACAAATAAACAAAAAAAAACCGTTTTATTATATTATAATATAAGTATAGATAAAAATATATAAGTTATAGTTAAATATAGTTCAGTTATAGTTAAGTATAGTTATAGTTAAATATATAAGTTAGATAGATAGTTAATAATCGTAAATAAAAAATAAATATTTCATTTATAATAACATCGTTATTTAATTAAACTTCACAATTTAGTCTATTCATTCGGAAGAGCTTTAAAAATAGGTGTCATTCAATTGATATTTGCATCATGATGCCAAAACAAATAATGAAGTTCATTTTTTTAAACGGCTCTTCTGCTAACATCACTAAATGAGTTACGATGTTATTTATATCGGGTCATCATCATCATTTCAGCCGCAGGACATCCACTGCTGAAGATAGGCCTCCCCCATAGATCTCCACAGCGACCGATCTTGTGCGGCCTGCACCCAACGGCTCCCAGCGACCTTTATTATGTCGTCTTTCCATCTAGTGGGGGGCCGTCCTACGCTGCGCTTTCCGGTGCGTGGTCTCCACTCGAGAACCTTTCTGCCCCAACGGCCGTCAGTTCTCCGAACTATGTGCCCCGCCCACTGCCACTTCAACTTGCTAATCCTTTTGTCTATGTCGGTTACATTAGTTTGTCTACGGATCTCCTCATTTCTGATTCGATCTCGTAGAGAAACACCAAGCATAGCCCTCTCCATAGCTCGCTGAGCGACCTTGAGCTTTCTTATGAGACCCACAGTGAGCGACCACGTCTCTGTGCCGTATGTCATCACTGGCAACACACACTGGTCAAAGACTTTCGTCTTGAGGCACTGAGGTATTTTGGACGAGAATACGTCGCGCAGTTTCCCGAACGCTGCCCAGCCGAGTTGGTAGTTGCCGGGTATCGATATGAATACAAAAAATATGGTATTTTTTTGCAACAATATTCGTTCGTCAGCAGGAAATCGCCCAAACAAGAGACGATTATATAACAAATTCCCCACAAAAGAAGTTAAATCGAGGGCGAGCGCTACTTTCAGCTGACACTGAATAAGCAAGCCTTTGAGAGAAGGCCGCGAATTCGGCACAGATATCTCGTTCCGTGTATGTATGTCTAAAGAGCGCGGCGCGGAGAGGCGCGGAGCGGCGCGGCGCAGCGCAGCGACCCGATGACATAACGTATTGAGTGTTGCATAAATTACATTACACTTTAAAATATTATGTAAAAATAATTTTGGATTTCACAGCACGAAGGTCCAATAAAATACATAAAAGAGTGCGTATCTTTATGGTAAGTAGAATACATTTTTTTGATCAACTCTCATTTTGGTACTGATGTAATTACGCAGTATATAATTAATCTTTAACATTACTTATTTTTTAAATAACCTAAAATAACATAATGCATAGGTATTTAGTTAAGTCGCTTTAAATATATAAGTGAACTAACTATATTACATGTTTTATTAAGGCAGAGAATAACTAATTGGAGTTGCATGTTGAAATTACTTATAGGTACAATATACATAGATGAGATAACTACAGTAATATAGAAACTAGAATAGACTCACGAGTCACGAAGCCCGTGCAGTATTCCTACACCTCTAATTCTCTAGCAACGCTACCGAACGCCATTCATGGACAAAGTTTTACTAAGAGTCTTTTTCGAAACAATGAAGCTGTAAATCTGTAATTCCATACCACCAATCATGGAGTAAACAAATTTTGAAAAATAATAAATAGACGCTTTATATATTGAAAATAAAACCTGTAAATTAATATGTATTAAATACTACAACTTCAAAATTAATATAAAATATGATTTTATTTAAGTATAAAAATATGCTAAAAAAAACCGGCATTATGGTCACGTGTGACGTCATCGTTCAATAAATAAAGCTCCTTAGCTTACGACAAGAGACTATTATTTTAAGCCCTAACTTAACTTGGCCTAATTCATAAAGAATTGATGACCCTAATGTGATCCAAATATATGTCCACGATACTAATACCGGGTGTAACATTGAGATGAGAAGGGTAAGTGAGGGGAACTCTGAAACTATAAGAGATAGATAAATATGTTCTAAAGAACTATGACATCGATTTTAAAATAAGACAACCTGCCCTGCAGTAATACATTTTACTGCATTAATCGAACCGAATCATTATAATAATCGATAATGTAGGTTGTATGGAAAACAAAACGTTGCTAAACCCTGTGTCAAAAAAAATCAGTATTTTGTTTATTAATGTTTAAAATGTCTCCCATCTATACAAAAATCTGGGCGACCGAGCTGTGCTCGGTGTCTTATAAACAAAAAAGGAAAAACACCTATCTAGGTAAACTTGGAATGTAAAACATTATCTAAATGCAAAGTTTCATCGAAATCGTTGGAGCCGTCTCCGAGAAACCAATGACAAATATATATAATTGCTCACATAATATAAAAAGATATCAATGTTAATCTCAATGTTACATTCTGTACTACTGTTTAGTAATAGTAACTAGTTAATAGTACTAAGTAGTTTGTTTTGTAATGAAAAACTATATCTTTACAAATGATAGATATTTCCGTCCAAGGCATCAGACATTGCGGTCATCGACTAGTAATTGCATAGATAACAGTTGCGCAATAGTCGGTGCTTTCACCTCTCGTTCGTTGATTTGTTTACGACTTGAGAATAGTTCCGCGATACGTACACCAACGAATTACCCAGCATGGGTACAATAATTTTTATTTTACAAATTATTCGTCACAGTTCTGTTTATCAATCTGATTATCTGGTTTGAATCCCCGCACTATCTCGACATTTAATTTATTTCACTTTATGTACCCACCTTTATATAACGCACGCGACCCCGCTCAGCGAAGTTCTCTAAGGATAAAATAATTTAAAAAATCTGGTCCCTCTTAATTTATGAAAACCAAATATTTATGTGATGTTAAAGCGTCTGACTCAGTTATTATTAGCAATGCAGACGACGTCCTACTGATTGTTAATTTAATTTTAGAATGCGTCCTAATATGTTTTTTAAACGATACGTTGTGTGTTTGATGTCTTTACTATAGTCGAACAAGTTCGTGCGGGATCGTCCCATGTGATAAACGTTGGCGGGGACGAGGTAGCATGACATTACGTCACTATAATATATTAAAGTAAACAGTATGTCGCCTCGGGACTGTTCTTGAAATAATTACATAAAGCCACTCGGTAGATAAATTACATTACACTTTAAAATATTATGTAAAAATAATTTTGGATTTCACAGCACGAAGGTCCAATAAAATACATAAAAGAGTGCGTATCTTTATGGTAAGTAGAATACATTTTTTTTGATCAACTCGCATTTTGGTACTGATGTAATTACGCAGTATATAATTAATCTTTAACATTACTTATTTTTTAAGTTTTAGTTTTTAAATAACCTAAAATAACATAATGCATAGGTATTTAGTTAAGTCGCTTTAAATATATAAGTCAACTAACTATATTATATGCTTTATTAAGGCAGAGAATAACTAATTGGAGTTGCATGTTGAAATTACATATAGGTACAATATACATAGATGAGATAACTACAGTAATATAGAAACTAGAATAGACTCACGAGTCACGAAGCCCGTGCAGTATTCCTACACCTCTAATTCTCTAGCGACGCTACCGAACGCCATTCATGGACAAAGTTTTACTAAGAGTCTTTTTCAAAATAATGAAGCTACCCTCTGACTGTATTTCTTGGGTTACTAACTTACGTATTAGATAATGCTATTTAAAAAAGGCATTATTATCTTTTCACCAAAATATATTATCTACTAGAAATATTGTAAATTTTAATTTTAATTAATTCTACTTGGGTTTTATTTTTAGTTTCAAAAGTGGTTGTGAGGTAGTAAGAAGGGAATAAACATTTTTTTAAATAAACTGAATTTTTTTGCTTAAAGTGTAATAAATAAAAAAAACATTTTAATTTCTAGGAAGCAAGTAATATAATATTTCGTCATTAATTGAACATTGCGTAATCGAGACTATTGTGTACAGAAGTTTACCTTCATTTCGTTCAGGCAGTTTGTATGAAGACGTGATACTGTTTACTTGAGTGAGCTGTGACTTGCGTGCCTATGTTACGTAATTCTACGCACTTCCCTTCCCCGCTACATTAATTGCCCCCGTTGCCGTTTGTTGTACCTCGTCCCCGCTAACCTCAGTCGGAAACATAGGACGGTCGCGCACGAACTTTTATGACTATAGAGGAATTCCATCAACATCCAGCAATTTCGAATGCTGGAGAGAAGGGGGAAACAATGTAATAAAATTTTTGCTCCCGTACGAAAAAGCCATAGATCTGGGGTTGGATTATCGCGCAAGTACCCGGACAGCCCGTACCCCGTTGGTATAATACGAATTATTTATTTGTGTTCTTTCGTAATGTAAGATTGCAAATTTTAAATTTACTTTCAAAAATGAAGTTTTTACGTAGTTGTTCGTCACCTCGACCAGCCGTGAGTAGGAGGAAGGCCGTTGAATATTAATGTTTGTTCTAATTTTTTTATAGGCAACAAATTAATTTTTTACAAACCAATGAATTATAAATTTATTTGGTCTGGGAGGAATTTCATTAGGAACTTCCGATTTTTAACCAGAACGACGGTTCTAAAGAAATAGTATTTAGTACTATCCTTTTTTGACTTGAATAGATCTTATTTTATATGAAGTACCTATTAGTTGAATATATTTAAAAAAAACTTGTTTACTATTACCTATTAGAACAGTATTAATGTCAAATTAATTTAAAAGAAAGTTACATATTCTCAAAGCTTTAATTTCCTCATACGGGTAGAAAGTGGGTGATTGAAAACATTAATGGAAATATTTTTAAATTACCCAATCATGCCTTGATGTAGAAAATAAAACAATTAAATAACAATTTTTAAAACTCGACCTACATTACATTATTCTTGGCATTTTTTTTTTAGGTTTGCCTTTGACCGCTACTTCGCCTGATCGTAAGTGATGAGGTGATATCTACGATGGAGCACGCTTGCCTAGAAGCTACCTATTCGCTGGAGACTTGAACATACCCAGGTTGTAATTATCGGGAAATATAAAATCCGGCAAAATGTTCCACTCTTTAGCGATGCGCATAATAAATGTGAAATAAATAAATAAAAAATAAATTGACTTCCTAAATTGATTGAGTTGGTTTTACTTGGATTTGTTTCAAATCTGTTAAAGCCCTAACTAAGTTTAGTTTTTAATCTTTCGATTCTCTAGTATAATTATGACTATGCACAATCAAAAACATTTTTGTACTCTTTCCGTTAGAAATGTTTTCTCTTTGATAATAGCTTTTCACCAACGTTAATTGATTAGGTGTGGAATGTAGAACAATTTTTAATATAAGCACATATAATTCATTAAAATAATCTTTAACTTTTCTACTAAGTAAAGGGTACTAATTTCCTAAAAACTATGGCTATGCTTAAGCTATTATAATAACCGTTACACTGAAAAAGAGTAATGAAGGCAATACGATAATATAATCTATTCTTTCATTTTTCATTAAAGTAAATGAAACACCTGATATAGAAATTATCTGTTTACGAGTACACATTGGTAAACGGCACATAATTATGTGCTTGCAGAAATCTCCTACTAAATGTTTAAATGTTATTTTCTCAAGATAGTCACTCTTTAAGACAATAGTATAATACTGCATGTATTTATTATTAAAGTAAATGGAACATCTGATATAGTAACCTAACTTTGTACGGGTGTACATAGATTGGTATATTGCACATAATTAGAAACTCGCAGCGATTTCCTGCTAAACATTTGAACACAATTATCCCAAGTCAGCCCACTGTTCTCTATTACCGGTTCCAATCACATTCGGCTGCCTCTATATCACAATTATACAACTATATATTACATAACTTCATTATCATTATCATCAATATAATTTCACTAACCTGAGTAAGACCAAGCCTGTAGCTGGTGACGTCCAGGTCCAGAACTAGAAGCATGTCGTCGACGATCTGCCGGTCCGAAAGAGCTGTTTGCTGCGTGGATTCAGAGGGATCGCTCTCAGACGTGGCCAGTAACCGGTACCTTACAAAAAATTCATCAATATTATAATTTTTACCCTTGTTTAAATTCACACTATGGCCCTTCTTACATTACGATACGTGTAGGTGACGATACTTTTGTTAGATACCAATAGGATACGTGTTAACGACACTGATGCGTTAGGACGGTAAAAAAGTTGAAATTTAATTATTTCGAGTGATACTAGTGACGAAGGGGCACTAGCAGTTTTTCTTTTTTATGGAATAATAGACGTAGGAAGAAGAGAAGATACTGGATTCATCCATACATCAAAAGAAGTTTATAAGCATCTTGCATCTATTTCATGCTCAAACGAAATATTCATATCTTGCTCGCGCGCCATTTTGAGGAGACTTGTGAGAGACGCGACACGATACATGTTGCGAACAAGTAAGATACCGATAGTTTAGTATGCGAGTCTTGAGTCTCCATACAAATGTATGTGCGATACTCGGCAGCGACTATAGTCGACGCATATTAAACTGAGTCGTCGGGCAATAAATGTCACTGACAGTAGGAATGTGCACGCAATGCAACCCGTTATCGATACTTAGCTATCTGCGCACGCGGGGTCGATGCGTCATCGTGACCTTTATTAGCACTCTGACTTCTGATTGGTCGTTACGAATAAGGGTTGTTGTTTTTCTATAAATTTAAGATTTTTTTGTTTGAATGTGTGAGGCATGCCGAGGGGCTCCAGGATAAGGACTTAAGGAAAACAATTTTAAGAGATCAAGCACCACCTCTGATAATTAACCTACAGGAAGATGACACAGATGGGGAAGATATGGATGAGGATTTTTGAAGAACTAAGAAATATCCCTAGAAAAGATAAAAACGGCCCTTTTGAGGACCTTATTACGATCTATACAGTTTCTCTATGATTACAACAAAACAAACATTTTATCTTACAATTTAAAAACTTTTATTTTCAGATAGCGAAAAATTATTCCTAATAATACTTAACATAATTTAGCATATCGATCGTATCTATCCCGTTATCGATATGCACCTCTACAATTCTTACGCACATCACCACACCTCTCCATAAGACCTGTAAGTGCGAGCGAGACAGACAGATAAATATGATTTATGAACCCGAAGCCTCAGTTCATAATGCGTCGACTACAGTGTTAGAAACTCATGTTGATACTTGTCACCTATCAGTATCGTAATGTAAGAAGGGGCTAATAAAATTGACAACAGACTTACAGACCTGACAGTGAACAAATCACAATGTCAAGATTACGAGGACAACAGAAAGAAAGAGACCATCGACAATCACAGTTTTGTCGATCGAAAGTTTAGAGGTAACGGCCGCGGTCCTATTGCTGATTATATACCGTAATATGCGACTCAAATAATTATCAACTGAAAGTGTGTTGTTAACATTTTAGAAAAAATAGTTCCTAATGCAGGGCAATTTCGTTATAAAACAGTGAATAAAAACTATTAGTTTAATAAGAGAATATATTACGTTACAGAAATAAACTGTTTTACCTCTGCCTCAGATGGCTTTGTGAAATGTTATAAAGCTTTATTTCAATGTCAAAGTAATTTCGGCTTACAATTTTATATTTTTGAAATAACTCAGTACATAAAATATAATTTATTGCATTATTTAAGATTATATGTATGTATTTCTTTAAAATTGTTTTTTTGTTTAGTCTCCGAACTCAATCAAACATATTTTGTATGAATTTGTCTGCAAAATTGTTCCCAGAGTTACGCAAAATTGACTTACACGATTATACCTCGGTCTCATCTATCACGCAACTTCGGGGTATTACTATACAATTTTTGATCTCTATATGATACTAATCTGACTGATTCTATAACATTCCAGTGAATAAAGATATATGGCCCTATATTTGACATCACCTAGATATCCTAAATTTATTTAAACAGTACAGTGATCAAATTCAACTTGGTAACACGAAGAATTATATTCTCGTATTTTATCGTTACTTCAAATATATCTTTTAGATAAATTTTATTATGATTGAACAGATAAATAGTTTTAAAGTTTACCTTCTTGCGAATTCCGATAACGGCATATGCTCGGGGAATCCCTGCTTATACAGTCTCGCTGCATCCAGTAGTTGAAAACCACGGAACTATAAGACGAAAATAAACTTTACTATCACATCAAAAATGTTAAGAGAAAAAATCGTCACAGATCGATCTGAAAACGCGAAAATTTAAAATAGTGCTACTGTGACGAGTTTGTCCGGTGTTCGCGACCCAGTTGAGAACAGGTGATCGACTACCACCACGAAAATTATCACAATCGAATCGAAACAAACATAAGGGATATTATTATAAACGGAAAACAGATATAAAAATTCTTGATGACAGACAAATGTTGAAAACCAGTGTTTTTAATGTTCAAGAATTTTTTATTATACTATAAACGTGGTAAACTATCATACGGCCCTCCTGATGGCAAGCGACTACCGTATCCTATGGGCATTTATAATACCATATTTAACACTAACGCGTTGCCGACCTTGAGCTTGAACCCCATGATGAACTCTGGAAACTAAACTCACTGCAGGAACACAACGCAAGGTTATTTGGCTGAGATCTTCTGTAGGGTGGAGGTATTCCACCAGTCGTACTGAAATCCCCAAATAAATTTTTCTGTGCCTCTCTTAAAGCCTCTGCCTTCTTAGGATTGAAATTGCATAAAGTTTATCTGATTTAAATTAGGTTATCTCGTGTATGACGTCACCTGTGATCGTAATAGCGGTATGTTGACGTCATCACCAGTGTCCGTCGGCTGGTTGGTGAGCAGGCAGCAGACGAACTGCACCCCGCCAGAGCCGCAGCGTCGGAGAGTGTCGACGACACCGTCTGCTACGAACTTGGCTTGCAGCGCCGTCGAGCGACGCTTCATGCCCGCTGTGCCTGCGATACCATATCATGTAAAGGCCTGCCCAGATGAGAAAGTCTTTGGGGTACTTTCTTCTCCGTCAAAATAAATCGTTTACAAAAGCACCGTTTTGTACGCGGTACTTTTAATCCGTCGTGTGGGATATGCGATTCAATTCTAAACGTTCAATTTTGACTGACAAAAAGGACCCTAATGACTATCCCTCGTATGCCCTGTGCATCAATAATATATCAGTATATACTGATATGATAAAGTGGAAAAGTTTTTTTATTTGTTTGTTTAAACACGCTAATCTCTGGAACTACTACAAGTCGGATTCGAAAAATTCTTTTCGTATTTAATAGCTAAATTCACGAGGAATAGATATAGGCTATCTATGATAAAGCTACAACTGTCACCTAGCCTTAAATATTGATTTTTGTTAGGTAAGTCGAAAACGAAAGCCCTCCCAAACTGCATTATCCGCGTGCGCTGGCGTAATGGTTAATGTTACGTAAACACAATGATCCACAAAAATATTAGTCCTTGGTATATCTCAAACAAGTCCGCGATAACATATGCCTATCTCTTATACATAAGCCACAATTAGATATTTTGCGATTTTCTTTTTGTTAAAGTTTAAAAATTAATTTTAGATATGGCAAATTAATCCTTCCGAACAAAAGTTACGTCATCATAAAGAAAATTTTATGAAGTTAAATTTTCTTCTTTATATCATGTTATTTGGAATACATAGTTTAGGAGACAACGAAAAATTCAAATAATTTGCATTTGCGGTATGCTGCTACACGGGTGAAATGCGGGCCGTTGTTTGTCGCATAAAATTAACACGGGAGAAACTGTGGGACACAGCTAGTAATAATATAAAGCTCAAGAGATTGTTTGTTTTTTTTTTTGAACGAGCTAATAACCTTTGGAACTGCCAAACAGATTAGAAAAATATTTTTGAATTTTATATCCAATTTATTGAGGAAAATTCTAGGCTAAATAACTTCACGTTTCGACTCCGAGGAGCGATGCAGCAACAGTGAATGTCAAGCAATCTTAGAAGCTGTAGGCAAGTACGGGAAGTGCGGGTCCAAGCAACCAAATCTTTATTGCTGAAGAAAAAAACGCGCAAAAACGTCAGCGCTGTATGCCGTGGACAAGGAAATGGTTTTAAATTGTTATACAATTAAATACATACAACAGAATATCGCCTAAGGAGACGTATCCTCGTCAGAATGTATCTTCAGTTACTTTAAATCTAAGTAAAACTAGTTTTTTGTTTACATAAAATCTAACGTTATAGTGAATAGGGTACAGATGATTGAGTGATGCTTTAAAACAGGGTTTCTTAACTTATTCTATTCAAAGGTGTTCGTGGACAAATATCAGAAGGAAAAATAACTTTGCTGTATGTAATAACACATACAATATATAAAATGTACAATACAATATAACATCGCATATTAAAAGACACACAATTTACTCTATGGCACGTGACGCCATACGATCGCTCACGGTGCGTCGGCGATGTTACTATAAAGCCGGAAAGCCGAGTGGTGCGGGACATTCTATTTCTAGTATTATACTGTGTGGAAACACTGCCAGGGGATCGCTTGGCCAGTATTGGTGGTTATTCATTAATGTGTAAAGTGTTTTAAAATAATAAAAAGTTTGTTTATTATTTCTGTATAATTTATCGATGAAGTCGAGATCACAATTCCAGTCTTTACAATAATAAATACTAACCAGATGTAAGTGTACGTCGGATAGAGGAAGCTCGTCGTAAAGTTGACGCGTCACCGACGGCCGCAGACCAGGCGCTGATGCCGCAAGCGCCGCGCGCCCACGATGATAGCCGGGCGATTTCTTCACTGAATAACACACAGTACTATCAATAATTAAATGTAGATACATTTGATCCGATACCGAAACACAAAACTGCGATGCTACTTCGCAACGCAGAAAACGACGCAACAAGGCGACCGGACAACTTTACAAAAAACGTTAATTTTAAATCTTTAAAAGCTAGGAAAAATATAATTTTACATAAATAACGCTTTATAAATACCTTTTAAAATAACGTCTAAACTTATACATTTTTTAATTTTCGAGGAAATGGTACAGCAGATCGCGTGGCGTCCGTCATATGTGGAGCCAGTGCTACATAAACTCAGAAAATTATAAGGAAACAACAGAATATGTCAGGTCAAAGCACGAATTGAGTAAAGTTCGCTTACATACGAATGATATCTTGCGGTGTAATTGGTGTTTCGTTTGACATAAGAACAGCACACAAAAAAATGATATTGAATGATGATAATATATTAGGAAGATTGGTTTCAACTAAACACATTTTTTGTGATTACTGTCCGATTACCTATTGCTGTAATGCGATTCCGTGCGGCAAAGCAGCTAATTACCACGGTTCAGGTGACCACTCCGGTGAAATGAGTATAAATTCTTAAGTTCCTTGCTATGACGATGCGTCGTACGAGAAACGCCAATTTCTACGACACGTCACATCGCAGTTTTGTGTTTCGGCTCTTATTTGAATTGATCCCAACATAAAAAAGCTTTTTTTTCAGTTCATTCTCGTTTTACTTATTAAATTTCTTCTCATTAACGATATTATTCCGATTCATAAAAGTTGATGTCTATAAAATAGTTTTTTTTTTCCAACTACCTATTTTATCTACTGCTCGGAATTCGTCAACAATGATAAGCATCCTAAAATTAGGCCCGCAACTATCCAAGCCTCCTTCAAACGAACACTTACTTTTGACTCTCCTGTAGCAGTGTCAACGATTTCTTCGCAACGGGACTCTCTCGACTCGCCTTCACCCACCCGGTGACGTCATACAATACAGGATTCGTACCCTGAAACATATTGTTTGTTATAATACGCTACAGTTTTGTGATCTATTAAAATTATACGCCAAAGATTTTTACTTTGACCAAACATCAAAAAAATGCCTTTTAAAAGTATTAGGTCGGGGAGAAAGTGTTTTCGCATATCGTAGGTGTAAACTTGTTATAAAATTTCTTTAGCTGTCCTATTTGTATCTGGCTGGTTTTAAAAAAAGAAAAATTAAAAAGAAAAAACAAGAAAAAAAGTTGTTTCCCGCTATTTTTCATTTGTTTTTCTTTCTGTAAAAATGAAGAAATTTGATACATTTTAAAATATTATTACAAAAAATGCAACTTAAGCAGCGAAAAAAATACAACCTAATGCAGTGTAAGTAAGAGTAGCACAAAGTTGGTTCAAACGTTTTCAGTCTGGAAATTTTGATGTTAAAGATGCACCTCGCTCTGGTCGCCCTGTTACGAATAAAATGGACGTCATTTTTGAAAAAGTTGAGCAAGATCGACATATCAGTAGTTACGATATAGCTGAAGAACTGGAAATTGACCACAAAACAGTTTTAACCCATTTGAAGGAATCTGGCTATACCAAAAAGCTCGATATTTGGGTTCCACGCGAGCTCACTGCAAGAAACCTAATGCACCGTGTACTCATTTGCGATTCATTATTGAGGCGTAATGAAACCGAGCAGTTTTTGAAGAGATTGATACCTGGCGATGAAAAGTAGATCACGGACGACAAGAACGTGCGAAAAAGGTTGTGGTCTAAGGTCGGCCACGCTTCACAGACTGTGGCTAATCCTGGGCTAACTCGAAAAAAGGTGATCCTGAGTGTATGGTGGGACTGGAAGGGCATTGTTCATTATGAGCTTTTACCGCCCGGCAAAACCATCGATTCGGATCTCTACTGCCAATAACTGATGAGATTAAAGGAAGCAGTTGAGAGAAAGCGGCCGGAATTGATCAACAGGAAGGGTATGGTATTTCATCACGACAACGCTAGACCACACACATCTTTAGCCACTCAGCAAAAATTAAGAGAGTTTGGCTGGGAGGTGTCAGTGCATCCACCATATAACCCTGATTTAGCACCATCACATTTTCAACTGTTTTGGTCTCTTAAGAATTCTTTAGGTTCTGTGAGGTTAACATCAAGAGAGGACTGCCAAAACTTTTTGTCGCGTTTTATTGATCAGAAGTCCCAAAGCTTCTACAGTAACGGGATCATGTCTCTACATACAAAATGGCAGAAAATCATCGAACAAAACGGCACATATATACTGTAAATAAATGTTAATAAACTTTGAAAAAAAATGTCTTGAATTTTCATATAAAATTGCGAACTTTTTCTCCGGATTTATTATGTTTGTTTTAGATTTCGATTAAGTTGATATACTAGGATACTTTTTTTTAATATATTTCTTTATGTCCCTATCTCTCTTAGGGTCATTACGTGCCTTCCCCGAGATTTTTAATGAGGGACCATCCGACACCCCTGTCTTAATTACCTGCAAATGTTGTAAAACAAATTGTCGCGCGTGTGGAGCCTTTTTGATGAGGTACTGAGTCGAGTTCGGTGGCCCGTAGTGTGTCATGACGCGTTCAAGGAAAGTATCATCCGACGAGCCTGGGTACATTGACTCTTCATCCAGAAGCCTGTAAGAGCAGATACAACGATTTTTTTTTTTTAATTGCGCACGAATAAGTTAACTTCAAATTAAATTCACGTCATGTATAACGCTTCAATCAAGGCTTGTTTTTTTTCCAAATATTATTTCAAATGTGTTTTCCTGGCAGCATAACAGCTCTGTTAATGGTCTATCAAAATTAATGAAGCGAACCTAATTTTAAAGCTCATGTTCCCCGCTATTGACGCAAGTAGACAAATAGTTTAAATTGTAAATTTTATTAAATAATAAAAATTGATTGAATTTTTTTTTTTCATCAGATGGTATATTTTCTGAGTAAAATATATTTAATTAACATGTAACAAGCACCATTCTATCAAACTAACATGAAAGCTATTAGACGGTTGACATTCTATAATGTGCGTAAAATTCGAACGGGTTATAAAGTCCACTCACCATAATAATCCTCGTCGATCGCATTCACGCAGATCGGCTTGCGAACTTCGTACTATGCTATTTTGAGGTGCCTTGTCTAATAGCTCCACCATCGGTCCCGGGTTAACAGTCTCTGATAGCCAGTCTTTATATAGAATTGAAAAATTACTTATTATATGACTAAAAGTATAAAGGAGAGCGGTCAAATTAAATAAATAAATGCCTAAAGACGTTTCGGTCTGTTCCACCGAGTGTACACTATAAGCGCACCTAATTTGATGTTAGTATGTCTAGCCATATCTACGATTGAGTAAAATAAAAAAATTGGAAGTTTTTTGTATTGGAGCCCTCGCAATATATCACTTTTAACATTTTAATTTAAAATAAAATTAAAGCGTGCTCAAAAAGGAGTTTCAAAAGTAAGCTCGTTTCTGCCATATAAATTTCCCACAGTTGAACTATATAATATATCAAAAGTCCTTACTGTAAGACAACTTTTTAACCTAAAAACTATTCTTACTATGCACGGTCGTTTAATATATGATCCTAACATTCACTATAATAAAAAACGTAAGCATCATGTATGTGAGACATTTTCACTCCATCTGCAAATTTCACATAAATTCTTCTGTTTTTTAGGTCCTAATATATATAATCAGATTATCCCTAATCTTCATATTTATCATATATCTAAACAAAGAGTAAAACGTACTATTTACAATTGTTTAATAACACTTTCATACAGTAATACAGAAAATTTATTATCTATTGTTTCATAAGAACTATGCTCATTCAAAATTGTTGTACATAAAATGATGATAATATAGGTAAAATTAGAGAACGAGGGTCTGGGGATCTGTAGTTCAGGTCTTTGTACGTTTTTCAGACTCCAGATCTCACATTAAATGTAACTATCATCATTACCCACTCTTGTATAAAATTTATGTTCGTATTTTTTGTGTATAAACAATATTAATTTATTATTATTATTATGAATTATCTGTCATCGGTATAATAACACATACCTAGCTATTAAGTAAAAATCTCGACTCGTCAGCTATTAAAATTAAAATATGAACGGACAACGTAAGTTTAGATAAAAGCATCGTTTTCCGGGAACGGAATTCTAAAAACATCCTTGTCATGAGAAAAAGAAAAAAATAAATGATTTTGAAATACCTTCTTCAGCGCCGTCGTCGAGAGTGATCCCCTCTTGTGCATATCTCTCTCGTGGTGCCACCAGAATCGCCTCGTGGAAAACTGCTTGTAAGCGTTCCTGAATACAGTATAAACATTCAGCTTGTATTAAGTTTAAAAAACAAAATCAATCAAAAAGAGTAAAGCTAAAATTTTAAGGTTTCTTGAAACTGGCGCGATAAAAAAAAATTGCGCGTGCAGCACCGTACACGTAATAGAAGTGAAACTTATAAAACGAGACAGACCATTAAAACTTAAATTACTCAATTAATAGCAGTCTATTCAGTACTTTATATCTATGTGTTAAATTTTGTCAATGTTTGACAACAGTCTTTGGACATGTTTATTACTTTTGTTCATGTTAAAAAGTTAATGTAACATAAATAAAGAATTATTTTTGTTACATACTTCAATAATTGTTGTGAAACTTCTTTTGGGCAAAGCGTCACCACGCCAACATCTGCCAACATTGGGTCCAACAATAGGTCTGACACGCCGCATTAGATGTTTCACATTAATGTTTGAGACAGAATAAAATTGAGAAGAATCGGTACCTGTAGATAGTTTGAAAGCAACTTGGAGAGTGGCGCTCCGCTCTGTTGTCCGGCGCACAATGGATTATCAGCCCCCGGTGTGTCCAGCAATAGAATTGAAGCCAACGTCCTCGACGATGTTGAAATACTCCTGATGATTTATTTTTATATCAAAAGCTAGTATTTAGTGCGTGATCGTACTAATACCAACAAACATACCTGTTAACAAGCGCCGCGATCATGTTAAATGTCTCGTTGTAGAGTCCAGTGACGAACGCGTCTAAAGCCTCAGTGCCTGACAACTCCTTCTCATTTGACGGCGAGGGCGTCCTGTAATAAATACAACAAAAGATCACGATAACTGTGGACTTGTGTCTGTTACCTGTGTCGAAAGGTATACACTATTCCATAATCCGCCTCTTTTCCTATATGTCATGTATAAAACGCTAAACCGCCATCGCTAAATCGCTTGAAAGCATCCCTGTAGAACCTAATTACCGGTCGACACGCTTCCGTGTATCGAGTGTTGTCGCGCTTCTTGCACATGTATGTATGCTGTGAACGTGCTGGGAGAACCGCTTGAAGAATAGCCATACTGATCTGCCGTCTGCGTGACCTAACAGCCAAGTAAGTTTGTCTACGTTTTCTTGTCTGAAGCTCAACTGATTCCATCACTTTCTTTCCTTGCGGTTGAGCACTTCCATCTTATTTGCATTGTGTCGATACAGATAACATTAACAACATTTAAAACATTTAATTTAAAATGTTATATTGTGAACTACCCCGTATAATTAATTCACCAAATATTAATTAAGCAGATTGTTGATACATGGCAAATCCTACATATTAGTACACTATACATTTTAAATCAGTTTTATTAACATTTTTGTATTTTTCGTCAATACCGGGAAACAAATTTTAAGATAGTGTTTGAATGTTGATAAAGAATTAAGGGAAACAATATGATGTTGCTATAAAACAACCTTGAGTAATAATACAATACATGTATATAGAGATACTTCATATTTCGTTCGACTTGTAAGACAGTGCAAGAAATTAATCGGATTAGGAGAAAAATAATCTCGTACTTATTTAGTATAAAAATATATTATATTTTGTAATTGCCTGATTTATTCTTCTTTCATGATAATATAAATTTTATACCTCAAATTGGAATTAGTTTGTGGTGATGTTGGTACAGTAGCGAAAACAGCTCGCGCCAACCTCTTCAGCGCCGACGCCTAACAGTCGAGCTGCGCGCTGTCCACACCCAGTGCTAGCAAATTGGTACTTGATTCCCGCACCAGCGTTCGCTGTAACATAATAATGTTCATCAAGCTTTCATACTAAGAAATGTGAAAACTAAAGTGTTTTTTTTTTTTATTGTATCATGACTAAGTGCCTTATGGTAAGCACAGTAAAATGACGACCTCGAGATCTAGAGAGATCGGCAATTCATCGACGTACGCCGCTGTCATACCAGACTTCAAGTATCTCGAAACGCGACAGACTAAAAGAGTCACTGTGACAGGTTTTACCACAATGTACATGTACGTACTCACCCAGTCAGGTACAGGTCCTTACCACCCAGCAGAAGTGTATTCTGCTGATCTCTTTTATACGATTATAATATTATTGAATTACTTAATGACTGGTCAAAAATATTGTTTATTGAATGTGCAAATTCAAGGAAAACTATCCCGCCAAAATTTAAAAACTTGATTTCTAAACTTGACTCTGCAAATTTTAATGAAATATAACCATTTCGTATCATATTTCTCTTTGTATAATATATAAATACTAACTGTTTGCACAAACGTTGTTCCTCCCAAATAATCCAGCCTAATTTAATACCAAGTTACACAGATTAAATCCTGTAATCTCCACTAGGAACATATGCGCATATTAACCTAAAGCTTCTTCTCACCTTTGATTACTCCAGCCCATCCTAAATGGCATACAGCCGCCATGACCTTCCAAATAGAAGCCTGTTCGTTTTCAGTGACTCCAAGAAACTGGAGTGATTCTTTTAAAACTGAGAACTCGGTAGGTGCGTCCGCTTTTTCACTTGAACTGATGAACGGATTTGGTGCATTAACTGGCGCTTGATCGAAAAGCAGCTCCCGTCGGAGACGCCCATCGCAACCATGAAATAACCTAATAAAAAATATTTATTTATATAGATTTATCAGTTTGGTGTTCTTAACGAGAAGTCTTCCAAGCGGCAGTCTATCCAGCGCTATTATACAAAACAGAAAGCACAACAGCTAAGAAGACCAGTTAAGAGATTACACGTCAACGTAATAACAATTCTGAGGTGAGTGCAAAGTCACACTTATCACAGACAAAATGTCCGAAACTCGCTTCAAATACCATGGGCATATACAAAGATGTAAGCAAGATCACGTGGTCAAAATTGCTTTGAGCCTACCATAACATTCATCAACATGGTGGTCAAATGTAAAAAAGGACCTCAAGAAAGCCCAATTGCCAGAAATAACAACCCAAGTCAGACTAGTTTAGCGCAAAAATGTTAGGAGACCCAACCTCAAATAATAAGGGACGGAAAAAGATTATGAAAAAGTTAGGTGTATTTTTTATTTAAAAAGAAAACCAACTTCAATGATTTTGAGGAGTTCCTTTGTGTGTCTTCGAAGTTGAAGGTCCAATGCAAAATGGGTATCCTCTTTATAACGAAAAAAAAATCATCTATATCGTCCATAAACTGAAAGAACTAATTGGTAGTTAGTGTAGTGGTACAACTTATAACATATACATAGAAGGTTATGAAACATATTATAAGCCACTCTAAAACTCGATGTATCAAGTAATTTGCTATGAAGTTACTTGCTATCCCGAATAATCTTTAACACCGATTGCTTATCAAGAAAGGGGCTCAATCATCATCAATATTAAATACGTTTAAAATATTTTGATTACTTACGTGTGCAGAGCTCGAATAGGGGCGTGCCCTGGCCTCAGGTCAGATAAGAGTGTCTGAACTGACGCGGAAACTAGAACACCACCGCCATCAAAATCCAGAGATGTCAGAGACACGAATCGTGATGCGTGCATATTGGATCCAGTGCTGTAAATTTAACAGAATATTTATTTAAAACTTTTTATATTGTGTCTTTTATTAGTAATTCCTCACATTATTAACAATCACTGTCAGAAAAAATAAAATAATTTAAAATAATAATTATTATTAAAAAATAAAATAAAATAAATTTAATTTAATTAAAAATATTATTTTCGGTAACTTAATAATAACAAAAAAACGATTTCTTTAAAGAAAGTGGCCCAAGCTAAAGCCTTGTAGCACACCATACATTGTTTCGCTTAGGCATGATAAGTATATGTTATATATAACTCTGCAAGCCTTTATCAAAAATATATTGTGCAATAATTTAGTTGGTGGCAAATAAATTACAAGATTAATGTTTGAAAGAAAATATTTTAGTTACCGGCAAGATCCAAATAGATGCAGCACATCAAAAGCGGCGTCTAATCGTTCCGGTGTAAGCTTTGACCCTTGCGCTGGATACGCATTCGCTAAGTACCAAACGCTGTGCCTCATCGCTGATGATTTGCCCGAACCAGATCTAAAAGACGAACACAATGATAACGTAAATCAAATCAAACAGACTTAAATGCTAAGACAGAATGAAATCAAAAAGACTTAAATGCTAAGACAGTTGGCGTAAAGTTGAAGCAAAAATCGTATTAGGTGATATAATAATGTGTAGTGTTTTTTGTGTAACGTTTTAACGTTTGGTCACAATCTCAGCTGATGCTACTCACCTGACGATGTGGCTCGAAGATGGAGACACGCTAAGCCTAGTGAGGAACTGGCTCTCAAGTGTAGCTGCTGGTATACATGTATACATCCTTGGCGACAGATTTTCAACTTGAGGATGGTAGCTAGCCAAGCGGGCATTACAATATATAAAGCTACAGTGAAGCTAAATAGGCACTTCTAAAAAAACTGCATCACGGAAAATGCCGCCAAAATTACACAATATAGGGCCAAATACTACAAGTTTATGAATTCAAATAAATACACCACCACATGACAGAACAAGATCTCACCAAAAACCCAATTTGAACTCTACCTGCCAAGAAACACGATGGCGCGATCTCGTCGCGACGCAAGCATACAGCGGTGAGCGGACTGCGCTGCAGCGAACACGTGTGGTGGCATGTCATCTGCTCGACAGCCACGGAACATTGTCGCTACCTAAACACGAAAACGTATCAGTTACAAAACGTATGTTTAACAATATAGATGTGCTTTCATATAAAAATTCTTATTTTAACATATTATTATTGGTGCAAAAATTAAGAACTTAGTCTGTGTCCACATTGTGAACACTGATACCTAATACAATTTCTGCAACATTCAGACAAGATCAAATTAAAACCAAGACATACAATTAAAAATTAGTTTCATTAATATTACTGTGTATTTTGCTAAAAAGGTTAATAATTTAATGTCGATTAACGGATAAGGTAACGTTAAGCACGATGTTCGAAGTAAGAAGTAACAAATATCTATAGGTTTTTCTGGGTTTTGGTTTACTTCACGGTGGGGTTCAGAACAGAAAGCCGCCAAAGAATATTTTTTTTTATAATGAAGCAGTTTCCCATGTATGAATTTTATATAAAAATCTCACCTTTTCGGTGTAAATAGGAGAGGTGCGTTTAGGGGGCCCCAATACAAGAAGTGCATGACCTGCGCGGGCGTGAGGTAGACCTGCAGCGAAACGAGAACGCAGTACGTTCAGCGCGCCGCATTCGTTTAAACACCGTAACGAGGCTATGTCTTCGCAACGTTCCAATTGGAATGGATTTGCCTGGAAAAATAATTAATATGAAGAAATTTGTACATACATATGGTAAATTTTTTGTAAAACTATGATCATTCAAAAGGATTTTATTTCTTATATAGACGACTCTTCTGTTTAGTATAATTTCGTGTACAAAATTTATTTTATTTTGTTAATTTGTGAAGCAATAAGGGCTCAGTGGTAGCGTTTACGGACGTCGCGTCGATCGACGTCAGTTCGAATCCCTGCAATGAGCCCGAGCTTTCAGTGAAGGAAAACATCGTGATTAAACCATAGCTTGGTAGTAGGGCATTTTCTAATGCCCGCCTGGCGCTACCACACTCAAGTTGAAAATCTTTGCCGCCAAGCATCTATTGATGTGTTCCGGCAGCTGCACTTGAGAGCCAGTCTACTAAGCCATTTAGGCCACTTAAAATCAGATGAGATTGTGGTTAAACGCTAAACCTATAAATAATAATAATAATAAAAACAGTATTACTGAATGATGCCCGTGTCGTATAATTAAACTTTTCTAAAGGAAGCAATGAAATACTATTCTTCCTTTGTTTCAAAATCGAGAATTAGCATTGTAGTTAAATATAAACTCACTTTCTCTAAATCATCTTCATCGACTGTAAGCACTTCACCGGTCTGCATTACCCTGACTTTCGCTCGACCAGCATCGGCGTCTCCTTCCCGGACCACAGCAGTGAAGCCACCTCGATGAGCAAGCCACATGTGACTGGTTTGGAGCCATTCTTTTTCGCATGCCAATTGCTCTTCCGACTTTGCCTGTAAATAATTAAATTAATTTTAGTTGTGTTTAATATACGCGACAATTAATTCAGTTTTTTTAAATGAAATTCGCTTCGAATATAAATATTAATAAGGTTTTGTCTTTAAAACACCTTAGACATAGATAATGTATACAAAAAGCCAAATCCAGCTACAAAGCTTTTGCTAATAAATAATTTGTTGTATATTATGCTGCGAGCCGACAAAAAAGAAAACGAACTTTATTGATTTTGACAAGTTCCCTTGTTTATCTTCGAAGTCGAAGGTCCAATGCCAATGAAATTAAAATGGAACTACCCTTGAGTTACCCCCTTTCCAACGAAAGAAGAACCATGTTAGAACGCACATCACATAAAAAATACTGAAACAATTTCCATTTACATGGTACTGAACCCGAAGGAAGTTCTAAGCTACGGAGCTTTTGCTGTGGAGCTGAAGTAATAATAATAAAATCAAAGTTATTAAAAGACAACCAAGACATTCCAGATAAAACAAGTAGTTTCAGTGGAATATGATCAGCTGGTAAAGTTTAAAAAAATTATTATACGCCTTTTAAAGAACTATGAACAATATCTAAACATCATGTCATGTATTACCGATGGGAAAACATCGTATGTTTCATAATAAAATAATTGTCTTAGAGTATATGTTACCACTAGTAACACACACCCAACCTATTCATCAATTATGCGTAACGTTGCGAAACAAGTCACGATGATGAGACTGGAAAAGCAGCAATTTACGTCACTTAGAAGCTTGCATCTCCGAGAAATGTTATTTGAAATTTAAAAAGAGGGAGGTCATAAATTAACGGGAAAGGAAGTCGACCGACTATTCCATATCAAACAACCAACATAAACGGTAGTCATAAATTTCTCTCGTTTTATGTATTTAGACAAGAAAAAAAAATTGTATTTATAGAAATTTTTCCTTTTTATTGTAATTGTTGATATCTTAATTAAGGCACATAAAGAGTTTGACGTCATTTAAGTGAATCTTATGAATACCAGAACAAACAACAACAAACTGTATAAAAATAAGAACTTTTTTATAAATGTTATTCAATTACAATTTCATAATAATTGTTAGCAATGATAAATTAAATTTAAATTCATTTATGTTGCAACTGTGGGAAGGCATTGCACAAAAAATATTTTGAATAAAACCCACGTTCTATCTACTAGGAAATATACAAACAAGATTAATTAAACTACCTACTCGTAAAAGATGTTGTAATATTTTTACTTGTTCACCGAGATTTCCTTATTTTAGATGAAATCCTTTTGAACTTGAACATAAAAATATATAACTCGCAAATATTATCAAAACAAAACTTTATAAAGGATAACTTGGCTGCAAGGCTGTTTTATAGTTAATAATTTTGAATAACTAAAATTCGCTGCCAACTATCAGCGTTAGAAATAACTGACGCCTAAAAGGCGTTACAATACTCTTACTCGTTTACCGAGATTAAGTATAATTGTATATAAATAATAATTATGTATGAAAAATCCTTTTGAACTTAAACAAAATATTTTTCTAAAACTCACAAATACTATCAAAAACACAATTTTACAAAGGTTAGGTTAATAGTTCAAATAGTTACAATTTTTATAATTCTGAATGAAAACCGAGGAAGTCAGTGTACAGTCCAGTTACAAAATGACGCATTGCCTGTGTGTATCACCCACGCGTTAAGGGAACAGGCTTTATGGCGATCTTTATTACCATGCAGGTGTATTTATAGAGATGCAATGTTTACATTGAAGACTGACCTACTAAATGCATCTGTTTTAGGATACATAAACGGTTATTTCAAATCCAGTAAAAGGAAATATCGTAAAAGTCTATGTGATATAGGGCTCACAGGAAAAGGAAGACCATGAGTAAATAATAAGCGTCAAAGAAATAAATTAAAATTGGAAGATAATGTTTTCAAAATATAGTTAACCTACTTATATCAATGAAGCATTGTAAATGCAATTAATCTACAATTCATAAAAGTGTTTGAAAGCACTCATTTTATATTGTAGTAATAAGTAATATCTGGGTAGCCGAGCTTTGCCCGGTGTTTTACAAAAAAACACCTATTTAGGTATACTTGGAATGTAAAACATTATCTAAATACAAAGTTTCATCGAAATCGTTGGAACCGTTTCCAAGAAACCAATTACATATAATATATACACGAATTGCTCACTTAGTATAATAAGATTAAGATGTCAAAGCGTTTCTGCTTCTGTATTTTAGTATATTGACCATGGATATTGACCACACAAGTGAAAAATGACCCAAAAATAATGTAATTCTTAACAAGAACGAATTAGGGAAAAGAAGTAATGACCCTTGTGAATATTTCGCACATTACAGTATTTAAATAATATATTATTTTGATGAAGAATCAAGGGAGATATGGCGTTGACTTTGAAGAATAATTATATATAGAGTTTTTATTAACGCGCGGTAAATACAATTGTAATTGATTACATAACAAACAACTAGAAAGTTAAAATTTATAGTAATAATTTCTATTATTACGAATAAACTTTTATTTGAATATAATATTATTATAAGAAATCTAAGAAAAACCGAAGTTCTAATGGTTCTAATGTTTACTCGTATAGATTGCTACTCCCCAGGGCTGAAGTGGAATGCTCCATGTAACAATGCGCGCTACTATGTTACGAGTTCTGCCATGCCAGAAATATAAAGTTCTATAATATATATTTATCAGTATTGTACTCGTAATTATTCATCGCGATATCGAAACAGGCGCACTGCGGCTGCGAAGTACCGTGCGTCCGTGCCGCACTGCACTGCCACCGCCTTGCTGTTTGCAATAAAATCGAATAATATATATTATACTTATAGATAAAGCAAGGAGTTTCAAATCCATGTTCTTGCTATATGCTCAGAGTGAGCAGGATAGTAATTATGGTTGTCAAATTAGTTTTTCGGATTCCGTTTCTCATAATTTAAAGAAACGGAACCAATTAGCATCACTTTGTTGTCCGTGTGTCAAGACACTTTTTCTCAAAAACGGCTTGAGTTGAAAGTAATATATATCATACACTATGGCAGGGGTTCTCATCTTTTTCAGTCCGCGGCGCACATACATGTTTACTATTTTCTCTCAGCGCCCTAACCTATCTAGCTGGTAAAAATAGACAGATACAATGATACTAGTTGGGTAGATAGGCACAAAAATAATTGTTCGGTTTCGGAGAACGGTAAAGAGATTCCTTTCAACGGCGCGGCGCACCAGGACGCCGCGGCGCACACATTGGGAACCCCTGCACTAAGGTCTATGGCGACTATGGCCTCATGTTGTTATACAAAAATACCGCCCGCGATATTGTTCGCAGTAATTACGATATTATTTTCCATTGAATATAAATGCGATTGATGTCGCGGGCGGTTGCTAGTTTATAAATATTTTCGTATTTACTTTTACTTGTTTATTTTTGAAGCTATGATAGTTTATTTTTATCCTACGATAAACAAATAATACAATAGAAAATCTGTTAAATTTTAGCCATAATTTTACTACATCATGATGGATATTAAAAACTTTTATCCTATTTTCTTGTTTAACTGAAAAATAACCAAATGATGATATAAGTTTGCTTAAAATAAATACTCCAGGTCAATAATCAGTGCTAATGCCGGCTGCACACTGTGCCTGTACCACTTCAAGTGATAATTTCAAGGCATTGTGGTATTTGCAAAAATATGCTTTGTTGAAATTAGACTATTATATAAAAATTATTTTTATGTAATTATTTTTATTATTTCGAATAAATTTAATTACTTTCTACAAACTAAATCTAAGTTCAAAAGTAACAAGCTTCTCGTAAAAATGTTCAGTCTACATTTTCACCCCATAGCAGTTGACCTAAATTATTAAAAAAAAAAAAAAAAATTTTATTACAATATTTTTTGATAAGAAACACAACTACAAGAGTTTAGGAGTACACTTAAACAGAATATGATAAATAATACAACAGTATTGTAAATTTTTCCACAATCCACTCACATTTATAAGAGGCAATTTTTCACAAAATTATAAATAGCTATTTGTATTTATTATTTTGTTTATATTATATAGGTTTAGGCTTTGACCAGTCTCACCTGATTTTAAATGAGTAATGGGATTGGTTTTCGAGTGCAGTCGCCGAAACATACCAACGCTTTGCGACAGGTTTTCAATTTGAGGGTAGCAGCTATAGTACTAGCTGGGTGTGTATTAGAAAATAACATATTCTATTCGATCCTAACCTATTTCATGGTTTCGTTTAAGAATATGTTTTCACCGAAAGCTCAGGCAGGCTCATTGTAGGTTTCGAATATAGATCAAGATTCGATTAGCGAGCGCGCTAAGACTTATCTCCTCAACGCTTCAAACTATAACAAAATAAACGTTTATTTGTTCTTATCAAGATACTATTATGTATTTTGATATATTTGATGTACCATAAGTCATATTAGCAAAAATTATAATAATAATTATAAGCCTGAAGAAACATCTTGGTTCATGTAAAAAAGTTCTTCTTCCACAGGTCCGTAAATTTCGTATAGTAAGTAGGTAATGAATATAATGACCGACACGTTTTCACATCATCGTACGAGTATACTGAAGGTAAGCCAAGCCGTAGGTGCAGTAATTTAAACATCGGGAGTTCAAGCCGTGAGTCTTCGTCGACAGCCTATCATTAAAACTGACAGTGATGACAGTAATCCTGAACGCAATCACAAAGAGACGGGAAGCATCCACTTATGAAGTACTCTCCTCTAATGACACCTTAGCACTCAATGATACGTATCGAAATAAATGGAAGAAATCGTTCATTCGAATATCAATGTTATTACGAGGCCTCTTCCCCCGCTTGCTAGTTATCATAAGCACCAAGCACTGTTAATATAACCATTACAAAAATAAACTCTATTACTGCAGTTTGTTGGACGCAGTATTTCGATCACGATACTTATAAGACTCGTCATAGTGACTGTTTACGACATAGTGTTGCGTTTTAAGAGCAGAAGTGAATACTTGTTGAGTGAGATAGAACAACAGCATGATACTGTTCCTAGAATGACGGCTGTTCAGCACTCGACAGTCACTGTTTTTCTTACACCTTACTAATACTTGTAATTTACGTGGTATAAATACTCATCTTTATATTATATATATGTATAAGTATTTTACTAATGTACTTTCGTCAAACCAAATTGGAATTAGATTGGTGATAGGTTGAATTTATGTTCAAAAATGGCTGATGAAGTTTCGAACACTTTTTCACCTTGTGGGGACTGTACCTTTAGATATTGATTTGTGACTTTCAGTGGTGTTATAAGCTGAATTCCATTTGACGTAAGCCGGTAGAAGAGCGTTCATAAGGCGCCTTCTCAGGGCCTTTTTTTAGAGTAACTCGGCAAATTGACGATACTGTCCCAAATGGTAAGCACACTACAATCCAAACACAACATCGACCATCGAGAGATCAAAATCCATCGGCGGTCGTCGCTATCAAGTTCGTGTCGAGATGGAGGTTAGGTACCGTAAAACCGAGACTGCGAAGCCCAGCGCGTGTGGTTTTGTTGTGGAAAGGAGAAGAGGGAAGGGAATTAGATTAAGCAACTGTTCAAAGCAATCACCATAATACAGACGGGAGAACACGCTCAGCGCGGCCATGTTGCTAAATTTAATCAAATCTTTTTTGACGTATTTACAGATCTGAATCAATCGTGGTTTTCTTCTTTATATTATTTTGTAGGTACGTAGTTAGTACATAGTTTTGATCTTTTCAGTGCAACTTGTTGTTATGTTAGACTTTACAGTCCTCTATTTGCCTTTTGCCTATTTTACAATCTCTTAAATTCCCTTCTTAACAAATACTATATAGTAAACAGATTTCACATAATTATATAAATATCAAGTTAAAATAGAATGATATAACAATACAAAATATATAAATCATTAAAGTAACATGAATTTCATTTCAAAAGCGCGAATGTGTTTACACGTTGTATTGTACAATGTCCACATGCGATCGTGATTGGTAACAAACCGCTTCATTAGCGATATCGTGCGATGTTATTATGTAAATTCAACATTTTATGCTATTTAAAGAATTGCACATCTGTTTTTTAGGTTTTATGAATAAAATCATAAATAGAGTTTACATATTTTAATTGTAATACGGATATTTACTTTCTCTCGTATTGATTGGTTCAAGTTAAACGGGGTTCTTTATGATATTTTTCTGAAACCTTGTTATATTTTAAAAGGAATTAATTCGTTGATAAAACTTGAAAAAGAGAAACATGTAAGGGTAATCCATACGATTTATCTAAAAAATATAACTTTACAGGAGACAAGAAAAACAAAAGAAGATTAGTAGCAAAATGTAGAAGCGCTAGGATTTTCATAATAAACATTCGAAAATTTGTAAAGTATGATACAAACGAAGGATAATTAAAATAAAATTTTATTTATCACTGCATTAAAAACTAAAACACTATAACAAGTGAAATACGTGTTGTCGATATTATATAATACTAGTTCAGTAAATCGACTACAAAACACTTATTGGAAAGGTTGTAAATCCATCGTAGCCTTCCGAAAAGTTTTAAATCACTAAACTATTCTTTCACCAATAATAGCTTTTGTCATTCTCAAATAAACTGGTTCAATATTGTCGGAGAATGAAGTTCCAATAAATTGATCAATGTGACGTGAATCAATCTCCATCTAGGCTTAACATGTTTCCCCATTTATCCACATCGTCACTTAACATTAGGTAATATTGTGTTGAAACCCTAATTATAATATGTTTAAAAGAGAAAAAGCAGACGGTGAAGACTTCCATCTTCCATTTGTTTATGTGGTTAATGGTCATCAATGACCATTTTCAAACAGGGCTACAGTCGCATCGAAGGTCAATCAGATGTATTGCTACTCCTGAAGATTGAGTTGAAACTATTCCGAAGCTTGTTGCTATCCAGACTGCAGATTGGAAGTATCGGAAAATAGCAATGTTCATTTTAGTGTATTAACGTTAGTATGGGTTTCAGGTTCACGCTTGAAAACGTATGAACTAAATACAAAATATTGAACTGTCACATTAAATTCCACTAACATCAAACCGGTAATTGTGAATCGTAGGTACTTATAAGCATAATTATATACAAGTTAACAGCTAAACATTACTATCTATAAATGAAACCAGACATGAAAATATTTAGATATTAATCAAAATATAATATCAATAGTACATACTAAGCCGGTTTTATTACAATTGTCTAAATTAAAGCAAATATGAAGGAAAAAAGGTTCCAGCTAAACTGGAATACTGTACGAGTTTAATAAATATTGTACTTAGGTAATAAGTAGTCCAGACATACTCAATGCTAAATAGAGTGTGGCTGATCAAAAATAACTAAATTACTTGTCTCAGTCGGCTCTAATGGCTCAGTAAATAGTCATTCACAATATGAATAGGGTATTTATTCAATTTCACCTTGAACAAGATTCAACGAGTACTTACAGTCAACAGTGGTGGAATCGTTTTAGAGAATTTTAATTCATATTAAAATAAACGATTAAAATCTAAAGCAGATTTAACATAATATATGCATGAAATGAAACTAAAAGTTAATTCTATCAAGCGTGAATTCAAATTGATACCTCCTTATTTTACATAACTTATTTATTTTTAAAACTGGTTTTTAAATTCTTTATTAAGCTAGCGCCTATCATCGTGAATTTTTAATCACCAATTACACTCCACAGGATTGAGCAGGAATACATATCCAAACATGTACATGTACATACTTATATTCGTCACATTTCTTATACGTTATTCCCATCGCACCTACTGTCGCTGTCCATTGGTACGTACATCGTAGTTGGTATAATATGTACATAAAGGAGACCATCAGTTTATTCGACAGTTTTTAATAATATTAAACTTTTCATAAACAAACTATATCCTTCAGTGTAGGTACGTTTTAAAGAGTTTAGAAACTCCAGCAGGCGGCACTCATGCGCCGTACAAAAAAGGAAACTTGAAATCTGATCGACCAAAACAGCATCGATAATGCGTCATTAACTATTATAAAAAAATGTTAGACTACCTTCTTTATTCATTACAAGTACTCTCGTGTTACAAGTTCTGACATATGGAACCGACGGTGACGATACTATGATATAAGATTTTTGATTTATCATATGATGTCTCTTCACGACGTCAATAACTCAACATTTAGAACAGTACAATCTAAGAACAATGACGGAAGCTAAGAGTAGAATATAACTCTAGAATAGCATCCGTTGCGACCGCAGAGAGATATGTGGTTGCGACAGTTAGCAAACATCATAATGAAACCCACTATCTGGATTCGGTAAATTCACAGGTGTCACTGGTTGTTCACAAATCTCGACGCGACGAAATGAGCCACTTATGTATGGTTTTTTCAAGTTTTCTCCAATTTTATCATAGGAATAAAATATACTCTACTAAATATTCAATTATAAAATAGTTTAAAAAATTAACGGTTAGACTAGTTTTTTGTTATTTTACTCAAGTGAAAAATTTTCTCTATAAGTACCATAGATATACAGACGCATGCAAAGGAGTCGGATTTTTTTAAACTAAATTAATATGTCAATAGTTTAAGCCGGTCCTGACCTCTAAAGCCTAACTGAACCTTACATGTTACAGAACAATAAATAAACAGGTGTTACAACCATATTAATTCATATTCCCAATAGTCAGGCAGTTCTTGAACTAAGTGAAAGTATAAGAACCGATTCCCTGGTGCGCAGAACCATTGCATTACAGAATACAGATGAACAAACTTATGATACAGAACATAAACAATACGCTATCGGTATTTGGTACTAACGCTTTAATCCACAAGCCACAGTCGCTCCTCGAATACATAATAGGCAAAGAGTCGAAGACAGGAAACGAATACGTGTTTGCATTCCATACACATCGGTATAACATAACCATTTTTAGAACGACATAAATAGAAATAGAAGCCCTTAATGTTAAGTTTATCACAAATAGGTCGGTTGTCATTCAAAGTTATTCAACATTATACCCAAGTAAGTAATTTGAAATATTGTTAGTAATAGTAGAATTTAGTATAAAAGAACCGGATACCTACGAGTATGTATGCACTGTTTAATTGCTATAAATTATTTAGTGTCATTAAAGTTAATGATGTAATTTACGAACAAATTTATTTATTAGGTGCTTAAAAGTAATGCGAGAAGTAAATGTCTACCATTATAACTATAAATCAGAAACATGGTGTGAAAAATCAAAATAATATTATAGAGGTATTTATTTCTATTCCTGATTCTAATGATGGACAATTCATTCAATAATATATGATAGCCTATAATTATAAACATCAACTCTCGGTATATAACAATAACAATTCAATTCGATTAATTCGCATAATATATTGAATTTATATAAAAAAGATCATTCGTAAATAAGTAATGTACCAACTAGGTCAAAATTATCAGTACATACTATTTTGTCTATCAGAAGGTGATGACTCTAAAAATAGAGATCTAAATTATTAAATTCACATAAATCAAATGATTGTATAAAACAAGATAATATTTAAATACAAGATAACATAATTGGTCGTTATTTATTATGAAGTACATTTGTTTACAAACACCGGTGTGATTGCGGGAGCCACTCGACAGAAGTGTCTGAAAATAAACGGCTCAAGTCTG
Source organism: Saturnia japonica (assembly GCA_033032175.1). Lineage (NCBI taxonomy): Eukaryota > Metazoa > Arthropoda > Insecta > Lepidoptera > Saturniidae > Saturnia > Saturnia japonica. Next base: position 5,353,293 of record CM065324.1, on the reverse strand, counting down.
TAATAGGCCGGTTATCGCAAGATTACTAAATTATTAATAATAACAGAGGTCGATAAAAGCAAAGTGTACGCATCTTGCAATTGACCATACACAAATATTAAAGCGATATCGTAATTTTGGTTGAGTGAGATACATAAACCTTTCTCTATTCTACTTCAGAACTTTTGCAGTTTTCTTTGCTTTATTCTTCTATCTATAAATAGTATAAAATAAAGTCGCTTTCCGCTGTCTGTCCCTTAGGTACGCTTAGACCTTTTAAACTACGCAACGGATTTTAATGCGGTTTTCACTAACATATAAATATTTTTTTACGGAACTTTTATATATACAATACATTCCAATTAAGTTTTTGTATGGTAGAGAAAATTCAAATATTTGTAATTAAGTTGTCAAAAAATGATTTTCGGGCGCTTACATTACATGCCTTACGCTGGCTAAATCTTATGAGATACATCAAAATAATTTTCTAAAGAATTAAATTAAAGAAAAAGTCTAAAGAAGAGTCCTCGATGGTATATGTTTATTTCCTAAGGTTGACTCACAGTAACCATTTTTATCTTCAACATAATAAATAACTCAAAATGTTACGTTATTTGCGAAACTATTTTCTTCGATTCAGTATTAATCTTTATCCAGATAAGTAGGTAAGTTCATTACTCAACTTAGGTATTTAATGTAGATTAAGATTGTCCTTTACAGTTTTCCATTTAAATGAATACCGTAAAAGATATCACGAATTCAAAATTATTCGCGGCCAAACAAATCCTACCTAAAAAACGATAAATTGCACGACGCGAGCTAAGCGCACTATTCGTAAGTATGAAGTTACATAACATACCATCACGCTTGTATCCCCAATTCAAAATTATTCGGGGGCCAAAGAAATCCTACCTAAAAAACGATGAATTGGATGACGCGAGCTAAGCGCACTATTTGTCAGTATGAAGTTACATAACATACCATCACGCTTGTATCCCCGAAGACTTAGGCAGAGGTGTACACCCACAGTTCGCCGGGTATGTTTTAGGTCCCATGTAATAGGGGGCGAGCCTACTGCCATTAATCGGGCACAAAGCCAAACTTCAAGCTGCTGTTGAGAATTTCATAAAAAACCCAATAGCACTTTACCTGACCTGAGAATCGCACCTAGGATCTCGAGCATAGCACCACGTTTAGGACCACTAGGCTAATGAGGTTTTTTAAACATAAAATACACCACTTGGTACATTGTGCCCGTGCGAAACTGGGGCGAGTCGCTAGTTAATAATAAATACTACCCAACTGTAGATACGATTGCTATAAAACAATATATAGCACAATCAATCGTTGCATCGTTCTTCGGATGTTTATAACATATATTACCGACATTGTGACAGTTGCTCGACAATTCCTCCTATTGCAAGTCATTCTGCATTTACGAAAATAATTGCATAGTGACAAATTCTGCAATATTACGCCCATTGTACAGAGTGTTTTTTTTTTTGTCAAAACCATGTACAAGCCTTGCATCTTTTTTCTAATATTATCAAATTATTATTTTTACAAATACCTTTTACCAGTTGTTTCAACTTTTAAGATATTTCGCATTTTATTGTGAATATATTTTCTAACTTCTTTTATATTTATGCCAACAACCTGAATGGCCTTGCAGGGTATTTTTGCGTGAAGTGAGTAAAAAAAAACAAAGACGCATAACTAGTTATTATTTATAGTTATCACTTTGTAAATATACTGTATATGTAGATCGCAATCTAAACTCCAATCACTTTATCAAAAGAAATAATACATTATGGATTTACACATATACTACGTACTAGAGTAGCTATTACGAACAAAAATTGTGCTCCATATGATACCGCGGGGTACGGGGCGCGGGGCATTCGCTCATTTAAACATTGAATTTACTGATAAAATTTCACTTCTCAACTTTTACATATGTTTTTCAAGTTGCTTAAGTGTACATATTAATTTATGAAGTAAAATTTAGCAGTCAAACGTGTAATCGCAACAAGTTCACGGTGTAGACTGTGAGTGCGAGTGTATGCACTCCAAAGCATGCATTGAACAGTTTAGTTGAGTCGTGTCGTGTCGTGTCGTGTCGTGTCGTGTCGTGTCGTGTCGTGTCGTGTCGTGTCGTGTCGTGTCGTACCTCGTACGTGGTATATAATACCACAAGGTATTTATACATCTTTTTGAGAATATAGATTTATTCTTAGTAATTGTAAACGAATCGAGACGTAGAATTTAGTTTATGTTTTAACCTTATAAATAATTGATCTAACTAACCTTTTAACCCAATTAAAATGTAATCATTTCTAGACATATTCAATATGTCTTGACGATATTATAAACTAATTTAAAGACAGAAAACATCAAGGACAAAACTTGTTAGAGTTCCGGAATCGAAAAGCAAAAGTTTCTTCATTAACAACAGTTGATAATTAAAAATAAAAAAAATTAATACAGTGTATAAAATTCATTTTAAAAAGAAAAATAGTGGCGTCTGTAGACATAATTAGAATATTAACAGATATAATTCAATAAACGCGTGGGTTTTGCTCGACATTGTCCTCACTTCTGTTCTGCTATTATTCTAATAGATGAAAAAGGTCAAGTTTTATTTATGTGTATTTCGTTTTAAATTACATATGATTAAAAATACGAATTCACCTTTAATCGAAATTTACATTAACAAGAACTATTTATACCTGCCATAATTAAGCCGTAAAATAATTATTTATTTTGCCTGTCGCATGTCTTTAGGTGCTATATAAAAAATAACAAAAACCCCCAATCAAAAATCACGAGTACTTATATAAATTACTTTAGAAAAAGAAGTAAATCATACATCAAAACTCCCGATTCCCTGTCATCTAATATACTACGACCTCTGCATCATATTTTGACCGTAATCGGTTCTATAGTGATATCGATATCATATCATATAGCATGGCATGGCACATACATATCTCATAATATGAAGAAACTGAGCTCGCGTGGGACTGTATTACCGTAGGTATCTTAAAATCCGGAATACTAGATCAGCGACCATGAAGTCTATTATAATAATACTTTTAACTTTCGGATTAATTTTCGCGCTCGCTTATCGCATTATGAATCGCAAACTAAGTAGAACATGAATGTAGAATGTGCGGTAACTTTTAATTATCAAATGATGGTATCTTTATACGGTTACAATAAAAGAAATATACAAAAAATATTAAAAGAGAAAACAAAATTAATTAAAGTATGGTAACTGTAAAATATTCGTCTAAGGAACTTAACAATATAAAATAGATCCGAATTACAATTCAATTAAACTAAAATTAGTTTACATATCGCTATAACAAATATTAATCCGATGTATTTAACTCATTGAAGTAATTTATTACATAATTAAATCGAAGTTGTCGGAACCGTGGCTGGTAAGAATAACTGCCATACCCATGTATGGAATACCGTTGGGATCCGGCGCGGCGGATCGTTATCGATGCGTCGACTACATCTAATGGAGTATCGTTAATCCTTGGTCATAATACTAACTAAGACAAGGATACGATTTAACAAAAACATTTTAAGACAACTTAGGGGACAGTTGGATTGATAGAAAACTGGAAACACGTTCCATAAAATTATAAACAAAAATGTTGGCACGTTGCCGAATGCATTATAAGTAACGATGTTGACAATAAGTGCCAAATTATTTCAGTATAATTCTGTATAATTTACTTATTTTAATACTACTAAGTTGGCAAACAAGCACGTGGTCCGCCTAATGTAAAGCGGCTATTGTTTCTATGGACGCTTGTAATACCATAGGTACCAACTGGCGTGTTGCCAACCTTGATCCCCTACTCCATGAGCTCTGGAAACTCTACTCATGATAGGAACATAACACAAGGTTATTTGGCTGCGATCTTCTTTACGATGGAGGTATTCCGCCAGTCAGACTGCCCCAAGTAGAAAGAAATCTTCAAAAAAAATTCTTTACCCTATATCTCTTTGAACCCCTCTTTCGCCAGGAAGCTCTGGAAACTCTACTCACGACAGGAACACAACACAAAGTTATTTGGCTGCAATCTTCTGTAGGTTGGCGGTATTCCACCAGTCGGAATTCTCAATTAGAGTTTCAAAAGAAATTTCTCTGCGTACTAAGTCCCTTAAACCTCTCTTTCTTACTATATCATTACTGTTAGCATTATGACACTGAACAACAACATCAAATCAAATAAAATAGTTATTGCAGATAAAAAAAAACGTCTATGACAACAGAGATACAAAAGTAGAAATAAAGGATATTTAATAGGTACGTTACCAACATAAGTTAAAATCTCCAGAGAGGTGCTGCGAAAATTACCAATAACCAAGGAACAATACATTTAAGTTTAATGAGTTATCGATTAACAGATTTAGTGATTAATATATTACTTATTAACTCAAATTGGCTACTTGTGTAGTACACTATAAAATATTTACACGTCCAAATGCTTTTTGGATTAACATTTACATGAGTAGTTATATTAAAAAATGACTTTTTAATTACATTAATTATTGCATTATGAATTACATTAATTGTAAAGAACATTCGCTTCAAATCACAATTATTAGAACAAAAAAGTTACGCTTCAAACTCATGATTTCATAACTACCTCTAGTTGCATTTAAAGAATAACTAAATAGCATAAAGATAGTGAGTGATACGGTAAAGGTCCTTCCTTGCTCAGCTAATGATGACTTTCGTCAAAAGGTGCCAACCCGTGAACATACATTATACATATGGACGGAGACGCCACTGTTTATTTAAAACACGAAAGATTTATGACAGCCGGTTTTAGTTAAATACTGCATATCCAAAAAAGGTTAAAATCTGGTGTAGAATATTAATCGACTAAAAAAGATAATAAAAAGAATAGCTTTAATAAAAATAACTATAAAAATATTAAACTCATTCCCATGAATTACAGATTCGAAATATTATATCCTAATTAATCGTATTATTATAAGTGAGCAATTCTTGTGTATATGTATGTAATTAATTGGTTTCTCGGAAACGGCTCCAACGATTTGGATGAAACTTTCTATTTAGATAATGTTTTACATTCCAAGTATACCTAGATAGGTGTTTTTTCTTTTGTAAGAGACTCGATGTCAGACATTCAATGTCGACAACGCGATAGTGATACCTAGGCTTCGGGTAGCCGCTTACTATGAGCCGGGCCGTATGTTTGTTTGCCACCTTCGTAGTATATAAAAAAGCTATACATAAAACCGATTATGAATTTTAACTTACACTAAATGTTATCATCTGCATAGCATTCTCTCTATCCTTTAGTAGCTACAGATGTACTCTTCTCATCAGATAGTATAAATTCGCTTCTCAAATTTTAAATAATGTATGTGCATATTAATTAGCAATTAGTATTATCAGTATACACACTTACATATATTTATTTGATATTGATCTATGAAGCTTGTTGAAATTTTGAACACGCAATACAATTAGAATTTGCATTTCCAACGCATGTATTACACAATAAGTATTCAAAGTGTAGGTGACGAATTATTATTGACTTCAGTTACAAACTTGACGAATTGTAAGTGATTTTTCTAATTGCCTCCTGAGAGTACTATAGAGCATTCGATTTATTAAAACGCTTTTTGAGAAACGTGGCAGTAAGTAGAGCGAGATACCATATCAAAATACGAATATAATCAAATTATCTATAACCAATACTAAAATGATTATACAAAAAAAGATGGCAATCTGCGAGTTGACTTTGTCTAAAAATTAAATTAAATTATTGAGTAATATTGGTCTATAGATAAAATTCCTAAAATAATACAAATCTGGAAAAGTAATTGTTTAATCCTTTAATTTTCCATTTGGAAGATTTTTTTTTTGTCTGCGAGTCACGTAATTTGAAACGCCTATGAGAAAACGTGACATCGCCATTCAGGAAATATGAACGTTAGGTTCTTGCCTAATTTGTCACTGTTCTCATACAAAATTACATATAAAATGAATAATAACGTCACGAGACCATAAAGCCGTGTTTTCGTGGCAAATTCTTTGTTTAAATTAAAAAAAATATTTTTTAAATCACTTTTAATGGTGTTAATGGGAAAAAAATATTAATAGGTATTATTTTCAAAATATAAAGTGTTTAAATCAATTTTCCTTAAGTTGTTAACTTCCGGATTGTGGTAAACTTTAGAAAGGTGTTTACAGATTTTTTTTTTATTAAGCATATATTTTTAAAGAAATGAAAAGTGAAATAAGTACTTAGAAAGATGTAATGAAAAACAATTATTTCATACGAAAATAACTTAATCTAGCTTTAAAATGTCAATTTAAATTCCAGTAACCCATAAAATATCGTCAAACTATTGTTATAGCGTATAAATATTATCTCTAGTGCCATTTTACTTAAATCTTGTCCAAGCAAGGCCGCTTGATAAATGTCAAACTGACTACATAATAGATATTTGCTGCAATTGACGGAGGACATCAAATATTTCATAACAATGTTAGGAGTGTAGGTGACAAATTATGCGCGAGATTAGAGATGAATTGAAATGTGTTACCACATAAACTATTGTTTGTTAATAATACAAACAAACTTTTGTTTTATTTAGTATTAGCATACTGATTTCGCATGCTTAATAATGAGTCAGCACAACTGTCGATCATCTGTTTAAGATAAACTTTTACTGTTCAATTTTTATCTATTATAAATATCATATTACAAATAATAAATACCTATATTCATTAGAAATAACTTAAAAACTCAAACATTTACTTATCACTTACTTATTTAAAGCAAAAAATTTAAGCAGTTATATCTCCAAGCACGTAACATACCCTGGTATAGTTTACCATTACCAGCGTAGTCTTCCTGTAAGGCTTGTTATATTCATACATACAAAATGAGGTCGGACGTAAGTGTTGCAGACGAATTATACTTCAAAGTTTTAGAGTTCTGTCGTAAATTGAATCGCTTGAAAAGAAAAACTTTAAAATATTATAGAATCATTCGTAATAAGTCAAATTGCTTGTACATAATTATAATGTGGAAACAAAAACGTTTAAGATTATATAAATTCTAAGCTATTTTTCTGCTTACATTATTAGGGAAACAGTGTAATCAAAGCGAATGCGCAATTATTAATAAATATTCAAATAATGACGCAGAATTCCTTGCAGAAAAGATATTTAGCCATGTGTAATAACTTCTACAGCGTTTGAACATGGAAACGATTTAAGTAATCTTCTGAGAAATAACGAATCGATTCTATGCCCAATTGTTTTGCGGCGATTCATAGCTACCCACGCTCAGTACCACTATTTTCTTGACACTGACAGAACCTGATATATTTGATTTACAATACATTTGTATTCGTGACTGTGCGTCTAGTTTATTATGTAAGTACGCCTTGTAACAAATCAACGACATTGGGAATTTGCATTTATTTATAACGACAGATTTAAAGACATTGTTTGGTTGTATCTAAGTAGAAAAAATACTTTAAAATAAAATAAACTTGAATACAGAAGATAATTAAGGGAATAATAGATCTATCTGGGGGCACGGCCGGCAGTGCGCCCGCCAAGTCGAGCCAAAGGCACGGTCGTAAATCCTTTTTCTCGAAACGACTCAATGCACTTTTGACCATCCTGTAACTTTGTTGTGTATAAAGCAAGAAGATTGAATTTTCAGAAATCAAGAGGTCATACTATAACTGGCTATACTGCCAATAAACCTAATAATTATAAATTATAGGTTACGAATTATCGCTAGTCAAAGTTCTTTAATTTTGTCACTGACACACTCACTGATCATCAAACTTCTAAGGTACTTTTAGCATTCTTACAAACTTCAAATTTTGAATTTTTTGTGTGCTTTTAGCTTTCAAAGAAAAGAAAAAATTAAAAACCCCAAAATTTCATTATTTATTACATGAAAAATATTGATTATAAAAAATTACGTTAAATTAACGCATTGCGCTTGTACGCATGTTTGGTTTACGCGGTTGGAGGGGGCAGCACTTGGCGATGCTGGTGGGAGGGACTGCGGGCGGAGGGGAGTGCAGCCACCAAAGCAAGTCTGCTGAAAAGTATCACCTATGGTTCTGAATCCGAACATAAAGCGACCGCCGCTTTGTATAGTGGACTTTAAGAAAATCAGTAAAGGAGGATGACTTACAAAAAGAAATCATTATAATTATTATAGAAATAAAGGTGTCTAATATTGATACGGTCACTTTAAATATTGATATATAATTGATTAGATAACAATCTATAACAAAGTTGTTGAATAGGTGCTTCCATATACTTTAACTAAAATAACTAACTTTGTTTTACATGAAATCTCACCACTTTTTTAGTGAAAGAACTGGGGTTTAATTTACTAGATTGTTAGTCAAAACAATATACTTGAAAGGTGATCCTACTAGTTTAAAATGCTCACATAATCATGATATGAACAATATATTAAATTCAAGACCAATATGATGAGCCCATAACTTCAATAAAACATAAATTTGTTTACGAAGCGACTATGTTGGTGTTCACGAAAGTGAGGCCCACCGTACTGACGCCACCGGCGATCACTACAGGCACTATTCTATTCAATATCCCTTAGATGCCATTTGCGGATACCTAACATGATTTAAAGTCACATTATTGTAAGCCGTATGACCTCACTTAAATCGCATTGTGACCCGCAGTGATTTCACATTAAATAAGTTATATCTGCAACTACTTTACCTTCGGAATGCAAAAAAAGTCGGTACATATTTAAATACCTACTGTTCGTCAAACAATTACTTGTCAGCTAAGACTAGAACATTCCGTAATGATAGTCATAAGTAATATAATTGTTTTATTAGAATCTCTTCAATTCACATAAGTTTATGTCTTCTATTTATTTCATTAAGTAATTAATAAAGTAATTAGTTTGTTACTGAAAAATCTACAAAAAAGCCAGGATACATGAGTACAGTGGTAGTTTTTTCAAAATTTTAAAACAAATGAGATCTAATTAGTGTCTTTTATCTAAAAAAATAAATAATACATTTATCTCAATGGCAAATATTAGAAGACACCATTTACGTGTATCTTTCAGCAAACAAAGCAGTCTGGCGCGGTGTGGTGGTCTAGATAAGATTTAAATAAAGCATACCCTGAAATTACACAACTGTATTTGTAAGTTTTAAAAATATAATGTTATTACTAAATAAGACATGCCCAACCCGAGTTATTTAGCATTTGAAATCGTGCACCGTTATCGTTACGTAGCCAATAATCAAACAATTCCAAATATGAACCAAAGAGCGGTTGCTCCCCGGGGGCACTAATTGATTGACATCTTACTTACCGTGAATATTGATGGCGGGTATGGTTCTGACGAGAGCTCGCCCCACGGTCTTAGTAAGGCACGCTCCGTATCCGCACCAACTGCAGCAAAGCTCACTCCGCACTTTCTCCATAGCGAAAGTTCATACAATTTCCGCCACGGCACTCCATCGTTTTTCGCACTTTTCTTCTTTATACTGCCCCGGAAGGATGAGGTGCGTACAAGCGGTTCTGCTGGTATTCCATTTTTGCTTGCACCTCTCCACGGTGGTTTTGTACCATTGCATTTACCATTAGAAATGTTACTGCCAGTGGAACCTTTTCGTTGGAGCACTGGTTTATTTTGATTCGTTTTCTTTTTTTCATCGAATAACAATGCATTAGCAAAATCTTCATCGTGATTGGATCCATCAGATTTTAGTTCTTCAATTGTAACCGCAGAGGTTTTTCTATCTTTAAAGCTCGAACGTAAAAGAGTTCTGTTAAAATTTTGTTTTGTTTTATCACCATCAACTTCATCTTGGACCACAATATCATCCCCATATCGCATTCGAGCTGTTTTCATTAAAGAAGCCTTAGTATTTTGTGTAAACAATCGCTCGCATGGATCTAAAATCTTACTTTGATCATGACGGTTTCGGTACGTGCTTTCGGAATCAGTATCACTATGTCCTTCATAGGAGCTAGTACTGTTACTAAAACTTTTACTGGAAAGACCATCAGCGTTTCTTCCTGATCCGTGATTATTTTTGTCTAATTCATTTATTTCAATAATGCATTCACTTTGATATGATTTCTTCGATTGAAGACTATTATTGGAATCAGATTTTCGTAGAACATTATTCTTGTTATCAATACAACCATGAGCATGCGATTTGCCTATACAATGCTTATGAATTTTGGCAAGTGCAGCCAATGTTTTATTTCCGTTGGGGGAGAGTTCATCGCCGCAGCGCAGCGACTGTTCAAAAGAACCTTGAACATGAAACATTATTCGTCTATGCTTTATATATTCTCACGCGGCCCAATGTTCACCACGTTTGGCATTTTAAACGGGTCAGAATTCTATCACTTAGATCATGACAAATATCACTGCACAATACATTGATTAAATTTATGAGATTTACGGTACAGATCGGCGTGATATATTCGATTGCAATGTATTAACAGTATGTAAATGTGTACGTCATATATCGCAATTTTGAAGCAAAGCAAAACGTAGAAGGTGAGAGGAATGTTTACGATTTTTTTTACAAATTCACAATCTTTTTGTTATATATTTTTTTATAATCCTTAAAACACTAAAGTATTTATTTTTATAGATAATACTTTTCCCAGATGATTTGTTAAAAGTTAAAAGTGGTTACAACTAATTTTAATATATTTTATAATTTAATGTATATCTACTACCCGTGCGCAAAAAGTTGCGACCGACGCATGGTTGTACTGTTAAAAAAAAAAACATAACAAGTTACCACCCGCGACTTCGTCTCTGCTATTTTTTTTTCTTTCAAAACTCCCGTTGCCATACAGGTACTTTTTACTGCCTGATCAACAGGTAAACACAACTGTTTGTTCCGTTTTTCGTTTTCAAAAGAGTCCAACACTTTTAACACGAGATTTCTCTCTCCACTATGTAAAGTTTTACCCTTCATTATAACAATAAACTTAACACAAAAAATAACAATAAAATATAGTGGTAGCTCTATTATCCATTAACGAAACAGTATCAAATAAGATTATAAAATCGGAGCGCGTCGTCGTTGCGTGACGTAAGCCAGTACGAGAATAAGATGTAAAAAAAATGGCGTTGCCTACAGTATAACACTAGAGCTTGAGAAGTTACAGGGATAGCGGGCGGAGGGTTGCATTCCAGGCGAGCCTTAACTTATCGCGCACGGGTAGTATATCCATACAATAAATGATGCACTTAACATTAAATTAGGTAATATTTTACAATTAATTATTAATACAATGAGCTTTTTAACACAACTGTTCTAGGCAGTTACAGAGATTTCACAAAAGGCCAAAACCATTAAATTATTTATAATAGGCAATAAAACCTACATAAATGATGCAATTATTATAAATATCTATCAGAGCAATTAATCATAAATTCATAATCGTTTAGGTTACGTAGTTAGTAAAAGTGATATCTTGCAATTTCTGGTCACTGGCATGAAAATAATATACATAAGTGTTTATTAGATACTTAACTAAGATTTATGAAACAAACATCCCACGTTTTTTTCTAACTTTTACTTAGCAGCCAGGTGGCGAATGTGTAAAGAATGAAATGCATTAGTGAATCCTTAATTATCTGTTTCTTACATGTTAAGCCATGCTTAATATCATCTTTAACTTTCTCCTAGCTCAGTATAGTTGAGGATAATCTGGGTCAGCTGATTTTTATTGTAATTTGGTTATGAAGATCTATATTATGATAGTTATAATAATATTTTATACGACTGAAAAGTGTAGAGTAATGAATATAGAAAAAAGGATGAAAATGTTTTTCATGGCTTTGAAATTAATCTCTATGGCAATTAAGTGAAAATGAAATCTCCCTCAAAAAAAATTAAAAAAATTGCTTGCTGTGGCTAGCATTTAAGATGTCACAGTTAAATTACAAAAGGTCGCGAATTTGATTATAGTTAGAGCAGACTAAAATTCGTAGTTGGCCTGATCCGATTAGCCCTAGGCCACTAACCGATAGGAACACGATTTGTCTCGACTATCCCATGCGGTGTTTCATAGTGTTAATTACGATCTGTATATATCAGTTGTCACAATATATAAATACCCGTGCTTAGTAGTAGTGGAATGCAAACTATCAATATATTGATAAATTATTAAACACAATATTTTAGTCCGACAAAGGTAACAACAAGGTTTATTTGTGACTCATGTTTTTTTTATCATTGTAGGTATAGTCATCGCGATTCAGTTATCGTCACCAGATACTACGTCAATATTTGGACAAACATTATCTGCTCTCGCACATACTCCATCGTGGGAACGAGGCCCTTTTTCTTTTCTTAATAGATTAGTTATTATTTTCTCGATTGTTTTAAATGGTATTATAAATTAAAATTACAAATGTATATAATTGAAGTAAAATTACTGTTTACTTAATATATAAAACATAATATATAACAAATAATAACATAACTAATGTAACACAAATAATGTAATATGACCATATCCGTGGTAAAGTGTGGCCAAGACTTTTTTATTGCACCTATTTATATTATAAGAAATGATGTAGTTTTAAAGATACTGAATTATTGCATGTAAGGCTACAATGAGAACTGACAGAAGTCGAGCATCGATGGGATCTTGGCGATAAATTTTCAACTAGAACATAGTACCATGCTATGACTCTATCACGATAATTTCTTTAGAAAACTCAGCCTCGCTGTAGAATATCACAGCCATGCCACAATCACAAGGTTATTTTGTACATTCATGTAGTATTCTAGACAACGTTCGTAAACACATCTTATTCATTTAAAAAAAAAAAAATTTAAAATTATAGTTTATCTATACTAATATAATGAAGCGGAAAAGTTTTTGTTTGTTTAAACACGCTAATCTCTGGAACTACCAGTCGGATTTGAAAAAGTATTTTTATATGATAGCCAGACTCACGAGGAATAGTATAGGCCAGTGGTCGGCAAAGTGCGGCTCTATAGCCGCATGTGGCTCTTTGGCCAAGGAAATGCAAGCACATTGTTCGCAATAATAAATATTTATTTAGTATGAAATTTAGTTTTATTTAGTGTAATAAATTTTTTACTAAACAAGCAGATTTGGCTCTCAATTTTTTTTAATTGTTGTAATGTTCATATTTGACTCTTTGGCTAATAAATTTGCCGACCACTGGTATAGGTTAATATAACATTAGGCTACAATTCCTAGCTAGCCTTAAATATTAATTTTTGTTACGTAAGTCGGAAGTCGAAGCCCTCGCGAATAGCTATATCCGCGTGCGCTGCCTTAATGGTTAATGATAGGTAAATACAATGTTCTACAAAAATATTGGTCAAAAGTATATCTAAAAAAAGATCAGCGATAGCATATACCTATCTCTTATAAATAAGCTACAATAAGGTAATTTGTAAAAATTTCTTGTTGAAGATTAAAAATTAATTTATGAGCATTATTTTTACGGGCGTCATAATAATCCTTACGAACAAAAGTTACTTCATCATAAAGACAATTTAATGAAGATAAACTTTGTTTTTTACAGCGTGTTATTTGGACGCTTAATTTGAGAGATAATGCAAAATTAAAATAATTCAACATTCGCCTCGGGTCTATGTCTATAGTTAGTAGTAGTGACGCGAACTATTCGTGCAATGCCGCGATGTAACCATCTGGCCGCCAGATAAAAATATTGTCTATACTGAAGTATTATAAATCATAGATCAGTGATTTCTTTATATGCGGGTGAAACGGCGGGGCACAGCTAGTTATAAATCAATGGCTTTTAGCTACCAAGAAAATTGTCAACTAAGATAAACCGATAGAAACTATAATAATAATTACATAAACTATGTATATTATAATATTATTGTTCACTTATCAGTCTAAACTAGTTGAACTACTTATAAAAACAAAATAATATAATAACCATCCCAAGAACTTTAATTTTTTGGCCAAAAAAAGAAACGGTACAGTCAAATGCACTCCATAAGTATTCCAAAAGAACACTCGACAAATTTTGGTTTGTCGTCAACATTACCTCACGAAATACTTTTACAAAGAAATTTCCTAACCATCAATTTCAGTGGCAGTTTTACCAAACGCAACGTTAAGTTTGCAACGTGTGTAGTATGTGTAAATACCCTGAATACACGTACACTAGAGGTTGGTCAACGCATCATGTAAATTCGTCTAGCGGCACAGATCCTACTCATTCGATAATATTGAAATTGACATTACATAAGCGCACGCGTCTCCATTGTCGCGTATAAATTAAATATATCCCTTTCGTTTCGCCCAGAATGGAAATTTTACGATACTTTAAATCTCATGTTTTATTTATGCACATAAGTGCTCAATTGAATGCTTTTTTAGAGCGAATTGGAAACAATGAGGGTCCGTATTGCAAAATATTTACAGAATCAATTTGCTCAATACATCGTGGTACAGATTAAAGGAACATCGATCATGCAGATAGATATTAGGTTTAAGATATAACATAGATAATTGTAATAGGGCAAAGTATAATTTGAATTATTATAATAAAATTTCTACTGTAATTTACCTACAATCTCGGCACGAATAATAAAATTCGCAAACTCATGTCTCGCATTCCCTATGGTATTGAGGATGTTAAAGAAACGCGAAAAGATATTTCCTCGTTTTGGACTGCAGCGAATGTCCAATGAATTGTATTTCACCATTATTTTATTTAAAAAAAAAAAAAAAACAATATATGACATACAGAGTTATTTCGTCCGATCAAACAATGGAAACGATATATGAACCAGTACGGTCTACTGTTGTTGCTGTTCAAGCCGATCGATCGTGACCGGCAACTTACTCGTCGACTTACAAGATAACTTACCGATCCTGCCTCAATCAACCATGAAATAACTATTTCATAATACTGCCTTAGAAGGGACACAACACACACTTTTTAAATGCTATAGTAATATATCTATCTATAATCGTCACATGATACAAAATATATGAATCCCAAAAATGTTGTGTAATATTTTCATAATGATTTGTTTCAGATTAGTTTTCATCTACATTACCACAAACGATTAAAATAATTAGGACTTCCCAAAAATTCGGGACGAAGATATTACGAAGATTGAATAAGTGTTTCTATTTTCTTATAATATTACGAAAAAAACCTTAAACGGGCCACAAAACGACAGAGATGCAATGTCCGATATTCTTACACTATGTGGGCTGATCGTTAATTTAGAAAATATACCGTGCTTTTGTTATTAAAACGTATTACAAAAAATGAGCCACGAATTTCTTTGAATAATAATTCCAAATATTCTTAAAAGTAATAAATAATCAGTTCATATAATAGAAACAGGTTATTTGTATGATTTGTAATAATGCATTTTAATACACTTACTATCTATGCCGCATTTAAGTACTACTTAGTATTTATTTTTACCTCATAATGCTATTTTTACTTATAGTTCATAATTTCTGAAAATATTTATTGATAATTTTTATTTCCTGTCAAATTCAGAATTACATAAACTCTCTACATTCAAACAAATTTGAAACATTCTTTTTCATATTTTGAAACTTATTACTGATACATTTTATAACTTATCAATCTTACTATGAAATTCAAAATTTCAGTAAAACCGATTGAAATTAATACCAATATTTTCAATAATCAATTACGGATTGACATACTATAATTCCAAATTCCAAGTAGTTTTTGAGGTAAGCCCAGACGTACAAACAAATTGACAGATAAACACATTATTTAAATGTTTTATACACGTGATCAGTGGTTTTTATAACAGATATTCATAAAAGAATTTGGAAAACATTACATTTATCGACAAAACTACGGATTTACATATACAGATGTTTCTGATATCGCGCCTGTTTTTATACATTTCCAGTGAGTAAATATCCCTAATTCCTAATCTATTCCCGTTTTGATCAAGTTTTATGTTAAATAAAAATAATGTTGGCTTTTTCATTGATTTTAAAGATGCGGACCAGATAATTAATATTTTATATTTATTATATCGTCACATGAAATCGACACGCAATTAAATACGAAATGCAAATAAGCTTTAATTCCGTCAATTTATCTTCAATAATACATTTAAAGCATTAATGATACAACTTTTATATGTATATTTAGATAATTTATCGAACTTTTAATTCGATTAAGCCCACACTTCGCCGGTTACGCCGGTACACTTTTAGAGGTATCTGTTAGTCAATGTAGTACTTTCTAAAAACAGTTGAGTTTCCGAATTTCAGAAAATAAAGCCTCTTCTGAACAGAACTTAAAACAAGCAAGACTGAGAAGAGACTTTAAGTTGAGCAACGTCTCGCAAAATTTTTGCATTGTGCGAAACGTTTTCAATACGATTTTCGGGTATAGCAAAAATTCTGAGTTGACAAACCATGATTTCTAGTATTTAATAATAATAGTTCCTATGAAAGTATAGTAAAAAATACTGTACTTCAAGAATGTCTTCGTGATAAAATAGTAAAAAGAAACATGCCGGTTCACGGCTACTATATTAATTTAAGTATTGTAATTGTCTTTTTTATAGACAAGAGTTATGTTTATACCAAAATAAATTTAATCATAGGTTACGTTTCCTTCAAAACAATACAAACCAAGATCAAGGTTATGAACGCTGTGGTTTTTAATACAAACTTACATAATAATGACACAAAGTTTGATTGATTAGGTACATTATCTATCTTGGAGTGGAGTTTTTATCACTCCGTGACGTAGGTTCGTCAAGTTGATTTAATATCGTCCTGAGTAAGTATAATACACGTTGATATTAATTAAACTTTAAAAGTTCTGTGCACTTCCTTTATTCGATGTTCGGAGTATACACTCTTTATAAACTTTACTACAAACATATTTATAGTAATGCAACTCAGTTCATTCTAGATAAATTAAATATTCGTTTCTGATTATTAAGTTTCACGACATAATAAAAATGTCATTAAGATAATAAATTATTTGATTATTTTTAATTTATTGAATATTCGCATTTTCTATCTCTGATTTTATATTTTGCACATTATAGAATGTACACAATCTAACTACTATAGTTAATAGTGAAACAAATTATTAATCGATGGCGCCTTCAATATTGTATTTTCATTAGTCTCAACAGCTAGCATTCCTGATGACAAAGTCTTTAAGTATTTTTATACTAATTTTTAAGCATTAATTTTATACTAAGTGAAATTATATGGGAATACGAGCTTTAAAATGATGTTTGAATCATTTGAATTTTGATGAAGAAATAACTGAGATATTATGGCGTTACCAAGAAAAAACTCTTTTGAGAAAATTTATATATATGATAAAATACAACACGACCTCTCTGACAGAGGTTCGGTATTGGATTTTTAATTTTTAGGAAATTATAGTACATTTTAATTTCTTTAAGATGGTTATTACATTGGACATTACTGCGATAAAATGTATACAGCTAATTAATCAGTGAACGAAATTAAACCGCCATAAATAAAAGAAGGTTTAAGAAAAATAAAACAGTATAAGATTTAAAAATAATGTAGGTCACAAGTAGGTATATCAGGTACCTCATTAAAATTCATATTTAAAGCGACAAAGATGAAGTCCTCATAATAATAAAATTAAAGATCCTTGAACAGCGCTCAGCGGAGACAAGAAAACGACGTGTATAGTGCTTAATATATTCAACGGTTAAAGCAAACGTGACGCCTGATTTCCTATTAATAAACTCTTTTTTTTCTCCTTCCAAGAATAAGGTAATCATAACCTTTTTACAATTCAACGAATCATTTTTAAATTAACTAGGTATGTTTGAAATAATTATTTAGGATATTAGGCAAGGAAAACCCCAAACTGATTAGTGAGACAGGCAGAAATATTTATAAGTTTTTATTATAAGAGTTAACTATTTTATTCGTTTTCATTTATTTTTCTTGTATTAAGTTAAATTCGAAGAGTTAAAAGAATTTATGTTAATTAAAAAAATAAAACAATAACAAGAGATAAAAGTGTGTGTGTGTGTGTGTATAAGTCAGCTCCGATGAACAACTGGAGTTTACTACATAAGTACGATTGTCTTTGGATATGCAATAGGCAAAGAGTGAGTGAATGAGTGACTGACTGACTGACTGAGTGGTTAATGGTTTATCTAAAAGCAAGATATAGTGAAAACGTAACGCTTTTATAAATTTCACTCCCCATAAAATTTCCATACCGGGGTTCTTATATGTAAATCGTTTCTTAAAGAGTAAACTCCAATAAAAAAAAAATTGTTACTTATGTCACTAAAGGCTGCAAATAACTAAATATATTCATAATGTCTTCGCTTCAAGTTGTAAATTATCTTCTCGTGGATTTTTTTTTGAAACCACAATACTGGCAAACAAGTTGGAAAATTACTATTATATATCTTACATATATCTAAAATCATCAATTTCACTCGATGTCCTTTAAAAAAAACATATAGATAAACTTGGGAATTAAAATCATTACCAAACAATAATATTTCATCCAAATCTTTATAGCCGATCTTAGAAGCCGATTACATCTATACTTACTAATATTATTGAAGCCTAATAGATTGTTTGTTAGTTTGAGCGCGCTAGTCTTTGGAAATATCAGTCAAATTTGAATAAATCATTTTTATTTTATAGACCATTTATTGAGGAAGATTATAGACTACATAACTTCACGTTATGACCCTAAGGAGCGGGAGCTGTAACCATGAACGTCAAGCAATCCAAGCAAGGCAAGAAAGGGATGCTAGACCAACGATAGATTACATGAGCGAGTAGGCGGCGCGGTGGAGTATTGGTTGAATAAATTTTACACGTGTGAAAACGAGAGTCACACAAAGCCCATGATATTTTATAAAATCTCATTGGACACAGCTATACTTTGTAAAATGAAGCTCGGGTCCTATGACAGATAAGAGATTTCAGGACGACATAATATTGTATCGGAGTCTTTCTTCGGTTGTTGATTTCAAAGTCATTTCCCTACTTCTGTAGTTACAGCTA
This sequence comes from Saturnia japonica, assembly GCA_033032175.1. Taxonomy (NCBI): domain Eukaryota; kingdom Metazoa; phylum Arthropoda; class Insecta; order Lepidoptera; family Saturniidae; genus Saturnia; species Saturnia japonica. The sequence continues at coordinate 5,334,188 of CM065324.1, read as the reverse complement.
TGACTTACATTTATATTACTAACTAGCTGTGCACGCGGCTTCGCTCACGTAAACTACAGAATGCCCGCGCGAATCTTGCTCCTCGCTCCCGGCTAATTTAAAGACAGTAATGCTTATTGTCGGTGTTTCTTAAAAGATAGACGTATACTCTCGCTGACTTTTTTGTAGGTCTTTTTAATGTCTACAATTGTTTAGTACATTAATTTGCTATATCTCTTGTGGTTTACTCAGCGTAAGCCATTTAAGCGCCCGAATTGATACTCCATGAGCAGTTCTTTTTTTATTTGTGCGGAATCTTAATTATGTTTCTAAAATAAAAGTAGCCTAAGTTACTTCCTATAAATTGAGTTATCTACCAGTGAAAGCCCCTTCAAAATTGGTCAAACCGATTCAGAGATTACCCGAAAAAACAGACAGGCAGACAAATAAAAAAACGGGTTTATTGTTATATTTAGTAAAAAGCTGTTATTTTGACATTACACACAGACACTTCAATTTTATTAATTGTATAGATAATCTGGATAAGTCTAGATAGATAAATTAAACAGTATATAGTCGAAACTTGAACAATTAATATATTTATGAAAAAAAAAAAACCTATGAAGGAGTTTAGAATCATGGACAGAAAACATTTTAGCGTCTTTTTGAAATTTTTATCTGTCCGTAGCGTCTGGTACGGACGCAGATTTTTATCAATGTTTTTGTTCCATCCACATGCTTGCCAAACCTCTGCAAATATTCACAAATTCAAACGTGAGGGATAAAGTGGATGGACTTGGCTTACGAAGGTTTGGCTTGGTTTGCCACCGATGCGAGCAAGTCGGTATTTGATGCACAAATCAAAGCAGCTTATTGCAAGCGCTTGCGATGCGTCTACACGGTTGTGCATAGTATTGCTTGCGCGTAATAAATTATTGATGAATAACTGAAGAAAACCTCGTACGGTATTGTGATTTTTTTATTATCTTCGTTGCCGAAATTTCCGTATCCTATAATTTTTCTTAGTTTAATTTTGGTTTCTTTCTACAATAAAAACAGGTTAAACCAAATAATGCACACAAGGTCGTTGTCCGTCATGCTTGCTTATCCAAAACGCACTAGCACATTCACAAATGTGTGGATAGCTATGTTTGGAAAATAATATAACATATATAAGAAATGCTCACTTAATAATAAGTTAATAGTATTAGATATAGGTACAAAGTTACATAAAAATAAGTAATTAATTTAAATAAACGAGGCCCTTTGGCTATTTTATGTGTGACATGAACCTTGAATATCTTTTAATGTGAACATGACTAGTTCGAAAATCGGAATTGCAAATTTCACCGATATACATATATACATGTACATCACAGTTGTGTCATTTGTAACTTCGCGTAACAGTTACAAGCTGCCAAATAATTTACATGATAGGATATTTTGATTACTAATGTATTCTAAATACTTTTTATTTGTTGAAATATATTTTAAATTTCGATTTTAATCCAGCAACGCGATAGTTGATATCATGTATTGATTTTACTAATCATTAAAACAACATTATATATGAAAAAAGAGTGGAAATACATTATATTTTATTTATTAAATCTCATTTTCTAATAATTTGAGGCAGCTAAGCGCAAAGACTACTTAAATAGCTACTTTAATACTACCTTTCAATTTCAAACAAAAATGTATACGTTCAATCATCCGAAGAACCATGCAATGAAACCTATGAATCGAGCAGTATAATTCAATTAACGGGTTAAGACAAACCGGGCGCTCCCCAAATAAATTATGTGTCGAAAGGACGATATATTTACGATCAGACACACTCGGTTAGGTAGATGCCTCAAAATGCAAGGAATGAAAGGACGGACGGACGAATATTTTTTTAATATATTTTTCTGTTAATTTCTTTTTTCAGTTCTATTTGCGGTTCGAGTTATTGGAACTGATACGGAAGAGTACACCTAAATAACATTTCGTAGAAGCCGAGACATATTAGAATTCAGATTATTATCGACATAGGTACCACACACACCACACTGTTTTACTATACTTATAGTAATCTATATTAATATATATAATTTTTAGTTCTGTCTGTAAATGTTTTCGAAGTGAAAACTTCTTTAGCCGCGTTGAGCCATTTTTGGTAGGGGAAAAACTTATGAGTTTCACGGTTCGCGTCACCCATGATCCCGACATGCTAGTGACGTATTGCACTTGCCCCTGACTAGCGACGCGTAGTATAGCGGCCTGTCTACATGTATACGTATATATACACTTAACATTGTATATACTCGACTTTATCATATGCGTGTTTGCTTTTTTTGATGGGTAAAATATTGTGATTTCGTGTCACCGACATGTTCTCAAATAATTCAGACTTTGATTTAAAAACTCAAAATTGAGTTTTCACCTCTGTCGGCAGTACTTATGACTGCCTCTGTTCTTTTTTTCTAATTTCTTGATAGACATCTACGAGTATTATAAAGGACACTCATATTTTTAATTCTCAACCGATTTTTATGTAACGTTGTAGATGAGTAGTGTATGTTATTCCTCAATGAAGTGTCTAAAATATGATTAAAAATAAAATTAAGACATAAAAATAAACGCGTATGAAGCCGCGGGAAATGCTAGTTAATTATAAAATTTATAAGGTTTCTAAGGTTGGTCTACCTACAATACCATGGCCTTTAAATGTTGCTTATATTTTCAAGTTTTTCCTTAGAAATCAGATCATCATTCGTAGGCGGCACGTCTTTCTTGACGTTAGGCTTTTACAGAATACCAAAGTCAGGTAAAACACAAAATCAGGAAAATATATTTCCCTCAACCTTGTATACTTTACAATGACTATTGAATAGTAGTACATGCGGCTTGCAGGTAAGTTTTGCACTTATAACGGAGATTATTTCCTTTCTGATTCCATAATCCATTACAATTCCAGTATTTTAATATCAGTATTATAATATCATTTTTTGTTTAACAATAAAGAACCGGTTTAAAAAAATATGTGTTTAAGTATATAAAATAATTTTAGATTATAAATGAAACTACAATTTTCGGTTGTTATGATATTAAAACATACAATAGCGATTCTCAAACGAATACAGATATGTAGTTTCGAACACTCTCAAATCTACTTAAATATCTAAACTTCTCTCACAATATATATATATTTAAATCAGATATCTCTATTTTAAATCTGTTCCATTTGCATACATTCGTAAAAATTATGAAAAGTTGGCTAAATATTTCTGGAATTAACCGGACATTGATGGAATTTTATAAATGTTACCACAGATTTCAGATCTTAAATCGCACATATTACGCTAAAAATATATATTATTTTACTATTACCGAGACAATGGCATATTAATTCATTCCAAACATATAAAGATCTTAAAAAAGGTTAAATCTAAATACCATTATAACACGTAAAGACGACCACGGCACATCACAGAGTATTTTTGTATATAGGAGAACTGCACAATGTATGAAAGAAATAGAATTCAAAACAAATTTAATATTTATACTTAAAAAATTAAATTAGAAGAAACCTGGAATGTAGAATTTATATTTCAATTTCTCTCTTCCGATTTTTTTACTGTATAATTACAATTACAAACAAGATAGCATATTTTTGAAATAAAATTGAAACGTGCATGACGTTTCCTTTCAAATACTATGTATGAGACATTTTCATGTTCTAGCAGGCTCTAATGTGCCTTTTTCTCGAATCTGTGCTGTAGATCAGGCAAGAGTTCAAGTTATTTACAAAGGACGCTCTATATTTATAACTGGCAAGTTTGTGTCAATACAATACAATAATATGACACAAAATCCTACAGTAATTAACATAATATAAAATAACAAAACTATACCTGTATAGAAGAAGTAGGTATAACATTATAGAATTAACTCTTAGCACATCGTGATTTATATACAATAATAATTATGTGCATATGTATTAGCAAAGTAATCAATGTTCGTCGCTAGTTATCCTTCACACCAGCCTGAGGGGCAAGTATCAGGTGCACCGCTGTTACACACTATTATGTTGTTCATATCGCTTATATTTTGAGGTACCTTTAAAAAATAATAAATTGAAAAAGTTTTTCAGACGATGTTTTGTGGAAATCAATAAGTATGTTGCTAAAAGAATTTTGACCTGTCTCCTTTCGATAACTCAATACATAAGCCCTTTACGGTAATCATAAGCAGTTTTCACCCAACATTTGGAACAAAAGCTTACATTTTTCTAATAAATTAGCTGTGCCCGCGCTTCACACGCATTATTTAAAAAAATATTGTTTATGAAGAAATCGTAATAATTTTTCTTTTAGATAAGTACCAAGTATCTAAGGAGTAAAACGGAAAAAATAATTAAAATCTGTCGAGTAGATTTTGCGTAATGCCCGCACAACGGCAAAGCTCTATTGTTTTATTTATATATGTAGATAATATAATAATAATTATATAAAAATATCAAATTGTAAGCGTCCCACTGCTAGGCAAAGGCCTTTTCCCATGGTTAGATTTTTATTTTAGGTTCGATTCTTAGACTTTTGTGAGACCTTAAAATATTATGCTTAGCTAATAATGCCAAAACAAATTGCGTTTTGAATTTAATAAGTCCATTGACGTATCCATTGTTCCAACTCAATATCCACCGTTTACAAAATAACTCATAAAAATGTACCGTGTGTACATAAACTTATACCATAAAGATTAATCTGGAAACCCATAAACGTCATCACTAAGGGAATCACAAAGCCTTCTATAAACATATTCAGATAACAGAGTTTAAAATACATTTCATGAAAGTAAATATTCATAGCACAAACGAGAAGTAGATAAAAAAAGGTGTATTGTACAGATTGTAATTATCATAAAAGGTGTTGAAAGGAACTTTTTAGTTGGTAACGTACATGGTGAGTGATTGAAAGATGAGACAGATACTCAGACACTTTGCATATCAATCATTAGACAGATCATTGGTTTTAATTGTATTTAGATATTTAGTGAAGTAGTAACGCTATGAGACAAGAAAATATTTTAACATTTACGTGGTGTTTTAAAGGAAAAGTTGAAATAAGAGATATTTTTTCAAACATGACTAGAACTGCCCTACACATTGCTACTCATTACAACAACACACTAAAATCTTCGCTGTACCTAGAAAACGAACATATTAAACTTATATGTTTGATCCATAAAATAGTTTACAAAGAGAAATTTTTAATAGTCACATAAACTTTATGTTAGGAATAATTTTGACGTTTTCACAGATAATGTATTGTAATTGTATTAATAAAAAAAGTATCAATCAGTTTATTGAAAAAATGGCCCTAGAGGAAAAATGTTAAGTAGCTTATTTCAAACCATAAACAAATCTTCAATTCCCGATACTTTTTTGACTGAATGTATATTAATAATTAACTGAATAAATGACATGTTGAATGATCAGTTATCAGTAAGCAGCCGCTAAGTAAAACAGCTGCACTAATATTATAGTACCAGTAGAGTTACATTTCAATCTGCACATCATCATTCTGTTGTTAACTGTTCAAATTAGTGTCTTACCAGCGAAAGTGTAGGTCGCAGCGTCGCGTCCCGTCAGTGCGCGGGCGTATTTGTTTTCACTTTGCCCATAATATATTAGTATCGTTTTCTGTGTATTGTGAAAAAATTCAAAAACGATTATTGATATCCGGCTTAGTACTCACAGCCATATATTAAAAACGACATGTTTTAAATTAATTTTATAATTTAATAAACTACAGTGTTCTCTTTTAATTATTCATTACACCGAGATGCTTTATATATCAATTTTCATTTCGGCCTTTTTCCCAGTCAAACTAATTTCATGACTCAATTCACTTACAATGAGGTACGAAAAATCTACTGTTAACAGAACATCAGGAGAATAATATAACCAGCCTTAATGAACTACATATTTAATCATCTCTCAGATTTAGTGGGCTAAGTTATAAATTTTGAATGGATAAAAGTTATGAAGGCTAAGTGGTAGCGTGTTTGAAGCCACATCGATCGACGTAGCTTCAAAAGGTTAGAATCCAGCAATGAGCTTAAGCTCCAGAACATGGAGCTAATGAGAACATGTTGATAAGACCTTATCAAGACGGTAGGTCATTTTCTACTGCTCTCAAGTAGAAAAAAAAGCAAGAACCTACAGGTGTTTTTCGGCAGCTGTACTTGAAAGCTAGTTCTTATAAGCTAGGGTGTTACCATCTTGGATTACATCGTCACTTAACATCAAATGAAACTATGATCAAACGCTATACCTATAAACAGAAACAGTTTATATAGTCCGAGATAAAATGATTTCACCAACCCTAACCAGACAACTTTTGATAGCATTTCTACCAGAGGTCAGTGGTTATTCATCGGTACTAAGCTAGAACCTCGTATACCAATGACACCCTTTTAACTGGAATACAGTAGTAACTTTATGGTAAAAATGAAGAGACGATAATGCTTTCACAATCGAATATTTTTGTATGCGAACAAATTGAACAAACTGTCATAAATCGGAAAAAAGGGATTATGTACTTGCATGCTTACTGTCTATTTGATAGTTAATTCATTGTTATACATTTGTATATAGATGCAAAAATCTACACTGCAATGCACACTATCTGCACATTTAAACAATTTTCGAAGAAATTTGATGTTTGAAAATAACATATTTGATTTGATTTTACATATTGTGTACCGTTGAAAGTTGTACTTTTTTTAAGGCTATACTGTTGGCCTGAGGGACCCTAAAACTAGAGCCGCTGATGGCTTTTACAGCTTTACTGTGGCGAAAGTTGTGCCTGTCTAACTATGTACTCGATAAACATTTGTTATGAAATAAGATTCGAACTGCCGCGCTTTGACCACAGCCTGTACTATTAAAAAAGTTAAAAATAAAGAAGTAACGAGAATGGTCCTAATAAAACTTTACTGAACATTGTACAGTGCATTCTCAGATGAACACTAACCTTGCTAAATGTCAATTAATGAGTTAGCAGTAAGCGGTGTTCGTTAACAATATAATAGACTAATAATAACATCAAACAATTGTCCAATTAAGTAATTTAAAGTTGAATTGGATACTTTATCTATTACACAAACTAGCAGTTAACGAAACTAAAAAATACGTAAAATATCTTTAACTACTAAACCATTTAATACCGTCTTTAGAAGAAGCTTTGTAATTTGTTTACTGGCAATCGAATGTGTTGTATAGTTCTCGTAATTCACGGTGTATTTGGATTTTACTTTTATGAATTAGAACAATTAGATAAATATTTTTCAAATATACGGATTTTAAAACTTGATTTAAAAACACATGACATTTACATAAGTATCAAAAGCATTGTTAATTTTCTATTAATAAAAAAATATTTTAATAGTTCACATGAATAGTAACAAGTGATAATATATATTGCGTTAACCACCGACTAATTAACATATCAAAGCGATATATAAACGATTTATTTAAATAAATGGTAAACAAGTAAATAAACGTAACCGTTTTCGTAAGCGAATGTCGCCATATTATGTATATACACCAACTTTCGGAATCAAATCTCCTACAATTTGTTTTGTAAACTCGCTTAATTACATCAAAAACAAAGCGAGTTCGAATTAATGATAGATTCTCGAGATATCGTTACCAAATTAGAGTTAAATTTGCTATTGCTTCGTCACTTACTTGTGCCTATCACAGTTAGTAAATATCACAAAACTTATTGTTTACAACATCAAAGTTACCCATTTTAGGCGACAAAATCCCTAAAATCTATATTGAAGATGAAAAAACTAATTGACTAACGTGAATTTCACTAACTTTGACACGTTAGTCTCAAGTAGCCTTTCCACCGTCGATTTGTAAAATCATATATCGAACTGAAGATCCAGACTCGAATGAATTAAATTGAGAACGATGGGTTGATAATATGGAATAAAATCGTAAACCGTATTTCAAAAATACTAACTACTACTGGACAAAATAAAGTTATATAGTAAACTGGTATTCATAAAAAAATTGAAGTATGAACTTTAATATTGTATACGCAACATCATATTCGTGGCATTACTATTCTTTTTATCTACAGAGAATGTCTTTTTATTGATTTTAATATCGAATGAACAAAACCCAATGAATACTGTTACAATATTATATAGACCAAGCTTTAGTAACAACCGACCGGTTACTCAAATAACTTATCTAGAGTGCAGCACCAATTTGGTATGAACATTGTAAGTACAAGAAATCACGTGGGAGGACGAGTGCAATGAAAATTTTTATGCAAACATTCTGTGTGTTTTCCGTGTGTCTACTATCGATAAATGAACTCGAAACTCAATAAAGATCAAGCTCCAATTGAATGCCGTTATTTATTTCCTTTTAATATCTTAGTTATTGTAATATAAGTCAATAAAGAAATATATTATTATTTCCCTTTTGTTCAGTATATTTTTCTTTTTTTTATAGGTTACAGCGTTTGGCCACAATCTCATCTGACGTTAAGTGACAATGTGGCCCAAGATGACACGCTAAGCCTAATCAGCCTAGTCAAGTGCAGCTGCCAGAACACACATATAGGTGCTTGGCGAAATATTTTTAACTTGAGGGTGGCTGTTAGTCAGGCGGACATTATAAAAAAGTCAACCACCATGCGGTCAGGCGATCATAAAAAAAATCCTACCTATACCTACATATATCAGATTATTAAAACAAATACATTTTAAATAAATTACACATACTATTACAAATTTTATAATTATTAGGGTCGTAGCTGACCACAGTCATATACATATAATATAGGATCGAAACAGACACTCACGGTTTGACTGGTTTACAAATTTAGAGTCGCTCAGCGAGCTATGAAAGAGCTATGCTCTGAGTTTCTTTGAAGGATAGAATCAGAAATTATGTAATCAGACAGAGAACAAATCAAAGGATTAGCTCGCTAAAATGATAGTGGGCTGGCCAAATATGCCGAAGAACTGATAACCGACGGGGTAGGCGAGTTCTGGACTGGAGATCGCGTGTAGATAAACGAAGTGTGGCTGGATTCGACTGGATGCGAAGGACCGAACATCGGGTCCAGTGGCAATCTTTGGGAGAGGCCTATGTCCAGCAGATACAGGCTGATGATTAGGAACAGAGTATTTGAGGATTGTTTCATAGGTAACTTTTAGAAAGGGTCAAAATTTACACGAAAATTTATTTACACAAATTGAGTCCCTTGTTATTAATATCGGATAATTAGTAGCTTTCAATTATAAATAATGAAATTGGTATATTTGCGTTCGTGAAAAAAAATAGCTTAAATGTATAAAACACGTGGAAGAAATTTTTGTATAAATAGTAAAATCACGAAAACGATGACACCCATTAAGTTTTATAAAAAATATCTGGGTTTAGACTTTAGACATGTTGTGAATTAAAAAAAGTTATATAAATAGTTATATATGTATATAATCGCACGCTTTAAAATAAATATATGTAGACGGATTCTGATAAAGTTTTGAATAATTTTTCTACAAGTTATTGGCTGTATAAATAAAAAGGTTATGTAAAACCATAAGTACCTACTAATTAATAATCTACTCTGACCAAAACTATGAAATTGATGAACTTTTCAAACTCGTCAACATTCCGATTACATTTACAGTCGTAGCAACAATGACAGAACTTGGCGGGGCTGAACCCCACGTTCAATTTAATATAATTATACTAAACGCATACTGACTGGAAAACCGTTGCGTTCGGCGCAGCGTGGTCCGAACATCGGGGAATACTAAAATAATCCACGGGCCATACCGGTTAATCCCGATTCCTTTTATAGAAACGCTGTTAGACATACCGACGTTTCCCGTCTATGGACCATTAATCGCCTTTTTTTATCAACGTGAATATAATACTAAGTCTGTTGCAATATCTGATACTACCTTGTACCAGCGGCGGTATTATGAATTCTATTCTAACTTTCAAGGTATTAGAATGCATTCAACCCTCAAATGCAACAGAATGTAGAAGATCTAAATACAGTCTTCGATTTGTTTTACGTCATCTATATCTTGCCCAAATACTCCCGAATTTAGATTTTTTTTTATTTAAAATTTAAATTCAATTTAAAGTTTTAAAAAAACCTCTATACAAAAAAATGTCCTTTTCAATAAGATCATTCTAAAGAGCCCCAACACGGTACACCTTTACAGAAAGTTGGTGAGGAGTTGGGCAGATTCCAGATGATGATGATGATGCAGAATAAGGCCAAGTTTCCTATATTTTTCTAATACCATTGAAGTAACAGACTACCAAATTTCGACTCGATGAAAACTGTACAAGATGCTCACATCCGTTCATCAACTAGAAATGAGCTGATAATCTTCAAAAGGTTGAACAGATTTTCTTGAATCATAGCTAAGAATTCACTGGATAAAGTCAAAATTATTTTTTTTTTACCGAATTCGCTTTACTCATCTGAGAGTTGTGATGCTACAGACATCACACGTGTTGAACTTATATCATCTTCCTTTTTGCGTCAGAGGTTGAAAAAATACGTAATACAGTAATACCCCGCTTTACGCGAGGGATACGTTTCGAAAAAAATCGCGTTAACTGAAATTCGCGTATATCGAGGTTTATGATTAAACATAGTCAAAATTTAATACAAAAAAAAAAAAACAAATCATTTTAATCAATCACTTTAATTCTAAGAACACTTTATGCAATACATACTCTTATTTTTTACGGAAAAATACATCTATTGTCTTTTGGGTAGCGTTTTGTTTACGTTCTTGTAAAATACGTTCATAACACCCAACACTGTTTTTAATTGTTTGACACACGGTCAAGACACGGTCATCATTATTGTCTATACTCTGCAATATGTCCAAACCTGAATAAATTTTTGAAAGTGCATTTTGTATTTCCCCTGAAGATAAAACTTTCTCTTCTACTTGTTCTTCCTCATCGTAGATAGGATTATTCTGTAACTCGATCAGATCTTCATTGCTGATAGGATCGTCGAGCGTTGCTACAAGTTCTACGAGATCTTCTACCGTGACATCTTCAAGTTCAGACCCCTCAATCATTGCAGCAATATCTTCAAGCACTTGTCTCTGCATCTGGACAATTCTTCTAGGTGCTTCCACTACATCTGGCCAAAGATTACGCCACACCCCATTCGTACAGACCATTTTAACTTCCTTCCAAGCCTCTTCTATGTTGTGAATAGACTTCATAATGTTGTATGACTTACACCACTCTCGCATATACTGTCTTCCTTCCCCGTCAGTTTCATGAATTAGTTGGCTAAAAGTGCGGCGATGGTAATAAGCTTTGAAGTTTGCTATTGCTCCCTGGTCCATAGGTTGTAATATTGACGTAGTGTTTGGTGGAAGGAACTTTACGTACACTTTTAAGTCTCTGGGCGTATCAAGTGAGGTTGGATAACCTGGGGCATTGTCTAAGAGTAATATAACTTCAGGTTCAAGCCCATTTCTGTCACAGTATGATTTGACTGATGGGCAAAAACTATTAGAATACCATTCTTGAAAAATTTCCCGTGTAAGCCACGCCTTTCTGTTTGATCGCCACACAACTGGTAGACTTGTCTTGTCTGTGCCTCGCATTACACGGGGTGTTTCTGAATGGTACACTAGTAAAGGTTTCAGTCTGAAATCACCAGTGGCATTACCACCCAGCAGAAGTGTTAGTTGATCTTTCGCAGCTTTGAAACCGCTGGCTTGACGTTCTTCCTTAGAAATGAATGTTCGAGATGGCATTTTTTTCCAGTAAAGTGCGGTCTCATCAACATTGAAGATGAGACAAGGAGGAATTTTCTCTCGTCTAACGAACTCTTGAAACTTGTCTGGAAACTCAGCTGCAGCTTGAATGTCCGCGCTGGCCGCCTCGCCTATTATTTGGATATTGTGAAGATTAGAACGCTGCTTGAACCGATGGAACCAGCCTCTGCTGGCAGCAAAAGTCGGATTGGCACTCCCTTCTCCTTCTTTTGTTTTTAGCATCTCATACAAAGATTTTGCTTTTGTGCATATGAGATCTTGACTTAGTGGTGTGTTCTTCTTATTCAAATCTTCGATCCAGACTGACAGTAATTTCTCCATTCTTTCTAAGATAGATGATCTCGAACGAGAAAGTTCACGAAGAACGAGTGAACTTTCGCTGGAGATTTTAATTTTTTCCCGATTTTTATAAATCGTTCTCACAGTCGATTCTGAGAGTCCAAAATCTCTCCCAACAATTGTTGCTTTGCCTCCATTTTCCATTCTTCTTAACACTTTCATCTTCAATTCCAAAGTGACGCTTTTACGCTCTTTTTTTTTACAGGCGGCATTTTTAACGTAGGGTTAAATTATGTATGTATCTCCAATAAATGTTAAAACAAAACTGCCAGCCGACCGAACTAACATTACGGAACAAATGAACACACGAAACGAACGAGGAAATCCCATCGAACAAAGTCGAAGGACAGGGAATTCCCAATTCTTTAAAGAAAATATTCAGAGAAAGCGGGGATCCCGCTACCATAAAGAAGTTATTGACTACATTATGTTTATACGCACTTTTTCGCGTAATGCGAGGCATTTGAGCGCGAAATTTGAAATTCGCGTTATAGTGAAACCGCGCGTAACGGGGTCGCGCTAAGCGGGGTATTACTGTATATTTATATTATTTATACTACTATTATATAGAGGTAAAGTTTGTTTTTTTGTAGGTGGTAATTCTCTGGAACTACTGATCGTATTCTATAAATTCACTAACAGGGAACTACATTAACCCTGAGTGATATAATTATAAACAATTTTTTTTTGTTCATTTTTGTAGTTAAGCGCGCTGAGCACTTATGTTTTGTGAGTATTAAATGAGAGTGATCCGTCACGCTCGGCTATGTAACGCTCGTTCGGGTAAAGTCGGCCCGACTCAACTAGTTGTATTTCGTAATATTAACCTAGCCTCGATGGTTTTCACTAGACATGGGTAACTCAGAAAAATTCCTTGCGCCATCTCAATAACTCTAGCACAGCTTACTGCGCCGTGCCGCGCCGCCGCATTGGTTAGACTCAAATTTGCGCTTATGGCGCAAAAAATATTACGCGAGGCAAGCGAGTTAGAAAAATGAATGAGTCACGCCGGTACGCATACGCTGAAGTATGCTATGTGACAACACATTTGGAATAACTGTGTTAACACACCCGGCGCAGTAAATAGACTTGGCGCAATTGCGCAGCGTAGCGCAGTGTTACCTATGTCTAGTTTTCATTTCTGTCCTGTGTTCTTATCAATCAACCCATGCAGACACTGAGGGTTACGTTATTCTAAGCCAGATAGTATTATAAATATTCAAACCTATCTATCTTTATCAAACACATAACATTGAGAACATGTTGTTACAAATTTGCATAAATTTATATAACATAATAATTATTATAATTAGATGTATGATAACCATGACATAGTCCTAATCGTCATATATAAATAACTTGTTAGTTACCTAATAATTTAGTTAAGAGCTGAATTAATTACACACCTACAAAACATCTGTCAATCTAAGAGCAACATGAGAGAATTAGGAACTATGGTCAGTTCAACGAAGAAAGTTTTTTCACTACGGTAGTGTCAAAAACCTTCAATTTTCTACTAGTAAGAACTAAGAACTAATTAATATATGCTAACATTGCCTCATAATATACAAATAAGCTTTCTTTCTACAATAGTATACGTTTTAAATATAATTATTTACAAAGGAGAATGCCCATTCTTGTACCAAAATTAATCTTGCTTCCTATATTAAGACATAATAAAATAAAATAAATCATATTTTATAACTACTAATTGTCCCCCGAATTTAGTTTTCTATTTGGGAAAGCTTAAAAAAGTAATGAACTTAATATTAATTTTCTTTTTATATCTTTTTATATCGATAACCATGAGTATTAGTAAACCTACGTATCGACGCATCTCTAGTTTTTAGGTTATGTTAGATATTATAAAATATATTCCGAACCTGGTTTTATTTTAAAAAGTTACATTTGCGATTATTAATACATTAAATCTTGAACATTATAAACAAAATTCATTTAGACGTAATATAAGACCGGATTCAATATATCCAAAGGGCATTCTCCTTTCAATTGTATTTTTTTTATTTGTCTGTACAGAGAAGTTTAATTTATAACTTATATTATTATTTTTCAAGGCCTCGTTGCGCAGTGGTATACTATTTCCATTTCTTTATTTTCTCGATGACAGTTCTAATTTTATAGTTGTAGTGTTGTGACCAAATAAGTAATGATATCGATCGCATATATTTACGACAGTGACGATTCATCAGATTTTGATTAAAATAAATAAATAAATATTACCTGTCGTTATAATTATTTCGTTTCATTGTCGAGTACCTACCTATACTTACGTATTTTACAACAGCTTCGAAAATTTTGAAGAAGTTGGCATTATCAATCAAGAATTAATACGTGTAACATCTTGTAATGAAATATAAATTTAGTTAATAAATTTGTACAAAAGTATCGGGTTTGTTATCATGTTACGTTCATCAATATAGCTCCATCCATATCAGTTTCTCCGACTATGGTATATATAACCTTGTACGTGTGTAAACGTCATATTTTTATAAAATCATGCATACATAATGTAAAAAGACGCTCGTTCTAGTTTTCACAGTAGCCGTCATCGAGAAAATAAAGAGATGGAAATGGTAAGTATTAGTAATAGTAATAGTAAGCCCTACTGTTGAACCGAAAGGTCGCGGGTCCGATTCCCGCTCATGACTGGCTTTTATGTGATGACGATGAGCATAACAGTGTCAGTTGTGTGTTAAATATTTATCTATATATGAATGTTTATCAGCTGTTCAGTTACCATAATACAAGCTTTGCTTAGTTTGGAATTAAATGATCGTGTGTGAAATTATGTCCCCGTATTTATGATTATTATTATTAAAACATATTTCCGCCTATTTTAGGCATGCTGTGATTAGACATTGTAATGGTTCTATATAATAGTAAATGAATATATTTATAAATTAAGCATATTAGGTACGAATATGTTGTTTTAAAAAAAAAAATCGAATCCAGTTCTTTAATATTTAATAAATAAATCAATAAAAACATAAGCATGCAGTCCGCCTGATGTTAAGCGGTTACCTCATTCCTAACCGTATAAAAATCTGTTCATTTCCATATTGAAAAACCCCATACGGTAGTCCCTTGTGAAAACTTCTAATTCCACATCGGGAGCGTTCGTGAAAAGAAACTCCTCTGGAACTGGACTGGCCATGACTATTTAGGATTCAAGGTGTAAGGATGAACTCCCTGCCGATAGTGAGTGGTGTGATGGAGCTAGGATGTTGGCAACATGTCCAACAATTCCTCGAAACACAACCGTCAATCAATTAAACAAACTACTTTATGGGCGAAGTATACTTATCTGCTGACCCTCTCTATTATTCGTATATTATCATGTAAAGGTGAGACAAAAAACATACATACATAAATCCTAAACGTGACAAAAATGAAAATATTTAGTCAAATACGTGTGGTTACGTGCTATGTATTAAGCTTTTTGAACTAATCTTACTATCGTAGATTCTAATTCAAATATTTATTATAATATTAGCACAGTTTCTTGTTTTATTTATACACTTACACTAGCAACCGCCCGCGAGTACATACGCATTAATTACAATATAAAACTCAGGTAATATAAATAAAACAAAGCCTACAGTCATCAATCAGTCTGAACGTAACTTGTTATCAGTGAAATATTTTTTAGAATCAGAGACTGAAATAATGCAAACGAGAAATAATAGACTTTTTTTCACAAAAACAAAATCGATTCTAAAATACTACTTAGTCTAAAAAATGCACTAAACAATTTAAAAATAATTACGTTATTTATTTACTTAAAAATATCGTTTTTAACTCAATTTGATATTCCTATGAACTATTCGTCTGCCACATATTTTATTAGGACAATAATATACAATTATTCTTATTTTTGGAGTCGGTGCCAGCCAAGTTTTTAACGAAATACAATACAAATATCTTGAAGACAAATAAAAAAACTTACAAAGACTAAATTATAATCGATAACATTTTTAAAGATTAAATCGTCTGTGGCTAATCAATTTCGCAAAATTATTAATTAGAAGACATAAAAATAAAAACCATTACATTTTCTTATATAATATGGTTTGAACATTATTTCATCTTTATAATATCGATTGCGTATTCATTACAATATAGTTGTGATTAATAGGTATATAGTAATAACTTTTTGTGACCTTCGCGAAGTACCTTCATCAAGATCTTTAAGATAAAAGACTATTTTAATCACTTTAATTAGCTTATAGTATAACCTACCGGTATACATACATATCTCCTTTTACTGATGAGATTGTGGATCGAAATCAAATATGCGGACACTTTTTGACAAGTATGAAGGTTACCAAGTCCTTACTAGATTTACCTATACCTACCATAAGTAATTTTGTCGCCTACGGTATATATGTCTGTACCAAAGACGAAGAGTGAAATAATCATAATTATAAAAAATATCTTATAAGAAAACATGTTATGTTTTACTTCAATATTACAATACGAAAACGTCGTAAGTATGTATAATAAATGATCGATGTACCCTTTAACTCCCATAAATAACAAAACTTTACGTGAAATTAGATTATATGCCATCCCCGGGAGCAGAGCTATTAAAATAACAATCGAGTATTTAAGTGTAAAAAGTCACCGTGACATCTGTCTGTCACAGATGTCGGTGGCAGTAATGCTTGTTTTTATCATTTGAAAATCTTACGGTTTTCAATACACAATTCGATTAGATACGCCGATTTGCACCGAATTAAAGATATCGCTTCACTCAACACAATTTTTTGTTCTTGTAAAAAACACTTCTAGTCTTATTGATTACTTAAAATCGTTATTGTAATTTTTATTAAAATTTAGATAATTTAGCTATCGATCGATGAAACACATAGCACTTGCGTTAAACGACAGACGCGTGCGCAAGGTTCGCGGCGCGGATTTTAACTGTTTACCGCACTTGGAACTTCGTCTCTATCGTCAGATCGTCGCTACTTTAAAGTTAACGAGCAAGTCTATAGTAAATACTTTTTATGCTAAATATTCACATAATAATTTCATTATTTTTCTCTTTAACCGTAATATACAGAAATGCTTTTATAAATAAATACATTTTATACCTTACTATTTTACAATATATGTCGTACAAAGTGCGTACTCGGACAGAGAAAAAAAAAAAAAAAAACATTGGCAGTATTGCCAGAATAAGAAAACACAAAACGCCAGACATAATACAGTTGCCAAATTAATAACTACAAAAATCTAATGTTCTCATGGATTGAACAACCGCTTGTTTTATATACTTCTGTGATTCAAACTCAAAATCCAAAAATATTTTAATCGATTTGGCCTCAAGAAGCCACTTATGAACGTCAAAACACTACTACTAGTTCGGAAAACATCACAGTTATAGAAAAGAGCCGGTAAAAAGCTCGATCGGGCTTATTTTTTTTTTCCAACCGTACAAATAATATTTATAATCAATAATTAATATCTGGGCGACCGAGCTTTGTTCGGCATCTTAAAAAAAGAAAAACACCTATCTATGTAAACTTAGAATATAAAACATTATCCAAATACAAAATTTCATTCAAATCGTATATATGTATAATGTATATACAAGTATTGCTCACATAATAGTATTAGATATTAATAATTTAGTGGATGCATAGAGAGGGAGCCACTTTCAGACGTCACTCTCACTACCTATTGATTACTTTTACGATTAGATATAGACGAATTGTCAATACTCCATAATTATATATGGTCTACCTACAGCTACTTCATACACACTTCCATTAACACCATAATATCAATCAAGGAACAGTTTAATAAATAAGCAAATATCGGAAGAGTGAATGAATTGCTAAAACTATAGAGGGAATATGATAAAACAATTATTAAGATACAACACACTTTTCAACATAATAGAAGACAAAAAAGAGAAAGAAAAAGACTTAGTACTTTTGTGTGCCAATTTAGGAATAAACTAATAACGGGACGCAAGAACGCTTAAAGAAATTTGCAACTTTACTAATGGCAGCATGAAAACCCTAAAATGAAAAAAGAACAACACGAACGTAACTACTAAAGCTACGTGGACAGTAAGTACCTTATTTTATTTTACGTAAAAAAAAAAGTGAGGTGAAATTCCGATTTACGTTTTGTATATATATACTTAATAACATCTTAAATATATTATAAAGCGGAGAAGTTTTTCTGTTTGTCTTTTAAACACGATAATCTTTGGAACTGCCAGTCGGATTCGAAAAATTCTACTTGTATATGATAGCTAAATTCACGAGGAATAGTATAGGCTTTATAACATTCAGCTAAACCTCTCAGATAGCCTTTAACGTTCATTTTTGTTAGGTAAGTTGGAACACGAAGCGCTCTCGAATTGCTTTATCCGCATGCGCTGGCTTAATGGTTAATGATCCGTCAATACAATGTTCTACAAAAATATGAGCCACAATAAGGTATTTTGCAAATATTTTTAAAGATTAAAAATTATTTTATGAACATTATTTTTAGAATTGGCATATTAATCCTTAGGAAAGAAAGTTACTTAATCATCAAGAAAATTTTACGAAGATAAACTTTGTCCTATATACCATGTTATTTGGATGAATAATTTGAGAGATAATAGAAAATTTAAATAATTCAACAGTCGATAAAAATATTGCTTAAAATGAAGTTTACATGCGGGTGAAACCGCAGGGTACAGCTAGTATTATATAATCGAATTATTTATTGATATATTTTAATTTCAGTATAGAAGTGAATTGTTATTCGCACTTTTTTAGCAAACTTATTAAAATTTTAAAAAAAAGTAAGTTATACGTACGTAAAGAACTCTACTTGGGGCAAACGTGACTGGTGAAATACCTACTGTATACAAAAGATCGCAGCTAAATAACTTTGCAATGTGTTCCTATGTTGGTTCTAGGTATTTTTTGTAGTCCCTATTTACCCTTATCACATATCATGGTTTTTTTTATTCCCAGCAAACTTTTAGGGTTCAAGGTCGCCAATGTGTTTGTGATGCCTCTGTTGTTACAAGCCTGCATAGGCTACGGTAACCGCTTACCATCAGGCGGGCCGTATACTTGTTTGTCACTTTTTGTAAACAAAAAAGTCGCACTGAAATCGGTATGTATTATTTATGAACGTATTTACTAACTTATAGTTTAGATGCTGAAACCTAAAATTCTAAATTATGATTTTTTTTTTTGCTCACAAATAATAATTTTACATACGCTCGCTAATGCATAGTTATAGCACAGAATATAGTTATGTAATAATACTCTCGCTTGTTAATTAATGGATATTAATCTTATATATAATATTAATGAAGTAATATAGCAAGGTTCTCGGTAAATACCTATTAGTTAATGAATTAAACTCCACTGATTTCGCAAAACATTATTTAAAAACAAAATTTCACCTAAATCACTACAGGCGTTTCCGAGATACTATAAATATGAAACAAAAGAAGAAAAAGGCAAATACACTGACTTTTGGCAGCGTTTTATTTTATATGTAACCCTGGAATTTTAGAAAAATTCATTAACAAAAATATTTTATTGATATGTATAATAATTATGTAATTATGAAAAAATCAGTGATAAGGTGTATATAATCAAAGAATGTGTTAGCTTGCCCCAAAGTTTTAAACCAAAAAAAATAATCTAAAAACTTGATGTCGAAAGACATGATTCGAATACTATGAAGAACCTGTGTTTTCCGTGAACAAAACATCGGGATGATATCAGAATATGACAACAATATCATAACAGGGTATTTATTATAAACTTAAGCCAAGAGTATTCTTTTGGTCTGAGATTATAGGGTTCATCTGATTGACAACCCCGCATTTAATGCATCTATCAACGTTTTTCAACCATTTCGTTTTCTAGCCGTGGAGAACATCGTCACAACCAAATGACATTTACGCTAAACCTACTTTAAGAAAATAAAAAAATCAAAACGACTATTGCATGTCCGTTGTGATTATTTTCTGATGATAATTATTATCAACATCTAACATGGATAAAGGATTGTATTTTTTAAAAGATATCGAAGTAAAAAATTTATTAACGAGTACCTAAGTATTTCATTTATCAAAGTATGTGATGAATAACCAAGCACAATGACCTTAAAGCTTGCTCATAAAAAAATATTAAAACATGTTTACTGTTAAGTTATATTATCTCAGTATGATAACGATGTGCATAGTAAGCTTGAGCCTTAATAGATTAAGCACGAAATCCTCCCAAGACTTATAATACCATACATACATTAAATTTACTCGGGATCGTTATATTTATAATATTTTTATTAGTATATAAATAAATATACAAAATTTTGCGGTCACTTTATAATTTTCAGGCCTCTTTCCGTGAAAAATGAAAAGATGTTTTAATATAGAAAGAAACCTTACATACTAATGTGCTATAAAACCAAAGACTTATAAAATATTCACTGCATACTAGATGGCTCTCCAGAAGCTCTGTCAACGTAGTCTCTCTATTGTTTTGTTTACTGCACTACTAGATGGCAGTAATAACCATACTACGTCTACAGAATTTACCAAAGAGAACGCAGCAACGAATGTGAGTGGATAAAATCGCACAGGTTATGACGTCGTGCTGCGCAGCGCGACTATTTTCGTTCGCTGATAGGCGGCAGACATTTTGTTTTGGAATCACTTACGTGAAGAAAACAAAAACGGAAAGATAGTTATGCCCTTGAATGCTTACGGATGGTCAACTGAGGAGGACGAGAAACTTGCTGAATTTGTGGAACCCCATTCCTACCTATATAACGTACGGGATCCCTCAAGAAAAAATATATTAGCAAGAGAATCCACATGGCAAGAAATAGCACAGCAACTTTCTAAACCAGGTGAGGTTTCGATTACAAAAATTGTGCTGCATTATACGACTGCAGTAGTAATCTAAAATATTGTTTACAAATAACTTTAATTTATGTGGAATACCTACCGTACCTTATATCACTAAGATATGACCTAAATATGGAAGTTTTCAGCCACAAAAGGACAGTTTACAAATGAAAAGTAACAATTAATTAAAGTAAACAATAATTAAATCAGCTGATCACTTGGGATATAATCAAGTCAGTGTTCTTACTTCATGTACATCATAACTATTCTTCAACATCATTAAATTAATTATTGTGTCATTCATTGGTATGAAATTCGTGCATATTTAAAAATTACCTATTAACAAGTTGAATTGAATCTCAATACCTACGCTTTTCATTACTATATATATTATTTTATTATATATTATATTAGTGACAGTGACAAAATTAATTGATGATAAAAACTTATGAACAATTCCAGTTGAAGAATGTAAAAAACGTTGGCGAGGTCTCCGTGATGGCTATATGAGAAGTAAAAGGATTGGTACAATGCACTACACCAAACTTGGTGTGATACAAAAATTACAATTCTTAGATGAATCTACTGTGAGTTAATCTATTTATATTGAATGTGACAAAAGTAATGTAATAATGTTTTGTACATAATTAACATACTATTATTATCATCCTATTTGGCAGTCTTATTATTAGATAAATTATTAGTAAAACTTGTAATAACTGAGGTCTGATAAGTTAACTTGTTTATAGTTTAGAGAACTTTATTGTTGTTTGTGGTCCATCATAAAATTTTTAGCAATCAACTCAAATTTATGCTGATTTGCATGTATAGATAGGCCAATCAACCAAAATTAACCTTGTAGTTATGTTCAAACCTAACTACTAGCTATTAAAACTGGCAGTTTGTTGAGCCTTTATTTAAAATGCCCAATTAAAAAATCATTTTTATTTTCCACAGGTGGAAAGAAGTCGTGAAATTACGAAAATGGATGAGGATGACACTGTTGAAGAGACAATATTAGTTACAGAACAGCAAGATATCACTGACAGTCGAGACTGTTATGAAGTGAGTTGACAAAGAATTAATATGGAAGAATAATATGTATCATTATTTTCCAAAAAACATTTCACATGATTTATAGATTACATTTGGTATAAACAGAACAGTTAAATAAGTATAACTTCAATAAATAATTTTAATTGATAGCCTATAATCATTCATGTTAAATAGTAATCAATTACATAGTAATAATTAAAAAATAAATAGTATAAATTTTGTAACTGTTGCCTGCCCTCTTTGCTAGGCAATTAAAAAGTAATTATGGCAATTAATTATAGTAATAATAATAATAGATTATTTATCATATAATATATTGTTCTCTGATGTATAGTATGTTTTGTTATGTAATAATTTTAGTCAAATTACAAATCTAAAATTACAGATAACTGTTGTTGATGGACCACAAGAGCAAAATGAGAAGCCCTTTATCAAGATAATACCAAAACTTGAGATCTCTAATGAGCCTCCAAAGAAAATTGGAAGAAAGAATTGCGGAAGAAAAAAATCAATACCGCTTCCTAGAAATATAACACCAGTTAAAATACTACCCAAACCAATATTAGTTAATGGACCTAAGATTGTTCAATATATCGAGGACCAAAAACAAAAGCCAGAACAAAGATCACAAACAATAGACAAACTCATTGAAAAAATTTTGAAAGAAAACACTAATGAAATTGATGTATTCTTCAGAAGTATGGCAGCCAGCGTTAAAAAATTACAGCCAAATTTAATACCAAAAGTCAAAATGGAAGTGTGTAATGTTATAGCTAAATATGAAATGCAGAGTTTTGATAAAGGGAACATGAACTTTTGAAACTTGTTGTGTGTACTGTGATGTATTTTGAAGCCAACTTTTTGCAAATTACTATTGTTTTTATGAGTCTGCTTTTTAATTCATTGTAATATTTTTAGTCATACTTATTAATAGCTGAAACAATTACTAGCAATAAAGTTTCTCGATTTTACAATTAATATAATATGTTGATTAGACCAAATTTCAAGCTCTTAATTAGTTCACATATTTGTAACTAAACAATATCAATTGTTTTATTGACTATGAATGTGTCTAATTTCTATGTTATAAGATAAAAAACAGTTAACTTATGCATATTTAAGATGACATTGTAAGAAACAAATGATGAACTCTTTAAATGTCTATTTCACGCAAAATTAAATAATGGAAATTGTAAATTTTGCTTGACATAGGTTAGTTTTGATTTTTACAAGTTATTAATTTGTTAATACAACCAAGCCAGATAATTTTGGTATGAGTCAAGTATAAAAACTAAATGTTCCTGACTTGTCACTATATCTACATAAATTAAGGTATTTATGATACTATTAGCAAACAGAAATGGAAACTAATTATTGAAACTTTTGTTTCATAAAAGTATGTTAAAGGGTAATAATACCGTGAAAAATATAAAAAATGTGATTTTAATATTTTCAAATATTGAATTTGTTTTTATGAATATACTTAATTGCCCTTAGGGCCGATTTTTCAATAGCCAGACAACTTTATTTAAGAAATAATCTTGACGTTTTGACTGACAAACCTGTCATAATTAAGAAATTTCTTATTCCTCAAATATTATTATTATTATATATTTCCTGTTGAGTAAAAGTCTGCCCTCAATTGTACATACTTTATATTACAATAATCTATAAGTTTTAGATTTAAAATCATGTTGCTGTCTCATTATTAAAAATGATTGAGATAAGTTTTATAATTATTAAGGTGTATATGTGTAGTATAACTATTGTCGCTTGTGTCTTAATAAGGCATTGTGTTTGTAATAAAAGGACATATACTCTAAGAACATTCTTTTGTTATTGCTCTTAAAAATAGCTATTTAATTTTAGAAACAAATTATTGGCTACTCACTGTCTTTTTGTGTAATCTGCCAAGACAGTTTTACAACATAAATTAGTATTTTTGTCTTATTATATCAATTAGTATTTAAAAAAAAAACAGTAGAATGCTAACTTGTGGAAAATAAAGGTTTCGCGATTATATTTCCACTTTAGATGTTATTACACAGTTATACTTCAGAAAAAAAAGTCCAAAGTTAGCAATGCTTTTATTATGATAACTAAACCTTTAGATATATAACACCCAAACTCAATACGGGCAATTATACTCCACGCATAACAAATCAGTTCATGTACGGGGATCAAACCAGCCCCGACTCAATTGTAGGGCTATTACCACTGTGCCAGGATGGCTGTCAATTATAATAATTAGGCAGTATGTACATGGGAACATAATTAATTTTAGTAGTCCCCTTTACAGAAAAACAAAACAATTCTGAGACAAATTGTCTATCAAAACGAGATTGGGTGTCGCATTAAAATTTCTAGCCACAGGATAATGGATGTAATATCACTGAACTTTGGAAGTGGAAAACCTGGTTTTTTTGGTTGCTTTCAGTTATGTAATTATTAACCGCGGTTAACCAATATACAAGACCCAAGTACTAGAATAATAGGTTTTTTTATTAAATATAAGTTAGTGTTAGACCATAACAACTAAAAATATGGTGTGATAATGAACGCAGGACTTAACGCTAAGGCCGAGTAAAATGTTTGGTACCAAGTTCCTACCATATTTTTATTGGACAAAAAAATTAGGCAACATTATATTATGTTCCAAAATGATTAAGGACGTACGTAGGCTGCAGCCTTTATCTCTTTCTGAACGAGACTCGGTATAATAGTATCAAGCAGTAAAAAATCTATTCAATTAATAAAATTGAAGTGTGTTTGTCATGTTAAAATAACAATTTTTACCAAATACATAAGAAAGTATATACGATACCTATAACAAAAAGCACATTTTTAAAATTTTTGTCTGTCTGTCTGTTTGTTCCGGGTAATCTCCGAAACGGTTGGACTGATTTTAACGGGACTTTCACTGATAGATAGCTGATGATATAGGGAGTAACTTAGGCTACTTTATGGCTACCACGGGCAAAGCTAGTATTCCTATAAAAAATAAAACTCTCTTTGGATTTGTGTCGTTTCAAAATCAGCTAGTGTACTTATTATATTCTGGTGCCGAGAGGTTTACAGGCAGGCATGACAGCAACGACAGGTAATGAATGGGTGGGCGATTTCTGTGGTCATCTTTTCTTTTTGCATTGTACCTACTGTGCTTACTCGGGCACAGTGCAGTCATTTTATAATCCTAATATAAAAAGAAAAACAACGACCCTCGACGACGGTCTATACTGTACTCGGGTTCAGCAGCAATGCAGTAATTTGTTGTAAAAGAGTAGTACTTAACATTGGAAACTGAAATAATGCCCACAAGTACCATACATACTACATAATGTAAACAATGCTCGGCCGGATGCCCGGGAAGTCTACATACAATGGGCTGCGGCTCTCGGTTACATTGAACATTTCTGCTTTCGTCTTGCTTTTATATACGAACGAATTGTTCTACTGACAAGTTCATTTTTGAACGTTCGCAAAGCTTTTTAATTAATTTTTTTTAATTTTCAATCCACGAGTTTATATATTTTTAATAAATATAGTATACGATATCATCTAAGGCCTGTTCACACTATTGTGAATTATTTTATTTAACCCTTTAAACCAGATTAAATAATAACAAATAAGCATTAAAAATGCTTTAAAGAGATAATAGATGGCACTAAGAGTATTGTTTAAATGCTTTAATAATATGAGTAACCGTACAACCGTTTTTAACTTGAAATTATTATTGTAATTTTTTCATAAACTTTGTGTCCTCAATTATTGTAGACGCCACACGCGGCAGGTCTAAAAGAGTTAAGGCACAGATAAATTATTATTTTATAAAATGTTGCGAATAGAGGCTATGAGCAAGACGTGTCTTTAAATACTAACAAATGGAAAAAATATTGTGGTTCATATCGACGCAAGAAAACGTATATAGCGTAGGTAGTCGAGACCCAACTTTTCAACAAAGCTAAAACTGTTTTTAAATGAGAAAAAAATTATAACTTATTAATTATAAGTGACAGAATAATGTTTTTTGTACACATTGTAGTTAAAATATTATTCACTAACTACAATAAAACATTTTTACTAAAGTTATGAGAAGTAGGTTTTTACTACTTACTTGCATTAGAATTTTCATTGAAAGAATTGAAAAACGTCGGAAGAATTGCTCACTTATTATAATAAGATATGTTAGTTACGTCATATTTGCATTCCACGAGAATGCTGTAAGTAATATCAGGTGCATAAATACAAATACTGTAAGTAAAATAGCACAAAGAACAACCCTTTTTTAGGAAACTTGCAGCAATTTCAAGTTGTAATTTTTCCAAAAATGTTACAGCATCGTAGCGGTATGAGGGCCAGACCATTCGACGCAGAAGAAATAATCGATTCTGTGTTTTCAGTCTACTTACGCCATTTTTTGTACTTACAGCAAATATGTTTTATTGCCTCGATTTGACCATTATTCTAAATGAAATTAAGTAATGTAAGTTAGTTTATTTTTATAAAACCACTAATTCGATAATAAATAACAACGATTCATAAATTAGCTAGTGTCATAGAGAATACAGATTCACGGAGATATTAACACCTTGTTAAAGCTAAGCTTTCGATATAGGAAAACATTGTGACGAAACCATAGCATCGTAATAAAATATTTTTTAATGCCCGCCTGGCCTAGCTACGCTATTATAAAAATCTATCGCCAAACACCATGTGTTCCGGCAATTGCATTAGACAATCTTGAAGACCTAGTTCCCCCACTAGGCTTAGCGTGACAACATCTTGGACCAAATCTTTATAAATAAAATGATAGAGGTTTGCCGTTGTTCGTTCATCACACAAAAACTACTGGATAGATTTAAAAAAAAATTACTCCTTAGATACTTTGCTCTTATCTAAAAAATATCACGATACCTTCATTCAATGAAAGTTTTAAGAAACTAACATATTCATAAGCATTACGCGCTGAGAGATGTGTTTTCTGACCGTGGTATTAATATATTAAAAATCACAGACGAAGTCGCGGGTATCAGCTAGTCCCCAATAAAATAAATATCCGGTGAGGTTGTGGCTATAACACTAAACATATAAAGAATTAAAAACCTTACTTATACAGAATGGATATATGAAGATCATACTTATGAATAAATAAACCTTTTAATAATGTATTGGTCTACTTAGCTTTTAAATTATTATTTCTATTGTACGGAAACTGGAAGCAATCCGAGCAACCCTATGTATGTACAAAGTAATTAAAAATAGCGCATGTCCCTCATTCTACAACTGAATGAACACCGCACACTACAAAGAGTGTATTGTAATAGTATAGTAAATAAATTAACTACATTTTATTATCTATATTGTTAATTTCCCTGAATTAACTCAAACGATTTAGGACATAACATGACGCGCGCGGCGAGTGTATATTAAATATTTATTTTATAATTGTGTGCGATTTAAATATATAATGATATGCAATTATTTATAAATTTATGTTTTATCTAAACAATAATAATCTACTTTCATGCACTACAAAAAGCAAGTATAGAATACGGGGAGCGATTACCTCCAGGCAAACTTTAGTTAACATGTGTTGAAAAACGTTCTGATTGCAGTGAACAGATGCACAACAAAACATAATTTCCATTTTAGAATAGAACAAAATTAATTTCCTCCTAATCAAATAATATGATTAACAAAATACTTTATATATTATACTAGCTGGTACCCGCGACTTCGTCTGCGTATTTTTGGATAACACAGACTGATCTCGGAATACGACAAACCAAAAAAATCATTGGAGGGTTTATCATTATGTGTATGGTGGTCGCAATCCCTACAACACCGCTATATTACTGCATATACACCGACTGATCTCGGAACACGATAAACCAAAAGAAAATCATATATGGGTTTATCATTGTGTGTGTATAATATAGTATTGTAATTATATGTCAATATGAGTCCAACACATTAATCGTCCCAATAAAACTTCAAAAAATAATTTAAATCACCATTGATTTACCGGCTTGCAAGAAGGTTTTTTGAAAAACGTGAAATCCCTTTATTTACTTACCTAAAGCATAAATATGAATTTTCATCTCCTTAATTTGAGACAATGGGTTCTTCGTAAAAAATGTCATCCCCTATTTCTTACCTTCAAGTTTACATAAGGTAGCTTATGTCCTTCTCCATGGTCCAATATATCTCTTTACCTACATTCTTTACAATTGGTTTCAATTTTGTCAACAAGGTTGAAGGTTGCGTTTTCATATCAAGTCGAGGTCACCACATATAGGATAACACAATAAAAATATTGATTCGTAGCAAAACTGTATAATCCAGATAATTTACAATAGGTATATCAATATCAATAAATCAACAAACCAGTTGGCGTGCTTTATGAATTTTTTTATTTATTAATTTTAAATGAGTTCAAATTTTATTTGAATTAACATAAGCTATTTGATACTGATGGTATTCCTTATTGCTAGTTAGTTACAATTTTTCCCCTTTTTTACATTTAGTTTCAAATTTTCACATTGTTGACAAGTTCAATTGAACATAATATATAATAAAAAGACGAGCTAAATTAAGCGAAACGAGTTATGTAGGTTTAGGTTTAGATTTGGGTTTAGGTTTGAGTTTAGGTATGGATTTAGGTTTGGGTTTAGGTTTAGCTTTGGGTTTGAGTTTGGGTTTAGGTTTAGGTTTAAGTTTGGGATTGTGATTGGGATTAGGCTTAGGGTTAGGCTTAAGTTTAGGTTTAGATGACGTAAACAATACAATAATCGTTCAAAAACTAAAAGAGATTGGGCTTTTAACAACATGCCGCTAAATTTGAAGATGTGAAAACTTGGGGGAGGGTGAGGGGTAAATATCTATCTGAAGGAAAAAGTGCGGAAACAAATAGTTTCTAAAAATTATTATTTCAATTTTATTGTTGTCTGTCTAGACTTGTATATGAATTTTCAACGAATAATTATGTGTTTGTAGCACTCGCCGACCGCTGCAACGGCCCGCTTGCTTCGTTTTCTCGGCTCGTGCCTTATAATCACAGTGTTAAGTCAAAGTCTGAATAAAACGGAACAAAACGTACACGTTTCGATATGGGCCAATTTGATTGGTGGATCGCAATTGCCAACCATTTTGGTGCTCCTTTCACCCCACTACCCTTACTATTCCAACCGCCTCTTCTCGCGCGCGCGCACCGGCACGAACACCGTTGCCGACAAAATTTAAGAAAAATACAAAAACTGTGAATCTGGTGGAATCCAAGTATCCCGACCCTGACCTCATCAAAACTGGTGAGTAATTGTGATATATCCAACACACAGTTCAAACAATCTAACTAATTTTACCACAACCGAATAATTTTAGGTTTAGGCTTAAGCTTAGATATGAATTGATAACAGTGGTCAAGTTATAACATTAACCGGAACAAAATGTATCCTATGTGTTAATCCGGGTTATGGACTATCTGTGTGCTAAATTTCATCCAATTGTTCCATTTACTATATTTGTAGGATAACACTGGTTAAGCTATTGTTTTTTACGGGATAAAAAGTACCCTATCTGTTATTCCAGGCTATAGACTATCTGTGTGCCAAATTTCTTTGAGATCTGTTCAGCCGTTTTTGCGTGATTGAGTAACAAACATCCAAACATACACACTTTCACATTTATTATATTAGTAAGATTAAAAGGCAATGTCATGATTGTCCAGCACTAACTATTCAGGACAGAAATTTGAAGATGTGGATATTATATAGTAGGCATATTTATATGAAGGTATTTCTTGAAATACTACCTTATGGGATGAAAGTAGGTGGCAAAGTTTGCAAGAAAATAATATCACGTATTTCTAATTAATACCCTAAGGGTGTGAAAGGGAGTAGGAGAATTAATATAAATAATACATCTCGTTCCAGGTTTATAAACGAATAAACAACATAATACAAACTGTAGAAGTCTTTAATATAATTATTATAATACAACTAATTATCAATAAACGCATTAGAGAAAGCAGTCAGAATTTTTAAATGGCATCGTCTATTATTTCAAAAGAGAAAAACTTCATAATCACAACATAAATAATTATAATACTTTGTCAATACGCCATATAAGATTGAAAGGAACGTAAACTTGAATTAGTCATAACCTTGGTCCAAATAACCAATTTAGTTGAGCCCCGCGGCTCCACGGCTACGCCTAACGACCTATCAAGGGTAGCTAGCAGCAGGGCTAGCGTATACATAGTGCAGCTGTTTAATTTAGACAGGGGCGTGCCGTCTAGACAAACTATCACGGTTCACTGCACTTCAATATTAATCACCTGTAATAAATATATGAATAAACTTTACCGTTTTGGGTTTAACTCATCTATACTATAATATAACAAAGCGGAAAAGTTTTTGGTTGTTTGTTTCTTAAACACGATAATCTCTGAAACTACCAGTCGGATTCGGAAAATTATTTTTGTGTATGATAGTCAGATTCACGAGAATAGTATCTAGGCTATCTAGAATCAGCTACAACTCTCAGGTAGCCTAATTAAATATTGATTTTTGAAGAGAAAACTTCTTTTATAGGCGCGTTGAGTACTTTTGGGTGAACAAAAATAATGGAACTCGCGTCATTGTCACCGAACGCTTTCCATGAGCTATATGTATACTGTCTATACTTGTGTACTTTTTGGGTGAACAAAATGCGTGAAACTCGCGTCATCGTCACCGCACGCTTCACATGAGCTATATGTATACTGTGTATATTTGTACATAGATATACCTCCGTGCGTTAGTATTTTTGCTATCGTTATGAGGGCATGTCACATGAAAAAGGAGAAAATTCTGAGTTGATAAAAATATATGTACCAACCGACAGAAAACCAATTTTATACTATAATTCAGCGTTTATCTAGCACTGTCTATAGACAGTTCTGAATGTCAATCGTGTAACAAAGGTTCAAACGGCAAAATGTTTAAATAAAGGAAAAAACGTTTTATTTTTTATTTAATTATAGTTTTTGAAGTATAAACTTCTTTAGTCGCGTTGAGGGATATTTGGTAGGGGAAAAACTTATGGGTTCGCATCATTGATGACCTCGACATGCTCGTGGCGTATTGCGTTTGCGCCAGACTAGCGGCGCGTAGTATGTATCAAGTTTGTTGCGGATGCAATAAGTTTGACATCCTCGAACGCGGATGCGGACTATTAGAGGCTTACATCCGAGGATGCGGATGCGGATTTCAGGATTTTTAAACACATTTCAATTTTAAGTACATAAATAAATGAAAATTGATTTAGTATTAATGATTCATTAATCATATTTTGAGAACAAAACTAATACAGTTTTTAGTCTTACTTACTAGCATTTTGAGTTTAGTATTTAATAATAAAAAACTTTGTTTAATAATTAAACATAAAAATTAGTGAGTTATATTTAATAAATAGTAATATTGAAGCTTTCTCAGCTTCTATCCTGTTCCTAAGTGTATTCGCTGGTAACGCTGGCTGGCGGAGGTGTTAAATATCCGTATGCAAATCTGAAGAGAGTTTTAAGTTCAACACGATTAACTTTCCACCAACTAAATGGATTTTCATTCAAATTGTCTAATGTAAAATAAGTCCAGATACTGTTTTTTGTTGGTAGCGACATTTTTATTCACTTTTTACGTAATAATAACATCGAAATATGCACCAACCACACAAAAAACTTGGATACAACCAGTAAACAAACAGTATAATTGATTCACAATGGAAATCACGTCAATTACTAAAACAAAACTAACAAGACCTATAGGATCTTTTCAGCAAAGTGTGCCCTCCTATTGGTCAATTAGCGATCACGTGCGAGGCACGCGGCACACTAGCCACAACCACTTTCTTTACACGTCGTTACTTACTCGCTTGCGCCTTACACTTATAAATTCTCATCCTTAAAAGCTCCGCATCAAAAGACGCGGATGCTATCTCTAAATTAATGCGAATGTTCCGCATTTGCGGATGCGGATGCGAATATCCGCAATACCCCTAGTATGTATCATATGCGTGTTTGACTTTTTGGCTGGGTAAAATCTTGTGATTTCGCGTCACCGAGATGCTGTAATAGCAGTTTACATATTATGAAATTTAAGTAATTCAGACTATAATTGATTTAAAATTTCAAAAAAGAACAGTTATTATATTGGTTTGTTTTTTCACTTCTGCCGGCAGTCCTTATGAATGCCTCTTTTTTTTAAGTACTTAAGTCTGAAGTGGAAGCCTTCTCGAACTGCTTTATCCACGTGCGGTGGCGTAATGGTTAATGATACGTAAATACAATGTTCTACAAAAATATTGCACCTAAGTATATCTAAAAAAAGTCCGCGGTAGCATATGCCTATGCATATGATTAATTATTCTTATACATAAGCCACAATAAAGAATATTGCAATTTTTTTTTGTTGAAAATTAAAATTTCAAATATGAGCATTAATTATTGGCATGGCATATTAATCCTTACGAACCAAAGTTACTTCATTATAAAGACAATTTTATGAACTTAAATTTTGCCTTTTAAAGCGTGTTATTTGGACACATAGTTTAGCAGAAAGTGAAAAATTTAAATAATGTGTACTTGCGGGAAGTGAAGAAAACAAGTATGATAGGCTACATAAATGCATAAAGGCAGCGCGGGCGCAGTATCTGTCGGATAAAATTAATACGGGTATAACTGTTGGGCACAGCTATTTAGTTATTGTAATATTTGGACTAAAATAATTCTAAAGCTCAAGATATAGTTTGTTTGAGTGCGTTTGGTAATCATAGCCTATTTATTGTGGAAGGTTATATGTATACATCTTCACGCTACGACCCTAAGGAGCGGAACAGTATCCAAGAACGTCAAACAATTTGGTAAACTGTAGGCAAGTATAGGTAGTGAGAACAAAGCTTACAACGTTGCGAAGAGTTGTTCGAATAATTTTAACACGGGTGAAACCGTGGGGCACAGTTGGCATTAAAATTCAAATTAATGTTAGTATATTTATGAGATTGAGAAACTCCAACACAGTTAACCGATCACAGTGGAAAATGGTAGATATCAGTTTTTAATATTACATTGAGAGAAAGATGTATGTTCCTAGGAGGTAATCATTGGAAACACTGATATGATTTTTTTTTTAAATCACAAATACGAAGCTATATTATCCCTGAGTGGTATAGGCTATTTTTTATTCTTATTAAATTTTACATTGAAGGACAGGAAATCGCGGGCAGTTGCTAGTCGTTTATACTTATCATTTGTTAACGCATTTGATCTTTTATTTTACTAAAACAAATAATTATTTGGATATTCAGGAATAATCGTAGAAACTTTTAAATCAAACTATTCCGAATACAAATACACCATGTACTTCTTCGAACTACAGTTTACCTACTTTTGTGCAAAATATAATGAAATTTGACTGCAATTAAGTTTATTTATGTGAAAACAAATTTAATATCGATTTTAAATAATACATATAAAAGTTAGTAACAAAAAGAACGCGGCCTTTGATAGTTTGGCACCCCACATACCTAAAAATTACCATACGCACCTAACAGTCGCTACCGATATCGACCCCAAAAGTCGTGAGGCAATAAGCCTTAAATATTGGCGAGGCGTATTGCTACTTTTCCTGCCAGTTACTTAATCTCACACATTGAGCAAATTACTTTCGGTCCATATACAATAGTATTTTTTTCTCTATCGAACACTGTCAGTAGAAATTATAATAGAAACCTATACTAATACTAATACTATTAGTTAGGTAATCAATTATTGTACGTAATTGGTTTCTCGAAAACGTTTTGGATTATTTAAATAATCTTTTACTTTATGGTAGTTTAGAAACTTTAAACCGACGGAATATCGATTCGATGTCCGCGGGATCGAACCCCGGATTGTACCTACAAATACTTTCGAATTCGCGTACATTTACAAATTAAAATTAATAACACTATCGGGCTGACGGTGAGGAAACCGGAATGCTTGAAAAATATTCTTGTAGTAATGTACTCACACTGTATGTGAGAAAAATATAAAACTGTTGATTTCTATGTATTTGAAATCACCAATAAATTGTGGACTGGCGTAGTGATTAGGCCCGTGCCTTCTCTTGGAAAGAGGCCTTTACCCAGCATGCTGCAGCAGTGGGACCCTTACAGGCTTAACTTTACACAAAACTATACGTACACTAGGTAAGGTGTTTTAATTTTTCTTGCAAGACACCGAGCGAAGCTCCATCGCCCAGGTACTTATTATACTCGTAATACCTACCTCAGTTTAACAAAGATAAAATATTGCCGACGAGGGCATTACAATTCACATAGATCAAAATAATTATTGTTGCAAAAAATATTACATAAATTTATTTTAGTAGTAACAATATGTAAATCTGTAGAATGTATATCCTTTATTTTTTACAGAAAACCTAATTAATTCTTGGTTTGTTTATCTTTTATTGACCTCAAATGGAATAATATAACTACCTATACATACCAATAAAGTTGAAGTACCTACCTACACACATAATAAGATTCTATTAATTAAAATCTATACAAACATCAGCGTTAAAAAAGAATCACAATACAATATAGTTGGAGATTGAGTTCAATTGAAGCGATTATAAACACTTTCTACATGAATATTGTTGGTTTTGATAAAAAAGGTCATCATCATACTTCTCACGGTCAATGGCACAAGTTTTTTAAACAAAATTATTATTTCCGTTAATATTCGCGGTTAGGTAGACAGAACTATGACTATGCATGTAAATCGAGGTGTCTTAACCGCTCGTCTCGCCGTAATACTTTTACCAAATTTATTACAAGTTTATATGTATAAATGAAGAATAGGTACTTAGGAGCAACTTATTTATATTACAAAACTTTTTTCTTGTTTACATCAGCGGTTTACGGAAACATGAAATAAATAACGAATTAATAATTTCTATTTAGATAAAGCACATGAAGCGTTTAAATCAAACTTACACACGTTGAACTGGGATCTTCGGTATAAATACGCTAGACATTTTTATTTAAGATATACAGATAAGAACAAAACCAAAATACAAATAATAGAATAAAAGCAGTAACAAGAACATACATACATACATACATCTTCAGATAACATGTTCAACAGGTTAAAATAATAAGTTTCGTGCCAATGCATACAAATTATAATAATAAAGGAAAAAAGTGTGTATGTCAGTCATACTGTATGTATATTTGAATTAATCAAAAGAGTAAAATAATTCTCGCATTAGTTACTAGATGGTGCATAAATCTGATATTTACTAACCTGATCTTTTGATAGAAAACATAACGCTTTTAAAATTTCACTCATAAAATTTCCATACCTGGGTTCTTATATAAAAATCGATTCATAAGTAGTAAACTCAAAAAATAATATAATATAATAATACTAACGGTTAAATTAAATGCACGGTTAAATGTATTCGACCAAATCACCACCACGCCGCGTGGCGCGCCGCCACCGTCACACCCTATCATTGTTCTCACTTCCCTTACTTGCCTTACTCTTGCCAGATTGCTTGAAGTTCATGGTTAATGCTCCTCTCCTAGGGTTATAGTGTGAAGTTATATAGCCTATAAACTTCCTCAATAAACAGACTATTAACTAGGTATCAATAAACAATAACTGCCTCATTAGACTAGTGATTATAAGCGCAACTGCTATGCTCGAGATCCTAGGTTCGATTCCCAGGTAGAGCAAAGTGTTATTGGTTTTTCTATGAAATTCTCAGTAGCAGCTCAGAGTTTGGCTTTG
The DNA here is from genome assembly GCA_033032175.1 of Saturnia japonica. Lineage (NCBI taxonomy): Eukaryota > Metazoa > Arthropoda > Insecta > Lepidoptera > Saturniidae > Saturnia > Saturnia japonica. The sequence goes on along the minus strand of CM065324.1, from coordinate 5,298,252 downwards.
TGCCCGATTAATGTCAATAGGCTCGCCCCCTATTACATGGGACCTAAAAACATACATACTCGGGCGAACTGTGGGTGTATACATTAGTGCACCACTGCCTAACCCTTCGGGGAAAAAGGCGTGATATTTTATGTTAAAAAAAAATCAACATTTCTAGTTTATTTTTAAGTGACACTGGCATTTTAAAAAAACGACGTCTTCACCACAACATAACAAGATGCAAGCAACTTCACGGTGTTACAATGTGTAAAAATTAACTCTCATCATTTTTTCATGCACACAAAGAAGTTTACTTCAAAAATATTTTTTTATTAAGTATTCGTATATACGAACTTGTAGATAAATTTATCGTCTTTATTATTATTTGAAATAAATCTATATTTTGGTGAAGTAATATTGAAAGTTACCCTTAGTATTTGTTAATATCCGCCAGAGCCCCAATACATACGATAGTCAATAGAATCAACAATGAGTCATACTCGTGAGGGAAGGGGGCGAATTGATTGAACATGGTTCGATTTGGGTCACTTAGGTATATTACTTGCTGAGATATTTCTATTCAGTTATTTTATTATATTTATACTTATCACCAAGTATTTGGATAAGAAAGGTAGGGTACAGAGAGATTTATTTGGAGATTTCTCTATACTTGGGTTAGTCCGACTGGTGGAATACCTACATCCTACAGAAGATTACAGCCAAATAACCTTGCGTTGTGGTTCTGCGGCGAGTAGGGTTTCAAGAGCTTACCACAATAGTTAATTTGCCATAGGCACTCACATGTGTCTCGTCTAGTCCTATTCAGTCCTGCTACTCAAGTAAGGGTCTAGGGTGGCTGGAGTTGTTTGTAAGTCGAGGGTACTCGCAATCGTGTTTGATGTGAATGTTTGATGATCTTTAGTTTATGTAGTTGTTTTTTATCTATTGCGACTTGCAAGTGTGTTTTATTTATTTATATAAATAAAATGATAGAGGTTTGCCGTTGTGCGCGAATCATGCAAAAACTACTGGATATATTTGACCAATTATTTTACACCTTAGATACTTAGTCCTTACCAAAAATTTAAATTATCACTATATCTTCATCCAATATAAAGTTATTAAAGATTTGAAAAACTACGATGTTTATAAGTTACTAGCTGACCCGCGCATTACTTCGTCTGCATCATGTAAGAGAGAGAGAGAGAGAGAGAAAGGGTTCACTTCACTTATGCTCAACAACCAAACTATATCAGGCAAAATGCCACCAGCAATATAGGGTCAAAACACCTAAGTTAATGAATTAATAATAAAAACCACAACATGTCACTTTAAGATCACGTCAAAAACTCCGTTCGTGCGTAAGAATCCGCAATATCACGGACCGTCACCTTTACGTGTGTACATCAAGCAATACACCGCACCGTTTTTACTTTTCATCTAAAAACTAAACATAGCTTCAGATAGAATTTATTTCTTTTAAACTAAAGCCCCTCCTTATATATACATTCGTATTCTTATCATATTATATTGGCTTTACCCACACTCGGTAGTTTTTAGAATAAAAAAACTCGTAATAGAATCAATTACTTGATTCGTATATACAGTACGTCAAATAAAAAAAGCTCTGTGTGACGACGACAATCGAATCAAAATCGATCGTTCAAACCTCATTACTTTCATATCATTACTTCATATCAATATAACAATACGATTAAAACTTTGGCAATTGTTCATCTAGATCAAATATCCAATTCGAATTTAAGCAATTAAGCAACACAAGTAACTAATTTCTTTATCGATTTAAATGAAGCTGTGTCACAACACCGGGTAAAGTAGTACATACCTAAGCGACTTATTGCTGTTAATACAGTCTCGAATTTACAAAAGGTGCACTTTTCGCAGCAGTATTGTTGTATGTACGAGATTTCGAACACATTTCAAACGATGTAGTGCAGCTGCACAGGCGAGCGATACTAGAGATTATTAAGGAAATGGGGTGATAAGGCACTTGTGTGCAACCACACTCATAAAGGAGAGGGAAGGAAGGAACACGTTAACTACATCGCGGCATGATTATTTTCGGGATCTGCAAGTAAATGCCCATTTATTTACCAGTAAACGTTTTAAATTATATTGTAACAACAATGAATATTAAGTAAATCTTACATCAAACAGTTCAAAATTTCATGCTATTATATGAATACCGTTTTTATAAATATGGAAAGTGTTTAATCGTTACTAGTAAATTCTATTTACTATTTATTACAAAATACATGTCGAAAAGTTAGATACGGTTTTAAGCTAAAAAAGCTAGTTATTAAGATAACCGCAACATAAGCAGGATTAGTCGTTTAATAGAATTATGTTTATATTTTTATACCATAAACAATAAGTATTAAGATAGGTTGCGTACTGGAAAGACAAATTCTTGCATGAAGCATTTTAGTGAAATTAACAAAGTCTTTTTATCATAAGTTATTTATAAAAATAAATTCATATTTCATAAAGGTAAAAACATAATTATAACATAAGCACTTGAAAGTCAGCCTTTTGGCTCTTTATTGATCTTGGGGCAAGAATCATGGCGCCGATTGACATGCCGCGACATTGTTTTGTTATAAACGGTTGATGTAATTCGATACGTTTCGGCACAGCGCCTGCATTGTGCTGCATTACATGATATCACCTATTGGCACGCTTTACATTAAATACGGATACAAAGTAATATTACTTTGCGAAGTCAATATGTACTTTCTGTTATTATAACTTCTTTTGTTGTATTCTTGAAAAGTAGTGTTACCAGATGGCCTCCTAACTTTCCCCGTTAATACAAAAAAATTTGGGGTATTCAATAAAATCAAATTATAATTATTAGATTCAGCACATTTACTTCACATAATTAGTGCATTTCAAAGAACCATAATTATAAAGTTTTTCAACAAGAACTTTGTTTTTTAATAGGGGCAAATCGGAACAACATGACATTTAATTTTTTGATATATTAGTAGTAGAAGCTTCGATAATTGTTACAATGAATTCCATTTTCATAAAATATAAAAATCCACTATGAAAATGGTGGATTTGTAAAAGTTACATTTCGTAAAATTCGTGATATTTTCGGTCAACATAATCGTCCTTTTGAGACCGATATGGTCGATAAATTTGAGTTGATAGGCTCGGTACATAATGTGCCAACACCAACGCGTGTTCGACCGGGACGTTCAAGTGAAAACATTGCAGCCGTGAGCCACACTGTTGAAGAAGATCCGAATTTGTCAATTTCTCGAAGTTCTTACAACAATTGGGGTCATCAACCACGACCACATGGCAATTTTTGCGTAAGGAATGACTTTGAAGCCTTACAAGGTGCAGCTGGAGCAAGAATTGGAGTCGGCCGACCATTCTCATGGCCTTACATTCGCTGAATTCATTCAAGAACAACCCGCTGGTTTTTCTGATAAACATTTTATTTTCAGACGAAGACCATTTTCATTGATCTGGATACGTCAACAAGTAAATTTGCCGCATTTGGGCTAGTTAAAATCCAATAGATATTGTTGAGAAGCCTTTACATGCTCAACGTGTCACTGTATGGTGCGCTATGTGGTCTGGAGGCGTGATTGGGCGGATTATTTTTTGAATAAATTCGTCTGGAAATACGGTTCCGATCAATGGATTATAGCTATGGAGAGATATTAACAACTCAATTTTGGCCTATTACTAATTATATGGATATCACTGGCAAATTATGTGGTTACAACAGGATGGTGCTATAAGTTATACAGGCACGGAAACAATGAATTTATTGCAAACAAAATTTCCCGATCGCATAATTTCACGAATTTCAGCTGTTAAGTGGTCGGCCCGATCATGTAATTTAATACCATTGGATTATTTTTTGAGAGAATTGATTGCAACCTTAAAAATCAAAATTCGTGACGTGATTAACGAAATAAACCAGCCATTTTGCGAAATATGATTGAAAATTTTAATGAAAGAATCGACATCTTTTAACGTGGTCGTGGTGGACATTTGTCCGATATAATTTTCCATTTAAAATTGCTAAACCTTAGCCTTTCTAATACAATAAAAATTTGTATCATTTTTATCTCAATTCTTTGTTTTTTTTTTTTTTTTAAAAAAACAAAGTTATTATTGAAAAACTCTTCAGAAACAATAGTCACGCTTTGATGTGTTAAGTTAATCTTACGTTTTTCAGTGCACCAAAGAGGTGTTCTATTGAGACCGCTAGAAATCTATATAAATAAAATGATAAAGGTTTGCCGTTGACGCAGAAACTACTGGAAAGATTTTGATCAATTTTTTTCTTGTACTACTTAGATACTTGGTAAGGATATAAAAAAGTATCACGATATCTTCATTCAATAACGCGTTATTAAAGTTTTAAGAAACTACAATTTTTATAACCATTATGGGGGATTTCTAAGCCTCCGCCGCGCCTCCGCCGCACCTGCGCCGCGTCTCCGCATGATTTCACTGTACATTTTGTTTAATACATTGCTAGCCACGAATATTACGTGTAAGCAAAATGAACATGTTGAATTTGACTAAAAATTAAGTTAGTTTTTGCATACTTTATGTAAAGAAATTGGCTAAATCTAAGTAAGAAGTCAAATAGACGTTTAAGGGTTCGTCCTATTTTGATGCAAAGTGAAAGAAAGCATGGTGGATGATTATGAAGATCTACGAAAACTTGAGTGTAAGTTTTGTGATTATATTCGAATGAATAGAAAAATATTCGACAAATTATTAGATATATCTAATAATAGGTCGTTAGCTATGAAATTGCCGTTCTGCAGTACTGGCCATTTCAAATCAAAATAATTTTTGTTTGGCTAAGAATTCTGATTTCAAATGAATTTTATTTTAAAAACATGGAATTCTTTTTCCAAAAGTAGTCATTTGTTTATTGATTAGTGTTACATTGTCATCGCATTTAAATGTTTTTTGTCATCATGGATACGTTAAAAATTCGAGTAATTATGGAATATAAGTACCGTCGTGGCAGCAACGCGGCACGCAACATCAACGACGTTTACGGAGCTAACACTACAAACCAACGCACCACCTGTTATTGGTTTGCTCGCTTCCGTTCTGAAAATTTCGACCTGAAAAATGAACCTCGCGGTCGTCAGACTTTGGTCGACAATGACGAATTAAAGGCGATTGTGGAAGCTGATGATACACAATCTACGGCTGAATTAGCAGCAGCTTTCGACGTTAGCGTCAAAACAATATTGGTCCATTTGCGTCAAATTGGCAAAGTAAAAAAGCTTGACAAATGGGTGCCCCACGAACTCAATGATAGCCAGCGTGAAGTACGCATCGAGACGTGCCTTGCACTGCTCTACAGACACACAAATGAAGAAATTTTGAACCGCATTGTTACCTGCGATGAAAAATGGATTCTGTTTGATAACCGCAAGCGCTCAGCAAGTTGGTTGGATCCTGGTTCAGCACCTAAACAATGCCCTAAACAAAAACTGTCCTGAGAAAAGTGATGGTCACTGTTTGGTGGTCTAGCGCAGGTGATTCATCACAGCTTCTTACCAAACTGGGTGAGCATTATTGCAGATGTGTACAGTGAAGAAATGAACACAATGATGGAGAAGCTGGTACATCTCCAACCAGCATTGGTCAATCACTCGTCTCCGCTGTTCCAGCACGACAACGCGCGACCTCATACTGCACAGCAGACGGTCTCCAAGTTGCAAGCACTGGGGTTGGAAGTTTTCCGTCATCCGCCCTACTCACCAGACCTTGCGCCTACAGACTACTACTTTTTCCACAATTTAGATAACTCCTTGGCGGGAAAAAAATTCAATACCCCAGAGGCAGTACAAAATGCCTTTGAAGAATTTGTTGCCTACCGTCCAGCTGATTTCTTTAAGAAGGGCATCAATAAACTGCCACTGCTCTGGCAAAGATGCATTGATTGCATGGGTGATTACTTCGATTAATACAAAAAAAAAATACATGAAAAAAATTGTTTAAATTTTTTCATACAAAACGGCAATTTCATAGGTAAAGACCTAATATTTTGTTGATAATTATTCCTACACGTATAATGGTTCGTGGTTAGCAATGTATTATGAAAAAGGTACAGTGATATCGCAAACATGTGCGGCGCGGCGGCGCCGTCTACACGAGCCCTTTCTTCTGTCGTCCACGCGAGCGAAACTGTGGGCACAGCTAGGTTAAAATAATCAAATCTTAGTTTGCACTCCATATCATTAAAAAAAGCTTAGAAAATGTCTAATTAAGAACTGCTTTACCAACTTCAAATTGACTATACACATAAAATAAATCTATACAGACCCGGCCATACATGCAAGAATGATGCAAACTTTATTGTGTGTATTAGGCGAAAGTTTACGCAAGCCGTCATTTGGCATACAGTTCCAAGGATATGCAATGCCAACTCATTCAGAACAGCAAATATCGTGCTTCGATAAGATAAGTATTTCACTGTTACACCCATTTCTAGTGTTAAAACTAAACAAGAAACCCATAAAATAGTTGTTAGTAACAATTTACACATATTTTGTGTTTGTGTAAAAACGTTCGTTTTTCATTTAGCAAATGAATATCTAATTTAGATTTTCCTATATGTACCTACCACGAAAGAAACTGAAAGTCACCTAAATTACTCCTTATAACACATCAGCTACCTATATCTATCTACCAGTTAAAGTCCCGTCAAAATCGGTCCAAACGTTTCAGAGATTACCCGGAATAAACAGACAGAGAGACGGACAGACTAAACTTTTAAAAATGGGTTTTTGTTATAGGTGTCATATATGGTTTCATATGCATTTAGTAAAAAGCTGTTGTTTTTACATTACAAACAAACACTTAAATTTTAATAATTGTATAAATAAGATGATCCAGGCTTGTATCTGGTAATAAACTTTCGACTAGTAAAAGAAACTAGTTCCTGGGAATTCTTGCGAGCTCGATCTTTCCCCATTTCCAACAAGAGTATTTCCTAGTTTTAAGTCTTATTTTAAAGTATATCGCAGATTTGACGTTGGCCAGAGTTTCAGGCTGCTGGACTGGTTACGTGGAAAACTTAGGCGGGAATTTGATACCAAGAATTTATTGCTAAAATGGATTCGACGGGAACGGAATACAACAACCTATAATACTAATGTATTATCATCTTAGATTTTAAACATTACTAATCATGCAGTGGCATGAAAGTAGAAGATTCTTATGTAAACCTACATGTTTGATTACATTCCACTGACCTGAGTACTGGTGAAGCGTCGACTGCCCGACCTGCTGAGTGTTCCTCCCCTAACGTTACTATCGGAGAGTTCGACATCACCGCCACCGTCTGCAGCACGCCTACGTGACAGCTCACAGAGCTCCGCAATTGGTTGCACCTGATCAAACACAGACATAATTGAGACGACAAATTTCAAATGGTTATAAGTCCAGATTGACCTAATCTTTTCAACTAAACTTAAACAGCGATTTATCGTTAAACCGTAGTTTATAATTAACAAATCAACACAATCAAATATCGTGCGAAAGTTAATTGTTGATAAGATTTATAAAATGAAAATTAATCTTCATTCAGCTCTTATGAAAAAGTAATAACTTTATTTTAAGTCTACATGTCCTGTTATCTAGTAATAAATTTTTTTTATCAATCAAACAAAAGTACCTGCGTGATACATATTAGCTCGTTACAATTTGCAAAGAACAAATTGTATTTACTTTGAAAATTAAAATTATCCAAGGCATATTCGTAAACATGACAAACAATTGTCGCAATTATTTTTAGTAATAAGTGACAAAACACGCCATAACTTCTGAAAACGTTTGCTTTGGAGTTATGAATATTTGAAATTAACTAAGTCAATTTATATTATTATCTAGAAAATATAGTAATTTGCAAGAATCTAAAACCGTTGGCACAACGAATATTAAGGGTGATTTGGACAGATATGCAGTAATGCTAGCAGATTCTAAAATATATATAAGTCTTCAATAAATTGTCTCCACAGATCTCTCTCTGTTGTGGCGAAGCACTATATACACACTATACACAGAGAGTAAGAAAGTGTTCACAATATGTTTTATTATTCAATTTGAAACTTTAATATTAAAATAGGATATAATATGGCATGCTTATTATACAACTCACTCTATAGTACAGGTAAACCCTTTGTTAAGTATGGAATCAAATGTTATAGAAACCTAAATATGTATGTAAATACGTATCGAATACGAAAGTGGGATTTCTCGTAAACCTTGTACAAGAGAAAATTCCGTAGGTGTATGTTTAATCATTTTATTTTCAGAATATATTACGATGACAACATTGTGTTATTATAACGTTTTCTTCATGGAATTTTTTAAGCAGTGTGTCATCTACTGTGAAGTCTTATCTATTACATGCTGCGCCTACAGTCAATCACTCATACTAAATTCAAAGAAATGTATTACAACATTTATAAGTAAATACAGTGTAAACTCTTTATAACGAAACTCAAGGGATTGAGCATTTTTTGTCGTTATAGAGAGTTATCGTTATATGGAGTGAACAAAAAAACAACCAAATTAACAAGAATTTTTAATATGTATGTCTTAGATAATAAATGCTTATAAATTATTGTTTACACATATAGTCTGATAACTTTGTCTGACGTCTTTTGCTATGCCAGTACTTGTTTTGTATTATTTTATGTATTCTATTCATATCTAGATATGTGGTGGAATCGTCTTCCTACACATTTCTTCGTAATAGAGAAAGGCGTATTGCTTTAAAGAGTGTTTCAATATGTGGGTTTTAACGCAAACCAACCAAGTTGGGCTCAGTTCAACGTTATAGGGAGTTTATCGTTATAAAGGATACCTTTATAAAGAGTTTACACTATATTTGATTTTTCATACCAACTAATGCCCTACGTATAGTTTCCATACGTTTTTTCTCACCACCGAAGTCAGACTGGCTCATTGTAGGATTATTTACGCGATATCCGAAACACGATGTAGCGCAAGACACAAGGCACAAGGCACGCTTAGCCTAGTGGAAAACTAGCTTTCAAGTGCAGCTGCCGGAACACATCTATTGGTGCTTGGCGACAGATTTTCTACTTAAGGGTTGCAGCTAGCCAGGCAGGCATTAGAAAAAGCGATGTTTTCCTTCACCGAAAGCTAAGGCTCATTGCAGAGATTCGAACTCACATCGATCGACGCGGATTCCGTACACGTTACTAACTGAGCCATCATTGCTTCCGACTTACTTTCCAAGTTTCTGTCCCATTTACAATAATGTTCAATTTTTTATATATTTTTATATGCATAAATAAATCCACAGTCCTCACTGAACGAAGAAAAAATAAGCCATGAAACTAAATTTCAATGACATAATAATCTAATTTCAATAACAGCTCGTGTTCACAGAATAGCTTATGCGTTACAACTTGCACATGATAAACTTTTAACAATATTCTTTGTTTATAACAATATACTAATACGATCCTACAAACACCAGGTTAATGTTCATAGCGGTATGTAGCTCATATCAATAAATTACTAACACGATATTCTCTTGAATGAACATCCTCATTTAAATTTGAAATCATAAATAATTTTAACACACTCACCTTTATAGTAACAAAATCGTGGCTACCTTTGATGAGATCAATAACCTCTTCTCTACTTTTCTCTTCCACGTTAACACCGTTTACTTCAATAAGCCTGTCACCTGGTAATAATCCTGTCTCACTTGCTCCTGGATATGAACCTGGTTCAGCCAGTATCACAGATTTGTAAGTCAATTTGGTAATTATATTTGGAGTGCTGATGCGTTTATTATCGCCATTTAGTAGTCCATTCTCATGTCCGTTGATATCACCAATAAAAACCCTTTCTTGAACAACAGCTCTTCGAAGACTGAAACCAAAGTCGTGTCTAGGAGCTTTCTGCCTGGGTATTGCCAGTAATCTTGGTTTGGGTAACTGTAATGGAACTAGGCTTGGTAGAGGTAGGTAAACATCATCAAAATTACTGGTTCGTGACCATCTGTGGAAACCTTGAGATTCGCCTACAGGTGATGTGGAAAACGGTGGAGTAGCAAACGATGAATTTGTAGTAGTATCAGTTAACGAATCAGCACTAGGAGACGTGGAAGTGACTCCAAGGTAATTGTTACCATTAGTCTTTGGCGTTTCATCTATATCCTGTGTTGTTATAGTAGGATTATTTGTATTATTCTTATAGTTCTTAAATTGAGTTTCTATAGGGCTATGTATAACTTTTTTGGTGAAATTTTGAACTTGTTGCAAATCGTCGCTCGATGACGTGCTCTTTGAAGGTGGGATTCCGTATGAAATATTTTCGTTTTGTTGAGTATTACGTGCCAATAGATTTGAATCCTGTATATTTGTTATATTATCAACAGCATCTGTACTTTGAACGGTGCTCTCTAAAGAATTGGAACTAGTATTACTTAGGCGAGGACCTTTGAGAATACCTCGTTTTGGTGGACGAGGAGGTATAGGGGGCAAATTTGGCGGATGACGAGGACTGCTGTTGTTAGTATTAGGGTTATTTAACGAATTTAGTGATGTTTCTGAACTATCGGATTGTAATACACCTTCCTTTTTATTCCAGGTATGCGTCGCAGGATAAATAGGTGACACAAGATTATTTTCATCGCTTAAATTTGAATTGGATCCTGAGGTGGGTATCACCGGATAGTTGGAGTAATTAGAATCATGTTCTAGATGCGCAAACAGTGATGCTGTATAGTCCGCTGTTATTCCAGAAGGTAGTTTCTCCTTTTCCTTACGTCTGCCACGTAATTTGAGGGAACGCCGCACCTGCAAAACAAAACGCAATATTCAGTGAATTGTGACCATAAAGACACGACTCAATGGGCATGAAGGACAAAGTGGCAAACAGATTGCAAAATCTGATAGACAGAATGACGAGAGATTTGAATAACAACAACGGTCTAACAATTTAATAATTTGAACAAGTAGCAACTTATCGTTAAATGACTTTTTGAGCGGAATGAACAGAGCAAAACAAGAGACACTAATTTATCAAACAGCTGACACCTGCAGATGTTGATCTTTACAATGTCATGACATACGATTGTATACTTTAACAAACCTTTCAAATATAACATAATACTTGTTATTTACAGTTATTAGTGTTCCTATTTTAAGTATAATAGAACTGATGGCCGATGTGAATTTAATTACAATTTATAAAGTTTTGTATCCAGTAATTATACGAAGGTATGATGACACTTTTGAATATTTATTATCAGAATCATAAAATTATTCTTTTTCTCTTTTAGTCATTTGTACAAATCCTATCTTTAATAAGTTTAGTCTATTATATGGACTAAAACAATAGGCTAATGTTTAAATTTTTGGGCATTATACTCGTGTTTTAAATTTTTTCATTTTATTTTATTAAACCGACCTTTGTAATTTGTATGGAAAATAAAAATAAAAACAGATAAATACCAAGGTTACCTTTTTTGTAATATTTGCAAATTGCTGATATTGCAAAATGATATAGAAGCAGGTGCAAAAAATGAGCATTTTACTTTCAAGTACTGACTTCTTATATAAAGCATAATATTGCATGGCGTTTTTCGGAAAATCGACTATATTCTGGACGGACTAATGTTTTCATTTACAACCCTCGGCAGTATCGAAAAATAAGAAGCATTTATCAAACAATGATTAATTTAAATAAAATCTAATATTACTCCAAAACAATTACGATCTTACTATAAATTCCTTAAACTTTCGATTTCAGTGACAAGATCCGAGAAATAAATAATAGTTGCTAATTACGAAGCATGACAGGTTACTGTATTTGAGAAAAACGACATTCTCATTTAGGAGCGTGCCGCCGGTATACAGTTCAACGAAAGTGTATCAAAAACCAGTTTTAAAATGGGACCCTTGCTATTAATTGGCTGTTTAAAATCCAAACATACTGGTTAAATGTATTTCAAACAAGTGGGTAAGTAGAGCTGCTTTATCACTTTATTATAAAAAAAACGTGCAGATGACTTAAAAAAAGTCATTAATTATGCTCTTTTAATATAAATGAAAATGTACACATTTATTCAGAAACGGAGCTCTGAAAGCTTTACTCGCCTCAGGAACATAACACTGTTATTCGAAAGGATATTTTACTGCGATCTCTTGCCAAGCCCTCTATGCCCTACCTCTCTTATGTCTACACTATTTTTATATGTAGTTATAAAGAGGTAAAGTTTTTAAATATATTTATAGTAGACAATCATTGCAATTACTGATCCGAATCTGAAAATTTTTTTCATTTATAGAAAACTACTTGCAGGCGCTGATGGTGGTAGGCTATGTTTTATCCTTAATTGAGTTTTATACTGTAATTAATGCGTACGCAATCGTGAAAAATTAATATTTTTTCCATTCGAACTCGAAAAAAGAATCCTCAATAACTTCTTGACCACATTGCTGTAATTTTTTATTTCTCGGTAATTGGATAAAGACAATTATAACTAAACCTAGGTCCGTTAAAATGCCATTACAATAATAAATATTTATCAGTTACAAAAGTGAAGAATTTCGCTTCGATAAATACGAGTACATAGTGTTAAAAAGTTAGTGAAAGGAGGACACTCGGTGTTTTATTATTTAAGTATTCATTTTTCTTAATATTATAATGATTTAATAAACAACCACACAATTATACATGTATAAGCACGGGCACTTATTATTTTTATTACTATTGCTTTTTAATTTTAACCATTTGTGTTATAATAATACATAATTTGTGAAATCCTGTTTTGGCTTAATGTGTAGACTAAGTTAGTTTGTAAGAGCTGTAGGATTTCATAATATTGGGTCCTTACATATGAAATTGGCGTTTTGTACGGCAGGAATATAGTCTTTTTTTTTAAATATATTTTATTTATTTAATGCTCCGTTGTTATCTATGCACTTTTGCCATCTCATAGGTAGTTCATTGATCCCTTTACTAAAAACACCATGGGGGCGAGAATCAATAAACTCTTTGAAGGCGGTTTGGACTGCCGCATCGGAGTTGAATTTTTTTCCTTGTAAGAAGTTGTCCAAATTCCGGAAAAAATGGTAATCTGTTGGAGCAAGGTCCGGGGAGTACGGTGGATGTCGCAGACATTCCAATTGTAGCTCATCTAACTTAGTGGTTTTTTGTTGTGCAGTGTGTGGTCTTGCGTTGTCGTGAAGCATCAGTGGGTAGAGCGATTGACCAATCTCGGCTGTTTAGCAGCTAGTTCTTCCTTCATGGTTTGCAGTTGCTGAGAATAGATATCTGCCGTAACCGTTTGGCCAGATTTTAGAAAGCTGTAGTGAACGACACCGGCGCTAGTCCACCAAACACTCACAAGTCACTTTTTCCGAGTCAATTTTCGTTTAAGGCTGGATTTGGCTGGGTCTCTAGGGTTCAGCCATTGCGACGAGCGCTTCCGATTATCGTACATTATCCACTTTTCATCACAAGTAATGATTCGATTTAAAATCCCTTCATTATTGTGTCGGTTGAGCAAAGTAACACAGCAGCCGACGCGTGTTTGCAAGTTCGATTCACTCAATTCATGAGGTACCCATCGTTCAAGTTTTTTTACTTTCCCGATTTGCTTCAAGTGGATTAATACAGTTTTATCACTTACCCCGAAGCCTGCAGCTATCTCTGAAGTGCTTTGTGATGGATCCGCTTCCACAGTAGCCTTTAATTCTTCATTTTCCACTTTGGTCTCCGGCCGACCACGGGGTTGGTTCTGAAGGTCGAAATTTCCAGAACGAAAACGTTGAAACCAAAAACGTACCGTGCTTTCTTTTGCGACACCAGCGCCGTACACATATTTAATCCTTCGAGCTGTTTCTGCAGCACTGGTGCCACGGTAGAACTCGTACTCGTAAATATACAGATATTTCATGTTTTCCATTGTGCGGTAATAAGCGACGCCAAAGAAAAAAAAAAATGAGGAAAAAACAATTGATTGACTGTTTTCAAAACTCAAATGCACCAGCTAATAGAATTTATAAATTTGAATTTGTAATTATTAACCTAAGATGAGATATTTCAGATCAAAGTGGTCAGTACGACAAAACGCTAATTTCATATGTAAGGGACCTAATAATAGTATATTACGCACCGAAGGAGAAAAGTAGGACGTAGTAGTAGTAGGTGCGTTTACAACTTTTTTCTACTCCGGGATGAAAAGTTTATATAAAAGTTTATATATTTTATATATAAACACGCAGTTGCTAGGTTACCGGGAGATAAAGTAAAGTGCGCGCATGCGCAAATTTGCCATCTCACCGAGAGAGAATCGGGTACTTTTCTCCCGCGTGACAGGGACTAAAAACGAACTTTTCATCCTGGAGGAGAAAAAATTTATAAATAAAACTCTTATATTTGTTTTTATGCAAACCATTGTAAAAACTCTGGCATTGATTTATATATTTTTACTGAGAATAATTAAGAAATATTAAGTTGCTATTAGAGCACATAACACTTTGGGAGGAAACATTACGTGCTCATAAAGGCTACTACAATATGTTAAAGGACTTTTACAAAATTGATTATTGTTTAATTGATTCCCTAATTAAGAAATGTAAAAATTTGGATATTAATAAGAGTAAAAAGTCAACCAAATAATAGTTAACCACAAAATGATGTTAGTCAAAGCGAAGTTTAAACCAAATTACATTGTTAACTATCTAAAACAATAATTAGTGAAGAGAGAAACAATGTCCCACATCTGCGTAACGGTTTTGTACTTAATGTTTTTCTCATTACACGGACGTAACGGTCGATGAGCAGCGTCTCTGGGTCGGTGCCACCGGCTGCTGGAACGAGACCAGATAGAATAGAATGGAAAAATTACATTATGTAACCAAACACCTATAATATAGAGTTATTTTTATTCTATCCCCCTGAGAACAATTTTCAGTCAATTTGTCGCTCGGCGTGAATTCGAATTCTACAATTAACCTGAGATTTCGATGCAGAAAACCATCGTGGTACCAAAGCTGATAACGATAAGACATGTACTGACATAACTGACACTGACACATGACATAACTGTATTGTTCGAATAGCTACTAGGTTTGAATTCAGAACCTTTCAAATCCCGAACTTATTAGCATGCTTTGGCAGCTGTATTCACACCCAGTCTTCTTTCTAGGCCTATGGTGTAAAAGATCTCTTTAGTGTATTAATCGTATAAACATAATAAAGTATAAATAAGTAGATTGTGTTAACAACCGCCTACTAGGTCTTTAACATAAGAATTAAGAAATCATTAAGAGAATAACATTTTCACTGACTTTGGTTTGTTATTGTAATCAAACAATAGAATATATAATATGAGTGAGTGTATAGACGAATCCGAAGACTTACTGAACATGAAATGCCTTTAAATGGTTACAGGAAAGAGAGAAAAAGGCAGGCCGCAGACCAATAGATGAGAAAAGTCCACAACAATATAAATTGTTTCGGCCTGTCCTATAAAAATCTTGTACACAGAAGTAAATAGAGCTTCTTGATTAATAAAGCCGACCCCGTGTAACGGAAAGATGTGACGACAAAGAAGAAGAATCTAATCTATGTTCAATAATTAATGTATATGTAAAATAAATTTAATGTTAAATTATTTCCACTGGCATTTTTGGAATTATTATCTTTTTCTTACGAACTTGACTCTCTTTGCTATAGCAACAATCAGTTCGAATATACCACGGAAACCGCGGGTACATATTTACTAGTACCAACTAAATCTGTAATTGATAAAAATATTCCACACCATACCATACTATCACGCCTGTATTCCCCCAAAGGGTTAGGCAGCGGTGTACTAATGTACACCCACAGTTCGCCGAGTATGTTTTTAGGTCCCATGTAATAGGACTAAAAATATTCAAACCATACAGCAATACTTAATCATGTGTTTTTTGTAAAGAATATCGAATAACATCCCAGACATTCAATCAAATTAGTCTGCCTTTACGCGGTATACAATATAAGAACGAGCAAAAGACGACAACACCTTAACGGAGTGTTGGGTAGATCGTGCTCAATGAATCATGATCCGTAAGTACCAAATTCAAGGTCAAAAACATATTCAAACCATTCTCGGTTCAGCACGTCGCCTTTGAGATCTGCCGATAGATACACACCATCTAGAAAGTATCTAAAAATAAGAGATGCAAAAATACACTAAAATATCCTTAACAGTAGTGTCAAACAAAAATAACTTGAAAATGTTTAAAAATAGTTTCACCCGTACTTGTTAAATCCACTGTAGTGTTCGCTTACGTCACAATCGACAGATTAAGACATCATATGGAATAACCCTTTTTATAAAACGAACACGTGCCTTGTAAACGACAAATGTAATGTAATGGTAGAAATATATAGATCACAAATAATGATTAAAGTTCACAATTAAAATTGAAATTAGTTGGTACATGAAACAAAATATAAAATAAACAAGATCAATGTTCGAACAATTTCACATTTCAGATTTTCGATATTACTAAGTAAATTTTGAAGAATATATTTTCAAGTAGATTAATTTCACCAAATTAATTTTATTTAAGCCAATTGAACTAATTGTGTATTCTATTAAAGAAAATATTTTCAATATTTTCTGATTTTCAGTATGTTTAAGTGGTTCACTACTATTTTTAGTAGTAGTTTATCATTTTTAACCATAACCTGCTTAAATTAACCCTTCAATTATAATTTAGTTCAGTTGCCGATTTTAGTTGATTATTTAAGAAAATACTTAAACTGACTAGAAAAATAGGATTAAGAACTTTCACCTAGTGAAGTTTTTAGAACAATAGTAAAACGCACAAATTTATAGCGCGTAAATAACCCAATTAAAACCCGCAATTCAGTATAGTATTATAGGATGATATTTCAGTAATAAGTGATAGCTTGGGCAAATTTTGTAAAAAAAAAGACTAGGATAAACTTAAAATGAGAATTGGTAACATTCAGCGCACGGCTGAAATTTGGGTTAGAATGTAAAAAATCAGAAAGATAAATGACAGTCGATTAGTTTAAAAATATGTCAAAAGTAAGTTCAACGACCTGTGGACTAACAGATGAGCAATTAGTATTTTTTATCTGTTACACAATAAACCCACTAATCATCTACAAATAGACAAAGTAAATATATTATATTCCAAGTACTTAAATGCTCAGTAAAACACTTGTAGATTTTTATAACTTGTATGTTGAATTTTGTGGAATTTATAAGACACTCACTCTGACAACCAGACTTTTAATGTGGTTTCATTTTGACCAATTACTTTAAATTAACTGCAATACTTTTAGAATATACTAGTGATTCCATTCAACCATTCCAAAGTGTATTAAAACACAATAAAACCCAGTATCTGACATTCTGCTCCTGTGCTATCTTCATGAAAAAGTACCAAATACTAGTGTTGCAGCCGCGTAACTTAGAACCATCACGTATTAAAGTAGGTAGTTTGTTATTAATTATTTTCTCTCGTCGCTAAGCATTATGATATCCAGTGGGGGTGGTTTTCGATTTGTTGTTGTCGCCACCGGCTCTCGCGATATACACTCTCGTCGGAACACCGTCGCGTCTGCACGGTGCAAAGTCGCTCGCCTCGGACATTCCTCGTCAACCACGTTCTCCAGAATTTAGTGTCATCAAGCCAGTGTGTGTACAGTGGGTGCGTGAGGCTCAGGAACTTTGAATATATAATGTATAGCTAAACCACGTCGGCGCCGACCAGGAATTATCACGGAACGCAGTACCGGTGAGTTGGCATGACATTTTGCATACACTTCTCTCGCTGGATATTCGCATCATAATTTGCTATTTATTTCGTATCGCAGGTTGGTTCCATATTTGCGTGGGATCAACCATAAGTTTGGTCCAAACGGGCACGGATCCTTCTCATAGTGAATACGGCTAACCTGGTTCATTGTCAGAAGTGACATAGTAATCGTGGTAATATCGTAATAATATCGTTTTCATAAAATAAAAATAGCTTTCTTTTTGTCACTGCCATTATTACTTGACAAAATTAAGTAGGCAGTAACCACTAAATTACAACGATCTAAAATCTAATCAATTTATTTCAATATCATCACTCCGTATGTTTATTGGAATAAGCATTAAGACTAAAATTATAGTTTGTATGTATTATTAATAATATTTATTTGTAATCTCGAATTAGTTAATATTACTTGGTTAACTTATTGTTTGAATTAGCGTTAATATACAGTCCATTCAATTTTTTATCGTTCTAAATTATTTTTATTAGTTTAATTTTGTAATTTAAAATGTCAAAGGCTGCCGCTCGTCGTGGTTTAGAGCTAAAGCGATCCATTGCTATCAAACGCATTGATGACTGCTTGTCATCAGCCTTAGAGGCCCAAAATGATAAATCTTGTTTGCCAGTTTTCTTGTCACGGTACAGTCGACTCGAAAGTTATTATGCTAGTTTCGAAGCACAACATTTAAAAATTTGTTCGGAAATATTAGATACTTCAGAGTTGGATAAGGAAGACGAAATTCGTCACGATTTCGATAATAAATATTTTCAGTTAATCGAAATTCATTCGACACTCACGTCACCTTCCCATTCAGACGGACAGCAGCTCGACGTATGCACAAATGATTTGTCTGTGAAACTACCTCGTTTGAACTTATTGACCTTCAATGGTGATATTACATTATGGAGTTCGTTTTATGACATGTATAACACTACCGTACATCATAACAAACGGTTATCGAATATCGAACGTTTTTCTATTTTAATTTCGCTTCTTTCCGGTGAACCTCTTCATCTTTTGAAAGGCTTTCCTCTTTCAGGAAATAATTATTTAGATGCGTACGCCGCCTTGATTGATCGTTATCAATGCAAACGTAAATTAGCTTTTCGGTATTGGGAGGAGTTGCAAAATGTAACTCTTAAATCGAACTCTCCTCGTGAGTTACGTCGTCTCGTGGATACTTTCAAGGAGAACATCGCGGTATTAAGGAATTTGAAGTTACCTGTAAAAGATTGGGATTTCCCTTTGTTTTACCTTTTAATAAATAAACTTGATCGTGATACTCGTCAACGTTTTGAATTGCAGAACGATGATAAAGACATACCAAGTTTTGACTCCCTTCTGGAATATCTTAATAAGGTCGGCCAAGCACTCGAGCTTGCCGAGCCTCAGATAAGTACAGCGCGCCCCCCTGTGCGACTGCATCGCTCCGCCGCTTCTGGTGCCGTTGCTGTAACCTCACCCACATCTTACTCCCGCACGGTGCGCACGTCTCCCGCATCCGCGCCTCAGGATTCTTATGGTAGGCACCCTCGCGCGCCTATTACGAATGCCAAGGCTTTGATAGTGAATCCACTTACACCAAGTGATAACTTGTGTGTTTTGTGCAAGGCACAGCATGCCTTAGCGAATTGTCCCACTTATCGTGATCGCACCCCACGTGATCGATTCTCCATCGTCAAGGAACATAATCGTTGTGTGAATTGCCTTCGTCAAGGTCATGTGGTTAAATCTTGCTCGTCAAACAGTCGCTGTCTTAAGTGCAACGCACTTCACCATACTACATTGCACTTTGATAATTCGGTGTCGTCAAATGCTAACGTAGCTCCTACCACTTCATCTATCGTCTCAGATGCTACCGCAGCATCAGCTCTCGCTTCATCTACGCCGACTTCACAAACATTAGTGGCAGGCTCGAGTTCTCCCACGCATATCTCGCTTCTCGCTACTGCTTCCGTTGAAGTCCTAGATAACTTTGGTAATTACCGCTCAATTCGAATCGTTATAGACAACGGAAGCCAAAGGAACTTTATTACCAACAAGTGTGCCCAACGTCTAGGATTAGCCTTCAAGAAAACCATGTCACTCGTTGAGGGCGTTGGTCAAACATCATCTGTCGCGACTAGTTCTACCGTACTTCGCATCCGTGGGCAACAAGGTTATCCGGAGCTAGTCTTGGAAGCTCTCGTTATTCCCAATATATGTGGTGATATGCCGTCTAATACCATAGATATTGCTCATTGGCCACAGTTGATGAACATTAAGCTGGCTGACACTAGCTTCAACGTACCTGCGCAAATCGACGCGTTAGTCGGCGTTGACGTATTTTGTCAGATAGTTTTGGGTGAACGTCTCGATTGTGGGTCAGATGGACCCGTAACCTTTAACACCAAATTCGGTTGGATAGTTATGGGTAATATTGCATGCATACCACCTAGTTCTAGTAAGTCGATGATTTGCTCTTTTAAAGATTTAGACTCTCAAATTCGTAAATTTTGGGAAATTGATGAACTTCCCAAATCATCACCGCTTAGTGATGAAGATGCTCTTTGCGAACGTATATTCGATACGACGCACTGCAGGGATGTGAATGGAAGGTATATCGTCCGTTTGCCTTTCAAGACACCCGCGCCTACCTTTGGTGATTCCTACAGTTTGGCACATCGTCGATTGTTATCTCTCGAAAAACGATTGTCACGTAATTCTCAACTTCGTGAGGACTATAATGCGTTCATGAGAGATTATCTTGATTCTGGACATATGGAAAAGGTCGATGAAATTGGTTCGGATCGAACCTATTATATACCGCATCATTGTGTGCTCAAACCAAGTAGTTTGACCACAAAACTACGCGTGGTGTTCGATGCTAGTGCTAAGCCTGCTAATGGAGTCGCACTAAACGAACAACTACTTGTCGGTCCAAGATTGCAATCAGATATTAAATCAATCCTTCTTCGCTTTCGTTTACATTCTGTCGTTTTTACTGCCGATATTAAGCAAATGTATCGCCAGATACTGGTGGCTAATACTGATCGTAATTACCAAAGAATTCTGTTTCGATTTTCGCCTCAGGAACCCATTCAAGAGTTCCGTCTTAAAACCGTCACGTATGGCATGTCCTCCTCAAGCTTCTTAGCGCTTCGAACCATAGTGCAGGTGGCACAGGACGAGGGAAATAATCGTCATTTCGCTGTGACTGCACTTAGGAGTGACATGTATGTGGATGATGTCGTAACCGGGGCTGACTCACTTATTTCGGCTCGTGAGTTAATGAAAGACATAAGTGACATCATTAGCAAGGGATGTTTCGAGCTAAGGAAATGGACTAGTAACAGTCCTGCTTTGCTTGAAGGTATTCCATCTGAACATAGGCACGATGCTCGTGATTCGCTGACATTCAGCTCAGAATCTTCCCCGTCGGTAGTAGTACTTGGTTTAGAGTGGCATCCAAACGTGGATGCTTTCTCTTTCACTGTGACATCTTTACATCAACAATGCACCAAGCGCATCATCCTCTCGGAATTAGCTCGCATCTTCGATCCCCTCGGTTTCCTAACCCCACTTACCTTTACATTTAAGTGCATAGTGCAGAAACTTTGGAGTCTCGGTTTGAATTGGGATGAGGTTGCACCTGATTCAATTGTTCAAACCTGGTCCCGCTATAGTGTGGAATTCAATGCTTTGTCGTCTTTAGCAATTTCTCGTTTCGTTCCCGCATTGAACTCCATCAAATTACAGATACACGGTTTTTGCGATGCCTCTGAGTTAGGCTACGCAGCCGTCGTATATTTTCGTATTGAGCAAGGAGACGATCGCGTCACTACCCACCTGATTATCGCTCGCTCTAAAGTTGCTCCTCTAAAAAGAATTTCTATTCCTCACTTAGAACTATGCGCTGCAGTTCTCTTGGCAGATCTTGTCGCATATGTTCAAACTGTGTTCGCTGATAAGATACGTGTCGATGATATTTTTTGCTGGTCTGACTCAACAGTGACTCTGGCGTGGTTAAAGTCACCCTCCTCTCGATGGAAGACTTACGTGAGCAATCGTGTGAGTCACATACAGGAAATCGTTCCACCTTCTTGTTGGCAACATGTTCGCTCTTCTGACAACCCGGCAGATTGCGCAAGTCGCGGACTTAAAATCAGCGAACTTCTTGGCCACTCATCGTGGTGGCATGGACCTCCGTGGTTGCTTTGTGAGCCCGATGGCTGGCCAATTTCATCGTTTTCGTTTGAGGATTCCAGTGATATAATTTCGGAACAGCGTAATTCTGACATAGCTCTCTTCGTCACTGTCGATAGTTTTGATGAGTTTCTGGACAGGTACTCAAGTCTTAGGAAGATTCAACGCATTGTCGCTTATCTCCATCGTTTCGTCTACAATTGTCGCAACTCTAATAATCGTAAATCAGGTCATCTTGTCTCTTCAGAGCTCAAACAATCGTTGTTGACTTTGGTCAAAATCGCTCAAACTTCGAGCTTTGCAAGCGAAATTCAAGGCTTGGAAAAGGGGTTGCTTTTACCAAAGCCACTACAAAAATTAAATCCGTTTCTTGACAAAGATGGTCTCGTCAGGGTGGGCGGTAGACTCACTCATTTGGATCTAGATTATGATTCCAAGCACCCTCTGTTGTTACCTCGTCAACATCGTCTCACATCGCTTATTATCGATCAGTGTCATAACGATAATCTACATCCAGGGCTTCGCACCCTCAATTTTCTGTTGGCACAAAACTTTTGGATTTTGTCGCCTCGTCGTGCCATCCGTAATAGATTATCTAAATGTATCAAATGCTATCGCACCAATCCAAGGCCTGTCATACCTCGCATGGCAGACCTCCCTAAGTTGAGGGTTTCGCAACTTAAGCCTTTTTCGTGCATGGGTATTGATTTCGCAGGTCCCTTTCCAACATATGTACAACGCTATCGCGGTGCTAGGACCTTTAAGACATATATTTGCCTCTTCATATGCTTCGCCACCAAGGCGATACATATTGAGCTTGTCGTAGGGTTAACAAGCAAGGCCTTTCTTGGCGCTCTTCGTAGATTTATCGCTCGCCGAGGCCGTTGCCAGCGCATTCACTGTGACCACGGTACGAATTTCGTTGGCGCTCATAACATATTGCTAACCCTTATGCAACAGGCGGCTTCGTCTGAGACGATTGAATTTATCTTTAAGCCCCTTGCTGCACCACACTTCGGTGGTCTTTGGGAGGCAAACATAAAATCCTTCAAAACGCATCTCGCTCGTGTTGTTGGCTATCAAATTTTAACTTATGAAGAATTTTTAACTTTAGCAACACAAATTGAGGCTTTACTCAATTCGCGCCCCTTATGCGAAATGAGATCGGATCCCAACGATTTGGCTGTATTGACCCTTGGCCACTTCCTCACTTTGGAACCGCTTACCTCGCTTCCCGAATCAGATTTATCCGATGTCCGTTTGAGTTGTTTGAATCGTTGGCAACTGTTGCAAAGACTCCATCACGATTTCTGGAAGCGATGGTATACGGAATATTTGCATACTCTAAATCAGCGTTCTAAATGGCACACCAGCACCTCAGAACTTAAACTAGGATCGCTGGTTTTAGTTAAAGATGAACAAGCTAAACCCCTTAAATGGCCGCTCGCTCGTGTCGTGCGATTACACCCGGGGAAAGACGGCATTTCTCGCGTTGCCACGGTCAAGACCCAGACAGGTCTTTTACAAAGGCCTTTAGTGAAACTCTGTCCTCTACCTGGCAACGACTAATCGTTGTTATTTTCATTTAGTTATTATTTCGCTATTTATTTTAAATATTTACTTTCGTTGTTAGTGTTTGTTATTAAGTTCCATTAATTATTTTCGTTTGTATTTTGTTTGGCAATTTATTTTAAAATACGTCGTATTTTGGTGGGCGGAATGTTGCAGCCGCGTAACTTAGAACCATCACGTATTAAAGTAGGTAGTTTGTTATTAATTATTTTCTCTCGTCGCTAAGCATTATGATATCCAGTGGGGGTGGTTTTCGATTTGTTGTTGTCGCCACCGGCTCTCGCGATATACACTCTCGTCGGAACACCGTCGCGTCTGCACGGTGCAAAGTCGCTCGCCTCGGACATTCCTCGTCAACCACGTTCTCCAGAATTTAGTGTCATCAAGCCAGTGTGTGTACAGTGGGTGCGTGAGGCTCAGGAACTTTGAATATATAATGTATAGCTAAACCACGTCGGCGCCGACCAGGAATTATCACGGAACGCAGTACCGGTGAGTTGGCATGACATTTTGCATACACTTCTCTCGCTGGATATTCGCATCATAATTTGCTATTTATTTCGTATCGCAGGTTGGTTCCATATTTGCGTGGGATCAACCAACTAGGGATATGTGAATTTTCGAATTTACATCGACGAATCAAATCGAATAATTCAAACCACTTGAATAGTGCAGATTTTTTTTTTTTTAATAATTAATAATTATTAAATTCTTATTCATTGAAGTATAGTTTGAATTATTCGAATATTCAACTAGACTATGGAATCCAATACTACACTATTCGTACGCCCCTACCAAATACCCGTCACCAACATCTCTACAATTTATATCATAGTGCCATAAAAACTTTCGCACAGAGAACTTATTTGTCCCAGCAATAATTTATGGGACACTTTACAGGATCATAATATACACACATCAAAAAAGTCTAAGCAACATGCGTGATATTACAAATTTTTCCATTTATATTAATTAATTTATAAATATTTACTCAAACAAAGTGCGTAGGTAAGTAAACTTTTTTGTTATTGATGACATACTGGCTGGTTGTAAAAAAAAAATTTGATTATGTTTTGTTTTTTCATAAAATTCAAATGACTGCGAATTTGTTTGAATTTAAGTGCGTTTTAACTGTTACGTTTAGTCTTGATTTTATAATTTTACCAACTATTTAAATAAAGTTAGCGACAAAATTGAATTGTTAGATATTCTTTACGTCATGAAGCGACGTTATTTGATGGCAGATGAAATGCAAAGAGCTTTGGATGTTGCAAGCGGGAAGTAATCAATCTCAGGTATCTCGAAATTTTGGCATTCATAGAAGTGTCATTTGTCGTCTTTGGCAGCGCTACAATAATACAGGAGAACCCGCTGAACAGCATCCAGGCCGTAAAAGGAGTACAACTACTCGGCAAGACCGGTACATACAACTGACTGCAAGACGCCAGCCGATGTTAACCGCTCGAGAGATAAGTTTGAGGCTACAAATTTCAAGTGGTGTTGATGTAAGTCCTCAAACTGTGCGAAATCGACTGCATGAGTACGGCCTACGAGCTCGACGCCCAATCAGGTGCCCACCGATACGTCACGGGAATCGCGCTCGTTGATATGAATGGTGTAGAGAACGCATAACATGGACCCAGGAACAATGGGATAAAATTATGTTTTCCGATGAGTCGCGATTCGGGTTTAAGCCTGATACAAGAAGGGTGCGAGTGTATCGTCGGCCCGCAAATACTGAAAGGCTCAGGTGCGTTCAGGAAGTTCATCCATACAGCGGCTCAACAGTTATGTTATGGGCGGGTATTATGAAGAACAGGCGAACTGAGCTCGTTTTTGTAAATGGAAACATGAATGCTGAAAATTACATTGAGGATATTCTCAGACCTTATGTCTACCCATTTGCACAAACCTTTGGCTCCGATTTTAGGTTAATGCATGACAATGCGCGTTCACATACAGCTCGGCGAACCAGTGAATACTTTGCAACGGAGAACATCCAGGTATTGCCCTGGCCTGCACAATCGTCAGATCTCCACCCCATCGAGCACGCATAGGACATGTTCCAGAGACGTGTTTTGAAGGACTTGGACGGAGCGACAACAACCCAACAGCTGAAGGATTTGCTACAATTCCATTGGGAGCGAATACCGCAAGATGACATAAACAGTCTCATTAATTCAATGAATAATCGTTGCCGACAAGTTCTGAATAGCAGAGGAGCCCATACTTTGTATTAAATTATTCTATTCTTTCACAATAAATACATTTTCTTTAGAAATTTCATTTTCTAAGAAAAAAGTTTAGTTTCTTATGTATCTTAGTTTCCACAGTATATTCTAATATTGTTCATTTCTGTTATTAAAAGAACTTATAAAGACAACAGCTGTTATTTTGACATCATAGAACCCTAAAGATATTATTTTAAAAATAAAATACAACGTTATAATGTGAAGAACCATCTTAAAATTTAAATTAGTACATGTTGCTTAGACTTTTTTGATGAGTGTATTTCCCATCCGTAATCGTCACTGCTAAGCATAGGTCTCTTTTCTTGTGCGTCACTCATCCCAGTTCTGAGATACTCTCATCCAGGTCTGAGCTGCAATTTTAACAATAACGATAAACACACGAGCTGGTGAGCGTCCAAGACGAAACGACGCGCTCGTTTATCTCATACTTTCACCAATACACTTTTAGTGTAGAAATACTTTCCTCCCAGGAGGCAGGGAACATGTTTTTATGTATATGTTTCTTTAGCTCGAATTTTACGGATAGGGAATCAGTCAGATCGCGACTTAGTAACAATTGCGGTAAAAGCCCAAGCCGAGGTGCGGCCACTTTGGAACCCTTGCGCGCATGTTACCCACGCTTTCGCGGCTGTTTTGGATAGGGCCACTCAGGCTAACAACAAGGTCAGTTCGAAAAAAAAAGTAAATAATCGTATAATATAAATGTCGAAATGCTAAAAAAAACGTGAAATTTCAATAGAGGCAGGTAAGGTAACAAAGGTGTAATAAAATTAATCTACTTTTTATTCCCGTACCAGTACAGTTCACGGCCAGATGAATGCAAATTGAGTTAACGCGAACACAACGGACCGATCGTGTCCGTAGATAAAACTATAAAACATAAATGTTGGGAGTTTTTTTATTTTATTTAAAATACAAGTTAGACATTTTATTATTTGGCAAGATAGTAGTATCACAGCATATGTAATTATGTAATAACAAGTAATGGCAATATTTATAACACGAGTAGCTGCCGCCGCCCCGCGCCGGCCGGCCCACTCGCGTGGACGACTGAAGAAAGCGTAGTGCTTATTATAATCGTAGTTTCCTAAAACTTTAACAACTTTCTT
This sequence comes from Saturnia japonica, assembly GCA_033032175.1. Lineage (NCBI taxonomy): Eukaryota > Metazoa > Arthropoda > Insecta > Lepidoptera > Saturniidae > Saturnia > Saturnia japonica. The sequence continues at coordinate 5,271,296 of CM065324.1, read as the reverse complement.
TTGAATGAATATAATATTGTGATATTTTTTTTAGATAAGGACCAAGTATATAAGTAACACAAAAACAGGGTAAATTAAACCCCCGACACAAGTAAACTACTCATTGAGGATATTCCAAAGAGCCCAACCACGATATCTCTGCTATAAGTTGGTGAGGAGTTAGATGTCCTACAGATTCCAGATGGCGCTGCAGCGTCAGGTTAAGGTTTTTCTATTATGAATTAACAGAATACCAAATCTTGACTACATCAAACCTGTTGAAGATGCTTACATCTATTTTTAACTAGAAAAGAAATGATAAGCTTCAAATGGCTGAACAAATGTTCTTGAATAATAGCTAAGAACACTCTCGATTAAGTCACCTTTCGAACAAAAAAAACTAGAACAACATCGGGTCAGCCGTTTGTGAGCTACGATGCCACAGCAACAGACACACAGATAAATAGATACACCGATACACACGTTAAACTTATATTACCCCTCTTTTTGCGTCGGGGTTAAAAATAACCAAAATCTATCCAGTAGTTTTTGCGTGATGCACGCACAACGGCAAACCTCTATTATTTTATATAAATGGATTATATATGCTATACAAGTATATATTTGTATTACCATTGTAGGTCATTAAATTGTAATATAATCTTTTAAATGATTAATATAAATTAGGATTATTTTTTTATCCAACAAATTTTCAAATAACTGTTCAGTCAGGTTTCCGAATACGGTCAATAAAACTACAGGTGGTCAAACTACTTACGGTATATTTTACTTGGGCAAGTTTTTTAATAACAGTATTAAAAAAAAAGACCATCGAAAGTTTTCATACATATGTAGTTAATGTTATTGTTTATGGAAAGTAGTAATCTCTTAAAAGGCATTGACGTAATGTCTTTTTAAAATTTAACGCAATGTTTTTATTAAAATAAGTATCTAACAATTAATTGAGCAATAACAAAAGCACTATGTAGTGAATTTTTATTTACCTCTTCAAGTCTCAATGGTTCCTCAAGCCCTGCAGCCAATCTCTCTTTTTTCTCCCTCTCCTTCCGCTCTTTCTTCTCTTTCTTCCGCCTTTCCTTATCGCCGTCTCTCTCGTCACAGCCACCACCGCCATCGTTGCCGGCCAACACGGTCGACTTTTTCATGAAGTTAAACATTTCCGGACACTGTAATAAAGAAAATTCAATCTAAATTTCTAATTCTCAAGGTACCTATATAATAGTACGACTTTATAGTTTTTGTAAATGGATAAAAAGGCATGTTTACCATTTACCCATTTTTTATATCGATACTGAAGAGTTTCTAGCCAAAGGTTTTATAGTACATGGTATTTTTTTCAATTAGGGCACTTATGAATCTGAAAACACTATTTCGGTTCGGAAAACATTTCATTAAACGAGAAGAGACGGCAATAAACTCGATCGGGTTTATTAACATTACTTTTATATACTATAATATGTACCTACTGTACATAATTCGACTCGGAGTCATAGTTTACTTTTAAGGTCAAAAAATACTTTGTATCATTTTGTATGGGGCATATCGCACCAGAGCGGCGCTGCACTTTGCGTCGCGGCATATTTACCTCCAAAGAATATTTTGACGCGCAGCGCCGCTGCACACATTGCTAAAGGAGAATGCCCACTATCCATTTACATTTTGGCCCCAGGTACAGGACATGTAAAAATATATCCACATAATAATATACAATTTTCGTATTCAATTGGCAGATATCACGTTTTACTTTTCTTTTTTTGTCGTCATATGTCGGTTTATCATTGTAGCCACAATCTCACCTGATCTTAAGTGTCGATGTGGCCCAAGATGAAAGCACGTTGAGCCTAGTAAAAACTTTCAGGTTCAGCTACCGGAACACACCAATTGGTGTTTGGAGACAGATTTTCAACTTGAGGATAGTAGCTAGCCAGGCGGGAATTAGAAAAAATTCTACCACTATGCTATGGTTTAATCACGAGGTTTTCCTTCACCTAAAGCTCAAGGTCAAGCTCAAATCATTGCAGGTATTTGAACTCACGTCGATCGACGCGATGTCAGTACACGCTACAAACTGAGCCATCATTGCTTCAGTAATAAAAAAGCATATAGTTTTTATTTACTCATTTTAATGCAACTCTTATGTAAATCGATATTTTCTATTTTGTATTGCAACACCGAATCCAATTTGACAGTCAAACTAGCCGTCTGTCAATTCAGTATTCACTCACACTCGCGATGTCATGACGTAATATCCTCTCAGTACCTAGTCTGTGTTGTCGTGTAAGCACAGAACATTCCCGGGGGATTTAACACTGTACTCTGTCTGTCCCTTAGGGATTTTGGTATCATTAGAGATCTTCTTTCACTAATACACTAACTAAACATGAAAATATAATCGTAATATAGTTTATTTAAGTTTTAATTTTGTAATGTAAAAAGTGGTAGGTTTTTACTTTATAATAAATAAAAACTGATTTATCATAAAAACCCCAACTTATTTCTAAACCAACTCCTTAGCCAAAATTGAATAGAAAAATTGTATATTATTATGCCCATAGACTTTTACATAACGTGTTCACCTATTGCCAAAATATCTATGAACAGTGGGCATTCTCCTATAACACTATGGGGCGCTCAGTGCAGCGCCGATCTGATGCGACACCGCAAGCGGCGCGGCACGTTGCGTCAATCTGCATACTGCTTTCAGCGGAAAAGCACGCCTATTTACAAAAATGGAAATTAACGAAGTAAAATTAACTTATACTGTTAGTACTTATCAAGAGTTGTTCGATCTCCAACCTTGTACCTCCAAAATGTACCTTAAGACTATAAAATACAATCATATCAAATTTCATTAAATTCGGTCCAGTAGTTTTTGCATGATTGGCGTTCAAACATACCAGACGAACAGACCAAAATTTTAAAAACTATCGAAATGTAGTGTCCGTGATTCTAAACCCCCCCCCCCCCCTTATTATTTTTACTCAAATATCTTTAATGTACAGATTTCGACTCTTTATTTACTTTTTTTTCGATCTGACTGTACTGTTAGCCTAAGGGGTCCTATCCAAAAACAGAGCCCCTGATGGCTTTTACAGCTTTACCGGACTTAGGTGCGAGCACTTGAGGCACCGATAGCGTGGGCAAAAAGCGCGCAAGGATGCCAAAGTGGCCGGACTTCGGCTTGCGGACATACAACCAGATAGACAGACAAAAAAAATTTAATGGCTTATTCGTGATCAGTATCATTCTTAAAGTGTGCTTATCCGGAAATTTTGGAAAAATACCAAAAGTACAGATATGACTATAGATTTATTAATTTAAATAAGAACCAATTTACATAAAAAAAGAACTGCTTATTATGTTTATGTACTGAAAACAGGTATACACACATACACGTAGAAAATCATTTAACTCAAAAAGGAATCTTGTTATTTTACCTACCAAGCTAGAGTTATAAATTTTTTACCCGTCATTTATAATAATTTAGTGAGTTATTGTGCGCACATCCACAAAGTCATTATTACCTATTAATTTGGAATACAATGGGAACAAACGCAAACGAACGCAGGCAAAAGCTAGATCTACACTACAATAAAATAACTGCCAATAAACATGCAATAGAACAACATTAGATGATCTCTTCAGATGATTTAAAATGTTTAATGCAGACAGACGTGTACAAGCAAGGTTATATCAGACATCAACAACAAAAAATCAGGTTATTTTAAGAACCGAAAGTATAGTCCATAAAATAAATGCAAAAGATAAAGTCAATCAATTTTATGGCAACGGCTGCGCAGCTGCAGACAAAGCAAAACGTTCAGCCTTCACAAATGCTTCACTTAGGTACTCAAAGTAACATATAATATAAATTTTAACCGCAAAAATATCTCATTCAAAGTAGTCGTACGTTTAAACTTTACTATTTTACAATAAATTAACCAAGACCTTTATTTTATACTTTTGCAGAAAAGTATATACATAGATCTATAATAATAAATCTGTAGTCATGTCTGTATATATAATATTTTTACCAATGTATATCTGGATTTAACTCAAAAACAGCTTGACCGATTCTCATGAAATTTTGTACATGGGAAGCTTTTGTCATTAGACAATCGATAGACTGCATGAAAATGAAATGTTACTTTTAGAAATGGAAAAAAAATAATCTAAAATTTTTTTTTTTTATAATGTATTATTTCTTAACCTATTTTGATGAAAATTGTACACTGGAAATACATGTCATTCCTCAATTGATGATAGACTATATGAATTTTAAGTTATTTGACTAATTATTTTTTCATATATCTTTTATTCTGTTTATGATAATCAACGTTTTTTTTGTTTTGTTTGTTTGTTCTCGAAAATTTGTCAGGATAAAAATCAGAATAGGTGTCACTGTGGTCGAATTAATGGTTATTAGAAAGAGCAGAACAAGTTAATTTATTATTATTATTACTATTTTAGAATGTGATATTTCATGTGGAGTTGTGACGTAATTCACTTAAATAACTAATATAATCTGTAACATTATTATGGCATTTAATATCACAATTATCTCTAATAGAACACAAAATCATTTGCATATATTTTATATGGGCAAACTAAATACATACGATATAGGTAACTCGTTTTTTATTACTTTTAACTATTGCTAAATATACCTAATGTTTTAAGTACTATTTTACATGCTATGCGCATGTAATAAAATTTCCTGTGAATGTACATTGCAAAAAACAAACCACTTAAAATACAAAAACAATATTTTCTTTGCATTGTGTATCAGATATATCTACTTAATTTATCACAGTATGAATCAATGTATGAATATTAACGACATTCATAATTTCAATGAAATTATTATTCAAATGGAAAGTTTCTGCTTATTTCATTTATTAATTTTATTATGTAATTCGACTGGTATTATTTGAAGATTCGAAACCACTTGTAACTTTAGATTTTAATAAGTAATCAAAAATGTTTATCCATAGCATAAATGTAACCATCATTTGGCCTTTAAGATGTTGGTCAACCCTTTTCTGATACAATCAACTGTTGGCCATCTCATCAAAATTTTGCTTTCTGCTGCTGCAATAAATGCGCGGGTCTATTGATCAAGCGCTTCCTATCTTTAAATTTAAATACATAAAACAAAGTTTATATGAAAGATCGTCTAAATTTTTTATTCGTTTTAAAGGCTTATCGATGCCATTATGTAAGGAATATAACTTCGTGCAAATGTCCGCCGCCGTTTCTCTGGGTGGCACGCATCCGTAATGTCCAATTTTCCATGATTCTCACGCAAAAATCAGGCTGAAATTGACCAATGGCATGGGTTATGTTGGCTTCGAGGGCCGCTGTGGTTTGTGGGTTATTCGCATATACCTGCGACTTCACATCACCTCCACGTGAGATGACCATGCCTTCAAATAGCTCTTGCAAAATGTCCAATATGGCGTGAGCTGTATGCCACGTAGCGCCGTCATGTTGAAACCACATGTCGTTGGTGTTCATATCATCCAATTCCAGCCAAAAGTGAGTAATCATCGACCTATAGCGCTCGCCGTTGACTGTGATGGCCAGGCCAACGTAGTTCTCAAAGAAATATGGAACGATGACCCCGCCAGCCCAAAACTCAGACTAAAGAGTGACTTTTTCGGGATACATTGGACGCTCTTGGATCTCATGTGGTTTCGTACCATCCCAAATTCGACAACTTTCTTTGTTGACGTACCCATTCATCCATATGCCTCATCGTTAAGATGATTTTTTTATGAAAATTAAGGTCAGTTGCCAACTGCTCCAGGGCCCATTCAACGAACAAACGTTTATGGTTAAACGTTTACGTTTAAACGTTTTATTTAACGTCTACGGGCGTTTACCTTCAGCTCCTGGGTCAGTTGAATTTTGTACGGATGCAGGCAAAAAAGTCACGATGCAAAATTCGCCAAGTTGTGGTCTACGAAAGGGCGACTTCTTGTGAGCGACCTGAATTTTACTGCCTTGGATTCTCCTGCACATTCTCACGAACAGCAGCAATGTCTTCGATAGATCTTGTGTTTCGTCATCGTAGGGGTATTGGTTCATTATTTATTGATCTAGTGCGAATAGTCCTTTCAGTAGGACGATTATAGCGACTGTAGAATGGGTGAAGCGCGCGGAACGTTGCCCGAACAGAACACAAATTACGATAAAACAATTTTAACATTTGTATGTGTTGTTGAACGCTTTAACTGTCCATGGTAATTTGGGAAAACAGTCTGAATAAATGACAGTTGATTCGACAGATGCACCTGTAATAATATGGCCGCTATCAACTCTCAAAGTCGGAAGTTACTATTGGAAGACCCTAACGAGTCCATATCCGTAACCGTATGCACCTAGCCACCGTCACCGGGACGTCAACGAGAACGAGATTATTTCAGGCCAAGATCAAGATGACATGACGGCTATCGTTTGTCCACCGCGACGATCTCGGTGGTACAGATTTATCAATTTTCAATGTTATCTTTGGATACATCATTAGTTTTATCCCACAAACATTCTTTCTTTAATAGTTCTATTCTTCTAAAAAACGTGTTTTGTATTGCCGGTATAATGTCGGGCCGATTTAGCGGTCGCGCCAATCTACTATAGTTCTGTGGCCGGGATGCCGGCGCTTGGGTGACGGGATTGCGGTGGACACGCGGCTATAGTAAATGTATACGTGTCTAACATTTTGCTCCTATATACGCCGCGCCATCTAGTGTGAACTAAACTGTGAAATGAATAATTTTGAAGATTCAACTTTAGTACATACGAACTTGTGAATGGTTATTATTATGGATGGAATGATACTGAAACCGATACGATATATCGGCCGATATAATCAGCAGGCCAATATATCGGTATCGCCGATTATTTACCTACCGATATCTAACGATTTGAAAAGCGTGCGAAGCAACGATGTCATCCTTTCGTCGCAGGCGAGAGAGCCGCACGTGGTGCTATAAGCGTCATGGCCGTTTTTATTAAGCGTTGTATTGTTTCGCACCTTTTTTGTATTAATTTTGATTTGACATTCTTTTAAATTAAATATCAAAAACCTACTTATCATTAAAATAGATTATCGCCAGTTTTGTGCATATTAGAGACACATACAAAAAGCTTTACCTTCCGCCAGGTGAGTAAAAATTGTGTTCGAACATACATACTCGGCCTTACTTATAAACGTTCATTAAATTTTAAGTAATGTAGTTAACATTTAACATTATTTCTTCCTTATAAACGTTAATTATCCTTAATCATTTGAGAAGTGGCGTCTTAAATAGCTGTCAAAGTAAACAACCATGGACCTTTTTTTTTTTTTGATCTGACTACACTGTTAGCCTTAGGGGCCCTAAAGCCGCTGCGGCTTTTACAGCTTCACCGGACTTGGGGGCGAGCGCGGAGAGCACTCAGCCACGAAAGTTATAAGGACGACTCGCACGAGGGCGCCAGAGTGGCCGGACCTCGGCTCGGGCGGTCGTCGCGTACGCAAATAAGTCGCGAACTAACTGAATCCCTACACCTACGATTCGAGCTAACTAAATTATACACATAGGCACGTTCCCTTCCTCCTGGGAGGAAGGGAGGAACCGTGCGTATGTGTATTCAGTAATCGGAATGTTTTCTACACTAACTAGCGCTAACTAACTAGCGTAAAAAAGAAAAAAAAAAGGTCCCTCACAGAACCTATGTACCTGTGTGGTGTGCACGTGTGTTTGTTCATACGTGTGTAATGTTGTATGTGGGTAACTAAGTGCTGCACGTATAGTGTCACTTGTATCGCGCGGGCGGATGCCTGACCCAAGGGTTTCATACCGAGGAACGGACCTAGGCTTGGGTCACCCGCTAAAGAGGGTGAACGTATGGAGTGTGTGCGGGAGCGAATTTGATCGCCCGTCCTCTGCGGAGAGAACGGTGGTTACGCGGGCGTGGGCGCTGTTACGCTCTATTTGGAGAGACGAATCGGTATATTTTATTGTACATACGAGAATAAAATTTTGCGCGGCCGGTGTTTATGCCGGGTGGTCGCGTGTTTCAGAGTCGAGACGGTGTAACGTCTCGACGAGGCGGGGGAAGGCGCATATGGTCTTGACGAGACCGTAATGCTCTAGGTGGTCATTGTAGTCCATGACCTCCTGAATGCCGTGTTCACGAAGGAGCAAGATCATGATGTCGTTGCTCGCAACGTTGGAGGGAGCGCGGGGCGCGGAATTATTCATCGCCATACGAGGCTGTGGATTAGGGCGACGGGGCCCCCATGCGTTCGGAGCCGAACGCACGGGTTGTGATTGACCGCGAGGCGCGGGAGGGCCGGCGGCGGCCGGGATCTGGCGAGGGACTGGAAGCGCAGGAAATTCCCCTGGCGCCAGCAGGGGTTGCGCTCGGAGGGCTGAGGCGGGAGGCGCCGCCCGGGGGGCCGCCTGCCTCTGGTGCCGAGGCCGCGTGGTGCGCGGAGCTTTGGGGCAACCGCGATAATTCGCAGGGTGCCCCTCCCCTTCGCACAGTACGCAGCTCGGGAGGGTGGTGGAGTCACGCCCACGCGTGCACTCCCTAGTCGGGTGGTCCTCTCGGCACTTGAGGCACCGCGGACGAAGATGGCAGTTACGGGCGGCGTGCCCGTAGAGCTGGCAGTTGTGACACTGCGAAGGCATGTGGGTTTTGTATGGGGGCTCGACGGTGACGCCGGAGAGCCCGCATACATTTTCCAACTGAAAGATTGCCTTTCCCTCGGGGGAAAGGTCTAGAATGGCCACTACCATTTGTAGAGGCCGCTTCTCCTTGTTGTACATTCTATGTACCTCTCTGATAGGATAATCTTGCTCCGCGAGCGAGGAGCACACCTCCGCGGGGCTGACTTCCACCGGAATACGGCGGATCACCACGCGGAGGACGCGCTCCTCCGCAAGGGAGTATGTGAAAAATTGAAGCCCTCTCTCCCGGAGGAGGGCAGTGAATTTACGGTGAGTATCCGACGAACTCACCGTAACGGAAATACCATTAAGGGTATTTCGAGCTTTGTGGTATGGCAGGTTAAGCCTGCGCAACTCATTTACCAGAGTCGTCCAGGCCGCTTTGTCCCGGACGATAATAGGAGGTGGGGGGCGCTCTTTTTTCCCGACAGCGGGTGCGGGGAGCGTGGAGGACGCGGAGGCGACGGCGCCACTGACCGTTTTCACGGTTTTTGTTGCGCGAGACGGTTGCGCAGTTGGACTAATTCGCGACGGCCGTTTGCGCGACGCGACAACGGTAAAACCGTCATTTGGGGCCGCGGTATCCATCTCCGGAGACGAATCCGGGCACGCGGGCGAGTCTAATTCGACCGGAAGGGCCGAAAAAGAATTGTTTGTTTTCACCGCGGTTTCTGTGGAACGCGCGGGACGGACGTATGGGCTATTTTTAGCCGACCTAGATTGGGACCGCGAATTGCGCGGCCCTCGCCTAACGGACGCGGGACTTGACCCGCGCGAATGGCTAGTCGGGACTGGGGGCGTGGCTACGGCCCCGGATGACGCGACGGAAGGACGCGCGACGCTACCTACGTCTCTCCACGACGAAACGCGTGGAGGCGCGGCGCCGACGGGTGCCGCGTCAGTCGGCTTGACGGTTGCGACAGAGGGCGCATCGCTCGCAGAAGCGGCCCCCTGATTGGTCGCGGCGGACGGACGCGCGACGCTGCCTGCGTCTCTCCACGACGCGACACGTGGAGGCGCGGCGGTTACTGGCGCGGCGCCAGTCGGCCCGGCTGTCCCGGCAGAGGGCGCACCGCTCGCATAAGCGGCCCCCTTATTGGCTGTGGTCGCAGCGGTGCGACGCACATTCGGAGTTTTCGTCAACGAGTCGAAAAACTCGTCTTCGGCCGTAGGGTAACGCAGGAACATAAAGTTCCGATATTTTTGGTGTGCGAGTTCCATCGCTTGTATTCTGTCCTGTTGATCGCGAATGCAAGCAACCAGGTCTTGCATATTTTTTTCCATTTCGGCGGCATTGGGTGGGGTTTGGGACATGTTTTTAATTGAGGCCTCCCTGCCTTAGGGGCAGGGGGGTGCGCCAAAAGTTAAATACGACTATCCGAGTCGGGCAAGAGTCCTGTGGTCAAGGTGCAATGACACACAGGAAGAACCTATCGGCCCTAAGGAACCCTAGCAAGCCCGGGACTGAGGACGCAGACCGGTAATTAAACCGGGCTAGGCCCAAACAGGTTCCCGGGGATGGAGTGTGCAGGATCGGAAGGTTTGGCAGGAGACACCTGGGGCAAGACTATGCGATAACCGCAAAGGCCTAGATTCTCAGGCCCGTCCGAGTCTGGCTGTTTGCCTCTGAAGGAGACAACCAGCGGGCTGCTCGGGTCACGCCCCACTTGCCTTCGTTGGCACCGTCAGGTATCCAGCAAGTGACCACAAAACCGTGGATTTACAAAAAAAAAACAAGCAAGTCGCACCGAAAAGTGCGGTTTACCACGCGAGCGTTAGACACCAGTTGGTTTACGTCGTAATTGCAACAATATATTTGAAATAAATTCCAAATATAAGATCGCAACAATTAAGTCACGTGATGGTCAAAATTGAAAACGGAGCGACACGTCCGTTCGCAACAGTGACCAAATCGGAACCCCCAACCATGGACCCTTGTCTAACGCCTTAAGTAACAAGATGGTGGATGTATATCAGCTGATTTTACCCATGTGATTCGTGTTGTTGAACAATTATTATGATATTTTTTTAAGGGATATTTTGATAACGCATGCTTGGTACACAGGCACAGGTGTTAGGCACATTACGTTTTGAAATACAAGAAGAGCCTAAGAATAATAACGCAAGAAAGGTTAGGAGGTCAAACATGTATAATGAATTGGTAAATCCGATGCAAGATTTGAGTAGGTTAAAGTTATAGATTTACAAAAAAAATCATTATGACAATCATTGACATTGTAATGAACGACTTGAAAATATATCATCGCAGCAGTCGCATACCAACGGATTTTAAACTATATTACGAACAAAACTTTATATAAACAATACATTGAAGTCGCAATTGTAAAACCTCATAAACTTCCAAGTTTTTGACAACTCCCAATTTGATTTTTTTTAATGTGAAAATTGTTGCCATTTAACAAGTTTTATTTGGAAGCATCAAGCAAAAACATTTATTTGCCGTCAACATATGGTAGTATTAAAAACGGTGGCAAGAGTGAAATGTTTTACTGGTTATTAATCATTACTTAAGACGTTACGTAATACTTAGTTAATTGGTTGCTTAGCAGATGATTAGTTGTTTTTCATAAGACCGACTTTAGATATTGGTATAGCCGATTATTCGCTTCAATAACGGTATCGGTATCGTATCGGCAAAAAATATATCGTTACATCCCTAGTTATTATCTACTGACTAGGCGATAGAACCTGTGCATGCATAATATATTCCGCCCTTTAATAAGGTATTTGACAAAAGCAAAGCGATGTTCCATTTCGAAATGACAAATTCGTATTATGTACCAGCCATCAGGCATTAAACATGATCTGGATATGCCATTTCAAAGCAAATATGTAGTGATTGCAATGCTTTGTAAGTTTTTTTATTTATTTGCGTTCTAATAGACTGTAAAACCCCTGATACCCAAGATACAGGATCTCCTAATTTGGGTATCAGGGCATGCTGTATTTTCGTTCTTTCTTAAGAAATAAGATTTTATTATTATTGTGGCGTGTATGAGTTTCGGTAAAGAAACCGACGTGATAAAACCATATCATTTTCTAAAGCTCACCTGGCTAGCTACTACCCTCAAGTTGAAAATCTGTCGTCATATATCTTTTGATACCTGCACTTGAGAGCCAGTCCTCCCACTAGGCTTAGCGTGTGTTACATCTTGGGCCACTCGAGTGAAACTGTAGCCAAATATTAAAAACCTATAAAGAATAAAAAAGTACCGCAATTGATTCGTTAAACTCTTCAAATAATACACGACACACTTACACGGCATCTTTATATTAAATCTTACCTACTTTTTTGATAGAAATGTTATTCTAACACTTGCAGTTACGTGATGATCATTATAATACCATGTGGGATTACAATACTAGGGCATTGATGTCCTCACACAGATACGTAACAAAGTATAACGTAATAGGAGGTAGACCCACAATAATTAAAGTTTGGAAACATTTTATTTTGATTATTTGATTTTGATTTAACACTGTACTGTGATAATCAAATGAAAGACTAGTTAGGTAACCACAAAAATACATAAAGGTTTATATATTTTACAGAGAAATATGTTATTATAAATATCTGTTTCTATTTAAGTTATATTACGGTTTGGTCACTAGAGATTGCACAACTATACATATTTGAAAATATGAAAGGTGTTCATTGGTAAGCACATCATTTGAGTACAGCTGAACCTTTTTGGGTAATTATTTTCTTAAAATTTTACTAATACTTCGAATAAGGTTTTTAATTAAATATCTTTTTTTAATATCATAGTAACAAGAAAAATTGGAAAGACTCGAGACCTTAATTCACGATTCAAATGATGGATATGTGTAAGTCCTATTCTCTTATATTCGCTATGGTTCTGGAAAAGATTTCAGGAAAAAAATTGAGATAGGTGGCGCTTATGGTGTTGTCGGGCTATTGATTATTGAAAAGGCTGGAAAAACGTCAGCGGATCCAGCTATCTTAATACAAATGAATTATTTCCTATATATCTAAATAATGTTTGGACAGTCAAAAGACTTTACCAGCGACCATTAAAGTAGGTTTCAAAACAATTATATTATAATACTAGCTGTGTCTGCGACTACGTCGCGCGGTATATATCATGTATGAACAACAGCAACTAAATAAAAACCTCGCCTCAACTCAATCTCAAGCTTTAAGAAAACCCAACTAAAATAATTTTAAATGTTAACCGATATTATTTAAAAGACATAAAGGCATACAAAATGCAAAGCTTTGCAATCCTTTACGAAAAGCAAAATTTATTCAATAACTTTACTTTTATAAACCTTTAATATCCAGGGAATAATAACACTTTATAGTATGTCTGTTTAGTATAATTTAATAAAAATCTTGGTAGCGAAAAAACCCCAAACAACGACATCTATCGTACAAAATTTAGATCCCATAGATATTTTTAATTACTTCAAACATTTAAAAATATCGTTAAAAAAGCCCAACCTTAAATTATTAATATAAGTGCTTACATAAAATATACTTAATTATGACAATAAATATCAAACCAATTTCATGATAATTTACACCAAGCCGTACAGCGCCATCTATGAATACTCCTGGAGAATAAAAATAAATTCCTTTCAATTAATTGTTTTTTTTTTTTTAAATTATGTAAAGATAAAATAATTTGAATTAATTTTTATCCTTTCACTTTATTTCACTAAATATTTTAAATATATTACAAAATTATATTTACATAGATTCATTTTTTTATATGTACAATATACATAACTTACAGTAATTCGTAAACCATACAAATGTCCATACGTGTAAAAAGCATCCTTAATGTACCTTCAGGCTATAAACTAGTATCATCCAAATTTCATAAATTTCGCTCCAGTAGTTTTATGAGTGATTGAAATTCAAACATACAGACAGACATAGAAAAAATTCAAAAACTATAGAAATGTGTTCTGTCCATGATTCTCAAATATCTTCAATGTACAGATTTCGACTCTTTTATTATAAGTATAAGATATGTTTTACAAACTGCAAATATTTTTATAACATTTTGCTTCGCGTATTATTATTATCAAGAACTCGGAATTATCATGATTTTGTATTGATATTACTAATTATTAGCTTTACTGACCAACGCGCCAGTATCAATATATGACCCCCTGACATTTACTAGGCTACGTCCCCGATAAGATAGAATCGAATGCGCAAGGCGTCTTCGAGTCTGGAACGCGAGTTATTCGTGTCAATGTCCACACGCAGTAATATATTCCACCGTTTATTATACAAAGCGAGTTTAATGATTAAAATATGCCTTCGCCATTTATCCAAAATACATGTTACCGTTTCTAACGCTGTAATAATTAATTTTCTTAACAAGTGTACGGCATTAAAATATTTTTGTGATAAGTTTTTTAGTCATATTTTACTACATCAGGTGGGTTACAGTTAATTTAGTTTATTTTTATTGGTTGTATTTTATCGCAATATTAATTTTATTATAATTATTGTCACATAGTATCTGAAATGTCACGACATCATTGATAATAGCGGCCGAGACATAGTTTTTATTATATTACTAACTGTGCCCGCGACACGCTCGCGTGGACCACAGAATGCCGTCGATCGGGAACACGCGAGAATCTTCCCACACCCGCTCCTGGTTATTTGAAAGACAAAAATGCTTATTTGTGGATGTTCCTTAGAAGATAGACATATACTTTCGCTGACTTTTTTTATGTTTGTTTACAATTATGTAGTATATTTATCTATTATATTTCTTATGATTTACACATCGTACGCAATTTAAGCGCTCGAATTGATTCACCAGGACCAGTTTTATTTTTCTAAAATAAAAGTGCTAAGTTACTCCTTATAACATCAGTTATCAGCCAGTGAAAGTTCCGTCAAAATCGGTCCAACCGTTTCGGAGATTACCCGGAACAGACAGACAGACAGAGAAGAATTTAAAAAATGGGTATTTTATTATACTTATGTATTATGTATCGTATATTACTTTCAAATGCTTTTAGTAAAAAGCTTTTATTTTGAAATTACAAACACACACTTCAATTTTATTAATTGTATAGATGTACTGGGATGTTTTCTTCTATCCTGCTCTCCACCAAGGCCTAACGTCAATTTTATAACCTAACAAAGAAACACTCTTGTGCAAGTTAACACTACAAAGTTAACTCTTTATGTATCGAACAGAAACACTCTTCACGAACTTCCTTAATACTTTAATATTATAAAGCTCAAGAGATTATTTGTGTATTTGAACGTGATAATCTATCTCTAGAACTACCAGTTAGATTTCAAAAAATACTTTTGCATTTTAAGTATAGCTTATTTATTGAGGAAGGTTATATGATCATAGAACTTCGCGCTACGACTTTAAGGAGAGGAACAGTAACCATGAACGTTAAGCAATCTGGCAAGCTGTAGGCAAATACGGGAAGAGAGAACAACAGTACGAGTGCAAGTGCGACTTGTGAGTGCGTTGGCGGCACGGCGGCGAACCTCAGTGGAGTGGTGGTCGAATAAATTTAATACGGGTGAAACCATGGAGCACATCTAGTCTTCTATAAAATAAAACAAGACGATACTACTTAAATCGAACGTGAACCCGTACATAATCATCTCAGCCGAAAGACGTCCTCTGTTGAACATAGGTCACCCACAAGATCGCCACAGTGACTGGTACTGCGCTACGTACATCCAGCTGGTTCCCCCAACTTCTTCCAGTACGCTGCCACCACTCGAGGACTCATCGCTTTGGCCCTGTCGGTCATCCGTTCTACGAATAATGTGTTTCTTCCATTGTCACTTAAATCTAGCAATCCTTACGAGCTATGTAGGTGGCTTTGGATCTTTTGCAGATTTCCTCATTTCTGATTGGATCACGTAAAGAACCTTTAAGCATAGCCTTTTGAGTGACCTTAAACTTTCTTATGGGGCTTATTGTTAGTGACCACCGCGCATCATACAAAAATCGTTTCATCGCAATCTCATATAGCGTCAAATCTAAAGTTCTCTCTACTAATATAAAAATAACATTTAATTTTTTATTTGGTCTAAAGTCTTTATCTCTGGAACTACTACCAGGTTTGAAAAATTCTTTTTACATTTTATGGCCTATTTATTTAGGAAGGTTATAGGCTATATAAAATCACGCTACGATATTTAGAAACGGAACAAGTAATATATAGTGTGTAAGTTAGAAAGAACGGTAACTATGTGATGGATGGTCGGGCGATACGATATAGGCCGAGGACGGGTTATACGTACCGTCACACTTCTATATGTAAATCTAAATTAAAAAGTTAAATGCGAGTGAAGAAACCTCGAAGCATACTTAGTAAACATACGCAGTAAACCTACACGAAATAATCGAAGCGCTGCCAATTAAGACCTGACAGTAAAAAAGTGAGATGCTGCTTTATTTAAACAGTAAATAAATTTAATTACAGCAGAAGTGAAAGTGTTTTAACTCTGAGAGACGTACAAGTGATGAAGCACAGGTGCGTATTCGAGTTTTTCCTAAGTGGTTTTTATATAATTTCTTTTTATTTCTTACGTGTTTAATGTTTATACATAATTATACCAATGTCACGTGAATAGGATATTTTTCTACTTTTCAGAGTTCACATAAGGCTTTAACAAGATGGCGGCTGTCTTATTGAAAAGGTTCAGGAAGTTTTTTTTGCTACTTAAAATTCATATTTCCAGTTATTATTTAAAATTAATTTCACTTGAGCACAAAAACCAAACTAAGTATATTAAGCAAAATGCCATCAATATTACATAATAAAGGGCCAAATGATTTTTTTTATATCGTTTGATAGGAAACTAAACCTAGTGGAAGACTGGCTCTCAAGTGCAGCTGCCGGAACACACCTGTTGGTGCTTGGCGAGAGATTTTCAACGTGACGGTTGTAGCTAGCCAGGTAGGCATTTGAAAAAGCCCTACCACCATACTATGGTTTCATTACGATGTTTTTCTTCACCGAAATCTCAGGCTCATTGCAGGGATTCGAACTCACGGTGATCGACACGGAATCCGTACATGCTACCAACTGAGCCATCATTACTTTAACTAACGCAAGTTTATGAACTAAAAAAATCAATAGGTATTAAAAAGATATATTTTTAAGAAGAAGCTTTTTTTTTTTAGCTGGTACCATATAAATTGTGTAATTTAATAAATTAATGGGTTTAATTTAATTGTTAGTTTAGTTTTTTAGTTTATTTTTACGGCTTTAGACAAAAGTTTGTTCTTAAAAATATTATGTTTTCTATTGATTTTTTTTTTAATGTTTTTAGTAAACTCTTTAATATCCATATCATAGAAGTGCACAAACACTAACGAGTCCGCTATCTCGGGCCGTCTGCCTTATTGGATTTAGAGTGAAGTCATTTTATTTTTCGTATTCTTCTCAGCAAACCCTTTCATTAGATACCCATATCATGGAAGTGTAAAAAAATTACTAGTTCGCCATATTGGATTTAGAATAACATCAATTAGCTAACCATGCAATGTCATGTAAACTAAATGTGTATGCAAAATATCATCTCAATAGGGTGAGAATAACAGCTTCAAAGTTCAGTTGCATGATTTCACCCGAACATACATACATACTTACTTACATACATACAAACATTGCAAGTTAAATAAAAGCTTGTAAAAACCACAACAATACAGATCAGATCTTAAGTGATCATATTCGGCCGAAAGCGAATGTTAAACAACAGATTAATGTGTAGGTACTTACTGTCGGGACTGTAGTCAGAGACGTCAGTGTACGTAATGTATTTAATAAGCATATTTTAACCGTACATTCCTATAAATTACAAAGATCATAACTTTTAAAATCATCGAGTCCAATTTTATAGATTTATAGGCTTAAGCCTTAAACTCTGCCGATTCCTTTTTCGATAAAACTCAAGTAATATACACTTTTTTAAATATGGCGATTATAGGATATAAAAGAGCTGGTCAACCTACTTTCCTCTTCTCCCTTTCCCTTCTACGCCAAAAATATATAAAAAATAAGTTATAACGAATTGAGACCGTACATTTAATTTAATTATGTTTCGTGAAACAGACTGCATATTATAAGTACAGATAGTATAAAGTATAGTTCAAAAACTCACTGTTACACCCACAGATGAGGATATAACCACAGTTTTCGACGTCGAGTGTGATTTAGAGTTTCGCCTTCATCTTTACTTCCCCAAGGGCATGATGAGTGGCAGAACCTGCGCACGATTCGACTGCAGATAATTAATGTCTGCCGCAAAGCAACAGTCTGTTCCGAAAGTTGAGGTTAGCAACATACACTAAGAAACTTAGGTATTCCAACCATAGATATAGTATAGCATAGTATAGATCGGCAATATTTGAATAAGACGAGACCAAAAACGGAACACTAACTAGTTTGTTTATTATTTTGTTAATTTTCTTTGTTATACGAGTTACATCCAGGTACAGTACTCGTAACCACAATTAAACACTTCTATTAAACATTAAATTACACTTTAAAAACCTTTTATTTTGCAAAAATAAGTGGGGTTTGTTTTGATAACAATTTACATAGGGCGATAATATACATACGAAAATGGTCTCGTATCCCCATCTCGTTCTAACACAAGCGTATACTAAGCTTTATCTCTTTCGAGGTACCGATCTATTTATATTAAATCAATGGTTCCAACTTAATCCTCAGGAATAGCAACATATTAATGACTAGCCTCAGTGAGGACTTCGGTAAAAAATAGGGTATAAGTGGACTGTTTGCCTTTTAGCTACGTCATACCATTAAAAAAAATTTGAAACAATGGAAAAAGATCCTTTCATAAATTCTACCATGTCTTCCCTTCGCATTCCTACGCGATGGCCGATGACCCCCTTATGACTTTTACGACGGTGAATCATTCCGAGACCTCAGGTTACAAACTATACCAATAAAATTCCATGCATTTTTTAGTCCGATAGGTCACAGTCACAGTACTTAGCAATGATAACCTTTTAAATCGATGATTCTATGTATGTCACAGTAAGGCGTGACCGGGTTTGCTAGTGGCTAATGAGAATCAAATAACTTTATCTAGATATTTATTTTTTACTGACTTCTTTATCGGGTTTTCGTCACCATACGACACACTGTCGCCTAGTAATAATAAAATAATTACAGCCGGCTTAGTATACAATACATTAAAACACAGTTATCTGTACCCTAATGAATCGCGAACACTATGCACATGATGATAAACCCGCCACAGTGACTCGACTCTCTTTTGTTTGGTCGCGTTTCGATAACAGCCAGTGTATATCTAGCTGCAGAGAGCCTTGCAGGCCAGCATGACCATCAGGCACAGCTCAATCACTCGGCCGTCATACTATAAAACAATAGATGAACTTTTATTGTGCTCGTAGATAAACATGAAAACGAGAATGTAAAAAAAGAGACTATAAATATGTGGGGTTAGAAATCGCCAAGATGTCTGAGTCGGCGCGGCGGCGCACATTGGACTGAAATCGGAGCCTCCCTTTCATAGGATTTTAGAAAAATTAAATATGTTATTTCATAGTTTTAAGTATACAGTTTTGTGAAAACAGTCATATCATTGTATAATTTAGCAATTTCTAGCTTTATTTTTAACTTCTACACCATATAATATGGACTTGTAAATTTCAAATGTATGAAAATGGATTTTCTTTTCGTCATAACTTTTTTGTGTTTTGAGTTGTAAAGCTGAAACTTATAAATATCATTACTGGGGTGGTAATGAATCTTTAGGACCTTTCACCTTGACCCCGGGCGTCCCCGTTCAACAGATACTTGTTGATAAAAATTTCATACTTTGATGACATTGTATAGAGGTGAAATCATCAATCTGTAGGTTTATTTTCAACCTGAATGCTACAGGTATCGATTAATAAAGTTACCCCTGATTTACCCTACCACTACGTTTTCATTATCTTTCAAAAATACGATTCAGAATTAGTTTTAAAAATTCAATATACCTATTTTTCTTTATTAAAAGTTGTACATTACCTATAAATTTGGACTATCTACTTAAATTAACACCAATTATCATTAATAAATTACCAATTTAGCAATTTCAACTTTATTTTTACCTTATATACCAAATAATATTGACTTGTAAATTTTATATGTATGAAAATGAACTTGCCTTTCTTCATAATTTTTTTTGTTTTCAATTATAAAGCTGAAACTTATACGTATCGTTACCGAGGTGATAACGAACCCTTAGGCCCTTTGACATTGAGCCCAGGCGTCCCCGTTCAAAAGATATAAATTAATTGTTGAAAGGGGAATTGCTGCATTGCAGCCAACTGCTGTCAATGATACAAATGTGAAACACAGACTTCATATGACCATGATAGATGGTAAGATAACTTCATATCTTTCAGATACCTCAACAGCAGCATGTGATATTTGTAAAGTGAAGCCGAAAGATGTGAATGCCATCGACTTGATATCACGAAGAACTCATTCTGAGGATATTTTTAAGTATGGCCTATCTTCCCTCCACGCCTGGATTAAATGCATGGAATGCGTATTGCATATTGCGTATCGCTTAGATTTCAAAAAATGGCAAGCCAAAGGAGACGATTTAAAGCAACTGGTAGATAACAAGAAAAATATTATTCAAGAAAAGTTACGAGATGAAATGGGACTGCTTGTAGATATAGTTAAACAAGGTGCGGGAACGACCAATGATGGGAACACCGCAAGAAGGTTTTTTGCAAATCCTCAAGTAACTGCATAGATCACTGATGTTGATGAAGAACTCATCAGGAGATTTGCGGTGATTCTTCAGGTAGTCTCATGTAGAAAGTTTGTTGATGTGGAAAAGTTCCGGCACTATTGTTCTAAAATAGCTCATAAATATGTCGAGTTATATCAGTGGTATTATATGCCTTCTAGCGTGCATAAATTACTCATGCATGGTGCAGACATAATTGAGCATAATAACTTTATCCCAATTGGCAAACTTTCTGAAGAGGCTTCTGAAGCACGCATTAAAGATTTTAAAAATTTTAGGGTATTCCACTCGAGAAAAATTAGTAAAATTGCAACAAATGAGGATATTATCCATAGTGTGTTAATAACTTCTGACCCATACCTGTCCAGCATCAGACCTAAGATAAGTCAACTTAGCCATAAACCGCTATCAGATGAAGCTACATTGTTATTGGTAAATTCTACATCAGATAAGGAAAATATAGAGTTTATAGATGTAATAAATTTGTGTGACTCTGAGTAATGTATGAGTGTAATTGAGTAGGTATTATCGGAACTATATGTATATCATAATTTAATGAATATAAGATCTCATGTTATTTACACTGCTTTCATTTAGAATCCTAATCTAGCCCCAGAAATAACTGTTAATCTTTTATGACAAACATCAATATCAACGAAACAAATAAACTAATTACCCTAATTAGCAAAATCAAGACATTTTGGTACAAATGTGGAACAAAAACAATCAAGAACAGTAGCAGGTAATGATAATTGGTGTTAATTTAAGTTTATAGTGCAAATTTATAGGTAATTTACAACTTTTAATAGAGAAAAATAGGTATATTGAAATTTTAAAACGAATTCTGAATCGTATTTTTGAAAGATAATGAAAACGAAGCGGTAGGTTATATCAGGGGTAACTTTATTAATCGATACCTGTAGCATTCAGGTCGAAAATAAACCTACAGATTGATGATTTCACCTCTATACAATGTCATCAAAGTATGAAATTTTTATCAACTAATATCTGTTGAACGGGGACGCCCGGGGTCAAGTTGAAAGGTCCTAAGGATTCATTACCACCCCAGTAACGATATGTATAAGTTTCAGCTTTACAACTCAAAACACAAGAAAGTTATGACGAAAAGAAAATCCATTTTCATACATTTTAAATTTACAAGTCCATATTATATGGTGTAGAAGTTAAAAATAAAGCTATAAATTGCTAAATTATACAATGATATGACTGTTTTGACAAAACTGTATACTTAAAACTATGAAATATCATATTTCATTTTTCTAAAATCCTATGAAAGGGAGGCTCCGATTTTAGTCCAATGTGCGCGGCGCGGCGCGGCGTGGCTGTTGCATTCGTAACTTCCCTGAAATTATCTTCTGTATTCAGAGATGGGACCTTTAAGGGTTGGTATTAAGTATACCAATATTATAAACAGTATGTGGCGGCTTCACCGCCGTTAAATAAATAAAAAATTGTGTGCACGTAAGAAGTGATACATACTTCTTTGGCGTGACAAGACAAAAATAACTCCAAAATTATCCGGCATGCCAACAAGCATGGTTTAGCTATATATGGTATTAATGTAAATTCATTAGACCTGACTTTTAATTTTGAATGTATTGTGTTAAAATTATTTAAAACATTATTTTAATCAAATGAAAAAAAATATATTTATACAAAGTGAATTTTTATAAACCAAATTAATTAGTAAAATAAATTGACATTAAATGATTATTCATCACATGACATCTAACTAACTACTAACTTCTCTTCTTCTACTAACTAACTCCATCATGTCGCACATCTGTCACAATTTTACCCTTTACTAAACGCGCCAAAAACAGTACCTATACCTTTAAAAAACAATGAAGAAACAACACAGCGAAAGCTATAAACGACAATTTTACAACAATAAAAATGTACATGACAAAAAAGTAATTCCGATTAGTATTCAAGTATAATAGCTGTTTGTTTACTGGCACACGAATACGTACATTGTGTCGACACTCTAACAGTTATGTCGGATGGAATCACATTCGGTATGGGATTCTAACGGTTCCAGCTGTGGACGCAGTTTAACACTCATACTCATAATCTACATTGTGATTTATCCAATAACATAATTATATTATATGAATTAATATATTTTATTTTTTAAAAGCGCTTTAAAGAATTTTTAATGTTACTTATTAAGTCTGGAAGATTCTAAGCAACATAATGTTTCAAGGTAGAATATTGGTATGGTTTTTTAATACCCGCCTGGCTAGCTCAAATTGAAAAATCTGTCTTCAAGCAGTTGCTGTGTGCAGAGCTGCAGTTGAGACCCAGACTCCCTGATTTAGCTTGTTATTATT
The DNA here is from genome assembly GCA_033032175.1 of Saturnia japonica. NCBI lineage: Eukaryota > Metazoa > Arthropoda > Insecta > Lepidoptera > Saturniidae > Saturnia > Saturnia japonica. The sequence goes on along the minus strand of CM065324.1, from coordinate 5,248,425 downwards.
TTAAGCCATATCGTCAATTAACATCAAATGAGGTTGTAGTAGATTGTACCAATATTAAAAAGAGAAAAGATTTGATTTTTTGTTTGTTTTTTCGTTTGTAATGGATAAACTCAAAAACTACTGGACCGATTTTAAAAATTCTTTCACCAATATAAAGTTAAGAGTATCAGCGAGTAACATAGACTATATTATAATTTGAAAAAGTAATTTATTCCTCATAAAATGGCGATAGTTTTATACAAAGTATAAAAAATTGCCTACACGGGTGCGTTAGTGATGTTTGTCGTATAAAATTAACTCGGGTGAAACCATGGAGCACAGCTAACTAAGTATAAATTAAAAAACAAGATTTGATTCGTTATTTTGAATACGTGGAATTTATGAGTGATGATTGAATGACAAAAGAGTACACAATGCGGAAGTAGAAACGAGACAGGCTTTTGCGGATTCATCAGATATTTTTTTAACGCGTGAATACGAAGAAGCTCACGAAACCGGCGCGCTGCGCACGCCGACTCATAACAGATTTCATGAAATCGAAGGAAGCGAAAGAGATTTGTATATAACAGAGAAAAGTGGTGCTTCGTTCTTACTACCAACCTTTGAAACTAAGTAACAATATTATCTGTCCCGTGCGAATACTTCGCACAGTATCCTATTATATTAAGTGAGCAATTCTTGTATATATATATATATATATATATATATATATATATATATATTGTTCTCTTTGTATATATTGTTCTGTTGTTCTCAGAAACGGCTCCAACAATTTGGATGAAACTCTGCATTTAGATGATGTTTTACATTCTAAGTTTTTTTTTAGATCTGACTAAACTGTTAGCTTTAGGGGCCCTGAAGCCACTAAGGCTTATACAGCTTCACCGAAATTGGGGCGATTCGGTCGCCCAGATATTAATAGAATTTATACAATCCAACTAAACAGCTGTCATGTCAGCTTGTTAATAGATGGCGCCTTAAATATATTTTCATTAGCATCAAAAGATGACATTCCTAATGACAATTTATATATTTTTACGAAAACAATAATTTTAATCTATTTGTCTGTTTCGTCAATGACATGAACATAATCTTTAAAATACTATTCGAATAACTAATGTTGATAAAGAATTAACGAAGATCCAGCCAGGAAAAAGCCCATGCCATACTACTAAGCTTTGCTTAATTTGGAATTATATGGCCGCGTGTGAATTTGTGTCCCTCATTTCCCCCATTCACACACGGCCATTTAATTCCGAACTCAGTAAAGCGTATTATGGTAACTAAACAGCTTATATAATGTACAATATTTTTAATATACAATAATTTAACACACAGAGAGAAATATCAATTTTATTATGCTCATCACACAAAAATCATTCATGTGCATTAATAGAGCTATGTACCTACTACAACTGCGCTACAAGACTTACGATAGAGGTATAAACCGATTAATTTTTTTTTCCTATGCAGGTACAATTATGCGAATGTATTGATATTATGATTTGACATCGATCGTTATTTCGTGTGAAAACAAGAGGCAATCATTTCGACACACTTAACTCATGTTTTCCAGAAATAACTTTACTATTATGATATAATATTTATTAGAAAACATCTGTCATATTTGTTTTTTTCACAGTATTATAATACGATGTATGTGGGTATAGATAAATAATTAATAACATAATTTAAGTATTATATTCAGTACTAGCTGTGCCCGCGTTTCCGCTCGCGTGGACTACAGAATGTCGGTATTGTGGTGACTCAACTTCCACCTACGGAGGACGCCCGATAAAGATGTTTTTTTTAAGCTGAACCCTAATTCTTTTTATAACGTAAAAGTTAATTCTTAAAACACCAATTATCTGCCAATGAAAATCCCGTCAAAATTGGTCTAACCATTTAGTAAAAGGCTGTTATTTTGACATTACAAACAGACCCTTCAATTTTATTTTTTTAATAGATTTAGGTATATAAATAAATAGATAAATAACTTGAATAACATAATTTACGTATTATATTTAGTATGTAGATACATAAATAAAGCTTAAATAAAATTGTAGCTCATAATTCTAGCTCTACCTATAACAACTCTAACGAGTCTGCGACCCTGATTATAATTAATGCGGTACCATGAACTATGTATATTCTTGCAGACTCTCATGCATATATTTATTTCATAAGTATGAATTATATTGTGCACGGTAGTAAGGTTGTACAGGCAGACTGGGTCGCGACCACCATGTATATAATGAAAAGACCTTCATAGTAATTCATTTATGGGCGTCGCGTTTCTGGATCAATCAGTGCGTAACAAATTTTCTATTTTCGCTTACCGGCAGGAGAGCTACGACTGGCGAAAAATTGTTGATTTGGTGGTCGTCGTCGTTTTCGGATTGTATTGTGCTTATCACCAGGCACAGTTGCCGTGTTAATATATAAAAAATCACATAAATGAATAATTTCAACTCTTTTTTTTAAACCGATTTCAAAAAAGTAGGAGTTCCTCAATTCGAATGTATATTTGGTTGTTTTTATGGACGATTTTTTTTTTGTTGGAAAGGGGTTACCTCAAAGTGTTCCCATTTTAATTTCAATGGCATTGGACCATCGGCATCGACTTCGAAGATACACCAGGAAACTCCTAAAATATATGAAGTTCGTTTTCTGTTTTGTTATCCTTTGCTTAACTACTTACTATTTACATTTGTTAATGTAGGGTTTTTGTGGCAACACTGCTTGTACAACATCTTGAATCGTTGCTCTGATAAAAATAAAGTTAAAAGTGGTTTTTGTGCATTACTTTTATTATATATAAGCTAAATAATGAAAAGTGAACACTGATTAGAGATTATTTAATTGTGAAGTGTAGTAAGGCGCATTAAAATACGTAAGCCAAATATTCAGTATGGGTAGTTTTTGACTGTTGACAGATTACATGTGAAGTGGTTGCTTAATGAGTGAGGGAATTTGGTAGTTACTTACACAGTTATAAGGACAATATTTGCGTGATGCTTGGTTGTGACATACGTAAATAGCATTTTCATTTGTCATAAAATCACTCTGTAATGATGAAGTGTGCCGGGTGTTTGAAAAGAACTGCAAAAGACCAAACAACTATCCAATGCACTGTACATTCATGTAAAAGCCAATTTTGTGCATCGTGTATCGATTCATCTTCTATTCCTGTCGTTCGTAAAAAAACATGGAGATGTCCTAAATCTAAATGTTGTGAGGCAGAAAAAAAAGGTGATGACAGTCCAGCAGCTGCAGGTTCTGGGTGTGATTCTCAAGATATTACTTATCGCAGAAAACCAGAGACTCAGCTTCTGGATTCTGACCTAAAGGAGTTTACCAATGAAATTCGGTACCTAACCTCCGAAATAAAATCATTCAAAGCAAAGTTAGAAGAAGCAACAAAGTTGCTTTCATACTGCCACGAACGCTTAGATGAATTTATGACATCTATGGCAACAGTTAATATTCGAATTAAAAATCTGGAAAAAAGGGATAATGAAGTCATCAACCTTAAAGCGGAAATAATACAACTCAAGAATGAAATCAAGGTTAAAAATCAAAATGAACTGCAAAATGACATAGAAGAAATATTTGGAATACCAGAGAAAATATAGCGGTAACTCTAATAAGTATTATCGAAACAGTATCAAATAACATTATAAACTAGGAGCGCGTCGTCGTTGAATGACGTAAGCCAGTGCGAGACTAACACCCATATTCTAAGTCGTTCCTCGAAACTTCCTCGACTCCACTCAACCTCATTCAAGAAAATCGGTATTCATAGTTGCAAAAATTCTCCTCCACTTGACGTCACTCGAGATTTATCCGCACTCGAGTCGAGGAAACAACTGTCAAACTCAAGGTACATCGCGATCTACCTTAAGGAATACTCAACGACTCAATACGACATTGTTTATTCTAGTCTTTCGTCCACGCTTGTTAACAGAGCTAATTATTATATTTCAATTATTTTTCCAATAGTGGTATTAATGGATTTCCAACGTTTTATAAATTATCTATACGATAATTCGTACGATTATCCTGAACGACGATAATTAGAGATGCAGAAAACCCTATCGAATTCTACGACAATGTAGAATTCCAAAGACGCTATCGTTTTAGGAAAGAAACTGTTGTGAATATGTTGTTACCGCTTGTATTCAATAGCGTAATTATGTACAGTAACAGAGGATTACCCATTCCGCCTATAATTCAGTTGTTGATTGCGTTAAGATTTTATGCAATTTTAAGAACAACGAATACCATCAACTAACAAGATAGGGATGGCGATCTGAAATCTATTAATCAAAGAATCGATCATTTGGATTATTATTAATTTTTTTATTTGGTTTTATAATATTCAATTATTTTAATAGATTCATAGCACTGAATCGGTCCAGTGATTCTATCTTTCAATCTAGAAAATTGAGATTTGTTTTTTTTTCTGATTTGATATGAACCATAAAATTATTTACAAATATTTCAATGTACACAAGTACATGTATATAAATCACAAATTTTCACTTAATTACTCAAAAGTAAGCATTATGCGACCATCAATGTGTGTGTAAGGGAAATAACTTCACGTTATCCAAAATTGCAAGTTACGATACGAATAATGATTGTTCAGAATTAACGATTATAATAATCCTTGAGTACATGACATAAAGTTCATTTTTATTATCATTTCATCATTTTTGTATCATTCTCTATGGTGTCAATTACCAATTATAATATGATACATAACATCAAAATTACCCAACCGCTGCAGAATAACGATAAGAGTTTAAAATAATACATCTGTGAAATGTATTCTCTTTTTTCTATACCTGAAATAAATTCGCTTTCTTTATCTTTGTATAACTGATTGTTTAGTATGGTTGTAAAAAACAACTTTGGATCGTTAAAAATTTTAAAACATCGATTATTATGTTGGTTTTTTTATTTTCTTTATGAGGGGTTTTTGAAAAATTGTGATACGATTCACGAAGTTCGATTCAAAACAAATTATAAATCGATTATTTTCAAAATGAATCATCATCCCTAACAAGTAAATCAAATTGTAAACCCAGATTATAGGACTGGTGGGTCGCGACACAGATAAAAATACAGATAATAACAGCTAAATTTCTACTTTCGAGTGATCATAGACAAAAAGAAACGAGTATGATGAAATCTATGGTTCGGTGACGTATTTGATGACGTTTTTCCTCGACTCGACCTCATTCGAGGATCCTCTAAATTTACTCAAGACAAGACGGAGGTATAACTAAGAATACCGATTTCGAGGATTCCTTGAGGTGGTCCTTAAGGTAACCTCCGTTGAGTGGAGGTTGAGGAAGTTTCGAGGAAACGACTTAGAATATGGGTGTAAGATATTGAAAAAATGGCGTTGCCTACAGCTTGAGCTTGAACAATTGAGCTTGAGGGGAAGTTACAAGGTTAGCGGGCGGAGGGTTGCATTCCAGGCGAGTCTCAACTTATCACGCACGGGTAGTACATAGTACAACTCACATTTTTTACTGTTATTTCCATTTTTATAGATAATAGTATTATTTCATTAAAGTAGCTCATAAACATCAAGTAAAATTAAAGAGAAAATGGATCCCTGACATGTTCACTTGTATTTATGACAATGGAATTAGATAGGCATCATAAAGTACACCTTTATGACACCATTAGTGGAATTAAATGGAATGAAATGGATCTATTATAAAAATAGTATATTATTTATACGCCCGTATGACAAAGGGCCTGAGGGACGACGGTCCCACTTCTTATAACATAAGGAATTCAATTAGATGACATAAAACGTCAGCACGTCCGTAATAATGTTATAAGGGAATTAATTAATATTTATAAATAGTGTTATTTCTTATAGGTACAATACATCAGATTCGTCGGAGACAGAGTGATGGCCTGGCTAAGTTATGATCTTGCTTAAATGATGCTTTTAATATGATTTTAATTTAACTTTGCTTTATTTCATCTAGAAGTACATAAAGACAAATAACTGTTTTGTTATGTAGAACTCTACGGATAAATACGGTAGAGAAAATTTTGCGAAAGTTAAAACTTCATCCCGTTTGTTACAATTAGGATTGGAGTTATACAAACAGACATTTCTTCTACTTAATTTGACGAATATATTTGCCTTGAGACGATCAAGCTAAAAATTCACGTAACGCCACATAGGAAAAAATAATCAATTAAACGATTTTGTAAACCAAATTAATAACCGAACCTTAGAGATACAGATATAAACTGCAAATATACTACATAAAAAATTAGTGTTTCTATGTTCGGCTCTTAATCTTTTCTAAGCCATTTATCCGATTGCGATGAAACTTTGGCGAGTTGTTCTGTATTAGTACAAACAGTTTACAAAAGACGGTTTTGAAGACAACGAGAACTAAGTCGCAAGCTAAAGCTAGTATTAGGTGTCTATATAAATACCAACCCAAAACATATAATATATCGAAAGTGCCAAATTAGTAGTTGGTACAACGTTACCACAAAGCGACCTACTTACTTACCGAAGTATAGCTATAAAAATTAATCTACACTTTGGTAAATAAAATTATACAATAATTTATATCGTATCCAACTAAAATTAAGGCATGATTCTCACTAACCGTAATGACAGTTTAATGTTACTTACTCTCGCTAGTATATAAACTAAAAATAGTTTGAGATGATCCATTGAAGCATTTCATTTAATGAACCTTTTTATAGTACATACGAATTACGCGCCAACTAATGAACGTGCATTGTGTACGGAACAAAAATTGCTCGCATCCGTACTCCACGACAGAAGCTTACGTCGCGTGGGTGTGACTGTGAATACTTCAGGAGATTTAAATTGGACATTATTATAATGTTATGAACTCAGTTATCATATGGATAGTTTTATAATACTGATATATTGAATACATTAATATACCATATTATTCCAACATTAGGGTAGGATTCGATGATTTATACCAGCGATGCCCCGATACGGGCTTTTTCTAATACGATACCGATTTTTGCAAAAATCGGCGATATTGATACACTTAGTCAATTTAATACGTTTTAGTATGGTACGTTTGGTTTTAGTACATTGATGATAAATGCACGTTAATCACATTTTATTCAATCAACTTAAAGAGGCAAACAGTATCTCATTTCAAAAATCAATAAGTATATACAATTTGGATTAATAAAATTGTTATTCAGAAAACATGACAACCTTAAATTAGGCCGGGAAAGGCGATTTCACAAGTTTGTTTGGAAGAGACTTGCTGTTGAAAATAATGTCTCAGATACCACTGAGGTCATTTGAAAAGTAAAGAACTTTAGAGCTAGAAATTTTAAATTTGGATATTGAACCTCATTGCACCAAACAATTAAATTACCTGCTTTTCTAGTTTAATTACGAGATCTTACATATCTCACAACTTCATCTTTGAGAAAATCCGTCGTCAATTACAAGGGCTCATCTTAAATGTATTCAACGCCCCAGCGAATTAATATCGCAGACTCTGATATATCGAAAAAAATAAAATATTGCCGATATATCCGTATCGGTGGTGTCAGTATCGGATGCATCGCTAATTTATACAACTTGATGCTCCATCAATTCATTTTATTTATTTATTTAATACAATTCACAAGAAAAATATGAACTCTTTCTCTAAGCAGACATTCAGCCATTTATGAATTTATATTCTTTAAATCATAGTATATTTTAAATAATTATTGTTTATTAATACAAAAACAATGATACTAGCGTGTGCGTGTGTGTGTTTCTAAAAAAATAAAAATATGAATATAATAAAAACGTTTATAAACAGTTACTTAATAAAGACCTTCTTCATTTAGTCTAAACTTTGTATTAGCCGAGCGAATTGGTCAAGTTTTAAGTTGAGTATTAATGTTGACTATGGTATGTCAACTCATGCCAACTCATGGTATACCATAAGCAATCACTCTATCGACCTGATTAGACCACCCATTGTCGTGTGTGTTGCGCTGATCATCAGCTATTACTTAATTAATAAGTATCCACAACAGTGTTACTTTGTTGTTATGTTTCATGTTTATTTTTATATTTTTGACAAATTTGTTCAAACATGTTTACTAACAAAGACTACTAAAACCGAATAAGCTATAAAATTTTATGAATATTAAATTTTTTTTAAACTATGAAGAAAATACTTTAAGAGATATTTATGTAAAAACAAATTGTTCACCAAATTTCTAATAAAGCATGTATAAGTAGTTATAATTAATTAATATTGAAATCAAAAATATAGGAAAAATTGCTCTTAACCGATTTATATTATCAGACCCTATCCCATGAATATAATAAAATTATAATTATATCAGCATATAAGTGTCCCGAGGGAAGGTACAGGCTTAATCACCACGCCAGCCCACGACGTAATGGCGAATTCAAACCCCGGGAAATACCCAGTTATTTATTATGCCTACATACAGCGGGTATACAAGAACATTTTTCCTGCATTCAGGTTTCCTCACTATGTTTTCTTTCACCGTCAGCCGATAGTGTTACCAATTAAAATTCGTAAATGTACTTCCCAATCCCCATCAAAAACCGTCAAATGTATTCTATAATAATTCGACCGTATAATAACGTAATATTGTGTTGACAGCGACATTTTACGTGTCGTAAAATATCAACACAATGCTAGATAATAATATATAATAAAAGGTAACAAGAAATAGGAACTCGCGAGACGAGGTGAGGCGAGGCTAGGGTTGCGAACGATTCATCGATGTTTTATTTGAGATAGAAATTTGAAACATTGCTCTCTCAATCTTAAGACTCACTTGGCGTTTAAGTATATCGTAAATAGGTTATGGGGGGGTGATTTCTTTTTTTTAAAGTAATTATGAAAGGATTCAATACTTGTAATTTAAATTCATAATACATTTTCATTATTTTATTATACTATGACGAATTTCTTTTCAAACTTGCTGTGCCCGTGGCTTCGCTCACGTCGAATAAAGAATGCTTCCACGAATCTTGCTCCCCGCTCCCAGCTATTTTAAAGACATAAATGCTTATTGTGGGTGTTCCTTAGAAGATAGACAGACGTATACTCTCCTAGTTTTTTGTAGGTCTTTTTAATGCCTATAATTATGTAGTACATTAATTTGTTATGGTTTACTCAGCATAAGCCATTTAAGCGCCCGAATTGAGTCACCATGATCAGTTTTTATTTATTTGTGCGGCACCCTAATTCTTTTTCTAAATTAAAAGTAGCCTAAGTTACTCCCTATATCATCAGCTATATATCAGTGAAAGTCCCGTCAAAATCAGTCCAACCGTTTCTAAGATTACCCGGAACAAACAGACAGACAGAAAAACAGACAAAAATTAAAAAAATGGGCTTTTTGTAATAGGTTACGTATATACTTTCATATGCATTTAATAAAAAACTGTTATTTTGACATTACAAACAAACACTACAATTTTATTAATTGTATAGATATAAATTATCTTACGTCTTATCATACTTATTATTGAAAGTTTGCTTAAGTGATAGTTAAGGCGAAGAGATCTAGTATATGTTTTACCATTAATTCTGAATGGGAAATCATTGCATGGGTATAAATAGGTACTTTATTGGGAAACTGGTAAGCTAAACAAACGTACATTGCCATATTTTAGTTTGTTAACATTAGATAAACCTATTTTGTCAAAACTATGGATGATTCGTTTATTTACTTCTACTTTATTTCACAGTTAAGTAAAAACAAAGAAACTGATAGTTTTTGTTCGCATTACATCGAGGTTTAATTTCCAGAACATCGATATATCATCAATTCACAGAGGTTTATCATAGCGATGTTTGCATCCCTATTATAGGCGAGGCGACGCACATTGGACTGAAATCGGAGCCTCCCTTTCATAGGATTTTAGAAAAATTAAATTTATTATTTCATAGTTTTAAGTATACAGTTTTGTCAAAACAGTCATATCATTGTATAATTTAGCAATTTCAAGCTTTATTTTTACCTTCTACACCATATAACATATGGACTTGTAAATTTCAAATGTATGAAAATGGATTTTCTTTTCGTCATAACTTTTTTGTGTTTTGAGTTGTAAAGCTGAAACTTATACATATCGTTACTGGGGTGGTAACGAATCCTTAGGACCTTTCACCTTGACCCCGGGCGTCCCCGTTCAACAGATATTTGTTGATGAAAATTTCATACTTTGATGACATTGTATTGAGGTGAAATAATCAAATATGTAGGTTTATTTTCGACCTGAATGCTACAGGTATCGATTAATAAAGTTACCCCTGATTTACCCTACCGCTTCATTTTCATTATCTTTCAAAAATACGATTCAGAATTAGTTTTAAAAATTCAATATACCTATTTTTCTTTATTAAAAGCTGTACATTACATATAAATTTGCACTATCTACTTAAATTAACACCAATTGTCATTAATAAATTATCAATTTAGCAATTTCAAGCTTTATTTTTACCTTATATACCAAATAATATTGACTTGTAAATTTTATATGTATGAAAATGAACTTGCCTTTCTTCATAACTTTTTTGTTTTCAATTATACAGCTGAAACTTATACGTATCGTTACCGAGGTGATAACGAACTCTTAGGCCCTTTGACATTGAGCCCAGGCATCCCCGTTCAAAAGATATGAATTAATTGTTGAAAGGGGAATTGCTGCATTGCAGCAAACTGCTGTCAATGATACAAATGTGAAACACAGACTTCATATGACCATGATAGATGGTAAGATAACTTCATATCTTTCAGATACCTCAACAGCAGTATGTGATATTTGTAAAGCGAAGCCGAAAGATATGAATGCCATCGACTTGATATCGCGAAGAACTCATTCTTGCATATTGCATATTGCGTATCACCTAGATTTCAAAAAATGGCAAGAAAAAGGAGACGATTTAAAGCAACTAGTAGATAACAAGAAAAAGATTATTCAAGAAAAGTTTCGAGATGAAATGGGACTACTTGTAGATATAGTTAAACAAGGTGCGGGAACGACCAATGATGGGAACACCGCAAGAAGGTTTTTTGCAAATCCTCAAGTAACTGCACAGATCACTGATGTTGATGAAGAACTCATCAGGAGATTTGCGATGATTCTTCAGGTAGTCTCATGTGGAAAGTTTGTTGATGTGGAAAAGTTCCGGCAATATTGTTCTAAAACAGCTCATAAATATGTCGAGTTATATCAGTGGTATTATATGCCTTCTAGCGTGCATAAATTACTCATGCATGGTGCAGACATAATTGAGCATAATAACTTTATCCCAATAGGCAAACTTTCTGAAGAGGCTTCTGAAGCACGCAATAAAGATTTTAAAAATTTTAGAGTATTCCACTCGAGAAAAATTTGTAGAATTGCAACAAATGATGATATTATCCATAGTTTGTTAATAACTTCTGACCAATACCTGTCCAGCATCAGACCTAATATAAGTCAACTTAGCCATAAACCGCTATCAGATGAAGCTAAATTGTTATTGGTAAATTCTACATCAGATAAAGAAAATGTAGAGTTTGTAGATGTAAGAAATTTGTGTGACTGAGTAATGTATGAGTGTAATTAAGTAGGTATCTTCAGAACTATATGTATTTCATAATTGATAATATCATAATTTTGTTATAAAATATTTTTATATATTTGGAATTTACATTTACATCATCTATTTAGAGGTACTGTTGAAATCGATAAGTTAAAATGAATATAAGATCTCATGTTATTTACACGGCTTTCATTTAGAATCCTAATCTAGCCCCAGAAATAACTGTTAATCTTTTATGACAAACATCAATATCAACGAAACAAATAAACTAATTACCCTAATTAGCAAAATCAAGACATTTTGGTACAAATGTGGAACAAAAACAATCAAGAACAGTAGCAGGTAATGATAATTGGTGTTAATTTAAGTTTATAGTGCAAATGTATAGGTAATTTACAACTTTTAATAAAGAAAAATAGGTACATTGAAATTTTAAAATGAATTCTGAATCGTATTTTTGAAAGATAATGAAAACGAAGTGGTAGGTTATATCAGGGGTAACTTTATTAATCGATACCTGTAGCATTCAGGTCGAAAATAAACCTACAGATTGATGATTTCACCTCTATACAATGTCATCAAAGTATGAAATTTTCATCATCAAATATCTGTTGAACGGGGACGCCCGGGGTCAAGGTGAAAGGTCCTAAGGGTTCGTTACCACCCCAGTAACGATATGTATAAGTTTCAGCTTTACAACTCAAAACACAAAAAAGTTATGACGAAAAGAAAATACATTTTCATACATTTGAAATTTGCAAGTCCATATTATATGGTGTACAAGTTAAAAATAAAGCTAGAAATTGCTAAATTATACAATGATATGACTGTTTTGACAAAACTGTATACTTAAAACTATGAAATAACATATTTAATTTTTCTAAAATCCTATGAAAGGGAGGCTCCGATTTCAGTCCAATGTGCGACGCGTGCTCCGACACAAGCACCCGTTACAATGTGAACGAACGATTCTCTCATTCCGTGTTCGATTCACTCTACAATTAATACTAAACGGCAAAAAAATAACAGTTTCAAAATATTAGGTATCTGGTGACAAATGGATCATAGTTGACAACCTCGACCGGTTTATTTATAACGGGTTTCTAGTTTCCGGTTTTACTTGAGATTTCAATGTTTACGCGATTTATCAAAATAGTACTTAAGTTTTTGTGCTACATAAACCGTTTGGACTACTTTTCAATGATTTGGCAAACTTTGGTTTATCCAACTACGGTCAACAAGAATTCTGAGAATCCAAAACGTTGTCTCGATTGAAATAATCAGTAACTTTCAATTTAATTATTATAAACTAACTGTCCCCGCGGCTCCGCACACGTTAACTATAGAGTTATTGTTTATGAAGATATCGTGATCATTTTTTTTAAGATAGGAACCAAGTACGTGTATCTAAAGAGTACTTATAGAGTAAAACAGAAAGAAAATTGATCAAAATCTATACAGTAGATTTTGCGTGATGCACGCACAACGGCAAACCTCGTACCATTTTATTTGCATAGATAGATAAGCTAGCTTTTGCTCGCTACTCCGTTCCTGTTGTCTTCAAAAGTAAACGAATCGCATGCCGTTTTAAAATGGCTCTGGTAATTAAGAATCCTTCATAGGCGTGTGCACAACAACTCGCCAAAGTTTCATCGCAATCAGGCGAATGGTTTACAAATACGTAAGTAGTTATATAAACTTCTTCGACGTAAAAACACAAAAATAAGTCCCAAAAATTTTACTGGCTTTTATTTTTAATTAAATGTAAAAATAATTTAACGTTGTATATTTTTTTAGCAATGTTTATTTATATCATATACTGCTGACCTGCGCAACTTCGCCTGCATCACCTAGCGGAAGTTCTCAAAAGGAATAAAAATTCCCCGTTTTTGCTGTTCTTTGATTCTCCGCTCCTATTACATCGTAACGTAATGTTATATAGCCTACAGCCCTCCTCGTTAAATGGGATATTCAACACTACATACATTTTACCATTCGAATCAACCAAACAAACAAACTCTTCAGCTTTATAATATTAATTATAGATATCATATTATTTACATACACATTATTATACTTACATATTGTATACATTATTATACTTTTACACTTAAAATGTAGTGGTCGTAAGCGCGACTGCTATGCTCGAGGTCCTGGGTTCTCATTCCCAGGTTGAGCAAAGTGTTATTGGGTTTTTCTATGAAAGTCTCATTAGCAGCTCGAAGATTGGCTTTGTGCCACCCCCTATTACATGGGACTTAAAAACATACTCGGCGAACTGTGGGTGTACATTAGTACACCTCTGCTTAACCCTTCGGCGATACAGGCGTGATGGTATGTTATGTTATGTTAAAATAAAAGTCAGTAAAATGAATTTACATTATTAATTAATTACCATTGATGGCTAACTTTTTTTATAGTAGCACAGCAAACTGACGGTACTGTCCCTGATGGTAAGCACGGTATAATCCTAACACAACGGCGACCACCGAGAAATCGTAATCCATCGGCGGTCGCCACTGTCATGCCGGGCTGCATTAATTTAACTGGATATGCAAATGCTGATCCCGAAACGCAACACGCAAAAGCGAGTCACTATGACGGGCTTCTCACCACATACTTATATAGTAGTCGCGACCCAGTCGGGCTGTACAGCCCTACCACCCCGCTATCGCCATTTCCTCGTTCGTTGCTCAACAGGGTGCACCACATGCAGGTGAGGTTGGCTTGGGCATCTTAGTGCTGAAGATGTAATTCGACACCCATTACACCCAAAAATCAATCAATTAATTCTTAATGTCGCACTTCGGTCACATGATCCGCACACAGCTCTCAATTTTACCCTTTATTAAACGCGTCAAAAGAAGTACAAATTCATAAATATCAAATATATTAGAACCATTAAACTAATTTTGAACTATTGAATGAGAAACTTCAAACCCGTATCATATCTCTCGTGACCCGCGTGTGCTCGTCACTAGCTCTAACAACAATAGCGTGGAATGCGGTGCGACAACGTAACGAGGCCCGTTTTAATTACCACAACACTCGTGTCCACTATTATATCATTAAATTCTAATGCTTAAATAAATAGGTTTACACATACACAACAAATATGACTATTGTATCGGTACGCATCGGTTTTGTTTGTAAAAATATCGACACAAACATCCCAAGGCCAAGTGAAGGGGAATGCAATCTGATACTGAAGAACAGCGAAGCGATATATTTCTATATAAATAGTAGAATTATTTTAATAGAACACGATATGAGTGACAGAAGACAACATAAATGCAACAAAAAAAAAACAATTTGACATATTAGAGTGGGGTTTAATAATTAATGATATATTCCTAATTGAAGTTTTTAACGAGATCTTAAGGTATCTCTTTAACAAGGCTTGTATGTAATATATCATGTGGTGATTTTGATTTTTAATCATAAAGCAATGTTATTTGTTCCTTTATTAAGTTATAATATCGGTGGCATTTTATGTGATCTAGTTGGGTTATTGTGTACAAGTAAAGTGGATTATAAATAACTAGCTGTGCCCCACGGTTTCACCTGTGTTAATTTTATACGACAAACATCGCCAACGTACCCGTGTAGGCAATATTTTATACTTTGTGTAAAACTATCGACATTTTTATAAGGAATCAATATTATTTCAAATTATTAGAACGTGTATTTTGAGTTATCACAAAAACTCCCTGCACAGTTCTAAGTTCTAACAAGGAAGCCACCATTTTGTTAGAGCGTTGTTTGAACTTTAAAAATTAGAAAAACATTCTATCCGCGTGACAGAATGGTGTTTATACACCATTCTGCTGGTAAATAAAAAGATAGTATTTCTAACTACGAAATTTTATCGTAACTTGAAAACTGTATAGTAATTCGAAAAGTCACATTTATTCAAGATTTCTTAGTCCTTCAAGGTAAAATAGGTTCCGTGGAAAATTCGACTGCCATTATACAAAATATTTCAGCTATAATACAACAATGCTTTTTTATATAACTAAGGTGGCAAACAAGCATATGAACTAGAGATGAAACGGATAGTGATTTGACCGATACCGGATATTCGGCAAGCTACGAGGCCGGAGCGCCGGATATTCGGCTCTAACGCGTTACATGACAAGATCAGTTTGATTTGAATATTGGCGCGGTGAACGAGATCGGAAATATTCGGGCGCGTTCGGTTGTTATCGTACGTGAGCAGAGATCGGGACGACTCGGGGGCGTTCGAGTGTTATCGCGCGTATCAGTTTGTGTTTGTTTCTCAGTTCGTTTGTTTATTCCATTGTCAGTTAATTTTTTTCAGTACCCGCAGTTGTCAAGGTTTGTTAGAATTTATCTTTCAGCACCTGGCAGTAGCGTTTACAACGAAAGGCTGAACGAAAACGAAAACGAAAGAAGCTGGTCTGGTATACGAAGCCAAGCGGAGTCGCCTCTTACCAACAAATGCGGAAAATTTGGTATTCATTCATCACACTTTGCCACTTGTTAATTTTGAGTACTGAACTAATTAATAAAGCAAACATATTTTTGAGGTTCAATTATAAAAATGAACGGTGTCCATAACCTATTGTGGTATGATTTGCCTTGTGTAAAATAATGAGAATTTTTAAAATTTTACTAACCGGAATCCGGCCGGATACTGAATTACTATCCGGTATCCGGCAAGATAGTGAAAACAAGGCCGGATATCGGATAGTTACCGGATATCCGTTTCATCTCTAATGAACCGTCTGATGGTAAGCGGCTACCGTAACCTATGGACGCTTTCAATACCATAGGTGTCACACGTTGCCGACCCTGAAACCACCGTAGGAGAAAGAGCACTGGACACCCTACTCACCGCAGAAACTCAACACTAGGTTATTTGGCTTCGATCTCCTTTAGGCTGGAGATATTCTACCAGAGCTCTGGAAACCCTACTCACCGCAGAAACTCAACACTAGGTTATTTGGCTTCGATCTCCTTTAGGCTGGAGATATTCTACCAGAGCTCTGGAAACCCTACTCACCGCAGAAACTCAACACTAGGTTATTTGGCTTCGATCTCCTTTAGGCTGGAGATATTCTACCAGAGCTCTGGAAACCCTACTCACCGCAGAAACTCAACACTAGGTTATTTGGCTTCGATCTCCTTTAGGCTGGAGATATTCTACCAGAGCTCTGGAAACCCTACTCACCGCAGAAACTCAACACTAGGTTATTTGGCTTCGATCTCCTTTAGGCTGGAGATATTCTACCAGAGCTCTGGAAACCCTACTCACCGCAGAAACTCAACACTATGTTATTTGGCTTCGATCTCCTTTAGGCTGGAGATATTCTACCAGAGCTCTGGAAACCCTACTCACCGCAGAAATTCTACACTAGGTTATTTAGCTTCGATCTCCTTTAGGCTGGAGATATTCTACCAGAGCTCTGGAAACCCTACTCACCGCAGAAATTCTACACTAGGTTATTTGGCTTCGATCTCCTTTAGGCTGGAGATATTCTACCAGAGCTCTGGAAACCCTACTCACCGCAGAAATTCTACACTAGGTTATTTGGCTTCGATCTCCTTTAGGCTGGAGATATTCTACCAGAGCTCTGGAAACCCTACTCACCGCAGAAATTCTACACTAGGTTATTTGGCTTCGATCTTCTTTAGGGTGGAGGTATTCCCCCAATCGGACTGATAAAAATAGAGAGAAATTTCTCTTTGCCCTAGTTCTTTTTGCTGGCTCTGTCGAGTTCCGATAAGGTTGTGATTGGCATCCCGCACTATTTTTTTAATACTCAAACTCGAAACAACAACAGCAATGTTTTTCTGATAGGTCTGTAGTCCTTTTTACATCTAGTCACAGAAGTTCACCTTTGATCTTTTGCACTATACAGGAAACGAATCTTAAAGAATAAGTAAACTGCATGGATTTTTAACACTGTTACTCAGTTAAAAAAATTGACCCATTTGATAGAAAGAACATCTCTGTATTTCGCATCGAATTTAAACAGTTGTATCAGTTGATTTAGTATTATCTAACAGCATGTAGCCAGCCAATGACCTAAATGTCTATACTGCATGGATTTTGTACCATAATTATAAATTGTTATAACTAATAACAGCAATTTTGTTACGCTAACGAGCACTGATATTCTATTAATCCGTTAAAATCGACACGATTTGCCTTAAATATTACTGGCTAAGCCAACATATTATTACTAGTAATATCTACCTATATACAATGAATAAAATTGAAGTGTCTGTTCGTAATGTCAAAATAACAGCTTTTTACTAAATACATATGAAAGTATATACAATACATAAAAGAAAAAAAACTTTTTTTTATTTTTGTCTGTTTGTTCTGGGTAATCTCCGAAACGATTGGACCGATTTTGACGGGACTTTCACTGGCAGTTACCTTATGTTATAAGGAGTAACTTAGGCTACTTTTATTTTATAAAAAATCAGGGTCCCGTGCAAATGAAAAAAAAACCGATCATGGTGAATAAATTCGGGCACTTAAATGGCTTACGCTGAGTAAATCATAAAAGATATAGCAAATTAATGTAATAAATAATTATTGATATTTAAAAGACCTACAAAAAAGTCAGCGGGAGCATATGTCTAACTTTTAAGGAACACCCACAAAAAGCATATAACCGGGAGCGCGACACGCGCGAGCGCCCGATTAACGGCATTGTGTAGTCCATGCGAACGAAGTCGCGGGCACAGCTAGTATAAAATATAGTAGTTATGTTTTAAATGGGATCAATAACTTTATAACTTAAAAACGCTTAATAAAGCGCCAAAAATAGGTACAGTTATGGACTTTCTTCAAATCAAAATACACGTGGTTATAGCACTGTACAACTTATAGCATTTTATAAACATTGGTTTCTCACGCACTATACTATGAAGTGCTAAACGTGGAATCCAGCGTATATAAGGTTCAATTACCTGATTACGCAATAGCTATGAAGCTTTTTCAACTGTTTCTTTACATAAATGTTAGGGTTATCAAACGCTTCCGTTTTATAGATTATTTTAAAAGATCCATAAAGATGAACACTCCAAATTAAGTTAACTAAGTGAACTAAAATTAACAAATAATTACTAGTAGTTGATGTGAAACATCTAATGTGGCGGCGGGTCAGACCGGCTGTTGGCTGTTGGCGTGGCGACGCTTGGATCCTTACGTTGGCGGTGTGGAGCCAAGTTCGTTTTTTTTTAATAGACAGACTGGATCATTTCAAACTTTCATGTTAAAACATGGATAGATTAAAAGCGGTTTGTAGGGTTTGCGATCAACATACACACAGTAATAAAATTAACATACACATAAACATCTTCACAGTGAATGTCTTTTGGTTTGTCATGTTTCGGGTCACCCGGTATATATCCAGCAATCAAGTGAAGTTATAGGGGTCACGACCACCATACACATAGTAATAAATAAACATCTTCACAGTGACTTTCTTTTCGTTTGTCGTGTTTATTTAACGTGGGAGAAAATGAGATAGGAAAGTTTTAGGCAATAATAAAATGGTACAAAAGAGGTTTGTTGCCAGGCAATAATGAATTTTATTATCTCACCAAAAAGGTACGAAACAAAAAGTTTTTAGCCAACACTTACGACATTCTGTTACTGATTGATATTGTGTTAGGTTACCATGGATATTTCAAATGTGCATTAATTGAAAATGATATTGTGAATAATAATTGTGAGTACTTGTATGTAAATTTTCATAAACTTTAAATTAGTGTGTATTTGATAATTTTCTGAATTAAAAAAAAACATAATTGCATACATTATATATCGTTATAGGTTTCGCGTTGTGGCCACAGTCTCACTTGATCTTAAGTGACCATGTGGTCCAAGATGGTGGCCTACGCCTAGTGGGAGATTGGCTCTCAAGTGCAGCTGTCGGAAACACACCAATTGGGGCTTAGCGACAGTTTTTCAACCTAAGGCTGGTAGCTAGCCCGGTGAGCATTAGGAAAAGCCCTACCACCATACTTTGGTTTCATCACGATGTTTTACTTCACTGAAAGCTCAGGCAAATTGCAGGGATTCGAACTCACGTCGATCGACGAGGAGTCCGTACACTCTACCACTGAGCTATCATTGCTTCAAAATCACGTAACGTAATTTCATGAAATAAATAATAATAATAAAAAGCAGACATTTTAATGATAAAAATATATCTCTTTGATTACATTATGTAGCAACCCTAAAATACATACAACTTTGTGGGGGTAAAGCAAACGTATACAAACTCACGCAAATACCGACATTGCCGACCAAACGTAAACATGGCTCCGAATTGGTATAAAACTGTTAGATCTTCATTTTGTTTTAAAAACTCATTCATCGTAAAGGCAAACAGAGTCGGTCGATCGGTGGCTTAAATGATTAGCACCCAATTTCGTTAGAGTAACTTCGAAAGTTCTAACGTGGCAATTGACGCAACGTGCTTTCTTTCTTTATGACCTTTAGAAAAATTTTTACTCGGGCGGATGCGCTGCTAAAAAGAAATAATAAATAAAATGTAATTTTTTAAAATTCAATCAACTTCAAAAAAAGTTTACTCAAAATTATGAAATAATATTATTTATATAACCAATATAACGAAATCAAAAGTAAGTAGATACGAAACAAATTAGGGGTCTACAATTTTTTTGAGGTTCATTATCTTGAAAACTACTTAACCGATTAAGATGAACTAATATGTCAATAAAAAGGAAATGGTCAAAATTCGATTAATAGTTTCAGATACACGCGTGAACAAACATACACCCATACAATTTTGTATATTTGTGTCTATACTTAATAGATTATCATAATATGTTAATATATTGCAGTACCAATAATATTACATACTTTTACATACGTGTCGAATTGATAACATCCTTTATTGAAGTGGGTTAAAAACATGTCTATTAAATACACTATGCTGTCTAAATAACATAAACACTGTACATAATAAAATTATACGTACCTAATTTGATACAGTTTGCATTGACAAATAAGGAAACAAACGTGAGCGAAAAGACGAGAGAGTAAAATTACAATATACAAAAGAATATAATTCGAATTTCTCTTAATTTAGGTAAATCAGTTAAAAAAGGATATTTTTTTTTTTTTTATATTTTTTACAAAAGTGAAATGTTTAAATATTAAAATAGGTATCTGTGGAAGTGTGGAACTTTCAAATTGAAATAATTCAACTGAATTCGAAATTAATCAGATGTGAATGGATCACTTTTTTAAATAAAGTGAACTAAGTACAATGTTTTTAATTGATCATGACTGACAGGTCAAAGGTAATGCGAACGAGGAAGTATACCTTAGAACAAGAGAACACGTCTTGGTGAACGCTTCCGCGGCGCCTACTGCCGCAGCCGGCGCGGCGTCGCGTCGGGTCGGCAGTTTCTGAACCATTGATTGTAAACACAAGGGTATAATCACTCACAAAATACAAGTTCGCTATTAAAACAAGGCTTCTCATATATAATGTATATTTTCTCAAACATGCATGGAAATATTGTCATTATTTTCGAAGAAAGAACACGCAAAGTATTGAATTTACGGACATGCCAAGAATGATAAAAAAGATCCATCAAAGAGTATTAAATAACCTAGAACGCCATTTCATACAACATTTCTGGAGCGTTGTAATGTTCCAAATTCAAAAAACGCTCCTGCAATGGATTTGATTTTCTTTGTCCGCAAATTCGATACTTCACGTGTTCTTCTTTCGAAAATAATGACAATATTTCAATGCATGTTTGAGAAAAGCACTATAATATATGCCTCGGCGGAAATGGAAATTTCCTGTCTCGTATTAGTGAAGTCCTCGCCAACGGCTCGGCCTTCAAACACTTACTCGACCTGCAATTCCTATTTCACGACCTTTTCAATAATGTACTATTCCATCAGAATCAAACTTAACACAAAAACAGTTGAGCGATGACAACTGATTTTAAAGTTAGTCTACGAAATTTTCTTATTATGACTCTTATCCCACCTAAGTAAGTAGCACAATTTGTTTTCTTCTTCCACTGTCCTCTATTAGATTCCATATCAGTACCTACGCCGTTTATACCATGCCTTCTTTGGGCTTCATCTACTCTTAAATATATGTTTACTTTCATACTTAACACTCTCCTAGTTGTATGACTTTCATACGTTCTCATGACACGATAAAGCCACGAGTCTCGGTAATACAAGTAAGAATACATGTTATATTCGATAAAGTAACGAATGTCTTACGTCATGAGAAATATTATTACATAAATAATTTTCCCAAATGTTTGGAAATGTAGCGACATCTACATAGCGACACACAGCGACATCTATCGAGCCACATACGACGACGCATCCTACATCGCGCAATAGAAATTAACTATTCGATTGAGTGTATATACAAGAACCCGACTTCAACCGTTGGGCAGCTGCCCGCCAGACATAACACCCGTCTGGTCGGAGGATCCTCCCTTTGCAATAGTTCTTCTACACTGGTGACCCCGAGCATGAAAGTCAGCGCAACCTTCTTCGCACAGCTACATCGTGACGTCATCATCACTTCTACAAGCTTTCGAGCAGCGAGTCATACAGCCAGCCAGCATCCACGGCTACTACGGGTATCCTGACCACCAGCATGCAGCGGACGCGCATTCCTGGTCATCACCCACAGCCTTCTCAGCGACCTTGGCACAGCACACTGCACTTCGGCCGGTCAGCAAGCAGAGACGCACTTCTCTCCTGGTCGACGCAGCAGCCAGTCACTACGCAGCACTGCAACACTCCGACTCACTGGAGCATTTTTGCAGCATCACCCCGACTCACTGGGGCATCACCCCGACTCACTGGGGGCATTACCCCGACTCACTGGGGGCATCACCCCGACTCACTGGGGCATCACCGCAGACAGTTCCGACTCACCGTGAACTATGCGGCATCTGGTTCCGACTCACTGGAACATCCCACTGGCCCGGCAAGCATCACTAGATGATGTATGGACGACTCAACCTGCTATCGACCTCCGGTCTCGGAGGGGAGTGATGTAGCGACATCTACATAGCGACACACAGCGACATCTATCGAGCCACATACGACGACGCATCCTACATCGCGCAATAGAAATTAACTCTTCGATTGAGTGTATATACAAGAACCCGACTTCAACCGTTGGGCAGCTGCCCGCCAGACATAACACTCGTCTGGTCGGAGGATCCTCCCTTTTCGATGGTTCTTCTACAGAAAGATAAACACAGGACGAGATCGAAATCTATACTAAGTAGTCTTCTCTAGAAGACGGGCGTCTCGGTGTGGAAGATGATAATATTGATGATGAGTCTGACATGGTATTATTTTATTTAGTGTGACTCTCTTAAGATTTATAAACACAACAGCGATCTTTGGCAAGGCCTATAATTCAGCAGTGAACATCTTTCGACTAAAAGGAAGGTGACGACGAAAACAAAAAAGTATTACATATGTCAGTTTTATAGATACCATAAAAATTCTAAACCATAATATATATACTTGTTTCAGGTACGACTATAATTAACCCACGTATATTATTAATAAATCTGTAGTTTTGTCTGTACATGTCATTTTTTTCCAAATTTCTCGTTTGACGCCTATAATAATTGACACTGATCACGAATACGCCATTTATTTTTACTGACTGTTTAAAACAGCTTGGCGGATTTTTATGATTTTTTTTCCACGGAAAGCATAATATGTCATTCTTCAATTGACAGGATACCTATATGAACTGTAAATAATATGACTAAAATAATTACTGCATAATAAGTGTGTGCAGCGTCGCGGGGCACCGCTAGTGATGTATAAATTTCATCAAAAACTACGTAAATAAGTGTTTGTAAAACAAGACTCGCTTTCCCCTTCAATGCTTCACTTACATTCCTCATGTGTATGTATGTACTCGGTGCGGGTTAAATTGGACCGTTTACGCGGTGCAATAACCGTCGAGTGAACTATTAATGGAGGCCCTTCATTAAGTTGATAGCCGGAAAAAATAACCAGTTGTCAACGCGGATTAATCAATCAATCTTTTAACTCCATACATTACATGTGGGGGGCCGCTAACTTTCTTTTGTTAACTAAACGCATTAATAATTTCCACATACGGTTAGGAATTTAGGTTTATATTTTTATTGTTATTTCCATTTCTTTGAAATTGTACTCTTTTGCACCGATAAGCCAAATATAGCCCTTTTCTACATCCAAAAGAGCAAGTGGCACAGCCAACTGTGCAAACCCTTTGGAGATATTTACCGATAATTTCAATATGAATGAATAAATCCATGGGTAAAATTTATTTATAATAATTAAATTATTATAATAAAGAGCTCCACATTTTCTATTATAGCTAGCTATATAACATAGGTGACATAATAGGGATAACAAAACTTGTTGAAAGAAGATCAGATATCCGAAAAATGTTAATCATTCGAGAGCCGTTATTAATTATTCTATCGCTAGTATTATATCAGGTTATTAAATTAATTAATGCGAAATTTTATTCTTTTACTGATACATGTTCCAAGACCAGTACTGCTTAATTACTTACTATTCTTATCGTTTTAATTCAATTTGTTTTTGTTCGGAACACTTATAACCAGTCGTCCTATCCAATCCTTAACCTTACAATGTAACTAACCAGACAATAAGCACAAACTATACTCACCACTAAGGATTTCTTGTTTGCATATACCTATTTAGGCTTTTCTTGCAAGATTTATGTCAATGTCAATTTTATCATATAATATGTAATATCTAGGCGACCGAGCTATGCTCGATGTCTTAAAAGTAAACAAAAAAATAAAAACACCTATCTAGGTAAACTTGGAATGTAAAACGTTATCTAAATGCAAAGCTTCATCGAAATCGTTAGGAGCCGTTTCCGAGAAACCCATTACATATATATATTAGGTCTTTACCTATGAAATTGCCGTTTTGTATAAAAAAAAATTAAACGAAATATTTTCATGTATTTTTTATTTGTATTAATCGAAGTAATCACCCATGCAATCAATGCCTCTTTGCCAGCGCAGTGGCAGTTTATTGATGCCCTTCTTAAAGAAATCAGCTGGACGGGAGGCAACAAATTCTTCAAAAGCATTTTGTACTGCCTCTCGGGTATTGAATTTTGTTCCCGCCAAGGAGTTATCCAAATTCTGGAAAAAGTAGTAGTCTGTAGGCGCAAGGTTTGGTGAGTAGGGCGGATGACGGAGAACTTCCAACCCCAGTTCTTGCAACTTGGAGACCGTCTGCTGTATGTATGAGGTCGCGCGTTGTCGTGCAGGAGCAGCGGAGACGAGCGATTGACCAATGCTGGTTGGAGATGTGCCAGCTTCTCCATCATTGTGTTCAGTTCTTCACAGTACACATCTGCAGTAATGCTCACCCCGTTTGGTAAGAAGCTGTGATGAATCACACTGGCGCTAGACCACCAAACAGTGACCATCACTTTTCTAGGGGTAAGTTTTCATTTAGGGCATTGTTTAGGTGCTGAACCAGGATCCAACAAACTTGCTGAGCGCTTGCGGTTATCAAACAGAATCCATTTTTCATCGCAGGTAACAATGCGGTTCAAAATTTCTTTATTTGTGTGTCTGTTGAGCAGTGCAAGGCACGTCTCGACGCGTACTTCGCGCTGGCGATCATTGAGTTCGTGGGGCACCCATTTGTCAAGCTTTTTTACCTTGCCAATTTGACGCAAATGGACCAATATTGTTTTGACGCTAACTTCGAAAGCTGCTTCTAATTCATCCGTAGATTGTGTATCATCAGCTTCCATAATCACCTTTAATTCGCCATTGTCGACCAAAGTCTTCGGACGACCGCGAGGTTCATTTTTCAGGTCGAAATTCCCAGAACGGAAGCGAGCAAACCAATAACAGGTGGTGCGTTGGTTTGTAGTGTTAGCTCTGTAAACGTCGTTGATGTTGCGTGCCGCTTGTGCCGCGTTGATGCCACGACGGTACTCATATTCCATAATTACTCGAATTTTTAACGTATCCATGATGAGAAAAAAGATTGAAATGCGATGAAAATGTAACACTAAGCAATAAACAAATGACTACTTTTGAAAAAGAACTCATGTTTTTAAAATAAAATTAATTTGAAATTAGAATTCTTAGCCAAACAAAAATTATTTTGATTTGAAATGGCCAGTACTGCAGAACGGCAATTTCATAGGTAAAGACCTATTATATACAAGAATTGTTCACTTAATATAATAAGATAAATATCGAGTCAGTTTGTGATATGTATATTAAGCTGAGAGATTAATAAATATAGGTAAAAAGAGAGTATTCAATCAGTTGAAAACCTTTTTGCTTCTTTTACAAACAATATTTTTCTAACAATCAAGAGTTTTTGAGTATTGTTTCGTCCAAGCCCTGTCGTTGATAATTTATATTATACCATTAGACTCATTCTCGTTGTTCCCAAACTTCTATTTTTAGAAATTCCACCGTGCACGGAATACTGTTCGCATCTTGGGGATGAATTCTGCAAATTACCTCTCGATATCCTTAGACAGCTTGCAGAGGCTGTCTGCATTGTTCATAATATAGACGTTAATAAAATTATAAAATAATATCGACCCGCGTCAGCTGCACAGCAACATTGCATCGCTGAGCGCTGTATCATGGTGAGTGTTCCGAAGAGCTGTTCAATCTTAGTCTATCCTCTTCCTTGCTCGACAAAATCTCACGCGGCGAGCTACGGAGCAACAGTTTTAGGGTAACCTCCATCTCGGCACGAGCTAAAAAGTTCTCAATGTCTCTTATCTTTGCCGTACCGTAAAACTTTGGAACCGCCATACGACCAGTGTGTGCTCTAATTCTTATGATACCGGGTTTTTTAAGCGTAATATGAAGAGATATTTATGGAGGCCGGCATGATAAAGATGATCGCCGTTGGAGGATTTCCTATCTCTCAGTGGTCGCCGTTGTTTTTGGATTATACTGTGCTTACCATTAGGGAAAGTGTCGTTACTGTGCCGTAGCACAGGACGACTAATCGGATTCCGAAAAAAAAAAGTTTGTCTGATTTAATCTTTCCCGTCTAAGGTGCTGAAAATTCTCCAAGCGAATGGTATTACATACGATAACCATAAAATAACCGACTTTACAAGTATTTTAGACCGTTATTGATAATTTAAATATCATAAATATACAGTTAAAACAGGTATTTTACCTATCGACACACGAACAATAATTACCATGTAGTTATTGGGTACTGTTGATTGAAAGTCATAACCTTCGAATATGTTCGGAATGATTAAAATACAAAACGTCACCTTTAGTCAAACAAGTTAATTTTAATAACACAACTAGCGCCCGCGACTTCTGTCAAGCGTATAATAACTGAATTTTATTATCATAACCTATTATAAAAGGCAACGTCTCTCTGTTTTTTTGCCTGTCCGTTGGTGTGCCTATAAACTCGAGAACCATTGAACCGATTAACATGTTTTTACTTTCAAATTGTAGGTGTATTCTCTGGCCAGGTTTAGTATACGTTTTGTTACAATAGGTAATTAACTAGTTACTTAGAACACAAATTGTAATGTTAATAGTAAATTATCACGACAAAAAAATTACTATCAAGTACGTTTTCTTGCAATAATTTACCTAAACCATTAAATATGACTAACCAGAATAATGCAATCGACTATAGTTTAGAATAGAAATAAGTTTAAAAAATCGGCTGTAATTCATGGAATCTAACTTTCATATTTAGATTCCAAATCTTACTTTTACGTGAAATTAAAAATGTTTAATACAACATGCAAAACAATAATCGTAATCAAATTAAATAATTTCGTTCTTCTAATTAGGTAAATATTATAATAGTTCTTTTGTCGGACGGTAAAAGCTCATAATGAACAATGATCTACAAGTCTCACCATACATACAGCATCACCTTATTTCGAGTTAGCCCAGGCTTAGCCACAAAAAATCTGGCAACCTTAAGGGTACTTATGTCAAACAACTGAAGGAGGCAGCCTGGATCCTCCAAGAGGTGACTGCCACCGCTCTTGCGCGAACGGTGGCGGAGGAGACTCTCCTCCTCCGGCGCGAGACGGGGAGGCTCCGTCGGGAGATCGATGATCTGAAAGCGGAGCTCTCCTCATTGCGCAGTCGGGTCGAGGTTCCTCCTGTGCAGTCGTCATGTCAGGTGTTGCCGGAAAACGACCAGGATTCCCTGATGCAGTTGTTAGTCGACGCGTTGACATGGACAGGATGGAGCGGTCGCTCCGGGTTTTAATGGGGGAGGTTATCACCGCCCGCATTGAGGCTATGGATGACCGTCTCCTGCCTGCCAAGGTGGTTCGCCCCCCTCTCGCCGCTGACCAGGGGTTGGCTCCTGTTCCGGTGGTTTCCAAAGTCCAGAGCACCTAAGTCGACGATCGCAGCGCCTGTGCTTGCAGTTCCTGCTTCAGACCTAGCAGCACCAAATAAAGAGAGATGGACCACCGTGGCTCGTCGACGTCGTCGACATAAAAAGCCTCCTAAAGCTCCGACGGAGGTGGCTACGGTCCCATCAGGGGGCGAGTCTAGGTCCAAGCCTATGCGCAAGGCGAAGCTCCCTTCGATACCGCGCTCAGCTGCGGTAGTGATTACGCTGCAGCCGGGAGCTGTGGCGGAGGGAGTGAGCTACAAAGACGCTCTACTAGATGCGCGGGATCGCGTAAATTTGATGGAACTCGGCATAATGGATTTCTCACTGCGTCACTCTGCCACTGGATCTAGAATCCTGGAGATCCGCGTTGACCAAAGTTCGGGAGGAGGAGATAACGGGCGTTGCTACGGTGTCACGGCCTGTTAAGAGGGCTAATAATCGCGTTGTAGGCTTAGATGACTCCGTGTCGGTGGAGGAAGTCGTTGCGGTCGCAGCGGCAAAGGGGGGTGTGAGCCGGCCCTTATCAGAGCTGGCCATATTAACGTCCATGGCAGGGGCAGTGGCGCGGTGCATCTTGCGCTTCCTGTAACCGCTGCAAAGGTGCTGGTGGAAGCGAATCGCTTGTTGGTGGGATGGAGTGTGGCGCGTGTGCACCTCCTGGAGAATGGGCCCATGCGGTGTTTCCGCTGCATGGAGGTGGGCCACACGCGCCCACTCTGCCCATCGACGGCTGTGGACCGGGGAATGCTGTGTTTTCGGTGCGGGCAGCCCGGCCACAAGGCGCTAGAATGCATAGCTGCTAAGCTGCACTACGAAAAAGGGAAGACCGACACCAGCACCGAGACCTCCTTAGGTTGCGTAGACGTTGGGAGGTAAGAGGGAGCTCTTGCGCTTCCTTCCTCCGCCATAGCTGAACCAAGGTGAGATGGGACGGGGGGCCCGTCTTCCCATTGCACTGGTTCAGCCGTCTGGGAGACAGTCGGGGTTGTACCAGACTGTCTCTCTATAGCGCCGGAGGCCCGAATGGGGCCGGCCGCCGGGGCGACGCGGCTGAATGCAACCGCAGATCCTGCGGCGTCCCACTATGGCGGCTGATGGTACACCGTGGAGTTTTACTGAGTAGGAGTCTCACATAACCACTCGTCCCCCATCGCCAGTTATCAATCTCTTCAAAAACGGCTTGGTTTCATTACGTCTCAATAATGAATTGCAAATGAGTACACGGTTCATTAGATTCTTTCAGTGAGCTCGTGTGGCATCCAAATATCGAGCTTTTTGGTATAGCCAGCTTTCTTCAAATGGGTTAAAACTGTTTTGTGGTCAATTTCTAGTTGTTCAGCTACATAGTAACTACTAATATGTCGATCTTGCTCCACTTTTTCAAAAATGACGTCCATTTTATTCGTAACAGGGCGACCAGAGCGAGGTGCATATTTCACATCAAAATTTCCGGACTGAAAACGTTTGAACCAACTTTGTGCTACTCTTACTGACACTGCATTAGGTCCATCATAACATCACAAATTTTTTCGCTGCTTGAGTTGCATTTTTGCCTTTTTTTTAATAATATTTTATAATGTATTGAATTTCTTCATTCACTCATTTTTACAAAAAGAAAAACAAATGAAAAATAGCGGGAAACAATTTTTTTATTTTTTTTATGTATCCTTTTTTATGTTATCAAAAGTAGCCAGATACAAATAGTACAGCCAAAAAAAATTATAACAAGTTTATACATACGTTATGAGAAAACACTTTTGCCCGACCTAATATTTTCAACTCGAGGGAGATAGCTAGCCTGGAGGGAATTCTAAAATGCTACCCCTACAAACATACTATGGTTTCATCTCGATGTTTTCCTTCCCCGAACGCTCTAGGCTCATTGTAGGGATTCGAATTCAAATCGATCGAGTATCGACACATGTCCTAACACGTGAGTCATCATCACCGTAAATCGTGTTTAAAACGTGCACATTCTCGTGGTAGAATTATCAATACTTACAGTACCACAACATTGCTAGTTCATATACTATAGGAACTGCATGACCTAATTCCCGCGTCCACTTTCTATCATCAATTACAAAGCGGTGTGAGATTCCATCTTCAATAAGTAAATAGCCGTCATAGCACTGTTCAATTTTTTTTACTTTGAATTGTAACGCCTACTGTCCTATGCTTAAAGTACAAAGCGTTATTTTTCTATCCTTGCACACTTTCTTCACTGAGTGGACAAAATTCTTAAATAAAATGCCTTTTAGTACGGATCGAAGAAACAAAAGGTTGAGTTACTTTGTTCTATGAATTATTAATTTATTTGTTGGCTTGTGCGATGATCGGGTCTCTTAAACCTGCCATAATAGCATGCTTAGAATTGTAGCGTCCCAGGATCGGCCGGTGTATATCCAGTAATCAAGCGGGGTTAATAAGGATCTCTACTAGACTGATTCGCGACCATCATTGACTGATAAAATTGCGCCTCACTTTCAGTTTGTCACGTTTCGGGATCAGCCATCATGACAGCGACCACCGGCGATGGATTGTGGATTTCTCGGTGTTCGTCGTGGTTTTTGGATTGTACTTTGCTTAACATCAGATACAGTGCCATCACCTTGTCAGAAAATAGAGTATCAATCAAATCCTATGATAGAATAATAAATTCCCATTAATTTGTATTAGTATCATGCTATATTAGACCACCGACCCGTGTATAATGTACTGAACCATTTCGAAGAATATACTTCATCGGAAATCTGTTCGATATAGCCATTAAACAACGTCGTATAGTCTAAACGGGCAATGAATATTCTCGTACGGTCTTTTGCGAATAACTAATATCCGAAAACGAAAACGGAGAAGCCCCAATATCCTGCCTTCCTCTACGAGTACAATGACCGTTGTCCGTACTCGGAGTACAGTTGAAGTAGGGATGATCGATGTTCATCGATGGTTTCATATTTATGTATTGTAAAATGGAGTTTGAGAATACAAGCGTAAGTAAGCACAATATAATCAGTCCCAAAAAAAAAGGTCGTTAACATGAGTATCAGCAACAAAAAGAAAAAATTGCGCGTACAGTACTATACACGTCACAAAAGTAAATCTTCTTAAAAAGGTGACACGGATAGCCTAGACTTTGTCAGCGGCTCTGTTTTAGCATAGGGCCCCTCAGGCTAACAGTAAGGTCAGATCGAAAAAAAAAATTAGATACAACGTATAGCTTTATTTTTCCTATAACATTAAATATCTTTTTACTCTCTCATGTAACGAGATTTGCCTAAACGTGAAGCGTCTTTCAAATTTCACTCTTAATTATCGTTTTATTATCTAATCGCTACGCCACTTCAAAAGTAGTTTTCAATTGCTAGAAGTAGGTGGTGGGTAGGTGACAACAAAAAATCGGACATCGATGTTTACTTATCGATGATGAAATATCAAACTCACTATCGATGTTGATATAAAGTTTTTCTTGTATCGCTCATCCCTAAGCTGAAGCGTGCTCCGGACGCCCCGGACGGATGCACGGAATTATCTAACGGGGTTACTACTGTCCGTGGGGTGTCAGATGTTGTACACCTTTTTATCTCATTGTTTTACTATAAGTCTATTTTTTTTATTCTGTTTTATATCAAACTAGCTGTGCCCACGGTTTTTTTATACATTGTGTAAAATTATCGACATTTTTATGAGGAATAAATAAATTTTTCTACTTATAATATAGCCTATGTTACTCGTTGATACAGTAGCTTTATATTGGTGAAAGAATTTTTAAAATCGGCTATTAGTTTTTGACTTTATCAATTACAAAGAAAATAAAACAAACAAAAAATCAAATCTTTCTTCTCTATGATATTGGTATAGATTTATTTGTTATATTGGTGATTTTAACAGATAAGACGTACAGTTTAATCAGTGTACCGATAAATCTACACTGGTAAAATATTATAAAGCTCAATAGATTTTATTTTTAACACGCTATCTCGAGAACTACCAAGTCAAAGTGGAAAAAATATTTTTGGTGAACTGAAACCATTCCGTTATTATTATTATTACAATTTCACGTAATTAGCCAATATCTCATAAGATTCTTATTGGAATGTTACAAAACTTATTCAAATCTATTAAGAACATTAATATCTACCTAAATACACACAATATAACATTAAGGCTTAGTAAACTTCGTAAATATTAAACTTTAAACATTACAACACAAAACAGCATACAAACACGTTATGTATGAATTATAAACATCACAAACACGATAGAACTCACATATAAGTCTAACTATTCCTATAAAATGACAAACATTACACATAACTGGTTTAAAACAAAGATTATCAATGAAATATATGTTCAGTATGTTTCTATACTATTCCTACGAAATTACAAGCTTTATTACTACGTAGTTACTATCTTTTAATACCTACATTTTATTTATATAATACAAAAACAGTAAATCAATGATTTTTCAAATATAATTGTTCATTTCTTAAGCCTAGCATCTTATACCTACAACTAAATATGAACATTATCTCTTAAATCATCACGCCTAACCCTATTCGTCGCTAACAGATAGCGATAGAAGTAAATAGTAAGTGAAAATATTGAATATTGAAAAATTACGTATACTTAGGGTAAATAATATCCTTTAAAGACCAAACCCACTCAGAAATAGATAGGAGAGTATCTTTTGCCTGGAAAAGATA
Organism: Saturnia japonica; assembly: GCA_033032175.1. Lineage (NCBI taxonomy): Eukaryota > Metazoa > Arthropoda > Insecta > Lepidoptera > Saturniidae > Saturnia > Saturnia japonica. The sequence continues at coordinate 5,215,666 of CM065324.1, read as the reverse complement.
CTGGTCCCTTAAAGAGATATTTAAAAGTAAAAACTTTCCTATGACAGCCAAGGAAAAAGTATTTGATTCATATATCCTGCCATGTATCACATATGGGTGTCAAACTTGGGCGCTGTCGCAGAAACATTAGGTATATAAAATTGGGAACATGTCAAAGGGGAATGAATGGAGCATGATGGGCGCCACATTAAATGACCGAAAGAGAGCACAGGAAATAAGGTTAATAACAAAAGTGGAAGATATAATAAAGAAAATCTGTCAATTGAAATGGCGATGGACGGGACAAACAAGAGATAGCAAGAAAAAATGGACAAAAATTATATTGGAATGGTATCCACGGGATGGTAAAAGGAAAAGAAGTAGACAAGTAAAAAGATGGATAGATGACATAACAAAAATTGGAGGAACAATATAGCCAAGAAAAGCAAAAGATAGGATAGTATGGAAACATCTGGAAGAGGTCTAAGTGTCACGTGATACGTTGACCACTAAGAATGGATGTAAACTAAGAAATTTATAGTTTGTATGTATTTAATATCAGCAATAAAGGAAAAATACACGTGTATTGTGTAATTTTGTTCCCACAGAGTAAACGTGTATTATAAAGAATGGTAGAGCCAGTGATAGGTTCGACTGTGGAAGCATTACCGCCACACCAATTTCTACCGCAAAATAGCACAGTGCTCGCGTTTCTTTGTTCCAGTTCCAAGGGTGTGGTTGGTAATAGACACTGGCACACGACGCGTTCTTCTAACTCAGTCCTCAGGAGTAGCAACCCATTTTGATTAGCTTCAAAATTATATGCTATTGTACGCAAGAAGAGAAGTTGTTAAGAATAAGTTGTGTAAGAAGTTATATTTATTTTTATCCCTCGCATCAACAACATGATGGAGTTCAATGTAAATGCATTTTGTTGACTTTGTATAAATAAACATTGCTTTAATTTGATTTAAATATAGTTTATTTATACACCGTTAAATAGTTTTTGCACAATTAAAAAGGCAGTAAAATGCTTTTACATTATTATCATTGATGGCTAAGTTCATCATGTCGCATATCCGTCACACGATGCGCGAGCAGCTCTCAATTTTACCTTCCATTAAAAGCGCCAAAATCGTAATCGTAATCGTATCTTATGGAAATGATTAATATTTTATGATTAAGTAATTTATTTTAATTACACAAATGCAGTGTTAAGTAAGCTGCAACAAGAGTAATTACTTTAAATATGTTGACGATAACATTCTGTATACGAGGTTACGTATAAGATCACAGTCCCGTATAAGTTATTGTAAGTACGAGCAATGTTTTACGATCGACAATTATTCTTTGCGTCGCCTATGTAGTCGTAAACCGCAGACATTGACCTTCCACTCTTGAAATAGCATTCACTGTCTTGTGTATCAAGTTGTGCAACAAATCGCAGCCGAAACTTGTTTAGATCAAGAATTATAAATTCACTGCGAATGTCAAATATGGTCATTATACTGTACCTACTAGAAAATTCTAAAGTTTATTCGAGTGGGTCAACTACATTCCTCGCTGATTCAAATTCTTATTCCTATTCTTAATACTTGTCCGTCAATGAGTATAACGCAGATGTTTTTAGATAATATCTGACTTTCGTAATACGTACCTTACAGGGTTACATTTCGCTTAAACAAATTCGCCAGTTTTCACGAAGGTGTTTTTTATATCATTGATATTTGTTATACACCTGAAAAGCTTTAAATTCGCGCATTCAAAACCTGAGTTATTCATCAATGAGTTGTTTTATGCAAGTATTTTTAGATTGTTTGATATTTATTAAGTATATGCACGTAAGAAGGTTAAATTTCGCCTATTCAAACTGTATTATTCGTCTGTGAGTTCTACGCAAGTGGTTTTAGTTAATCTGATGTTCGTGATATAATATGCATTTTATTACAAGGTTAAGTTTACACTTATATCATTCCTCAAACAATGTTTAGTGATTTATTTTTAAGTCAATTTTTAATTTGATTTTTTATAAAACTCAAGGAAGTTCATTTCTATTTAAGTTATTTAATTGATTTAAATCACGTTAGTCGTTCCAAAGATTACCTCCTAATACAAATTTTACCTTTAATACCAGTAGTATAGATTAGAATATACATCAGATATGCATAGAATCGCATCATTTAAAAACTAAGCATCGGATTTTCACAATACCTCATTTGGCTTACATTTGCTATTGTTCATCTCGTGATCTCGTCTTCCAAGGAAAATAATAAATTTGAAGTATAAAACTAGCTAACAATGTGGCCGGGCTCGCTAGAAGTGGCTTGTCTTTATGTAACTATTATAATTATAAATACAAAGGTGTGTAGGGACAAAGTTTTATCAACTCCGGCATTTGTCCAATAGGCAATTAATTCCATCGGGTTACTCGGTCACCGACTATTTGCAATAGTTAAAACTATGCCAACCGTAAAGAGGATAATTATGTCATCCTGACCAAGCAGGAAATCTACATTGAGCTAACAAAAATAGCAGTAATTTATCATTATATATGTGTATACCTACTTATAAATAATATACCATGGAATATTTTTTGCTTTATTAGATCGAATTTAAAGTACGTAAGTAAGACTAAGTAAGTACTGTCTGATATTTTAGAGTTTATTGTCACTTTTAGATGGCATATTAGATGAAACTAGGGATTTATCGTAATTTCAATGATGTATTTTTATTTTGACAGTGCCTGTGTCGAAATTTTTGACCTCTCGACCATGGATATTGTGCGTGTTATAAACGTCAATATAAGCAAGAACAACTAAACAACATCATTAAATAGTAGAGTTATTTGAAAATCATATTTACCCTATGGATATACTTACTAACTATGAAAATCTTTTTTGTAGGAGATAAAAAGTAAGAAGAAAAAAAACATAAATAGAATAGATAATAATAGATAATATATATAAGAAAGAGAGACATGAAAGTTCGTATATATCATCTCGCTAATATCTGATACTAATACTAATATTATACTAATCTATACTTAATTTAATGAAGCGGAAAAGTTTATCTCTTGAACTACCAGTTGGATTCGATTTTTTTTTTTTGTTTTATATGAGCCAAATTCACGAGGAATAGTATTATAGGCTATATAACAATAGGCTATAACTCTCAGCTAGCTTGAAATATTGATTTTTGTTAAGTAAGTCAGAAGTGGAAGTCCTCCCGACATGCTTTATCCGTGTTCGCTGGCATATTGGTTAATGATCGATACGTAAATAAAATGTTCTACATAAATATTGGTTCTTAGATATCTAAAAAAAGTCCGCGATAACCTATAATGCCTACTCTTATACATAAGCCCCAACGAGCAATATTGTGACAAACATTTGTTGAATATTAAAAAGTTAAGTTTATTGCAAAGTAGTGTATTAATTTTACAAATAATACACTCTTAGAAAGTAATGTTATTCTTCAATTAAACCGTATCTTACCATCAGAGGCTGTGCAATCATTGCGCATAAAATCGCATGGTGGAAACTAGTAATTATTCAGCAAAACTATTTTATTAATCACATTTACTTATGTTATACAAGAGTATTAAAAATATATGTTACGTCGATTAAAATTATGTAAGTTTTAACAATCTATACAAATAAATATAACTGAATTGTCTTTTTGTGATGTCAAAATAACAGTTTTTTTACTAAATGCATATGAAAGCATATACGATAATAAAAAAAAAACAATTTATAAAATTTTTGTCTGTCTGTCTATTTGTTCAGGGTAATCTCTGAAACGGTTAGACCGACTTTGACGGGACTTTCACTGGCAGATAGTTGATTTTATAAGGAGTAACTTAGGCTACTTATATATTAGAAAAAGAATTAGGGTTCCACGCAAATAAAATTAACTGGTAGTGGTGAATCAAATCGGGCGATTAAATGGCTTACGCTGACCTAAAAAGACCTATAAAAAAATCAGCGAGATGATATATCGATCTTCTAAAATAATACCACATGTGGCCAAATCGTTTACAGATAAGCTAGAGTCAACAGAGAATAATCTGGAACAATGTTAAGCAAAAAGCAAGTGTAATTAATTAATTATCCACGAAAGTGAATAACAATTGTAATTAAATCAATTCTTTACACTTTACAGCGATCGGTCTTAGTGTCAATAAACTTGAATTAAAAATCAAATAACATATGTTTGTTCAAAAATAGTAGATATTTAGTTGTCGAATTTCGCATTCCGCCAGCTGTCGAAAGACTAAATTACAGTCCAGCATGACAGTGACGATCGGCGATGGATAGCTGATTTCGGAAACTATCGACCGCAACGCCTATGCACCGGCTTTATTCGTCTTTTCAGAGAAATAAAGAAAGAACATTTATTTGAAATGAAAAACAGACATTATTAATACAATACACATTAAACACGAAATTACAATAAAGTATTACTAATTTAATTTATAACACTGAACCGTAGCCACACAAATGCCGCACTCAAGATCAAAAAGCTGAGGCTTAGCATATTCTATAGCAAAATACTATAGCACTCGTTTTCGGCCGGACCTACACTACATCAAAGGTCGACCTGGAACACACGCATATTGAGGCGAAAGGTACAAAGGTCCGCTTAGTGCATGGATGGCAATTTAGCAAACGTACCAAACATTTTTGGTCAAATGACAAGGTACCGTTTACAGCTAAAATCGTAGACCACCAAAATCCTTAACAATGAACACGGACAATACGCATACCAATTACGCACTCAATCGTAAGACAGGCCTGTCGTATGACGTCAACCGGTCTGGTGTGCAATGTGCAATGCACATGACATTACAGTTATCTTGCGTTCGATAATATTAAACTGTGTGAATGTTTCACCAGGAAAAGCGAAATCAATGAAGTTGTTTATGGAATTGTGTATCAAACAACTTTAATGCCAAGTGTAAGTGAATTGAGAGTACAGTTATATATCTATCTAATAAAAAACAATCTTTGTTCAGTTCAGGCCCTAAGAAGGCACTTACTTAGGAAGGTTAATTAAAATATTACTACCAGTTCGGATATTGAGAAAAGCCCGCAAAGAACTCGATCGGATTTATCATTATTTTCATATGTTTTTCTCTATACAAATAAACGGTCGGGGAAAAACTTTGTTCGCACTTTTATATGAAAACTCAAGAATTTTTTTTTAAAGTTTATTTACAGTATATATGTGCCGTTTTGTTCGATGACTTCATGTCATTTTGTAGGTAGAGACATGATCCCGTTGCTGTAGAAACTTTGGGACTACTGATCAAAACGCGACAAATAGTTTTGATGTTAACCTTACAGAACCTAAAGAATTCTGAAGAGACCGAAACAGGTGAAAATCTGAAGGTGCAAGGTCAGGGCTATATGGTGGTTTCACTAACACCTCTCAGCCAAACTCTCTTAATTTTTGCTGAGTGGCTAAAGATGTGTGTGGTCTAGCGTTATCGTGATGAAAGATCACACCCTTCCTGTTGATCAATTCCGGCCGCTTTCTCTCAACTGCTTCCTTTAATCACATCAGTTGTTGGTAGTAGAGATCCGAATCGACGGTTTTGCCGGGCGGTAAAAGCTCATAATGAACAATGCCCTTCCAGGCCCACAATACACATAGCATCACCTTATTTCGAGTTAGCCCAGGTTTAGCCAGTCTGTGAAGCTTGTCCGACCTTAAACCACGACCTTTTTCGCACATTCTTGTCGTACGTTATCCACTTTTCATCGCCAGTTATCAATCTCTTCAACAACGGCTCGGTTTCATTACGTCTCAATAATGGTTAATTAGGTTTCTTTCAGTGAGCTCGTGTGGCACCCAAATATCGATCTTTTTGGTATTGCCAGCGTCCTTCAAATAGGTTAAAACTGTTTTGTGGACAATTTCCAGTTCTTCAACTACATCGTAACTACTGATATGTCGATCTTGCTCAACTTTTTCAGAAAGGACGCCCATTTTATTCATAACAGGGCGACCAAAGCGAGGTGCATCTTTAACATCAAAATTTCCGGATTGAAAACGTTTGAACCAACTTTGTGCTACTCTTATTGACACTGCATTAGATCCATAAAACATCCCAAATTTTTTTCCCTGCTTGTGTTGCATTTGTAATAATATTTTAAAATGTATCGAATTTCTTCATTAGATTCACTCATTTCTACAGAAAAAAAATCAAATGAAAAATAGCGGGAAACAACTTTATTTTATATTTTTAATGTAACCTTTTTAATGTATCAAAACCAGCCAGATCTTACAGAACATAACGTTATTTTTAGTTTGAGAAAGGAAGAACTGAAATAATTCATAGTTGATCATGGATTTCATTTTAAGGATAATTCGCAGCTCACGTCACGCCGCGGTGGGGCGTCCTATCGATTCAGACGGCACCCTTGCTGACACGCGACTTAAAGTCTGCCAAATTTTGTATAGTAAGTACATAGGTAAGAAACGATATATACGCAAACTGACGAACTAATATGGCATATTTTTTTTTAGTTAGTAATCTAATTTAATATTTCGCTCGCTGCCCTACAGGAAGAATTTTATTAACTTTATTTAAAATTTTCTCGAAAAAGACTATCGCTTTATCAGTATGATGCGTTTTTAGGTTTTAACCGCGCACTGATATATTAGTTCATGTCAAAAATATTCTAAAAAATAAAGCAGGTAAAGCAAGTAAAGTCTTCAATTACAAAATGTCAGAAACGAAAAAATTCTCACATAAACGAAAAGAGTGTAGATTTGTCACTGAAAAAAGATTCAAAAGATAAACATAGTTGTAACACAACATAGTTGTAACATAATAGTATAAAACATATAAAACACTGATAAAAAAAATTATTTCACGTAAAAACGTACTATCACTGTTGCCGAAAAAATCACTTAATCGGCATTTTCTCGAAAAATTTGATATTGTAGGATATCTAATTCTCCCTCTATGGCAGCGGTATATATATTATAAATTCCAAAGTATGTGTGAATGAATGTTTTTTCATCATTCCGCTCAAACGAATTCTAATGAAGTTAGATAATTTTTATAACAACACAATAATAAACAACCAAACTGAATGATTTTGAAGAGTTCCCTTGTGTATCTTTGAAATTGAAGATCCAATGCCAATTAAATTAAAATGGGACCACCCTTGAGGTACCCCCTATCCAACAAAAAATGAATCATCCAAATCTATAGAATTAATAAAATTGAAGTGTCTGTTTGTAATATCAAAATAATAGTTTTTTACTAAATGCATATGAAAGTATATACAAACACCTATAACAAAAAGCTCATTTTTAAATTTTTGTCTGTCTGTCTGTTCGTTCCGGGTAAACTCCGAAACGGTTGGACTGATTTTGACGGGACTTTCATTGATGGATAGCTGATGATATAGGGAGTAACTTGGGCTACTTTCATTTTAGAAAAAGAATTTGGGTTCCGCACAAATAAAAAAAACTAGTCATGGTGAATCAATTTTGGTGCTTAAATGGCTTATGCTGAATAAACCATAAGAGATATAGCATATCAAGGTAATACATAATCATAGGCATTAATTAAAAAGACCTACAAAAAAGGCAAAGAGAGTATACATCTATCTTCTAAGGAACACCCACAATAAGCATTTTTGTTTTTAAAATACCTGGGAGAGGGGGATCAAGATTTGCGCAGGCATTCTGTAGTCCATGTGAGCAAAGCCACGGGCACAGCTAATTGGTTCATAAACAAAGAAGTTATGGCTGAACATCCAATAAAAAATCTACAATTGAGCAACTCTGCCTTTTTTGAAGTTGGTTAATCAAAAACACCTGCAAAACTGCAAGGCATGGGTAGCAGACAAAAATAATATAAAATAGCTAATACTATGGTATACAATCAGTAAAAGAAGATAATTTAATATTTTTTTGTTAGATCATATCAAAGTGGTGATTTATTATAGATAAATACTTAACTTTGGTAAAAAGCTTTGAAGTGCTAATTAGATAATTGTTTCAGTCACAAGACAGTTCAAAACAAATCTTACAGAGCTGCTAAAAGATTTTATCAAGTTTATGAAGTGGTTGAACACATATTACTTAAGATATGGATTAATATTATTGCCTCAATAGAAAATAAAATAAGTATGTACAATGAACTACTTTATATATTAATATATTCTAATTCATAACAAACCCTAAATTGATAAGATTCAATTATAATGAAGATATGAGTATTAGCACCATTTCATTATACATACTTCTTTGCCATTTTACTTGTATTTATTAAAATACCCAATAAATTTCATTAAATAAACTTATTTTATAATTCACTACAGAATTTATGAAGTACCCTAACTTTAAATCCAATGTTATATTATTGTTCATTTTGCAATTTTAGATCAGCTAAATATCATAACAATAGAAATATAAAATAGTAGCATAGTTTAGGAAAACATTAAAGTTCATTCTAATCACTACTGCTTTAAAGGAATGTTTATGATCCATTAACATCATCATGGATAGCTTTTTTCTACTCACTGTAGAGCATATAATGCCCTAATGCCCATTCTATGCCATCTTTGTCCAGTCTTAAAATACACACTTGGTTATTATAATACATACTAAAAATCCTAATATATATTAATTTCCTAAACTATGTGAGAATAATTAAATAACTATGAACATGATTATCACATATTACACAAATGTTTGGCAATAAACATCCTGTTTTAATCATTATTTATGTACTATATTAACCTGTTATATACAAGTTCATGTAAACATAAAAACATTAATTTTAATTGGGTTCCAAACACATATAGATATTGAATACTCATGTGATTATTTATGTATAAACATTGTTATGTTTATACAAAATATTTGCCTCTATCTTTAATTAACATGGGAATGGATCTAATCTAAGGGAATAAGTGGGAAGAATATCTTTTTTATCCCTTTATACTAATTGCTTCATACATTCTTACTTATTTTAATCATTTTTAAGTTTACCAATTATTATTATTATTTTTATCATATTAATTTTCAATAAATTAAAATGAAATTTTTGAAAAGATTTTATTATTAGATTTTTAGTGTTATGTATTTTTTATTATAATCATTATTGATCATTTCGTGACATTTTTCACAAATTTCTGCACAAGCATTTCAAATAGGTCAGTCCTGACTATCATAATATTTATAACAACATGAGTAAATATCAACGACAACGCAACAATCTTATAATTTATAATGTAAATATTTACTTACATGAGAGTATTTTTAATCCGTTTATGCAACTGTATAATCTCCACTAACTAATAGGTAAATGCACAAAACACATCACAAATTCTTTGCATTATATCCACTTAATAGTAACAAAATCTTAATAAACACTTTAATACATCTTCATTAAATAATTTAGAACAAATTTTAGACGAAACTTGTTTGTCGTACCCACTACAGAATTTCGGAAAACTGACAGATTTTGAGATGTCGTTTATCGATATTTTTTAATTTGCGTTCCGTAAGTGCAACCACACTCAATCATCCCACAAACAACTGATAACTAAACTAAACGCACAACACACGTCACTCATATCAACATAGATGAAAAGACGCCGAGCTGGAGCAACAACGCCCACGAAGTACGAACGAATTATAAAACCCGTACAAAAAAGTAGTTATATTACACATTTAAAATCTTTGTATACAAGATCTACAACATTTGGTAGCATTATATCTTTCACCGGTTTAATTGATGTAGGCATATAATAGGAATGTAAGAAATAACTTATCACTAGTTAATAATTTGTGATTAAATATTTCACGTGTCACGTTAGTTACATGTAACAACACAACGATATCTGACGAGCGTGATATGGGTTCAAACGGACCAAAGTAAATTACTTTCACAAGATTTCATCTTGTAATGGTGAAAATACGTGAAGGAAATAGATACAAAAACAACATTGAAGCGTTACACGTACCAATATATAGAAGTAATATTCTGATTGTATTTTATTCTCTTTAAAATATGCTTTGATTTACTTGAAGTTTTTGATGTGAAAAATCTAATATGGGGCGGCTCAGACTGGTTGTTCGCGTGGCGACGCATTGGTCTCATTGTTAAAGGTGTGGAGCCGAATTAGTTTTTTTTAAAGATAGACTGGATAATTTCAAAGTTTTAAATCGTGGATAAATTAAAAGCAATTGGTAGCTTGGTAGGGGTCGCGACCACCATAACATTAATAAAATAAACATGTTCGCAGTGACTTTCTTTTGGTTAGTTGTATTCCGAGATCACCACGTGTTTTTTTAGTATTCACTAAGTTCTTTCACACCTGCCGGGCGTCCCGTGACAACTACATTTTTGAAGTGAAAACTTCTATAGCATCGTTGTGGTTTGAAAATCAATAAAACGAAAAATCGACAATAAAACGAGACAGACACATAAATTCATAAGATTTAACGTGGGAGAAAATGAGATAGGAAAGTTTTAGGCAATGGTAAAATGGTACAAAAGAGGTTTGTTGCCACGCAATAATGAAATTTATTACCTTACCAAAAAGGCACGAAAACAAAATTTTAGACAACACTTATGACATTCTGTTTATGATTGATATTGTGTTAGGTTATCAATTTATCATAGATATTTCAAATGTGCATTCATCGGAAATTATATTCTGAATAATGATTGTGAGTAATTGTATGTAAATTTTCATAAATAAACTTGAAATTAGTGTGTACTTGATCATTTTCTTAATTAAAAAAAAAAACATAGATGTAAAGGTTTCCCTTCTACCACGTGTGAATTGCACACATAATTTTTTTTTAACTGTATGAATAATAGAAGTTATTTCATTTGTTTCTATAGTAGGGCCAATTTAATAGATTACATTTGACACTTCATCAAAATTCAACAAAGTAACCTTGTAAAAGAGTGCACACTTTTTTTTCGGCTATCAATATTTTTATTTTTTCAAAGTTATACTAAGTTCAAATTGCTTAACTTTTTACGTTGCAAAATACATATTTATTAAAAATCAAACTAATCTTTATACAATTTAGGCCCTAAGAAAGCACTTATGAACGTCAAAACAATACTGCCCCTTCGGAAAATATTCCAGAGATCAAGCAGAACCGGCAAGAAACTCGATCGAGTTTATCTTTTTTTAAACTGTATAAGTGTTTAATATAACAGGTAAAATAATAATAATTTAGTGGATACACAGAGAGGGAGCCACTTCCAAACATCACTATCATTCACATCATGATCCACCCTATTATAACCTTTTGACACTAAAACCCGCTTTACATGGTCTTTGAATTTGTTGTCCGGCAAACCAGTAATGTGCTTAAAAATCAAAGAAGTAAGCGAGGCTTCGTCTCCGTGCACTGTAAAGGCTGCAGTGGCAGGCAACGCCGAGAAGACTGAGCAGATAGGCCAAACTGCGACAGAGGGTGCAGTACAGCTCCGACGAAGCTAAAAGTCGCAAGGTAAACGATCTGGAAAGGCGAAGCGACGAGCAGGAGACAGCTCTGGGGAGACCTCTGGTCAAACTATGCCCTCCAACAAAAGGGCTCGCCCCGACGAGACTTTCACTCCGAAGGGTGGGAGCAAACGTCTTAGGTTCGAGCCTAGCAGTTCCACCAAGCGCCCGAACACAAGCTACGCTGACGTCAGCAAGTCCAATGACATCTGCGTAGCAGTTATGAGCCAGCCATTCCACGATCTTACTACGGAACAGGCAGAATGAAATCAAAAAGAGCCTGGTGACCAAATTGCTAGATATGGTCAGCCCGTCTAGCTCCGCGACACCAGCCTTCATACCAGCCTTCCGTGGGAAGCCGTTCTTCAGCGAAGGTGTCCTGAAGATGTGGTGCGAGAATGATCTCGCCCTCAACTGGCTTCACAAAACCATCGCAAGTACCCCATCACCAGTACCCAGAACTGGACTAGTTGTCAAACGACAGGCAGACATCCCCCGTAGGGTGAAGTGCGCCATGTTCGTACCCGACTGGTCCAAAGATGTTGACACGCTGCGGAGACTGCTCATTGGGCAGAATCCGTGGTACCACCTCAACACCTGGGCACTTTACAACGCCCAAACAAGAGAGGACGGCGTCTTCCTCGTACTTGGGATCCCGGCTGCGGAGATCCCTATAATACTAGAGAGAGGACGCCGCGTGGCCTACTCGGTAGGCTGCGTCTACATCAGGTTCTTTGGGGAGAGTGGAGGCCCAAGAAATGTGCCATCGGGATTCCCAAAACCACACAAACAACACGCAGCACAGGTTGTAGCTCTAGCAGGCAAGCGCAACTGATCGTTGTAGTCACATAAGAAACCTGACAACACCGATGAAGAGACCTGTGAACTTCTTCTCCAAACCCACTTCACGGGATGTATCTTAAGTGCCGACCAAAGCTGCGGTGACGGAACGGAGGGAGAGCGCGTGGAACCCGATTGGATTACTGCCCGTAATATTGTCCAACAAGATAAATTATTGTGGGCAATAAACAGTTCCTTCCATATAAAGCAGCTGGTTTGAATAGTATCTTCCCCGGGCTTTTAAGATGGTGTGATAAGGAAATTGCAGCACACCTGCTGATCATTTTCCAGGGCTGCATTGCCTTTCGATACACACCCAAACAGTGGTGGGAGGTAATGGTAGTATTTATACCCAAAATAGGCAGAAGTGACTTTACGCAGACAAAATCATTCAGACCCATCAGTCTTACGTCCTTTATTTTAAAGACCCTAGAAAGGCTTTGTGATAGGAAAATAAGGCACAACATCCATATGGGCAAGGCACATCACTGCTAACAAAATACCTATACTGTAGGTAAATCAACAGAATCTGCATTACATAACGTAGATTCACGTATTGAATATATTCTATCAAGAAAACTATCAACCCTAAGCTCATTCATTGATATTGAAGGGGCCTTTGACAAAACAACCTTTAACAGCGTCAGCCATGCCCTTTCAAAACATGGAGAAATTCCAACGCTTAGAAGCTGGATTGATAACATGCTTCCATATGAGGCGGTACAGGTTACAGTGAATACAACCACCAGAGGTGTGGCGGTTAGGGGTTGCTCTCAGGGAGGAGTACTCTCGCCACCATTGTGGAACTTGGTTGTAAACGAACTCATCACTGAACTGAACAAAATTATTTATTACACTGTAGGTTATGCTGATGACCTAGCTATTCTACTGAAAGGTTCACATGAAGGCACACTCTGTGATCTGATGAGGGTTGCTTTCCGCATAATAGAAAATTGGTGCAAAAAGAAGGAAGTAACTGTAAATTCGAAAAAGACGGAACTAGTGCTTTTCACTAATAAACGCAAATTGAGTAACTTTGTGTTACCAAAGTTATTCGTCACCGACCTGGCTCTAGTAGCTTAAGTCAAATACCTAAGCGTCAGGTACAGTGGAATAAACACCTTGAGAATAAACTAAATAAGGCCTGCATTACATTCTGGCAATGTTAAAGACTATTGGGCAAAATATGGGGTCTATCTTCGAAGATTACCCACTGGCTTTATACAAACGTAATTCGAACGACCGTTACCTTTTGGTTTGGTGGCCTAGGACCGAATTAAGCACAGTCAGGAGAAGGTTGCAGCAATTCAACGATTGGCCTGCTCGGCTATAACTGGCTGCATGCGCACCACGCCAACTACAGCCCTGGAAGACATTCTCAGTACACCACCATTAGATCTGTTTATACAACAGGAGGCCGCGGTATCAGTGGTACGAATGACAAATCTAGAACTGTGGGGTAATTTTAATAGACCACACACTTAAATTTTAAAGAAAGAGAAATACAGATGGTTCGAAAACTGATACAGGAACAGGCGTTGGGGTATTTTCCTGTGATCTAAACATTAAAATATCAATAACCCAAGTATCACACAGTTCCATCTTCCAATGTGAATGTGTAGCCATTATTGAGGCGGCAAACGCGGTGCTGAACAGGAAAATAGAGAGCCAAAACATAAGAATTTTCTCTGACAGCACTGCAGTCTTACGAGCCCTGGAGAGTAAGACACACGACTCTGGGCTTATAAACGAGTGTCACAAAGAATACCTGGCCGGAATATCTACGCACAATGAACCTAAAAAAGTGTCTAAGTGCAGACGGATGGAGCCCACATAACTAACATAACATAGTGGATACATCATTGAATTCAATTGCATGCTCATCAGAAACAAGCAAATCTTCGACTTCGGACTTCGCTAAATAAAAATTTCTTCACTTTCTTGTTCATCTTCCGACGAGTGCTACTTAGCATAGGACCCGAAGATAAAAGAAGGTTGTGTAAAATATCTTCATTTGTCGCGATATCACTACACTTTCGTGTGTGTTCAGACCTGAATTTACTAAAATCCTTATTCCTGACCTCTGATGCTTCTTTAGATAAGAATCCAATAGGAACTATGGAAAAAAATTCCACTATTTCAGATCCATGGATGAGAAACTTGTGGACACTTAAGGGCATATAGTACCATTGTAAATCGCTCACCAGAACAAATCAAATTAAATATTTGGGGATTCATTTGGAAGAACATTTAAAATGGTACTCTCATATAGACAAACTAAATACCAGACTTCGGAAGATAAGATATGTTTTTTAAAAACTAAGGGACTCTGCAGATATTTGCACACTTAAAACTGACTATTTTTCTTTATGCGAGTTTCTTTTGACATATTGCATACCGGCTTGAGGTGGTTCATCTAAGACTGCCATTCTAAAATTAGAAAGAGCTCAAAGGGCTGTCTTAAAAGTAATCCTGTCAAATCCTAGGTGATATCCTACGCACATCTTTACTCTGATTGTGAGGTGTTATCTCTGAGACAGTTGTTTGTGCTAAGGCTTACATTACGAAAGCATTCCGAATGTATTTTTAATAACGATAATTTTAACAGCCGTAGATATAAGTTCGTTTTTTCTCTGCCAAAACATAGGACAAAATTTGCAGAAAAACAATACTGGTTCCTTAGTTCTAGAATTTATAACAAATTCAATAAAAATTAAATATTTTTCATCTAAATAAACACAAATGTAAAATGAAATTAAAGGAATGGATTCTTACACTAAACTATAATGAAACTGAACAGCTTTTGTTAGCTAATTAATTTACCTATCATCCAACCTCTCATTTCTTGCAATTAGAATCTTTCTACCTTACAAATTTTCCTATTCATATTTACCCACGCATTCACACACACACACTTCCCGTACACTCTTAGGGCAGTCAATTTATAATAAGTATATTTTTATTAAATATTCAAATAGTATAGAAATAAGTAGAATAATAGGGAATAATGTTTTTGCTGTAATTTTTTACGCCGCACGAGGACTTTCATTTTTATTTAATTTTTTCTGTAACTTCTTTATCGACGTATGGGAGAAATTTTTGTAGCAATCGTCATGTTTTTCGGTTACGCGCCATGTTACTTTTTTTACCAAAGTTTAGTATAGTGACGTAAAGAATATAATGTAATATATTATAATAATAACAACAATATATTAGTTTTGAAGTTTGGTTTGAAATAAGAATAACAATATATTAATTTGAAAGTGATAAAATAAAAAGACTTAATCAAATTTAAGTGAATTTACAAGAAAAGTGAGAGGGATTATATATTTCGTTTTATAAATTCAACACGTATGAGCATGATTTTAATATTTATTTCAGGTTAACCTCACTTTTTGATTGTAAGTATCAGTGAATGTATATAAATCTGTTAAAATTAGCAAGTATTAATAAATATGACTGTAAATCTAGTGAACATTATTAATTCTAAAAACAATAAAAAATATAAATTAAATAATAAAATAAAAATAAAACAAAACACGATTAGAAAATAAAAGTATGTATACGTACATCTTTTTTAATTATTCGTTTTTAATGATTTATTTATTCAATTTTAATTTTATAAAATCGTTGCATTTCTACAAGATTAACTGTCATCATATAATTGTATTACTTTGAAAAGATAATTCCAATTATTTATTCATAACTTGTAAATATAATACAATAAATAAATAGCAATGATATTATAATAAGAACAATGATAAAATAAATTACTCATTAATTGTATGCATGTCTATAATAATAAAATAGCTTTAATTTAATACGGAAATATTTTTTTTTCTTAAGGCTTAAGCCTTATCTACCCCATTTTCGTGAAGTTGCAAATAGTAGAAAAATGATATGTCGTAAAGAAGTTTCACTTCTTACCTGAGTACTCTGGTACACACACACATTTTTTTTTCTCTTATTTTGTGTTCTAGTAAATTGTAAAAAACCTGATATCCAAGATACAGGATTTCCTAGTTTGAGTATCAGGGCATGCTTTATTTGTATTTTCGTTCTTTCATAACAAATAAAAATTTCTTGTTATTATTATTTTTAGTTATTACTAGCTAGTAAGCAAGGATTAACTACCACCTATTAATATTCCGAAAATTGTAGTTGATGTATAATAAAATCCTATTGTTATAGAGTAAGATTATACTAATGAATACCTACTTACCAACCGAGCTTATCGATTCGGATGTCACAAACCTGCCATGGTATTATTCATTAGTTGGGTAATAACCGTAGGTAAACGTGTTTTATGACCGTTCCTGTGATAATTTAAGTTAACAACGTTTTTTGTTATGCTGTTTGAGTAAGTTTTGGTTAATTATAATTTATGACCGCTTATTTTTAATTTTTAGTGGGTGGCTAGTATAAACATCTACCAATATTAACTTGGACTAGTTTTTTCAAAATATTTTAATTTTTTTTTTATATCTCAAAAACTGCACAAAGTTGGCACCATGTGTCTTTGGAGAAAATATGTTGTTCGAGAAGGTTCGCTAATATGTGCTGAGCCCTTAATTCAATTAATCGCGAATCAATCCCTCTCGAAACTATTGCTGCGATACAAAGTAATTATTGTAACAACAAACAAAAGATTCACCTCGTCATGGGCGAGCGGTGACCTTAAGATTATACAGTTGACCTGGACTGCAGATTGTGAAGTATTTGTGTTTGTGGAGTTAATTGTATGTATTTGTGAGTGGCAGCCTCAAATGGTAGGACACTACATCAAAACTTCCTGGTAAGCCAACTTATAGTTATACAATGCAAAATCTTAAATCCCGTAAATTACATAAAACTCAGCGCCAACCCAATGCCCGAAATGACGTAGCGCGTGACGTAGCTACACAAAACCACACGCGGGAGCACGGTAGCAAAGCACGAAGCAGACTGTGTCAGCAGAGCCATCCAACGAAGCCAAGGGGGTGGGGTGGCGCAGCGCCTGCGCAGAGCGATTGCCCCGCGCATACCATATATTTCTAACATATGTTATATAATGACTAGATACTGGGATAAAAATTTGAGAACGAAAAGCGGTCAGACATACGAGATATTCATATTTATAGGTAGCCTCCCATACATTAAAAACGGTTTTTCTCGATTTACACCAAAACTATGAGTCCAAGCAAAAAAGTCATTTCCCCCGTATGTGTTGGCAATTAATCTAGCAAATCGAATGGTGCATTAAGTTTTGTGATATGATGACTTTGAATTTTTAATTCTTCTATGTCATACCGCTTGTATGGGAACGATCCATCGTGCGACGGTGCATTGAGTTAACTCAAATTTGTGCCATTGCCCATGACACAGAAAATAATACGCGAAGCAACCGAGTTAGAGAAATGAATGAGTCGGCTGACTGTCGCGAGTGGCGGGATCCAACGCTGCGCCTTAGCCGGCTTGCTGTGCTGAAGTTTGTTAACACATCTGGCGCAGTAAACTGAGTTGGCGTGATTGTGCGGCGTAGCGCAGTGTTACCTATGTCAGCCCATGTGGACCACGTTTAGTTCTCCTATAGACAAATGTACTCTGTGGTAGGGGTGAGCTATAAGTAGTAGTACTGTTACTACTGTTCCTGTTCCAGAGAAATAACAGTTTCAGTAACCTCTTACAAAATAACAGCATGTTACGCTTTAGTAAGGATATAATATGTAGTAACACTTGTAAACATAGTTAAGTATAAATCGGAATCTTGAAGTCGTATATACTACTAAAATAACGTACAACTCTGTCCATCAATCAATTCATCAATCAATCCATCATTCACTCCATCAATCAATACATCATTAAATCCATCATTCACTCCATCAATCAATACATCATTAAATCCATCAATCCAACAATCCATCAATCAATTCATCAATTAATTCATCCATCAGTCAACCAATCATGATGGATTAATTAATTGATATTAATCCATCAAGCCATCAAACAATCAATCAATAATTTATAATAAACATCCTTACGCTAGAACACGAATAAAAAATCATGTGTGCAATTCACACGTGGTAGACGTGAAACCTTCACATCTATGTTATTTTAATTCAGAAAATGATCAAATACATACTAATTTACAGTTTATGAAAATGTATATACAAGTACTTACAATCATTATTCACAATATCATTGTCAATTAAGGAATCCATCTTGCACATTTGAAATATCCATAGGAATATCATCTGAAAAAAGTACAAACGCATAATACGTACACGTATACAATACACCACGGTTGTTGTGATGCCTTTTCCCAACTAATAAGTAAAGAAATTGAGATCTTCTGACAAGATTTTCGCTCTCTTGTCAGAAATATATATTTTTATTTTAACGCCCTCTAGGGAGTTTTTGTGACAAAATGCAAACCTGTACTTCAGTAACGTAATTTGAAAAATCAATAATTTTATTTTATTAGAGTTCTCATTGTAGTGCCCTCTATTGTTACTTCTGTACGAACTGGAAATGGTGTAATTTCTCACCATTGTTCATTCAAAATTATTCCCAAACTGTTTGAACAGAGGCCGCTAACCGAAAAAATTTCATTTCTACGACTAAAGTAACCTAACTCAATGTCAATCAATAACAGAATGTCATAAGTCTTGTCTAAAAAGTTTTTGTTACGTGCCTTTTCAGAGAGGTAATAAAATTCATTATTGTGTGGCAACAAACCTCTTTTGTACCATTTTACCATTGCCTAAAACTTTCCCGGGGGTTCTTATCTCATTTTCTCCCACGTTAAATTTTATGAATTTATTATGTATTTGCCTCTTTTTATTGTTGCTATTTCCTTTCATCGACTTTCAAATCACAACGATGCTAAAGAAGTTTTCACTCCAAAAAGCATGTTTCAAACTGAAACAGTACTACTCTCTGGAACACTATACCTAAGAACAGCCATTCATTTTTTAGGTATAAGTTACGAGCTGTTACTCAGAAACACCTGTTTTTTTTTTGTATTTATTCCAATAAAAATACGCCTCACTAGTATGTGGAACAACCTAGTATTTAGTAACAGCTTGTTCCGTTATTTGATAACAGTTCCAAACTGTTACTTGTTTAAATACCTGTTTTGTACCTTATTATATACATCTCACTCTTACTCTGTGGTTTAGAGTAGAGGTGGTCGATTATGAATGATTTACATCATCGAGACATTTGATTTTGTATGTTTTGTATAATTTTAATATTTCGTTAATGAGTGACCATTCCTAATTGAATTACGATTATGAATGATCTCTGGAGAAAGAAGCTAAAAAAAGGTCGCTCAGTAGTAAACAAAGTTCTTTACAAGTGCATATAAACCAATTAGGTAAAAAAATTAATAACTATTAATATTACTAACATTAGTAACGTAGGATTAGTTATTACTAATGGCTATAATTTAGATAACTCGAGTTATCGTTAGAATTGAATGATTAAATTAGTATATCTCATAATCGCTCACCGCTAGATTAAGGAATGAAACGATACCAGTCAAGAACCTATTCTTTTAATCGATACAGTATTGGATGAAAAATTATCGTTTTTACTCGTATTGGTAGTTACACATGTGGTTTTTTTATGATTTAAAGACCAGTATAACGCCTAGAAAAAGTTAGATTTACTCATGTAAATTTTGCTTTTCCCAAAAACAATAACTTTATCTTTCCCGTTTAACGGTTTCTAGAAGCCGAGATCGTCGAACATCCTTTTTAGGAACCACTGATGGTAGAAGTAGAGACATCTTCTTTTACAAGCTTTTTTAATTTTTACTTCGAATTTTTGTGGACAGGTTCACATACATCTTAATACGTGGATCTAGTAGTTTTCAGAGCTTCGTATTTGTTATACTTTATGAGGGCCCTAAATTTTTTTTACACTCTGCCACTAGTTTGGTTTACTGAAATATAACTTATTCAATTGGGAAAGATTATTTCTGTGTTGTGAGTCAATTTATCATGGGTATGATTTATGACAAAGTGACAAAATTTTTGCCAAAAGATTCTCTAGTAACACATTCGAATGATTTTAAGAGAAAGACTATTTGCTTCAACCACGAGATGGATTGCCGATCAACAGTTTTTTTGGACTGTGATACGCGTAACATCAGAGACAGTGCCATCAATTGAACGAGATAATATTTAAAAAAAAAAAATAATCGGTTATGTAGTTTTCGAGTATACACACGATAACAGACAGATAGATAAGCAGGTAAACAGATGTCGTCTTTTGTAATATGCATTACAATGATAACTTTATGTTGTAATTATATACGCAAGAACATTTGATTTTGCTAAGGTCACCACTACAGAACAAAGAGTATCGGTCACCAGTGTAACCACTATAGAATAAGATTTATAAAATGACTTTAAATAAAGCTATTTTTGTATGATAGACTTTTTTGAATCACTGTAAAAAATTTGAACCATTTAATTTTTTTACTAACTATGTATATATTTCAACATGTTTTATGGCGTAGTGATTTCAAATCCGAACACAATTGATTTTGTATCTAAGAGGCATACCATTTGTTGGCGACAGAACAGTTGTTTTCGTGTCTTAGGTTAGGGTATTATGTGATATTACTGTGTTTACGTGTTATATGCTATGTGTTCCGATAAAATAGATTGATACAGACAATATTATAGAGAAATGTAAGCGAATACGCTACATTACAAGTTGCACGTTATATATTAAGATGTATATAAACCATTATGTATTGTGTGTCACATATGTGAAAATATAACTAATATAGAATAGATTAACGCATAAAGTAAGCCAATAGAGATTTTACGAACGGAAAACAATGATGCCGACCGTAAATTACATAGTTTTTGGCTTTTATACGGAATTTATACATAATGTATATTATAATTGAATATGTAATGGATAGGTAATTCAAAGAGGAACATTTTGATATATGACATGTGTACATAAGATATAAAGAGTTTAACAGGGCAACCAAAGCGAAAACTAAAGTTAAAAAAACGAAATAAACACGGAACTAAACGAGGCTCTCTTTACGGTCATTCCTCGAACTACTTAAGCTCGAAGAGGGGCCGTATTGGGCACGGTGCAACTCAACGAGTCTACAAGTACAAGTAACAAGTAACAACGAGAAGAAAGCTTTGGTCATCCTGCGAACAGTCAACAATCAAGATATCGACTTTCATTGAAGACCCGGCACCTCAAGCGGTCGTGCATTATTTCACCCCTGGACCCCCTCACTACTAACATCACACCACCCACTGGCATCCGTACGGTGTCTACGAGACGGGCATCCGGCGCAACAAAACGCCCGTCCAAACCGAGGAAACGTCACACCCCCCCCCCTCCCTCACGCAGAAGGGAAGTGACGCGTACCCAACACCATTTAACATTCAGAAAAAAAAAAACAATATGCTTGATTACCCTAATAATTCACATCTCTATGACCAAAACCCTCTTGTAAATCAAAGATCGACATAAAAATAGGAAAAAGGTTAATAACTGGAAAACTATCAGATTACAAAACATATTAAATTATTATTATATGGGGGTGATTCGGGTAGCCTAGATGTTATCTACCTCTGGGCTTCCGCTTATCACTAATTCTTGGGTTACCTTGTATTTTTTATTTATTATATTATTTTTATTACACTATTTCCATTTCTTTTTTTTCTCGATGACAGTTCTAATTAGATAGTTGTAGTCTTGTGACCAAATAAGTAATAAAATATCCATCGAGTGAAAGTGACGATTCATCAGATTTTGATTAAAATAAATAAATAAAGATTACCTGTCGTTATAATTATTTCGTTTCATTGTCGAGTACCTATACCTACTTATTTTACAACAGCTTCGAAAATTTCGACGAAGTTTGCATTATCAATCAAGAATTAATACGTGTAAAATATTGTAATGAAATATGGTATTTGTTAATAAATTTGTACAAAAGTATCCGGCAGTAGTTTAGTTTCTTACATTATGTAAAAAAATATCGGGTCTTTTATCGTGTTACTTTTATCGATATAGCTCCATCCCTATCAGTTTCTCTGAGTCTGGTATAACCTTGTACGTTTGTAAACGTCATACTTTTATAATATAATGCATACATAATGTAAAAAAGACGCTCGTTCAAATTTTCGCTGGAGCTGTCATCGAGAGAATAAAGAAATATAAATGGTATAGCCGGTTTAAAATATTCTCTGTTACTATATCTATACAATTAATAAAATTGAAGTGTCTGTTTGTAATGTCAAAATAACAGCTATTTACAAAATGCATATGAAAGAATATACGATACCTATATCAAAACACCTATTTTTAAATTTTTTGTCTGCTTGTCTTTCTGTCTGTCTGTCTGTTTGTTCCGTATAATCTCCGAAACGATTAGACTGATTTTGACGAAAATTTCACTGGTAGATAGCTGAATTTATAGGGAGTAACTTAGGCTACTTTTATTTTTGTAAAAGAATTAGGGTTCCGTACAAATAAAAAAAAAACTGGTCATCGTGAATCATTTCGGGGGCTTAAATGGCTTATGCTATGTAAACCATAAAATATATAGCAAATTAATAATAGGCGTTAAAAATACCTACAAAAAGTCCGGGAAAGTATACATCTATCTTTTAAGGAACACCCACAATAAGCATTTTTGTCTTTAAAATAGCCGGGAGTGGGCAGCAAGATTCGCGCGGGCATTCTGTAGTCCACGTGAGGGAAGCCACGGGCACAGCTAGTACTTATGTTAAAAACTCTAATTCCCTCTCGTTCTATTTTCACCTACTAAATAGGTGCTTCTATATTTTTTTTTTCTAAGTTTCCCTCGGAGCTTTTAAAAACTGCACCCTTAACCAATAGTTTCATTTAAAATATTAATAACGTACAAACGTAAAGTGACGTCATGACGTCTTGTGCTTTACTACAAAAAATATAGATATATATCCTCCATCGACCATAGATTGTTCAATTGTTAAATCATGTTAATGTTTACAAAGGTGCAACTGAATAAGAGAAGAAGAATCGAAATTTATAAACTAATTTTTAGAAATTGTATTGTGGTACGACCGAGTACCGGTACGAATACTTTTCACCGATACCTGCTCGGTACTCGGTTCCCAAGTATCAAAGCCTTAGATATTTGGTAGCGAAAGAAACGAATCAAGTATTTACTCGTGTTGATTCATCCCTAGCTAGTTTAGAGAACATCTGTCTTGGCTGCATTAGTTAGATAACGTATAGACCAGAGATAAAGTATAGACTGCAGAAGTGATGACGTCACAAAATGGCGGATTTTGACGTTTGGGTAAAAACAAAGGGTATGTTGTATAGGGTTTTACAATTTTATTATAATAACGAGTGTGTTTTGGTGTTTGTAGTATATATAATGCCATATTGTTTTGCTCCTGGGTGTAACCATGTCTCGAGAAGAGAAACTTGTAGGTTTTTCAGATTCCCGGCGAATAAAAAAGTGTTTAGAAAATGGAAAACGCTCTGCCGGTAAGTTACCTGTTACTGTGTATTTTATTGACCTATAGTTCATACAAGTTGAATTGTATTGCTAGCTTACTCATTGTTTTTCATTTCAGTCGCAAGGATAGAGACCCTACTCGTGAAGACCGCCTTTGCAGTTGCCATTTCGCTGATGAAAATGATCTTATTCCATCAATTTTTGCACACAGTAGTAACAAGAGATTCGACTTTTTGTATCCTAAGGAACAGAAAAGGTACCTATATACAGTATTTATTATTATGTACACAATCATTCCTAAAGTATGGCTTGATAAAATAGTTCTTATTTTAGCAACCCATACTGCAGAGAGACCTCATTGTTCTGACTGAAAGGCTGTGGTTTGTCTTACCTAATCATATAAACCATAAATCAAATATGAAGTATGTATGCCTGTAGCTTAACCTTATAATATATCTTATTTAATTTAATAACATGCAATCATTTTTATATCAGACCTATAGAAAACCAGACGACTGAAGATGTTGCAGTTGAACTGGAAACTTTAACCATGGATGTATCATCCAACCAGCCAACAGTATGCCAAGAAAAAGAAAGTACTGATGTTTTGATTACTGCAGAGAATTATTTCTTACAAAAAGAGAACCAGAAATTGAAGGAAGTGCTTGCCAAAGGTGAATGCAGGCTGTCTTTCGAGAATATCAAGGCAGTTGATTTGTTAGTGTTTCAGTATACGGGATTGCCTATAGCTGCTCATTTCCATGTCTTAGTGGATCTCATAAGTAGATTTGAAATTAATTATTTCATGGGTTGGAAGGTGGAAATAATTAATATTGATGATCAATTATTATGCACATTAATGAAACTTAGACTCAATTTACAATATTTTGATTTAGGATATCGATTTAAGATCAGTGACACTACTGTTCAAAACATATTTATAACATTTCTCAATGTTTTACATGAGATATTATTTATATGAATGATGGAAACAATTCCCAGAAGAGAAAAAAATAGTTTCTTTATACCATCATGTTTTGCACCATTTCCAAATATAAAAATTGTACTTGATTGCACAGAAATTGAGTAGCTATTCCATCTTCAATGAAGGAACAAAAAGCAGTGTTTTCACACTATAAACAGAGGCATACATTTAAAGTGTTGATAGGAATAGCTCCTAATGCAACCATCACATATGTCAGTGGTCTGTTCCCTGGATCTTCATCTGACAAGGTCATCACCAAAGGTATCCTGTCACACATGGTGGCAGGTGATCTAATTTTATGACAAAGGATTCCTCATATCTGACCTTTGTGCACCACTTGGTGTGAATGTTAATATTCCACCATTCCTGACCACCACACAGTTTTCAAAAGAGCAAATACTTGCAACTCGTCAAATTGCAAGGGCTAGAATCCATGTGGAGAGGGCAATATCAAGGTTGAAATCGTTTAGAATTCTCGATTTTATAACACCCAACATAAGAATGTATGCCTGTAAAATCATGCAGACATGTGCAGCTCTGGTTAATATGCAGTATTCTTTATTAAAAGAAAATGAAGTGTTTTTCTATTGAAGATCCTGAAAATCTTAATTTGGACATGCCTTTTAATCCCGAGAATTAGATATTTTATTATATAGGTCTTTTTCTTACAAGTTTACTCTTGGCTACTTAATAAATATATTGTTTGATTACTATATTCAGCATTTCACTTTGTTAGGAATACTGATGGAAGCTAAAGGTCCACTTCATTCCATAAAATAAGTAGTAAATAAATGACTAGTATGTTTAATTGTACAACTGTAATTATTAATACTTCTTAACTCTTAGTACCATAAGTTCTACAATAGTGTCAAAGATAGATTTAAGGTAGACAAAATAGTGTTATTTTTAAAACATGTGTTATGTGTAGTATCAAAGAAATACAATAATCTATGCTAGCTAGCTTTTCAGTTGTAATCTATTCAATAAATATTGTTTATTATATTATAGAGGAATGTAACATCATAACAAATAAAAACTAAAAATTCATTACTGTTTTATTATTTATGACATAATAACAAATAAAACCTAAAAATTGATTACTGTTTTATTATTTACATATCACACATCACCCTAATATTATAAATGTGAAAGTTTGGAAGTATGTATGCTTGTTACTCCTTCACATTAAAATACTAAACCAGTTTGGATGAAATTATGTAAGTATATAGCTTATATCCTTGAACATCACTGGCTATTTTATACTATCCCAAAATAATACAGTACCTTAAGGGTATCACAGATAACCAATAAACCAACAATTATACAGGTAGAGCTGCAGGCGAAGTTTAGTATAAAATAAAAATGACATTTGTTAAGTTTTTTTTATTGTGCAAAGAAACTTAAGACTTTAATCTATCAATAAATTGTTCTTGATAAAATTTCAGCAAGATAATTATATTCACTTCCCAATTTGGGTCTCTTTCCACTTGCAAAATGATTGTTTCCTTTGTAGTCCAAACTATGAAATAGCATATGGATCTATTTAAAATTGCCAACTGATCCTGTATTTGGTGGTAATATGTGTGATTTATTTTTAATTTTCCATCTGCATCAAAGCAGTATTTCATATCTTGAATTTCTTCTGCAGTGCTCATTCGGTGTTTAAACGGACATTTCACCTCCACAATAGCATCATCTCCAACTATGCCATCTGGTGATGCTCCTAAAGCACCTGAGGTGTGAAGCCAAAGCCCAGTAGGAGACACCTTCTTCTGTGTTGCCTCCTCAAACAGTTTTATAGCATTTTCTTCATGGTTTACCCCCCACTGGATGCTTTTGATACCAGCCAGATTCTTTTTTCCTAGTAAAGTGGAAAACACTGATGGAGGGAACTTAAAACAAAACAGAGAAAATCATTTGAGTTTGTGTATGATTTAATTGCAAACACTCAGTATAACAATGGAAAAATTGTGCAAATAGGTACCTGTCTCGTTGAACAGCAGCAATCACAATCCCGAAATTGCTAGCAGTAATGCGACCTAGCCTCATTTCATGCCACAAAGGATTGTGTCTTTGACCAGTAGTGATCTGTGCAATGGCCAAAATATCATCTTGGGTAACCATGATGTTAAGCATAATATCTTCCTTACTGCTGTATAAGGTTATAATCTGCTGCATAGACTTCTTCCATTGGACTTCTTGACGAGTGGGTTCATCTAGAAAAAGCCAATAAAATCCTGAAAACCTAAAACAAATAAATCTGTTAAATTACATTCTTTTAATCACAAAGAACAGCAACTGAACATTCATTAAGTAGCGCATTGTACCTGTTTAGGGACTTCAGTTTACTTTTGAAAAAGATCTTGTCTGCCTCATTAACTGGTCTGTTGATTGCTTGGTATTCCCTAGCCGGGTACATCTCACTTATTGGCTCCTGCACCTCAGCTACTGTGGTTGGCGTTTTCCAGGAACAAACGTTATCTGTTTTACTTATATTTTTATTCGCGTGAATTAGCAAGGCAGCTATGTGGTGACATTGGTACACACCCCGTGGGCAGTCACATCTCATGAGGGTTATATCACAATTACTTCCAAAGTTAATCTAAAAAATTATTTAACACAGTAAGTACAGAGATATCACCAGCCGATTTTAAACTACAATAAAAACAATACACTTGGTACAGTATATACCTCAACAGAATACTTCTTATTTTTCATCGATGCGTATACTTCTCCTTTTAGAATACCTAAAGAACCATCGTAGATAACTTTTGATACTTGGCCACTATCAAAACTCTTTTCACCTTTTTTAAACACAGAAATTTCTTCTTTAAATTGTTCCACAATTGCAGACAAGCTAACGATTGAAGACATTGTAAATTATGGCTTTATTTGAGGTTTTTTACTTGAAATAAGGTAAAAACAAAAATAAAAAGTCCCTAGTCCCTTGCCGAAGAAGTTTGTTTTTACCCAAATGTCAAAATCCGCCATTTTGTGACGTCATACTGCTGCGATCCAGAGATAAATAAGATCTATTATCCTCTCAGTAGTCTTAGGTTAGATACCTTTGCCTTTCACGAAGAAAGGGAAGAACTATACCAAAAAAATGATTGTGTGATAAGAAACCACGGTAAAAGTGAAACTTTTTTTCACATTATAGACATTTAACTAAAAAAATTTGGAATAATATTCCATTTATGGGTATAAAAATCGCTTTATCAATCTTAATTTTACACTTGGCGAAATATAGGCGCCGCCATATTGGCCTTGGTTGCTCTGGCGAGCGCCTTTCACTTTATCCCTACTCCGCGGCCGACCGTCACGCGACATGCAACACACAGACCAAAAAGTTTGAGACGATTTAATAAAAGTTTCACTTTAAAAAGAAGCATTGTTTAGGGATGTTGGAAGTGAGTAAGTATATCGTTTATCAATTTATCGATAATTATAAATTTTATCGATATATCGACGTCGATATATCGTGGAAAAAGAATTATATATCGCTCATATTTAAAAAAAAAACCGTTATAAGATAATAATGTATTTAGTTCAACCTAGTTCAATAATATCAATAGTAATTTTTATAGAAATAGTACTTTATTTTAATGTAGAAAAATCTCAAAAAAAATGCAGGAATTTGCATCAGTATTCCTTTTTTAGGCAAAATTACATAAATATCAAAGACTAAAAAGCTATCTTATAAGTAATATTTTTAAGATCTATTTATCAGGCTAACCAGTATTTGTCCGGTAGTGAAAGTAGAAAAACTGTGATTTTTAATTGCTCCTCTGTCAGCTGGCTCCTATTGTTAGGAACCGTCAGATTAACGGCAGAAGCTATTGTCTCTCTGAAGATACAGAGGGAGCGGTAGGTGTCAAGTAATTAAGTGCCAGATTCGAAAGAACTGGGGTAAAATGTCTCGTAGATATCCAAAAGATTGAGACTGTGGTTATTTAGGTACCGTGTTTTAATGTAGAACAATCTCAATAAAAATGGAGGAATTTGCATCAGTATTCCTTTTTTAGGCAAAATGACATAAATATCAAAGACTAAAAAGCTATCTTATAACTAATATTTTTAAGATCTATGTTGCGGACAGCGAGCGGGGCGAGCGAATAACGATAGTCTAATAGTATAAAATGAACAAGTAAATGAAATAATACGTGTTAGGAATAAGGTTTATAAATACGTGTTAGGAATAGATATAATAATATGAACTGAATATGTGTGAATATGTGTATTTTAAAACGATTAGAATAAGTATATAGCTAGTTGTAAGTTTAAATGTATATTTTTCACTAGTTGTAAGGATGAACCATGCCAGACTCGGAACATCTGGCATGGTGACTCATGGTACTGCCGAGAGTGCGCACACAGGGCGTGCGCGCTCATTGGCTGAGCGACGCCCCGCACGGAATCCATCGCACTACCGGTTGCGAGGCAAAGGGCGAGATTAAATATAGCGGAGAGGGCGGCAGTACTGCGATCAGTTCGAGAAACACCACAACACCAGCAACAACAAGCAGCGAATCTACAAGCAAACTACAGTCAAGAACGTTATTAAGAAACCACATTGTTACTACGAACTACTGTAACTTTGTAAGAAACAAGAATAAAACAAGCGCTATTAATTTAGCACGCATTAAATATTGTGAACGTCTTTTTATTCACAATAATCTATTTATCAGGCAAACCAGTATTTGTCCGGTAGTGAAAGTAGAAAAACTGTGATTTTTAATTGCTCCTCTGTCAGCTGGCTCCTATTGTTAGGAACCGTCAGATTAACGGCAGAAGCTATTGTCTCTCTGAAGATACAGAGGGAGCGGTAGGTGTCAAGTAATTAAGTGCCAGATTCGAAAGAACTGGGGTAAAATGTCTCGTAGATATCCAAAAGATTGAGACTGTGGTTATTTAGGTACCGTGTTTTAATGTAGAACAATCTCAATAAAAATGGAGGAATTTGCATCAGTATTCCTTTTTTAGGCAAAATGACATAAATATCAAAGACTAAAAAGCTATCTTATAACTAATATTTTTAAGATCTATGTTGCGGACAGCGAGCGGGGCGAGCGAATAACGATAGTCTAATAGTATAAAATGAACAAGTAAATGAAATAATACGTGTTAGGAATAAGGTTTATAAATACGTGTTAGGAATAGATATAATAATATGAACTGAATATGTGTGAATATGTGTATTTTAAAACGATTAGAATAAGTATATAGCTAGTTGTAAGTTTAAATGTATAAATTTCACTAGTTGTAAGGATGAACCATGCCAGACTCGGAACATCTGGCATGGTGACTTATGGTACTGCCGAGAGCGCGCACACAGGGCGTGCGCGCTCATTGGCTGAGCGACGCTCCGCACGGAATCCATCGCACTACCGGTTGCGAGGCAAAGGGCGAGGTTAAATATAGCGGAGAGGGTGGCAGTACTGCGATCAGTTCAAGAAACACTACAACAATATTATCTGGTCCTTCGGAAGCCGGATCGGAAGAAAAAAGAACAGAACATTTCGCCGATCTACAACAACGCTTGAAGAAGAAACGACGTGTTATCAAGACATCTGTATCCACGAACGGCGTACCCAGATCAATGGTTGTTACGAGAAGCCAGGGAGACGCAATGGAATCACAAAACAGAAATAACACAGTCCGAGTATTCGAAGAATCGCCGCTATCGCCAGACATACAGAGGGCTGAGGGCACACCCCGATCGGAGGGAACACCCTCTGTACCTGTTACTCGCACTGACGTCAGAACAGGCCACGTTTCACCGCCACGCTCACACAGATCGACGACGAGTGCGACTATGCGATCACGCCTCGCCGAGCTACAAGCGGAAGAGAAACTAGCCGCAATTCGCCGTGAAGAACTCCGAATGGAGGCGGAATTAATAAAGAAACGCCTCGCCGTGGAGTTAACGTCGATACGGGATGAAGCAGAGGACGTACGTGAGCAAACGAACGAGGAGCCAGATGAACGTATTCACCGAGTGGATGACTGGCTCCGCTCACAGCCCGAAGCTACACGGGGGGAACAATTACCGTGTACCCGTAACGACGCGCGGCAACAAGACGAACGCAGGCCTGAACGACGTGCCCGTTCGCAATCACCGTTGCAATCGAGCAGTGATATTAAACAGCTCGCCGCGATACTAGAAAAGATGACGCATACTCATCCACCGCCACGCCAAGCCGCCGACTTACCTGTTTTCACTGGAGCGATCAACGAGTGGCTGCCATTCAAAGCAGCTATGAGGGACTCCACGCAGCTGTATCGTTTCTCGCCGATAGAAAACATAGCGCGCCTACGTAACAGCCTGCGCGGGGACGCCCGCCACGCAGTGGCAGCGCTACTACACACCGCGAACAATCCAGATGAAATCATGCGGACACTGGAATAATATTTTGGCAGGCCGGAAGTAATTATAGACAAGGCGCTGGATGATATGCAGAAATTACCACGACCGGGAACTACCGCAAGCGAACTGAACGCGTTCGCAGTAAAACTACAAAACATAGTCTGTGTTTTACTAAATCTCGACAAGCGGAGCTACCTGTACAACCCGATGCTGGCTCGGGAAGTATTAGAAAAACTTAGCCCACACCTGAAGTCCCGGTGGTGCGACTATGCGGAAGAGAATGAGGGAACAACGGATCCAGAGGTCGTTGTATTATCACGCTTCCTAATGCGTGAAGCGAGCCGTGCGTTAAAACACACATATGCGCCCGCCACCGCTTCGACAGCGACCTCTAGACGTGAAGTATTGAAGCCTGCCGCACCGCAAGTCGCCGCCAGAAAGAGACAGAACGTCTTTGCTACGGTGGACACAGAAACCGAACATCTGTGTCCTAGCTGCGATAAGCCCCATCCGTTGTCTCGGTGCCCGCAATTCAAGGCACTGAACGTCGAGCAACGGTGGGAGCTAGTGAAGAGTAAAGGCGTCTGTTTGAAATGTATTGACAAACGCCATCGTCGTGTGTACTGCAAAGGAAAGCCGTGCGGTATTAACTCCTGTCGTCGTCCGCATCACTCGTCGCTTCACAACGACAGACCAAGCGATAGCGAAGAGCAAACTCAGAACAACGTGACACCGTCATCGAGCGAGACGGTAATGGCTGTCGCAACAACTATAGAACCGAGACAGATTATACTAAAAATCTGTCCGGTGACTATATCGGGCCCCAAAGGAGCGGTGAACACGTACGCTCTGTTGGACGAGGGCTCGACTATATCGCTAATCGACGAGGACTTGGCCAAGGACATCGGAGCGCATGGACCGTCACATCCACTGCATCTACAAGGCGTCAATATGGGCAAAGAGTACACGAGTAGCCAAATTGTACAAGCGAAGTTGTACGAACCGGGCGGCAACAAGAAGCACGAGTTCCGAGCTCGAACGATAAAAGGACTCCGACTGCGCGAACAAACAGTGTCTCTAAGCACACTCCAACACGCTCACTTGCGCAATTTGAAAGTGAAGCAGGTGTGCTATGAGAAGGCGAGGCCGCGTATATTGATAGGTACGGACCACTGGGAGATGATCGTATCCAGAGAGCTACGCGTCGGCAAACCGAACCAGCCGGCGGCGTCGAAAACTCAATTGGGGTGGGTGGTGCACGGAACCGCACCACACGTGATCATCGGCCACAGCGAAGCCCTGCTACACATATACGCACCTGAACGCAACACTGGCAGCGAGATCCGGAACGAAAGTCTACACGAGCTCGTAGAACGGCACTTCAAAATAGACGCGCTCGGCGTAGCCCGCGAACCGAGAATCAGCGACGCCGACAAGCGCGCGACGCGAATACTCGACGGAACGATCCAACAACGCAGTGAAGGCTACGAAGTAGGTCTACCATGGCGCCGCGACGACGTAGTACTACCTAATAGCTACAATATGGCGCTACGACGACTTCACTCGATAGAAAAGAAAATGGATCGTTCCACAGAGTTTGCGGCGGCGTATACAAGTCAGATCAAAAACTTGTTTAAGAAGGGCTACGCCGTACGCTGCGAGGGACACGAACAGACTATCAACATCAGCTGGTTTTTACCTCACTTCGCTGTATTCAACCCGAACAAACCCGGCAAGCTACGAGTAGTATTCGATGCCGCGGCACGCAGTGGAACTACGAGTTTAAACGACGAGTTATTAGAGGGACCGGACCTGCTACGATCGCTGCAGGGGATTTTATTCCGGTTCAGAGAGAAGCCCGTCGCCGTCACTGCTGATATAGAGGAAATGTTTCTGAGAATACGAATACGCGAAGCGGACCAGCCGGCACAACAATTTCTGTGGCGAGGCAACGACCGAAACAAGCCGCCACAGAAATATAAAATGAGATCGTTGATATTCGGCGCAGCAAGCTCACCGTTCATAGCACACAGTGTACGCGACCGCAACGCTGAAAAGCATGCACGAACGCATCCAGACGCGTTCAAGGCAATAACGCAGAGCCACTACATGGACGACCTGGTGGATAGCTACGACGATGAAGAAACAGCTATCCACACTATAAGGGAAATACAAGAAGTCCACGCAGTAGCCGGCTTTACGTTACGCGGGTGGAGCAGCAACCGAGCGAGCGTACTCAGTGGAACACCGGACGAGCTACGCGCACGATCGCCCGCACAACTTGGCGGGCATGAACAAGAAAAGATCCTGGGCCTATACTGGAATGCAGCTACGGATGAACTAGGGTTTAACACGTCCATGCATCGGGTACCAGCCGATGTACGCGCACGCAAGCGGCACCTAGAACGCGCGGAGAGTATGTTATTACGGCAAGCACAACGGGAAAGCTTCGGTGAAGACATCAACAAGTTAAAGCGAGGGAAAACGATACCACGATCAAGTCATCTCTATAAACTAGATCCAGAGCTTGATGACGACGGCACGCTGCATATGCGTGGACGGATCGGAGCCGCGAACGTGCCGACAAGTGTGAAACGTCCAGTCATACTGGATGGGAAACACACTATCGTCAGAAAACTTATCGCCAAGCAACATCGCGCCGCGGCACATGGAAACCACGAGCGCGTAATAAACGACCTGCGACAGCGATACTGGATTTTGAAACTACGACCCGCAGTGCGTAGCGTGGAGCGGGAATGTGCGATGTGCCGGGTACGCAAAGCCGTGCCTTGCGCGCCGGCGACCGGAGACTTACCGGCCGCGCGCCTTGACCCGTTTCATCGACCGTTTACGAACTGCGGGGTGGATTACTGCGGACCGATGCAAGTAACTATAGGACGGCGAAGAGAAAAGAGGTGAATCGCCTTGTTCACTTGTCTAACGACAAGGGCGATTCACCTAGAGATCGTGCGATCGCTGTCTACCGACTCGGCGATAATGGCACTACGACGGATGGCAGTGAGAAGAGGTTGGCCCGCACTGATGTACAGCGATAACGCGACCAACTTCCGTGGGGCGGACACCGAGCTACGCGCCGCCTACGCCGAATGGGCACCTGCGCTACGGGGGGAGGGGCTACGGCACAGCGTCGAGTGGCGCTACATCCCGCCCGGCGCGCCTTACCTGGGAGGTGCATGGGAGCGGCTGGTGCGGTCGGTAAAAACCGCGCTCGCCGCCACTTTGAACGAGCGTGCGCCTAAAGAAGGGGTGCTCCAAACCGTGCTCGCGGAGGCCGAGCATTCGATTAACGCGCGGCCTCTAACGCACGTGAGCGTCGACCCGCGGGACCCAGAGGCGATCACTCCCAACCATTTTCTGCTTGGGAGTTCGACGGGTATGCCTACGACGGGGACCTGCGACACGGCGGACAGGCGTACCTGGCGAGCAACCCAGGCGCTCGCCGATCATTTCTGGTGGCACTGGGTTAAGGAGTACCTCCCTACACTGGTGCCACGCGGGAACTCAGCCGACAGCACGCGCCCTCTGAACGTCGGGGACTTGGTCGTGGTTGTCGACTCCGCCTTGCCGCGCAACACCTGGCCACGCGGAATCGTCACGAGAACCTACACCGGACCAGATGGAGGAGTGCGGAGCGCCGACGTGAAGATAAGGAGCGGTGTGTTCCGGCGCCCGACGACGAAGCTCGCCGTCCTGAGAGGAGAGTGAGGCTGCGCAGGCTACGCCGGGGGGAGAACTGTTGCGGACAGCGAGCGGGGCGAGCGAATAACGATAGTCTAATAGTATAAAATGAACAAGTAAATGAAATAATACGTGTTAGGAATAGATATAATAATATGAACTGAATATGTGTGAATATGTGTATTTTAAAACGATTAGAATAAGTATATAGCTAGTTGTAAGTTTAAATGTATAAATTTCACTAGTTGTAAGGATGAACCATGCCAGACTCGGAACATCTGGCATGGTGACTCATGGTACTGCCGAGAGTGCGCACACAGGGCGTGCGCGCTCATTGGCTGAGCGACGCCCCGCACGGAATCCATCGCACTACCGGTTGCGAGGCAAAGGGCGAGATTAAATATAGCGGAGAGGGCGGCAGTACTGCGATCAGTTCGAGAAACACCACAACACCAGCAACAACAAGCAGCGAATCTACAAGCAAACTACAGTCAAGAACGTTATTAAGAAACCACATTGTTACTACGAACTACTGTAACTTTGTAAGAAACAAGAATAAAACAAGCGCTATTAATTTAGCACGCATTAAATATTGTGAACGTCTTTTTATTCACAATAATCTATTTATCAGGCAAACCAGTATTTGTCCGGTAGTGAAAGTAGAAAAACTGTGATTTTTAATTGCTCCTCTGTCAGCTGGCTCCTATTGTTAGGAACCGTCAGATTAACGGCAGAAGCTATTGTCTCTCTGAAGATACAGAGGGAGCGGTAGGTGTCAAGTAATTAAGTGCCAGATTCGAAAGAACTGGGGTAAAATGTCTCGTAGATATCCAAAAGATTGAGACTGTGGTTATTTAGGTACCGTGATCACTTGCGATCGCAAACGCAATACCTAACATAACACAATTTTTTTTTTAAATGACTCCTTTTGTTTCGATGTGGGAGCGCGATTGTCAAATGATTAAAGAAACATATTCTGTGGTAAAAATGGCCGATGTTTTTTTTTTTTAAATTGTTATTGTAAACACCACTTAGACCAAAAACAAACGTACACCTACACAATACAATATTAGAAGGGATTTTCAACACAAAGTTACCTTCGAAAGGACTCACGAATGGAAGTGACGAATAGAGTTTTTGGCGGGATCTTGAAGTGATACGTAGATGCAATATTAAGCCCTAGTATATCTAAAAAATAGTTCGCGATAGCATATGCCTATCTCTTCTACATAACCCACAATAAGCAAAAACGATTGTTAGAAATTTTAAAAAAAATCCGTCACGGGACGCCTGGCAGATGTAAAACATCGAAATTGTTTTGTATAAGTTAAAAGCATAAAAAACAGATTACGACAGGAATCAGATATGACATAATGAAAAGATGAGGCATTAAAAATTTGTTCCATAAAATAATGACTGTTTATTACTTAAACACTCATTTTTATTAAACACAAAATACAAATTAAAAATTTATTGGAAATCGCGACAACTCAATTATTTTCATAATTGTTTATTCATAATTTCATAATTTATAGTAAATATATCCCATTAGATAGCGTGGGGATTCGTCGCAACGCCTATATCGCCACGCCAACAATCAGGTTTACCCTCGCCTATAGATATTTCACATCAAAAGATTTATGATCATTATTTAAGACATGGCATATAAAGACAACTTTATGAAGTTAAA
Organism: Saturnia japonica; assembly: GCA_033032175.1. Taxonomy (NCBI): domain Eukaryota; kingdom Metazoa; phylum Arthropoda; class Insecta; order Lepidoptera; family Saturniidae; genus Saturnia; species Saturnia japonica. The sequence goes on along the minus strand of CM065324.1, from coordinate 5,179,132 downwards.
TTTTTCTGTTTAAAGCATGTTATTTGTATACATACATAGTTTGGGGGATAGCGAAAATTTAAATACATAAATAGCATGTTCAACCAAACATACAGACGAAGAAACTCTCCAGCTTTATAATAAATATTAGTATAGATCCATTAACTTAGGATTTAGACCTTGTATTATGTAATACTGGTATATTTTGTTTGATATAGCTTGGTTATTTTGCATGTGCAGTGGAATATAAATATAAACTTGAAGCATACATTTTGATGGGCCATAAAAATTCCCTAGAAATTTCTAACAAAGGAGCCACCATCTTGTTGGAACTTGGGATACTGAATTCGTTCTAATTCAGGACACTATATTCACTTGATAATGGCAGTAATGATTTTCAATAAAGAGGACTAGTTTGCAAGTTAGTAAGAAGAAGGGTGATTGAATACTAACTGTCATAAAAAATTTAAGATATAGACCTGGATTAAATCGTTTTTTTTTTTCCATAGATTAAAGGCAAAGAGTATACTATGCTCTACCGAGAGAGTATAGCCTCTGGTTATTGGTCTATGGAATGGAGTATAGGTAATAGTGTTCTGTGGTGTTGAATGATAGGAGATTTGTCTGGATAAAATTTATAAACTTAAATTAGAGTAATGCAATATACGTTCTAGTACAGATTTTCGTGTAAAACAGACATGGCTTTAATTCACGACTTTCAACTCGGGGAAAGAACGCAGGATATTAAAATAAGTGAAGATGTAACATTTGAGACCATGCTACTTAGTAGACGCACTTTGAATGGCTTGAAAAACGTCGGTTTCTATAGACCTTCACCTATACAATTACATGGTATTCCCCTGGGAAAGTGTGGATTTGGTAAGATTAAAATGATCCCATTTATATATTAAATATTAATTATTTATTTATCCTAATTCATATATGAAATATTTGACACAAGCATAAATTGTACTTGTTTTCTGTTTTGGCGACGCAAAAAGCATTGGACAGTGTCAATCTTGGTTGTACTTTAGATTACATGCCGCCTAATTTGGTAATATACCAACAAATGTATATTTTTTCTAGACTTGTTACTAGAAGCAAAATCTGGTACTGGAAAAACTGCAGTTTTTACTATAATAACATTGGAGAAAGTAAATCTTAATAAAGCATTACAAGCAATAATACTGGCTCCAACACGCGAAATAGCAGCTCAAATCTGTAATGTTATAAAACAGATAGGATCACAATATGAAGGTATTGAGAAAAACTTAAATTTTATCAATTAATAATTCATTGCTTTTGTTACTAATAAAATGTAAAATTAATCTAATGTAAGTTTTGTAATTTATGTTAAACTCAGTTATCTTGATCTAGTGTGAAAATTAGTTTTGTGCTCAAATATTTGCTAAACTTGAATTTTAGTAATTACCCCAAACTCTATAATCTTTATAAAGTCACTTTTGTTTAAAAATACTGGTAACAAGACAGCTGACAAAACATGATTGAAATATTTTCATATTTTTTCATATTGAATCATAATAGTATCACATATAAATTCTATTTCTAATAAGACCTAATTACTAATAAGATTTATTAAATCTAAAAACTGAATGATAAGTGTTCATTCCCTTATTCAAGAAAAGCATAAATATATTTTCTTACCAATTTTTTTAATAAAAATATTTTTTCATATTGAAGACTGCTTCGAGGTATTGAATTTTACACTAAAGGTCATGTACCCCTTTCTTTTAATGTAAGATTTTACATGATGTGAGCTATATTCTCTTATGTACTTTAACAAAATAGTTATTTTGTATAAATTTGCTTTTCAGGTTTAATTGTTGAAGTTGTTATGGGAGGTTTACCAGTACAAGATGACATAGAAAAATTTAAAAAACGAGTGCATGTTATTGTTGGCAGCCCAGGGAGGTTAAAGCACTTGATTCAAAGCAAACACATAGATGTTTCCTCTGTTAAGGTCTTAGTTTTAGATGAATGTGATAAGCTAATGGACAAAAGCTTTCTTCCAGATGTTGATTATATTTTTTCAGAATTACCAATACAGAAGCAAGTAATCATGAGTAGTGCCACCTACCCTGAAAATTGTTTGAAATTTATTAATACATACGTAAAATGTGCTCAACGTGTCTGCCCTAACAGTAACAGTATTTTAGTTGGAATAGGACAATATGTAATAAATGTACCAAGTAATATAAACATAGTTCAACAAACAAATTACAAATTTCAGGAACTTTTAAACATACTCTCTAACCATGAGTATAAACAATGTCTTATTTTCTGCAACTACATGGCCAGAGCAATAGATATACATAAACGGTTAAAAAAAGAAAAATGGCCTGTTGAATTACTCCATGGGCAACAAGATCAAACACACAGATTAAATACATTAAAGGCATTGCAGCAATATAAATGTAGAATATTAATGGCAACAGATTTAGCTGCAAGAGGAATAGATGCATCAAATATTGATTTAGTCATTAATTTTGAACCTCCCTTTGATTGGCAAACTTACTTGCATAGAATAGGAAGGGCTGGCAGATTTGGTTCATATGGGATTGCCGTTACTATACTAAGTGAAGGTAAAGAAGTTAATAAATTCAAAACTGTTATTAGGACGATGGAAATTCCAATACTCTTAAAAAACTTGTGGACTGGTGATGAATTTGATATTAAGAGCCAAGATGATGAAACCATACAACATCCTAAAGACACTACAACAGTGGAAGAAAAAGCTATTGAAAATTCTACAGATCTGTGGTTCTTATTAACTAGGAAAGAAAATAAAAATATTGAATCTTTTGAAAGTTTTGAAGCACTGTTAAAATCAAATCAAAAAAGTAATGAGTCTAAAATTCATACATTCTCTGAATTTCTACAATCATTTGAAAATGAAAAAGAAGTTTCCTATGACAATGAAGATATTGTTCCCGAATATATTACATTGAAAGAATATTTGTATAATATTAAAGAAGGAGATTTTAATTTAATTAAAGCAGCACCATTAAATGATGGTTGTAAAAATTTAGAAAATGGTATACATACATATAATGTGTATCAAAATCAAAATGAACTAGATGATAATTGTTTTACTAAAGAAAACAGTCATTTATATTTCAATAAAAATGAAATAATTTTGTCAGATAATGAAGATGTAAAAAATAATAGCAATGATTTAAAATATACTGAAAGAGCTGTGCTTGAAGTTAATCTACCTAAATCATTTGCGGAAACGAAATATGAAAAAAGTATTTCAAAAGTCATAAATAAAAACAAGAAGAGCAATAAATTAATAGATAATTTTGAAAGTAAGTAGTAAAAAAGGTTTTGGGCAAGACAAATATATTAAGTCAGAGATTTATGAATCAAAACAGAAAACTAGTTTAAATGGAAAGAATAAAAAATATGATAGTAATAAAGTAACATTACCTCAAAGTGCTCATAAAATAAATGAGAAAATCCAAAAAGATATTGGGACTGGTTTGAATTATTCCAGGGACCATTTATCAACCATAGAAATGCAACATAACAATCTTAGCCATTTTGATTATAATGCATGGTATAATCGGTTTAAAGTTCATATGAAATATATTGAACATAGCTTCTATATTGAAGAAATGTCAAATTTGGAAGGGATAAGTAAATAAAAATTGAATTATTGGTGCATGTAATTACATTATTTTAATACATATTAAAAATTTAGAGAACTTGCATTTTCAAATAGGTACCAAATTTAACTAAGAAAAATTACTTTCCAGTTTCTTAAAAATGTTTTAGGCCTTTTATTCATCATGGGCGACAAAAGTAAAAACTGCTTTAATAGAATAAATATAAATAATAAGTGTAAAACATTATCCAATAACGAAAATACTAAAGTATGATTTTGGATAACAATAAAAGAAAAATCCGAAACATAGTTTTATTGAAATCGATTTATGTTATGTTATATTATGTGGGCTCCATCTGTCCGCACTTATGCTCTTGATATGTTCACTGTGAGTAGATATTCCGGCCGGTTATTCCAACCAGCCCAATTCCGGACAGGAGTGCAAAAGCCTGGGGTATTCATAGGCTTCTCGAAGCGACCTCAGGTTTTTAGGATTTCAGCCTGTTGGGTTGCAACTCCCTCGCATTCCAGGATTATGTGGGTAAACAATTCTTGACACCTAGAACATAAATGTGTTTGTTAAGTGAACAATGGCCAGTTGTAGTGCCTACCATAACACGTAGTCGCGGTTCAGGGATGGGCAGTATCACCCACGACTCTAGTCACTGGCCGTTCCCCATAATGCCTCTGCCGTTCAGTCAAATTCGCTCGTGGCTGAGGCGAAGAACAATAGAATTACATAAAGATCATCTATCATAAAAACATCTGCTGTGCTGTGTCATTGACCAGTGATCTGCTGTATCCATCAATCCATTGCAGGGTTACTCTGTTGTTAGTTGAAACCACAGACTACTGAGAGGATATGTTGAAACCATTTCCAGTGTGTTGTGACACTCTTTGATAAGTCCAGAGACGTGCATCTTACTCTCCAGTGCCCGTAAAACTGCAGTGCTGTCAGAAAAATTCTTATGTTTTGGTTCTCTACGTTCCTGTTCAGTACTGCGTTTCCCGCCTCAATAATGGTTACAAAATCACATTGGAAGATGGGACTGTGTGGTCCTAGGACTATTGATATTTTAATGTTTAAGTCACAAGGAAACACCCTGGCGCTTATTCCTGTATCAGTTTTCGAACCATCTGTATATTATATACGAACCTCGTTTATGCCAGATTGGACCTGTATTTCTTCGCACAATTTTATCGAGTAATTCCTGTCAATAACATGTTTCTTTGGGATCCTATCACAGGGAGAGTATTGAGGTTTGTGATAGCATTTTTTACTATTTTTGTGTGTGGTCCATCAGGATTACCCCACAGTCCCAGATTTGTTATTCGTACTACTGATAGCGCGGCTTTCTATTGTAGAAACAGATTCAGGGGTGGTATGTAAAGAATGACTTCCAGGGCTGTTGTTAGCGCGGTGCCCATACAGCCATTACGTTTCGGCGTTTTGTCTTCTTGTAGGCATCCCAGTCTTCGTCTTTTCTGGTGTTCTTCGCATGGTTAAAGAGTCTCCGAACTTTACGATGCAAGCGCTCGAGTTCGGGGCCCCACCAACCTTCCCTCCTTTTGCAGCTGGTGGATTGTGTTGTAATTTGCGGTGGATTGGCACGTTTTTTCATAAATCTCTATTATTGTTGATGTAAGTTTCTTTAGATGGATTTCTATACCCTCCGTATCAGTGTAGGGTGGTGGGTTTCCGTACTTACTTAACTCTACTTTCTGTATCAGACACGATCAGTTTTACGTGGATTGCGACTCGGTACTGGTGAAGGCACGTCTACATAATATAGGCTATATTCAATTTATCTGTGATCGGCTTGTGATGTGGGTTGATCTGTATTAGTTTAATGGGAGGTCGGGAATGATGCTTGAAGCTATCAGTATCTGATGACTCCTCCGATCCCCACTCCTCCGATCCCCACTTACAGTCCCTCACCCCCTATTTCTGCGGAGATACCGACTTACCAATATTTATGGTGGTCTCGCCCTTTGGCGCGCCACTGATGGCAATTTTGAGGGTCCAGCAGTGACAGCTTCGCATGACCATAGGCTTTAGTTACGCATTAGAAACTGTTGTCTCCTCCTTGGTGGTTTCGGCTTCATCTTGCTCGAAAGCCGACGAAACTTCCATCTCCATGATTAGTTTGGGTGCAGCCTGCGTCGCGTGTTGTCTGTTGGGTTCTGGGTATCCTGGTGGCACATTTTTGAGGAATCTACTCTCCCCAAAGAACCTGATGTAAACTCAGCCGACCGAATAGGTCACTCGGCGCGGCGTCCTCTCTCTATATTAGCAGCACTGGAGTCCCAAGGACGAGGAAGACACTGTCTTCTCTTGTTGGGCGTTCTAAAGTGCTCAGGTGTTAAGGTGGTACCATGGATTCTACCCATTGAACAGTCTCCGCAGCGTGTCAAAGAAGTTGAATTGATGTTGCGTGTGAACTACACTCGTCCTACAGCCGAACACCGAATTTTAAACTCTGAACTTGAGCGAGCTCGACCGATTTCCAAACCAGTCCTTTACATGTCAAAAGCGAATTTCAAACTATATAATCATGACAGACGTCGAATAGATAGCAGCGGTCTAACTATATTGTAATGCATATTATTATTATATAAATTAAAATTACTAGTAGAGTAGTAGTACTAGTGGAGTGAAATTACTCCACTAAATTTCGACTGATTCTTTCATTATCATCGAACAAAATTGTGGAAAACATTTAAAATGAAACATAACTTAATTACGAGATTGATAACTGCGCACGCTGATGTGCAGAGGGTCGGTTTAAGCGAGTTGGGCAAAGCGATCGAACTCTTTTCATTCGGGATCGATTTACCGCTGGGGATCGCTAGTGGAGCTATCTCAAGCCAACACTATCAAACTTCCGCCAATGCGGCCGAACCACCTATCTACATATCGATGGTTGGACGACCAGTTCGAGTGTTGAACGATTGTGTAGAGGCCAGCATTACACGAACAATTTTTTTGATACAATTCAATGACAAACAACTATAACAGAAGTATAGAGTTTCAAGCTACGAGGTCAAGATCCCGTATGTACCTAATCATTGTGGAGAATGTACATTCAAATAATGAAGAAAAACTATTTTTGATTTTGTCGATAATTTTCTGAATAAAAAAAAAAAACAGATGTGAAGATTTCACTTCTACCACGTGTGAATTGCACACAATTTTTTTTTCTCTTTGCGGCTTGACGAGAGCCTAGCCATTTATGGCAATCCTACACATACGATAGTACTACAAGAACATTTCTCGAGTGTTCCGGTTGCCTCACGATACTTTCGTTCATCGTCAACGTAAATTAGTAAATCCCAAATCACTCGACCATCACTTTTTGTAACACATGTGTAGTGACTAACTACCTAGGTTATTTATTAATTAATATTCTCTTTGATTTATGCACATTTAAACTTATTTACACTATTTATTTTTTCACATTAATTAAGGCAACACGTAGATTCTAATTTAAGCATGTTTTGTATTTTTAATTTTAGTGAAGTGCATGTCTTGTTGGTAGCTTCATAAAATAAATAAATAAAGATTCTAATGAACTATAAAGGGAGAAATCAAACAACAGTATAAAAAAGAGGGTTTATTTGAAATATGCACTGAAAAACTTATACAACAGTATCTTTAGATCCCCATCATAGAGTAAACTTTGGCAAAATAGTATACAGAGAGTATAAAAATAACATTTTAAAGATAGAGTTACGAAACCTAAGTTATTAATATTAGACTAATTAAACAAACATAATTTAACTTTTTGAAAGTGGGGCTATAATAATATAATAATAGGACATTTATACTAGGGCTGCTTCAGCCCTGCAGTCTTCATGCTGGTATTTACTGGGCCTTGTACACCCTGGTGCAAGTCACGTCCTTGGCTGTCATTACCTGAAACAATAAAAAATTATTTAAATACTTTAAAAATATGTAAATTCTTTATAATTATGCATTTCATTTTGGGGTAGGTACTGTAACTCTGTAGTTTATTATTGTATTGAGGCCACCCGCATTATGACGATATTATGATTATATCTATAACTAGCAGTGAGCACGCGGCTCCGAACGCGTTTGTTATTACGCAGTAGTTATTTACATTCCGTAATTGTCCGCTGTATTAATTAATTGAGGAATGGCATGTATTTCCCGTGTAATATTTTCATCAATATTGGTTGAAAATTATTATTCTTTTCTACCATTTCTATTATATTGTTAACGATTCTTATAGCCTCTCCTATTATGGTATGACATTTGCTTCCTGTCTACAAAATTTGATCAGAATCGGCTGAGAATTGGTGAAAATTTAATTTATTGAAATATTTTTTAAATATTTATATAAGTATTATTATCAATTGTTACAGCCCATCAATTATGAAATGAATTATACTTGTACAAAATTTCATCAAAATCAGTCGAGAATTAACAATAATAATTTTTAGAGAATTTTTTTACGATTTCTAAAAGTATAATTGAAATTTTGTATACCCAATCCATTGACCAATGACATAAGCATCCCGTGTACAAAATTTCATGAGAACCGGTCAAGCCGTTTTTGAGTAAAATCCGGAAATACAAACAGATAGTCATACAAAAAAAATAGTGGCATATTCTTTATCAGTGTCGTTTATATAGTATGCCTATCGGGAAATTTGGACAAAACATTAACTGTACAGACAACTAGAGATTTATTAATATAGATTCCATATAGACAAGTGTCCCAGAATGTGACGATAAGTCAGAAATATATGTTAACCCACGTGATAATAACAGTAATCAGAAAAATATTAAACAAATATATTATTCATGTACTTTAGAAATTATAGGCAATTAAAAGCAGGATAATTAACAATAAACAAAACCAACTTCAATGATTTTGGAGAGTTTCCGGGTGTATCTTCGAAGTTGAAGTTCCAATGCCAATGAAAATAAAACGGGACTGCCTTTGAGGTACATATCCCCTATCCAACAAAAAAAGAATCATCCAAATCAGTACATAAACAAAAAAAAAATGATCCATTCGAATTGAGTGACGTGGTTCCGTCTTTAATGAAGTCTGTTAAAAAATCTGTTTGGTTTGAACAGACTTAACGTTGGAATGTATAATAAAGTATTAGGTGATACATCCAATAATGAGGCGGCTACTCTGTTCCTATCAATTGCTTCTTATTATTAAATACATACATAAATCACGCCTATTTCCCAACGGGGTAGGCAGAGACCACGTCCTTCCACCTGCTACGATCCTGGCATACCTCTTTCGCTTCTTCGACATTCATTAATCTTTTCATGCAAGCTCGTCGGTTTAGAGTACTCTTGACCTTACCTTTCTTCAGAACGTATTTATAACGTGTTCTTATTTATTATTAAATGTATAGATTATATATGTTATGATGAAAGTATATTACGGTTATGTTACGATGAGGCTGACACATGCGAATTGCATTAAAACCTCTAAAAATGTAAGAATTAAAAAAAAAATTAACTCCCTGCGAGTGCGATAATCTTTTGAGTAGGTACTGTATATGCAAATCTTTACTTTTACTTTGAAATGTAACCCTGATTAATCTCTCTGTAAATTATAGTATCTTATTTTAAAAACACAACTACCTCAGTTTCTAAGAAAATATAACTTTTGTTGTCCAACCAATAGGTACTCAAGATTATAATAATATAATAATAATAAGTTATTTATTCAGATAATAATATATCCATGTTAATAATAATAATAATTTTAAGAGTTTTTAATTAATAAAAATAAAAACTTGTCATTTTAAATAATTCCCGCAACATGGACGCGAACCCATTATAACATCGCTTGTAAATGTACTTCGCATTTTTGGCAAGTGACTGTAAAAGTTGGCGTATTTACTCTGAATTCCAAAATGATATTGTAGATTAGACTTGCTAGATTCTAACTTATTTATAGAAAAAAAACATGTTTTCTAAAGACACCCGATTTCAATCTAATTATTTTTACTCAATGGTAATGCTCTAATGCTCAAAGTCAGAAAATTTAAGGTGTCAGTGTGAGTGAGACGGAAAGTGACTCTATTTTGCCAAATATGAGTGAGAACGATAGTGAGGCCCTTTCTACAAGCATAATATTTGACACTGGGCCGCAAAGAAAGCGGGTCGGTTATAAAAAATGCGTTAACATTTAAAATATTTGAGCAATTCATTTAAAATAAAAACTAAATTAAAGTTTATTTCATTGCAAATATAGAAAGAAGTAGAATCTTCTCATTTCTTTTTGGTGATTGAATTAAAAACCACAAATAAAATAAAATAAAACTATTAATTTAATTTGAATAAGAAATTTGAAAATGTTTGTTTTACACTTGTTTCTGTTTTATCATATAAATATGGCATTTCTTGTGCAGAAATTCATTATTCTGATGACTCTCAATTAAAAACATGCTACTAACCCCTGAACTGTGTACCAGAATTCTGATAATGCTTGAAGAAGGAAGCAGTCGGCGTTATACAGCGAAAACTGTTGGTGTGTCACTATCAATCGTTCAAAGAATGCTCCAACAATTTGAAGAAACTGGATCGAATATTCGCAGACCAGTAACAGGCCGAACAAGGTGCACGACAGCGCGGGAGGACTGATGTATGGTGTCAACAATGTTGAGAAATCGATTTCAAACGGCAGTTGAAGTCAAAACGCATCTGCGTGCTGAAGGGAGCAATCCGAGCCCGTGTACAGTGAGGCGGCGTCTTGCTAAAGCAAACTTGAAGCCAATTAGACCCGCAAATAGTACAAAACTCGTAAGGCAGCAGGAAATTCAAGGCTGAGTTACACTAGAGAACACATGAATTGGACTCTGGATGACTGGTCAAGAGTAATGTTTTCGGACGAGTCGAGGCTCATGCTATGCTCGCACGATGGAAGGTAAAGAGCCTACAGAAGACCAGGAGAGCGCTATAACCAAGCTTACATTGAAGAGAAAGTGCCATACGGCGGAGGCTCCATACACTTGTGGGCTGGAATTTCTTCCGAAAGCTGCACCGAGCTAGTGGTGATAGAAAATGGCACTTTAGCTGCAGAAAGATAAGAGAATGGAATCTTAAATGAGTATGCTGGCCCATATTTTAGTAAATATGGGCGAGAACGCCGTTGTTGTTAGATTGGCACAACGGTTTTTCATTTTGGCGCAGAGTTTGAGTCGCCACTGTCATTTAGATACAGTACTGTTTTTACCATATCTAGTGTGTATTGCGAATTTCATAATGACCAAAAACATTGAACAAAGAGTTTGTCTTAAATTTTGCATGGCCAATGGAATTTCGTGTTCGAAGACACTGAAGATGTTACAGAAGGCTTACGGTGTATTGACTTTATTAAAAACCGTGTTTATGAGTGGTACAGAGCGTTCAAAAGCAGTTGAGATGTGCTGGAAGATTTGCCTCAACCATCAAGGTCTTCAATTGAAGTTAACATCGCAAAAGTGAAGGAAATAGTGACTGAAAATCCTCATTCAAGTTTGAGATAGATAGCTGCCGAACTTTCTGTGTCTCACGAGTCGATCCGTATCATTTTAAATAATCACTTGAGTATTAAACATGTTGTAGCTCGGCTAATCCCAAAATACCTGAAGTTTCTTCAAAAACTCATACGTATAAGAGTCGCTGAGAACTTGATAGAACGAGTCACTTCCGACCCAAAATTCATAAAACGCATTGTTACTGGTGACAGTGACATGAAAATTAGTCAACAAGCTTCGGAGTGGCTGCTTCTAACTGAACTGAAACCGAAAAAACCACGCCAAAGTTGATCAAAAGTCAAAGCCATGTTGACTGTTTTCTATAACTATCGCGGTGTTGTGCACTCGGAATTCTCACCGGAAGTAAATTATTTGAGCGTTATGCGGCGTTTAAGAGAGCAAATTCGACGAAAAAGGCCAGATTTGTGGAAACAAAATTCTTGGATTTTGCACCACGATAATACGCCTTCGCACAAGGACAGCACTGTGAACGAATTTATGACCTAAAACTCAACAAATACCATCGAGCAAGTAAATTATTAACCATATATGGCTCCGGCCGACTTCTTTCTTTTTTTTAAAACTCAAATTACCACTTCATGGCACCCGTTTTCATTGGGTAGAAGACATAAAGGAGAATTCGCAACGAGAACAAAACTCAATTCCGTTTAAAAAATGTTTTATGATTGGATTATTCTTTAGGGTAAGTATATCGTTTCTGAAGGAGCATACTTTGAAGGTGATAAAATAAATTTACATCAATATCTAACATATACACAATATACTTACACATTTCATCTCCTCAGGTCCAAACTCCCTGATATAAACGACCTCCAGGCCGTCAGCAGCCTTTTGTACCTGCTTCAGGATATTGTTTTCGAAAGTGCACACGGACTTCACCTGTAAAACAAAATTATTCAATAAATTAATATCACATTTAAACTTAACGTTTTCAAGTCACGAACAGACATAACTAGATGTAAAGAATCCAAATATTCCTTACTGATTGAATGGCCTTAATGAAGTTATATAGCATAGAAAGATAAAGGCGATAGATAGAGAAAAAACTTTGCTAAGTAAGACTGACATGAGTTCCTGAGAAAAGCATGTTCAAACATACAAGCTCTCCAGTAAAGATACAAAACGAACACTAAAGCAACGGACAAAAATACCCAAGTTCTGCAATCGAGTTTCGTTTGCAGCTAGGTACTTAAAAACTATTAATCGTTTTAAAGTTAGTTTTTGTAGATATGTACTATCCGGTCTTTTATTTAGAGATCGTGAAAGTAAGTGAAATGACTTTAGTTGGTTTAGTTACATCGCGATCCGGCTGAAATATATAAAAGAAGCCAAGCATAGTACATTTAAGAATTTTGTAGGTAAGAAATTAATTTGGAAATTACTCTACTTGAAGCAGCCCGACTGGTGAAATAACTTCACAGTCCTGAGTCCACCCTACGGAAGATACCAGGCCAAGCCAAATAATCTTGTTTTGTGTTCCTGCGGTGATTAGGCTTTCCAGAGCTCCTTGAGGACAAGGGTTTTGGGTCGGCAACGCGCTAATGATATCTCTGGTGTTACTAGCGTCTATAGGCTACGGTAACCGCTTATCATCCGGCGTGCCGTATGCCTGTTGGTCACCTTTTTTTTTAAAGGCTTTTCCATGATAGTTTATTGACAGTCATTTCATAATTTTCATGGCGGACGCCGTTTATATTAAATTATAAACTCTTACCATTATGTGCAATAGTAAAACAATAATATACCTTAGCTCCATCAGCGCGTTCCTCTTCGAACTCTTCACCAGGTTTGAACTTCATCTCCGTGTTCTTAAAGGTAGACAAGGTGACGAGGTTGTATTCATCACCTTCCTTGCGCAGCTCTATGGTTGGAGTTAGGGCATTAGCTGCCTTGCGGGTGATCAGACCAACACCTTGTAATACAAAACATCGATATGTTATTATTATATTAAGATAAAACGAAGATAATCCTTTTTTATTAGGTTTTCCTGATAATAAAGAATGCTTTTTTCGTATTTAATGTCAAGAACAGATTAATCTGATACGCACATGTCTCTACTGCAATTCATATGCATGATTTTTTAAAGTACCTACATTATATCTTTTATGTATAAAAATCTCTAGTCACGATGTATTTTCGTGATAACTCCGAAACTACTGAACCGATTATTACCTACACAGATATGTCTTTAGAAAGTCCATCTTTGCAAAGTGTATACCTATTATCTTCATAAAATCGTCAAAGTGTTCAGTGGAAACCAACTTATATTTCTTGCCTTTCCACAAATCCATATTTGCCACACGACTCGTCGCAAATGAAATACAGAGTAGAAAATGAACTAGTCGCTGGCCGCAATATAACTCAAATGTCATTCGTCGACGTGCCTATGATATTTATTTGTATGACATAAATAAAAGAGGTCGTTCTAAACTAAGATGTTTTTATACGAGTAGATGCGTTAGCCGCGCTCTATTTTGACAATATTACAGTCAGGTAATTGCCTGACATTCTCTTAGTCACAAATGTACTCTGTGTCTTAGTCACGTACATAGAGTACTTTTGTATATAGGAGAAGTCTTACATTACAATCTTCGATAGATAATACTATTGTTTATATTGTATTATTGATCAAAGATTACAACTGAAAATGTATATTTATTTCGTTCTAACTGTTAATGGAGGATTATACCAAACCTTCAACAAACTAGAACTCTATTATAAAGAACCAATTTAAATATAGAACTGTATCTCTGAAAAAAGATTGACAAGTTGTGTGTGAAAAAGTGTCAATAAACTAAAACTGAAATTGAAAAAAATTGTGACAATAAAAGACTCTTAAATTAAACTACTCTTAAATTTGTGTAAACCTCCAGTTATAATATCTGCTTAACGTAACAACATACAAACATGCTAACAACAAAAATAACATATTGTCTTTCATATTCTTTCCCTTATTTGCGTTCTATATAACTGGAAGCATTCTATATAATTTGTATGTATAGTTTAATTACGATGTTATTTTAGTGTAATGATATTGGCGTATGACGCGTCTATATAAAATGTCATTGGTTCTAAAGCCATTTCTTTTTGCACATAGCATAAAGTCGGTTTAGGTATACAAAATCAGTAATACAAAAATATTTTTATAACTACCTACTTATTGTTATAAATTGAATGGTCGTTTGTCTAATGATTAACTTGCACAGCAAGCATTGGCGTTGCAAACTTCCTATGTATTGAAAATGAGGCGCTTACGTCCGCCGTGGAGTCCATAGAGATTATCGTTGCTTGCTTCTGCCATTAAAGGCATGAAATGGAACTGGTGATGAATAAAATAATTCTAACAAATACGTTTATACTGTTATTACTATAAATAATAATACCGGCCTATGAATGTCCCACGGCTGGGCACAGGTTTCTTCTCGAGGTAAGGCGTGGATTTAATCACATACGCAAATCCACGACGTATTGGCGATTTTAAACTCTGAAAAATGCACTATTCTTTATTTTCCCACATATGAATGTTTACCTAGTACTATAGGAACATATCTCAAGTTTTCCGACTTCCTCACGATGCTTTCCTTCACCGTCAACCACTAGTGTTACCAATTTAAATTAGTAGGTACGGGAATTTAAAAAAAAATGTTATTACAAGCCGGGCCCATCCGACCTGCGAATATCGTATCGATATTTTGGTCTAAACCATTCGACCACCACGACTTTTTATTTTATAAATCTTTTATTATTGTGTTTGTCAAACGTTTGATCAAATTCTCATGTTACGAGAATCTGACAATGCGGTCGAAAATGGAAAAGCATAGATAGGAATAGGGATCTAAAATTCAGCCGCCTTACTCTCGACGCATTCGAGTTCTGAATCGAATCGAATTTTATGCGATTTGGTGCCATTTCGTACTCTTGAAATCAACACTAGCGCACGATCGTATTCATTCAGGATCGAAAAATTGCGTACTCTTCGCAATCTGACAGCTATGAATCGAAAATAAACGTCAAAGTACACGAAAATCTGGACAGCCTCATTGGATTTGAAATTTTTATCCTTGAATGAAATTGTCCAAATTCCGAAAAAGTGGAAATCTGTTGGAGCAAGGTCCAAGTAGTATGGTGGGTGTCGGAGACATTCCTACTGCAGTTCTTCTATTTTAGCGATCGTCGGGTATTGGGTCTCGCGTTGTCCTGAAGCAGTAGTGGGCTAGAGGAGATTGACTAGTCTCTGCTGTTTAATAGCTAGCTTTTCCATCATGGTTTGCAATTGTTGACAATACAGATCTGCCGTTATCGTTTGGCCAGATCTTAGGAAGCTGTAGTCTATGATACTAGTACTGGTCCACCAAACACTCACCAGTACCTTTTTCTGAGTCAACTTTCGCTTGGAACATGATTTGGCCGGTTCTCCTGGGTTCAGCCACTGTGATGAGCCTTTCCAATTGTCGTAAAAGATACATTTTTCGTCGCAAGTGAGAATACGATTCAAAATTCCCTCGTTATTGTGATGGTTGAGTAATGTAACGCGGGACTCAATGCGGTGTGCTTCAGTCAATTCATGCGGAACCCATTTCTCGAGCTTTTTCACTTTCCAATTTGTTTCTAGTCAATTGAAATTGCTTTGTCACTCACACCGAAGGCTGCCACTAACTCTGACGTGGTTTGGGATGGATCCGATTCCACTATCATCTTTGATTCTTCAATATCAACTAAGGTCTCCGGCTGTCCACGGTGTTTGTTTCGTAGGTTAAAATTTCCAGAACGAAAAGGTTGAAACAAAAACGTACCGTGCTTTCTTTTACAGTAGCTTTCGCGTAGACATCATTAATCCTGCAAGCTTTTTCTGCAGCGCTGATGCCACGGTGGAGCTCATATTCGTAAATAACGCGATATTTTTAATGAATAGAACGATGTTAAAGAAAAATCAAATGGTGCTAAAACAAAAGAATCACTAAATTCGAAACACAAATACACATGCCTAAATCTAAAACCTATCCAAACGCCAGATATTTGAGAACAAAGTGGCCAGTTCAACAAAACACCAATTTCATATGTAAAAGACTAATATAATGTGACAATTACTTGCTTTACGCTATAGTGGAAGAGTCTTCTACCATAATTGGTTGTATATTCTTGTAATGAAAGTTATTTCAACATTGCAAAAGAAAACAAAAAAATAAATTTGTTCAAAAGATGTTGTTTTTTGTAAAGAGTGATAGTGTGTGACACACTAGTGTTTTAGTTGTGTTTTTATTGTAAATAAATGAAAAAATTATAAAGGTAACATTTTTTATTTCATAAAGTTTATTTAAAAAACACAATTAAAAAATACATTAATTGCGGTCCTAACAAATCATTTAAGGAAGTCACATCATACTACGCGTTGAAATATTGCCTAAACGGTGCACTAGCAAGAACTCTGTGGGAAATTACATGATGTATATAGGTGTAAGTGATTTGCAGTACATTTATTTAATCATTATTCGTGTTTCTAAGTACATATAATATGCTAATTAAAAATAAAAACTACAACTTATAATTTAAGATCCCGGCAAAAACTCCTTCCTGTGATGTCTCATGTCACAGATGAAATAAATATACTCTGGGGCACACATAAAAAAAAATAAACCTTACTAAACCTAAACTCTAGCGTGATCTATACTAATACTAAAAAGCTGAAGAGTTTGTTTGTTTGGTTGAACGCGCTAATCTCAGGAACTACTGGTTCGAATGGAAATAATGTTTTTAGTATTGGATAGCACATTTATCGAGAAAGGCTATAGGCTATATAACATCACGCTACGACCAATAGGAACGGAGCATGAATGAAAAATGTTGTAAAAACGGGGAAATTTATTCCTTTTGAGAGCTTCCACTGCGTGCGTTGCGTGAACGGTAATAAAGTTTGTATTAAAATAATGAATTATTTGCGATGGTGTTTTTATATACATGGTAGTAATCCTTGTCCAAATAAATACGTTATTCATCAGAAGTATCTAATTTTGAACAAAATTGCCCTTTACAGTATTTGATTTAAATGAATATCTTAAGATATATCACAGTTTTAAAATAACTCCGCAGCAAAATAATGATCAAGTATCGCGAGGGCATTTTTATTATTCAGAATAATGTGGGAGGCGGGCGGTACCTTTAATACATTGCCTACGACCCACTCTCTCTAACCCTTTCTCTCTCTCTTATATGGCGCAGACGAAGTTGCGCGGGTCAGCTAGTACTATGTATAAAAAGACTAACCATGATAATATTTTACGGTGACGTGTTGTGTTTATACTCTTACCTTATACAGATAACGACATTGATATGATTCGATCATACTTCGATCTTGATTGTCGATTCGGTATGGTTAAAAAGTACGCTTGTAGGATCGAGTTCGAATCAAAAGTAAAATCGAATCGGGAACAAATTAAATTCGAATAACTTTCAAGAGTAACCTCCCAGCTTCTAAGAAATTATTTATACTTGCTTTGCGATAGATTTTCAAATTGTTTGCAAAGCTAACAAGAACAACCTACCTATAAGCTAAATGCCTATTCCCGAGGGCAATGTACGGACTTAATGGATTATAATTAAATTACATTTATAGCTCTATAAAGTAGGTTTATGCTTAACGGCAATGTGAAAATATTTCTATAGCTTCCAGGTTTCCTTCTTCACGATTTTTCCTTTTGCGTTAACCGTGCGAATATTGTGTGCCTTATTTGTGCTAAAGGGTTATAAGAAGTTAATTATTGAAGAAAATCATGTAAAGTTTAAGTTTAAAATCATGTAAGATAGCAATAATGATATTTAAAATCGTCAAAATTTTATTTTTATCTACTTGAACCATTTTCTCTATGACAATAATTGTCCTACATAATACGATTATCTCAGCAAAATAGTTTAGGTTAGTTAGTATGAGTCAGAACATTCTATCTATTGCCTGTTGCTTCCCATCCTCGAAGCTCTCAATCCCATGCCATACCGGTAATATTATTATCAACACGCTCTGATAAATCGATAAATAATACAGCCCTCTCATTGGTCAGTCGGTGGGCGCGGCGCGACTCCATTGGCCAACCGGCATCGTGTGACGTCAAGGACAACGACCTTTTAAATGGGCGCAATTTTTCAATTTAGAACACGCTAGTGACGTAAGTATGAACTTTGTCAATAAAATGATCGTTATGCATTATTTATTATTGCTTCAAACAGTATATCTATTGATTATTTTGTCTATTAGAATATTGATGTAATGTATTGTCTACAGTAAATATCACAAGAATGTTCAAATTACTACAAATATAATACCTACATTTATAATTTGATCAAATATTTTGTTTAAGCTGCCTCATAGATTTATATCTATGGGCGGCTTATCATGATAAACGACCACTGCTTAGGTTTTTGGCGGGACCTCAAACTGTCATATAGCAGTTTTTGTTTTTTATTCATAAGTGTTGTTTGACACTACATTGTATAATACATGTGGCATTTTGCATAATAAAGCTTTGTTATTGTACACAAGTGAAGTGGATTGGAAATAATAACATGGACCATGAATTTTGAGATGCCACAAAAACTCCCTAGAAAGTCACCAGTTTGTTAGAATACTGAAACCATCATTGCAAACTCTATATTCACTTAATAATGATATTAATGGTCTTCAATAAAGAGGATTAGTTGCCAAGTTAGGAAGAAGAAGACCACTGATTACAAAGACAAATTAACGTCCGGATATTAGGATTTTAACGACTTACTTTGGCTACTTTATGAGATCGGTCGTTATTTTCCAAGCTTGTAAAAACGGTTAAAAAGTCAACGAGAGACGCAAATTTTTCTTGCCCATATTAAATTTATATCTTGCTCCGACATTGAAAAAGTAATAGATTTCAGGTTTTTCCTTCATCGTGAGCCTATAGTGTTAGTAATTCAAATTTAAACGAGTAAATACACGTGAATTCTAATTCAAAATGGCTAATAATATAAAACAGAAGTGCATGCATTGACGTATGATATATTCTTCGTTTACAAGCTAATAATAAAGGTTCAAACTTCAATGTGCAATCTCTTAAAACATTGTCAGAGATAGTCTCCGTGCCAAGACAAAATATATTACCTACTTTATAACAAGTGCTTAATAAAATCGTACTTCAGTTTAGATTTATTATATAAGCATATAATTTAGCTAATAAAGTAGATTTCTAGCAGGCAATGGTAAAAGAGAAAAAATGGATTGTAAAGAAATCAATTTTTACGCTTTATTCTTATTATTAAATTATATACTGTGATTTCGCGCATCACTAGGTCTGAACACTTTTAAAAAATAATACATTTTTATGTTTAATGTATTAATTTAAGAAATTTCTCATAATATTGTCGTTTTGTTTCATTCTTTTAAATCTTGAATTAGGTATATTTTGACCCAAAAATACGGAATCATTTGACAATTATTATTATTATACTTATGATATGTTTATGTGACATTGTTCCTAGTTCCATGCAATAAGGTTAAATATTCGTAGAACAGAAACACACGCGCTGGGGTTCGGAGTCCATAGTTTTACCCAATCTAGGCATGAATCAAAAAGTTTTCCGTCTTATCTTTGTCGTACCGTGGACTTATGGAACCGTCTACCGGCCAGTGTGTTCGTTCCATCCTTCTTACGACATCGGGTCGTTCAAGCGCAAAGTAAAGAGATATATATGCATGCCTGTATTACAGCGGCAAACACCGATTTCTCGGTGCTCGCCGTAGTGTTTGGATTGTACTGTGTTTATCATAATTCATCAGCGACAGTACCGTCAATTTACCGAGCTACTATATTTATGTAGGTAATTATGGTTTTTAATCAAAATTGCAAATCCTTACTAATATTATAAATTCGAAAGTAACTCTGTCTGTCTACTGCGTTTTCACGCCTAAGCCACTGAATCAATTTTGATGAATTTTGGTATATACATAGATTGGTCCTTAGGAAAGGACACAGTCTACTTTTTGTAGCGAAAATAATACTTTAAGGGAAGAAATTCGGGAATGAAAGTTTGTAAGAAGAAAATATGAGAACACCAATGCACATGCGCGGTAATGCAGAATTGACAACGGCGTCCACACCAACTGATTTGTTGATTTATTGACATTGTTATACTTGAGAAGAAATGTATTGTATTTCTAATACCTAGGTACCTATGAAATGATAGTACAGTACTCTTTTTAAGATTGGCTGAAGTGTTTTTAAACTCATTAACTACGCAGTACGTCATAATTACTATTTTATTTTATACTTTGATTATTATGATGATCATGATTATCAATCTCATATTTATATAACCAACGTCCATTTTTAATACTCTAAATTGGGAAGTTGAGAGAAGCTAATAAATAAATAAAAAATAGTAATAGTAATAGAAAAAAAGTATTGTAAGTAGTCAAATGTTAAAGAATCACTAATGGAAAGTTCCTGCATCGTTATTGTGATAGATTGCGTGCATCGTGTAGGCGGCTCGGCGCGGCGCAGCGCGGTGTAGGCAGCCGCCGACGACATCCGCCGCGCGATCCTCAGAGGAAACGACAAGCCCCAATAATTCAACCCATTGCATTCAATTCATATTGATTGACACTCAAATTCTTCAATTTTTAAACCGGGCAGACAATTTGTTTCATGCTTTTCGATATTTCATATTGAATGAAATGACAGACAAATAGCTTGTTACGAATTACAGATTGAATGTATTGTTGTTTCATGTTTCAATAAATTTTATTTATTATAAAGGCTTTTTTAATGTACGTATAAACTTAATATAATGTTGTCAACACTGTGTTGCCAGTGATGACATACGGCACAGAGACGTGGTCGCTCACTGTGGGCCTCATAAGAAAGCTCGAGGTCGCTCAGCGAGCTATGGAGAGGGCTATGCTTGGTGTTTCTCTACGAGATCGAATCAGAAATGAAGAGATCCGTAGAAAAACTAAGGTAACCGACATAGCCAAAAGGATTAGCAAGTTGAAGTGGCAGTGGGCGGGGCACATAGTTCGGAGAACTGACGGCCGTTGGGGCAGAAAGGTTCTCGAGTAGAGACCATGCACCGGAAAGCGCAGCGTAGGACGGCCCCCCACTAGATGGAAAGACGACATAATAAAAGTCGCTGGGAGCCGTTGGGTGCAGGCCGCACAAGATCGGTCGCTCTGGAGATCTATGGGGGAGGCCTATGTTCAGCAGTGGACGTCCTGCGGCTGAAATGATGATGATGATGAAACTTAATATAACATCATTATATCAACACTACAACTATCTGCTTGTTAATAATGTAGTCTAAAGACGTATGAACTATATGCATTTATTTTAAAAAACTGCTAAAGTAATTTAAAAAAAATGAATTGCAAACGGAGTACGCTATCACCACTTTAGTAAACGATCTCAACAAACCGTGTAGTATATTATCGACGTCAATTGAAGCTGATTGCAGTCAATTTTACGACAATTGACCGGCAGATATCCCCGCGAATGGGAGCCTGATCGCTGAACCATGTCGGCGTATTCATCAAATGCGATCTACCTAATGAATTGAAAGGATATTTCAAACGCTGCGGTTGGTCTTTGATAAGCCATTTGTCATACAATCCGGATGACTTAGTTCGCAAATTGTCAGCGTATTATGTTATGATACAATTGTAAGATAGACTGACCTAGGATATAAACGCATCTGCAACTGCAGATCTAATACGTATACCAATAATGCATCTGTGCAAACTTTTGAACATCTACTTCAGGAGTGCCCCAGATTTGGTTCGAAGAGATTATGATGTTCTGCGAAATCCTTCGGGTTTCTCTCCCTTCGATCTTTTATACTTATTGAACAAGGAGTCAACCATCAAGTATTTGATGATTTTGCAAGGCACATTGTTGTCCCAATCTAAGTTTTTTAATATACCTACTTTAATGACTAACTTTATTTAAAATTAATGCGTTAATACAAAATAGCAAGATAACTGTGGTTGTCGAAAGCCCAGAATCCTCAATTACATCAGTATTCATGCATCAATCAGGTAATGTTAATATTGAAGCTCTTAGTAATATTTCGATTTTATATAAATCTTTTGGGAACCAGCCGGTAATTTGATCGACTCTATTAATTTTGTAGGAATAACTGAAATTGATTTATTAATTCTGATATATTATCTGCATGATGCCACACACATTCTTAAAAATGTCATCACCAGTAATATTTTGAATTTCCTTTAGCACGGAGTTCTTTTGTGCTTATTGGAGTTTTTTTTAAATAAATTACAAAAGTTATGTTGTATTATTATTATAATATATCAACTGATAACTATTGAGTGATATTGAACTAGACTAGGCCGTATGCAAAATTTTAAGTCAATATAATAATGTTTCTAGCCACTAGACCACGTATAAAATTACTGGAAATCAGTTCTAGGTAATGCATAAGTCAAACCAAATGACAATCTCTATTGATCTATTGTAACGTAAGAACTAACCACAAGGTAAGAATTATCTCATATTTATTATGCTGGAGATAAACGCGCGTGGATAGATTTTCATTATGAAACAATTATGAAGGTAAAATAAATTTAAGCCGCTTAATAAAAATATACATTTTTACTTATCGATTATATTTTATATCGGATAGATAATCTTTATCTTTGTTATTGAGATAATTATGTATGTATACCTATACGTGGAGAAGATAGCATTTTAACTCATAAATATTATTTATCTTTTACTTTACTATTAGTTTCATCGGCGAAATGACTTTAGTTAATTACCTAAATGATCATTGAATTTATGATACGAAGTGTACGAAGTCCACGAAACACGCCTGCGTATAAATTAGCAATTCAATTAAATACTTGTATATATTAAAAAATTTAAAGTATGTAGGTACCGAGTAGAAAATAATGAAAAATTATGTTCAAAATATGAAGTAATAAGAATTTTATTTTAGCGTCAGTTTAATTAAAATTAAAAAAAAATCAATGGATGAATGAATATTTCATTACACTTTTTAGTTTGTATACTGGCGAGCGTTATTTACTAATGACACAAAGTAATTTCCTCCAGCTAATCAGCGGTATTGTTAAAAAATATATCATAAGTAGTTGCTTAGTGTTAAAATATAAATACATAAATAGTATACTAAATAAATAGGTACGTATTAACATATTGTTGCATACATCCTTACATTTTTGAAAAGGAAAGTCGCAATTTTTTCTCTATTTTATTTTATTGCGAGTTTTATCCTATTTGCAGGTTGGTATACATTAAAACAGTTCAATTTATTTGGTAAAATATAAAGTTGAAGAATTCAACATCACTTAATTATATTTTATTGACGAAGTAATTTTTTGTCTTTTAGAATTTCGAAGTATATTACTAGTTTATTATAAATACAAAATGCAAATTGGCATGCTTCCGAGTCCAGTCCGGAGTTGAAAGTCCTCAGAGTACAAGGTCTAAATGTGACTAAAAACGATTATATTTCCATATTTTTTGTAACCACTATTATGTTATACCTACAATTTACAAAATAGTTACTATAAAAATGTTACCTACTTCAGAGATAGTAACAGTGTCCCAAGTTGTTACAATCCATTTGTGGTAAATGTGTTAACAGTTACAGATGTTATTCGTATTGTGTTTTTTATTCAGGAAGACAAATCACGGAGTACCGTACCTATGCTAGGACAGGAAAAATTAGGTACCTACATGTACATTTTTGTTAATTTTACAAATGAACATTTTATACGAGAAATGTCGGTGGATTATATTTATTCGATACACAATATGGATTACGTTAGTGATATCCGATTAATAAAGGGTATAAAAGTATCTTTTTCCTTTTTTAGATAAATATTATTATTATATTATAATACTTATTTTATATTACAAAAAAATCGGAATTAAAACCCTTTTGCTCATTTACATAAATGTACGTGAAATTGGCATATATGTCATCCTCGGGAGCACACGTATTAATCAAGGTAGTTGCTATACAGCGTATGTATCACTAAATAAATATAATATAAATTTCTATCATCTATAGTAAAATAATACTTATTAGATACAATTTGCTAGAATTCAATCAGCTCACACCTACGGATCTTCATATTATGTTGTAATAATTTATATGCAAGTACCTACCTATACAATTATCTATACTACTATCTATATCTACTATATATAGATATAATATCTATATCTGTACGTAGTATAAAATGAAGTCGCTTCTCGCTGTTTGTCCCCTATGCACGCTTAGACCTTTTAAACTTTTTTATATTCGTGATCAGTGTCGTTCAAAATAGATATTTTATCAGGAAATTCGGATGTGTTTCAGGAATAAGAAACATTCACAAAGCGCGAGGTACGGTTAAATCGCCGATTTCGTATTCCAATATAACTAGATAAAACTAGGTACATATTTGTTATGTTTTCATAAACAATGTTTTTCATCGGTACACGAAATTCCACGCGAACGGAGTCGCGGCACACCTAGTTATAGATAAGTTTGTGAATATGTGTGTATGTGTGTGTATGGTTATCTCTGGAACTTATTATGATTATAATTTAATTTAGGTAAGAAGAGAGATAGAGAATAAACTAAAAGTAGGTAAAATGAATGAAAGTTTTATAATTTAGGATAGTTATGTATAATTTTCCAGCATACCTTACAATTTTCAGATAATATGGGTTTTACAAATTATTAGTACACAATTTTAATGTCCATAACCGAGACGTTCTTCTTGCTCCGACAGCTCAGCGTAGAGATCCTTGCCTAGGGTCTAGAATAGAAGTCAGCACGGTGTAGGCCGTATCAGGATACACTGCTCAAGCAGACGACGCAGCACTAAATATCTTATCTATTGAGATTTCCTCATATGTAAAAGGAAAAGTTATTATTTGTATTATAAATACAAAATCCAGGTGATACTTTCCCGGTAGTGTTCTTTCAATGTTCAGTAGGTATTTGTCGTTTTGACAAAGGGTATTTCACCCATATTAATATTAAAATTATAAATTATAACAATTAAAATAACTTTTCTATATAAATATGTTATAAAATAAACTATCTTTTCGACTCCCAGGTCTGTTGTACAATAATCCATGATCAGATCGATCTTGAAAAATCTGTCATACTCTCTGTTCTAATTTTCTATTTTCGTTTGTGTTGCGGATAGCTCAGTTTTTGTGAAAGATTAGGGCTTGGGAGAGAAACAGGAAAATTGGCGATCTTTTAATACATATTACATTTGACGTATATTGAACGAACAATAAAAATAATGACATAACATCCTCCCCTTTTTTTTTTTTTTAAATTGCCTAACTAGACAGAAGAATTAATTTTTTGAGGGGTCTCTTTAGCTGGCCCGCAGAGGTGGCGACATCAGCTACTCTAGGAATTTCATCCTTGCCATAATATAGAGATACGATTCTTCCCTTTGGCCACACACCACGAGGTAAATTATTGTCCGCTATTAGAACCACATCTCCCACTTTTATATTTGGTTGCTCTCCAGTTCCTTTATTTGGACTCAGAAGAGGCAGGTACTCCACCAACCAACGTCGCCAAAAGTGGTCGGCCATTCTGGCTGCCCTTTTCCACCGAATTCTGTACCAACCGAAATGTGGTAAGTACCAACGTCTTTTGATAGAGTGATCCATACTGACGGGACCTTCTGCGTAATTGTTATCAAACATAGCTTGCATATTTAACTTATATTGTTCGGCATAGGCGGGCTCTTTGCTCATCTTTCTCTCTAAGCTTCTAAATCTGGAAAGAGCATGTCCAAAGCTGTCTGGAATTTCAAAAATATCATCTTTCCAAGGTAACCCAACCTCAAACTTGTTATTTGGTAATCGACGTGCAATTTCTTCAAGAATTTTTATAGCTCTAGCATTATTTTCACTTAAAGGATCTTTTTTAGTAATACCTATTGAATCTAATTTGTAATAATTTTGAATGAGTATGCCTACGTTTTCAGAGTCGTCATTATCGGAAAGGTTTACGTGGTTGACAAAATTTACGGGTTTAGTCTTGCTGGAATCAAAACCAAATAATACCCAACCTAAGTTAGTATTGATTGCAACTGGCTGAGACCTAGTACCAATCCGAGTCGCCTTGGAAATCAAAAGATGCCAGTTATCAATTCCAATAATTAATTTAGGTTCACCTATTTCGTAACAAAGTACATTGGCTAAATCTCTTAGGTGGCAAAACTGTGTGATGTCATCCACATGAACTTTTTGTTTTGATAAACCTAGATTCTCAATCGAACGAGCATTGCAAATAGAAAATATGTCAGCTGAATGACGACCTTTAATTTTGAAGTTAACATACTGAGCCTTAGTCTTTTTGCCTAAGCCAACCAACACAGTCTAATATAATATGTGACTCAGGTCCTGAGACGCCTATCTGCTCACATAATTTGGAATCAATTAGTGTAGCTGTTGAGCCATCATCTAATAAAGCATACGTGTTGACGCTGCCTAGTGGCCCCATGATATTGACAGCTATGATTTTTAAAAAGGGTCTACAGTAATCTGGTTTGTCGGATACCTCAGACAAAGAAGCTTTCTCAGACAAGTAAGTAGTATGTGTAAGAATCTCGTTTGATTGTTCATTAGATATACAGACACTTTGTGAACTTGTATAATTGTTGTTGTAAGGTTCATTTTCAACAATCGTATGCGTAGCTAAAAATTCTGCATTGTGCAAAAGTTTATGGTGCCTAGGTTTGCAATCCTCAATGTTACAAATCTCTTTAGTGAACTTACAATATTTGTAACTATAAAAACCTTTTTTGAGACATTTGTGACATAGTTTATTTTCTTTTACGAACTGCCACCTGTCACCGATAGACATTTCTACAAACTTGTCACATTTTGATAAATTTAATTTAGGTAAAGAGCGAACGGAGATAATTTCATTGAGAACTATCGATTCAGATCTACCAAACCTCATTTCTAATGCATCCATAACTACGGCAGGATCATGAGCTGACACGAGAATAATTGAAACTGCCTCACGAGCTGCTCCTCTGAGACTCATGCCAATGTGTGTCAAGTTCTCAGTCGCAGAAAAGGTGCCTTTGCTGTCCTCATAGAGTCGCTTGAAGGCCAGCCAGTCCAAAGGCTTACCATCGAAAATAGGCAGCCTGCTGTCTCCACATTTGTACTTGGCACTGCTGAGCGATGTTATAGCCTGTGCTAATAAAGATATGTCAGTGGGCTGTTGTGTTTTTAATTCAGTAGTATTGTGTTGTATACTATTAGTGATATTAGGAATGTTCGCTGTGGTAGTAGATTGAAATGGCTCTCGAGAGCTTCTTCCACCACATTTATTCAAATTTTGGCGAAATCCTATTTCTTCGAGACGTTTGTTAAATGTGGTAGAGCCGATATTATTGGACTCTGCCATAACGTTTTCATTAATAATATCTGAATTATCTAACCAATCTCGCACTGAAGAACGAGAGCCCCTTTGACTCCTCCCACTTTCCGAGTCCAACATCATAAGCTGAGCCTCCAGCTCCAGTTCAGCAGCATTGCGTTCGGCGGTGGCTGCTGCTGCTGCGGCTTCTGCTGCTACTGCTGCTGCTACTGCTGCTGCTTCTGCTTTAGCTACTTTTCTTATATGTTCAGCTTCCAGTGCAAGCTTTTGAGCTCTGATAGTAGCAGTTGACCGTACTGACCTGGGACTTTCAGATACGATCGAGCGTGCTCCAGAAATTAGAGCTGCCGTGGCCGTGGACTTAGACGGTGTGGGTTCGCTCATGATCACGTCGATACAATGATCGTCTCCCGTTTCCCGCAGCTTAGCTTGCGCCCTAGTCTTCACCATTAAAAAATAAAATTTTGAAATGGACAGGACTTTTATAATATTTAGTTCAAATTTTTAACTCGAAGGACCAAAATGTTGCGGATAGCTCAGTTTTTGTGAAAGATTAGGGCTTGGGAGAGAAACAGGAAAATTGGCGATCTTTTAATACATATTACATTTGACGTATATTGAACGAACAATAAAAATAATGACATATATATATATTATATATATATATATATATATATATAATTCTTAAATTAAACATTAAAAAGAAATTAAAGAAGGTCCGATTCTCAACAGTTTGAATTCAAAATTTCATCTTCCTAGACTTTTCTTATTTTAAAAATTCAAAATAAATCTAATCATAGGTTTATTTTGCTAAACTAGAACCTGGATAGAATATTTGTCTATACCTGAGAAACTCCTAACTGCGCATGCTCTATTACTATCAAAGAATTATCAATGACAGAGATTGTCATAATATTGCAATGTAAACAATACGAACCTAAAATATTAACAAAGCTGTTGTTAAACCAAAATTATCAAGTTATAAAATATCTAAACGCATCAATACATAAACCTATCATTAATTGGTATCCTGGAAATAAAACAATAGGTACACCAAAACTATAATAAGGTAAATCAAATGAACTTATGATGAATAATATAAAGTAGATATTAAATAAGATAAATAAGATTATCTTCCAAATAAATAATATAACAAACTACTGGTCCCATTCGAAAAATTAGTTTACTATTAGGAAACTACATTTTCCTGAATTATTATATAGGCTGCTTTTATTTCTATTAATTTTTATTTTGTTATTAACGCGAACGAAGTCGCAGGTCCTTGCTAGTCTGACATAGCAGGCAGATGCTAGTTTGATATATTTTAATTGATAACTTAAATTATACAAAGTAGCCGTGCTCGCGACTGCGCTGGCGTGCAAAAGCCGCGGACGTCGATTGGGCGGGCGGGGACACACACGCGAATCGTGATACCTGCTGCACCTGGTCATTTTAAAGACAAAAATGCTTATTGTGGGCGATCCTTTTATGATAGATATTAGACATAATATGCTCTCGCTTATTAGACATATACCTTTTTGTAGGTCTTTTTAACATTTATAATAATTATGTAGTACATTAATTTGAGATAGTAATCTCTTAAGGTTTACTCGGCGTAAATTTAAGCGTCCCAAAATAGTATTTTTTCAAAATGGTTTTTATTTGCGCGGAACCCGGATTCTTTTTCTAAAATAAAAGTAGCCTAAGTTACTTCTTATGACATCACTATCTGCCAGTAAAAGTCCTGTCAAAATCGGTCTAACCGTTTCGAAGATGACTCGGAAGCCCGAAGCAAACAGATAGGCAGACAGACAATCGTGCATTATATAGTTTATTTATTGAGGAATGTTACAGATTATATTTATAACTATACACTATAACACTAAAAGGCGGAACAGTAACCGTGAACTTCAACCAATCTGGCAAGCTGTAGGGGAAGTTGTTACGGAAACTGATAATAACGATTGGCTGAAATACAGGTGTGTTGGAATTAGCGCGGCGCTGTAAAGAGTAAGTCGAATAAATTTAACACGAGTCAAACCGTGGGGCGTGTGGTTCTTGATATTAACTTATTGATTTTACACTTTTTTACTAAATGCATATGAAACTATATACGATTATTTTTGTTACTGTTTGTTCCGGGTAATCTCCGAAACGGTTGGACCGATTTTGACGGGACTTTCACTGATAGATAGCTGATGATATAGGGAGTAACTTAGGCTACTTTTATTTTAGAAAAAGAATTAGGGTTCCGTAGAAATAAAAAAAAACTTGTCATGGTGAATCAAATCGGGCGCTTAAATGGCTTATGCTGAGTAAACCACAAGAGATATAGCAAATTAATGCGCTACATAATCATAGGCATTAAAAAGACCTACAAAAAAGTCCGGGAGAATATACATCTATCTTCTAAGGAACATCCAACATGAAACATTTTTGTCTTTAAAATAGCCGGGAGCGGGGAGCAAGATTTGCGCAAGCATTCTGTAGTCCACGTGAGCGAAGCCACGGGCACAGCTAGTATAAACATAACATTCTCTGATGTTATTGAAGAAAAAAAATGGTCGACAATGTTCATTTTAGATGAAGCCAAAACCGGAACGTTCTACAATTCATATACGATGTTGTTCACGCTTCACTAAGTACAAAACAACTCAACCGAATCATATTAAATTTTATAAAAACTTTTCATATTACGTGGCCGCGGTAACGTACACTAATGATTATTTTATACCATTGTTTTTTTTTGTCGTAGCACGGAAAAGTGACTGCACTTTACCCGAGTGGCTATCCAACAACATCGGTGATTACCAAGGGATCTACAACTCATCGCCAGTCATTGCCGCGCTGTCATGTCGGGCTGCTAAAATGTCTCTTCACGTTATCTTTGAAGGACTCCATGTTGTAGGGTGGAGGGAACACTCTTGCCGGGCCAAGAGACAGTTCCACGACTTCACAGTACGGCATAGATATAACATAGCGAACTTCTTTGTTCTCAAAGTTTTACAAGTCCATAATTATTTCTTTTTTCGCTATCGTGATTTACGAAGAATTGTTTTTATTTTTAACTAGCTGTATCCGTGGATTTGCTCACGTGGACTTTAGAATGCCCGCACGAATTTTGCTCCCCCGCTCCCGGCTATTTTAAAGACAAAAGTGCTTATTGTGGGTGTTCGTTAAAAGATAGACGTATGGTCTCTGTGACATTTTTGTAGGTCTTTTATATGTCTACAATTGTGTATTACATTAATTTGCTATATCTCTTATGGTTTACTCAGAGTAAGCCATTTAAGCGCCCGAATTGATTCACCACAACCAGTTTTTTTTATTTGTGTAGAACCATAATTATTTTCCTAAAATAAAAGTAGCCTAAGTTACTCCCTATAACATCAGTTATATATCAGTTAAAGATTACCAGGAACAAACAGACAGCCAGACAGACAAAAAATTTTTTTTTTTTTGTTTAAGTATTGTAAATACTTTCAAATGCATTTACTATACAATTGCTGTTTTGACATTACAAACAGACACTTAAATTTTACTTAATTTTTTATATCAGTTGATATATCAATAAATCAAGTATTTTCATTGTTACTTTTTGTATTGATAAGAGATGGGGCGCTATCACGATTTTTGTACTAGGTATTGTTTAATTTTTTACATCGTTTGTTTGTTTTTTTTTATATGAATTGTAATTTTATATATTTGTATAGATATAGATTGGCTTAAACATATTTACGGTTTTCGGATTTCTTCCTTTACTTGAGCTATAAAACATTGCTTCTTGCCAAATTTTATGGTTCTAGGTCAACTGGAAATACCCTATTGGTTTTTATTCCCTTAACGAATGTTTAAATATGCTGCATAAACGGTCATATCTTTTAAATGGGTTGACTTAGAAGTTTGTTTTTTTTTTTCACAGCTGCAAGGGATTGCAGACCTGAGAGTATTTGATATTAATTTCAATTTGATACCTAACCCAAAAAAATGTATATACCATTTATAGTGTCGTCAACGAAATGATTTTAAATTTTTATGGTAGTATTCAAGGTCATCATTGAAGAGTATGTAAGTAGACTATCATATTAGATTTTATATACATGATAACTGGTATACGAAAAACCAAGAATGCTGTAAATTAGCGCTTGAAATCCACGAATTCATACCAGATCAGTGCTAAGTAATGGTAAGTATTTAAACAAATCAACAACCGCACCGTTAAATGTTTAAAAATAACTGTGATGTTATGAAATAAATTATGTTTTCGAAACTTGATTTTAGTTTTTATTTTATTTACACTATAGTTGCTATTATTGTAAAGTGGTAAAGTTTCTATTGTGGGAGGTAATCTCTAGAACTACTGATCCGATTTTTGAAAATTCTTTTTCTAATAGAAAGGGTACGTTGTACCTAAGTGATAAATGCTATTTGTAACAGACTTCAAAAAAAGGAGGACGTTATCAACTCGGTTTTTTAAATTTATTACCTCATAACTCCATCATTTATAAACCGATTTAGAATATAATTTTTTTGTTGAAAAAAGGGATATTTTCAAGAGGGTCCCATTTTGACCTTGGATATCGAAGATACACCTGAAAACTATTTAAAATCGAATAGGAAATGTATAGTGATTGATATATTGGTAGGTTTATGATAATCCCAGACTAGGCAGGTAACTTGGACTGCGTATTTTTTTTAGAACTACTATATTGTTAGCCTTAGAGGCCCTGAAGCCGCTGCGGCTTTGACAGCTTCACCGAACTTGGAGGACTGCGAAAGCACAATGGAACTCTTTAATAACAAATATCACCAATGTGAAAGGTTCCTCCCTTGCCTCCTTGTGCGCGTTTGTGTAATGGGTTGTGTTTCGAGGAATTGGCCGGTATAGTACCAGCGGCTACTTTCCACCAACGCACCGCTTACCATAGGCAGGGATTTCATCTTCACACTTTGGTACCTAAATGGTCGGGGACAGTCCGGTTTCAAAGGAATTTCTTTCCGCGAACACTCCGGTTGTGGAATAAGCTCCCTGCTGAGGTTTTCCCAGGGAACTACAGTATGGGGTTCTTCAAAAATGTGGTAAATAGATTATTAAAAGGTCGGCAACGCGCATGTAATAAATACTTCTGGTGTTATAAGCGTCCATAGGCTGCAGTGACCGCTTACCATCAGGCGGACCGCATGCTTGTTTGTCACCATCGTGGTATAAGAAAAGGTAGAGAGAGGTATGGCACAGTCTCTGCACGTGATACAATCCGACTAGTGGAATACCCTACAGAAAAACGCAGCCAAATAATCTAGTTGTGTTCCTGTGGTCAGTAGGGGTTTTGGGTTAGAGGGGTTCAAGGTCGGCAATGCTCTAGTGGTACCTACAAGCTTCCATATGCTACGGAATCCGCTTACAATCAAACGGGCTGTTTGCTTGTTTGCCACCTTTGTTGCATAAAAAAGACACCGGAACTTCGTAATAAAACAATGTAACCGATACGGCTATTTACATGACATCGTAAATGAGCGGCAATTCACCTCCGCCTACTTACCTCCGAGTTTCTGCCTTACGCTGTGATTTGCTATATCTTTTGTTACAACATGCTGATAACAAATTGCTTTTATTGAGATTTAAACGGGTATATTTATAAAACGTCATTGGCTACTAACAAAATCTTTGTTAACTCGTATAAATAAGCTTGGGGTTACGGCCGCAATCTTATTCGATGTAGGCCAATATGGTAACACGCTAATCCTAGAGGGGGGAACTGAGTCTCAAGTGAAGTTGATAGATTTTCAACTCGAGGGTGGTAGCTAGCCAGGTGGGCATTAGAAAAGATCCTACCACTGTGCTACAGTTTCATCACGTTGTTTTCCTTTACCCGAAATCTCAGGCTCATTGTGAGGTCAGAACCCAAGTAAATCGACGCGGAACTGAGCCACCATTGCTTCAAAATATGTTTGTTTATTATTATAAGTTTCAAAGATATTACAATTTATACCTACATCAACGAAGGAATCGTTATACATAAATACAGTTCAATTAATTCGCTATCAGCCAATTACTCTCACTATAAAAAAGAAGACAACGTTTCTTTCATATGTACAAGTTTAAGAATGAAACAACCTATTGTATACCTCTACCTACATTGAAAATATTCATCATAATTCGAACAAAACTTTCTGTTCATTACGATGTGCCTGCTATCTTTATTGATAATAAAATATACAGTCTTATGTTTAAAGCTATTTACAATTATTTATTACATTTCGCATCCTGTAAAGTATTGATAATTGTTTTGTAAATTAAAATTTATATTCTCGGTTCATACTTCATTATGATATGATTCTCTGGGACTAAAAAAATACGAACTATCTACTTAACAAAATGCATATTTTAAATATGACGATACTATGTAATAAACTTTCAAATAAATTATCCATTATTATTATTATTACCATCAGAATATAAATGAATGATAGATGCTTTGAGAATGCTTTTAGTACAGTGGTTAATATTATCTAATGATAGGAAGACCCTATAAGAAGTACCTATTTACATCGTCTCGAAAAGCAACTAATTGTATATGTATTTCAATTCCTAGATGTCAAATTCTAAGATAAATTAATTAGTAACAATATAAAAAATTACTACATTCTATATTAAATTTAGGACTTATGAAGGCATTTATGAACGTCAAAATATCACTTATTTTACTCATCGAGCCAATAGCGACGCACAATACTGCTGCATGCAGTTTACCCATTATAAACAAAAAATCAAATCTTTCCTCTTTTTAACATTGGTGTAGTTATTAACACAATTCCCGTTTGAAAGGTGTGGTTGATAACACGCACTGATATACGGGGCGTTCTAACACCGCCCTCAGAAGTTGCAATCAAAGGCTGCAGTGACCGCTTAGCAACAGTCCACATGTTTGCTTGCATCCTTGTTTACTTTTTTATCAGATAGAGAGATAAAAAAATATACTGATTCAGCAACTACTATTACTTATATATAAATAAGCCAGTGTGTGATATAGCTGATATCTTATCTAATTCTTATCTTAGTAAATCGTTAAGTAGTCGGATTATGGATAATGCCGGTAGATTCTGTACATATTCCATATTATAAAATGATAATAATATAACAATTTGAGTCTGTTGTAATCTATATTAATAAATCTGTAGTTCTGTCTGTACAGTTAATTTTTTGTACTTATTTCCCGATAGACATACTCTATATGAACGACGATGATCACGAATATGCCCTAAAAAATGTTTTGTTTGTCTGTCTGTTTGTATGTATGTCTGGATTAAACTCAAAAACGGCTTGACTGATTTTTATGAAATTTTGTACACGGGATTCATATGTCATTGGTCAATTGATAAGGTATAAGAAAATTCAATATTAGGTACTTTTAGCAATCGTAAAAAAATAATTTCCCAAAAATGTTTGATGTAATTTTATACACGGGAATTATAATCCATTCCTATGCTAGCTATGAAAATTATCAATACCAATATTAGGAATCGTGAAAAAAAAAATCAAATTTCATTAATTGTAAAGCGATTTCGATGAAATTTTGTATACGGGAAGTATAAATAATTTTGTATAATATTTTGAGCTTTAAGAGTTGTCAATATTACTTCTAGAAATACAAAAAAAGAAGTTAACAGAATTTAATTTTCTTCAACTCTCAACCGATTCTGATCAACTTTTGTAGAGGAGAAGCATGATACGTCATACAATAATTGAGAAGCTATAAGAATCGTCAATAATACATTAGAAATCGTAGAATATAATAATATTTTTCAACCAATTTTGATGAAAATTGTACACGAGAAATATATGCCATTCGTCAATTGATACGGTTTTATAAAATGAGTTGTCAACAATATGAGTAAAAATAAAATTACAGGATATAAATGACTATTGCGTAAATATTATTGTAATATTAAATAGTATAAAATATGATACTTCTTTCTTCTTAATTTTATCTACAGCCAGTGAAACATATTTTACTCTTCCACTCTCCTTTATCTATAAATGATAGGGTGTATCATCTCGTACTTACAAATTACCACCTATATCATTGTTTACACAATCCATCCATACCTTCTTCGGCCTTTCCCTACTCCTTCATACACAGTACATACATTAATATTCCATCATTTGACTTGCCCATACTATGCTAACTTATTGCTGTCCAGTGTGAATACTACGCTACCATATTCCTGCCCATATTACACTAACCTATTTACCCTCAAATTCTCTATCACTGGTGCTATTTAAGAAAAATATTGTAACTTATCTAGGGAGCCATAAGATTCCGAGCATTATTTTTAAGTTTGTTAATTTGATGCTAATGGTAAGTGTATCTTATATATAGGTTATGGAAATTAAATTGACGTTCAAAAAATTATGTATTTTTGGTTCTGCATCACTGAAATTACTAAATAGAGTTGGTTTTACAACAAGACGAGGTCTCGTAGGCGACAGTTATTTTGGTAATTATTGTATTTTGTTTGCAGCAATCCAAGAAAACGATTTACTTCCTTTTAAATATCAAACAGTATTTAACTTTTTACTCAAAATAACCCACTCAAAGGGAGATTATAAAGTAGGTAGTAAGAGCAAGTATAACAACGTGACGTAACGAGTCATCAACAACATGTTTATGGAAAAAAATTAAAATTCCTGACAAATAACCTATTCATTGAGGCCATTTCAATGAACCCAAACACGATACCTCTACTGTAAATAGTTAAGGAGTTGTGTAGATTCCAGATATGTCTCTAATATAATTAAAGTATCAGAAAACCAATTTAAACTCGATTTGACCTGTGGAAGATGCTAACATCCATTCATCAATCAGAAAACAGTTGATATGCTTCAAACGTTTGAACATATTTTTTTAAATCATAACTAAAAACAATCGAGATCAATAAGTCACGTTAAAAAAGAAGACTAAATCAAAATCAATTCAGCCGCTTGGGAGCTACGATGCCATAGACAGACACACATACATATACACAGATTTGTTTTCGTTGAGGGTTAAAAATAATGAGTGGTAAGATTATAATTTGGCATTGTCCTTGTGTAGTTTATATTATATTTATTGAATTCTACCTCAGAGATACCCCAGTTTTATAAGAATTTACGTATTATTCGCATAAAATTCGATAATGTTAAATCTTTGGCTCACATCTTCGTTTTCATGACGTCAAGACCTTTTGGCCTTTCGGTTGTTACAAGTTTCCTTCCTGATAATGTTTTTTAGATGTGACTGTATGCAATTGATATTATTTGACTCAATCGACAATTATTTCATATTAGTTCACTCACAATCCTCCATTAATGTAACTGATTTTATGACGTCACTAGATATAATATGGCCAAGGACCATCAAGATTTTTATCCGAATAAAAACATATTTATCAAACTTGCTTTAAAAAAATACTAGCTGTGCTCCACGATTTCCGTTAAATTTAAATATTTAAACCCGCGTCAAATTTATTCGAACAACTGTCCACACACCCGCGCCTCGCCGCGCTTCTGCCAACGCACCCGTGTAGCCGATCGTGTAGCTCTTATTTCCCGTACTTGCCTGTAGCTTGGCATATTACATGACTTTCATAGTTACCACTCCGCTCCTCAAGATGGTGGTATGAAATTATATAGCTTATAACGTTCCTCAATAAATGGTCTATAAAATACAAAAATAATTTTTTAAATGTAACTGGTAGTTTACGAGATTAATGCATTCAAACAAACAATCTCTTGATATGTATCTGAATATGTATATAAAAAAGGAAACCGTGTCTGACTGGCTGATCTATCAACACAGCTCAAACCACTGAACGGATTGGGCTGATATTTAGCACACAGATGTTATTGTAGGGTGCATAAAAACACACATATGCAAAATGCAAGCTGGTAGTGTTATATAGCCACGGTGGACCAGAGTCGTTCGCGTTTCCCCGGCCACGTTTAACATTTCGCTCATCCAATAGAACAACGACATAATTACGTTTAAGTAATTTTTCAGTAGACAAATTTAAAACTTTTGAATTGATGAATATTTTAAAGCGAATTTAAGCCAATTCCCTAACGACATTCCCACTCTCTCTATCATAAACTGTTGTTAGAACAATAATTGTGATATTTTTTCTATACATAGTTTTTGTAACAGGAACATTTAATGAATCAATTTCGGCTTTTTGTAATTATGTCATAGTAGAATTGTATGAGCGGTTTGTTATCGCGTTTGCATGCTACATCACGCACCCGGCTGTGCTCTTTTTTGTTATATATTCTGTGTCGATAATAATTAAACGAGAATTTAGTGAACTTTATTGCAGCCTTTTATTTAGTTAATCACCAGTAATCTTTGATGTGATAGGAGTCTCCAGCTACCTAACTTATATGTACTAGTGGTCACAATACCCCCATTATTATGGCGTAGACATCCAAAACGGATTTTAAAATATCCAACCACAAAAGGGTGTAACAGGGATTCCTAACCAAAATTTTATAGTGTAAAATGTATAGATGATTAAGCCGGATGTTGTAGTAAAAGTTTATGATGATTGGCGAAAAATTTTTTATCGTGAAAACTGTAAATCCTTAATCGTAATCATAATCATCATCGCGTTTCGGAATCAAGTGGCGATTGTCGTCTTAGTAACAAGCTATCATAACAATGTTAACCGTTAACAGGATATTCGTCTTTTGACCCGATGTAATGAAGCCATGTTGCCTCGAAATCATAAATAATCCAACTACAACCGTAACATTCGTCTACTTGGCGAAGTGGTAGATTATGCAAGCAAGCGATAAAACTAGCTACTTATTTAAAAAAATATCCTACGTAAAAATACACCTACCTATAACTCAAGATGCCATAAGACTTTATGCAGTAACTACATCTGCACAATATTTTCTAGACTAAATTTATTATTGAAACTGCAATATTAGTATTTAACAGAGAATTTACAAGATTATATATGGCAACACTTTGCTTTACGTTAAAGCGACATAGTTTCTTTTGTTTTAGATGTTTTCCAAAACAGCACAAACTGTCGATAAATTTTTTAGAAAAAAGTTTGGTGAAATAGTATTTAAGTAGTAAAAATCTATGCTCCAGGGTAACTTTTAAGTAATGCTGATCCTTCCTTTGTAAATCCTCTAAATAAATCATCTAAATAATTCCTCTGTCAAATCTGGTTTTTATTTCCATGCCAATGACTATAACTATATTTTGAATGCTTTTAAAATTATGGTGTAATATTACCGGGAAATGTTATTACTCTATTACAATCTTTCTGTATAAGAATATTTCGTGAATTCAAATATTGGCAGTACCAAATGTGCCAATGATTAAGCTTTTGGTGATTAGTGCTTTTTGTATGTGACGACTAGTGTTTGTATTATCCTCGTACTTTTAGCCTGTGCTGAATTATAATGTTACAAGTATTATCTGGGAAGTAATATCTAAAGGTTAGAAAGAGAATACCCAAAAAACAGCAGCTGTTAGCTAGTTTGCCGGGTTGTAGGACAAAATAATTGGTCCGACTGGATCGCGAATTGCGACCACCATACACTAGGTATAATTAATACCCGTCCCAGTACCATGCTTAGGCCTGGCGTATTTCGGGATCAGCTAATGAAGCGCGTTGGTAGGGGTTGCGACTACCATACACAGTGGTAAACCCATCAGTGATTTTCTTTTGGTTTGTCGCGTTACGGGATCATTCGGTATATCCAGAAATCAATACAGTGGTTGAAGATTGCGACCACCATACTCAGTGATAGACCCATCACTGTGTGTATGGTGGTCGCGATTCCTACCATCCCGCTTTTTACTGTATATATTTTATAGGCAATGTATGAATTGCCGGAATTCTATAGAGTATCGGCTTAAGAGTATCAAGAGATTTTCACGAATATATTCGTCGTCGAATTGGCCTAGCAGTGTTACGACCAGACTTGATCGACTGTTTATAAATACTATATTTAATATTTGGCCAAACGAATAAGCTAGGTGACTTGAAAAAAAAAAAAACATTCGCATGATCTCTAGCGATTTGTTACTGAAGTTAGACAAATTGTCGATAATTTAAGCCAAACTATCAATTAATCGATTGTGTAAATGACTATCGATAATTAAAGTACGAAACATGCAGAAAGTTAATTGAAAATTTATTGAAACTACAAATAAGGTCCTAAAGGTAAAATAATTCACAATCGAATCGCCCGTTAATAGAATAAAAACTAAATTGTTGAATAACCTGGCTAAAAATAAAACAGGCGGGCACTTCCATAACAATCTGTGTCTAAATCAGACAAAAATAAAAGTCATCCAGTTTTGAACGACCAGGTACGAAATTTCAGGTTTATCGTCCTCCCAAGGTCATTTTACAGACACCAAAAAACATCCATAGTGTAAATTCTGGTATTTATTTATCTAATTGCAATATAAGTAGGTACAGTTCATGGTTCGATAAGCACAAAATGTAGGTATGCAATAAAATTTTATATAGTTAGTGACATCATTTCAATTTCCAAGCGCAGTATTTCGTTGAATTATTTTTTCGAATTTAGGCAAAATTACCCTAGCCATGTTAGTTCATAAATTATTTGAAAACAAAGTATTTAAAATAACAAGAAATATACCCTAATTTGAAATACATATATGTATGTATTTTCAAAATGGAAGTTGATCCATTAAAATATCAGTAAAAAGTTAATAGGCTTTATATTAATTATTCTATACAAATTTAAACTCAAATGGTACCCTGCTTCATATGAGTCCTTGGTACAGATATCTTATTATAGAAAAAAGTACGTTAAATCAATATAATAAATAAAAGAATACGATAAAAGCACACGGACGGATACTGTCGAGTCTATTTTTTGTATATAATAATTGTCATAAAAAATTTCTCCCGATCGTGTAGTTTCCGCTGTGGTAAACGCCTTCAAAGGTTTTATTGATTCTCGTTCCCATAATTTTTCAGCAATGGAATGAAAAAATGAAAACGATTATCAATGGTACAGAAGTAAATTACTGCTTTATATTATAAGCGATGAAAATCAATACGTCCGCATTAAATTTATATAAAGCATTGGACAAACACATCAATGCTATATTTATTTATCAAGCACGCCATAAACTAACAACTCTTCAATACGCAAATGATGTCCACGTCCATTAATAGAAGTATAAAAATTACCGAGAGAGAAGACAAGTGTTTTTTATAAGTGTCTACCTATAGATAA
This sequence comes from Saturnia japonica, assembly GCA_033032175.1. Taxonomy (NCBI): domain Eukaryota; kingdom Metazoa; phylum Arthropoda; class Insecta; order Lepidoptera; family Saturniidae; genus Saturnia; species Saturnia japonica. The sequence goes on along the minus strand of CM065324.1, from coordinate 5,138,306 downwards.
TTATACAGTTCTTATAAAAGATAAGATCTAAGTACATAATATGACAAAACCGGACTTGGCCAATTCCATGTAAGCAATAAAACATAAAACACAAAGAGTTCTTTTACAGATTCTTTGTCTATTTAGAGTTTCGAGGCATTAAATTCGATTGTTGTAGTTTAAGGCACTAACCAATAATAATCATTATTAGTTTTGTTTGATGATAAAATATAAAAACCGATGTAAAAGTATTATTCACATACCTACGGCATATTTCTCTATTTATGATAATTAATTCAGTTTTCATAAAATTTCCATCGAAATAGGATAAAAAAACAATGACGCCCGCTTTAAATAGCACCTTTTTTATATTAAAGTACACACGTATTTATTAATTATTTTTATTTTACTTCTTTTTTAAAGCATAGAACTAATGGAGCGAAAAATTCAACGTGAGGGTAATAACAATTTTTTACTGAAATAAGTTTAAAACGTTTGCAAGCAATGATATTATTATTTATAATATCATTGTTTACAAGATTTGTAGAAGAGCTGCTTAAGAAATTATATAATACATAACAATTTTAAGTATAGCATGTTATGTTTAAATAGCCATAGACGTGAAATATTGAAAAATAATAGCATAATTTTCGCGATGGCTGAGCGCCGGCCGGCATAGGTCATTGATTTTTTCCTAAGAAAAATTATTGGAAAATACACATAATAAACACTTACCGATCGCCTTCATGAACTCGTCGAAGTTTTCGGATGAAACCATCTTGTATTTCTTACCAACGAAGTCCATGATTAAAGGATGATTTAAATATTTGTGCGATTAAAAAACGCGTGCCACTACCGTACTGGCTAAAATTGGAATGAATGTGAACGTTAACGAATGTTCAGTCGTTTCTAACCGCTGTCGCTGGCAAAGTAAGTGGAACAGATCTGTAACTCCGTGCGCATGCGTTACTGAACGAAACGATCAATAACCAACGAGTGAACGAAATGAATAAATGGTTGTATGCTTAGTGCACTGGTTGTTGTAGTTCACTTGGGGTCTTTACTCTTAATGTAGTTATTGTCCGTTCCCCTTGTACTTGGTCATATCATTATGTCATTTTGAATAGGAGTTATTTGTAGGGTCAATTTCTGTTTCCGTTTAACGAACAGACTCTTGATTGATGGTATGTAGCTTTGATTTACGGATACATGCGGGTTTGGTACGCAAGGTTTGTAAGATTTGAACTCAAATAAAAAATATTTTACAAAAAGATTAAATAGAACGACTTTGTTAATGATCAATAATAAATACAATTATATATAACTTTGTAAATATTAATGATACCTTATTAGTTTATATACATATACGTTCCTAAAAGTATATTAAATACCTACTTCTGTACAAGAATCAAAAAATATAAAATAAAAATTTAAGAAACCCCGACACAAGTACCTAACTTATTTATTGAGACCATTCTAATTCTAAACACGATACTTCTGCTGTAGGTTGGTGAGGAGTTATGCATCGTGTAGATTCCGAGTGATGCTGCAACATCAGGTCAAGGTTGCTATTATCTATACTAATATAATTGAAGTAAGAGAATACCAAATTTCGACTCGATCAGACCTGTGGAAGATGCTCACATTCATTTATCAACTAGAAAAGAGCTGATAATCTTCAAATGGTTGAACAGATTTTGTTTAATCTCAGCTAAGAACAATCTTGATCAAGACCATAATAAAAAAAAAAGATCAAAATCGGTTTAGTTGTTTGGGAGTTACGATGCCACAGACTAGATACACACATAAGTACACACGTTAAATTTATAACACCACTCTGTTTGCGCTGGGTTAAAAAAAAGTCGTGAAATGTCTGAAAAAATCACGCACATGCAATAATTTTAGGGAACGTCTTTTTTGAAGTCGAAAGGTGAATTACCCATGTAGATGCAAAATGTATTATACCATTTCCATTTCTATATTTTCTCGATGACAGCTCATGTGAAAACTTGAACGAGCGTCTTTTTTACATTATGTATGCATTATTTTATGAAAATATGTCGTTTACACACGTAAAATCGATCGATACCATTACTTATTTGGTCACAACACTACAACTATCAAATTAGAACTGTCATCGAGAAAATAAAGAAATGGAAATAGTATAGTTAATAATATAATATGGACTTTATTATACCGATAAGATGATAATTTTATTTACTACTACCTGTGCCCGTGGCTTCGCTCACGTGGACTACAGAATGCCCGTTCGAATCTTGCTCCCCCGTTCCCGGCTATTTTAAAAACAAAAATGCTTGTTGTGGGAGTTCCTTAGAACATAGATGTACTCTCCCGGACGTTTTTGTAGGTCTTTTTAATGCCTATAATTATGAGTACATAAATTTGCAATATCTCTTACGGTTTACTCAGCATAAGCCATTTAAGCACCCAAATTGATTCACCATGACCATTTTTTTTATTTGTGCGGAACCCAAATACTTTTTCTAAAATAAAGGTATCCTAAGTTACTCCCTATTTCATCAGCTGTCTATCAGTGAGAGTCACGTCAAAATCGGTCCAACCGTTTCGGAGATTACCCGGAACAAACAGACAGACAAAAAGTTTAAAAATAGGCTTTTTGTTTTAGGTATCGTATATACTTTCACATGCATTTAGTAAAAAACTGTTATTTTGCCATTACAAACAGACACTTCAATTTTATTAATTGTATAGATTAAGAGACCCGCACTAACAATAATGTATTTTTGTTCCAAGCCTAAGAAGAAGGCCTAGACGAACGTTACACGAACAAATCGGGGACATTCTGAAAAAATGTCAAGTCATGAGTACTCTAAACCGACGATCATGCATGAAAAGGCTGATGAATGTTGAAGAAGCAAAAAAAATGTATGCCAGGATCGTAGCAAGTGGAAAGCCGTGGTGTCTGCCTACCCCGTTAGGAAAGAGGCGTGATTTATGTATGTAGTATACTTTAATTTAATAATTTCACAGATTATTCTAAATAATAAGTACATCATAAATTGTAAAAGTGCCGTTTTTGTATGAAAAAAACAACTATAATATTTTACAAAATACGTTCCATTACATTATTATAGCAAATATTTCGCACATTGCAATAGTAAAAAGGCGTTTACGTATATTGTCATTGATGTAAAGAATTTAACTAACAGTTTTCATGTTATTTATACAGGTTGTTAATACTCGTTAGTAGAAATATCAACGTTTTACTGTTTATAGCGCCTATTGTTTTCATTACAGCAATAATATATTTGAACTTATAAGTTTTGTTGCTATTTTAGGAACTTGAGATTTGACACAGTTAAAGTTTCTATGGAGAAGTAGTGTAGAAAGCTTAAATTTATGTATAATATTAACTGTTACTAATACATTAAATTAAATAATACTTTGAATAAAGACCATTGTCGTTGAACTTAAATCCCCAAAACATTCACATTGTAACTCAGGGAAAAGTGACAGCAAGTGATTTAATAATATTCATTGTTTACGTTCATACTGCAAATGTAAAACAGATAATTTTCGACCATTGGGCGACCGCTAGTAATTGTTAATGGTTAAACAAAATATTTACATCAATTGTTAAGAATATTATATTTACATAAAAGCGTGTTTCCAATATTTAATCAACTGCTTTATGCTTGTCTGCCATATAAATAATTAAATTATGAATTCAAAATAGGTAGGTACTTTTGTAAACTAGTGTTACCTACTAATACAGAAACTTCACGGGCGGATGAATAGTTTAGGAATTTATAGAGGGCAAACAAACTGAAAAAAAACATTTTGTATAAGTATAAACGTCCAAGAATTCGTATTTAACTATCTACTAAAATAACCGCACACTTTCTGATGACCATTGCTAGTTTTTTTTTTATTTGAACATTTGAAGCCTTTTTCATTTAGTTTCAGTTAGTGTATACAACGTGGTTACGAATATTTAAAAACAAAAATAGCTGAGAAAATATCTAACAATAAAAGCGGGTCAGGCGTAATTCCGCGTCAATTTCAAGATACGAAAACGGCGCGCGGCGGCTCGCGTCTTAAGCGAGTACTTCATAAAAAATATAATTTTTTCAAGTATTAAAAGTGAATTTAATATTTTAAAAAAAATGTGTATTCTGAACACTTCAAAGAATTTATTCCCGTTGGAAATAAATCTTAAAGTGAATTTTTCAATAAGTTAGGCGATTGTTAATTAATAAAATTTTACCGGACTTACTAAGTCTTCATTAAAGACAACCTTCATTTTGAGGCTTTTTATATGCTTACCTCAGAATACAGAACAAACCAGAAACCGCGAACGCACATAAAACTGAAGATACAAAAACCACTCTTAAATAGAGTGGTTTGACGTTGTTGCGATTAGTCACTCCTTTGTAAGTAGCGCGTCGTGACGTATTGTACAAGTGCCAATTTTAATTTTAAAATGCCGTCTTGTGTTGTTCCTACATGTAAAAATGCTGCAGGGATTATAAAAAAACAGGATGGGATCACATTTCATCTGTAAGTAGCGCATTCTAAAGTATATTTATTTAATTGTTTAATTTATTTTACATTTAGAAAATTGCGCGTCCATTTTTTAAGTGTTGCCATTTTATTTTCATCGAAAATTTTACCCATTTTTTTTTTATATTCGTGTAGAATACTTACTATTTTTGTGTATATAGAACCTTTGTAATTTTAGTTTCCCTGCTGATGAAAATAGAAAATCGGACTGGATGAAAGTCATACAAAGAGCACGGCTAGATGAGTTTTGGAAACCATCAAGCCGGAGCGTACTTTGCTCAATTCACTTTGAAGCGCAATATTTTTATGATACAAAAGGTGGGTTGAAAAGACTGAGGAAAGCAGCTAATCCAACTAAGGTAGATATAGTCATAATAATTACTATATTTATATTGTATCCCTCCTGGTGAAAATGTTTGTCATGTATTTTGAAGTAAGGTTTTGGTCCACACATATATATATATATATATATATATATATATGCTCACGCCTGTAATCCCCGAAAGAGTATGCAAAGGTATAACAAGTATGCCCACTTTTCGTCGAGCTTATCCGTCCCTCATCGTGATAAGGGGCGAGCCTAAACCGGGCGCAAATTTCAGATTCCGGGCTAATGAAACTTCGGTGAATTAAATATATGAATAATACTAACGTTCTATTTCAGTATTTGGCCTTGACACCAGAATTTTCCGAGTTACACATAGAAACGTCTAAACCTTCGACATCGGACAATGTGCGTACCCACCTATGATAATAATGTTTAATTTTTTTTTATAATATTGAAAGGCAAACAAGGCACTTAATCGATATACTTAGTTACAAGTAAACTAATGTAGTAAATAAACACTAGTAGTAACAGTAATAAATGTAAAATAAACTAAGTAAGGCCCATGGACATTTGCAAGCTTAGGCACAAAGTGCTATTACTAATGCGTTTCCATCCATGAGGACTGAAATGTCATGCCTTGTACGGCAGAAATATTCTGTATTTAATTAAAGTTTTTGTTAAGCTATTACATGATACAACAACATACAACTTAAGGTTTTTCATTTCAGGTTACACAACCACAATCTCCTGCGCGATCGAACTCAGAGATCGGTGATGTCAATATTTCTGATTTGGAATCTGTGTTTGATACGCCGAGAAAGGTCAAACTTAAATCTCAATTACGACGAAAACAATTATTTTGTGAACAACATGTTCGACGAATGAAAACATTACAACAAAAATACAACAGACTTGCCAAGAAGTACGAATCTTTAAAAAGTATATTAAAAAAATTAAAAAGCAATCCATATAAATAAATAAATATTTTTTTAAAAACATTTTTTCTTTAGTGTTATAAGACTACCCCAAAATGTGGGAAACCGCTCCCGAGTTAGCAACATTATACGTATGGGAAGTGGGGCAGGTGCGGGACGTACGTATCGTTTTGGACACAGTGCAGCGTATGTAATTATTCTTGAACGCGGCTTCTGGTTTGTTCTGTATTCTGAGATGCTTACGTATTAAGATCACGTGATAAAAGTATTTTTTTTAAATCTATTTATTATAGTATTTCTAAGTTAACAAAAAAAGAATAATCGAAGTAACGTTTATTAATTATTTATTATTATTTTTATTATTAAGAAATGTATTTATTAACTTTAAAAAAATATTCCAACAGTTATTTATAATTTGTTATGAATAAATTGACTAGGTACCTTATTGTGTTTTTAATATTTCAAAAGTTTTTTTTTTCTTTATAAAAATATAATTGACAGTCCTCTATAAAGATACAAAAAAAGCACAGAATTATTATTAATAGTTTTGATGTGTTTTCAATTTGAGAAAACAGGAAGGGTTAAAGTAGCAATCCATGTTAAATTATGGTTAATTCTGTAAATAGATGTTGAGATTACATTGGTTTTTCTAAAAGTCGTTACAAGAAGCCCCTAGCCCCATTACCTTGAAGACCCATATTTTTTCCAAATAATTTGAGCTTATACAAGAAATCGGTTTATTTAGCGGACAGAGGTGAATGGTTTCTAAACGGTAATTACCAACATCAATAACCCCGCCTACTACTGAACCAGTTCGTGTAAAAAGAAATATAACGTCCTCATTCAAAGTACCTATCGTAAGCTTGTATCACCTCGTGTACAGTGTCTCACGCCCTTATACGCATATCTACCTAGCTACGTATATATTCATAGCGACGGAGTAACCCTTCACGGTACTTGTAGACTTGTAGCGCTGTGTACAATTTCACGAGCATAGTATTTAATCTATGATTAAGCTTGAATCCCTCTGTTGCGATAATCTTTGATTGTATAAACGTCTAGATTCCGTGTCGCCTTGAGACCGACGACATTTTTGTGGCACGGCTTTGCTAGCCTAGTGTGCGTAAAGGCATTGTTGTACACCCACGTCGGCCTGTTTCGTTTTGCTGTATAGGGGATACCAAGTTAAAATATTTAACTTTAAAAGTGGGAGAATTTGTACATAGAAGTTGAACGGTTTTATATTATCTACTAGCTGTGGCCGCGACCCCGTCAGCATGATATTACGCATATGAAAACAAATTATTAAAAAATGACACAGATACATAGTTGTATTGAAATTCGATATGGGTGAATTAATAGTGCCTCATACTCTATGAATGCCTCTGACTCCCTAGCCGCAGTATGAAACTTTTAATCAGTAGTAGAATCATAGAAGGACAGTTATTGAGACCATTTAGTAATGCATTAGCGATTCATATTACATTCTTAGTAGGATTCTTGTTATTATTCAACGAACAAACGTTTTCACTTCAAGTTGTCATCTATTGTCCGCGGTTTTGGTTATCGAGACGAACTAGTGACTCGACAGAACTAAGTTCCTGATGACTGAACATTAGAGCTGTGATTATATTTATTTTTATGTTTGCCATACACACTACGATCTACCGGAGCGGTTTACCTCAGGTCGATCGTACTTCGTAGCGTGTATCGGCACGTACGGATGCACAGGCTTACCATTGGGACTTAAAAAAGTTACACAGTCTATTCCAATATACACTCCAGTCTACCTTTGTAGGCACACTTGAGAGGTCTCTGGTAGACCGTAACGTATATGATCGGCTTAAAGGTAAACTGCGTTTTCGACTGAAACATTAATTGTAAAAAAAAAAAAAATTAAGTAATGAAAGGAAAATATACTCGGCAATAGGATTGTGTATGACTGGATCGCGACTACCTTACCCCAGCGATAGTGGCACACTTGATGGATATACAACTTGTATATCGCGTTCCGGGATCAGCTGATGTAAGTATATCGTAGTAGGGATCGCGACCACCCTACACATGGAATTAAACACGTCACAGTGGTTTTCTTTTAGATTTTCTTTTGGATTAACGAGTACAAATTCAGTCCTTGCGTTAAGGCATAGAAAAGTTCCTGTGACCAGTTCGTTGCTTTATCTTCGAGACCAGATCAGTTACTAACATACGTAAATGCCTTTGCATTGTGGAGTTCCTAACACCACCTTACCAATATAGCCAATTACTCTGTAGCGACATCTCTCGCCACAACTGACGCATCAACGCATCGATACAACTAACTACGTAGCGACACATAGCGACATCTATCGAGCCACATAGGACGCATCCCTACTATCCTACATTGCGCTATAGAAATTCACTCTATCGTTGGGCATATATACAAGAACCCGACTACAATAGTCGGGGCAGCTGCCCGCCAGACATAGCACCCGTCTGGCCGGAGGATCCTCCCTTTTCTATGGCGAATGAGGAACTTTACTCTCTGTTCCTCACACCTCCGCTAAAACTCAAAACGTATATATTTATCCACATAATTTCAACCAATACAGTATATGTAGCTAAATGGTATTTATATTGATCATAATAATTATTATTTATACCAATATTATAAAGAGGAAAGATTTGATTTTTTGTTTTTTTTTTGTTTATAATGAATAAACTTAAAAACTAGGGAACCAATTTTAAAAATTCTTACCCCAATATAAAGTTACAGTATCAAGGAGTAAGATAGGCTATATTATAATTTGAAAAATTATTTATTCCTCATAAAAATGTCGATAGTATTACACAAAATATAAAAAATTGCCTAAATGGGTGCATAGGCGATGTTTGTCGTATAAAATTAACACTGGTGAAACCATGGGGCTCAGCTAGTATTGTTTTAATTCTAATAACCATCAGAGGAAATTCCAATGCATTTATAACAGCAACACTGGCAAGACATGACGTCTTCAATTTTATGACATAATTATATTGGTTTATATGATCAATATGTGGCATAATCATATGGAATCACAATAATTACTTAAAGAATGTAATCTTCTTATTCTCATCTTTTTTTAGGAAGTAGTTTTTATGAAGTTTAATGAGACAAAACGCTATTTTTAAATTATATTTGCGAGGGCAAAAATACGTCTTATGGTGCGCTAAATGTAATGACAGCGGTCCCGTATTAGTGTATTATCTATGGACAGCGGTTTTTTTAGCAAGAATTTATTTTTCATGTCTTTGAAAAATACTTCTTTGAAACGCCGGACTAGTAATCTAGACATGTATATAATTAAAGGCTATAATGTTATTTTTTAGTAGATAATAGTATGCGATTCCTATCATCGCATTTCACTTATTTTATCGAGTGCGAATTTAACATTAACAAAATATATAGAAAATTAAAAAAGAGCGGCACATTTAATCTATCCGTTGGGACCTTTCCAATGAGTCCAAATACGATATCTCTGCTGATGGTGAGGAATTAGGTATCCTGCAGATGCCAAATGATGTTTCACCATCAGTCAAGGTTGCCTTGTTCTTGTAATATAATCGGAATAACATAATACCAAATTTCGACTCAATTAGACATGTGGAAGATGCTCAGATTACGTGAATGAGCTCATAATCTTTAACAGCTGAACAGATTTTCTTGAATCATTGCTAAGAGAGAACACTGTCGATCTCTTTTAAACAAAAAAAAAAGAGAAAACTAGATCAAAATCGGTTCAGCCGTTTGGGAGCTACGTTAAAGTTATAACACTCCTCTGTTTCCGTCGGGGGTTAAAAACTAAATATAAACCACTACCCAGACTCACTTACTACTAAAAAGTTTACTGCACTGTTCATGAAAGATTTCTCATTATTATTTACGACGTTTTCATGATTCTATATATAGCACGGTCGTGCTTTATCATTAATTTTTTTGAACTCTAAGTATCAATATTTGCACGACAGTTGTTTGCTCAATATATCGAAGTTTTTTGTTTTGTTGTATTTTCATGTTTAACCTGGAATATGTATGTACTAGTAATGTATAATAATTTAATACATATTATAGAGGGCGGCTGATGAACCAGGGCAGCTCTATCTTTATTATCCTTCAAAGAATCGATAGACTAAACAGGCTATCTTTGGCAGCCTCGAGCAATCTCTAAATAGGTGCCATATTAACTAAGGCCTTCACTATCCAACAGCTTAAGTCAGAAGAATGTCCCTATTCCACGTCTTAAGCGAGAATATTCATTGCCTCAGGTGTCTATCGTATTTATGTGAATTTCTCTGATAGTAGTCGAGTGTATGTATGTATGCAAAGGAAGCCATTGAACAAATATGGTTCGACTATAATAAAGTCATTTGGTGGAAGTTTTGTTATTTTCTTAATTGTAGCCTTTGCGATGACATACATATATATATATATACAAGATGTCCAGAAAGGGTATCGGGTATTTGTTTTCGCGCCATATTCGAAACGGGGCGTCTAAAGGGTGCGGGGAGGGGTTCGTGGCGTCCGCCATTTTGTGGAGTTTTAGTCACGATGGAACAGTACTCGGGGACGCATCGCGCATTTTGCGTACGAGCGTATTATCGTAATGGTGATTCAATAGTGACTGCTCAACGTCTCTATCGTGCGGAATATCGTACACGCCACGCGCCAAGTGACGATAGCATTAGGAAATGGATCAGGATGTTCGAGAATACAGGTGCGACAGTTAAAATTCAAAACTCTGGTCGTCCTCGTTCAGTTAGCGACGAAGAAACAATTGAAGAAGTTGAGGCGTTGGTTCGTCAAAATCCGTCTTTATCCATCCGAAAGCGAAGCCAAGCGTTGAACATCAAAAAATCGTCTTTACATTCGATTTTAAAGAAAGACTTACATCTAAAAGCCAATAAAATTCAATTGGTTCAAGAATTGAAGGATACGGACTATGCTAATCGACTGAATTTTGCGAACGAAATGCTGCAGCGATTTAACAACTTTAACAACATACTGTTCAGTGACGAAGCAAATTTTCACCTGAATGGTCATGTTAATAAGCAGAATTGTCGGTACTGGGCAGTGGAGAATCCGAGACGAAAGCATGAACGACCCCTGCATAGCCCAAAGGTCGTTGTTTGGGCCGCTATGTCTGCTAAAGGCATAATTGGTCCTTATTTTCATGAAGATCAACGAGGCCGAGCAATTAATGTGAATAGTGACCGTTATTGCGATATGTTGCGACAATTTTTTGGTCCCAGAGTTGCAGGAGTTTGCAGGTTTCAACTCAAGAACGTGGTTCCAGCAAGATGGGGCCACTTGCCATACCTCAAATGACTCAATGGAAGTTGTTAACGAATTATTCCCTAATAAAGTCATTTCGCGAAGGGGTAACATCAACTGGCCTCCCAGAAGCCCCGACCTTAGCCCGCTTGACTATTTTGCATGGGGATACCTTAAAAGTAAGGTTTATCAAAACAATCCGACGAATCTAACCCAGTTAAAGCAAAACATCAGGTCAGAAATGGCAGCAATATCGATAGCTATGTGTCAACGTGTTATCGCCAATCTTCGTTTCCGTTTAGAAGAGTGCCAGCAACGTAACGGTCATCATTTGGATAACATAATTTTTTCCAAATAATTCTCCAATTCATATGCTAATAATAAACAATAAACTTTTTTATTGCATACAAATCATTTTTGTTTCATTGAACTTACAAATACCCGATACCCTTTCTGGACACCTTGTATATATATAATAATACTAGGAAACCCGGCCACGCGTTACTGTGCCATTTTGGCATACTTACTAACAGCGATTTTTATTTAAAAGAAGAAGTTTAAAATGTATAACATAATACATTTTTATGTTACCCCACACTGTTGCATTTTAGATAAATAAAATATTAGGTGAGAGAGGTGGCCGCGATTCGTTGGTAATTTAATAATTAAATACTAGCCGTTAGTGACTCACAACTAGGCAAAGGCCTCTTCCCCAGAGAAGACAAATTCTAAACACTGAGAAATCCACAAATCAGTTGGATGTTAAGTGACGATATTTCTCACTCTAGATGATAACAAGTTAGGCGTAGTGGGAGGACTGGCTCTCAAGCGCAGTTACCTGAACACGCCTATGGGTGCTTGTCGACAGATTTTCACCTTGAAGGTGGTATCAGGTTAGGCGGACATTACAAAAGGAATTACCACCATGCTATAATTTCATCACAATGTTTTCTTTCATCGATAAATCTGGCTCATTGCAGAGATTCGAAATCACGTCGATCGACTTGTTGTCCATACACGCCACCACTGAGCCACATTGCTTCAATGCTTTCAAATAATAATTTTAGGGTCTAACTACGACTGCACCATAAAGCCAGTCAGTTACTGGTTGTTAGTAATAGGTTAAATAGTTCATACTTACTTTTTCATGGTCCGGACCGATATTCTTATCGGGATAGTGGAAGCGCACCTTAACTACATCGAATATCTCGCGACGCATGCGTACAACATTCTGACATCGGATTCCAGCTCGTAGCTCAGCCGGCTCAGCATCCTGGCAGTCCGATTCCGAACCTCTCCAACGATCGTCAACACCAACGGTCCTCGACCAACAATTTGACAGTCCAATAGTTTTGGACGAAATATTTAATCTCAAAGGTAAGTTAAGTTACCCACATAATATTATTTCGTCTATAAAATTTATAATATAATTTTGGAAGTTTGTATCTACATATAATAATATATTATTATTTAAAAATCGAAAACTGTACATGCACTTTGGTGTGCCTTGTAATTAAATTTTAACTATAATAAGTAATTGCTACATTTTTGATTTAGATTGTTTTTTTGTGGTATTCCTTGGTCCAGGATATTAATTTGTCAGCTTTTGTCATACATGTTTTTTTAAGAACTCTGTATTATTATTAGCTAGTCGTTTCGATGGTAAATATAGTGTAAATATTACTATAGTCGAGAAACAAGGGTCGATTGACAGTTGACAGCTGGATAATATATGGAATGGTTTATCCTGAAAACGAAGTGAGTCATTTTGTCGGGCATGAGTGGCATTACGAACACCGATAAGTCGTGTGCTTAACGTAGTTATATCGACGAATGTTGTAGCATTAATCAATTAATATGCAGAAGAACTTATACATAAATATAAGAAACAAATAAAAAAAAATTTAATGTATTACCTAGTTTAAGAGATAGCAACGTCTCGAAAAAACGTCTCTTCATACGATAATTAATCCTCTTTGGTCATAATAACCTTATTATTTTCAACATGATGACATTCTTTTAACTCTCCTATATTTTCAGAGACTTAAATCGGTCTAGCTCTTCATTAAACAACCGGATTTATGTCTGCCTAACTATTATTACGTTCTTCGACTATAGAACTGCCATTACTACTATTACCCACTACTATTATATAACATATAGCTGTGCCGCACGATTCCACCCGTGTTAATTTTATATGACAATTCTCGCCAACGCACCCGTGTATGCAATTTTTATATTTTGTGTAAAACTATCGACAGTTTTATGAGGAATAAATAAAATTTTTATATTCATAATGTTAGGCTATGTTACTTCCCTGATACTGTATCTTTATATTGGTGAATGAAGTTTTAGAATCGGCTCAGTCGTTTAAAAATACTTAAAAAATTATGAATTATATTCATTATATTTTATTTAATCGCAATTTTCACTTGTCGAAAGGAATTTCAAATTCAAATTTAGGTTTTTGTATTTGTGTTTCGAATTTAGTGATTCACTTGTTTTCGCACCATTTGGTTTTTCTTTGACTTAGTTCTTTTGATAGAATTAAAAATTTAAATTATCCCGTTATTTACGAATATAAGTTCCACCGTGGCATCAGCGCTGCAGAAACACATCGAAAGATTAATTATGTGTATGGGAAAGCTACTTTAAAAGAAAGCACGGTATGTTTTTGGTCTCAACGTTTTTGATCTGGAAATTTGGACCTACGAAACAAATCCCGTGGAAGGCCGGAAACCCTAGTTGATAATGAAAAATTAAAGGTGATCGTGAAAGTCGATCCATCGCAAACCACGTCCAGAGTTAGTGGCAGGCTTTGGTTTGAGTGATAAAACAGTTTTAATTCACTTGAACCAATTTGAAAAAGTGAAAAAGCTGGAGAAATGGGTACCGCATGAATTGACTGAAGCACACAAATAAACATGCATTTAGTACTGCGTTACATTACTCAACCGTCACAATAACGAGGCAATTTTGAATCGTATTGGTACTTGTGAAGAAAAATGGATCCTTTACGACAATCGAACAAGCGAAAGTTGACTCAGAAAAAGGCACTGGTGAGTACTAGGTGGACTAGTGCTGGTGTCATACACTAAAGCTTCCGATCTGGCCTGACGATAACGGCTGATCTGTATTGTCAAAAATTACAAACCATGATGGAAAAGCTAGCCATTGAACAAACGAGACTGGCTAATCTCTGTAGCCCACTGCTGCTTCATGACAACGCTAGATCCCATACTTCACGACAGACGGTCGCTAAATTGGAGGAACTGCGGTTGGAACTTCTCCGACACCCACCATACTCCCCGGACCTTGCTCCAACTGATTAAGTCGAACAATAAGTTCGCTGTATAAGTATTAAGTTTAGGGATCAGATAGGACTGACATGTTCTTATTTAAGGCTGCCATTCGTTCGGGTTTACCCGAATATGTAATAGTTTGAAAGGTACCCGGGGATCGTCCGGACGGGGTTTTTAAGTGTCTGGGTAATAATTTTTGCGTCCAGTGAAAATAAAATTAATTGAATAGCAAACAAAAAATATGTACTTACCTTAAACATATAGGCTAACTTAATTATGTGATTTTAAATTTGCTATGATTTCAATATTAATTTAATTAATTTGATACTTAAAAAGGAAAGCGTTACTAATTCACTTTCTTACTAAATTACATCAGAATGAGAAGTGCAGTTGTAATTTATTAATAATAATCTTATTTTTTTATATTATTGCACTTCAGGTAATGGCAGCCCTATGCTTATTAGATTTGAGATCCTAAATCAAATAAAGATAAAAAGTACTCATTACAGTATCATAGTCTCATAAGGCGTACCATATATACTCATCTTACGGGTAGTAGGTGACTCAATAGCACATCTAATGCCGTCAATAATAAATATAAAATTCTGTAGTCATAAATATTCCAGTAAGTACTCTTTAAATAAAAATAAAACGTCAATACCACGCAATAATCTACATGCCTTTCCAGTTTAACATAAACATTTTTATCTGAAAACACAATTTTATTCCTAAACATTTTTCATTCGTAAATAAAAACCGTACAACCAGATGCAATTCATCTCGATGGAAAGCACTCAGGTATGTTTAGAATCAGATCACTTAACTTAAAGCTTGCTAGTGCAAGAAAATATACATAATATTAACGTAGCATTATGCAACATTTCAAGATCAAAACTCTTTAGTAAATAATCCATTAGATTAGCCATGTCAAAGATACGGCCCGCGGGTCGCTTCCGGACCTCAAACCATTTCAATACGGCCCGCAACCAGAATCTATCCGGTGAAGATTTTTAGACGGCACCATAGATTTAATATGGTGTAATAGACGCATGCTTGAAATTCCTTTCTATTCTTGCAATCTATTCTTAAAATAACTACCACGAATATGACACCCGACATCAATGAGCTTTTCAAAAAGAAAAAGAGAACTCAGGTGTCTGGATTCTCAAGCTCAAGTTAATTTACCCTCGTTATTACCTTTATATGAAAGTTTATGTTAAACTAGCGGTATCCCGGCATCCCGTAATTTTATGTTCACTCATATTGTTGACAGTTCATATGCCGTATCAAATGAGGAGTGGCATGTATTTCCCGTGTACAATTTTTACCAAAATCGGCTGAAAAATATGATTGTACATATTCTACGATTTCTAATGTATTATTAACAGTTCTTGTAGCCTTTCTATTATGGTATGACTTATGCTTTCCGTCTATAAAATTAAAATATAAATAAAAGTATGTGATTTCTCAATTGATACACTATATGAATTGTCAATAATATTAGTTACAATAAAATTAGGGGATGAAAATAATTACTGCGTATTAAACGCGTACAAAGCCGCGGACACACCGCTAGTTTATATATTAGTTTGTACTACCCGTGCGCGATAAGTTGAAACTCGCCTGAAATGCAACCCTCCACCCGCTACCATGTAACTTCCCCTCAAGCTCCCGTGTTGTACTGTAGGCAATGCCATTTTTTTAAACATCTTAGTCTCGTATTGGCTTACGTCACGCAACGAAGACGCGCTCCGATCTTATAATCTTATTGATACTGTTTCGTTAATAGTTATTAGAGTTACTGCTATTTAAAGTTATTCTATTGTTATTTTTTGTGTTTAATTTATTGTTATAATGATGGGTAAAACTTTACATAGTGGAGAGAGAAATCTCGTGTTAAAAGTGTTGGACTTTTTTGAAAAAAGAAAACGAAACAAACAGTTGTGTTTACCTGTTAATCAGGCAGTAAAAAGAATCTGTATAGCAACGGGAGTTTCGAAAGCCACGTTGCTGAGGATCAAAAGTGAAGCCAAGCGCTTACGAACTGCTTCACCGACACCTGGTAGTACTACAACAAAAATGAAATAAAATTGTCGACTCCAGGTAAAAAACGCAAACCAAAGAGTAATAGAATACAATTGGACAGTTTCGACTTATGCGCTATCAGAAACATTATGGATAGTTTTTATACTGTTCGAGAAGAAATACCCACTTTGAATAAGATATTGGCTGTGGTTAAAAGAGATCTTAATTTCCATGGGCAAAAAAATATTTAAGAAAAGTCTTGGCAGAAAAATTAGGCTACAAATTTAAGAAATGTAAGGATGCGAGATATTTTTTGGTTCAAAAACCAGAATTTCGAGCTTGGCGGGCAAGGTACCTACGACTTCTTAAGGAGAACGACGACCTAGGCACTGCAAAAAGACCACTGATCTATATCGACGACACCTGGATTCACTCACATTACATGGTGAGCAAATGCTGGCAAAATTAATATTAATAATCAGTATTAATATTAATATTATTAGTAATCAGATGCATCAGTAAAAAAAATCATAGTCCCTGTCAAAGATGGGTGATCGTTCATGCAGGAGGAGATAATGGGCTCGTGAATGGGGCTGCACTAGTATACAAATGTAAAAGTAATTCAAGAGACTACCATCATGAAGTGGATACGAAAAATTTTAAAAAGTGGATTACAGACAAATTTATTCTCAATTTGCCACCCAATAGCATAGTGGTACTAGATAATGCACCCTACCACTCTACACAAATAATTATTTAAATGGTTATTAGACCACAACATACCGTTCGACGAAAAAATGAAAAAAACCTGAGTTATACCATTTGTTATATATAAATAAACCACCAAAACAATATATGATAGATGAAATATCTAAAGAAAATGGCCATGAAGTTGTACGCTTACGACTTTATATGTGTGACCTGAACCCGATTGAATACATATGAAATTTAATAAAGCAAAGAGTAGCGGACAAAAATATAAATCAATCCGTAAAAATGTACATGGGATGCCTTTAACAGCATAACTGAAAGCGACTGGTAAAAAGAAGTGAACCATGTAGAAAGGCTCAGACAAAAATATTGGGATGATGACCTACTGCAAGAAGCAAATGAAACACAAATTATAATACATTTGCAGTCAGATACCTCTTCTGAAAGTGAAGGATTCAGTAGCGACGTAGAACCCGAATTAGAAGGAGTAGAGCCACTTATCAGTGACGATGTCTAATGTTAGTATTATTATAATAAATACCTACATAAACTTAAACTGTGTTTTTATTAATTACAACATCACTTTTAGTAAACATAATTAAATGTCGAGTTCAAGTTTAGAAACGTTCCGCCCGCTAGCCGTTATTGATAAAGGGATGCCGCTCGGACGCAGATAGCTGGGGCAACAAATCCTAAATAACATTTTCTTAACCTCTCCCTTATTACCTGTTATTGACAAAGCCATTTTACTGTTACACAGAGACCAGCGCAGTTCCATAAGGCCTATAAGTGCGAGCGAGAGGTCTGATAAAAATATTTATGACTCAGTTCGCACGCTTGTAATAGCTCAAATATAATAAATTCAACGAGTACAACACTCGCTACATAAAAAAAATAGCAGAGACGAAGTCGCGGGTGGAAACTTGTTGTGATATTTTTTTGTGCACAGTACAACCATGCGTCCGTGGCGTCACCCTCAGGTATCAACTTATTGCGCACGGGTAGTAGAAACTTAATGTATGTACGCATAACATGTTATTGCTATAAAATAAAAAAGTCTCTAGGGAATTCTGAAACTGAGCCCTTTCTTTCTCATGTAAAGTAACTATGTATAGCAGTAAGTTGTTGAAAATGACATAGTTACCTATATTATTCAAGATTTTGTGATATAAACACACTTAAGTACCCTACACAGCAAAATCATTCTGATTTGGAGTTTGAACCTTAGAGTTAATTGTCAACTAACTTTCAGTCAAATTTAGATGCATGTTTGTATAGCTGTTTGTAAAAGATCCTTGATTCGAAATAAACAGTTAACAATCTCATGTTGCAACGTCGAATGAAAACAAACAAAACCAGAAGGAACACTTATTTTGGTGCACCAGATGTTATTCAAACATTTGGTATTCCAGCTAGTTAATCTAAAGCTACTGATTGGTGTAAACACTTTAGATTATATATATATATTCACATCGTTTTGCCAACAGTGGCGTGTTTTATTTAAAAATATGTTTGTTTGTACAGCGAGGTCGGCGGGCGTGGGAACGCCTGCTCTGACGAGACGAGCAAACGAAGTAAAATATTCTCCGCGGTGAACAACTTCTTCGCTGATTCACCGTTGGTGAATCAGCTAAAGGGAATTATGGTAAGCGAATAATGTTTTATTACATTGTAACTATAATCATTTATACATATTAAATTAATTTTCATAGACATACAAATGGATATTTCTCTCTACTTGGTTTTTGCGGCTGAGTGCCTTCAGAACTCGTCTCCAAACCTAGTGAAACTGTCAAAGCCTTCTTATTCTGAGGTTTTAGAGACCTTATGGGAGTCGGACTCGTGAAATACCTTCGTCCTACAGAAGATTGCAGCCAAATGACTTTGCGTTGTGATCCTGCGGTGAGTAGGGTTTCTAGAGTTTCAAAGGGCAGGCGGGTGTGAGATTTCTAAGTAATATCTATGGTATTATAAGCCTCCATCGGCTACGGCATCAACTTACCATAAGGTGGGCCGTATGCTTGTTTGTATTAGTTAGTTAGTTGTATAAAAAACGGGCTCACGATCATTACCAAGGGTGCTAAAATTTGGGTATCGATACCCTATTTTAAAATGTATTTTGTCCGTCTGTGGCATTTACAGTACAAAATTTACTTTTACAGTTACCTACAGTTACTGTGTTTCTTTTTATGTTGAAAGAAATATGAATTTACAATATCTACTAAATTTTTGTTCTCTTAACTAAACTTCTAGTCTTAGCATCATCATTTAAGAACTTATCTAATGTAGGTATTATGTTTATTGCCTAGACGCGACAAACATGTAGTAGTAGCAGGGAGCCAGGACCACCCGATGAAAATTCACGCCCTGCAAGCAGAGAACCTCCTGTCTTGGCTTTAAGCTCTTCAGATAGGTGAGATTTGAAAGTTTACTATATTTAAACTGTTGTTATTTTGCAAATGTTAAAGTACCAATATTGGTATAATGAGGCGATAGGTACATGTGTTTTTAAATGTAATTACAAATACAGTGTAAACTCTTTATAACGAAACTCAAAGGACTGAGCATTTTTTGTCTTATAGAGAGTTATCGTTATATGGAGTGGAGTTTCAATATGTGGGTTTTAACGCAAACCAACCAAGTTGGGCTCACTTCAACGTTATAGGGAGTTTATCGTTATAAAGGATAACGTTATAAAGAGTTTACACTGTAATTATATTTTATTTGCGAGTTCTTTTATTTTATTAAGGAGATAGGTCGGTACAACCCTTACAACAGACATCTTTTTTAAATTAGTTATACACTTAAACTTTATATCAATGACGTTTTATAAATAGACGCATTATACTCTCACTAAAAGCAATTTGAAACTTTGTTAACAGCATGTTGAAATAAAAAGATAGGAAATCACAGCGTAAAGGCGGAAAATCTGTTGTCAAAAAAGGATAAAAGTTTCTTCTCACTCACGTCGTTATCAAGTTGAAAGTGAACTGAGGGCAATTGCCCACCGTTCACGATGGCATGAAAAGAACGCCAATATCTTATCTACATAAAATATCATTGCTTTGTATGTTGAAAACAATACCAGTGCATTAATATTTTATAAGTAAGTATTACACCATGTATAAAAATATTTTAAAATCTAAATTTAAAAAACATGCTGCAAAAACGCGCTTTTACGTTATCTAGTATACAATTAATAAAATTGAAGTGTCTGTTTGTAATGTCAAAATAACAGCTTTTTACTAAATGCATAAGAATGTATATAATACGACATCTATAACAAAACACCCATTTTTAAAATTGTTGTCTGTCTGTCTGGCTGTTTGTTCAGTGTAATCTCGGAAACGTTTGGACCAATTTTAACGCGATTTTCACTGGCACATAGCTGATGTATTAAGGAGTAACTTAGGCTACTTTATTTTAGAAAAATAATTAGGGCTACTGATATAAAATGAATATTCTGATCACGGTGAATCAATTCGGCAGCTTGTAAGGCTTATACTGAGTAAACCATAAGAGATATATCAAATTAATGTACTAAATAATTGAAGACATTAAAAAGACCTACAAAAAAATGTCAGCGAGAGTATACGTCTATTTTCTAAGGAACAGCAACATTATGCATATTTTGTCTTTAAAATAAGCGGGAGCGGGAGTATCAAGATTCGCGCGTGAGCCCAACCGATGGCATTCTGTAGTTCACGTGAGCGAAGCCGCGGGCGTAGCTAGTCATTCAATAAATAAATCTAAGTTTAAAGGTATTATGCGCAAAGTTGACCTTACACGAATTTCAGTTAATGACAATGGATGAAAGGGACCTGCAAAGTTTTCTCTTCACTTATAATATTAATATATAGTAACCATTTCGATTTGAAATTAAAATCTCAAGATAACAAAAAGCTAGGAAATAGTTTAAATTTACTGCATAACAATAAAATTCTCCCTGTTCTGTGACAAGACCGAAGATGGTTAAACTAACGTGCTGGATTTGTATTGATTACCATTCGGAAATTTTCCAAGTGGTATTATAACAATTTATAGCGATAATGTATTGTGTGCCCTTGTTTCGCGGATTTATAGTTTTCAGATTTGTGAGTATATTTGACTAATTTTATGTTTTCTTCAATAGACATATAATGGATAGTTGTAAAGAAAATTTAAGTATATTGTTTTAAATGTAAAACATATCATTACATACTATTACGCCTGCATCACCGAAGGGTTTAGGCAAAGGTGTACTAATGTACAACCACAGTTCGCCGGGTATGTTTTTTAGGTCCCACGTAATTAGAGGGCGAGCCTGTTGCCATTAATCGGGCACAAAACCAAACTCCGAGCTGCTACTGAGAATTTCATAGAATAACCTAATATCACTTTGCTCGACCAGGGAATCGAACCCAGGACTTAGAGCATATCAGTCGCGCTTAGGACCACTAGGCTAACGAGACAGTTGGAATGCGTAATCTATGTTAATATTATGAAACTCAAGAGATCCTATTTTTGTTTGTTTAGTAGAACGCACCAATCTCTGGAACAACCAGTCAGATATGATTTTTTTAATTAAGTGAAACTTCTTTAGCATCATTGTGATTTGAAATCCGATGAAACGAAAAAGCGAAAGCGACAGTAAAAAGAGACAGACACATAAATTCATAAGATGTAACGTGGGAGAAAATGAGATAGAAAAGTTTTAGGCAATAGTAAAATGGTACAAAAGAGGTTTGTTGCCACGCCATAATGAATTTTATTACCTCACCAAAAAAAAAAAAAACGAAACAAAAAAATTTTGCATTCTGTAGCCTATTTCTTGGGCAAGGTTATATACATAACTTCAAGCTACGAGTCTAAGGTGGGAAGCAGTAGCCATGAACGTCAATCATTCTGGAAAGCTTTAGGCAAGTACGGAAAGTGAGAACAACGTTATGCTACACGTACGTTGGTGGTGCGGTGGAATAGTTCGTCGAATAAATTTCACGGTTCAATTTCGCGGTTTCACGTGGAGGACATTCAATACATCTAATTAGTTTTACAGCACAGCATTTATGTTGTTGTTGAATGGATAGTGAATGATTGTAGAGAAATAGATATCAGCTATAAAGAACGTGGAAAATCATATTAGTTATATTATTAAAAAAAGTCCCCCACCGCATCTGTCTGTCTGTCTGAACGCGATAAACTTAACAAGTACCGAACGGAGTTCTATACGGTTTTCATCAATGGAGGGAGTAATTCATGAGGAAGAATTGTTTTGATTGAAATCGATGTTGTATAGATAAAAATTACCCTAAAGAAACCTACTATAATTCTGCTATTCTATTTTTGATGGTAACGTTGGATGATTTATTACAATTTACATTCAGTATAACGAGTTCGGTGAAAAAGTATCGTTATGTTTTTTAAATAATATACTTTCCTTTTGGTAAAATACCTATCTATAGATATTATGTATATAGTAGGTCATAACTCCGGAAAGTCGTCCAGCGTCGAACAAAGCAATCTCGAGGGTAAATAGTCAAACAAAAGCGACGAGGGATTGTCTGCGGATGTACTAATACAATTTCAAAGTATCCTTAATTCTTTACGAATGGATATGTAAACCATTCTAGAGGTAAACAATTTTATAACAAATACTTTTTATTTAAGAAACCAATCGACGTAATATTAGGTCTTTACATAATATGAAAAAAGTCATTTCAAAAATGTTGGAAAGTAGGTACAAAAATCATACCAAACCCTAATACATAGGTATATGATACGAATTTAGAAGTAGGTACTGTACATATTTGAAAGTTATTTTAGAAACTTAATAGTTACATGCCTGCCTTTTCATATAGGAACACGTCAAAGTAAACTAAATTGAATGTCAATTTGTTTGTTTATAGGCAGTAAGTCAAATCCGCCATCTCAATTACGGTCTCTATTTATCCCTTGCCGCTTTTTGAAAGCTGTTGTACGGTTTTCTTCTTAACACGTAATAAATAAGGTTAATATTCACCATCAACAGCCAGCAATCTGTGAGGTCCTCATCACCGGTGAGGTCTCAGCGGCAGGTTACATTCCTGAAGCCAGCGGCAAACACAAACCTCGACAGGAAAGCGTCCATCGTAGACGAGAGCACCGGTATCACCAGGACTCAGATGAAAGGTAAAATGAATAAAAATACTAAGCTTTTTGTTTTTGTTTCAGGGATTTTTTTTCTATCGAATATATCAGTCCCATTGTACCCCTCCCCTATCCTTTCTAGTTTTCGATTCTAGTAATTCGAGTTATTGTTTATTGAAAAGGACCAATCAACATCTGCGGGGTCAGCTAGTAATTCTACTAAACACTTACGTATGTATGAATAAGAAATCGAAAATATTGACTCTATTAATTTGTACTACTACTAAAACAGAAACAAAAATACCAACAATTGTAGTATTCAAGCTAAGAAACTTCGCTATAAAGACTAATGACAAATACATGTTTTCTGGATATAAGGCTATAGGACACCTTCCTGATATTTATTTTGTTCCTTACCTTCAGTAAAGTTTAAGCTCGTGTCCTTTTTTATAGCATTTGCTCTTTGTTTTTTTATTTTTTTATTGCTTTGAATATGTGACTATTCTTTAACCAGTGTAATGTCTGGGTTTTGAAACAATTGAAAAAAAACCAATAAGAAACAAAATTCGAAAAAGATTATATTGTTCACAAATTTTATTTTCGGTTAGAAACTCTGCCTTGGTGCATTAATTATCGATGGAATACATTTAATTAATAGCTCTAGATTGACAATTTTTTTGGACTGAAGCAAAAACCTTCCTTCTTATTACAAAGTACTTAATTCATTTTCCAAACAAGTTTGGTGCCCTCTTAAATTCTTGCTCGAGACAGGCATCCAAATTTACTCTTTCTAGATCCGCGACTGGTAATTAATACGTCTACATAAGCATTACATTTCATTTTAACACTTGAGGACCGTTAATATTCTTCTCAAATTTAGAATTCCGCGAGGCATTCCGTCTGTTTGACAAAGATGGCGACGGTACCATTACTAAAGAGGAATTAGGAAGGGTGATGCGCAGCTTGGGCCAGTTCGCGCGTGTTGAAGAACTCCACGATATGTTACAAGAGGTCGATAGCGATGGTAAGTATTTACTGATCATAATTACATTAAAAAATGATTATTACTATAATATATAGTATTAAATTATATAAGAATAATTAGTAACTTTGACTACAGATTTTACAGTAGGTTTTTAATTTTACTTGAAAAATTAATCTGATTGGATCTGCCGAATGATTCATGAAATCCATGATGAAATCAGATGTTTCAATATTATATGAAAGCTTGAGAAGTTGGAAGATATGTAGGCATGTATTTATAAGTCAGACCTAGCTCATACTTATATCGTTGTTGTGGATTTAAATTCACAATATGATTAATATAGGTATGTAGGTACCTATGTTTTTTAAGGTCCAAATACGTTGTCCACGCCAAGAGTACCTAGGTTTAAAGTGCTTTATATTATATTCAAATATATTAGTTTATCTCTTTGACGTGCCACCATATGTAATGATTTTGAAGTGGTGAAAAAACCTTCACCTAAATTGGCTCCAGTATTTGCGACTCATTTTGGAATAGACTCGAATACTGTTAGGTATACTGTATTGTATTTTTTTTAATCATTTAGGTGATGGTAATGTAAGCTTCGAGGAATTCGTCAGCATTCTCTCGAAATCTATGTCTGGCGGCGGTGGTGGACCCAGCTCTGCTGAACAGGAGGAACGTGAGCTTCGGGACGCATTCAGAGTTTTCGATAAACACAACCGCGGCTACATCTGTGCTTCGGATTTGAGAGCGGTGCTGCAGTGTTTGGGCGAGGATTTATCGGAGGAAGAAAGTAAGGTTAAGAATAAGTTAAAAAATAATCGCTAAAGACTTAATGGATATAATGAACCAGTTTAGGATTACTTAGAATTGGCATTTTTTTATCTCCATTTTATTTAATGGGAACCGTGTTCATCCACATTCCTGTCAAAGTTATATAAATAAACGTGTATCCCCTGAACATCACTGTATTCACGTGCTAAATTTACTTATATAAGTTAACTACTTATTAGATGATAAATAATTGAATGGTTAGTATTTAATATAACATTTTCTTGTTTCTTACTTTTTGGAGCGCGATATTCCGTAGTCGGGTTTTAGTTTTTAAACTTATTTTGGGATTTTATTTTAACGGAGAAAGTGTGTGGTAATGATCACGGACTTAGCCAGGATTTTAGTCAGGGGCTGGGGGTAGGCAAAGGAAAACGAATTTAAAAATTTAGAATAGTTTGATACGGTTACTCCCTACCCTCTGGCTGGAGTGTTAAGAAGGCAAACTGGAGATTTCGACATTTAGTATTTGCCGCATTTAGCGGCAGTGGTGAGAAGCAGGGAAGGCAGAGTTATAAAGCATAAAAATTAAGTGATAATTGAAATTTCAATGTTATTAAGCATATAGGGACAAAATTTAGTGATAAAGTTTAGATAAGGCACTCGCTGGACGCTTGTTATCGCAAGATACTAACACGCTCGTCGCTTCCCTCCTACTCCTCGACCTCTGTTTGCTTTTGAATGACTAATCTTTAGGTAAAACTTTAGGATATTCTTTACTAGGGAAATCTAAATTTTCAATAAACAAACAAATTTTCAAAAAGTAACTACTTACTTAATTATTATGGGTTGGGCATCAACCGCAACTCCGCTGAAATACTATAGGAATGCAGCTTCATGTAGTGATTTATTTTAATTCCAGAGTTTTTGTTTTGACATTGTCCCTAGACATAAACGTTATAACGATGACAGAATCAGAGAGTAGAGTTTGAATTTTAAGGATAAAGTAATAAAAAAAAATGGATTAGGTTAGATTTATTTTTTAATTAATTTTGTTTATAACGGTGTATTTTACCTTTTAATGAGATAGGCATTATTAAAATTGAAACCTTCTTCAATACCGAACTCATAGAAAACGATACTAGGTGAATCCGACTCAAAACTAATAATATGCATGCTACAAAATATGCCTGAGTATTTGGCTGTTGATCAGACGATGTGAACGATGAATTCTGACAACCGCGCACATCTGCAGATCCAAGCACAACCCATTGTGTCGCATCTTGCACGCGCCTCTATGAGGGTATGTCCCGCGAACATACCCGCGAAGTAGCCCCGTGACCGCGTGGTAGGGCCGGGGCCGGGCCATTGTCGAGAATTCGCGAAAAATACGAAAGCGCTATAAATTGAATACTTTTGATTTTGAACATTCCCTACAATTATGGGAATATGGAAATTTATTGTGAGCCAAGGAATCGATAGATGATCTATCTTTAAAAACTTTATTTGATAGGTTTAGAAAAAAGAAATAACTTTGCCTCAAAATACACCAGTTTGATCTTTTTCGACCTCACTTATCGAAGGATAAAAATTATATATCTAGTAATAATAAAAATAAAGAAACTGATTATCCATCACATTTATTTATAACTTAAGCTCTTGTTCTATTGATATGTGGTTTAAGCAAACATCTGATTCGTGATTTTATAAATTATATTATACGCAGTAATCGAGTTAATCAAGCAAAATCACAGGCAACAGCTAGTAATTTTTTTTTTAAATGTGCTAATTAAGCCCTTTATGTTGAATACCCAACACAGTACAACTCAAAAATATTTTAAAAAATCAGAACTTCATGTCCTCTAGAAGGCGTCATATTAAATACCATAGGTAAATGTAATACTAAATCTATGTTAAACTCAGTGTGACGTAAAATAGCGGACAATCAAGACGCTTCTAACGACATCTAATTTTTTAAATTATGCTATGTGGTTTAGAAGATTTGCGCATACAGATAAACACACAAACATACATAGCGGTTAAAATCATAACCCTCCTTGTCGCTTCGCCGTTGTCGGGTAATAGAAACTGCCGCAAGACAGTTCAAAATAGGTACCGGTACATTTAACTTTCTCGTAAAATTTTAGGAAATCAAATACTAAAAAAATGATCTAGCACACGTACCTACTAAATTGGGACTTTTTATAACGTCTTCTTAATTGACATATTTTACGTTCCTCTAAATAATCATAGATATAAAAAAAATTAAGAACTGCTATTTATACCCCAATAAAAGTGGTACTTACTTTATATTGTATTGCAGTTGAAGATATGATAAAAGAAGTGGACTCCGATGGCGATGGACGTATAGACTTCTTAGGTAAGAGCATTTGTATCTATCCTATTTCAACGACTTTAGTTGTTTATCTATTAATGGATTTAAAAAAATAAAAGTTCGTCTTTGTTGCAAATGATTTGTTATTTACATTATTTTAATATTTATTAATAAAACCATTAGTACCTACTACACCTACCTTATGAATTAAAGGGACCGACTGAAATTTTTGGTTTCGATTTGTTCCTATACAATAGTATATATATAACACAAATCCCCAAACTTTTTGTCTCGTAGAACACTTTCCATGTTTTTCCGGTTTTGGGTAAACCCCCTGGGGTTCTACAGCGATAGCAAAGAGCTTACCTAATATTGTTTTTTTGCAAATTCATCAACATCAAATGTATTTTTGACAGCCGATATAAGTGTTGCCACTCACTTTGAACGATTTTTCATCAAGTTTCGTGAACATAAATGTTTTATTTTTTTACTACTTAGGTAGGTAGTTTTATATTTTATTTAGATAAGTGTATTGACGTCGTCTCAAGTACCTACGACTGAGGCAGTTGCAAGCCGACTGCAGTGCGGAGCGGACATATACTGGTGAGATGTTGGGGATTTGATATAGATAAGAACAAAACATCTGGCGAAGAAGACAAAAGTGAGCGTATTTAATTATTTTGCTCGCCAACTTCACTCAGGACATATTCCATCAAATAAGTTTTTACATTTAATAAGACAAGTAGCATCACCTGATTGCACGATATGTGGTGTGGTTGATAAAACGGGCGCACGGAGCCAAACAGCGCAACGGTACGCTCCTAACAATATTTAGCTACGCACAACGATAACAGTACCGAGCGGGCCCGCACAATGAAAGGGCGGAGCGGCGCGGAGCCCGATCGACCCACGGACTCGGTATCACGGCGAATACGTACTACGGTAAACAGAGAGCTGTAAACCAGTGTACGCAAGCCCAACCCACTACGTGCGACCAACTCTGTTCACATCCGAACCTACCAGGCGTGAAGAGACCGAAACAGAACGGCACACACGCAGTGAGGTGCCTACACAGAGGCGTGGCGCTGGCATAGCTACGGAGAACTAAGTGGACTGGGTCACTGGTGGCTGAAAGATTTCTTGAAGATCATTATCTTCAAGAAATTACACACACGAACACCAAAATCAAGTCGCTGTATTCAATCTTCACAATGGCCGCTAATAATATTTCTTAACACTATCCAGTGCTTCGGTGTCTAGACACAGAGCTTCTTGCAAGTCTTCAGGGTATTGAGTCTTCTTTTCTTGAATAGCTTTTGACACTCTTTGTGTGCCGGTTGGCCGCAACAGCCCCATATTTATACCAGCGTTGGAGCGGGCCGGAACGATGGCGTATATTCCTCTCCTACTTTAACATTTCCTAGTAACTAGGCCTACTATTATTATTATTACATACAATTCCACGTAATTAGCTAATATCTCATAAGATTCTTATTGGAATGTTACAAAACCTATTCAAATCTATTAAGAACATTAATATTGTTACACCCGTGGGTATTAAAAACGCCGATGTTTCACGTGAAGAAGATTTATTTCAATTCCACACAGTTACAAATTACACGAACTCACAACACTGTTATTTATTTCACTGTGGTTTCGCTTCCTTTTATCGCTTTATAATTCAAATCCGAACTGAACTGCTCGGCGCCGCGCCTGGGTCGCTTATATACCTACACTAAACGACCGCAGAAACATCGTGCCCTATACATGTGTGTGTAAACTGCGATGTTTGCACAAACATGCGCCGCGGTTGTTTACGCGCGAACATTATTTCGAAGTCCTGAGAAGTTTGTTGTTGCTTCGAGATATTTTGGAAACAGGATTTTTTTATCTTTTTAATCGGGTTTTAACAGGTCGTAACAATATCTACCTAAAGACACACAATATAACATTAGGGAATAGTAAACTTCGTAAATATTAAACATTAAACATTACAACACAATTAGCCTATAAACATGTTATGTATGAATAATAAACATTACATGTACGATAGAAAGCACATATAAGCCTAACTATTCCTATAAAATCACAAACATTACACATAACTAGTTTAAAACCAAGATTATCAATGAAATATAAGTTCAGTACGTTTGTACGCTATTCTTAAGAAATTATAAGCCTTATTACTACGTATTTACTATCTTTAAATAGCTACACTTATGCTTATTCCCTAAATCATCACGCCTAGCCCTATACATCGCTAACAGTTGATGATATACATGAAAATTGTAGGAAATTACTTAAAATGACGCGATCCATGAAGGTGGTAGGTATTTGCTGTCAAACCCTCTATCTCAGAGTGCGAAAATATTACACAGAATCGTAAAATTAGCTTATAAGAATAATAATAATAATTTATTGGAACTAAAAATCATGTCACAGCAAAAACAAAATGCACGATATTAGCCGCTATAGTGAAGCCTTAATAAATAATTGTTTCAAATTTAGTAAAAATTGTATATATAATATTTCTGAGGTTTTTACGGGGCGTCATAGTCGCAAAGCGACAAAGCCCACTTATCAAAGATAGAAAAAGGCGAGATCGATATATCGGATTTCTTATTGTAAAAAAACTAGTTGTTGGGGACACAATGAGACAACTTTCAAATCTTCAAAATAACTGTAAATCCTTGGATATTCACAGTGAAACTTTGCTTAAATGTCGATTCGTTTATTGCTTGTATCAAGACGTGCCGCCCTACACTATGGAACTATATTTAAATCATCCACGTACCTACCTAGAATGGATCGACTTAATTTCCCTGTATGTACTTTAAATATATTACAATATTACTTATACATACATTACTTTATTATATGTATATAAACGCAACTTATAGACCATACAAATGTCCATACGTGTAAAGATGCATCCTAAACGTATAACCATAACAAATTTCATTAAATCGGTTCTCTATTAAAGTAGGTACTTTAATTTTTTAAATAGGTTTACTGCACCTATTTTTCATCGTCGACATTGTTTTGTATCCTGTTCCGGTGGAAATTTTATTAACTGTATTCATTATCCTAAATAGTGAAAGATACCGTATGTGAATAACACTTTTATCGTTATTTATATTTTATCATCAAACAAAAGTAATAATGATTATCCATACTTATATTATAAATGCGAATGTGACTTTTGTCTGTCTGTTAAGTTTTCACGTCAAAATCACTGAACCAATTTTGATGATTTTTGATACAAAGATAGATTGGACCTTGGGAAAGAACTGTGTGTGTATGTAGGCTGTGTGTTGGTCTAGGAGTCTCAGACTCCAAATAAAGTGTTAGTCGTATCACAAGAGATGATGAGGACATAGATGACAATGGTAAAACAATAAAACAGACATTTGAAAAGACTTCGTATCACTCTGACCAAAAATAAGATTTGAAAGAAAGTTTTGGGTGTACCTGTTTGTGTACGATAGTACTCCCCCACACAGTTGCGGGAAGGTCGCCAGAAGAAATATTTTTCGACGAAAAAGTAGAGATAAACGTGTCGAATAGCTCATCATAAAACAAGTCAAATGATTCAGAAACCAAGGACAAAGACAGACTACTAAAAGTAAGAGAATAGGGAAACGTGGAGCAGTTGAATCAAAAATAATCGACGGAGACGTAAGTTTAGTTGGAAATTATAGAAAGGATGAATAAGATAACTCTGACTTTTAGACCAACACCGCATGTTCTTGAAAGTACACGTGACGGTGACTGTTTTACGTTATAATAAATTAAGCCAAACAATCAGGAAAAATGTAATAAATTGTAAGAAAAAATAAGGCGAATGGAGATCTGTCGCGGCAGCGGTGCCACCAGGTCAAGATGAAAATAATAAAAATATATTTGGTTGAGGGGCGCTCAGTTTTAGTTTAGACGATCTCTATGTAGGAAGTATACAAAATACCAAATCTCTAAATAAGCTGCTCTAAAGATTTAATAGATGCAAATAAGCTCTGATTTGTCATTGGTTTCGAATGGTAATAATAAAAGGAGGTAAATTTTTAATAAGTAAGGGCTGTAGGGTTGTGGAAATATTGATATCTAAATGTATATTAAGTAATTTTTATAAAATATACATAGTACGTAAATATACCAAACGAGCGCACCACGTTAGTAGCACGAGAGTTTAGAGTAATAAGTAAGTGTGCGCCGACCTGTGCTACAAACACATACACAGAACTAGTTTGTATTTACACTATATCCTCTTAATTAAAACAAAAAAGGGATGTAGTGTATTATGAGTGATTTAAGAGATAGTGTATTGACTTCGTCTCAAGTAACTACGACAGAGATAAGCGCGCCTACGACTGAGGTAGTCCTAGGGTCCGTTCCTCGGTGTGAAGCCCTTGGGTCAGGCAGCCGCCCGCGCGATACAAGTGACACCATACGTGCAACACTTAGCTACCCACATACAACATTACACACGTATGAATACACACACGTGCACACCACACAGGTACATAGGTTCTGTAAGGGACCTTTTTTCTTCTTTTTTTGCGCTAGTTAGACTAATGCGCTAGTCAGTGTAGAAAAACCATTCCGATCACTAAATATACATACGCATGCATGCATAGCAACGTGCATATGAGTATATGTTAGTTAGCTCGAATTTGTAGGAGTAGGGAATTACTGAGATCGCGACCTTTTCGCATTCGCGACGACCGCCCGAGCCGAGGTTCGGCCACTCTGGCACCCTCGTGCGAGTCGTCAAAAACTTTCGCGGCTGAGTGCCCTAAGCGCTCACCCCCAAGTTCGGTGAAGCTGTAAAAGCTGCAGCGGCTCTGTTTTTGGATAGGGCCCCTAAGGCTAACAGAGTAGAAGGCAGTCGCGAGCCGACCGTAGTGCGGAGCGGACGTGTACTGGTGAGGTGTTTGTGATCATAGAGTAGAGTAATACAATTATAGAGAAGTATGTAAATAAGTAGGTACTTTTGTGTATGTGGATTATTCCTTCAAGGAAAGCGAAAGTTAAAGCCAAAACAGGCTTAAATGAAGACTATTATTGACCCCAATTTACATTTCATAAACCCCTAATTATTATTTTTTCGCAGACGTGGACCCCTTGCAATGTCATCATCGACCCCTGGAAGTCGATAAATACCACTTTGGGAGTCGTCCACGAAATAATTAATGCCTTTTCTTAACAGATTTAATCTTTGTTTTTTAGAGTTTGTGAGAGCTCTGGGTGAACCAGAGGACGCATGCGACGACGAAGAAGAAGATGATGCCACCGAAGGCACAGATATACCTTTAGCGAGACCGGTCGCTGCAAACTAACGCTTTTGAGTCAACAAACTGCTTAAATATTGCCTACAACCTAACATAATGTTGAACCTTTAAGAATCTTTAGTTTAACCATAGCATTTCATAACTTAATTTTCAAAATGCAGAAATATCTTAACATATTGTAATGTGTATAAATAACTATACCTATTTAAATTAGGGTTGTAACGGAACCTCGCTTCCGCTTTCAAAAGTGCGGAACTTTCGTAAAAAATCGTATATCCGCTCTCACATCGACGCTGGGCGACGCGGCTTCGTGGCTAAGTCTTGCAATTTATTAGTTTACTCTATGCGAAATAGTCAAGAATGTAAAGATTATTCTTGTGCGTTGGGAATACGGGTAGCAGGTAGGGGTGGATTACCGGACGTAAGTAAAATGATATGAATCATCTTTTTGACTTACTCGGTCTCACGTAGTTGTGATTGAGTCCTGTCTGTGTTGTGATTTTGTACGTAATAAATAGGTATTCTTACTTAAATTACTTAAATCGTACGATGAAACTGAAAACAAGTGAGATTTGGCCGTATTATTTTAGAAAGATGATAATTTTGCAAATTTTCGTTTTGCTTCCAAAAAAGTGTACATTAAAATCTGACTGATATGCTAAAAAATAGCGTTGTGTAGTTTAATCCTTCAGCTCTGGAGATCACAAAAATATAAGTATAATTGGGTACAATGCCATCCATGGGTATCAAGTTATACATTATGAACTCGCTAAGAAATCAACAGGAAGGTGACAAAGCCACAAAACTGTTTTCGTGAAATATGATTTCCCTATTTTTAATTTAAACAGTAAAGTTAGTATAACAAAGTGTACTATGTATTTATGTTGAATAAATACTTTTTAACTTTCTATTTCCTTAATTAATTACGAATTACGCATCCGTGAATAAAAAGCCCTTCATCTCCGCATTCGCCTCCGCTAAAAGGCCCCTGTTACAACCCTAATTTAAATATAAAATACAAGCACCACAATTATTCGCTTAACAAAAGTATTATATTTAAAAAAAAAAAGTTATTTTTGAAGTACCTTTGAAGTATTTGCTATGTTAGAACTCTATATACCGACTTAAATAAAAAATGAAAGCAACTAAGTTTAAGATTCAAAATCGATAGGTATATTGAATGGAGTCATAACGAGATAAAAAACCAGTTATCGATTAGATAATTTCTCGATTTTTTAATGTTTCAATATATTTTAAATATAAATAATTCTCGACGAGTACGCTTTTATATTTTAAATGATTATAGTAAAATATACTTAATAACTTCTAACTATACCTAAATGTGTAATTAATTTACGCTTAATATAGAGCATAGCGTTTGTATTTCTAACTAAAACTGAAACACCAATTAATCTTAAAAATTGTACATATTTATTGATAATTGATAATATTACATATATCAATTTTATCTACTAATTTGAGAGTCATTGTAATCAAGAGTGAGATAAATGCATCGTACAACTTACCTTGCTTGTGAAACTGTAACTAATCTAATTAAAAAATGTAATAAAATATTTCACTAGTGTATTGTACTTAAGTATATATCCTTATAACCCAGTGCGTTTTTATTAATTTATTTTGGTATATCAATAATCCAAAATACTCCAGATGAATACCTACACGTTTAATAAGTTTTTATTGGTTTTTTTATTAGCTACAGTACAATAATGTATTATATATATATATATTATGTACATATTTCTAATTAACAAGTAACTTTTATTTAATTGTATATTGATCTAATGATTTTGTAAGATTTAAAAGCCTATGCCATTATATTGCTATTCAGCAAATGAAGTAGGTACGCACTTATCAATGAAATAATCTTACATATCGATTGTTCAAATTGGTGATTATCATTTAAGTAAATAGAGTACCTAACGGTTTGATCTTTTCATTGGCTTATTTGCCTATAGCTATACCTACTCAAAACATCGAAATGTTATTAACATATTGGTTAATACGAGGATAAAATTTACTGTATAATTATGGGTCTTCTAATTTGTTTATTAGAAATATGAGTAACGAAGATTTATTTTATTTTAAAATAAACATAAAATTTGTTTTCCTCAAATAATGAATTGAAAAAGTTAAAAGGCTGTCTAATAACTGTTTTTACTGTTTAACATTACTGTCGTTCTATTTAAATTGATTTTATTAGGTTTTTGAAAGTTTACAAGGAAAACAATGTATTTTCCAAGTTTCTATACTTACCTATATATTAAATAAACACAAATATCGGGTATTGATACTTCTATTTATAAACTACATTTTAAATGTTACTATGTACAAACTATAATTACAATATTTACCTAATTATTCAACATATATTTATCGTGACATTTATATAATCCAATCCTTTAATTTTATTTTTATATAAGAACTATCAACCATCAATTGGTCCTATATAATACAAGGGCCAAACAAGCAATTTCATCGTTTTGTCATTTTTAAGGTAAATGCTTTCTTTTAGTTTAAATAATAAAGTGCATCTTTAAAACACAAATATTTAATGTTCAGGGGCCAAAATGTTGTTTGGTAGCCTCTCGTGTAAAATTATGATTTTGCACTTTGGCTCTTGGCACATAGGACATATCATCATAGAAACTGACAACACAATATCGCAACTTGTCTCTAATATAATTTAATTAAATTCGAGACATTTCCTCTACATATCACGTTGAATATTTATAGTTATCTTCTATTTATTTGTATTAAATGTTTAAAAATGCAAAACAGGTTACTAACTTTTAGCGAAATTTAAATCTTTGTAAATTACAAGCCAAATAAAGAAATTCAAATGTTCTTCTTAGTAAGATGGATTTTATTTTATTACCCTTTTAAACACAGTAGACAGCAGGCATCGCAAAACAAAAACACATGACCTATATTTGACATCGACCATAGATCATATTGGTATGTAAATATGACATACGTGTGATGTCTAACTAAAGTCACGCGTGTTTACTGGTAATGAATAATAAGAATTCTGAGTCATCTCTAGCTTTGTGAAGTTTTTTATCAACTTAAAAAGTTTTTTTTCGTCAAAATATGGGTTTCATAAAAAGGTAAAAAGTAATAAAGATCTAAAATATTAAAATAAAACCGAGAAAAATTAATAAAAATCATTTTATTAACATATCAAAATATTTACACTAATATTAAATTATATACATTAGCATACAAATCATACTGAACTATAATAACTTTCGTATGAGGTAATTTGGCTACAGTTGTTCAAAAATAGATCTGTACAATCCGCTTAACGGCAACAGTCATGAGTTAAACTATGTTTAAAATTTATATAGGGCCGGGGAAAAGTATTTTCGCATAACGTAGTTATAAACATGTTATAAAATTTATTTAGCTGTGTACTATTTGTATCTGGCTGGTTTTTGTTAACATTAAAAATAAATTTAAAAAAAGAATAAAAGTTGGTTCCCACTATTTTTCATTTGTTTTTTCTTTCTGTAAAAATAAGTGAATCTAATGAAGAAATTCGATACACTTTAAAATACTATTACAAAAAAGACAAAAATGCAACTCAAGCAGCGAAAAAATTTGTGATGTTTATGGGCCTAATGCAGTGTCAGTAAGAGCAGCACTAAGTTAGTTCAAACGTTTTCAGTTCGGAAATTTTGATGTTAAAAATGCACCTCGCTCTGGTCGCCGTTACGAATAAAATGGACGCTATTTCTAAAAAAGTGGAACAAGATCGGCATATCAGTAGTTACGATGTAGCTGAAGAACTGGAAATTGACTACAAAACAGTTTTAACCCGTTTGAATAAAGCTGGCTACACCAAAAAGCTCGATATTTAAGTGCCACACGAGCTCACTGAAAGAAACCTAATTAACCATGTACTCATTTGCGATTATTATTGAGACGTAATGAAACTGAGCCGTTTTTGAAGAGATCGATAACTGGCGATGAAAAGTGGATCACGTACGAGAAGAACGAACGAAAAAGGTCGTGGTCTAAGGTTGGCCAGGCTTCACAGATTGTTGCTAAACCTGGGCTTACTCGAAATAACTGACTGGGACTGGAAGGGCATTGTTCATTATGAGCTTTTACCGCCCGGCAAAACCATCGATTCGGATCTCTACTGCCAACAACTGATGAGATTAAAGGAAGTAGTTGAGAGAAAGCGGTCAGAATTGATCAACAGGAAGGGTGTGGTTTTTCATCACGATAACGCTAGACCACACACATCTTTAGCCACTCAGCAAAAATTAAGAGAGTTTGGCTGGGAGGTGTTAGTGCATCCACCATATAGCCCTGACCTTGCACCTTCAGGTTTTCACCTGTTTCGGTCTCTTCAGAATTCTTTAGGTTCTGTAAGGTTAACATCAAAAGAAGACTGCCAAAATTTATTGTCGCGTTTTTTTGATCAGAAGTCCCAAAGTTTCTACAGCAACGGGATCATGTCTCTACCTACAATATGGCAGAAAGTCATCGAACAAAACGGCACATATATAATGTAAATAATAAACTTTGAAAAAAAAAGTTATTTTATATAAAAATGCGAAGAAACTTTTCCCCGACTTGTTATCTAGAGGGTACTCAGATTTGTCTCAGCGTTAAGTCCAAAATTATTTATAAATAAATCGCAAGCTTAGCATTTTGCTTTACCTTGGCAAAGTTCAAGTAATTGAATTCGACAACTTATAAAAACCTTGTGTATTATGCGAATAAACGACGAGTATGACATAATAGTGACAGTCAATTCGAAACATAAGATTGTTCTGAGTAAATACGTGCAGTTTGAGTAAAGCTACAACGTTAGCTTAAAACTGAGTACGCTCTACAGATTTCACTCATGAACGACGGGAGCCGAAGATATTCTAACCTTCCATATACAGGAGAAGAAAATTTTATTCATAATATGTAGTTAATATGTTAAAGCTATAAAACTTTAAAGCAAAACAACCTCGCTTTAAAAAGCGCCTCCATTTGAACTGGCACAAGGCTAGCCATGTTTTATCAAAACGCTTTTTTTTTACCCGCTTTAGAAAATTATCTTACGACGATCTAAAACATAGGTTCTTAAAATGATTTAGCCCATCGTCCACTTTCCGAGTAAAAATTAATCTAGCGCCCCAGAAATACAATTGTTTAACAAAAACTTGTTAGAAATTGGTCTGTGGTTACTTTACAAACATGCCACACGAACTAAGAAAGATGATATAAAAAAAGAAAACATGGCAAGATTATGGAATGAAATTAGTGATGCAATTATAGTACTTACCTTAACAATAATTTGAAATATGGAGGACACTAATTCCCCCCTAGACTGCCATAAAGACCCTAATATTTACTATTTTTCCTACCGCCCCTGCGTTATCACCTACTTTGAGAACGATGGTTCTAAACAAAAAATGCTACACACATTTATTTTGCCAATTACCTACAATCTTTTGTAACTCTTTCTTCAAAGTTCTTATATATTATAACATTTTCTATCTATAAGGAGAGTTATTTGATTTAATAAGTATATTTAAGTAACACTTTTATAAATACAGTTTAATAATATCTCGAATCGGACAATTCAAAGTACACGTTAGTAATTTTAATAAATATAATTTTATATTATTTTAATTAATTCCAGTAGTGCACTCATTTTTAAAGATTAATGAGCATGAAACAAATAACAATTAGGTATATCTAAATAGTCTGGTCATAAATATTGTTAAAAATTAAAAACTTGTGTTTTTTTTTATGAACTCAAATTTGGAACGCGTATATTAAGTTAGAAACTTCGATCGATTTCCCACAATTGTTAAAATTAATTTTAAATTACAATATGGAATGAGGCGTTGAGAATTAATAAAATAAATCATTTAACACTGAGATGATATTTGATAGAGTGAGTGGAAGAAGAAAACATCATGCCGACCCTACTTAAGTAGGATAAGGATAATAAGATGATGATGATGGAATGAGGTGTTAAAGAAAACAGAATTGAAGTGATGGCCTTGCACAAAGTGCGTATCATTTTCAAGATACTTCAAAAACGTGGTATCAGATGTATTTTCGGATAACGTACTATCGAGAGATGTAACTAACGGTTCCCTCGTAAAAATTCAAAAAGTTTGGGGCGACCGCGTATTGTTATAACTATAATAAGAAAGGCTGTTAATAATACTGTTAAGGTCGTCAGAATTGACCGAAACCCCATAAGGAAAGTAAAAATTATTCAATAGACATTAATAAATACGCAATTAAATATATTTTTTTTAAGATTACATTTCTTTATAGAAAAATAAATGCATTTTCATTTGTAACAGAACTTATGGCCAGACTTACTTAGTTATACATATAGTAGGTACTGTTCCCTGTTCAAATAGTAGTAATTTTAAAATAATAAATTTTCAGCTTTTAATCTTTTGTATTTTATTTCAATAATTCAATGAAGACATGACAATTGGTACAGAACGGTGCTAATTTTACACCGGAATACATATTTATCGATTTGACCAAATTTTTAATCGAATAAAGTATAATTGTGGATATCGTGGATGCGATTTCAAAATACGGCTATGTTAAAATTGTATGTTAAAAGAAAGGATACTATATCCAGAAACCAATAAAATAATTTAACTAAAAAGTGAAAATTTCACATAGCGGATTGTGCAGGCGCAAAAACAATATCTTTAAGTAGGTACTAGTAGGTACTGTAAAGAAGTAAAGTTTTTGACTGTTTCTCTATAACTACTGATCCAATTATAAAATTATTCAACTAATAGGAAAGTACATAAATTATCCCAGAGTGCTATAAACTATTTATTATCGTTAGCAATTTTTTTTTATACGAACAAAGTCGCAGGCGGTTGTTAGTATATTATATTCTTTTAAGATTCTTATGTTTACTATCATACAGACACATCAAAACGTTTACACCAAACAACTTTACAAAGACCACGAAATGTGGTTTACATTGTTATGAATTTATATTTGGGAAATCCTATTTAGTTAGTGTATTTTACAATATCGACAAAAATAATTGCTTCTGCAAAATTCCTGATCGACATGTACTTATTAATTTTAAATGAAAATCAAACTTTGGCCTTTGTAACAATTTCAGACGAAAACAGAAAGGAGACGTATTCTCTTTCATACAACTTGTGCCTGGTTGTAAAAAAATAAAAATGGTGTGATAATATCTAATACACTAGTAAACCATCATTGAAAATCATGCGGATTTTGACAGAGAGTAGACGTATTAAATAACTTTGCTTCTGGGGATAGCATATATTATGCCTATTTAACATATATTTTTGTGACGTAATAGAGCCAAAGGGTTTAATGAAATTTTATATATATATATATTTCTAGTGAGGTTATGTAATAAGCTTTACAACAAACTATATTCGAAGTGCGATTATTATACTTATCCGTACAAGACGTGAATAAGTTGACAAGAAAACGTGCATCAAACTTCAAAATTGGCATCTGAGTTGCCTAATTTTTATGGGGATTAATTAAATGACTAAGTCGATATGCTTACCGTTCTGCCGCTGAGAGTATGTGTTCCTGACGTCTATCACAATAGAGTACAAACGACTGTTTTAGCGTCACAAAATGGCGGCACATTACGTCATTTTTTACCAGAAATATAAAAGTATCTATTTCTATTTAGGGTTGCTTATTTTTTTTAAAGAAATAAAGTATAATATTATTATCTGAGCTGGAAAAGAAATAGTATTTAAAAAAAATTAAAAGCATTTTATTGTTTTTAAGTTTTGAAAACATTATATGCTTTACTATCTCTGGTAAAAAATGGTAAAAACTCTAAATTAGTCGTCTGTTGTAACAGACCTCAGGAACGTATACTCTAAGCGGCAGAACTGTAGGTACTATTTTTGGTACTCCACACTGATAAATTAGAACAAAAAAATATAATTTACCACTAAATTGTAAACTTTAAAATGGCTGCCGTAAAAGTATACATTTTCTACTTATTAACATATTCACACTTTGTACGGATATTTAATTTGTAGTGGGAGAATTTTAAGAAATTACACAAGTAGATGATAATAAAGAAAAATAAACGAAATGAATGATAGACAATAGCACAAGAGTATTAAAACCCCGATACAGTAGAGCTGTCAAATGTCAGCATAGATAGAAAATACAGTTCCCATGAAAAGATAACTATCATATAGATTTGTGAGGATGAATCGATTTGAGAATTATTTTTATAATGTTTAAATACATTAGTTTTAGTTTCATCTGTTATTTCTATTGTATTTAATCTTTTTGCTTAAATAATTTATATGATGATAGACTTGTTCTATTTTTTACTGTTTGAATCCATTCACATTAATCGATAATCTTAATCAGGTCCAGAAATAACTGTCTCCTTGCCGTTGGAAATTATTTACTAGAACAACTAAAAGCGAATCCAGGAAATGATTTCCCAAATATTGTTTTTTATGTTAGAGGAAAATGTATTCCTTAAATAGAAGTTTATATTGTTTTTGTAACTGTCTTCCATTCGTGTGTATACTGTATCGGTTAACCTGTATTTATATTATGCCTAGCACACACTGTAGTTAACAACGCGCGTTTGAAAAGCAAAAAAGTAAATTAAGAAAATAAGAGCGCAAGTATTCAGGGTTTTATTTTATCGCTACTGATATGGATCAGTATGTAATGATTGTACCAGTATGGCTTGTAGTTAATAAGTTTTACGATTTTCAATGGTGTGTAACTAACGACAGTGCATAATAGGCGTAAAACCGATAATGATGTTGACCTTCTCCCTTCAGGTAAATAAAGCTGACCGTCGATACGCGTCGATGAATTTACGCTTTGCTTTTGGTACTGAAGAATATGAAAACAAAGTACATACTTACGTATTAAAACATGACGCAAAGAAATACTTTTTCATAGCGACACAGAGCATGCAATATGTAAATTAGGTTACATTCATGTGAGATTAACTGAGTATAGCTCGAAAACAGCGCCCAATAATTTCTTTCAAATTGAGAATACGTGCGGTTTACATGCGTTTGCTTTAGAAAGAGATGTGCTACATATTAAAAATAGGTCGGAAAAATGAGGGGACAATTTATGGAAAAGGAGACATGTCTTGCATTTGAATGCCATATGACAAGCCTAGACTAGAATCACATTCACCGTTTCCATTACAGTCTGCAAGTACCATAATACATTAATATAGATATAAAAATACCTGGCAATATTTCTGAACTTTTAAAATCTATCTGGAATTACATCGCGTTTTCTGGAATTTTTATCTCTAGCCACGAAAACCGCTTATCATACCGCAATATTTCTCATGACCCATGACTAGTGATATAAATCAAAGAGATTAGATTATCTATAGAACAAGCAACATGCGAGCACACTAAAAGTTTTTGATAGAGGTTTAAGTAAAGGGCTAGTCCTTGGTTGGTGCATTTCATAAGCTAACAAACCATATATACTTTTACGGCAGTACGGTGACCATTAACTGTGTAGTTTACTGCATTATGGTTGAGTGAGTAAAATTAAAAACGCGCATATGTTGGAGTGTCGTCTGTAACTACCATATATAAATTTTCATCTCTTACTTCGAAAAAGAAAACAAACTCATTATTACTCTCGTATCTTATCAATTGAAAAAGAATATAGACTTGGTTCTTCATAATTTTTGAAAATACGTATAAGTAACTGTTTAAGTATATTTCAGGTTTTTTGGAATGTTTACTTTTCAGTTATTATTATTATCATCTTGCACAATTATCGTGTAAAATATTTGTTTATAAATACATATAGGGTGGTCAATATTGAAGCCATTTCTTTTAAATAAGAGGTTCATAATTGTTTATAAGTAAGACGAAATTATGGTATGGTATTTTTAAAAGTGGTTTAATTTTTGACCTAGACTGTTAACTAACGTGTCCTCTACAAGTATATATGCTTTGCAAATACATTTTCACATTACTACGTCCAAAGCTGAATAAAATTAGTTACTGTCCGTTAGTATTTTAGTATATAGAACCTTGCATTACAATTACATCTTATAATTATTGTTCATAATTCTTCAACGTCAACTGCAACTTTCTGTCACGATTAAGTCACTCACGGGTTCATAAT
The DNA here is from genome assembly GCA_033032175.1 of Saturnia japonica. NCBI lineage: Eukaryota > Metazoa > Arthropoda > Insecta > Lepidoptera > Saturniidae > Saturnia > Saturnia japonica. Next base: position 5,095,543 of record CM065324.1, on the reverse strand, counting down.
TCCTGTTAACCAGTGTATATTTATAATATGAATACTACTAGTTTTTTTTAGACCGTAATGCTGTTTTAAAACTGCGTACGAATTATGTTCGCTCGCCTGTTTAGATCCAATCTATACTAATACTATTGTGCGAATAACTTTTACGCACGGTTGAAGCGAAACCTCTTTGAATTAGAACACTATAACCATTTTAAACCATTAGGCCCCATTTCCACGAGCAAGTGTATGCCTTGTTATCGTCGGGTAATCTCTACGAGACGATTATTCGACTCGTGACAGATTGCTGCGTGTCCGCAACAACTCGTTAGACAGTTGCTTTGTTGAAAATAACCTCAGTTCGGTTATAGGCAAGAGCGAAATCAAAAGTGTCAATAGTTCTGTTTTGCGGCGAGTGCGCTACGAGATAGGTCGTGTCTCGCGAGGGCGCACAGCAAATAGTTGGCGTTTTACTCGTCAATTCATAAACCGCTTCGTGGAGATTTGTCCAAAAAGTTCTTATAGAATGAGGAATGGCAGGACGATAATATCGCCGCGATAAACTCGCTCGTGGATGCGGCGCCTTACGTATAGTCCGTGACTAAACTTCACGTAACGCAAATTTTTCCTCACCACACCTAAAGAAGTTTCACCTCAATAATGGAATAAAATAAATGTCATCAGCGATTGACATATATGAAGTCGTTTTATGCGGCGCATACCATACCACTTGGAACAAGGCTATCGATTCTGAGTTACTAGGCGAGGTTACTCGACCTCGGGCTGCCTTTAATTCGTACGCACTTTTCGATATCAGCCATTTACACTAGCCTAAGTTGAAAATATGTATTTTACATCGGAAACATATAGCGTAATTTATATTGGCCGATGTAAAAACTACATTAAATTTTTTTGTTTAATTTGTAACTTCAATATTTATTGCAAATTAAATATAAATTATTTTATAAGTAGGTACTGAAAATTATACAAACACGGATGTTGTCCAAATTTCAAGTTAGCGTAGTGTAAATTGGTTGTGTCCATTCAATATCTCCCCGAAACAATCAATGTCCGCCAGTGTTACTTGAATATTCACCCGCCATATTTGAAGTGACATTCGAAATCTGTTGAAACACGCTAATCTCTGAAACTATCAGTCAGATATGAAAAATTATTTTTGAATTTTATAGCCCGTTTATCGAGAAAGGCAATAAAGCTTCACGCTATGCCCATAGCAAGCGGAGCATGAACCACAAACATCAAGCAATCCGGCAAACTATAGGCAAGTATGGAAAGTGAGAATATACGATAGCTACACGCATAGGCACGTTTACGGCTTACAGTGGTCCAGAATTCGAGAATTGTTAGGGATAACAATAGAAATAAAACGTCCAAAATGCGAAAAAAAAGTCATTACATAATAGTAGTTTAAGTTTAGTTTAGGTCAGGGAAAAAGTGTTTTCGCATAACGTAGGTATAAACTTTAATATAAACTTTACTATTTGTACTTGGCTGGTTTTGGTAACATTAAAAATAAATAAAAAAAAAAGAAAAAAAGTTGCTTCCCGCTATTTTTCATTTGTTTTTTCTTTCTGTAAAAATGAGTGAATCTAATGAAGAAATTCGATACATTTTAAAAATATAATTACCAAAAAGGCAAAAATGCAACTCAAGCAGCGAAAAAATTTGTCATGTTTATGGACCTAATGCAGTGTCAGTAAGATTAGCACAAAGTTGGTTCAAAAGTTTTCAGTCCGGAAATTTTGATGTTAAAAATGCACCTCGCTCTGGTCGCCCTGTTACGAATAAAATAGACGCTATTTCTAAAAAAGTGGAGCAAGATCGGCATATCAGTAGTTACGATGTAGTTGAAGAACTGGAAATTGACTACAAAACAGTTTTAACCCGTTTGAATAAAGCTGGCTATACCAAAAAGCTCGATATTTAAGTGCCACACGAGCTCACTGAAAGAAACCTAATTAACCATGTACTCATTTGCGATTATTATTGAGACGTAATGAAACTGAGCTGTTTTTGAAGAGATCGATAACTGGCGATGAAAAGTGGATCACGTACGAGAAGAACGAACGAAAAAGGTCGTGGTCTAAGGTTGGCCAGGCTTCACAGATTGTGGCTAAACCTGGGCTTACTCGAAATAACTGACTGGGACTGGAAGGGCATTGTTCATTATGAGCTTCTACCGCCCGGCAAAACCATCGATTGGGATCTCTACTGCCAACAACTGATGAGATTAAAGGAAGCAGCTGAGAGAAAGCGGCCGGATTTGATGAACAGGAAGGGTGTGGTCTTTCATCACGATAACGCTAGACCACACACATCTTTAGCCACTGAGCAAAAATTAAGAGAGTTTGGCTGGGAGGTGTTAGTGCATCCACAATATAGCCCTGACCTTGCACCTTCAAATTTTCGCCTGTTTCGGTCTCTTCAGAATTCTTTAGGTTCTGTAAGGTTAACATCAAAAGAGGACTGCCAAAACTTATTGTCGCGTTTTCTGGATCAGAAGTCCCAGTTTCTACAGTAACGGGATCATATCTCTACCTACAAAATGGCAGAAATTCATCGAACAAAATGGCACATATATACTGTAAATAAATGTAAATAAACTTTGAAAAAAAAAAAAAGGAATTTTCATTAAAAAAAGCGTAGAAACTTTTCCCCGACCTATTATTGTGATATTGATTTCATTGAATGTTGTATTTGGGAGAAAATTAATAAGGTGTTCAAGTCAGTATAAAATATTGACAAAACATACGACTTTTTATGAATGAATTTAATCATTCTTGACTTGTGTGTCATCAGTCAGATAAATAATAATAATTAGTTACCAAGAAATAATTACAGTTACACAATAAATAATTACAATAGGCAATAATATTAATTTTCACCCAAATACAGTATTCAATGACATCAATATCATGAGTCGGCGCGGTGGCGTGCTGGTCGAATGAATTGAACACGGGTGAAACCGTAGGGCATAGGTAGTAATAATTTTATTGATTAATCTGGTAACACTGGTAAACATTGACTGTTCCAATTGATCTTCTCGGATATGTGTGATTTCCCTAAATATTGACATGTGTGAATAAATGTATACACAATACACACGTGCTTAAAGCAACCAGAACATTAGATAACCTTCCCGAATGACTAACGGTTTCACATTAACGATAGACTTTAAGGTCACAATTGATTAGACAAAACAAGACCACACTGTTCGTGGCAATGAAAGCTTAATCCCAATTGTTTGCGCAATGGAAACCCTTCTCTATATTTTTCTTACTATACAACATAGCACTACAATGGCGATATTAAATGAACACATGTATCCGGTTACGTAATTTCAGATTTATTTTAATTTTATTTAACTTTACTATTTATTAAATTATTATCTAAAATGTTCTAAATTGTCGTTTTGAAGCAACCTGTGCATAAACAACTATAGCGCACAGGTGATCCGCCGGGGTCACGATATCTAACAATGCATAAATGACATGAAAACGTAAAGAAATACTATCAAGAATGAGACAGTCGATACTTCAACATAATGCAGGAAAGAGGCGTTGCCGCTCCAAGTAGTAAGTAAGCAGTTTCATGAATTACATAGAATTATGAGAATTTTTTACTTAGCTTGTTTGAAATTTTAACATTTTCATTTAAAAAACTATTTTGATTTATTTATAATTACTGACCACTAGCCCAACCAGTGTGAATAATTTAATGTCGCCATTATAGCGGTACGTTGTATAAAACTATAAACCTGTTCCCGTCTGACCAATGATTCATTGCAACTAATACTGTGAATGTATTTTATTTTGATTAAAACTTAAAAATAACATAAATTATTTCCAGCATAGGATTAGCTATAAAGTATTTTTATATAGAAAATTATTGAACACATGTTTTTTTTTGTCATTTTTAAATTCAATTAATCATTACGTTCACTATATTAGATGCTAAAAACAACAACAAAATATGTTTGTAACGTTTACACACGGTTTAAATGAAACTTCTTTGATTCATTTATTGATTTTCAACTTTTTTCATTTTAGATAATTACGTATCATCCGTAACGTAACGCTCAACGTTACATAAATTTAACCATACAATGTCCAAAGAAGTGTCACTTCAATCAGGGAATACTCAATTTTTAGACACACTATACTCTACAAATAAAGCACCTTTGTTTACCGGCTGGTAATATACTTTGGCTCCATGTGCCCAGTATCGCTGAGGGAGCGAAGTATAACGTTGCCATTGGGCAAAATCGAGACCCAAGTTATCGAGGCGTGATTCAATGATATCCGAAGCCAACCCTCGGGCGGGAACTGGAGGGCTCTGGAATAGAAAGTAACCAATTGAGAAATTTCATCATTATCATTTCAGTCGAAAGACGTCAACTGCTGGTCATAGACCTCCCCCATAGCGGTTCTGACTATGCTACGTCTTCCAGTACGTGGCCGACTTCGGTGTACTCTTCGGCTCCCACCGGCTATCCATTCTAAGAGCTACGTGGCTCGGCCACTGCCACTTAAGACTAGTTATTCTTAAGGCTATGTCGGTGACTTTGGTTCTTCTGCGAATCTCCTCATTTTTGTGAAATTTACCAGTAGCAAAATGAATGGATGCCAGTCTATGTTGTCAACAAAACTGTTCAGGCCTGAATGCAGAAAACGGTATGGTTATTTTACTTAGGTTAGTGAGCTTTATGCAAGTTGGTATAAATTCTACCAGTGTTCAATTGTTTTTACTACTTTTCCATTCGGTTTATGAATTATTTTATTTGATCTCCTAGTTTGTCGATAAAATATATAGCTGGAGGTATTATTATTATTCATATCCCTGTAATCTACAAAGACATTTGTTTATACTGTTAGATTCATAATAATAATACAGGCCTGGAAATGTCCCACAGTTAAAAGGCTCATCCCAAAGGATGTCGCGGTTGTAATCACCACTCAAGGCCACAATGTATTGGTGATTTAAAACACTGAGAAATCGACAGATTTCAATTGTTTCCACATATAGTGGTACAACAAGAACATTTCTACGGAGTACAGGTTTACTCACGGAAGTTTTCTTTGAATGATTTTCACATTCAAATTAGTATAATAATAAAATGATATGTACTGGATTTCGGAAAAATTCTTCGAAAACTCATATTATGTCGCTTAATTCAACTCACTTGCAAACGAAGAATCTTATAACGTTAGCGTGACATATCAGCAAAGTGTATGAGTCCTGGTTTTGTTCTGGTGGTGCACGATGGAAGTATCTTCTGAATGCAGCCTCGATGCGTGCACTGTCCTGGAAGAACTGCTACACGTGCCAAACCATACTGCATTATTATACTGGCTAGTCAAGCTTTATTCCATATGATATATATACTCTGATTTTTTTTACTGGCAATATTGTATTTTACTGTCAGTCTTTTCATTCCGTCATTCAACGCACGGTTGCTAGATCTGAGGTTCCTCCATAAATTCTATGGGAAGACAAAATGTACAAGGGAATTGCAGGTTTTATTTGTAGAGGTGAATAGGTAGTTAACACTATTTTCGGACTATACTTGGTAATGTTTATGGAAAAGCAATGAAAACATAAGTTTTCCTAAAAAAGCTCTCACAGCTGTGACTTCACGATTCTATGTCAGCGTGAGGCTTTTGAGGTATCATAAAAATATCACACAACATTATTAAACATCAGGGGTTTTATTTCTAAAACTCGAGTATTAGGGGATTCTTGGATAGATTCACGAGAAATTCGAAACAACCTCCTGCAAACAGTGATTCAAGGTATTGCAATTCTAAACAATTTTTAATTTTTTCTAGTATATAAGTACAGAATAGTAGAATCTAATCCTAAATTAGCAAGTTAATATTAACTATTATATGGGTATATTATGACCATGGAATGAAGAGAATTGAAATCATCCAAGTATAAAACTAATAAATGTAATGAAGAGAGATTTGAAATTGTTGTAAATTTTTTTAAGTAGTTATATATTATTAATTGTTTTAATTAAATGCAGTATGTATTTAAATACAAAAAGTTAGTGAAATGGAATAATGCATAACTTGTCAGCTGTACATGCTACATTACCTAAACATTTGTAATTGTATATTATTATTAAATATTACAATACACATTAGCCATTCTTAGAATATCTGTTTAAAAATATAATTTTGTTTTAGGCTTTTCAAAATGGTTGAAAATACCTTTACCAACAAAGTTCTTTTTGCAGGCATAAAATTTATGATTTCAAAAAATGTATATTTTGAAAATAGTCTTTACCTATTGTCACAGTAATTTATGGCAAGACAAGGCTCAATATTGTTTTTGATATTAGTTAGGTAATAGTAGTAATAGTAGTAGATGTTAGGTAAACTAGATATCACTATTGTAGATAGAGGGAGAATTAGATAACTACACTTGTATCAAAATTTACTTTATTACTTTGGCATAAGTCTACAGAAACGATATGTCTTTTGATTGTGATCTATTACTTTGGCATAAGTCTACAGAAACGATATGTCTTTTGATTGTGATCTTTATGTTGTTAAAAAATTAATGCTTCTTTGTCAAAAAGATTTTTTTATTATTAAATCAGCATTTTCTAGCATATCCCATTTTGTTATTATCTTATTCTCCCTCTACCGCAGTGATATAACATGTATAAATTATATATGTTTTCTGTGAAAATGAACAACAATTAATGGTAAACAAATAAATGTAATGATATTATTAGATGGTCAACAATTAACTAATTAATATCACTGAACTTACATTAGAAATATCATCAAATAGCATTCTGCAAACCAAGAAGTCAAAATCATCTTACATGTGATATATGTATCAAAATTATATATATCAACTTACTCTTGGTTCAGGCCTCCAATGTCCCACTGGTGGTTCAGGTGGTATCGGAGCACCTTCTTCAATCAATTGACAATCCTTTGTTTCTATATCCTTATCTAAATGTTTGGCGATAATAGCAGCGGTCTCTTGTGCACGCGTCATTGTTGACTTCACAAGCAGATCCCATTTGATGTCAAGGCATGCTAGTCTCTGCCCTGTTATGTCTGCTTGGATTCTGCCTGAAAATGACTTTGTATTATACATGTATTTAAATTTTTTTAAATAATGTTTACGGGTTTAGCATTTGTCCACAATATCACCTGTTTTTTTTAAATAAAAACTCAGCAAATTGACCATACTGTCCATGATGGTAAGCACAGTACAATACAAGCACAATGGTGACCACCGAGAGATTGAAATTCATCAGCGGTCACTGCTATCACTTAACTTGATGTTTAGCCTAAGCCTAGTGGGAGGACTGGCTATCAAGTGCATCTGCCAAATCACACCTATAGGTGCTTGGTAACAGATTATTAACTTGTAGCGGTAGCTAGCCAAAGAGCTTTAGAAAATGCCCTACCTAATGCTGATTCAATTTTAATGATGATTTCCTTTATTCCTCTAGCAGTATTTAAAAAAAATACCCCTGAATGCTCATCACTTCAACAATAGACAGACTGACGATTATAACGATGATCTGTAACATGTAACCTTATATCTGTAATTGTTAACAAATAGATGATGCAATATACTTACAGCTTTCATCACCTCAGGTCATCAGGCCATTTATTGGAAAATATCCTACCACCATGCTATGGTTTTATCACAATGTTTTCCTTCATTGAAAGTAATCAGTGTGATGTCCATACACAGTAACACTGAGCCATCAATGGCTTCTTTGTTAGCTTTTTTTTCTTTCTGCAGTTACTAATCTATTTTTATGAGTTTAATAGCCCCAGAGTAGATGTTATTGTAAAAAGTAAATCATTATACTTTCTTGAGTTAGACAAATAATCTATTAATACTGATTTCTATCTTTTAAATTGTTTTTACTTATTATACAACTCAGGCAGCAAACAAACATATGGTCCACCTGGTGGTAAGCTTGTAACACCATAATCACCAGCTGACCTTTAACCCACCTCACCAAAGGAGTTCTGGAAACCCTACTTACTTTACTCCCATAATCCTGGAATGCCTGGAAGTTGCAGCCCAAAGGGCGGAAATACTCAAAAACCTGAGGTTGCTTCAAGAAGCATGTGAATGCCCCAGGAGGCTTGTCCTTCGGGTCAGAATTGGGCTAGCTGGAATAGCCGGCTGAATATGCACAATGGACCTAACAAGAGTCTAAGTGCAGAAAGATGGAGCCTACATAACATAACCCTACTTCGGGAATGCGAAACAAGTTTATTTCACTGTAATATTCTGCAGTGTAGGGTATTGCACCAGAGGCTTAGAGAGATTAGTATATATATAAGTGTAAATTTTAAAACATTACCTAAATCTGTAAGTATCCTCTCCTTGTCTGTAACCCCATCAACATTGTACTGTCCATGCCTAATTAGGAATAAGTGTCTTACAGCTTTACTTTTTGCCTTCTCCAACTTTTCATTGTATTTGTTATCTTCCTCTGGGGTATCAGACCTCTTTGGTCTGATAATAGATTCTGGTTCTCTGCTACAAAAGTAAGTTTTGTTTGACAATTTTTAATAATAGGTGATGGGCATAAAAACAAAATTACTATCTGTCTATTTTCATAAAAATTTACCATATTTAAAAGCAATGTTAGGATTAACATTATCAAACTAAAATCAACTAATTTTTCACAACTGTATTTCTCTTTTATGGGACCCAGTCACTGATAATTGTTTTAATTAATAAAATATCACCAAAATAATTCTTTTTTGACCTTCCTGCATATCATAGATGGTGGTGTGTTTTCTTCTGTACCCCACATGTACATAACATAATGATTCAAATTGGTTATATATATATATAGTTTATCATGTAAATGCATTATTAACATATTGCTCAATGCATACTAATTAATTGTTTACCTTAGAAATAAAACATTTTTTAAAAGTTCAAATTTGCAAACAGGTAAAAAGTCTGTTTGATGTTAAATGGACTCATAAATAGGACAGCAGTTCTGAGGCCAGTTTGTAATAGGTTATGCCTCCTGAAGTCAGAGTAGGAACATATGTTCTGATAATTCTAGTGAAATGTATTGTTGCATATGAAACAATAGTAACAGAATAATTGAAATACTGATAATCATAAAACATTTCAAGATCGGAAACACTTTTAGAAATGGAACCCTGATCTCACCCTAAAAAACCTAATTATATGCACATACAGGTTCCTAGGGACTAAAGCAGTTTAAAGATAGTTATTACTATTTTAACACAGATGCTTGTGTGCAAAACTTTAACATAAATTAGGTCATGTCTTTCGCCAACTACAAACAGCTTTAAATCAAGGATTATGTTTCGTTCATATTATATTGTCAGATAATAAACAAAATAATAAAACTTCATGAGCATAATACTACTAACAAATTCAATTTGCTATGTCATCTAATAGAAAACTACATTCATAATTATTTTTATATACACTTACTGATCCCAATTCTTATCCCATTTAACACTAGGCGTAAAATTCGTCGTCCATGAATTGTAAGTGTTGAATTTTTTTTCTTTTTTTCCACTGTTTAGTTGATAATAAGCTAGACTACCGCCTACTGCCCCTAAACTTATCAAAGCGATTTTGTGAAATCTCGAAAACGTGGACATATTTACTGACTGAGAGTATACTTATTATTTATTACACATTTAGCGGTGATGTCTAACAAGAAAGTGTAGTTTTAATTTCTATAATAAACCCAAGTAGGTCATAACTTTAACCTAAATTCGTCTTCCCACGCACACGCTTCACGCACTTTATTTACTTTTTGACGTTTTTGACAATTTTGACATTCTAATTTGTCTAATAATGTAGGGTATTTATTATGTCCACTAGATTTATGTTTTTTAAGCTTACTACTAAGACTCAGTACTTAATACCAGAGATAAATAACAATTCTTAATACTTTAAGCCTCAATAGGTAAGTATCAACTAGTTTCTTAATGTAAAACGTAATTTTAATCTATTTCATAAAGAACAAAGTTTGTCTTCATGAAATTGTCATTGATGAAGGAACTTTTGCATGTAATGTTTATTATATTATGCTATGCCTAAGAATAAAGCTCATAAAGCACTATTAACTTTTAATCATTTTAGTCACAAAATGCCTGATTGTGGCTTATATTTTATTTTATTTTATTTTAATATTTTAAGAAAACTTACAGCTAAGTACTTATTTAAGTTACATGTATAAATTAATGAAGGCCATTTACAAGTTCTCACATATAATTATGTACTTATATATATTAAAAAAAAATAAAAAAATAAAGTAAAGTAGACGGAAGAACACAAAAATATTAACAAAAGAAATAAGAATTCAAAAGAGCTTTCAACTTCTGCACAGTTGTATTAAATATATCAATGTCTAAATCACTAACTAATTTATTCATACTGCTGCTTACTCGAATGAAATAGGAATTTTGTCTGGAGGTAGTTCTAACTATAGGACTATAAAGTATGTTAGGGTTTCTAAAAGATGCTGCCGGTACACGTAGGTTAATTTTGCTCAGTATCTCCGAACAGTCAACTAGGCCATTGAGTATACACAAAAGATATGATACATCAGCTATTTCTCTTCGTGTATACAGCGGGAGCATATGAAATTTTTTACAGCGCGATGTGTAATCTGGTACAATTATTTCAGATTTAAACTGTAGGAAACGAAGAAACCGCTTTTGTATTTTCTCAATGCGTGTGATATATATATTATAATTGGGGTTCCAGACTTGAGATGCGTATTCAAGATGGGTTCGAACAAAAGAACAATAAAGAATTTTAAAAGTTTTAACACATTTAAATTCATTGGATAATCGAAATACAAACCCTAATGCTTTAGAAGCTTTTTTGACAACATTATCAATATGCTTATCAAATATTAGTTTGGAGTCAAAAATAACACCTAAATCTCTAACAGCATTAACTCGTGATAATTTAGTATTTTTAAGAAAGTAATTGTGCAGAATCGGATTGAGTTTACGGGTATATGTTATAACTTGACATTTCGTGACATTTAAATCTAATTTATTGAGAGTACAATAATTTTGAAACTTATCTAAATCATATTGAATACGAACTACATCGGAAACAGTTTTAACAGGACATATAATTTTAAGGTCATCAGCGTAGAGAAGAATTTTGCAAGTGGTAAAACAGGATGGTATATCATTAATAAAAATGTTAAAGAGCAGAGGACCCAATAAAGATCCCTGAGGAACTCCTGAAGGAATCTGCATCGGCGAAGATGTATAGCCATTTAGAACTACAGTTTGGCATCTGTTCTTGACATAAGATGAAAACCACCTAAACAAATTACCCCGAATCCCTATATCTCTCAGTTTGCAAAGCAGGATTTCATGATCTATCCTGTCAAATGCTTTACTGAAATCAGTATAAATTACATCTACCTGGGCAGGCTCTGACATGTAGTAAGTGATTACATATAATCACTAGACAGGATAAGATTTGATGTAGTAGATCTTCCTTTTATAAAGCCATGTTGCCGATCGTTAAGGGAATGTTTAAGAGAAGGATAAAGTTGTTTGAAAACGACTTTTTCGAATACTTTAGAAAAAATGCAAAGTTTGGAGATGGGTCTGTAGTTAATGACCAAGTCTTTAGAGCCATTCTTATGAACAGGCGTAATTAAGGCAGATTTCCATATATCGGGCATTATCCCATCTTTAAGAGAACGCTCATATAAAAGAGAAAGTGGGACAGAAATACTATTTGCACACTTAACTATTAAAATGGGAGGTATGTTATCAGGACCTGCAGATTTGTTAAGATCAAGAGTTTCAAGAATTTTTTGTATATCAGAACAGACAATTTCAATAGAACTTATATTGGAAGAAGACTCAAGAATGAATGTTGAACCGTCTGTAATAGGTGAAGAATTCTGTGTATTATCTAGAAAAGAAGAATGAAAATAGTCAGAAAACATGTTACATATGATGTCACCTGATGCAGAAGAAACCAGACCATATTTCATCATGGATGGATAAGCATTACACTGGTTTTTACTTTTCACATAAGACCAGAATGCTTTGGGAGATTTCAAAATATTAATTTCAATTTGAGAGATATAATTGTGGAACATATCTTTTTCCATAAGTTTAGCTCGTTCCCTTAAAGTTACGAAAGAATTGTGATCAGATAAGTTCTTGTATTTTTTAAACTTTGATAAAAACTTGTATTTTTCTTTCAATACTTTAATGAGCGACGATTTATACCAAAGTGGGTATTTATTATTAGACGTAACAGTATATATATACCTAAGTGATCCAGTGAACACGTTACCTTACCTTGACCATCACACACAAGGCGTACATGGGTCACACAAATCCCAGCGTTTTGATATACACATAATATACAACTGATATGTTTAGTGCTCTTTAAGTTATGTCATATTCTGTGAATTTAATGTAGGTATAGTCATACTGATGTAAAAATATGATTCAAACGTGAAGTCATGGTATCATTTTTATCTTATGTTCGTCTGATGTAAATTTCAATACCAATCATATTGTTAAGTAATAGCAGAGACAACTTTTCTATACAACTGACATAACGATAAAATCCTACAATCACTTAACTAATAAGAGTGATAAGTCACATTTTTACGTACCGTGAACATAGTAATAAAATCAGATTTTTATACTATACAATAAAGGTAAGTCAATTTATTACGTAGGTATGTCTGAAATAATAGTGAATCTAATCGTTACATAACTGGCAAGTCAGTTTTTTATGTACGGTCGATAAAAAAATGAAAATATTAAACATGAAAGAACAATATTTAAATATTATTAATAGGTAAGTATATATTATCAATAAAGCCAAGTATTTTCATGTTTAATTTTTATACTGATACAAGATAGCACTGCCACGATTTTATTCTAGGTATCGTTTTATTTTATAAATTGAATAAATTATAAGGGTTTGTTTTTAGGAACCAATTATTACTTCCTTTATGTAAAACAGTGTTGTGGATCGGAAATATAACCTTTTTTTTATAGGTACCTATGTTATACGCGTTCTCTATGAATAGCGTTTGTATTTAGAATTTAAAGATATGTCAGAGAAAAAATATTAAAAAAAATGTAGACACGTATATACAAGAAAACAGAGAGATACAAATAAAGTATTGTTTATTACAACTTATTATTATTTATTACAACAGCTAACACGAATATTAATTCGTTCGACTTCCGAAGTAGTACATACGCTACTCTCGATTAAGGTGTAGTAGACAAATAACAAATTAGAAATAGAGGTTATTAAAATGTTGATTAATTAAAAAAAATGATTTAGTTTTAAAAAGATTAAAAAACCCTTTTGTAAGATAAATAAAACTAAGCATACAGTCTCCAGCTTGATGAAGTAAGAGAGATAGTTAGTCGAGAAATTAAAATACTGATTAAAAAATCATTCATAATCATTAATGCCAGTTCAGGGAATTTTCAGGGCTCTAAAGGGAAATCTAGGAGAATGGTGTAGATGTGTCGTCGCCAAAAGCGCTCACTTTCAGGTTATATTATTAATACTAGAGGACTGCGTCTGTGTACAATATTAAAGAGAAAACTTCCGGTGTGCCCGCGGCTTCGCACCCGTTTGTACTTAGCATTAATTATTTAAGTACACCCGTAATTTTATTTTAACTCATATTATTGGCAGTTCGTATTAAAGTCTATTAATTGAGATATTACCTAATTTAAGCACTTCTCATGCATAAAATTTCAAAATTCGGTTAGTAACAATTTTTTTTTACGTTTCCTAAATAAATTTTAACTTTCCTTTTAAAGCAAATGCCTATGAATTATGGAAGCAAGTATGCTTCCCGTCTACAAAATTGATGAAAATTTAATATTTTGAAATTCTCTTTTAATGATTTCTAATTTTTGACAATTCTTTATTATATTATTATTATAGTATAGTATTATTTAGTAGTATTATTTATTTCTTTATTATAGTATTATTTTGAAATAATACGCAAGGTTATTTATTTATTTAATTAAAGATATTAAAAGTAATGTATCATAAAATACATAAAAACCAAATAACTGTGTACATATAAGGGATTTCACAACGAAGAAGGAGAAAGTCAACTGAAAAATCGATGATTTTATTAAGAGCCATCATTCTTCATGTAATATTCATACATCAGTTGAATCACAGAACTCCTCAGATTCTGCTATCACTCAGGTACACGTAGAACATGTCGAACGCCCTAATCAATCTAAGACGAACCTCGAAACAACATCGAATACCAATGATCAAGTCCAAGAGACGATGGAGTCTTCAACAGCACATTCGGAAGAGTACTCCGGAGATGATGGTTCAAGGTTATGTCCGTTGCTTAGGGACGGTTACAAACCATTTTGAAACCGACTTTAACAAATGGGTACTCAATTGGAACGTTTTTTTTATGATGTTCAGCCGTAAATTCCTTGTTTAAGAACCGATTTGGATGATTTTTTTTTTGTTGGATACGGGGTACCTCATGGGACGACCCATTTTAATTTCATTGGTATTGGACCTTCAACTTTAAAGATACACAAGGGAACTCTTCAAAATAATTGAAGTTGTTTTTCTTTTTTATTAAAAATTGTCTTGTATTCTGTGTTGTACCAACATTTAGTTAGTGATATGTTAATTGTAGAAATTATATGTGTGTTATACGCGCATGTATTTTAATAAAGGGGGAAGATGTTATGTAAGACACTAGTTATTTATGTCAAGCGTCGTTCAAAATACGTGAGCGCGCTTATATCCGTCTTTGATTTAATACGTCCCAACATAACACTCCCACTTATCTGGAATGCAACTCCTAATAAACTACGACTTAACATACAATAACTTATAATAATACACTTATAATATATAATACACGTAACTAACTAAATTAATCTGTAAATCACAATTATATAAAACTAAACAATCAACTTAAAAAGATGCATATTACCTGCCATACCTAAATCATTACAACATTATCATGAAAAATAATAACTTTTTGTCAAGAAATCAGCTTATAGCCCTTTTGCACTTTATTTGATTGCACAAAATCAGTTCTGACTGTAGGTGCAAATATTTCTATATAGTCGATTCCATATGTGTGTGCACAACTTTTTGCACATAATTTGACTTTCAAGCATTGAAAATTGTTATCTGGACTCCCCCCAAACACCCGTTTCGAAAAAATAGCCTTCTTTTTAGATGGCACAGAAATCATTTCCAAAGATTTTTTTATTTCTTTCTAATGCTGATAGCTCCGCTTGTATAGCTAACTCCCACTGTATCTTTGTAGGGCTTTTTAGTGATTCGTCATAAGTTTCAGGTCAGAAAGAAAGATTCTTCTACTTCAGATGAGTCTAAAGATTTAGGAGGAATAACATCTCCACCTTTCTGTTCTTCTATATTTTCAATACTTATCTTTGCTGTATGTTTTCGAATTTCAGGCATATTTCTTTCATTTCAAAAAAAACATTTTAAAACACCTTTATTTTCTTACACTATAAATCTATTAACCTATAGTCATTACCTTCATATCCAACAAGTATATAAATCCGTGATTTTTTATCAAGTTTACTTCTTAACTGACCAGGAACATGCATGTAGGCTTCTGAACCAAAGACACGTATATAATTAACTTGAACTTTGTTACCTGTCTTTCAGCTGGTATGGTGTGGTTCCAGGAGCTTGTTGAGCTGGTGTTCTATTCAGAGTGTATACTGCACAATTAGTAGCTTCTGCCCATAAATTCTGCTTTTGCGTAAAGCATTGACCTAGCACTTTCAATAATAGAATAGAATAGAAAATATTCTGTACAATAAAAATAAAAAGTAGAAAAAATAACGGAACAGAAACAACAGGCGGCCTTATTGTTTAAGTAGTACGTATGTCACGTTCAGCGCGTCCATTTTTGTCAGGTTTATATGGAGCTGATGTGACAAAATCTATGCCTTTACATTTTAAATAAATCATAAATAAAGCATTGTTATATTCAGTACCATTGTCACTATGAAATACCTTAACATTACTATTATACTTATTCTTAATCTTTGTACAGAATTCTTTGAAGCAATGAAATACTTCAGTCTTATTTTTTAAGAAAAATACTACTCTATAGCCAGAATAACTATCTTTAAACGAATTAAAGTATTTGGCACTACTTAAAGGTGTTGACATCGGACCACAAACATCACTATAAATAACGTCACCTAACTTGAGTTGTTGTAAAGTGAGTCTTAAAGGGGATTTTATGCTGTTTTCCATAACGGCATGCCTCAAAAAAGAACTCTTCTTGGTTATTTAACAATAAAACCTGTTAGAACCTTATAAAACTAAGAAGGAAAAACTAATTATTGTATAAGTGCACGTCGGTTGTCAAGTCAATGCTGAAAGATAAAAAATGTAACAAGTGGTAGTTGATTTAAATAATGGAAATAAAAAAGATATGTAATACAAGTGGAAAAGTGTTTAATATTATATCATATATATTTTTATTACATCGCACAAACAACCAAATAACCTTAAAACCAATACCCTTTAAAACCCTTATATTAACATGACCCAATCTCTCACGCCACAACTTTAAGCTTTCTGTACACGATACATTAACTTGACTATTTAATATTACCTTAAATAACATGTCATATAAATTATTTTCTTTACGAACCGTGCTTGGTATTGGTAAGCTTCAACATCAAAATCCGTAGTAGAAGCACAAAATTATTTCATATCCCTTTTTATAGAAACAATATATCCTTCAACTGTGCAATAGCAAGTAGGTATGTGTCGCTCATACAATAATATCGAACATTATAGCGCTCTAAATATGGATCCTATTAATATATTTAAATTGAATCTAAGTCGATTCAGATATGTAATTCAATGATACTTTACTTTATTTTAATATCTATACAATTAATAAAACTGAAGTGCCTGTTTGTAATGTCAAAATAACAGTTTTTTGCTAAATGCATATGAAAGTATATACGATGCCTATAACAAAAAGCCCATTTTAAGTTTTTTTGTCTGGTTGTTTGTTCCAGGTAATCTCCGAAACGGTTGGACTGATTTTGACGGGACTTTCACTGATAGATAGCTCATGACATAGGGAGTAACTTAGGTTATTTTTATTTTAGAAAAATAATTATGGTTCCGCACAAATAAAAAAACTGGTTATGGTGAATCAATTCGAGCGCTTAAATGGCTTATGCTGAGTAAACCATAAGAGATATAGCAAATAATGAATGTAATACATAATCATAGACATTAAAAATACCTACAAACAAAGCCGGCAGAGTATACACCTATCTTCTAAGAGACACCCACGATAAGCATTTTTCAACGGGGGATCAAGTTTCGCGCAGGCATTCCGTAGTCCACGTGAGCGAAGCCACGGGCACAGCTAGTATTCTATATAATGTAATTCTGCATGCAAGTGACAAATTTATTTCTTTCATGTTTTTTTCCGTTTGAGAAATAATTACAAGTGATGTGCACTAATAAACTGGATTATAAGCTATTTAAAACATGTAAAATTTTGAGATTTATTCTTATTTAGTTTATAATCTGTAATGTGTGCAATAAAATAAATAAATCTTCTTTCTTTTCTTCTCTTCTTTATATATTTAGCAAATATTATCCTTCTTTACAAGTGTATCCTTTATTTGCGAGAACACCTTCTGAAAGTAAACTCCTACGAAGATCGGGTATATACAATACATTGTTAATTATAGAAGGAACTACCATTCTCCGTAAATAAACTTTTTAATTTTTATGGTACCTTCTCCGCATACTTCCAATTCTTAATCATTGCCAATTTTAACAGATTCTTCTTTCTTTAATTTAGCAAAAAAAGTTTGTTGCCGGGCGCTCGCACATTCAAATTACTTTGGCTAAGGGTTGGAACCATCAAAATGGTCTGGCAATTGGGTAAACCCATTTTTATAATAATAGTAAAAATATAATATCTAAAAATTAGCTTTTATACTATAACGAAAGTACAATTATATTTGATTTACTTTTAAGGGTATCTGACGGGGGATTGCCACCATTCTAATTGTCTGGCAATGGGCTAGATCGGTTTCTATTACTGCAAAGATGTAAATTGGGTTTTACCTAGTATATTATACACCTTTGTTACCTGTTACCTGCCAAAGTCACCATAATCTAAATTTCATAGTGAACCACCGTTCTTACCTGTGCTCGGGGCACGCTCTGAGAAACTTTCAGCTTTTATAAAATAACGAAGTTCTTGGCGCCCACGGGCTCTTACACTATAAGTGTAGTAGTGTACATCCATAGATCGCCGGGTATATTTTTAGGTCCAATGTCAAATAGGGGGCGAGCCTATTGCTATTATTCGGGCACAAAGCCAAACTCCGAGCTGCTACTGAGAATTTCATAGAAACACCCGACACTTTACTCGACCTGGGTATCGAACCCAGGACCTTGAGTATAGCAGTCGCGCTTACGACCAATGTGCTAATGAGGCAACAATAAAAAAAAAAATAATCGTGTTTTTGTTGTAGTCGATTTTATTGTTTCCTTTTTAATAGTTTTTTAATAAATATAAAAATATCAATTAATTACACAGAACAGAAAAGAATATGCTTTATTTGTGGTTACAATGTACAAGTCATACATGTGGTTATTAATGACATTCAATTCATCCGCAGTATCGGTCGAACTCTAACATTGTATCCATCAGTGAACCTAACTGATATAGCTATATGAAGTTTCAAGATCATCTATTGATCCAGTTGCTTCCAGAATAACTTGTCTTAAGACCTTTACGACGATCGTCTTTATAATTGCTGTGGCAAAAACACGGCCTGAAAATTGAAATACATATGTTAACTTGCTTCATTTATATCTTATCCATGAAAACAAATTAAAAATAATAAACAATAATATAGCTAAGAATAATTTTGTACATTTATAAGCTCATGATATTATTTTTTGTTTGAAAGCACTTGTATTTGGAATTATCAGTCGGATTCGAAAAATTCTTTTTGTATATGATAATTTATTCATTAAGTACCTTAATTCGGATTATTGATAAATAGTATAGATTATCTAATTTTAGGCTGAACCTCGCTAGCCTTAAATACTGATTTTTCTTAAGTAAGTAGTGATAAGTCAATACAAAGTTGTAAAAAAATAGTGTACCTTAGCACACATGAAAGAAAGTCCCGGATACCATATGCCTATCTTTTATACATAAGCCACAATAAGGTGCTGATAAAAATATATTAATAATGCGCCGAAATTGGTATGATAACATGGTATACTGAGAATGAAAGAATCGGAAGATCTTATCTGTCTATTGTGTGTATCCGCGAGAGATTAAAATAGTGTATATATTATTATCTTATTCGTTGTTGTATAGCGATACTGGAAAATCAACAAATTTTCTGATAGAGAACCTATATAGAACACCATCTGTGCCCCACGGTTTCACCCGTGTTAATTTTATACGACAAACATCGCCAACGCACTTGTGTAAGAATTTTTTTTTTTGTTTGTTTAAAACTATCGACATTTTTATGGGGAATAAATTAATTTTTCAAATTATAATATAATCTATGCTACTCGCTGATATTGTAGCTTTATACTGGTGAAAGAATTTATAAATTCGTACAGGTAGTTTTTGAGTTTATCCATTACAAACAAAAAATCAAATCTTTCCACTTCTTAATATCCTTATAGATTCATCACAAATATACCATATTTTTTTTTGTCTTTGTGTCTCTAAATAATGTCTGGATTTATACTATTTCCATTTCTTTATTTTCTCTATGGTAGTTCTAATTTGATAGTTGTAGTGTTGTAACCAAATAAGTAATGATATCGATTGCATATGTCGATGTCGATTCATCAGATTTTGATTAAAATAAATAAATAAAGATTACCTGTCGTTATAATTATTTCGTTTCATTGTTAATTATTTTACAACAGCTTCGAAAATTTTGAAGAAGTTGGCATTATCAATCAAGAATTAATACGTGTAACATTTTGTAATGAAATATAATATTAGTTAATAAATTTGTACAAAAGTATCCGGCAGTAGTTTAGTTTCTTACATTTTGTAAAAAAATATCGGGTCTGTAATCGTGTTACGTTTATCGATATAGCTCCATCCCTATCAGTTTCTCCGACTCTGGTATAACCTTGTACGTAAGAGTTTTTGGCGGGATCTTGAAGTGACATGTTGTGGTTGTTATTTTTAATTCATTTACTTAGGGTTTTGACCCTATATTATGTAATATTTGTGGCGTTTTGCGTGATATAGTTTGGTTTTTGTGCATAAGTGAAGTGGATTATAAATATAAGCTGAAAGCATTCATTCCGAGATCACACAAAAATTCCCTAGAAAGTTCTAACAAGGGAGCTACCATCTTGTTAGGATACTGAATCGTCATAACACTTGACTATATAATTCACTCGATAATGGCAGTAATGGTCTTCATTAAAGAGGACCGGTTGCCAAGTTAGGAAGAAGAAGAACAAGAACCTTGTACGTATGTAAACGTCATATTTTTATAAAATAATACATACATAATGTAAAACAGACGCTCGTTCAAGTTTTCACAGGAGCTGTCATCGAGAAAATAAAGAAATGGAAATGGTATAATGAAAAAACGGCTTCACACAGATTCTTATTAAATTCTGTGAATGGGAAGCATACGCCATAAGAATAGTTGATAATACTTTTACAACCCTTAAAAAAACAATTAAGTACGAAAACTTAAATCCTAACAAAAACATGCTGTAAAAGTCTCGATCGAGATGATTTGTCTATAAAAAGTAATGAAATATCATAAACAGTCATAACATGTTTTAAAGTTCAAAATTTAACTTCATTAAAATGTCTATGATGATGTAACTTTTGTTCGTAAGAATTTATATACCATGCCTAAAAATAATGCACAGAAATCAATGTTTAATTTAAAAAAAAAAACGCCAAGTATCTTT
Source organism: Saturnia japonica (assembly GCA_033032175.1). Classification (NCBI taxonomy): domain Eukaryota; kingdom Metazoa; phylum Arthropoda; class Insecta; order Lepidoptera; family Saturniidae; genus Saturnia; species Saturnia japonica. The sequence continues at coordinate 5,074,528 of CM065324.1, read as the reverse complement.
TCGTTTTATTTATTTCTTCACATTAAGATTCAGTTTACATACAACATATTTAGCAACCCTATTATCATTTCGCCTGAAAATGCACCAGAATCAATCCAGCTTGAGTTGATTGATATGCAAAATGATGACAATTTACGCAACAAATTTAACGAGATTAATACTTACTTAATTTTTACCGCTGCATTGATAAAAATCAAAATAAATTATTTAGAACAAATCCATTGAAATACGTAAGTTTATTTGGATCTACGTATATTTTTGAGCATATGCTTTCGATTATGAAAATTAATAAAACTAAAAATCGGAATCGGTTTAAACAAAAATTTGGAAGCAGTTTTACATGTAGCGACAAGTTATTTAGAACCAAACATCAAAAAACTTGTTAATTTAATGCAATGCAATGCTTTGAATCAAAAATCATTGTCATTAAAACCTTTAAAACTTTCATTCAATTGTTTTTATTTGCAGCGGTCCGTATTTAGCTCATAATCTGATCCTTCTAATAAGTCTGTCCATCCCTGCTCTAGATCTTCAATTTTTGTGGACCATTAGAAAACGCTCATCAGATTTAATAACTATTACTAAGGCGACATTTCGATAGTTCTTATAGTTTGGCGAGGCTTTTAGCGTTCCATATCAGGTACTCCTAGACCTTCGATTTTTATACGCCATCAGAAAACTAATTATTACATTATGCCAGATTATTAATTCATGACAGATCAGGGTGTTTTAAGGGCTCTGGAGGGAAGTGTAGAATGGAGAATAAAAAATGCAGGTGGTCCGGGGGATATGTGGAATAATAATAATAATAATTAATTGGAACTATAAATCTGCTATATATGCTGCTATATGCTGTTTTGCGATATTGAATCGTGAAATCTGGAAATAGCGTTAAAATGTTAACAGTAGCAGTAGTAATAGTAATATTAACTATTTATTGCTATTGTTTATGTATCAATATAATAAATGAATTGTCTTAATCTATCTCGGGCGTAGCATAACTTTAAAACCATCTATTGGGGTAGCAGATATAGCTATGTATACTCTCAAATCTTTATAAGATTCTAAAGATGTAATTTCAAACTCTCTCAACACGCGTACGCATATTGTTTTCACCAAATTTATTCCGAAGTATCTGCCTGAAATTGAAAAATTATATTAAATTAGTTTCAAGTTACATTAAAAAAATCTTTGTACCTAGGTTTAGCGCTTGACCTAGGTACAAAGATTATCTCAAGTGTTAAGTGAAAGAATTTCAACTTAAAGGTGGTAATTAGTCAGGCGGGCAATAGAAGATTGCTTATCACCATGCTATGGTTTTGTCATAATGTTTTCTTTCCCCGAAGATCCAGGCTCATTGCAGGGATTACAACTCTTGTCGATTGACGCGGCGTCCGTACACGCTACCACTGGTACATCCCATCATTGCTTTTTTACAACGATAACTATAGTGCATTAATACTATTGAATTGTATTTTTGGGTAGCTACCACCGTCAACTAGACAATCTGTCCCCCTTTGTCTCCCAACTTGTCTAAGCGTTTAACCATCTTGAGGCATATCGTTAAAAAACATCAGGCGAGATTGGAGCCATACGCTCGATGTATAAAGAATTTAGAAAATAGCAGTTATAAATTTGCGGTTTGCCAGGATGCCAATAATGAATTGCGAATGAGCACACGACATAGAATAAAAACATATTCTATACTCTAATCACATTTATGTATGCCATATCGTTGTTATCTATACGATTAATAAAATTGAAGTGTCTGTTTGTAATGTCAAAACAAAAGCTTTTTGCTAAATGCATTTTTTTCATTTATATAAAAAAAAAATTACATAAAATTTGATTATAATGTCCCGGAAAACCAGAACTGATTTATGCCGAAACAATTATTCAATTCAGTCTAGTTACATCGTACACGCAACCCATCCATACTAATATTATAAATGCGAAAGTAACTTTGTCTGTTACGTTTTCACGCCTAAACCGCTAAACCAATTTTGATGATTTTTAGTATATACTATATAGGTAGATTGGACCTTGGGAAAGGACTTTTTGTAGCTAAAATAAAACTTTAAGGGTAAAAAATAGTAGATGAAAGTAATTTGAAATGACAGCGTTCTCAACGTCAACAAGTTTGTTGATTTATTGAAATTGTTATACTTAATAAGAAATGTATTGTATTTCTAATAATTACCTATTAAATGATAGCCCAGTATTCTTTTTAAGATTGGCTGAAGTGTTTTAAACTGTTTAACTATGCAGTACGGCATAATGACTGTTTTATTTTATGACATTGTCATTCCGCACACGTGGGTGTTGTATTATACAGTTTTGCTACAAGTGAATTATTTCATTGTGTTATTCCACATGTGGTGAAAATAAAAGTATACTAATGCTCTTTCTCTTTCGAGTTACCGATCAGAATATATGAAATCTACGCATACTACGCAAGCTACAATGCTTTTCTTAAATAAACGAAGTGCCAATGTAAATCAAAATTTATATTCCTAAAATATTCTTTAAAGAATCTACATCATTTATATATATATTATAGATACTATGCAATAATTACCTAAACAATCCATAGGACCCAGACTAAAAGGCAGGTAACAGTTTGGACGTCTTTGCATTATGTTATGAGGGTTAAACCGTTCAGGATCAAACTCTTCGGGCCTCATCCAGAACCGTAGGATCACGATGTATATGATATATTGGAACTACTAATGAGCATCCCGACTGATGGAGAGTACCATTAGTATCGCTAGTTAATCAATAAAAAAGTAACATTTTTATTTTCCATCCATTCCATTCCAGCCCTTTCATCACAACTTATTCATTTTATCGTAACTCGATAAAATCGATTGTCCAGTTTGACGTAGTTATAACAATAGTGATGAGAGCGGAAAAACACAGTTGCACAAGTTCATATGCAACTGTCATTTATCGTTACGTCTAATGCTCTTTCAGTTACCGATCAGAATATATGATTAGTCAGCTACAATGCTTTTCTTATAAACGAAGTGCCAATGTAATCAAAATTTATCCTAATATTCTTAAAGAATCTACATCATTTTATATATATTATAGATACTATGCAATAATTACCTAAACAATCATAGGACCCAGACTAAAAGGCAGGTAACAGTTTGGACGTCTTTGCATTATGTTATGAGTTAAACCGTTCAGGATCAAACTCTTGGGCCTCATCCAGAACCGAGGATCACGATATATGATATATTGAATACTATGAGCATCCTAGCCTTAAATAAAAAATAACATTTTTTTTCCATCCATCATTCCAGCCCTTCATCCAACTATTCATTTTATCGTACTCGATAAAATGATTGTCCAGTTTGACGTAGTTATAAAATAGTGATGAGAGCGGAAAAACACAGTTCCAAGTTCCAACTGCTGTCGTTATTGTCACGCCAACATAGAAACAACACGACAAAAATGCTAAGTAACTGAATATACTTACAGCTTATTCAACAATAGCTAATTTGTTCGTATCTTTCTTCATCACTGTACTCCCTGAATTTACAGTTAAGTCAGCCAGCCCAATATATTAAAGTTTTATATGTTGTATCTCTTTAAGTAATTCGATTTTAAATTATAATAATCTAGACAAATTGCAGAGTGTCAGCCAAGTTCGGAACGGGCGACATCGGCCAGAATCGGCCAGAACGTAAATATCAACATTGACGTTATTGACAAATAAAACTTGCTAAGTTAGAAATTCCATATCACCGGAAGTAACAAAATGTTTTGTAAATGAATTGAAGAACGTACATTCCTATAGCTATAACTAATGGAACTGCTACGGAGCTTGACACCCGTTAGAAATCAGCTCTTTTATCGCCGACAACGACTACCTCTATCGTCGTTTCTACTTTTGGTTCCTTTTTCTCATTTTTTTAAATTCTATTTATCTTTATATGAGTATATTAGTTATTATTAAAGAGGTAAACTGATTACCTCCTATTAAATTATTCAAAATCAACCTCTTTATAATAGTAGTGTAGAAAAAAATGCGATATTTACTTACTTATTGTGATATCTTCATTAATAGTTCTTTGTATTATAGCTCCTATAGGGTACAAACGTATCACCTCTTTGAAGACCATTTCTAAATATGGCATCTGTTTCAAATCTTGATCAGTCACCCAAAATCAAAATCAGATCTACTACATCAAATCTTATCCTGTCTAGTGAATACATAACTTACTACATGTCAGAGCCTGCCCAGGTAGATGTAATTTATACTGATTTCAGTAAAGCATTTGACAGGATAGATCATGAAATCCTGCTTTGCAAACTGAGAGATATAGGGATTCGGGGTAATTTGTTTAGGTGGTTTTCATCTTATGTCAAGAACAGATGCCAAACTGTAGTTCTAAATGGCTATACATCTTCGCCGATGCAGATGGAGTTCCTCAGGGATCTTTATTGGGTCCTCTGCTCTTTAACATTTTTATTAATGATATACCATCCTGTTTTACCACTTGCAAAATTCTTCTCTACGCTGATGACCTTAAAATTATATGTTCTGTTAAAACTGTTTCCGATGTAGTTCGTATTCAATATGATTTAGATAAGTTTCAAAATTATTGTACTCTCAATAAATTAGATTTAAATGTCACGAAATGTCAAGTTATAACATATACCCGTAAACTCAATCCGATTCTGCACAATTACTTTCTTAAAAATACTAAATTATCACGAATTAATGCTTTTAGAGATTTAGGTGTTATTTTTGACTCCAAACTAATATTTGATAAGCATATTGATAATGTTGTCAAAAAAGCTTCTAAAGCATTAGGGTTTGTATTTCGATTATCCAATGAATTTAAATGTGTTAAAACTTTTAAAATTCTTTATTGTTCTTTTGTTCGAACCCATCTTGAATACGCATCTCAAGTCTGGAACCCCAATTATAATATATATATCACACGCATTGAGAAAATACAAAAACGGTTTCTTCGTTTCCTACAGTTTAAATCTGAAATAATTGTACCAGATTACACATCGCGCTGTAAAAAATTTCATATGCTCCCGCTGTATACACGAAGAGAAATAGCTGATGTATCATATCTTTTGTGTATACTCAATGGCCTAGTTGACTGTTCGGAGATACTGAGCAAAATTAACCTACGTGTACCGGCAGCATCTTTTAGAAACCCTAACATACTTTATAGTCCTATAGTTAGAACTACCTACAGACAAAATTCCTATTTCATTCGAGTAAGCAGCAGTATGAATAAATTAGTTAGTGATTTAGACATTGATATATTTGATACAACTGTGCAGAAGTTGAAAGCTCTTTTGAATTCTTATTTCTTTTGTTAATATTTTTGTGTTCTTCCGTCTACTTTTTTTTAATATAAGTACATAATTATATGTGAGAACTTGTAAATGGCCTTCATTAATTTATACATGTAACTTAAATAAGTACTTAGCTGTAAGTTTTCTTAAAATATTAAAATAAAATAAATAAATAAATCTGTCCTGGTCTCCAATGACCGTTATTATTTCTTCATAAATCTTTTTCTAAATAAAAAGATACTATTAACAATGAAAATTATTTGGAGATTTCTATCTACTTGAGGCAGTTTGACTGGTGGAATTCCTCCACTCTACAAAGATCGCAGCTAAAAATTAGTATTATGTTCCTTCGGTTAGTAGGATTTCCAGAGCTCTTTGGGTCTGTTTCAAATCTTGAATAGTCACCCATCTATCCTGGTCTCCAATGACCGATATTATTTCTTCATAAATCTTTTTCTAAATAAAATGATACTATTAACAGTGAAATTTATTTGGAGATTTCTATCTACTTGAGGCAGTTTGACTGGTGGAATTCCTCCACTCTACAATGATCGCAGCTAAAAATTAGTGTTATGTTCCTTCGGTTAGTAGGATTTCCAGAGCTCTTTGGGTTAGGGGAGTTCAGGATTGGCATTGGCATCACGTAATTGATACCTATGGTGTTTTAAGCGTGCATAGGCTACGGTAGCCGCTTGCCATTAGGTGGACCATGCGCTCGTTTGCTACCTTTGTTGTATTTTTTAAAAATATGGTGGTCATGAATCAGTTTGACCCAATTGTCATGTATAGGACAGGCTCTTATCCTACCACCCACTTTCTATTTCCATCGTGCTCATCTATCTCTCACGGTTTATAAAATAGTTCTATATTTATCTATTTCAGGCCTAATACATATTCTTCCGTCAGAAACGATGCGTTGAAAAATGTTGCACTGAAATTCGACCTCGAAATTTTACTCTTATAGCAGTCATACCGCCCAAAGAAATTTAACTTCAAAAATAAAATTATTAATTTGTGCATACTTTATAAACTAACCAACTTTTAATCCATACAGACCTGGCATTTTGGATGATAGGCCATCATCAATAATAAGAAACTTGTTATTTTTGCTGATGCTTCTTGACCCTGAAATAAATTATTTCGCAGTTAATCGCTTATATACTTTTAAACACTTAATCGTTTAAATAGTTAAATGTCCTAGTCATGTATCCTGTATCATCTCATTCTTACACTTATGTGATATAAGTAGGGTACAGCACAACCTGTACAACATGTTTCCTCTTCCACTCTCCTCTATTAGTTGCAATCTCAAAACTTACACCTTTTATACACATATCATTCCTCTCACAATTTACCTAAGTATATCTTGTTAGGTTTTTTTTCTCTGATATTTCCTATTGCCCATAAAACGCTAGCCTATTATTAGTCTTCAACTTCTCTGTCATACTTGCTATTTACATACTTCCTTTTTCGCAAATCTGTAATTCCTCAATTATTTCACGTGTTTTTCTCGCCTTCGCACTTAATTTGGGTATTAGGCTATCAATCCACTAATTCGGAGCGAGGTTGCGAGTTTTGTCAACCAATAGTATCGCATAAAAAACTCAGCTCCGCATCAGTGGATATGGGCTTGTGGGGTTTATTCAAATTTCATACATTTGACATGCGGAGCGGGGAAACGGAGCGGGCTAGCGGAGCGGCGAAACAAAGTCCGCACAACTTGCTAATCGCCGCATAGTGGTTCGAGATTTGAAAAATATGGATATAGAATTTTTTTTCTAATTTTTATTAATTGGTTTACTAATCTTGAAAATAATAACTTTTATTGAAATACAAATTCCTAATTAAAATATTGAAGAATAATTTTTTTTTCCGTACTTAACATAAAGTCAATTTTGAAGTGAAAACTTCTTTAACATCGTTGTGATTTGAAAGTCGATGAAACGAAAAAGCGAAAGCGACAGTAAAAAGAGACAGCCACATAAATTTATAAGATTTATTTTTCTTTGATTTTGTTGTATTTAGGATTCAGAATATCTTTTATAATTATACAGGGTATTAGTAGACCGCTCCCGAAAATGAAGACAGACGATAGTACTAATGACACCTTTGATGATGGGATGGAAAAAAAATTGATCCTGATTTTAAAAAAATCATATTATTTAAACTTTTTATTAGCATTATTTACGCTCCATCATGTTAGTACAACTTAATGAAACGAGAATTTAAAAAAAAAATACAATACTTTACTAAAAAAAAACCAGCAATGAACACCAAATTAAATACAGCTGATTGCTCGGGTCAAATAACGCGCCGGCGCGGCGCCAGTCCAGCGCGAGCCCGGCGCGGTGCCATTCTCGCGCGGCTCGCAGCTGGCGATCGCACAAATACTTATTTACAATATTGTCTAAATACCTAACTTATCTACTTTGCCACTATGCTGTGTCTACCTGGCCACTTTCATTCGAATTCTCCGGTTGAATTAAAAAAGTAACGGGTTCGATTCCCCGCGAATGAAAAAAATACTTAAATAAAATTTTAACAAGCATTGAGCCATGTTTCTTAATCCATCGTGTAAGAATGTTTATTATTCTGATGTATTCAGTTATGTACCTATTCATATCAGTTCAGTACTAAGTTATTTATAAAAAATGTAGGTATGAAACAGCTTACCGATCTAAAGCTTCCGTGGTCTTATGAGATGCGGCTCAAATTGTGCCCCATTCATTTCGAGGCAGATTTGGGCTCGGCGTTGCGTATCCTCATGCAGGCATCATCGTGGAGTCCTCGACCCAGTCCGCACGTAGTTTGTCGAAAACATCCACGGTCCTTTGGTGCATTTCGTTGGCACTAACACACTTACGATTAAAAGCACATTCTCTCACATACCCCTACAGAAAGAAGACTAACGGGGTCAGATCGGGTGACAGAGGTGGCCAAGAGTATGGTCCTAGTCTGCCGATCCAGCGATCATCAAATAGCTCAGTGAGGCGCTCACGGACGAATCTGAGGATGTGGGGGTGCACCATCATGCTGAAACCATTTTCGGCGATATTCAGCTAATGATAAATCGTCTAAAATGTCCTCCGACTGTTCATTTATGAGGTTTAAATATCGCTGTCCGTCAAGTTGCTGTGGCAGAATCATTGGTTCTAGTATGCGATCCTTAAATAAACCTGCCCATACGTTAACCGACCATCGGGTTTGGTGCCTGGTTTGTAGAACAGCGTGCGGGTTCACCTCGGAATAAACGTGTGTATTTCTTCGGTTCCACAGCCCGTTTCCTGTAAATGTCTACTCGTCCGTCCAGATCACATGTTCAATGAAACCAGGCACACGTTGTTGCGGGTCTTATTCAATGGTAAAAAACTCGCCAGTGATCGTTCTCACCGGATACCAAGCTTGCACTTTGTGCACTTTTTATGGGCACATTCGTTTACGCTTTAACACCTTGGAAACTGTCCAGTATAACACACTTGTTACATCTCGAAGCCTTAACAATTTAGCAATACCTCGTTTAACTAAGTTCGGATTTCAGCGAACGACATCAAAAATGCTCTCCTCGAACTGAATAGCCACTTGACTTCCACCTCCTGTCGCTACTGGGGCAGTGGGCCGATTTTCCAACACTCGCTGAATAGCTGCTGTTATCAGGCGAGAGTCAGTCGGATGTCCAGCTGTCGGGAATCTCTCTCGGTAAATTTGTAATGCACGCGAAGCATTCCTGCGAGCTTCTCCAAGGCACATTATTCATTAACATACTACCGTATTGACGAACACTATAAACGTATGCGTTAGGCATTATTAAAACAAAACTCTCATAAAATCAACACAATCTTAAAAAGAAACAAAAAACGTAACAATAAAATAATGACAAGAACTTAGTTAACAATACGATTGAACGAATATCTGTCGCCCACGCACGCGCACATGAAATGAAAGTCAAAGTGTAACTGTCTCAAGAACTAAAAATACTAAACTTAATAATCAACCCCGCCAAAAGAAATAAAGCGCCGCGGGCCGCCTCCTTGCAGTAGCCCCTCGTTAGCGTCGAAAGCGGCACTTTGATCTTTTCCGCAGATCGATAAACCGTTATACCTACTGACTAGTCTTCATATGGAATTTAGAAGTTATAATTCAATTTTTTTAAATACATTTATACAATCAATTGTACCCTGACGTAACAAGAAGCTCGCTACTACAAAAATGATATTAGAATATTAAATTAACCTAATTGGATTCTCACGTACACAATTAAAAAATTTACAATTTTGTACAAGAAATTAAAAATGAAATGGTACAGAATAATGTAATAGTTGAAGAAACTATTTGCAATTATGATCGACAATTAATTAATCTATCAGAATGAATTTAAAATAGAATTCTTGTACTTTATGTTAACAGACTTTGTTTTTAGTCCGGCCAATACTTTAATTTGAAAACAGGTAGGTACGTCACATCTAGTAGGTTAGTTGCGTGCAGCGTAAGATTGACGCTGCGCCCGGGCGTTCGTTGATCCGAGCATCAGCTGTTTTTGATTTTGTGTTTCATTGCTGGTTTTTTTTTTAGTAAAGTAATGTATTTTTTATGATATATCGTTTCATTTAGCTGTACTAACACGATGGAGCGTAAATAATGCTAATAAAAAGTTTAAATAATATGATTTTTTTTTTATCAGGATCAATTTTTTTTCCATCCCATCATCAAAGGTGTCATTAGTACTATCATCTGTCTTCATTTTCGGGAGCGGTCTACTAATACCCTGTATACATTTAACATGCTCAATACCACACAAACAAACTTTTAAATTTTTAAAAAAAATCATATACTGAATTCGTATTTAGGGGAAAGTTCTAGTGGTTTGCTCAATACATGCGAAATCAAATTGGAAACTATGCAAAGTAATAGTAAAGCGATTTTAGCATTCTTTTGTTTGTTTGGAACCATGCAACTAGAATCAAAAAATTTCGAAAGTGCCATGTAATAGTCTTATTTGAAATAAAAACTTATTCTATTTAATTAAATTTCGTTTTTATTCCAAATCCATTTTAATGTTTTAATAAATTAAAAACTGTATTCTTTATTTATTTATAACAGCAATATATACATTTAAAATGCTCAATACCACACAAAATTTTAAAATAAAAAAATAAAAATCATATACTGAATTCGTATTTAAGGGAAAGTTCTAGTGGTGATGAAGCGATGTGTAAATAATCTCTTCACCGCGGTGATCGTACTTATGCAAGTATGATTAATTTAAATTCTATTTGTATTGATATCCCTTGGTCCAATCTAGAATATGGTTTCAAAAATAAGATTTAGGTGCATTGAACGCTAAGTATGCCCACTAACCTTTGAATCCAGCAACCCAGAACAGTTCTGCTCTGCTAGTCTTCGGCTACGTTCTTTCCAGCACAAAACCAAAACTTCTTCAGAACTCAATGTTCTTTACCCGGCCGGGAATCACAAAAAGACACAAAGATATACTGTCACATACAAAAATTTCATCGGTAAAAATTATCCGATGAGAGTTCTAGGCACAGAGACAATGCAAAACTGCACTTCGCTAGTTGATTACGGTTGGAGGTAGTTCGGCAATATATATGGGCTAATCAGATGCGCTTATATCACACGACAGCGAGAGTTTCAGCGAATCCAAGAGCTACATTCTAGGATCGCGGGAACACTAACATCCAATGCACGTTAATTTTGAAAACCGTTAAGTTACATACTTTAGGTATTTATGTCTAACCAAGTGGTTTGCTCAATACATGCGAAATCAACATGGAAACTATGCAAACTAGTAGTAAAGCGATTTTAGCATTCTTTTATTTGGAACCGTTCAACTAGAATCAAAAAATTTCGAAAGTGCCATGTAATAGGCTTATTTGAAATAAAAGCTTATTCTATTTCATTAAATTTCGTTTTTATTCCAAATCCATTTTAATGTTTTAAAAAACTAAGAACTGTATTCTTTATTTATTTATAACAGCAATATATACATTTAAAATGCTCAATACTACACAAACAAACTTTTAAAAATTGTTAAATAATCATATACTGAATTCGTATTTAAGGGAAAGTTCTAGTGGTTTGCTCAATACATGCGAAATCAAATTGGAAACTATGCAAAGTAATAGTAAAGCGATTTTAGCATTCTTTTGTTTGTTTGGAACCATGCAACTAGAATCAAAAAATTTCGAAAGTGCCATGTAATAGTCTTATTTGAAATAAAAAACTTATTCTATTTAATTAAATTTGTAACGCCACCAACATTTAATATTCAGCACTAGATATCACTATGCGTTTTCTGCATCTCGTAAAGATTGAATTATCGCCTAGTCACCAAGAGCTGGCGCTACTAGTAGATTAGATGGCGCTATACATATGCTATATATTATGTCGACATAAAATAGTGACCTGAGCATCAGTGCCAAAAAGGTCCGATTTGGTCTTGATTGCGAACGGACGTGTCTCCGTTTGTGCTCTCGACCATCACGTGACCATACTATTACGATCGTATCTTTGAAATTTTATTTCAAATATATTCTCGCAATATTCATCGTACTTCAACAAGTGTCGAACGCTCGCGGTAAACCGCACTTTTCGGTGCGACTTGCTGTTTTTTGTTTTTGTAAATCCACGGTTTTGTGGTCGCTCACTGGATACCTGACGGTGCTAACTAAAGTGAGCGGGGCGTGACCCGAGCAGCCCGCTGGTTGTCTCCTTCAGAGGCAAACAGCCAGACTCGGACGGGCCTGGGAATCTAGGCCTTTGCGGTTATCGCATAGTCTTGCCCCAGGTGTCTCCTGCCAAACCCTCCGATCCTGCACACTCCATCCCCGGGAACCTGTTTGGGCCTAGCCCGGTTTAATTACCGGTCTGCGTCCTCAGTCCCGGGCTTGCTAGGGTTCCTTAGGGCCGATAGGTTCTTCCTGTGTGTCATTGCACCTTGACCACAGGACTCTTGCCCGACTCGGATAGTCGTATTTAATTTTTGGCGCACCCCCCTGCCCCTAAGGCAGGGAGGCCTCAATTAAAAACATGTCCCAAACCCCACCCAATGCCGCCGAGGTGGCAAATATGATGAGCATGAACGACCTGGTTGCCTGCATATGTCAGCTCCAGGACAAGATGAAGGCGATGGATCTCGCACACCAAAAATACCGAAACTTTATGTTCGTTCGATACCCTACGGCTGAAGACGAGTTTTTCGACTCGTTGACAAAAACTCCGAGTGTGCGTCGCACCGCTGCGACCACAGCCAATAAGGGGGCCGCTTATGCGAGCGGTGCGCCCTCTGCCGGGACAGCCGGGCCGACTGGCGCCACGCCAGTAACCGCCGCGCCTCCACGTGTCGCGTCGTGGAGAGACGCAGGCAACGTCGCGCGTCCGTCCGCCGCGACCAATCAGGGGGCCGCTTCTACGAGCGATGCGCCCTCTGTCGCAAATATCGCAACCGTCAAGCCGACTGACGCGGCACCCGTCGGCGCCGCGCCTTCACGCGTTTCGTCGTGGAGAGACGTAGGTAGCGTCGCGCGTCCAACCGTCGCGTCATCCGGGGGCGTAGCCACGCCCCCAGTCCCGACTAGCCATTCGCGCGGGTCAAGTCCCGCGTCCGTTAGGCGAGGGCCGCGCAATTCGCGGTCCCAATCTAGGTCGGCTAAAAATAGCCCATACGTCCGTCCCGCGCGTTCCACAGAAACCGCGGTGAAAACAAACAATTCTTTTTCGGCCCTTCCGGTCGAATTAGACTCGCCCGCGTGCCCGGATTCGTCTCCGGAGATGGATACCGCGGCCCCAAATGACGGTTTTACCGTTGTCGCGTCGCGCAAACGGCCGTCGCGAATTAGTCCAACTGCGCAACCGTCTCGCGCAACAAAAACCGTGAAAACGGTCAGTGGCGCCGTCGCCTCCGCGTCCTCCGCGCTCCCCGCACCCGCTGTCGGGAAAAAAGAGCGCCCCCCACCTCCTATTATCGTCCGGGACAAAGCGGCCTGGACGACTCTGGTAAATGAGTTGCGCAGGCTTAACCTGCCATACCACAAAGCTCGAAATACCCTTAATGGTATTTCCGTTACGGTGAGTTCGTCGGATACTCACCGTAAATTCACTGCCCTCCTCCGGGAGAGAGGGCTTCAATTTTTCACTTACTCCCTTGCGGAGGAGCGCGTCCTCCGCGTGGTGATCCGACGTATTCCGGTGGAAGTCAGCCCCGCGGAGGTGTGCTCCTCGCTCGCGGAGCAAGATTATCCTATCCGAGAGGTACATAGAATGTACAACAAGGAGAAGCGGCCTCTACAAATGGTAGTGGCCATCCTAGACCTTTCCCCCGAGGGAAAGGTAATCTTTCAATTGGAAAATGTATGCGGGCTCTCCGGCGTCACCGTCGAGCCCCCATACAAAACCCACATGCCCTCGCAGTGTCACAACTGCCAGCTCTACGGGCACGCCGCCCGTAACTGCCATCTTCGTCCGCGGTGCGTCAAGTGCCGAGAGGAACACCCGACTAGGGAGTGCACGCGCGAGCGTGACTCCACCACCCCCCCGAGCTGCGTACTGTGCGAAGGGGAGGGGCACCCTGCGAATTATCGCGGTTGCCCCAAAGCTCCGCGCACTACGCGGCCTCGGTACCAGAGGCAGGCGGCCCCCCGGGCGGCGCCTCCCGCCTCAGCCCTCCGAGCGCAACCCCTGCTGGCGCCAGGGGAATTTCCTGCACTTCCAGTGCCTCGCCAGATCCCGGCCGCCGCCGGCCCTCCCGCGCCTCGCGGTCAATCACAACCCGTGCGTTCGGCTCCGAACGCATGGGGGCCCCGTCGCCCCAATCCACAGCCTCGTATGGCGATGAATAATTCCGCGCCCCGCGCTCCCTCCAACGTTGCGAGCAACGACATCATGATCTTGCTCCTTCGTGAACACGGCATTCAGGAGGTCATGGACTACAATGACCACCTAGAGCATTACGGTCTCGTCAAGACCATATGCGCCTTCCCCCGCCTCGTCGAGACGTTACACCGTCTCGACTCTGAAACACGCGACCACCCGGCATAAACACCGGCTGCGCAAAATTTTATTCTCGTATGTACAATAAAATATACCGATTCGTCTCTCCAAATAGAGCGTGACAGCGCCCACGGCCGCGTAACCACCGTTCTCTCCGCAGAGGACGGGCGGTCAAATTCGCTCCCGCACACACTCCATACGTTCACCCTCTTTAGCGGGTGACCCAAGCCTAGGTCCGTTCCTCGTTATGAAACCCTTGGGTCAGGCATCCGCCCGCGCGATACAAGTGACACTATACGTGCAGCACTTAGTTACCCACATACAACATTACACACGTATGAACAAACACACGTGCACACCACACAGGTACATAGGTTCTGTGAGGGACCTTTTTTTTTCTTTTTTTACGCTAGTTAGTTAGCGCTAGTTAGTGTAGGAAACATTCTGATTACTGAATACACATACGCATGGTTCCTTCCTTCCTCCCAGGAGGAAGGGAACGTGCCTATGTGTATAATTGAGTTAGCTCGAATCGTAGGTGTAGGGATTCAGTTAGTTCGCGACTTATTTGCGTACGCGACGACCGCCCGAGCCGAGGTCCGGCCACTCTGGCGCCCTCGTGCGAGTCGTCCTTATAACTTTCGTGGCTGAGTGCTCTCCGCGCTCGCCCCCAAGTCCGGTGAAGCTGTAAAAGCCGCAGCGGCTTTAGGGCCCCTAAGGCTAACAGTGTAGTCAGATCTAAAAAAAAAAAAAAAAAAAAAAAAAAATCAGTGCCAAAAGTGATCGTGGATCCAGAGCATTCTTAGG